>CM057229.1:37629958-40228708 GCA_029891385.1 Erythroxylum novogranatense | reverse complement strand
ATGACCTCAAAAGCAATATCACTAATCTCTAGATCAAAATCACCCATTATGCACATTTTCTAAGATTCTCAGTAGCATTCAATTTACTTTCAAAGTCTCATCAAATCCCCCAATTATCAAGAAAAATCCTTAAACTGAAATACAATCACATTCTTAACTTTCTTTCATTAATTGAGATTTTTAAAACTCGAATTCAAAATCTCATTCTTTTCCTCAATTATAGACCTCATTCTGTAGATCATTACGAATCAAACATCACCTCAATTAGAGGTCTACACAGTTAATTATGCCTAAAAAATCCAATTAAATCACATAAGAAACTGTTCCTCGTCATGACGACTGAGGCGCTCGTCGCTGACGTCGCGGAGTCGCTTCGCCATGACGTCTGAGCCTTCGCCGTGGCGAACGCTTCCTTCGGGCTCGCCGCGACGTGTGGGAGAGGGCTCGCCAC
Organism: Erythroxylum novogranatense; assembly: GCA_029891385.1. Lineage (NCBI taxonomy): Eukaryota > Viridiplantae > Streptophyta > Magnoliopsida > Malpighiales > Erythroxylaceae > Erythroxylum > Erythroxylum novogranatense. The sequence goes on along the minus strand of CM057229.1, from coordinate 40,228,257 downwards.
GGCGTCAATGTTCCACGCTCGCCGCGACGTCCCCACCTTACTCGTCGCGACGTCTAAGCAATTTCCTCGTCGCGACGTCTAAACATTTTTCTCGTAGCGACGTACGGCCCTGGTTCGGCTTCTTCGATTTCCTTTCCCTCTTTCTCTCTCTAAAATCAGTAATAAATTACTCGACACTACCCAAACTTACACAATTTACCCCATGAATGCATTAAGCTAACAAATCAACAACATTAAACCCATAAACTTACCACATCGAGCTCAAATCCTCCGATCTCTGGAATTTTCCAAAATCTCTCAAACTCTTCCCCTTTCTCTAACACACACAGTAAGCTCATCCTCGCTAAGCATCAAACAAGGCTTCGCGTAGGGAAAAACAAGCAATCGAAATCTCGAAGGAAAAATCGCAAATCATCGAGGAAGGAGGAGAAACGAAACGGTCGTGCCCTAGGAGGAAGGAAAAGAGGATTTCTCCTTCTTCAATTGAACCCTAAAGCATTTATAGGTTAATCCCTTAAGTCCCTAGTCTTTATCCTCAAATCTCTTTCTCTTTTCTCTTTCATTTCCGGTCCAATTCATCTCCAAATTTCAATGACTCGACATATTAAATTCCAGTATCATATATCTAAATTTTCCATTGCCATATACCCACTATTCCATAATTCCCAATAAATCTCAACTATGTCACAGATCACAATTCCCATTACATTCACAAATCAAAAGCTGGAAAAATGTCATGAATGCATGTATATATATGTGCATGTACCAAATGACTCATTCTTCTACAATTAGAGGCCAAAAGAATGCTCAATCGATAATGTGGTAAAAACCCTATCCCGTCCCAATTTACCAATATAACCTTTCCATCGGTGATGGGATGTTACATCAGTTCCGAATTTGCATCAATCACAGCATACACAAAACTTCCCTATGAACACATCAATTCAAAATTTGCAGCATCTGCACTCAACTTCAATAACTCACATCTCCCAACCTCCACATCCAAAAATAGTACATTATACATCATTGGGAAACTATGGAGGTCCTTTATAACATTTAAGAATGCTATTTGATCCAATTCAAACCACAATAGTCCAGAAATCGCCTCGAAACACAACATATACAATCCTACACTTAGAGCATTTCCCAAAACCAAAGCAAAATACACTTAACTTTCAAAGATCATAACTTTCAATCCCGATATCGAAAAATAACATACTTTATGGCTACGAAAAGCTCTAAATATAAGCTACAATTTTCATTAAGATCATTTCCTCAAAATGTGACTAAATCAAAAATTCAACTCTCAAGTCAAACTTTCTATCTTCAAAAGTCAACTTTCTTAATTTCTTCAAAATATAACACTTTTACTAATTTTTTTTCTTACTTTTCAACTTCCATTTCAATCAACTATTTCATTTTGACTTTCATAACTCATACAACTCTACTCAAATTTCAAAGTCATCAAAATCAATCACTTCATTTCTCATCAATCTCCTTAAAGCACAATAACATCTATAACACAATTCGTATCCGTAAACACTCATTGAATTCATTTTAATATTTCTAATTTTCACTGAAAGTTCGGGGTCCAACAATTCTCCCCCTCTTAAAAGAATTTCGCCCACAAAATTCCTATATGAATAATCACCAAGTAACTTATTCTCTCAAATAATTTCTTCGAAATCGTCATATTCAATCACTTTCTTAACTAATTCCTCATCATACATATTTCTCAACTTACTCACAATTTATCACTTCTTGTATCAAATACCACCAATATCATATCATATCAATATTTCTTAGCAGATTTACACAAGTCAATGGTCCAATTCTTAATAACCTTAATATGGACCAATACCATTCAATTTAATCCTTTTGAACTTCCATATATATATCTATATCTCTATCATTCAACTCATCTTTCACGTATCCTATATTACATCTCACATATATATATCCGGAAGGAATTCATCCAAGTTCATCGTGAAATTCGAACCTTAATCTCCATTATCACATTCTTTTATCATCAATCATGCTTTCGACACCTTAATCAAAACATTCTTATACTCCAAATACATGTTAGGTCATTCACATCAATATCACATTCTCACTAATTCAATCATAATCATTCACTAACTCTTATCATCTTCTCATGCAAATCACTAATACACATATGCCCATGTAAGATCCTATTACTGGGCTTTGATACCACAAATGTTGGGACCCGATCTGAAAACTGGATCCCAACCGAATAACAGAAAACGAAGACGAAAGAGAATTCAAAATGAAAGTGAGGAACACAAGGCGGAAGTAAAATCATAAGCGAAACAACACATCGGATCAAATCGAATCGAAATCAATTTCCGACATCCGTTGAAAACACAAAGCATAGGAAACTTATCGCGTTGAAAACCTTAGACTTAAACTGTCCAAAATCCAATATAAAATTTTTTCCTTTTCTTTTCTCTCTTTTCTCATTCCTCAATCCAAATACATTCCCATACAATCGCACTATCCAATGCCCAATACACGTTCATTCACATTTTTCCATATACAAATCATGCTTATCTCTCAATTGAACATACAAAATTTATATAACATATCCATGTGCAATACCATAACTCAATAGCCTCATCAAAATCTCATAATTCAATTACAATTTATACACCATTTCATAAATCAAAGCTTTATACAAATCATAGTGGCATTTTCAAGCCTTATACATTACCCATAACCCTAAACCAAAGTACACAATACACAACAATTTTAGACTTCTCAAAGAACCACCTAACTTAACAATAATACAATATAAACACATGCAAATGAAATCTTCAATTTTCTTTACCCGATCTTCTTCTCATCACCTGTGGATGAGAATGGAGGGGGTGAGCTTATAGCTCGTGGGTAACAGTTTATAACAAATAAATAAGCAAAACCCTTGAAATTCTTTTTCTTTTATGGTATTAGAAAACATTTCCTTGAAATCCGTAAAGCACATTTTCAAAAAGTTCTTTTCTTGCTGTATTCAAATCGCAATTTGCAAAACGTATGATTTTTAAGCTTTTAGCCATAAACCCATAGGTTACAAAACATGAATGCATCAACCTGAAAATTCATAGATGCAATGGCAAATCACAAATGCAATGCACACAATTGGCTTGAGAGTTCCATAAACACGACGGAAAACTGAAGTTTTACCGTAAACACAACGAGTCCGATTTCTCAGGATCTCGTGGCCCCAAGCGGGCAGCCGGGAGAAGGCTATCTATATGTCGACGTGCACGTGACTAACGAAACAGGTTCTCTCTTGCCCACACAAAAGCACATGTCATGCTCAAATCTATTTATCGAATGCTCTTTCCCGAATATACAGAATGCCATGAAATCTTTCAATGCATAACACAATGTCTTTTGCAATTCATCACAAGTTCATGTATCGAATCAATAATGATTTTTCAAATCATTCATTCAATGATGCAACATTTATGATGCAATTGAAATCAGAAAAAATCTCTTTGTTTAAAGTAAGCAGTAGTGGCTTATAAATTTTATTATAAACAGGTACCCACCTCATTTCCATGTTTGAAGCTTGTCCAATGCTTCAATTTGACCATTGCGTCTTTCTTTCTTTCAATTGAAAATTCCCTACACCAATTTCCCACGAATTCAATCTCATAAATAACATAATCCTTAATATTGAACTTAGAAAACACTAATTTCACACATAAACAAGCCATCTAAATCACCAAATTTTCAAAAACCTCAATTCATAAAATTGGGTATAACCTTAATTAATTTCCATCCAAAATTAAACCCATAATACTAAGCAATCACCAAAATTGACTCCATAATACACAAACCCATATCATTTTTCATGATTCTAAACCAAAAATCTTTCAAAATTCACGAATCGAAATTTCGGGTCTTACCTCATCCTTCACAAATTTTCAGATTTCTTAGCTCATGTTGGAGCTCTCGTCATCCTCCACGTTTTTCCTTCATGAAGAAACATGGAAAGCTTGCTTGAAGACCCTTAAAAATCAAACCCTAGCTCTCTCCCCTTTTCTTTCTTCTTCTCTCCCGAAGCTCCTCTCATTCTCCTCTCTTCTTATTCTTTTCTTCTCTTGCTAATTTTCTGTCTAAGTGTCGTGCATTCTCCTTATATATACTAAAGCTCACTCTTCTTATTTACCAACTTGCCATTAATGAGTGCATAATGTCCAATTTGCCCTTACATGTAAGTCTTATAACATAACAGCTTAAGTGATCTTCCAACAATGTCCTTCCTAAGAACTGACATCTTGTCTCCTTATTTCGATCAGGTAGCTGAAGTCATTTGACAAAACTTTCTTCTATAGAAATTTCCCTCTATGTATTACGAATCCATCGCTTCAAGAATCAGATCGATCGGAGCTCTATAACTCAAGATATCTTCAAAATACTAAACGATGTTTAGACCATTACAAAACTGAAACTGAACACTACATCTAATTACGATCCTTATTTGAAAGTCTTACAGGCTCAATTGTCGATCGGCTCCTTCATAACATTTGTAGATATATATCTCTAGTTTAATTTTCAAAAAGAATCAAATCGATCGAAGCTCTAGCGGTCAATATTTCTCCAAAATACTGAACACTATTCAGCCATTACAAAACTGAGACTAAACTCTACACTTAAGTTCCGACCCGAATTTGGAAGTCTTAGAGGCTAAATTATAGCTCGGCTCCTTCATAACATTTGTATCCCCATATCTCTATTTTAATTACCAACAAGAACCAGCTCAATCGAAGCTCTATCAATCTAGATATCTCCAAAATACTGAACACTATTCAGTCATTACAGAACTGAGACTGAACATTACATCTAACTTCCGATCCATATTTGAAAGTCTTAGAGGCTCAATTGTTGATCGGCTCCTTCATAACATTTGTAGCCCCATCTCTCTAATTCAATTATAAAAAAGAATCAGCTCATTCCGAGCTCTAACGATCGATATATCTCCAAAATACAGAACACTATTCAGCCATTACAAAACTGAGACTGAACTCTACACTTAACTTCCGACCCGAATTTGGAAGTCTTAGAGGCTACATTGTCGATCGGATCTTGCATAGCATTTGTATATATATATCTCTAGTTTAATTTGAAAAAAGAATCAAATCGATCGGAGCTCTATATCTCAAGATATCTCAAAAATACCGTACATTGTTCAAATTTTATAACCGATCAGCTCACTTTCATCCGAGCTATCTTTCTCCATTTAATTCCAAAACCAACCTATCTAGTATGGAAAGATAGAAAATGTCTTAGAAATCCAACGCTTCAAGAATCGGGTCGATCGGATGTCGAATGAAGAAGTTATGCTCAACAGAGTGAAGGGAGGTCAGAGCTCGGCCAGAAAATCAAAGCTCGGCCAGAACGAAGATCGGTCGTCCAACAGATGTCGGTCGGCCATCAGGGATCGGTTGGCCAGCAGGGGTCGGTCGGCCATCATAGGTCGGTCGGCCAACAGAGGTCGGTCGGCCATCATAGGTCGGTCGGCCAACAGAGGTCCGCCAGCACTCAATCCGACCATCAAACTTCTAACACTCATAACTTTTGAGTCCGAGCTCCGAATTTTACAAACTCGGTACCGTTGGAAAGATAAAAGAAAGATATACAATTTTCAAGAGGACTCGAAGGCAAGATCGGTCTTTAAAGGGGTCAAAAATGGGCTTGAAGATGACCAATCGATAATCTCCTCAAAACTTTACACATTACCTCAACTTGCAAACATCATAACTTTTGACCCAGAACTCCAAATTTGACAAACTCAGTGTCTATAGAAAGGTAAAAGAACCCTCTACAACTTTCATGAAAGCATTAAAAATCAGATCGACCTCTAAATAGGTCAAAAACTTCACACAAAGTGACTGGTCGATCAGCTTCACACTAAACAGCATCAGAACTTCTAACAATCATATCTTTCTACTCCCTTGTCCAATATTTTCGTGCTTTATATCAATGGAAAGATAAAAACAATCTCTACAACTCTCAAGAAGGCTACTTAATCCCATTCCATATACATCAGTTCCGAATTTGCATCGATCATAACATACACAAAACTTCCCTATGAACACATCAATTCAAAATTTGCAGCATCTGCACTCAACTTCAAAAACTCACATCTCCCAACCTCCACATCCAAAAATAGTACATTATACATCATTGGAAAAATATGGAGGTCCTCTATAACATTTAAGAATGCTATTTGATCCAATTCAAACCACAATAGTCCAGAAATCGCCTCAAAACACAACATATACAATCCTACACTTAGAGCATTTCCCAAAACCAAAGCAAAATACACTTAACTTTCAAAGATCATAACTTTCAATCTCGATATCGAAAAATAGCATACTTTATGGCTACGAAAAGCTCTCAATATAAGCTACAATTTTTATTAAAATTATTTTCTCAAAATGTGCCTAAATCAAAAATTCAACTCTCAAGTCAAACTTTCTATCTTCAAAAGTCAACTTTCTTAATTTCTTCAAAATATAACACTTTCACTAATTTTTTTTCTTGCTTTTCAACTTCCATTTCAATCAACTAGTTCATTTTGACTTTCATAACTCATACAACTCTACTCAAATTTCAAAGTCATCAAAATCAATCACTTCATTTCTCATCAATCTCCTTTAAGCACAATAACATCTATAACACAATTCGTATCCGTAAACACTCATTGAAAGTTCTAATTTCTAATTTTAATATTTCTAATTTCTACCAAAAGTTCGGGGTCCAACAGGTACGCATAGTACATTCTCAAGATTTAGTTTCGTATGATTTGTATTGAGTGAAGCATTGCCAATATGGTTAATTAACAGACCTGTACCATCAATATCATCACATCCTCTGTACCATTGTAGGGTTGATGATGTGCCAAATTGGTAAGATTAGCAGTAACATGGTAAGATGCACCTGTATCCAAAAGCCATGGCTGATTATCCTGAGGATGTGGAGGAGGGGCAACATAATTAGCAGTCGATTGCCATGGATGAGAGGGAAAATTAGATTTTGATGCATAAGGCACAATTCTGAAGGTAGCACACCTTTTTGCAAAGTGACCCTAAACACCAAAAATTTGGCATTTTCCAAAGTAGGGTCGAGATCTTTGAGCATTGATATTCTAATTCATTTGATTGTTGTGCTGATTTTGTTGATTCTACTGCTCATGAGAACCCAGATGACGAGTAGTTTGAACAGCCTGTGAGCACCAATTATTGTGCTGATTAGAATTATTTCTTTTGCCAGAATTGCGATTGACATAATTTGCTATTGCAGCATAGTTGCTAGGGATGGTTGGTGGCATCTCAGACTCAGCAATGAAGAGTTTCTCATGCAACTCATCGAAGGAGATAGGATTTTCACGTGCATTGACATTGGTCTTTATGTCTTTTTAAGTATCATCGAGACCCTCCAATATTTTATCAGTGATATCTTCAATGTCCATTGACGCTTTTAATTCAGCTAACTGATCTGTCTTTGTCTTTATTGCTTGCATATACTCTGTTATGGTAGATTGGCCTTTGACAATTTTCTTAAGCTGGGCTTTCACTTGTTTGATCTTGCCACAAGTAGATTGTGCATTGATCTTAACAAGTGAATCCCAAGCATCTTTAGATGTTATAGTAGTTGCTATGAATGGGATAATTCATGGGGAAAGAGCGTCAATGATTGCATTCCAAATGAGCTAATCTTGTCAAATCTAAAATTGATATTCTAGATTTGGTGTAGGTACATCCGCAACTATGATGGTAGCTGGTGGACAAGCTTTAATACCATCAATATATCCCATGAAGTCATATATAATAAAGAGACTGTGGAACTTTAGCCTCCAGGATAAATAGTTTATTGATGTCAATTTCAATGGAGCTTGAACAACAACATTGATCGTTATCAGATTTGCACAAATGTTGGACATTGAAGTAGATAGTCTAGACATGATGAAAAGGAAGAGAAAAAAATGAATTGTTTGACTTATGTCTATAGCTCTGATACCATAATAGACTATGAATTGAAGTATATTTTATTATATGATGAACTTTGAATTTACATAGATATGTGGGAGTATTATAAGCTATTTAAGTGCCTAAACTTAAACTGTATCTACAGTTACAAATCTATATGGTTGACAAATCCAATTAGGAGATTACAATGAATATTCTGTGCAGATATACTGATCTGTAATATAGGCTTCATCGATGGGTTCTGTTAAAAAGTTAATGTTTCAAACCGGTACACACTACAAGAAAATAAGACAATCCGCGACGTTTTATTGATAAAACGTCGCGGATTGTGAATACCTTTCGTGACGTTTAAAAAACGTCACAAAAAGTATAAATTTTTCGCGACGTTTATAAAAACATCGCAGATTTGTAACCTTTTTTGCGACGGTTTAGTGATAAAACATCACGAAATAAAATCCGCGACGTTTTATTGAATAAAATGTCGCGGTTGGCATTGAGCAAAAACGTTTGGTTTTTTTAAAAACCCGCCCAACCCGCCCCCGATTTCAATTGGCGCTCTGTTCCTTCATTTTTTCTTCCTCCAGATCTGCTCCATCGTCCTTTCCCCCCGACCCCCAACTTCATTCTGCGCGCTGTTTCCTTCATTTTCTTCCTCCTCCATATCTGCTCCGTCTTCCTCCATGTGTGCGTCTCGTCTTGTATGTGCGTCTCGTACCATCCTCTGTCTCTATCTCGTCGTCCTTCGTACCTGTCACGACATCTTCACTACACATACACAAAGCACTATAAATGTCGACTTCATCACTCGACGATGGTAGCACCTCCTCCGACCAGGTAAACGGTAGGATCCAGAAGAGCATGAGCTGGTGGTTGAGGGTGGGTGACTAAGGCCGACGGTAAGGGAACGATGTGAGCAGCAACGGGCGAAGTAGCACCTCCTCCAACGGGGGTCGAAATTTTGAACCTAGATCCCGGCGAAATGGAGTGTTGTTGAACCAAACTAGTAGGACGGATGGGTAGATCGGGAAAATCTGAATCTAATGGTGTAAAAGGATCGGCGATCTGACCACCTGAGACGGCGGTGGCGGCCGGAGAAGAGTTGCCGGCGGCGCGGCGTTGGGCGGCGAGGACGGTGGGTGAGGCAGAAGGCAAGGTGGCAGGCTGGCGGTTGGCAGTGTTGGGTTTTTCCCAATTAGGAGGCCTTGCTCGTTCGATTTTGATGGGGCATGGTAATTCCGCTACTCCATATTAAATCATATCAGTGGAAATATGTGATGGATTTCAATGATTTTCGATCAAATTTTGAACCTTGATTCCACTGGTTTAACCAACGATAATAAAGTTCAGCTCTTTTTGTATTTGTTTAAAATGAAGTGGAGATCTGTGATGAATTTGATATTGAGGTTGTGTATTCTTTCAATGTTCTGTGTAGGTTATTTGGGTATGGAATTGGAATTCATCTATTGCAAGCTGAAGACCCAGAAAGCTTGCCAAAGAAAAGGGAAATCAATCCCAAGGATAATCACATCTCCTTCCAGGTAACTAAATTTCTGAGCGCGGTTCTTTTGTCAGTTTTGGTATTTGTCTCTACTTGGTGATTCTTTCTGGTGTTCTGGATAATCATGGATTCTTTGAGAACAACTCCATATTAACTGGGTTCATTACTTTTCAGAAATAACTATTTAATATTATTCTCAGTCATTTAACTCACAAATCTTATGCTGTGTTTTCTGATCATCTTGTTGGATGCAGCTGTTATGCACTCTGATGGTTTTCAACATCTGAAAGAGCACTGTCCATCATTGCCATCTGAGCTCTTAAAGACAGTTGCAGGATGTGAGGAGGATAAAGTCGGTGGCGATGAGTCGAACTGCATGGGCACAATTCTCGATGGTGGTGATCTGAATAATGACGAGTGTAAGGCAACAAGCACAGGAAAATGGGCGAAAGAAGCCAAGGTTTATGGGTCCAGCTAGATGATGGCGATGCTAATGGGAGTCCGAGCAAGAAGATTGAGAGTAGGCATAAGTCTTATTTGTAACATTTCATCGAGGCAATCAAGTGGGAGGAAAATGGGGCAAGAGAACAAAAGAGGAACCGATGGGTATATTTGATATTTTTCGATCGATGATTGTCTTGCTCTTTTGATTCCTTCTCTTTGTTCTATGTTGAGCTTCACCCCTTTCATGTGCAATATATGGGATAGAAATATAGCTAATACATGCTTCTTTTTATATCCGACCCTAAAAGAAAGGGTTTACTTCCTGGGGATAGAAAGTGCAATAACATAGTAGTTTATGGGACAATGGGGTTATCTTTTTAGTTGTATTGTATACACATGCGAAAAGATTGTCAACTTCAACAGAGAACGTAAGACTAAACCTTCCTTGCATTATTACGAATATTATACGGATTGAGTTTTGGTATGACACGGTATTAATATAAGTTAATATAGGATATCATTTTAGGTACTTTTATAAATTTATACTGTGTAATTTAGACACGCAAACATTGTTTAATAAATAAAATTCATAAATAATATGAAATAGTTATTAAACAAAAAGATTTAAAAATTGTATTTCAAAAATAATTATTAAAATTATTAAATTAATATGATTTTTGAAAAAAGAAAAATGAAACATAATATAAATAATAATAAAAACGTCATGAAAGACATTCCGCGACGTTTTTAAAAACGTCGCAAAAGACATTCCGTGACGTTTCTGCGACGTTTTTTAAAAACGTCACGAATTGTACAAACTTTTAGTGACGTTTTTTCAAACGTCGCTGAATGTCAGCTTTTTCTGTGACGTTTTCCATAAAACGTCGCAAAAACCTTTTACCTACACCACATTCCGCGACGTTTTTTGTGACGTTTTTGAACATTCTGTGACGTTTTAAAAACGTTGCAGAATGCCTTATTTTCTTGTAGTGACATTCTCTTCAAGATTTTTCTTTTATGACTTATGTTATGACCAAAATTCTCATCCACTGATTTTCGTGTGTATGGAATTGTGTATCCATGCTCGTTAGATAAAGTTTCACACATACGTTAAGACACCATCTAGTTCTAAAGAGATTTTAGCCGTATCATAAAAAAAAGACCAACAGTTAAGAATGATCAATTTAATGCAAGTATGCACCTCAAACATATGTATGTATGTATGGAGTAAATAAATTGCATGCATGTATTCTTCACTAAATATACCGCATCATTTCATACCTGGTTAATAGCTTGCTACTTCGGATTTCTAAAGCAACGAGAAAAACCAAGACGCTAGTTATTAATTGGCCAGGCCTCTTTCTAGAGCACTAGTTTTCATCCATGTTAACAATTGCAACTTTATTCAACGAGTGTTATGTGTGATTGTTGTAATGAGATTATCTACATGCCAAAAGTCTTCATTTGAGAACATTTTTTCTCTTTTGAATAAAATATCTCCTACTAACAAGAATTATTAAATTAGAGATCACTTAAGTATCAATGAGAATGGGAAGTATGTAGATGTTTGGTCACAACATGATATGCAGCTGCTTTAGGGACCATAACTGTTGTCAGTCAAGTAGCAGTAGCAGATGAAGTCCTACTCCTTGATCCAGAAAGGGCTATGTGCATTATGGTCCAATATACACACTATATGGCCAAGCATTGACGTGGTAAAGAAAGTATAGAAACAATGTGTATAGAGTTTGAAATCTTATTTCAGGAACTGCTTTGGGCATTAACTAGGTATAGAAACAAGTTCAGCAAAGTTTAGTTTTTAAATCCCTTGGGCCCAAAACTTAATAAAAAAGACCACAAGAGGCCCAAAAGCAGCATATACTCGAATTATCCAAGGTGAAAGTTCCCAGGTCAGGGCCCATCCAACACCAAGACTGACTACTGTCCCTCAAATCCAAATCCAACCCTCCCTACAAGAAAATCATCTGGCAATCGAAATCTCCTCCCACATAAAAATGGTGTGTGATAGCCAAATAATTGAGGAGCGTAATACAGATGTTGAGGAAAACCTCCAGCTTATGGTGGGAGTCGAGGACCAGGAGGTGTGCACTATTAGGGAGAGTCATGCAACACCTTCTACCGACCCTCAAGATATAAGAATCGGGTCTAGAGAATTGGAGGACTGGTTTCAACCACGGGCTGACGAGGAGCAGGATTTGACAGCACAGGGCACGGGAAACACGTCTGCTCCTGTAGGAGGTACAGTTTCTGCCTCTATCGTAAAATAGTCTTCTTTTTTTGTCTTATGTCGATTTTAATTTGGAATTGTCAAGGAGGCCGGGGGAACTAGGTTCCTCACGATCCTGTGTAATTATTTGCATACTTAAACTGGGTTTCCTAATATTGCTAGAGACTCACATTAGTGGTACTAGAGCTAACACGGTTGTACAATCTTTAGGCTTTGACTTCTTGTTTAGAGTAGAAGCTGTAGGTTTCTCGGGTGGGATTTGGCTCTTATGGAAAAATGCTTTTGATATCTTAGTAGGGATTGTGCATCGACAATTCTTCTATACCACTATCAAGTTTGTGTCTAGCTCATTTGGTTTTACAGCAGTTTATCCTAGCCCGCAGCGAGCTTCCCAATCTTTGCTTTGGCCAGTCTTAAGTTGGGTAGGTTGCACTACCCATAAACTGTTGGACTCTGAATTTTTCTTAAAATTTTGAATTATAGATTGACATTAAATGAGGAATTTGTGGTGACTTATTCATGTGCAAAGAAAAAAGAAAATTCAAGAATGTAAATTGTTATATGAGATTAAGATAGGTGAAATATGCTTTTATTATAGATGTTTATGATTAATTATGGCCTAAAATGGTGTTTTGAGTTTAAATGGAATTGATAGTGAATGAATTGTTTTAAATGGAGTTGAAAAGCAAAAAATGATTAGTTAAAGTGTTAGATTTTGAAAAATTGAAAATCTGAAAATTTGGTGGATGAATAGTAGCAGAAAATGCCGATTTGGATCTGAAACTTTGCGAACTTTTCTTGCTTGATATAGGCAGATTTTCATAAAATGATCTTTATAAAAATTGTAGCTTCTGTTGAAAACTTTCTATCTCTATGAAGTATGACATTTTTTGATATCGTAATTGAAAGTTATGATCTTTCGAAGTTAAGGTTATTTTGCTTCGTTTTAAAAAATGCTCATAAGTGTAGATTGTGTGTATTGCATTTTGAGGAAAATTTTGGACTGATGTGGTTTAAATTGGATTAAGTGATCTACATGAAAGTTATAGGGAATGCGCATATCTTTTAAATGATGTAAAATATGTTGATTATGGATGTGAGAATTGAAAGATGTGAATGTTTGAAGTTTGGTTATTATTTAGGTGATTTTTTAACAGGGCAGAAACTTTGATTGAAAAATTGACCTGCTTAGAGGTTGAAATTGCTTTTATGTTCTTCATGAAAGTTTTCGATTATGTTTTGATCTTTCCAGTGATGTAAAGTATGGAATTTTTGGATCATGTAATAGGAAGTTATGATAGAAGTATCTGTTACTGTTTGGCATGATCATTAGTTGACAGAAACTTCGAAGTGGTTTTTGACTCCCTTAGAGGTCAAATTGATTTTTCAGTCCTTCATGAAAGTTGTAGATTGCATTTTGATCTTTTCATTGATATAAAGTATGACATTTTTGGACCTTGGAGTTGAAAGATAGAAATTTAGAAGATTTGTTACTGTTCAGGATGGCTTTTATTTGGGCAGTAACTTTGATTGGGATTTTGACCCCTTTAGAGATAGAATTGGTTTTTATGTTCTTCATGGAAATTGTATATATTCCTTTTACCTTTCTATTTATACCAAATTTGTACAATTTGGAGTTCGGAATCAAAAATTGTGCATTTTAGAAATCGGTTTTATATTTTAAAAAAAGGGGGAAAGGACGCGATCGCGAGCTCGTCACAGGGCGACGCCCTTGCAAAGGGAAGCGTAGGCGCTCGCCTCGCGATCGCGAGCATGCACCCAGTGCCCCTCCCTCGTGTGCAACGCCGTTTTGTGTTTCTTCTCCCCAACGCATTGTCGTTTTGCTATTTTGTTATTTTTCCTCCCAAATCTAACCCTCTCTCATTCTTTTGCTAATAACTTTTTTTTCTGACATCTGATTGACTTGAATTTTTAAGCGTTAGATTTCTAAGACATCCCTCTATCTCTCCATGGAAAATTATGGATTTTGGAGATTAAATTGAGGATGATTGATTTAATCAAAGTGAGTTGGATAATTTTATGAACATGGTTTAGTATTTTGATAAATTCTTGGTCTGTGGAGATCCAATTGAGTTGATTATTGTTGAAAATTAAACTAGAGAGATAGGGATACAAAGTTTCTGAAGGACTCGAGTTTCAATTTAGTCTCTAAGACTATCAAGTTTTAGACAGAAGTCAATTACAGGAAAATATTTTATTATAAAAATAGTCCGAAATATTTGGAGTATAACTTTTGGAATAGTGAACCAAATTAAATGATTTTGATGTCATTATGAAATTGAGACAATGAGAAACATTTCTCTAGAAGGAAAATTTAGCAAATTCCTTCAATTTGATGATTAGAAAAATATCCTAAGTTAATCATGATTTAATGTTATTTTGAGACTTTGATTTATTTTATGATTTTGAGGACTTAATTAGCATGTTAATGTGAGTAATTAGCATATTAATTTGAGTTAGATCATATGGCATAGGTTGATTGGATTAAATTGAATTAAGGTGTTAAAGATGCATGAGGGGCAAATTTGGAAGACTACTTAAGGCTTTAAGTTATAAGGCTTATATGTAAGGGCATAAGGGTCATTTCTCACTCATTAATGGCATTTTTGTAAATAAGAAGAGTGGGCTATCGTATAAGAAGAAGAGAAGCACAAAAATTGAAGGAAACAAAGAACAAAAGTTAAGAGAGAAAAGAGAGAAGAGAGTTTTCGGATGGAGAAAAAGAGAAAGAAGGAAGAAGAAGCTAGGTCATGATTTTTGTTGGGTTTTAAGAGTGATTTTAAGTTGATTCAAGAAGGAAAAAAGTGGAAGAAGATGAGAGCTCCAATATGAGCCAAGAAATTTCAAATTTGGAGAAGATTAAGGTAAGAGAAGATTTTTTATCTTTGAATTTTTAGAGAGATTTTGGTTTATATAGCTTGAAAATGTTATGGGTTTGAGTTTTCTAAAGTTAATTTTGGTGATATTGCCTTATGTGATGTTCAATTTGAATTACTATTGGTTAGGGATTTTTGCAAGTGATGAAGGGATGAAGGAAATTAGAGAAGAAGCTTTGGACAAGAAATTAAGCATGAAAATGAGGTGGTACCATGTTTATACTTTGAATTATAAGCTAATTATAAGTTTTCGAAAAATCAAGAAGAGAAATGATTTGCAAATTCATTGTTTATGTTTTCGAAAAATCAAGAAGAAGATAAAATAATTACAAATTCTTTGTTTTTTAATGATTTAAGATATTGTTATTTATTATGTTTGAATTATTTAAGAAATTGCTACAATGGTTAAATTCATTAATTGTGAATGAATTGATAAATTATGAAAATTGTTGCATTTCTTGTTTGTGAATGATTGCACATTTTTACTATATGAATTTATGTGAAATTGTGATATTATGAATGAATTTGTGTTTGAGCATGGTATGATTTTAAGAACTTAGTTTTTGAAAGATGCCTCCGGGTAGTTCGATTTCTTGTGTGAATTATCTGTTATGTGGGTTTGGTTAGGTCCCATAAGAGGATCAAGTGTACTTGTCAAAGGCTTCGCCCGCCTGTCCGCTTGTGGCATTGGAGCTCCGTTAAGGACTTTCATAAGTTCACGGCTACACTGGACCGCTATGCGGGAAGGTGTAGTACGCTCTGTTCACGGCTACATAGGATGGCTATGCGGGAATGTGTAGTGTGTTCTGTTTTTTGGACCGACCCAAACCATTTCTGATGTGTTATGTGTTTTTATTTATGTTAATAAATCTTATGCATTCATGTTCTTGGATTGTTCATGAATTCTTTGATAAATTGAGAAATTTTGAAAAATAAGCATTTGATGAATTTCTACTGTGAAATTTTTATAAAATGACAAAAGTTTTGAAAAAATGATTTTTGCTTTTTTTTGATTTATAAACATGTTATCCACGAGTTGTAAAGCTCACCCTCTTTCATCCCCATCTCCAGGTAATCATGAAGAAGATCAGATGAAAGAAAGATAAGACGTTCGTTCATCATGTTTGTGATTGTATTTTTGTTTAAGTTGGATTATTTTAAAAGTAAGAGCTTAGGCTTATGTTGGGTATTTTGGAGATTTTTAGTATCCTTGTATTTTGGTTTATGAAATTGATGTTGTATTTGTGGTTTAAATTTGCCACTATTGTTTGGTAATGTGTTTCTTTTGGCATATGTAAATGAATTATGGATTTGCGTATGGAATTGGGATAAATTGTGTATGATGAATTATGGTTTGGTGTAAAATTGTATATGATTATGATTGATTGTGATATGGGTTCCGGACAGGAGGTCCGATGACTGTGATGATTGAGCTGAATTATTGAAGTGCTATGGGTATGGATGATTTTGATTGTATTTGGATTCCGGACAGGAAGGCCAATGATTGTGTTGATGGATTGGAAATATTGAAGTGCTCTTTGTTATGACCTGATTTGGTTTATAGTATGTGTGAGTTTTGTTGGCAAAGGAAAAATGAGATTTTTAAATTTATAAGATAGGTTTGATTTGGAAGAAATAAATTGAGTTTAAATGGGAATGATTTATATTGGATATTGAGGTCTGTTTGGAAATTGAATTTGCTTTGAATGTTTCATATAAAATGAAAAAGAAAAAAACTTACACCGATTCGGATTGGTTTAGATCAAGTGTCTTTATGGTTTCCAATGTTTTGTTTTCTAATGTACGCGTTTCGGATGTCGGAATTTGTCCTTCAGTTAGATTGAAATGTTTCGTTTCCTTGGTTTTGTGATCTTTCGATCCCTTTGGTTTCTGCTGTATGTTTTCCATTGTGTTTTGTTTTCGTTGATTCCGAGCTTTTCATTTTTTTCGCTTCCGCAAGCTTTTTGATCCGTCTTTCGTTTTGTGATCTACTTTGGCCGCCTTTCGATTCTGCTTTTGATTTGTTTCCATTGACGCTTTTGAAAGTATATGTTTGCTCACAGTTTGTAAATGTTTCCGATTCCGTATAAGAGTTGGGTTCCAGAAACAAGACCCAACATAGACCTTGGATAGTGGGCGGTGACTTTAATGCAAAACTGGACCACTCGGATAAATTTGGAGGTGCCAGGTCAGCAACGGTAGCGAGCAAGCCTTTTTAGGATTGGGTACAAGGGTGTGGCCTTCATGACCTGGGTTTTATTAGGTCAAAATACACGTGGCATTGAGGTCTGATTAAAGCCAGACTAGATAGAGTTTTCAGTTCCTCAACGTGGCTTCAAGAGTTTCCTCACACGGTGAATCACCATCTGCCTTTCATGGGGTCTGATCATCGACCCATGATGATTCACTTACAAAGATAGACACCAAGACCTTTAGGATCTACGACTTTTTGTTTTTACAATGCTTGGCTCACCCACCCAAGTTTTGATGAAGTCGTAGTAGAGCATTGGTTACCATCTGCGGAAACGATGAGCTGATTGCTAGCCACTTTCTCCAATCATCTCACGAGATGGAATAAAGAAGATTTTGGTAATATTTTCCATAGGAAAAGAAGAATGCTAGCACGTCTAGAGGGTATCCAAAGGATCATGACGGATGATACTTTGCATTCCCTCTTAACTTTAGAGGAAAAGCTGAGTGAGGACTTGAGTCAGGTTCTGTGTGAGGAAGAAATTTTTTGACTTCAACGAGCTCTTTATGACTGGATCTCGAAAGGAGATTGTAACACTAAATACTATCACATGCTCACTCTGGCTCAGAGAAAGAAATTAAAGATCGAGCAGCTCCTTGATTATAATAGAATACAAATTTTTTATCTCGACCAAGTTGGTCAACTAGCCAGGACATTTTTTGTCCAACTTTACACCGCCGAAGCAGGATCCCCTCCTAGTTTTCCGCTAACTGCTACTTTTCCTTCGATTTTAGATGATGGACTCTGTGATCTTAATCTGCCCATCCATGAAATCGAAGTTAAAAATGCAGTTTTTGATATGAATCCTAATAAAGCACCAGGAGTTGATGGCTTTAGCGCTTTATTTTTCCAAAAACAATAGGGAAAGGTTGGGTCCACAGTAGTGGATTCCATTCAGGAGCTTTTTAGAGTGGAACGATGGGAAGAGGATTTGAATCAAACCATTCTAGTTTTGATCCCAAAAACCCCCTCCCTGACTGGTATGACTCATTTCAGACCAATTAGCCTCTACACTGTGTTATATAAGGTAATTTCCAAAATTGTTGTGAATCGTCTAAAACCACTGTTGGAGCATCTAGTGGCGGAGACTCAATGCAGCTTCATTCCTAGTAGGCATATCATGGATAATATTATTATAGCCCAAGAGGTCATCCATACGATGCGTAGGATACCTCACCATTAAGGTCGACCTAGAGAAAGCTTATGACCGAATACGTTAGGAGTTCATACAAAGCACTTTGAGGGACATTGGATTGCCTGAGAAGCTTCTCAATGTTATCATGAAGTGAGTGACTATGGTCTCAATGCAAGTCGATTGAGACCATAGTCATTTCAGACCAATTAGCCTATGTTATATAAGGTAATTTCCAAAATTGTTGTGAATTGTCTAAAACCATTGTTGGAGCATCTACTCGCGGAGACTCAATGCAACTTCATTCCTAGTAGACATATCACGGATAATATTATCGTAGCCCAAGAGGTCATCCATACGATGCGCGGGATACCTCACGATTAAGGTTGACCTAGAGAAAGCTTATGACCGAATACGTTGGGAGTTCATACAAAGCACTTTGAGGGACATTGGACTGCCTGAGAAGCTTCTCAGTGTTATTATGAAGTGCGTGACTATGGTCTCAATGTAAGTCACTTAGCAAGGCACTTGGACTACTCCTTTTAAACCCTCCCGTGGTATTCGACAAGGTGATCCGCTCTCGCCATACCTCTTTATCCTGTGCATGGAAAGACTCAAACACCTAATTTCCCAAGTGGTGGGTCAAGGTCTCTGGAAATCAATATGGATGAACCCCACTGGATCCCCATATCCAACCTGTTTTTTATAGATGATTTGATCTTATTCGCGGAAGCTACGGAGTCCCAAACTCACTTAATTGCAAACACCCTGGAGGTGTTTTGCAAAGCTTTAGGACAAAAAGTTAATATAGAAAAACTAGGATCTACTTCTCTAAGAATGTTTTGCCTTCTAAAGCGTAAAAACTCAATCAAATCTTAAACATAACTCGTACAAGCAATCTTGGGAAATATTTAAGGGTTTCGTTGATTCATGAGCGTACTATGAGGTGTACCTACCAACATATTTTGGATATTGCTCAAAAGAAACTTTTCGGATGGAGGGACAAGGCTTTATCTTTAGTAAGGAGAGTTACTTTAGTACAATTTGTCCTCTCCGCCCTCCCAATTTACACTATGCAAACAGTGCGACTCCAGAGGCAACTTTGCGACTATTTAGAGCGCATCATGCAAAATTTTATTTGGGGAGCTACCACTGAACATAGGAAAATGCATCTTGTTAAATGGGATGAAGTGTGTAAGCCCAAACAAGTAGGGGGTCTAGGCCTTAAACGTATTTGAGACTTTAATGATGCTCTTTTGGCAAAACTTGGATGGGCCTTGATTAACCAACCCTCCGCTTTATGGGTCAGGTTTTTAAAAACTAAATATCGACTAGATCTGGACCATATTCCCCTCACTATCGATAAGACAGGGGCTTCTGGTACCTAGCGAGGCATAGCAATTACTTGGCAAATTGTTTGTCAAGGTATACAGTGAAAATTGGGATCCGGGAGAAATATTTTATTCTTGTTGGACAACTAGATGCCTGATTGAGGAACACTAGTTTCAATTGCGAGCTCCTCAATTCCAAAGCGTGCTCTCTATGCCATAGTGTCGGACTATACGAATGAAGAGGACACCTGGCAGTTGCATCTATTTCAACAGTACCTCCCCTCTGCTATTTGCATAAATCTTGCAGCGATCCACCCAAATATGGTGAGCATAGTGGAGGACATCATAGTTTGGGGGCCAACTAATCATGGGAGATTCACAATGGTGTCCGCTTATGATCTTATAGCGGGCAATTTCTTGACTGCATCTAGACGACCTTGGGACTTAATCTGGAAATAGGCAGGACTCCAAAAATTTAGGGCTTTCCTTTGGTTAATGATAAAGAAAAAGCTTATGACCAACCAATAGCGAGTGGCTCATCATCTCACCCTAAACAGTAAGTGTCCCTTTTGTGGCCATGAAGAGACAATTTTACATGCCTTTCGCGATTGTTTGCAAGTCAAAAATTTTGGTGTAAATTCCCCCCTGAAGTGGTTGATCCATACTTTTTTCAACACGAAGTGGAGCAATGGGTGACTTCCAATGTCATGAAACACACTCAAGTGCAACAGACTCAATGGGCTACAATTTACGAGGTAGCATACTGGTTACTATGGAAATGGAAAAATCGCAGAATTTTCGAAGAGGGTTTTACTGGGCCCGACGATGATAACAGAGCAGTAATGGAATACGTTAACTAGATAAACAAAGCCAGAATTGTGGAAAGTTATGTGTTTGGTGACCCCGGACTAGTATAGGGGCATCTTATTGGGTAAATCAAACCGCTGGAGGGATGGGTCAAGACTAATACAGATGGTGTAGTTAAGCAAGGTCATAAACTTGCAACTACAGGAGGGTTGATTAAGGATTGTCATGGTCAGTGGTGTGGTGGATTTATCCACCAGATTGGGAGAGACTCGCCTCTTAAGGCCGAGCTTTGGGGAGTCCAATCAGGACTTTAATTGGCCTGGGCACTTGGTTACCGACATATACCTGGCCGCTCTTACAACTATAACCAGTCCAGGCCTACATTTTCTCCAAAAGCCTTCGACGTTAATCAAGGCCCACATGCACCGTGATCAACACAGAGTTTTGTACTGTAGATTCTTGCGTTAGTTAGGACGGAAGTTTAATTTTGTTTAATTTCCCTTGTATTAAAAAAATCTTATTTCAGGTATACTGAAGTTCATATACTAACACTAGAGCATAAGTATTGGTAAAGACTTAGAACTTTTGCCTCTTGAAAAGAATAAAACAATAACTGGTAGTTCAGAGTCTATCTTTATGCGTTGAATTTCATTGACACTGGAAACATGCTACTTGAGGAGACGGAATCAATTCTCCTCACGCCGTACTTATGTTTGTTGTCCTAAAGGTAGCAACTATTTGTTTAGAGCACTATATTTCTTAATTATCTGCTATTTTTTAACCAATGCTAAATTATGTTTTTTTTAATTTAGGAAAATTGTGAGAAGGCAAGAGTGAACAAATAAAAAATAAAAAAACCTCATAATCAAGGGTTTAAGTTATTTATAGTTGTTCAAAATGAATATGTAAGATCTATGTTTGCAAGTTGTACTTTAATGAATAAGTATTAAGTTATTTATTGTGCTTTGATTTTGATTTCATAAAATATTGTTTCAAAATGTAAAGTATATTCTAGAGATAGAGATAACACTTAGGAGATGTAGATTTGGGTTTTTGACTTTTCAATGAGCTTAGTTGCATTTTTAAACTTTGCTTTATGATGTTTTAAATTTGTAATAATATATATGGACATGCAGATTTTACGTTTTATTACAAGTTACATTCAGATTGGAGCTCTATTTTTTTTATGATAACTTGGTTGAAATGCAGAATGTAGGCAACAAAGAGTCTGGGGATATTCATTGGAAATCTAGTAACCAAGGACAGTGGGAGTAGGAGTCTTTAGGTGAATTTTTTGCATCTTTCCACATCACATGGTATACAATAGCTTCTAATGTGTAAACTTAATGAATTAAATTTTCTTTCACTAGTTGCTTGCTTACAGTCTCTAGTGATACTGTTGTACTTCCTTTGTTGTGTAAAGAATTAAATGTATGACTCGTGTATAAAATATTAGCAATGCACTCTGCTGAGGTTTAAAAGAGTGATGAATGCCATATTACTTGGAATAGGACTGGTTTATGATCCTTAGTCCCTAGGTGATCCTCACTTAGTGATACATAAGGCTTAAGGCATCTTTCTAGTTGAAACATGCTTATCTTAGTATTGAATGTTGTGTCGATGAACCAAATCATATTGTTAAATGAAAGTGAGACTATGACTGATACAAATCATAAAATAAGCTTAATTTGATAATAATAAGCAAGTAATTTTTCAGCAAAAAGCATATTGAGACATTATATAGAAAATTTCACAAATTGTTCAATATTATGGATTATGTAAAAGGCTGCAAAAATATTTTGACAATGTTTTTTATCAAGACCTGGGGAGAACATTGATGCTGATGAACCCTAGGTTATACGCATCGTTGTGCATCTGTATCTAGTAGACTTGGTCTCCCCCCCATTTTTCTTCTTCTTGGGCTTCCACTTGGACTTGGGCTCTGACCTCCTTCAACACATGATCATGGGCTCGTCTAACTTCTCTAAAGGTAAATTGGGCCACATTCTGTGTTTCTGAACTCAGTCCTTAGGCCATCCATCTATCTACCCATTCCTCTTTATTCTTTGTATCTTTTCTTCTCTTCTTTGTTTGTTTTTTCTAACAGAAAGTTGTTGCATTATTCCCTGCATAGCTGTAATTAGTTACATACTTTTTCAACCTCTATACAAGTCTATGTATACACAACAACTATTCAATAAAAAAGTTGAAGCCGTTTTTCCCAATTTGTTGTTTTCCTATCGTAGTATTAGGGCATCACAAAAACTCTTTATCTTTCTCCTTTTGGCTTCCCTCTTTGTGGTCTTCCGCTGTCTAGCAATACCACACTTGTCTCTTTTTTCTTCTTTCTTCCTTCATCATGTCTGGCCCTTCATATGCACATATTACTGCAAATCAAGGTCAGCATAATCAAAATAATTATAGACCAAAGGATCATCCAATAAGCCCCTACTACTTACATTCAAATGAAAACCCCTCTTTTATCCTGGTTTCTTCTCCTTTTATAGGTACAAATTACCATTCATGGGTGAGATCCAAGCGTATGGCCCTTCTATTAAAAAACAAACTAAAATTCATTGATGGCCTATCATCATGCCCCATAGAGATGACCTCTTGTATGTTTATTGGGAAAGATGCCACACAATGGTTTTATCTTGGCTCTTAAGATCAGTATCTAAACCCATAGCACAAAGTGTGATATGGTTTGATTTAGCATTAGATGTTTGGAAGGGCCTAGAAGGAAGATTCCACCAAGTTGACTCTTTCAGAATATTAGATTTACAAAAAGAAATCTATGCTTTCTGTTAAGGAACGCTCTCAGTCTCAGACTACTACAACCACTTAAAGATGCTATAGGATGAGTTCTTCAATCTTAGACCTATGCCTAAATGCAACTGTCAACCCCAGTGTTCCTATGATCTCTTAGCTAACATAAAATCCTATCAAGATAGTGATTATGTGATCAGATTTCTTTGAGATTGAATGAGTCCTTTTCTCCTGTTAAATCTCACATGATGATTATGGATCCTTTACCCAACATTAAAAAGGTATTTGTTATAGTTGCCTAACATTAAAAACAACTAAACCTTTCCCTCCAACACTCTCTTTTTACACCTATTATTGAACCTCAAGCCTTCTATGCCAAATTTGACTCCAAAAAAACTCACTATCCTAATAAGAAACCCGTGTGCACCTTTTGTGGCAACAATGGCCACATAGAAGCCAAATGCTATCGCAAACATGGCTAACCTCCCAATGTAACATCCCATCACCAATGGGAAGGGTATTTTGGTAAATTAGGACGGGTTAGGAATGTTTAAATATATCTCGACATGCACATGTATCGTATAGCCTCTATATTTATATGAATGATAATTTTTGCACATGCACATGATTGTACATGCATTCATGACATTTCCCAGCATATGTGTCTAAATGAAACTTTTTGTGAATTATGTGATATTTGTGTTTGAAACAAATTGAATTGAAGTGCTCTAGGTGTGTTTTACATTTTTAGGAATTTGTGATAATTTTTCTGAAATTTTTCGGGGTACTTGCCTGAACCGGAAAAATTCCAACTGGCTGACTGAGTGGATTTTCTGTACTGAAAAGTTCTGCCTTATGGCATTGGAATATTGGATAAATACTTTTTGGAATTTTTTAAAGAGCCATTAGCATTAGATGGCTTAAAGATTAATTGGGATAAATGTTCTTTTATTTAATTAAATAGGATTAAATTGATTTTTTTTGTCATTTTCCCATTAAAAGACAAGTTTCCCCCCTTCATTTATTATACTTTTCTTATTCCCTTCATTTATATACGACTCTCCTCCTTGAATTATTTAAAAACTCACTTTGAAAGCTACTACTCCTCCTTCATCCGAAACCTCCTCCTTCTTCCATTCCTTCGTTGGTCTTGCTTATATATATATATATGTTCTTGTCTTTTTTCTTGCTTCTTCTCACACACAAACCAAGCTTAAGCCTTGTGATGATGGTGATGGGTGATAGCCGTAGGTGTTGGAGAAAGTAGAAGAGAAATTAGGAAGTTGTAATAAGTTGGAAGATTGAGGGAAAGATTGAAAGCTTGACTAGGTAAGAGTATGTTTTAAGCTTTGATCATTCATTTAATGCATGAATTAGTAGTTAGAAGCATTCATGGGGATTAATTGTGTATTAATTTCATAAAGATAGTGGTAGGTTTGTATGGGTTTAAGTGTAAGTTTGTGTGAGGATGAATGATGAATGTAAGTGTAATAGGTGTTGTATGAAAATTAGGATGGATTGAAGTGGATTTTGTGATTTAAGATGAGTGGAAACAAATGAAAATTTATTGTGTGGTTGCTGCCATTTTTATGGCTAGGTGATTAAGTGGATGACTTGATGAATTTGTGGCTGAATTAGAGGTCCAAATGGATGCATATTGATGTAGGTAAAGTGATTAAATGAAAAGAGTTGAGGTAGGGAGGAAATCTGGAAAATGTGACTTTGTGTAGGTTTCAGATTTTGGCTCATAACTTTTGATATGGTTGTCCAATTGAGCTGAGGTTTGTTTTAAATTAAACTTAAGTATGGATAGATTTCATATGAAGGAAGTTTTTTCCAATTCTGACCTTAAGGATTTTAATTTTGGCATGCAAAGTGAATTGTTAGGTGCTGTGTGAACAGTATCTGAACCTTGTGACCTGAAACTTTGATGATTTTTTTAGGATTGAATTGGATTTAATTTGCTACTTTGGTCTTCATGAAAGTTGAAGATATTTGTGTTAGCTTTATAACTCCACTAAGTATAAATTTATTGGATGTGTAGATTGAAAGTTATGATCTGTTAATGTTCAAGGCGTAATTCAGCCTTTGGTGTGCAATGCTCTAAGTGTATAGGTCTTGTGCTTTTTATGTTCTGCCATTTATTTGGACTGTTAAGGGTGAAATTGGTTCAAGTTACCTTCTGGAATGTTGTATAGGATTGTTGTAGCATTCTAATGAGGTATTTTGTGTGAATTTTGGATGTAAGTATTGTTGGATATAAATTTGTAAAGTTTTGTTATAGTTTAGGTTAAAGGCAGTTTTCTTAAACCCTAACATGAAAGCCACCTAAGTGAGAGGATTTGACCTAGTTTGAATGGGAATTTGCTTTGAAGGCCTCCTTGAGAATTGTAGTATATTGTCTGAGCTTTTTATTTCTGTATGGTATGTAATTTTTCGACAATGGGTTGAAAAGTTATGAATGTTGGAAGATGCTGTTACTGTGAGAATGAGACTTATATAGGTAGAAGCTTTGCTTGAAAATTTGAGTTGTTTAGAGGTTGATTTTGCTTCCAAGTTATTCATGAAACTTGTAGAACATGTTTTGATCTTTCCTTTGACATAAATTTTGTAATTTTTGGCATAAGGAATGGAAAGATAGGATTTTTGTGGTAGAGTGCAGTTACTATTCATATGGTAGTTTTACTGTTTCATTGGACAGAATCTTTGTTTGTATTTTTGACCCTCTTATAGATTGAATTGGATTTGGGAGTCTTCTTGAAGATTGTAGAAAATGTTTAGAGATTTCTAATGGTGTATAATGTACCTTATTTGGAGTTATGAGTAAAACGTTATGAGGATTGGAAGAACATAGTTACTGTTCATATGGTCGTTTATGGGCAGTAACTTTGAAGTAGTTTTTAGCACCCTTAGAGCTGAGATTGGTTTGTGAGCCCTTCATGGAACTTGTAGGGTTTGTTTTTATCTTTCCAATGAGATCTTGTATGTAATTTTTGGATAAGTGTGCAAAAAGTTATGCATGTTAGAAATTCAGATGGTGGAAGAGATGGAAATAGGGCAAACTCTCTTCTCTTTTGTTTTATCCTAAAGCTTCTTTTGCTTATATCTTCGTCATCCGACCTCCGATTGACCTGATTCTCGAGGCGTCGGATTCATAAGTCAATGATCTACCTCTCCATGTGGAATTGTGAACTTGTGGGATTTTAATTGAGATTTAGGGATTGAATCCAAGTGAGAGAATTAAGTAAAGTTTGGCAATATCTGGACCTATAGAGGTCCAAATTGAGTAATTCTGGTGTCTATAGGTTCCTAAGACATAGGGGAATCTTTTGTGATGTGAATTATGGGAAATGTCGGGAATGTCACAAACATGCATTGTACACATCTAAATTGCTACATGTGCATTTTTTAATATTTCTAATTGTGCATTTGATGACATATGAATATTGTGATTATTATAGAGGCACAGTTGGAACGTCATCCCACGGACGTTGCCGAGACTTCCCGGCATTTGCTCGGAAGCTATTTGGTGAGTAACCTAGATGGTTCCTCGATTAGTAAGTGTTTATAGTTCTGCACTTATGACTCTGTGGAGAATAATGGTGGGACGATTGCGTTTGCTTATGATTGGATTCCGGACAGGAGGTCCGATGTATTGGGAGAGTATGACATAGAAGTGCTATATGTGATTTTAATGTAATTAATATGAACTACTTGTGTGAATGTATTCATTTGGGATCAAATATGATATTGTCTTTGCTTTATTTGGACATATGCATTTCATGCATAGTTGCATGATCGAAGAATTGGCGGTTGTGGCGAGAGACCACCGAGAGCTTAAAGCTCAACGTAATAGGGCCTTAAGCCCACAGTGATTCAGAGCCTAAGGCTCACCGTTTAATGCGCCCTTAATGGGACAGTTTTAGGCGCTCGGTCATAACAATGTAATAAATTAGAAAAGTCGTCACATACGCATTTCATGTGCATTTGATTTGGTTCCTTTGAGTGATATAATAATCGTGTGGTACTTCTGAATGTGTTTTAGTGAAATGACTATACAATATCTATTATATGCATGAATTGGGTGAACCATCGATGATGGTTCCTCACTGAGTTCGCAAACTCACCCAAAATTGCAAATTATTTTTCAGGACCGAGAGAGTAGACTCGTAGCTCCAGATAGACTTTTCCTGCCGTGTAAATCGAGTTGGCAAGAGAAGTCATGGCTCACAGGTCGGTCAACTGGCACTTTTTGAGGGATGACCTAGTTAGGGTTTTTTTGTATTTGATTTCCTTTTTGGAGTAATGTACAGACAAGGAAAAACTAACAGTTATGTAAAATACTGCTTTTGATGATATGTGAGAAAAATTTATGGTTTAAAAAAATTAGTGATTTTCATATTGATGTTTTAAGATTATTGATTCCATGTGAAGTGTCAGTGATGGTCCGTAGCGCACCCTTGTCGTAGGGTGTGTATCGGGATGACCTACGGGCGTCCCGGTATATGTCCTATAGTAAGGGGTGCTACATTTAGGTGGTATCAGAGCATGGTTTGGCATCTGTTGGGACTAGTACATAATTAGGCTTGAATTATTGTGAGAAATGCAGAAACTATCAGATTTCTTATTTTATTATAGGTCATCCATTCTTGGTGATCAGATAGATCAGCCAGTTGACCAGGGATCTGTCGGAGCTAGTAGAGAGTCCTCAGTGTCTCGATCTGAGGAGCTACCTCCTAGAGTTCCCGTGAGACGGGAGAAGAGGTATGATAGATCGCGCAAGTTAGGGGGTCAGATTTCTATGGCAAGATCTGACTTCACCGAGGTGAGGATGGTGGAGTGGGTGATAGGGTCTTTGATTAGATGGATTGTGATCTAGTCGAGAGGTTTGATTATGCAGTCTCTCTTTTGCAGGGCCCGGCTTATCAATGGTGGAAGACTGTCCCGGGCAGTACCACCAGGCCTTGCCCACTGACATGGGAGTATTTCCTGAAGGCTTTTAGAGACAATTATATGCCCAAGGTGTATCTGGAAATGAAGATGCAGGAGTTTTTGGAGCTAAGACAGGGTAGGATGACAGTGGCAGAGTATGAGGTGAGGTTCAACGAGCTCATGGGTTATGCTACTGCTTTGATCTCGACTGAGGTTGATAGGTGCCGGAGATTTGAGCATGGTCTTAATATGGAGATTCGCACCAGATTGGCCTGATTTGATATGAGCACCTTCATTGAGCTTAGGGCTGCTGCAGTGAGACTTGAGCAACTTATGAGGCAAAGACAGGCAGAGATGGGTCAGGGGTCCAAGGGAAAGAGACCGAGTGAGAGTCAGGGCAGTTCTGGCAGAGGCTTTAGCAAGCGCCAGAGCAGGACTTTCAGGTCACCTGGAGGATCCAGACAGGCTGGGTGTGAACAGAGAGGGAGATTTGTTCAGACTAGCAGTGACAGTGGTAGAGGTGCAGGGCAGATTACCCCAGTTTGTGAGCATTGTGACAAGAGGCACAATGGGGAGTGTTGGCGATTGACTGAAGCCTGCCTTAAATGCGGCTCTATGGATCATCAGATCAGGGATTTCCCTGCTACTGTGGGAGCTCAGTCTGTTGTCAGTGATAGATCTGGTAGTAATACTACGGTGCAACAGAGCCGAGGGGGTGGATTCGGGCAGAGAGGCCGAGGTAGAGGCCGTGGTAGAGACGAGGGATCCTTTGTGAGGGTTGAGGGTCGGGGCAGTCAATCACAGTCCTAGGCCAGGGTCTATGCCATGACTAGGCAGGAGGCCCAGGATTCTCCTTATGTTGTAGCTGGTATGCTTCTTATTTCTTATATTGAGGCATTTGCATTGATGGATCCAGGATCCACACATTCTTTTGTTGCACCGCATTTGGCATGTAGATTGCATGGAGATAGGGAGATGTTACAGTATGGGTTAGAAGTGAGTACACCTCTAGGTAGTACTATTGCTCTGGGAGAGGTCTGCAAGGGGTGCTCGATCCAGATTGATCAAGCAGTGTTGAGAGCAGACCTTATAGTGTTACCATTGAGAGAGATCGATGTGATTTTGGGGATGGACTGGCTGACTGTCCATAGGGCTATCATCGACTTCTACACTAAGGAGGTCGTATTAGAGTCTCCTGGTCAGCCTAAAGCAGTGTTCAGAGGAGTTAGTCAGGCAGTGCCAGCCCGGATGATCTCTTTCCTTAGTGTCCTGAGATTGATGCAGGGAGGCTGTAAGGCCTATTTGGCTCATGTTATTGACACGAGAGTTGACCAGAGGGTTCAGGATATTCCCGTGGTTAGGGAATTTCTAGATGTGTTTCCTGATGAGTTACCGGGGTTGCCACCGGATCGGGAGACAGAGTTTACCATTGACCTCGTTCCAGGTACTGCTCCTATATCTATACCTCCTTATATGATGGCACCTGTAGAACTAAGGGAGTTGAAGGCTCAGTTGCAGGAGTTGTTGGAGAAGGAATTTATCAGGCCCAGTGTCTCACCTTGGGGAGCTCCAGTATTATTTGTGAAGAAGAAGGATGGGACTCTGAGATTATGTATCGACTACAGGCAGTTAAATCGGGTGACAGTGAAGAATAAGTATCCACTGCCTCGGATTGATGATTTGTTTGATCGATTCTGAGGAGCTCGGTGTTCACTAAAGCGGTTACGAGGTCGGTACTATCAATGAAAGCGCAGAGGTGATGTGCCTAAGAGTGCTTTCAAGAGCAGGTATGGGCATTTTGAGTTTCTGGTGATGTTGTTCGGGTTGATTAATGCCCTGGAAGCTTTTATGGCCTTGATGAATAAGGTCTTTCAGCCCTACCTGGATCAGTTTGTTATTGTCTTTATTGACGATATTTTGGTATTTTCGAGGAGTAGAGAGGAGCATGCTAATCATCTGAGGGTAGTTTTGCAGCTTATGAGGGATAGACAGTTATATGCCAAATTCAGTAAGTGTAAATTTTGGTTGGATGAGGTAGTGTTTCTGGGCCACATAGTGACTGGAGAGGGTATTCAGGTTGATCCTACTAAGATTGAAGCAGTGATGAAATGGGAAGCTCCAAGGAATGTGTCTGAGATTCGGAGTTTCCTAGGATTGGCCAGTTATTATCGAAGATTTGTCGAGAGGTTTTCATTGATCTCAGCCCCTATGACAAAACTTCTGAGGAAGAATGTGGCTTTCAGATGGACTGAGGAGTGCCAGAAGAGCTTTGAGGAGCTGAAATATCGGTTGACTACTGCACCGGTGTTGACTATTCCATCTGGGACAGGAGGTTTTGAGGTTTATAGTGATGCATCGCATCAGGGCTTGGGATGTGTTTTGATGCAGCACGGTAGAGTGATTGCCTATGCCTCGAGACAGTTGAGGTCTCACAAGGTAAATTATCCTGTGCATGATTTGGAGTTAGCTGCAGTTGTCTTTGCCCTGAAAATTTGAAGACACTATTTATATGGTGAGACATTTCAGATCTTCACTGACCATAAGAGTTTGAGGTACCTGCTGAATCAGAGAGAGTTGAATTTGAGGCAGAGGAGATGGATTGAGCTACTGAAGGATTACGATTGCTCCATTAAGTACCACCCAGGGAAAGCTAATGTGGTGACAGATGCGTTGAGCAGGAAGTCTCATGTCAGTGCAGCTCAGATTCAGGTATTGTGATTGCCTAATTTGATTCAGTTGAGGGCTTTAAATGTACAGTTGAATCTGGAGCATGATGGAGCTTTAGTAGCCACTCTGAAGCTCAGACCGATGCTACATGATAGGATCAGGAGGGTTCAAGATAAGGATCCTGTTTTGTTGAAATTGATAGAGAAAGTGAAGTCCGATCTGAATTCTGAATTTGAGTTGAGAGATGAGACTTTATGGTTAGGGCAGAGATTATGTGTGTCGGATGTGGATGATTTGAGGCGAGAGATTCTGGAGGAGGCGCATATGGCTACCTATGCTATACATCCTGGTACTACCAAGATGTATAACACTTTTAAGCCACATTTCTGGTGGCCTGGCATGAAGAAGCAGGTGGCAGAATATGTCTCAGTGTATGGCGTGCGGCGAAAGTTAAAGTCGAGCACCGTGCTTGATAGGGAAGCTTCATTCGTTGCCTATTCCTGAGTGGAAATGGGAACGAATTACTATGGATTTCATTATGGGGTTGCCTAGGATGCCGAGGCAGCATGATGCTATCTGGGTCATAGTGGACCGGTTGACTAAATCGGCCCATTTCTTGCTAGTGAGTGAGAACAATTCTCTTGATCAGTTGGCCCAGAAATATGTGACTGAGATAGTGAGACTGCATGGGGTTCCATTATCTATAGTGTCAGACCGGGATCCCAGATTTACTTCGAGGTTTTGGAAGAGTTTGTAGTCTGCTATGGGTACCAGATTAAATTTTAGTACAACATTTCATCCTCAGACTGATGGGCAGAGTGAGAGGACGATTAAGATTGTTGAGGATATGCTTCGGGCATGTGTATTGGAGTTTAGAGGAGCATGGGATCAGTATTTATCCCTGATTGAATTTGCCTACAATAATCATTACCATAGTAGCATCAGGATGGCACCATATGAGGCATTATATGGGAGACAGTGTCGATCGCCTCTGTATTGGGATGAAGAGGGTGAGAGGATGATTGAAGGTCCGGAGTTGATTTAGGATACAGTGGACAAGGTAAAACTGATTCGGAGTCGCATAAAGGTGGCTCAGGATAGACAAAAGAGCTATATGGATCAGCATCAGAGGGAGATGGAATATAATGTGGGAGACAGAGTCTTTCTTCGAGTTTCACCTTGGAGAGGAGTGCTGAGATTCGGTAGGAAGGGCAAGTTAAGCCCTAGGTACATTGGTCCATATGAGATCATTGAGCGTATAGGACCTTTGGCCTATAAGCTGGATTTACCGAGTAAGATGTCTCAGCTGCATAATGTCTTCCATGTGAGTATGCTCCGGAGGTATCGATCAGATCCAACATATGTGATTCTGGCTCAGGAGATTGAGGTAGCTAGCAATATGAGTTATATTGAGGAGCCGGTCCAAATTGTGGGATCACGGGTAAAGCAATTGAGGAACAAGGTTATTTCATTAGTGAAAGTCCTATGGAGGAACCACTCAACTGAAGAAGCAACTTGGGAGACCGAGAAGCATATGAGGAGACAGTATCCTCACCTGTTCGACCAAGCAGGTAAGAATTTCAGGACGAAATTTTTATTAGAAGGGGAGAATTGTAACATCCCATCACCGATGGGAAGGGTATTTTGGTAAATTGGGACAGGTTAGGAATGTTTAAATATATCTCGGCATGCACATGCATCGTATAGCTTTTATATTTATATGAATGATAATTTTTGCACATGCACATGATTGTACATGCATTCATGACATTTCCCGACATATGTGTCTAAATGAAACTTTTTGTGAATTATGTGATATTTGTGTTTGAAAAAAATTGAATTCAAGTGCTCTAGGTGTGTTTTACATTTTTAAGGATTTGTGAACATTTTTCTGGAATTTTTAGGTACTTGCGGATAGAAAAAATTCTAATGGTGATCGAGTGGATTTTACATCTTGAAAAGTTACGCCTTATGGCATTGGAATATTGGATAAATACTTTTTGGAATTTTTTAAAGAGCCATTAGCATTAGATGGCTTAAAGATTAATTGGGATAAATGTTCTTTTATTTAATTAAATAGGATTAAATTGATTTTTTTGTCATTTTCCCATTAAAAGACAAGTGTCCCCCCTTCATTTATTATACTTGTCTTATTCCCTTCATTTACATACGACTCTCCTCCTTGAATTATTTAAAAACTCACTTTGAAAGCTACTCCTCCTCCATCCGAAACCTCCTCCTTCTTCCATTCCTTCGTTGGTCTTGCTTATATATATATATGTTCTTGTCTTTTTGCTTGCTTCTTCTCACACAAAAACCAAGCTTAAGCCTTGTGATGATGGTGATGGGTGATAGCCGTAGGTGTTGGAGAAAGTAGAAGAGAAATTAGGAAGTTGTAATAAGTTGGAAGATTGAGGGAAAGATTGAAAGCTTGACTAGGTAAGAGTATGTTTTAAGCTCTGATCATTCATTTAATGCATGAATTAGTAGTTAGAAGCATTCATGGGGATTAATTGTGTATTAATTTCATAAAGATAGTGGTAGGTTTGTATGGGTTTAAGTGTAAGTTTGTGTGAGGATGAATGATGAATGTAAGTGTAATAGGTGTTGTATGAAAATTAGGATGGATTGAAGTGGATTTTGTGATTTAAGATGAGTGGAAACAAATGAAAATTTATTGTGTGGTTGCTGCCATTTTTATGGCTAGGTAATTAAGTGGATGACTTGATGAATTTGTGGCTGAATTAGAGGTCCAAATGGATGCATATTGATGTAGGTAAAGTGATGAAATGAAAAGAGTTGAGGTAGGGAGGAAATATGGAAAATGTGACTTTGTGTAGGTTTCAGATTTTGGCTCATAACTTTTGATATGGTTGTCCAATTGAGCTAAGGTTTGTTTTAAATTAAACTTAAGAAGTATGGATAGATTTCATATGAAGGAAGTTTTGTCCAATTCTGACCTTAAGGATTTTAATTTTAGCATGCAAAGTGAATTGTTAGGTGCTGTGTGAACAGTATCCGAACCTTGTGACCTGAAACTTTGATGATTTTTTTAGGATTGAATTGGATTTAATTTGCTACTTTGGTCTTCATGAAAGTTGAAGATATTTGTGTTAGCTTTCTAACTCCACTAAGTATGAATTTATTGGATGTGTAGATTGAAAGTTATGATCTGTTAATGTTCAAGGGGTAATTCAGCCTTTGGTGTGCAATGCTCTAAGTGTATAGGTCTTGTGCTTTTTATGTTCTGCCATTTATTTGGACTGTTAAGGGTGAAATTGGTTCAAGTTACCTTCTGAAATGTTGTATAGGATTGTTGTAGCTTTCTAATGAGGTATTTTGTGTGAATTTTGGATGTAAGTATTGTTGGATATAAATTTATAAAGTTTTGTTATAGTTTAGGTTAAAGGCTGTTTTCTTAAACCCTAACATGACAACCACCTAAGTGAGAGGATTTGACCTAGTTTTAATGGGAATTTTCTTTGAAGGCCTTCTTGAGAATTGTAGTATATTGTCTGAGATTTTTATTTCTGTATGGTATGTAATTTTTTGACAATGGGTTGAAAATTTATGAATGTTGGAAGATGTTGTTATTGTGAGAATGAGACTTATATAGGCAGAAGCTTTGCTTGAACATTTGAGTTGTTTAGAGGTTGATTTTGCTTCCAAGTTATTCATGAAACTTGTAGAACATGTTTTGATCTTTCCTTTGACATAAATTTTGTAATTTTTGGCATAAGGAATGGAAAGATAGGATTTTTGTGGTAGAGTGCAGTTACTGTTCATATGGTAGTTTTACTGTTTCATTGGACAAAACTTTTGTTTGTTTTTTTGACCCTCTTATAGATTGAATTGGATTGGGGAGTCTTCTTGAAGATTGTAGAAAATGTTTAGAGCTTTGTAATGGTGTATAATGTACCTTATTTGGAGTTATGCGTAAAACGTTATGAGGATTGGAAGAACGCAGTTACTGTTCATATGGTCATTTATGGGCAGTAACTTTGAAGTAGTTTTTAGCACCCTTAGAGCTGAGATTGGTTTGTGAGCCCTTCATGGAACTTGTAAGGTTTGTTGTTATCTTTCCAATGAGATCTTGTTTGTAATTTTTGGATAAGTTTGTTAAAAGTTATGCATGTTAGAAATTCAGATGGTGGAAGAGATGGAAATAGGGCAAACTCTCTTCTCTTTTGTTTGTCCTAAAGCTTCTTTTGCTTATATCTTCGTCATCCGACCTCCGATTGACCTGATTCTCGAGGCGTCGGATTCATAAGTCAATGATCTACCTCTCCATGTGGAATTGTGAACTTGTGGGATTTTAATTGAGATTTAGGGATTGAATCCAAGTGAGAGAATTAAGTAAAGTTTGGCAATATCTGGACCTATAGAGGTCCAAATTGAGTAATTCTGGTGTCTATAGGTTCCTAAGACATAGGGGAATATTTTGTGATGTGAATTATGGGAAATGTTGGGAATGTCACGAACATGCATTGTACACATCTAAATTGCTACGTATGCATTATTTAATATTTCTAATTGTGCATTTGATGACATATGAATATTGTGATTATTATAGAGGCACAGTTGGAACGTCATCCCACGGACGTTGCCGAGACTTCCCGGCATTAGCTCGGAAGCTATTTGGTGAGTAACCTAGATGGTTCCTCGATTAGTAAGTGTTTATAATTCTGCACTTATGACTTTGTGGAGAATAATGGTGGGACGATTGCGTTTGCTTATGATTGGATTCCGGACAGGAGGTCCGATGTATTGGGAGAGTATGACATAGAAGTGATATATGTGATTTTAATGTAATTAATGTGAACTACTTGTGTGAATGTATTCATTTGGGATCGAATATGATATTGTCTTTGCTTTATTTGGACATATGCATTTCATGCATAGTTGCATGATCAGTAATTGGCAGTTGTGACCAGAGCAGCCACAGAGAGTTTAAAGCTCAACGTAATTAAGCCCACAGTGATTCAGAGCCTAAGGCTCACCGTTTAATGCGCCCTTAATGGGACAGTTTTAGGCGCTCGATAATAACAATGTAATAAATTGGAAAAGTTGTCACATACGCATTTCATGTGCATTTGATTTGGTTCCTTTGAGTGATATAATAATCGTGTCGTACTTCTGAATGTGTTTTGGTGAAATCACTGTACAATATCTGTTATATGCATGAATTGGGTGAACCATCGATGATGGTTCCTCACTAAGTTCGCAAACTCACCCAAAATTGCAAATTATTTTTCAGGACCGAGATAGTAGACTCGTAGCTCCAGAGAGACTTTTCCTACCGTGTAGATCGAGTGTAACACCCCACTCCCGCCAGACCCGAACCCGACATCAACAGTGACATCCGAGCCTGTGACCCGCGAGGGTGGTATGCTAGAGCAGTCAAAATAGTCAAATACCTGGTAAAACATTTTTCTTTTGAAAACATTGAAGTGCGCAGAAAACAATAAACCATTTGGGCCCACGACGCGGAAACATTTTTAATCAAAACACTTTTTCAATAATCAATTCATGATACTCTATTAGTCAGTTGGGGCCCTCTATAATAATAATAATAATATCCTGCGGAAACACAAATTTACACATCAATCAGAAAGACTCATTTACACACAACTCAGAAAGACACTAATGCAGACGCAAACTGATCCCGACCCTAGCCTCGACTCAAAGCAATGAGACATACTCGTTCGTCTAACGGGGTACTCTTCAATCCCTGTAAAATATTTGCAATGTTGGGTGAGTTTGCGAACTCAGTGAGAAACCATCATCGATGGTTCACTCAAATTATGCATTACGCACGTGGCGTACAGCACAATACAGAAATATTCAATTATCAGTACAATATAACAATTTACAGTAAGTCATGCCATCACGTAATCAGTTTACAGTCAATCATGTCATCACGTAATTAGTTTACAATCAATCATGCCATCACGTAATTCAGTTTACAGTCAATTATGCCATCACGTAATCAGTTTACAATCAATCATGTCATCACGTAATTCAGTATTGTCATAGAACAGTCATTCGTGTAGATGCAATGCGTATGTGACTCTTTCCGGTTATTCAGTGTTGTGCCCAAGTGCTCAGTCAGTGTTCAGTGGGGGACGCGCGTCAGGGATTTCTCCCCTCGGGCTAAGCCCGGTCAGTACAGTGTTCAAACTCGAGGCTCTTTTCAGTGATAATAGCAACTTGGGACACGTCCATTATCTGATCATGCATTTATGCATGTAGTGCAGTGTTCAGTAATTCAGTATTCAGTGATTCAGTAATTTACAGTGTATGGCTACAAAGCCCAGTATATCGATCCCAATATCATCTGATAATTCATCGATCAAGAGAAACATGTAATTTAATCATGTACATTTTCACAAATCCAATACAAGAGAGGCATACCATCCGATCATGTATATTTCGGTAATCATCTGATTTCACATTTGGCAAGTAATTCACGTAGAGCATTTAAGCGATCAGAATTTGAGAAACCAACTAGGTTACTCACCTGTAACTTCCGAGCTACTGCCTGGAAGTCCCAGCAATATCCGTGGAATGACGGTCCAACGGTGCCTCTATAACAGTAAAATATAAACCATTACTAAATGCCCAATTAAACAGTTCAATAATGCATATGTCTCAGTGAAATGATGTACGATGCATGTCCACGATTTTTCGGTGCTAAATCCCAATTTCGGTACATTAAGCCCAATTCTATCTCTTTGTTCAATTGATCGACAATTATTTGATCCATTCCTAAAATCCAGTCAATTTACCTCCATTTGAATACCCTATAGCAAGTCCCTATTTATCGGGTGAAACTCTATTGCAAATTCAATTAAAACTCCAATAGTCTCAATTTGACATTTAGGTCATACTACGCACCATAATCGACTCAATTCCTTATAATTCAATTCCATTTATATCAATTTGAACTCCTATAATTATCCTCAATTGTAGACCTCTTTCCTAGTTCATAACAAACTGAATCGCCTCAATCGGAGGTCTACACCAAAAGTTATGCCCAATAAACCAATTTTAATCCAATGGAGCAGTCCCTCTCGTGACATCGCGCCTCTACGCCATGGCGAGAGAAAGCTCGCCGCCATGCGTAACTAATTCGCCCTGGCACGCCGCGAGGCGAGGGCAGCACGCCGCGGCGTCATGATTAAATGACGCTCGCCGCGGCGTCCCATGCACGCTCGCCGCGGCGAACGAATATATATTCGTCGCCGTCTGGCGCGCGCGCAGGTCGCGGCGTGCGGCGTCCGCCGTCTTCTCCGATTCGATTCCTCTCTCTAAAACCCCCCATTAATACACTTCAGCTACTCAAATCAACTCTAATAAATACCATAAACGCAGTAGAAACCATAAATAACAACATTAATACCATAAAACTTACCAAAACACAGATCAATCCACAAATCCACCGTAACCCTAAAATCCTCCAAACCAATCGATCAACCAATAGCAAAGCTTCTAACCTTCATCAATGACAGTAAACAAGTTAGCCTAGCATACTAGGAAGAAACCATGAGAAGAAATCGAAAGATCTCTCACCGAAGGAAGAAAATCGAATCACCGTCGAGGGGGAAGAGGAACTCGCATATGCCTTAGTCAAATCCCCCAATTTCATTCAACCCTAATATTTATAGACCTAAGTCTCCATATCAGTCCAAATTCCAGTCTCTAAATTTCAATGACTCAACACATTTATTTCTTATCAGTAAAAATCCTAATTTTTCCATCACCATTGGACGCTTCTTTCAAGATCTTATCTGATCAATCGATCGATCGCTCAAATATTTTCGATCCGGGCGATTTCTCCCGAATTTCCCAGAAATTTCCTATAATCTACTATCAAATACCAGTCACTCGTAACCAATATTAAATCAATCATTTGAACCCAAAAACTCAAATTTCTCAATTAATCATATTCCAGTCAGTTCTGTCAGTTCATAAACCAGTCGCTTCAGTCAATTTCAATTCATAATTAAATACCGAAAAATCATGAATGCATGTACCTATGAATATATGCATATGCAGTAAACCAGTTCCTCTATAATTAGAGGCCAGTAGCATACTCAGTCAGTAAATACAGTAAAACCGATCAGTCAGTCCCGATATTACCATTTTACCCTTGCTGACAGTAATGTGATGTTACAATTCACCCCTCCTTATAAAAAATTTCGTCCTCGAAATTTCATATACAGTGAATCAAGAGGACAGGAGAATTTATCCGCTCTTTTCTATCCTGATTCTCACTCATATCTTTATAATTTTTTGCAATCCATACATTCAGTACCAGAAACACATTTATCATATCTTACCACTGTTTCTTATTCCAGTCCATAAAACACTTGATAATTCAAAATCATCTTTTAGGTTATAAATCACCTTACCAATCTATTCATACCACGGTCATATAGAGGCCATTTAATAGCAATTTAGTTTCCCGTTTAAATCGCTACTCGAGTAATTTCCGCCAATGAACTGAAATCAACGCGATCAATAACCATTCACTTTATTTCGTACTCAACACTTTGTCTCACTATTTCATTAAAATTACTCATAATTTGTCACTTTCAATATCAATAACACATATATCGGATCCCAACAATATTTCCTAATCACTGCCTATGTAACAATTTGGATCGAAACCTCTTTTCTTGAATAACCAATCCATAGCTCAATTCACATCACGATACATAGAGGTTACTTATAACAATTTCAGTTTCTCCCTTTTCGCTCTTATCCTCATCTAAGTGCATCTATACCGTAGTGATACACTTGAAACATTTCATTTATTGCTTATCAAATTACATCTCTTTAATGATAAAATACTAATCTCATAAGATTCTCATTACTTCAATAATAATCAATTCGACTCATTGACATTGACTTGGATCACTCACCCTATTACTGATTCATTTTATTCGCCAACACTATCTCCTTTGGTCAATAAACCTATTACACAATCGGGTTCCTTACACTATCCATAGGACATCTCTTTTCAGTAGCAGATTTTATTTCTTACACTTGAATCTCGGCTCAGATTATGACTCCCAAGTTAACCTGTAATTCATTTGACATAATCTCTATATTTCCCTTTCATTACTCACTTTCAAACCGACTCATCTGATCATCATACCTAATTCCAGAAAGTTCTTTCGATTTTCATCGATACCATTTATAAAAATTTATTTCTCATCAACTATCGTCATTATTTCTTGTCAATCATTTTCAATGCCATAGGAAATCAATTTCAGCTATACTCAGTATCCCCTGTAGATCAATCTATGCCATAATCCACAGCCCAAGAACGTCCTTTTTAACACTGTTCATTACGGTACATACCGTTAAAAATCATTGCGTCAATATATCAATTTGTCACTCACGCTAAGGATACTTCGTTTACATAAAATTTTGACCACACTTTCTCTTTTTACAATCGTTCCCAATCGTGAGGGTCATAACCACTCTCCATTTATTCTGATCACTATAATCACTTTCGTCTCTTATTCTAACTCATATTGAACTTTAAACGATAAGGACTACAACTAGCACTTAGCCACTAACTCATCAATCTCTTCCCATATAATCTTTACACATATGAAACAATTGAGCTTAAAATTTTCATTCGCTATAGGGCTCCCATAATCAGGTGTGCGGTTACTTAGGCAATTCAACTAAACTTTGACCACTCTGTCATCTATCATTATCAGTATCTTATGTTGCCATCCCTTTCATTAATGCACCATACCCATGTATTTTCACTCTCAATTAAATGTCATAGACATGCAATCAATCTGGATTCCTTACTAACATAATCTGACTCAATTCATAACTCTTATACACTACCTCTTGTTTCAATAAACAATTCCAATTTTTAACTCTTCTAGATCACAGAACATTTTATTATACCCGCTCTATTAATACAATTTCAATCTTGCCATTCCTATCATATCTCTATTTACCTCTATCAATCAATAACTATAACTTCATACCCTACATTCAAGGATATGCCCCGATATAACACGGGTGTCACAGTCCGTAATATATCCACCAATACCGATACACTTAATCATCTTTTATCAGATCAAACTATACACTTTCTGTTATTCCATGTTATCCACAGTTTCCATCTATCACGTTCTAACATATCATCTTTTCCTTGCCACTTCTAACCACTTAAACAATTGGGACATACTCATGTGACTATACTAGGGATCAGTTACTACAGTCTGCTATGATGACTTTAATGCATGTAACTCGGTACAAATTTCAGAACGCCCATGTACAATCGTACTTCTAGGCTCTGATACCACAAATGTAACACCCCACTCCCGCCAGACCCGAACTCGACATCTACAGTGACATCCGAGCCCGTGACCATGAGGGTGGTATGCTAAAGCGATCAAAGCGATCAAATACCCGGTAAAACATTTTTCTTTTGAAAACATTGAAGTGCGCTGAAAACAATAAACCATTTGGGCCCACGATGCGGAAACATTTTTCATCAAAACACTTTTTCAATAATCAATTCATGATACTCTATTAGTCAGTTGGGGCCCTCTATAATAATAATAATAATATCCTGCGGAAACACAAATTTTACATCAATCGAAAGACTCATTTACAAACAACTCGAAAGACACTAATGCATTTAAACCGATCCAGACCCTAGTCTCGACTCGGTCACGATGACATACTCCCGTTCGTCTAACGGGGTACTCTTCAATCCCTGTAAAATATTTGCAATGTTGGGTGAGTTTGTGAACTCAGTGAGAAACCATCATCGATGGTTCACTCAAATCATGCATTACGCATATGGCGTAAAGACAATCTGATAATATTCAATTATCGATACAATATAACAATTTCTGATGAAGTCATGCCATCACGTAATCGATTTCTGATCAATCATGTCATCACGTAATCAGTTTACAATCAATCATGTCATCACGTAATTCAGTTTACAGTCAATCATGCCATCATGTAATCAGTTTACAATCAATCATGTCATCACGTAGAGCATTTAAGCGAACAGTCAGGAATTTGAGAAACCAACTAGGTTACTCACCGTAACTTCCAGAAACTCATCGGAAGTCCCAGCAATATCCGTGGAACGACGGTCCAACGGTGCCTCTATAACAGTAAAATATAAACCATTACTAAATGCCCAATTAAACAGTTCAATAATGCATATGTCTCAGTGAAATGATGTACGATGCATGTTC
Source organism: Erythroxylum novogranatense (assembly GCA_029891385.1). Classification (NCBI taxonomy): domain Eukaryota; kingdom Viridiplantae; phylum Streptophyta; class Magnoliopsida; order Malpighiales; family Erythroxylaceae; genus Erythroxylum; species Erythroxylum novogranatense. Next base: position 40,186,014 of record CM057229.1, on the reverse strand, counting down.
ACGATTTTTCGGTGCTAAATCCCAATTTCGGTACATTAAGCCCAATTCTATCTCTTTGTTCAATTGATCAACAATTATTTGATCCATTCCTAAAATCCAGTCAATTTACCTCCATTTGAATACCCTATAGCAAGTCCCTATTTATCGGGTCGAAACTTCTATTGCAAATTTCAATTAAAACTCCAATAGTCTCAATTTGACATTTAGGTCATACTATGCACCATAATCGACTCAATTCCTTATAATTCAATTCCATTTATATCAATTTGAACTCCTATAATTATCCTCAATTGTAGACCTCTTTTCCTAGTTTATAACAAATCTGGAATCACCTCAATCGGAGGTCTACACCAAAAGTTATGCCCAATAAACCAATTTTAATCCAATGGAACAGTCCCTCGCGCATGCAAGATCGCGCTCTCGCCATGGCCAGCAAAAGCTTCGCTTCATTGCCATGGCGTGAGCATCGCTTCGCCGGCGGCGAACGACGCTATCTGTCGGCACGCCATGCGGGAAGACGCCTGGCGGCGTCCCATGCTGCTTCGCGCGGCAGCGAATCTATATATATAAATCGTCATGCAGCGCTGCAGCAGTCGCGGCGTCTGGCGTCCGTCGTCTTCTCCGATTCGATTCCTCTCTAAAACCCCCATTAATACACTTCAGCTACTCAAATCAACTCTAATAAATACCATAAACGCAGTAGAAACCATAAATAACAACATTAATACCATAAAACTTACCAAAACACGATCAATCCACAAATCCACCAGTAACCTAAAATCCTCCAAACCAATCGATCAACCAATAGAAAGCTTCTAACCTTCATCAATGACAGTAAACAAGTTAGCCTAGCATACTAGGAAGAAACCATGAGAAGAAATCGAAAGATCTCTCACCGAAGGAAGAAAATCGAATCACTGTCGAGGGGGAAGAGGAATTTGCATATGCCTTAGTCAAATCCCCCAATTTCATTCAACCCTAATATTTATAGACCTAAGTCTCCATATCAGTCCAAATTCCAGTCTCTAAATTTCAATGACTCAACACATTTATTTCTTATCAGTAAAAATCCTAATTTTTCCATCACCATTGGACAGTTCTTTCAGTACTATACTGTCAATCAGTCAGTCGCCCAAATATTTCAGGTCCGGGCGATTTCTCCCGAATTTCCCAGAAATTTCCTATAATCTACTATCAAATACCAGTCACTCGTAACCAATATTAAATCAATCATTTGAACCCAAAAACTCAAATTTCTCAATTAATCATATTCCAGTCAGTTCAGTCAGTTCACAATTTGATCAGTTCACAAACCAGTCGCTTCAGTCAATTTCAATTCACAATTAAATACCGGAAAATCATGAATGCATGTACCTATGAATATATGCATATGCAGTAAACCAGGTCCTCTATAATTAGAGGTCAGTAGCATACTCGGTCGAGAATCTGATAAAACCGATCATCGATCTGATATTACCATTTTACCCTTGCTGACAGTAATGGGATGTTACATCGAGTTCCCAAGAGAAGTCATGGCTCACAGGTCGGTCAGCTAACACTTTTTGAGGGATGACCTAGTTAGGGTTTTTTTGTATTTGATTTCCTTTTTGGAGTAATGTACAGACAAGGAAAAACTGACAGTTATGTAAAAAACTGCTTTTGATGATATGTGAGAAAAATTTATGGTTTCAAAAAATTAGTGATTTTCATATTGATGCTTTAAGATTATTGATGCCATATGAAGTGTCAGTGATGGTTCGTAGCACACCCTTATCGTTGGGTGTGTATCGGGATGACCTACAGGCGTCCCGGTATATGTCCTATGATAAGGGGGTGCTACATTTAGGAAATTGGCTCGATGGTAAGAGGCGTCCACTTAAAGTGGAACAAAACCTTGAGGTCTTGGGTTCGAGTCGTGGACTCACCCTTGACCAAAGAGGACAATACCTGGAGTGATAGCGGTAGAGGCCAGGCTCTACATTAAAAGGCGCTTTTTGTGAGAGGCACCGCTATCACTCAGTATCTTTTTTGAAAGTGAGACGAACTCAAGACTAAGATTTTGTTCCACTTTTGTTGACGCTCTTACCATCGAGCCAATTGGCTCTATGGTAAGAGGCGTCTACTTAAATTGGAACAAAACCTTGAGGTCTTGGGTTCGAGTCGTGAACTCACCCTTGACCAAAAAGGACAATATCTAGAGTGATGGCGATAGAGGCCAGGCTCTACACCCAATTTCTCTCAAACCTCAAGAAACTCATATTCCACTAGAGATAACCATCAGAATAGATTTAAGACAATTAACCAAGTGGAAACTAACATTGAAAATGTTGCAGCAGAATTTGATGACTCTCTTGTACCAGAATCTTCTCAAGAGTCTCGAGGATATCACCTCACTATAGAACAATACATCCAGCTACTTCAACTTCTGTATATAGAAGGAGACACAAAAGGAAAAGCAATCAGCACTTCTCAGGTGAACATATTTCTAGTACTCAAAAAGGTATTTCCAGACCTATTTTACCTTTTGTTTTATGATCATCCACATGGATTCTTGATTTTGGAGCTACAGACCACATCATATACTCTCTAGGTCCTTTTTCAACCTGCATAATAGACAATTTAATAGTCATATTGCCAAATGGTGAATTTTTCCCTATCACCCACATTGGGACTATCCACATCTCTTTCCTCACCCTCACAAATGTTCTCTTTGTGCCTATCTTTTCTTTTAATCTTATTTCCATTAGTAGACTCACTAGACATTATCATTGTCAACTAATTTTTTCTCCTGACTAATGTCAGATTGAGGACACTAAGTCACTAAAGACGATTGATTTTGCTAGACAAGTCAGTGAATTACATCATCTCACTCCCCCCTCCCAAGACATCAGCCCACTTCTTTGCAGTGCTTCTACACCCTAACACAACTTACGGCACAAAAGGCTAAGGCACTTATCTAATCAAAGACTGAAAAGTCTATCTAAAATTGACCCTTATGTTATTTTTCAATACATTGAACAATGTGATGTTTTTCACTTTGCTAAACAAAAGAAATTACCATTCTCCTACACCCTAAGACAACTTACGACACAAAAGGCCAAGGCACTTATCTAATCAAAGACTGAAAAGTCTATCTAAAATTGACCCTTCTGTTATTTTTCAATACATTGAACAATGTGATGTTTGTCACTTTTCTAAACAAAGGAAATTACCATTATCCCCTAGTCTATCAATTACAAAATCTTGTTTTGATCTCATACATGTAGATTTTTGGAGCCCCTACCATACACCTTCTGCTCTAGGATATAGGTTCTTTTTAACCATTATGGATGAATTCACATGACGAAATAGAAATCAGAAACCAGAGAATTGATTAAAGGCTTCTTTGTTTATGTTGAAAGACAATTTGGTCAGAAAATTAAGTGAATTTGCAATGACAACGGCATAGAGTTTCAATGACAACATATTATAGAGAAAAGGGAAATTTACATGAAATTACATGTCTTGAAACACCATAACAAAATGGAAGAGTTGAACGGAAACATCAACATATCCTAAATGTAGCAAGGGCTTTAAAAATACAAGCTAATCTACCTACTAAATTCTGGTCATACTGTATTCTTGATGTTGTTTATTTGATCAACCGAGTCCCCTCCCCTCTCTTATCTTATAAATCCCCCTATTCTATCATGTTTGGCACTAATCTTGAACTTACCCCCCTTAAGGATATTTGGTTGCTTCTACTTTGCTTCTACTAAAGAAGCAAATAGAGGCAAGTTTGCCACTAGGGCAAGAAAATGTGTATTTCTTCGGTGTTTGATTTGACTACCAAAACCTTCCACCTCTCTAGAGATATCATTTTTTATGAAGACCACTTTCCCTTCCTTGTTTCACCAGAAGACACTTGTTTTCCCTCTCCTATATTACCTACTCCCTTCCACCTTCTACTGATCCACTTCCCTTACCTTTACCCTTAGTTCCTCCCTATCCTCCTTCTCCTTCATCTTCCCCTCCACCTCTTCACCTCTCCACAAGACAATCTCAACCCCCTGCCTATTGTTACAAAGGTCACCTTAGAGACTCGAACTTTCACCCAAAGTTGCTCGCTCACACCCTTTATACGGTAGTCTCACTTAGATCTGTAAAGTAAGACTCAACCTTTCCCCACCCTCGAAGTGTTTTACCTCGCACACACTCGAAGAAACAACACGGAAGCAACAAAGAATATAGGCAACAAGAAAACACATAAAGATACGGTCAAAAGACCAACTTTATATTACTTTCCCTCAAAAGAATACAAAGAATGCTCTCTCTAATTTCACCCCCTCTGAATGAATGAATGAATGAGAAGAGAAAAGCTCGAATGAGCTATATATAGGCATCCTAGTTTGGAGTCACAGATTCTCACTAAATCTTTACTACCTAAGATCACGTTTATCCCCTATTAGATAAGATTACATGAACCAATTGGATGACACCCCCATCCAAATAGGACCCTAACTGATAAGATAGAATCTAATAAGATAACATAAAATAGAGTTTGCATTTATCTAGAACACTAACATCCTTATCCGCGAAGATCTCCACTATCTTTAGATGTTGAGTTTCACTGCAACTCTAACTCCCAGTCATCGCCACATCATCCAAGATCTCCTCGTGATCTCTATCTACTGATGATGCAATGTGATCTTGCCGAAGCCTACTAACACACTGGCCTGATCCAATGCTTCCCACAACAGGTCCGTTAGTCGTAGGCCATTCATCCGAGCATAGCTAAGTCCTTAGTCTGTCAAGTCTTGGTCTGGGTCAAGTCACTCTCCACAAGGTTCAATGCTCTACAAAAATTCACTCCAAGTCTGATCTCACTCGCCTACATTTGCCTTAGTGTTTTCAACATAGCCTATCCACACATAGGTCCATCAATGCACGTCCATGGACAAGTCCATCTTCCATGTCAGGCTCACTCATGGTGCAGTCTCATCGCTCCATGACTAAGTCCCAAGTCACAAACCAAGTTAGTATAAAAATCTTGACCATTTACATACCTCCAAGCTACCTCGCCGAAGTTAAGTGTTTAGGTGTCTCATCACGCTCGCATGCCTTCGCGCATCCTCACAAGTCTTATACACCTTTGCGCCTTCTCGAACACCCTTGGGTCTCACATGACTTAGTTTTCTAACTCCACGTGGCCTCGCATCCGAATCTCACGTCTCGTCGAAGATTTCCGCTAATGTGCACCTATACGTGCCCATGCGTATCGAATCTCGCCTACTCTCGAGATCTTCGTCGATAATTCCCGCATCCCTTGCCTCCTTTGCAAGTTCCTCAAGTTTTGCTCACCAACTCATAAGACTTTGCCTTGTTCCTCATCAACACGCCTTCCTCGTGCCAACTTACATGCCAAGCATTGGCTAAGGCTCACCAATACTCGCACGATCCCGCAGTCTGAACTTAGGGATCTAACACTTACCTTAAAGACTTTGACTGTCCTACCCTACCCCTTACTTCTCATCTTTTGTCCTCTATTCTCACTTATAATAACCTCTCCCCACAACACCAAGTCTACTCCACTACACTCACAACTTTTTAAGAACCTAGAACCTATCAGCAAGCAATCCATAATAAAGAATGGAGAGACCTTAAAGACTTTGACTGTCTTACCTTACCCCTTACTTCTCCTCATCTTCTGTCATTTGTTCTCACTTATAATAACCTCTCCCCTCAACACCAAGTCTACTCCACAACGCACACGACCTTTCAAGAACTTAGAACCTATCAGCAAGCAATCCAGCATAAAGAATGGAGAGATGGAATGCAGGCAGAACTAAAAGCATTGGAAGATAACAACACCTGGGAACTTACCTTCTTATCTCCAAACAAAAGGGTAGTTGATTGCAAATGGGTCCACAAATATAAATTCAACGCTGATGGCATCCTTCAATGATGTAAAAGCAGACTCGTCGCCAAAGGCTTCACTCAATAGGAGGGATTGGATTTCACAGAAACCTTCTCCCCTATTGTCAAGACTACCACCATTTGTGTGCTGCTGGACCTTGTAGCTTCACGAAAATTTATACCAATTAGACATCAATAACAAATTTCTACATGGTGAATTAAATGAAGAGGTTTACATGAAACCACCTGAAGGTCATACCTTACCCCATCCAGATATGATCTACCATCTCAAAAAGAACTATGGCCTAAAACAAGTCAATTGGCAGTGGCACTCCAAACTGACCTCGACTTTGATCTCTCATGGCTTTACACAATCGGCTTTCGATCATTCCATGTTCAAGAAAACATAGCAAACTACCTTCATCTTACTTCTCGAATACGTTGATGATGTCCTCCTCTCTAGTAACACCTTAGAGCTCATCCCTTTGACCAAGAAGTTCCTCAATGACACCTTCAGAATCAAGGACCTATTCTTCATCTTGTATTAATCTATGCTAACATAAATATGTCATTGATCTTCTTGAAGAAACAGGTTTTTCACATGCTAAACCAGCTACCACTCCGATGATCCAAAACACACGACTTACCATTGAAGGAGAGCCATCACCGATGTCACCTCTTACCGATGCTTAGTTGGGAAGCTCTTATATCTGACCACCATTGGGTTTGACATATGCTTTGCTGTCTAGCAAGTTTCCCAGTTCACGATAAAACCCATAGTCTTGCATCTCCAAGGTACTCACCAAGTTTTCCGTTACCTCAAGGGTTCTCTAGGTCAAGGTGTCCTCTTCTACAACGATTCTCTACTTCAACTTCGAGCTTTTTTTAACTCTAAATGGGGGACTTGTCTGGACTCTCGAAAGTACATCACCAATTTTTTTGTGTTTTTGGGAGCTTAGTTGATCTCCTGGAAGTCTAAGAAGCAACCAACCATCTCACGTAGCTCTTCTGAAGCTGAATATCATGCTCTCACTGCCACCGCTTGTGAACTTCAGTGGTGGTTGTTTCTTCTTCATGATTTGGCGATCGAACACCCTTACCCTACCTACCTATATTGGACAATAATTAGCGATTCATATTGTAGAAAACCTTATCTTTCATGAAAGAACCAAACACATAGAAATAGGTTATCACCTAGTTCACGAATGGGTCCAATATGGCATTCTTCACCTTCTTCGTCACCTCAAGTCACCAATTGGCCGATATCGTCACCAAGGCTCTCCCTCCATTGTCTTTTCACACTCTCAAACTCAAGTTAGGCATTCTACATGATGTAGATCACCCATCTTGTGACGACAAATCAAGACCTAGGGAGAGCACCGATGTTGATGAACCCTAGGTTATGCACATCATTGTGCATCTATATCCAACAGACTTGGTCTGCCCCCATTTTTCTTCTTCTTGGGCTTCCACCTGGACTTTGGCTCTGGCCTCCTTCAACATATGATCATAGGCTCATCTAACTTCTCCAAAGGCAAACCGAGCCACTTTTTGTGTTTCTGAACTCAGTCCTTAGCCTACCCTTCTATCGGCCCATTCCTATTTATTCTTTGTATCTTTATTCTCTTCTTTGTTTTTTTTGTCTAACAAAAAGATGTTGCATTATTCCCTGCATAGCTGTAATTAGTTACATAATTTTTCAGCTTTTGTACAAGTCTATATATTACCAACAACTATTCAATAAAAAGGTTAAACCCATTTTTACCAATTTGCTATCAGTTTTCACATAATTGTAGTTAAAACTTTTATTTATGAAATTACAAATAGCTTTTTTAAAAATTTAATAATTGAATTACCTATAATAAAGCTATGTCAACATTACAATGAGTTCACATAAGTAACAAATTAAATTATAAAGCTAAAAACAAAACAGATTACAAAGGTAAATAAAAAACAATAGATATTACTGAGTTCATCTGGTCGTCATGCCTATTGATAATGCATGCTGGTCAGATTTAGCTATCATAAGGGCCCAAAGCTAGTTGACAATGTTGTCAACCAAGTGGTACTTATGAACTTTCTCATTTATGTAAATCCGGTAGTTTCTTTCCTTCCATATAGAATAAATAGTAGTTGTAAAGGCAGATTTGTATAAAAGGGCATCATTCAACCTCAGTTGGATGTTGCAGATGATTCAATTTAGTGATGAAGTCCAATAGTAATTTAAGAAGACATCAGGAAAAAATGTAAAATTCAGCTCTAAACCACTTTATAGTAATTATATTAAAAGAATAAATGATGTCTATTTTCCTCCAACTCCTTACAAAGAATACAAATTGGGTCATAAATTTCAAACCACTTGTTTTTTGTACGGATCTTGTTGTTAATAACAAGTCAGTTGAAAAGAGAGGCTTTTGGGTTGAAAGAAAGTTTCCAAAGAAAATTGAACTATGGAACATTCCTTTCACTTTCCTACAGAGTCTTATAGCAAGACTTATTAATAAAATTACCTAAGGCATTAGGAACCTAGGTAACTGAAGCCTACCTGCTAATATCATTGATTTGAGGAAGAAAGTCCTTTAGTAAGCTAAATCTTCTGAAGTTGCTAGTCTGGTGCACTTGTTTCATCAAAGAAGAAACTTTGGAGTTAAGAGGAAACAAATTACAAACAATTAAAAGACTATACTTACAAAATTACAAAAACATAGCAAAAAAATATAACTATTATAGTACAAGATGTAGCTACAAAATATTTGTTATATTTTTTATAGCTATTAATTTGTACCTACGATTATAGGAAATGTCATTTAAAATTTTCTGGGATGCAGAATTGGTGATGGTTTTTACGATGAAGTGAAAAAATGACAAAAAATTAATCCGTGATTTTTTTTGACAAATTTGGTAGATCTAAAGTCTATAGTCTAATTTGTTGTAGTGCATCAAGTTCTTAAAACTCAATTTAAGAATTTTTGAGTTCTTAAATTTCTCTGTAGAACTACGGATAAGAATTGTGGAAATAAAAACTATTAAAGTAACATTATACACTTTTATTATACTTTTATTTTGTTAAGCACATGTCTCATTTACATGAAGCTTTTTGTAAGCTATATGTGCCTTATTCATCAACATAGGTTCCCCTTACTATATTTTTCAACATATTAGTATGTAAATCCCTATCAAATCTGTTGAAGTTTTTTCTTGCATGATTATGATCCACTCATCATCATCATTATACCCCGAAGTCTCGCAGTGAAACAGGGTTTGGGGGGTCTGATAGTACGCAGCCTTATCCTTACATAGTAGAGAGATTGTTTCCAGTAGACCCACATACAGATGTGATAGGATAATAGTGATGCAGGTTAAAAGAGTAATTAAATAAAAATTGGTAGTATATACCAAACAAAGAAGCTCATATCACAAGCAAAAAAAACCATAAGAGCAAAAATTTCAGAAAACCCATAAAACACTTATGTAGCATAGACTGATTAATCAAAGAACCATACCTGAAAAAAGGAGGCCGCGGAGAAGGAGAAGGAAGAGAGAGTGAGAGCGAAGAGCAACTTTTATGTACCTCTTATTCAATCCTAAAAAAAAAGTAACCACCTATTTATGTACCTTCAAAGAAGAGTGCATAACCTTCATGAAGAAAAAGGGTAAAAGGATTGGCAGAGATCTGGATCTCCTTTATCACCATCATCCTTGTAACTTTTTGGTGCCCGTTGCTCTACTATTATTGTGAAAAAATAAAAGAAAAAGGCAACACTTGGATGCCTTGTGAATCCATACAAATGATTTGTATCCAATTTTTAATCCTTTTGATATTAGCAAATGACTCAAACAGCAAAAATAGGAAACTTCAATCATAAACCCATCCATGTAAAAGAAACAAAGAACAAAACGAAAACAAGTATAGCATCATTTTTAACCATTTACAGAATCTCAGAATCTTTGAAGAAATCTTAACGAGTGAGATGCATGCCAAAGAAACCAAAAGCAAGCATTACTACAACCGAACAAATATATGTAATCAACATATTCAAAAAATATAGAGATTTTTTTATGGCTTCATCACTTGCTACCGAAATTCAAACTTTAGAACTCAAAACCAACCTAAAGTAACAAATGAGGACTAGCCAGTAACAAACGAAAGTAACAAATGACAGGATCATAATATTATCAAAAAGCAAAGGATAAAGAGACAATAAAGTTGTTTACTTTGTTGTTGATTCTAAATATTAGATAATTTAATATGAAATGTAACCAAAATATGAAATGTAAGACTTAAAAGTCGATAATGTAAAAGAATCATGGGAACTCCAAGCTGATACCTTTACTTATCAAGTAGACTTCATAACCACAAGAAACAAGAAAATTGAAAATGGGATAAACATATAACTAAAGAACACCATACCATTTCCCAGTAAGTACGAAGCAAATTCATAAGGGAACAAACAAGTGTAACAACCCCAACAATTGTCTGCCACCAAATCATAGCAGATAAATGAAAAATCTTCCACATATGATTTTATAGAAGATTCACATAGAAAAATCAAACCCATAAAATCCCATCTACGAATTCACCACTCCGGCGAGAAACTATATATATATATAGATATATTTCTTTGCTCAAAAGAAGATATAGCAGAAAAGGAAATACAAAAAAATAACAATAATAATTTCGACTCTCACCCTTCACTGTAATCAACCTGAAGAAGGTCGAGATACATGTCCCATTATGATCCACTAAGTTTCTTTTTTTTGTTGCCCACGAGTGTCTTAAGAGGATCCTAACTATGAGAAGACACCTTTAAGCCATTCACACCCAGACTAATTCCCGCTCGAGCCTGGTAGGTCTCTTATGGGAGACAAAGTTCTGATCCCAAGTTTTAAACAACTACATACATGAGAAGGGTTCAAACTTGTGATCTCACTTAAGTTAGGAGAGCCCCTTACCAACTCACCTGCACCCTGGGATTGTGATCCACTAAGTTTCTAACAATAAACGAACTAGCTCTATTACAATTTTATTAAGTTGTTCGTTATCAAAGTTCCACCTACTTCTAACTTTTAACATCCTAAATTATATATGTTGCTAATTATTCTAGTGAGGATATTAAAATCATTCTATTTATAGGGTGAAGCTTTGCAATGATGATGAGGTACTTTGACATAATATAAAGATATGTGATGTTCACATTTTCACTATATTAAAATTCTGGTTTTATTTCCTTATCCTTAAGGCACAATCTACAAGAATTTCATGTCTAAGCCTCGACCTGTACTAGGTGTCTTACATTTCTTAGGTGTTATATAGATAACCTTATTACTTTTGGTTTATGATGGGTTATGGATACACTATGGTCTATATATTTGATACTTCCTAGCATTTCTTTATGTGTCAATACACCACAAATCATAAATTTTCTTTATAGTAAATTTTTTATAATTGTGCTTGAAAAAAAATGATCTCAATCCCATGCACGTTATAAATCATTGTATCTTTGCATTTATGTAAAATGTGTCTTTTTAATCCAATATATTGGTTTAATAATAAGATGATATTTTAGATGTGCCCACTTCTTGATTATGTTAAAAGTAAGAAGTTTTAAAGAAGATATAAGAAGCTAGAGAATATGCTTAACTTCTTTATTGTTTAATTCCTAATGAAGTTGATATATAATAGAACCACAACTATAGTGTAATGCTCAGTTAATTATTTATTTTAGTTTCATGATAATAATAACATATAAGTTTATTGGCCATATTTTTTGCAAATTGGCAAGATGGACTTACGGCGATTTCACCAAGAAAGAAAATGCACAAGGATTTGAAGATTTTTTTTTTTGGATTCAAAAGGATAAATACATGAAGCTTAAGTAACTAGGCGGGGCTAGGATACCCCTGTGACATCCTCTAGGAGGATAGAAGAATAATCCACAGGCGGGCTTTAATAGCAGTGGATGCCAAGTTTTAATGAACTGACATAATTAGCTAGCCAATTCATAGCTCGATTTAGCTCAATTTGTCTCAAGGTAAACATATCTAGCTTTTACGATCCACTCGCGGTTTAGTAATTTCAAATGGGTGCCTTGAGATCATTAGAGTTGGTCGGCTTGACTTGAAGTTTGAACAAGATTTGGACTTACAAACTGAATTTGAACTTGATTGGATTATATGATTAAGATATGATCCAAGTTTCAATTCTTTTCTTTTTCATATTTTAAAATTAAATTATTAATTTGATTTGATGTTATTTTGTTTATAGTCACTCGAACTTTGGCCAAGTAGAATTAAAAAATTTGAGTTCAAACTCCTTGCAAAAAAGTTTAAGAAAACGTTAAATTTACAAATTGAATTGAATTCATTAATTTTAAATTGACTCTCTCTCTTTATTATTTATTTATATTTTTACATTTTTTGAAAGTTATATTAAACTTTAACATATCTCATTATCCGAAAAATTTTCAAAGATTGGATCAGCCCGAGAAAATATGTTGAGCCTAATGGCCATCGAAAAGGGTACATGTGTCTTCTCTCGTAGTCCATGTATTCATTATCACTATGATGTCACGCACGAATTAGGGAATTGGAGATGGAGCAATAATAACTTGTGGACGTAACTTTCTCATCAAAAAAGCTGTAACGATCAAGACATTAGTCCCTAAACTGAGGGGTGGTTTAGTTCTTTAAGAGACTAAAGAGTGATCAGAATCCAGGGTCTCCAACTATGTGAATTAGCAAACCAAGTCATGAGTTTTGTGTTAATTGTGCAGCAAGAAGCTCTCTAGCTTCAGCTTCTACCTTTTTCTACCTCCCTGTCATGGATATATAGTGCCCCTCCCGACTCTTACTTTATTTGTCCTCTCTTTATTTTTGCTCTTACAATCTCACTGTGTCTCTTCTTCACCATCATCAAGTCTTTTTATTATTAATAATATAATATTTAAATTCATATAGTAAATAATAGTTAAGTTTTCTACAAAAATAATTAAAAATATGTTAAAACGAAAATTTAAAGGCCTCAAATTTTGTATTTGTTTTAAAATTGTTAATATAAATTTAACAATATTTTATTATTAATAACAATTACATATTAAGATAACATATTTTATTATTGAAAATTATATATTAAGATATAAATTATATTTTACTATCGATAATAATTATTCTTTTATTTGATATTTTGATGTAATTATTATTTATTATATGATAAAATTGTAATATTTTAAATATTTTGTATTGTTCTTAGTTTTATATTTCTATGATTATAAAATAATCTTTTTATATTGATTGTGGTTATTATTTATATATGGAATATATGAAAATAATATTAAGAAGGTTGTTTTAACATCCAAATACTCGATTTCAAGAAATAAACTAGCAATCAAACCTAAGGCTATTCGAATTGAGATCATCTTAACCACTGATAAGAAGATGTTATCAAAATCCATACCCTTTTTTGGACCGAACCCTTTTACCATTAGCCTTGTCTTATGCTTCACTATCTTTCTTTATCTTAAACACCCATTTATGCTTTATTGTCTTTTTGCCTTTTGGAAGCTTCGCAAGCTCATACTTCCTCAGAGTGCTCATCTCTTCATACATAGCTATGAACCAGAGATCTTTGTCTTTAGAAAATACAAACTCTTGCACATTTTTAGGCTCCCCTTAGTAGGAACTAATATATATTCTGAACTTAGATATCTTGTAAAAGGCCTTTTCTCCCTTATTGACCTTCAAAGCTGTATATCATTAGCTATCGGATCCTTCTTATCCCCTTACTCATTATCCTCAATGACTTCATCTTCAGCATTGTCTAGATGTGACTCATGTAGCTCATCATTTCCAAGTTATACCTGATCACTATCAGTATATGTTTGGTCAAACTCTTCATCTCCTTCACCTATAGACTGCTCAGTAGTGGTAAAAATTGGAGAACAATTGACAATACCATAAGAGGAGCTACTATACGTAACCTTATCTCCTCTTAAAAAGATCTGTACCTCTTTCGTGCTACTGGAAAATCAAATCTCTGCTCCTGAACACTTTATGCTTCTCTGGGTCAGAGAGTGAAGCCAAACTACTCATCACCATAACCAACAAAGATGTAAGTTATCAGCTTTGAGTCAAGCTTCTGTCTTTGATCATAAGATTCATGTTTAAATATCTTACAACCAAATACTCTTAGTTGATTATATATGCTATCGTTACTTATCCATGCTCTCTTAAGAATCTCAAAATTCAATGGAACTTAGGGAGCTTGATTGATTAAATAGAATGGAGTTTTGACTACTTCACCCCAAAATGTCATTAGTAACTTAGATATTTCAAGCATGTAACGGAACTTCTCAATTGTTCTATTCATCCTCTCAGAAACATCATTATTTCGTAGAGTACCAAGTTTGGTCCTCTTATGTTTAATGCCATGCAATATAGTAATCTTTAAACACCTTAGAAGTAAACTCACCTTCATTATCTGGTCACAGGCACTTTAGCTTCCTCCCAACTTCCCTTTTTACTGTGGTATGAAACGTTTGGAAAGTTTCAAAAACTTGACTCTTTCCTTTTTAATATGTATGCCCAAGTCTTCCTCAAAGCATTATTAGTAAATATAACAAAATATTTATACCTCCTTATGGCTCCTCCTCCATTGAACCACAAACATCTAATTGCACTAACTCTAATATTTTCATCTTCCTTGTAGATCTTCTATTGAAAGACACTGCATACTACTTTTCTTTCTAACTAATGATCACAAGATTTAAATGGTACGATTTTTTTTAACTGTTATAAAAGATTTACCATCCAATAATTTTATTTCCTTCTCACCTCTTATTCCCCAATCATTGATGTCATAGATTTGGAGAAGTTTCCTCTTCATTTGTATATACTGCTCCACCACACACCTTTAAGTGTGTCTTTACAATATGCAATATATCTCTCCTCAAGCAAGAATAATTGCTTCATTAGATATTTTTCACCTCCTATCCCTAAAAGTGTGCTAGAATCCTTTTTAATCTAACAAATTTAGCCATAAATTAGGAGTCAACAACATTTGACATTTATCTGAACTTAGATAGCACCCATACCAACAATCTTTGAAAATATTTGATTTTCCATCTTTACCCTCCTAAAATATTCACTTTTATAGTTTGAGAAGTACTCCCTTTTTAGAACATAATGATACAAAGCTCATGTGTCAATCGGCCACTCAAAACCAAATCACTATTATAAAGAAATTCACTTGTCGCACAAACCAAGGACAATTCATCATCCGTGCTTCTAGCAGTTGTGGCTGTATTCTTATCATCTCCATCATTCTAATGATATTGATTTTTCTAATCCCTCTTCCATTTATAATAAAACCTCTTAATTTTTCTTAACTTGTAGCAATAATATCATGTCTTCACCTCTTTCTCACATTTAGACTTCAATCAGTTCTTTCTCACAATAATAGCCTACACATTGTCAACTCCTATCTCTTTTCTTATGATTTCTTCATTGAACATACTTTCTTTGATTACATCCAAAGAAATAATACCTTTAGGACTTGAATTACTAATTATCACCACCGGTGTCTTTTAACTATCCGATAGTGAATTCAATAGGAACAAGGTTTGAGTCTTGTCATAAAAAATGATCTTCATGGTAGTAAGCTAGTTGATTATATCTTTGAAATCTTTCAAATGCTCTAACATGGATTTGCCAACATTTTGCTTCAACTTTACAATCCTTTTAATTAGAGAGGCCTTGTTATAGGCATTTTTCCTTTCATAGACCTTCAAGCTTTTTCCACATCTTAAAAGGATTTAGTTCTTGAGACACATGGTTGAATATACTTATCTCAATATATTGTTGAATTATTCCCTTTGCGCTTCATCTTGTCCCATTCTCTATATGACATCATCTTTGGTTTTGAAGGAACATCATCCGTCACACCTTTGACTGCATAAATAGGAACAAAAAGATCCTTACAACATAAAAAGTGCTCTACTATGAGCCTCCAATTAGAGTAATTTGTTGATGTCAACTTGATCATAGAGATGCTATCACCTTCCATCATGATGGCTCTAATATTATCTATTAGGGGTTGATAGGTGTAGATTGCATTGTATTTTTATAGGTAATTTGATATGTGTTTAGTGGTTAAGTTGATTGTTTAGTGTGTGTTTAGCTTAAGATTTGTGTTAGTTCAAAAACATTTGTGTTTTAAGTGTTCTTTGGGTGAGAACATGTTTTTGAGCTTCAATTATATATATATAAGGTGTCATTATGAGTTTGTTAGTGTTTCAGGACATTCGGAAGAGTTTCAGAGGAGAACCGAACGAAAACACATAGTCACAATCATAGGATACCTGCCACAATCATGATAGAAGCACCAACATTAGGCCACGATCTTGACAGAAACTCAAACATAGGGCCACGATCGTGGGGAATCTGCCATGATCGTGATAGAGAGTAGGTAAACTAGCCACGACCGTGCACCAAGGGCCACGATCATGGCCTGCACGCAGACAAACATGAAGTCACTTTCATATTCAAGTTTTCGAGAGACGTTTTGGATGTTTTGGATCCCAGAAAGACACTAGGGTTACCCTAATTGGTAAGGAATAAAAAAGGATTAGGATGGAACCCTAAAAAGGACTCTAGATTTTGCCTACACTGGGAAACCCAAAAGAGATAAAGAAAGAAGAGAGAGAGAGAGAGAAAGAAGAAGAGGAGGGTTCTGATGCCGAAGCTTCTCGAAATAGGTCATCTCCCAATGTCGTTGCTCTCCTGAATCATCCAACCTAAGTTTCATTTCCTCCCCATTTATCTTTTTATTCCTTTAATATGTAAGATTGAGATGGGTTGGACGGATATAGATTTTGAGTTGTTCATGATGTTCTAACTTTTCCTTTGGAATTTTGCTTATCTTTAATGTTAATCTAGTTGATTTGTGTTTACTTGAGTTGGGTGTTATGATTGATTGATGTATTTGCATATTTTAGTAATAAACTGAGAGGGTGAATCAGATAAAAATGATTATATTAGATTAACGAGAGTTAGGTGATCTAATTGACCACTTAATCAATCTAGTCCGTAATTTCATAGAGAAAGATCCCGTGCAAGACCCAATTGTTTATTAGTGAGCTTTAGAACTAATTATAATTGTGGGTAACTTGTGAATCAAGAGATTGCAAGTTTCATAATTCAATTAGGGTTTATAATTTAAGGAATGATTATAACGCGAGAGAAAGTAACTAACCCTACGATCGTCTAGAAACAACTTCTCATAAACACATAAAAGGCTAAATTAGCATTGATGATAGGTAATCCCCTCTCTCATAACTTGACTAATTCTTTTTACTAATTTCCATTATTCGATTATTGCTAGTTTATTTTGAGTTAGTTTATTTTTCAGTTATTATTCAAATTTGATTCTTAAACAAAGCACAATCTGAATTAAGTGGTGCCTAAGCACAATCTTTGTGGGATGATATCTGCTTTTTACTACAAGTAACAACCTATATACTTACAGTTTTTTGTGTAAAACAAGTAATTGGTTTTGCAATCAACAAGTTTTTAGCGTCGTTGCCGGGGATCGTTTTGTTTAGCATCTTATCTAGTTTAGGTGACTTTGATTTAAGAGTGTTTGATACTTTTCCTTAAGTTTTTGTAGGTGCATGAATGGAACACGAGAAGGTCCAATGAGCTTAATAAGGAAGAGCATTCAGATATTACAAGGAATAAAAGAGAGTTAAAAAGAGCTAGACGCCAAGAACAAATATAAAGAAACATAGCAGAAGAAGGAGAACAAGGAGGAGTTGAGAGGACATTGATGGATTTCATAAGGCCAGGTTTCAGTCCTCAAGGAATTGCAAAGCCAGTGATTCAAGCCAATAATTTCGAGATCAAGCCGACACTCCTCAATATACTTCAGAGCAGTGTGCAGTTTTATGAGCTATCCAATAAATATCCCAACACCTATCTTGCAAATTTCTTGGAGATTTATGATACCTTGAGGTTTAATAGGATGTCGAATGAAGTCGCGAGGTTGAGATTGTTTTCTTTTACCTTAAGGGATCGGGCAAAGGTATGGTACAATTCACTCACTGCAAGCCAAATCACTACCTAGGAGTAGCTAGCCCAAGCTTTCTTGGCTAAGTACTTTCCTTTGACCAAGACAACAAGAATCATCAAAGAGATCACCAACTTTCAACAAAGTGATGGGGAGTCATTGTATGAAGCTTGAGAGAGAGTCAGGGAATTACAAAGGAGTTGCCCCCATCACAACCTTATGAGGGAGTTTCTTTTGCAAACATTCTATAATGGTGTGACTCAGAGCACAAGAGGAACAATAAATGCAACGACAAAAGGATCTTTGATGATGAAAACCATTAATGTAGCTCATGATCTTTTGGAAGAGTTAGCAAGTAATAGCTATATGTGGTCAAATGAAAGGAGTAGACAAAGGTCTAAGGAGCAAAATGGAATGATTCCACTTGACTCAGTGATAGTTTTGCAAGCATAGATTGCTACCGTCACTAAGCAGTTGAGCAATATGCAAGGAGCTTCTTTATCCACAGTTAAGACCATACAAGTATAATGTGAATTATATGGACAAGACAACCATGGCACAGTTGATGTTTCTTGCTAGGAGTGAGTGGTACAGAACAAGTAAATTACTTAGGCTAGCTACAACAAGGTAATAATCCATACTCTAATACTTATAATCTAAGATGGAAAAACCACCCAAATTTTTTATGGAGTCCTAACAATGCAGGTGGCCAAATGAGAACACAAGGACCTCCTGGATTTTAGCAAGACCAACTTGGATCTTTGGAGTACAAAATGGACAAGTTAATAGACGTATTGGGTTCAAAGTTCTCCAGCCAAGAGGAAGGTCAAATAAGACAAGAAGAGAGTCAAAATAGAATATAGGCAAAGTTTGAACAGATTGTTAAGAATCACACTTCATCCATCCATAACTTGTAGGTATAGGTAGGTCAACTTGCTAATGCCTTGTCTTCTAGGAATGCAGGAAGTTTGCCAAGCAACACTAAGGCCAACCAAAGAAACAACTCAACGTGATCACACTTAGGAGTGGCAAGCAATTGTAGGAGACAAGTGTTCAAGAAGATAGCCAACAAAAAAATGTGGAAGAAAAAGAGGAAGAGAAGACATATGTACCACCACCACCTTATAAGCCTAAGATTTCATATCCGCAAAGGGCGAGACAACATCAAGTCGACACTCAATTCTCCAAATTTTTGGAGAAGTTGAAGAAACTTTATATTAATTTGTCTTCGGTAGAGGCATTAGAATATATGCCCAAGTATGAAAAGTTTTTCAAGATATTGACACACAAATGCACTTGGGAGGACAATCAGATGGTGACCTTGACGTAGAATTGTAGTTAGATCATCACAAGAACAATGCCTTCAAAACTATAAGATCTAGGGAGTTTTACTATTCCATATGTTGTTGGTGATTTTGAATTTTCTAAATTCTTATATTATTTAGGTGCAAGTATTAACTTGATGCCTTTTTCTATTTTTAAGAAATTGAGGCTAGGAGATGTCAAACTAACATCTATGTTTATCCAACTTGCAGATCAATCCATCAAGAGGTCATTTTGGGGTAGTAGAAGACGTTCTAATAAAAGTGGATAAATTTATAATTCTTGTTGATTTTGTTGTGTTATATTTTAAAGAAGATAGGAATTGTCTATTGATTTTAGGTAGACCCTTTATGAATATTAGTAGGGAATTAGTTGATGTGCATGAAGGAAAATTGATTTTGAGAATTGGTGATGAGCAAGTTGAATTTAATATGACTAAATCTTTGAAGAAACCGGTGGATGGAAGTGCTTATATAAAGATTGATGTTGTGGATGATTGTGTGAAGGAGGTTAAGAAGGAAAATGAAAAGGAAGTTGAGAAAATTATTGAAGTACATAGGGATGAGAGTGTGAGTGAAAAGGAATTATGTGAGGAGGCTGAGAGAGAGAAGTTAGAGAGAGAAGATGCACCAACACCACCTTCCATTGTAAAACTTCCCACTTTAGAACTAAAACCAGAGACCATTAAGAAAATTATGAGAGGTATGGGGTGGCAAATTTCTGATATTTGGGGGATTAGCCCGAGTGTGGTGATGTATAGGATTAACTTTGAATAAGGATGTAAGACAGAGAGGGAGAGACAAATAAGGTTAAATCCAAACATGCAAGAGGTTGTGAAAAAGGAAGTGGTAAAGCTTTTAGATGTAGGTATTATATACTCAATTTTAGATAATGAGCAGGTGAGTCTAGTGTAATGTGTGCCTAAGAAGGGAGGCATGACAGTTATGGAAAATTAAAAAGGTGAACAGATTTCCATTAGGATCATCACAGGTTGGAAAATCTGCATTGACTGTAGAAAGCTTAATTTAGCCACCAAGAAAGACAATTTTCCATTACCTTCTGTGGACTAAGTGATTGAGAGGGTGGCTAGCCATACTTTTTATTGCTTTCTAGATGGATATTTAGGATACATTCGGGTGTTCATATACCTATAAGACCAAGAGAAAACCACTTTCATTTATCCTTATGGGAATTTTGTTTACAGGAGGATGCCTTTTGGTCTATGCAATACACTAGCCACATTCCAAAAGGTGCATTATGACCATCTTTGCTGATATGAATGAGGACTTCATGGAGGTATTTATGGATGACTTCTTTATTTTTGGAGACTCTTTTGATCATTGTTTGTTTAATTTGGATAGTGTTACAAAGATGCGAGGAGACTCATTTAGTGTTAAACTGGGAAAAATATCATTTCATGGTCTAAGAGGGAATAGTTTTAGGCCATAAGATCTCATGCAAGGGGATTGTGGTAGATCTAGCTAAAACTGAAGTGATTGAAAAGCTTCCACCCCTACCAACATTAAGGGCATCCGAGCATTCCTTTTCCATGCAAGATTCTACAGATGGTTCATCATGAATTTTCTCTTATTGCTAGACCATTAACTAATTTTGTTAGTTAAAGATGGCCTTTTATGTTTGATGATGATTGTTTAGATGCTTTTAACAGGTTAAAAACTGCACTTACAGCAGCACCTATTTTGACAACACTAGATTGGTTACTTCCTTTCGAGGTCATATGTGATGCAAGCGACCATGCCATTGGCTGTATACTTGGACAGCTGAAGGAGAAGAAGTTACATGCAATTTACTATGTCAGCAAGACCTTGATAGGAGCACAACTGAACTACACCACCACTGAGAAGGAGTTGCTTGTAGTGGTATTTGTATGTGAAAAATTTCGTTCTTACCTTTTAGGTTCACAAGTTATTGTTTTTATAGACCATACGACATTGCGTTATCTCTTTACAAAGAAGGACACCAAGGCTAAGCTCATCTGATGGGTGTTTCTACTCCAAGAATTTAACATTAAGATTAAGGAAAAGAAATGAGCAGAAAATGTTGCAGCGAACTACCTATCGAGATTTGAAGGGGAACAAAATGAAGAAGAAAAGGAAATTGAAGAGTTTTCCTGACAAGGCTTTAATAATGGTATAAAATTCTTTTCTTCCTTGTTTTGTAGATATTGTCAATTATCTCTTAGGTGGTATTTTTTCCCCTAATCTCTTGTATCAACAAAGGAAAGGATTCTTATTTTAGTGTTCTCAGTATATTTGGGATGAACCTGTGTTATATAAAATATGTGCTGACAATTTGATTCACAGGTGTGTCCCTAAAGATGAAATGCCTGAAGATTGTGTTTACTTGAGTTGGGTATTGTGATTGATTGATGTATTTGCATATTTCGGTAATAAACCGAGAGGGGTGAATCGAATAAAAATGATTTGATTAGATTAATGAGAGTTTACGATCTAATTGACCACTTAATTAATCTAATCGGTAATTTCACAGGAGAGATCTCATGCGAGACTTGATTGTTTATTATTGAGCTTTAGAACTAATTAGAATTGTAAGTAATTTGTGAATCGAGAGATTGCAAGTTTTATAATTCGATTAGGGTTTATAATTTAGGGAATGGTTATAACTCGAGAGACAGTAATCAACCCTTCGATTGTCTAAAACTAACATCCCATAAACACATAAAAGGCTATTAGCATTGATGATAGGTAAAATCCACTTTCCCATAACTTGATTAATTCTCTTTACGGATTTCCATTATTACATTATTCGATTGTTGCTAGTTTTTTTTATTTAGTTTATTTTTCAGTTATTATTCAAATTTGATTCTTAAGCAAAGTATAACCTAAATTAAGTGGTGCCTAAGCACAATTTCTGTGGGACAATATCTGCTTTTTACTACAAGTAACGACCCTTATACTTGTGATTTTTAGCATAAAACAAGTAATTGGTTTTGCAATCAACACGAGTCAATAACATTTGTCTCTAAAAATCAACCAAAGATTAACAACAAAAATACTTACAAGAATTAACTAGAAGATCATTATAAGGCTAAAAAATGAAGTGACGAAACAAAAAACAAGAACTAAATGGAAAATCTTCTAATATAGTGGCAAAAATCATCGACCAAACCGAAAATTTTATTAAATTTAAATAAGAATTCAAAATTTAATCTCGAGTAATTGACCATTGTTAAAAATAATATCTCACACCACAACTACAAGTTTTATCACCAAGTTTTAGGATTGAAACCAAGTTGATGTAACAATCAACAAAACTGCTAAACTAACCCTGAAAATAATCTCTATAAATAACTTGTTACTAAAAAATCAATAAAAGGATGATAATACTTTTTTGCTTGTTTTACTCAGTTTGTCTTCATTTTTTAGTGTTTAGTTGACTCACACAATCATCTAAGTAAAGGACATGGGTTTTAGAACCCTACATGGTCGTGTCTACCTAGAAAACCTTGTCCTAACTTTCATCTATCTTGTCTTCACTCATTCATCATTCATATGAACTATAAAAGTTTCTATAATCGTCGGAACGTCATATTTATCTTAAAATAGGGCTTGACACTCAATAATCTCCCCCTCCAACCTAAGTATAGGTAAAACCTATAACAATTTAATATCTATTTGAGAGACATCCTAACAATTATACTACAAAGCTCATACTTACTTCTGAGAACTACTTTTGTCAACATATCAGCACCATTCATGTCCATATGAATCTTCTTTAACATCAATTGTTATTCCTCAATCACAGACCTCAACTAATAATATATGGCATCTATATGCTTTGTGTGGAAATGATTCATAGTATTTTTACAAGTTAATAACACTTTGACTATCACAGAATATTACATATTCTTTTTGGTTCATATCCAACTCTTAAAGTAACCTTTTCAACTAAAGTATCTCCTTAACTGCTTTTACTGTAGTTAAATACTTTGCTTCAGTTGTTGATAAACCCACACAATTTTTTAACTTGAATTGCTATAAAATGACTCCCCTTGCAAACTTAAATAGAAAACCTGAAGTAGATTTTCTACCATCAAGATCTTCAACCATATCTACATCTATATAACCTTCTAGAATTGGCTCACTATCACTAAAACACAAACTCCACTTAGACGTACCTCTCAAGTATCTCACAATCTATTTCACTACTTCCCAGTGAACCTTCTTTGGATTATACAAGTGTTTACTTACTAACTCAATAGCCTATGCAATATCCGGTCTAGAAACACCAACACATTTATCAAAGACCTAATACAGATGAGTATGGAATAATAGACATACCATATTTATCCTTTTTTTGTTGAGGGACATTTATGCTTACTCAGTTTAAAGTGAGATGCCAGTGGTGTGCTATTTATTTTGACATGCTTCATATTAACCCTTTTAACACATGTTCAATATATCTCTCATGCGGCAACCACAATTTCCTAATCTTCTTGTCATAAATTATTTTCATGCTTAAAATATGATTTGCATATCCCAGATCTTTCATATCAAAGGATTATAAAACTCCTTTAATTTTTGGATTATTTCATCATTATAACCCACAAACAATATATCATCAATATATAAAAGAAGAATGATAAAGTTCCCACCTATGAACTTCCTTGAAATACATACAAGGATTGACATAAGTTTGTTTGTAACCATAACCTCTTATAATGGAGTCAAACTTCTAATACCTGTACCTTAGAGCTTGTTTAAACCCATGTAAGCTTTTCTTTAGCTTGCAAACTAGGTTCTCCTTAGATTTAACCTTGAAACTTCTGGTTGCTTCATATATATCTCCTCTTTTAAGTTTCCATGCAAGAAGGACATTTTAACATCCAACTACTCGAGTTCAAGATCCAAACTAACAATCTAATACAATATTATTTGAATTGAGATCATCTTAACCACTGGTGAGAAGATTGCATGAAAACCTGTACCCTTTTCTTGATTGAACCCTTTTATATCTAGTCTTGCCCTATGCTTCACTCACTTGTTGCCATCTTATCTTAAGCACCTATTTATTCTTCATTTTTTTTTCCTTTTGAAAGGTTCACAAGCTCATATGTATCATTCTTCTTTAGAGACTTCTTGCATAGCAGCAAACCAAAAATTTTTGTCTTCACAAAATGCAACCTCTTGCACATTCTCAGGCTCCCCCTTAATTGTATCAAATAGATATTTTAAACTTTTATATCTTATAAAAGACCTTTTCTCACTTGTTGACCTTCGAAGTTTTATATTATTAGTTATTGGATCCAATTGCTCCCCCTGCTTATTATCCTCAATGACTTTATCTTCAACATTGTTTGGGTATGGCTCTTGTAGCTCATCTTTACCAAGTTATACCTGATCATTATCACTGTATGTTTGGACACACTCTTTATCTCCTTCATTTATAGACTACTCATTAGTAGTATAAATTAGAGAATAATTGATAGTACCATAAAATGAACTACTATATTTAACTTTATCTTCTTTGAGAAGATTTGCACCGTTCTCATTCTCTTGCAATACCACATCTCTGCCCCTGACCACTTTAGACTTCTCTAGGTCATAGAGTATAAAGCCAAATTGATCATCACCACAACTAATAAATATGTATGGTATCATCTTTTAATCAAGCTTCTTTCTCTAATCCTTACATGATTTTTAAATACCTTACAATTAAATACTCTCAAATGATGATATTTGGGGTCTTTACCTATCCATGCTCTCTCAGGAATCTTAGCCTTTAAAGGATTGAGTGAGCTTGGTTGATTAAATAGACTGTAGTTCTGAATACTTCACCTCAAAATGTCTTCGACAGTTTGGGCATCCTAAGCACGGAACAAGCCTTCTCCGCTATTCATCCTCTCAACAATACTATTACATTATGGATTACTAGGTCTAGTCTTCTCTCTTCTACTGCCATGTGATGTATAGTAATCTTCAGAAACCTTGGAAGTATACTTACCTTCATTATCTGTTTACAGGCACTTCTGATTCCTCTCAGCTTCCCTTTCTACCATGACATGAAACTTCTAGAAAGTTCCAAAAACTTAACTATTTTTTTTCATCATGTATACCTAAATCTTACTTAAAACTCATCAATAAATGTAACAAAATATTTATTATCTTTTAGTGAATCCTCAATTCAGCCGCAAACATCTAAATGCACCAGCTCTAATATTCTTCCTTGTAGATCTTCTCTTGAAAACTACTTTATGTTACTTCCCTACCAAACAATGACCACAATAATTAGCAGTAGGATGTTCTTGATTGTGATAAAGGATTTACCAGCCAACAACTTTACTCCCTTCTTACTCATATACCCAATCATTGATGCCACAGATTTAGAGAAAATTTCTCTTCAACTGTATATAGTTACCACTACACACCTTTGAGTGTGTCTTATACAATGTGCAACATATCGCTTCTTGAGCAACAATCATTGCTCCCTTAGATAGTTTCCACTTCTTATCCCTGAAAGTATGCTGGAATCTTTCTTGACCTAACATATTAGCCAATAATAAATTTAGTCATAAATTAGGGATGTATCATACATCTCTCAAAGTCACTAAGCATTCAACATTTGTTTGAACTCATATATCACCATATTAACAATCTTGGCAAAATTTTGATTTCCCATCTTTACAATTCCAAAGTCTCCACTCTTATAGTTTGAGAAGTTTAGTTACTTAAAACCAGAATCAATAACATGGATACATTCACTTGTCACATAAAGTAGGGACACCACATCATCCATGCTTATAACAGTTACAAAGGTATTCTTACCATTTCCATCATTTTGATGATCTTGCTTTTTTTATCCCTCTTTCACTTGTAGCAGAATCTTTTAATGTGTCATGGCTTATCACAATAGTGGCATGTCTTCATCTTTGTCACCTTTAGACTTTAATCGGTTCTTGGACTTACCATGCCCTTTGGAATCTCTACTCTTGCTCCCTCCTCTAATTTCAGCCGTAAAAGCCTTATGTTGTGAAATCCTTTCTCTTTTTTTAATTTCTTTATTGAAAATACTCTTTTTGATTACATCTAAAGAAAATACACTTTTAGGAGTTGAATTACTAATTGTCACCACTATTTTCTCCCAGCTATCTGCTGTTTTTACTTAACAGAATCAAGGCCTAAAGCTTATCATTAAGAATGATCTTTATAGCAGTAATCTTATTGATTATGTCCTGGAAATCAGTCAGATGCTCTGGCACATATTTTTTAGCTTTCAGTTTCAAGTTTATAAGCTTTTTAAATAGAGAGGCTTGGTTATGGGCATTCTTGTTTTCACAGAGACCTTCAAGCTTTTTCCATAACTCAAAAGAATCCATTTCTTGAGACTCATGGTTAAATAAATTGATATCAAGCCATTGTCAAATCTTGCCCAAAGTTTTTCACTTCATTTTTTCCTATTCTCTATCTAACATCTTCTTTAGTTTTAAAGAAACATCATCCTTCACACTTTTGTCCACATCAATATGATCGAAAAGATCCTTATAATATAAAAGGTCCTTTATTATGGGCCTTCAAATAGAGTAATTTGTTGACGTCAACTTGACTATAAGACTGTTTCCACCTTCCATCACAATGGCTCGGATACCACTTATTGGGATTTAATAGCATAACTCTCTAAAAAGTCAACCAAAGATCAACAACAAAAACATTCATAAGAATTAACTAACAGATCATTATAAAACTAAAAAACAAAGTAATGAAACAAACACCAAGATTTACGTGGAAAACCTTCCAATGTAGAGGAAAAATCATGGGCCAAACTGACAAATAGATCCACTAAATTCGAATAAGAATTACAAAATTTGATCATGAGCAATTAACCGTTGCTCAAAATAATATTTCACCCACAACGATAAGTTGTTTCACCAAGTTTTAGGATTGAAATCAAGTTGATGCAACAATAAAAAAAACTCTCAAACTAACCTCGAAAACAATCTTTATAAATAGGTTGTTATTAAAAAACAATCAACAAAAGGATTTGAATACTTTTCTGCTTTCTTTCATTTAGTTTTCTTCACTTTTTGGTGTTTTAGCCGCTCTCATACTAAACCTACACCCTTTTTTATATTCTAAAAATAGGATTTTTTTTCCTACATGCGCACGAACACATACACGATCGTGTAAGTGACCGTGTCTTTTCTAGCTTTCAGAATTTCTACAAAAATTGAGCCTTGTGTTGGCCTCGGGCTTGGACTCATTACCATCCCTAGTTACAGAGAGTTACATAGTCACAAACACGATTGTGTACACACCAGTGTATATCTTTTCCTTTTTACGTCCTTTTGCACACTTTTTTAGACACTTATACAATTGAATCACACGATCATGTGCTACTCGCTTGTGTCTACCTAGAAAAGCATATTCCAACTGTTAGTCGTCTTCTATTCACCCATTCATCATCCCTACGAATCAAAAAGTGTCTACAATCACCAGAAAGTCATACTTGTCTCAAAAAAGGGTTGAACACTGAATAATTTTATGCTTTGTATTTTTTTTCCCTTTTTTTCTTGTTCAAATGGCTAAGGCGTAGTCTCGAGGAAGTGATGAAGTTCTATGCATGTTTCTTCTTATGTCTTCCAAATAACTATTTATTTTGTTCATAATTATTTAAGGAATATGCCATGAATAATTAATAATTATTTGATTTCTATTTCTATTTTGTTGTAAATTTTAATTTTATTTTCTATTGAAAATAAATATTTATTAGTTTTAATATTAATTTAGTTATAGTCTTATCATTAAAATAATAAAATACTAAATACAAGTTGAAGATAAATTATTTTATGAATTAAATTCTTATAAAATATTAACAAAAACTAATAACAATTCCTCATATTTTACTAAAATAATAAGTAAAATAATAGAAACATCAAAATTGTAGACTAATATTCATCTATTAATACATATTTTAACTTCTAAATCAGTATTATCATCTAAAAGTAAATAATTACTTCTTAAAATATTTAATATTAATAAATAAATATCTATAAAAACTAAATTTTATGTATCTTAAATTTATTAAATAGTTATTCATTTAAAATATTTATAAATTAATATAAATTAAAGTGAATAATAAATTAATATCAGCTATATTTTTATTAATAATTATTGTTCGATATTGTTTAGTTAATAAGCAAAATTGATTTAAAAATCAAAACTGATTTTTGTTACAATTATAAATTATGAAAAATGAAAAACATAAAAATTAAACCATTTAATTTTTTCCATTATTGGCAGCATGGTTACGGGTACCGTTTTGTACCTGCTGGAGAAAGTTACCCAAAGCGTAGGTACCGTATTGATTGTAGATATTGGTTGGTATCAGCTAGTACCTGAAATACAGAAATTTTTGGGACGAAATTGCATTTCAAAAATTTTATGGACTAAATTGAAAAAAAAAGCCCTAAACCTAGAGACGCCAAACCAGTAGGTCCAGCATGCATCTTCACTCCTATCCACTCATCAATATTATTCACTGTCGTCGGCCATGCTGCTGCTCAAGACTGTCGCCTGCCTTGCTACCCTTAACTGCATGCTCACATTACTGTCTTCACTCTTTACGTTTCCTCCACCACAGCATCTTCATTAGGGCCAGAATCTAGACTGTCATTGTCATTGTCGTTACCTTGTACAGGACCGCTTGCTTGTCTCCACTGTCATCGTTGCTCTCCTGCTCATCTCCCCTAGTCCACTGTCTTGCAATTTGCAAAAATCAAAATCTAGAATCCAGATCCAAATTCATCTGGTTTTATCGAGTCACCAACTCCTTTATTAACTCGGTTACAATTTTCGATACTTTGTGTGTATTTTAAGTTGCTTGTTTCTACTCTGGATTGAAATTGCATTGGTTTTTGGTTGTGTTATGTATGTTTTGTGAATGGTTTATAAAATATACATTGAGCAATTTGGTCTTTGAAGTCAGAATTAATTGTGTAAATTGTGTCTAGTTTAATAACATTAAGGCATTGTAAATTCATGAACATATGAGATTAAAATAATATTGTGTATGAATTATTGAAAACATTTAAGTATTGTGAATTATGTATAATTCAAGAACATATCATATTATTTTTATTTTAATAATCATAAAATGAGATCAAATTTAATTTATTAAATTGTTATGATTTATATGAAATATTTAATTTAGTAAATATTGTTTGTGTATAAAATATATTTAACGTATAATTAATCATTTAAATATAAGTTTAATATAAAATTAAATCATTTAATATATGTAATTAAGTTAAGAAAATTAAATGTTTGGATTTTTGTATTGTTTATTGTTGTCATTAGGACATAACATAGCAAATATTAATCCTATCTTATGAGTAGCAAATACACATTCATTATCTTATTTTATAGGTAGTTAAATATATAGTATAAAATAGTGTGTGAATTTATAGAGAATTCTCATTACTCAACATAATTTGAAATTGTAAGTGTTTAAATCATTTTTGCGATGTGTAATATCATGAGGAGAATTCATTTTACAATATGAATTATCATAAAGAAAGATGTAATTTAAATCATTTTTGCGATGTGTATTATTATGAAGAAAATCATTTTTACAATGTGTATTATCATAAAACAAGATGTAAAATAGAATCTATCTACAATCTGGATATGCTTATAATTGAATATTGAATTTTATAGCTATGTAATGATATTACATACAAAAATTGTATTTATGAATATGAATTTATTAATTTAATTTTGACACATGTCTTCATTTATTTTTTAGACAAATAGAGGAGAGTTCAAATACTCCTGATAATTCAATCATTTTAGCCAGATTTGATGATCTAGTTAAGACTCATGTTAAATTGGTTCTTGGAATGAAGAACTATAACATTTGTGTGTAAACAAACATTTGAAAGATGGGGAAATCACCAAATTAAAAAAAAACATTTAGCTGAGATCAAATGTGAAATAAAGCCTTGTAAAAAAGTGATCCATGAAGTGAAATGGCAAATGAAGACTTTACTTGAAGAGTATCAACATAAAAAGGATAGACGACAAAGGCTAAAATATGAAATTGGTGATGGAAGACTTTTCTAGTAGTTAGGATGATAATGAAGATGTTGAAGGTGATAGTCTTCCTACCCGACAAGAAGGGAATGTTGCAACTGATACGAGGAAAAGAAGAAGACACTTGTCTAATTTTTTCACTAAAAACAACTCTTAGAGATTAACCTTTAATCTGTAGTACCTTATAATATAAAGAACCGATTCAGAATGTGAACATGACAATGACTGGATGGTGGTATGATTAGGTGTATACCAGCTTATGGTGGATGCTATTGCCTCTTATGGTTCAGGATATAACACCCCATCAATTGATGACTATAGAGATAAAATTCTGAGCAGAACTATTTATGAAATAAAGTGTTATTTGGAAGAAAGAAGAATAACTTGCACAACTTATAAATGTTCAATCATAAGTGTTGGTTGGACAAATAGAAGACATGAACTCTTTATCAATTTTTTAGCTTATTCTACTGAAGGGTAATATTTTTAAGTCTATTGATGCATATGACCTTGTTAAAAATGTTAATATTCCGTTTCATATATTTGATTAAGTTATGAATGAATTTGGGCTAGAAAATATTGTTCAGTTCATTACTGATAATGATTTTGCTTACCAAGTAGTTGGAAAAGATTGCAAAGTAAGTAAAATTCTTTTTATTAGACTCCTTGTGTTGCACATTGCATTCACTTGATGTTAAAAAATATAGTAAATGCTAGATATTTTCCTATCATTGATGAGGTTGTGCAGAAAGAAAAGAAAGTCACTAAGTTTATTTATAATTGTGTATGGGTCTTAAATTTGATAAGAAAGGATTTCACCAATGGTAGGAATTTCTGTTGTCTTGTTATTACAAAGTTTATGACCAATTTCTTATCACTTCAATAGTTGTTTTGATGAAGAAGGGGTTGAAGTAAATGTTTAAAAATGATAAGTAGGTTGCATCATAGTATGTTAGATCTAATGCTAGAGTTAAAGTTTCTAGAATTATACTTGAAAATTATGAATTTTAGTCCCAGTTTCAAATTATAATCTAAGTTTATGAGCTATTAGTGAGAGTACTTTGTTTAGCTGATAGTGGTGAGAAGGCAATAGTTAGTTTATTTTGTGATGTTATGGAGAGAATGAAGGAAGCAATCAAGGCTAATTTGAAAAATAAGCCTTCTTTGTACACATCTTATCTTGCAGTCATCTGGGGGCATTTTTGAATCTTAGTATCTAGTTTATACCAAATTTACAAAGCAAGCTAAAGTTAATAAAAGAAATGCTATCAACTATTACAACAATTGATACCCACAAGATAATGAAAGATTTCATAAGCTCAAAAATGGAAGTTTATAAGGATGCTTCTTGTAATTTTTGAATACCCATTGCTATTCATTAAAGCTCGTAAGCTTAAAAATGAAGGTTTATAAGGATACTTCTTATGATTTTCGAGATGCCCATCGCTATTCGTCAAAAAAATAAGTTTAATTATATATAGACATGATACTTTTTTTAGTTATTGGGAGAACCCAAGTACTCTCTTTCGAATATGAAAATAGCTCTCAGAGATCTTTTTTTTCTTTTAGAAGACGCAAGAGCGAAACAATCAATCAATCAATCACTATACATACATACATACGTACATACATACATACATACATATATATATATATATATATATATATATTACTTGTTGACAATAATCATCATTCTATTTTTGTTTATAATATTACTTTTGTTGTCTTACAGTTGCTTGGTAAAATCAATTCGAGACTGATGCTGCAAAATTGCAATGATTTCCAATTCAAATTTTGAGTTAACACATAAGTGCAACATGATATGAAAGGAATTAAAGCACATTTAAATATATTTATTTTAGGAGAAATATATTAGGATACAAAAGATTGAATTTCTTAGTCTTGTTCACTACAACTTAAAGCTTTAGAAAAGATATGCTATTATCGTTGTTAAGTTAAATATAATTTGTTGTAATTTCTTAATAATTTAATTTTATTTGTAGATCTACTTTACCTTGACCATATCGATTTTTGATATATTGAGTTTATTAGGAATTGAGTTTAATAAATGAGAGTGACTTAAAAGATAATTTTGAGTGGAAAAGTATTGACATGCTATTTAGTGCAATGAATTTGAATGATGGTAATGATAAGACTCCTTTTAATGATGAAAATTTTGTATCAAATGAGGATTAAAGTCAATGCAATTTGAGCTAATATTCGATTGAATTAAGTTTTAGGCTTTCATTTCTTATCTTCTTTTAATTTTACTTATATTTAATGAATATTTTAAATTCTATATATCCAATATAAATCTAAATGTTTTTGTTTTTGTTTCATGTTTCACATCTAGTTAGTTTTTTTTTCTCTACACAACTCTTCTTGTAAATTGTAATATTTAGAGAGTTTTGTATAGTCATTATTCTTTTATTTGATGTTGTGATGAATATTATTTATTGTATAGTAAAATTGTAACATTTTAAGTATTTTATATTATTTTTTATATTAATTGTAATTTTTATTTGTACGTCAACTAATAAATTATTATTATTTCAATATTTGAAGACATAGTTAATTTAAAATTATAAATTATATAGTAAAATATATTGAAGAACTATTTAACACTTTTAAAAAAATTATGAATTATTTTATAAATTTAAAAAATTATTCAAAAGAATATCTAGTATTAATTAGTACTAATATAATAAGTAATTAAATTTGATACCACTACTGATATGGTATTTATGACATTGGTTGGCAGAGCGGTATGGAAATGACAATGCCCCTCAAACTTCCGAACCATTCCGGTCCAGTTGGTGTACTTGTACTTGCTTTTTATATAATTTTTTGATTGTAGATTTCCTCGAGATATTTTACTAAAATTTATTTATATAATTCCACGTGTTGGAATTATGAGGGACGACGCGACACCTGGTCACTTTCCCATGATCAACACCATCCATCTATAATCAAAACCAGCTCCTATTTATTATCGAATTCCAATCCATCCATCCATCAATCAGTTGAGCGAGTGTAGTCACAACAACTATTCCATTCCCCTGCTTCTTTTCACAACTCAATCAGCTTCCAAGTCTATTATACAATTTGTCTGTTGGGATATCATTCCTAATGCCATGGCTGTCGAGGTGGAGAGTAATGGGCAGAAGGAGAACGCGGAGCATCACATGAGGACTGACAGAGGAGAGACTCTCCTAGGTCTTCTCCGCCGTGTGATCAGAGAGATCTTCATTAATCCTCATTCATCCACGCCGTTCATTCAGCGGTTGAAAAACTCGGTCTCAGAGAACGCTCCGCTTCTGAAAGAAGCTTCTAGAAACAGTGGTCGTCAACTCCTTCTCTGGACTCGCCGCGGCACCCATCTCCGGGCTCTCCTCGTCATCTCTGTCAGTCCTCTCTTTTTTGCTGTTTTATGATTGTAACTTATCTACTAACTGCTGGTTGCTTGCCTCTCAAAATTAATTAATCATCTCATCTTAATAACGCAACCCATTGCACAAACTAAGATTCGATTCTTTCCAATTTTTTGGTAAAAATTTGATGCCTAAGTCAATCCGCTGTTCATTTTGAAAGTTCCCCTTTATGCAAAATTACAATATACTATTTTTCTTTTTCTAATATAGTAATCTTAGTTTAGTTGACTCACATAACGATATAGCATAGAGCAATAGCGGCAAGGAAGGATTTGAGTTAGAGATGAAAGACTGTTCATGTCCCCTCCTCTTAGACAGTTTAATTTTTATTATTTTGTCTAATTCTTACTCTTCATTCATCTCGCTGAAAATATTCCTTCCGCGATTGAATATAGTATTCAACAAAATCATTTTCACTCCGGCTATTATTTATGATTATGCTAAGATGATTGTAACTTAATCTGACTTGTTTGAGTACACTTTTGCTTAGAAATATTTATGAGGATTCAAGCATGGATAATAGGTTTCTTCATTTTTATGTGTATGCTTGTGTGTCGATGCATATGAATATATTATGTTCTTTACAAAGGCAGTTTCTTGGTATCCGGATATGGCAGGCTAGTTGAGTACGGATATTCCTTATCTTGCAATTTAGTCTGTTCCATAAAAACAATTCTACTATAGCTCACAATTGTTGCTGCAGCAAATGCTACTATGATCAGCGCCTTGATTCTACCACCACTCACAGTTGTCATTGCAGCAAATGCTACTATGCTCACAACCTTGTTTTCCTCCTCTTTTTTGTCTATATTCCTTTGATTGATAAACAGAAAATAGTACTTCTATCCTTTGTCATTTTGATTAATTGTTTTGTTCTCCTGCTGCAGGTTGGGACTGTCGTTCTTCTTACCTTGACAGGACTGCTTGTTTTTATGCTTTTCTTTCTTGCAGCCACTATCAATGCAATTATCATCGCTCTTCTCATGTCTTTGGCAGCTGCTGGAGGCTTCTTGGCTCTCTTCTTTGTCTTTGTAACAGCAATATACATAGGGGCACTATCAGTTGCCATATTTGTCATTTCTACTGCCACAATTTCAGCCATTGTAGCTGTTCTGATAGCTACAGGTAAACTTTATTTCCCTGGCTTTTATTTGTACAGAAGTACATTGTTTTTCCTTCGCCTATTAATCGTATGACTTGGGAATTGTGAATAAAAATTTGCTTAAAAAAAACAAATGAAAATTTGCGCTGATAAGACGAGTGAATTTAACAGTTCATACTCATTTCTTGTTAGATGAAATTCCCAAACCCCTCTTTCTCTGTAAGGAGGAAAAGGGAATAAGAAAATGCGCATTGAGATGAACATATTGAATGTAGGAGCCTCTTGTGGATTTTTGTCCTGTGACGAAGTTTCTGGTATACTTAGTGGGTTTTCTGCCATATATAACTGTACTATGGTTTTACGTATTTATGGGCAATCCAGGGTGTGCAAAGATTAGAATATGTTGTACTACTTCTTAAATTTTGATTTATTTATGTGTAAATTGTTTTCGTCTCCTTTGGGACGTGAAATTTGGTTCAAATCAGGTTGGATTGGATTCTTCTGGACTATCTGGTTGGTGACAAGGAAAAGTGTTGGTGTTGCTAAGCATTCGTTGACCATGACTGGATCTGCAATTTCAGCTTACTCTTCCTCCAGGCATGCTCGTCACCTATATGGGCCAGTGAAAGTGTCAGAATGAAGTATTGGAGTGATTCGTCATTTGTAAACATCTCTCCATGTAAACCTCTATCCGAGTCCTGTTATGTAAATGTTTTGCTTTCCATGAGTTTCTCGAGACTGGCCTTTGAGTGGTAACAATCACTGAACTTTGTGGTTACTTGTTTAGTTAATAGGATGAGAGCATATTTATGGAGAAATATTAGTACTGCTGTTTGAAGCACTTGTAGTTGGCATTGTGTATCATTTTTTGCTTTGATATGTAACCTGTTTTACCTATTTCCATCTGTTTACATTTTAAGATAATTGATACATTAGCTAGCTCTCAATAATTATCATTAAGATGGCATTCCATTTTTTATCAAAAAAATAATTTAAGAGTTCTATTAAAATTGTTGGAAGCTCAGGGTTTCAGCTTACAGCAAAGTAATAGACCAAAGGTAACTTGATTCTATGTTAGAAGAAATAAAAAGAAGGCAGAGGAGTAATAGTGCAGAGGGGTAGTCTGGGCTATTAGCTTTCTATATTCAGTTAGTTAGTTAGTAGTGTTGACAACCAATCATCAGATTGTCAGCTAATTGAATCTATTAGTAGCTATGGATTCTTAGTATAAATATCACAGAGGAAGGAAAAGAGAGTATCGTAAAGTGACATTATGTATGAGCCTTAGGTTGGAGGTATTGAACCTTGAAAACTAGTATATCAATTGTATTCTTTTTAAGAATCAATACCAAAATATACATTTTTCATACATAACTTTTGGGATCCTATCAACTGTTATTAAAGCAGTTGATCCTGAGTCATGGCTGCTAAGAAAGCTGATAATCAGATTGAAGGGATTGAGAAGGATTTAGAACTTCTTCGGGAAGAGAGATGAAAAGATGGAGAGGAGATCCAAAAATCAATTAACCATGCACACCAAGAGTTTTAGAGGTAATTAAGTTGTTCTAACCAAGAATGGTAGAGACAAATGATCGACTACAACTCAGAGTTCCAAAAGAGGCTGAAGAGTGCTAATCAGGAGATGGGAGAATGACTGAGATCAAAAATTAAAAGGATGATGTTATCGGTTCTATAGACTTGGAAAAAAATGATGACGTGGGAGGAACTGTAGACACCCGACCTGAAGAACATCCACCTGAACCTAGTCGAAGGAGAGAGCTGGGAAAGGAACCGATTGAACCAGAAGAGCAATATGAGAGCAACCATCAGTGGAATGACTCCAGTCACTGCATCAACCCACCTTTGGGGTTCGCACGCCATTGCGACTTTCAGCGGGATTGTTGAACTAGAAGGATTGAGATGTCTGTCTTTCGGGGCGACAATCCCGACAGATGGATATATCGGGTGGAACGGTTCTTTTCAGTGGGGAGATTCATAGAAGCAGAGAAGATGGAGCTTGTGGGGA
Organism: Erythroxylum novogranatense; assembly: GCA_029891385.1. Classification (NCBI taxonomy): domain Eukaryota; kingdom Viridiplantae; phylum Streptophyta; class Magnoliopsida; order Malpighiales; family Erythroxylaceae; genus Erythroxylum; species Erythroxylum novogranatense. The sequence goes on along the minus strand of CM057229.1, from coordinate 40,149,107 downwards.
TGAGTATGGAAAAAGACGAATTGACATGAATCCGTTGGGTAGAGAGCCGTCGACCCATCATGGATTGACAGGAATGTAAAAAGCTGGTGACACAGAGGTTTCATCTAGCTCACGAAGGAACGCAATGTCAACGACTGTTAACGGTGAAACAAATTGAAACAATGGAAAAATACACCGATAAATTTCTCGAACTAGCAACTTTTCTTCCTAAACTGCCCGATTATGTGCTTGAGAGTTCCTTTATGAATGGGTTGGTAGAAGAGATCCGATTGGAGGTACAGATCTTTAGACCTAGGAATTTGGCTGAGATGATGGAGATATCCCAGCAAGTGGAAGAGAAAGTGAGGTCAATGAGCGTATTAAGGTAGAACTGTGCGGGTGTGAGGTGGGAAAATATGGGGACAAGAGTGGAAACTATAGGGGTGGAAAAAGGAAAGGAGGAAATAGGAAATAGTGGAGTTTGGCTCACTACTTATACCAAACACAGAAACACAGAAGGGAGTAGGATTCCGAATGTGGGGGGTAGAGAAGGCTGACGGTGAGCGAGCTACAAGATAAGAAGGCCAAGGGACTTTGTCTCCGGTGTGATGAGAGGTTCACTCCAGGTCATCGGTGTAAAAAAATAAAGCTTCACGTTTTGGCTACAATTGATGAAAAAACTGAACCAGAGGAGGAGTTGGAAGGAGAAATGGAGGAGGAGAGCTTGCAACCCGTGGAGTTGGTTGCAGGGTCAATATTGGGGTTCACTTTTCCTAAGACTATGAAAGTGAAGGGGATCGTAGAAGGGAGAGAAGTGATAATATTGATTGACAACGGAGTCTCGCACAATTTCATTTCATGGGAATTGGTGAAATACTGAATTGTGAGTTATAAGGAACTACAAGGTATGTGACAGCTATGGGTAATGGGCTAAAGATTAAGGGAGAAGGAATCTGCAGGGGGTAGTTCTGTCAATGCAAGGGTTGGCGGTGACTGAGGAATACTTATCGATGGAGTTGGGCAATTGTGATGTTATACTAGGAATTAAATGGTTACAAACTCTAGGCAAAGTGGTGACTGATTGGAGTAAGATGACAATGGAGATCAAACAAGGGAACTGGATCCTTACAATTATAGGAGACTCGACGCTTACTAAAACACCGGTTAACTTGAAGAATTAGGTGCATACCACAATAGATGAAGACTCAGTATATTTGTTGCAAATGGGGTTTTCGGAATTGGAGGAGTTGAAAGGTACCACCCAAATTAAATCAGAACTCTAGCCGATGTTGGAAGAGTTCATAATAGTCTTCAACATGCTTTAGCAATTGCCTCTTGAAAGAGTTAAGCACCATGTCATTGTACTGCAAGAAGGAGCTAATTCGGTCATGGTTAGACTTTATAAATTTCCACAGTTCCAAAAGAATGAGATTGAGAAGTTAGTGAAAGAAATGTTGGATTTAGGAATCATTCAACCAAGTGCGAGTCTGTATGTTAGCCCAGTGTTGTTGGTTAAGAAAAAGGATGGGGGTGGAGTTTTTGTGTAGACTATCGTGTTCTAAATAAGGTGACAATAGTAGAAAAATTCCCTATTCCTATCATAGACGAGCTACTTGATGAATTGAAGGGGGCTACCATTTTTTCGAATATTGATTTAAAGGCAGAGTATCACCAAATCTGAACGAGAACGGAAGACATAGAAAAGACAACATTTAGGACTCATGAAGAGCATTACGAATTCCTTATCAAACCCTTCGGATTGACTAATACACCAGCTACATTTCAATCCCTCATGAATCAGGTTTTTAAACCTTATCTCCAAAAGTTTGTATTGGTTTTTTTTATGACATCTTAGTTTACAGTGCCAACAATGAAGATCATGTTTGTCACTTGAGGGCAGTCCTAAATGTGCTCATATCCCAACACTTATATGCTAATTGGAAAAAATGCATTTTTGGACAGGAAATAATAGAATACCTAGGGCACATTATATCAAAAGGTGTGGTGGTAGCTGACATTAGAAAAATTCGGATTATGGTCAATTTGCCAAGACTAGGGAATGTGAGGGAGTTGAGGCGTTTTTTGTGATTGACAGGATATTATAGAAAATTTGTGAAGAACTATGGAGATATTTCCTAGCCTTTGACATGATTGTTAAAAAAAAGGAAGGTTTCAAGTGGATTAGAGAGAGTGAGGCTTCCTTCCAACAACTCAAGCAAGTCATGATTTTAGCACTAGTGTTGACATTACCGGATTTCACTAAACCCTTCATAGTGGAAATCGATGCTTCAGTAAATGCAATAGGAGCTGTCTTGATGCAAGAGAATCGACCTATTGCCTATTACAGCCAGGTCCTGTCCACTTCCATCCGACATAAATCAGCCTATGAGTGTGAACTGCTGGCTATTGTTATGGCGATGAAAAAATGGCGTTCATTCATTTTAGGCCATCAATTTATCATCAGAACCGACCAGCAATCACTTAAATTTTTGCAGGAACAACGTGAAGTACAACTTGAGTATCAGAAATAGCTATCCAAACTATTGGGGTACACTTTCAGCATTGAGTATAAGGCGAGAATAGAGAATAGAGTAGCATATGCTTTGTTGAGAATTCCTAATAAGGCAGAAGTAATGGCAGTAGTAGCAATCAAGGCGATGGATATGGAGCAAATAATCAAGGAGATTGATGTTGATTCCAACTTGTCCAAATTGAAGCAAGAGCTCCAAGAAGATGGTGGGTCGCATCCTCCATATACAATAATCCAAGATCGCTTGTTTTACAAGGATCGGTTAGTAATTCTGAAAACTTCAGCCTTAATATCAGCCTTGATCACGGACAGCCACCAGAGTAATGTAGGAGGGCATGGAGGTGCTCTAAAAATTTACAAGAGGCTAGCAAATGAATTGTTTTGGGAAGGGATGAAAAATGATAATTACAGGTTTGTAGTTGAATGCTTCGTCTGTCAACAAAATAAATACTTATCGTTGTCTCCGGCTGGACTTATGTAGCCTTTACTAGTGCCACAACAAGTTTGGGAAGAGGTTTCTACAAATTTTATAGAAAAGAATTTTCAACTATCCTAGTAGTAGTGGACAGACTTAGCAAATATGCACATTTCATTCATCTCAGACATCCATACATAGCCCAATCTGTCACTTATATCTTTGTACAAGAGGTGGTGCGTTTGTATGGGTACCCTATCTCGATTGTGTCCGATAGGGATAAAATATTTCTAAGTAAATTCTGGAAGGAAATGTTTAAGCTACAGGGCACAAAGTTAAGATACAGTTCAACCTACCATCCACAAACGGATGGGCAAATTGAGGTTGTCAATAGGAGAGGCTTATTTAAGATGCTTTACTAGCAAGCAACCTTAACAATAGGCACGTTGGGTGGGATGGGTTGAATATTGCTATAACACGTCCTTTCATTCAACTTTGGGCAATACACCTTTTAAGGTCCTCTATGGAAGAGATCCTCCCACTATCACTAGGTACAGAATTCAGTCCTCTGTTGTAGACACCATTGACGCACTGTTGTAGAAAAGGGACCAAAATTTATCCGAGTTACATCACCACTTGATGTTAGCTCAACAGAGGATGAAGTTGACAATAGATGGTAAAAGAAGAGAAACGGAGTTTCAGGTGGGGGATAGGGTCTTCGTCAAGTTGGCACCTTATTGCCAACAATTGGTGGAAACAAGGAGTAACTCCAAGTTGGTTCCGTGTTATTTTGGTCCCTTTGAGATTATACAACGCATGGGACTAGTTGCGTATCAGTTGAGGTTGCCCCCACCAGACAAAATTCACTCTATTTCCCATATTGCTCAGCTTAGGAAGGCCTTGGGTACTGATGATTCAGTCATAAGCATGCTCGACCATTTACTCATTCCAGAAGCTACTCCAGATTATTCAATTGCATTTTTGGCCGTCATAAACCTCACTTCTAGCCTAGATTTAAAAGTGCTTATTCAGTGGAAAGGCCACTTGATTTCTGAGGCTACATGGGAGTTGTTTGAAGACATGAAAGTTCGATTCCTAGACTTTCACCTTGAGGACAAGGTGAAGCTGATGGGGCTAAGTAGTGATAGACCAACAGTAACTCGATTCTATGTTAGAAGAAATAAAAAGAAGGCAGAGGAGTAACAATGCGGAGGGGTAGTCTAGGCTATTAGCTTTCTATATTCAATTAGTTAGTTAGTAGTGCTGATAACCAATTATCAGGTTGTCAGCTAACCGAATATGTTAGTATCTACATATTCTCAATATAAATAACACAGAGGAAGGAAGAGAGAGAGAGTATCGTAAAGTGTCATTATGTATGATCCTTATGCTGGAGGTATTGGACCTCGAAAACCAGGATATCAATTGTATTCTTTCTAAGAATCAATACCATAATATACATTTTCCATACCTGGCTTTTGGGATCCTATCACAAAGATGTTATGTTCTACTAGGAAAGGTGATTACTTCAATTAGTTGGTGATATAAAATTAAAATACAAAAATGTTAAATGCACTCTCTTTATTTTACGCAAGTTGACTAGGAGTTTTAACTAGCTTTAATAGCAATATTTGCATCTATTAGATTATGATTTGATTAAAAGGATTATCAAATTGTGATTGTAATGTTGTTAGAGATTATGATTATTAAAAGGATTATGATTGTGATTTGATTGAAAATTTTAGGTATTATGATAGTAATTTATCTTATATGAAGTAAGATAATCTATTATACAAAGAGAGTGGGAGATGCTAGTTTATATTCACTCATTATTCCTCTTCTTAATTCATATCATGACATCAAAGTAGGTTTTCTAATCCTGCCTTTGACTTTTCCTCCATTCTTTCTCAATCGATAACCTATATTTAAATCTTTCTAAACAAAGTAAATAAATAAGACTAATTTTAACAATATAGCTCTAAAAACACCTTAAGTAGCCTTCGACCAATTCAGAGGAGGAGGCAACTTTAGCGAGTACACCAGGTGACGCAGACAACCACTATTCAACTGGCACGTGTGTCTATTGACCTTGTTGCTATAGATTGAGTTGCACTAATTTGTAGAACCTATTGGTGAATTGTTTTTCTTTTAATTGTTGGAAAACAGATTTTGTGTGTTAAACCATAGTTGGTGATGTGCTTTTCCGCCTTTAATTGTTGGAAACTAGGTTTATGTGTTTAACTATAGTCACTAGTTCTATCATATTAGTATCTCATGATGGTTTCAATCCCACTTTCGTTATTACACAACTATTGATATTTAAAGTTCGATTTTTTGCATTATTGTTCTTCGCCTAGTTCTTATTGCCATCTTTTTATGTCAATTGCATCAGGAACGACTTCAAAACTGAAACTGTTGAAGGAAAACTACCCATTATAGTTTAATAAATCACAAATTGAAAATTGAGAGGAACGAATTATGTTGATTGGGAAAAAGCGGTCATTGTATATCTTATGGTGCTAAATACGTATGAGCATCTCATGAATTCAACTCCTTATATTAAGCACTTGGGTATAAGAAGTGGGAACAACATGACAACTAAATAATAACAAGCCTCTAGAATGCCTTGAAGCCAAATATTACTGATGTCTGTCCATAAGTTAACTCTCCAAAGGAGTTATAGGAGTATATGAAGCTTTTATTTTCTAGTAATGTTACTCGTACATATGATTTTTTTGTGGATTTGTTTAAGTGTGAGCAATTAGAGAAGAATCACACTGATTATTTTTCAAAAATAAAGAAGCTATTTATAAAACATTTAATAGCTCAGCTGATAACAACAAATAAGGATCAATTTTTAAAGGAAAGAGGACTTATTTATGAAGAGATACCTGGTTGGGTTAAGACCATAAATGGACCAATTTGAGCCTAGATACTTAATGCCACTGAACTCCCTTCACTTGCATCATAAGAAAGTGGTGATAAGTTTGTTCTAGCTGCTCACAATAGCGGAAAAGGGGTAATGGAGGTTGAAGTAACTAGGGTGGTCGTGCAAAAAGAGGCAAAGGAGGCCAAAGAAAATGTGACCAATGTAGTAAGGATGGGTATGTTTGGGACTGTTGTTGGGACTTACACCCATAGTTATGTCCAAAGCCCTCTCAGTCTGCTAATATTGTGGAGGCTTCTAGAGGTTTTGCCTGAATATGTGGAAACAAGATGGTTTCTAAAGAAGAATATACCTCTTTTCTCCAGTATCAAGCTGGCAAGCAAGCACCACACTAATTACGTCATTTGCTCACCTAGATAATCACACAACTTGTATATTGTCCTTTGCTAAACCTTAGGTTACAGATTTTGGAGCCATTAACCATATTGCAAGTAACCCAAAATTTTTTGATCAAATTACACTTGTACCATACTCAAACCAACTTATTATTTGTAATGATTCCATTACTAGAATAAGTAGGGTTGTCACTGCATTTCCATCCTTTTTATTGACATCACCAGCAACATTATATATTCTAAAACTTCAGCTAAACTTAACGTCTGTTAGTAAACTAACCAAATCATTGAATTGTTTTTCATCTTTTTTCTCATTCTGTTGTTATCCAGGATTTGAAGAAAAAGAAGATGATTGGAGGAGGGTGTGAATTTGGAGGTCTCTGCTATTTTGACAGTTGTTCAATCGTCTGCTCAGCTATTACTTCACCTCTCCAAATCTATAGTTGCCTTGGCCATTCATCCATCCAAAAATTAAAAAAAAACGATTACTAATTTGAATTCAAATCCTCACGTAATATGTGAGCCTTATCAACTTGGGAAACATCATTGTGTTGTTTTTCTATCAAGAGTTAATAATATAGCCAAGAGCTCTTTGGCGTTAGTTCATTATGATGTTTAGGGTCCATATTGTGTTACGTCGAAACTTAGTTTTGGTCACTTTGTTATTTTTGTTGATGATTGGTCTTGAATTACTTGGTTATATCTAATGAAAGAACGTTCCAAATTGTTTTCTATTTCCCAAATCCTTTTGCCCTAAAATCAAAACTCAATTGTCATGTTAAGTGTATTTTCCTTGGTTACTCATGGAAACAAAAAGACTATCGTTGTTATAGCCGTTTAAAAGATTTTTTGTGTGCTCAGATGTGACGTTCTTTAAAAACATTGCATACTTTTATGAGATTTAAGATGCCAAAAGCTTCCATCATCATTAACCTTCACTTTTTGACAACTCCTTGGATAATTCTCCTAGCAGTTTAGAAAATTCACTTGTAGATTCCAATCCTCCTTATCTTCCTTAATATTTTTGATAAGATTTGTAAGTGTATTCTTGAAGACCTTCTTGAATGGTAGATGGCCATCCGGATGAACCGCTTCTCTAACCAATAATTTGTCTCCAAATATAGAAAATAGTGATGCAGATTGGCCTATTGCCTTGAGGAAAGGTAAACGATCTTGTAACAATCATCCAATTTCTAATTTTGTTTCTTATAACTATGTGTCCCCAGCTTTTTGTTTTTTTGTTTTATCAAACCTAGATTATGTGTCAATTCCTAAGAGCATAAGAAAGGTTATACAAAGCCTTAGGTCAAAGCAAGCTATGAAAGAGGAAATAAATGCTTTATGGTCAAATTACACCTATCATCTTGTTACTCCTTCTCCTAAGGGTAAAGGGCAAACTCCAGTGCACAAGGTTCTATGTTCTGTGAAGGTTGGGGGAGGGTTATCAATTGTAAGCATCTTTTCCTTTATCTTTTACAAAGAGGTTATTTCCATAACTCGAACTCATAACCTTCCAATTACAAAGGAGTAACTTTACCAGTTACTCATCCTTTTGATGCCTCAATTAGTGGTTGTCGATAGGTATATACTATTAACTCTTACTGATGGGTCTATCAAATGACTCAAGGATCGTCTTATTGCTAAAGGATACATACAAATCTACATTATTGATTATTCTAAAACATTTTCTCCTGTGGCAAAAAAATGACATCAATCTATATTTGTATCCCTTTAGTTACAACTTATTCTTGGCCTCTTTACCAACTTGATATAAAAATGCATTCCTGAATGGTGATCTAGAAGAAATAATCTATATGAAGCAACCTCCAAGGTTTGTTACTAAAAGGAGGGGTTATGAAAGTGTGCCTATTGAAGAAATCTTTATATAGTGTAAAACAACCTCCTAGATCATGGTGTGGAGTAGACCATTCGGTGTTTTATCAACACACAAGATTTGGTAAAATCCTATTAATCATATATGTCTATGATATTGTTATTATTGGTGATGATGAAAATGGAATTCACATATTGAAGGAATTCTTGCAACAACAATTCTAAAAAAAGATCTTGATCTACTGAAGTATTTTTTGGAAACCAAATTTCAAGATATAAAAATGGTATTTCTCTCCCCCATCAGGAGTATGTTCTTGATATCATAGAAGAAGCTGGATTGTTAGGATGTAAATTGGTGGATTCCCCAATGGATCCCAACATCAAACTTGATGTAGACCAGGGAGAACTTTTAAAAGTCTTAGGAAATTGTAACACCCCACTCCTGCATGACCCAACCCAACATCAATGGTGATATTCGAGTCCGTGCCCTGTGAGGGTGACGTGTTACATCACTCAGTAAAAATTTAGTATAAATTTTTTTTTGAAACATACATATACATTATAAATATTATGCGGAAACAATTTACATAAACAATCATCGGTGAGTTCAATGACCACGGGGGCCCTTTTTATAAAAACAATTTCATTCAGTTTGTTTCCTTTACAACATGACCTAATCATTAATACAAAATTCAGAAAAATACATCTCTATCAGACACTAATGCAGACGCGAACTGATCCCGATCTCTCTTCTCACTCTCACGCGGTTGCCATACACCCGTTGTCTAACGGGGTATTTTTCTAGGACCTGAAAAATAATTGCAAATTTTGAGTGAGTTTTGCGAACTCAGTAAGGTAACCATCATTGATGGTTCACTCAATTTATGTAACATATCAAGTCACATAACATTATTCACATTGTTGCATATTGGAACACATTTCACAATTTCACTTGAGCTTAGACAATTTGATACATTTCATTTAATTTGGCATTCATAACCAATTGAGTTCATACAACACTGAAGCATAATACATTTGTTTCATAAATCACATTCAGAAGTACCACATGATTGGTACCACAATAGCATAAGGCAGTTAGCCTTTCACTTAATCAAAGAGATTAAAATTAGATGCAAATGACATGCGCATGTAACACTTTTCTAATTTAGTTTGATGTTGTGACTAAGCGCCTTAACTGTCCCAATATGGGTGCATTAATCGTTGAGCCTGAGGCTCTGAACTGTCCCAATATGGGCACATTAATCTTTGAGCCTGAGGCTCTGAATCACTGTGGGGCTCGAGGCCTAAATATAAACATTGAGCTTATAGCTCTCAGTGGCTGCTCCGGTCACAACTATCATTAACTGATCATGCATTCATGTATATGTCGCAAATGAGCAATATCGCATCACAATCAAACCCAAATTATCACATTCATACAATTATTTCACAATTATTTACATGAAAATCACAATCACAATTTATCGCATTGGAAACACGGAGGTCTCCAAATTCTCAGACAAATCACACTTCTATGTCATAATCTCCCAATCCATCGGACACCTTCAGTCCGGAATCTAGGCATCAACAAACGCACAAGCCCACCATTATTCTCCACAGTTTTATAAGTGCAAAATTATAGACAAACAATAATTGAGAAACCATCTAGGTTACTCACCAAATAGCTTTCGAGCTAATACCGGAAAGTCTCGGCAACGTCCGTGGGATGACGTTCCAACCGTGCCTCTAAACAATCACAATAATCACACATTACCAAATGCACAATCAGAAATATTAAATAATGCACATGTAGCAATTTAGATGTGTACAATGCATGTTCGTGATATTCCTGGAACTATTGCACAAAGTCTCGTCACAAAAATTTCTTCTACACATTAGAAACTCATAGATATCAAAATCACTCAATTTGGACCTCTATAGCTTCAATTATTAATAAAACATGGATCGGAAAAATCATTACGCGGTCCCCTCACTTCGACCTAACCAATTCCCGTCAATTTTGACTCTAAGAATTTCCAATTTCACAAATAAGTGAAATCTAAAGTTTTACGAATCCGATGACTCGAGAATCAGGTCAATCGGAGTTCAGACGGAAAAGATAGTCCCAAAACACGTTCAAACCAACTCACTATATGTAACATCACTCTAGAAAATGAACATCTTAGAGGCTAAATTGAAATCCAACCTCTTCATAACAATTGTAGATCTATGTCTCTAGTTTACTTAGAAAAAAGAATCAGACCGATTGGAGCTCTATAGCTCAAGATATCTCCAAATTACTGAAGCATGTTCAGACTTTTCTAACTGGTCTACTCACTTAGATCCGATCGACATTTCTCAGTTAGATCTCAAAAATCCTAAATTTGGTATGGAAAGATAGAGAAATATCTTAAGAATCCAACGTTTTGAAAATCAGGTCGATCGGAGGTCGGATGAAAAAGTAATACACAAAAGATTGGACAGAGGTCACTGGGCGCTCAAGATATCTCCAAATTACTGAAGCATGTTCAGACTTTTCCAACTGGTCTACTCACTTAGATCCGATCGACCTTTCTTAGTTAGATCTCAAAAATCCTAAATTTGGTATGAAAAGATAGAGAAATATCTTAGGAATCTAAAGTTTCGAAAATTAGGTCGATCGGAGTACGGATGAAAAAATAATACACAAAAGATTGGACAGAGGTCACTGGGCGCGTCGGGGCACCTCGCTCGTCTGGGCGAGCGATGCGCCTAGCTCGCCCGCATGGGCGAGCATCTAGCCCGCATCCATTATACTTTTTTTTTTACTTGAATTCAAAAAATATGCAAAACCCCCTCTTCTTTCACATAACCTACCTTTTTACACAAATGTCCAAACAACACAAATTAGGTCTTGTTGGAAAGATCTTGAAAAACCTTTCAAGTTTCATGAAGAACTTGAAATTCAAAAAAGACCTCTAAGGGTGTCAAACATGCACTCAAAGACATTGCCTAATCACACATTTATCATAACAGTGCAGCGCTTTCACAAAAATCATAACTTTTCATCCCCTTAACCAAAAATTCCAAATCTTATATCAATAAAAAGAGCAAAACAAATGCTACATCGTTCATGAACAACTTAGAAGCCAATTCCATCTCTAACCAAATCAAATTCTCAAACAAAGTTTCAGCCTACCCAATTTATTCTCAACAGAAACCCAATCTTTCAAAATTCATAACTCCACATCCCCTTAGTGAATAAAAAGCTCAGACAATCTACTACAATTCTCAAGAAGGACTTCAAAGCAAATTCCAACTCTAATTAGGTCGAATCCACCCATTAATGTGGCTGCCCTGTTAAATAGTATTAAAACAGCACATGACCTAACCATAGCCAAAACTTTACAAATTTATATCTAACAATCCTTACATCCAAAATTCATATAAAATACCTCATTAGAAAGCTACAACAATCCTCTACAACTTCCCAGAATGTCACTTGAGCCAATTTCACCCTTAACAGTCCCAAATAAATATCAGAACACAAAGAGTACAAAACTTATGCCCTTAGAGCATTTGCACACCAAAACACAATTTTGGACTGAATTACCACCTAAACATTAACAGACTATAACTTTCAATCAACACATCGAAAAATATCATACTTAGTGGAGTTAGAAAGCTAACAAGTAAATCTTCAACTTTCATGAAGACCAAGTTCACAAAATCTGTCTCCTTTCTCCTAGAAAAATTCTCAAAGTTTCAGGTCTTCAATAATGGAACCAAAATATGGATACTATTCATCCAGCACACATATCTCAACTTCCAAGCAAAATTCAAAGCTCTTCAAGCCACGATTGGGCAGAACTTCCTTCATAGGAATTCTATTTATACTTCTCAAGTTTAATTTAAACCAAACCTCAACTCAATAGGACAACCATGTCAAAAGTTATGAGCAAACATCTGAACCCTACACAAAGTAAAATTTTTCAGATTTCATATCTAACACAACTTCTTTCATTCCAACACCAATCCTACATCAATAAGCATTCCATTTACCCAAGAAATCTACCACAATTTCATCAAGACCCTCACTTGAACAATTTGTCACAAACTGGCAGCACACCCACACAATCATTTTCCTTTCATATCCTCTCATCTAACATCATCAAACTTAATCCAAAACACTTAATTTACCAATACTACATCATTTAACATTCATCTAAGCAAGACATCCATACACACACACCCATATATTCCAACCGCAATTGTCATGAAATTCACTTTAAATAATATCACAATTAATGTAATTAACTACAAAAATACCATATAAAACATATTACTTACCTAATCAAGCTTCCAATCTTCTAAACTCCAAAATCTCACCATTCCACCACATACGATCTTCATGTTAAGGGAAAAGTTTAGGTTTATAAGTTTGTAAACAAAGGAAGAGAGAATACGTAGGATAGGAAGACTTTGGTGTAGGTGGAGATGAGTAGCAATTAAAAAGAAGGAGAAAAAAATCAAAGAAGAAGAAGAAGGAATGGAAGCTACGAGAGAAAGAAGGAAAACAAGGGTTTTTTTTTATCATCACATAAGTAAACATCGTCCATCACTAAGGTAAAAGTTGATTTTTATATCAACTTATGGCAAAGTGGCATGTTAGGCAAGTGACACATGTCACTTGCCACATGTCAACCTCCCATTTTCTCCATTTAAATTTTTCCAATTTGTAGCCCAATTTCTCTCCAAATTCCAATGACTCAATGTAATAAATCCTAAAATCATGTATCTAATTTTTCAGTGCCATTGGATAGTCATTTTTGGTACTGGAAACCAAATTAGTTTGTCACTTGTAAATTTTCCGGTCCGGAAAGGTATCCCGAAAAATTTCTAGAAAAATTCCTAAATTTTCACAAAAATGTAAAAGACACAAAAATCCACTTCAATTCCATGTTCAAACACCAATTCATATTTTTCCACAATAAACGCATATGCCAGGAATGCATATACAATCATGTGCATTTACAAAAATTACAATTTATGCATATATGGAGGCCATATTATGCATGAACATACCGAAACTAGTTTACTCACTCATAACCCGTCTCAAATTACTATTTTATCTTTCTCATCGGTGATGGGATGTTACAATTCTCCCCTCCTAATAAAAATTTCGTCCTCGAAATTCATTTTTGATACTGAATAAGGTAGTGGTATTATTACCTCCTACACTCAATCGTTTCCTATCAATTCTTCCTCAATTATACCCTTGATGAGTTTCAAAGTACTCAATTCTTTTCTTTCAGTTCCACAACTACATATTTCGAATGATAACAATACTAATCATAAAATCACTCAGAATGCCTTAGTCTCATTTTTGCCCTCATTATATAAGGACCACTTGATGTCCCACTTAACTTCCCCTATTTTCTTTGTACCTCATCTAACTATACTTTGGCATAGGTGATACACTCAAGGACAAGACATCTCTCTCTCTCTCTCTCTTTTTCTTTTCTTTTTTTAATATAGTAAACTAAACCTTCACATCTTTCTCCATATAGTCACAATTTTGATGTAATCCCCCAAGAATCCATTCGTCTTTCAAAACTTCTTTATTCAGATTTTTAATTCATTTCACTCACTAACGATATCCCAACTTGTTATGACCTTTACTCAGGGTGATCGACTCTTTTTGTCATCTCATTAGGAAAATGATGATTTTTACTTGTAGTCACTTTGCACTATACATTCATCTTATATGTTGAAACATTCCAGACATATAAGCTTTATATCTGTCTCCAATAGTCAAGACTGCAAGGAGCTCACACATATATTCACTCAGTTCGATATTCTTAGCCGACAAGTGCTCTTTTGAGGTACACATTACTAGGACACATACTTTATTCTTCAAATCCTCACTTGGGCTTTCCAAATTTCTGTTTGCAAAACTGATGTTTCTTTTCCTCATAACTAATGAGATTTCCTTTTTGCTCCATTTTAACTCGTTCATACACTCCTTATTGCACTAGATTTAGTAACCTAATATCCACATATGTGGTATTTTGTTATGAAATGTTCTATTCGATATCGTCGCTTGGCACATTAGCTTTATTAGGACAGGTCCCTCTGTAGAATCCCTTCAATCTTTTCCAATTCCAGTCATTTGTCTATTCATAGATATATCCACTATGTTTCTTTAGACATCATGATTCCAAGCTTTTAAACCAACTACTATTGCAGAACTTTTCAAGTCATGTATCTAAATTTTACTCATGCAGCTATATTTATCTCTAGATACACAAAATCAACTTATACAGGACAACTAATTCCCTCTTGATCTCGATTGGGAACCTCTATTGTACATACTACAAACTCTCCAAATCCGAATGGCATACTTACCACTATCGTTATTTTGTTTCAGTCGTCTCTAACACGGCTTACATACTTTTCTCTCACGTATTCAATATATGCTCTATACCTTTATGACCATAGTCATCAACTGATGTCATTTTGCTTGGATCACATTAACCTTCAATATCATAATCCTATCGGGGTATTGTTAACTCTAATAGATATAATCTCAAACTCAGTGTGCTTTGTTTAGTTCTTGTAATTCCTTGAGTAACTAATTCCTCAATGCAGTAATATGTTTACCTTCTATCCTCAATTTTTCATTGAGCTTTCTTTTTCTTGATGGATTTCCGCAGTTTTATCACTTTCCCAATGATTATACATTGACTTATGCTAATGTCTGTTCATTTATACATGTTGCTCCACACATCAATTTATCTACAAACATAACTTCCTGTGTTGAAAACCCCTTCATCAGATATAATTTGTGGTTCTCAAACATATTTACACAGATTCTGATATGGACCAAATTCACCTCACATTGACAAGAATGTCTCCTCGAATTGCTGAAATCATCTTATGTAGTTGGCTACTTTACATCATCAAAATATATACACTCCCAATAGCCTTTTCTAACCCTTATGCTAGAATCTTTGCTATGGAAATAACTCCAATATTCTCATTTTCATTTTATTTATTTATTTATTTATTATTATTATTATTTAGAGGAGACAGTACATCACAACTTTTTCGGGAGACTTGTCCTTTTATTTCAAAAATTTCCTCCATTGCATCTGTCAATTCCTTTCTGAAGCAAACCCGACTGACTCAAGCGAGGGGCCTTGGCCCACTATGGAATAATTACTCGATTCCATTGTTGAATCGAGAGAAGAGCTTATGATCCCAGCTACTGGTCATGGAAAGCCTGTCTTCATTGATCATAAATTAAATTACCTGGCTTTCTAACCCTATATCAGTGAGTCTTGGTACCAACATCGATATTGTCACTCACCTATTTTCATGTCATTCCTAATAGCTCAAGAAAAAAAATCAATTACAACATTTCACAAGATCTTTAAAAGATCAATTTGTCTCATGACTTCTATGGTCAATGTATCCTCGATACTAAAGCTCGATGAGGCATTAAGCAATTTCATTTACACTTACACCCTGGCTGATACCATTCAAAATTCTGACATCTTATTGAAAGATGTCTTTATATCATAAAGTCACGTACTCAAATTCGCTATTGCTACTTACATCCCAATTAACTCTAGATAACATTTCAATCCTTGTTCCTGCCCATGACTGGAGTTTACTATTTGATCATAACAGAAACCTATTTTTGTAGGCCAATCACATGGCTTGCACTATTACCTCACATTACCCCACATATTGACAGCAATTCTGTGCCAGTTTTTCAGTATTTACCTCTTCTTCTTATGCAACATCCTATCATAATTATAGAATTTACATTTTGAGTGCATTCACTCTACTCCTTTGCTTTATCATATTCTCCATAATTGCATACACCCAAGCAACCCAAACTCAGTCGCATTTTACGCACTGATAAGGCTATGTTTCTATTATTTCATCCTCCATATGTATATTCTCAATCTATTTCAAATTATACACGCAGAAGCATCAAGAAGTGTCATCTCAATATCTCAGACATATGATTACGCCAAATCACAACTTTTATCACACTTCAAATCCAAATCTATCCTTTCACAGTCATAGAAAGTTATTTCTTTTGACGGGCTTGCACGCTTTAATCTCATCTTTTCCGTTTCATTCTAACAATTCTTCACTTACGCTACAATATATTCCATCATATTCATATCAACACAAATACAGTGAATCTTTACCTGCCTTTTTCTCATTTCCACTTATCCCATTTTATCGGACATACTCATCAGAATCACAATTTCCTAGTCATCCCTGAGCTTTTGATCAAACATAGACATATTTTTATGCTAACTCATTAACTTTTATCACTTTTAACCGATATTCTTCCCATGTCCAAAATGACCCCTCCAGGGTATCGCAAATTTCGTTTTCTTTCAACCCTATTTATACACTTAAAACTCATTATTCAATTTTATATCACTTCTTTCCAAATCAGCCCTTGCCAATGTATTCACATGCAGATTATATTCGAGGGTTTTTAATCACAGTACAATATGAATGTCATTTTTCATTTTTCCTTTCCCATTTCCAGTTGCCCATAAGCCTTCATTGGCTCGTATTCTGACACATCACCACTTTTCTTAGACTTCATCACTTAACACATGTTCATGTGTAGGACCCATACCTATACGACTCAAACTAGGGATCAGTCGCTACGGTCTGCTATGACATAACTTTAATGTAGGTGACTTTACCCATGTTTCAGTAAATGCCCATAAAAGTTCATACTTCTGGGCTCTGATACCACCTAAATGTAACACCCCACTCCAGCATGACCCGAACTCTACATCGATGGTAATATCTGAGTCCGTGCCCTGTGAGGGTGGCGTGCTACATCACTCAGTCAAAACTTAGTATAATTTTTTTTGAAACATACACATACATTATAAATATTATGCGGAAACAATTTACATAAACAATCATCGGTGAGTTCAATGACCACGGGGGACCTTTTTATAAAAACAATTTCATTCAGTTTGTTTCCTTTACAACATGACCTAATCATTAATACAAAATTCAGAAAAATACATCTCTATCAGACACTAATGTAGACGCGAACTGATCCTGACCTCTCTTCTCACTCTCACGCGGTTGCCATACACCCGTTGTCTAACGGGGTATTCTTCTAGGATCTGAAAAATAATTGCAAATTTTGGGCGAGTTCTGCGAACTCAGTGAGGTAACCATCATCGATGGTTCACTCAATTTATGCAACATATCAAGTCACATAACATTATTCACATTGTTGCATATTGGAACACATTTCACAATTTCACTTGAGCTTAGACAATTTGATACATTTCATTTAATTTGGCATTCATAACCAATTGAGTTCATACAACACTGAAGCATAATACATTTGTTTCATAAATCACATTCAGAAGTACCACATGATTGGTACCACAATAGCATAAGGCAGTCAACCTTTCACTTAATCAAAGAGATTAAAATTAGATGCAAATGACATGCGCATGTAACACTTTTCCAATTTAGTTCGGTGTTGTGACTGAGCGTTTTAACTGTCCCAATATGGGCGCATTAATCGTTGAGCCTGAGGCTCTGAACTGTCCTAATATGGGCACATTAATCGTTGAGCCTGAGGCTTTGAATCACTGTGGGGCTCGAGGCACAAATATAAACATTGAGCTTATAGCTCTCGGTGGCTGCTCCGGTCACAACTATCATTAACTAATCATGCATTCATGCATATGTTACAAATGAGCAATATCGCATCACAATCAAACCCAAATTATCACATTCAAACAATTATTTCACAATTATTCACATGAAAATCACAATAACAATTTATCGCATTGGAAACACGGAGGTCTCCAAATTCTCAGACAAATCACACTTCTATGTCATAATCTCCCAATCCATCGGATACCTTCGGTCCGGAATCCAGGCATAAACAAACACACAAGCCCATCATTATTCTCCACAGTTTTATAAGTGCAAAATTATAGACAAACAATAATTGAGAAACCATCTAGGTTACTCACCAAATAGCTTCCGAGCTACTGCCGGGAAGTCTCGGCAACGTCCATGGGATGATGTTCCAACCGTGCCTCTAAACAATCACAATAATCACACATTACCAAATGCACAATCAGAAATATTAAATAATGCACATGTAGCAATTTAGATGTGTACAATGCTTGTTCGTGATATTCCCGGAACAATTGCACAGATTCTCATCACAAAAATTTCTTCTACACGTTAGAAACTCATAGATATCAAAATCACTCAATTTGGACCTCTATAGGTCCAATTATTAATAAAACATGGATCGGAAAAATCATTACGCGGTCCCCTCACTTCGACCTAACCAATTCCCGTCAATTTTGACTCTAAGAATTTCCAATTTCACAAATAAGTGAAATCCAAAGTTTCACGAATCTGATGCCTCGAGAATCAAGTCAATCGAAGTTCGGACGGAAAAGATAATCCCAAAACACGTTCAAATCAACTCACTATATGTAACATCACTCTAGAAAATGAACATCTTAGGGGCTAAATTGAAATCCGACCTCTTCATAACAATTGTAGATCTATGTCTCTAATTTACTTAGAAGAAAGAATCAGACCGATTGGAGCTCTATAGCTCAAGATATCTCCAAATTACTGAAGCATGTTCAGACTTTTCCAACTGGTCTACTCACTTAGATCCGATCGACCTTTCTGAGTTAGATCTCAAAAATCCTAAATTTGATATGGAAAGATAGAGAAATATCTTGGGAATCCAACGTTTTGAAAATCAAGTTAATCAGAGGTCGGATGAAAAAGTAATACACAAAAGATTGGACAGAGGTCACTGGGCGCGCCGGGGCACCTCGCTCGTCTGGGCGAGCGGTGCGACCGCTCGTCCTGGGCGAGCGATGAGGGCGCCTCGCTCGCCCGCATGGGCGGGCGTCTAGCCCGCATCCGTTATACTTTTTTTTTTACTTGAATTCCAAAAATATGCAAAACCTCCTCTTCTTTCACATAACCTACCTTTTTACACAAATGTCCAAACAACACAAATTAGGTCTCGTTGGAAAGATCTTGAAAAACCTTTCAAGTTTCATAAAGAACTTGAAATTCAAAAACACCTCTAAGGGTGTCAAACATGCACTCAAAGACACTGCCTAATCACACATTTATCATAACAGTGCAGCACTTTCACAAAAATCATAACTTTTCATCCCCTTAACCAAAAATTCCAAATCTTATATCAATAAAAAGAGAAAAACAAATGCTACATCTTTCATGAACAACTTAGAAGCCAATTCCATCTCTAACCAAATCAAATTCTCAAACAAAGTTTCAGCCTACCCAATTTATTCTCAACAGAAACCCAATCTTTCAAAATTCATAACTCCACTTCCCCTTAGTGAAAAATTTCGTACCATATAGCAATAAAAAGCTAAGACAATCTACTACAATTCTCAGGAAGGACTTCAAAGCAAATTCTAACTCTAATTAGGTTGAATCCACCCATTACTGTGGCTGCCCTGTTAAATAGTATTAAAACAGCATATGACCTAACCATAGCCAAGACTTTACAAATTTATATCTAACAATCCTTACATCCAAAATTCACATAAAATACCTCATTAGAAAGCTACAAAAATCCTCTACAATTTTCCAGAATGTCACTTGAGCCAATTTCACCCCTAACAGTCCCAAATAAATATCAGAACACAAAGAGCACTAAACTTATGCCCTTAGAGCATTTGCACACCAAAACACAATTTTGGACTGAATTACCACCTAAACATTAACAGACCATAACTTTCAATCAACACATCGAAAAATATCATACTTAGTGGAGTTAGAAAGCTAACAACTAAATCTTCAACTTTCATGAAGACCAAGTTCACAAAATCTGTATCCTTTCTCCTAGAAAAATTCTCAAAGTTTCAGGTCATCAATAATGGAACCAAAATCTGGATACTATTCATCCAGCACACATATCTCAACTTCCAAGCAAAATTCAAAGCTCTTCAAGCCACATTTGGGCAGAACTTCCTTCATAGGAATTCTAGTCATACTTCTCAAGTTTAATTTAAACCAAACCTCAACTCAATAGGACAACCATGTCAAAAGTGATGAGCAAACATCTGAACCCTACACAAAGTAAAATTTTCCAGATTTCATATCTAACACAACTTCTTTCATTCCAACACCAATCCTACATCAATAAGCATTCCATTTAGCCAAGAAATCTAACACAATTTCATCAAGACCCTCACTTGAACAATTTGTCACAAACTAGCAGCACACCCACACAATCATTTTCCTTTCATATCCTCTCATCTAACATCATCAAACTTAATCCAAAACACTTAATTTACCTGTTGGACCCCGATCTTTGAGTGAAAATTTAAATTATGAAAATGAAATTTAAGGAGTACTTTGTGTATGCATTGTATAATAGATGACTTAAAATTAAAGGATATTGATAAGAAAAGAAATGGTTTGATTTTGATATTTTTGGGGTTTTGAGTGGATTGGTATAGTTTATGAAATTAAATGGATGAGTTGATTGAAATTAAGTTGAAATTCATGAACTAAAGAGAGAAAGAGTGAAAAAAATGAAAATTTGTGAAAAGTTTGACTTTTTGGCCTTTGAGGGTTGACTTTTGATTTAGGCAAAATTTGAGAAAATGATCTACATGAAACTTGTAGATTATTTTAAGAGTTTCCTGTGGCCATAAAGTTTACTATTTTTTGATGTCGGGATTGAGAGATATGATTTTCCGAAGATATGCTTTGTTTTGAAAATGCTATTAAGTATAGATTTGTATGTTCTATGCTTCGAGGCCACTCGTCGTGTGGATTTAGTCTGAATTGGAGTAATTAGTCTTCATGAAAGTTTTAGATGATGTTTGTATCTTTCCATTGATATAAAGTTTGCAATTTTTCGATATCGAGGCTAGGAGTTATGAGCGATTAAAAATTGGAAGTCGTTTAGGAAAAGCTGTTTTGGACAGAATCTTTGATTGAGTTTTTGGCCTCTTTCGAGACCTAATTTGATTTTGAGTACTTCAGGGAAGTTATAGAACTTCCTTTGATATTTTATTTGACACTAAATTTGTCAAATTCCGAGTTTGGGATCAAGGGATATGATTTTTGAAAAGTTCAGTTTTGAAGTTCCATTACTTTGTTTTTATTCCGATCCCTTTTGTAATATAATTCTTTCGTCCGACATCCGATTGATTTGATTCTCGAAGCGTTGGATTCCTAAGACAATTAATTTCATTTTATGAAGAATTATGATTTTTAGGAGATTAAATGGAAAGAGATTGATTGAACCAAAGTAAGAGATTTGGTTATAGGTTATAAGTTGGATACTTTTCTGAACATGGTTCAGTATTTTGCGAAATTCGGGAGCTGTACAACTCCGATTGAGTTGATTCTTGAGGAAAAATAAAATTAAGATATAGGGCTACAACTCTTGTGAAGGGATAGAAATTTAATTGCATCCCTAAGATTGTTAATTTCTGGAATTAAATTAGCGTAATGTTCAGTCTCAGATTTTCCACAGGTCCGATAGTATTTCGGCTATAACTTCTTCGTTTCTGATCCGAATTGAGTGCGGTCAGTGGCGTTGGATTCGTATGATTGAGAGGAATAATTTTCAAGAAGAAAGTTTGTCCAAATTATTTCGTTTTGCAGCTCAAATTCTGGACTCAAGGTATCAGATTTTCAAATGAAGTGCAGGGACAAACTTAGAAATAGACTTAAAAGGAGGGGCTTTTTGATCTTTTACCCCTCATTTAAAATGACATGGCAGAAAACACATGGGGTTGTCTGAAACTCACGAAAATGAGAGAAAATAAAAGAAAGAAAAGATGAAGAAGAGAGAAGAAGGAGAGGTGCGATGGTGGGGATGAGGAGAAGAAGAAGAAAGACAAAGGTTGGGTCTTCTTTTCTGGGTTTCTTAGAGACATTTTCGAGCTGCTTCAAGGGGGAAAGGATAGAATAAGATGAAAGCTTGTCTTGGAGCTCGATAATGTTGTTAATGGAGAAGAAAATGGTAAGAGAGAGAAAGCTTTGAATTTTGAATTTTTTAGAGAGATGTTAGTTGATTTAGCTTTAGATTGTTATGGATTTGAGTTTTATGAAGTTAATTTTAGAGATTATGTTTAGATGATGATTAATTTTGGAAAATTGATTAATTAAGGTTTAAGCCTAATTTTGTGGTTTGAGGTTTTGGAAATTAATAGCTTAAAATCATGGCAAATATGACGGATTGGTGAAATATGAAATCAATTTTGAAGAAATTGTGATTCATGGTATTGAATTTGGATAAATTGGTTTAGGCTAATTTTGGAAATTGGGGATTTTAGAAATTGGAGGTTTAAATAGCTTGAATATGTAAGGAATTGATGTTTCCTAAGCTCAATTTGAGTACTTATGATTTTTATGATATTGAATTTTGGATGGAATTGGTTTAGGTAATTTTAAAGTGGAAGAAAGAATGAAGGATTGGAGAAATTGATGATTAGAACAAGATTCAAGCATCGATTCGAGGTGGGTAACATATTTATATTTTGATTTATAAGCTAGACTTGAGTTTTCGAAAAATAAAGAAAGCAAAAATTGGGTTTTGATAAATTACTGTTTAATTAAAATGGTTGAAAAATGATGATTTATGTTTGAAATTATGACTTTCGAATGGTTAAAGTTATGTTTTAAAATGCTTTTGATAAAGTAAGGAAATTTGTGAAATTCTTTATCGATGATTGAAATGAGAAATTATGAAAATATTGGCGTTCCATTCCTTGTTTGAATATGATTGTGCTTTTAATATATGAGTTTGTGTGATTTGTGATTGATACTTTGATATATGAAATTATAGTTAGGAGGATTGTGGTTGAGGATATGTATGTGAATTGAATGGAGGTGAAAATATGTTCATGATTTGACTTAGACGAAGAAATAGTGACATAAAAGAAAATGACATAACGTAAAGGACGAAGAACGTATGAATGGAGTATGAAATAAATGATAGTGATATACGGAGAAGTTCTCAAGGTTGTGTCGATTAGTTGTTAGGAATACCTATTCGATAATTGAAAAAAAATGTGATTTAGTACATAGAAGATCCATATTTGGTTGATCATGTAAGGTATGACAGGAATGGAAGATCATGAATAGTCGAAAGTGATCGTATGGAAGTATTAATAATAGCTAAAACATCATTGATGAACATAGTCGTTTGACAAAGATCATGGGAACCGGGAAGATGATTGAGGGCAGAGATGTTTTATCGAATCATATCGTGTGACTAAAATGTTCCAATTTGAGGAATAAAACGAAGTGATAGGAATAAGTCGGAACATCATTTAGTGGTTAAGAATGAAAAAAAAAATCAAAATCAAGTGATTGAAGGTTCAAATTGTTGATGGTCTTAACTGTCAGAGATATGCTTCGATTAGACCTCCAGCTCTGCACTCGTGGTCCTAATGATGTCATTAAAATACTATATAAGGAATTAGACGACAAAAAGAGTCGTTCGTTTTTATATATTGTGATGATAAGGGGCTAAAAATGATTGAATGTCAGATTGATTGGAGAGGTGGATGACCAATGAACTTGATCGGTAGTAGAATTAAGCAGACAAGGAAGATGACTGAATTAGGTGAATCCACACCAAAGACATGGGACAAAGAGAGATAGATATAAGGGTTATATATACGATATTAAAGTGTTGCGAAATTCTTATATTGAGTTAGTGTTGTTGATAAAAGCCGCCTTAGATTCAAATATGATATACGTGAGTATGTTGAGGAAACATTTATATGATATGATATTGGTGTTATCGATAATTGGAAGTAAACTTTGTGAGTGTTTCGATTTTAAAAGGAGGACATTGTTACATGCATCGTTTGTTGAATGATTTGATGATAGGGTGGAAAGTTGTGTGATAATTGAATGATTGTTATGTACTTTTTGAATGAGTAAAGATTGTGTTATGTGAATGAGTGTGTTTTTGCGAAATTGGAAAAAAAAACTACGTTTCGCAAAGTGCCTTCGAGCAATTTGATGTTTTCGAATGTGTGAATTTGTGAATGTGAATGTGTCTTGTATGACACAATCTGAGAAACAATTAAGTTTTGAAATACGCCTTTGGGCGTTCCAATTTTTCGAGTATGAATTATGTGTATTATGTGGGTTTGGTGAGGTCCCCTCCGTATGAGTCAGTACACTGGTCTCCCTCTGATAGCCTTCTCCCGGTTGCCCGCAAGTGGCTTAGGAGTTCCGATTTCGGACTCCCCTCTGTTCACGGCTGCACATGACCGTTATGCAGAAATGTGCAGTACATTCCGTTAGGACTGAAACCAAACCATTCTGATATGTTTTGTGATTTTTGATTTTGTTTATGTTCGTGATACATTTATATGTGATGCATTCATTTGTGAGAACAATTGTAAATTTTCGAGAAATGAGTTTTGAAATCATAAGAATTTTGGAAATTGATTAAGAATATTTTGAATGATTTGAAAGGCTTGAGAATTAAGTTTGAAATTCTTGCGACTGGGAAATGTTTATAAATGACGAACATTTTAAGAAAAGATTTTTGCTTATTTTCGAGTATAAATATGTTATCCACGGAGCGTAAGCTCACCCCCCCTTTCATCCCCATTCCCAGGTATTCGGGAAGGAGATCGGATGAAAGAAAGTCAAGACTTGTGTTCAAACTTGTATTTGTTTGTCCTTTGTACTTTTGGAATTTTGGTATCTAAGTATGGCTTGGAAGGCCATTGTAGTTTGTAAGTTTTTATTTTGGGATATTTGTGACCTATGAAATATAGTGTAATGGATTTATGAAGTTTTATATTTTAATTGTGTATGATTATGATGATGTAAGTAAACTGTGGGTTGTACATGAGTGAATTGAGATATGGATGTTTCTGATGATGTTTGAGAGTTATTGGAGTGTTAGGTATAGATGTGTGTTTCTGCCGATGTTTGGATTTCGGACGGGAGGTCCGATGATGGTTGTATGGTTGGATATGTGTTTTAGAAGTGTATTTTGCCTTTGCAGAAATTTTTTTTGTCAAAATACAGTAGTTAGATACGCCGATTTTGGTAAAAATCGGGTTAAGATAAGAATAAGAATAAGAAGTTAGTTTGTTAAAGATGAGTTTTTAGTTAAGAGATGAAATTTTTGGGATTTGTGTGATTGGTTAAGAAAAATAATATGAATCGAAATGTTGTTTGAGAATTAAGTGAATTGAAATTTGTGCGAGGATGAGTTTCCAAAAAGGAAATTGTATGGATTGGTTATATTTTGAATGAGTTTGAATAAAGAGAACAGAATTGTATATAAAAATTTTTATACCGGATTAAGAAATGTCTTGGGGTTTCCAGCGCGATCGTCGTTTTTCTTTGATAATTGTTCTCGGATATCGGATACGATTCAGCTCAGTTACTTTGATTGTAAGATCAGCTCCGTTTGTTAAGTATCGATTCCGCTTCGCTTCGTTTTGCTTCGGTACTTTTGTATTTCCGATTTCGCATCATATCTGTTTCGCCTTTGATTGTAACCGTTTCGATTCTTTTCTTTCAATTTTGTATTCGATTTGCTTCCGCTTTCACTTTGTTTGTCGTTATCGAATTCAATATATCCAATTTGAATTTGCCTCGTTATTCGTATCCGTTTATGCTTTTCGGTTGGGATCCGGTTCCCAGATCGGGTCCCAATATTTATGGTATCAGAGCCCAGTAATAGGATCTTAACTGGGCATATAAGATTGAGAAGAGTATGTAAGGATAAAAAGTGAATTAGTAAGAATGTGTTAAGTGATCGTTTGAGTTCGATGACAATAAGTATGAATGACTTTAGGAATGTGAAATTGATGTGCATGACTTGTCATGACTTATTTGAAGAATTAAAGTGATTTTTTTATTTGGGTGTTAAGAATATGATTGATTAGAAACATGGGTTTGTGGAACTTGAAATGTGAATTGCATAATGAGTTGGGAGAAATTGATATAGCCTATACTTATGTGAAATGAAAGAATGATTATTTGAAAGATGACATGATGATAAAGATTAAATGATGATTGAACCATATTAGGGTTCCTTAAGAAATGGACCATTGACTTGTGTCCATATCTGAAGAAATAATGAGTTATAGAAATGGTAAGTTGATATGATATGAGTGGTATGAGGTACAGGAAGTGAAGTATTGTGAAAAGACTGAGATATATATATGATGAGGCAATTGGATAAGAAAATGTGATTGATTATGATTTTTGGAAAGAAATTAGTGAGAAAGTGTTTGATGATCTTTGTTTAGAAAGAAATAATATGTAAAGAATGTGTTACTTGGTGATTTCTCATGTATGAATTTCGAGGACGAAATTCTTTTAAGGGGGGGAGAAATGTTGGACCCCGATCTTTGAGTGAAAATTTAAATTATGAAAATGAAATTTAAGGAGTGCTTTGTGTATGTATTGTATAATAGATGACTTAAAATTAAAGGATATTGATAAGAAAAGAAATGATTTGATTTTGATATCTTTGAGGTTTTAAGTGGATTGGTATGGTTTATGAAATTAAGTGGATGAGTTGATTGAAATTAAGTTGAAATTCATGAACTAAAGAGAGAAAGAGTGAAAAAAATGAAAATTTGTGAAAAGTTTGACTTTTTGCCCTTTGAGGGTTGACTTTTGATTTAGGCAAATTTTGAGAAAATGATCTACATGAAACTTGTAGATATTTTCTGTGGCCATAAAGTTTGCTATTTTTCGATGTCGGTATTGAGAGATATGATTTTCCGAAGATATGCTTTGTTTTGAAAATGCTATTAAGTATAGATTTGTGTGTTCTATGCTTCGAGGCCACTCGTCGTATAGAT
This sequence comes from Erythroxylum novogranatense, assembly GCA_029891385.1. Classification (NCBI taxonomy): domain Eukaryota; kingdom Viridiplantae; phylum Streptophyta; class Magnoliopsida; order Malpighiales; family Erythroxylaceae; genus Erythroxylum; species Erythroxylum novogranatense. Next base: position 40,122,184 of record CM057229.1, on the reverse strand, counting down.
TTAGTCTGAATTGGAGTAAGTAGTCTTCATAAAAGTTTTAGATGATGTTTTTATCTTTCCATTGATATAAAGTTTGCAATTTTTCCATATCAGAGCTAGGAGTTATGAGCGATTAAAAATTGGAAGTCGTTTAGGAAAAGTTATTTTGGACAGAATCTTTGATTGAGTTTTTGACCTCTTTCGAGACCTAATTTGATTTTGAGTACTTCAGAGAAGTTGTAGACCTTCCTTTGATATTTTTATTAACACCAAATTTGTCAAATTCCGAGTTCGGGATCGAGGGATATGATTTTTGAAAAGTTCGGTTTTGAAGTTCCATTACTTTGTTTTTAATCCGATCCCTTTTGTAATCTTTTTCTTATAATTCTTTCGTCCGATATCCGATTGATTTGATTCTCGAAGCATTGGATTCCTAAGACAATTAATTTCATTTTATGAAGAATTATGATTTTTAGGAGATTAAATGGAAAGAGATTGATTGAACCAAAGTAAGAGATTTGATTATAGGTTATAAGTTGGATACTTTTCTGAACATGGTTCAGTATTTTGCGAAATTCGGGAGCTATACAACTCCGATTGAGTTGATTCTTGAGGAAAAATAAAATTAAGATATAGGGCTACAACTCTTGTGAAGGGATCAAAATTTAATTTCATCCCTAAGATTGTTAATTTCTGGAATTAAATTAGCGTAATGTTCAGTCTCGGATTTTTTGCAATTCCGATAGTATTTCTGCTATAACTTCTTCGTTTCTAATCCGAATTGAGCGCGGTCAGTGGTGTTGGATTCGTATGATTGAGAGGAAAAATTTTCAAGAAGAAAGTTTGTCCAAATTATTTCTTTTTACTGTTCAAATTCTGGACGCAAGGTATCAGATTTTTCAAATGAAGTGCAGGGACAAACTTAGAAATAGACTTAAAAGGAGGGGCTTTTTGGTCTTTTACCCCTCATTTAAAATGACATGGCAGAAAACACATGGGGTTGTCTGAAACTCACGAAAATGAGAAAAAATAAAAGAAAGAAAAGATGAAGAAGAGAGAAGAAGGAGAGGTGCGACGGTGGAGATGAGGAGAAGAAGAAGAAAGGCAAAGGTTGGGTCTTCTTTTCTGGGTTTCTTAGAGACATTTTCGAGCTGCTTCAAGGAGGAAAGGATAGAAGAAGATGAAAGCTTGTCTTGGAGCTCAATAATGTCGTTAATGGTGGAGAAAATGGTAAGAGAGAGAAAGCTTTGAGTTTTGAATTTTCTAGAGAGATGTTAGTTGATTTAGCTTTAGATTGTTATGGATTTGAGTTTTATGAAGTTAATTTTAGAGATTATGTTTAGATGATGATTAATTTTGGAAAATTGATTAATTAAGGTTTATGCCTAATTTTGTGGTTTGAGGTTTTTGGAAATTAATAGCTTAAAATCATGGCAAATATGATGGATTGGTGAAATATGAAATCAATTTTGAAGAAATTGTGATTCATGGTATTGAATTTGGATAAATTGGTTTAGGCTAATTTTGGAAATTGGGGATTTTGAAAATTGGAGGTTTAAATAGCTTGAATATGTGAGGAATTGATGTTTCCAAAGCTCAATCTGAGTACTTATGATTTTTATGATATTGAATTTTGGATGGAATTGGTTTAGGTAATTTTAAAGTGGAAGAAAGAATGAAGGATTGGAGAAATTGATGATTAGAACAAGATTCAAGCATCGATTCGAGGTGGGTATCATATTTATATTTTGATTTATAAGCTAGACTTGAGTTTTCGAAAAATAAAGAAAGCAAAATTGGGTTTTGATAAATTACTGTTTAATTAAAATGGTTGAAAAATGATGATTTATGTTTGAAATTATGACTTTCGAATGGTTAAAGTTATGTTTTAAAATGCTTTTGATAAAGTAAGGAAATTTGTGAAATTCATTATCGATGATTGAAATGAGAAATTATGAAAATATTGGCGTTCCATTCCTTGTTTGAATATGATTGTGCTTTTAATATGTGAGTTTGTGTGATTTGTGATTGATACTTTGATATATGAAATTATAGTTAGGAGGATTGTGGTTGAGGATATGTAGGTGAATTGAATGGAGGTGAAAATATGTTCATGATTTGACTTAGACGAAGAAATAGTGACATAAGAGAAAATGACATAACGTAAAGGACGAAGAACATACGAGTGGAGTATGAAATAAATGATAGTGATATACGGAGAAGTTCTCAAGGTTGTGTCGATTAGTTGTCAGGAATACCTATTCGATAATTGAAAAAAAATGTGATTTAGTACATAGAAGATCTATATTTGGTTGATCATGTAAGGTATGACAAGAATGGAAGATCATGAATAGTCGAAAGTGATCATATGGAAGTATTAATAATAGCTAAAACATCATTGATGAACATAGTCGTTTGACAAAGATCATGGGAACCGGGAAGATGATTGAGGGAAGAGATGTTGTATCGAATCATATCGTTTGACTAAAATGTTCCAATTTGAGGAATAAAACGAAGTAATAGGAATAAGTCGGAACATCATTTAGTGGCTAAGAATGAAAAAAAAATCAAAATCAAGTGACTGAAGGTTCAAATTGTTGATGGTCTTAACTCTCAGAGATATGCTTCGATTAGACCTCCATCTCTGCACTCGTGGTCCTAATGATGTCATTAAAATACTATATAAGGAATTAGACGACAAAAAGAGTCGTTCGTTTTTATATATTGTGATGATAAGGGGTTAAAAATGATTGAATGTCAGATTGATTGGAGAGGTGGATGACCAATGAACTTGATCGGTAGTAGAATTAAACGGTACAAGGAAGATGGCTGAATTAGGTGATTCCACACCAAAGACATGGGACAAAGAGAGATAGATATAAGGGTTATATATACTGATATTAAAGTGTTGCGAAATTCTTATATTGAGTTAGTGTTGTTGATAAAAGTTGTCTTAGATTCGAAATATGATATACGTGAGTATGTTGAGAAAACATTTATATGATATGATATTGGTGTTATCGACACTGGAAGTAAACTTTGTGAGTGTTTCGATTTTAAAAAGGAGGACATTGTTACATGCATCGTTTGTTGAATGATTTGATGATAGGGTGGAAAGTTGTGTGATAATTGAATGATTGTTATGTACTTTTTGAATGAGTAAAGATTGTGTTATGTGAATGAGTGTGCTTTTGCGAAATTGGAAAAAAAAACTACGTTTCACAAAGTGCCTTCGTGCAATTTGATGTTTTCGAATGTGTGAATTTGTGAATGTGAATGTGTCTTGTATGACACAATGTGAGAAACAGTTAACTTTTGAAATACGCCTTTGGGCGTTCCGATTTTTCGAGTATGAATTATGTGTATTATGTGGGTTTGGTGAGGTCCCCTCCGTATGAGTCAGTGCACTGGTCTCCCTCTAATAGCCTTCTCCCGGCTGCCCGCAAGTGACTTAGGAGTTCCGATTTCGGACTCCCCTCTGTTCACGGCTGCACATGACCGTTATGCGGGAATGTATAGTACGTTCCGTTAGGACCGAAACCAAACCATTCTGATATGTTTTGTGATTTTTGATTTTGTTTATGTTCGTGGTACATTTATATGTGATGCATTCATTTGTGAGAACAATTGTAAATTTTCGAGAAATGAGTTTTGAAATCATAATAATTTTGGAAATTGATTAAGAATATTTTGAATGATTTGAAAGGCTTGAGAATTAAGTTTGAAATTCTTGCGACTGGGAAATGTTTATAAATGACGAACATTTTAAGAAAAGATTTTTTCTTATTTTCGAGTATAAATATGTTATCCACGGAGCGTAAGCTCACCCCCCTTTCATCCCCATCCCCAGGCATTCGGGAAGGAGATCGGATGAAAGAAAGTCAAGACTTGTGTTCAAACTTGTATTTGTTTGTCCTTTGTACTTTTGGAATTTTGGTATCTAAGTATGGCTTGGAAGGCCATTGTAGTTTGTAAGTTTTTATTTTGGGATGTTTGTGACCTATGAAATATAGTGTAATGGATTTATGAAGTTTTATATTTTAATTGTGTATGATTATGATGATGTAAGTAAACTGATGGGTTGTACATGAGTGAATTGAGATATGGATGTTTCTGATGATGTTTGAGAATTATTGGAGTGTTAGGTATAGATGTGTGTTTCTGTCGATGTTTGGATTCCGGACGGGAGGTCCGATGATGGTTGTATGGTTGGATATGTGTTTTAGAAGTGTATTTTTGCCTTTATAGAAATTTTTGGACTGTCAAAATATAGCCGTTATGCTGTCCGATTTTCGGTAAAAATCGGGTTAAGATAAGAATAAGAATAAGAAGTTAGTTTGTTAAAGATGAGTTTTTAGTTAAGAGGATGAAATTTTTGGGATTTGTGTGATTGGTTAAGAAAAACAATATGAATCGAAATGTTGTTTGAGAATTAAGTGAATTGAAATTTGTGCGATGATGAGTTTCCAAAAGGGAAATTGTATGGATTGGTTATGTTTTGAATGAGTTTGAATAAAGAGAACATAATTGTATATAAAAAAATTTTTTTATACCGGATTAAGAAATGTCTTGGGGTTTCTAGCGTGATCGTCGTTTTTCTTCAATAATTGTTCTCAGATGTCGGATATGATTCAGCTCAGTTACTTTGATTGTAAGATCGGCTCCGTTTGTTAAGTATCGATTCCGCTTCGCTTCGTTTTGCTTCGGTACTTTTGTATTTCCGATTTCGCATCATATCTGTTTCGCCTTTGATTGTAACTGTTCCGATTCGTTTCTTTCGATTCTGTATTCAATTTGCTTCCGCTTTCGCTTTATTTGTCGTTATCTAATTCAATATATCCAATTTGAATTCGCCTCGTTATTCGTATCCGTTTTCGCTTTTCGGTTGGGATCCGGTTCCCGGATCGGGTCCCAACATTACCAATACTACATCATTTAACATTCATCTAAGCAAGACATCCATACACACACACCCATATATTCCAACCCCAATTGTCATGCAATTCACTTTAAATAATATCACAATTAATGTAATTAACTACAAAAACACCATATACAACATATTACTTACCTAATCAAGCTTCCAATCTTCTAAACTCCAAAATCTCACCATTCTACCACATACGATCTTCATGTTAAGGGAAAAGTTTAGGTTTATAAGTTTGTAAACAAAGGAAGAGAGCATACGTAGGATAGGAAGACTTTGGTGTAGGTGGAGATGAGTAGCAATTAAAAAGAAGGAGAAAAAAATCAAAGAAGAAGAAGAAGGAATGGAAGCTACGAGAGAAAGAAGGAAAACAAGGGTTTTTTTATCATCACATAAGTAAACATCGTCCATCACTAAGGTAAAAGTTGATTTTTATATCAACTTATGGCAAAGTGGCATGTTAGGCAAGTGACACATGTCACTTGTCACATGTCAACCTCCCATTTTCTCCATTTAAATTCTTCCAATTTGTAGCCCAATTTCTCTCCAAATTCTAATGGCTCAAAGTAATAAATTCTAAAATCATGTATATAATTTTTCAGTGCCATTAGACAGTCATTTTTGGTACCAAAAATCAAATCAGTCTGTCACTTGTAAATTTTCTGGTCCGGAAAGGTATCCTGAAAAATTTCCAAAAAAATTCCTAAATTTTCACAAAAATGTAAAAGACACAAAAATCCACTTCAATTCCATGTTCAAACACCAATTCATATTTTTCCACAATAAACACATATGCTGGGAAATGTCATGAATGCATATACAATAATGTGCATTTATAAAAATTACAATTTATGCATATATGGAGGCCATATTATGCATGAACATACCGAGACTAGTTTACTCACTCATAACCAGTCTCAAATTACTATTTTACCATTCCCATCGGTGATGGGATGTTACAGAAATTATAAGAGATTGATTTGGAAATTTAACCATCTTACAGTTACTAGGCCTGAAATTTCATTAAGTACAAGCGTGGCGAGTCAATTTATGCAATTCCCTCAGACCAATCCTTGGAATGCGACTATTCGAATCTTGAAATACCTCAAACGTAATCTTGGAAAAATGACTCTTATATAAGAACCATATGCATTGCTCACTTTAGGCTTGTTATGATGTTGATTGGGCTAGTTCTATGACTAATCCAAGATCTATTATAGGATATTGCATGTTTGTTTGTGGCAATCTAATTTCATAGAAAAGCAAAAGACAAATAGTGCTTTATTGTTCAAGTGCAAAATCAAAATATAGAGCCATGACATATACAACTCAAGAAATTGTCTAGGAAAATTGTACGTTGTAGGAACTTAGATCTCAACAAATACAACCTATAAGCTAATATGTGATAATCGAGCAGCCATTGACACTTCTTCTAATCCATTTTTTTTTTATGTAAGGACAAAGCTTATTGTGGTAGACTATCATTTTGTCAGAGTTAAGGTATAACAAAATGTGATAAAATCTACTTATGTAAATTCTAAGTACTAGTTGGCTGATCTATTCACCAAGGATTTAGTTGGAAGTTATGTAACAAAACTATGTAACAAGCTCGGAGTTTATGATGTATATGTTTCAGTTTAAAGGGGATTATCAGAGATTGTGATTTGATGTCACAACCTAAAATGGGTGCGTGATCCCCATATGGGATCGAGGTTCCTAAACCCTAGATCATACGTAAGTATACCATTAACAACAAAATAAATTCAAACCTTAAGAACGCAACAAGCTTATACAATATAATAACAGTAGTGTGCGGCAGAAAGAAGTTTTACAACTCATGAAATCATGTCACTAAAAACGCCACAATATAAGATAAATGAAAATAAAGAAAGAACATACACAAACGTAGGTAAGCACAACGGACTCATCACGGGAATCACTGCTTCTAAGTTGGTGATAGCTGACCTGAAAAAAATAAAGTTGAAAGGAGTCAGACCTCGTTAAGTAAGCTCATACCGTCCTATGATAACCAATGATATGCGCATAGTCATGCATGAACATCAAAATACATACACATCATGTTATACATCCAATCACATTAACAACATAAATAAATTATGGGGGAGAATATCTGTAGGGCCCTAATCTCCAAGGGTAAACCCTCATAACTCTAAAACTCAAATGAATGCTAGCAGCTATACATCACCAACAACCCATGCATGCTCTTATACTCATGTAGCCGTAAGGCTCTCTTAATCCAAAGTGGCTATGAGGAGCTAAGCATCACCAACAAACCAACCCTCACTCAAAGCGTCCAAAATCATAAGCATCACAAATAAGGGTCCGACCGGAAGTCAAGCATCAACCAAGATCGACCCATATCATATCTCAATATTATAAACAATACAACTCTCATAATCATAACCAGTGTGCATCTAATCCCGATACATACCCATCAGGTAACACGTCCTACAAATCTTTTCTTCCCCACAATCGAACATAGCAATATATATCAAATTATTAAGCATGCAATTTATCAAGTAAACATTCAGTTGTTGAATGACTAATGCATGTATACCCAACCCAACACATCTACTCAGTTAATTCAATGTAAAGGCTTATACTAAAGCATATACACATTATTGTCTATACGCGTTCGCTATTTAAATGTGTGTGTGTGTGTGTGTGTGTGTGATTATGTATTGCTACATGTTTTCATATATACCATCATTGAATAATATTCATTTGTTGGTACAACTACGGTAACAGTAAGTTAGTATGAACTTACCTAGTAATTGAACTTGTCCGTCCAATCCTTCTGATGGGTCTCACTCTCACTATACCTAGTAAATCCAAAGAAAATATCTCAATAAGTGCTAATTAGGAGTTATAGGAGTTAAATAACAATTTTGGTATCATCCTAATTGCCTAAGTAGTCCATTTACAAAATTCGGAAATTTCTTCTATTCTCACCTAAACGTTTCGTGATTTTTGATTCACAAATCGTTGAGAATCTCACTATGGTTCGTTAGAGATAAATAATCAGTATAATTTTTAGAAAATTTTTCACAAAAGTAACTAAAATGGTTGCTGGAACAATACATCCGGCGACCGAAATATTCATCTAGTCACCGGAATATTCCCTACAATTATTGACAAAATTTTAGTCTTAGAATTTAACGATTTTTATGACAAATGAAAGCTGTTGATGAGTAGAAAAACTTTCTCCAAAACAACTACTCATATTCTCAACAGATTTAAACGAATTGAAGAAAAATGAGCTAAAATCCTAACCAATCTTTCTGTCAATCGACGACGATCTAAGATGCGATTGGCGACGAGATCATAGGACTTTTGTTCCTAATATCGAGACAAGTTGAATGGTGGTGGCAACAACCACTGGAAGCGACTAATCGACAATTGACATTTTTCGTCAATTTGTCTCCTTGATTTTTGACATGATTATGGTGACGATGATGGCTGAAATGGATATGGTTATAACGAGCTCGTCAAGAGGAAGAGATTTATATATAATACTAACCAGTTTGAGTCACCGACGGTGAAGAATGGTTAGCAAAACTTGTAAATAGTAATTTTTTGAAGAGTTATATATATATATATACTTGGGATGTTACATTTGATTAAGAGGATTGTTAGGGATTATGATTGTGATGTTGATAGAGATTATGATTTGATTAAGAAGAGATTATGATTGTAATTTGATTGAATATATTTAAGGATTATAATTGTAATTTTTTTATATGAATAAGATAATCTAGTATATAAAGGGAGTGGAAGCTGCTAATTTTATATGCTCTCACAATCCCTCTTCTTAATTCATATCAGTATCTTATTGTAGTTTGTTTTTCTTAACATGCTTGTTTTGTACTCTTTTGAGCACCTATTTAGGTCAATGATCTTTTATTCCCCTTTACGCTCGATTGGCAATCGACTTATCATGGACTTTTGGTTACGAGGCCTCTATTGGAGTTCATGAGAAATGGAAAGTCTTGAATTAAGACTTTGTTTGCTAGGTCCATTAGGTAAGGCCCTACTCAAGATCTTTCCATCAGTCAACGGTACTGTGATAATAGGCAACTATCATGGTGGTCATAACTAGTTAGCTAGAAAAGCAAGTTATTCTCCAACATGGTTAAAAATAGGACCAAGGCTATTATTTTAGGTTTTTAATGATTATTATAATTAATATTACTTAATTACCTCAACACACAAATGATTTATGATATGAAAGGATAATTTAAGTAATATTGATTATGATGACTACTAAAATAATGAATTAACCATACCTTAACGTTTTTATTAAAAAACGAGGAATGTAATAAGAAAAAATTAAGAACTTATTATCTAGGTGATTTTAGTGATCATTATAATTAATATTGTTTAAATAATTAGCATATATCACGAAGCATTTGTTAGTGTAAAAGGTAATTTAAGAAATATTAATTATGAAAATAATGATAATATAGCAATATTTTAAAAATTGGAATGGATAATAAATTAATAAAAATGCTTAAGGTTTAAAGGTTCAATTAGTATATAGTGAATAAAAATAGAATTTATAAAATTAGCAAAAGGGTTATATAAGAATGATATACTTTATTGAAATAAAAATAAAAACCTAATGTATATATATATATATTTTTTTTTTGGTCAGAAGAAAAAATTTTCATTAATAGGAAGTAACTAGTACAAAAATATCAAGACAATCATAAGAGAAATAAGCATGAAACATAGCATACAAGAGAACTAACTATTGTAGTCTCACTATCCGCTCCCATCAAAATTGTACAATTAAGGAGGAGCTGGCAAACCATCCCGACTCAAAATGCCAACCAAAGAAGATGGAGGTGTTAATACCTAATTACCCAAGCACATCTTCTTGCGAGCTTGCTTTGCTAACCAATCAGCTGCCCTGTTAGCTTCCCGATTAATTAGAACAAAGTCAATGCCCTGAAGGTATTGTAACCGAAATAGTATATCAGAAATGTATGAATGAATTATCCATTGACTCTTCCCTTTATTCTTTATTATTTCCGAGTACACAATATAGGAATCTAATTCAATATGTACATTATGATAGCCCTTCCTCTCCAGAAGCTTCACACCTTCATATACTGCCCTAGCTTCAGCCTCAAGTGCAGTCCCTACATTACATGCTGAAGCCAAACCATCAACTATACAACTAGCTGCATTCCTAAGAATCACAGCCCAACCTGCCTCCCCATTTTTAAAAGCACCATCACAATTCAATGTCACATAACCATCCACTGGTTTGAGCCAATAACCCTTCAGACAAGGCATCTTCAGCATTCCTTTTTGTATCCGTGGACAGCTACGTTCAGTCAATAAGGCCATACTTTTCTCAATGCATCCAGTTGGGTCAGGTTTAACCTTTTGAAATACCACTTTACATCTTTGTTTCCAGATATTCCAAAGCAAGATACCAAGAAACAGCATAAAAGTATCACCAGCCACAGATTTTTTAAGAGCTTCAATCAATGACAGCAGCCATGCATCAAAAGTATGTAACCCATGTCTTGAAATTCTCAAACCCAATACACTACCAAACCATGCACATTACGTCCGAGGGCATAAAAAACATATGCTCAATAGTTTCGGTTTCACAGAACAGATAGGACACAAAGGATCAGTATGAACTGAGCGATGGACCAAATTAGAATTAGTAGGCAATATATTTCTAATGGCTTTCCAAAGAAATACCTTAATCTTAGTAGGGAGATTGAGATGCCAAAGCCATTTCCACACGGATTTGTCCACAAAATGAGAAGTAGTAGCTTTACTGTTGGATGATTTCACTGATTCTAGATGCAATATATGATAACCCACTTTAACAGAATAAATGCCATTAGCAGCAGCTGGCCAAATATATCTATCTGAATTACTTTTACCACATAAAGGGATTCTTGAATCTGCTTCTGCTGCTCAGGAGAAATATACTCCCTCACTGCCGCAAGGTTCCATTATTCAGCTTGAGGATCAATCAAGTCTGCCACTTTTTGAGGAGCTCCAATAGGAAGGCCTGCAGGTTTAGGTACTGATCTACCCTGAATCCAAGGTTCGTCCCATATGTTGATGCTTCGACCATCCACTACTTGCCACTGAATATGCTGCTTTAAAAAGTCCCTCCCTTCCAACAAGCTAGTCCAAATCCAAGAGGCCCTTGATCCCTTTTTTGCCTGCAGACAAGAGGTTTTAGGAAAGTATAAGCCTTTTAAGACCCTTGCCCATAATGCATTTAGGTTTGTAAGCAACCTCCAACATTGTCGAGCAAGTAAAGCAATATTCATCAACTTCAGATCCTTAAAACCCAGTCCTCCCACACTTTTACTTGCTGTCATTGTGATCCAACTAGCCCAATGGATCCTATGCTCATGAGTCTTCGCCTCACCGAAATTAGCAAGCACAAAGATTAATCTCATCACAGGACTTGGCAGGAACTTGATGCATTGTATCGATAAATAGGCATAGCGGTAGTAATCGCCTTTATAAGGACCTCCGACCACCCCGATCGAGTAACTTGGTCTTCCACCATTCATCTTCTTAATAATCCGCTCTTTAATAAACTCTCATCGCTTGTCTCTTAGTCATTCCCGAAGTTAGGCATTTCAGATAGGTCCTGAGATTGGATGCTTCAGAACTCCCAAAAGTCGCTTCAATTCTTGCCTCTTTCTTTGCAGTGTATTAGAGGCGAAGATAATACTGGATTTAGACATATTCACCTTCTGCCCTGAAGCTTTGCAATACTTATCCAGAAGAGCAAACATAAAAGAGACATTAGCAGTATCAGCAGGTAAAAAGAATAATGCATCATCAGCAAAAAGGAGATGGGACAAAACTGGGCAATCTCCAACTAACCTAAGACCCTCCAACTGCTTAGACGCAATGGCATTAGTAACCATTCGGGACAAGACATCTACTACAAACAAAAACAGGTAAGGGGACCTAATGTATATTAATTAATAATAAATTTAAGAATTTTAACAAAAATTAAAGAAAATAATAGGAACAATTGTTTTATATAGTAATACATAAAACAGGGCCCTCAAGGGGTGTTGCTCGATGGTTGAGAGCGGGACTTGACTTTAGTTAGGTTCCAGGTTCGATTCCATGCTAGCCCCTCTTGTAAAAACCTGGAGCAGCCGGGGTTTTACCTGTAGATGGAGAACTAGTTGGGCCCTCAATGATGAAGTGCGCCCGCTTAACCCGCCTGTGGGATGGTGCGCTAGTTGGACCCTCAGAGAGGTGTGTCCGCTTGACTCACCTATGAAATTTCCTCGAATAAAAAAAAAACATAAAACAGGAAAAGATGAAATCAAATAAAACGTACATCACCTAACATCAACATTTTTTGAGCCGAAAAAAATATCGCCTACAAGCTGGGTCTTAAGACTAAATGAGCTGGGTCTTAAGACTAAATGATAGCTACAGTCAGGCTCACGCAATAGCAGATGTGATTGCCTTCCACTTTGTGGTACCCAGTATGAATTTTGGGAACAGACGCTCTGTTATCATAAATCAGTTTCATTAATTCGATGAATTTTCTAACTCCACATTGTATATACCGTTCCAACCCATTAATCATCACGGACAATCAGCGTTCCTTATAGCCTTAAAGTTCAATCATAGATATCTTGTCTCAGTTCTCCTTTACCGTTGGTCCACCAAAAATTTTGTTCTATATTTTTTAATTTATTTAACTTCAAGTTTTCTTAAAATTAAAAATTTTCGATTTTTGATGTATTTAAGCTTCATCCACTGTTCATGACTTTGTAGATATTGGACTTTTGTCAGTATAAAACGATAGATTGAAAGGATGTTGGACTCTCCTGAGTATATAGAAACTTTTTACTCAAAAGATTTATATTTCAAATTAGATTTCCAGATAATTGTTGCTCAATTTCATGCATGAAGTATCCATTATCTTACTCTTCTTCATGTAATTTACGATCGTACTCCAGCTGTTTGTATTATTTTTCTTATTAACTGACCTTGTTATGTGAGCAGTAGCAAGAATTACTATAGAGATGACATGCGTGATGGGGGTGAGCTTGTCATTTCAGTTGGACCTATGTCAAAGCTAGGGCCGAGAGACTCAAAGAGACTTTCTATGCGAATGTGAGCTAATTTGTGGAGAGAATGAAGTGTATCAAACCTATTGGAGAAGAGTTATCTGAATCACAGTCCAAATTGATTCAGTTATTTCAAATTCTTGGATCTGACTCACTTGGGACTTAAAAACCATTGTGTTGGGTTACACATCGACCGTATTGAGAGGAGAAAACCCTCTTGTTCTTTTCAACATAGGAATTAAACTCACTTATCAATTGAATCAGATTGTGGCGTGATTTTGATCTTATCAAATTTTTTGGTTTGTTCTTTACCTATTATCTAGGTTGCTCAAGACAAGTTCTGCGTGAGGTTTAGTAAGTAAATTTGAAACCCTGCATATCAAATTTAATTTTCGTTAATTCGAATATATCCTCTTCTTCCTTCTTTGAATCTAAATTTTTTTACATTTTTCAATTCCGTGGAGCGCGTTATTTGTAAAGTATCACTATCCTATTCTTAGGTTAGATGATATACTTGATAAATTGTATGGTGCACGTATCTTTAAAAAGTTTGATTTGAAAAGTGGATACTACCAGATGAGAATGAAACTAAGAGATGAATAGAAAACTGCTTTTAAAACTAAATATGGGTTGTATTAATGGTTAGTCATGCCATTTGGTTTAACTAATGCACCCAACACTTTTATAAGGTTGATGAATCATGTCTTGTGTGCATTTCTTAGTAAATTTGTGGTTGTTTACTTTGATAACATCTTGATATATAGCACTAACCTTAATGAGCATGTCATGCATGTGAGGTGTGTCTTGGATGTATTGAGACAGGAGAAACTGTATGCGGACCTTAAGAAGTGTACATTTTCCATTGATAGACTTATATTTTTAGGGTTTGTAGTCAGCGCTTAGGGAGTAGAGGTTGATAGTGAGAAGGTGAAGGCTATTCGAGAGTGGCCAACGCCTAAGAGTGTTAGTGAGATGAGGAGTTTTCATGGACTTGCCAGTTTTTATAGGAAGTTTGTGAAGGATTTTTCTACTATTATTGCTCCGTTGACTGAAATAGTCAAGAAGGAGAAAAGGTTTACATGGGATAAGGAACAGGAACATACATTTTTAAAGTTAAAGGATAAGTTGTGTTCTGCTCTTATTCTTTGTTTACCTGATTTTGAGAAAGCTTTTGAGGTTAAGTGCGATGCTTCTGGGATTGATATAGATATTGTGCTTTTGCAGGAAAACATACCAGTTGCATATTTTAGAGAAAATCTTAGTGGTGCACAACTCAATTATCTAACTTATGACAAGGAATTGTATGCTGTGGTGAGAGCACTAGAGGTATGGTGACATTACCTTCAACCTAGAGAGTTTGTAATTCGGATGGATCATGAGTCCTTAAAGCACTTGAAAGGACAAGGCAAGTTGAGCAAAAGACATGCCACTATGGTGGAGTTTCTGGAGACCTTTCCATATGTGCTTCGCTACAAGCAAGGGAAAGAGAATGTGATAACTGATGCATTATCTAGGAGGTACACTTTACTTTCTGCTCTTAGTTCTAAACTTTTGGGTTTTGAGTAGAAGGATTTGTATGCTTCAGATGTTGACTTTGCTACTGTTTATTCTACTTGTGAGCATGCTGCATTCTAAAAATTCTATAGACATGATAGCTATTTGTTTCCAGGTGGTCAATTGTGTGTGCCTAATTTTTCTATGCGTACTTTATTTGTGCATGAGGCTTATATTAGTGAATTAATGGGTCATTTTGGGGTTGCTAAGACTTTGGATTTTTTGCATGAACATTTTTATTGGCCTAGTATACGTAGGGACGTTGAACGTGTATGTGCGAAGTATATTGCATGTAGACAGGCAAAATCCACTATCAAACCTCATGGATTGTATACCCCTTTACATGTGCCTATTGAACCTTGGTTCGATATTTCTATGGATTTTATTTTTAGATTGCCTAAAACAAAGAAGGGGTATGATAGCATCTTTGTTGTTGTTGATCGATTTAGTAAGATGATGCATTTCATTACATGCCATAAGACTGATGATGCTGTGCATGTTGTTGATTTATTCTTTAGGGATATTGTTAAATTGCATGGTATTCCTAGGTCTATTATTTCAGATCGAGATATAAATTTTTTTATCCATTTTTGACGTGTTCTGTGGGGAAAGTTGAGTACTAAATTGCTTTATTCTACTACTTGTCATCCACAGACATATAGACAGATTGAGGTTGTTAATGAAACCTTAGGTACCTTGTTGTGTGTTGTAGTTAGTAAAAATTTGAAAACTTGGGGTGATTGTCTGTCATTTATTGAGTTTGCATATAATAGACATTCCACCACATGTTATTCACCTTTTGAGCTTGTATATGGTTTTAATACTTTGACTGTCTTGGATTTGGTGTCTTTACCCTTGCATGAATTGTCCAGTAGAGATGACAAGAGGAAAGCCGAGATGGTTAGGAAATTGCATGTGAAGGCGAGATAACACATTGAGCATATAAATAGGGTGTATGCGAAGCAAGCCAATAAGGAGCGAAAGTTGGTGACTTTTAAACCTGGTGATTGGGTTTGGGTGCATATAAGGAATGAGAGGTTTCCTACCCAACGGAAATCTAAGCTGGATCTTAGGGGTGATAGTTCATTCCAGGTGTTGGAGAAGATAAATGACAACTCCTACAAGATTGACCTACCAGGTGAGTATTCTGTTTCTGCAAATTCTAATATTATTGATCTTTCTCCTTTTGATATGGATTCAGATTCGAGGACAAATCTTCTTGAGGAGAAAGAGACTGATGTAAGTAGGAGTAAGAATCACCATAAAGATGGCATGCGTGTGGGGGCAAGCTTGTCATTCCAGTTAGACCTATGTCCAAAGCTAAGATCGAGAGATTCAAGGAGGCTTTCTATACGCATGTGAGTCAATTTGTAGAGAGAATAGAGTGCACCAAACCTATTGGAGAAGAGTTATCTGAATCACAGCCCAAATTGATTCATTTATCTCAAATCCTGGTATCGGACTCACTTGGGACTTGAAGACCATTGTGTTAGGCTGCACATCATGATCAGAATTGGGAGAGCGTTAGGCCAGGCCTAGAAGTGTTTTTATTATTCTATTTTGGACTTGTTTTAAGTTATAATTATATTTTGAGTTTCCATGTATTTTAAGCCCAAGTCTTTTAGCATCAAACCTAGGTATAAATACTTATATTTTAGGATTTTTGGGAGATAACTTTGATTATATATTTTTTTTCTGTGAGCTGTCGACCATATTGAGAGGAGAAAACCCTCTTGTTCTTTTCAATTTAGGAATTAAACTCACTTATCAATTGAATCAGATTGTGGCATGATGTTGATCCTATCAACTTTTTTGGTTTGTTCTTTACCCGTTATCTAGGTTGCTCGAGACAAGTTCTTCATAAGGTCTAGTAGGTAAATTTGAAACCCTGCATATCAAATTTAGTTTTCGTTAATTCGAATCTATCCTCTTCTTTCTTCTTTGAATCCGAATTTTTTTACATCTTTCAATTCCGTAGCGTTTTTACATCTTTCAATTTCGTAGAGCGCGTTACCTTGCTTACCCAATTTGCTGGTAGAAACTTTCCTTTTGGATGCTCTAGTTCTTTATTATCTTCTCCAATCGATACACTTTCCTCTTTTAAATGCTTTATGTTCTTGACATCTATAAAATGGATTAATAGGTCATAGTGTAGATAATAACCAGCACCTCATTGAAAGGACTGGATACTATAACATGAAAAAAAAAAAATCAAGAAAAGCAAATAGGAAGAGAGGTTGTCAAGTTTTTGATGTAGGTACCAAGTGAGATATTTTAAAATAAAGAACAATTAGATAATCTTTTTTGAAATTATTTTTACGTAAAACTGAAGGCTGTACGATTTCTAATAAAGATATTTAATGACATTTAGCTAATTTTATGAGTTTTAAAATTTTACATGACTTTGGAGCATTTATCCATAAACGTATGAATTACGTAGATAACATATTCTATCAAAATTTTCAAATAAAAAAATTGAATGCTGTCAAATATATAAACTAAAAACTAAATACTCATCCCAGTAAATGCTTTACTAATTAGTTCGTCAATGTGAAGCTTAAACACAGACAAATTCAAGCTTCTGGACATGTTTGAGAATATAAGAACAAGAAAAAGAATAGTAAAGTCTGGAATTTTATGTCGATTTTCTGTAAAGCACCTTTGATTCCCCTTGCCTTTGTACAAAAACTCATGTCACTGGTGTTGAATCTCGGGCGTAATAGTCGTCCCAAACAATTAATAAGGAAAGTAGTATTAGAATTTTGTCAGCCGAAGATTTCAGCATCTATTAAATATCGAAAGCAGGGCTATGCACTTTTTAAACTAAAGATTTGGTAATATGCATCATATCAAAAAGGAAACCTCAATCCCAGTTAATTAATAGCCTCTTCAAGAAAATTTCAACATCGAGCACCAAATTGATGGACAAATTAAGCTCAGGGACAACTCATCCTCTGTCCAACAACGTCTTATCCATATTGTATCCTTCATTTAGTTAAAAAGGCACAGAGGAAAGCAAAGAAGTGGAAGGCACTATTTGTTTGCATACTGCCACTTTGGTCACATGCACATGATGACTAGCTTTCAGAAAACTTGAGCTAAAAGCATCAGAGTGAGTCAGTAGGTTATTTTTCCATTCATGACCTAACTGCCTGAGCGACATGCTGCTTACCCTTTATAATAATGACAATAATAAAACCATCCCTCTAACTTTATTTTGGGTTGAAAACAGGATTAGAACAGGTTAATTATAATGTGAGATCTGATCCCGTAAAGCAATCAACCTATGTTTTCTCTATTGGTTAGATAACGGCCATAACAAGAAAGAATTGAAAACTGGGTGGGTGGTAATTAACAACCTTTCATCACTTTTTCGCTTTTCAAGGATAGTGATTACCTGTTCATAATTATAATCTTCACATGCTTCGTTCTCTGTGATATTTTAGATCACAGTCTTCTCAGAGAATATTGATAGGGTAGTTTCTTTTATAAGCAACTAATGCTATTTGTTTACCTAGAAATAGGGAGAAAACTGTGAAAACTGGGGATTTTCAAAAACTCAGAGCCCCCAGGAAAATATATGAGAACCAAGTTCATTCGGCTTTTCACACGTATAGTCTACTCAAAGGATAATGAATATATGTTGTTAACTTTGTCTCTGTTCTGTTTTTTTTTTTTTTTCTTTTTCCTGGTCTTTAATCAGTATGAAAGATGGATAGAGACAAGATGTTGGCAATTTGACTTACAAAACTACTTTAGACGACAAGGCACCTGATTAAGGAAGGAATCCAACTACCTATACTTTAAAATTGTACTGCATCTTGTGTACTCTGCATCACAGGATTGTAATATTTACCAGGTTTTGTTTAAAGTTAAAGTTACTCAGAAACCTTTGGTCTAGCTACTCTCATTAGTTAATTTATGGAAAACATCGCAGTTCTCAATTAGGAGAGAACAACCAGAGGAACTAATGGTTGATCCTGAAATAAAACAAAGTCAGTGGCTTTGATCAATTAACAGGAACTTGAAATAATAATGGCTTGTTCAATCTCATGAGGAGAGTTGAAGGAACATTAGCGGGTATGACTGATATGCAAGCATTGAGAGGGAGATTCAATCTGAAAGTTTGGTACAAGACTATGCCGGTTCCTGGCCTTGTTGGCGATGTTGTAACAGACACTACAACAAATGATAGCTATTGCAAATGAAAATTGGCTGCAATATTTTGTTCCTCAGACAATTACAAATCTCCAACCTTTGGTTCTTCCTGGCTTATAAATTCAATTCACCATTATCTTCTTCTGCTCAACCAATATTAGCTTAGCAGCTGCTTAAGCATGCACAAGTCACATGCAAAATCTGCACTCGAGGTTGCTAATATATTTTTTCTCTTTATTTTTTTTAAATTTCTGGTTGCAATCATTGAATCTTCCCAGCTAATTAATTTTAGTTCCTCAACCCAAACAAGGAGATTGGTGCATTTTTTTTCTGTTTCTTGTGTTATGTTCTGAAAGCTTGTTAAGGATAGCTCGATGTCTGCTGTCTCACGGAGCAATACTGCTGCCAAAGGAATGATGGATACTTTATTTCCAAATGTCCCTAAGTAGATAGGTCAATATATAGTGATTGCTCAATATTATACCAAGTCAAAAAGGGAGGACACATGTTAGAAAATATGTTGTGTATAATTGTCATTAGTTAATTAAAGAAGTGAACGGTTGTGGTCTACTTCACTTTGTCACTTTTGGTTTTGCATAAGAATTCTTTTAACTGGATTACCAGAGTTGTACGTACGGAATTGGTAGATTTTACAAAGATATGACAAGCCATCTCTCACTCTTCAAGGCTAGCACTAGTAATTCCCAAATCCTCCCTTCAGTTGCAGAAATTGTTGGAAGTTTCTCTCCATAAGCTTTATCTTGCTGCGAGAATTACCAGCTGAACTATATAAATGTATATAAGGCGTAAGTTTGCTTTATTTGCATACAGTGTTAGTACGTAGTTATGATGACAGGCTTTTCAACAAGTTGCTGCATTATGCCACTATAGAAAATATTTACTTTCAGGTGTTAACTTCTGCTTTAGTTTGCTGCTACACTAATAATGAATTACTTCTTTTCAACTCTGTTATTGGCATATGATTAGACTGGAGTCTTAGCTCAAGCTTCAGTCTTTTTCATTGCATTAATATGTAACTTGGTATATGAACAGGTAAAAGATGAACTCAAGGATCGAATCCACGATAAAACCAAGGTAATCAATCTACTACTGGTTGATTTCAGCCCTCCCATCACCTGACCTCTCTCTTTTTCACATACACATAACTATCACATATTACGTAGGTCACCCCAAGGCCTCATGCGAAGGAAAATACGAAGCCACAAGAATTCAAACTCCACACTGAACAAAGAGCCCTGAAACGAGCCATGTTCAACTATTCCGTGAGTGTGATCAACTAGTGAAAATTAAACTTAACCCCATTTCACTGTTTCATTTTGTTTGATTTTTAGTTATTCGTACAGATGCTTTCTCTGAACGGTAAACTTGATGTGCATACAGGTAGCAACAAAGCTATATCTTATGGAGTTGCAGAAAAAACAAGTGGAGAAGTTGGAGAAGGTTGGCCATGATGATCCAATTTGAGACGAAATTTAAGTTTCTGAAGCTATATAATCCTAACTTTTATATTCACCAGATGATAGAAGAGGAAGAGATTCGAATGCTGAGAAAAGAGATGATTCCAAGGGCTCAGTTGATGCCTTTCTTTGACAGACCATTCTTTCCACAAAGGTTACTTTAACATATCCTACTCGGTACTTTCTTACCCTTTATTTCGTTTGCTGCAGCTATGTTTTTGTTGATGAACACATATATCCAGATCAAACAGACCTTTGACAATCCCCAGAGAACCAAGTTTCATGTTGAATAATCAGTGTGGAGGCTGCATTTCGGAGAACGAATTCTACTACTTTAACCATGCTCATTCATGGAAACCAGTTGAATAAATGGGGCATCGTCGGTTTGTAACACGCGTCCACTCGGTATGGATGGCCTTGTACAACTAAATGATAGTTATTTCTGGCTTTGAAATGTCCTACTTAATCAATGTATTGTAGATAACTAAGATCTAGTAGATCGCGGGTCACTCCCTTACTTTAGATACTTTTTCATGTAATTTGTTGTTTTCCTTAGTGAACATCCACAATCAATACCGTCATTCGGTAGCAACACGTTATTTTGCAGGTGGTGAAATGCTTATCCATGCCCTTTTTCTCATCACAATTTACTTCTTGATCCGAAAGGCTTGGATTAAATTCCAACCACCGTTTGTAGGGGTATCGAGATTGGTGTTTCATATTGTCCTCGCAGATAAAATACAATTTATTCAAACAAGAAAAGTTAAAAAATTAAAATAAATCCAAGGCAATCTTACGAGTATCATCGGTGACGGAGCTAAGAATTTAAGATAGGAAGACCCAAATAAAATATAAATTTCACAAAAATTTTCATATCAAAATTAAATAAAAAATAAAATTTTATTAAGAATATAAAATAGTTAAAATTACAATAATCTTCGTCTATTTTTTATAGATCGAAATCTTTTCATAACAAGATCATTGTCAATATTTGCAAGTACATCTCTTTCAATGTAACACACTAAACAATCATTCAATAGGTCATCTCCTATTTTATTACGAAGTGAACCCTTGATAATTTTCATTGCGGAGAAAGCTCTTTCCACTGCGGCTGTAACAACTGGTAAAAGTAATGACAATTTGACTAACAAAAAAACTAAAGAAAATATATGATGCTTTCTTGTAGCCACCATTCTCTTAGCAAGGTCTTCAATTCTACTCAATTCAGAGAAATTCTTATCCATACGTATATCAATGATAAAATTCCCAAGTTGATATTCAAGTTCAATTAAAGCAATAGGAGGAAACTCTGATGGATAGAATTTGGCAAGTTCAATCAATTTGTCCATGTCAAATGTAGAAAATGAGTCTTTAGGATCAAGACATATCATACATAAAAGCAAATTTTTATTGACGTCATCAAATCGATTGTTAAGCTCTTGAAGTTGCATGTCAATCATAGAATAAAAAAGCTCAACATGACAGTGATGAAGATTCGTCATATCTTCGCTTCTACGCCTTAATCTCCCTCTAACTATAAACATGTCTTGCATATCTATTACACTTACATTATTTTTACCACAAAAGTCAACGATTTGTTTCCATAAAGACTCCCAACCATCATTTTTAACTTGTTGCAAATGACATTTTGAGACTTTAACCAAATGCATTGCATTCATTATATTTTGATCTTTTTTTTCTGTAAAACTTGAGATAATCTATCTGTGATTCCCAACATCTTTATCTTAAGATGCAGCACAAAAAGAAATTCAAAGCGAAGCATAATATCAATTAAATCAATAGCTTCAACCCTTTGTGAATCATCATTCCCATTTTCTCCATCAAACTCAAGAACCCCAATGACAGAGGAAAATAAATGTAACAAATTAATGAGCGTACTAAAATGAGAATCCCAACGAGTACCTCCAGGTCTTTTCAGTGTCATTTCTTGATTTAACCCTTACCCAGTTTCTATCAACCCTCGTGAAATTCCTGCCATCACTTTCTCCATTTGTTTTTCTCAAAGCATAACTTTACGCTTACAAGATCCTCCAATAACATTGCACAAACGAGTAATAGTATTGAAAAAGGAACATTAAATTTTCACAAGCAATTCGACATCGATTATGATCAGAGTCATGATTTCCTATATGTTCTCTTAATCTTGTTTTCTTTCACCAAGCACTGAAACCCTCAAATACAAAATTAATATGTTTTCTTTCACAATCAGCTGAAAAAAGATAACAATATAAGCGGTATGCAATATTTTTTCAACACTATATTCCAACTAATCCTTGAAATCATCAAACCATGATACAATAAATCCCCGCTTACGATCTACATCCATGGTTTGAGGAAAGTTACGATTTCAAGGTTGACAAGGACCTTTTAATAAATAAGTTCTACGCACCTGATCTCGTTTTTCAGGAGGATACTCCATTATATTAGGTCTTAATCCTAGATAGGAAGGAAGATTTTCAAAGTCAATCAGAAGTTCTTCAATAATAACATCCTTCGATGCTGGAGGTGCTTTATTAACATTCTGATTTAAATCACAAGATGATGATTGAAAAATTGGTCTTAATTTTTTAAAATATTTTTCCATAACCGCAAAATAAAAAAATAGTTAGAATCAATATTTAATAATTCCATAAAAGAGGTAGCAGTTATCAAATATATTAAAAAAGGATCTTATATATATATATATATATATATATATATATATATATTGTAACATCCCATCACTGATGGAAAAAGGGTAAATTGGTTATTTGGGATAGGTTAGATGTGTGTATGCATATTTCAGCTTGAGCATGCATTATATAGCCTTTATATTTAGATAAATGGAAATTGTTGCACATGCATATGAGTGTACATGCATTCATGACATTTTCCGGCATATGTGTGTATATATATGAAATTACTGTGATAAATGTGTTAATTGTATTTGAAAGTTGAATTGGAGTGAAAAATGGGATATAGGGGTTTGAAACATTGAATTGTATTTGAAGGATCGTGTGTTTTACATTTTTTGGGACTTTTAGAAAATTTTCTGGAAATTTTTGGGAAACAATGTCCTGACCGGAAAAGTTGCCAAATGGCAAATCGATAGGATTTCCGGTACCGAAAATGACTGGCCAATGGCACTGAAATATTAGAGACTTGATTTTAGGATTTATTACTTTGAGCCATTGAAATTTGGGAGAAAATTAGGATAATAATTGGAGATAGGGCATAAGAGGCAAGTGACATAAGTCACTTGCCAAACATGGCTCTAAGCCTATTTTCTTTTTTAAAAATCCTTCTTTCCTTTATTGATTGCCCTAGACGATGTTTTCTTCTCCTTTAAAACCAAATTTCTTTCATATTTAGCTCCTCCTCTCTTCTTCTTCGTGGGTCTTCAACTTCCTTGTTCATCTCTTCTCTCTTAATTTCTTCTTGCTTGCTCTTTCTTCCTACATATACAAAATCAACCATAAGTTTTGTGTTGATGATGATTGGTGTGGGTGTGAGTGATGGTTGTAGGTGTTTGTAAGAGATAGAAAGTTAGAGTAATTTGAAGAGTTTGAAGTTAAATAAAGTAAGTTTTGCTTTTCATGTTATAGATAGTTCAATTGGGGATTAACTTGAGTATCCTGATGATTGATTTGTGTAAGGATTATGCATATGTCATGGATGATGCAAATTCATGTTTATATCTTGTTTTCTATGTGTGGGATGAGTGATAATTGGTATATGGTGAATTAGAGGTTGATGATGAGATGTTTGAGTGTTTTAAGTTGTTTTGAAGTATTCTAAATGATGTTAGACGGATTTATGTTGAAAATTGGAAGGAGTATTGTTGAAGATGATGAAAATTTTGGTTTCGGGGGTTTTTCTAGGTTCGCACGTCGCGACGTGCTCATGCTCACGCTTGACGACGTAAGCGAAGCATGCGTCATGATTCGTATAGCGATACGCCATGACGCACGACATGCGTCTGGTCACGGCGTATGCTCGTGCTCTCGCCGCGATGAGGACCCATTCTTCTATACGGACATGCTTTGATTCTTTAGCCATAAGTTTTGATGTAGAAGTTCAAATGAGTTGGTTTTTGATTTATTGCAAACTAGAGACAAAGATTTACAAGTTTTATGAAGAAAGAAAGTTTTGAGTCAATCTTTAAAGATCTCAAACTTTGGATGACAGTGGAGTATAGAATTTAGTTTCGACATAAGAATAGCCCCTATATGTTTGGAGTATAACTTTCAGATTTCTGAAATGAATTAAATGACTTATGGTGTCTATGATGTTCTATTATTAGAGGAAAAGTTTCTGAAGGGAAGTTTTAGAATAGTGCCAGGAATGTCACGAACATGCATTGTATGCATTTTAAATTGCTACATGTGCATTATCAAATATTTATGTGTGCATTTGGTAATGTTTATATGCTTTGACTTTTATAGAGGCACATTTGAAACGTCGATCCACCGACATTGCTGAGACTTCCAGGCATTAGCTCGGAAGTTATAGGTGAGTAACCTAGATGGTTCCTCAATCTTTATTTGGTTAAAATTCTGCACTCATTACCTTGTGGAGATAATGGTGGGCTTGTGTGTTACTTATGATTTGAATTCCAGACCGAGGGTGTCCGACGTATAGGGAGATTATGCTATAGAAGTGTTATCTGTTTGTGAATCTGTGACTTACTTGTTTCTGATGTGATACGTGAATTGATTGTGATATCGTACTGCCAAATTGTGACATGTGGTATCATTGTGTTATAATTACTGTTAAATTGAGATGTATGTAAGTGTAAGTCGACTTGTACCATGTGTAAGTCGACTTATGCTTGCTCGGTACTGATAAGTCGCCTTGTTCACCAGTGTAAGTCGACTTATGGATGTCCAGTACCGTTAGATTGTTAGAGTAGTGCCCTAAAGGCAATCCCCTTTAGCGCGTTTTATTCAAAGTCGTGTATAGACTTTATGAATAAATAAAGAAAGGCATATTTCATTAATTTGATATTCATGAACAGTGTTTATGAATTGATTGGATCTTTAATCGAATTAATGAAGTCCATGATATATGACATAGCATGAAGGAAATTATGATGTGATCATACTACTGAGATTCCTATCATGTGCAATTATGTCAGTATCTAAATTTTCCCTAGTCATAGGATTAATGAGACTGGACATCATTAATCCGGTTAGACTAACACATGTCATATTCCTTGATTGGATCAGCGGTGGATTTCAGAAACTGTAAATATGAGATATTTAGAGTTGACATGTGGATGCTTACTAGCGGTAGTAAGTACATTGGATGACCCGCCATGAGATCCTCACATGGATATCTTCTTCAGTGTCGGTGATAATCTCATCATAGCAATGGTGCAAGTATCCTTGACTTGAGGTACTCAAGGATATCTTGAATCTTGATTACGCTTTGACTCCATTCCTTGTTGCCTTCCAGAGGTCGCTCATAAGGTGGTACTTGGGTACAACTTGAGGTATTCGAAGGTAATTGAGTAGCCAATAAAGGATTCACCACTTCTGGATTAGCAGAAAAGATACCCATGGCCTCTTGTCGGGATCATTACTTGTAAGGCTGGCTAGCAAATATGTCATGAAGAGTGTCCTCATTGACATATAGAGTAATGAGTCCTAGGACGAGAACTAATTTCACTTGGGCTAGACTCAGTCTAGTGAGAGTTGACACTTTGACCATACTCATAACCAAGTGGGGTATAGGATGGTGAAAGGACGTATTGCACGGTAATTGTCTATGGAAGGGTTCGTGATCTGGTTCGTGATGAATTCATCAAACCGATTACTTTCCGGTCAATTGGGGGTCATGATGTGTTGCTAGACGCCGCTCATGACTTGCTTAGATTAAGTGTTAATCTAAGTGGCCAACATAACCGGAAACCTAAAGGGTCACACGCATAAGAGTGTTTCAGAGAATCTGTAAAATAGTATTGGACAGAGTTCCAATTATGGAGAGAAATTGGATTAAATAGATCCCGATGAGATCGAGATATGTCCCGATGAGATCGCGACATCGATATTGCTGAGACAGGTCTCCGGTGATTTTTCCCATACCGGGGCCCGGCAGGCCGGTAGGACCGACCCCAGTGTGACTGGACCACTTCAGCATTAATATATATATATCTTATTAATTAATTAAAGTATTAATTAATTAATAAATGTATATATATGTGCTACGTGGGATGGGAGGAGAAGATGGAAGAAACTTCCATTGTGATGCTTAGTCATCAAATGAAATAAATGACTAAAAGACAAAGGAAATGAAGGAGAATGGAGATGCTCGTTGGTGATGGAGTGAGAGCATACGATGCTCATCTTTTTCTTCATCTTTGAGAAAGGTTTATGGAGAAAGGGTTGAGAGATGATGATCGTGGGTTTGAGAAAGGGGTTTGAGAAATCCTTAGCTTCGTCCCTACATCATCTTCTCCAAGGCTCCTTCATCTTCTCCAACTTTTTTACCTCTCCTCTTCATCGTGATTCCAAGCTCTCCATAGAACAAAGGTAAGGTCTAGCAGCCTTTAATTTGTTCTAGCTATTTCCGGGTCAAAGGGGTTTGTCCCGGTTAGGTTTTCTGATCTCTGCGTGGATACCTTTAGAGATAGTATCTATTGGCTATTTAGGTTGATGTCTTCATACCGACACCTGGATCCTGGGTTTTGGGATAGTCCCGGGAACAAAAATTTTTTGTTTTCCGCTGCCGGTACATGTGATGTACCTCCCGGGATTTTCCTACAGTGGTAGCAAAGCGTCTGGTGTCCCATATGAAGCTAAAACCTAAGCGAGATCAAAAACCCTAATGGAATTTTCTGTTGATGCATGCTTGCTGTCCAATTTTTGAATTTATATTGTGATATGTTTTTCGAAATTTTTATGCCCAGGATTGTTCATAACATGTTAGAGAATATGTCTATGAAATTTGAGAATTTATCGATTTGATTTGATATAGTTTTGCTAATTTAATTCCCTAAGTTTCGGATGCTGTTTTGTGAAACGATTCTGGAACAGGTAGTAGTATAAATTCGATAATAAATTCTAGAAAAATGGTTTTTCGGATTTTCCTTCACCTACATGTCTCTAAGATGTTGGTGAATGTCTATGAGCATGGAAATTGGATTTCAAGGTGATTGGCTATTTATTTTCGATTTTATTCTATGCTGTTGGGAATTGCTGTGCTGATGAACACAGATTTTGAATCGGTTTTGTTATTTAGTTTGACTGAGTTTTTGATGGCTAAAAATCCTGAAAAAATTCAGGTAGCATGTTCTGAACATGTTATAACCTATTCAATTTTATTAGAATTTATTGAAATTGTTTCATTGATCATTTCGAGCAATGTACAGAACTGGACAGTTTTGTGAAAAATTGTTGGGACTGTTTTGCTTGGCTTGATTGAGTGTGCTTTTTCAGTTCCAATGCCTTGCACCATTTTTAATGTGATTAAAAATGTGTTATCTTGATGTATTATGATTGCCAAACTGAATTGCTTGAAGTTACATTTCCAAGAATTTTCGGATGCCTAAGTGATCACATTAGCGTCTCGTTAGTATATTGCATTATCTTGTTTGTTTTGACCGTCATATTTTTTTATGGCATGTGCTGAAGTAAATTTGATAATGTATGTGCTAGCTAGATATGCTTAGGATGATAATTTGGGTGTTCCTAAATTATTTGGAAATTAATGAGTTTTGACTCATTTCAAGCTTTTCATATGGTTTGACTATATAAGGTTTTCATGGTTCAATGAAGTGTTCATTGAGACATCAAAGTAGCAGATATTACCTTAGATATGTTGGTATTGTGAATTGGAATTGCAAGGATTGAGGAATTAGCGATTAGAGAATTATAGCAAATTACATTGGACAAGTCGACTTATTTGGAGTATAAGGCGACTTGTTCAGGCTCTGCATAAGTCGACTTGCGATTGTACAAGGCGACTTGTGCGTGAAGTAGTGCATAAGGCGACTTATATCGATAAGTCGACTTGTGCGAGGGTAGAAGATAAGGCGACTTGTATTATGATACAAGGCGACTTGTGTATGGGCAGGGGCATAAGGCGACTTGCATTCGTTGTAAGTCGACTTGTGGCATGCTCAGGTTGGATGATGGATGATTAAAAGGATTGATTCAATGTGATTGATGAAACCTAAATCATTCCATATAGTCTGGCGACTATAATCCTTGACTTGAGTCTAGAATTGAAATCCCTCCTCGGAATATGAAAACTAACGCCTTCCATTAATATGGTAAGAACCGAGTTCTTATAGAAATTGGGTTGTTGGGCAAACTCAAGCTCACTCTATACGGATATGTTGAACCATGAAAATAAGATTTTCGATTAATGGGTTAGTTTTCACTAGAAGCGTTGGTTTGTTGAGCAAACTCAAGGTCAACGTGGACAGAGGCGAAGTTGGGTAGTGTACATCGGGATGTACACGCATCAAGGAGTTGATAACCCAATGTAAGTGCACACATCAACAAGTTGATAGCACTGATCGATAGTTGTGTCTAAGATGTAATTGGTATATCTGATACCTCCCGAGACATAAGGTGGCTTGTTGGGCAAACCCAAGGTCATTCTCAATGTCGGTTATCGATGATGCAATTGGTATGTCCGATACCTACCGATTGACCTAAGTTGTGGCTTGTTGGGCAAACCCAAGGTCACTCTTAGCAATGTCGGATATCGACCCACTAGGACTTTATGTCACTTTGTTTCTCTGGATTCGTAAAGAGGGTTATGGATTCTAGGAAACTAGTGGGAGCCATATGCATGTCATGCAAGTCCTTATGATCATGCAGGCATTTCTATTCTATCATTCCTTCTCTCTATCGCGTTTAGGTTGATTGAAGAAGTTTTTCAATGTGAATTTTCGCTCTCTATTTTGGACCGAATTTTCTTGATCGGCTGAGGAATCTGAGAATTGTTCTCGGATCGAGGAACTAGGATCGTCTAGATGTTCCCTTCAGATGCACTCTTGTCGATGCTTTGATGAGGATCGAAGCATATCGTAAGCATCTAAAGGACGATGACATGGCTACTTGCATTATGCTTGCCTCGATGTCACCAGAGCTGCGAAGCGACGAGTCCATGGATGCTCACACTATAGTATTTCATCTTAGGGAGTGATGAGTAAGCTCGATGCGAAAGGTTCAAGACCTTAAGGCTTCTCTTCACCATTAAAGATGGCTCAGGGACAAGCTGGCATGCAAGTATGCCACAAGATGAATGGCTATATTGAGAGATTGGCCGTCTTAGGTTTTGTAATAGATTATGAGTTAAGTAGAGACTTAATTCGGTTGGATTGTCGACGGTTATTCACGGTTTGTGATACATGAACCAAATATCCACAACAATTCTGAGTGATCAATCTGCTTTCGAGAGCAGTGAAAGGAGCTATCAAGAAGGATAGCAAGCAAGTGCTATTGGTGGATGCTTCTTCTTCTGGTCCAAAGAAGAAAAGGGCCAAGAAACCAAATGGAAGTGCCATCAAGGAAAAACCAAAGAAACTGCCCCAAAAGGATTTTGCTTTCATTGTGGCAAGACTGGCCACTAGAGGCGAAACTGTAAAGTCTATCTGGAGTTCCTGAAGCAGAAGAAGGCATCAGATGCCTCTACTCCTTCAAATATGTTTGTCATTGAGGTTATCTTTTTCGATAAAAACATATGGGTATTTGATACCGGTTGTGGCTCATACATATGAAATGATATGCAGGGCCTCAGGGACAGTAGACAGCTCATAAAAGGAGAACTAGACCTTCGTGTAGGTAATGCAGCAAGAGTTGCTACATTAGCCGTAGACACTTATGTCTTGTCACTCCCTAGTGGGCTTGTATTCAAATTGGATGATTGTCATTTTGTACCTGTTTTAACAAAGAACATATTATCATTTCTTGTTTCAATAAATTTGGTTTCCATTGGACTTTTAGTAGCAATGGTTGTTCTATTAGTTGAATGGAATGCTCTATGCTCTTGGTATATTATGCAATGGAATTGACATATTAGATATGTCATATCCGATTCTGAATGTCAATGGCGAAAAGACATAATCGAGATAATTTAAAATCAACTTACTTATGGCATTGTCGACGGCCATATAAATGAGACACGCAACGCTAAGCTCCATAAGAATGGCGGTTTAGGGTCATTTGATTATGAATCATATGACACATGCGAATCTTGTTTATTAGGCAAGATGACCAAGTTATCCTTTAAGGAAAGGAAAACCGGTGAATGGAATATTAGAGACTGATACATTTGGATGTATGTGGTCCGATGTCCATCCATGCGAAGTGGTTGTCTTTACTTCATTACTTTTATCGGTGATTATTCACGATATGGGTACCGTGTTCGATGAGATACAAATCTGAAGCGTTTGAAAAGTTCAAATAATTGAAATGAAGTAGAAAACTAACTTGGTAAAAGTATGAATACATTACGATCGATCGTGGTGGAAATTGCTTAGACCAGCAGTTTTGGATTATCTCGAGATAATCGAATTTTATCTCGATACACTCCACCTTGCACGCTTGTGACAATGGTGTGGTGAAAGGAGATATCGAACCTTGTTAGACATGGTGCGATTAATGATAGGTTTTGCATTTTTGGGGTATGCTTTCGAGACATTTGTTTACTTATTAAGCAGAGTTCCATTAAAGGCGATTGATGTTACTCCATATGAGATGTGGATTAGCTGAAAGCCTATCTTTCTCACTGAAAGTTTGGGGTTGTCACCTTATGTAAGCGGACACGATCAGATACATTTGATGTAAAGGCGACAAGTGTTTGTTCGTGGAATATCAATTCTACCTTGCTTAGGAACAAAAGTTGTTTGTTTCAAGCATCTTGTTTTCTTAAAGAAAGAGTTTCTTTACAAGAGGACAGTGGGAGCAAAGTTGAACTTGAAGAAGTTCAAGATGCTCGAACAAACATAGATCAGCTGCTGAACCTAAAGCATCACTCATATAGATGAGGTAACAGTTCAACCTTCTACTACACACGAATTTCGTAGGTTAAGTAGGATACGCACTGTTCCCGAGAGATATGAATTTCTCGTAAGTGAACAAAATGACATATTGCTCATATGAGATGACGTGCCTACTACCTATGAACAGGTTCTGAAAAGTTCAGAGTCTGGAACATGGCTTTGTGCCATGAAATCTGAAATGGATTCCATGTATGAAAACCAAGTATGGACTTTGGTTGCTACACCTGAAGGGATAAAACCCACAGGGTGCAAAGGAGTTTTCAGAAGAAAACCAACATGGATGGTAATTTGATTACCTATAAAGCAATGCTTCTGGTTAAAGGATTTCGTCACAGACAAAGAGTTGACTATGACGAGACCTTCAGCCCCGTAGCAATGCTTAAATCCATTAGGATACTCCTAGCCATTGCCACTCATTATGATTATGAGATATGGCAAATGGATGTGAGGACTGCTTTCCTGAGAGGAAATCTACCCGAGGATGTGTATGACTCAACCTGAGGGCTTCACTTCCATCGATGGCGAAAGGTATGCAAGCTTCAGAAATCCATGTTTGGATTGAAGCAAGCATCCAGGAGTTGGATTATCCATTTTGATGAGTCAATCAAAGAGTTTGGTTTCTCACAAAATTCGGATGTACATTGTGTGTATAAGAAGGTTCATGGGACTGCAATCGTATTCCTTGTGTTATAAGTAGATGACATATTAATACTAGGAAAACGATGTCTCTATGCTACAATCAGTTAAGATTTGGTTGTCCAAACATTTTGCCATGAAAGACCTTTGTGACGCAACTTATATCCTTAGGATAAAGATTTATAGAGATAGATCAAAGAGATTGCTTGGTCTTTCACAATCAACGTACATAGATAAGATGCTAAAGAGGTTTAGCATGGAATAATGCTATGTACGAGACCCGATGTATCATATGTTTTAAGTGTTACGAGCAGATACCAATCGGATCCTGGTGAGGTCCTTTGGATGGTATCAAGAATATCCTCAAGTACTTGCGAAGCACTAAGGATGTTTTCTTGACATATGGAGATGAAAATCTCCAAGTGAGCGGGCATACAAATGCAAGTTTTAATCTGATAAGGATGATTCTGAATCACGATCAGGTTATATACATTCACCTTGAGCGGCCTCATGATCAGTTGGAAAGAGTTCAATCAAGAGAGGACTGGCGATTCAACAACCGAGAGAGTACATTGCGCATCGGATGCGACAAAGAAGCGGTTTGGATCGAAGTTCATTTCGAACTTGATCGGTTCCTAGGCTGTGATGGGCCCATAGGATTGTATTGTGATACAATGGGGCTAGTCTTGAAAAGGAACCAAGGTCTCATCAACGATCCGAACACGTACTCGCCGATTCCATCGATTCGGTAGATCATCGATCGGTGATGTCTAATAGAGAATTCCATAGAGCAAAGTGTTGCTAATCTCATTGACAAAGCCATAGTCACAGAAGAATTGTGATTCTCATAGACGCGCTTATGGTATTAGATACCAAGGCGATTGGCTTTAGGTCAAGTGGGAGATTTGTAAGTGTAAGTCGACTTGTACCATGTGTAAGTCGACTTATGCTTGCTTGGTACTGATAAGTCGCCTTGTTCACCAGTGTAAGTCGACTTATGGATGTCCAGTACCGTTAGATTGTTAGAGTAGTGCCCTAAAGGCAATCCCCTTTAGCGCGTTTTATTCAAAGTCGTGTATAGACTTTATGAATAAATAAAGAAAGGCATATTTCATTAATTTGATATTCATGAACAGTGTTTATGAATTGATTGGATCTTTAATCGAATTAATGAAGTCCATGATATATGACATAGCATGAAGGAAATTATGATGTGATCATACTCTTGAGATTCCTATCATGTGCAATTATGTCGATATCTAAATTTTCCTAGTCATAGGATTAATGAGGCTGGACATCATTAATCCGGTTAGACTAACACATGTCATATTCCTTGATTGGATCAGCGGTGGATCTCGAAGCGTAAATATGAGATATTTAGAGTTGACATGTGGATGCTTACTAGCGGTAGTAAGTACATTGGATGACCGCCATGAGATCCTCACATGGATATCTTCTTCTAGTGTCGGTGATAATCTCATCATAAGAATGGTGCAAGTATCCTTAGACTTGAGGTACTCAAGGATATCTTGGATACTGATTTTGTGCTTTGACTCCATTCCTTGTTGCCTTCCAGAGGTCGCTCATAGGGTGGTACTTGGGTACAGCTTGAGGTATTCGAAGGTAATTGAGTAGCCAATAAAAGATTCACCACTTCTGGATTAGCAGAAAAGATACCCATGGCCTCTTGTCGGGATCATTACTTGTAAGGCTGGCCAGCAAATATGTCATGAAGAGTGTCCTCATTGACATATAGAGTAATGAGTCCTAAGATGAGAACTAATTTCACTTGGGCTAGACTCAGTCTAGTGAGAGTTGACACTTTGACCATACTCATAACCAAGTGGGGTATAGGATGGTGAAAGGACGTATTGCACGGTAATTATCTATGGAAGGGTTCGTGATCTGGTTCATGATGAATTCATCAAACCGATTACTTTCCGGTCAATTGGGGGTCATGATGTGTTGCTAGACGCGCTCATGACTTGCTTAGATTAAGTGTTAATCTAAGTGGCCAACATAACCGAAACCTAAAGGGTCACACGCATAAGAGTGTTTGAGAGAATCAGTAAAATAGTATTGAGACGAGTTCCAATTATGGAGAGCAATCGGATTAAATGGATCCCGATGAGATCGAGATATGTCCCGATGAGATCGCGACATCGATATTGCTGAGACAGGTCTCCGGTGATTTTTCCCATACCGGGGCCCGACAGGTCGGTAGGACCGACCCCAGTGTGACTGGACCACTTCAGCATTAATATATATATATATATCTTATTAATTAATTAAAGTATTAATTAATTAATAAATGTATATATATGTGCTACGTGGGATGGGAGGAGAAGATGGAAGAAACTTCCATTGTGATGCTTAGTCATCAAATGAAATAAATGACTAAAAGACAAAGGAAATGAAGGAGAATGGAGATGCTCGTTGGTGATGGAGTGAGAGCATACGATGCTCATCTTTTTCTTCATCTTTGAGAAAGGTTTATGGAGAAAGGGTTGAGAGATGATGATCGTGGGTTTGAGAAAGGGGTTTGAGAAATCCTTAGCTTCGTCCCTACATCATCTTCTCCAAGGCTCCTTCATCTTCTCCAACTTCTTTACCTCTCCTCTTCATCGTGATTCCAAGCTCTCCATAGAACAAAGGTAAGGTCTAGCAGCCTTTAATTTGTTCTAGCTATTCCCGGGTCAAAGGGGTTTGTCCCGGTTAGGTTTTCTGATCTCTGCGTGGATACCTTTAGAGATAGTCTCTATTGGCTATTTAGGTTGATGTCTTCATACCGACACCTGGATCCTGGGTTTTGGGATAGTCCCGGGAACAAAATTTTTTGTTTTCCGCTGCCGGTACATGTGATGTACCTCCCGGGATTTTCCTACAATGTATACATGTCATACACGAAATGCATGATCAGATAATGACAGTTGTGACCGGAGCAGCCACCGAGAGCTTAGAGCTCAACGTATTAGGGCCTCGAACCCACCATATTTCAGAGCCTCAGGCTCACCGATTAATGCGCCCATTTTGGGACAGCTCAGGCGCTCGGTCATAACACCATAATAAAATGAGAAACTGTCTCATACGCATTTCATATGCATTTGATTGAATATTTGGATTGGGTAAAAGGCGAAATGCCTTATACTTGTGCGATAATCATTAGGTGGTATTTCTAAATGTACTATTATGCAATAATCTATGAATTGCTTGACTATGCATTAATTGGGTGAACCATCGATGATGGTTCCTCACTGAGTTCGCAAATTGACCCAAAATTGCAAATTAGTTTTCAGGACCGAGAGAGTAGACTCCTAGCTCTAGAGAGACTTATCCTGTCGTATAGATCGTTTGGCTAGAGAAGTCATGGCACACAGGTTGGTCAGCTGAGATTTTTGGGGATGACCTAGTTAGGCTTCTATATTAGATTTCCTTTGGAGTAATGTACAAATAGTGAAAGACTAATAGAGTTGTAAATTATTGTTTTGATGTTATGAAATGAGAAAATTTTATGGGTTAAAAAATTTAGTGATTTTTATGTTGATGCTGTATAATTATGATCCATGTGAAGTATAGTAGTGATTGTTCGTAGTGCATCCTTATTGTAGGATATGCATCGGAATGACCTACGGGTATTCTGGTGTATACTCTACGGTAAGGGGGTGCTACATATATATATATATATATATATTCCCTGCTGTTCATAAGCCTCAAAAATTCATTTCCTACCGCAACAACTTAGTTAAATTATTTATCAAACGGTCATACATGCATTCGCTGAAACATCCCTAAATCCTGTCGTGGAATAAATATTATAAAACTTGTCAATATAAAAAGCAAGCATGACGAAAGAACAAAAAATCAAGAAAAAGGTCAAACATGCCAGTTAACTATGAACAAGTATTACGCAGGAGTAAATCTAGTTTAGCTCAATCACATAAGAAAAAGGTAGGAAAACATTAATGATCCAGATTTAAGTTCCGAAACTACCTTGAAATTTTTATGTTTTTCCTATTTTCAATCTCGTTCAAGATTGGAGCATCAGAAATTTCAATATCTAATTTACGGGCAATCTCAAGAAGCGAAGGAAAAGCAACTTGAAAGTCGA
The DNA here is from genome assembly GCA_029891385.1 of Erythroxylum novogranatense. Classification (NCBI taxonomy): domain Eukaryota; kingdom Viridiplantae; phylum Streptophyta; class Magnoliopsida; order Malpighiales; family Erythroxylaceae; genus Erythroxylum; species Erythroxylum novogranatense. The sequence continues at coordinate 40,086,216 of CM057229.1, read as the reverse complement.
TTGGCATGTGCGCAGGATCTTCATCCTTAAGCTTGTGTAAGTTATTCTTGAAAGCTTGTGCCATGTTAGTTATCAAAGATAAAGGGTTTATATATATATATATTATATATATATATATATAAAGTTATTCTTGTAAGCTTGTGCCGTGTCAGTTATCAAAGATATATATATTCTTTGACAACTAACATGGCACATATAAATATTAATTGAAAATCAAAATATTTAATTTTTTAAAATCTTGGGGGGCCAAGTGCACCACTGGGCCCCAAATATCTCCATCCATGCGGTATCGTTTACTACTTTTTCATCTTTGGATGCAGCCAATTAGCCAAAAGTGATGGGACTGATCAAAGATGGAATATGAAATGGGGAAGCGATTGGGTAAAAAACATAATTATATTAATATAGATCTAGATGCCACTTCAGCTCCAGAGCTTTCCAGCTCCCTCTTTCCATTACACTAACAGTTAACGACTAACTAACATCCACGCTACCTTTTCTCTTATTCAATCCCTCTTGATACTGATGCGAAGAACCACCATTTCCACTACTAGTCTCCATTAAAACTACAATAGGTAAAGCATCAAGATGGTTCCACACCGTTCTCGGCCTGAAAAAGTCCAACCACCATCATCCAGAAGATAAGCAACACTTGAAGGAGAAGCGTAGATGAAGCTCTGTCAATCCCAGATCATCATCAACACCAACGATACCAGGACACTGCATTGTTGGGCCCCGTCTTTGAAGCCCAACATTCAGACCCATATAAGCATGGAAGACCCAAAACCGACACAAAATTGGCCACAAAAGGGGAAAACTTGCAATAGAAAATTTGGATTGGCTTTTTAAGAAAATTGTTCCTTGTGATCTAACGATTCCAACGCCATTAAAATCGCTCAATTTGGATTAGAAATGAAGAAGTTATGGTTAAAACATTTTCTTAAAGAAAATAGTGAAAACTGACCCTCCACCGACTTCATGTCAGAATTTGAAAATTTTAGAGGCTAAATTGCTGATTGGTTCCTTCATAAAACTTGTAGGTTTATGTCTCTAGTTTAATTTAAAACAAGAATCGCCTCGATCGGAGCTCTGTAGCTCAAGATATTTCAAAATTAGTAAAGTATATTCAGACTTGATCAGCCGACCTCCACACTTTATTTCAAACCACCTTTTTCAATTTAAAATAAAAACTGATAAATCAAGTGTGGAAAGATAGAAAAATCTCTTAGAAATCCATCGCTTCGAAAATGGGGTCAATCGGAGGTCTACACAAAAGGTTATGGCCAAAAGAAGGAAGAGGGGTCGGTCGGCTAGGAACCGACCCCAAATCCCGCAATTGCTCGGCATGCCGAGCAATTGGGCGCTCTCCCGCATGGGCGAGCGCTGTGGGAGAGCGGCTGGTGCCTCGCCCGCGAGCGCTTGGGCGACCAGCCTCGCGATTCGACCTATCTGACTTCTAACTCTCATAACTTTTGACTTCGAGCTCCAAATCAGACATGGTCAGAGTCTATTTCATAGAGAAAAGAAAGATCTACATTTTTCAAGAAGGTCTCGCAAGCAAGCTCGGACTCTAAGGGAATAAAAAATTTACACTAAGACTGATCGACTAGCTCTTCCTGAACAATACCAGAACTTGTGACCTCCATAACTTTTGACCCAGAACTCCAAATTTAGCAAACTTAGTGATTATGGAAAGGTAAAAGAATTATCTACAACTCTCATGAAGATCACTGACCTAAATTCCAACTTTATGAAGGTCAAAAGTTGGCTCAAAATGCTGCCTGACAACCTGCCATTTAGATAGCACCTGCATTTAATTCCAACGACTCACACCTACCAATCAACACATCAAAATTTATTCATAAAACATCCTAGAAGAGCTCTACAGCTCGCCTAATACCATCAAGGAGTCATAATAATCCCTGATGACCTATATCAACCCAGAAACTGCAGAAAACACAACATACCCAGAAATTACCACATGAGTGCATCAACCCAGAAATTTCAGCACTACATCCCACTTCAACAACATATAAACCATAACAATTTTCCAGCGGCCTCTCCCAAAGCAATAACTCAAGAGCAACTCAACAATTTACAAGAGCTCACACATACTATTTCCAAGATCACACACGGATCGCAAATCAACAAACTCACATGAAGAGAGTACTAAAGCTCTCCTTCTCTTTCCAAATCATAACAAAGTTCAAACATGGCTTTAATTACATATCGGCATATCCATCAACGATCAATCTGAATACAAAATGTGTGAGATGCTCCATGTTTGATATGCTTATACTAACTTAATACAAAAGTGGCTAAATTTCTTGGAGTGATGCCCGATGCCTTGCAAGGTTCAGCTCTCAACTTGAATTTGCACCTGAGGAGGGAGAATGGGGTGAGCTAATATGGCTCAGTGGCTAACAAGTTTATAGTCATCGGGTAATGAGCCACACAACAAATCATTAACAATCCGAAACAATAGCAATTTGTCATATAAAGCTCAAATAATCTAAAATCATCACATAAGCATAACATGAGAGTTCATATCAATCAAACACATATTATGTATCATAAACACAAATAAATGATGGAATGCACACATTTGGCTCAAGAGTTCCATAAATACGACGGAAATCGAAGTTTACCGTAAACACGACGAGTCCATTTTCGGATCTCGTAAGCCTCAAGCAAGCAGCAAGGGAGAAGGCTAGGGGTCAGCGTGCGTGACTATCAAAGTAGGTTCTCTCTTGCCCAATCACAACCAATTTATGTTCACGCATTAAGGCACACGCATAGCATTTTATGCTTCTTTCATTCTATCAAATCATCATAGTTTTGTTCTTTTCTTTCAAATCAAGGGAAATACACTTTTAATATACTCACAATTAACAAAGATAGTACACATAGGGCATTTGCCCATTACACAACAACTATAAAAATGTTACCCACCTATCGTCGGAATCCGAATTCAAGATTGCCCTTCCTCCTTGTCTTGAGTGGGGTTCTCTTGATTTCCTTCAATTAAATCACACTCTATTCAATAAATACATTTTAAAGGAAAGCATAGCATTCATAAAAATCAAGCAAAATAAAAGTCTACTTTAAACCTAACCTACCCATAAGCCATATATGCTAGAATAACCATAACCTTAGTGAGAAAGTCCTTAAAATCCATAGATCTCACCTTTTCTTCCATTTTTCTTCAATCTCTACACAAACCCTAACTTCCATTTCATCTCATACTTGAACCTAACATAAGCAAGACTAGAAATTACCTCTCACAAGTAGCTTCCTCTTCCTTTTTCTCCTTCTTTCTTCTTTCCTTCAAGCCTTCTACGGCTCTCCCTTGCTCTCTTGGCCGAAGCTCTCCTTGTTCACGTTTTGCTTCTCTTCTCCTTGGTTCTACGACAACTTCTCTACTCTTCTTTAAAGACTTAATTCATTAGCTTTCACTTAAAGCCTCCTCCCAAAACTACATAGTTTTAAGTCTCCTTAAAGCTCTCTTTAACTCCTTTGGGCTCTCCTTTAACTTACTAGGCTTTTGGGCTCTCCTCCTTCCAAGCCTACCACTCATAACTCCACTTATTCTCTAAGCCCATACTTTCCAATATTTAATCCTAACCCTTCATTTAATTCCCAACTTCTACCTACTAATTCCAAAACTTAAATAAAATATATCTATATAAACACATAATTAAATCAATTAAAACAAAATACAGAATAATTAAAGTAAGCGAATAATTAAATAAATCAATGAATAAATTAAAAAAAAATTTCGGGACCTAACATGCATCGCTTAAAACCACTATTTAATTGGAGGATGGAAAGGACCCACCCCTGTAAGGATGCCGTCGCAGTTACTCACACATAACAAAATTTCAACTAGATGAAGATACTAACCAAAAGTTTTCTAGAAGATTCCACACCATTTTTCCATGTTCAAGATAAGGTTAGAAATGGATGAAAGACTTTAGAATCTTGTAGATTATTGTAAATAATACTTGAACATATAAGTAGTTGTAGAGAATTCTAAACAGTGATTGTGAGTTCTTGGATTAAATAAACCTTAGTCATCTATTAAGAGGTAGAAGGCTATAAATACCTAAAGGACTTCATTTGTAAGATGCGTAGAAAGTCTTAGCCATTATCTTGTAAAGGCTTTCTTGAGCAATAAAAGCATTCTTTAAGTTTCCTCATTCTTGTTCTTATTTTATCTTATATTTTTACTAACTTGTGCTAGCTTTATTTCTAGCATCCTAGAGAGAGGTTGACTTAATTGTGAGATATACAACTAAGTGTCACACGGTTCGTTGGTAAAAGACTAATTCCGTGACAGTTAGTATTAGAGTTAAGGTTGTGATCATTGTTGTTTAGTAAAGATGTCGGGAATAAGTGAGACTACTAACGTTGGAGAGGAGAGGAAGATCGGTCGGGAGATATCAAGGTCAAGGCACGTCTTGGTGGACATTAATGGAAGGATTACGAAGGTGGAGCTCCCATTGGCCAAAGGGTAAGAGAAGTTCGAGAATGTGGACCAACACGTCAAGGAACTTGAGAAGGGGAAAGAAGAGTTCTAAGAGGAGATGTAATGTGCCTTGAAAGTTGTCGCTTCCAAATGTTAAGACCAAGTGAAGATCTTGGAAGAGACCTTTCGATCCGAAATTCTTCACCTCAAAGAAGAGCTTACAAAGGTCGTTGATGAGGTACTCCTTTGCAAGAGGGCAATTGCTAAAGGTGGAAGCAATGTCATGGTAGTTACTACTCCTTCGAAGGTGGACGTTCCAAAACCAAAGGCGTATGGTGGGTCGAGGAATGTAAAGGAGATTGATAACTTCTTTTGGAGCTTAGAGCAATACTTTAAGGAACTTGGTGTTATGGAAGATGCTAAGAAAATTCATGAGGTATAAGTGCGGCAAGCATAAAGAGGCCGACCATAAGGAGGATAAAGGGGGCAAAGCATCAATAAATTGTTTCTTTTGTAAAGGATTGCATAAGGCTAGAGAATGCCCAAAGAAGAGCAAGCTCTCCGCCTTGATCGAAGAAAGAAAGAAGAAACAACAATGTGAAGAAACCAAGATGGGGTCTTTGCAAGTCTTAAATTCCATTAAAGCCAAAATTGAGGTGCCTAAGTACGAGAAGAAGAGGCGTTTGTTCTTGTAAGTTAAGGTGGGCTGTTGGGCCCCGAAAATTTTTATTATTATTTGAATTGATTATTTATTGACTTATGGATTTATTCGTTAATTATTTTTATTTTGCCTTAATTAATTTAATTATGTGTTTATATAAATATTTTTATGTTGGGCTTGGGATTAGAAGTTAAAAATTAATTGAAGGCTTGGATTTAATGTTGGAAAGAATGGGCTTTATGGAATAAGTGGAATAAGGAGGAGGATTAGAAATGAGTGGATTATGGGTAGTGGGCTTGTAAGGAGGAGGAGGGCCCAAAAGCTTTGAAAGTTAGAGGAGAGCACCAAAACTATGTAGTTCTGGGAGGAGGCTTTAAGTGAAAGCTAATGAGTTAAATAAATTAAAGAAGGGAAGAAGAGTTGTCGTAGACTAAAGAAAGAAAGAAGAAAAGCGTGAGCAAGGGAGAAAGAAGAGGGTTTCGGCCAAGAGAGGAAGGAGACCCGTAGGAGGTTTGAAGGAAAGAAGAAAGAAGGAGAAGAATAAGAGAAAAACTACTTGCTAGAGGTAAGTTCCGTCTTTGATTATGATAGGTTCGAAAATGGGAGGAATTGGAGGTTAGGGTTTGTGTAGGGTTTGTAGAAAGAAAGAGGAGAAGGTGAGATTTATGGATTTTAGGGACTTTTAAGCTAAGGTCTTGGTTATTCTAGCTTAAATGGCTTACGGGTAGGTTAGGTTTAAAGTAGACTTTTATTTTGCTTGATTTTTATGAATGTTATGCTTTCCTTTAAAATGTATTTATTGAATAGAGTGTGATTTAATTGAAGGAAATCAAGAGACCCCCACTCAAGACAAGGAGGAAGGGCAATCTTGAATTCGGATACCGACGATAGGTGGGTAACATTTTTATAGTTGTTGTGTAATGGGCAAATGCCCTATGTGTGCTATCTTTGTTAAAATGTGTGTATATTGAAAGTGTATTTCCATTGCTTTGAATGAAAAGTGTGAAACTATGATGATTCGAAAGAATGAAAGAAGCATAAAAAAAAAGTTATTTTGTGTTTGAATATATGAGCATAAATTGCTTGTGATTGGGCAAGAGAGAACCTATATCGTTAGTCACGTGCACATTGACCCCTAGCCTTCTCCCGGCAGCCCGCTTGTGGCCCACGAGATCCGAAAATGGACTCGTTGTGTTTACGATAAACTTCGGTTTATTCGTTGTGTTTAAGGAACTCTCGAGCCAATTGTGTGCATTCCATCTTTTAATTGTGTATATGATGCATAATATGTGTTTGATTGATATAAATTCGCAAGTTCTACCTTATGAGATGTTTTGGATTAATTGTGTTTCATACGATAAATTGCTATTGTTTCGGATCCTTATTTATGTGTTGTGTGGTTCATTACCCGATGGCTATAAACTTGTTAGCCAATGAGCCGTGTTAGCTCACCCCATTCTCCCTCCTCAGGTGCAAATTCAAGTTGAGAGCTGAACCTTGCAAGGCAACGGGCATCACTCCAAGAAATTTAGCCACTTTTGTATTAAGTTAGTAACTAGCTTATAAACATATCGAACATGGAGCATCTCACACATTTTGTATTTTGTACTTGACTGTTAATGGATATGTTGATATGTAATTAAAGCCATGCTTGAACTTTGTTATGATTTGGAAAGAGAAGGAGAGCTTTAGTACTCTCTTCATGTGAGTTTGTTGAAGTGGGATGTAGTGCTGAAATTTCTGGGTTGATGCACTCATATGGTAATTTCTGGGTATATTGTGTTGTGCTGCAATTTTTGGGTTGTTTTATGTTGAATAGGATCACTTAGATTTGTTGAAGGTTTTAGACGAGCTGTAGAGCTTGTTCCTGAGGTGTAATGAGTTAATTTTGAGGTATTGATTGCAAAGTGTGAGTCGTTAGAATCAAATGCAGGTGCTGTCTAAATGACAGATTGTCAGGCAGAGCTTTGAGTCCACTTTTGACCCTTATAGAGTTGGAATATAGGTCGGTGTTCTTCATGAAAGTTGTAGGGAATTTTCTTAGCTTTCCATAGACACTAAGTTTGTTAAATTTGGAGTTCTGGGTCAAAAGTTATGTTAGCCGCAAGTTTTGGTACTGCTGGTGGAGAGCTAGTCGATCTGTCTTAGTGAGAACTTTTGATTTCTTTAGAGTCCGAGCCTGCTAGTGAGTCCTTCTTGAAAAATATAGGTTTTTCTTCTAGCTTTCCAACGCTTCCGACCGTGTCTAATTTGGAGCTCGGAATCACAAGTTATGAGAGTTAGAAGTCAGATAGGTCGGGCGGTAGGGCAGGTCACCCAGGGGCTCGTGGGCGAGCGAGCGCCTGCGCTCGCCCATGCGGGCGAGTTCCCGCGCCCGCCCACGCTGGCGAGCGCCAAGAGCAATCCGGGCTCTTGCGAGCGTTTGGTGTCGGTTTTTGGCTGACTGACCCCTCTTCCTTCTTTTGGCCATAACTTGTTGTGTAGACCTCCGATTGACCCCATTTTTGAAGCGATAGATTCCTAAGGTATTTTTCTATCTTTCCAAACTTTATTTATCAGTTCCCCTTCTAAATTGAAAAAGGTGGTTTGAAACCAAGTGTGGAGGTCGGCTGATCAGGTCTGAATATACTTTACAAATTTTAAAATATCTGGAGCTAGAGAGCTCGGATCGAAGAGATTCTTGTTTTAAATTAAACTAGAGACATAAACCTACAAGTTTTATGAAGGATCCGACTGACAATTAAGCCTTTAAGATTTTCAAATTCTGACCTGAAGTTGGTAGTACTCAATTTTGGCTGTTTTCTTTGAAATAACATTTTTGCCATAACTTCTTCATTTCAAATCCAAATTGAGCGTTTTCAGTGGCGTTGGAACCGTGAGAGCGTAAGGAACATATTTTCTGAAAAAGCCAATCCCAAATTTTCTATTAAAAGTTTCTCTAGTTGTGTTCGGTTTGTGTTCGATTTTGGGTCTTCTATGCTTATGTGTGCTTGTGTGGTTCGAATGTTGGGCCTCGGCGACGGGGTCCAACATGGGCAATAAAGCTGTAAAAGCTCTAATTGATATCAGAGCTACTCACAATTTCCTTAAAGTAAAGAAGCTAACAAATTAGGCCTCAAATACAAAGAGAAGCAAGGATGGTTTAAAGTGGTAAATTTCGAGCCAATGTCGATTGTTGGATTTGCTCGTTGCGTTAAGGTTTGCCTAGGTGAGTGATCTAACCTTGTTGACTTTTTAATTGTTCCTATAGACGATTACCCAATTGTATTTGGAATGGATTTCATAGATGCTATCAAGGTCTTGCTGATTCCCTTTACCAACACTCTGCACATCCTGAAGGAGGGTAATACGTGCATGGTTCCTTTGTCACAAGAAGCAAGTTTATAAGCCAAGCAACTTTCAGTCATGTAACTCGCCAAGGGTGTGAAGAAGGCGCAAACTACATTCTTGGTGACAATTAAGGAGGAAGAACAAGCTTCATCAAATGGACTACACTAGGAGATTGCCCACGTCCTTAAGGAGTATAAGGATGTGATGTCTGTAGAGTTTCCAAAGAAACTCCCACCGAAGTGAGAGGTAGATCATAGAATCGAGTTGGTACAAGGTGCAAGTCCACCCTCAATGGTACCCTACCGAATGATACCTCTTAAGCTTGAGGAATTGAGGAGGCAACTTAAGGATTTGTTATATGTTGGCTATATTAGAAGGCTTTATATGGTGCACTCGTACTTTTCCAAAAAAAGCACGATGGGTCACTTCGTTTATGCATCAACTATAGGGAACTCAATAAAATCACCGTGAAGAACAAATATCTCATCCCATTGATTACGGACGCATTTGGTCAACTTGGAGAGTCATGATGATTTTCTAAGCTTGATTTGAGATCAGGATATTATCAAGTAAGAATCGCATAAGGAGATGTACCAAAAACTACTTATGTTTCGAGGTAGGGTTCCTTTGAATTTTTAGTCATGTCCTTTGGACTCACAAATGCACCTGCCACATTTTGCACCATCATGAATCAAGTGTTGCAACTCTTCTTGGAAAAATTTGTTGTGGTGTACTTGGAAGATATTGTGGTATGTAGCAAAACATCAGAAGGGCATGTTATGCACTTACGACAAGTTTTCCAAGTCTTAAGGGAAAACGAGCTATGTGAAGAGGGAGAAATGTGGTTTTGCACAACATGAAGTCATGTTCTTGGGGAACATTGTGGGAGGGGCAAGCTTAGGGTGGACAAGTCCAAGGTGCAAGTCATCCACGATCGAGAACCACCAAGGAAGGTGTTTGAGTTACGCTCCTTTCTTGGCTTTGTCAACTACTACCATAAGTTCATTAAAGGTCATTACAGGATATTCCTCCCTCACATCTCCACTCACCGATCTATTGAAGAATAATAGAGTTTGGGCTTGGGATGCTAAGTGTCAAGGAGCATTTGAAGCCTTAAAGCAAGCAGTGATAGAGGAACCGATGTTAGCCCTTCCCAATCACACCAAAGCATATAAGGTACACACTGATGCTTCTGATTTTACTCTTGGTGGTATTTTGATGCAAAATAGACATCTGATTGCTTACAAGAATTGTAAGCTAAATGATACCGAGTGCCGCTATATCATTCAAGAGAAGGAGATGACTGTAGTGTTGCATTGCTTGAGAACTTGGAGACATTACTTGTTGGGGTCCAAGTTCGTTGTGAAGACCGATAATGTTGCCACAAGTTACTTCCTCAACCAAAAGAAGTTGACAATAAAGCAAGCTAGGTGGCAAGCTTTCTTAGCAAAGTTTGATTTTATGATGGAGTACAAGGCCAACATGGTGGCTGATGTGCTTAGTAGGAAGGCCGAGCTAGCCGCTATCATAAGTCTGAGTTTTCCTTTGATGAATCATCTCAAGGAGGGATTGGAGCATGACCCACAAGTCAAGAGTTTGATGGCATTGGTAAATTGAGGGAAAACATGCCAATTTTGGCTGAAGTATGGGGTGCTCACTACCAAAGGTGATATTGTGTACGTGTCGAAGTGGCAAGGGTTGAGGAAAGAAAGCATTAAGGAGTGTCATAACTTCAAATGGGCAGGACATCTTGGTGTACATCGCAAATTGGCACTTTTAAAGCGTGCATATTATTGGCCCCCAATGCGTGATGATATTGATCTGTATGTGAAGACTTGTCTTGTGTGCCAACAAGACAAGGTGGATCAATATAAGCAAGCTAGTTTACTAAAACAATTGCCTATTCTGAAGAAGCCTTGGGAGAGTATTTCTATGGATTTTATCATATGCCTACCAAAGTTCGAAGGATGTAGCAACATCATAATAGTGGTAGATCAGTTTAGTAAGTATAGAGTATCCATCCTTGTGCCTACAAAGTTTATAGCTAAGGATGCGGCATGCCTATTCTTTCATCATGTGGTGAAGTATTGGGCATACCAAAGATGATAGTGAGCAATTGAGATACTTGCTTCACCGGGAGGTTTTGGATAGAGCTATTTTAGTTCTTTGGGTCCAAGCTTAATTTCTCTATAAGCTTTCATCCTCAAACTGATGGCCAAACCAAGAAGGTGAATGCATTGTTGTAGTTATTTTTGAGGCATTATGTGAGTGTCAACTAGCATAATTGGGCTAAGTTGTTTGATGTTGCCCATTTCTCTTACAATTTGCAAAAGAGCGAGTTAATGGGAGCTAGTCCATTCGAGATTGCCACTGGACAACAACCAATGACTCCTTACACTTTGGCTATTAGGTACAAAGGTCTAAGTCCTGCTGCATTCAAGTTTGCCAAAGGAAGGCATGAGAAAACCGACATGGCATGAGCACACTTGGCAAGGGATACCAAGTGAATGAAGAAATGGGTGGATGCTAAAAGGAGACACTTGGAGTTCAAGGAAGGAGACTAGTAATGGTGAAGCTCCTTCTCCATCTGAGCCGATAGTTTGTTAAAGTGCACAAAAGGGCTAGTAAGGAGATATGAGGGCCCTTTCCCCATGGAGAAAAGGGTTGGTAAGCTAACCTATCATTTGATATTGGCCTCACATTTTGAGATGCATCCAGTCTTCCATATGAGCTTACTGAAACTGTACCACGCCGATATGGACAGAGACCACTGGGCCCCTAAGATTATATATATATATATATCAAAACCCTTTATCTTTGATAACTGAAACGACACAAGCTTACAATAATAACTTTTAAGAATAACTTACACAAGGTTGAGGATGAAAATTCTGCGGACATGCCAATCGACTTTCAAGTTGCTTTTCCTTCGCTTCTTGAGATTGCCGGTAAATTAGATATTGAAATTTCTGATGCTCCAATCTTGAAAGATATTGAATATTGATAATAGGAACAACATAATGCTTTCAACGTAGTTTCTAAAACCAAATCTGGATCATCAATGTTTTCCTGCCTTTTTCCTATGTGATCAAACTAAACTAGATTTACTCCTGCGTAATACTTGTTCATAGCTAACTGGCAAGTCTGATCGTTTTTCTTGATTTTTTGTTCTTCCATCACGTCTGTTTTTTATATTGACAAGTTTTATAATATTTATTCCATGATAGGATTTAGGGATATTCCAAAAAATGCATGCATGATCGTTTAATCAATAATTTAACTCAATTGTTACGGTAGGGAATGAATTTTTTAGGCTTATGAATAGTAGGGAATATATATATATATATAAAGGAGATCCAATTATTTTTTGGTATAATTGATTAGCTGCTACCTCTTTTATGGAATTAGTAAATATTGGTTCTAACTATTTTTTTTTATTTTGCAGTTATGAAAAAATACTTTAAAAAATTAAGACCGATTATTCAATCATCATCATGTGATTTAAATCAGAATGTTAATAAAGCACCTCCAGCATCGAAGGAGGTTATTATTGAAGAACTTGTGATTAACTTAGAAAATCTTCCTTCCGATCCAGGATTGAGACCTAATATAATGGGGTATCCTCCTAGAAAAACGAGATCAAGTGCGTAAAGCTTATTTATTAAAAGGTCATTGTCAACCTCGAATTCATAACTTTCCTCAAACCATAGATGGAGATCATAAGCGAAGATTTATTGTATCATGGTTTGATGATTTCAAGGATTGGTTGGAATATAGTGTTGAAAAAGATGCTACATATTGCTTATATTGTTATTTTTTTCAGCTGATCGTGAAAGAAAACATACTAATTTTATATATGAGGGTTTTAGTGCTTAGCGAAAGAAAACAAGATTAAGAGAACATGTAGGAAATCATGACTCTGATCATAATCGATGTCGAATTGTTTGTGAAAAATTAATGAACCAATCCTAATCTATTGTGTAGCGCCCCCTCACCATAGGGTATACACCGGGAAGCCCGTGGGTCGTACCGACGCATATCCCACAGTAAGGAAGTGCTACCGCTCGCAACTATCATTAAATACTCGCATGGCATCAATATAATTAAACCGTAATAAGCAAATCACTAAAATCGCAAACTCCACTTTTATTGCGTAATATCAATCCAAAATATAGACAAGTCTATCAGTGCCCTAAAGTCTCAATACAGTAACCCAAAAAGGAAACTGATAAAAACGTCTATACTAGGTCATCCTCAAAAGTCGCCCCAGCTGACTGACCCGTGTGCCATCGCTTCACTTGTCCAAGAACTTCGCACAAAGCAGAAAACGTCTATCTCGGAGCTAGAAACCTCTAACGCCGCCTGAAAATATTAACAATGTTGGGTGAGTTTGCGAACTCGGTGAGAAACCATCATCGATGGTTCACCCAACTCATGCATATACACATAATATATCGCATAGTACACTTTAACGCAATTTAGAACCTGTACACAATTTACATATTTATACGATAACATAACTCAAACATATCACTTCACAATTGTCATACATCACACGCATTCTCAATTTCACTACGTGATCGGATGCATAATGTATGCAATTTCTCATTTATGTCATTGTTGTGGACTGAAAGTGTTACACTTTCGATTAGGGCACTTTTCACAATGATCACAATTTGGCAAGTAGGAGAGCCCTCGGGTATGCACTACTACCCACTCACTTTAGAGATAGGAGAGCCCTCCGGGTATGCACTATTTTCCCTTTGGCCTTAGCCTATTCATCGATATTCGAGCTTAAAGCTCGCACTTTGAATGCTTGATCCTGTTGTTTAATTACCTCTTATAATCATGCCTAGCATGCACTAACACTTGCACAGTCACTAGCACATATATTATCACTTCACTAACTTGTTACGATCAGAACACTTACTCGTAATACTATACACTGATTCATAATCACAAGTATTCACATTAGCAACACATTCAGTACAATCACTCCACAATCGTAACACTTATTCATATTTGCAGCACATTTATCTCACATTTGTATCACTCACATTGACAATTGATTCACACATTCACAGACAGATTATCACACAAAGATCGAGGAACCAACTAGATTACTCACTGTAACTCCGAAGCTCGCTCGAAGTCCCGGCGATATCCGTGGACGGTCGATCCAACGGTGCCTCTATAACAATACAAACGCATTCTCATCACTATATGCTCAATCAATAAGATTCACTAATGCACATGTCTCACATTTAAAATTATATGATGCATGATCATGATTTCAGCCGCTTTAGTCCCATTCCGCTTTCTCGATTCACAACTAAAATTCACTACTCACTAGGTCAATAACATCCATAAATTTCACAAATCTCTCATTTAAACTCTAATTATACTCCAATTGATAATACATAACTCTTAGGTCACTTAAGGAACCAGAATCACTCTTTTCTATGATTGAGAACTCGCTAATTTAATTTGAACTCTTATTATTTACCTCACTCAAGACCTCTTTCTCTAGATCATAACAACTCCGAATTACCCCTAATTGGAGGTCTACACTAAAAGATATACCTTAAAACCAATTCAATTTCTCTAAAATTTCGTCCCTCGACAAAGGGACGCTCGTCATGGCGTGGGAGCGTTCGTCATGACGAACAACTCTTCTACGCCGCCATGGCGCGCTAGCAATCACTCGTCATGGCGTCTAAATTGCTTGCTTCGCCATGACGTCTCAAGCGTTTCGCCCGCGCAATAACACGCTTTTCTCGCATGGCGTGGCCCATTCTGAGACGTCGCGACGTGCGACCCAATCATCTTCTCCGATCATCATTTCCGCCATTAATACTCTTAAAACCTCCATAAAACACATTCAACTACCCCAGCTAACACATTAAATACCAGAATTGCCATAAATAACCATAAATACAACATTAAAACACAATAAACTTACCAAATCACAGGTTCGATCGAAGCCCTAAAAATCGTAAACGTCCGAGATCCTCCAGCTCAAACTCCCACTGATTTGACTCTCAACCCAAACGAAAACATCATCAACTCTCATTCACAAACAAGGCTTTCTCAATAAGGAACAAACCAAAAAATCTCCAAGGAGGAAAAGTGAGATCGTCGACGGGAGGAAGAAGAAATTGCCTTAGGTTTTTACAAAGTTAAAACCAAGAGGATTTGAACTAAGAACATTAAAAAGGGTTGATTTCAACCGAGACCCAAAATCTACAAGTCCTCAAATTCATTCAATCTCAGTCTCTAAATTTCAATGGCTCTTCACAATAATTCTTAAACTCACAAATCTAAATTTTCCAAGCCATTTACCACTCACTTTCGAAACCGGAATCACAATCATCAGTCTCTAAGTCATTTTCTCGGTCCGAACACATAACTCTAAAAATTCCAGAGAAATTTCCATAATTCCTCAAAAATTTAAAACACTCGATCTCATACTCAATTTTTAATTTCCAATTTTCTAAAATTCAATTCTCACTCTAATTGCACTATTCCACTCGAATTATCCCAAATTTCACTTTAAAATCAAATCTAACTCAGTTATCTCAAAATTCACAATTCAACTCATAATCACAATTTAAATGCTGGAACAATCATGAATGCATGACACTATGTATATGCATGTGCAAAATGATCTATCTCAAAGGCCACAAAATACTCGATCACTAAATATGCAATTACGACACTACCCATGCCAATATGCTCATCGCATCGGTAACGGGATGTTACATATTGAGTCAACTTTTTCAAGGCAAACAGAGAAATCAAAAATTGAATATCGGTGTAGGATAAATGCATCAATAGGGTGTCTTCCTTATCTCTTGATGTAAGGGCTACCTTTGCGGGGGAATGATGAGTCTGAGAATTCAACAAACCAACAGAATTTTTTAGAATTATTAAAATTCATAGCTTCTAACAATGAAGATATTAGGAATGTTGTTCTAAGGAATGCTCCTGAAAATCTCAAACTTACATCACCTGATGTTCAACGTGATATCATTAATGCAGTTGCATTTAAGACAACAAAGGTCATTATTTTAGATATAGGTGATGATTTGTTCTCTATTTTAGTAGACGAATGTCGAGATATGTCAGTAAAAGAGCAAATAGGAGTCGTCATTTTGTATGTTGATAGTTTTGGATGTGTCATTGAAAGATTTCTTAGTCTTGTACATGTACATGACACAAGTGCAACTTCACTTTTAAAAGGTATCAAGTCATTATTCTCTAACTATGGCTTAAGTATTGCTAGCTTAAGAGGTCAAGGCTATGACGGAGCTAGTAATATGCGAGGTGAATTTCTTGGTCTTAAAAGTCTAATTTTAAAGGAAAATTCTTGTGCTTACTACATCCATTGTTTTGCGCATCAACTTCATCTAACACTTATTGCTATTGCTAAAAAACATTTAAATGTATGTTCCTTTTTCAATACTATTACTCGTTTGTGCAATGTTATTAGAGGATCTTGTAATTGTAGGGATATGCTTCGAGAAAAACAAGTGGAGAAAGTGATGGCAGGAATTTCAAAAGGGGTGATAGAAACTGGGCAAGGGTTGAATCAAGAAATGACACTGAAAAGACCCAGAGATACTCATTGGGGTTCCCATTTTGGTACCCTCATTAATTTGCTACATTTATTTTCTTCTGTCATTGAGGTTCTTGAGTTTGTTGGAGAAAATGGGAATGATGATTTACAAAGGGCTGAAGCTATTGATTTAATTGATATTGTGCTTTGGTTTGAATTTCTTTTTGTGTTGCATCTTATGATAAAGATCTTGGGAATCACAAATGGGTTATCTCAAGTTTTACAGAAAAAAGATCAAAATATAGTGAATGCAATGCATTTGGTTAAAGTCTCAAAATGTCATTTGCAACAAGTTAGAGATGATAGTTGAGAGTCTTTATTGAAACAAGTCATTGAATTTTGTGGTGAAAATAATGTAAGTGTGATAGATATGTAAGATATGTTTATAGTTAGAGGGAGATCAAGGCGTAGAAGCGAAGACATAACGAATCTTCATCACTATCGTGTTGAGCTTTTCTATTCTGTGATTGACATGCAACTTCAAGAGCTTAACAATCGATTTGATGAAGTCAATACAAGTTCACTTTTATGTATGGCATGTCTTGATCCTAAAGACTCCCTTTTTGCATTTGACATGGACAAATTGATTGAACTTGCCAAATGCTATCCATCAGAGTTTCCTCCTATTGCTTTAATTGAACTTGAATATCAACTTGGGAATTTTATCATTGATGTACATATGGATAAGAATTTCTCTGAATTGAGTGGAATTGGAGACCTTTCTAAGAGAATGGTGGCTACAAGAAAGCATCATGTATTCCCTTTGGTTTATTTTTTAGTGAAATTGCCATTATTTTTATCAGTTGCTACAGCCACAGTGGAAAGAGTTTTCTCCGCAATGAACATTATCAAGAGTTCACTTCGTAACAAAATGGGAGATGACCTATTGAATGATTGTTTAATGTGTTACATTGAAAGAGATGTATTTGTAAATATTGACAATGATCTTGTTATGAAAAGATTTCAATATATGAAAAGTAGGCGAGGATCATTGTAATTTTAACTATTTTATATTCTTAATAAAACTTTATTTTTTATTTAATTTTGATATGAAAATTTTTGTGAAATCTATATTTTATTTGGGCCCTCCTATCTTAAATTCCTAAATCTGTCACTGCATGCCGATAAGAAGGACCCAAGTAGGGGCAAATCGAAGAGAGTACCCACAGCCATCACTACTTCTCGCGAGGTAAAGGAAATTCTAACACATTGTTTTATATCGAGAATGGTTTCCCATCCAAGTTACGTGGAGTATTTTATGAAATCGAAGGGAACACCCGATAGTGAGTCAAGTTGGAAGCATGAGCTTACATTATGGGACTATAGGGACATGATTAAGGCATATAAGGAGGGTGCAATGAGGGCGTTGCCCGAATAAGAGGGGAGAATGTTACGCACCGCAAAATTCCTACTAGATGGAGAGGCTAAGCCAAAGTTCTGTAGAAGATTCCATACTATTCTTCCATATTCAAGATAAGGCTAGAGATGGGTAGAAGACTCTAGAACCTTGTAGATTATTGTAGATAATACTTAAACATGTAGATAGTTGTTGAGAATTCTAGATGGTGATAGTGAGCCCTGGATCAAATAAATCCTAGCCATCTATTGAGGAGGTGAAGACTATAAATACCTAAGGGATTTCATTTGTAAGACGCATAAAAAGTCTTAGCCAATATCTTGTAAAAGCTTTCTTGAACTATAAAAGCATTCTTCAAGTTTTCTCATTCTTGTTCTTGTTTTATCTTATATTTTTACTAACTTGTGTTAGCTTTGTTTCTAGCATTCGAGGGAGAGACTGACTTAGTTGCGAGACATACAACTAAGTATCGCGTGGTTTGTTGGTAAAAGACCAAGTCCGTGACAAGTTGCGTGCGTCTACGTTAGGGTAGGTTAGGTTACCAAATATAACTTTTCTTTTTCATTTTAGTCATATAGTTTTCAATATTTACAATGTTGCCCAACAAAATTTTTTCTTTTTATGGGAAATGCCTGGTATTAAACAAAATCAGTTACAAATCAATACCATAAATTAGTTCAATATTTTAAGTTATCATACTAATTTTGGACTAGTACCGTATATACTGATTAGTAAATTTGATAATAGTGCTGATAAGCTTGATGCAAATTCAAGCTCCTTCATCATATGGACACATTTCACCATTAAGCAATTTTTACTAAAGTAAAATATAAAAAAATAATTTTTTTAAAAATTATATAATTCAACGATTTCATTAATTTTAACATAATTAGATTGCATCTATATTTTTCACAATAAGTTTTTAAAGATATGAAATTATTTAAAACTTTTAACATTGGTTTGGTTAGGCCACGGATCTTGTCGTGCGCGCCAAACAAGTAAATTAGTATTGTCCCCTTTGGTCGCCAGGCACGGATCTCATCGCTTGAACCTGTGACCTCAGGGTTTTGTTGCGTTGAGGCGCCGCCTCTCACCACCGAGCCTCGTAGCCCGGTGGTGAGGCGCGCCTCAACGCAATAAAACCCCGAGGTCACTGAGTCTGCCGACAAGATCCGAGCCTGGCGACCAAAGGGACAATACTAATTTATTGGGCGCAAGCACGACGAGATCTCGTGGCCCAACCAAACAAAAAGGCGCTTTTCTTTTGGTTGGGCCACGGATCTTGTCGTGCGCGCCAACCAAGCAAATTAGTATTGTCCCCTTTCGTGCATGGCGCGGATCTCGTCGCTTGAACACAGTGACCTCGAGGTTTTGATGGGTGCAGACCCATGCCTCACACCACTGGCCTCGTGGCTCAAGTGGTGAGGCGGGTCTGCACCCATCAAAACCCTTAAGTCACAGGTTCAAGCGACGAGATCCGCGCCTGGCGACCAAAATGGACAATACTAATTTGCTTGGTTGGCACGCACAACAAGATCCATGGCCCAACCAAACCAATACTAATTTGCTTATCTGCTGAACCAGTTGGCGCCCGATAGCAGGACACCACGTCCAGAAACACTCAGATTAGTTACGCGGCAGTAGCCAACCCTGATATTGCTTCCTTCGCGGCTCTGGCGCTGCAGCAGATGGGTTTGCAGCTGCCAGCCACTCTCCCACCGACACACCACGACTCTCATACACAATCTTCGCATCCGGACGATCGACAATAGCCTCAGAATCCGGATCAAGAGGAACAGAGCGAAGCCCTAGAGGATAACGCCGAAACCAATACACATCCGAACTTCCAGCACCCACTAGATGCAAATCCTCCTGCACCTGTGCATACCTCCCTCACCCGAAAACAGATAGAGGAAGCGACTGATCTGTTGATTTGCCATATTTTACAGTCTCAGCCAGAACAACTACAACCGTTCGTACGGCAGATCAATATGACGACTGATCACCATCCCACTGAAGCCCTAGAAAAATTCATGGACGATCGGATCAATGCAGCCATGAGCTTCCGTCCGGATCGTCCAACTCAGTATAGCTCTCCCTTCATCCTGGTGATTTTGGATAGCCTCCCAGCGGTCGGCACCAAAATCTCGACCCCCGAGAAGTACACTGGAAAGACCGATCCCCTAGATTATTTGCAGCACTTTCAGTCTATGATGAACCTACACTGCGTCCCCGACGCCATTCAATGCAAAGCATTCTGTACCGTTTTTCAAGAAGGAGCTCAACGATGGTTCAACAGTTTACCTCCGAGCTGCATTACTTGTTTTGATGACTTCAAATTATTATTTCTCAATCAGTTCGCCACAAGTAAACGGCCGCAGAAGACCGCCTTGGAAGTGATGAAGTTGACCCAAGGGAGGAACGAGGGCTTACGGGAATTCATTACTCGGTTCAATAATGAAGCAGTTGAAGTCTCCGACCTCACTTGCCCGTCCATGTTGGCAGCACTGATGAGCAACACAAGGGATGAGGAGTTCAAATAGTCATTAGCCCTCGATCAGCCCCAATCTATCCAGAAAATCAGAAACAGGGCGGATAAGTATATCCAACTCGAGGAAGTGTTAAAAAACACAAAACGTAGAGCAGACGACTGCGGGCCGAGCGGACGGTCAGACGATTCCTACAAGCGACGGAAGGATCAATCGAACTGGAGAAAACCGATCGAGCGACGGGGGAATCAACGTGAATTCTTCACCCCGCTCAATAGGCGGTATGCAGAAGTGTTAGCGGCCATGAGGGCAAACGGGGAACCCCTTCGAGAGCCCAATAAGTTGAAAACTGCCTTCAAAATGAGGGATCCCGATTTATATTGCCAATTCCATAGGGACATCGGCCATGACACGAAGGATTGCTGGGATTTGAAAAGAGAAATCGAATTCCTTATCAAAAGGGGAAGGCTGGGTCGATTTCTGAAGCGCAGACAGAATGCCGATCGAGACAATGACAATAGGGTCGGTCGGACAGACAATGGGCGACGGCCTTGGAGACGAAACGATAGGAACAATGGGGGGAGGCAGAACGCGAATACTGACGGTCGATGCTAACCGAGAGAACAATCCAGGCCAAGAGGCGACAGAAACGCAGGACAACAAGATGATCGACCGGTTAGAATCATTAACATGATCTTCGGCGGTAGTGCAGCAGGCGGATCAACCGTTAAAGGAAGAAAGAGGTACGCTAAGCAGGTCGGTGAAGACTTGTCGGCCAAGAGGAACAAGCAGAATGATGGGATGATATCGTTCGACGAATCCGATCTAGATGGCGTCAGCTGTCCTCACGATGACGCACTCGTAGTAAATCTGAACATGGATGGAAATGAGGTGAAACGAGTAATGATCGATACAGGCAGCTCGGTCGACTTATTATATTATGATGCCTTCAAGCAAATGGAGATACAGGAGGATCGGTTACTGCCTATGGAAGGACCTATCAAAGGGGTAACTGGAGCATCAACCTACCTTTTTGCCCGAGTATTTCTGAAAGTAAAATTCGGACGAAAGTCATGTCTGATAGAGAAGGACGTTGAGTTCCTGGTTGTGAAATTTACGGGGGCGTACAATGCAATAATCGGACGAGCTATTCAAAATGCCCTCAGAGCGGTCATTTCCACATACTACCAAGCAATGAAGTTCCCAACGCCCTATGGAATCGGTGTTGTCAGAGGTCAGCAAAGAATCATTAGGGAATGCTACTTAACGAAAACAAAGACATTAGACGGGGCGGTAGTCTTGACGAGCTCTCTTGACATGAGAGCCGATGAAGAAACAGAGAGGATGAACCCCGTAGAAGAAACGCAGCGGGTCATATTAGATGAAACGGACCACTCCAAGTTCACAAATCTTGGTTCTGAGCTTCAGAAGGGCCTAATCAAAGAAATCACAAATTTCTTGGTAGAAAACAGATCGGTCTTGGCCTGGGTACCGAGCGACATGCCGAGAATTTCACGATCAATCGCATCGCATTCTCTCGGTATCCAAAAGGACTGCAAGCCGGTTAGATAAAAGAAGCGATGGCATAGCAAGGAACGACAGGAGGTCATCGAGAAAGAAATTGAAAAGCTACTTGAAGCTGGGTTCATCCGAGAAGTCAAATATCCCGAATGGCTAGCCAATCTGGTATTGGTGAAGAAGAAGAACGGGAAGTGGAGAATGTGCATCGATTTCACCGACCTGAACAAAGCGTGTCCAAAGGACAGTTTCCCACTACCCAAAATCGATCAACTGGTAGACTCCACATCAGGACATGAACTCCTTAGCTTCTTGGACGCCTTCTCGGGCTACCATCAGATTCAAATGAGTTTTGAGGACAAAGAAAAGACTGCGTTTATAACTGACCAAGGCATGTATTACTACCAAGTAATGTCGTTCGGCCTTAAGAATGCGGGGGCCAAATATCAGCGACTCTTCATGGAGGTTTTTAAGAGACATATCGGTTGATCTGTGGAGGCTTATGTGGATGATATGGTGGTCAAAAGTAAAACGGCCGCCGAGCACATGGGAGATCTAAAAGAAGTCTTCCAGACCCTAAATAAATTCCAGATGAACCTGAACCCGAAAAAATGTGTCTTTGGTGTGGCATTGGGAAAATTCGTGGGGTTTATGATCACTCAGCGGGGAATTGAAGCTAATCCAGAAAAGATCAAAGCTATCGTCCAAATGTCCTCACCACGTTGCTTGAAGGATGTTCAGATATTGACTGGGCGGATAGTTTCTTTGAGCATATTTGTCTCCAGGATGGGGGACAAGTGCCTCCCGCTTTTCAAAATTTTGAGAAAAACGAATATGTTTCAGTTCCAATGGCCGGATGAATGCGAAAGAGCCTTCCAACACTTGAAGCAGTATCTAACAAGCCCACCTATTTTGCAGAGCCCCGTTGAGGGGGAGATTCTGATTATTTATCTGGTGGTCACAGAGGGGGCGATCAGTGTGGTCCTCGTTCGATCAGACGACAAGGATCAATTTCTGATCTACTACGTCAATAAGGTACTAAACGGGCTAGAAATACGGTATCCTCCTATAGAAAAGTTAGCTCTTTCCTTGATAACTGCGGCGACGAAACTGAGGCCATACTTTCAGAGTCATACCATCGAGGTGTGGACCAACTAAACCCTCAGGTAGTGCCTCCAAAAGCTCGAAACCTCCGGGTGGTTAATAAAATAGGCGGTAGAGCTGAGGGAGTTCGATAGACACTATAAACCGCGGACGACGATCAAGGCTCAAGTGTTGGCAGACTTCGTGGTTGAAATGAGTCAACCCGACTCGCAGGACGAGCAATGCCCTGCCTGGAGCCTGTTCGTTGATGGATCATCCAACGCTGAGGGATGCGGAGCAGGGGTGGTACTAATCAGTCCACACCGGGAGGAAAAGGTATAGTACGCTCTCCAGTTGGAATTTAGAGCATCCAATAACGAGGTAGAATACGAAGCTCTAATGGCCGACCTCCGGTTAGCAAAGGAGATTGTGGTAAAGCATTTGAAGGTATACAACGATAGCCAGATAGTGGTTGGTCAAGTCTCTGGATAATACGAGGCCAAAGGAAGCATCATGATCAAATACCTAGAGTTGGTAAAACAGGAGTAGAGTGCTTTCGAGCGGCACTCGATCAACAGGATAGAACGGGCTCAAAACGCTCAGGCAGATGCGCTCTCCAAGATGACCTCTGACCAAAATGCCAGGAACAACATCTTGGTCGAGCGGCTCGACCAATCTAGCATTCAGAAGATTACTGAAGTCTTTCAAGCGGGCGAACGGTCAAGTTGGATGGAGCCGATCAGACAATACCTTCTCAAAGGAATACAGCTAGCGGAGGCTCTGGAGGCTAGAAAACTTAGGGTAAGGGCGGCCGAATACGTGATCATCAACAACATTCTGTACAAGCGCTCCTACGACTGGCCGCTATTGCGTTGCCTGGATAAAGATGAGGCAGAACAAGCAATGGCTGAAGTCCATGAAGGAATGTGCAGAAATCACTTAGGAGGCAGAATGTTAGCTCATAGATTAATTAGACAAGGGTATTACTGGCCAACAATGAGAAATGATTGTCAGGAGAAAGTTAACCGGTGCAAGACCCACGTCTCAGGGTTTTGTTGCGTTGAGACGCATGTCTCTCACCACTGGGCTACGTAGCTCAGTGGTGTGAAGCGTGGGTCTTGCACCCATCAAAACCCTAAGGTCACAAGTTCAAGCGACGAGATCTGCGCCTAGAGACCAAAGGGGACAATACCAAAAAAGGTGCAGTTCCCACTCCCAAATAAAAAAGGTGCCTTTTTGGTTTGGTTGGGCCACGGATCTTGCCGTGCGCGCCAACCAAGCAAATTAGTATTGTCCCCCTTTGGTCGCCAGGTGCGGATCTCGTCGCTTGAACCTGTGACCTCAGGGTTTTGTTGCGTTGAGACGCACGCCTCTCACCACTAGACTACGTAGCTTAGTGATGAGAGGCGTGCATCTCAACGCAACAAAACCCTGAGACGTTTTATTATTAGTTGATTAATAAAAAAATGAAGTACAGACCATAACGGGATCCCTTGCGCGGTCTTAAAAATTAGACCTTAACAGGAATTTTCAGCAAGGCCAGAACCACTTTAACCTCAAACTAGGCTTACGTTTACCATTTGGGTAAAAGCCAATCGTTTTTCGTTTCTGCCCTCCAGGTATGAATATGATTCTTCATAATTAATTAATAGGGTTTTTTAGATCATTGTGAATCCATCCATCTTATTATCGGACGATGCGTGATGGTGCCAGTGGATCGATCTCCAGTCTCTATGGGCTCTGTATTAATTTATATATATTCTTAATAATATTAATTTAAAAAGATTTCAGTGTTCTAAGAAATCAAATCTGAAAACTCATCACTAATTTAGTTATAGTACTCATCATTTCCAAACCAAATTTCAAGTGGAATAATTGGATGCAACACAAATAGATCAAACAATTTGTGAAACATGAACAAGAAAGACAATAAAATAAAACAAGGCTTAACAGAGAGAATTTTTAGAAGAAATTTGGTAATAAATTTGTTCAACTTATATTATTGACGTTTGATCTATAAATTTTTTAAGAAAGTGCACATATCAATTCTATAATATATATTTGACATCACGCATACTATGAATATTATTATTAACACTTTTTTTCTATTTTTAACAGCAAATTATAATAATGATGATTGACCAAATTAAAATTAAAGTAATAAATTAAAAGAAATAACCACATTTAACTATCCTCTTGGGACTTATGAAATAAGACTTCAATTTAACCTATAGTTCATCAAATCATATAAATTCTTGAATTATATTAATATCTTTTTTAAGATTATTAACAACTAATATTATATTGATTAATTGAAGTCTCTTTTAATTAAAATCCATAAAATTGTATTAATTGATTTATGAATTCCTCTTTTAGATTTAACCTTAATTCGAAAATTATGTCAACCTATTTTTGGGATTGCCTGCAATTCTTTTCAAATATGCTAGATCAATTTATACAAAAGATTTCTCAATCTCAAATACATGAAATTAAACATGAATCAGTTACTAGTGTAAATCAATTCAAGAATAATAAAAAACACTAATCGATTTTCAATGAAATTAAAAAGAAATGGAATTGTTGTAAAATATATCTTAGGGTTTATCATATCCGGGTACCATAAAAATTTAGTTCTTAATTATGGAACACATAATATTAAAACTAGAGGAAAAACATAAAGCTAAAAGATACATGATGAAATCCATTTTCTTTTTCATGAAATTCACTTAAGATCGATGGAAATTCACTTCAAATATGCCTCTTTGCTTGCTTTACATTTTTTTGGGTTCTAAGTCGTCTAATTAAACCTCCGAAACCTCTCTTTCTTATATATCCTGTTGTTTTGCATTTTAAAATTTGACATTTAGATTCAAGGTAGAACTATAGGCAAGTATAGGGTCGTGTACTTAAAAAGTATGAAATCTGGTTCAACCTAGTTCTGGCGAGGTTGTACGTTGCCGTTTGGATCCATGGAGTCGACTGTTGAACACGAGAGCTCCGGCTTGAAGGTTCCTGCAAAAGAGAGAAGGCACGTCGGGGGTTATTTTCCGATAAGCCCCTCCGACGCTCAAGTTAGTCTTTTTGTCAGGGAAGGATCGCTGTAAGCAAAGGGAATTAGGGTTATAATCACGTACCTCTATTATGGCAGAGTCGTACCTTATATATGGAACATATGTTAGGTTTGAGTCTTTACGTATGCATGAGAGACTTCCACCTGCGAATGGGCCATGGATGCGTGGATTAGGCTTGACATAGCCAATAGGTGAGACCAATCCTTAAGAAATGGATCGAGCGGCCCACGAGCCATTATGATTGGGTTCGGGCCTGGCACGACCGACCCAACCATAAGCCCCCTACTCCTCGAGTCTGAGCAAGGAGAAGGGTCAGAGGAGTATACAAGGATCTTGTCGCTTGTCTGTGGGACAGCTCGGGGTAGGTCCGATCGGTCGGATATCGGCGTTGTAGGTCATGCATGGGACAGCTCAGGGTAGGCCCGATCGGTCGGATATCAATGCCCAGTACGTGACTGCTCGTATTGGGATCGGGCGGTTAAGTGTCCCGATCAGTTGGCATTGGTACTTATCACATGATAGCTTGCGCCAAGGTAGATCGGATCCACATCGTCATTGAGCGCGTGAAAGTACTTGGAGCATTTATTATTGACGGCGCGTGCCCTCTGACAGATATTCAGAATTTGCAACCGTTGTGCAGCTGTCACGTACGTACTTTCAACTGTTACACTGTTCCGGGTTTCTAAGAACCCTAATTTACCTCCGTTCAGATCCAGCCAGGTGTCTGAGCTCGGCTCGGATTTTCACCACGCGTCAGGCGTTGGTTGGAACGCTCGTTCGACTGGTCTTCTATAAGTACTCGGGGTCAACAGACTATGGGTTTTCTTTACGTTTTCTTCGTTATCTTGCTCTCATTCTGCTTACAGTTTCTGGAAATTTCTTTCAACCGTCGTCCAATTTTTTCGACCTCAAATCACCAAATAGGTACGTCCTTTTTCCTCATCTTCTCTTTGAACATGTCGTCCTTCGGTTCTAGAAGTGGGGTTTGCCCAAGGGATGAAATTGCCGAGTGGGTGCCTGAAGTAGTGGCGGAAGTAGTGACGATGTCGGGGCTGGGAGACATCGAAAAATTTTTGACGAGAGAACAGAAGGATGGGCTGGTCGTGGAGGAGCCGCCGAGAGATAAATCGACGATGACCGCGGCGGAGCTAAAACGGTCGATCATTAGGAATAGTATCCCTATGTCCTGGGAGGCTAGGCTTGCCTTGGGGAACGAGCGAATCCACAGCAACTTGAGTGGATATTTTGCTGTTTCTGATAGTTTCTTCTCGGTTGGTGGTATGAGGCTCCCGTATGCCCCGATTATTGACGAGGTGTGCGTCAGCTACTAATTAATGCCGAGCCAGATAACTCCAAATGGCTGGAGGTTTATCAACGGTCTGGCCTTACTGTGCCATTAGTTCGGCCGTTTGCCTTCAGTTGGCATCTTACGCCATTTTTTGAGAATGAACCAAAGTTCGAGCTCTGGGGCTAGGATCCCTTCTTTGCTGTATCGAGATTCCCGATATCGCCTGGCAGGAACAGCAAAGAAGGTCTCCGCTTGACGAACGAAGTACTTCTTTGTGAAACCCCCAGGATCCTTCTTCGAGTCCCAGCCGTGGAGGAATCCTTTAGCCGAGCGGTGGAACGACACTTCGAGCGTATCCCTTAGTAGAGAGGAGTAGGAGGTGATCGGTCGCATAAAGGAGCTCGGCCGATATGACTTCACTCGGCTCATTCAGGGGTATCGCGGGGGGGCCTCGATCGATTCCTTCCTAATCGACCCCCTGCCACAAATCAGCAGGCTGGGAGAGGAAACCGTCCTGTCCGGTTGACCCTTCGTGGCTGAATTATTTGCTGTATTTTTAAGTATTGGTTTCGCTTTCTGACCTGTTTTATTACTGTGTAGCCATGGCGAGGATAGAAGATTTTGTCGGGTCCTCCCCTCCCCTTAAATCCAAAAAGCAGGCCAGAGGGAAGAAAAAGAGGAAGGAGACAGAGACCGGTGAAGGCGCCGCTCCGCCAGTGAAGCCGGGCCATTCTACAGTGTCGCTAGCCCCTTCGCCCACTGAAGATCGTCCTGTCGTGTCGATGTTATTGCCGATCGTGCCAACGGGTGCGGGTTCGAAGGAGGAGAAAGAGGAGGTGGAGCCACCTCTTAAGAGGAAAAGGATTGTTCGGCTTGCTGACCTACCGTCCGGCCCGTCGGGTCAAGGTAGGAAAGAGAAGGGGAAAGAAAGCAAGGGGAAAGGAGTAGCGGAGAGCACCGACAGGTGGGAGCCTACGATCAACTTGGCCAAAACTACATCGATCGGGGACCTCGATGTGTCCCTTCACATTGCTGAGAGGGACACCCCTCCCGTAGATGAGGAGCTCTTGGACTCGTTGAGCAATCTGGAGTTGGGGTCCCGTCTCATCCGTAGCTGTGTAAGAAGTCTGGTGATGTCTTTCGCGATGTGCCAACGCATTGAACAGCTCGACGGGATCAATAAGTCGCAAGATCGGGAAGTCCATGATCTTCTCGACCAGGTGAAAACTTTGAGGGGCGAGCTTTCGGAGGCTAAGGAAGAGAGAGACCTCTTCCAGGCTCAACTCTCTTCCTTGGAGGAGGAGAAGAAATCTTGGGAGGAGACGAGGAGCGTTCCACAGGCTCAACTTGCCTCTGGGGAGGAGGAGAGGAGCCGGTTAATTGCGGAGAAGGATCGGCTGGCTGAGGAGGGTGAGGGCCTGAGGAAGGAGGTGATGACGATGCAGGAACGTAGCAAGAAGTTCCTCTATGATTGTCATGCAGCGGTGGAGCGTCAACACAGGACCGAGGATACGTTGAGGGGGTTGCGATGCTCCATCAAGAAGCAGAGGGTCAAGGCGATAAAACGGTGGAAAAAGCGATTCCTACATGGGGAGTGCCTAGAGTTCACTTGCGACTTAACCCTTTCAGTCCTAAAGAGGTGCCATGAGGTTCACATTCTTGACGGGTCGGAGTGTCCTCCGTTTGAGGATTATGCCGAGCCATTGTTTCCCGCTGCTCTCGGCCTTTCCTTGGAGGAAATGAGGGAGAGGGCCAAGGGAGAGCGGACCTTTGTTTCGGATGAGGAGCTGGATCTTAGCTCGAAAGAAGAAGAGGATGTCTCTCCGCTTTCTTCTCCTCCAGATACTACTACCGGCCCTTCCTCTGTCGACCCGTTGATTGGCCCTTCCTCTCCTCCGGGCGATCCTGTTGCTGGCCCTTCCTCTGCTGACCTGTTGATTGGCCCTTTCTTTCCTCCGGAAGGATCAGATTGAATTTGTAAGGCTCATCTGGATGGGCTTGTGGCCAGAGCTTTTAGTTCGAATGAATAGAGGCTCGTTTTTCATTACCTCTTTTGTGTTAAAGATTAGACTATCTATTCAAATAGCAGGTCGCGAACGAGCGCACTCGATGTGCGTCGATCAGGTGAATTAAGTCGAGCGATAGTTGAGGTCGATCGAGGGTTCCAAGGATCTCATCTTGGCAACCTAGTCGATCTATGGTCAAGGCAGAGCTATGGTCTCAAGGATCTTGTCTTGGCAACCTAGTCGATCTATGGTCGAGGCCGAGCTATGGTCCCAAGGATCTTGTCTTGGCGACCCGGCTGACCGATAGTCAGGGTTGATCGAAGGTTCCAAGGATCTTGTCTTGGCAACCTAGTCGATCTATGGTCGAGGCCGAGTTGTGGTCCCAAGGATCTTGTCTTGGTGACCCGGCTGAGCGATAGTCAGGGTTGATCGAAGATTCCAAGGATCTTGTCTTGGCAACCTAGTCGATCTATGGTCGAGGCCGAGCTGTGGTCCCAAGGATCTTGTCTTGGCGACCTGACCGAGCGATAGTTAAGGTTGATCGAGGGTTCCAAGGATCTCGTCTTACAACCTAGTCGATCTATGGTCGAGGCCGAGTTTTGGTCCCAAGGATCTTGTCTTGGCGACCCGGCCGAGCGATAGTTGAGGTTGATCAAGGGTTCCAAGGATCTTGTCTTCGCAACCTAGTCGATCTATGGTCGAGGCCGAGCTGTAGTCCAAAGGATCTTGTCTTGGCGATCTGGCCGAGCGATAGTCGAGGGGATTTTCCACTCTTTTGCCGAATTTAATGAGATTTTTTTCTTACCGAGAAATCTGAAATTCCCTTTATTGAAGATGATGAGGGCGTGGGCCGTTAAAAAACTTGACTGGCAGGGTCAGGAAAAAGGTACCCACAAGTTGTGTACAAAAACAGTAATAATCAAAGATTAACTAAGACAAAACTTATCTACTGGTAGAACGCCTTCAAGTTTCGGGAGTTCCAAGGCCTCGATAGAATCTTTCCATTCGCGTCGCGTATGATGTATGAACCATGCCCGGCTTGCTTGATCACTTGATAGGGTCCTTCACACGCCTGTCCGAGCTTTCCAGGATGTTTCCCAGCCGCCTCAGCCTTTCGCAGGACGTATCCGTCGACCATTACATCGCTCGGCTTTACCCTTCTGTTGTAAAACTTTGTTGCTTTTTGCCTGATGGCTTCCGAACGAGCAGCTACCCTGTCCCTGTCTTCACTGAGAAGCATGAGTTCTGCTCGGCGGGCTTCATTATTCTGCTCTTCTTCATAGCTTGACACTCTTTGATTGTGCAACACCATTTCTACTGGAACTAGGGCTTCTGGCCCAAAAGTCATCCTGAACGGTGTTTCCCCTGTGGCCCCATTTGGTGTGATT
The DNA here is from genome assembly GCA_029891385.1 of Erythroxylum novogranatense. Lineage (NCBI taxonomy): Eukaryota > Viridiplantae > Streptophyta > Magnoliopsida > Malpighiales > Erythroxylaceae > Erythroxylum > Erythroxylum novogranatense. The sequence goes on along the minus strand of CM057229.1, from coordinate 40,055,939 downwards.
CTATACGTCCATAATACTTCATCTAATTCTTCCACCCAAGTCTTTTGTTTGATCTAGGCGCCTCTTGAGAGCATTCATTATTTTTTTATTAGTGTTCTCCACGAGGCCATTGCTTTGGGGGTGAGCTACTGAAGTCAACTGTAGCCTTATCTTTAGTTGGTCGCAGAAATCTCTGAATTTGTCGTTATCGAATTGCCGACCGTTGTCCGTCACCAACACCATAGGCATCTCGAAGCGACTTAGTATATTTTTCCTTCCGAAATTTATCCACCTTTTGCTAGGTAATCGTTGCGACCGCTTCCACTTCTACCCATTTGGTGAAGTATTCCACTGCCACTACCAAGAACTTCTTCTGTCCAGGAATGAGAGGGAAGGGTCCCAGTATGTCCATTCCCCATTGAGCAAAAGGGATAGGATGGATAACGATTTTCATCCTCTCGATCGGTTGGTGAGATAGGCTATCATTTTTCTGGCAAGCCTCACATCGGTCGACTTTTTTCTGGCAGTCTTTTCTCATTGTCAGCCAGTAATACCTTGTCTAATCAGTCTATGGACCAACATTCTGCCTCCTACGTGGTTTCCACACATTCCTTCGTGGATTTCAACTATTGCTTGCTCTGCCTCTTCTTCACTCAAGCATCGTACCAGTGGTCAGTCATAAGATCGCTTGTATAGGGTGCCATTAACTACCGTGTATTCGGTCGCCTTTATTCTCAGTTTTTTAGCTTCCAACGTTTCTTTCGGTTGTGTTCCCTCTAGGAGATACCGTCTGATCGGTTCTATCCAACTCGATCGATCGATATTTATGTCAAGAACTTCATTAGCTCTCTGAATGTTGGGCCATTCTAGCTGCTCGACCAAAACGTTATTTTTCGCATCTCGATCGAAAGCCATTTTAGAGAGCGCATCAGCCTTAGCATTTTGAGCTCGTTCTATCCTGTTGATCGAGTATTGCTCGAAATTACTCAACTCCCGCTTAACCAGCTCCAGGTATTTGATCATGCTACTCCCCTTGGCTTCATACTGACCAGTGACTTGACCGACCACTACTTGACTATCATTGTATACCTTTAGATGTTTTACTTCCATTTCTTTAGTCAATTGGAGGCCGGCTATTAGAGCCTCGTATTCTGCTTCATTGTTGGAGGCCTTGAATTCTAGCCGAAGAGCATATTCCACCTTTTCTTCTTTGTGCGGGCTGATCAATACCACTCCCTCTCCGCATCCCTCGGCATTGGACGACCCGTCCACAAATAAGCTCCAAGCAGGGGATTGCTCACCCTGCGAGTCAGGTTGACTCATTTCTGCAATGAAGTCCGCCAACACCTGTGCCTTGATCGTTGTCCGAGGCTTCTACTGTATATTGAATTCCCCCAGCTCTACTGCCCATTTTATTAGTCGACCCGAAGTTTCGGGCTTTTGAAGGCACTGCCTGAGGGGTTGGTCGGTCCATACCTCGATGGTATGACTCTGGAAGTAAAGCCTTAGCTTTCGTGTTGCCGTTATCAAGGAGAGGGCTAGCTTTTCTATGGGCACATATCGCGTTTCTGGTCCGGTTAACACCTTGCTGACGTAGTAGATCGGGCGTTGCTCATTTTCCTCCGATTCAACAAGGACCGCGCTGATCGAGCCCTCCGTGACTGCCAAGTATAAAATCAGATTCTCCCCCTCAACTGGGCTCTGCAGGATGGGTGGGCTAGACAGATTTTGCTTTAAGTGTTGAAATGCTCTTTCGCATTCATCTAGCCATTGGAACTGGGTCACATTCGCTTTCCTTAAAATTTTGAAAAAAGGGAAGCACTTTTCCCCTATCCTAGATACGAATCTGCTCAGAGAGACGATCCGACCGGTCAATATCTGCACATCTTTCAAGCATTGCGACGAAGGCATTTGGACGATGGCTTTAATTTTCTCTGGATTAGCTTCGATCCCCTGCTGAGTAATCATAAAGCCCAGGAATTTTCTGGATGTCACACCAAAGACGCATTTTTTGGGTTCAGCTTCATCTGAAATTTGTTTAGGGTCTGGAAGACTTCTTTGAGATCTTCCACATATTCCGCGGTCGTCTTACTTTTAACCACCATATCATCCATGTAAGCCTTTACTAATCGACCAATCTATTTCTTAAAAACTTCCATGACGAGCCACTGGTAGGTGGCCCCTGCATTCTTCAAGCCAAAAGGCATCACTTGGTAGCAATATGTGCCCTGGTCAGTTATAAAGGCAGTTTTCTCTTCGTCCTCGAGACTCATTTGAATCTGATGGTAGCCTGAGAAGACATCCAAGAAGCTGAGGAGTTCATGCCCCAATGTGGAGTCCACCAGCTGATAGATTTTGGGCAGAGGAAAGCTGTCTTTTGGGCACGCTTTATTTAAATCGGTGAAGTCAATACACATTTTCCACTTTCCGTTTTTCTTCTTTACGAGTACGACGTTGGCCAACCATTCCGGGTATTTGACTTCCTGAATGAACCCGACACTGAGTAGCTTTTCTATTTCCTTCTCAATCACCTCCTGGCGTTCTTTGCTTTGCCACCGCTTCTTCTGTCTAACCGGCTTGTAATCTTGTCGAATATCGAGGGAATGTGATGCGATCGATCGAGAAATTCCAGGCATGTCGCTCGGTACCCAGACGAAGACCGATCTACTTTCTACTAAGCAGTCCGTGATTTCTTTAACTAGGCTTTTTTGAAGCTCAGAACCTAGATTTGTGAACTTGGAGCGATCGGCTTCGTCTAGTATGACTCGTTGCATTTCTTCCACGGGTTTCATCCTTTTCGTCTCCTCATCGATTCTCACGTCAAGAGAGCTCGTCAAGACTACCGCCCCGTCTAATGTTCTTGTTTCCGCTAGGTAACATTCCCTAGCGATTCTCTGCTGACCCCTGACAACTCCAATTCTTTGGGACATTGGGAACTTCATTGTTTGGTAGTAGGTGGAGACGACTGCTCTAAGGGCGTTTTGAGTGGCTCGTCCGATTATCTCATTGTACGCCCCTTGAAACTTTACAACCAGGAACTCAACGTCTTTCTCTGTTTGACACGACTTTTGCCCGAACTTCACTTTCAAATAAACCCAGGCAAACGGGTAGGCTGATGCTCCAGTTACCCCTTTGATAGGTCCTTCTATAGGCAGTAGTCGATCCTCTGGTACCTCCATCTGCTTGAAGGCATCATAATACAATAGGTCGACTGAGCTGCCCCTATCAATCATTACCCGATTCACCTCGTTGCTGTCCATGTTCAGATTTATTACGAGCGCGTCATCATGGGGACAACTAACACCGTCAGGGTCAGACTTGTCAAACGATATCATCCCATCGTTCTGCCTCTTTCTTTTGGTCGACAAGTCTTCGGCGACCTGCCTGACATACCTCTTTCTACCTTTAGCGGTGGATCCTATTGCTGCATTTCCACCAAAAATCATGTTGATGACCCTAACAGGTCGGTCATCTTGTTGTATAGCTTTTCTGTCACCCCTTGCCATGGATCGTCCCCTCACTTCGCGTCGGTCGTCAGTATTCACATTCTGCCTCCCTCTATCATTCCTATCATTCCACCTCCAATATTGTCGCCTGTTGTCGGGCCGACCGGTCTTATGCTCGTTATCTCGGTCGGCATTTTGTTCGTGCCTCACAAATCGACCCAGCCTTCCCCTTTGGATGAGGAATTCGATTTCTCTTTTCAATTGCCAGCAATCTTCCGTGTCATGACCGATGTCTTTGTGGAAATGGCAATACTAATCCGAGTCCTAGATTTGTGAACTTGGAGCGATCGGCTTCGTCTAGTATGACTCGTTGCATTTCTTCCACGGGTTTTATCCTTTCTGTCTCCTCATCGGTTCTCACGTCAAGAGAGCTTGTCAAGACTACCGCCCCGTCTAATGTTCTTGTTCCGCTAGGTAACATTCCCTAGCGATTCTCTGTTAACCCCTGACAACTCCAATTCTATGGGACGTTGGGAACTTCATTGTTTGGTAGTAGGTGGAGACGACTGCTCTAAGGGCGTTTTGAGTGGCTCGTCCGATTATCTCATTGTACGCCCCTTGAAACTTTACAACCAGGAACTCAACGTCTTTCTCTGTTTGACACGGCTTTTGCCCGAACTTCACTTTCAAATAGACCCAGGCAAATGGGTAGGCTGATGCTCCAGTTACCCCTTTGATAGGTCCTTCTATAGGCAGTAGCCGATCCTCTGGTACCTCCATCTGCTTGAAGGCATCATAATACAATAGGTCGACCGAGCTGCCCCTATCAATCATTACCCGATTCACCTCATTGCTGTCCATGTTCAGATTTATTACGAGCGCGTCATCATGGGGACAACTAACACCGTCAAGGTTAGACTTGTCGAACGATATCATCCCATCGTTCTGCCTCTTTCTTTTGGCCGACAAGTCTTCGGTGACCTGCCTTACATACCTCTTTCTACCTTTAGCGGTGGATCCTCTTGCTGCATTTCCACCAAAAATCATATTGATGACCCTAACAGGTCGGTCATCTTGTTGTCCAGCTTTTCTGTCGCCCCTTGCCCTGGATCGTCCCTTCACTTCGCGTCGGTCGTCAGTATTCACATTCTGCCTCTCTCCATCATTCCTATCATTCCGCCTCCAATACTGTCGCCTGTTGTTGGGCCGACTGGTCTTATGCTCGTTATCTCGATTGGCATTTTGTTCGTGCCTCACAAATCGACCCAGCTTTCCCCTTTGGATGAGGAATTCGATTTCTCTTTTCAATTGCCAGCAATCTTCCGTGTCATGACCGATGTCTTTGTGGAAATGGCAATACAAATCCGAGTCCCTATCCTTGGAGGGAGTCTTCATCTTATTGGGTTCTCGAATGGGTTCCCCATCCGCTCTCATGGCCGCCAGCACTTCCGCATACCATCTGTTGAGTGGGGTGAACTCTCATCGATGCCCCTGTCAATCGATCGGCTTTCTCCAGGTCGACTGATCCTTCTATCTCTTGTGGGCCTCATCGGCTCTGCCGCTCGGCCCGCGATCGTTTGCTCTACGTTTTGTGTTTCTCAATACTTCTTCGAGCTGGATGTACTTGTCCGCTCGATTTCTTATCTCTTGAATAGATCGGGACTGATCGAGGGCCAATGACTTTTTGAACTCTTCATCCCTCATGTTGCTCATAAGTGCTGCCAATATGGACGAGCAAGTGAGGTCAGGGACCTCGACCGCTTCATTATTGAACCGAGTGATGAACTCTCGCAAACTTTCATTCCTTCTTTGGGTCAATTGCATCACTTCCAGTGCGGTTTTCTGTGGTCGCTTACTTGTGACGAATTGATTGAGGAAAAGCAGCCTATAATCCTCAAAGCAAGTAATGCAACACGGGGGTAAACTATTGAACCATCGTCGGGCTCCCTCTTGAAAAGTAGTGCAAAATGCTTTACATTGAATGGCATCGGGGACGCAGTGTAAGTTCATCATCGACTAGAAGTGCTGCAAATAGTCAAGGGGATCGGTCTTTCCAGTGTACTTTTCAAGTGTCGGTATTTTGGTGCCAACCGCAGGGAGGTTATCCAAGATCGTCGGAGTAAAAGGAGAGCTATATTGAGCTGTTGGGCGATCTGGGCGGAAGCTCATGGCTGCATTGATCCGATCGTCCATGATTTTTTCTAGGGCTTCAGCAGGGCAACGACCGGTCGTTATACTAGTCTGTCGTGCGGTCTGCTGCTGTTGTATCGGCTGAGACTGTAACATCTGGCGAATCAACAAATCAGCCGCTTCCTCGATCTGTTTTCGAGTGAGAGACATATGCACGGGCGCAGGAGGATCTACATCTGAGAGGTGCTGGAGATTCGTGTGCATGTTGGTTCCAGCGTTATCTTCTAGGGCTACACTCTATTCTTCTTGTTCTAGGTGTTGAGGTTGCGGTTGATTATTTGGGTCCGAAGACTGCGTGCGGGAAGCTTGGTGTGTTAGCGGCAGTGTGGCAGGTAACTGCAAACCCATCCGTTGTAAAGCCAGCGCCGAAACGGCGGCTATATCAGGGTTAACTGCTGTCGCCTGACTGATCTGCGTGTTTTTAGACGTAGTGCCCTGATGTCGGGCCCCACGGTGGGCGCCAATTGGTTCAGCTTGGTTCTCGCGAGGTTGTATGTTGCCGTTTGGATCCATGGAGTCGACTGCTGAACACGAGAGCTCCGACTTGAAGGTTCCTGCAAAAGGGAGAAGGCACGTCGGGGGTTGTTTCCCGATAAGCCCCTCCGACGCTCAAGTTAGTCTTTTTGTCAGGAAGGATCGCTGTGAGTAGAGGGAATTAGGGTTATAATCACGTACCTCTATTATGGCATAGTCGTACCTTATATATGGAGCAGATGTTAGGTTTGAGTCTTTACGTATGCATGGGAGATTTCCACCTATGAATGGGCCATGGATGTGTGGATTGGGCTTGACATAGCCAATAGGTGAGACCAATCTTTAAGAAATGGATCGAGCAGCCCACGAGCCGTTATGATTGGGTTCGGGCCCGGCACGACCGACCCAACCAAAATCCCATCTGGAGTGAACACATTCATAAACATGACTCAAAAGGTGAACACAGGCTCATCAACATATAACAATGGTATATGCCTTTCAAACAAAAGTGTATAACAAATAGAATCCATCATCATGCCTTAAACTCTTACAAATACGATAGTGTAAGCTAAAATTTAGAAATATTAAAAAACTCAAACAATTACACAGATATTTATTAGGTCGTGTTCTTACCCTCCAAATTCATAACATGGTTAAAACATCTCCAAGCTGCTTTGAACTTATCTAAATTCATCCCTTTTGTTTAAATAAGTAAATTTCTATCTGAAAACAAAATGTCAATAAAATAAGTACCATAAATAATTAAAAAAACTCAAAGAAACAAGTAAAATGCACTAAATATAAACCTAAAAATATGAATGATTCTGCATTATATTAAACCTCCTCATATTTAGGCATTTGTTTGTTCTTAAGAAAATAATAATTTAAATTTATCGACTTTTAAATGTCCATCTCTCCTCTATTTTATCATATTTATTAACATTTCAATTGCAATGCCTCAAGGGTTAAACTAGAACTCAATTAGAATATAAAAATCATATAATTAACTCCCATAAGCAAAAACTATATATGATATTTTGAAATCTTTTGACTAAAGTACAATAGGATTTAACACACTCACGTAAAAGATAATTTAATTAGCTCAAAGTATTTAGGGTAAAAGTTATTAGAACTTTCAAATTAATTTATATGAAATCTTAATCATATGCTTGCTAATAAATCACATCTCCACCATTGTAAAATAAACTAGAGGCAAAAATTAAAAAATCTAAATCAAGGTGTAATAAGGCTTAGGTAAAGGTATGGTAAGGGTTAATTTTATGTTAATAAAATGAAGGGATTTGCATAAATAGGAATATATAAAGATCTTATTTAATCTAGTACAAATCTTTAATAGAATGCAAGTAAGGTGTAAAATAAGTTTTGAATAATGTAAGTATCTTCTCTTTCTCCTTTTCATAATTACACTAATTAAAACAAATATATATTTTATTATTCTTTTTAAATTGAGCTCATTTCATGATATATATGAATTGATTACTTATGTGCTTATAAGGAGAATGTATGAAAAACTAATAATTAACACATTCAAGATAATCTTACTTCTTTCCTTATTCTTAATAATTCTGCCTAATCATATTTTTACGTAGTCAAGTAAATACAATCCTTCAAGGTGAAAACGTAAATGTTAGGCTAACAATAACAACGGTTTATTGGTTTGTAATGTGGTTAAAATAATTTAAAGAAAGGGCTAATGCTCAAGTTTTGTTATGCCTAAAGGATAAAAACACTGTAATGTAAAATAAAAGAAAAGGCTCAAAAATGGGTTTAATTTAGGTGCTTTTTTTTTCATCCTAATGCCTCCAAACATGTGGTCTCAGTGTGCATAATACAAGCAAGTTCTAGAATCATCCCATTATATATGATCAACACATAACAAAGAAAAATATAGCATTATATAATAATGATAATTGTTCATAGGCTCAAGAGCTCACAATTTAGGCTCTTTGTGTGAATAAATCTTAAGCACTTTCATCCAAATCGACTTGCAAAACAATTATTCATAATGTAGCAAATAAGAATCCATCTAATCATGCCTTTTTCCTTTTGTATTTTTAGCCTAAATCAATGATTCATAACAACTCAAGATGTTTCAAGATAGGAATTGACATATTTAAAATTTTCATAAAGAAGAATCAACAAATAAGAACTAAAATATGCTTGATATACAATCAAATTCATAGTAAAATCACAATATCTATTCCACAAACTTAAAGATGTAAATTGTCCCTAATGTACAAAATAACATACAGAAAATAACGGAAGACATTCCATATGCGGAAAGGTAAAGTGAACTGGTATGTACCTTATTTAAATACATAAATTAAAATTCTCAACATGAATTCCATCGAAATCATGTCCAATAATTCTTGCATAAAATATAAAAGGGAATAAAGCATCAAAAATGGAAATAATAGGAACTAAATATATCTATGAAGAATTATGTTTAATATATCAACAAAAAAAAGAAAAAGCGAAATCAAAATAACATTAGTTTACCAGTGCTAATCCCTTGCTAACTATCAAAACGAAATAAAATGGAAAGAAAGAAACATAAATAGCAAAGAAAAGATAAAAATAGCATGTCACTTCTCATGGACATGCTAGGTGGATCAGTTTATTGGACAAATGAAATATCTAGCTCCTAAGTAGCTATAGCCACTGTCTCAATTAGGGTTGATGCCTCTACTATTAGATCATGTGGCTATTAATAAGGTAGATGGAGGAGATGTACTAGCACTCATGGGTGGAGGTGGAATTGTAACTTTCAAATGATCAACAATTCAAACAAGATCATCCTCAAGTCATCTATTATATGTGTCCATTCTCGATACTCACTTTATAAGATCCCATTATCAATCTCTAATAGTTTTTCAAACCCCTATGATTGGCCCATTTATCTTTCCAATTAAGTGATTCTGAGCTAATCACGATGTGGAGGGGTTAGATGGCTAGATAGGTGTGCTAACACTACCAGAAAAATCATTATAATGCTCGAGTCTAGCTAAAGATGGTGGGAGTGGAATGTCATGGCTGAGTTTTCGCTCTAGTACAGCGAGGTAATTCCCTTCAACCATGCTCAAAGGAGAATAGGTCTTAAAAACAACAAACTTAGCAAAGCACAATCCCATGTATATGAAAATTTCATATAACTTTTGATCTAATTCTCCTTAAGCACCTAAAACTAGATAGTGTTATCCAACCTCCATTTGAAATATGTTTTATCCAACATGAAGGTAGTGAGAAACTCAAGTGTTAGCTCTTTATAAGTAGGCTTCTTGATTGCGAAAACGATCCCAGCCACCAACACAGTAAATCTCAGACATCTTGTGTTAATTCAACCTGATTAAGCACCTACTCTTAGTAAATGGTTTAATCACTAGTCTCTTAAATCTAGAGGCATGTGACGGTGTAGCAAAGTGACACTTGAGGTTGTAGTTTGACTATCTATAGGCTTGGTGGTTTTCTAGATATGCCAACATTTTTTAAATCTTTTTCTAGATAATTCCTTTTCTGGACACTAATTTTTTATGTTTGTGTTATTTATCCTTATACCCTAAAATAAGAAAACAAACATAATGCAAGGGAGCAATCCACTTTAATCCAGTCATGATTAATAAGCCAATTCACTTTAATCAACTTTCATAATGTAGTAATCAGGAGTGAATAAGAAAAAAATACAATTGAATCACGCATAACCTACTTTAATCTATGCAATCTTTAAAAAGAATGGAGTTTGACTATGTAAGCAACCCAAAAACCCAATTGGATGTCAAAAAATCACTTTAGCCTATAAAATAAAATAATTAAAGCATAAGAATTCCACCATAGCACATTAGTCAGACCCAAAAATAGGATTATAACAAAAAAAATCAGCTTAATCAATTCCAAAGACCTAAGTGACGTGATTTAATCACCCAAATTGTTCAAAATTAGTTCAACATACCTTAAAAATTGCAATTTCATTATTTAAATTAACTAAAATCAGTTCAACAACCCTTCAACATAATTAAATCATTCAATTTCATCTTTAATCATTGAAACTAAAGGAATGGGTTGTCTAATTAAGAGAAAAACAAAAGACAAGGGACGAATAGGAGATTTGTCGATTGGATGGATGATTTTAAAGACGGGCTAACACAACACGAGTAAGAACATGCATGCTGCCCAAATTTAGGTTAAAATTTCTAAATATAGGTGTATAAAAGGGTCATGTTGTGATAAAATAAACAGGAGCTACAATATGGGCATATTATAAATTGTTTTCTGAACAAAAATTAGAAGGATGAATACACAATCGTGTTAGGACTTAAATAACTATGATGACATGAAAAAGCTTAAGAAATTAGCCAACTATGAAACATGGGTGTTTTGTTGCCCATGTATTCTATTGAAATACTAAAAAAAACCTACACGATTGTTATCACAGGCATATTAAAGGTTATGTAACTCTGTGTAACTTTAAAAATCCAAAGTAAAAGAAGTTAGTAAGGTACATAGTCAAGAACCAAAGAGTGTTATTGACTATGTGACTTACTTTAACTCAAAAAACTTACCTAGCTTATGTACATAGGTATGTTTCTACTCTCGCCTTAGTCACCATTTGTAGAACATGGGTGTACTTATGGCCTTGTAACTCTTTATAACTTCGAAACCATTTAAAATAATCCACATCAACTATGATGTATTTACTTTTGTTATAAACTGAAAAATATCCCCATAAAAATCAATACCCTAAATATCAAACACTTCATAAATTTAAATATAATAATGAGGAACATCATTTTAGTGAGAAATATTACTTATTTGTTGGCAATTATCACACAATTGTACATACCTTTAATCATCTTTAAATAGTGTGGGCCAATAAAAACCTGACTCAAAAACTTTCTTAGACATCTTATTTGCATGGTAATGCCCTCCAACTGGACTAACATAATAGTGCTCCAAAATCTTCCACCCTTTCGATTAAGGAACACATCTTTTGATAATTTGGTCTGCACAAAAAATAGAGATCCTCCTAAAGATGATCCTTTAAATTATAAAGTAATTTCTTTTGTGTTTTTACTAATGAAAAAGTCCTTTAAGAAGAATCCTATTTGCCAAATTTGCAAAGTTAGAAAACATTGTAATTTTGGGCTCAATTACCTCTTTATGATTATAAAGTTGTTTTTTAAAGAATGCATCAATAATGTCATCTACTCCAATATTCTCCAAATTTCGGTTCTTTAAGCACGATAGATGGTCAATTGCCAAGTCTATAGCTTCCTTTTTTCATCCCTGGTCTCTAAATCAAATTCCTATAATACAAAATTCATCTAAACAGTCATGGTTTAGCATCTAATTTATTCAATAAATATCATAATGCAAAACGGTTAGTGTAAACAATAATATTAGATAACATTAAATAAGATCCACATTTTATTAAATGTAAAAATCAATGTAACAATTTTTTCTGTGGTTATGTAATTCTCTTGGGTATCCGTCAAAATCTTGTTGGCATAGTAGATGGACTGAAAATAATTCTCCTTCCTTTGTCTAAAAATTGCATATACTCCCACTAAATCATCAAAATGACCATCATACACCTTTAAAACATAATAGGTGTGTTGCATAACCTAAATGGCATCCTTGTATAAACAAATGTACCATATGGACACTTGATTGTTATTTTCTCCTAGTCTTCTATGACTATAGGAATTTGAAAATAGCTTGAAAATAATCCATAAACCAATAGTAGATATGGTCAACTAGTTTTTTAAGCTTTTGATTGATAAAAGGAAGGGAAAATTGATCTTTTGAGTGGTGTCATTCAACTTGTTCTTCTCATTAAGTACCATTGTTAGCCCTCCTTTCTTTGGAATAACTTATATATGGCTTACTCAAGAACTATCAAAAGTAGGGTAAATAACATATATTTAAGAAGTTTAATTACCTCAGCTTTGACAACTTCTTCCATATTTAGATTAAGCCTTTTGATAAGGTTGCATAATAAGCTTCAAATCATCCTTCATTAAAATCTTATGAGTGCAAATAGAGGGGCTAGTTCCTCTAATATTTGAAAATTTCCAAGTTATCACCCTTTTATACTCTTTAAACAATTAACTTTTCTTTTTTGTTTCGTCTTCAAATTTGATGTCATAATTACTAGTAGCTTTGAGTCTTTTTCCAAAAATGCATACGCAAGATGATTTAGTAACTTTTTTAATTCCAAATTGGTGGTTCTCTAATGGAGGGTTTCAACCTCTTCTCATTACTCCTACTAATCACCTCAAACTCTTTTTTTCTTACACTATAGCTTCGTTAACCTTCAGATAGGTTATTTGATCAACTCTCATGTAGTCAACTTTCTTCTCCTCCTCACCTTGAATAGGGCATAATTCTAGCTGGTTGTTATGGATACTTTTCTAAATAGAATATGAAGTTGCATCATCAATAAGATCAAGAAAATAACAAGTATCATCCTATTCAAAAGAATGTTACATAGTATAAGATATTTTAAATCTTACCTCTAAATCCCTAACCTTAAACACCAATATTCATTAACACCAAGAAAATTTTGGATAGTTCATCCAACTTGCATTGTATATTTTTGTATGGATTATTATGAGGGATGAGGTGCATTTCCCATATAATCAACATGTTTAATTAGTTGCTACAACCATAATAACTTGACATTCTTAGCCCATATGCCTTTCCCCACACACATCATATTGCATCACTTAAGCTAGTTTTTATTTAACTAATAGGCCATCAGTCTTTTTACTTAGAGCTTTATCCTGAATTGCTAGAGCTGTAGCTACCTTAACATTATAAACACCGGCTAACTTACTAGGCTTTGCTCGAGTGGAATGCGAATGATAGCTATTAATAGTTATCTCCTTAATTAATTTATGGGTTGCCTCTGGCATCTTGCTTTTTAAAGTACCTCTAGTTGTTATGTTTATCATCTTCCTGATTGATGAGTTCAGATAATTATAAAATGTATAAGCCTGTAACCATATAAGAAATTCATGACGTGGGCATCTCCTTAATAAGTTAAATGTTTCCCATGTATGATATAATGTTTCTGACTCAATTTGAGTATAAGAAGAGATATTATTCCTTATCTTGATAGTTTTGACTAGTGGAAGTACTTCATCAAAACAAATTTAGCCAACTTATCCTATGTAATGGTAGATCCCTTAGGAAGATAATTCAATCATTTTTAACATGGTTTCTCAATAAAAATTGTTGGGCCCCGAGTCGTAATAAGCATGCGTAAATTATTTTGAGGCATGTTTAAGTTATTTTAAGGTTTTAGTTTGATGATTTTTAATTTGGTTGGAATAAATTGAGGATTTTATTGCTTAAGTTATGATTATTAAATGAAGAAATTAGTGAAATTAGATTTATTGAGAATTATTATTTTATGATGTATTGTGAGTAATAAAAGAATTATATGCATTAAGAGTGTTAAGAGTTATTGGAATTTAATTAGAATAAGATGGTATTGGTTTATAAAGATGGGCCTTGTAATTATTTTTATATTATGGAATGAAGAAGAATTGGGCTCTTATTTTGAGGTTTAGATTAATGAATTTGGGAGTTTAGTGCTTAAGTAAGAATTATTAATTGAAGAAATTTAGTTAAATTAGAATTTTAATTTTGGTGTTAGATTTTAAAAGAATAAGAAAATGGTAATGAGGCCATAAAATAGTGTTAGGATAAATTAGGAAGTGTTTATAAGGTTTTAAGGCTTTAGGTTACTTAAGAGGGCTTTTAGCCCTTTGGCATGTCTTTTAAATGAGGGGGAAGTAATTAAGTGGGCTAGGGTTTTAAAGGAGAAGTAAATGAAAAAGAAAGGAAGCAAGTGGACTTTTAAGTGGGAGCCCACGAAATTAGTAATTGGTTGGAGGGAAAGATGAAATTTTGGGAAAGTTTAAGTTAGAAGGAGGGAAAGTTGGACTTTTGGGCTTTTAAGAGGGAGTCCATGAAAATTTAAGTTAGAAGGAGGGAAAATGAAAATTTGGGAAAGGTTATAAGGAGGGAAATTGCTTGGGCTTGAAGAATTGGGCTTAGGGTTTTAGTTAAAGAGTTAGGTTAATGAAGAGTTAGGGTTTAAGTTAAGGAAGCTTAGGAATAAGAAATAGCCAACGAAAATGCAAGGAGGGAGGCTTAATAGAGTGATGTCGTTTTTGCATAGGAAATAAGTGAGAAGAAGCAAAAACCTAGGTCTTTTGGTTAAGCCATCCGAAAGTTGCAAGAGAGGAAGAATGTGAGAGGATTTCGAAAATTTCAAAGGAGAAAGAAGAAGAGTGAGTTTCGGCCATCAAGAGGAAGAAGAAGAAGAAGAGAAGAAGGTAGGGTTTTTATGCTTGAGGAAGGTTGATTCACATGGTAGGAAGTGCAAGGGAAAGTTTCTCCATCTTAAGAAGCAAAAAGAAGAGATTTCGTGGGTGTTGTGAAGGTAAGAGATTTCGAAAATTTCTTGGTTTTATGGTTAGGATTTGATCTTTTTTGTTTCATATTGTTGATTAGAAGAGTGATTAGAAGGATTTATTGTGTTGGAGGAGAGGAGAAAAAAAATCAGATTTCATTGGGTTAGGGTTTTCGAAATTCCTTAGTGCTTTTGTTAGGATTTGTGTCTTTAATGATTGTTTTGATGTTAAGGGATAGGTTAAAGTATAGGTAAGGTGATGTTGCATGAATTTCAAGTTTTTCCCATTCTTAGAAAATTCCAGCACTTGAGTTTTTATTAAATTGTGAATCTAAGATGGGATTTTGCTTGGTTTAGAGAGGGGTTATGATGTTAATTGTTTAAATAAGGTATAGGTCAAGTGAGATGGGTGTTAAACCCAGATTTTGTATTCTTTAACATTTTCCAGCATATGTACCTTATGTTAATTATGATCTTATTGTTAGAATTTTGTTAAAAATGATGGTTTGAAGAGTAAATATGAAGGAAAGGGTAGGTTAGGTTAGTTTAAATGGAAGTTAGTACATCCTTTTAAAAATTCTAGCATAGTTGGTTTTTGTTAATTATGATTCTATTGTTAGAGGTTTGGTTAAAGATGGGATTTGCTTTGCTTGGTTCAAAAGTGTGGTTGGAGAATGATGTATGATGGAAGAAGGAAAGAATAAGAAAAGAAAGATCAAGGGAAAAAAAATCAGATTGTGATAGGTAACTTTTAGGCATGAGTTTTGAGAAAGTTGTTGGTTATTGAGATAGGTTTTGATGACAATGACTTAGATAAAGTATAGCTAAGATGATAGCAAAGAAAGTTCATGTTTTCCTTGATGGTTTAAAATTCCAGCATTGGTAATGTTAGTTAATTCATGATTTTATTGTGAGATTTGTAAAGTTTAAGAATTTATTTAGTTAAGGCTTTAAAGAAGACATTATTTAGGAAGGAAAAGGAAAGAAGAAGAATACATGAAGTTTGAAAATTTCAGCATAGAGAATATGTGAGAGTTTGCATTTTTGTTCAAACATGGTGGTTTGTAGTGTGAATATGAAGGTATAGGGAAGATTAGAATAGGTTAAATGCAAGTTTTCCCAAACCTTAAAATTTTCCAGCATGTGTATCTTATGGTAATTAGGATTTTATGCTTTGTTTAAGGTTAAATAAGGTAATTGAAGGCATTAAAGGAAAAGAGAAATGAGAAAGGTAATGGAGGTGTAAGAAAATCAGCATTTGTGGGGTTCTTTAAAGCAGGAGATTGTTGAAAAGTTTGATGCATTTGAGAAGGGTTTTGATAGTTATAATTTAAAAATGGCATAGGTAAAGTGAGATAAGTTTTTCGTCATGTTTTTCATTCTTTAAAAAAAATTCCAGCATTGATTTCTTTTGTTAAACTAGGATTATTGTATTTGATTAAGGTTAATTAAGGCATTTGGAGATGAAAGAAGGACAATGTGATCAATTCCGAAGCTTAGGGATTTGAGGTGGGTGACTATTTAATGTTTGAGTTGTAAGATTACTGAATTGTTATGAATTCAATATTACTAAATGTTTCCCGATAACTTGCCAAGTGTGGAAATGCATTATTATTTGCGAAGGTTTGAATTTGTATTCGGTGCCTTATATGATTAGTTGCGATGAAATGCATTATCATTTGTAAATGTGATTTTGGAACATTGGAACATTGATTGAAGGTGAAAAAGACTTGAGTATGTGATTACATTTTGCTTGTCCGATGACAAATATATGGAGAATTGTAATATTCATGTATGTGATATGTGTTATATGGGTTTGGGTTAGGTCCCTTAATTTGAGTCGACAGACCTTTGGTCTCGTGTTAAAAGCCTTCTCCGGCTGCCCATGAGTGGCTTAGGAGCTCAATTTCGGACTCCCTCATTCTCGACCTACTCAAACCATTTAAATGTGTTGGGTGATTTGTGTTGGATGATGCGGTATAACCAAGAAACACACGCCATGATATAACTCTGCAAACACCTACGGGTGGGGTGTGGGGTCCAACATCAAACCACTGGATATGTGACTATATGCTTTTGTGTTTTAAATGTTGACTTTGTAAATGTTTTGTTATTGGAAACTGTTTTCGATAAAGATAATTTTGACAATAATTATTTAAGACAATTTCTGTATACTTATGCTTGAATATTAAATTGTTACCCACGGAGCCGTCGTGCTCACCCCCCATTTCCCTCCACAGGTTTTGAGCACGATTCCGAGTCTTCGCATCGGGTTTGAGGCAACTCCGATGCATATTGGTATTGAAGTCGTGCTTTGAGAAATCAAAGCATTAGTTTGTTATTGATATTATCGTTTGTGTTCATTTGGATGAAATGCCTCTAATGCATTGTATTTGCTTATTTTCATGTAATTAGTAAGATTTTAAAGTTTCGAATGTAAAGTATATTGTATTGTGTATGTATTTCCTAAGCATGTATTGATGTATAGTTAAAATGGACATAAGAAAAGATGAGATGGTATTTCTTTAGGAAATTGAAATAATGAAATGATAGAATCCTAAGATTGTGTTGCTGGCCATTTGAGATGATATTGAGACAATTGAGATGATTGTAGTTGGATGCTTGTGAAAATTGGGAAGATTGAAGTGTTTTTGTGCAGGTTTGTAGTTTGGATGAACAAAATTGAAGATTGGTTAGAGCATTTTTAGGGGAGATGCTGTCCAAATTTTCCTAAATTTGGGAAGCAACTTTGCTTAAGGTTTAGACCCTCTTAGTGAGGGAATTCACTTTGGAAGTCTTCTAGAAAATTGTAGAGCATGTGAAGATCTTGAAAATGGTATAAAACGGGTCATTTTTCGACTTAGGATGAAGAAGTTATGAATGTTTGAAGTTTGCTGCCCACTATGCTTAGTAATTCTCGAATTACTATTCACTGGCCATTTTGGGCTGAACCTTCGGAAGGGCTTTTCGCCCCTTTAGCGCGGGAATTGAAATTTCCATCCTTCATGAAAGATGTAGAGGGTCTTGTTATCTTTAAAATGAGGTATGATATGTCCTATTCGAAGTTAGGAGAAAAAAATTATGAGAGTCGGAAGTTGGTAATAGTTCTATTCATTTGGTCAATAAAATCACTATTCATTTGGTAAGTAGCTAGAAAGCAATTTTGGACCTTCTAAAGAACCGAGCTAAGTTTTTAAGTATGAAAATGGAGTTAAGATGAATATTTTTATAAAAAAAAATTATATCGGGATTTTCGGATTAGAGATTGGATATTCGGTAACGGGTTATAAGAGTTCATAAGGAATACGTATTGAGGGAATATGGATAAGTAGTTGGGTTCCGAATGCGGGATCCAACATTTTAACAGATATGCTCTGGTTTAGTTTGGTTTTCGTACGAGGTTGGGTCTCGGTAACGGGATCCAACAAAAATGGAAACAATCTCAATTTGATTGCATCATCAATGGCTTTATTAATCTTAAATGTATCATAGTTCTCTAGCAATTTTGCTATCTAAGCATTCAGGTCCTCATCTTACAACCCATCAAACTAAACAAACTTTGGACCATTTGAATAAGATTTAGTTTGATCTCAAAATTGTTGGTTATAATAACTTGCTTGAAAAAACTAGATTCTATTCCAACTGTTGACGGTCTCATATATTCAAATATGGTCCTCTATAGGTCTAGCATAATTATTGGTTGCTCGATTTCAAACTCTCACTCTAGCTCTTTTTGCCTTTGTATAAGTCTTGTTTTAAGATTTTTAAAGAGTACTTCTCTAATTTTTAAGATCTTTTTCAACAAACTCAGGTGGATTGTTTGGGTCATAAATGAGTCGAACCCCCGAAATAGCAATAAAATAAAGATAATTTAATAATTAAAATAAAAAATAAATGCAAAATAATGGTTAGATTAATAGAAAGTAAGTGTTCATAATATCCTAGTCCTCAATAATAACATCAAAAACTTGATGTTTAATTTCCTACCCTATAGATCTTTCTAGAAAATTACACTTATCACTCCTAAAGTATAAGTTGTGGAGTACCCAATGTCGATCCCACAGAGACTAAGAGTACTCATATTAACCCCTTTGCTATTATCTAACTACCAAATTATAACAATAGTGATTAATCATAATCAAAATTAAAGCAATAAAATAAAACAAATTAACATAATTGACTAACTAGAATAAAGACTAAATCAAGAAAATAGTGGTACCCAAATAGTATGACTCCTTAGGGCTTTCCATATAAATAATACTTCATGCATTAATTTAACCTAAAGTTTATTAAAGCATGAAAATTCCTCAATTATCTTAATCTCTTTCTTAAGATCATTAATAACTAATCTTAAGTTAATTAATCGAAATTTATTTCTCATTAAAACCCATATAATTGCAGTAAGTGATTTATGAATTTCTATTAGGTTTGACCTTAATATGGAAGATTTATTGTATCACATCTATAAGATTACTTACAACTCTTTTCAATTATATTAGATCAATTCATACAAAGGATTTCTCAATCTCAAATGTATGAAATCAAACATGGATTAATATATACAATTCAAGAACAATAAAGAACATATAATCAAATGTCAATAAAGTGAAGAATAAACTAAATTAAAATGAAATTATTATAAAATTCATTTTGATATTCATCATATTTAAGTTTCATATAGATTTAGTCTATAATCATTAAAGACATAACATCCAATCTGTCTAATTGTGCCTTCCACCTCTCTTTCCAATCTGTCTTCTTCTTCTTTTTTTCAAAAATTGAAATTCATATTTTGGGTGGAAACACAAGCAATTACATAGTCATCTACCAAGTCGTGTGCTTAAAAGAAACATGAAATCCCATCCAGAGTGAACACATTCATAAACACGATTTAAAATGTGAAAACAAGTTTATAACTATACAACATGGGTGTGTATTTCTTGAGCATAGACCTGTAACATACTGAATCCATCAACATACCTCAAATTCTTTAAACACGTCCATGTAAATTGGAATTTAGAAATAATAAAGAACACATGCAAGTACAAGAGTATGTATTATGCCACATTCTTACTCTCCATCTTTATAACTTGGTTAAAACACATCTAAATCACTTTAAACTTTTGTGAATTCATCCCTTTTTATCCAAATAAGTTAATTACAACCTAAAAATGAAATATGAATGAAATAAGTAAAAGAAACAATAAAAACGCTCAACAAGAAATAAGTAAAATTCACTCATAAACCTAAAATATGAATGATTAAGCAATTATCAATTATAAATTGGAAAATGTAAAATTTGAAAATTGAATCAACTTGTTCATTGGAAAGAACAAGTGCTTTGGTTAATAACGATTTGATTTTTTTGTTATCTTAGCATAGGACTATAAATAAGTAAACATATTGTCTTATACTAGTTTAGTGATGAGTAAAGGTCAATTTTATACCAAATAATACAATTATTAATTCAAACTTTACTATTATTATTTAATAATAAGGCAATTTGTTAGATTAAAACTTAAACTTAATTAAACTAACAAGATTGAAATAGTATTATAGACAAATCAAAAAGCAACTAACAAAAATTAGATGATGATAATATTTAGAATATGTTTTCCCTTGTGTTGTCTTGTATCTTTATTTAATTATTTAGAGATTTTATAATTGACTAGCGAAATCTTCCAATGTTATGAAGTGTAACTTTCCAGTATACAGCTACATGTCCCTCAAATGATTAATTGATATTAATATTTGATTAGCATATATAAGAACATATATGAAATCCCATAAAAAGTCACCTTAATACCAAAAATATCATGTAAGACTATGTTTAGTACCCTCCATTCAATATTTACTATTATTCTCACGTCAATTTACATAGGTTCTTTTGATAACATCCATATGTAAATTTAGATCAATTTTAAACTTCCACTCATATCTAACCAACATTAAGAACAATATCCATATTTCTCAGTCATAAAATTCTTTATTGTAAAAACCTAAATCAACTTAGATAAAAAAAAAAGTTTGACCAAGTTTCCATATATCTAGATATAAAATAAACTAGCCACTAGTCATCTTCAAAATAAAAAATAAATAAATCATTCATCGCAAGATATGCCTAAATGATGATCTCAATCTTTTTATTTGATTTACTTTTTTAAACAATTCTTGATAATTGGTCTTATTGAAAACCGCTTCAAGATGTGTATTCTAAGGTTATTTCTCCTTAGAAGTCTCCAATACTAATTATAAGATTAAAAAATCAAACCAAACTAAACTCTTCATACATTTTAAAGGTTTTCACATCTTTTTAGAAAGACTTGTTCAATCGTGTCCCAAATTGTTTTCTCCGCAATCATTTAAAGAATATGACATGGACTTTGGGTGCCCATATTTAACAATATTTCTTCTCATTATGTAACACAAAGTCTCACTCAATTATATAAAATGCGATCTCTTGTTAACCACAATTTCAATGCAGAAATACACTGAAACACGATTATGTTAAACCTTTATCCATTTGTTTTTGTCTAGTGTGGAACATGTTTTAGCATATGTTGTACCTTGTTTAGCCAATATTTGACTTTCTTAATGATTTCCTTATAAACTCCTCAAATATTTAGCTAAACCTCATTCCTCAAGCAAAATTTTCATAATTACCTAAAACATAAAACAAAACAAAAATTATTTGAATGAAAATATAATGAAATACTAAATAAAATATATATACATTTTATGCACTATAGATATTCACACATTAAAAACTTTTCTTATTCTCAAACAAATCAATCTCATTACTATCAATCCAAACAAACTTCAATTCCATAAAATTTCAATAACTCAATTAAAATGAATAAGAATGATCATTATTCACTTAATCACCTCATTTCTTAATATTTAGGTTATTAAAACATTAGAATGAATTGTAATTCAACTTAAGTAACCAAACAATCTTTATAATGTTAACTGAAATCAAACAATTCAACTGTATATATAAATTGAATATAAAATGAGTTAAAAGCATAAGCGAATAAGCACTTAATGATACACAAACAAACATAATTACTTTTTACTTTTATGGAGAATGAGAAGTTTGTTTAAAATATTATCATAACCTTTATGTGTGACAATAAACACCTTATGATGAATACCTCTAGTTATTCAATCAGGTCACACTTTCATATAGCTAATATTAGTACTCATAATTTCAACCCATCTTAGACAAAATAAACATAATATAATTTATTAATGGTAACACAAACACACACATATTACATAAATTTATAATCAAAATATAATACTCAACCATTTAGCTAAAATCTAAGCTTAAATCATGTTAAAATCTTATACATGATCTCATCATTTAGTTGAAGCATCAATTCTTATAATTGTCTATCAAGCTTAAAATTACACTACTTATTAGTGATCATATATGTTAATTTAATATAGTTTAATCACCAAGGAATTTAACTTCTTATGAATCACCTTAATTCCCTTAACTTTTATTCCTTAATTCCTATAATTATACATTACTAAAATAATTACAATTGAAACCAATTCACTTGAATCAACTCAGCACAAAATAACCCCTTACCTAAAGTTAAAACCATATGTTATCCTTAGTAGATGAGTGATAAGTATAAAAATAAATAAATACTATATAAAAGTATTAATAAAGGAAGAAATTAAGAATAATAAAGCTTCTTGAGCTCTTTATTGATGTTTCTTAACTTTTACATCAATAAGATATATCCAAAAGTAATAGGTACTTGTATAAAAACTAATAAAAATAATGAAATACAAAAGATACCTAAAATAAAAATAAATAGAAGATATTAGATAAAGAGATAAATAACATAAGTAAAAATTTAAAATATGTTTTGAAGTACAAAGGAAAGAAAGATATAAAATAAATAATCTGAAATCATCGCTACCTTCAAAATACCTAAATTTTTGTAGTAAGGGCCCTAACTTGTATAATCTGAAATCTATAAGAAGAAAATTGGAGTAATCTTAGTTTAAATGTGATAGGTGTATCAAAAGTGGTGCTTAATTTATTCCATGAGAGATTTAAAACATAAGAGTGCAAGAGACTTAACAGAGAGTTAAGATAAATTGAAGAAATTTATGATTTGGGTCTATTATTGACAACATTTTAACATTTCCTAAATACAAGCTAAGATAGGGACTTGTCTCAAACCGTGTCCTCTTGGGACTCTAATTGCTCAATAGGAAATAAAACCATGCTTGTGTCTCATATTGTGTATCTTTCAGAAAGAAAATATATAAAATGTAATATATTAGCCACAGTCTAGGACATAAGTATGTCCTAGTTTGTGTAACATTGTAATTAAAATCAAGCTTAGTTTTAAGCTTATATAAGGAGAAAATGTTGTTTCTTTGGGCTTGGATAGTCCAAATTGGGATACAATCTAAAATACACACGTGTTCTAGGTTGTGTACTGCAAAGTTGAGATACAAGATCTCTCGACCTAATGAGTATGATATACATGAAAATCAACCATATACGTGTCTATTATAATAAAAATATAACCCTTCTAAAGTTTAAGTAAATGCAATTAGATGGTGTGTACAGAAAAAAGCTAAAACTTAGGGACTCAGTACCCTTTCATAGATTTTATAGTCCCTGTTGTCTTTCATCAAAATAACATAAAGAGATGGTTGGTAATGGACAGACGTGAGGATTCAAAAAGAAAGACAACAAACAAGACCCATCAAAAATGGTGAAACTGTTGCGTAACCAACAAACAACAATCTCCCACTTAGGTTGTAAATGTAAGCTAAAAGTCATGAAACCTCTACACAATGAAAAAAACCAAATGCATTAATCATAGTGATAAGTCCTCTAAATGTGAGTATTATCTTTCATGTATCACGATGCATCATATTCCGTATTCCACTTTAACTAGATGAATAAACCTTTATATTTATTCTAGGTGCACAGTAATTGTTATTGTGTACACTAAAATGAGAAAACAACAAAATTAATAAGAGTTTCGTGAAAGTGCATGCAATAAATCACATAATCGAATCGATTCCTATTCTAAAAACATCATCCTTAAAAATCTTTAGTAGCATATCTTTTGTTAAAGCATCAACAATCATTAATTTAGTGCTAATGTATTCAATGACCACTTTGTTCTCTTTGACATGTTCCCTAATGGTCAAATACTTTATGTTGATGTACTTACTTCAACTACCACTTTTGTTATTTTTGGCCAAGAAAACTACAGTTGAATTATCATAGTACATTCTTAATGACTTAGAAATGAAATATACAATTCTAATCCTATATATGAAACTCTTAAACTATACATGATGTGAGGTAGTCTCAAAATAAGAAACGAACTCATCTTCTATGGTGGAAGTAGCAGTCAAAGTCTGCTTTGAACTCCTCCAAGATATGACTCCACTAAGCAAACATGAACACGTATCCAGACTTTTGTGAATCAACATAACCAGCAAAGTCTGAATCCGAGTAGCCAGCTACTTCGAGATTGTCAATTCCTCTATACATAAGCATATAATCATTGGTCCTTTGAAGGTACCTCATCATTTTTTTGGCAACTCTACCAAGGTGACTCTGACATCTCCCTGATATTTCAACAACAATTACAATGTTAGGTCTTATACAAACCTAAGCATATATTAGGCTTCATATTATAGAAGCATATGGAATGTTTTTCATTTGTTTCCTTTCAAGCTCATTTTTTGGACACTGGTTCAAATTGAACCTATCACCTTTCACAATAGATGTTATACTCAATGAACAATCTTTTATCCAAAATCTCTCTAAGAACTTATTAGTATAGGTTTCTTAGGATAAACCCAAAATTTATTGAGTTCTATCCCTATGAATCTTAATATTAATGACATAAGATACCTCACCCATATCCTTCATATCAAAATTCTTATAAAGAAATTGTTTCACCTCATATAGTAAACCCCTGCCAGTGGTGGCAAATAGAATATCATCCATATATAGAACAAGGAAACAAATCTTACTCCCACTAACTTTCTAATATATGCATTGATCCATGATATTCTCTGCAAAACCATATGAAGAGATAATATCATGAAATTTCAGATACCATTGACGGGAGGCTTGTTTCAATCTCTATATGGATTTCTTAAGCTTACACACTAAAAACTCACCATCACTAGAGGAGAATCCTTCCAATCGTTTCATATAAACCTCTTCCTCTAGGTCTCCATTTAGGAACGTTAATTTCACATCCATTTGATGTAATTCTATATCAAAATGGGCAACTAATGTCATTATTACTCATAAGAAATCCTTCTTAAATATAGGAGAAAAGGTTTATGCATAATCGATTCCTTCTTGTTAAGTAAATCTTTTAGCAACAAGTTTAGTTTTATATCTTTCAATGTTGCCTATTAAGTCCCTTTTATCCTGAAGACCCATTTACATCCAATGGCCTTTATACCATTAGGCAACTCGTCAAGATCCCAAACTTTGTTAGACGATGTAGAATTTTTCTCATCTATCATGACATGGTACCACAATTGAGATTCATTGCAACTCATGGCTTATGAAAACATTTTAGGGTCATTTTTGGCTCCAATATTATAATCATCTTCTTGTAAACACACAACATAATCAATAGGTATTGTTGATTTCTTTTCTCTAGTTAATCTTCTTAATGTTGTATTAGCGCCTTACTATGGAGGAGCTTGTATAACTGGTTACTCAATAACCTTAGGTGACTGCTGAATAATCGGATCTACTAAATTGTCATCAACAGCTTATGAAACTTTAATGGTTGGTTGTTCAACACCCGTTTGACTTTGAGGGATGCTATGAATGACAATCAATCTATTACTTGAAGTAGGAGTTTGTATTTCACAATGATCCTTCTCAAGAACTAAGTCCTAAGATTGATCACTCCCATTGATGAAGTCATTCTCAAGAAACTTTGCATTTCTTGATTCCATAAACCTGGTACTATGAGAGGGACAATAAAATATGTGCCCTTTGGCCTTTTCAGCATATCCAGTGAAATAGCCACTTATATGAAGTGAATCACACGTTAATACAATACTTAGAAAACGATATAAGAATGCACGAGAAGGGGGGTGAATTGTGTATTCCCCTTTTTGAAAAATCTTTCAAAACTGTTTGTTAGAAATAAAATTCTTTACAGAACTTTCGATAGATTCTAATTAATCAAAATTTTTGAAAAACCTTGTTTTCGAGTTAAGTACTGATAAAACTTGAATCTAAAATATAGAGATATAGAGTGAGAGTAGTTGACACAGAGATTTATCCTGGTTCACCCTAAACTGTGGGCTACGTCCAGTCCTCAGAGTTCCTTCTGAGATTTCACTATCTCTTCAATTTTACAAGTATTCTTTGCGAGCCTCTTCAGGTCTCTACAATCAGTATTCTTTCACACTTAGCCTCTGCAGGCTATCTGTACTACTTTTTCTCATAAAAGTGTTTGAACACTTGTTACAGTAAAATAGCTCTCAACTAATTTGCACAATAAGCTCGTAGATGTAATTCAGCTAATTTTTCAACTCGACTAGCTTTGCTAAATTTTTCTCACTTTGTCTAACTATGCAATCTTCGACTTCGACTTGTATTTATAGCTTTCATCTCCAACTGCTTCTTGATTCTTATTTCTTGAATCTTTAAAGAAACGGTTATTCAGTTGAGTTCTGTAACTAACTCGAACTGACTCCTTCGTCTTCTTTTTGAATTTCGCATCTTCTTTTCTACGTCTGTATTTTATCGTCTGTGTTTTTGCGTCTACGTCTGCTTTTACTATTTCGCGTCTTCGTCTGCTTTACTATTAGCATCTGCGTCTGCGTCTGCTTTGCTTAGCGTCTGCGTCTGCTATTCTTTTTTGTCTGCGTCTACCTTACTTCATCTATATGACTTCGTCTGTATGTCTGTTTGCTTCGTTTATCTGACTTTGTCTGTTTTGCTTTTCTTTTTATTGATTCTCTTTTTGTTATACATCAAAATCATATCTAAGTAAAGTCATTTGGACTTAACAATCTCCCCCTTTTTGATGATAACAAATTATATACAAAAGAAAACAAAATACAATGTTTTGAAAAGAACACAAAAGCTTATCTTCAGAACTTCTTCTTTGACTTCTTCCTTTCTTCTTCTACTTCAGTCACACCTTCTTTTCTGATCATCCTCTTCTCTTCTGCTCATTCTCTTTTCCCCTTGTTCATTCTCTTCTTTTCTGCTCTTCTCCCCCTATTTGTTATAATAAAAATGATTAACGATGATGGCTCTTTAGCAGTTCTGTCATCATCTTCTTCAGATCATTCATCGTCTCCTTGATCTCGTTGACTTCTCCGCGTAATCTATTGAGTTCATCTGGTGAGTCCATCGATGAGGAGGCTTGATCAACATTTGCTGAGGGAGGAGTGAACGGTATTGTCGTAGTATAAGCATCAGAGGTCGGAATGTATTCATCATTGATCTTAATAGTTGGTGGACGAATAAACGTATCAGTTTCAGGAAGGTCTAAGTCAAACGGAGCAGGCAGCATCAGCAACTGTCTTCCTTTCTGTAGGAAAATCCCGGGGTTGTTCATCACATGAACACAGTGCGGAATTTAAAATTTTGAGTCCCGGGACATTCCCGAAAGCCAGGATCCAAGTGTATGTACAAACAATCAAACCATAACGACCAAAGGAGACCGTCTCTAACGGTATCCACGCAGAGGTCGGATAACCTAACCGGGACAAACCCTTTGACCCGGGAATAGCTAGACTAAGGAAAAGACTGCTAGATCTTACCTTAGCCTTGGAGAGCTTGAATCAACGATGATTGAAGAGAAGAAGCTTGGTGAATAAGAGAAGATGATCGATGGTGAGCAAAGGAGGAGAACTTTCTCTTTTCCTTTAACACTTTTGTCTTTCACAAAAACCCACGATGAAAACTCTGTGAATTAGGTTTAAAAATTTTCTTTTAAACCTCTTAACTCTTCATCCACGATCATGCCTCTTCACCTTTTCTATTTTGTCATTTAGTCATTAAATGTAACTAATGACTAAGCAAAATCAAAGAAGTTTCTAAAGCTTCTTCTTACCTCCCACGTATATGCTTATATATATATATATTAATTAATTAATTCTATAATTAATTAATAATATATATATATATTAATGTTGAAGTGGTCCAGTCACACTGGGGTCGGTCCTACAGCTCTTAGACTCCGCCCGTGAAAAATCACGGAGACCCTTTTCAAGAATGTCGATGTCGCGATCACATGGGACATATCCCAATCTCATCGGGATCCATTTAATCCTATTGCTCTCCAGATATCGGATCTCCGTCCAAACTATTTTCTGATTCTCCGAGTCACTCTTATGAGTGTGACCCATTAGGTTCCGGTTATGTTGGCCACTTAGATTAACACTTAATCGAGCAAGTCATGAGCGGTATCTAGCAACACATCATGACCCCAATTGACCGGAAAGTAATTAGTTTGACTAATGAAACCATATCACGAACCCTTCCATAGACAATTATTGTGCAATTCGTCCTTTCACCATGCTATACCCCACTTGGTTTGAGTATGGGCAATGTGTCAACTCTTACTAGACCGATCGATCAAATCTAGTCCAAGTGTAATCGGTTCTCGCCCTAGGACTCATTACTTGATATGTCCACGAAGACCCTCTTCATGACACATGTGTGCTCGGCCAGAGACTTCAAGTAATGATCCCGATAAGAGGCCATGGGTATCTCTTCTCGCTATCACGAAGTGGTGAATCCTCTATTGGCTACTCAATTACCTTCAATACCTCAAACTGCACTCCAATCACCACCCTATGAGCGACCTCTCGAAAGGCAACAAGGAATGGAGTCAAAGCACGAATCAAGACTCAAGATATCCTCGAGTACCTCAAGTCTAAGGATACTTGCACCATTGCTATGATGAGATTATCACTGACATTTGTATAGGACATCCATGTGATGATCTCATTGCAGGTCATCCAATGTACTTACTACCACTTGTAAGCATCCACATGTCAAATCTAAATATCTCAATATTTACAGTTTTCTGAGATCCACTGCTTGATCCAATCAAGGAGTTTGACATGTGCTAGTCTATCCGGATTAACGATGTCCAGTCTCATTAATCCTATGACTAGGGATAATTTAGATACTGACATAATTGCACATGATAGGAATCTCAGTAGTATGATCGCATCATAATTTCCATCATGCTATGTCATATATCATGGACTTCATAAATTTGATTAAAGATCACAATCAATTCATAATAAAATGAACATCAAATAAATGAAATATGCCTTGTTTTATTTATTCATAAAGTCTGTACATGACTATGAACAAAACGCGCTAAAGGGGATTGCCTTTAGGGCACTACTCTAACAATCTTATGGTACTGTACACATATAAGTCGACTTACACGAGTGGACAAGTCGACTTATCAGTACCGAGCAAGCACAAGTCGCCTTACACATGGTACAAGTCGACTTACACTTACAAATCTCCCACTTGACCTAAAGCCAATCGCCTTGGTATCTAATACCATAAGCGAGTACATGAGAATCAAAATTCTTCTGTGACAATGGTTTTGTCAGCAGATCGCAATATTCTCGCTCTGTGGAATTCTCTATCAGGACATCACCTCGAGCAATGATCTCCCGAATCAAATGGTATCGGCGGAGTACGTGTTTGGATCGCTGATGAGACCTTGGTTCCTTTGCCTGCGCAATAGCTCCATTGTTGTCACAATACAACTGTATGGGTCCATCACAGCTAGGAACCACACCAAGTTCAGTAATGAACTTCTTGATCCAAACGGCTTCTTTTGCTGCGTCTGATGCGGCAATGTACTCTGCCTCGGTCGTTGAATCGTGATGCGTCTCTGCTTGGAACTCTTCCAACTGACCGCTCCTCCATTCAGTGTGAAAACGTAACTGATTGGGACTCGAGTCGCCCTTATCAGATTGAAAAGCGGCATCTGTATGCCCGCCACTTGGAAATTTCCATCTCCATATATCAAGAAAACATCCTTAGTTCTTCGCAAGTACTTTAGGATATTCTTGATACCACCCAAAGATGACCTTCACCAGATCCGATTGGTATCCGCTTTCGTAACACTTAGAGCATATGATACATCGGGTCTCGTACATAGCATTGCGACATAATAGATCCTACTGCAGACGACACGGATCATATTCATACGCATCCTCTCGCCCTGTTTCCGAGGACACATAGACTTCGAGAGTGTTATCCCATGAGCAATGGGAGGAAACCCTCTCTTGGATTGCTCCATGCTAAACTTCTTTAGCACCTTGTCTATGTACGTTGACTGTGAAAGACCAAGCAACCTCTTCGATCTATCTCTATAAATCTTTATCCCAAGGATATAAGTTGTTTCTCCAAGGTCTTTCATGGCAAATTGTTTGGACAACCAAATTTTACAGATGCAAAGATAGAGACATCGTTTTCTAGTAACAATATGTCATCTACATATAACACAAGGAATACGATTGCAGTTCCATTAACCTTCTTGTACACACAGTGTTCATCCGAATTTTGTGAGAAACCAAACTCTTTGATTGTCTCATCAAAACGGATATTCCAACTCCTGGATGCTTACTTCAATCCATAAATGGATTTCTGAAGCTTGCATACCTTTTCGCCATCAGCGGAAATGAAGCCCTCAGGTTGTGTCATGTACACATCCTCAGCCAGATTTCCATTCAGAAAAGCTGTCTTCACATCCATTTGTCATATCTCATAATCATAATGAGCGGCAATAGCTAGGAGTATCCTAATGGATTTCAGCATTGCTACTGGACTGAAGGTCTCGTCATAGTCAACTCCTTGTCTTTGACGAAAGCCTTTAGCCACAAGCCTCGCTTTATAGGTAATCACATTACCATCCATGTCGGTTTTCTTCTTGAAAACCCATTTGCACCCTATAGATTTTATCCCTTCAGGTGCATCAACCAAAGTCCATACCTGGTTTTCATACATGGAATCCATTTCAGATTTCATGGCACGAAGCCATTTTTCAGACTCAACTCTTCGTAACCTCTTCATAGGTGGTAGGCTCATCATCCTCTATGAGCAATACGTCATTCTGCTCACTTACGAAATCCATATCTCTCGAAAGCAGAGCGTATCCTACTTGACCTCACGTAATTTCGTGTGAAGTAGAAGGTTGAACTGCTACCTCATCGTATGAGTTCTGCTTTGAGATCGAGCGATTGATCTGCGTCATTCGAGTATCTTGAACTTCTTCAAGTTCAACTTTGCTCCCATTGTCCTCTTTTAAAAGAAACTCTTCTCTAAAAGACAAGGCATGCGTTGAAACAAACACCTTTTGTTCCTCAAAGAAGGTAGAATTGATATCCTCTTGTTTCTTTAGGATATCCTACGAACAAACACTTGTCAGATTTTGCTTCAAGCTTATCTGACTTTGTCCGCTTCACATAAGCAGGACAACCCCATACTTTCAAATAAGAAAGATAAGGTTTCTTGTTAGTCCACATCTCATATGGAGTAACATCAACTGTCTTTGATGGAACTCTGTTTAACAAGTAAACAGTTGTCTCAAGCGCATACCCCCAAAAGGATTTTGGTAACTGTGCAAAGCCCATCATAGATCGAACCATGTCCAACAAGGTTCGATTTCTCCTTCTGCCACACCATTATTGTGGTGTGTGTAGGAGGAATCCATCGAGCTAAAATCCCATTATCTACGAGATAATCCAAAACTCTTGGTCTAAGTATTCACCACCACGATCGGATCGTAATGTTTTGATACTTTTACCAAGTTGTTTTTCTACTTCATTTCTGAATTGTTTGAACTTTTCAAACGCTTCAGATTTGTATCTCATTAGATACAGATACCCATATCGAGAATAATCATCGATAAAGGTAATGAAGTAACAACAACCATTTTCGCATGGATGGACATCGGACCACATACATCGAATGTATTAGATCTAATAATCCGATCGCTCACCCTTTCCTTAAAGGTAACTTAGTCATCTTGCCTAATAAACAAGATTCACATGTGTTATAAGATTCATAATCGAATGACCCTAAACTTCCATTCTTATGGAGCTTAGCGATGCGTCTCTCATTTATATGGCCAAGGCGACAATGCCATAAGTAAGTTGATTTTAAATTATCTCTTTTATGTCTTTTAGCGTCATTGACATTCATAACCGGATGTGACATATCTAATATGTAAATACCGTTGCATAATGTACCAGTACCATAAAGCATTCCATTTGAGCTAATAGAACAACCATTGTTACCAAAAGATAAATGGAAACTAGCTCTATTTAAACAAGAAATAGACAATATGTTCTTTGTTAACACGGGTACAAAATAACAATCATCCAAGTTAAGTACAAACCCACTGGGGAGTGTCAAAACATAAGTCCCTACGGCTAATGCAACAACTCTTGCTCTATTACCAACACGCAGGTCCATATCTCCCTTTATGAGCTGCCTACTGTCCCTGAGGCCCTGCATATCATTGCATATGTGTGAGCTACAACCGGTATCTAATACCCATATGTTATTATCAGAAACAGTATTAACCTCAATGACAAACATACGAAGAAGTCGAGGCATCGATGCCTTCTTACGCTTGATTCTTCCAGATAGACTTTGCGATTCGCCCAATGACCGATCTTACCGCAATGGAAGCAGGTACCTTTTGGTGCGATCTCTTTGGTCTTCTTCTTGCCTTTGGTGAGCTTCCTTTGGATTTTCCTTGGGTTTCTTACCTTCTTCTTCTTCTTTTCTTTTTCTTGGAACCAGAGGAAGAAGAATCCACCAATAAGAACGCCTTGCTATCTTGCTTGACGACATTGTTCTCTTTGTCGAAAGCGATTGATCAGCTCGGGAATTGTGGTGGATATTTGGTTCATCCGATAGTTCAACACAAACCGTGAATAACTATCGACAAGCCAACAAGAATCAAGTCTATACTTAACTCACAATTCATCACGAAACCTAAGACACCAACCTCTCAATATAGCCATTCATCTTGATGCATATTGCACCGCAGATGAACCAGAGTCATCTTCGTTGTGAAGAGCAACCTTGAGGTCTCGAACCGCTCGAACTGAGCTTTCTCAAACAACTCGTAGATGAAACACTATCGTGTGAGCATCCATAGACTCGTCTTCGCTTCGCAGCTCGGTGACATCGATGCAAGCATAATGCAGGTGGCTATGTCACTGTCTTTTAGATGCTTACGATATGCCTTCTGATTATCATCAGAAGCTCCTTCAGCAAGTGGATCCGGAAGCGGAAAATCAAGGATATATCCTAGATCCTCAGATCTGAGAACAATTCTCAGATTTCGCAGCCAATCAAGAAAATTTGGTCCAGTTAATTTGTTTGAGTCCATTATGTAGGAAAATCCCGGGGTAGGCATCACATACCCACGGTGCGGAATTTAAAATTTTGAGTCCCGGGACATTCCCGAAAGCCAGGATCCATGTGTATGTACAAACAATCAAACCATAATGACCAAAGGAGACCGTCTCTAACGGTATCCACGCAGAGGTTTGAAAACCTAACCGGACAAACTCTTTGACCGGAATAGCTAGACTAAAGAAAAGAGTGCTAGCTCTTACCTTAGCCTTGGAGAGCAGATGAAATGATCTTGGTGGAGCCTTGGAGAAGTAGAAGCAATCTTGCGAGGATGAGAGGAAGAAGATGAAAACAAGATTTTCAAAGCTTAACTTTTAAGCTTTCGGTTCTTCCTTCTAAAACCCACGACCAAGCTTCCTTCCAATACTTCTTCTATGTATATTTAACACTTAAGACACATATAAAAGCTTGGTGGAAGGCTATCCACGTAGATGGCATAAAAAGGTGCCTTAAAATGCTAAATCATCATTAAGTTTGACTTTTCAAACTTATTAACTTCTCCATTCTTATGGCTTCCACGAAAATCAACATATATTTATATAATTAATTAATTATTTAATTAATTAATTAATATATATAATTGCTGAAGTGGTCCAATAAAGCGAGGTCGGTTCTACGCTACTTGTCGAGCCCCGATTTAAAAAATCGCCGGAGACCCTTTTCAGCAATGTCGATGTCGCGATCTCATCGGGACATATCTCAATCTCATCGGGATCCATTTAATCCTATTGCTCTCCAGATATCGGATCTCTGTCTGAAACTATTTTACAGATTCTCCGAGTCACTCTTATGCGTGTGACCCATTAGGTTCCCGGCTATTTTGGCCACTTAGATTAACACTTAATCGAGCAAGTTCTGAGCGGTATCCTAGCAACACATCATGCCCCCCATTTGACCGGAAAGTAATTGGTTTGACTAATGAAACCATATCACGAACCCTTCCATAGACAATTACCGTGCAATTCGTCCTTTCACCATGCTATACCCCACTTGGTTTGAGTATGGGCAATGTGTCAACTCTTACTAGGTGATCGGATCAAATCTAGTCCAAGTGTAATCTGTTCTCGCCCTAGGACTCATTACTTTATATGTCCATGAAGACCATCTTCATGACATATGTATGCTCCGGCCAGAGACTTCAAAGTAATGATCCCGATAAGAGGCCATGGGTATCTCTTCTCGCTATCACGAAGTGGTGAATCCTCTATTGGCTACTCAATTACCTTGAATACCTCAAGTGTACCCAATCACCACCCTATGAGCGACCTCGAAAGGCAACAAGGAATGGAGTCAAAGTACGTAA
The DNA here is from genome assembly GCA_029891385.1 of Erythroxylum novogranatense. NCBI lineage: Eukaryota > Viridiplantae > Streptophyta > Magnoliopsida > Malpighiales > Erythroxylaceae > Erythroxylum > Erythroxylum novogranatense. The sequence goes on along the minus strand of CM057229.1, from coordinate 40,021,653 downwards.
TCAAGATCAAGATATCCTTGAGTACCTCAAGTCTAAGGATACTTGCACCATTGTTATGATGAGATTATCACTGACATTTGTATAGGACATCCATGTGATGATCTCATAGCAGGTCATCCAATGTACTTACTACCACTAGTAAGCATCCACATGTCAAATCCAAATATCTCAATATTTACAGTTTTCTGAGATCCACTGCTTGATCCAATCAAGGTGTTTGACATGTGCTAGTCTATCCGGATTAACGATGTCTAGTCTCATTAATCCTATGACTAGGGATAATTTAGATACTGACATAATTGCACATGATAGGAATCTCAATAGTATGATCACATCATAATTTCCTTCATGCTATGTCATGTATCGAGGACTTCATTAATTTGATTAAAGATCATTATCAATTCATAATAAAATGAATATCAAATAAATGAAATATGCCTTGCTTTATTTATTCATAAAGTCTGTACATGACTATGAACAAAATGCGCTAAAGGGGATTGCCTTTAGGCCACTACTCTAACAATCTCCCACTTGACCTAAAGCCAATCGCCTTGGTATCTAATACCATAAGCGAGTACATGAGAATCAAAATTCTTCTGTGGCAATGGCTTTGTCAGCGGATCAAGAATGTTCTACTCGTGGAATTCTCTCTATCGGGACATCACCTCGAGCAATGATCTCCGAATCAAATGGTATTGGCGAGTACGTGTTTGGATCGTGATGAGACCTTGGTTCCTTTACTCACAGAATAGCTCCATTGTTGTCACAATACAATGTATGGGTCCATCACAACTAGGAACCACACCAAGTTCGAAATGAACTTCGATCCAAACTGCTTCCTTTCTCGCATCCGATGCCGCAATGTACTCGCCTCGCCGTTGAATCGTGATCGTCTCTGTTTGGAACTCTTCCAACCGATCGCCCGCCATTTAGTGTGAAAACATAACTGATTGGGACACGAGTCGTCCTTATCAGATTGAAAGCGGCATCAGATGCCCGCTCACTTGAGATTTCCATCTCCAAATATCAAGAAAACATCCTTAGTTCTTCGCAAGTACTTTAGGATATTCTTGACAGCCACCCAGTGACCTTCACCAGGATCCGATTGGTATCTGCTCGTAACACTTAGAGCATATGATACATCGGGTCTCGTACATAGCATTGCGTACATAATAGATCCTACTGCAGACGACACGGATCATATTCATACGCATCCTCTCATCCCGTGTCTTAGGACACATGGACTTGAGTGTTATCCCATGAGTAATGGGAAGAAACCCTCTCTTGGATTGCTCCATGCTAAACCTCTTTAGCACCTTGTCTATGTACGTTGACTGTGAAAGACCAAGCAACCTCTTCGATCTATCTCTATAGATCTTTATCCCAAGGATATAAGTTGCTTCTCCAAGGTCTTTCATGGCAAATTGTTTGGACAACCAAATTTTTACTGACAAAGATTGAGACATCGTTTCCTAGCAAAATATGTCATCTACATATAATACAAGGAATACGATCGCAGTTCCATTAACCTTCTTGTACACACAATGTTCATCCGGATTTTGTGAGAAACCAAACTCTTTGATTGTCTCATCAAAACGGATATTCCAACTCCTGGATGCTTGCTTCAATCCATAAATGGATTTCTGAAGCTTGCATACCTTTTCGCCATCTGCGGAAATGAAGCCCTCAGGTTGTGTCATGTACACATCCTCAGCCAGATTTCCATTCAGGAAAGCTGTCTTCACATCCATTTGCCATACCTCGTAATCATAATGAGCGACAATGGCTAGGAGTATCCTAATGGATTTAAGCATTGCTCTATCGATCAAGGTCTCGCCATAGTCAACTCCTTGTCTTTGACGAAAGCCTTTGGCCACAAGCCTTGCTTTATAAGTAATCACATTACCATCCATGTCAGTCTTCTTCTTGAAAACCCATTTGCACCCTATAGGTTTTATCCCTTCAGGTGCATCAACCAAAGTCCATACTTGGTTTTCATACATGGAATCCATTTGATTTCATGGCACGAAGCCATTTTCGCACTCAACTCTTGTAACCTCTTCATAGGTGGTAGGCTCATCATCCTCTATGAGCAATCGTCATTCTGTTCACTCATGAGAAATCCATATCTCTAGAACAAAGTCGTATCCTCTTGACCCTACAATTTCGTGTTTAGTAGAAGGTTGATCTGTTACCTCATCTCGTATGAGTTCTGATTTGAGTTCGAGCGATTGATCCGCTCGTCGTGAGAGCATCTTGAACTTCTTCAAGTTCAACTTTGCTCCCACTCGTCCTCTTTTAAAAGAAACTCTTTATCTAAAGACAGCATGCATCAAACAAACACCTTTTGTTCCTCAGCAAGGTAGAATTGATATCCTCTTGTTTCTTTAGGATATCCTACGAACAAACACTTGTCAGATTTTGTTTCAAGCTTATCTGACTGTGTCCACTTCACATAAGCAGGACAACCCCATACTTTCAAATAAGAAAGATAAGGTTTCTTGTTAGCCCACATCTCATATGGAGTAACATCAACTGTCTTTGATGGAACTCTGTTTAACAAGTAAACAGCTGTCTCAAGGGCATACCCCAAAAGGATTTTGGCAATTGTAAAAGCCATCATAGATCGAACCATGTCCAACAAGGTTCGATTTCTCCTTCTCGCCACACCATTATCTTTGTGGTGTGTAAGGAGGGTCCATTGAGATAAAATCCCATTATCTCTGAGATAATCCAAAAACTCTTGATCTAAGTATTCACCACCACGATCGGATCATAATGTTTTGATACTTTTCCCAAGTTGGTTTTCTACTTCATTTTTGAATTGTTTGAACTTTTCAAACGCTTCAGATTTGTATCTCATCAGATACAGGTACCCATATCGAGAATAATCATCGATAAAGGTAATGAAGTAATGGCAACCACTTCTGGCATGGATGGACATCGGACCACATACATCTGAATGTATTAGGTCTAATAATCCAGTCGCTCGTTCACCCTTTCCCTTAAAAGGTAACTTAGTCATCTTGCCTAATAAACAAGATTCACATGTGTCATAAGATTCATAATCGAATGACCCTAAACTTCCACTCTTGTGGAGCTTAGCGTCGTCTCTCATTTATATGGCCAGGCGACAATGCCATAAGTAAGTTGATTTTAAATTATCTCTTTTATGTCTTTTAGCGTCATTGACATTCATAGCTGGATGTGACATATCTAATATGTAAATTCCATTGCATAATGTACCAGTACCATAAAGCATTCCATTTGAGCTAATAGAACAACCATTGTTACCAAAAGACAAATGGAAACCAAATCTATTTAAACAAGAAAGATAATATGTTCTTTGTTAACACGGGTACAAAATAACAATCATCCAAGTTAAGTACAAGCCCACCTGGGAGTGTCAAAATATAAGTTCCTACGGCTAATGCAAAGAACCCTTGCTCCATTGCCAACACGCAGTCCATTTCTCCCTTTATGAGTCGCCATCGTCCTCGAGGCCCGTGATATCATTACATATGTGTGAGCCACAACCGTATCTAATACCCATATGTTATGATCGAAGCGAAGATAACCTCAATGACAAACATACGAAGAAGTCGAGGCATCCGATGCCTTCTTCGCTTGATTCTTCCAGATAGATTTTGCGATTCGCCTCCAATGACCGGCCTTACCGCAATGGAAGCGGTACCTTTTGGTGCATCTCTTTGGTCTTCTTCTTGCCTTTCGCTGCACTTCCTTTCGCTTCGAGCCTTTTTCTTCTTCTGTTTCCTCTTCTTGGAACCAGAGGAAGAAGAATCCACCAATAAGAACGCCTTGCTATCTTGCTTGACAAATTGTTTCATTGCCTTGAGCAGATTGATCACTCGGAATTGTGGTGGATATTTGGTTCATTCGATAGTTCAACACAAACTGTGAATAACTATCTGACAAACCAACAAGAATTAAGTCTATACTTAACTCAGAATCCATCACAAAACCTAAGACGGCCAACCTCTCAATATAGCCATTCATCTTCAATGCATATTGCACTGCAGATGAACCAGGAGTCATCTTCGTTGTAAAGAGCAACCTTAAGGTCTCGAACCGTTCGGACCGTGCTTGCTCATCAAACAACTCTCTAAGATGAAACACTATCGTGTGAGCATCCATAGACTCGTGCTGCTTCTGCAGCTCAGGTGACATCGATGCAAGCATAATGCAGGTGGCTATGTCACTGTCTTTTAGATGCTTACGATATGCCTTCTAATCATCATCAGAAGCTCCTTCAGGAAGTGGATCCGGAAGCGGAAAATCAAGGATATATCCTAGATCCTCAGATCTGAGAACAATTCTCAGATTACGCAGCCAATCAAGAAAATTTGGTCCAGATTAATTTGTTTCGAGTCCATTAGAAGCGAAGATTCACACTGGTCGACATCTTCAACCAACCTAAACGTAGAGAGAGAAAGAAAGATAGAATAGAATTAAATGTATGACCATAAGGACTTAAATGACATACATATGGCTCCCACTAGTTTCAATAGAATCCATAACCCTCATCATGAATCCAAGAAACAAAATGGCACATTGACCTAGTGGGTCGATATCCGACATTGCTAAGAATGACCTTGAGGTTAGCTCAACAAGTCACCTTAGGTCAATCGGTAGGTATCGATCATACCAATTGCATCTCTAATGCAACTATCGCCCGAGGCTATCAACGGTTGATGTATGCACATACATTGGGTTATCAACACTGATGCGTGTACATCGATGTACACTACCCAATTCGCCTCTGTCACGCTGACCTTGAGGTTAGCTCAACAAATCAACGCTTCTAGGCAAACCGACCCATTAATCCGAAAATCTTATTTTCATGGTTTGAACATATTCAGATAGAGTGAGCTTGAGGTTAGCTCAACAACCCAACCCTATAAGAACTACGGTTCTTGCCATATTAATGGAAGGCGTTAGTTTTCATATTTTAAGTTGAGGGATTTTAGGTCTCATCTAATTAATCTCATCCAAGGATCATAGTCACCATGACTATATGGTGCGATTTAGGCATCGCATCAATCACATTGAATTCATACCGAAAATCACCCATCATCCCACTAAGGCATGATATAAGTCGACTTGTATATGTATAAGTCGACTTATGGCTCTCATATAAGTCGACTTATGCATGTGTAAGTCGACTTGTGTAATCATAGATGAACAAGTCGACTTGTACCATCAGGCAAGTCGACTTATTAATCTGATGCACCAAACAAGTCGAGTTATGAACATATAAGTCGACTTGTTCATCAGGCATTTGGAATTGCTATCTAATCGCTAATTCTCAATCCGTGCATTTTCAATTCACAATACCATATACCAAGTATATTATCCTTTATATTAATGTGCTAATGAAACATTTTCATCAAATCATGCTTGCCAAATAGTCATACTATATGAGAAAAACTTGAAACCGATTAATCCACCATTAATCACTAGATTTCCACATAATTCAAGGACACCAAATAATCATGCTAAGTATCTCTAGGTAGGCTACACGTTATCAAGATTACTTCGGCACTTGTCACAAAATTGTGACGGCCAAAATAACCAAGATAACGGAATAAGCTAACGAGACGCTAAAGTGACCTATTCGACATCCAAAAATTATTAGAAACCAAATTTCAAGAATCTCATTTTGGGATGCATGCCACATCAATATAACACATTTTTAATCACTATAAAAATGATTCAAGGCATTGGAACTGAAAATAACACAAGCAATCATTTCAAACAAAACAGCCCCAGCATGTTTCTCAAAACTGCCAAGCTCTGTCTTTTGCTCAAAATGATCATTGAAACACTTTCAATAAATTCTGAGAAAATTAAAGAGGTTAAAACATGTTCCCAACATGCTCCATGAATTTTTCCAGGATTTATTTCCCACAAAAACTCATTGAACCTCAGAAATCTAGTCGAACCAGAATCTGTGTTCTCCAACACAGACATTCCCAACAGCACACAAGAAATTCGGAAATAAATAGTAAATCACCTTGAAAACAATTTTACATACATAGAGACATTCAAAAACATCTTAGGGACATGTCGGTGAAAACCAATCCGAAAAAATTTTTTTCTAGAATTTCTTCTCGAATTTACAAGCATACCTGTTTCAGAAACGTTCAACAAGACAGCATCCGAAACTTAGGGAATTAAATTAGCAAAACCATATCAATCGACATCGATAAATTTTTTTCTTTTATAGACACATTCAGCAACATCTTATGAGCAAGTCTATGGCAGAAAATTTCGAAAACCCTAAGTCTATACTGATTTCGAAATTCACAGAAGCAGCATGCTACACAGCTCAATTCACAATGGAATTCGACCTAGTTATCATTAATTTGAATATACAACACAAGCGGCTTTGATACCACTGTAGGAAAATCCGGGTAGGCATCACATGCCCACGGTGCTAAATTTAAAATTTTGAGTCCCGGGACATTCCGAAAGCCAGGATCCATGTGTATGTACAAACAATCAAACCATAACGACCAAAGGAGACCGCCTCTAACTCAGATCCACGCAGAGGTCTGAAACCTAACCGGGACAAACTCTTTTGACCCGGGAATAGCTAGACTAAAGAAAAGAGTGCTAGCTCTTACCTTAGCCTTGGAGAGCAGATGAAATGATCTTTGTGGAGCCTTGGAGAAGTAGAAGCAATCTTGCGAGGATGAGAGGAAGAAGATGAAAACAAGATTTTCAAAGCTTAACTTTTAAGCTTTCGGTTCTTCCTTCTAAAACCCACGACCAAGCTTCCTTCCAATACTTCTTCTATGTATATTTAACACTTAAGACACATATAAAAGCTTGGTGGAAGGCTATCCATGTAGATGGCATAAAAAGGTGCCTTAAAATGCTAAATCATCATTAAGTTTGACTTTTCAAACTTATTAACTTCTCCATTCTTATGGCTTCCACGAAAATCAACATATATTTATATAATTAATTATTTATTTACTTAATTAATTAATATATATAATTGCTGAAGTGGTCCAGTCAAACTGGGGTCGGTTCTACCGGCCTATCGGGCCCCGCCGGCGAAAAATCGCCGGAGACTCTTTTCAACAATGTCGATGTCGCGATCTCATCGGGACATATCCCAATCTCATCGGGATCCATTTAATCCTATTGCTCTCCGATATCGGATCTCTCGTCTCAAACTATTTTACTGATTCTCCGAGTCACTCTTATGCGTGTGACCCATTAGGTTCCCGCTATTTTGGCCACTTAGATTAACACTTAATCGAGCAAGTCATGAGCGGTATCTAGCAACACATCACGACCCCCAATTGACCGGAAAGTAATTGGTTTGACTAATGAAACCATATCACTTAACCCTTCCATAGACAATTACCGTGCAATTCGTCCTTTCACCATGCTATACCCCACTTGGTTTGAGTATGGGCAATGTGTCAACTCTTACTAGACCGATCGGATCAAATCTAGTCCAAGTGTAATCTGTTCTCGCCCTAGGACTCATTACTTTATATGTCCATGAAGACCATCTTCATGACATATGTATGTCTCGGCGCCAAAGACTTCAAAGTAATGATCCCGATAAGAGGCCATGGGTATCTCTTTCGCTATCACGTAAGTGGTGAATCCTCTATTGGCTACTCAATTACCTTGAATACCTCAAGTCGCACTCCAATCACCACCCTATGAGCGACCTCGAAAGGCAACAAGGAATGGAGTCAAAGTACGTAATCAAGACTCAAGATATCCTCGAGTACCTCAAGTCTAAGGATACTTGCACCATTGCTATGATGAGATTATCACTGACATTTGTATAGGACATCCATGTGATGATCTCATAGCAGGTCATCCAATGTACTTACTACCACTAGTAAGCATCCACATGTCAAATCCAAATATCTCAATATTTACAATTTTCTGAGATCCACTGCTTGATCCAATCAAGGTGTTTGACATGTGCTAGTCTATCCGGATTAATGATATCCAGTCTCATTAATCCTATGACTAGGGATAATTTAGATACTGACATAATTGCACATGATAGGAATCTCAATAGTATGATCACATCATAATTTCCTTCATGCTATGTCATGTATCAGGGACTTCATTAATTTGATTAAAGATCATTATCAATTCATAATAAAATGAATATCAAATAAATGAAATATGCCTTGCTTTATTTATTCATAAAGTCTGTACATGACTATGAACAAAATGCGCTAAAGGGGATTGCCTTTAGGGCACTACTCTAACACATTAGGGCGCGAAGATTCACACTGGTCGACATCTTCAACCAACCTAAACATAGAGAGAGAAAGAAAGTTAGAATAGAATTAAATGTATGATCATAAGGACTTAAATGACATACATATGGCTCCCACTAGTTTCAATAGAATCCATAACCCTCATCATGAATCCAAGAAACAAAATGGCACAATGACCTAGTGGGTCGATATCCGACATTGCTAAGAATGACCTTGAGGTTAGCCCAACAAGCCACCTTAGGTCAATCGGTAGGTATCGGTCATACCAATTGCATCACGAATGCAACTATCGCTCAGTGCTATCAACAGTTGATGTATGCATATACATTGGGTTATCAACACTTGATGCGTGTACATCTGATGTACACTACCCAATGTCGCCTCTATCCACGTTGACCTTGAGGTTAGCTCAACAAATCAACGCTTCTAGGAAAACCGATCCATTAATCCGAAAATCACATTTTCATGGTTTGAACATATTCGTATAGAGTGAGCTTGAGGTTAGCTCAACAACCCAACCCTATAAGAACTCTGGTTCTTACCATATTAATGGAAGGCGTTAGTTTTCATATTTTAAGTGAGGGATTTTAGGTCTCATCTTTCCGATCTCATCCAAGCTATAGGATCATAGTCACTTGACTATATGGACTGATTTAGGCATTATATCAATCATATTGAATTCATACGAATATCATCCATCATCCCACCTCACTGATACATGTCGACTTATTCGATACAAGTCGACTTATCTTTGTCATGCATGTACAAGTCACCTTATACCAAAGATACAAGTCGACTTATACGACTCTTGACATGTAAATCGACTTATCAACCTGCATAAGTCGCCTTACACAAGGAAATTTGCTATCTAGTCGGCTAATTCTCAATCCAGGCATTTCCAATTCACAATACCATATACCAAGTATATTATCCTTTATATTAATGTGCTAATGAAACATTTTCATTGAAACATGCATGCCATATAGTCAAACTATATATGAAAACCTTGAAACCGATTAATCCACCATTAATCACTAGATTTCTACATAATTCAAAGACACCAAATAATCATACTAAATAGCTCTAGATAGTCTACACATTATCAAGATTACTCCGGCACTTGTCAAAAAAATTGCGACGGCCAAAATAAGCAAGATAATGGAATAAGCTAATAAGACGCTAAAGTAACCTATTCACCATCCGAAAATTATTGGAAACCCAATTTCAAGAATCTCATTTTGGGATGCATGCCAAATCAATATAACACATTTTTAATCACTATAAAAATGATTCAAGGCATTGGAACCAAAAATAACACAAGCAATCATTTCAAACAAAATAGCAAAGATGTTTCTCAAACCGCCAAGCTCGCTTTTGCTCACAATGATCATTGAAAAATTTAAATAAATGCTGAGAAAATTACAGAGGTTAAAACATGTTCCTAACATGCTCCATGAATGTTTCCAGGATTTATTTCCACAAAGCTCATTGAACCTCAAAGAATCTAGCTGAACCAGAATCTGTGTTTGCAGCAGATACAAGAAATTCGGAAATAAATAGTAAATCACCTTGAAAACATTTTTCCATCCACAGAGACATTCAAAACATCTTAGGGACATGTTGGTGAAAACCAATCCGAAAACAATTTTCTAGAATTTCTTCTCGAATTTACAAGCATACCTGTTTAAACGCTCAACAAGACAGATCCAAACTTGAGGGAATTAAATAGCAAAACATATCAAACGACATCGATAAATTTTTTCCTTTTATAGACACATTCCAAAACATCTTATGAGCAGGTCTATGCAAGAAAATTTTGAAAACCCTAATTCTACACTGGTTCGAAATTGCACACAGTCAGCATGCTACACAGCTCAATTCACAAAGGAATTCCGACCTAGTTATCATTTCAACTGTTTATACAACACAAGCGGCTCTGATACCACTGTAGGAAAATCCCAGGGTTGTTCATCACATGAACACAGTGTGAAATTTAAAATTTTGAGTCCCGGGACATTCCCGAAAGCCAGGATCCAAGTGTATGTACAAACAATCAAACCATAACGACCAAAGGAGACCGTCTCTAACGGTATCCACGCAGAGGTCGGATAACCTAACCGGGACAAACCCTTTGACCCGGGAATAGCTAGACTAAGGAAAAGACTGCTAGATCTTACCTTAGCCTTGGAGAGCTTGAATCAACGATGATTGAAGAGAAGAAGCTTGGTGAATAAGAGAAGATGATCGATGGTGAGCAAAGGAGGAGAACTTTCTCTTTTCCTTTAACACTTTTGTCTTTCACAAAAACCCACGATGAAAACTCTGTGAATTAGGTTTAAAACTTGTCTTTTAAACCTCTTAACTCTTCATCCACGATCATGCCTCTTCACCTTTTCTATTTTGTCATGTAGTCATTAAATGTAACTAATGACTAAGCAAAATCAAAGAAGTTTCTAAAGCTTCTTCTTACCTCCCACGTATATGCTTATATATATATATTAATTAATTAATTCTATAATTAATTAATAATATATATATATATATATATATTAATGCTGAAGTGGTCCAGTCACACTAGGGTCGGTCTTACCGGCCTGCCGGGCCCTGCCGGCGAAAAATCACCGGAGACCTTTTTCAGCAATGTCGATGTCGCGATCACATCGGGACATATCCCAATCTCATCGGGATCCATTTAATCCTATTGCTCTCCAGATATCGGATCTCGTCCAAATTATTTTACAGATTCTCCGAGTCACTCTTACGCGTGTGACCCATTAGGTTCCGGTTATGTTGGCCACTTAGATTAACACTTAATCTGAGCAAGTCATGAGCGGTATCTAGCAACACATCATGACCCTAATCGACCGAAAAGTAATTGGTTTGACTAACGAAACCATATGACTAACCCTTCCATAGACAATTATCGTGCAATTAGTCCTTTCACCATGCTATACCCCACTTGGTTTGAGTATGGGCAATGTGTCAACTCTTACTAGACCGATCGATCAAATCTAGTCCAAGTGTAATCGCCTCGCCCTAGACTCATTACTTGATATGTCCACGAAGACCCTCTTCATGACACATGTGTGTCTCGCCAGAGACTTCCAAGTAATGATCCCGATAAGAGGCCATGGGTATCTCTTCTGCTATCAAAGAAGTGGTGAATCCTCTATTGGCTACTCAATTACCTTCGAATACCTCAAACTGTACCCAATCACCACCCTATGAGTGACCTCTGAAAGGCAACAAGGAATGGAGTCAAAGCACGTAATCAAGACCAAGATATCCTTGAGTACCTCAAGTCTAAGGATACTTGCACCATTGCTATGATGAGATTATCACTGACATTTGTATAGGACATCCATGTGATGATCTCATGGCAGGTCATCCAATGTACTTACTACCACTAGTAAGCATCCACATGTCAAATCTAAATATCTCAATATTTACGCTTTTTGAGATCCACCGCTGATCCAATCAAGGAGTTTGACATGTGCTAGTCTATCCGGATTAACGGTGTCCAGCCTCATTAATCCTATGACTAGGATAATTTAGATATCGACATAATTGCACATGATAGGAATCTCAGTAGTATGATCGCATCATAATTTCCTTCATGCTATGTCATATATCATGGACTTCATAAATTTGATTAAAGATCACAATCAATTCATAATAAAATGGACATCAAATAAATGAAATATGCCTTGCTTTATTTATTCATAAAGTCTGTATATGACTATGAACAAAACGCGCTAAAGGGGATTGCCTTTAGGGCACTACTCTAACAATCTTATGGTACTGTACACATATAAGTCGACTTACACGAGTGGACAAGTCGACTTATCAATACCTAGCAAGCACAAGTCGCCTTACACATGGTACAAGTCGACTTACACTTACACTTTCAGGTGTAATGCTTCTGCTTGAATAGACAGTGTATTAGACAAAGATCTAATACGCAGAACTGTCTGAACAAGGAACTCAATAAACGTCCCTGTTATTACTCTTCCTCCCACTGGACAGTCTTCTTGCTTGTCAGTATAACTGCAGCTCGCTTCATCTTTATTCAGTGTAGAAGCGCATGCCTCATCAATTCTATGCACTTCTTCTGCTATTCGATCTGCGGACAAAATCATCACAAACTTCTTCAGGAAATAGCTTCGACTTTCCCTTAGTCAAATCCAAAGGATATCTTAGCTGAATGTCTGGTGCAACCTTTATTTCGGTCTCCTCTGTGATCGAAAAAATAGTACACAACTTACAGGGAATTTTTGTAGGGTATGGCTTGGTAGCAGCATCCCTCAAAGCATCGTAGAAAATCTTTTCATCTTCTTTCAGTAAGTCCCATGTGTCACTATTTATCGACATAGGTTATACGAAAGCCACTGTCTTCTTTATTGGTTGACTACAGATTGCAATAGCAGTTCTCCTTCTAGTAATAACTTCAACCATTCTGATCTTCAGCTTATGTTTTCTCAAAAACTTATGATAATTGAATACCATCAGACAAGGTTCATCATTATCTGAGTCTGATTCTACTGTTGCCTCTGGTTGTGCTTCAATAGGATTCTCCTGAACCGGGCTTTGCTCCACTGGTTCCTCCTGTTGAGCAATGGGGATTTCCTGAACTGTTCTCTGCTCAGTTTCTTTTTCTTTTTGAGCAGCTTCAAAGGTTTCTTTCTTTCGACTATCTTCCCCAGCAGTTGACATGGTCGTCTTTCGACTAATCTTCTTAGTCTTGTCTTCTGCATCAGTCAGTCTTGAAGATTTCTGTACTTGAGATTTTTCTTCAGATTCAGATTTTCTTCTTCTCGCCTCTATGGCTTTTCTGGCTGTATCCTCTTCCAGAATAGAGACTAAGGATCTTGTTGCTCTAGGTGCACGAGATTAAGAGGATTGTTCCTGACTCTGTTCTCTGGCAATCTTTTCTTCTTGTTTCCTTAGAGTCCAAATCCTCGGTGATCTCCTCGCCTTCTTCGTAACTTCACTTAAAAGACTTTCTCCTTGTCTTTTTGGCGCACCTTCTTCTGTCCTCCGAGGTTGACTTACTTGATTTTAGGACTACTTTGCTTTATCACGGTCTTCTGTTGTTCTTCTTATTTCATCCGCAGGCGATCTCATACTTTGTTGAGTTCGAGAACTTGAAGCATGAGTCTTCTTCGAAACACGCTCCCCCTCAGTTCTTGTTCTCCTTGAAGAGTCAGCTTCTTCTTTAATCACTATCCTCAAACCCATTCGCCGTATTGTGATTGAATCAATCTTACTTTTCACTGGTACAATCCTTCTATTTCCTTTGTGTAGAAGGATTCCGGATTCCTTAAAAATCCTTGTAAGAAGCATACCGTAAGGATAGCTATTTGTATCCTTCATCCCCTTAATCATGTAGTGAAAGATTAAGAAGGGTAAATCAATAGGGTTACGATTCAGGAGGTAAAACAAGCATTGTTCATCCAGGGTAGTCACCAAATGTCTTAAACCTGCTCTGGGTAAAATGCAATTAAACAAAATCGCATGAAGGACCCTAGCCTTTGGAACCAAACTAGAGGTCTCCCTCTCCTATAGGTCATTGGCTCCATATAATTGTCTTCTGACATCTTCTTCTCTGATACCAACTTGGGACATCCAACTGGCCTTGGTAGATAGAATCTCACCAACTGATGGACAATCAGTCACCTTCCTTATCAGCTCCTTAGTCACGACAACAGATACACCGTCTACTGAACATACGATAGTGTTGTCTATAAGTTGAGCGTTCTTTCAGAACTCGAATACCTCATTGGTATACACTGGTTCTTGTACCTGGAAGAAATTTCTCCAACCAGCTCTTGCAATCTCTGGTTCTACGTCCATTCCATCATTCCTCAATAACTCGAAATCCACATGCCTTCCGAATATCATAGCTGCCTCCATTGCCTCATAATGAAAACTGTTTCTAGATTGCCTCATAATGAAAACTGTTTCTAGAAAGCTCTTCGTCTAGGGTAGGATGATTGGGAGAAATTTTGAAAGCAAGATGAACCGACTAGAGATGAGAGTAACCGCAATGATTTCAGCTTTAGGCTACTTATAGGAGTATAGTCCGTTTTATTCTAGAATCATTAAGATCCTCGAGATTATTAGATTTTTCCCTCCAAAAATTCCTTGTGAGAGAAGTTACCAGTTGTACCTCACTGTTTCTAACGTCGTTAGTTTTGACGTTACTTTAGCCTGACTGTTCACTTAACATAACCATGTTAAGATTGCGTCTGATCTTCTAGAACCGTTCTTCACTCAGTGGTTTGGTGAAGATGTCTGCCCACTGATGTTCTGTTTCGATGAACTGTAGACACACCACCTTCCTCTGAACATAGTATCTCAGGAAGTGATGTCTAACTTCGATATGCTTCACTCTAGAATGCTGAATCGGATTCTTTGACAGATTGATTGCACTTGTGTGTCGCAGTAGATTGGAATCTCCTCTTCTTAAACTGAATAGTCTTCAAGTTGATATTTGATCCATAACGTCGTGAACAACAGAATCATGCGTATATATACTCGCTTGGCGGTTGATAGAGCGATTGAGCTTTGTCTCTTGCTTGACCAGGAAACTAGGTTTGCGCCAAGAAAATGATATCCTCCACTTGTGCTCTTTCTTTCGATTCTATCTCCGGTATAGTCCGCATCACAATATCCGATTAACCTGAAATCTTTACTTTTCTTAAACATTAAGCAAAGATCAGTAGTACCTGCGAGATATCTCATAATTCTTTTAACAAAGAATAAATGAGACTCTCTAGATCGGCTGAAATCTTGCACACAAGCATACACCGAACAAAAGATCGTGTCTACTTGTCAGAAGAAACAAGAAAGAACCGATCATCCCTCTATACAGGGTTTGATCCACCTTCTTACCAAGTTCATCTTTGGACAAAAGGTTTGAAGGATGCATCGGAGTCGTCATAGGCTTCACATTATTCATATCAAATTTGGACAACAGTTCTTTCACATACTTTTGTTGATGAATGAAAATTTTCTCTTCGATTTGCTTAACTTGCAACCCAAGAAAGAACTTTAATTCACCCATCATGCTCATTTCAAACTCTTTCTTCATTAGACTCTCAAACTTCATGCATAACTTGTTTGAAGTAGCACCAAACATGATATCATCAACGTAAATCTGAACTAAAATAAAATCATTCTGAAAGTTTTTCCTAAAGAGCGTCTTATCGACTTGACCTCTACTGAAACTATTTTTTAAAAGAAAAGTACTCAGATGATCATACCAAGCTCTAGGAGCTTGTTTCAGGCCGTATAAGGCTTTATGAAGTCTATAGACATGGTCTGGAGTTTTAACATCCTCGAAACCAGGTGGTTATTTAACATACACCTCTTCGTCTATAAAACCATTCAGAAAGGCACTCTTCACATCCATCTGAAATAGTTTTATATCATGACAGACCGCATATGCCAGCAATATCCTAATGGCTTCAAGTCTTGCTACTGGAGCATATGTCTCATTGTAGTCTATTCCTTCTTGTTGAGTGTAGCCTTGTGCTACTAATCTAGCCTTATTTTGACTTACTCTTCCTGATTCGTCTAACTTATTCTTAAAAACCCATCTGGTTCCTATAATGGATTTCTTAGGGGGTTTCGGAACTAAGGACCAGACATTATTCCTAGTAAATTGATTCAGCTCCTCTTGCATGGATAACACCCAAGCTTCGTCTTGAAGAGCTTCTTCAACCTTCTTAGGTTCTATTTCAGAGATAAAAGCCACATTAGCTTCTCTTCTGAATCTGGACCTTGTTCTAACTCCTTCTGAGGTCTCTCCGATAATCAACTCTTCTGGATGAGAACTTTTATATTTCCAGTCTCTTTTCAGTCCGATAGTTTATGGAATATCTTCAACTTTGTCTACATGAGTTCCTGATGATGGAGTTTCTGTTCTATCATCTAAGTTCTTTGAAGGACCTTCACTCTCCATGTCATCTTCCTTATGGGGTTGGGAACTATCATCAAACTTGACATGGATGGTCTCCTCAACTGTCTTTGAAGTAAGGTTGTACACCCGAAATGCCTTAGACGATGATGAGTAGCCTAGAAAGATTCCTGGATAGGTCTTTGAATCGAATTTATCCAACAGCTCTTTTGTATTCAGAATAGAGCATTTGCACCCAAATGGATGAAAGTAAAATATATTTGGTCTTCTTCCATTTCATAACTCATAAGGAGTCTTCTTCAACATGGGTCACAACAGAATTCTATTCTGAATATAGCATGCTGTATTCACAGCTTCTGCCTAGAAGTATTTAGGAAGATTCATCTCACACAGTATGGTCCTAGCCATCTCTTAAATCGTCCTGTTCTTCCTTTCAACAACTCCATTCTGTTGAGGAGTCCTAGGAGCAAAGAGATTGTGGGAAATTCCATTCTCCTCACATAATAATCTAAACTTCTCATTCTCTAACTCTCCACCATGGTTACTCCTGATACTGGCTATAGACATTCCTTTTTTATTCTGTAACTTTCTGGATAAGGTCCTAAAGCACTTAAAAGATTCATCTTTGTTTGATAAAAACAATATCCAACAAAATCGAGTAAAGTCATCAACAATAACAAGTCCATATTTCTTTCTGCCAAGACTTATTATCCTTGTTGGACCAAATAAATCCATATGTAACAACTCTAAAGATCTAGATGATGTTACAAAACTTTTAGAAGAAAAAAAAGTTTTAACTTGTTTTCCTTTCAAACAGTTTTCACAGAAAAACTCTTTGTCAAAACTTATTTTTGGTAATCCTCTCACCAAATCATGTTTTGCTAATTTTGAAATATCTTTAAAGGAGACATGACCTAGCTTTTTATGCCAGATTAGTCTTTCTTCTTCGGAAGATAGAAAACATGAAATATTTTGACTTTGAAAATCTTCTAAATCAATTTTGTAAAGATTGTTTCTTCTCTTGGAAGAGAAAAGTATAGACCCATCTTTGTTTCTGACTTCGCAAAGATTTTGATTGAATGTGACTGTGAAACCAGAATCACACAATTGACTAACGTTAATCAAGTTATGCTTCAGACCATCAACAAGCAGTACATTATTTATGCATGCAAAGGAATCTTTACCTATTTTACCGATTCCAAAAATCTTGCCCTGCTGATTGTCTCCGAAAGTTACCGATCCTCCCTTCTTATACTGAAGGTCTAGGAACATAGACCTTCTTCCCGTCATATATCGCGAGCATCCACTGTGTAACACCCCACTCCCGCAAGACCCGAACCCGACATCGATGGTGATATCCGAGTCCGCGCCCAAGTGGTGGCGTGCTACATCACTCGATCAAAACTCAAAGATGAAAAATTTTTTCTTAACACATACTCACATATTATCATTTATGCGGAAAAACAATTCAACGGCCTTAGGGCCCTTTTATAATTACAATTAATTTCATCATTAACTTTACAAATTGCTCACATCAAGAATACAAAAGTCCAAGAATAGAAATACACTAAGACAGACGCTAACCGATCCCACCACTTCTCCGCTTCCTCAACCAGCAGATGTCATACGCCTGCTGCCTAACGGGTATTCTTCTAAGTCCCTGAAAAATAATTGCAAATTTTGGGTGAGTTTTGCGAACTCGGTGAGAAACCATCATCGATGGTTCTCCCAATTCATGCATCACATAAGCATGATACAAGACTCATTCCATAATTACACAAAACACACGATTGAAACAATCACAAGACAATTCGATATCTGAGATCTCGACAAGATAAATAAAGAACCGGTCAAAACATTGCCAATTATTCATCCGGTATGCAATGCACATGTGACTCTTTTCCAGTTCATTTCAGATTATTGACCCGGCGCATAACGGTGATCGGTATAGACGCGTTCTGGGAGAAGTATCTCCGTCGAGCTCGAGGCTCGGTTCAGTATATCGAGCTCTAAGCTCGGTTCAGTACAGTGGCGTCTCGGTTCACAATTTTCCTTTTAACAGTGCGATGCATTGGTGCATGAATGCACATGGTCCATATCAATAAACATGATATTTCACAGTCCAATATTCAGTCCAATAAGACAATTGCCTCATGCAAATCACAGTCAGTAATGCCACATATAATCCACGTAATCCCCGTAGGGCAATCAAATCACAGTTATAATCCACGTAATCCCCGTAGGGCAATCAAATCACAGTTAACACATAGATTGGAATAACCAACTAGGTTACTCACCTAATAACTTCCACGCTAGCGCCGGGAAGTCTCTGCCAAGTCTGTGGAACGATGGTCCACTTGAGCCTCTATAGCAAGTTAAATGAATAACCATTACCATTGGTATAAATGACTAAACAATGCACATGAAATCAGTAAAATGTGTATAATGCATGTTCATGGCAATCCCGGCCCTAATCCAATATTTCCCCATAAAAAATTCTATTCAAATATTAGGAATCCATAGGCGCTGACGGTGCGCAATTCGGACCTCTATAGGTCCCCAATTAAAACAAAACAGTGATTAAAGGCTCCGTTATCCGGGGCCACATCAATTTCCCATCTAAAAATTCTCAATTTCTCACAAAATGAAATTAAATATTCTATGTATCCGATGCCTCAAGAATCAGGTCAATCGGACGTCGGACGGAAAAGTTATTCACGAAAGAAACCAAAACTAAACAATTTCTATTTATATATATAATTCTTATTTCCTCCTTTATTTTCTGATTTCCAACCAAACTTCCAACACCCATAACTCTTTCTACACATTTCTAAAAAAATGCACACTATACCTTGTTGGAAAGACAATGAAACCCTCTACAAGTTTCATGAAGACCATAAAAATCAATTTCACCCTTAAGGGTGTTAAAAACCCACTCAAACCTACTGCCCACTCAAAACCTATCAAAACAGGGCAGTATGTTTCAAAGTCAGTAACTCTCCAATTCTTCAGTCAACAATTACACAATAAATATTCTCATCAAGATCACCATGTTATCTATAACTTTCATGTACAACCCAAAATCAAATTCCATTGGTAAACAAGTCAATTAATTCACTCAATGTTTCTGTCCCTGAAATCATTCAATTTGAGCAGTAAACTTATAACAAGCATAACTCCCTGTAAACAAGTTAGCAAAATCAGAACTTTATATCCCTGGAAAGATAAATCCTAAAACTTCAATTCTTCCTGAAATAACCAAACTCCTATTCAGCCTCTAACAGTTTCAAATATGTTAAGCAAGTTTCTGACCTAATCAGCACTTAACATCACAATGTAGGTTCAGCTTTTGAAATTCCATATCTCCCATATCTGAATCGCAAAAATTATAAGCCATATATCAATTTCAAGAACAATGTGTCATCTAGAACTCTTCAGTAGATCCCTAAAACCAGTTCAGTCCACAAAAATTACTAAAATTACTTCAAAACAGAATGTACACCAAATCTGCTAATCCAGCTAGGTTTCACTCATGCATAAAAACAGTCCGTAGTTATCAGTCCATAACTCCTACTATACTTATCGAAAAATTGCAAAATCAGTGGTAATGGAAAGCTAAGTCAATATGCTACAACTTTCATGAAGACCAATTTCCCAAAATTCCATACCAATTAATTCAGAAAAATCACCAAACTAATTAGGTCATAAATACGGGTACTATTCACAGACCCCAAAACAGAATTTTTCCATGGAAATTTTCGACCTTCTAACATTACAATTTAACAATACCTATTTCACACTAAATTGAAGCCAACATCCCAAAGTTTCATTGGGAACAAATCTTTCCTCATTTGCACATCTACACAATTAGTTATGATCAAAACATTACAATAGGTCAAAGGTGCATTTTCCAGCTTTCCACATTAACCTAACTCCTACCACTTCTAATACCTATAACCCATCACTAAACATCCATTTCTACCACTAATTCAACCACAAACTAATCAAAACATTTACTTACATGTTTATACATAAGTTAGCAGCACTCACATACACAATTTCCAGATTTTATTTCCATTCATTTAAACATCATAACATCATTAACAACATCTCTTTCACCTTCTTTAACTACCATACCCAATTCCCTAACACAAGCATGCATTAAACCTAGGCAAAACTACCACTTTCATGATCAAATAAGTGCTTAAAGGATTTCCATAAATGCATCAAACTACCAAAAGCATAAAACCAAACATCATTCCTCACCTTAAACAAGTTACAAGCTATCAATCTCCAAGTCTTCAAAACTCTCCCTACTTCCAACCTTGATACCTCACCCACGGTTATCATAAACATAACAAACTCAAGGCTTGAGCTTGGTCTTGGTAGAGAATAAGGAGAGGCAAGCAAGAAACATGGAAGAGCCTTCTTGTATGAGATGGGCAAGAAACTTTCGAAGAAGGAGAAAGGCACACCAAGGAAGGAGACAAGCAAAGTTTAGGATGAAGGAGAAGAACAAACCAACTTTTGTTTTGCTTAAAGGAGAGTCGTATATGACAAGGAAAACTCAAGCCCCATTTGATCTTTTAAAAGTAATTTATTGACTTCACACATGGGGAATGTAAGTAGATGATAAGTATAAGAAGACAAAGTGAACAAATGTGAGGGACACTTGGCTTTTAATGATACAAAAGACAAAATAAGTTAATCCAATCAATTAAGAACATTTATCCCACTTAAGCTCTAATCATGGCTCTAACATAATTCCCAAAATTATTTATTCACTAATCTCATGCCATTAGGCAATCCTTTTCAATACAAAAGGCTCACTCACTGTCACCGAATTTTCGGTCCGCAAGAACCCGAAAATTTCAGAAAAATTCTCATAAATCCCTAAAAATGGGAAATAATTTATGACGCACTCCAAATAATTTTCCAAATACAACTATCCCATAAATTTCACAAAAGGTCTCAATTTGAAACCTAAGCCGGAAAATGTCATGAATGCATGTTACCATGTGCATATGCAAAACAATCATCAGTCATAGAGGCTATATGCTGTATGCACATGCCGAGTTCTAATTCAATACGTCTAACCCATCCCAAATTACCAAAATACCCTTCTCATCGGTGACAGGATGTTACACACTGTCTAAATACCAATGGTGCTTGCCGTATTTTCCAAGGAATGATATCTGCAGGAGAAACTATTTTATTTTTTGGTACCCATAATTTTTTGGGTCCTTTATGGTTAGTAGTATGCATATGATGAGTTCTTTGATGCATATAACTAGATCGTTGATTAAAACAAGATTTATTATGGTTTCTATTTTGAAAGAAAGGTTTTTTATGAGACTGAGTCTTGTTACTTGTAAACCTTAATCCGGTTTTATCACTCGGATGTCTACATTTTTCAAGCATCTCATTCATTTTCTTAGTGCTCTCTGTGAAAGTAGCTAAATCAGCTGATAAATTCTTAATTCTCAGTTTAAGCTGATTGATCTCTTATGATCTGTCTACAACTTTATTCTTCTCTTCTAATTGCTTTTTCAGACAGATATTTTCTCTCTCTATTTCTTCCGTATGTCTAATATTTTCTGCATACTTTTTCTTTAACAGTCTGTACTGTTTCAGAATAGCATGAGAATCTTCTAATAGTTTTGAGTAGGCATCATGCAAATTATCGTAGTCAGATTTTACCTCCTCATCACTATCTTCCTCGGCCATCAGACAGATGTTTGCATGTTCGCACGATTCGAACTCAGATTCGATTACGATGAATCTAGGTCCTCCCACGTTGCCATCATGCTTTTCTTTCCTTCTCTACTCTTCTTTGGTTTCTTCTTTAGAGTCGGACATTCGGACTTGTAGTGTCCAGGATGATTGCACTCGTAGCAAATGACAGATGACTTTTCTGGTTTGGCTTCATCTTTGCCATTCTTCTTGAAAGTCTGATTCCCTTTGGACTTCTTCTTCCACATGCGTCTTATCTTTCTGGAGATGAAAGATAATTCGTCATCTTCATCACTTGACTCTGGTTCTGATTGGCTAGAGTCGTCATCCTTTGATTCTTCAATCTTTAATGCTTTTGATGACTTCCTCCTTCTTTGATTCTTGTGATTCTTATGTCCGGCCTTCAGCGCTATCGACTTGTCTCGTTTGGGCTTGTCTTCAGCATCGAGTTCAACTTCATGAATCTTTAAGGATCCAAGCAACTCGTCAAGCTTTAACACGCTCAAGTCTTTGACTTCTTGCACCGCAGTAACTTTAGGTCTCCATCTCTTCGGAAGACTTCTTAGGATCTTTTGAACATGATCTTGATTGTTGTACGTTCTTCCAAGAGCTTTCAATCCATTGACAATTGTTTGAAATCTTCCAAACATTTTATCAATAGATTCTTCATCTTTCATCCTAAAAATTTCATACTGGTGCACAAGAATACTTATCTTAGATTTTTTAACTTGGCTTGTGCCTTCGTGAGCAATAGACAATGTGTCCCACATCTCCTTTGCGGTATCGCATCCGTGGACTTTGTCATACTCGCTCCTGCTTAGGGCACACATCAAGAAGAACTTCGCCTTTGAGTTCAGTTGTATTCTCGCCTTTTGGTCAGCCGTCCATCTGACTCGTGGAATGGAATTGCCATCTTCATCTACTGGTGTATAAGGTCCGTTCTCTATTACGTCCCAAAGGTCGACATGAGTAGATTCTATGAATAGCCGCATCCTATCTTTCTAGTAATGATAATCCTCTCCGTTGAATGCTGGAGGTCTAATGACTGAGGCTCCTTCTGTGATGTATACATGTGATTCCGCCATTATCTTTGATCCACACTTTGCTATAGTGATTCTTAGATACCAGGCTCTGATACCAATTGAAGTGAATCACACGTTAATACAATACTTAGAAAACGATATAAGAATGCACGAGAAGAGGGGGTTGAATTGTGTATTCCCCCTTTTGAAAAATCTTTCAAAACTGTTTGTTAGAAATAAAATTCTTTACAGAACTTCCGATAGTTTCTAATTAATCAAAACTTTTGAAAATCCTTGTTTACGAGTTAAGTACTGATAAAACTTGAATCTAAAATATAGAGATATAGAGTGAGAGTAGTTGACACAGAGATTTAACCTGGTTCACCCCAAACCGTGGGTTACGTCCAGTACTCAGAGTTCCTTCTGAGATTTCACTATCTCTTTAATTTTACAAGTATTCTTTGCGAGCCTCTTCAGGTCTCTACAATCAGTATTCTTTCACACTTAGCCTGTTGGACCCCGAACTTTTGATGAAAATTAAAAATATTAAAATGAATTTAAAGTGAGAAAGAATTGGTGAGAATGAGAATGAATTTAAGGAAATTTGATGAACTTAAGAAAAAATTTATGAGAAATGAATTGTTTAATTTTGAGGACTTTAATATTTGAATGAATTTATATGGACTATGAGAGGAAAGTGGATGAGTTGATTGAAATGAAGTTATATAGCAAGAATTAAAAAGAAAAAGTGAGAAAATTTGAAGGATTTAGAAAGTTTGACTTTTTGGAGAGAGAATGTTTGACTTTGAGAGTTGACTTTTGTTTGAGGCAAAATTTGAGAAAATGATCTACATAAAACTTGTAGATTATGTTACGAGATTTTTGTAGACATAAAGTTTGCAATTTTTTGATATCGGGAGTGAAAGTTATGATCAGTCAAAGTTTATGTGTGATAGGGTTGACTTTTGACTTTCATTATGACTGAATCTTTGACTGAGAAATTAACCTAGTTAGAGGTTAATTTAGCTATGATGTTCTTCATGAAAATTGAAGGGTTTGTTTTGATCTTTATTTCGATATAAAGTATGCAATTTTTCGATCTCGGAATAATAAGTTATGATTTTTACAAGTTTGTATAGAGGATAGTATCTTAGACCGGAAAATGGACTCCCGTTGGAGTCGAATTGAGTTTTATGTCCTTCGTGAAAGATGTAGAGCTTCCTTTAAGCTTTCTATAGAGACTAAGTTTGTCAAAATTGGAGTTCGGGATTAAGAGTTATGAATTTTGAAAGTTTTGAATGTTTTATGTGAAAAAAAAAAGAAAAATGTATCACCCCCGTTGCTAGGGTGACGGCGAGCGTTTGGCTCGCGTCACCAGGGCGACGCGTCACCAGGGCGATGGCGTTGGCTCACGTCACCAGGGTGACCTCGCCCTAATACGACGCCGTTTTGCTCCTTTAGTGTTCTTGCTTCCTCCTCCGATTCGACCTTTGTTCACTATTTTGCTCATATCTTTTCCGTCTGACATCCGATTGAGTTGATTCTTGTGGCGTTGGATTCGTAAGACAATTCCCTACATTCTCATGGGAAATTTGTAATTTTATGAGATTAAATTAATGGTGATTAATTTAATCAAAATGAGTAGGGAAATTTTTCGAGCATAGTTTAGTGTTTTGTGAAATTCGGGATCTGTAGAGATCCGATTGAAGCGATTCTTGAAGAAAAATAAAGATAAGACAAAGGGATACAAATCATATGAAGACATGAAATGTAAATTTTTCCCCTAAGACTTTTAATTTTTGAATTTAAGTTCGGATTAGGGTGTAATTTTTGGATTGGGAACATCTGAGAGTATTTTGAGTATAACTTTTGATCTGGGAATCGAAATGAGACGATTCTTGTTTTGAATTAAACTAGAGACATAAGGCTACAATTGTTATGAAGACATCGAGTTTCAATTCTGGAATTAAGAATGTGAATTTTTGGACGGAAATAATCATACATGGAAAATGTCTTAGAATATGGATTTACCCGAACTGTTTTGCGCATAACTTTTGATGTAGTGCTCCGAATTGAGCGCGGTCAGTGGCGTTGGATTCGTATGATTGAGAGGAACATTTTTCTAGAATGAAGTTTGGACAAATTCCTTCATCTTGATAGTGCAAATCAACCCATAAGTAAGCATGACTTTAAGCTTTGAATGGAGGGTAAAATGGTCAATTAACCATCATTTAATGAAACACAAGAATGAGTTGTCGTTTTGAGCTATTAAAAGCCACGAAAGTGGCTGGAAAATCATAAGAAAAGGGAGAAGAAAATAAAAGAAAGAAGAGAGAAGAAGATTTCGTCCATGGAGAAAGGAAGAGGGAGAAAGGTAAGCTTGATTTTTCTACTTGATTCTTAAGGATTTTCATGTTGATCCAAGAGAGAAAAAGGTTGGAAATGAAGAAAGCTTGCTTTGGGAACCAAGAAATCCGAAAATAGAAGGAGAAAGAGGTAAGAGAAAATTTTCGACTTTAAGTTTTTGATGAATTTTTGATTGAGAAGTATGGAAAAGGGCTTGGGTTTGTGATTTATGAAGTTGATTTTGGTATATATGCCTTAGGTTGTGTTTAACTTTGGATGAAAATTTGATTAAAGTTTAGGCTTAATCTTATGATTAAGAATTTCGTGATATTTTGGTGTAGAATGATAGATAATGATATGGGTTTGTGGAATATGAAATCAATTTTGAAGAAATTATGTTTTATGAGATTGAATTTGAGTGTATTGGTTTAGGCCAATTTTGAAAATTGGAGATTTTCAAAATTGGAGATTGAAATAGCTTGAATTTATATGGAATTGGTGTTTTCTAAGTTTAATTTGAGTAAGTAAGTGATTTATGATATTGAATTTGACTAGTTCGGTTTAGGTCAAATTTAGACTTTGGGGCTTTTAGAAATTCTGGTTTTAGAAAGCTTGAAAATATGGTGCTTATGAATTTCCTATAGTTAAGTTTGAGAATTATGCAAATTATGATGATGAATTTGGATATTTATGGCTTAGGGAATTTTTAAGTTAAAGAAAGAAGGAGGAATTTGGAGAATTGACGATTTGGACAAGCTTCTGGCATCATTTCGATGTGGGTAGCATATTTATATTTTGATCTGTAAGCTTAATACGAATTTTCGAAAATTAAAGAAAGCAAAAATGTGAAATTTTGATAAATTGATAGAAATTTCTAAAAGTGCATTTGTTGTGTATGCATTATTCAATTGCTGAAATTATTGTTTGATTGAATGATTTGATTGTTGAATTTAGTGAACGATAGATTGAATAAATTGAGTTGTATGCATTTTGTGAAAATTTTGAAGAAAATCAAGATTTTGAAAAATGCCTTGGCAATTCAATCTCATTTTCGCCACGTGTTATGTGGGTTCGGTTAGGTCCTTTGGTGAGTCATTGTCTCTATTTGTATAGCCTTCGCCGGCTATTTACCTAGTGGCCTGAGCTCGATTTGGACTCCTTCACGGCCATAATTGGACCGCTTTGCGGAAAAGTGTAATACGTTTCATTCACGATCGCATGGGACCGCATATGCTGGGAATGTGCGACGCTCGCTTGGACCGAACTGCACCATTTTGATATGTTTTGTGATTTTTGATTTTGTTTATGTGCATAAAATTTCTCCGATGTGATTGCATTCATGTTTTTGAGAAAATTTTGAGGAAAAAAAAAAGAAAAGAAAAGGGGTTTTTAACCAGGAAATTTTAGAAATTTGATATGTAAAGTTTGGAAAATTGAAAAGGGTTTGAGAAAAATATTTGAAAGTTAAAAAGTTTGAAAACTACGCCTTTTGGCAAAAAGCTTGTGAAAAATGATTTCCGCTTATTTATCGATTTATAAATGTGTTATCCACGAGCTTTCGAGCTCACCCCCTCTTTCATCTCCATCTCCAGGTTTCGAGCAGGAGATCGGATGAAAGAATGTGAAGACTTTTGGGTCCGTTTTTGCATCGTTAGTATGGTTGTGGAAATATTGAGATTTGGAATATTTTGTAAATGGTTTGAATTTCCATTAAGTGATTATGATGTTTTTCAGAATGTATGAAGATTATGATTGAATGTTTGAGAGTAAGAAATTGTATATGATTTGGATATTTATATATGAGTGTGGTATTGAATTGAGAATTATGGAAGTATTAGATTTAGGTTTGCGTTTTACTGGTGTTTAGATTCCGGACGGGAGAGTCCGATG
The DNA here is from genome assembly GCA_029891385.1 of Erythroxylum novogranatense. NCBI lineage: Eukaryota > Viridiplantae > Streptophyta > Magnoliopsida > Malpighiales > Erythroxylaceae > Erythroxylum > Erythroxylum novogranatense. The sequence continues at coordinate 39,994,456 of CM057229.1, read as the reverse complement.
ATTCTGAGATCTGTTTGGCTTTTAGAAGTGTATTTCTTTACCCTTGCAGGTTTGGGTTAGGATTAAGGCAGCCGTTATGCTGCCGAAATTTCGATAAAAATTAGTATGAATATGATTTTTGGGATTAATACCAATGTGTAAGAATATGGTTAAGTTTTGAGATTTCGCATGAGAAAGAATTTCCAAGGAAAAAGGATATAAGATTTCTTTGTATGAGTTTGATAAATGATTATAAGAAGAAAAGAAAAAAAAATTCATTCCGGATTTTGGAACATCTTAGGGTTTCCAACGCGACTATGTTCACGCGATTGTGATCCTGTGTTCCTTCTTGTTCTCGGATGTCGAACATTTGTTAAGTATCGATTCCGCTTCGTTTCATTTTGCTTCAACACATTTGTTATGCTTCCGTTTCGATTTCTGAATTCGACTCGCTTTTCGATTCCATGTTACTTCTTACGCTTTCGTTTGTTATTTATGATTCGATTCTATATTCGATTCGCAATTTCGATACGGAATTTCCGTTTCCATTCGATTCCGTGTCCTCCGTTCCCATTCGTTTTCTGGTTGGGATCTGGTTCCCGGATCGGATCCCAACATAGCCTCTGCAGGCTATCTGTACTACTTTTTCTCAGAAAAGTGCTTGAACACTTATTACAGTAAAATAGCTCTCAGCCAATTCGCACAATAAGCTCGTAGATGTAATTAAGCTAATTTTTCAATTCGACTAGCTTTGCTAACTTTTTCTCACTTTGTCTAACTTTGCAATCTTCGACTTCGACTTGTATTTATAGCCTTCGTCTCCAATCGCTTCTTGATTCTTGTTTCTTGAATCTTTAAAGCGGTTATTGATTGAGTTACAGAACTAACTCGAATCGACTCCTTCGTCTTCTTTTGAATTCGCATCTTCTTTTCTTAAATCGTATTTTATCATCGTATTTTTGCATCAGGTGCGCTTTTTACTATTTCGCGTCATAAATGCTTTACTATTCGTGCATCTGCGTCTGCGTCTGCTATTCTTTTTTAAATGCGTCGCTTTACTTGATGTATGTCATTTTGCTTCATTCATCGACTTCGTCATCTTGCTTTTCTTTTTATTGATTCTCTTTTTGTTATACATCAAAAGCATATCTAAGTAAAGTCATTTGGACTTAACATTATAGTCCTCAGATCCAGTTACTTTTGTTATGGATTATGAACTCTTACTTCAAACGGGCATCCCAAACATAGTCGCAAACTAGGTTTTTAACTTTTCCATAACTCAAATGATGTTTTTGAAATAGCTTTTGTCTATAAGGATTTAGAAAGTTTAAAGTTGTTAAGTATACTCTGCACCATGACTAATAACATTTGGTTTCGTTTTTTTTGTTACACCATTTTAGTATGGAGACCTAGGCATGGTGTATTAAGCTACTATCCCATGGTCCTAAAAAAGCTTCACAAATGGACTAGGTGTTTGTCCGTCCTCAATGTATCTACCATAAAATTCTTAACCTCTATCTAATCTCACGATCTTTATTTGCTTACAACATTGTCTCTCCACTTCTGTTTTAAATACCTTAAAGGCATGTAATGCTTCGTTCTTGTTAGGAATCAAGTAGAGGTACATATTTCTAAAATCTTCTATAAATGAGATGAAGTATTTCTGACCATACGAGTCCATTTTTGGACTACTAATGTTTATATGTATTACCTCTAATGTTTTTAAACTCCTTTTGGCACCTTTATTTTTTGTATTGGTCTGCTTTCCCTCGATGCAATCCACACAAACATCAAAGTCAGTAAAATCTAAAGTATTAAGCACTCCTTCATTCATTAATTTTTTAATTCTTTCAAAGGAAATATGTTCCAATCTTTGGTGCCACAACATAAAGGATTGTTCATTCATAACACATCTTTTAATACTAGCATTATTATGGACATGCATTGTATTGTGAAAAATATTTTCCTGCAAATTAATTTGAAAAAGACTATCAATCATTATGCCCTTCCCAATAAGATTAGATTCATGCTATAAACTAAATAATGTATTTGAAAAGTTAAAGAAATATCCCAAATGTATAAGTCTTGGAACTGAAATCAAATTTCTATAGAAAATTGAAATATAAAATGTTCTTTCCAAATACAAAACAAAACCATAATTCAAAACTAATTTGCATGTCCTAACAAATTCCATATGTGAACGCATCTTGTTCTCTGAATAGATGCATTGTTCATTGTCCATTGGTTTCTTGTGGTTTAGAAAACCCTGCAAGGTATTAGAAATATGAATTTTAGAACCAGAATCAATCCACCAAGTGTTATGACAAACATAAACCATATTAGATTCATAACAAACAAATGAGATTAAAATATCTTTCTTTATAAGCCAAGCCTTAAATTTGGCACAATTCTTCTTTATATGCCCTTTCTTTTTGTAGTAGCGACACTTGGGATTGAAATCCTTTTTGATCTCAGTATGGGCTGGTATTTTACCCTTTCCTTTTTTTCTGGCTTGCCCTCTATTCCTTCCTTCTGTGGCCATATGTGCACTTTCACCCAATTCCATTATCAACCTCCCTTCCTCTTGAACACCCATAGTCAGCAATTCATTGATAGACCATTTATCCTTATGTGTGTTGTAAGAAAATTTTAAAGGGTCCATATGGAGGTGGAAGGAAATTAAGTATGTAATGCATAAGGAAAGACTCGGACATCTTAACCTTAAGAGACTTAGTTAAGTCGCAATGTCCCTCATTCGCATGATGTGTTCACGCATATCTCTAACACTTGTGAGCTTCATTGATGATAATTTTTTCATTAAGGTGTTGGTAGGGCCTTATCTGAAGACTCAAACTGTTCATCAATATCCTTTAATAGATTCCTAACATGATTACACTCTCCAATAGAACTACGAATACTAGCGTACATTCTGGTCTTTATGTACATCATGTTAAGGTAATTAGATCACTCCCAACATTCATAAAGAGCAATTTTAACCTGAGTGTTAGTTTTAGTAGGTGCAAATGGTTCATCTTTCTAGATAACATAATTAATGTCCATCCATCCTAATTGGAGGAGAATCCTCTCTTTGCATTTTTTATAGTTATCATCATTCAATTCAGGAATATCACATTAAATATCAGAAAATTCACAGATTGAATAACTGCATAAAATTTAAATAAACATGCTTATGTTACTAAATTTGTTAAAGCAAAGAAATATGCATCGCTTTTATCAATGTTAAAACATGAAATCATATTTCAAATGTGACAATTAAAATTGCATATGGGCTAAGTTTTAATCAAAAGATTCATACATAACCTTTATAATGAAATTATCAAATTATATTCCTTTTTAATACCTGTGAGTAAATTAATAAAAAAAGATAATTTACTATTCTATCCTAACTAACCATGCAAATATAATAAATCTTCATGTGGGATAAAATTTATTATATTTGAATATGATTAATTACAATTTGTGTCATTTTACTAGATGTGATCCATAGCACTTGATATATATTTTTCTTAATCAAAGATGTTGTGGCTAATCTTCAATTAATTAAAATTATTTTGATCGCATGACATCTCATTTTATGCAAAATATGAATAATAAAGGTTCCACATAATCTTTTAAAATTTATTAATCATGCATCAATATCATATATTTGCATAAAATAAATATATACATGAATTTAAAATCAAACAATGATTTAAATCATACAATTTAATAAAATTGAGCTACTCTATCAAAGCTGAAATGTTTATGGGTTTTTATATATAAATACAAAATAAATATAGACTATAATGTAAATGCAGTATACAGTGGCGGAAGACGTGTATGAACGGAAGCATTTAACACGGCCTTTTGTTCACTTCCGTTTGTGGCTGACCAAACAATTTATTATTTCCAATGAGCCCCACAGAATATAACCCTCGATGTTTTAGAATTCATGCAAAGGTTTCAAAGTGGGTCCACAAGTACAAGATTCTGCAGAATTCATGTTTGTCCAGAAGAATACATGCAACAATTAAAGCAATGGTGCGCCCATGGAAAGTTTTTGAGTTTCAAAAATTATGTTTATGCTTTATAAACTAAAGCTTGCAACAATGGCCCACGAAAACAACGTTTTTACAACATTTAGACAAAGTTTTGTTCTCTGTAGTAAACAATTAAAAGCAACCGTCGATTTAAAGCAACAGGTTTGACAAGTCTGTGATGGTGGGTCCATCGGAAGTTTATGGAACTGTATTAAACTATTAATAGGAAATGAAAAACGCGTCAATATCGTCTTTCAGTGGGTCAAAACAACCAGTATCTGACCCATTCTATAAATTTGACTATATCTTGACTTTTAAAACTCCGATTTTGATGACTCAAAAGTGATTTTAAATAGAATTGAGTTTTCTTCACATATGCAATATCAATTTTACAATATAGTGACCCTAACATCATTAATATGTGCAACAAAAAAGTCACCCAATTATGTATATAATCACATAAATTCAATTATATCAAAGTAATGGTAAATTTACTCGATACCAACTATTAGACATGAAAAGAAGTAATATACATGCATGCCTATTATAATAAAAACAGAAATGTAAAATTTTAGTCACATACTTCATGTCATTGATGTTGAGATTCAAATGGATATGATGACTCTTCTAAGTTTTTAACAAATACAATCAGATGGTGTGTATATATAAAAAAAAAAACTAAAACTTAGGTACTCAGTACTCTTTAAAAGATTTTATGCTCCATGTTGTCTTCAATCAAATAGGAGATAGTTATTAGTGGACAGACGTGAGGTTGGCAAAAAGAAAGGCAACAGACAAGACCCATAAAAAATGGTCAAACTGTTAGGTAACTAATGGACAACATAGGAGACTTTCCCTGCGTTTGGTTACCGTCTTCGGACGTGAAGACGGATGACAAGGACATAAAAGTTATGTCTGAAGGTGCGTTTGGTTACCGTCTTGACTAATTTCTGTCCGAACTTTAAAGGATACGGACAAAAAATTTCGTCCAACTCAAAAACGTCAGACATTGAAGTGTTGTCCGACAGACAACCATTGAAAAGGCGATTATAACCTCCAGCAAACACAACATACCTAAAAACCATCTCCGTCTTCAACAGCTGCGTCCAAATCTTCATCTCCACTGATCGGCGCGGTAAGTAGCAGAAGCTTCTCTTTCCCCTTCAATGTACGCATATGGGTGTACATATTCTACTAATCTCTCTCTATTCTCCATACATGTGCTCATTGTTTGCGTCTCGTTCTTCCCCAGATCTGATTTTGTTCCGTTTCCAACGAACCTCCGTCTTCGTTGAAGCAGCGTCCCTCCATCTTTCCTCACTTCTGGGTAAGACATTCATGCTACCGTTTTGGTTATGTTTGGAATTTATCTTCTTCTTCTTCTGGGTTTATGAACATACGTTCTTCAATGTTGATTTAGAATGTGGGTAAGACATTCATGCTACCGTTTAGAATGTGGGTTATGTGTGGAATTTATCTTCTTCTTCTTCTGGGTTTATGAACGTACGTTCTGCAATGTTGATTTAGAATGTGGGTTTATGTTTGGAATTTATCTTCTTCAATGTTTCCTCGCTTCTGGGTAAGACACACAACGATGTGTGTGAGTGCTGGCAGATTGAGGAAGGTTCGAAGGCTGGGTGGGACGAGCTGGAGTGGGCAGTGGATGTGGCAGGGCTGGTGCGGTTTCATAAACTAGAGACATAGGTTGATTTGAGGTTGTAGTCTTGGGTAAAGAGGGGACTGGAAACGTGTGGGACCGTTCAGAACAGGCAAGGGTTTTTTAACGTTGTAGCTGTTCCTGATGCGGCGAGGTGAAGATGCGAGTTGATAGTTTTCTTTTCCACAGCTAAAATCAGTTACCTCATTCTGGTATTCATATATGGTGGTCAATTCATTGACTGAGTTCCACATCTAAAATCAATTACTTCATATATGGTCAATTCATTGACTGAGTTCCTCAGCTAAAATCAATTACGTAAGACACCAACATATACATATATTATATTATTATAATCTTATATTGGTGATAATGAGCTAAGCGAAATGTAGAATTGTAATATGGCTAGGTGTATTGGTATTCCTATATTGGTGGTCTACAAAAAAATGCATGTCACTGTGTAAGCACCAATCATTGTTGCCTTATGATACAAGCCATACTAAGCTTTGTATCAGAAACTATTGGAAGTTGGTGTAGAGTTCCTATTGTGAAGGATGAAATTTTGCTTCAATTTATTGCAGGAGGTAGAACAACTGTTTCAACATTCATAGAACTCCCAAAATCTTCCTTTTAAATTTCCCCTTTTCCTGTTAACTACTCTTTTATATGGATTATATTGTAATTACAAATTAAAGGCTCAACTTATGGACTAGTGTGATATTATATATGACTCCACAAAGTCTCCAAGCACAAAGGCAAATTAAAGTTTGTTAATATTTTCCTTCGCCAGTGTTCGATGTTTATTCTTGCTTTTGCAAGCTTCAGGTAGCATTTCTTTCACTTCTTTTCCCATTAGCACATACGAAAGATGTTGCTTCTGTCTTTTAAATTTCTTTAGTTGGCCTTTTTTCCTTTGTAACTTAAGATTCCTAAGCTAGCTATACCCTACCTTGTTCGGTTTTCATATTGATATTACTACTTTTGATGGTTTTCATATTGTAATTACAGTGCACTTATTACTGCTTTAGAATAAATAGGTCTGTAAGGGTGTGCTTTATGTTAACATGCGTGCTATTTCTGAAATGGAGAATTATTTCAAGTTGGTGTTGGGCATTTTTTAACTTGAGTAAACTAATCAATGAGTTGAAATTGACTGTTTCAGGGTGTGGAACTTGCATTAGTTGTACAACAATCTGCTTGCATTCGAATACTTGCATTTTGGATACTTCTTATCAAAGTGGTAAGTCCTTCTTTATCTTACCTTCATTTTCAAATATTCTTTGTGTTTGTAAGCTCGCTGTTTTGCTCTATTTAATCTATTGTATTTGTGTGATTGTTATATCATTTGTAATTATTGCTACTAAGTTAAAATTCAAAAACTTTATGCACTCTCTTTAAGCATAATTGTGAAAACTTTATGCTCATGGTGTCTGTTGTGATCTCATAAAACCGATAGGCTTTATATATTGTTGTGAATCTCATGCTATAGGCTACAGCTGTTGCATTGTTTCTGCTTTGACAGAAACAACAGCATTGTAGTGTTTTGTGCTGAAATTGTAGACAATATGGCATAAACTCCCCTAAACAAATATCAGTTTCTAACCTTTTGTACATACAGGCTAACTTTTTCTAGTTAAAGTGAAAATAATAATGCAATTTTAATAGATCAATTATGACATTCAATCCTGATGCATGAAGTTCACACACATTACAAAGGTGGTTCAACTTTTAAACATTTCATAACCCTTATCAAAAGAAAGGAAGCACATTGAATTTACATTAACATAAGAGCAATTTCTGACAAATTCCCATGTTGTTATTTTGATTACATACATATGCTTCGGTTTTGTAGACAATAAAAATTTACTTCTGACTGTTATTTCCACAAGAATTGGCAGTACAATTTCACAAAGAAAATGACATATTTTATGCTTATTACTCATTATCCTTCCATGTTCACCTATTATATGCAATTCTTACTAATCCTTTTCCTTCCGCAATCTGTCAAGATGGCATGCAATTCTTACTATTCTCTACATATTTACAAATGTAGGTATTGTATACATACATAAAAATGTAGTTGATGATCATTATATTCATTTCTCTGCGCAGATAGTTGTTGTTACAAATTTGGGCTGAATGGATCATGATCATATGTTTGAGTGTTTGGCTTTGTTTGAGCTTTGGAATGGGCATTTGAATTTGATGAGAATGTTAATGTTGTTATGCTTGTATGTATACACCAAACAATGTCGTAGAAGTGAAAATGCTCGAGGTTCTAGGGCATTAATAAATTACTCAATGACAAGCCAATATATATCGATTTTGCATGAGGGTGATAGGAATAGTCATTGGGATTTAAGGATGGACAATAATGCATTTACATTGTTATGTCAAATGCTTGAGGCCATGGTAGGTTGAGGGATAATGGCCATGTGCCAATTGAGGAAAAGTTTTAATCTTCCTAAGAATATTAGCACAAAACGAATCTAATAGAGTATTACAAGTTAGGTTTATGAGGTCAGGAGAAACAATAAGTAGAGCCTTCCATAGTGTGTTAAGAGCTGTAATCAGGCTTCGACAACTGTTGCTTGTCAAGCCTATACCAATCCCAGAGGACTGCACAGACCATAGATGGAAATGGTTTAAGGTTAGTTAATTTATGTTGCCACAATGCATTGTGTCATTTAACTTTATGCAATAATTTAATAAGACTTTTTGGTGTTTGCAATTTAAAACATAGGGTTGCCTGGGTGCTCTAGATGGGACTTATTTAGATATAATAGTACCAAAGGTAGACAAACCCAGATACAGAGGAAGGAAAGGGAGAATATGCACTAATGTTTTAGGAGTGTGTGATAAGGACTTAAACTTTGTTTATGTCCTCGCTGGCTGGGAGGGTTCAGCTGCAGATTCACGGGTTCTCCATGATGCTGTGAGTAGGCCACATGGACTTCAAGTTCCACGGGGTATGTAAGAATGGAATGGTTAGAAATTAGCAATGTGTTTTTTGGCATGTTGATTACAGAACCATTAAGTGATTGTGTTTATTGCTTATAGGAAATTACTACTTAGTAGATGCTGGTTATACAAATGGTCCTGGTTTTCTTGCACCTTATAAAGGCACAAGATACCATATTTAAGAGTGGGCAAGAGATGGAAGGGCACCACGGTTATAATAAGAGACACTCATCTGCCAGAAATGTGATTGAACGTGCATTTGGCGTACTGAAAAAAAGATAGAAAATCCTTAGAAATCCCTCTTTCTATAATCCCGCCACTCACGTGCACATCATTACGGCATCTTCCGCACAATTTTATTAGGTTGCATATGAGTGTTGATCCACTCGAAACCACCGCTTGAAGATGAGGATATGCCAATTGGGGAAGATAGAGCGTTGCCAGAATTTCTCGATCGTGTTGAACCAAGTAATGAATGGACTCAATGGAGAGATGATTTAGCGAACAACATGTTTGCTGAATGGAGAAGAAACTATTAAACCTGTGAACTTTATATTACCATTTGTGTTCATGCTGTTGACTGCGTTTGTTCTTAATTACATGTTTCGTTTACTTAAATGTTGCCTTATTTCAACCTACACAAATTACATATTTCGTTTACTTTGGTTACTGTCATGGTTTGGGGTATGAAATTGTATGGGTTAGGTACAATGTCACGGGTTTGGACAGACGACGAAACAGACACATTCGTTACCTTGTTGGAAGAGGCAGTTGTTGATGGCCAGAGAGCGGACAATGGCCAATTTAAGCCTGGGACTTTCCAAGCGATTGCTAGAAAGATGGTTGAGAAGTTTCCTGAGTGTGGAATCGAGAAGAGACATATCCAAAATAAGCATAAAAGGCTTAAGGAAAAATATCAGACAACGTATGACATGTAGCAATGCAGTGGCTTTGGGTGGAACGAAAGCAAGCAATGCGTCGATGTAGAAAGCAAGCAAGTCCTTGACGAATGGATGAGCGTAAGATGTTTGTATACGCATGATGATGATATTGTTGGTTATCATGCTAACATTATTTTTATAATTTATGCAGAGCCACCCTAATAGGCACTATACCCCTGGGAAGCCGTTTCCATTGTACCGTAGACTTGAGTCAGTATTTGGGAAGGATAGAGCCACTGGTGCAACATCTCAAGATCCGGAAGATGCTGAGGTTCAGTTTGATGCGGAAGAAAATGAAGGTGGTGAAGCCGAAGCTTCACCCTTTCATGGTTCCCCATTGAGTGAACCAGGACCAGCAGACACTCACACTGCAACAACAACCATCCGTGTTGGTGAGTCCGTCGCCTCTTCTTCCAACGCAGACGCCAGCCAACAACCTTCCAAGAAACGGAAGGTGAGGGACGATACACTGATGGCACGCCTTGCTACAACACTTGCCCGTGCCGCTGAATCCAGTGCAAAGAGTGCAGAGCTCATTGCAGAAGCCATGAATAAGAAAATGCAACCTCCCGAACAGCAAATTCCCCAGCAACAAAATCCCCAGCCGCAAATTCCCAACTTGGTGGCGAGCTTGGCGGTTAGGTTTCTCCACGAAGACATTATTACGACAACAATGATCTTCGCGACCAATGCTCATCTTTGGGACTCTTTTTCGGGGTTAAAAGCGTAACAAAGCGAGCCTATGTGCGGAGGCTCTTACGTGATCATGTCTGACTTTATGAGAAATGACCTTATATTTGTATGTTAATTTGTTGCGATTATATGGACATGTATAATGGTTACCATCTGTCAAACTTAACTTATTTGTTTTCGTACCAGGTGATGTCTATTGATGAGATGATATAGTTGTGACTATGGTTGTTAGCATTTCTGTCAATGATCAATGGTTGGGTTTAACATTATTTCATTGTAGACATGTTTCTGTACGTTCATGAATCGTTGTGATATGATACATTGGCAGGTACATCACTATGGCCAGATACAGCTTTTATGTTGTCTTCGTTGGACGACAAGTGGGCATATTCAATAATTGGGACGACGTGAAATTGCAAAACTGTGGCTTCCCAAACGCTAGATTCAAGGGTATCGGACCTTGGAAGAAGCGGAAAGCGCTTATGCCGGGATCAACATAGGCGCGATCGTCAAACAACCAAATTCATCCTACCCCATCGAATCGACCAATGCACTCGCAGCAAACCTGCTCCCACCATCACTGCCAACAACGTCACAACCAATCGCAGATGTCCCAACCGAACAACCAATCGCAGTTGCAACATTGGTGGAACAAATGGCATGTACTCGTGACTTTTTACTAATTGTTGTTAGGGTCATTTTGGGATTCGTCATTAAGGACATTCTTGCTAAATTTTAAGGCTTCAATGTAATTAAAGCCATGAATGATGTTTATGTAAATTATTATGTATTTGAATTTCTTGGTTGTCAAACTTATTTCAACCTATTATGTAATGTTCATATGTTTTATGTAATTTGTTTGTCCTAACTAATGTTTATAATTATAATCATAATAAGAAGAAGAATCCAGGTAATTGCGTTTAATTACAAACTATTAATAATTAGTTTAATTTTATAAACTCATAATAACAAATAATAACGTTGCATTACAATTATTAGTAGTACTAATAATTATTCTTGTTATTTGATTACATAATTTAGAATAAATCTCACTAATAATAACAATAATTAATCACAATAATAATATTACTTATAATAACATAACTAATTTTGTTTAACAAATATCATACTAAAATTAATAACATTAACAAATAGAAGTCATAATAGGTATAATAATAATAATAATAATAATAATCATAATAATAATAATAATAATTTGAATAATTTGAATAATTATAAATTTTATTACAGCTACAAGTGGGTAATAGCATAATTAAATATTGTAATGTAAATAATTATACAATGATAAAATAATACTTTAGTTACATCAACTCTTCTTATTATACTACAAGGGCATTTTTGTCATTAACACTGTTTCTTGTTCTGTCCCCTGCAACCAAACACATTTCTGTCCTCAGGACAAGGACAATATTATCTGTCCTGTCCACTGCAACCAAACATCTCACTGTCTTCAGTTCTTGTCTTGTCCCGTCCAATTCTGTCCCGTCTCGTCCTGTCTCTACCTGCTGCAGACAGTAACCAAACGCAGGGTTTGGGTCCCAAACTGCATAAGTGATACAAGGCTATTACAGGTGTATACACGTTACACCGCGGGGTGGATCCAGAAATTTTTTTGCTTGGGGTCAAAATTTTATTAAGGACAAAATTTTATTTCTAATGGGGGCAAAATTTTAATAGATTATAATTTTATTTTTTTATGGGGGCAAAACTTAAAATAATAATTTTTTTTATAAAGGATTTGTTGGAGGCAATAGGGGCAAGTGCCCCCACTTGCCCCCATTGTAGATCCACCCTTAGTTACACCCATAATCAGAAGAAACGGCCACGTGTTCGCCTACTGAAGATGGGAAAAGCATTAAGGATTGAAGAGGTTGACCAGTTCAGTTCGATTTTTAGTTGTTGAATTTTTCTTTAAGCATTTGTTAGTATTTTCCGTATTGTAAAGAGGGGATCTCCACTTTCAGTTATTTCCATTATCTTAGGAGGATGTGACTCCATGATCAAGTCATGATTCCATTGATGTAAAAAGGGTGGTTTACATCCTGTATAAATATTCAATAATCATCAATGAAGAGGAGACCTGGAAATCATTACAGTTTTGAGTACTATAACTCAGAGGTTTGAGGTTCCCTCTAATTGAGCCTTTCAATTCTTCAAGATTGGTCGCAAAAAGAATTTCACATCCTCTCCCTCACAAACACCTTCCATTCCCATCCACGAAAGACCCCTAACTCGATCATAGGTTCGGGACCCTAATATTTTGGTATCAGAGCCTACTATTATGGGGGAATCTGTTCAAGATCAACTTACAAAACTCTTCAACTTAGTCCTTTCTGAACAGCAAGCCAATCAGGCCCACCATGAGAAGGTTGAGCAGCTTCACGCAAAAATGAAGGCCATGTCCCTCCAATTGAAATCCGCCAAACAGGTACGGTCTTCTTCTCCAGGTGCAGAAAGTCAAGCTCGAACACGTCGCGATAAGGGAACTATTGGAGCAACCGATTCTGAAGCCTCTAGAGGCAACACCATTGTGCCCAAATACACTAAACTGAACTTCCCACGCCTTAATGGACAGGAAGATCCCTTGAGATGGATTAGCCGTTGTCAACATTTTTTCCAGCACCAATCCACTCCTGAAGAGGAAATGGTGGGGTTAGCCTCTTACCACCTTGAGGGAAATGCAAAACTATGGTACTTACAAATGATTCAAGATATTCCAAATCCCACATGGTCTGAATTTGTCAACCAATGCAATTTGCGGTTTGGACCCCTTATCCGAAGCAATAAATTGTGGGAACTTGCCAAATTAAAACAAACAGGAACCATGGAGGAATATCAAAACAAATTCTGGTTTCCAGAGCTGGCACCTTAACTCAGAACCAAAAGGTGCAGATGTATCTCAGTGGGCTGCAGGAATCCATATCAGTTGAAGTCGAGCTCCACCAACCAAAAGATCTTGTCACAATGATGAGCATGACTCAATTGTATGAACGGAAGCTTTACTCCAAGAGCTCCACCAACTGGGATATCAAACGCACTCCTCCACTTCAGGATTCACGCAACAACCGTACAATTAAAAGACTCATTAGAGATGAAATGGATGAACAGAGAAAAAAAGGATTGTGTTTTAATTGTGATGAACCGTTTGGATTGATCTGGACGACGGTCTTATTTCAGAAGAGGACGCTGACCTAGATTTACCACCGGAAATTTCTCTCCATGCCATTACTGGAACATGCAATCCACAGTCCATGCATTTGCTGGGATGTTGGAAGGGCAATCAGGTATTAATCCTTGTTGATTCTGGAAGCACTCACAATTTTGTCTCTGTTTCCAAAGTTGATGAATTACAGGCAAAGGTGGATGAGAAAGGTCAATGTCGCCAATGGCGAGCAGCTCCGTAATCCTGAAATTTGCAAGGGGGCACCGATTGAATTGGGATTTACCATTTTTACGGTGGATTTATTTGTTTTGCAACTGACTGGCTTTGACATTATCCTTGGCGTTAATTGGTTGACAAGATTGGCCCCCATCCTATGGGACTTTAACCTTATGTGGATGTCTTTCTTCGTTGAAGGGAAACAAGTGGAACTCAACGGCATAAATTCCAGATCAGGGATGCAGCCAAATCTTCATTCTCTTTTGCCTGCTACTGATCACGATGCCCAATTACAAAAGCTACTGGCAGAATTTGCTGCTCTTTTTGATCCACCAACAGGGCTTCTGTAACATCCCGTCACCGATAGGAAGAATGAAATAGTAAATTTGGATTAGGTTGTGTTTTTGTACACAAAATTGTACATGCACTTGTGACAATTCCCGACTTTGGTGTCTTTGTGAAAAATTGTGAATTTATGTGTGTTTGAAAATTGTATTGGAGTGATTTATATGAATTCTGCAAAATATTGTAAAGTGGGTACCGATGAGATTTCTGGTACTGAAATTGACTGTTCAGTTGTTCGCTATTGAAGGTTGGAAAGATAAATGATTGAATTGGAAATTGATAGTCGTGGAAACAAGTGTTTCGAAAAGAGTTGAATTTGAAATCAATCTCTAAGGGTCGCAATTTCTGAATTTAAATAGTAAAGTTATAAGAATTGGTATGAGGGCAATTTGGGCAAGATACTTAAGAGAATAAGGGTTAAGGTTAAATGAAGAGGGTAAAATGGACATTTCATAATTAGAAATGGTATAAAAAGGAAATTTGGTTTTGAAAATGGGGAAGGAAATGAAGATGTCGTGAAGAAGAAGAGGAGGAGAAGAGGAAAGGAATTTTCGATGGAGCTATAAAGAGTTTAAAGAATTTGTGAGCTAAATCAAGTAAGTTTAACCCTCCTTCTTCTTAAAGAGTTGATTGATTCACGTTTTAAGTGTTAAAAGGTATAGATTTGGTTGTTTTATATTGGGTTTTAGGGTTTTCAAATATGGTAGATTTTTTATATTTGAGAGTGGATTTGGTTTGTTAATGGGTTGGAAATTGGTGTGAGAGTGATGTTGTAGTGTTTAGATAAGTTATGTGTTGAATGAATTGGACGACTTGGATTAAATTGGTTGAAAGACGGATTCGGGAGGCGCGATCGGGCTCACACGTCGCGACGTGCTCATGCGCTCGTCGCAACGAGGGCGAGCGTGCACATCGCGACGAGGGCGAGTGTTTGGATTTCGCCGCGGTGAGCTTCTCCACGTCACGGCGAGCTGCTGTTCCCAGAAAGTCATGTTTTGGTTTTTAAGCCATAAGTTTTTATACCGTTATTCAAATGAGATGATGTTGGATTTGTTATGAACTAGAGACAAGGGTTTATATGTTCATAGAAAGGGGGAGTGTTGAAGCAGTCTGTTAAAGCCCTCAAATTTGGATGAAAGTTTAGTGTAAAGTATGATTTCTGTATAAAAATAGTCCGTCTATGTTGGGCAATGATTTTTAGATTTCTGAAACAAATTGTATAATTTGGGAGTCAATTGAGTTCTGTTTTTCAGGAAGGTTAAACTGGAATTGTTTTTATGGTCAGTGCCGGGAATGTCACGAAAGTGCATAGTATTTATTATTAGATTGCTGCATGTGTTTTATTGCTGAAATGTACTATGTGTTAAAAACATGTGTTATGATTTATGATAGAGACACTTTTGGAAAGTCAGCCTCAGTCATTCTAGAGACTTCTAGGTGTTAGCGCGGAAGCCAGGTGAGTGACCTAGACGGTTCTTAAAGTATTAAATGTTATAATTCAGTGATTTAAATTCTCTGAAGTAAAATGATGAGATAATATTGAATGTGAACTCCGGATAGAAGGTCTGGAGTATTGAAGTGATAATATACAGAAATGTTATGAGAATGTGAAAGTGTAATTGTGTTTGTGATGTGAAAATCTGGAATAGATTAGAAATGACTGTGATATACTGATCAGAGCTACAAGCTCGACTACTGAAAAAGAGCCTCGAGCTCGAAAAGGAATAGTGCATACTCAGAGGGCTCTCCTATTCCTAAAACGGGAGGAAAGTAGTGTATACCCAGAGGGTTCTCCTACCCCTAAGACGCATTCACTGATTAATGAACCCTTGATGGGACAATTTCAGAGCGAAAAGCTCAACGATTGATGAATTAGTGCATACCCAGAGGGCTCTCCTACTTCTAAAACGCGTGAGAAGTAGTGTATACTCAGAGGGCTCTCCTACCCCTAAGACGTGTTCACTGATTAATGAGCCCTTGATAGGACAATTTTAGAGCGAAAAGCTCAACGATTGATGAGTTAGTGCATACCCAGAGGGCTCTCTTACCTCTAAAACGCGTGAGAAGTAGTGTATACCCAGAGGACTCTCCTACCCCTAAGACACGTTCACTGATTAATAAGCCCTTGACGGGACAGTTTCAGAGCGAAAAGCTCAACGATTAATGAGCCCTTGATGGGACAGTTCTAGAGCCTATGGCTCAACGATTAATGTGCCCTTATAGGGACAATATAGATACTTGGTCACAAAACTGATATGAATTGATAATGGGTTACAGACTGCATTATTCTGATATGTAGATTGAATGATAGGCGAAATGCCCTACATTGGTGTGAAAATAGTTATGGGGTACTCCTAATAATAGAATGTATGACTGATGGTGATATGCTTAGTGTTGTATGGAATATTAGAGTTGTTGACTAGAGTTGCCACCGATTAGAGCTTTAGCTCAACGTGGGAACATAAACTTCGAGTTCATGACTGATTCAGAGTCTTAGGCTCATCGTATAATGAACCCGGTATCCAGTATTGGATAAGGGTCAGCTATATTTGAACCCATCAATGGGACAGTTTAGGCACTAAGTCACAGCCATATGATAATTAAGTAGTAAGTGAGTGAAATACTCTGTATCAAAAAAATGGGATGTATGAATATAGATTTTTGTAAATATGTAAATGGGGAATTCTTGAGAAATGTATTACGAGATAGAGACAGATCTATGGGAACTGAAAAATGAGATCAAATAGACAGAATGAAAGCATAAGTTATTATTTGATTCTGTACTTGAGTGAGCGGACCATCGATGATGGTCACTCATTGAGTTTACAAAAAACTCACCCTCAATCTGTAATTGTTTTGCAGGACTCAGAAGAATACCCCGTAGACAACGTGTGTATTGTGATCGCGGAGTGATAGAAGGGGAGGGGATCAGTTTCGTCTCCATTAATATCTAAACAGTTTTGTATGAGATTGTATTCCTAAATTTCTGTATAAATGTTTCAGACTTGCCTTAAATTACTGTTTCTGCAAAATAGTTGTTATGTGTGTATGATTCAAAGAAACAAAATTTTTATACTGTGATTTGACTGAGTGATGTATCACGCCATCCTCGTAGGGCACGGACTCGGATGTCACCATCGATGTCGGGTCTGGGTCTTACGGGAGTTGGGGTGTTACAGCTTCCTCCTGCCCGTTCTTGTGACCACCATATTCCTTTAACCCCCAACACTAAACCAATGGTAGTGCACCCCTACAGATACCCCCATGGGCAGAAAGATGAACTTGAACGCCAGTGTACAGCTATGCTCAAACAGGGAATCATTTGTCTGAGCAAATCTCCTTTTTCATCTCCGGTAATTCTGGTTCCCAAAACTGATAAAACATGGCGCTTGTGTGTGGATTAAAGGGAACTCAATGCCCAAACCATCAAAGACAAATTCCCGATTCCTGTTATTGATGAGCTTCTGGACGAATTAGGAGGGGCAAAATACTTCACCAAATTAGACTTGCTTTCTGGGTATTTTCAGGTTAGCATGTATCCACCGGACATTGAAAAAACAGCATTCCGAACTCACCACGGTCATTTCTAGTTTTTGGTCATGCCATTTGGATTGTTCAACGCACCATCCAATTTTCAGGCCTTGATGAATGAGGTATTCCAGGAACACTTACGTAAATTCGTATTGGTTTTTTTTTTACGACATACTTGTTTTCAGTAAATCTTGGGAAGAACACATGCATCACTTGTGTCAAGTTTTCCACATCTTGGCCAAAAACAAATTGTTCCTGAAACACTCCAAGTGCTCCTTTGCACAAACTCATATTTCATACTTGGGTCATGTAATCTCACAGAAGGGGGTGCAGGTTGACAATTCCAAAATCACAGCTATCACAGATTGGTCTAGACTGGTTACTCTCCGGGGTTGTGGGGTTTCCTTGGACTTACTGGTTATTACTGGAAGTTTGTATTCAACTATGGTACTATAGCTGCTCCTCTCACTGCCAAGTTGCGGAAAAATTATTTTCAATGGACTGGTGATGCAATTAAAGCATTTGAAACTTTGAAGACAGCACTGATTACCACACCCATATAGGCTCTTCCAAATTTTGAGCTAATGTTTGTTCTAGAGTGTGATGCTTCTGACATAGGTATTGGCGTCGTGTTACTTCAAGAAAATAAACCAGTAGCCTTCTTTAGCCGAGCAATGGCAGCTCGACATGTCAGTCTTCCGGCATATGAAAAGAAACTAATTGGCTTGGTCAAAGCAATTAAACATTGGCAACCATATCTTTGGGGAAAAAAGTTTATGGTGCGAACGGACCATTACATTTTGAAATTTTTGCTGGAGCAACACTCACTTTCCTCCCCACAACAACACCGGGTGAGTAAGTTGCTGCCCTTCTATTTCATTGTGGAGTACAAGGTAGGAAAATCCAATACAGTGGCCGATGCTCTCTCACGCCGTGATGTAGACCAGAATTGTCTTCTTGCCCTTTCCATGCCTCAGTTGGATTTGTTCGATGAAATCCGACAGGAGCAACAACGATCTCTCGAAATTCAGCAGCTCATTTCGGCAGTAAATAATGGCACTTCTGCAGCTCATTGGAGTTTTAAACAAGGTCTTTTTTTCTTTAAAGACCGGGTTTACATTCCCAATGGATCTCCATCAATACCTTTGGTGATTACTGCCATTCACAATCAGGGCCACGAAGGCTACCAAAAGACACTAAATCGTATTACTCGTGATTTCTTTTGGCGGGGAATGAAAAAATGGTATAAGATTTCATCCGTGCTTGTGATGTGTGTCAACGCCACAAAATAGAATCTTTGCAGCCTATAGGGTTATTACACCCTCTGCCCATTCCACAACAAATTTGGGCTGATGTGTCTCTTGAATTTATTGAGGGGCTTCCTAAATCCAGAGGCAAGAATGTCATTTTGGTCGTAATTGACCGGTTCTCTAAATATGGGCACTTTGTTGCAATCTCTCACCCATATACAACCGTAAGTATTGGTCGCATTTTCTTTGATAATATTTTCAAACTCCATGGCCTGCCAGAAACCATGGTCAGTGATAGAGATGTCACGTTCACATGTGGTACTAAATTATGTTTTAGCTCGGCTTATCACCCGCAATCAGATGGTCAAACAGAAGTGACTAATCGAACAGTGGAAATGTACTTACAGTGCTTCACTAGCTCTCATCCCAACAAATGGTGTGACTGGCTTGCTTAGGCAGAATTTTGTTACAACACAATCTATCATACTTCTCTTAAGTCTACACCATTTGAAACTGTATATGGGCGACCACCGCCACGACTTCTATCTTACTTACCTAGAAGTTCTACGGTTGAGGCTGTAGATGTTATTCTTCAGCAGCAGGATTCAATGTTACAACTTCTCCGCACCAACCTTCAAGCGGCTCATAAAAAAATGAAACTCCAATATGATCGCTCACACCGGCCATTGGAGTTTAACATTGGGGACATGGTTCTGCTCCGTCTTCAGCCGTACCACCAATTTTCCTTAGCTTCAAGAAAAAATCAGAAACTTGCTGCAAAATATTTTGGGCCTTTTGAGGTTTTGGAGCGAATCGGTTCTATGGCATATAAATTGAAGCTTCCTGCTGATGCAAAAATACACCTAGTTTTTCATGTCTCCACACTCAAACCGTATCATGCCGGGAATAACAATTTTGAGGTGGTACTTCCACCCGTTGCTGAACAGGAACCTTGGGCTCCTCTTTCTATTTTCGGCCAACGTTATCATGCAGGAAAAAAAGGAACTTTTAGTGCACTGGACTCAGTCTTCCCCCGCTGATGCCTCTTGGGAAAAAGTTCAGGATATGCTAGATCATTACCCAAATTTCAAGCTTGAGGACAAGCTTCCTAAGGGGACGGGTAGTATTGATACAAGGCCATTACAGGTGTATACACATTACACCCATAATTAGAAGAAGCATCCACGTGTTCAGCCTACTGAAGATGGGAAAAGCATTAAGGATTGAAGAGGTTGACCAGTTCAGTTCAACTTTTTGTTGTTGAATTTTTATTTAAGCATTTGTTAGTATTTTCCTTATTGAAAGGAGGGGATCTCCACTTTCAGTTATTTCCATTATCTTAGGAGGATGTGACTCCATGATCAAGTCATGATTCCATTGATGTAAAAAGGGTGGTTTACATCCTATATAAATATTCAATAATCATCAATGAAGAGGGGACTTGGAAATCATTACAGTTTTGAGTACTATAACTCAGAGGTTTGAGGTTCCCTCTAATTGAGCCTTTCAATTCTTCAAGATTGGTTGCAAAAAGAATTCCACGTTCTCTCCCTCACAAACACCTTCCATTCCCATCCACGAAAGACCCCTAACTCGATCACAGGTTCAGGACCCTAACAATAAGTGGCGTCAACTAGACGTTGAAGAGAATATCCTTACAAGTTCTATTCTTCTGAATCTTCGGGTAACTTACTACAGTCTTGATAGTTTTAGATTAAGGATGTGTGATTTCTGTCATTCTTCATTTTCCCAAAAAATGATGCTGTTAAAAGAAGGCCTTTGATTCACTACGACTGAATATAAGACGACCGAGGAGGCTGGAGAAGGAATTTTTAAGAGACTTTTGGAGTTGGAACTTATTCAACCTCACAATGGAACATCTAACAAGCCACCCCACTCCCAATTGTGAATGCTTGTACAATGCATCCCTGGACCAGTTTCATGTTGGTCTCTCTAGAAAAAAAAGCTTGAGTTCTTGAATTTCAGTCCATCAGGTGTACCGTTTCTTATATCAAGATCATGTTAGGCATGATTAGTTTCAGGTAATTGAAGTCTTTCAGACATTAACCAGAGTTCCTTTGGTGTTAATGCCATAAGAGTAGATAGTCTTTTACATTCCAAGAGATTATAAATTCATGAAGAATCATCCTCTATGTCAAGTTATAATTGATGTTTAATAAGGGTGATCACTAGATCACATTCTAGAGACTTATCTTATCTTGCTTTTATTTTTCAAATTGAGATTAATTATAAGACTACAAAAGAAGTTATAAGTGATGAAAGTTGAGTTGTTGCTATAAATGAAGAATTAAACCAATGTGATAAAAGTAAGATTTGGATTTTAGTACCTAGACTTAGATACTACCATATCATGAATATCAAATAGGTGTTCATAAACAAATTAGACCAAGCAGGTACTAGTATGAGCAACAAAGTTAGACTGATAGCTAAAAGGTGTGATCATGAGTTTTAAGAAAACTTTTGTATTAGCAGCTAGATTAAAAGCTATTAAATTGTTACTTGCAATTATACATTACATGAATTTTAAATTATTCAATGGATGCTAAAAGTGTATTTTTAAATAATTTTATTTAAGAAAAAATTTATATTGACCATCCTACCAATTTTGAAATTCATTATGCACCTAACCATGTTTATAAAATATAAACTCTTCAAAGATTTATATGGTTTGAAAGAAAGTTCTTATAACTTGGTACGGTAGGTTTTACTAAAGGCAATGTTGAAATAACTCTTTTCATTAGAAATGTAACACCCCACTCCCGTATGAAACCATCGATGATGGTTTCTCATTGAGTTCGCAAACTCATCCAAAATTGCAATTTTTTTTTTCAGGATTTGAAGAGTACCCCGTTCGACGCAGGAGTATGTCTACTGTAGGCTAGTGAAGGATAGAGGTCGGGATCAGTTCGTGTCTGCATTAGTGTCTTACCAAATTGTGTTTCGCAATCATTGTATAACAAAGCTTTGTATTTAGACTAAGCCCATTGTGGTGTTATTGTTTTTACACATTGACAATTGCATTATTGTTGCCTGACCGTAATGAGTGTTGACTGTTTGTAATAACTGGAAATAGTTTATTGTGCTCATGGGCTTAAATTACTTACTATTTTTACCGTTGTTTTTACCGGGCCAATGTATGTTACAAAAAAAAAACTTGTATACCGAGTTTTACCGACTGATGTAATACTCCACCCTCGCGAGGCACGGACTCGGATATCACCCATAATATCAGGTTCGGGTCACTTTCGGAGTGGGTGTTACATTTAGGTGGTATCGAGCCCGAAGATACGTAATGTATCGGGCACGATCTGAAACATAAGGTGTATGCATTTGAGTCGTGTCATTGCGCATCGTGGCAATCGATCCCTAGTTTGAGTCGCACGGTAGAAATCCTACGTGTGCGTACATGTCAAGTGATTAAGTGAGAGAAAAGTGAGACTGTGTTAGAGGGTGAACCCCTGGAAGTGTATAAGCAATTAGGAAAGGAAAAAGGAAAAATGGATAAGGAGATTGATATTGTACTGTGGTTGGAATGACTGTGTTGGCCTAGACTGATTAAAGAAAGAAGTGATATTAATGAGTTCCCGGATTAAAATGGCAATATTATGGTGACAGAAAAATGAATATGTCTAGAACTTGGAAAGGTCCACTGGAGATAGGAGAAGCATACTAGCTATAGTAGGCCTAAGTGAGATTACAGGTCCGGGATGATTAAGTAATTAGAGTTTTGACTATATATGTGAGGAAATGGGAAACATTGGAACCGAGTAAAGTGTAGATGGTCCGATTAGGTAGATATTAATTCACTGTATTGGTGTTAGATATTGGTAGATATCATAGATAGATGATGATAGCCAGATTGTAAGAAGATCAATAGTGTACTGTAACGGTCTATCGAGAACTGAAAGAACGGAAAAAGCAAGATGCCTAGTACCTAGTAGAGTAAGAAAAAGTAGACTTGGTGAGATAAAAGTGTACAGATAAACTGAAATGAATTGAGGAAACGGTTATGATTATGAACGCATAAGCGTGAGACTGAAATGGTTATGTGAATATTGTGCTAAGAGTTTAGAAACTAGTATCAAAGGATGGACAATTTTCTACTGATTGTGTATCGGGAAATTCTAGATTTGGTTGAAAAGATGTATATAGACACAAAAATGGTAACTGGATGGGTAAATAGATAGAGATACAATGGAGTTGTATCAACGATTTTGTCGTGTTTTGGGGACTGTGAATGCCCTATTATAGATTGTTTGAGGATATTGAAGAAATACGAAGCAATAAGAAGATGACATTGTATAAGCCAAGTGGACATGACCTTAAAAGGTCAAGTTGACACATGAATGCTATGGGAATGAAACTAGGGAAATGAAAAGAAAAAAAAATGAAACAATGATAGTGATATGAAAAGAGTTGTCACATTTAAGTCGATTTACCGTTGGGAGTACCTATTGGACAGTAAAGTTGATCATGATTAATGAAATGTATGTGAAAGATACATGGAAATCATGGAGGAGATGATCAGTGAATGATTAAATACGTGCTTCTATGAGTGGCTATAAGTGTAAAGTTTATATTAGGTTAAAGTAAGACATAGGAGGACTGAATGTACCTTTATGAGAGGAAATGAGAAATGATTATGGCATCAGTTATTTATTTGAGAATTAGCATAAACAGAAAGGAGTCTTATGGAAGTCTAAATTGTATAGGTTACTAATTGGTTTCCGGATAAAATGCTGAGGTATAGATTACTGAATAAGTGTGAAAGAAAGTGTTTATGTGACTGTCACAAGGAACCTTAGTGTAAGGAATGTTCTGATCTTTTAAATTATGGCATAAAATTGTTCTGATTGAGATAGTACGTATAGTGAAGAATGATTGAAAAGCAATTAGGGATAATAATTGGTTGATGAGACTTTCGTGAACAGTATAAAGATGGTAACAAGACTAATGGTCAAACGGAAAGAAGTATGGACAAAATTAAAAGTGAAATTGAGTCATATCTCATACCATGAAGTTATCTCAGATGTGTGTATGAAATGTAAAGTATCCAATAACATGAGTGGAATTTTAATTTGAGATGATCCTATTGCAATGTGAAGTGAAATACTTAAATGAAGTGGAATTTATGGAAGTCCAAGTACGGATGACTAGGTATTAGCATATGTTGATGTGAATGACAGGAAATCAATTGAAAAGAGAAAATGAGTACAGACAAAAAGTCCTAAAGGAAAACTGACAATGACGTGATGTAGTGTTATCTTCATAAAGGGATTGTAAATTCATTAATTGTGGACTTAATGAGAAGGTAGAATGTTGTTTAGTGATGTTTGGAAAAGTCATCAAGACCCTAATTGGGAAGTATGCGAGGTAAGCAAATGATAATGATTATGATGATAGACGGAATGTGTTTGAAAGTGTGGAACAGTGATAAATTGAATTGACTTTGATAAATGGTATTGGTGTTATCATCGCAATTGTTTAAAGTCTTGGAGATTTTAGATTCCTATAGGGATACACTGCTACACTGCACAGTGCCTAACGGAAGGCAAAGACCAACATTGAGTCGAAATGCTTGTGATGAGTGAAATAAAGGAAAGTGACTCAGGAAAACTGCATGGGTTAGTTAAAGTGGATCAGGATCGGACAAATGAAACAGAGAAAAATGCATATCCGAATAGAGGGCGTGAACACTATAGAATAATGAATTGTCTAAGGAGAATTGAATTTGAACAGAGAGTCAATGGGATATAAAGCATGACTGCATTAGGTAAAGTATCACTGGTTATAGTAAAATGGAGCTAAATGTCATTGTATTGGTACCAAAGGAATGTGAATCGTTCCTGGCGAGATAAAGGAGGTTATTGTACGTATCACCTTGAAAAGATGTACTCTATGGAATACGACTTAGTCTGTATGTTATTGGGAGAAAAAGATATTGGACGGTATAGTGAGAAAAAGGTATTGGATGGATAAACGTGATGATTAGTGAATGTGTTCGAAATAATGAATCGAGTCATAGCGTTGGAACTAAAGGTAATGACTACTCGAAAATGGCAAGTGAGATAGCTAAGAAAATGAGATTGCCAATCGATAGCCTTGTTGAGTCCGCTCATCGCATCGAGTGATAATGAGTTAGCCAAATTAGTAACTGAACAACTGACTGAATATGGTTACTGTGACCTTTCGGAAAATAAATTATTGAGTGGAAAAGTGTATGGGACATATAGGAACATATGATTACGGTCATACTGAACTGTTAATTGAGAATTTCGAGGATGAAATTTTTATTAGGAGGGGGAATTGTAACATCTCACCCTCAATTGGAAGGGTAAAATAGTAAATTTGACATAAAATAGAATAGATTTGGAGTGCATAGGACTGTTCAAGCATAATAGGATTGGTCCACAGTCACATTTGTGCACATAAAATTACTGTGCATGCATACATGATATTCTCGGTTTGCGTGCCTAAGACAATTTTATTGAGATTAACGTGGCTAATGAGTTTGAAAAATTATTCTGAGTGCGCCATAAATTGTTTTATATTTTATGGGAATTATAGGAATTTTCTGAAATTTTTCGGAGAAAATTCCCAGATCGGAAAAAAAAAAATCGTCGAGTGGCAAACCGGTTAATTTTTCTACTGTTATTTGATCTTAAACCATTGCATATTTGGTGGGACCCAAAAGTGGACCCTTTAAATGGGTTGGAACCGAAAATGGGGGTGAAATTGTTTTGGTTTTGGTTTTAATTTTGTCAAAAATTGTGATTGGTTGTTGATTTTGTAGATTTTTCTACTTATTCTCATTTGGCCACCTATCCACTCCCATTTAATGCATTCTTATCCATCATTCTCGGTGATTGCCTTATGGAAATGAATAAAAAAAAGGTTTGGAGGCTTATGTTCATTACTCATCCGAAACCTCCACCATTTTCACTTCTCCATCATTTTTTCTTCTTTCTTTCATCAAAGTAAATCCTTCCTCCTCCAAACCTTACCAAGCCACTTGCTTTCCTTGATGGATTATACTTGCATGGTGGTTGAAGAGAGTAGAGAAAGTGGGAAGTTGGAATAGTAGTAAAGAGTTGAAGGAATTGAAGGTTGGAAGCTAATAGGTAAGTGTTTAAATTAAGCTTTGAATGGTGTTTTCAATGATGCTTAAGTATGACTTTATGAATCATAGTAGGTAGAAACATTGAATGGGAGGTTTGGTGCCTTTATTATGCTTATGGATGCATTAAATTGATGTATATTATGGCTTGAATTAATGGATATAAGGTTAGGGTTGGTTATGAATTGAAAGTAGGATGATTGATGCATGGTTTTAACTTGATTTTGATGGCATATTGATCATTGATTTTACTTGGAAATGAAGAAGTGAGTGCTGCCAATTTTTGGGTATTAGCCCTAGTACATGTATGAATGGTATAAGAACTTATTTGTATTCCTTTGGATGTTTAATGATGTGTTAAAGGCATTGGAAATGATATAAACTAAGATTGGACCAAATCTGAAAATTTAGGGTTTTAATCGATTGTACTGTTTTGATCATAACTAATTTTTTAGGAATGCAAATGAGGTGATGTTTGCGGCCACTTAAACTTTAGGATGGTGGCTACATTTTTGTGTGAAATAGACACTGTCCAATTTTAGCTTTAAGAGGGTGCAATTTGTCTTGGAAATTTACTGCTATTGACTGGAATGAGCAGTACCCGAAATCATACCCTATAGTTTTGCTAATTTTTATAAATTAATTGAGAAGGAATTAGGACAAATGGACTAAATGAAAGTTGAAGCCTATTAAGTTAGCTTTCCAATGCCACTGATTTTGCAATTTTTCTATATGTCTATTAGGATTTATGGACTCATGATTGTTGGCTGTTTTTATGCATTGAATGAAACCTAGCTGGAATGTCAAATTTGGTGTACATTCAGATTAGGAGGAATTTTAGTAATTTTTGTGCATTGAATTGGTGTTGGAAATCTCCTGAATAGTTTTAGATGACACATTCATCTTGAAAATGGTGTATGGAATATAATTTCCGGAAATCAGATGTGGGAGTTATGGATTTTCACAATTTGAACCTACATTGTGATGTTAATTGCTGATTAGGTCAGAAACTTGCATAACAGATTTGACACTGTTAGAGGCTGAATTGGAGTATGGTTATTTCATGAAGAATTGAAGTTTGAGATTTTATCTTTTTAGGGATATAAATTGGTGATTTGTTTGACTTGTATACAGGGAGATATGATTGATAGAAAGTTACTGCTCAAATTGAGTGATTTCAGGGACAGCAACCTTGAGTGAATTATTCGACCTAGTTAGCAAGGGAATTGAAATTTGGGTTGTTACATGAAAGTTGTAGATAACATTGTTATCTTGATGAGCATATTTATTGTATAATTTTTGACTGCATAGAATGAAAGATAGTGAATTTCCAATGACTGTTCTGTTTTAGGAAGTGAATGTGTGGGCAGTAGCTTACATTGGATGTTTGACACCCTTAGGGGTGAAATTGATTTTTCTGGACTAAAGAAAACTTGTAGAGGGTTTCATTACCTTTCCAAGGACATATGGTTTGCATTTTTCTGAATTGTGTAGAATAAGTTATGACTTATTGAATTTCGGTTAAAGGAAAGGAAAAAGAGTAGAAATATATATATATATATATATATATATATATATATATATATATATATATATATATATATATATATATATATATATATATATATATATATATATATATTAATTGTTGAATTTTGGTTTCTTTCGTGAATAACTTTTCCGTCCGATATCCGATTGACCTGATTCTTGAGGCATCGGATTTGTAGAATATTGAATTTTATTTTCTGAGAGATTGGAGATTTTTGGACTGAAAATTGACGTGGGTCCGGGTAAAAGTCTGTGTAATCACTGCTTTGTTTAATTGGGGACCTATAAAGGTCCGATTTGCTCACCGTCAGCGCCAATAGGTTTCTAATTTTTGGATAGATTTTTCTGATAGAAAAAAATGAGATTAGGGCCGAGAATTCATGAACATGCATATTTTAACCTACATGTGCATCAGTAATTCATTCGGATTGAATCGTTAGTGATAGTTACCTTCTCTAATGCTTAGGCACAACTGGAGCGTCGATCGACCGACGTGACAAAGACTTTTCGATAATAGCTCAGAAGTAAGATGTGAGTAACCTAGTTGGTTATCCCGATCTACGTGTTTACTGTGACTTGATTGCCCTATGGGGATTACGTGGATTATATATGGCTTTTATTGACCGTGAATTGGGCATTAGACAACTGCTTAATTAGGATACATATTGGGTGACCCATGGATCGTGATATATTATATTGACTTTATTGGTATGTGCATTCATGCACAAATGCATTAAATCGCTAAAAGGAAAATTGTGAACCGAGACGCCATCGACATCGAACCAAGCCTAGAGCTCGACATATCAAACGAGCCTCGAGCTCGAAGGAGATAATTCTCCCTGCACGCGTCTACATCGAATATCGTTTATGCGCTCGGTCACAATACTGTAATAAAACTGGAAAAAAAAAAAGAGTCACATATGCATTGCATCATTACTGGACTGAATATCTGGATAATTATTGTGACTGTTTGACTTCGGTGTCTGTATTGTAAATGGATGACTACGTGTCTGTGATCGCTTATATCGATCGTGATCGCCTTATTATTCGTAATTAATTATTGACCGTGACAATTGGTATGTAATATGAACTATGAATATTAATTGTATTAGTAGTACTAAGACTGTCTTATTACTGTAATTTGTTATGTGATGCATGAATTGGGAGAACCATTGATGATGGTTTCTCATTGAGTTCGCAAACTCATCCAAAATTGCAATCTTTTTTTTCAGGATTTGAAGAGTACCACGTTCGACGCGGGAGTATGTCTACTGTAGGCTAGTGAAGGATAGAGGTTGGGATCAGATCGTGTCTGCATTAGTGTCTTACCAAATTGTGTTCCGCAATCATTGTATAACAAAGCTTTGTATTTAGACTAAGCCCATTGTGGTGTTATTTTTTTTACACATTGACAATTGCATTATTGTTGCCTGACCGTAATGAGTGTTGACTGTTTGTAATAACTGGAAATAGTTTATTGTGCTCATGGGCTTAAATTACTTATTGTTTTTACCGTTGTTTTTACCGGGCCAATGTATGTTACAAAAAAAAACTTGTATACCGAGTTTTACCGACTGATGTAGTACTCCACCCTCGCGGGGCACGGACTCGGATATCACCCATAATATCGGGTTCGGGTCACTCGGGAGTGGGGTGTTACATTTAGGATGTCCTCACATATATAGTCAGAACTCTAATTACTTACTTATCCCGATACACATTCAGTAGAAAATTGTCAGTCTGTTTTTTTCCCTTACCATCCTTTGGTACTAGTTTCCAAACTCTTAGCACAATATTCACATAACCATTTCAGTCTCACGCTTATGCGTTCATAATCATAACCGTTTCTCCAATTCATTTCAGTTTATCTGTACACTTTTATCTCATCAAGTCTACTTTTTCTTACTCTACTAGGTACTAGGCATCTTGCTTTTTCCGTTCTTTCAGTTCTCGATAGACCGTTACAGTACACTATTGATCTTCTTACAATCTCGCTATCATCATCTATCTATGATATCTACCAATATCTAACACTAATACAGTGAATCAATATCTACCTAATCGGACCATCTACACTTTACTCGGTTCCAATGTTTCCCATTTCCTCACATATACAGTCCAAACTCTAATTACTTAATCAATTTGCCCATCCAGTTACCATTTCTGTGTCTATATATATCTTTTCAACCAAATATAGAATTTCCTGATACACAATCAGTAGAAAATTGTCCATCCTTTGATACTAGTTTCCAAACTCTTAGCACAATATTCACATAACCATTTCAGTCTCACGCTTATGCGTTCATAATAAGACAGTCTTAGTACTACTAATACAGTCAATATTCATAGTTCATATTACACACCAATTGTCACACCAATATTTAATTACAGAATAATAAGACGATCCACAACAAGATAAGCAAATACAACACAAGAGTCATTCATTTACAATGCATAATCAAGTCAAACAAATACAATAATTATCCAGATATTCACCCAAAGAATGATGCAACGATATATGACTTTTTTTTCAGTTTTATTACAAGATTGTGATCGAGCGATAAAAATGATTCGAAGTAGACGCGTCGGGAGAATTATCTCCTTCGAGCTCAAGCTCGTTTTAGTATGTCGAGCTCAGGCCTGATTCAAGATCGATGGCGCCTCGGCTCATAATTTTCCTTTTAGCGCTTTAATGCATTTGTGCATGAATGCACATACCCAATAGAAGTCAATATAATATATCACAGTCCATGGGTCACCCAAATGTACAAATCCAATTAAACAGCTTGTCTAATGCCCAATTCACAACCAATAAAAGCCATATATAATCCATGTAATCCCGTAGGCAATCAAGTCACAAGAACACGTAGATCGGATAACCAACTAGGTTACTCACATCTTACTTCTGAGCTATTGTCGGAAAGTCTTTGTCACGTCGGTCGATGGACGCTCCAGTTGTGCCTAAGCATCAGAGAAGGTAACTATCACTAACGATTCAATCCGAATGAATTACTGATGCACATGTAGGTAAAAATATGCATGTTCATGAATTCCCAATCCTAATCTCATTTTTTTTCATCAGAAAAATCTATCCAAAAATTAGAAACCTATTGGCGCTGACGGTGTGCAAATCGGACCTTTATAGGTCCCCAATTAAACAAAGCAGTGATTACACAGACTTTTACCCGGACCCACGTCAATTTTTCGTCCAAAAATCTCCAATATCTCAGAAAATGAAATTCAATATTCTACAAATCCGATGCCTCAAGAATCAGGTCAATCGGATGTCGGACGGAAAAGTTA
Source organism: Erythroxylum novogranatense (assembly GCA_029891385.1). Lineage (NCBI taxonomy): Eukaryota > Viridiplantae > Streptophyta > Magnoliopsida > Malpighiales > Erythroxylaceae > Erythroxylum > Erythroxylum novogranatense. The sequence continues at coordinate 39,963,670 of CM057229.1, read as the reverse complement.
TTCACGAAAAAAACCAAAATTCAACAATTAATATATATATATATATATTGCCCTTATTTCCTACTCTTTTTCCCTTTCCTTTAACTGAAATTCAATAAATCATAACTTATTTTACACAATTCAGAAAAATGCAAACCATATGTCATTGGAAAGGTAATGAAACCCTCTACAAGTTTCCTTTAGTCCAGAAAAATCAATTTCACCCCTAAGGGTGTCAAACATCCAATGTAAGCTATTGCCCACACATTCACTTCCTAAAACAGAACAGTCATTGGAAATTCACTATCTTTCATTCTATGCAGTCAAAAAATTATACAATAAATATGCTCATCAAGATAACAATGTTATCTACAACTTTCATGTAACAACCCAAATTTCAATTCCCTTGCTAACTAGGTCGAATAATTCACTCAAGGTTGCTGTCCCTGAAATCACTCAATTTGAGCAGTAACTTTCTATCAATCATATCCCCCTGTATACAAGTCAAACAAATCACCACTTTATATCCCTAAAAAGATAAAATCTCAAACTTCAATTCTTCATGAAATAACCAGACTCCAATTCAGCCTCTAACAGTGTCAAATCTGTTATGCAAGTTTCTGACCTAATCAGCAATTAACATCACAATGTAGGTTCAAATTGTGAAAATCCATAACTCCCACATCTGATTTCCGGAAATTATATTCCATACACCATTTTCAAGATGAATGTGTCATCTAAAACTATTCAGTAGATTTCCAACACCAATTCAATGCACAAAAATTACTAAAATTCCTAGAGAATCTGAATGTACACCAAATTTGACATTCCAGCTAAGTTTCATTCAATGCATAAAAACAGCCAACAATCATCAGTCCATAACTCCTAATAGACATATAGAAAAATTACAAAATCAGTGGCATTGGAAAGCTAACTTAATAGGCTTCAACTTTCATTTAGTCCATTTGTCCTAATTCCTTCTCAATTAATTTATAAAAATTAGCAAAACTATAGGGTATGATTTCGGGTACTGCTCATTCCAGTCAATAGCAGTAACTTTCCAAGACAAATTTCACCCTCTTAAAGCTAAAATTGGACAGTGCCTATTTCACACAAAAATGTAGCCACCATCCTAAAGTTTAAGTGGCCACAAACCTCACCTCATTTACATTCCTAAACAATTAGTTATGATCAAAACAGTACAATCGATTAAAACCCTAAATTTCCAGATTTGGTCCAATCTTAGTTTCTATCATTTCCAATGCCTTTAACACATCATTAAACATCCAAAGGAACATAAATCAGTTCTTATACCATTCATACATGTACTAGGGCTAATACACAAAAATTGGCAGCACTCACTTCTTCATTTCCAAGTAAAATCAATGATCAATATGCCATCAAAATCAAGTTAAAACCATGCATCAATCATCCTACTTTCAATTCATAACTAACCCTAACCTTATATCCATTAATTCAAGCCATAATATACATCAATTTAATGCATCCATAAGCATAATAAAGGCACCAAACCTCCCATTCAATGTTTCTACCTACTATGATTCATAAAGTCATACTTAAGCATCATTGAAAACACCATTCAAAGCTTAATTTAAACACTTACCTATTAGCTTCCAACCTTCAATTCCTTCAACTCTTTACTACTATTCCAACTTCCCACTTTCTCTACTCTCTTCAACCACCATGCAAGTATAATCCATCAAGGAAAGCAAGTGGCTTGGTAAGGTTTGGAGGAGGAAGGATTTACTTTGATGAAAGAAAGAAGAAAAAATGATGGAGAAGTGAAAATGGTAGAGGTTTCGGATGAGTAATGAACATAAGCCTCCAAACTTTTTTTTTATTCATTTCCATAAGGCAATCACCGAGAATGATGGATAATAATGCATTAAATGGGAGTGGCTAGGTGGCCAAATGAGAATAAGTAGAAAAGTCAACAAAATCAACAACCAATCACAATTTTTGACAAAATTAAAACCAAAACCAAAACAATCTCACCCCCATTTTTGGTTCCAACCCATTTAAAGGGTCCACTTTTGGGTCCCACCAAATATGCAATGATTTAAGATCAAATAACAGTAGAAAAATTAACCGGTTCGCCACTCGGCGATTTTTTTTTTCCGGTCTGGGAATTTTCTCCGAAAAATTTCAGAAAAATTCCTATAATTCTCATAAAATAGAAAACAATTTATGGCGCACTCAGAATAATTTTTCAAACCCATTAATTACGTTAATCCTAATAAAATTGTCTTAGGCACGCAAACCGGGAATATCATGTATGCATGCACAGTAATTTCATGTGCACAAATGTGACTGTGGACTAATCCTATTATGCATGAACAGTCCTATGCACTCCAAATCTATTCCATCCTATGTCAAATTTACTATTTTACCCTTCCAATTGAGGGTGAGATGTTACAAGAAAGCATAGGTATGATTATTTATTTTTAAATTTTATGTTGATCATATTATTTCTAGTACAACTAATGAAAGCTTGTGTAAATAATTTTCCAAGTATATGAGAAGAAAATTTGAGATGAGCATGATGGGAGAGCTCTACTTCTTTTTTGAACCCCAAAAATTATATCATAAATAGTGTATTAGTTCTGGTATCGGTACCAGTTAATACCGAGTATAATTTTAGGTAGTCTTTTTAAAATTACAAAATAGTCCATATTTGTTTATATAATTGCAAAATAGTCTTTCAATAAATTGTGCGATATAATTCTAATTTTACTTCAACCATGTCTAAAAAATCATCATAATATAAATTTGATATAATAACTCTCTTCATTTTGTTAATATTACTTTTCACATATTATATAAACAATATACATAATTAGTATAAGAAAAGGTCATTTAATTTTCATAGAGATAAAATAAGAAAATACAAAGTACTTACAATAGTACAACTGATTACATCAAATCTTCATATGGTAAGAATAATATAGATCTATAAGCATTATAACAAGAGTTCATCTTGAAGAACACAACAAAAATAGAAGTGAGACCTAAAATAAAAATATTTACAATCAAAAGTTATTTCTATTGCATATATGAAATTTAACACATACATCAAATACAAGTTAAATTAAAATAAAAGAGGAAAAATTAAACTTCATCCAATGACATATTTATGAAATCACAATAGTTCATCATTAAGAGAAGTCTTATTATCACCATCATCAAAACTAATTAGACCAAATGCATGTCAATACTTTCCTATCCAAGGTTATCTTTTAAGTCTATCTTATCTATGAAACTTGGATTGTTAGAAATATAATCCACCAAAAGATTCAAATAGTCAAGGAAAATTAGATATGTATAATTATCCTTTTTATTAAGGATCATAGCAAATAAATAAAATTAAATTATTAAAAATTACAAAAATTATATTCAACTTAATAATTGTAAAAACGTATTTTCTCGAAGCTTCAAATTGTATCCAACAAAGATCAAATCATTTAAATTTTTGTTTTATTGTATTTTCTTTTTAAAATGGATGAATTTAAAAGAAATCTAATTCCTTTGACTCTCGGTTGCACTAATACATCGACTTAGAATTCAAATTGTAAACCTTTACAATTCTATAACATCACTTCCAAATTGGTCTCATTAAAAAACCATAAGATAAAAAAGTAATCTTATAAATAAAATAAATTGATGCTTAATTTTAAACAAGTAATAAAAATGAAGAAATATATACTTGAATTATGTTTATCTCTTTGACTAATTTTAATAGGCATCCTAAAATCATTGCACACATCCTTATATATCTCCATTTATGATGTAAGAATATCTTCCATCATCTCTTGTGAAACAATTATTTTGATACCTCTATTAACTACGATTTTTTTTAAAAAACATATTTAGAATAAACATTAGGATTCAAAAATGCCCCAACAGCAAACAGTAGAGAGTAAAGTTGTCTTTTTTTAAAATCTTTTATTGATAATTGCAAGATATGGTATATAAACAAGACTTATTTTTTAGATTGACCTTAATTGTTTCCTTTACCCTCTCCATGATATCATAAAAGTGACTCATTATTGCCTTTTCATCACCATCAACCAAATAAAATACTCTCACCAAAGGCTCACAAATTTGGATGAAAATTTTTTATTGGAACCAAAATTCATGATCTTCAAATATAATTTTGGAAACCTCTATTCTATCATTGGTTCTGGTATGCTAAAATGAAATATGCTTATCACTTGTAAACATTTTTTTATATTTTTCCCCATTTGAATAAAACACTAAAGTAATAAAAAGTTAGTTATATATCTTGTAATGGTAGGACAATACAAATTCTTGCCATTAGCAAAATTATTTCTCTTCACATTTAAAACTTATGCATGATTATAGATGAACATAGTCACTATTCTTGCTTTTTGCACAATTCATCAACAATAGAAAGAATCTAACATTTATTACATTTTTAAACATCAGTTCAACGTAATATTTCATAAATAGAGCCACTCAGCATATTACCTCTGTAGTTATAAATTAAAGAAGCTTTACATCTTGGATTATAAGAGGTAATAATATCCACAGTATGCTAATAATAATAACACTAAGCAATCTTGAACGACAATCTGCATCATACCACAATATAGCCATTTTCATGTTGACATTATGAGCTACTTCTTTAGATTGTAATGTACTATAAATTAAAGGTTAAGCTCTATGAGTTATTAGCAGAGCCAAAAAGTTATATATTTGTCTTCTCTCTTCCTCACATCAGTTATATCAATCCTTTTTTTTATTGGGCTGAAGGACCATTTCAACATTTCCAGTATTATCTTTATCATTGTAAATAGAACTTCTATTATTAATTTTCTTGTTCAGTCTTTACCTTCTTCTTTCTCAATTTGATACTCTTTAATCAAAGTTTTTGTTTGCCATTTTAAATCATGACTAACTTTATTATAAGGGTCCACATCACCTTTGGTCCTAGTTAAATATTTTTAATTTAGTGATTCCCCACCTTTCAAATATTTGTTATAATATAAAATATATTATGGCTCTTTATAATAAGAAACAATCTAGCATAAAACCAAGTTGGAGCGTCAATTTTTCAGGAATTATTAAGAGTACTTAAATGTCCCTTTATTTATTTGTAAAGATATATAAATAAAGAAATATGTCAACATTAAATCAATAATTTTATAACAAAATGAAATTATTCTTATAAAAGTAAATTTACTCAAAATATATTGATCATAGTTAATAAATCAAAATCTTCTCATTCACATGTTTGTTAACTTGCAACGAGTCAACTATACCTAATGTAGCAATATTATCTTATTTCGGAACCTTGTGATATATGTTAAGTAATCTACTTATATCTAATTCTTACGTAGTAAGTTAAATATACCCATGATCAGATAAATTTATAACATTAGTCCTAAGGCACTTTAATCAATTGTTATGAAAGCGGACAATCTTCTTATATATTCATAAACTACAAGAATCTAGAATAGTTGTACACTTCATGTGTACAAGAAAGGAACCTCTACAAACATTCTCTACCAAAGTTTTAGGCATATATTTATCACCATCACATTTCTTAATTACAACATAACCTTATTGGTTTGGAAGCAAAATATAACATATCTTAACTTGTTTTTGCTTTTGTATGTTCTTGACCATAACTAATTAAGCATAATATATATGAATGCTTAAAGTCAACAAAGTTCTTTACTTACCTATGACTACTTTCCAAGATTTGGATAATTAGATAAAGTAGGTAAAGTGTTTGATGGATCTGTAAATACGGTATATATTAGGCTCATTACATGATGCCAGCAATTAGTTTTGCTTGGTGATTAAGCTTTTCCAAATAATCATCAAACAAAAGAATCTAAGAGATGAGAAGCTACAAATAACCTTTCAATCTGTTTGGCGTTCCAAACGACCTAAATAGTTAAGGCTTTTATAACATGAATTTTAGAGTTTAAAATGCAATTGACAATTTAAATGCAATACAAGGCCAAACCAGGTTTATTTGCAAATAATTAAGACTTAAGACTTTACAAACAAACCCAAACAAACTCTCATTCACAAATCTTGTAGTCTAATTAAACAGTCATCATTAGACTAATGCATAAAAGGGGATGCCTCTGCTAATGGAAATGACAACGGAGTTGGCAATGGAGCTAGTGATAAAGCTAGTGATGGTACGTAACAGAGCTAAAGTAACATGAACTAGCGACAATGATAGAATTGGAGAAGGGCGAGCTGGTGATGATAAACAAATCTTGGCAACAAAGATGATGAGCTGACAAAAATCGGATTAGCAATGATGGTGCCAAGGTTGTGAGAGGAGGACACTAGATTGAGAGTAAAAAAGGACAGTGTTGTGAGTCTTGTGACTTATGACTTGTGTTGTGAGGGTGAGACAATGAGACTGCGAGTTGAAGACGGAAAGGGAGGAAGCTTAGAGTTAGGAAAAATTAAGCGCTTTTCAATTTAGTATAAAACTTTTCTAAATTTATAATTTCATACAATATTTAATCAATATTTTGAATACTAATTGGTTTCAGCTTGTACTAGAAAAGGTTGGTACTATGATCTAATATAATTCTATAGATTATGGCACTGTTTCTAGTTAGTATGGTATTGTAATCTATACATTGCTCTAAATTAAATAAATGAAGGAGGGTATCTTTATTAATCAAGCCAAGTATACTAAAGAACTACTTAAGCTCTTTGGAACAGATTAAACCAAGCCTTAGGGAACATCTATAAGTTTCATAAACAAGTTGAACAAAGATGAAGAGGTAATTAAGCCAATTCATGTAAAGTTTATTAAGGTATGATTGGTAGTTTACTTTACCTTTAATTTATTACATGTAGACCTGATATTATCTTGGTATTATGTTTAATTTATGTTTGTGCGATAAATTTTAATCATGTCTTAGAGAGTCTCATCTTTTATCCATTAACTGTATACTTATGTAATTGTACGATACTATGTCATTAGGATGTTGGTATCTTAAGCATATATTCTTTTATTTTATTAGTTATTCATAGCAAATTATATTGGTAGTATTTGGGATAGAAAGAGCATATATAGTACTTAACAATTCGTAGGAAATGCATTACTCTTATACTTTAGTAAGAATTAAAATTCAATTGCCGTATCAACTACAAAATTCTAATATATGGAGAACATTATTTTCTGCACAAATCCTTTAGCTTAGATATTAACAAAGAGAGTATGACATGTATCTTACAAAGATACCTATTAGAAGTCATAATATTAGAATCATTTGCCTTATAATGAATCTCATTCAATACCCAAAACTAAACATATAGAAATTAAATATCATCTAATTAGAGATCATGAGGATATTAAGCTAGAATTTGATACAATATGTAAATTACCTGATATATATATACATATATAATGAGTAAGGATAGATTTAACATAATTAAGATAAAATTGGGAATGACTGATGGGAATTTTATTTGATAAGGATCCCTATTTGGTGCTTAAATTTGATCTTAATTGTTATTTTAATTTATCATATGTTTAGTGTATTTTAATATTAGTTTTGTAGGTTTTTTTGATAAATTTTCATAATTCCAGGTCATATTAGTCGATCATTAGTTAGGTAGTGGATGTAGAAAATCTTAAATTTATGAGAATATGAAGCTTATAGACGTTTGGTTGATGTAGGAGTCGAACATTATATCATATTGGCCAACTAATATAGCCTCTTTCTACAATGACTTTTTTTTTTAATTTTGGGTTTGACCTTCACCATGAGGTATCTTTGGAGGTCTCAACGACTTCATTTCAATAAATTTGTTAAATAATTTGTCATTTATATTAGTCAACCAGCACATTACATTATAGTTGCCTAATATGTTCAAGTTTTAGAATAAAATTTTCGTTTGGCTCATTTATTTCACCGAGCGCTCATGCTTAAGCTTTCTACAAAACACATCTAATCACCACACTAGTTAACCCCCATTCTTAGGCTTTTCTTTTGCTCACTTTATCTACTTTAATCCTATGTTGCGAATACCATACTAGGCTTAGTATGCCGGATTAAATTCTGGTATAACACTATACTGATATCGGTCAATACCAAATACTATTTTAAGTTATTTTTAAATTTATGAAATAGTCCCTGAATTTTTAAAATTACAAAATAGTCTATTATCATATTATACTGATTATCTTGTATATTGTTAACCCTATCTCTAAAAATCAAACTAATAAATAATAATCACAATTACTATAAAATAACATTAATTTTCAAATATTTTACATATAAATAATATCCATAATTTATATAAAAAGATAACCATTATCATACAAATAAAAATTAAGAACAATATAAAGTATTTAAAATATTACAATTACAATTTTCATTATATAATAAATAATAATTACATCAAAACATCCAATAAAAAATAATAAATATCCTTAACTCTCAAATTATTATAATTTACGATAAGAGTTCGTGATAAGGAAACAACCAAATATAATCGAAACTCGAAACAAAACATATATTATTTAATTTACCATCAATTAAATATATTATATTTTAATTAATTAAAATTAATTAATACTAAAATTGTAAAAGTTTAATTTAATTTATACAATTAATTTAATAATTATTAATAAATTTAATTAAATTTTAAAATAATTTATAAATATATATTTCAATAAAATTTGATTTAATAATTAAAATATATAAAATAAATATTAGTTTATAAATAATAATTTTAAATTATTGATTCTAAAATATAATATTTTATTAATACTTTATTAATAAACATTATATAAAAGATAAAATAAATTTAAATAAAATAATTTATTTTTAATTTATTTAATGTATAATTATTATTAGAAATAAAATATTTATTTTATTTTAAAATTAAAATAAAAATCACAACAAAAGTTTAACTAAATAACAAATTAAAAAAGCTCTGAAAAAAAGGGAGGTGTCAAATTTTTAAAATTTTGTTGAAAATTTTGCAACTTCGTCTCTATATTTTTCAAAATTTCCCGCATTGACTAACATATAGCTGATATTATAAATGTCAGCCGCTACCAAACAAAATAGGCTGATACTGATCGATATTTACACCTAATATACAAATACCCCTATTTGGTATCGTTCTCCGGCCGATACGAAATGAATTTTAAAATCAGGCCTTAATCACTAACTCTTTAGCTTCTCCTTGTGACTTAGTGAGCTATCTGGAGGTTTATTAGCAACATCTTCTCCCTCTGTTCACAAGTGGTGCTTCTTATGCTTTGGTGAGTTTTAAGTGCCTTAACATAATAGCATGAACCCCTCTACACTTACAAGACCAAGCTCTAATTACATTAATTCATTAAAATTATTCCTCTACACTTACAAGACCAAGCTCTAATTACATTTTAACATCAATTCATTAAAATTATCTTGGGGTAAACATTAATTACCTTAATTTGGGGTTTTTCAAAAATTCATAATTTTTTTTAATTATTGATTAATTTCCCTTTAAAAATGTTTTCAAACTTGTTTAATTATTAATTTTAACTATATTTTATAGGGAGAGGCGGGAGTTAAATTATCAAAAAATTTGAAAATTTTGCAACTTAATCTCTATATTTTTCAAAATTTCCAACGTTGACCAATATATAGCTGGTATTATAAATTTCAGCCGCTACCAGATAAAATAGGTCAATACCGATCAATATTTACACCTGGTATATAAATACCCTATTTAATACCGTTCTTTGGTCGATACAAAACGAATTTCAAAATCATGCCTTAATCACTAACTCTTTAGCTTCTCCACGTGACTTAGTGAGCTCTCATGGAGGTTTATTAGCAACATCTTCTCCCTCTTTTCACCAGTGGTACTATTTATGCTTTGGTGAGTTTTAAGTGTCTTAACATAATAGCATGAACCCCTCTACACCTACAAGACCAAGGTCTAATTACATTTTAACATCAATTCATTAAAATTATATTGGGGTAAACATTAATTAACTTAACTTGGGATTTTTCAAAAATTCATAATTTTTATTTTAATTATTGATTAATTTCCCTTTAAAAAAATTTTTCACACTTGTTTGTGCATTCAATTCATATGATACATTCAAATAAATTTAAATTGCAAAGTTAAATGTGTTAAGGTTTCAAAATTAGGAAATTTTCAATTCTTTTCATATTACATTCTTTCTTCATTTTGATGTTTTCTTAGTGAAATTGACAGTTGAATTGAGGCTTTTCTTTTGCTTGTTTCACTCCATCATAATCACTTAGTGCCTATTTGGATGGACTTATATCAGTAGAGCTTTTGTCACTAGAACTTTTCTGAGAAGACTTTTTTAAAGAAACTAGTTGACTATTTAATTGTCAATTAAAAAATAACTTTTTTGAAAGAGCTTCATACAATAAACTGTTTGGCAATATAAAAATAAAAGGCACTTGTATTAGTTTTAACTATATTTTATTTTGTTATAAAATTATTTATACAAATAAATAATATTTGAAGTATATTAAATAATATGCAAAGCACAATATATTATGTTTACATTTAATTTGAAAGAATTCAACTACTATTAGGTCTTTCATGAATGGAATGGATTTACATTTACTTTATAATTATTTGGCAAATTCACTTCCATTTAAATCATGACATCAATAATTTCATGATTTGAATGACTTCAAATTGATAATGTATCATGCAAACACACCACTACAAGATGTCTCATTTACACCTTACGGTTACCTGTTTCTTAGATAATCATCTTGTAGGAAATTTTAGATAACCATCTTGTTGAAAATTATTTAAAAAGATATCTCATTTTCTTGTAAGAAATAAAACTAATATAAAAAATGCAGATAGAAATATTACTATTATTTTTATCTGAAGCACTATGGAACCACATTCTGTGGTCAGGGATGGATGCACATTGGGAGGCCTCCAAAATTTTCATATAAAAATATTATTATTTTAAGTTTTGATCTTATAAAAAATTAAAAAATTTCCCTCATTACTATTTTGCCCCCACTTAAAAAAATATTTGGCCCCCACTTAAAAAAAATTTCTAGATCCATCCCTGTTTGTGGTTCTCACAATCAATGTTTATCAAAGAATAATCCCTTCACACCCACTCTTCTCTTTCCCACTCCTCCCAACTCTCCTAAAATTACCCCATAATAAAGCAAAAGTTGACTTTAATATCTAATAGTCCTTTTCATTTTCTTCTGTATGTCTGTTCTTTTTAGATGTACACCAAACAACACCTTTAGCTATATCTTCTAGAACATAAGGTATACTAGTGCCTTTAGGGAGGGAAGAATATTCATCATAAAACTAGCTGAAAGTTCTTTTATAACATCACTTCTGAAGTAGTTTCATATACTCAATTATTTTACATAAAAAAATCTTATGTACATCTCAATGTTCTCTCAAACATAGCAACGAACATAGGTAGGCACATCAATCGAGCCTTACATGCACTTTCCCCATACCTCTAATTTAAGATTCTTCTGTGTAGTAGTAAGAGATCTAGCAAGATTAGCATTCATAGCCTGCAAGCACATCAGTATTTATAAGTAACTAAATTCAAAGATTATACACTATCTGGTTCAACATCCTTGTCAGCTATTTTCAATTGCTATGGTCCTGATTCTTAAACGATAGGCTGTAGGTCAGTGAAAAGAAAATCTTAACAATCCTAATTGACAAGACAATATACCTTAGCTTTAGCCAAACGTGAAAGGGCTTCGATTTTGGTATTTTTATGTTTCTGCTTTTCTAACTCAACAGCTTCCACTGTTTCCATCATGGTCATCTGCAGTTGTGAAGCCAGAGACAAGCAATATTAACCACATAAAATGTCAGCAAATCAAGGAAAGTTTGGAAAAAAGATCACCGGAGAACCAATACAACATGAATAATGCTCCTCAAACATCAAGAATAGCTAAAATTGCAGTTTCTACCTGTGATAGTACTTTAAATCCTGAGAAGTGAGAACTGCCACCTAGAATAGATTGTATACCAAATTTAAATCCTCAAGACAGATATTCGTGACCTAAAATTAGTACATGTAATCTAAATTGGTGAACGACACTAGTTCTCAGACAGGGAAATATGACTGTACAACAACCATAAATCAGCCGAAAATAAAATAACATATGTCACACTAGAGGTAAAAGCTTTATTTATAACTTCACCTCTTGTACTTATTGTTTAGCTCTTTCCTCAAGTATCTTCTCCAAGCTTTGCTTCTCCCCTTCCAACCTGGAAACCATATTGTCCCGCTCTCTAATGACCTCCACTACTTTAGCAGCGACTCTATCAGCCAAAATCTTCTTCCTCCTCTCTCTTTCTCCTTCACTCTCAGAGTTAGATGTTGAATCCAAATCACTACCTGAATCAGAACCCTTATTGCTTGCTGAAAAGGAAGCTTGTTTCAGATTATCAGAGACTATACTTCTAGATACAACACTAGTGCCACTTTTCCCTTTCACTTTAATTGTTAACTGATGATAAACATCAGCCACTGCCTTCCTCTCATACTTATAAATTATAAACACCAAAAGCAAGAACTTGTAATAACATAAAAGAATAAATCTTAAAAAATATATAAAATAAAGCACAAATGTGAATGAAGTGGAACCTGTTTGTTAAGGCACGTGAGTGATTCCTCAAAAGACCGATCTTGAAGCTCAAAATCACATCAGATGATCTCCTTTTGGACTAGATCGCAAAGCAGAGAGAGAGAGAAGAGAGAGGTTTTTGTTCTAGAGAAACGTTGGAATTGTTTTTGTTTTCCGACTTGTTTTTACTGCAACTATTATAAACATAAGCGATGCAAATTATAAGCGTAAAGTCTACCCGAAAAACAAAAAATGAGGGGCTTTTTTTAGAAAAGTTTAAAATTTGAGCTTCTCAAAAAGTTATATTTTAACTTAAAAAAAGTCATTTTTATTAAAAAAATATTTTTGAATTTTACAACCAAACACTCATTTTTCTTAAAAATAATTTTTACAATAAAAAAAGTACTTATTCATCCTTTAAAAGTTGAACCAAATAGGCACTTAGTGAGTTTTTTTTTTAGCTTTACTGGCAACATCTTCTCCTTCTTTTCACCAGCAGCGTTTCTTCTTCTTTGGCCAGTTTCCAATGTCTTAGTAGTAAGGTAGCATAACCTCCTCGATACCTACAAGACCAAGCTCTATTTACATATCAACATTAATTCAATATAATCATCTTAGGGTAAACCATAATTTCTTTGATCTGGGGTTTTTCAAAAATTCATAATTTTTTAATTATTAATTGTTTTCCTTATTTACATGTTTTCCAAATTTGTGCATCCAATTTCTTACAATTGTATTCAAATTGAATCAAATTGCAAAGTTAAACGTGTTAGGGTTTTAAAATTGGGAATTTTAATTATTTTTCGTATTTTTTGTTCATTCTTCATATTAATGCTTTTTGAGTGAAATTTACAATTGAATTGAGGTCTTTAGATACCTGATTGCATATGATCATCCCTAATTCTAATTGAATTTAGATTTTGATATTTATTATTATTGCAATTTAGGAATTTTGAAATTAGTCAAATTATGCAATCTTTTATGAAATTGATGCTTGATTACTACAATTAGAATATATATAAGCTATATTAATATTCAAGTGTGTCAAAATTTATTTATCAATGCCCTATTTGGAAACTCTAACTCAAGTCTGAGACAAATTATGAAACTTTTAAATTAGACACAATTTATTGGTATTTCCATACAATTGAACCTATTTAACATTTTGGAAACATTAAAGGTCTAATTGAACTTTTAAAATTAAGTATATTGATATTTATTAAAACTAATTTAAATTACTTTAATTCTCACTTTTTAGTCAAACATGCATAGTTCATGATTTTATAATGTTTGAACTTTAATACATTAAGTGACCTTTGCTTATTGAAATCAATTTTGGATTGAACTTAATGGACTTAGAATTTCATAAGTTTATTGAAATGATCTTCCTATTAGTTACTCTTTGATTCTATGAATGAGTAATACCCTTTCCCTTTTATTGATCCTAGAGCTTTCATAGGAGTCTTAAATCTTTTAGTGTGTCTCGTTCCTTATTCTTATGGTTAGAAGTTGAGGAAACTCCTTTTTTTCATCTAAAACCTTACTAGGACTTGGAGGTCATATGAAAGATTTCTCACTCCTACTCCTTCTTGTCTTACTCTAATTCATGAGAATGAGTACTTTGACATCCTCTCATCTAAGTTTGTTGATTATGGTTCTCACGTCTCATACAAAAAATGTTTGATTTTTCCTACATGTTCAACTAATTTAACAAGTATAGTTTTATAATATTTTATTGATCAATGGTAAGAATCCTTACTTAGAAATTCTTGTCAAGTAAGCTCTTGAATGTATGAATATTTTGTTGTAACCTTATAATTAACCATTGGGTATAAAAATGCTTTTGACTAGTGACCTTATTAATAAGCTTTTAGGAATTCCCTATCCAAGTATTATGCCTATTATTGTTTTCTTACTTAAAACCACATCAAACATCATTGTGCCAAACTTTTTGAATTAGATAGTAGGGAAGAAATTACAAGGAAGCCCAAAGATTTTTTATGGTCCTAAAGTCATTCCTTGTTTCCACCATCTTTTAGCCCAAAGATTTTTTATGGTCTTAAAGTCATTCCTTGTTTCCACCATCTTTTCATTTGATAGAACTTTGTCTCTTATAATAGAAACTTCAAATTTCTAGGTTGTAATGATCTTTGATTCCTTTTCACCTTTATAATAAATGAGAATCTTCATCTTGGTCACTTCACTTTAACTAATATGATCAATACGATAGGACTAAGAAAAAGAATCAACACCTCTGATATGTCCTCATCTTTGGTTTCATTTTTCAACACTTTAATATTTCGTCCACTAATATGAATTTAATTTAAACTTCTTCAATTATGCCACCCTTTATCATATTAGCTATCAGTTAGTTGTTAGCAAGATGACTAGAACTCATCAACGATAGTAGATTTAACTGCAATAAATAAATGACAAAGCTCCTTCACATAGTGCTAAACTAATGAGCATCTTTTGAACCATACTGTTGAATTGTATGTAGATGAAGAAGGCTCCTACCTACAAATCATGTCATGATTATGAATTGAATTCTTGCTTTGAAGCACTTGAGGCTCAATTTACATTATTTCAAGGTGGAGTTTAATATATTCAAGACAATATTAAGGACTTTTTGCTTGTTAGAGATATCATTGTGGACATATTTATACTAATTAATTATTGATTTTCTCTTCTAGTTAGTTGATTTCCTATTTTTATGCTTCAAAAAAAAGGGGAAAGAGTTAGTGGTATTAGAGGTTTCAGGGGGGAGCAATTACTGTATTCGTAAGAAGTAGTTGATTTCATTAGGATCTTTTGGATATACTTTGACTTTTTATTTATCTGTAGTGGTTGACTTTGGATGTACATGGACATTCTATTTGTTATTAGTGGTTAATTTCATTTTATTACACTTATGTTCTTACCTTATTTGACTATACTTATGAATAGAAGATAAATGGTCTATCTCTTAGCCTTTGAGATTTTTTATTATGCATGAATAAAAGAGAGTCAAATATTTATATTGCTTTTATATTGAGAAATTTTATATTCTTAAATAGTTAATTTCATTATTGGATTTTAATATCACAATATGTTTTTCATTAAAAAGAAGAAGATTGTTGAACCAAGAGAGGTTACAATCAATGTTTTGATGATAATAAACCATATTTACTACTAATGATTTACTCTTTGTTGGTTTAAAGGAAAACATTACAAAATAAAATTAAGAAATACTTTATGGAGACCAATTTCATTCAAGTCAATAAGAAGACCAAAACCAAGGAAGATCAAGTCATAACAAGTATAAAATTTATTTGTAACCTTTCATATATCCCTTAAGTATTTTATTGCTTTAGGAGCCATACATGAATAAGCATATCATGTTTTATTTTAGTACATAAATCTTTTCTATTATCAAGAGGAATTAAGGATTTAATTAAAATAATTCTTGATCTTTAAAATACTCTATAAGGAATATTTGAAACGATTTTTTTATTAAACTTTAATTACCCAAAGGAATATAAATTGTTGTTTGAAAAGCTTAAAGAATTTAAAACATATTTTCCGGCACAATAGTTAACTAATGTTTATTTGGTTGTTTTAGACACATCGGTCAACTAATAGGTATGGTCAATCAATATGATGTTTTCAGCGATATTGATTGACTAATATCTATGTGTGATCAACTATTAATGAAGTTCCCAAAAATATATATAATGAATTTATATATGATATTGGTTAATTAATTAGTCGATCAATATGGTAAGTCTTTCAAGAAAATAATATTCAAGAGTATCTTTACCTGAATAAAGATTATTGTATGAGTGTTCCTCTTCACTTAATTGAAAGAAGTGTTTAGTGGAATTTCAAAAATGACCTAAGGAGTGTACATATGCAATATTTATTTGTTGAAACACTATAAGACCAGTTTACGACTTCTATTTCCTACACACTTTATATTAATTATTCTTGATTAATTTATTGACTTTTTATTACTATATTTAATTTGAAATCAATAAAAATTTAAATTCACAAATACCTAATTCACCCCTCTTAATATCATTAAGAACTAAGAAAATAAAATAAAATAAAATATTTAAAATATATATTTCTATTATTATTTTGAAATCGATTATATTTATTTATCAAAATATAAATTTTATATAAATAAACTCCTTGTACCAAATTATGCAATGGAGGATGTATATATATATATGTGTGTGTGTGTGTGTGTGTGTGTGTGTGTGTAGCAAGGTTTTTGAATACCAATATAGAAAGTAGGAATGATTAAAAGTAAAATTAATAGAATACACTTGCACTTCTATTGATCAGTAATAGCATCTAAAGCTTTGTAGGGTTGAAAGCCAAATTATTACCTCAATGGGGTTGAGATTTATTATTGTTGATTAGAACATAAGGGAGCCTAACGATCAATAATAAGTTGTAAAACAGTTACAATTTAAGATTGTTAAGGGTATAAGCATGAAATTACTAGGAAAAGTCTGGAAATAAATATTCTCGTGTCCTCGAGCATTTCGTAAGCTCCTTTCAATTTGAGATTTATTATTTTGAGGGAAGAATATAATATTAGAATTATTCATAACTGAACATAGTGACAAGCATGTATCAAGTTAATTAACTTAACTAGTTAACGATGTATTTGGTTTTTGCACCCAAAAGTTGAGGACATTGCATGGACAATTAGCATAGAGATGATCTTTTTTTTGGTGATTGGAATGTTAACGTATTTGGCAATGTTTTCACCAGGGAAGCTTTTTAACCAATTGCCAGATGAAGCAAGAGGAACTTAAAAGAGTGATTACCAAGGCCTTGGGTAACAAAGTGAAACCATTATTTTGTCAACTGGTTAGTCCTGTCAACTAAAAGAATTTAGAAGACTATTTTTAGATAACTTTGTTAATGTTAAGTTGGCTTTGGCTTACGATCATAAAAACATTCACTAACCATTCTGGAGGACATGGGTAGACCCTCCTTCCTCCTACCGATTTGTGCTTTGCATGGGTAGATTGACGCAGAGTTTTTTTTTTTGAAAATTAAAGAAAGAATATATTACCATAAAATATAGTGAGCTACAATGTACAAAAAACACAGCTTTCAAAGAAGCAATGGGAACCAACCCCTAATTCTCAAGAACACAAAGGAAAGGCACAGACCAACCACAAATCGCAGAAACCAACGTGACCTAATAGCTAGACTTAGAGAATCCTGTTTCCCAGACACAAGGAGGGCCTTCCGAATCAAATTGACAATACGATCAGCCAGCTCATAATGAAGCCGCTTGACGTGCTGATAAATGCGTTTGTTCCGCTCAAGCCAAATGTGATAAATGGCCATCTGAAACGAGGCTTTAATAAAGAAACCATCCTGCTTACCTGGAGTGGAGAAACGAATAACTTCTTGCAATACCGCACTCCATTCAAAGACAGCATTCAAAGTGCCTAACAAATGCACGATCCTACTCCACATCGCTTTAGAATATGCACATTCAAGAAATAAATGGTTCCTACTTTCATTAACCAGTTTGCACAACACACAAATAGGATCAAAGGTACCGAACCACCGATCCTTAGTACGCAATCGGTTTTTAATTGCAAGCCATAAGAAGAAAGCAGATTTGGGACATAATACCTGTCGCCACACTGCAGCAGCCCAAGGTACCTTCACACCCACCACCCTCCCCAGGCTACGAGCAGAAGTGGTAGAGAATTTGCCATCCGAAGCAGCAGCCCAACGCATCAAATCCGGAGTGCTAGACAAGGTAAGACTGCCCAGAAAATTTTCAAGAAGGTGACCAAATCTACGACTTAGCAGACGATCACCCTCCCCCACGACCCACGAAATTGTAGCGACTGTGGGGACCCAATTTCGGACCCCCTGAAGCTCGACTTGCTCCCACAGAGGACTACTCATATGCCAGTTGTCAAACCAGAAAAATGTGTCCTCACCATTGCCAATGCTATGCCGAAGGACAGGATAAATCAAGGGCCGCAAAGACAGCAGACTTCGAAAGAACCAAGAGTAGGAATGCCTAACTCGGAGAGCCCAGAAACTCTGGCCCTTCAGCCTATACACTTGTAGCCATTTGACCCACAGTGCCTCCTTGTCCACAAATAAACGCCAAATACGCTTCATGAGCAGACTGCGCTGTAGAAGAGTGAAAGAGAGAATGCCTAAACCCCCATACTCCCGGGGAAGAACAAGCTCACTCCATTTCACCTTAGCACCTTTACACTCTGCATGCTTGCCTGTCCACAAAAATGCTTTGAAAATCCACTCCATTTCCTTAGTCACTCTCTTAGGGATGACAACATGAGCAGCCAAATGTACACTCATGTTATTCAAGACGGAGATAATGAGGCTAACTCTGGCGGCATATGAAAGGAACCGATTCTGCCACGCATTGATGCGACTCTTCAGATTTTCTATCAAAGGAGAAAAATCAGAGTACCTAGGCTTACCTGAGGTGATAGGAACACCTAGATACCGAAAAGGGGTGTCGTGAAGGGGAAACCCAGCCACGCGACAAAGCTCCTCGCGGTTGTGAACATCCGAGGAAATAAACAAAGCACTTTTATGAGGGTTCACTCGCAGTCCCGACCAGTGAGAGAAGGTGTCCATCAAGTTCAGCAACATAGAAATCACATGGGGCTCCGCCTTGCCTAGTAAGATCACATCATCCGCATACATAAGGTGAGACAGCTTCAATTCATGACATTGGAAATGGTACTGATATAACCCATTGCATTGCACCAAAGTGGTTAATAATCCAGATAGGCCCTCCATATCGAGCGTGAATAAGTAAGGGGAGAGGGGATCCCCTTGCCTTATCCCTCGCTGAGGCTTAAAGGGCATCGTAGGCAAGCCATTAACAAGAACACTCAAAGACGACGTTTGGATACACTGCGAAATCCAACGACAAAACCTCTGGGGCAGCCCAATGCCCAGCATACAGTCCATCAAGTAATCCCAATCCACAGTATCAAAAGCTTTATAAAGGTCAAGCCGTAAGGCACAGCTTTGGATCTTTTTCCCAGAATGGTAATCCCCCAACAGCTTTTGAAGTAGCAAGACATTATCCCCTATATTCCTGGACGGAAGGAAGGCCCCTTGAGACTTGCCAATGACCTCCCCCAAAACCCCCTTCATACGATCCGCTAAAAGGGAAGCGATGATCTTGTAGACTGTAGTACAACACGAAATAGGACAGAAATCCATAATTCTGTCAGGATGAGCCTTCTTAGGAATTAAGGAGATATAGGAATGGTTGATCTCACGCAAGAGACGACCAGAGGAAAAGAACTCAAGCACCGCCTCCGTAACCAGTTGACCCGTGATGTCCCACGTTTTCTGAAAGAACCCGGCTGAAAACCCATCAGGCTCGGGGGCTTTAGAGCTATTCATACGGAACAAAACCTCCTTCACTTGTTGGGCCGTGAAAGGGGTCGAGAGGGAATCCAATCGAGCTTGACTAAGAGTATGATGCAGCACATTCCAAACCCCAAAACCTCCCCTCTGCACCTCATTATTACGACTCATCAGCTGAACAAAGAATTCTCTAACATGCGCGGACACCTCAGCGTGACCACGACGAATGATACCTTCCGAGTCAGCCAATTCAGAAATTGTGTTAATATTCCTCCGAGCCAGTATAGCAGCATGAAAAAACTTTGTGTTGCGGTCCCCCTCTTTCAACCAGGTTTGTCTAGCCTTTTATCTAAGGATAGAGTCATTCAATACTAAGGCCTCCTTGTATGTATGCAAGGCATCAGATTCAAGTAACCGAAGACGGGTGTTATGAGGTTCTCCATAACACTGATGCTGCAAATCAGCTAAATACATTCTTAAGTCCTGAATCCTACTGGATCTCTGCTGACTGAACAATTTGATTGCTCTTTTAGCAACCCGGAGTTTCTGCATCAACTAGAAGCCCTTAAAGCCCTGAACCTCTATCCTCCAAACCCGTGCAATCAAGTCCAGAAAACCCTCAACTTGCAACAAGCCATTGAAGAAACGAAAGGGGGCGCTAGGTCTGGCGTGAACCTCCTGGTGGTGGATGATAATTGGCGTGTGGTCCGAAAAGACCGGATTGCCAAATTTAGCTGCATCAAAAGGAAAAGAGTGTAGCCAATGCGGATTCACCAGTGTTCTATCAAGCTTCTTCCGAATGAATAGGCTACCTCGTTGCTTATTTTCCCAAGTGAACCATCGACCGCTGCCTCGAAGATCGGTGAGATCAGTATTGCCAAATAGATTCTGTAACTCTCCCCCTGCTCCATCATGAAAACGAGCTCCTCCCTCAACCTCAGAAGCGGATAAGCAACAGTTAAAATCACCGGTAACCACCCACCGGCCCCAAATCTCCGAATGGAGCTCCCACAAAACCGACCACAAAGCGGCCCGCTGAAAAGCAAAGTTAGAAGCATACACAAGTGTAACAGAGTAAAGATCCGTACCAAGGTCCTGACAACGAAGATGCAGAATCTGGTCACTCATCTTGGACGATAGGACCGAAATTTTTTCAGAATTATACCAGCAGAGGATACGTCCATTGTAGTGATGCGCATGGTTGGAGATGAGCCGCCATTGAGGCCCCAAAAAAGAAAAACCCTTCCTGACCACTGAAGCCTTGATCCTGGTCTCCAGTAATCCTACCAAAACAGGGTTAACAGAAGCAACGAGTTGTTTCACCATAAGCTGTTTGAGAGGGTCGTTGAGCCCCCTCGTGTTCCAAACTAACAAGGACATAGTCAGAATAGGCACTCCGGGGAGATAACCCCTTTGTGCTTTTTCTTCTTCGCTTTCTTCTTAGCTGTAGTCCGCTACGGTTTAGCCAAACTCGGAGAGGGCTCCCCAACTTCAAGGACATCACGAGATACGTGAGAATGATTATTAGGAAGGGTAGTCGCATTCGCGCACACCCCACCCTCCAAAGTGGGGTCAGCCAACACTGGTTGAGGGAGGCCTGGAACTTCGGCTAAACAGGCGTGCTCTATCTGGAGGGCCGGCCGTGCCAGAGCAGGACAAGGCGGATTCGAAGCCTGCACTACAGCTAAACCATCCGAGCTCACTGGAGGACCACCATCAGTCCCGACCCCAATAGAAGCCTCAAGCTGATCAGAAACAGGAAGCGAAGGCTCCTGAGGACATAGCCGGAGCTGCTCCTTATCTGAGGAATCTTCAACAATCTGAACCGCAGTCCCATCATCTTGGAACCAGCGCCCAGTAGAAACCCAATGCTTCTTCGTAGCAGAAGGCTTCCACGGATATGTGACAGAAATGGTGGAAAAACTCAGTTCCCCCACAATATCAAGTCACCTAATAGTCAACGAATCCGGCAAAGCAGTGTCCTTCGACACCTCCACACAAATTTTGGCAAAGCCAATCCTCTCCATTTTCGCCGTCTGGGAGTCCAAGCATATTGGTTTACCAATACTACTGGCCAAGTGGCTCAATCCCTCCATCGTCCAATACTCCATCGACAACCCATGAAATTGAACCCAGAGTGGAAGAACCTCCACCGAGCCCCTGTCCAGAGTCATCCCTGTCGTCCACTGTCTCAAGAACAAAGGTTGATTACCTATATGCCATGGTCCAAGCTCGAGAATCTCACGAATGTTAGACTGGGGAGAAAACTTAAACAAGAAGAGACCATCCTCCATGAGCAAGGCTTTTTCAAACCCCTTCTTACCCCAATGGGCACGAGCCCACGCATTGACCACCAGAAACGCCAAACGTTTCGACCAGAAAAAACCCACTAAGGCATTGGACCAAGCCCTAGCACCTGCACGAAGCAATTCCACTGGAGGAGAAACCAACCCATCCAACAGCACATTCAGGTGGTAACTGAGCTGACCACGATGCTGGGAAGCACCCACCCGACCACGCCAAGCACCACCGGCCAAATCAGCCTTCGGAGGAGAGGCATCCACCACTGGCGCTACCGGCGAAAGGAGGCTGGTAGACTTACCGGAATCAGCCGAACGGGGAGGGAGCCCTGGGCTAACTCCACCCCCCGGGGGAATGACAGGAGGAACTCTGCCTTCAACCCGAGCCAGAGCATCACCAAGACAGCGGGAGCCAGAGGAGGACGAGGAGGGAAGAGAAGGGAAAGGGTCAGAAGAAGAAGCTGGAAGCGCCATGGCCTGGGGCACGGGCGGGATGCCCGGAGGCAGCCCAGAAAAAGACGACCCAGCCCCGGAGGAAAACAGACAACAAAGGGAAAAAAGGCAAAGGGAGGGGCAAGAAGGTAAAACAACGGATTAGGCGGGAAGCAAAAAGAAGAGAGAAAGCAGAGCATGAAAAGGAAGAGAGATGACTTGATTGACGCAGAGTTAAACAGTCCTGCATATTCTGTAGGAAAGTCCCCTTATTTCCCGCTTTATTGCCAGATTGACCATTTTTATTTTTTCAGATTTCAGAAATCAAGCTCATGTATATTAAATGCTAACATTCTCCAACTGAAACTAAAAATAACAGGAAAGTGTGTAATCCATATTTAGCGGCAGCTTATGGAATTTTAGGATATTGAAAGTGTGGTCGGGCATTTGGAACTTGGCATGCCGTTTGCACATGGAGCTTGATTGGACACAAGGCTTTGATGAGCATAATTTAATCCTCATACTTGATTAGAAGACAAATCAAATTATGAGTTTATCTACTATTGCTATATTCAATCTACCTTCATATATAACTGTACAATCCTCTGTCAGAGAAGGAGATAGTTCACTACAAAGGAAACGTTACGAAAATTAGCACATAAGAAGCCATTTTATTACAAAAGTTGGACCGTCATTAATGATAATATTTTCTTCTTCTTTTTCTTCTTTATAAAGACCAACTATTACAGTTTACGAGAAAGAAGTTGTATTCAATACCATTGTTTCACCTTCTTATCAAAAATGCCTGGTCCATAGGTATACTTGAAAATTTCAACAAGGAGGGGAAACTGCAACAAAATGAAAAGTGTAACAGGAACACTAGCAAGCAGGACGATTGGGATGACAATATGCCATTCTGCATTCAGGACTATTACAAGGGTAGCACAAAAGGAGACCATCATGGACGCAATAGAGAAAAAGAGCGAGGAAAGGCCAATAATCAACTTTGTAGGCAAAGATACGAGGAAATCCTCCTGTGAGTAGCGTGATGTTAGGATTCCAAGAAACATCAACACCGAAGTAGAGGAAGCAAATAAAGAAATGGAATCTGAGATTATGAAGACCAAATACGGCTTTTGATATGAGTAGATTGGTTTGTTTCTTTCTAAGGGACTTCCACTAGGTACAGTAAAAATAGCAGCGAACATTACGGTAATGATGAGAGCACCAACCACAGTTGAAGAAGTAGCAGTCTCTTTCATCCATTTCTCTCCATCTGCCATTAACTGTTTGTGGCTCTTATCAAATATTTGCTGAGGTTTTTCACCTTCCATATTAAACCAGTCTTTGTGATATGGTGGCACTAAACTCTCCACCTCCTGCATTTATATTGAAACAAGCAATAATTTTGATTAAAATTATAAAAACACTTATAATATACTAATATATTTTCACTAACATCTACAATAATAAAATGAGATAGATAAGACAAATGAATTTTCTCTTCTACAACAATCAAGATACAAGCAACTCGGATAATAAATAAATGCTAGTAAAAATGTTAAATCTATAGTATTATTTACCTTAAACCATTGCAGTTCTCTTTGCATCTGAAGAGCCGCGCCTGAGATGCTGGCAAGTCGAGATTCAGGTGCCAAAGTTCCTGCTAAGTGCAGCATATTGTTCCCAAAGTAATCGTATTGGGCGGTCCATCCAGTATTTTCTGAATCAAGCCCGTAAATAAGACTATAAATCTTTTCCTGACGATATGAAATGGCAGCCATTATCACGTGTCTTCCAAAGATATCAGTATAGTACATGCGCTGTGGATATGCTTTAATCAACTCAACCACAAACTCAACAATCCCATTCTTTACAGCTTCAGCAAGGGCATCCTCTACTACTCCTGTTGGGAGATCTCGTAGTTCTTTGGTTGATATATAACAACACATGCAGCGTAGAATCTCAAGAGCATAGGCGTGTGTCAACTTCATTTCATATATTTGCTGCAGTCCTACAAAAGATCCTGGAGGGATATAACACATTAAGAACAAAAATAACTTAAAAGTCTTTGTAAGCTAAATGAGTTGTGAATTATGTTAAGGATAGATGTTACAAGAACAAGATGAAAAGAAGAAAATTGTGAAGCCAGAGTAACTTACCTAGTAATTTCAAAATACGCCATCTTACACCATTCCCTGAAAATTTAATTAAAAAAAATCATATAGCTGTGAACAAAATTTATATATTATTAAAGCAGCTCTCAATATATTATGTTAATTTAATTTTAGAATTCTTCTTAGATCACTAATTAGCGTCATACTTGATATCTTTTTTTTTACCTCTTTATCTTTTTGTTATTTTAAATTTTCTACAATTTTTATTTGGCAAAATTATCAATATGCCTTTGTTTTCCTTAAAGTATTTTAGTAGTCGTTCTTTCAAAATTTGATAAATAAAAAGGGATCATTGAATCCAATATACTAAAATTAATATTTTATTAATTATTAAAAGATAAACAATAGAGCTTACCTTTGTTGTTTCACTATAATGATATTATGAACTTAAATTCCTATTAGAGGAGAATTCTTAGAAAACGCAACAATATTATACACGTTTGAGGCTGGTTAACATAAATATTTATTCATTTATTTTTTGACGAAAACATAAATATTTATTATTAAAAATAAACAATAGAGCGTACTTTTTCATTTCAATATTATGAAAACCTGCATTAAAGTATTATGAACTTAACTTTCTATTAAAGGAGAATTCTTAGAAAAACGCAACAACATTATACATGTTTGACGCTGGTTAACATAAATTCTAATTGACGTATTCTATTTGTTATAATTGAGTTACAACTACATTAATCAATTTGGTTGATCTAAAACAAGGGAAACAAAAGTTGAAAACACATATAATTAAGATAGCCGTGCATAGTAATAAGTTGAGGAATTTACATTAAATTTATTATTTGCTCTATATAGTTATGATTGCTAATTCTAGAGTTCATGGAGAGAAGCAAATGAAATCACCTATTCCACAGTTGCTGTATCAGTGCTGTTTCATTGCATTTGATACATATATTTATGTGGGTCTCATATAAATATATGGACTAAAGAACAGGTGATCTGTTTCCTAGAGAGAAGTGTTACAAAAATTTTTCTAGACATTAAACTTATATAACAAGTTTCGTTTACTCCTTTGCATGGAAATTTCACTTAGGCCCGTTTAAGCCAGACTTAGTCTTCCCATGTGATTGTTAACTAGCAAAACTTTGTTCTTATATGCCTTATGACTCTCACAATGTTCAACTCATACTTTTACATGAATATTATGAAAGCACTAAACTATCAAAGGAAATAATAAACACATAAAAAATTACTGTAAAAATTAACCTTTATTACTTTCCCAAAAATATACAAGAGAACTCTCTCTCTCAATGTATTTCCTAAAATATATAAAAAACAAAGATGATAATATTGATACAGAATATTTAGGTAGTGAAACAGAAAAATTGTATAATTGAAGATATGTTTTCTTAATTTACAATCTCTTGTTATATTTATATAGATGTCATGCAGTCTCAACTTGAATTATTTGGTTTAACAAAAGTTTTCCATAACATTATTTAACTAGCCTTATCTTAAAGTGTAACTTTGGATGGAATGACTTACTAAGACAAGAGTGTCATACTGGTATAACAACATAATCTCCTAATAATCTAATAATAATAACGTAAACTGATGGAAGTATTGATAGAAAACAACAATATACCAGGATTTATCATGTTGTGTGGCTTGGCTTGGGCGTGTTGCGAGATCTGGATACGAGTTTCACTGTGGGCAACAGGGACCTCTACATGTAACACTGTTATTTACAAAGAGTAGACTTGTGAGAAGTGAAAAACATTAAAAAGATAGTGATAAAGAGTATGTAAATAGTGCTTACAGGAGTAAATCCAGCGTTTCCAAAATACAAGTCGAGAACAACTATGAAATCTTGAGGCTGCCATCGCCAGAATGGAGAACGGGATGTAATTTCTAGAATCTGAAGCCAGAGTGAGAGATGGGCAGCGCCGAAGAAGATCCAAGCCAACATCTTTTTGGATGAAAGGAAAGAAGAATAAGATAATGAAATTATTGTTGAAACTATGGGTTAAGACCATAATACATATAGCTCATACCAAGTATTCCACTAAAAATGCAGCTACAGAGTAACGTAGTTCCGTTACACCCATTTTCTGGATAAAAACGATCAGGTGGGGTGAGGCGATAAAGATAGGAAGTGGTTTCTCTATGGACTCCTGAGCAAGCGGCAATAACTGGAAGTGTACCTTGCAAGTCGGGAATGCAAACCAAATTGTTGTTTAACGAGATAAGGAATTCGCAAGTTTTAGTCATTCCATTAAATGCAGTGTAAGTAAGAGCTGTTTGACCCCATGAATCTTGTATTTCCAAGTCACTTTTTTTCATTAAGATGGCTAATTCTTGGGTTATCTTGCCTTTTCCAGCTCCAGCAGCAATATGAACAAGCAATTGCCCAGATACTGCCACTTTGGCATTTAAGGCCTCGGGGTGTGAATCAATCTCAGATTTCAAGCCTATCCAATCACCTCTGTAGATAGCCGCGTACATGGGCCCATATTTGAGATGATCAATCTCAAAACTCCCTGCATCCCGATCCACACCACATTGTTTTTCACTTAAAAATATTTTTGAGTTGACAATTGACGGAATATAATCATACCCTACTTACAGATAGTTAACTGGTGAACCGCTATTATGGAAGGGGGTTGTGAGAGTGTGGAAAGATCACCGAAATTGAGTCCCGTTATAACGTTCCGTGGGGCATCCACTCGATCAAGTCCAGGCAACTGCAGTTCATACATTTTCGCCAAAGAGTCCCACACAATCTTCGCGGAGCTGATAGTGTGAAACTTTGAGAATATCAGGTCTTCGCAAAAGTTTCGAATTGTGGTCAGAGCAATTTTGTTCTTAGCGCTCCAATTACCACTATTTCTTGGTATGCTTCTTGGCTCTACGGCCTCCCAAACCCCCTGCGCTTCAAGATTTTTTCTCATCCTCCCACTCCACTCTGGATAATTTACGAGTGTTGATCTGTTGTACATATACCGAAAAGAGTAGTAAATATTATATAGATACGTCTCTCCCACATTATTAATTGTTACTTGCGATTATAGTATTTTCATCATAGGGAATAGATTAGAGATACTTCAACTTATAATTAAGAAAGGTTATTACAAAATTGGAACACTTGTGTAGACAGACGCAAGTTTTTAGGATCCCATTAAAATTAGTGGTCATTCATATTCTTTTAGCAGAAAAAGGATGGAGCATATTTAATGATGAGCTTACTTGAGCGGTGGGATTTCGGTGGAGGGTAGTTGATTGTTACTCGGAGCAGTAGCCATTCCAAAAACTGATGATATATATCAAGACCTGCATAGCAGGTACAGCGAAAAAGATAATGAGATACCTGATCTCACTCGAAGAAGAACTACGATTTGAGCCAAGACTACTAACCAGTGGTTAAGTTGCTAAGCAGAGTCGTTGATGAAGTACAGTATGCTCAATGGTGTATGATGAAGAGATGGTGCTGCTGCTTTTTATAATTATTAGCTTCTTTGCTAAGCATTAAGAATGGACCATCATTTTCCTTTTCCTGTTCTTTTACATTTTCATCTTTTAGGTTTATCTCTACGTACGTGCTTCACGATGTTCGTACAAATATTAAAAGGTCAGTATTTTTACTAAAAAATGGACCATCAACCTCATTATAATGATTATATCATAACCCTGAAAGAATTGTAAGAAACATTATAGATAATAACATGATTGTAAACTTGCATCAACAGCTTGTGACGGTAATAATTGTAGCATTCATCGCTCAGCAGGATGCTTTGTCCAAGAAAGGAAACATTGGCCCGTGTTAATTTAAGGTGGGTCAAAGTGTCAGTAGTAAACGACAATGAAGCACGATAAGACAGTTGCTTTATCTTTTCTTTATCCACTAACACTTTGCTTTTTCAACCTGGACAATCCGGATTCAATTTGTTAAAAAAGGAAAAGAAAAGGTTGAAGATCTCCGCATCTTGGTAGGCCAATGCGTTTCTGGCCTTGTCGTTGCATCCACATGAGTTTATTCATCCCATTCTCATAAAGCATTTTATGAACTATGTTTACATTTGACAGAATACTGGATTCCATCGGACTCGTTCCTCCATGGATTATCTTTTAAGCTTCGATTATATTCTCAGGAATGGGAATACCTTGAATTATCTTTTAAGCTTCGTCCGATGGAATCCAGTATTCTGTCAAATGTAAACGTAGTTCATACAATGATATTCATACACTTGCTTCTTCTTTTCTTTTTTTTAATCATAAAGTTGCTTGGCAGGATAAGAATAAGAATCAAAGAAGAAAGAAGGGAGTTAATATCATAAAGTATCGAGAGCTTGGGCCTTGAAGTTACAACATGTATATCGGGAACACAATTAGAGTGCGGACAGTCTTGCTGTCCTTGCTGCTTATTTCAACCCTGGGGTTTACTATCTTTAGGAGGCTCCGTCGCTTGTTTTTGCTACTATGTCCCGTAATTCTTACTGCACCTTATATCGCCGATCTCTCCCCTAGCTAGTTCGTGCTTGTTTTCTTTTCTCTTGTATTCAAAAAATAAAAAGCTTACTAATCGCTACAATCGCTTCCTCTTATAAAACCTGGTCCACAAAGTTAATACTACCAAACCGTCCTTGCAGATTAAATAAAACTGAAAGCACCCAAATTGGAGAAATGTTGTTTGCTGAGATCTTACTTTTTCTTTTCAGAAACACATTTATGAATGAAAATGCATTGTACATATAATTTTAAAAGTGTTTTCGAACAGAAACACTTCTTACGTTAATCAACTATAATATCAAAACATTATAGATTTATTTTTGAATTTGTAACTCTATATATTGAACCCTCTTATATTTATTCACATGCAGATTAATTAATATTGTATGTAATTCTCTCTAGATTATTCTTGCGTAGTATCAAAGCTCTTGTGCCGTCATTCTCTGGGTTCATAATCGGGCATTGTCAACTCCTATTTTCCAGTGGTTAAGTAGTGCTTGTAGCCTTAAACGGAACCTTGCTAAGTCATCGGCCACCAATCCCTCTTACTATCGGACATGTCTCCCTTGCAGGCGCGACTTCGGCCTAGACGTGTTGCCCAGACCACCTCTTCACTCTACTTGACGTGTCTCCTTTGATGTGTATGATATAATTTAAAATTTCTTACGTTGAAAACCATCACCAATCATATAAACAATCACGTTAAATCATCAAGAATATTCAGTTTGTTGCAGAAACATATTTGGATTCATGAGAATAACGTAATTTTTAAATCTTGTGATTAATCGTCCTCCAAGTCAATGTGTACGTTGTTTTCTCACAAGAGTAGTCACTCTTCTAATTGATGGGATATCATAAAAGATAATCGTTCATATCACTTGGGACCATAACCTAATTTTTATATAACTTTTTCATTTCTATTTTAACTCATCATATAATAGAAATTAGACTATTGAGCCTTTATACATTAAAGCTTATACTATATATATATATATATATATATATATATGCCCACTCATTGGATTAAATCTAACAATCTCCCACTTGAGTTATATATATAAATAACTCCTTTAATTGTATACCATATCATAACCTTATGAGCTCAAAATTTGCTATCACTACCAAATACATCTTTAATCAATCTCATTCATTAATATATTAAAATAGGATTAGAGCGGATTTCATTATGCGTATATCATAACTAAACCCATCAATGGTCACATATGCTAATATAATTAAACAACATAAATCAAGCATGGATGTATTGCACGGAAATTATATGTAATGTGATCTTAACATACCTATTTCTAGCTGATCCAAATTTCTTATTCCTTAGTGAGATCAACCAAACAAACTTTAAAGTTCAAATAAATCATAAAAGTGTGTATAACTAAAAATCATCCAAAATAAGAAACTCCCACTAAAATAACATATCTTCAGTAAATACAACCCTTATATGAGCGACATGTTTGTAAAAGACCTTTGGTGGTAATCCCTTAATGAGTGGATTCTGTTGAGTCAAAATGACTTTACATATATATGATTTTGATGAATAACAAAGAAAAAGAAAAAGCAGACGCAGAATGAGAATGAAAATAAAAGACAGATGAAGAAAAGAAAAAACATATGCAAAATGAAAAGCAAACGCAGAAGTTAAAAAAAGCAGACGAAAATTGAAAAGCAGACGCAGAAAGAAAAACAAACGGAGAAGTTAAAAAAAACAGACGAAGGTTAAAAAGTAGACGCAGAAGTAGAAAAGTAGACGCAGAAAGAAAAGCAGACGCAGAAAAGCAAACGCAGAATTCAAGAGCAGACGCAAGAGTCAGTTTGAGTTAGTTACAGAACTCAACTGATTAACCGTTTCTTTCAAGATTCAAGAAACAAGATTCAAGAAGCAAGAATCAAGAAGCAGTTATAGACGAAGGCTATAAATATGAGTCGAAATCAAAGATTGCGAAGTTAGTTGACTCACGTATACGCGAACGAAAAAGCTTGTTTTGTGATATTATTGTGCAAATTAGCTGAGAGCTCGTATTACTGTAACATAGTTTAAACACTTTTGTGAGAAAGTAGTACAGATAGCCTGCAGAGGCTAAGAGTGAAAGAATACTGAGTGTAGAGACCTGAAGAGGCTCGGAAAGAATACTTGTAAACATTGAAGAGATAATAAAATCTCAGGAAGTCTTCTGAGGACTGGACGTAGCCATTATAGTCGACTGGTCGACTTGTGCCAGTCGACTAGAACCAATTTCAGTCAACTGGAACAAACGTTTTTCACCAAAAACTCATCTCCGCTTTCCGATCAGTCGACAACAAATAAAATTTTAATTTTAATTTATCTCAATCAAATTGAAATAAATAAATTTAATTAAGAAACAACTTTCTTAATTATTTAAGAAAACAATTTTTCTCAATTTTAAGAAGTCTAATTAATTAATTTCAATGTAATTGAAAATAATTAATTCTTATTTTAGAAACAACTTTTCTTAATTAACTAATTTCAATCTAATTGAAACTAATTAATTATAATTTAAGAAGCTACTTTTTAAAATTAATTAGGAATCAATATAATTATTAATCTTAATCAAATTAAGAAAATAATTATCTTAATTTTGGAATTGAATGAATAAACCAATTCAATTTAATAATTCAACCCTTTGAAAAATTAAATTAAATGTCAAAGCCTTCTTAATAAAACTTATCCTTCTGAAAACTTTTTCAAAAACATTTAAGAAGACCCAAAACTATGTTTACACTTTACGATTACCTTCGCATGACTTCTTATTGTCTAACTTACTGTTCATGACGTGACAATTAAACAAGAGACTCCATGTATACTGTTCACTTGTTTCATAATTAAACAAGAGCTTCCCACGTAAGCCTTTTTCAAAACAAAACAAAGAAAACTATCTTATTCAGCTTCTTTGCGCAATCTTTCATCCTATCTACTATTCATGATGGGACAAATAAAGAAGGTAGTTTCAAACCACTATTCACGTTTCTCCCTCAATTCGCTCCCCACGTTTCATTAACTGCTCATCTAGCCATCATCGCGTTGTCTTCGCCACCAACGTCCCACGCCAGTAGCGTCGTCCCACGCCGCCGGTGCTGAGGTTTCTCCAAACTGCTCGCACCAGTGGCGACCGCCGCTAGTGTGCGACTGCCGCTGGTGAGTTTCGAAAACTCACCAGCCATCAAAACACAAAGAATGCCCAGAAAATCAAGATTTTTAGGCAACGGCAAAACCAACAACGCAGCCAATTGTTTTTTTTTTTTTTTCAGAAAACAAAATTCGCTGTCGCAAGCAAATGGAATTCCAGAAGGCTAATACGTGCGGCAATATTAGGGATTTGAAATATCAATTTCTAGAAAACATGGGCAGTAATCACAAACGCAGAAACCAATCGTAATCAGTCCAGAAACAAATATAGAGTGCGAAAATCCGAATCGCACAAACCCAGAACAATTAGGATTTCAGAAACCCTAGTCTTTTCAGTCGTGGATATCTTGTTGGGGGACACAATTTCAAAAAACACAGTATACATAAACAGAAACAATTTCCGCAGTCATGCATAATCAATCGGGGTGAACTCAAAATTAATAGTAGTAGTCGCGGAAACAATTTTCATTTAGGGTTTGTTCAAGAATCAGATCATATCTGATTTTTCAATTATACAGAAGCCAAAATCGTGAACACTTGTAATCAAAACACGTATATTAACGATTATACAGAAGAACCTGGCTCTGATACCACTGTTGGATCGCGTACGGTCTGAGTATTCACAATACGCTGCGGAAAAGACCATACAAAATATCACGTATAATCGAAAACTCGAAAGATTAACGAAAATACCTTATTTTCGTGGATAGGTTGCTTCTTTTTCTTTTTCGGATTCCAAGACACGCAAATCGCTAATGTCCTCTACCGGTATCCACACGAGCGCGCACGAATTTGCGGTAGTGTAGTGTGCTAGCACGTCTGAAAACCTTTACGAACGCCGCGATCTTTCTCTTGGATGGCGGCTAGGGTTTCCTGACAATTATGTCGTTAACCTAATGAGACCTAAGCTTCTCTATTTATAGAGAAACCCTAATCTCATTCAGGCCCTATTAAGTTTCGGCCCATTATATCATATATAATAAAAGCCCGACAACTTAATTAAATCTAGCCCAATAAATATATCTAAATATATTTATTCAACACCTAATAAATTAGGTCGAAGAATAAGCCAGATTACATCACTCTTTGTATGCGACCAGAGCTCATTTGATGTTGGCAATGGGCTTGATTACACTTCAAGGCCCATAAGTCATAAGTGGCCTCTAGCAAGACATTATGACTACCCAAATCAAATGAGGATCGATAATCCGATTTAACCTGTAACTATGGTTATAAGCTCAGTCCTTTTGTAACACGATATCAAGATTAATCACAAGGCATGGTACATGTCAACCTTTGATTAATCATAGTTTCTTGATCCCCAAGTTGACTGATTATAACAAATGACATTGATGACTCTTCATCAATTCATTTGAGCACGGCCATGCATTTCTTCAGTCACACTTATCAAGAGGCCCAAATGATATCTCTCTCATTTAAGAGAGGTACAAATCCCATCTACGTCATTCACATCCCTCCGCATGATTCATTTAGTATCCAACATAAGACTATATGTTATTCGGTTAAAAATAACTTAGTCTAATATCAAAACACTAAATTCCTCATGTAGGGAACCATGATGACTTCAGGTCAAATGACTAAAGTCAAACCATATAAAGAATCACTAATGACATGAAACCATGTAGTATTCTTTATGTGGGTCGGTCCAATATATGTTCTCTAACATATATCCATGTTTCTGATTTGATATCTCATATCCATGATCAGTAAAACGTGATCATCAATCAGAACACATACTAGTCTTAATTCATTATTGTTTCACCAATAATGATCGACCAGGAACAGTCTAGAATAGTGTTATAACGCTTATGGTTTTACTATCAAGTCACATACTTGATGACATAAGTCTAATACTATTCATGGAATGTAAATCACATTACATGAAATACATGCATATATGAAGGAATACCTCATAATATATTATTAACAAGTCATAATGTTAATACATGAATCACAAATATCCATTGGCCTAGGGCACACTACTAACAGTTATCATATCATAAGTCACAATTCCATATTTAGTACACTAAATCATTCATAATATTTCACATTCAACACGCTAAATTATTCATATTATGCATATGCGATGCTCATGAGACCTACTTTTCTAATTGTTACTTTGTTGTGACCGAGTGCCTGAACTGTCCCATATAGGACTCATTAAGCGTTAAACCCATCTCAGGGGTAGGAGAGCCCTCTGGGTATGCACTACTTCCCTGTGAGCTCGAGGCTCTTTTTCACTCATTGAGCTTATAGCTATGGTTGAAAATGAAAATGAGACGGGTCTCAAGATAAAGAAGCTCAGAACTGACAATGGTGGAGAATATGAGGACACCAAATTTAAAAAGTTCTGCTATGAACATGGAATCAGAATGGAGAGAACCATGCCAGGAACGCCACAACATAATGGTGTAGCGGAGCGTATAAATCAAACCTTAACTGAAAGGGCTAGAAGTATGTGGATGCAATTAGGTTTACTAAAGCAATTCTGGGCAGAAGCAGTCAACACAGCAGCTTATCTCATCAACCGAGGTCCATCAGTTCCATTGGAGTACAAAATACCAGAGGAGGTTTGGAGTGGAAAAGATGTGAATCTTTCACACCTCAAGGTATTTGGCTGTACAACATATGTGCATGTCAGTGATCAAGGCAGAAATAAACTTGATCCAAAATCTAAAAAATGCACATTTATTGGCTATGGCGAAGATGAGTTTGGATATCGCATTTGGGAAGATGAAAACAAGAAGATCATTCGGAGCAGAGATGTGGTCTTTAATGAAAAACTGATGTATAAAGACCGACATGCACCGGAGAACGCCCATCAGAGAGACCCTATATTTGTTGATATCAACAATATCCCAAATTTTCCAGTGAGACAAATGGAAGTATATCCTCAATCAGAGGAAACTATTGAAGAAGGAGCTCAGCTTGACTCACCGCAGCCCACCTCTCCTGTTCCTGAGTTAAGAAGGTCTTCTCGACCTCATGTGCCAAACAGGAGATTCTCAGACTATCTATTGTTAACTGATGGAGGTGAGCCTGAGTCTTATAAAGAGGCATGCCAAATAGAAGATGCCAGCAAGTGGGAGCTTGCAATGAAAGATGAGATGAGATCGTTAATCTCAAATCAGACTTGGGAACTAACAAAGTTACCAAATGGAAAGAAGGCTCTCCACAACAAATGGGTATATCGGGTCAAAGAGGAGTTTGATGGTTTCAAAAGATACAAAGCTCGGTTAGTAGTCAAAGGGTTCCAGCAGAAGGAAGGAATAGACTATACCGACATTTTCTCTCCGGTGGTGAAGCTTAATACCATCAGAACGGTTTTAAGTATTGTTGCAAGTCAAGATCTCCATCTTGAGCAGCTTGATGTGAAGACAACATTTCTTCATGGAGACCTGAACGAGGAGATATTTATGCACCAACCAGAGGGTTTCCTAGAGAAAGGAAAAGAGCATTTAGTGTGTAAGTTGAAGAAAAGCTTGTACGGTTTGAAACAAGCTCCAAGGTAGTGGTACAGAAAGTTTGATAACTTTATGCATAGGGAAGACTTCCAGAAGTGCAATGCCGACCACTGTTGTTACATCAAGAGATATCAGTCCAGTTATATCATTTTGCCACTTTATGTCGATGACATGTTAGTAGTGGGTTCCAATATGGATGATATCAGAAATTTGAAGAAACAATTGTCAAAAGAATTTGACATGAAAGATCTGGGTCCAGCTAAGAAGATTCTTGGAATGCAGATCACCGAAATAAGCGAGAGAGGGAATTCTGATTATCTCAAGCAGAATATATTAATCGTGTTTTGCAACGGTTTAACATGGCGAATGCTAAACTAGTCAGCACTCCCCTTGCCAGTCATTTTCACCTATCCCAAAATCAGTCACCTCAGACAAATGAAGAGCGAGACTTGATGGCAAAAATTCCTTATGCCTCTGCTATTGGGAGCTTGATGTATGCCATGGTATGCCAAGGCCAAACATAGGCCATCACGATGGGGAGCGATTAAGCGATTTATGGCAAATCCAGGAAAAGTCCACTGGGAAGTAGTAAAGTAGATTTTAAGATATCTTCGAGGCACTACCAAGAAATGCCTGTACTTTGGCAAAGGAGAAATAAAAGTACAAGGTTATGATGATTTCAGATTATGCGGTGAAGTTGATAGAAAAGGAGCACCTTGGTTACATTTTCCTTTGTAGGTACAATTTGTGAGTTGGATATCGCAGATTCAGAAGATTGTTGCCTTATCTTCTACAGAAGCTGAGTATATAGTAATAACTGAAGTTAGCAAAGAGATGATTTGGCTTCAGAATTTGTTGTCAGAGTTGGGTTTCATGCAGGAGAAAAATGTGCTATACAGTGACAGTTAGAGTGCAATTTATCTGGCCAAGAATCCAGCATTCCACTCCAGAACCAAGCATATTGGTGTTCGTTATCATTTCATCAGGTCCTTGCTAGAAGATGAAGTGTTAACACTTAAGAAAATTCTTGGAAGCAAGAAACCTGCAGACATGTTAACCAAGGTGGTGACAATCGACAAACTGAAGTTGTGTGTAACTTTAGTTGGCCTGCAAGACTAATAAAATCTAGACGAGCTACTGCATCAACCAGGTGTGAAGACAGATTGAAATTAGTCTTCAAGTGGGAGATTGTTAGGTAAGGGACTTCTTCCCATATTGGAAATAAGTGAGGGAGGGGGTGGCTTAAAACCTATAAATAAACCCCCTTCGCCCTTCATTGAAAATCATTCAAAAACCAAAGAAAATTTATTAACTCTTAGTAAGAGTGGTAAATTTTGGTGAGTAAATTTTTGGGGTGTATTGGGGTAAGGGTTGAGAGTGTGTGAAAACACTAGTGAGTTGAGTGTTGAGTATAAACACTTGTAAGTGTTGTTTTTCTCCTTAATAAAAAGGGTGTGCAGTAGCCCCAGAGACGTAGGCGCAATTTGGCCAAACTCTATTATCAAATTTTGTGTTATTTTACTGGCGTTTTTCGTTGCGTGGAAATAGTTTAATTTACTAACAGAAGGCAGTGACTTTCTCCGGAGGTACTAGTTCAGGAGACGGGCATCAACTTGTGTTTGCATTGTCGGTTGGTTCTTGAACAAGCTTCTTGAAGTTTGAGCTGTCAGGAATATAAACCTTGGGCCGTAAAACCTTTATCAAGCTGCTGAGTTGTTTCTTATCAGTCTTGTATATTTTGAATGAGCTCGACTTAATTTCCTCCCCATTTTCTCAGTGCTCTTTAGTTGGAATCATGGAATAAGCAGAGAACCTTATGAGCTATAAATAAGAACACTAAACACTCATGTGTTTAGGATGGTAGAAGCACAAGAAGTCATACTTCTACAATCCAAGATGCTGAAAATGATGGCTTGATGCTTTAAAATTATAATTTTCCTATAGGAATTCATGATCCTTCACCAACCAACACATTCTTATCCCCTCTCTCTTTCTGCATGGCCATCTATAAGATGCTAAGGTTTGTACTTTTGTGGAAGGCACGTTGGTCAAGGAAAGAGTTTCCATCTTAGGATAGACAAATATGACTGACATAGTATGTCGTATATGAGCAAGATAGACTGACATTCAGGGCTCGCAGTTCACCGTCAAGGAGTTCTTTTTTTTTTCTCTCTGTTTCTGATTCTTGTCATGGCCTTTACAAGCTCTTTTTTTGTGGATGTTTGATCTTATTGACTTTATAAAAAGGCTATTAGAAGTGTTTGGTTATTAACTAGTTAGGTTGGTTGATTCAACTCAACCAATTAACTAGTTAATTTCGGATAAGCTGGTATGGAGGAGCGTTTCATGATAATCAGCTGAATTTTGTGTTAATGTCAATTTTGCCCTTTTACTACCGTCTGAAGCTTGTGGACTTTGTGCCTTTCTATTTCTTCTTCATGATCGTTGTTGCTGCGCCGTTGATGGACGCTAGACCTGCCTTCCTCAGTCCCTTTTCTCAAATTTTCTCGTCGATCTCAAGAGTTGGTACAGCAGGCAGTACGACGACTATCTCATCTTCGACAAGCCTAATTGGTTTGTGGGGCTTGTTTGGCTAGAGCTATTCTTCCAATGGCATCTCTCTCTCATCAATCTTGTTGGGATTCTGGGCGTAAAACTATCGTTTCCCACCACCTATTTGATCTATAGCTCCCCAGTTTTGACTTCAATGGTACAAATATCTGTCTTTTTAATTTCGATTTTTGCTTATGCAGTAATTATTTGGGGATTAATGTGGATCTTGCTCTTTTGTTTTTATCAATTTGATTGTTGGGTTTGGATTTTGAATAGATGAATTGATTATGCACAAGCACACACCAATGCTTATGCATGCATTGTGTTTATTTGAATTCCTGCTGGAGTGGTTTTACTCACCAAATAAGATTTCTTGTAATTGATTCCCTATTTTGTCTTCTATTGACTTTTTACGGTGTTGGACAAATTTTAATCCCTTTCTTACAATCTGAAATGTTGCAAACAACTATTTTAGCATAGTTGATGAGCTCAGGCAAGGCCTCTGATTCGCCAAAGATGATGTATTACCTCTTTTTTGGTTTCGACATATTGGCTGTTCTGTGCGGTTTGATGTCTCAGCCTAGTAAGACCACTACATCGATTGGTAAGCGGCCTCTGGTGGGAAAGAAAGAGAGAGTTTGAAACTCAAAATTCTGTATCCTGCTTGTATTAGAGCAACTTCAATTTTCTCAAGCTTTGTTTTTCTAACATTAGTTCTAATTCATGAAGGAACACTAGATTACTATGTACTACTACTTCTGTTAGTTATGTCATTTGTAGCTGTTTTTGTAACTATAACTTGGCAAAAGAACACTTGGAAAAAGAACACTTCTTCGTGGGTATTTATAGACGAAATCTTAAAAAATAGGTCATTGGTATGGGTAGATTTTGGAGAGGACATTTATGTATCATGTGAGATCCAATTCTAAAAGCATAACTAATTAGGTGGTTGTTAGATTTAAGGTTTTGTGATGAGTTAATGTGATTGTGTTAAATATATGCTTAAAGGACTATCCTTTGTATGATAGTAAACTAATTATTTTATTAGATGTTTGTTTATTATATAATAATATTTAAAACTAGGGTGATTAATTTCTTATTTTATTTATAACTAATAATTAATTTGGTTGATTTTATATCAATAAATAAAATTGTAAAATTTTATAATATTTATATCTTATTACTTATATCAAAAGTTACAAACAATTTTAATATTAAATGATAATTCATTTTGATAATAATATAATAAAATTAATAAAATGCTTAAATTACTGTCATGTTAAATAATGAATGTATTACTAATAATCGAATAGATAATGCTATGTATCTTAAAAATTTATAGTAATTGAAAATTAATAATAAAATTTAACATAGAGATTTATTTCAAAGTAGAAGAAATTTTTGCAAAATTTTAAATCATAAAGAATTTTAATAAATTTGAAAATCCACAAAAATATAATTAATATCTTTTAAATAAAAGATATATATACATTAACAAAATGCAATACAAGAGATAAACCTCATGTATTGGCTCAATTCTAAATCCATCCTATTAGATCCTCTATTTTGGAAATAAAATGAAAGATTCTTAACAAAAACCTTCGTAACTCATTAAAAAAAGATCTTTATAAAGATTAAGAGTAGGCTCTATTTTGTTTTATTTTGTTCTTTATAGAAGTTCAAAATACGTCATATTTTACTTCATTTTATTCTTTATAAAAATTAAAATTGAGTCATATTTTGCTCTCCGTAAAAGTGGACCTGAGGGTTAAAATTTGAACCCTTTTTACCACTTGCAAGTACAAAATGCAGCAATTTGAATATTTTCCACACGTTTATTTTCTAATTAACAAGCGGTTTTAGCAAATTTTAAGCTTTAATCCTAGAGGAAGCCGATGGTTAATGTTTTTAACAGTGGAAGCCAGTTGAACTTCAGATCGACGTTTTTTAAGGGAATGAACTTATTACGTCATTTTATTTCTTTACTAGTTATTACATGTAGCATTAACGGATTGATCAGATCATTGTAA
This sequence comes from Erythroxylum novogranatense, assembly GCA_029891385.1. Lineage (NCBI taxonomy): Eukaryota > Viridiplantae > Streptophyta > Magnoliopsida > Malpighiales > Erythroxylaceae > Erythroxylum > Erythroxylum novogranatense. The sequence goes on along the minus strand of CM057229.1, from coordinate 39,923,066 downwards.
AGTCCGTTACCCAATTAGTATTCCAATATTATTCATTGTGGAAAGCTAATACTTTTATGCAATGAAATATGATACTAACTCCCTTCTTTCTTCTCTGATTCTTGTTCTTAAGTTACGTAAGTGGTAACACCTTGTTGAATTAAAACTGAAATTAACAATATTTGAGAAATTATCCTGCTAAACAACTTTATGATATATCAAAAGAAGAAGAAGAAGCAAGTGTATGAATATCAATATTCCCATTTCTGAGAATATAATCGAAGCTTAAAAGATAATCCAAGGAGGAATGAGTCCGATGGAATCCAGCATTCCGTCAAATGTAAACACAGTCATAAAGTGCTCTATGAGAATGGGATGAATAAACTCATGTGGATGCAACGACAAGGCCAGAAAGGCATTGGCTTACTAAGATGCGGAGATCTTTAACCTTTTCTTTTCCTTTTTTAACAAATTGGATCCGGTTGAAAAAGCAAAGTGTTAGAGGATAAAGAAAAAAATAAAGCAACTGTCTTGTCGTGCATCATCGTCGTTTAGTACTGACACTTTGACCCACCTTAAATTAACGCGGGCCAATGTTTCGTTTCTTGGACAAAGCATCCTGCTAAACGATGAATGCTACAATTATTACCGTCACAAACTGTTGATGCAAGTTCAAAATCATGTTATTATCTATAATGTTTCTTATAATTCTTTCAGGGTTATGATATAATCACAACAACGAGGTTGATCCCTATTTTGTCTTCTACTGACCTTTTGAGGTGTTGGACAATTTTCAATCCCTTTTGTTGGGATACTTGTGCTGATTTGTTGCTTTAAACTTTAAAGACTGATAAAGATTATTAATTTTTGCAGATAAACTGAAATGTAGAAAAGTAAGAAGACAAGATTTTTTACTTGGTTCAATAGTTTAAAATTATCTGCATCTAAAGTTCCCACTAAGATGAAAAAGTTTATATATAAAGTTTAGTGTTTTTTCATAAACACTTGCAATAGGCTTTAACTCTCCTAGTACTCACTGATAAGTACTCTAGCTAACTCTCAAACTTTCTCACTCTTTCCTTGCACTCTCTGATAATGAAAAAATACAATGTGTTTTGAATGATGAAGTATGTGTATCTCTTATATCTGATGCTTCTGTTGTGTTTCTCTTATAACTGGTGAAGGGAGTTGTTCTTCGGACGTATATGCATGTATCAGACAAACTCCATGTGCCTTCCACGTGATTTATTAAAGGTCCTTCCTCGGCTGTGCGTTTTGTCTTCTAAACATTTAATACGACAGTGCTTTGTGGTTTAGGCTTTAGTCATGTGTTGAAAATGACTATGTATCACGTGGGCATGTCCTAAACTAGTCACTTAGTTTTTGTCTGATCAAAACCATTGAGAACCTCTCCTTCAGACACCAGCACACACAAACATCTTTCTATCTTTGATTTTCACTTGTTCTTTGTCGATTCTGAGTGAAGTTTGGTAGAGTATAGGTGATTTCCATCATACTTTCCCTCCTACTCCATCAAGCTTTGCTCAAATGGAAAAAACCCAAGAGTGATTTGAAAAGTCGAAACTCTAATTTTTTGCCACTTCAGTGAGATTGAATGGATCTGCCTTCAGAATCAAGGGGCTTCTGTAATACGTAAGTAGTCCCTGTAAAAAAATAAATTTATTTTGAGTTAGTATTTTTGTTCCGAAGTCTGAAGGATTTTGCTCAACTTTGATTTTCTTCATATTGAAGAAACCTTAAGTTATTTTATCCCTTACAAAGTGGAGTTTGACATCGACGTGCTTGGACCTCTCATGCAAGATAGGATCTTTACACAGGTACACCGCACTTTGACTGTCGGTATATATTATTGTTATAGCTAGGTTAGATTTGATTTCTCTTAGAATGCCTAATAGCCATGTTAATTCTTTCACCCCTTCTATAATTGCATAAAACTCTGCTTCTGTAGTTGAGAGTGATACAATTGACTGTTGTTGTACCTTCCAACTAATTGTGTTTCCTACTAGTGTAAAGTAGTATGCAAATTGTTGGACCCCGTTGTCGGAGCCCAACGTCGGACATGAGAGCGTGGTGCTGTATGCGTGGGGTGAAACATGTTAATTAAACGATTAAGAAAATGACACTCGGAAGCTCAATAGGCCCACAGGAAACAAACTTAAAAACCTGCTTTCATTTGATTGAAACAAACAAATCCATAATTCATAATCCAAAAGACGAGTTTTACAAAGCTTTAAGAACATTTCAAACCAAATTACAACTTTGAGTTCAAGAGCCAAAAATACAAAATACCCTTGAACCAATAATACTTGAAATGTAATTAAAGCCTTGACTTTCAAAAATATAACATTAAAAATACGTAAACATAACAAAATGGAGTGCTGACATAACTCGTGACTCATTCGATCTTTTGCTCGTCACCTGAATGGGGGAGAATAGAGGGGGTGAGCTATAAAGCTCGTGGGAACATATTTATAATATAGGAATAAGCAAAAGTAATAAAAAATAACTCATTGTCGTGGTACTTGTTGAAATCATAGCAATTGAGCATGCATGAGTCATTATCTTGAAATGCTTGATTCTTGAACAATTCATGATGCATGAAACATAACAGCAGATCTTAAACACATAACATAACATAATGGTTTATGTTAGTCCGGGTTCATGATGTACTGCACATTTCCATCTACGTGGTCCTGTGTAGTCGTAGTTGGAGTCCTTGTGGGGAGCTCCATGCCACTAGCGGGCAGGCGGGAGAAATCTTTCATGGTCAACGTGCACGTGACAGTTCTTGGGACTACCTCAAACCCACATAACATGCGTGATGCAAAGTCTTGTAAACTTGATTGCCAAACTGGCTCTTGCTTGTCAGCTTGCTTTTCATACATTTTAGAAAACATGATTTCATATGCATGTATTTCTTGAAGGGAGAAAACTCCTTTTTGAAACCTTTTCAATCATGAATGCAAATCATATAGCAACCTATAATCATTTCACAATAGCAAATAAAACAACATTGATGATGCAATTTGAAATCATTAAACCTTCCTTGACTTGAACAAAACAATGAGTGACTTATTTACTCTATTATAAACATGTACCCGCCTTGAATTCTTTGCTTATACTTGCCTAGGAATGAGTTTCCTCTTGATCCTCTTGTTCCTCTTGCCTCACTTGATTTCTTTAATCAATAACCAAAATCCCAATCAATTCGGTGTTGAAAATAGAAAGTCATACTTTGACAATTCAAGCCATAATCAAAACTGAAACAAGAATTTCATGCTCAACTTCCATCCATTTTCTTCATGAAACTTATAGCCCTATGTCTCTAGCTTACAACGCATCAAAAATCACTTCAATTGGACTTCTATAACAAAAGATATGCCCAAAATATCAAAATTTATCTTTGTTGGAAACTGAGGGCTCGTCGCGACGAACAACTTGTGTACGTCGCGACAAACAACCTTGTGCACGTCGCGATGAACAGCCTTGTGCACGTCGCGATGAACAGCTTTGTGCACGTCGCGGCGTAATGTAATATGCACGTCGCGGCGAACGACCTTGTGCGCGTCGCGATTTAATTTTGTTCACGTCGCGACGTGCGGGTTTGGAGAACGTCTCCGAACTCGATTCTCCAGCACTTTCCCACTTAAATCCTTCCCTTTTCTCATATGCAACACATTTAAACCTTGATTCATGCTTTAAACTTCAGTTCTAGACTCATTCTAACCCAAAATCAAGCATAACCACAACATGATCATCAACTCAAGGGATTTCTACAAAGTTTTTCGAAAACCTTAAAACCATCGATTCTAGCTCATGCAGCTCAAATCTAGGGTTTCATGCATCCTAAACAAGAAGAAACAAACTTATACTTACCAGAGAGTGCTTCAAATCCTTCGAAAATCGCCAAACCTAGCTTTCCTCTTTTCTTCTTCTTCCTCTCTTCCTACGACTCTCTCTTCTCCTTTCTTTTATTTTTCCTTTCTTTCTTTCTTTCTAACTCTTAACACTTAAGCTAAAATGAAAGCAAAATGACTACCATGCCCCTCCTTGCAAAGCCTAGATCTAACCATCTTAAGTGACTTGCCCATTTTGCCCTTATACACTTTTATTCTTTCATAACCACTTATTCCACACTAATCTCAAATTAATCTTAATTTTTCACTAACACTTCCACTAAAATCAAACTATGCAACAATTCATATCATTAACACAATTCATACCTAATGAAATCAATAAAAGAAAATTTGGGGCCCAACACAAATATTGATTTTCTTGTGTCTTTATCTATTGTGTAGTCTGCATCTACATATCCATGTAGGCTTAGAATGTTGATTTTAGCTAGCTTAGCCTTAGTGAAACACAGTCCATGGCTTAGGGTTCTGAAGACATTCTTCAGTCCTTGCCAGTGCTCAAAGCCAAGATTGGACATGAACTTGCTTAAAATGCTAATAGCATGAGCAAGATCAGGTTTGGTATAAAGCATCATATACATGATGCTACCAACTCCAACATGATAAGGTATTTTAACATAGCTTTCTTTTCTTCTTCAATTTTGGGGCTCTTATCAGCAACCATATGAAGATGTGAGTTTATAAGAATAGAAGTAGGTTTTACTAATTCCACGTTGAACTGAATTAGTACCTTTTGGATGTAGCTTTATTGAGTCAACCGTAGTTTTCCTTTCCTCCTATTCCTTATAATTTGCATCCCTAGTAACTTCTGAGCTTCTCCCAAGTCTTTCATTTCAAAGTGTTTGCTCAGAGTATTATTTACTTCAATTATTCTGCCTAGCTCTTTTTCAGCAATAATCAAGTCATTTATATAGACTAGCATGGAGATGGCTTCTATCCCTCCTAAGTTTTTGAAGTATAAGCAGTAATCATAGGCACTTCTTACAAAGTTCTTCTCACTAGCTATTTTATGAAACTTCTTGTTCTACAGTCTAGGTGCTTGCTTCAGCCCACATAGGGACTAGTGAAGCACGTAGACATAATCAGAATTATCTTTGTCTACAAAACCAACTGGTTGTTTCATGTAGATAGTCTCCTCTAGCTTTCCATATAGGAAGGCTGTCTTGACATCTATTTTGTAACATCCCTTTTTCCATACTAAGGAATGAGTGTGCAATGTGTGTCTTGCATAAATGGGTTGTGCAAGTCAAGTGTCCGCATTCAGGCGCTCCCAAAAATTGAAAATGAATGCTAACCTGGAGCGTGCTGTGAATAGACTGAGATGGTCTCACTTTATCATTTGTTATTTGAATTATTGTATTAATTGACTACTAAATGATTACGTAAATGTGATTGATTATGTGTGTTTTCGGACAGGGGGTCCAATGATTGTGATGTTGATATGGATATTGAAGTGCGACTTGAATGTGAATTGGATGAACTGTGTGTACTATACTAAATGTGATTGTTAAATGTGTTAGGAATGTGTGTTTGCATATAAATGAAAGTGTGAATGCTTAACTCTAATGTTGAATGCTGGACTAAGGTCCGATGATATGAGAAAGGGATTGAATGGGATATGCAAATGTGAGTGAAGCATTCCATTGCATGAATGCATGAAATATAATGGCAGTTGTGACCAGAGTAGCTAACGAATATAGCTTAAACCTCAACGAGTGAAAACGAGCCTCGAGCTCACAAGTGATTCAGAGCCTCAGGCTCAACATTTAATGAGCCCTGTATCCCCCAAATGGATAAGTGACAGTTATCAATGAGTCCTATATGGGACAGTTTAGGCACTCGGTCACAACAAAGTAACAAATAGAAAGTGAGTCTTATGTGCATTGCATATGCATAATATGAATGATTAAGTGTATTGAATGTGAAATATTGTGAAATGTGAAATAAAGTGAGATGTGTAAATTATGTGTTATGTGACTGGGTGAGCCATCGATGATAGTTACTCATTAAGTTCGCAAAACTCAACCAAAATTTGCAAATATTTTACAGGATCAGAAGAATATCCCGTTAGGCCAACGAGAGTATACATACAACATTCAAGTGAAGGATAGAGGTCGGGATCAGTTTGCATCTACATTACTTTTTTCTATTTTGTATCAAATTGTATTTTTTTGCAACTCTTTGTATAAATTTGTATTCCGTAATGACTCAAATGTTTTATATTTGTGAAAGGGCCCCTAATGGCTATTAAAATTTTTATCGATGGTTTTGTGTAATTGAAAATGTTTATGAATGAATGTGGGCCCAAATTGAGTATCGATTTCTGCATATTGTGTCATTGATTTAAAAAAATTATGTGGACTTTTGAATGACTGAGGCTTTAACACGCCACCCTCGGGAAGCACAGACTCAGATATCACCATCGATGTCAGGTTCAGGCCTTGCGAGAGTGGGGGTGCTACATTTATGTGGTATCAAAGCCCAGAAGTACTATCTTATATGGGCATTCTTAAATATGTGTCAAGTTGCATGCACATTAGTCATGTCATAGCAGACAGTGGCAACTGATCCTCAGTATGAGTCACATGCATGAGCATTCCTTAAGAGTCTGAGCTGTTAGAAGCATTGAGAGAAATGATGATCTGACAGAATGTGAGAAAATAAAGGTTTATGGACATTTTGGAAACAAAAAATAATATCTGGTTTTGCATGATAGATAAGAGTCCACCACGAGGGGTACATATCCTTGAAAGTGATATATCCTTTGAAGGTGATATGAATGTGAATTGGCATATTATCGGGGATTGATTGAGGAAAGTGAGAATATGAGTAGACATGAGGAGACTAAAGTGTACAAACAGAATGAAATGAAATCATAAAATTGTTATGATCATAAAGGGCAAATTTGGAACCAAAATGGTTATGTGAGTATTGTGATAAGAGTTTGTAATTCAGTATAAGGAGATAGTAGGGGAAAATTGAGACCAAAAATTCATAATGATAATGCATAAAAAATTTAGGATTGGTTGAGGATACATATACACACACACACACACACATATATATATATATATGGAAAAAGAACTAGTATATGGTGTTAGTAGTGTGCCCTAGGCCAATGGATATTTGTGATTCATGTATTAACATTATGACTTGTTAATAATATATTATGAGGTATTCCTTTTATATATACATGTATGTCGTTTATGTAATGTGATTTACGTTCCATGAATAGTATTAGGCTTATGTCATCAAGTATGTGACTTGATAGTAAAACCATAAGCATTATAATACTATTCTAAACTGTCCCTGGTCGATCGTTATTGGTGGAACAATAATGAATCAAGGCTAGTATGTGTTCTGATTGATGATCAGGTTTTACTGATCGTAGATATGAGTTATCAAATCAGAAACATAGATATATGTTAGAGAACATATATGTCATTAAGCATGAATTGTGTTAATTGTGTGATTTATGGTTTGATTGGATTTAATTGGAAGTATTAGGAGATAATTGAGATTTATTTGAGTTTAATGTGGTTTGAAAGGGTAAGAGTATATGAGGGTATTTTGGGAAGATTGCTTAGGTTGAATTAAGTTAAGGCTTTGAAGGAGGGGTAAAATGGTCTTTACCCATCTCCTGTAGATATAAGTGAAAGAATTAGAAGAAAAAGAAGAAAAAAGGGAAGGAGAGTGTCGTGGGTGAAGAAGAAGAGAAGAGAAATAGGGCTTTGTGATTCTTGAGTTTTTTGACAGATTAGAGCTATTTTCAGGTAAGTTTAGCCTCTTGTAATCTTGTTGTAGTGAGATTAAACCTAAAGATAGGTTGAATGTGTGAGAATCGGTGGTTTAGGGTTTTTCGGAAAAACCTAAGTGAAATCCTTGGGTTGAGGAGTTTGTGACTGATTTTAGGGTTCGATTGAGTTAGAAACATAGTATGAGACTTGAATCAAGGTTTAGGTGTGTTGCATTTGTGTTTGGGGAAGGATTGAAGTGTGAAAATACTGGAAAATCGGGTTCGGAGTCGTTCTCCAGGCCCGCAAATCGCGACGTGTGGGAAGGGCAACATCACGACGAGCGTGAGAAGCATGCCATGACGTGCGATAGGATGGTGTATATGGCAAGACACTTGTGTGCTTTCATGTGATGGTATGGCGTTCGCCCGACGACGGCGAGCTTCGCCATGGCGAGCCCCTGTTTTCAACAACGATAAATTTTAGTCTTTTGGGCATATCTTTAGCTGTGGATGTCCAAATGAGGTGATTTTGGACTCGTGATCTAGAGATAAAGGGCTACAAGTTTTATGAAGAAGGGAAGTTCGGAATATGCCTCTTAGGATTCGGGAAATTAGGTGGAAGTCGAATGTAGACTTTTAACGCTAGTGTTTTTACTTTTTAAGCTTTTGAATATTTCCTTTGAATATTGTTTGAATGAGAACTTGGTTTGTTATAGGAAACCAAGCCGACCTGATCCAATGGCAAGAGGAAGGACAACAGTGAGTTGGATTCTCAAGCGATAGTAGGTGGGTAATATATTTATGATTGTTGTGTGTATGGGCAATATGTGTATGCTTGCTTGCATGTGTGTGACACTGCTTGTGTTGAATTATTAGAAATATTGAAAATGCATTGTAATCATGATTATGTACTGCCTTGATAGGCATTATGGCATTTTGCAAGAATGAAAAGAACGAAAAGTATGAAAGCTTTGATAAAATGCTTTGAGCATGAAACGAATTGTTATATGTTTTGTTTGGGTGAGAGAGTAACGGATGGATAGTCACGTGCACGTCGACGTATAGCCTTCTCCCAGCTGCCCGCTTGTGGCCACGAGATCCTTGAGAAATTGGACTTGTTTTGCTTACGGAATAAACTTTGGTTTATCCGGATCGTTTTACGGAACTCTCGAGCCATTTGTTGTGCATTGCATGATTGATTTGTTAGAAATGATGCATAATAATTGTTATGTTGTGAAGCAGGATTGCATAACATATTCTTTTGATGGCTATATGAATGTGAATCAATTGCTAAGTGTTGACTTGCAATACTTGAATATATATATATGCTTGAATGTGTGGCTCGTTGCCAATGGTTATAAATGTATATGCCACTGAGCTTCGCAACTCACCCCATTATCTCCCACTCCTCAGGTGCAACTCAAGACGATTGTTGATCTTGCAAGGCATCGGAAACTTCAAGCTAGTTAGGAGCTTTGTATTAAGTTAGTATTTTGGTTGGCCCTCCGAGCATATTATCATGGAGCATTTTCATGTATTTTGGATTTAAACTTTATTCTGTATTATGCTATTTTGAGAATGCTTGTTTGAATTTCCTTCGGATTGTAATGTCATGAAGCCCCTTGATTTATGGGGTGTTTAATTCATAGCTTCAATGACTGCGTGTATGTTATAATGTGTGCGAAAATGCATGTGTGAATCGAATTATGTATGGATGTTGGGATCAGGTCCGTATGTTTAGGAGCTCGCCGCTGGTGCAGCCCGAGGGGCCACCTCGGGAATAGGGATTCGGGACCCGGGCCCAACATGTTTGTTATCAGAGCGTCTAGGTTTAGTGTCCTTGGCTTAGAATGTATAGTAGGATGAAATTTTTGCTATATGATTATTTGTTGCATTGATTGATTGCATTAAGTGACATGCATATCATGCATACATGTAGGAATTCAGATTGCCATGTAGCTAATCCTTAGTGTTTACCTTTGAAGGAGTACGATGCCACCTTATAGAAGGACACGAGGAGTTCTGCAAGGATCTGTTGCACCTGACTCTCCGACTAGAGAGGAGAGGACTGATGAGTCGATAGCCCTAGGAAATGCTGAGGCTTCTGTAGGGATAGGTAGTGAGTCCATGCCATCGCAGACTCAGGAGTCACCGGTTATGCAGGAGCAAGTGCCTCCGCTAGATCCGAGGTTGTTCCAGGCATTCACTCAGGCGTTTGTTCAGGCTATGGATCAGATGCCACAGCCTTCTACTTCAGCCCCAGCTAAGAAGTGGAAACGGTTTGATAAATTGAGGAAGTATGGAGCAGTGGACTTTTACGGGACCACTGATCCTGAGGAAGCTGAGACTTGGCTGAGAAAGACCGAGAGAGTGTTAGATCAGATGGCATGTGAGGATGATGAGAGGGTTATTTATGCTACGAGCTTGCTTCAGGGAGATGCTCTGCATTGGTGGGAGACTGTGCCAGGGAGTCAGATGAGACCAGTAGGGTTGGCATGGTAGGACTTCCTTGCTACTTTCAGGAAGAAATATCTGTCTGAGGTGTATATTCAGCAGAAGCAGAGGGAGTTTCTCAGTCTCACCCAGAGGGAGATGACAGTTAGTGAGTATGAGCGTCGGTTCATGCAGTTGGTGAGGTATGCTTCAGATCTGATGCTGAGTGAGGCTGCTAGATGTCGCCGGTTTGAGTCAGGACTGCACTTGGCCATCAGAGAGAAAGCTATAGTGCAGAACTTCTGTGATTTTCAGCAGCTAGTTGAGGCAACTTTGAGGGTTGAGAACATAGAGAACATCAAGAGTGCAGTGAACAGAAAGAGAAAAGGAAGAGAGCAATTCAAGAGGGGAGGTAGTACTAGTACTTGTTAGAGTAGTTCCCTGAAGGCAATCGCCTTTAGCTTGCCTTTAGCGCATTTTGTACAAATTTGTGTACAGTCTTTATGAATAAATAAAGAAAGGCATATTTCATTACGTTGCTGTTCATTATTTATGAACTGATATTGATCAATAAGCAAATTAATGAAGTCCATGATATATAACATAGCATGAAGGAAATTATGATGTGATCATACTACTGAGATTCCTATCATGTGCAATTATGTCAGTATCTAAATTATCCCTAGTCATAGGATTCTTGAGGCTGGACATCGGAATCCGGAAAGACTAGCACATCTCAAACTCCTTGATTTGGTCAGCGGTGGATCTCGAAACTATAAATATGAGATATTTAGGGTTGAGATGTGGATGCTTACTAGAGGTAGTAAGTACATTGGATGACTGCTATGAGATCATCACATGGATGTCTATTCTAATGTCGGTGATAATCTCATCATAGCAATGGTGCAAGTATCCTTAGACTTGAGGTGCTCGAGGATATCTTGGATCTTGATTACGTGCTTTGACTCCATTCCTTGTTGCCTTACAGAGGTCGCTCATAGGGTGGTGATTGGAGTGCGACTTGAGGTATTGAAGGTAATTGAGTAGCCAATAGAGGATTCACCACTACGTGATAGCGAAGATGATACCCATGGCCCTTGGTCATTACTTGGAAATCTCGGCGGAGTAAGTATGTCATGAAGAGTGTCTTCATTGACATATTAAGTAATGAGTCCAGGATAAGAACGATATCACTTGGACTAGATTTGACATAGTCGATCTAGTAAAGAGTTGACACTTTGCCCATACTCATAACCAGTGGGGTATAGCACGGTGAAAGGACGAATTGCACGGTAATTGTCTATGGAAAGGTTTGTGATATGGTTCATGACGAATACATGTTCATTCGTCAAACCAATTACTTTCCGGTCAATTGGGGGTCATGATGTGTTGCTAGATACCGCTCATGACTTGCTTAGATTAAGTGTTGATCTAAGTGGCCAACATAACCGGGAACCTAATGGGTCACACGCATAAGAGTGTCTCGGAGAATTCGTAAAATAGTTTTGGACATAGTTCCAATATATGGAGAGAAAAAGGATTAAATGGATCCCGATGAGATCGAGATATGTCTCGATGAGATCGCGACACTGATATTGCTGAAAAAAGTTTTCGGTGGGTTTTCCCATCTGGGACCCGTGAGCTGTAGGACCTAACCCAGTGTGTTGGACCACTTGACATTTATATATATATATATATGCTATTAATTAATTAAATAATATATATATATATATATATATATATATATATATATATATATATATATATATATATATATATATATATATAGCGTGGATTGATGGAAGAAAGAGGAGAAGAAGCTTCCTTTATTTGCTTAGTCATCAAATGGAATTTAATAACTAAAAGACAAAATGAAAAAGGTAGAATGGAGATGATGATCGTGGCTTATATAAAAAGCAAGAAAGAAAGAGTTTCTTTGGTCTTAGTTGGATGATCATCTTCGTGGGTTTTGAAAGAGAAGGAAGAAATAGTTTTTTCCTCTCATCTCTCATCTCCAACGATCATCACTTTGGTCTCCAAGCTTCTTCATCTTCTCCATCGTTTTCCAAGCTCTCCAAGGACAAAGGTAAGAGCTAGCACTCTTTAATTTATTCTAGCTATTCCCGGGTCAAAGAGTTTGTCCCGGTTAGGTTCTTCGATCTCTGCGTGGATACCGTTAGAGACGGTCTCCTTTGGCCGTTATGGTTTGAGTCTGTTGTATAGACACATGGATCCTGGCTTTCGGGAAGGTCCCGGAACAAAAATTTTTGTTTTCTGCACCGTGGGCATGTGATGCTCACACCGGGATTTTCCTACAGTGGTATCAGAGCCACTTGTGTCATATATAACGAAGAAACCATGACTAGGTCGGAGTTGCCTATTGCTTGTGACGATGATGCATGTTGATTATGTGAATTTCGAATTCAGTATAGAAATATAGTTTTCGAAATTTTCTTGCCCAGATATGTTCACAAGATGTTGTGGCATATGTCTGTGGAAGCTCGGAATTTATCAATGTGATTTGATATGGTTTTGCTAATTTATTCCCTAATGTTCTGGTTGCTGTGTTTGTGCACATTCATTGAACAGGCATGCTTATAAATTCGAGAATAAATTGTAGAAATTTTTTTTTTTGGATTTGCTTTCACCAACATGTCTCTAAGATGTTTATGAATGTCTATGAGAATGGAAAAATGTTTTCAAGGTGATTTACTATTTATTTGAGAATTTATTGTGTGCTGTTGGGAATAACTTTGTTGAGGAACACAGATTCTACATTGGCTTTGTTGCTAAGGTTGGATGAGTTTTTGTTGGAAATAAATCCTGAAACAATTCATGAAGCATGTTTTGAACATTTTGTAACCTCTTTAATTTTCTCAGAATTTATTGAAATTGTTTCAATGAGTTATTCAAGCAAAAGCCAAAGCTTGGCAGTTTTGAGAAAATTGCTGGAGCTGTTTTGTTTGAAATGAAAAATTGTGTATTTCACAATTACAATGCCTTGGATCATTTTTAATGTGATTAAAAATGTGTTATATTGATGTTGTATGCTTGCCTAAATGATTTTCTTGAAATCAGGTTTCCAAACAATTTAGGATGTCAAATGTGTCTCATTAGCGTCTCGTTAGTATATTCCCTTATCTTGATTGTTTTGGCCGTCACAAATTTTGTGACAGGTGCCGAAATAGTCTTGATAAAGTGTAGACTACCTAGAGATACTTAGGGTGATAGTTTGATGTTCTCAAATTATTTGGAAATCTAAATGAATAAGAGTGTATTCATCAATTTCAAGTTTCATGTATAGTTTGACTGTATATGGTAAGCATGGAACGATGAAAGTGTTTCATTGGTACATCATAATAAAGGATATTACACTTGGTATTGTGAATTTGAACTACACGGATTGAGAAATTAGCCGATTAGATAGCAGGCTAAAACCGGTCGATCAGCACATCCATTCAATCATTGGAACATGCACTGATCATTGGAAAGTGCACGATAATCCATCCAATCATTGGAACATGTACCGATCATTGGAAAGTGCATGATAACCTATAGTAGTCGACTAGCATAAGTTCCAATGATCAAGCATGCACCGATCGACTAGAACATGCACCGATCGACTACAACAACATCTTGAGGTGGGATGATGGATGCTTTTAGGTATAGACTCAATGTGATTGATGAAATACCTAAATCATTCCATATAGTCATGGTGACTATAATCCTACTGACTTGGAGAAGCGAAGATGAGACACGAAAACCTCACACATCATATGAAAACTAACGCCTTCCATTAATATGGGAAGAACCGAGTTCTTATAGAGTTGGGTTGTTGGGTAAACCCAAGCTCGCTTCTATCTGGATATGTTGAACCATGAAAATAAGATTTTCGGATTAATGGGTGGGTTTTCACTAGAAGCGTTGATTTGTTGAGTAAACTCAAGGTCAGCGTGGATGAGGTGAAATTGGGTAGTGTACATCAGATGTACACGCATCAAGAGTTGATAACCCAATGTGTGTGCATACATCACGAGTTGATAGCACTAGTTGATAGTTGCATCTATGAATCAAATGGTATGACCGATACCTGCCGATAGATCTAAGGTGGCTTGTTGGGTAAACCCAAGGTCATTTTTGTAATGTCGGATATCTATGATGCAATTGGTATGACCGATACCTACCGATTGACCTAAGGTGGCTTGTTGGGTAAACCCAAGGTTATCCTTAGCAATGTCGGATATCGACCCACTAGGACATTTTGTCATAATGTTTCTTGGATTCATATTAAGGGTTATGGATTCTTTGAAACTAGTGGGAGCCATATACATGTCATTCAAGTCCTTATGATCATGCATGTAATTCTATTCTTACATTCTTTCTCTCTTTCCCTATAGGTTATTGAAGATGACTTCAAGTGTGAACTTGCGCTCACTTATGGACTCCAACAAATTAACTGGACCCAACTTTCTAGATTGGCTGAGAAATCTGAGAATTGTTCTCAAGTCCGAGGAAACTGGGATATATCCTAGATGTTCCACTTCCGATCCACTGCTGGCGATGCTTCGATGAGGATCGAGAAAGCATATCGTAAGCATCTTAAAGACGGTGACATGGCTACCTGCATCATGCTTGCCTCGATGTCACCAGAGGCAGAAGCGGCGTGAGTCTATGGATGCTCATACCAAAGTGTTTCATCTTAGGGAGCTGTTTAATGAGCAAGCTCGATGCGAAGGTTCGAGACCTCGAGGCTACTCTTCACTACTAAGATGACTCGAGTTCATCTGCGGCAAAGCAAAGATACTCTAAAGATGAATGGGTATATTGAGAGGTTGGCCGTCTTAGGTTTTGTTATGGATTATGAATTAAGTGTTGACTTAATTTAGTTGGATTGTCGATAGTTATTCACGGTTTGTGTTAAACTATCGATGAACCAAATATCCACAACAATCCTCGAGTTGATTAATCTGCCAAGAGCAATGAGCAATCTATCAAGAAGGATAGTAGCAGAAGTGCTTATGGTGGCTTCTTCTTCTGGTTCAAAGAAAAAGAATCTAAAGAAGAAAAGGTCTAAGAAACCAAAAGGAAGTGCAGCCAAGAAGAAAACCAAAGAGAATGCACCAAAAGGAACTTGCTTCCATTGTGGCAAGACTGGCCACTGGAAGCGAAATTGTAAAGTCTATCTGGATGAATTGAAGCAGAAGAAGGCATCAGATGCCTCGACTTCTTCAGGTATGTTTGTCATTGAGGTTAATACTGTTTCTGATCATAACATATGAGTATTAGATACCGGTTGTGGCTCACACATATGCAATGATATCACGGGGCCTCGAGGGACGATGGCGACTCATGAAGGAGAACTAGACTGCGTGTGGGAAATGGAGCAAGAGTTCTTTGCATTAGCCGTGAGGCACCTACTTTTGTCACTCCAGGTGGGCTTGTAATTAAATTGGATGAATGTTATTTTGTACTGTATTAACAAAGAACATATTATACATTTCTTGTTTAAATAAATTTGGTTTTCATTTGACTTTTAGTAACAATGGTTGTTCTATTAGTTTGAATGGAATGCTTTATGGTACTGGTATATTATGCAATGAAATTTACATATTAGATATGTCGCATCCAATTATGAATGTCAATGACACGAAAAGACATAAACGAGATAATTTAAAATCAACTTACTTATGGCATTGTCACCTTGGCCATATAAATGAGAGACGCATAGCTAAGCTCCATAAGAGTGGTAGTTTAGGGTCATTTGATTATGAATCATATGACACATGCGAATCTTGTTTATTAGGCAAGATGACTAAATTACCCTAAGGAAAGGGTAAGCAGTGGCTGGAGTATTAGACCTAATACATTCAGATGTATGTGGTCCGATATCCATCCATGCCAGAAGTGGTTGTCTTTACTTAATTACCTTTATCGATGATTATTCTCGATATGGGTACCTGTATCTGATGAGATACAAATCTGAAGCATTTGAAAAGTTCAAACAATTCAGAAATGAAGTAGAAAACCAACTTGGGAAAAGTATCAAGACATTACGATCTGATCGTGGTGGGGAATACTTCGACCAAGAATTTTTGGATTATCTCAAAGATAATGGGATTTTATCTCAATGGACTCCTCCTTACACACCACAGCATAATGGTGTGGCAGAAAGGAGAAATCGAACCTTGTTAGACATGGTACGATCGATGATGGGCTTTGCAAAGTTACCAAAATCCTTTTGGGGGTATGCAATAGAGACAACTGTTTACTTGTTAAACATAGTTCCATCAAAGACAGTTGATGTTACTCCACATGAGATGTGGACTAACAAAAGACCCTATCTTACTCATTTGAAAGTTTGGGGTTGTCCTGCTTATGTGAAGCGGACACAGTCAGATAAACTTGATGCAAAGTCTGACAAGTGTTTGTTCGTAGGATATCCTAAAGAAACAATGGGATATCAATTCTACCTTCTTTGAGGAAAAAAGGTGTTTGTTTCAAAGCATGCTGTCTTTTTAGAGAAAGAGTTTCTTTTACAAGAAGGCGGTGGGAGTAAGATTGAACTTGAAGAAGTTCAAGATGCTCGAATGACGCCAGAATCAATTGCTGAACTGAAGCTGTGACTCATATAGATGAAGTAGCAGTTCAACCTTCTACAACACACGAAGTTAAGTAGGTCACGTAGGATACGCTCTGTTCCCGAGAGATATGGACTTCTCGTGAATGAACAGAATGACGTATTGCTCATAGAAGATGATGACCCTACCACCTATGAAGAGGTTCTGAAGAGTTCAGAGTCTCAGAAATGGTTTCACGCCATGCAGGCTGAAATGGATTCCATGTATGAAAACCAAGTATGGACTTTGGTTGAGGCACCCGAAGGAATCAAACCCATAGGGTGCAAATGGGTTTTCAAAAAGAAAACCGACATGGATGGTAATGTGATTACCTATAAAGCAAGGCTTGTGGCTAAAGATTTTCGTCAAAGACAAGGAGTTGACTACGACGAGACCTTAAGCCCAGTAGCAATGCTTAAATCCATTAGGATACTCCTAGCCATTGCCACTCATTATGATTATGAGATATGGCAAATGGATGTGAAGACAGCTTTCCTAAATAGAAATCTAGCTAAGGATGTGTATATGACACAACCTGAGGGCTTCACCTCCTATGATGGCGAAAAGGTATGCAAACTTCAGAAATCCATCTATGAGGTAATCAAAGAGTTTGGTTTCTCACAAAATCCGGATGAACACTGTGTGTATAAGAAGGTTAGTGGGACTGCAATCGTATTCCTTGTGCTGTATGTAGATGACATAATATTGCTAGGAAACGATGTCTCTATGCTACAATCAGTCAAGATTTGGTTGTCCAAACAATTTGCCATGAAAGACCTTGGTGAAGCAACTTATATCATTGGGATAAGAATCTATAGAGATAGATAAAAAAGGTTGCTTGGTCTTTCACAATCAACGTACATAGACAAGATGCTAAAGAGGTTTAGTATGGAGCAATCCAAGAGAGGGTACCTTCCCGTGACTCATGGGATAACACTCTCGAAATCTATGTGTCCTAAGACACAAGATGAGAGGATGCGCATAAATATGATCCGTATGCATCTGCGGTAGGATCTATCATATACGCTATGCTATATACGAGACCCGATGTATCATATGCTCTAAGTGTTCGAGCGGATACCAATCGGATCTGGTGAGGGTCCTTTGGGTGGTGTCAAGAATATCCTTAAGTACTTGCGAAGGACTAAGGATGTGTTCTTGATATATGGGGATGGAGATCTCGGTGGCGGGTATCTGATGCGGTTTCAATCGATAAGGATGATTCCAAATCCCAATCAGTTACGTATTCACACTGAATGGCGGGCGGTCAGTTGGAAGAGTTCAAACAAGAGAGGCATTGTCGATTCAATAACCGAGGCGAGTACATTGCGCTTGAAGCGACAAAGTAGCGAGTTTGGATCAAGAAGTTCATTATTGAACTTGGTGTGGTTCTAGCGATGATGGGCCCATGCGGTTGTATTGTGACAACAATGGGGCTATTCTTGAGTGAAGGAACCAAGGTCTCATCAACGATCCAAACACGTACTCATGAGATATCACTGATCGGGAGATCATTGGTCGAGGTGATGTGCGGATAGAGAGAATTCCACCGAGCGAGAATATTGTCGATCCGTTGACAAAGCCATTATCACAAAAGAGTTTTGATTCTTATGTACTGCTTTATGGTATTAGATATCAAGGCAATTGGCTTTAGGTCAGTGGGAGATTGTTAGAGTAGTGCCACGAAGGCAATCGCCTTTTAGCGCATTTTGTACAAATTTGTGTACAGTCTTTATGAATAAATAAAGAAAGTCATATTTCATTACGTTCTTTGTTCATTGTTTATGAGCGATATTGATCAATAAGCAAATTAATGAAGTCCATGATATATGACATAGCATGAAGGAAATTATGATGTGATCATACTCTCGAGATTCCTATCATGTGCAATTATGTCAAGTATCTAAATTATCCTAGTCATAGGATTCTCGAGGCTGGACATCGGTAATCCGAAAAGACTAGCACATCTCAAACTCCTTGATTTGGTCAGCGGTGGATCTCGAAGCTGTAAATATGAGATATTTAGGGTTGAGATGTGGATGCTTACTAGAGGTAGTAAGTACATTGGATGACTGCTATGAGATCATCACATGGATGTCTATTCTAATGTCGGTGATAATCTCATCATAGCAATGGTGCAAGTATCCTTAGACTTGAGGTGCTCGAGGATATCTTGGATCTTGATTACGTGCTGACTCCATTCCTTGTTGCCTTACAGAGGTCGCTCATAGGGTGGTGATTGGGTACATCTTGAGGTATTGAAGGTAATTGAGTAGCCAATAGAGGATTCACCACTTACGTGATAGCGAAGATGATACTATGGCCTCTTGTCGGGGTCATTACTTGGAAATCTCTGGTAGAGATAAGTATGTCATGAAGAGTGTCTTCATTGACATATTAAGTAATGAGTCCCGGACACGAAGCGATATCACTTGGATTGGATTTGACATAGTCGGTCTAGTAAAAGTTGACACTTTTCCCATACTCATAACCAAGTGGGGTATAGCATGGTGAAAGGGACGAATTGCACTGGTAATTGTCATGGAAAGGTTAAGTGATATGGTTCATGATGAATACATGTTCATTCGTCAAACCAATTACTTTCCGATCAATTGGGGGTCATGATGTGTTGCTAGATACCGCTCATGACTTGCTTAGATTAAGTGTTGATCTAAGTGTCCAACATAACCGGGAACCTAATAGGTCACACGCATAAGAGTGTCTCGGAGAATTCGTAAAATAGTTTTGGACAGAGTTCCAATATATGGAGAGCAAAAGGATTAAATGGATCCCGATGAGATCGAGATATGTCCCGATGAGATCGCGACACTGATATTGCTGAAAAAGGTTTTCGGTGGGTTTTCCCATACCAGGACCCGGTAGGCCGGTAGGACCGACCCCAGTGTGACTGGACCACTTCAGCATTTATATATACATATATATATGTTATTAATTAATTAAATAATATATATATATATATATATATATGTGCAACGTGGATTGATGGAAGAAAGAGGAGAAGAAGCTTCCTTTATTTGCTTAGTCGTCAAATGGAATTTAATGACTAAAAGACAAAATGAAAAAGGTAGAATGGAGATGATGATCGTGGCTTATATAAAAAACAAGAAAGAAAGAGTTTCTTTGGTCTTAGTTGGATGATCATCTTCGTAGGTTTTGAAAGAGAAGGAAGAAAGAGTTTTTTCCTCTCATCTCTCATCTCCAACGATCATCACTTTGGTCTCCAAGCTTCTTCATCTTCTCCATCGTTTTCCAAGCTCTCCAAGGACAAAGGTAAGAGCTAGCACTCTTTAATTTGTTCTAGCTATTCTCGGGTCAAAGGGTTTGTCCCGGTTAGGTTCTCCGATCTCTGCGTGGATACCGTTAGAGACGGTCTCCTTTAGTCGTTATGGTTTGAGTGCATTGTATAGACACATGGATCACGGCTTTCGGGAAGGTCTGGAATAAAAATTTTGTTTTCCGCACCGTGGGCATGTGATGCTCACACGAGGATTTTCTCAAGTACTCTATGCTGGAAGGGCGCCAGAGCTTCCTGCTTGATCTAGGAGAGGAGCGATGGTGCGAGCCGATCTCGACCGGTGAGGACTTCTACTGTTTCTCACTAAGCCTCAATGGTGGGCGGCAGTAGAAGGGGAGATGAGGATAGGCCATTCATGCCGAAGTGTGAGCACTGCGGGAGACCCCATAGAGGAGAGTGCTACAGATTGACAGGAGCTTGTTTTAACTGTGGAGAGAAGGGGAACATTGCTAGAGAGTGCCCTCAGCCTCATGACAAGAGAGAAGCGGATCTGGCGCCCAAGAGATCGAGGCATGGGACACAGGACTTTCTGAAGTGGGCGATTACGATGCGGCGAGAGGGTGAGTCTTCTAGGGAGACCGAGGGGGCAGGCACTGACTAGGGTGTTTGCAACGACTCGGGAGGATGCAGAGACCGCTCCAGATGTTGTGACTGGTACGGTTAAGTTATTTTCTGATGATGTGCTTGTCATGATTGATCCGGGTTCTACTCATTCGTTTGTTTCTTTGAGTAGACCTGTGTGTGATAGAAATGTGAGCCCTTTGGATACTCTGCTGATGGTGAGTACTCCAATCGGTCAGTATATTATTGTTAGTCAAGTGTTTAGAGGCTGTGAGATATGTGTTGGTGGAGAACTTCTAGTGGTAGACTTGATGCCACTGAAGATGGGAGGATTGGATGTAATTTTGGGCATGGATACGTTAGAGAAGTATAATGCCCGTTTGGATTGTAAACAGAGGACGGTGAAATTTGAATTGGATAACGGCAGGAGAGCGGTGTTTGTATGGGACAGAAAAGTAAGTCCGCCCAGAATTGTTTCAGCTTTAATAGCAGAGAAGACGATGAGGAAAGGGTGTGAGGCATTTTTGGCTTATGTAGTAGACACCAGGGAAGATAGAGGGAAGCTGGAGGATATTCCATTATTCAGGAAATTCTCGGATGTTTTTCCCGAGGAATTGCTAGGATTACTGTCAGTTAGGAAAATTGAGTTTCCCATTGAGCTCTTTTCAGGTACGGCGCCGATTTCAATTCCGCCTTACCGGATGGCTCCGGCAGAATTGAAAGAGCTTAAGGAGCAGTTGGAGGAGTTGTTGGACAAGGGTTATATTCGGCCGAGCTCTTCACCTTGGGGAGCTCCGGTTCTTTTTGTGAAGAAGAAAGATGGATTGTTGAGGATGTGTGTAGACTATCGGAAGCTGAATCAGGTTACAGTTAAGAACAGATATCTGCTTCCTCGCATTGATGATTTGTTTGATCAATTGCAAGGGGAAAAATTCTTCTCCAAGATAGACTTGAGATCGGGTTACCATCAGCTGAGGAAAAAGAAGTCTGATGTGCCAAAGTCTGCTTTCAAGACTCGGTATGGGCATTTTGAGTTTTTGGTTATGCCTTTCGGATTGACGAATGCCCCTGCAGCATTAATGGATTTGATAAATCGAGTCTTTAAGTCTTTCTTGGACCAGTTTATCATTGTCTTTATCGTTGATATATTGGTCTATTCCAAGAGTGATGAGCAACATGAAGAGCATTTGAGGATTGCTTTGGAGATTTTGAGGAGAAATGAGTTATATGTCAAATTCGATAAATGCGAATTTTGGCTGAGAGAAGTTTCATTTCTTGGACATGTAATCTCAGAGCAAGGAGTGCATGTGGATCCAAAGAAAATAGAAGTTGTGGTGAATTGGGAAGCACCGAAGAATGTAGCAGAAGTGAGAAGTTTTCTGGGTTTGGCAGGTTACTATAGGAGATTTGTGGAGGGATTCTTCATGATAGCCGCTCCGATGACTAAGTTGTTGAGGAAGAATCAGAAGTTTATCTAAAGTGATGAATGCCAGAGGAGCTTCGAGGAGCTCAACCTGATTGACAAGTGCTCGATTACGATTACGCCTTTAGAGATGAGGTTATCTGAGTGTATAGTGATGCTTGAGGAAGGGTCTCGGTGTGTATTGATCTTGAGGAGCGGGGTGATTGCTTATGCTTCGAGGCAGTTGAAGCCTTATGAGTTGAACTATCCGACGCATGATTTGGAGTTGGCAGCAGTGATCTTTGCCTTGAAAATTTGGAGGCATTATCTATATGGAGTTCAGACGAGGATCTTTACCGATCATAAGAGTCTTAAGTACTTGTTGAGCCAGAAGGAACTGAATTTGAGACAGCGACGATGGATCGAGTTGCTTAAGGATTATGATTTGCTGATCGAGTATCTTCCGGGCAAGGCCAATGTAGTGGCGAATGCTTTGAGTAGGAAGTCTTCAATTGCTCATGTTCGGACAGTTTATCTTCCTTTATTGGAAGAGATGGCCAAGCTTAAGATAAGCTTGAAGCAGGAGGAGTCAGATTGTGTTGGACCCCGATCTTTGAGTGAAAATTTGAATTATGAAAATGAAATTTAAGGAGTGCTTTGTGTACGTCTTGTATAAGAGATGACTTAAAATTTAAAGAATATTGAGAAGAAAAGAAATGATCTGATTTTGATATCTTTGGGGTTTTGAGTGGATTGGTATGGTTTATGAAATTAAGTAGATGAGTTGATTGAAATTAAGTTGAAAATCATGACTAAAAAGAGAAAGAGTGAAAATATGAAAAATTGTGAAATAGTTGACTTTTGGCCTTTGAAAGTTGACTTTTGATTTAGGCAAAAATTGATAAAATGGTCTTGTGGAAACTTGTAGGTTATGTTAAGAGCTTTTTGTAGCCATAAAGTTTGTAATTTTTCGATATCGGGAGTGAAAGTTATGATCAGTCAAAGTTTATGTGTGATAGGGTTGACTTTTGACTTTAATTAAGAAATTTTGACTGAGAAATTAACCTAGTTAGAGGTTAATTGAGCTTTGATGTTCTTCATGAAAATTTAAGGATTTGTTTTGATCTTTATTTCGATATAAAGTATGCAATTTTTCGATCTCGGAATAATAAATTATGATTTTTACAAGTTTATATTGTGGTTTTAGCATGATTATTAGAGGATAGTATCTTTGACCGGAAAATGGACTCCTTTATGAGTTGAATTGATTTGTATGTCCTGGATGGAAGTTGAAGAGCTTCCTTCAAGCTTTCTATAGAGACTAAGTTTGTCAAAATTGGAGTTCGGGATTAAGAGTTATGAATTTTGGAAGTTTTGGATTTTTATATGAAAAAAAAAAGAAAAAAAAAGAGGAAATTTGTTTTATCTCGTCATTAGGCGACGCATCGCCTAGCGATGGCGAGTGTTTAGCTTCGCGTCACTAGAGGCGACGCATCGTCAGTAGTGATGGTGCGTTCGCCCGCGTCACCGGCGACAGCGTCGCCGGGTAAGCGAGCCTTCGCCTCGCCCGGTAGCTAGCGTTGTTCGCTCCATCTGACGCCGTTTTGTTTCTCCAATCTGACGTTTTGATTTTCTTCTTGTTATTTCCTCCAATCAGACCTTTGTTCACTATTTTGCTTATATCTTTTCCGTCCGACATCCGATTGAGTTGATTCTTGCGGCGTTGGATTCCTAAGACAATTATATACATCCTCATAGAAATTTGTGAATTCTTGAGATTTAATTAATGGAGATTAATTTAATCAAAGTGAGTTGGGAAATTTTCCGAACATAGTTCAGTATTTTGTGAAATTCGGGATCTGTAGAGATCCGATTGAACTGATTCTTGAGGCGAAATAAAGATAAGACAAGGGGCTACAAATCATATGAAGAAATGAAATGTCAATTTTGCCCCTAAGACCTTCGAATTATGAATGGAAGTTCGGATTAGGGTGTAATTTTGGATTAGGAACACCTGAGAGTATTTTGAGCATAACTTTTGATCTGGGAATCTAAATGAGACGATTCTTGTTTTGAATTAAACTAAAGACATAAGGCTACAATTGTTATGAAGACATCGAGTTTCAATTCTGGGATTAAGAATGTGAATTTCTGGACGGAAATAATCGTACATGGAAAATGTGTTAGAATATGGATATACCCAAACTGTTTTGTGCATAACTTTTGATGTAGTGATCGGAATTGAGCGCGGTCAGTGGCGATGGATTCGTATGATTGAGAGGAACATTTCTCGAGAAGAAAGTTTTAACAAATTCCTTCAAATTAATAGTGCGAATCAAACCCGCATGTGAGAATAGCATAAAGTAAAGTCAAGGGCATTTTGGTCTTTTAAGCCATCATTTTTAAATGATGTGGCACAAAAAAACAAAGGATTGTCGTTTTTTTAGGGAGAGTCACAATGGTTTAAGAAGAAAAAAGAAGAAAATAAGAAGAAGAAGAGAGTGGAAGCTTCGGTTATGGAGGAAGATGAGAGAGAAAACAAATTTTCGAATTTTTTAAGGCTTTTAGCATGAGTTTGGAGTAGATACATGAAGGAAAAAGATGGGAAACGAAGAGAGCTTTTCTTTAAGCCATGAAAATCCGAATTTGAAAGAGAAAGAGGTAAGAGAAATTTTTCTACTTTGAGATTTTGATGAATTTTTGGTTTAGAAATATGGATAATGACATGGGTTTGTGATTCATGAAGTTGATTTTGATATTTATGCCTTAGGTTATGTTTAATTTTGGTTATGGAAGATTCTAGAGAGAGAAAGCTTAGTGAAGAAGATGATGAATAGTAAAATTTGGGGGTTTTTGAAATTGTTGCTTTAGATTGCTTGAATTAGTGATGAATTTGAGATTTCTTAAGTTAATTTTGATGTTTATGCTTTAGGTGAAGTTTAATTTGAAAAATTATAAATTGGAGGTTTAGGCTAAATTAGAAATTTGGGGATTTTGTGAATTAATGGTGTAGAATCATCAATAATAGCATAAATTGATGAAATATGGAATCAATTTTGAAGAAATTGTGATTTATGGTATTGAATTTGTGTAAATTGGTTTAGGCCAATTTTGAAAATTGGGGATTTTCAAAATTGGAGATTGAAATAGCTTGAATATGAGAGGAATTGATATTTCCTAAGTTCAATTTGAGAAATTAAGTTAATTATGATATTGAATTTGATTGGATTGATTTAGGTTCAATTTGTAATTTGGGGGTTTTTGGAATTAGTGATGTAACTATCTTGGAATTAGTAAGAATTGATGACTTAGGCATCAAATTGAAGGATTAAGTTATTTATGAGATTAAATTTTGGATGAAATTGATTTAGGGAATTTTCAATTGGAAGGAAGAAAGGAGCAAAGGTCAAATTGAAGCATTGGGCAAGATGCTAGCATGGATATGAGGTGGGTAGTATATTTATTTATTGAATTATAAGCTAAATGTGATTTTTGAAAATTAAAAAAGCAAAATTTGATTTTGATAAATTATTATTGCTAAAAATGTTTGAAAAAGGATGTAAATGTTTGAAATTATGATTTCAAAGGAGTAAAATGAGTTTTAGAAAATGCAAGGCGTATGAATTTCATGGTTTTCAAATTATGTGATTTATGTTTTGAATGATTTAAAAATTAGTGCATATATTGTGATGCATATGTGATTTCGTGAATTGCATTAGATTGATTATGTGCAATTATGTGGATATATGCTTGTGTCATTTATGACACAATTTGATATTATGAGTTGAAAATGTATTAAAAAAATAAGATTTTGAAAAGTGCCTTGGTGTCGAATTAGTTTTAGTTATATGTTAAGTGGGTTTGGTCGGGTTCTTTTGTGAGTCGGTATTGTCTCTACTGTTTAAGCCTTAGCATTTTGCTGCAATAGGCAATGGAGATCCGATTATGGACTCCTTTCACGGCTACACTGGACTGCTATGCGGGAAAGTATAGTACGTCCTGTTCACAGCTGCACATGACCGTTATGTGGGAATGTGCAGTACGTCCTGTTAGGACCGAACCAAACCAATTCTGATGTTTTATGTGTTTGTAATTTGATTATGATGTGATACACCATGATGTGATGCATTCATATTTATGAAAAATTTGAGAAGTTTAAAAAAAAAGAAGAGAAAAAGTGAGATTATTGTGAAAAGTTTGAAAATATGAAAAAGGGTTTGAGGAAAAAGTTTGAAAAATATGAAAAAAGGGTTTGAGGAAATTGTTTGAAAAATTATAAAGTTTGAAAAATTAGCCTTTTGGCAAAAAGTTTATGAAAATTGATTTATGCTTATTATTCACTTTATAAATGTGTTATCCACGAGCTCGAAGCTCACCCCCTTTCATCCCCATCTCCGTGGTTTGACGGAGATCGGATGAAAGAATGTGAAGACATCGGTTTCGACATTTGTGTCGATTAGATTTTGTGTAATTTGGATCTTTAGTATGAATATGTTTATGGCTTAAGATAAGTTTGGAAAAGTGTATTTGTGTATAAAGTCGGGTGTTGTGCATGGTTTTGGAATTTGTATATGAGTTTAGTATTAAATTGAGAATTATGGAAGTATTAGATTTAGGTTTGCGTTTTCTTTGGTGTTTGGATTAGGACGGGAGAGTCAGATGATTACGAGATCTGTTTGGCTTTTAGAAGTGTATTTCTTTACCCTTGCGGGTTTGGGTTAGGATAAAAGCGGTAGTTATGCCGCTGAAATTTGATAAAATTCGGTAATATGGATTAAAGAAATGAGTTTGAGGATTTATATGATTGTATAAGAAATGATTAAGATGAATTAAGTGAATTGAAATTGGTGAGGATGAGTTTCCAAAAAGGGAATTGTATTGAATGGTTATGATTTGAATGAGATTGATTAAAGAGAAAAGGAATGAATAAGAAGAAAGAAAAAAAAATTCATACCGAATTTGAAATGTCTTAGGGTTTCCAACGCGATTATGTTCATCTATTCGAATGTGTTTCTGTGTTCTTGATTGTTCTCGGATGTCGGCGCCATTTGTTAAGTATCGATTCCGCTTCGCTTCGTTTTGCTCCGGTACTTTCGTTCTCTGTTTTTTGTTTTTCGGTTGGGATCCGGTTCCAGGATTGGGTCCCAACAGATTGTCTTCTAGCTAACTTCCGAGTGAGACCGATACTTAGAGAGAAAGTTAGGGAGTTGCAGGCTCAAGATGCAGATTTGAGCAAGCTCAGAAAGGAAATTCAGAATGGTAAGATTTCTGAAGTAGTAGTGAGGGATGATGGACTTATGACATTGGGGAACAGGCTGTGTATCCTAGATGTGCAGGAGGTAAAGGATGAGATTTTGGATGAGGCACACAATACGTCTTATACTATGCATCCAGGTAGCACCAGGATGTACAGGGATTTGAGAGAGCATTTTTGGTGAAAAGGTATGAAGAGGGATGTAGCAAATTTTGTGAGTAAGTGTCTAGTGTGTCAGCAAGTCAAGGATGAGCACTAGGCACCTTCAGGCAAGTTGAGGCCATTGTCCATCCTGGAATGGAAGTGACAGAGGGTAACTATGGATTTTCTAATGGGTTTGCCCAGGACTAGTAGGAAGCACGATGCCATTTGGGTTATTGTGGATCGGTTGACGAAGTCAGCTCACTTTTTGGAGATTAAGCAGACTGATTCTTTGCATGTGCTAGCAAAGAAGTACATTGATGAGATAGTGAGATTGCATGGGATTTCGGATTCGATTGTTTATGATAGAGACCCTCGGTTTACTTCGAGGTTTTGGGGTAGTTTGCAGGAAGCTTTGGGTACTAAGCTGAATTTTAGTACGACTTTTCACCCTCAGACGGATGGTCAATCTGGGAGGACCATTCGGAAACTTGAGGGAATGCTTAGGGCTTGTGTGATGGACTTCAAAGGAGCCTGGGATGAGCATTTTCCATTGGTCGAATTCGCTTATAATAATTCGTACTATTCGAGTATTCAGATGGCTCCATATGAGGCTTTGTATGGGAGGAGATGTAGGACTTCGATCTGTTGGGATGTAGAAGGAGAGAGAAAACTGGTAGGACCAGAATTGATTCAGACGACAGTTGAGAAAGTCAATCTGGTTAAGCAGCGGCTTAAGGCAGCACAGGATAGGATGAAGATCTACATTGATGCACATCGGAAGGAGATGAAGTTTGAAGTCGGTGAGAAGGTATTTCTCAAAACGTCTCCTTGGAAAGGAGTAATGAGGTTTGGCAAGAAGGGTAAGTTGAGTCCGAGGTATGTGGGTCCTTATGAAATTCTTGAGAGGATTGGACCTCTCGCCTACAAGTTGGCGTTACCTCCGAAATTGTCTCAGATTTATGATGTTTTCCATGTTTTCATGTTGAGGAGGTATAGATCAGATCCTTCTCATATCATTCAGACTAGTGAGGTTCAGCTAAGGGATGATCTGAGTTATGAGGAGCAACCAGTGGAGATTTTGGATTCAAAGGACAAGGTTCTCAGGAACAAGACGGTTCAGTTAGTCAAAGTTCTGTGGAGGAATCATTCGGTAGAGGAGGCTACTTAGGAGCCATTGGAAGCTATGAAGGAGAAGTATCCGTATCTCTTCGATGATTCAGGTAATAATTTTGAGGACGAAATTTCTTTTCAGAGGGGAAGAAATGTTGGACCCCAAATTTTTCTGTATGATGTCATTAAGCATGAATTGTGTTAACTGTATGATTTATGGTTTGATTGGATTTAATTGGAAGTGTTAGGGGATAATTGAGATTTATTTGAGTTCAATGTGGTTTGAAAGGGTAAGAGTGTATGAGGGTATTTTGGGAAGATTGCTTAGGTTGAATTAAGTTAAGGCTTTGAAGGAGGGGTAAAATGGTCTTTACCCATCTCCTTTAGATATAAGTGAAAGAATTAGAAGGAAAAGAAGAAAAAAGGGAAGGAGAGTGTCATGGGTGAAGAAGAAGAGAAGAGAAATAGGGCTTTGTGATTCTTGAGTTATTCGACAGATTGGAGCTATTTTCAGGTAACTTTAGCCTCTTGTAATCATGTTGTAGTGAGATTAAACCTAAAGATAGGTTGAATGTGTGAGAATCGGTGGTTTAGGGTTTTTCGGAAAAACCTTAGTGAAATCCTTGGGTTGAGGAGTATGAGACTTGAATCAAGGTTTAGGTGTATTGCATTTGTGTTTGGGGAAGGATTGAACAATGAAAATGCTGGAAAATCGAGTTCAGAGTCATTCTCAGGCCTTGCGTCGCGACGAAGCGTGAAAGCACGCCATGACGTGTTGAAGATGGTGTGCCATGGCGCACACACTTGTGCTTTCATGGCCTTGGCGTTCGTCGCGATGATGGGGCCGCATGGCGAGCCCCCTGTTTCCAGCAGCGATGAGTTTTAGTCTTTTAAGCATATCTTTTGTTGTGGATGTCCAAATGAGGTTATTTTGGACTCGTTGTGATCTAGAGATAAAGGGCTACAAGTTTTATGAAGAAGGGAAGTTCCGAATATGCCTCTTAGGATTCGGGAAATTAGGTGGATGTCGAATGTATGTAAGTGATCTAGAAGGGGGGTTGAATAGATCCTTAATCTTTTTGTAATTTTCTACAACAAAATCAGAAGTTAATTCACACAAAAATGATTTAAATAAATTTAAATAAACAGAGTAGGGAAGAAGATCAAACATTTTTTTATAGAGGTTCGGTGCTAAGACCTACTTCCTCTACCTAAGCTCCCATTTAGGATTTTGCCAATCACTTTATTGCACACTTTGTAGTTGAGTGTGAACTTTTTACAATGCCACTTGAATTCCGGCTCAAGCTACCTTACAAACGATTTGTCTTCCGGCACAAATCCTACCTCACACGTGACCTTCCACTTGTCACTCAAATTGTAAAAGAAATATAGCAAAGATTGAAGAACAAGTGCTCAATATAATAGTGTAACAAAATGAGAGCAATAAGGAGCAATTTGGAGCAATAGAAGAGTATTTAGGTTTGTAGAACTTGTGTATACTCTTCCTCCATCATCCTCTATTTATACTTGAAGAAATATAGTTGTTGGAGCTCTTCTAGCCGTTGCTTTGATTGTTATTACCGTTCCTTGATAATCTCCATTCTATTTTTAGCTAATTGGACCGTTGGAGCTGATTTGGTGCATCCATAAGTCGACTTGTCGAATGAATAAGTCGACTTGTTTCAACCATTTACATAAAAATTGTAACTCCGCTCTCCAATAAGTCGACTTGTGCTATGTAAGTCGACTTGTCGTCCTCGATAAGTCGACTTGTGTTATGTAAGTCAACTTGTGTTGATATATCTTCATATATAAGTCGACTTATGTATTGCAGGTCGACTTGTGCTGCCTTCAACTTTAACATCCATCTAGATCTTTTATAATCCTTATGTTTTAAGTCATTTTCCTTATAAGGAACCTCCTATCTTGATTCTTCAATGATTGAACACTTGCTCATCTTGTTTTGCACGATTCTTTCATTGAATAATACCTGAAATAATTTCTTAACTAATTCTAGATATTTTATTATTATCAAAACATAAAGGGATTTAATTTGTCAACCACCATTGGTCCAACAATCTCCCCCTTTTTGATAATGACAAAATATTTAAAAATTGAAAAGAAAATTGAAAGACATAAAACTTGATCAAGGATTTTAATCCCTTGTCTTGATGGTTAGTTTGTCTCCCCCTTAATTATTAAACCAAGGATTAAAATAGAGATCAACATAATTGCAAATCAATGAAATAACTTGTCTCCCCCTTAATCAAATATCAATTTCCAATTGTACTCCCCCTTTTTTTCATAATAAAAAATCAATAGGAAAAATAGACTCAAATGAAGATTAATGAAGTGTATGACTAAACATAGCATCAAACACAAACAGTATCAAAAGTCATTACAAAATATATCAAACCAACACAAACACAAAACACATAAAACAAAAACAGAAGTAGAAATGTTGGTCAAGGCTCAATGCAATACACATCATGTTGAAGAATCATCGTGCCTACACCCTAGCTTGTCAAAAATCTTCTTGATGTTCTTCTCTAAGCGGGTGAGCATGCTGCGATGTTCTTCAAGTTTTCGTTCCATCCTTATAAGCATATCTTGTTGATCATCATGTCGCTCATTTATTTCATCCAACTGATCTCGAATTTCCTGAATATCAGCCTGGGATACTTCACTTCTTCCCACATTACTTGGCCGTGAGCTACTAGGACGATCTGCTGTCCTCTTAGATCGTTTTCTCGAAGGGACCTGCTCACCTACTAAAGTCAACCCAAGCTTCTCAACATGATAGGAATAGACCCACCCTTTTTCAATTGTTCGAACCAACTTCATGCTCCTCAAGTTATAAGGCGTGAATCTCCAACTTTGAGGATAAGGAAAACTTGTAAAAGAATCTAGATTGCATCTTTTTACCTGAGAGATGTGGGTAATCAAAGCAGCATAAGGCATTCCTTTATGCCGGACTGGTTTCCCTTTCAGCTGTCCTCGCAAAAGAGTTTCCTTTTTCCTCATAAATTGGATAACTAAGCTCGGAAAGTTTATTTTCCTCCCTTCCTCCAAGTGCCAAAGAATCTCCTTATCCAAAGCAGTGATCTGATTATTGCTAGCTTTCTTTGGTAACACAACCCTGTTAATCGCATAATACAATAATCGATAATTTAACGGTAGATCCATAGCCTCAAAGGGAGGGGAATGATCGGAACATAACCGAACCAACAGAATAGCCCCTTTTTCCTCAGTATAGCCGAAATTCTCTTCGGCTTCCTCATCAATATCACCCTTAGCATTCCTCAAAATCTCAAAATCAGTAAGGGAAGCTCTAGGCCTAACTCCTCCTCTAGGTAAAAGAAACAAGGTACACAAATCTGATTCAGTCAGATAAATAGCTCTCCCATTAATTTTAGAAGACAGAGTAACTCCATCCTCAACATTACTGCCCATCACAACTAGATTCGCATAGAATTCCCGTACTATGTCTTCATAAATATCAGTATGAAAACCCAAGAAATCTCTCAGCCCAAGGTTAGCAATTTCAGTAAACACATCTGAGAACTCGCTACTATCTAACTCAACCCAATCAAATCTCATGGAGGGAATCAAAACTTCATCTTTAAGTACCTTATAATACAATGTTTGAGCATCCCTCGAGACAAATCTCGGTTCAATCGCGTCATCCTCCCTTGCAGCATCTCCCCTTGATGAAGACCCCCTAACTCGTGGTCTATTATGAACGTGGGGACCTTGAGATTGAGCTGGTTCTTTTCCCTTTTGAGAAGATTTTCTAGGAGCCATGGGTTTGTAGAGAGAAGAGGAAAAACGCAGGTTAGGGTTTTGAAAGAGGGGTTTGAAAAGGAGGATTGATTTTGGGGGTAAAATGAGGGGGTTTAGAGTAGATGAAGGTCGAAAATGTATGGGTAACACAGATCTGAAGAGATTTTAAGGGATAAGTCGAGTTGGAGAGAAAAATCGCAGAGGTTTTAGAGAGAAGGGGTCTGCGGAGAAGAAAGGGAAGAAAAGGTTTTAAAGTCTCCGTTCGACCATAAGTCGACTTATCTACCTCATAAGTCGACTTATCGACATGCATAAGTCGACTTGTATACCTTATAAGTCGACTTATCCTCAATTATCTGCATTCTCCAAACGCTAAGAAACATCATAAGTCGACTTGCTAATGGTCAAAATGTGTCCAATATTTCGAATAGATTATCTTTCAGCCCAAGTATGCAAACACGATGAATATATCTTCAGATGTGATTGCCCATTTGCCTCATAATTTGACCATTTGATATTTGAATGTAACCAAAATAGATTCAACCAATGGAATTTAAATCACACATACCTAATCTCAATTTAATGTTCACAAAACATCTTCCTTAAGAGGTTTAGTGAAAATGTCAGCTAATTGATCACTAGTTGATACATGCTTCAAGCAAATGTCACCTTTTAGACAATGATCACGAATAAAATGATGTCTTATTTCTATATGCTTTGTTCTACTATGCAAAATTGGATTTTTACTTAAACAATTGCACTGGTATTATCACAATAAATAGGAATATTTTTAACCACAATACCATAATCAAGCAATTGATGTTTAATCCAAAGAACTTGGGCACATGCACTCCAGTGCTACGTATTGATTCAGCGGTGGAAATAGCTACACTTACTTGCTTTTACTAGCCCAAGATATCAAAGATGAACCTGAAATGACATAATCCACTAGTACTTTTCTATCAATTCTACAGCCACCATGATCAGCATCACTATATGCATACAAATCAAAGGATTCTGTTGGGATACCATAAACCATGATTGGCAGTTCTACTCAAGTATCTAAATATTCTTTTGCAAGCACTCAAATGAGAGATCTTGGGGCAAGATTGAAATCTAGCACAAAGACATGTGGCAAACATAATGTCAGTCCGGAGCGATTAAATACAAAAGAGAGCCGATCATACCTCTATAGAGTTTTGATCAACATCTTCTTCATGTTCATGTTTTTCCAAGACCAGTTGTTGCCATTGGTGTTCTTTGCCACTTTGCATCCATCCATTTTAAACTTCTTAAGAAGGTCCTTGGTATACTTCGATTGGTGGATGAAAATGCCATTTTGTGTTGCTTGATTTGCAATCAAGAAAGAACTTGAGTTCCCCATCATGCTCATTTCAAATTCTCCTTGCATTAAATCACTAAATTCCTTACACAAAATTCATTAGTAGCACCAAACACAATATCATCAACATAAATTTGACAAATAAGCATATCATTGTCAACATGTTTAATGAATAAAGTATTATCGATCTTACCACGAACATACCCATGTTGAGTTAGAAAAGTACTTAACCTTTCATACCATGCTCTAGGTGCTTGCTTCAGTCCATAGAGTGCCTTCTTGAGTTTGTAAACATAATCTGGATGCTCGTGATCTTTAAATCCCGGTGGTTGTTTGACGTAGACTTCCTCTTGAATGTATCCATTGAGAAATGCACTTTTGACGTCCATTTGATTTAATTTGATCCTTTTATGAGACGCAAAGGCACATAATAGTCTAATTGCCTCCAACCGAGCCACATAAGCATATGTCTCATTGTAATCAAGGCCTTCTTCTTGATAAAATCCTTGAGCCACTAATCTTGATTTATTTTTAATCGCTTCACCATTCTCATCATATTTAATCTGATTTACCCACTTGACTCCAATAATAGTCTTGTCCTTTGGTGGAGCTACCAAATCCCATACATCATTCCGCTTGAATTGATTTAGCTCTTCCTGCATAGCTAATAGCCAGTTTTCATCTTTAAGAGCTTCTTCTATATTCTTGGGTTCTACTAAGGAGATGAAGGCTGAATTGCTCATATTCTCGTAGATATTTCTCCTGGTTCTCACACCATCATTTAAATCACCAATGACTTGCTCCATAGGATGGTTCTTTGCTTTTGCCCATGATTTAATATTGGGTACATGGTTTTCTTCGTCTAGCTTCAATTCCTCAATCTTGGATTCAATTTCTTCAACTTTATTACCTGAACTTCCTGCATCATCATCAAAACAAACCTTTCTCAAGGGTGAAATCATATCATCAAATTTAATATGAATACTTTCTTCAACACATTTAGTCCTATTATTATAAACTCTAAAAGCCTTACTAGTTTGAGAATAGCCAATAAACACACCAACATCAGATTTTGAATCAAATTTCCCTAAATTGTTCTTTCCATTATTATGAATAAAGACCTTACAACCAAAAGGATGAAAATAAGAAATATTGGGTTTCTTACCTTTCCAAAGTTCATAGGGTGTCTTATTTTTGTCTCTTCGCAAGTGCACCCTATTGATGACGTAACATGCGGTATTGACTGCTTCCGCCCAAAATGATTTAGGAAGGTTTTATTCATTTAACATGGTTCTACTCATTTCTTCAAGTGAGCGATTTTTCCTTTCTACTACACCATTTTGTTGCGGAGTCCTTGGTGTCGAGAAATTATGTTCCATTCCGTATTTGTCGCAAAGACTTTCGAAAGGTTCACATTCAAATTCACCTCCATGATCGGTTCTAATTGCAACGATGGACAAAATTTTCTCATTTTGAACAAACCTACACCACTTGGTAAATTCGTTAAAAGCATCACTTTTACTAACAAGGAATCTTACCCAAGTAAATCTAGAAAAATCATCCACAATCACATGGACATATAATTTTCCACTAAGACTAGCATGTCTAGATGGTCCAATCAAATCCATATGCACAAGTTCAAGAATTCTAGATGTGCAAATTTCTTTCTTTGGTTTGAAAGATTCTCTAACATGTTTGCCTTTTAAACACGATTCACACAAGTGTTCTTTAACAAATCTTATTTTAGGCAAACCTCTTACAATGTCATTTTTCGAAAGCTTAGAAATTAGAGGCAAAGGTGCATGTCCTAATTTTCTATGCCATAAAAATGCATTTTCTTCTAATGTCACTAAACACTTTTCATTAAACGAACTATCATCATGTAAATCAACAATGTATGTATTTCCATGTCTTAAACCAATGAAAGCTACATGACCATCCTTCTTAACCATGCAATGTGATGATTCAAAACTTACATTAAAATTCATATCACAAAGTTGAGAGACATTTAACAAATTATGTTTCAACCCATCAACAAGCAACACATTGTCAATGGTTGGTAAAGGTTCCTTACCTACTTTACCAATTCCAATGACCTTACCTTTGTTGTTGTCTCCGAAAGTGACATAGCCTTGATTCTTTGGTTTGATTTTAGCAAAAAGGTTCTTGTCTCCACTCATGTGTCTTGAACATTCGCTATCGATGTACCAAGTGCTTGACGGCCTTTCATTCCTTTCTTGTACCTCAATTTCATCATCACTTGATGAAATTTTTGCCATAAGTGCCAAGTTGTTTTCTTCATCGCTTTGGTATGCTTCTTCATCATCACTCCAAGTTGCCACCAAGCTAGTTTTCCTTTTTCCTTTGTCGTATTTGTCATTTTTCTGGAAGTTTGATGTGGAGGATGAGTTTTTGCATTCTCTTGCAAGATGTCCCCGTTTTCCACATCTCCAACATTCTTCATTGCCTTTCTTTTCGTCATAGCCCTTGGATTTTCTTTCAAATGCAAATTTTTTCTTTTCTCCATTTCTTCCACCATTTAATTCCTTCCTACGATTTTTGAGAAGTCTTTGAATTTTCTCAAATTTCTAGCATACATTGCTATCTCTTCGTCTTCCTCCTCTTCATCTATTTCTTCATCACTTTCATCAATAGAAGAAGTATTAGCTTTTAAAGCAATAGATTTTTGTGGCTTACCTCTACCTCCTCTGGATTTGAGAATAATCTCATAGTTAATAAGTGATCCCACCAAGGTGTTGAATTCCAGATGATTGAGATCTTTGGACTCCATAATGGCGGTGACTTGTGAATCCCATTCCTTTGGTAGTGAGCGAAGAATTTTCTTTACCTTCTCGCTGTCCGTCATATGCTTTCCAAGGTTGCCTAATCCATTTATGATTTCTGCAAAATGATCAAGCATTGTGGAAATAGACTCACCTTCTTTCATGATAAACATTTCATAGTCATGAAGCAGCATGTTGATCTTTGTCTCTCGGACTTGGTTGGTTCCTTCATGGGTGATACGAAGTCTCTCCCACATTTCTTTAAGCTGGTGGTACGAGTTAACTCGGTTTCTTTCCTCAACCGTGAGAGCGCAGTAAATTAGCTTCATTGCTTTCGCATTGATGTAAGCTTATCTCCAGTCATTGTCATCGTATTCAAGCTTCATTTTTAACTCACCATTTTCTTTTAACGGTGGTTGTGGACCGAAGATAATTATCTTCCAATATTCCACTCCTTTGCTTATAATGTGATACTTCATAGGATTTTTCCAAGAAGAATAATTAGTACCATTAAATAAAGGAGGGCGGTTGTTTGTGTTACCTTCTTCCGCTAGGTTATTGTGTGCCATCCCTGGATACTTCTGCTTTGATACCAATTGTAAGTGATCTAGAAGGGGGGTTGAATAGATCCTTAATCTTTTTGTAATTTTCTACAACAAAATTAGAAGTTAATTCACACAAAAATGATTTAAATAAATTTAAATAAACAGAGTAGGGAAGAAGATCAAACACTGTTTTATAGAGGTTCGGTGCTAAGACCTACGCCCTCTACCTAAGCTCCCACTTAAGATTTTGCCAATCACTTTATTGCACACTTTGTAGTTGAGTGTGAACTTTTTACAATGCCACTTGAATTCCGGCTCAAGCTACCTTACAAACGATTTGTCTTTCGGCACAAATCCTACCTCACACGTGACCTTCCACTCATCACTCAAATTTTAAAAGAAATATAGAAAAGATTGAAGAACAAGTGCTCAATATAATAGTGTAACAAAATGAGAGCAATAAGGAGCAATTTGGAGCAATAGAAGAGTATTTAGGCTTATAGAACTTGTGTATACTCTTCCTCCATCATCCTCTATTTATACTTGAAGAAATATAGCTGTTGGAGCTCTTCTAGCCGTTGTTTTGATTGTTATTACCGTTCCTTGATAATCTCCATTCCATTTTTAGCTAATTGGACCGTTGGAGCTGATTTGGTGCATCCATAAGTCGACTTGTCGAATGAGTAAGTCGACTTGTTTCAACCATTTACGTAAAAATTGTAAATCCACTCTCCAATAAGTCGACTTGTGCTATGTAAGTCGACTTGTCGTCCTCGATAAGTCAACTTGTGTTATGTAAGTCGACTTGTGTTGATATATCTTCATATATAAGTCGACTTATGTATTGCAGGTCGACTTGTGCTGCCTTCAACGGTAACATCCATCTAGATCTTTTATAATCCTTATGTTTTAAGCCATTTTCCTTATAAGGAACCTCCTATCTTGATTCTTCAATGATTGAACACTTGCTCATCTTGTTTTGCACGATTCTTTCATTGAATAATACCTGAAATAATTTCTTAACTAATTATAGATATTTTATTATTATCAAAACATAAAGGGATTTAATTTGTCAACCACCATTGGTCCAACAATGTAGACTTTTAACGCTAGTGCTTTTACTTTTTAAGCTTTTGAATATTTCCTTTGAATATTGTTTGAATGGAAACTTGGTTTGTTATAGGAAACCAAGCCGACCTGATCCAATCGCAAGAGGAAGGACAACAGTGAGTTGGATTCTCAAGCGATAGTAGGTGGGTAATATATTTATGGTTGTTGTGTGTATGTGAAATATGTGTATGCTTGCTTGCATATATGTGACACTGCTTGTGTTGAATTATAATAAATATTGAAAATGCATTGTAATCATGATTATGTACTGCCTTGATAGGCATTATGGCATTTTGCAAGAATGAAAAGAACGAAAAGTATGAAAGCTTTGATAAAATGCTTTGAGCATGAAACGAATTGTTATGTGCTTTGTTTGGGTGAGAGAGTAACGGATGGATAGTCACGTGCACGTCGACGTATAGCCTTCTCCCGGCTGCCCGCTTGTGGCCACGAGATCCTTGAGAAATCAAACTCGTTTTGCTTAAGGAATAAACTTCGGTTTATCCGGATCGTTTTACGGAACTCTCGAGCCATTTGTTGTGCATTGCATGATTGATTTGTTAGAAATGATGCATAATAATTGTTATGTTATGAAGCAGGATTGCATAACATATTCTTTTGATGGCTATATGAATGTGAATCAATTGCTAAGTGTTGACTTGCTATACTTGAATATATATATATGCTTGAATGTGTGGCTCGTTGCCAATGGCTATAAATGTATATGCCACTGAGCTTCGCAACTCACCCCATTATCTCCCACTCCTCAGGTGCAACTCAAGACGATCGTTGATCTTGCAAGGCATCGGAAACTTCAAGCTAGTTAGGAGCTTTGTATTAAGTTAGTATTTTGGTTGGCCCTCCGAGCATATCATCATGGAGCATTTTCATGTATTTTGGTTTTAAACTTTATTCTGTATTATGCTATTTTGAGAATGCTTGTTTGAATGGGGTGTTTTCATGAAGCCCCTTGATTTATGGGGTGTTTAATTCATAGCTTCAATGACTGCGTGTATGTTATAATGTGTGCAAAAATGCATGTGTGAATCGAATTATGTATGGATATTGGGATCGGGTCCGTATGTTTAGGAGCTCGTCGCTGGCGCAGCCCGAGGGGCCGCCTCGGGAATAGGGATCCAGGACCCGGGCCCAACAGAAGTTGATTACATTGAGATGAATTTTCAGTTATGGCTTGTTTCGGTAAAGAATGAGTTCGGGCATGAGATGTTTCTGTCATATTTGTCTCGGCCAAAAGGGTTTCGGGCATGGCATATGATGATAACCGAAACTTCCTTCAATTGTGTTGTCTGGGGTTATGGCCGAAGATGACTTGGTGACGGCTGCTAGGTTTTTTTTTCCATGTAAGACATGGATTTGGAATAGAAAACCATAAGTATCCATGTTTGACAAGGATACTAGGGGGAAACCGATCTTCATATATGATATGATATCGAAAAAGCCTAGATTCCTTATCAGATAAGGATTCTAAAAGACCAAGAATTTGAAACCACGAAAGTATCTATATTTGGTATGGATTCGGGATTTTGAGAAGTTCCTTATTAATAAACCATGGATAAAATTTTTTGGTTCGGGGCGCTGCCTCGCACCCCGCAAGGGGCGGCTTCCCCTTGACCGCCTCCCGCTAACCGGCTAATGGGACCGTCATTTCGTTGCGCGTGATTCTTCGTTAGGTGTTATATATTTTGGGTGGCTTTACATATGTTTTATTTATATTGTTTGAATATTTATATTCATGTTTAAATTACTATTCTATGCTTCTAATTTATATACTCAAGTATGTTGTAGTATAGGATTAGAACTAGTATAGTAGAACACCCTTACTAATAAGAATAGTAACTTTCATAATGTACTAAGAATGAACCTCATGACAATATTAAGTTTATATGCCTTCCATAAAACTTTAGCCATGTTTATCTCTAGATTATCCTTATGTGGGTTTTTTTCCAAAGCAAGGCATATGAGAATCATCTAGGGAAGACATTTGAATAATGGTGCTATTCATAGGTAAAGTATGGTTAAACTTAACTAAGCTATCAAAACAGTTTTGTGCTTAGGACATAAGATTGGATTTTTTCATACATGCAGTACATAAGATGTATTTTAATATAAACCCATCAAGAGTTACATGTGATGTAATTGAAAAGAGTTTTCTACCTAAATAACTCAGTATTGAGTGTTAAGCCAAAGCTTTCTTAGGACTTAGTGAAATATGGATCTTGTTCCTCCCATTTTTAAATAGAGGGTTATTAAATTGAGTGGGAGCTAATACCTTTTAATCATAAGAATGTTGACGCTTATTGCATAATTTTTATAGATTATAGCCACTCCATCCAACAACTTTTCTATGCAATCTATCCTAGAGAAAGAAAAGCTTAATGGAAAAAATTTCCTAGACTGGTATAGGAACTTGAGAATTGTTCTCAACAAGAAAGAAAGCTTTATGTCTTAGAAGAACCCATTCCTGAGGAACCACCAGCAAATGCACCTAAGGCTCAAAAGGATGCTTACACGAAGCATATCAATGACTCTACGGATGTTTCATGCCTTATGTTAGGCACCATGATCTCTGACCTTCAGAAGGATTTAGAGGAAATGGAGGCCTATGACATGCTTGCTCAACTGAAAACTATGTTTCAAGAGCAAGCACGCCAAGAGAGGTTTAGAACCACTAAGTCATTGAATTCATGCAAGATGACTCCTGGCACACCCGTGAGTGCTCATGTTCTCAAAATGAAGAGTTACATTCATCATCTTGAGAAATTAGGTGCACCTGTCATTCAAGAATTGGCAACTGATCTTATTCTAGCATCTTTGACTGATGAATATTGTTGGATCCCATTCCCGGAACCCAACTTCTTACACTTAACACTCGTAACCCCACTGCTTATAAACTTAACATGATCTCTCATAACCACTCTTGAAGCGGAATTAAAAAAAAATCGAAAACCAAAGCGAATGAAACGAAACAAATGCAAAGCTAATAGGATCGAATTCAACCAAAATCGAATATTAATTAAGTCGAATCGAATACAAAAGGAAATCGAATGGCGAAACAAACACATAAGTTATGTGACAAGTGGGTCGAAACTGATTTGAAACAAATGATAAAGAAACAAATGAGTCGAACCAAATACCAATGGGAATCGAATAGATCAACTGAAACTGAAATTTCAAATCCCGACATCCGAAGCGATCTCAATCTCTTTTAAAATGGGAAACTCATACTAATCAATTAAAAATTTGGCAGCATGACAGCTGCATTTTAACCTATCCAAAAACCTGCAAATAACTTGAATACACATCTACATATATATACCAGACAGTTTCACATACATGATAATCCGCCGGACCCTCCATCTAGGATCTCAGCAATAACGCAATCCTAAATTCTAAACCACTTCAAGTCATTTTCATATCAATTCATATTCATCACATTCAAACTCATGAACAATTTCCATTTACTCATATACAAATTTATGCTTCCATCAAACTCAACCAATCGAATTTTTAATTCTTCACATTTCATATACCATCATCAAACATGTTCATCCATATTCATACATATGTATCCCAATTACATTCATACTTCAAATCACTTTGTAAAAAAAACTAACTTGCACAATCCATAAACCTATACATTTTCCAATTCCACAAATCATGTTCATATACAATATCATAATTTTTATACATCCTGAAATAAAATGCTTGTAATACATTTATGGCAATTCGAGCCGTATAAAAAACTTATACAAAATCATTATCAAAGTCTACTTTATACAAAACACACGCTATACAGAACGAACATAAAGTCTTGCCATGCTTTCATCAGATCTCCTTCTCGAATACCTGGAGATGGGGATGAAAGGGGGGTGAGCTAGAGAGCTCGTGGATAATATGTTTGTAAGTTGAAAAATAAGTAAAAGCCATTTCTCAAAACTTTGCCATCTTATAAAGAATTTCTCAGCAGAAATTTCATCAAGTGTTTATTTCACAAATCCTTCAACTTTTCAAAACATTTTTACCCAGTTGCCAAAAACTGTCACGGTTGAAACCTTACTTTCTTATTCCAGTAAAACTCAAAATTTTCCCTTCACAAAGCATGAACAATCTTAAAGATATGAATGCATCACATTTCAAGCTACATCAAAATCCTATAACATATCATAATGGTTTGGCAAGTCCATACACATGATGACTACACAATTCCATAAAATGGCCTTGTGTAGTCTTACACATAAGGGAGTCCTAAAAAGAACTCCGTGCCACTTGCGGGCAGCCGGGAGAAGGCTATACACATGAGTCAACGTGCACGTGACGGTTTCTTGAGGGACTATGCCGCACCCACATAACATGTAATTCATGCATTTAAAATTGCTTTGCCCAAATGGCACATTCTTGAAAACTTTGATTTCATGAGCATGACATATATATGCATTTTTAGCATCACTTCATAATTTACATAATTCACAAACCATAATTCACTTAAAAATTCTCAATCATCCCAAACAAGGAATGCACACTTTAGACAATTTCAAATCATTTAAAAAATCATGGCACACAAATTCACATATTGAATTTCAATCAATTAAACACAAAGAACTCAAACGAGTATTTCATCTTTATTAAATCATTCAAAAATCCATTAGATAACAATTCAAATCATTCATGAAAACTTGTTCAAAATATTCATAGAAATTTCTTAAACCATTTGAAACAATGAACTTAATAATTCATAATCTTTCCCAAATCACTTGATTCAATCATTTGCCAAAATAATAGCTTATAAAACATGATCACTTTCTTGACTTTTCCAAAATTTACAATTATCTTAAAACTTGAAAAAAAAACAAACATATTACCCATCTTAAAATCCATGCCATAAGCTTGACCCACTCATCAATTGTCCATAGCTTCCTTGGTTCTTCCAATATAAAATTTCCTAAACCAAAGTCAACCAAAACCCACATCATAATCATCATATTTCACAAACCCATAAGGTTTCCAACCTCTCTACATCATAATCTTCCAAAATCCCCACTCATATAATTTGTCATAAGTTCTATTTAATTTCTTATCCAAGATTAAACATAACTTAAGGCTAAATCACCAACATTAACTCCATAAATCACAAACTCATATCCATCTCATACCAAAACAACCAAAAACCCAAGAAAATCTCAAAGCTCATAAGGTTCTCTTACCTTTATCTTCCACCAATTTCGACTTTTGATTGACCCATCTTGTAGCTTTCACCTCCTTCCATGTTTTTCTTCTTGAATCCATGTAAAAATCATGCTTGTAGCCCATGGAAAACGAAACCCTAGCAGCATCTCTCTTTTCTCTCTTCCTCTTCTCCATCGCCAGCCCTCTCTTCTCTCATTCTCTCATTTTCTTCTTTCATTTTCGACTTTTTCCTTGCCAAGGACGCCAACCACCTCTTATTTATAGTGCCACATCATTAATGAGGGTTAAAAGTCCAATTTGCCCTTCCACTTAAGCCTAAAGTCTCAACTCCTTAAGTGATGTTCCATATTTGCCCCTGAATTTTACTTTAAATCATGCTTACTTTTGGACAATTATTCTCACATCTAAATGAAGGAATTTGCTAAAACTTCCTTCTAGATAATTGTTCCTCATTGTCTTAATTTCATAATGTCTCAAACATCGCTACAATCGGATCTCCACAGATCCCTACTGAACTATGTTCAGAAACTTTCCTGACTCACTTTGATTCAAATAATCTTACTCAATTAAAGCTCTAAAATTCATAAATTTCACATAAAATGAAATTCATTGTCTTAGGAATCCAACGCTTCGAGAACCAAGTCATTCGGATGTCAGACGGACAAGATATAAGCAAAAGATTTGACAAGGTCGAATGAGGAAGGAAACATAGCAAGCTCAGAATGAGACAAATCATTCCGATTATCATGTGATTCAATCAAACTATTTCAATTCAATTCCAATTGATACAAATTTTCATGGAGAGAAATATACATGTGTTAGGAATTCAATGCTTGAAGAATCTCCTCAATCCGAGGTCGGATGAGTGAGTTATGATCAAAATACTTCAACATGTTCAAACCCTAAATTGATTTGAAACTCTTTTGGCTCAAACGCCATAACTTTCAATATAGAACTCGGATTGCTTTCGTTCTAGGACTATTAGAAATTAGACTTCAATATATACAACTCTTGTGAATACCACAAAATCATATTTGGCCTCTAAAATGGTCAAAATCGTATTTTTCACCAGTTGACCCGTGGTTGTCCGTTAAACGGACATGCATGTCCGTTTAACGGACACATACGACCCAAAATGTACCAAACCATCCAAGAAAGTTCGTTTAACTGACATCCATGTCTGTCTAACGGACATGAGCAAGAGGAGGGGTCCTTTTGACCCGAGGCTGTCCATTAAATGGACTTCCATGTCCGTTTAACGGACATGCGATTTCCAAAACCTCTTCAACCTTTTTCCAATGCTTCTTACATCCCAACTAACATCATATACACTTATAATCTTCACATATTTACTTATTCAAAGGCCTAAACACTTCATAACAATTCGAGCAACAAATTCAATTCATGAACTTCTCAAATCTTAACTAATTTGGTTCATCAAAACCACAATTCTCAAACATTCATCAAAGCTGTCACTAACATAAATCTTATATAACATCATAACTTGTATTAACTATAACTCTTAATTCTGATCTCGAAAACTTGCATATATAGTCTCGTTGGGAAGATAAAAGAACAGGATACAACTTCAAAGAAGGCA
Organism: Erythroxylum novogranatense; assembly: GCA_029891385.1. Taxonomy (NCBI): domain Eukaryota; kingdom Viridiplantae; phylum Streptophyta; class Magnoliopsida; order Malpighiales; family Erythroxylaceae; genus Erythroxylum; species Erythroxylum novogranatense. Next base: position 39,878,211 of record CM057229.1, on the reverse strand, counting down.
ACTTTGGCCAATTCTATTTCAATTATTCCTGAAATTCCCTTGAATCAGCATATACATTTAACATTCATCCTAACTTCACTTTCTTGATTGCACAACATTTATAACAATTCAACTATCATTTGGAATTTATCCAATCTCAACCTCAATTCATATGATTTCTTACATTCTATAGCATCTTGTCATTCATAATCTCTTGCTTTTCCATAATGTCTTACATATCTAATCATAATACATGCTTAAGGCTTCTCAACTCATTTTCCTTACTCAAACCCATATCTCATTAAGGCACAAATAACATCTATAACACAATTTATATACTAAAACATTCATTTATTTTCATTTTTCATATTTCTAATTTTCGCTTCAAGGTTCGGGGTCCAACAAATATGATCAGTTCATTCTTAACTACAACATGCATAATATGGAGAAGTCCATTAATGAATTGCATGGGATGCTGAAAACTGCTGAAGAGAACTTAAAGGGAAAGATTAAGACCACCAATGAAGTTCTTGTGGTTCAAAAGGGAAAGGGTTTCAAGAAGAAGGGCACAGCGAAGGACAAAGGTAAAGTACCTAAGTCCAAGTCCAAGCCCAAGTCTAGAGCTAAGACTAAGGCACCCAAGGAGGGAGTTTGTATTCATTGCAATGAACTTGGTCATTGGAAAAAGAACTGCAAACTCTATTTGGAAAAGCTGAAAGAGAAGAAGAATAGTGTGACTACTTCTTCAGGTATGTTTGTTATAGAGATCAATTTTACTCCTTCTACATCTTGGGTATTAGATACTGGAGCTGCAACTCACATTTGTACTATGTGTAGAGTCTAAGAAGGACTAGAAGATTGATGTCTAGTGAGATCGACCTGCGTGTGGGAAATGGAGCAAGAGTTGCTACTTTATCCGTGGGGACTTATGATCTTATTTTGCCTACTGGGCTCATCTTGGAACTTAAGAATTGTTATTATGTACTTACTATGAGTAGGAACATTATTTCTTTTGCTTGTTTAGAGAATGATGGATTTAAATTTTCTATTGAGAATAGAAGTTTTTCCATTTATAAGAATGACATTTTGTATGGCATTGCATGTCAATTAAATCGTATCTATACTCTAAACACTGAGTCTTTTGCAAATGAGTCCATCTATAACATAAATACCAAGAAGTTTAAATCTAACGATTTGAACCCAACCTATCTCTGGCATTGTCGCTTAGGCCATGTAAATGAAAAACGCATTTCAAAACTCATCAAGATGGATTCATTGATTCTTTTTTATCTTTTGAGACATGTGCTTCTTGTTTACTAGGTAAGATGACAAAGGCCCCCTTCATAGGTAAAGGGGAAAGGGCCAATGAGCTATTAGGCCTTATACATACCGATGTATGTGGTCCTTTTAGCATATCAGCTAGAGAAGGTTATTTGTATTTCATTACTTTTTCAGATGACTTAAGTAGATATGGTTATGTATATTTAATGAAGCACAAATCTGAATCTTTTGAAAAGTTCAAAGAGTATAAGAATGAAGTACAAAATCAGCTTGGCAAGACAATTAAAATCCTTCGATCTAATCGAGGAGGTGAATACTTAAGCCAAGAGTTTGATGATTATCTTAAGGATTGTGGAATCATTTCACAATTGACTCCTCCAGGAACTCCTCAATGGAATGGTGTTTCTGGAAGAAGAAATTGAACTCTATTAGATATGGTTCGATCAATGATGAGTTAAATTAATCTTCAAAAATATTTCTGGGGATATGCTTTAGAAACCGCAACATTCATACTGAACCGTATTCTTCCAAAGGTTGTAGAAAAGACACCTTATGAGATATGGACTGGGAAGCGTCCCAATCTATCTTTTTTCAAGATTTGGAGTTGTGAGGCTTATGTGAAGCGTCCCACTGCCGACAAGTTGGCACTCAAATCTGAAAAATGTTTTTTTGTGGGATATCATAAGGAAGCTAAAGGATATTACTTTTACATCACATCAGAGAACAAAGTGTTTATTGCTCGAAATGGTTTTTTCTTAGAGAAGGAATTTGTTTCCAAAGGAAACAGTGGGAGTAAAGTACAACTTGAAGAAATTCAAGTTTCACAAAATGACATTGAGCCTGAAAAGGAGATTGAAGCGAGCTCACAAGCTGTTGATGAGCAGCCTTCAACAACACAAGACCTACGTAGATCTGATAGGATTCGTCATGAGCCCGAGAGATATGGATTTCTCATTACTGATGATGATAATATGATGCTCATCAATCATAATGAGCCCACAACCTATCAAGAAGATATGGAAAGTCCAGAATCTACTAAATGGTTAGAAGCCATGAAAGCAGAGATGTAATCCATGTATGACAATCAAGTTTAGACTTTGATTGATTCGTCTAATGGCTTCAAGACCATTGGATGTAAGTGGGTTTTCAAAAAGAAACTCGAAATGGATGGAAATGTGCACACTTATAAAGCAAGACTTGTTATTAAAAGTTATCGACAAGTTCATAGAATTGATTATGATGAGACATTTTCTCCAGTGGTCATGATCAAATCCATTAGAATTCTTATTGCCATAGCTGCATACTATGATTATGAGATATGGCAAATAGATGTCAAAACTGCTATCCTTAATGAAAATTTACTTGAGGATGTCTATATGATACAGCCTGAGGGTTTTGTCCATCCTAATAATTCGAAAGGGGTGTGCAAGCTTCAAAGATCTATTTATGGATTGAAGCAAGCATCGAGAAGCTGAAATATTAGTTTTGATCAAGTTATCAAAGAGTTTGGATTCATCAAGAATGAAGATGAACCTTGTGTTTACAAAAAGGTTAGTGGGAGTGTTGTTGTCTTTTTAGCTTTACATGTTGATGACATATTACTCATTGGAAATGATATTTCGACCTTACATAGTGTCAAGATTTGGTTAAGGAAACGTTTCTCAATGAAAAACTTAGGTGAGGCTACCTATGTTTTAGGCATTAAGATCTATAGAGATAGATCAAGAAAGCTTATAGGTGTAAGTCAGAGTACACACATAGATAAGGTACTGAAAAGGTTCAGTATGTAAGATTCCAAGAGAGGATTTGTGCCTATGTCACATGGAATCAAGCTTTCTAAGAAGGACTGTCCTACTTCAGATAAAGAGCTTTAGCCCATGAGTAAGATTCCATATGCATCTGCAATTGGATCTATCATGTATTCTATGTTATGTACTCAACCAGATGTCTCATATGCTTTGAGCATAATAAGTAGATACCAATCTAATTATGGTTAGAGTCACTAGATAACAGTTAAGAATATCCTTAAGTACTTAAGAAGAACTGAGGATATGTTCCTAGTCTATGGAGGACTTGAAGGAGAGCTAGTTGTAAACGGTTACATTGATGCTGGTTTTCAGTCTGACATAGATGATTTTAGATTGCAATCAGGTTTTGTGTTCTGTTTGAATGGAGGTACAGTGAGTTGGAAAAGTTTAAAGCAAGACACTGTTGTTGATTCTACAACTGAAGCTGAGTACATTGCTTCCTCGGATGCAGCTAAGGAAGCTGTATGGATCAGGAAGTTCAATACTGAGCTTAGAGTTGTTCCTAGCATTGTAAGTCCTATAAAACTTTATTGTGATAACAATGGGGCTATAGCACAGGCTAAGGAACCAAACTCACATCATAGATCCAAACACATACTCAGACGTTTCCATCTTATTAGAGAGATCATTGGGAGAGGAGATGTGAAGATATGCAAAGTGGGTACAAATGACAACATTGTCGATCCACTTACTAAGCCTCTTCCACAACCTAAGCATGAGAGTCATACGAGGTCCATGGGTATTAGATATCTGACCAATTGGACCTAGTGCAAGTGAGAGATTGTTAGTAGTGTGCCCTAGCCCAATAGATATTTGTGATTCATGTATTAACATTATGACTTATTAATAATATGTTATAAGGTATTCATTTTATATATACATGTATGTCGTTTATATAATGTGATTTATGTTCCATGAATAGTATTAAGCTTATGTCATCAAGTATGTGATTTGATAGTAAAACCATAAGCATTATAACACTATTCTAAACTATCCCTGGTCGATCGTTATTGGTGGAATAATAATGAATCAAGGCTAGTATGCGTTCTGATTGATGATCACGTTTTCCTGATGATGGATATGAGTTATCAAATCAGAAACATAGATATATGTTAGAGAACATATATTGGACCGACCCACAGAGAGAATACTACATGGTTTCATATCATTAGTGATTCTCAATATGGTTTGACTTTAATCCTTTGACCTGAAGTCATCATTGTTCCCTACATGAGGAATTCAGTGTTTTGACATTAGACAAAGTTATTCTTAACCGAATAATAAGTAGTCTTATGTTGGACATCAAATGAATCATGTGGAGGGATGTGAATGACGTAGATGGGATTTGTACCTCTATTAAATGAGAGAGATATCATTTGGGTCTCTTGACAAGTGTGACTGAAGAAATGCATGGTCGTGCTTAAATGGATTGATGAAGAGTCATCAATGTCATTTGTTATAATCAGTCAACTTGGGGATCAAGGAACTATGATTAATCAAAGGTTGACATGTACCATGCCTTGTGATTAATCTTGATATCCTATTACAAAGGGACTTAGCTTATAACCATGATTACAGGTTAAATCGGATTATTGATCCTCATTTGATTTGGGTAGTTATAATGTCTTGCTAGAGGCCACTTATGACTAATGAACCTTGAAGTGTAATCAAGCCCATTGCCAACATCAAATGAGCCTACAGGGTCACACACAAAGAGTGATGTGATTTGGGCTTATTCTCTTGGGCCTAATTTATTATGCATTGAATAAATATATGTGGATATATTTATTAGGCTAGATTGAATTAAATTGTCGGGCTTTTATTATATGAGATATAATGTGCTGAAACTTATTGGGCTTTAAGGGGATTAGATTTTCTCTATTAATAGAGAAACTTAGGTCTCATAAGAGGTGTGACACCATTGTGATACGAAACCTTAGCCACCATCTGAGAGAAGATTGTGCAGTATTCGGAAAGAGTTTCAGGACGTGCTAACACACGATAGCCGCAGTCCGGATCGTGCATACTCGTGTGGATACCGGTAGAGGACATTCGCGTGTAGCAATGTCTACGAATCCGAAAAAGCAACCACCAATCAGTGTCAAAAAGGTATTTTTTGCGCATCCTATATGTTTTCGGTTATACATCGTGTTGTGTTATGGTCTTTTCTGCAGTGTATTGTGAATACTGGGGCCATACACGATCCAACATATGGTTGGATATAACAGATAAAGATTCAGTGTATTTGTATCAGTGGATGTACTACTGAATATGAAATCGATATTGCGTTATGGTGATATGTCCTCAAAGGTGATATAAATGTGAAGACAATGTCATGGGTTGCTTGAAAAAAAAGGGGTTATGAGTAGAAATAATGAGATTAAGGTGTATAAGCCAAGTTGAACATAGAATGGTTGTGTGATTATCGATGTAAGAGTATATGATTTAATATGAGAATAAATATGTGTGAGATGAAATAAATGACAACTGGAAGAAGGGATGATGATAGCGATATATGAAAAAGTTGTTGAGTTAGGTTGATTCGCCATTATGAGTGCACATATGATAATGGGATCACTATGACAAGTGAGAATATTAAGCATTTGTGTATAATATGCATGGAGATGATATAGGAAGCAATTGGTGGCTTATTAAATAAGTAATAATCATAGTTCCTATAGTGTAAAGTTCAAGATGAATTAGAGTAAGACGTGAGAGTACTTATAGTGATCGATTGGGAGGAAATTGAGATTGTTAATGATGTTATAATATGTGATGAAATTGAGGACGAAGAAGAAGGACACGATTATGACATAATCCCCACAATCGAGGACTAGCACAAAAGGAGAAGAGTTGTCTAGAATTAAATGGGATTAAAGTATCCTGAGCATAAGCTACTAATTGGAGAACTGACATAAATACATCTCAAGATAAGGTGTAATGATCTTAGTGATATATGCCAAGATATTAGAGTAAATGAAATTGTTTAGTGCCTCATAGAGCCTTATTACAAGGGATGTTCCGATCTTGTAAGATATGACATAAATTGATCTTATTGAGATATGATGCATAGTTGAAATTGATCTTCTCGAGGTATTAAGAATGACTGATATGTAATTATAGAAAATAGTTGATTGATAAGGATTTCATGAATAGTATCGATGATTGTAGCAATAAATGTAACATCCCATCTCCGATGGGAAGGGTATTTTAGTAAATTGGGACGGGGACGGGTTAGGAGTAGTAAATTATATCTCGGCATGAACATATGGCATGCAGCCTCTATAAATGGTGAGTTTTGCACAGGCACATAGTCATACATGCATTCATGACATTTCCCGGCATAAGTGTCTAATTGTGATCTTTTGTGAAATTGGTGTGATAATGGGATTTGAAAAATTATTTGGAGTGCGCCATAGAGTGTTTTACATTTTTAGGAATTTATGAGAATTTTTCTGGAATTATTCGGAGAAAATTCCCGGACCGGCAAAATCGCCGGTAAATGGCCTAAATGTGTTTTTGTAGTGAAAAGTGTGGTTTTTGTGTTTAAAAAATTATTGGGAGTGGACTGTCTTATGTTTTACAATTTTGGACAATTTAGGTAATTTTCAAAAAAATGATTCGGGGAAAATTCCTGGAAATTCCCGGACCGGAAAAATCGCTAATCGATGAACAAATCGATTTTCAGAGATTAAAATTGCTACCCAATGGCAATTGTATTATTGGGGTATTATTTTGGTTTTGAAATTAGGGCCATTGGAATTGAATGGGTCAAATGTCATTAGGATTTCTTAATAAATCCTATTATATAGTTTTGTCTTATTCTTCAACATGCCAAGTGTCCTACCCTTTAATAATTTTGTTTTATTCTCACCTCTTTAACCCATTGAATACGGCAACTTCTTAAGGAAGGAATAAAAGTTGATGTTTCTCCTCCACGAAACCCTTCCTCTTCTTCCTATTCATAAAGTTTTCGACAATCCTCCAACTTCAGTGTTTTCTTTACAAGTGTAAACATCCTACTTCTTTATTATGTTGGTGATTGTATATGTGGAGTGAAGAGGAGAGGTTGATGCTAGGTGAAGAAGTAAGAGTTGGAGTTGGAAGCTTTTATTAGGTAAGGTTTTAATTATACTTTGATTATGTAGTTACTAAATCATGGTGATTAGAAGCATGTAATGGGAATTATGGTACAATTATGATGTTGATTGATGCTTTAATTTGATGATAATTATTGCTTGACTTAATGGGTATAAGGTTAGTTTGAAGTAGGAATGGATAAGGTAGTATGAATACATGGTTTAAACTTGATTTGTGATTGAATTTTGATGATAAATGTTAATTAGAATTGAGAAATTAAGTGCTGCCAATTTTTAGGTATTAGCCCTAGGACATGTATGAATGTGTATGAATGGTATAAGAACTGATTTGTGTTATTGGATGCTTGATGATGTGTTAAAGGCAATGGAAATGAGAGAAACAAAGGTTGGACCAAATCTGGAAAATTAGGGTTTTTGATTGATTGTATTGTTTTAATCATAACTCATTGTATAGAAATGAAAATGAGGTGAGGTTTGAGGCCTCTTAAACTTTGGGATGTTAGCTACATTTTTGTGTGAAATAGGTGTTGTCAAATTGTAACTCTAATAGGTTGAAATTTGGCATGGAAAGTTACTGTTTTATTGTCTGTGAACAGTAACCGAAACCATACCCTTTGAGCTTTGCTGATTTTTCTAAATTAATTGAGATGGAATTAGGGAGAATGGTCTTCATGGAAGTTGAGGCATATTGAGTTAGCTTTCCATTGCCACTGATCTTTCTAATTTTCGAGTTTTATATTGGGAGATATGAACTGATTCCTATGGACTGGTTTTGGGCATGTTGATGAAACCTAGCTTAAGTGTCTGACTTGTGAGTATTCTGCTTGGAAGCAATTTTAGCCATTTTTGTGGACTGAATTGGTGTGAGTGATCTTCTGCAAAGTTGAAGAGGAAGAAATTATCTTGAAAATGAGATATGGCATATAATTTTTAGAGGTCAGAGTTGGGAGTTATGATTTTGCAAAAACTGATCCTGCATTAGGATGTGAATGGCTGATTATGGCAGTAACTAGCATGATAGTTTTGAAATTGTTAGAAATTAAATTGGAAATTGAGTTCTTCATGAAAATTGAATTTTGAGGATTTATCTTTTCAGGGATATAAAGTTCAGATTTTTCTGACTTGTGTACAGGGAGTTATGCTTGTTATAATTTTACTGCTCAAATTGAATGATTTCAGGGACAGGAACATTGAGTGAATTAATTGACTTGTTTAGTAATGGAATTTGATTTTGAGTTGTTCATGAAAGTTGTAGATGACATTGTGAACTTATTGAGCATATTTATGTGGTAAGTTTTGGCTGAAGAATCTGAGAGTTATGGAAATTTCAATATACTGTCTGTTTTAATGGGATTTAAGTAGGCAGTAGCTTTGAAGGGATTTTTGACACCCTTAAGGGTGAAATTGATTTTTATGGTCTTCTTGAGAATTGTAGAGGGTTTCCTGAGCTTTCCAACGAGATATAGTTGGAAAATTTCTGAATTGTGTGCAATGAATTATGGGTGTTGAAAATTGATTTGGAAATGAAAAAAAAATAGAAATGGACACGCCCGGTCACTAGGGCGACGCCTCGCCCTAGTGACGAGGCGTTGAGGGGCCGCGTCGCTAGGGCGACGCCTCGCCCTAGCGACGAGGCTGAATAAGCCAGCCCCGCTGGGGCGAGACGTCGCCCCCAGCGAGGCTGACTCTCTTTTTTTTTTTATTATTATTATTTATTATTTTATTATTTTTATTTGTTAATTGATAATTTGGGATTTCATGCTTCTTTTGTCAATTTCTTTTCCGTCCGACGTCTGATTGACCTGATTCTTGAGGCATCGGATTCGTTGATCATTTAATTTCATTTTGTGAGAAATTGAGAATTTTTGGACGGGAAATTGACGTGGCCCCGGGTAACGGAGCCTTTAATCACTGTTTTGTTTAATTGGGGACCTATAGAGGTCCGAATTGCGCATGCCGTCGCCAATAGGTTTCTAATTTTAGACGGATTTTTTTATGGGAAAATTTGGATTTAGGGCCGGAAAATTCATGAACATGCATATTTCACCTACATGTGCACAAATGGCATCTGTAGTGACTCGTTCTTTCTCTGTTTCTTATAGAGGCCCAAGTGGAGCGTCGTCAGACCGACGGGGCAGAAACTTTCCGGCGTTAGCTCGGAAGTAATAGGTGAGTAACCTAGTTGGTTTCTCAACCTTGTGTGTTTATTAATTATATGCATTGATTGCCATGAGGAAGTAAGGATGGATATATGTGATTGATTGATTTGATTGATTTCGGACCATGGGTGTTCGAAATATTGGATTGTGATATTGAAGTGCAAGTGAGAATAAGTGCGTGAGAATGCATTAGTAAATTGGATTGTAAATGTGGTAGTGAAACGAAAGGTAAATGCATGGGAATGAAATCTGGATGAAAGTCCGAGAACATTGGAAAATGATCGAAATAGTAATTAATTGGAATTGGAAATAGAAATGCGATAATTGGAAATTGGAAAATGACATGTGCATTCATGCATAGTAAATGATCGATAATGGCAAGTTGTGACCGGTGTCGCCACCGATTTGAGCTTTAAGCTCAACGCACGAGGCCTCGTGCCTAACGTATTCGAGCCTCACTCGATGATCGTGGCTATGCCTAACGTTTGGGCTTTAAGCCCGATGTTTGAGCCAATGGCTCAACGATATATGAGCAAAGTATACGGTCACAACAAAGAAAGAAAATGAAAGAGTCACATGCACACCGCATAAATGAATGTTTAATGTGAATTGTGTGAAAGGCTTATTGCCTTATAAAATGTGAAGTTGAATGCCCTGTGATTTCTTGTTTATGATATATATACAATATTGTGTGATTGTGTGGATATGTATGAGTTGGGTGAACCATCGATGATGGTTTCTCACTTGGTTCGCAAACTCACCCAACATTGCATCTATTTTTCAGAAATGGAGAGTACCCGTTGGACACACGGAGTACGTCATCGCTAGCAAGACAGAGTATCGGGTCGGGATCGATGTCGTCCAGATCTGCATTAGTGTATTAATTTGGTATTTAGTAGGCCCGATTGTTTACATGTAATTGTATAGAGTGACCGAGCACTAATGAGTGCTAAAAATGATTGAAATTGTTTTATCGGTGAAATGGTTTAATCTTTGAAAGTGTTTTGTTATAATTGGGCCAAGTCAATGTTTGTTTCATGACTCTAATATTTTGAAAGAAAAAAAAAATGTCATACGATTTTTGTTAATAAGGTAATGAATGTTCTAAGACGCCACCCTCATGGTCACGGGCTCGGATATCACCATGGATATCGGGTTCGGGTCTCGTCGGGAGTGGGGTGCTACATTTGTGGTATCAGAGCCCAGAAGTACAATCTTACATGGGCTTTCTGAAAAACCAAAAAAAAAATTGTGGCAAGTTATGTGCATTTAAGTTGTGTCACGGCAGATAGTGACAACTGATCCCCAGTGTAGTATATGAGTCGTATGCATAAATAAAAAAAGTTAGAAAAAGGATAATGTGTTAGAATGTGATAAAAGGAAGTAATGGATATCGCAAAATAGGAAAGAGTGTATGGTTCGATCAGACAGACGAAAATTTAGTGTGCTGGTATTGACGGGTATATTGTGAAGTACAATATTGGAGTTAGATTGTTTATTCAAGTCAATGAGTGATCTATCGTGAATAAATTAAGTTATGTGTGGAGAAATGAAGGTAAGGAACATGTGCAGAATATGTTATGATGAGACAAATTATACGAAAATTTTTCCTCATTGGAGACGTTCGATAATTAAAAAGTTACATGAATCAACTATGGGTACGGAAAAGGAACATGTCTCAATTGTGTTGCAGTGGATAATGGATATAAGCATAAGAAATAGATACATTGGTATAGGTGAGGAGATTGGTCATCATGCAAGTTTCATAAGAGTGAAATAAGGGATGAATTAGGATGCGAACATGGGATATTGGGAGAATTAATTAAGATATAAGTATTGATAAAATGTGAAAGTTCAAATGATATGTGTAGGTGGAATTTGAAATTAATGAGAACTAACGGAATGCTGGATGCGTTTAGAAAGTGTCAAAGATTTTCTGGTTTTAGCAAATCGACAAGAATAATTGAGGAAAACATGTGAATGTTATGACTAATGATCATAAAGGAGACATGTGAAGAATTTACTATCTATATTGAAGTGTTCCAGTAAAGGTTCTGATGTGATCTATGGAAATTGGATAAAGTGATTTTATGCACCTTGGGACAAATATGATTCCATGGGCGGTATTATGATTGATGATTTGAAATTTGTTATTCTGAGTATGGCCTAAAAGCTTGGAGACATAAATCATACAGAAATAGTTTGGAGATGTCTATGAATATGCAAATCGATAACTATTGAGTTATGTCGTGCAGTTGAATGATTTGCAAAGGATTCAGTGGCTGATTACTCCAAACTAAGCTAATGGTGCAATTCAAGGAATTGAACAAAGAAATAAATAAATTCAATTGCAGAAGATCCAAATTTGGGTAATAAGGTTATCAAATCTAATGTATTATTGAGTATTAATAGTTGAACTGACAAAAAGGGGCAAAAGAAAGTATTATTAGCTATGGGAATTTCAAAGTTGGTGTGCATCAAAACGGATTGGCAAAACCCGAAGTGAGGATGTAGAAATTGTAAACCGTATCAAAGAACTGTAGATAACTCCATTTGTTGAGGAAAGTGATAGGTATAGTTCGAATTAAGAAATATGGGTGATATTCATTACGGAATTAGAAGGAAAACGTAAGGAATGATCGAAGCTTTATGTTTTAGCAAGAGCGTATTGAAAGAGTAATTGAAAGATTAGAATGATTTTAGAATGGGAAATCAAATGATCATAAGTAAATGGTTCGAGAAAGCATAAGAAACAATCGAAGCGTTATGTTCTAGGAAAAGTATGGTGGAAAAGCAATTGATGGTAAAGTCTGTCAAAGTAAACGATGACATGTGTGATTAACCAACATGTGTTTTTGGATTTCATTGGGATATGAGATTGATGTATAGTGCAAAGGGATTATGGCCTGACAATCATTATATTGGTGTCACCATTCGAAAGGCGTATAAGGGGTCTTACTGCCAAAAAGGAGTCACTATCCCTATATTATGTGATCAGGGCAATAAAGGGATAGGTTAAGTAATTTAAGATGGTGACATTGAGTTGAATTGATTCACACCGAGGTTATAAATCTCATGAGATTTGTGTTTTGATAATAACGGAATCTGATAAGCGATAAAGGAAATATTTTGAAAGGTATGGCCTCAGCTAAAATGTACTTAGATAGAAATAAAGGTGTAATTAAGGGAAATTGAATTCGTGAGGAGTAGCCTCCATGCGATTGTGGTGTGAATAGAATTATGGATTGGCAAGTTAGGCTAAAACTTAAAAGATGGTTCGGATTCACAAAGTGTTTCATAGATATATATGTTATTGAGATTGAAAGTGACGAATTGCGCGTGATCATGAGAAAGCAGTAAAATCATGTAAAGTTGAGAAAGGAAAAGAGTCATTGATGGTTTTGATTTCCGTTCATGGACAGAATTTGGTCGTGTTGTGAAATCAGTGGGAAACAAAGGGTATTAATCAAAAAGACTCCCCTGCCTTCCTGATAAATCGTATATGAAATTTCGAGGACGAAATTTTTATTAGGAGGGGAGAATTGTAACATCCCATCTCCGATGGGAAGGGTATTTTAGTAAATTGGGACGGGAACGGGTTAGGAGTAGTAAATTATATCTCGGCATGAACATATGGCATGCAACCTCTATAAATGGTGAGTTTTGCACAGGCACATAGTCATACATGCATTCATGACATTTCCCGGCATAAGTGTCTAATTGTGATCTTTTGTGAAATTGGTGTGATAATGGGATTTGAAAAATTATTTGGAGTGCGCCATAGAGTGTTTTACATTTTTAGGGATTTATGAGAATTTTTCTGGAATTATCCGGAGAAAATTCCTGACCGCAAAATCGTAGGTAAATGGCCTAAATGTGTTTTGTAATCGAAAGTGTGGTTTTGTGTTTAAAAATTATTGGGAGTGGACTGTCTTATGTTTTACAATTTTGGGCAATTTAGGTAATTTTCAAAAAATGATTCGGGAAAATTTCGAAATTCCGGATCGAAAAATCGCCAATTAGCGAACAAATTCGATTTTCTAGATAAAATTGCTACCCAATGGCATCTTTATTATTGGGGTATTATTTTGGTTTTGAAATTAGGGCCATTGGAATTGAATGGGTCAAATGTCATTAGGATTTCTTAATAAATCCTATTATATAGTTTTGTCTTATTCTTCAACATGCCAAGTGTCCTACCCTTTAATAATTTTGTTTTATTCTCACCTCTTTTAACCCATTGAATACGGCAACTTCTTAAGGAAGGAATAAAAGTTGATGTTTCTCCTCCACGAAACCCTTCCTCTTCTTCCTATTCATAAAGTTTTCGACAATCCTCCAACTTCAGTGTTTTCTTTACAAGTGTAAACATCCTACTTCTTTATTATGTTGGTGATTGTATATGTGGAGTGAAGAGGAGAGGTTGATGCTAGGTGAAGAAGTAAGAGTTGGAGTTGGAAGCTTTTATTAGGTAAGGTTTTAATTATACTTTGATTATGTAGTTACTAAATCATGGTGATTAGAAGCATGTAATGGGAATTATGGTACAATTATGATGTTGATTGATGCTTTAATTTGATGATAATTATTGCTTGACTTAATGGGTATAAGGTTAGTTTGAAGTAGGAATGGATAAGGTAGTATGAATACATGGTTTAAACTTGATTTGTGATTGAATTTTGATGATAAATGTTAATTAGAATTGAGAAATTAAGTGCTGCCAATTTTTAGGTATTATCCCTAGGACATGTATGAATGTGTATGAATGGTATAAGAACTGATTTGTGTTATTGGATGCTTGATGATGTGTTAAAGGCAATGGAAATGAGAGAAACAAAGGTTGGACCAAATCTGGAAAATTAGGGTTTTTGATTGATTGTATTATTTTAATCATAACTCATTGTATAGAAATGCAAATGAGGTGAGGTTTGTGGCCTCTTAAACTTTGGGATGTTAGCTACATTTTTGTGTGAAATAGGTGTTGTCAAATTGTAACTCTAATAGGTTGAAATTTGGCATGGAAAGTTACTGTTTTATTGTCTGTGAACAGTAACCGAAACCATACCCTATGAGCTTTGCTGATTTTTCTAAATTAATTGAGATGGAATTAGGGAGAATGGTCTTCATGGAAGTTGAGGCATATTGAGTTAACTTTCCATTGCCACTTATCTTTCTAATTTTCGAGTTGTATATTGGGATATATGAACTGATTCCTATGGACTGGTTTTGGGCATGTTGATGAAACCTAGATTAAGTGTCTGACTTGTGAGTATTCAGCTTGGAAGCAATTTTAGCCATTTTTTTGGACTGAATTGGTATGAGTGATCTTCTGCAAAGTTGAAGAGGAAGAAATTATCTTGAAAATTAGATATGGAATATAATTTTTAGAGGTCAGAGTTGGGAGTTATGATTTTGCAAAAACTGATCCTGCATTAGGATGTGAATGGCTGATTATGGCAGTAACTAGCATGATAGTTTTGAAATTGTTAGAAATTAAATTGGAAATTGAGTTCTTCATCAAAATTGAAGTTTGAGAATTTATCTTTTCAGGGATATAAAGTTCAGATTTTTCTGACTTGTGTACAGGGAGTTATGCTTGTTATAAGTTTACTGCTCAAATTGAATGATTTCAGGGACAGCAACATTGAGTGAATTAATTGACTTGTTTAGTAATGGAATTTGATTTTGAGTTGTTCATGAAAGTTGTATATGACATTGTGAACTTATTGAGCATATTTATGTGGTAATTTTTGGCTGAAGAATCTGAGAGTTATGGAAATTTCAATATACTGTCTGTTTTAATGGGATTTGAGTAGGCAGTAGATTTGAAGGGATTTTTGACACCCTTAAGGGTGAAATTGATTTTTATGGTCTGCTTGAGAATTGTAGAGGGTTTCCTGAGCTTTCCAACGAGATATAGTTGGAAATTTTCTGAATTGTGTGCAATGAATTATGGGTGTTGAAAATTGATTTGGAAATGAAAAAAAAAATGGAAATGGACACGCCTGGGTCACTAGGCGACGCCCGCCCCTAGTGATTTGAGGCGTTGAGGCAGCGTCGCTAGGCGGCGCCGCCAAGCGACGAGGCTGAATAAGTCAGCCCCGCTGGGGCGAGACGTCGCCCCCAGCGAGGCTGACTCTCTTTTTTTTTATTATTATTTATTATTTTATTATTTTTATTTGTTAATTGATAATTTGGGATTTCATGCTTCTTTTGTCAATTTCTTTTCCGTCCGACGTCCGATTGACCTGATTCTTGAGGCATCGGATTCGTTGATCATTTAATTTCATTTTGTGAGAAATTAGGAATTTTTGGACGGGAAATTGACGTGGCCCCGGGTAACGGAGCCTTTAATCTTTATTTTGTTTAATTGGGGACCTATAGAGGTCCGAATTGCATGCCGTCGGCCGCCAATAGGTTTCTAATTTTTAGACGGATTTTGTTATGGGAAAATTTGGATTTAGGGCCGGAAAATTCATGAACATGCATATTTTACCTACATGTGCACAATTGGCATCTGTAGTGACTCGTTCTTTCTCTGTTTCTTATAGAGGCCCAAGTGGAGCGTCGTCCGACCGACGGGGCGGACACTTCCCGGCGTTAGCTCGGAAGTAATCGGTGAGTAACCTAGTTGGTTTCTCAACCTTGTGTGTTTATTAATTATATGCATTGATTGCCATGAGGAAGTAAGGATGGATATATGTGATTGATTGATTTGATTGATTTCGGACCATGGGTGTTCGAAATATTGGATTGTGATATTGAAGTGCAAGTGAGAATAAGTGCGTAAGAATGCATTAGTAAATTGGATTGTAAATGTGGTAGTGAAACGAAAGGTAAATGCATGGGAATGAAATACCGGACTGAAAGTCCGAGAACATTGGAAAATGATCAGAAATAGTAATTAATTGGAATTGGAAATAGAAATGCGATAATTGGAAATTGGAAAATGACATGTGCATTCATGCATAGTAAATGATCAGATAATGGCAGTTGTGACCGGTGTCGCCACCGATTTGAGCTTTAAGCTCAACGCACGAGGCCTCGTGTCTAACGTATTCGAGCCTCGGCTCGATGATCGAGGCTATGCCTAACGTTTGGGCTTTAAGCCCAATGTTTGAGCCAATGGCTCAACGTATATGAGCTCAAAGCACGGTCACAACAACGAAAGAAAATGAAAGAGTCACATGCACTTTGCATAAATGAATGTTTAATGTGAATTGTGTGAAAGGCTTATTGCCTTATAAAATGTGAAATTGAATGCCTGTGATTTCTTGTTTATGATATATATACAATATTGTGTGATTGTGTGGATATGCATGAGTTGGGTGAACCATCGATGATGGTTTCTCACCGAGTTCACAAACTCACCCAACATTGCATCTATTTTTCAGAAATGGAGAGTACCCGTTGGACACACGGAGTATCGTCTCATCGCTAGCAAGATGTAGTATCGGTCGGGATTAGTGTCGTCGTGATATCTGCATTAGTGTATTAATTTGGTATTTAGTAGGCCCAATTGTTTACATGTAATTGTATAGAGTGATCGAGCACTAATGAGTGCTAAAAATGATTGAAATTGTTTTATCAGTGAAATGGTTTAATCTTTGAAAGTGTTTTGTTATAATTGGGCCAAGTCAATGTTTGTTTTGCGCACTCTAATGTTTTTGAAAGAAAAAAATGTCATACGATTTTTGTTAATAAGGTAATGAATGTTCTAGTACGCCACCCTCGCGGGTCACGGGCTCGGATATCACCATGGATATCGGGTTCGGGTCTCGTCGGGAGTGGGGTGCTACAATAAATCTTCTTTCAAAGAAGAATTTCCCTAAATTGAGTTAAGTTGATCAGACGATTCAATTTAAGAGTGATCAATGACGAAACAAATTAGAAAAGAATATGTAATAAGTCAAAAGTGAATAATGGAGTCATATCTTAAGCAGAGACTTGGGCATAAGAAGTGGAATATGTTACTGAGAGTGTATGCATTTTTTTTGATGTAAAGTATCCAATCACGTGAGTGGATTTTTAAAATTCAAGGTGACACTATTACAAATGTAGCATCCCACTCCCGCAAGTCCCGAACCCGATATCGACGGTGATATCCGAGCCCGCGACCCACGAGGGTGGTATGCTAGAGCAGTCAATGCAGTTCAAAACTCGGTAATACATTTTTTTTTTCAGAACCAATCGAGTGCGCGCAAACATTTTCAATCAAAATATTCTTGTACTTCCAAGCTAATGCCGGGAAGTCTCGGCAACGTCGGTAGGTCGACGCTCCAACTGTACCTCTATAATAAACAGAAAAGAAATCGATCACTAACTCTTCAATCCGAACTAGTAATAATGCACATGTGCGTGATAAATGCATGTTCATGAGATTCCCGACCCTAATCCAGTATTTTCTATCAGAAAAAAAAAATCCGTTTAAAAATAAGAAATCTGCTGGCGCTGACGGCGCTCAAGTTGGACCTCTATAGGTCCCCAATTAAATAAAACAGTGAGTAAAGGCTCCGTTATCCGGGCCCACGTCAATTTTCCGTCCAAAAATTCCCAATTTCTCACCAATTGAAATTCAATATTTTACTAATCCGATGCCTCAAAAATCAGGTCAATCGGACGTCGGACGGAAAAGAATTTGACAAAAGAAACCAAAATTCAAATTAACCAATTAATATCTCTATATATATAACCCTTATTCCCTTCTTTATTTTCCTGATTTCAAGCCAACTTTCAACACCAATAAATCCTAGCACACAACTCAGAAAAATACAAATCATGCCTTGTTGGAAAGATCATGAAACCCTCTACAATTCTCATGAAGACCATGAAAATCAATTTCACCCCTAAAGGTGTCAAAAATCCAATCACACCAACTGCCTACACAAAACCTATCACAACAGGACAGTACCTTACCAATTCCATAACTCACTGATTCTTTAGTTAAAAATTACCACAAAAATATGAGCAATCAGTTCACAATGTTATCTACAACTCTCATGAACAACCCAACATCAAATTCACTTGCTAACCACCTCAAACAATTCACTGAATATTGTTGTCCCTGAAATCATGCAATCTGAGCAGTAAATTTATAACCAACTTAACTCCCTGTATACAAGTCATTAAAATCAGAGCTTTATATCCCTGAAAAGATAAAATCCCAAACTTCAATTCTTCCTGAAATAACCAAACTCCAATTCAGCCTCTAACATTTTCAAATCTGTCATGCAAGTTTCTGACCTAAACAACACTTAACATCACAATATAGGTCCAGATTTTGAAATTCCATATTTCCCACATCTGACCTCCAAAAAGTATAAGCCATATACCATTTTCAAGATCAATCTGACATATAAAACTCTTCAGTACAATGCAAACCCCAAATCAAATCACAAAAAATCCTAAAATTCCTCCAAACCCGAATGTGCACTAAATGTGCCAATCCAGCTAAGTTTCAACCAATGCATAAAAACAGTCATCAGTAATCAGGTCATATCTCCCAATATACAACTCGAAAATTAACAAGATCAGTGGAAATGGAAAGATAACTCAATAGGCTACAACTTTCATGAAGACCATTTTCCCTAATCCCATACCAATTAATTTAGAAAATTAGCAAAACTCATTTGACATATTTGCGGGTACTGTTCCCAGACCCAAAACAGAAACTTTCCATGCCAATTTTCGACCTTCTAACATTAAAATTTACCAACACCTATTTCACACTAAAATGAAGCCAACATCCCAAAGTTTCAGTGGGCACAAACCTTGCCTCAATTGGATAACCACACAATTAGTTATGATCAAAACAATACAGTGGGCAACAATCCATTTTCCAGCTTTATTTCTCCAATACACGTCCTATCATTTTCAATGCCAATAACACATCACTAAGCATCCAAATGGGCACAAAATCAGTACCTACAATATTCTTACATTCACTAGGAATACCCATCTCAATTTGGCAGCACCTACTTCTTAAGTTATTTGCAAGATTAGTCATCCATGGTCAATTCAAAATCAAGCCATAACCACTTCTATCCTACTTCTTTCAAGTCATCCTTAACCTAGCTTTATACCCATCAATTCAAACACTACTTGGCATCAAAGTAAGGCTTCAATAATCATAATAAATGCATCAAAATCCCCATTAAATGTATCTCTCCACCATGATTCAAAGCATAATTAAAACTAACAAAACAACTTACCTACTTAAGCTTCCAATTTTCCACTCTTTCAATCTTTCAATTCTCTTCACTTCTTTCTTTCCTATTCTTTCTAACCACTTCTTCTAACACCAAGCAAGAGCAAGGTCTTCATGGCAAGAACATAGCTTGGTTTCATGGAGGAACTCTTAAGGTTTTAGGTTACTTTGGTGAGAGAAGGAAGAAAATCGATGGAGAGAAGTGAAAGCATGAAGTAGGGTTCGGATGAGTGGGTTAAAAGCAAAGAAATGTTGGTCTTTCACTCTTTCACTTATACACAACCGAGAAAGGAAGCTTGACAAAAGACAAAACCCATTAAAGCATTAGGGACAAGTGGCATAAGATGGAAGAAAATGACAAAATAGCAATAGGTCTCCTTAAGACTTCGCAATTTATTTCATTTAATCTCCCAATATGCCATGTTCAAACACTAAATCATCCACAAATTGTATTGATCCAACTAGAATTCACTTTGCAATAGGATCACCTCTAATCAACATTCCATTTCTGTCATTGAATACTTTACACTCTCGTACACACACAATGCATAATACCTCAGTAGTATGCCGAACTCCAATTCACACTTTGATTTAATACATACATACTCTCGTTTTATTCTAGTCATTCTCATTAGTCTTGCTACCGTCATTATACTATTCACGACATTCTCGTCAGCCAATTGGTGTCCCTATTGCTTTTCAATCATTCTTGAGCACTACCTCAATCAGAACATTTTTATGCCATATTAAAGATCAAAACATTCCTTGCACTAAGGTCCCATGCGACAGTCACCTAAACACTTCTTCAACACCTATTCAGTAATTTACACATCACTAGAACATATTTCATCTTATACGGAGACCAATTAATCACCTATACCATTTAGACTTTCACCAAACTCCTCTCTATTTATATTGATCCTCAAATAGAGGACTGATTCCATAATCATTCTTTATTTCTTCTCATACTTTAATCCATTATAACCCTTACACTTATAGCCACTATACTCATTTCCCGATCATCTCCTCTATGCTTTCCATGTATCTTACACATACGTTTTATTACTCACGATCAACTTTACTATCCAATAGATACTCCCCACGGTAAATGCGACTACTCTTTCCTATATCACTATCATTGTTTCATTTTCCACATATCATTGAACTATATGTCTCATCATTTTATTTTCATATCCGTCACATGCAGGCTTAACCTTGTAAAGTCATAACAACTCGACTTATACACTGTCATCTACTTATTACTACGTATCTCATTATTTTCCTCAGTATTCACAATCCCCAATACTTGACAAATCCGTTAATACAACTCCACTGTATCTTCATCCATTTATCTACTTTACCCATCCATTACCATTTCTGTGTCTAAATCCACATATTCCACCAATCCAACATTTCCCGATATACAATCAGTCACAATTGTCAGTCTATCTTTTTCCCTTACGATTTTAGTATACTGATTTCCAAACCCTTATCACAGTATTCGCATAATCATTTCAGTCTCACGCATATGCGCTCATAATCATAACCGTTTCACGAGTTCATTTCAGTCTATCTGTACATTTTGATCTCACCATGTCTACTTTTTCTTACCCTACTAGGTACTCTTTCAGTTCTAGGTAAACCATTACGGTACAATATTGCTCTTATTACAATCTCACTATCATCATCTCTCTATGATATCTACTGATGTCTAACACCAATAGGTGTAGTACAATGAATCAATATTTGCCTAATCGAACCATTTACGTTTTACTCAGTTTCAATATTTCCCATTTCATTGCATCTACAAATGAGCTCTCACCCGAACTTTAACTTTTACTACGGCCTATAACCAATATACTTCTCATATTTCCAATGGACCTCTCCCAGTTCTAGACATATTCGTTCTCTGTCGTCGTAATCTTTCCTTAATCAGTCATACACACCACAATACATTAAAATTCTCATTAGTTACGTTTCCTTTTTCCCATTCCTCATTGCTCAAACACATTCATGGGTTCACTTTCTAATACGGTCTCACTTTTCTCTCACTTAGTCACTTAACACGTAGGCACACGTAGGATTTATCCTCGTGCGTCTCATACTAGGGATCGATTACCACGATGCCGCAACGACACGACTCAAATGCATGCAATTTGACCTATGTTTTGATCGTGCCCGGATACATTACGCATCTTGGGCTCGATACATAAATGTAGCATCCACTCCCGCAAGTCCGAACCCGATATCGACGGTGATATCCGAGCCCGCGACCCACGAGGGTGGTATGCTAGAGCGATCAATGCAGATTCAAAACTTCGGTAATACATTTTTTTTCAGAACCAATCGAGTGCGCAAACATTTTCAATCAAAATATTCTTTCAAGACTATATTACAAATCTTGGGCCCTTTACATTAACAAGACACGCCGCGGAAATACAATTTATACATAATTCAAAATGATACAAATGCGGGACGTGAACCGATCCCGACTCAAACACCGACTTTCTTGCCAGTAAATCATACTCCCATCTCACCGACGGGTACTCTTCAATTCTGAAAAATAGTTGCAATGTTGGGTGAGTTTGCGAACTCGGTGAGAAACCATCATCGATGGTTCACTCAACTCATGCATAGTCAATCAAGATACCAATTATCATACATGATCACAATTCATAAATGCAATACTGTTCACATTAATCATACCACTTATGCAATGCACATGAGACCCTTTCCATTTTATTACGTTGTTGTGACCGTGCTTTGAAATCGCCCCGATGGCGGGCACATTGCGTTGAGCGCTGGCTCGAAAACATTGGGCTTGAAGCCCTAATACATTGAGCCTGAGGCTCTAAATACGTTGGACCTGAGGTCCTGTGCGTTGAGCTGAAAGCTCTCATATACGTTGGGCGTGATATGCCCTGATACGGTGGTTGCCTGGCCACAATCGCCTTTATCTCGATCATACCATTATGCATGAATGCCTATGCTCCAATTCCCATTTACAGTCAGTTATAATTCAATGACCACGTTTCCATTTATATGTCAATGCTATTTGCCCTTTCTTGTATCATACCATATCATATTAAAGACACATCCAATGTATAGAAACCAACAATTAACACTTCAATATCGATTACCCATTCCCTCGGACCTTTGGTCCGAGATCCCCCATTCACAAACAGTTACACACAAGTAGCACTTCTTAAGGAATATATATATATATATATATGGAATTTGGAGTTACTTGGGATTGGTTATAGGCTGGATACATCCAGAAGTTGCGAAAGCTCAAAATATTGGAGGAAAAACGTATGAGTTATAAGATTGATAATTGTAAAAGGAGATATTTGGAAAAAAATTTATAAATTGAGTATTGATTGTATCGCTTCAATCTGGAGACTTGGCAATCTGTATAGAAATGTTCCAGTAAATGTTATGATACAGTCTGATGAAATTGTGTGAAGTGATTTTGTGTGCATAGGGACAAGTATAATCGCATGGGCTGCTTTGTGACTAGTGATTGAAATATATTGTACTAGCTATTGTTTGGAAAAAAAATTGGAGACTCTATTCGTACAAAAATGTGTTTAGAGGTAGCCATGATACGTATAGTGATAATGATTAAGATAAATTGAACCGACGTTGATAAAAAGGTATTGGAGACTTTAGATTCCTATAAGGATACATTGTGTTAATTCGAGGAAAAAGATGGGCATGAATGACTACTATACTGACAATTTTGAAATAAACAGAAAATTTTGCCTACTAAATTCACATAGTGAATAGTTGCAAGGAACAAATTACAGATATTGGGATTTCCAATGAATGTCAAGTAGATTATGGGTAAGTGTGCAGTGTTTCTGGAAAATGGAGATACTGGATAAGGGTAAGAATGTTAATAATGCAGGAGTTTAAGTAGTGAATATGCAAGTCAAATCAGAATTACAATAGCGAATGATTCAAAGAAAAGGTAGGTGTACCCGATAAAAAGTGCTAGACGTGAAAAGTGAAATTGTTTATAGATTTGAATGGTCAACAGGCACAATGCGTAAGTGGTTTAGGTTTCATAGGGTTATAACCATGTTATAGAGTTCTGATTTACTGTAGGGAAATACTGCTACACTGCACAATGCTTATCGGGTGTCAAAGACCAATATGGATTTGAGACTGTGATGTGAGAGACAAAGGAAAGTAACTTAGGAAAACTGAATGGGTTAGTGGAGGTAAAACCGGATCGGACAAATGAATTAGCGTAAAGTACATATTCGAATAGAGTGTGTGAATTCAAAAGGGAAGTGAAGGGACAAGGACAAGATAAATGATGTTATTGTGTGTAACACCTTGAATAGATGTACACAATGGAATATATGAATTAGTTTGTATGTTACTGGAGAAAAAAAAAAAATATTGGATAGTAGTGAGAATAAGACAATATTAGTAATCTAGACTGAATGACTAACACGTGATAAGTGAACGGGTTCGGAAATAAGGAAATGAATCATAGCATCGGAACAAAAGGTAATAGCTATTCTGAAAATGGTAAATGAGATAGTTAAGAGAATGAGATCGCCAATTGACAGTCTTGTGGAGTCTGTTTACCGTGACAAGTGATAAGGAATTAGCCAAATAAGTGATGGAACTCTCACTGACGGGGTACTCTTCAATTCCTGAAAAATAGTTGCAATGTTGGGTGAGTTTGCGAACTCAGTGAGAAACCATCATCGATGGTTCACTCAACTCATGCATAGTCAATCAGTATACCAATTATCATACATGATCACAATTCATAAATGCAATACAGTTCACATTAATCATACCACTTATGCAATGCACATGAGACCCTTTCCATTTTTATTACGTTGTTGTGACCGTGCGCCTGAAACTGTCCCAGTGACGGGCACATTGCGTTGAGCATCCGAACCCTACTTCATGCTTTCACTTCTCTCCATCGATTTTCTTCCTTCTCTCACCAAAGTAACCTAAAACCTTAAGAGTTCCTCCATGAAACCAAGCTATGTTCTTGCCATGAAGACCTTGCTCTTGCTTGGTGTTAGAAGAAGTGGTTAGAAAGAATAGGAAAGAAAGAAGTGAAGAGAATTGAAAGATTGAAAGAGTGGAAAATTGGAAGCTTAAGTAGGTAAGTTGTTTTGTTAGTTTTAATTATGCTTTGAATCATGGTGGAGAGATACATTTAATGGGGATTTTGATGCATTTATTATGATTATTGAAGCCTTACTTTGATGCCAAGTAGTGTTTGAATTGATGGGTATAAAGCTAGGTTAAGGATGACTTGAAAGAAGTAGGATAGAAGTGGTTATGGCTTGATTTTGAATTGACCATGGATGACTAATCTTGCAAATAACTTAAGAAGTAGGTGCTGCCAAATTGAGATGGGTATTCCTAGTGAATGTAAGAATATTGTAGGTACTGATTTTGTGCCCATTTGGATGCTTAGTGATGTGTTATTGGCATTGAAAATGATAGGAAGTGTATTGGAGAAATAAAGCTGGAAAATGGATTGTTGCCCACTGTATTGTTTTGATCATAACTAATTGTGTGGTTATCCAATTGAGGCAAGGTTTGTGCCCACTGAAACTTTGGGATGTTGGCTTCATTTTAGTGTGAAATAGGTGTTGGTAAATTTTAATGTGAGAAGGTCGAAAATTGGCATGGAAAGTTTCTGTTTTTGGGTCTGGGAACAGTACCCGCAAATATGTCAAATGAGTTTTGCTAATTTTTCTAAATTAATTGGTATGGGATTAGGGAAAATGGTCTTCATGAAAGTTGTAGCCTATTGAGTTATCTTTCCATTTCCACTGATCTTGTTAATTTTCGAGTTGTATATTGGGAGATATGACCTGATTACTGATGACTGTTTTTATGCATTGGTTGAAACTTAGCTGGATTGGCACATTTAGTGCACATTCGGGTTTGGAGGAATTTTAGGATTTTTTGTGATTTGATTTGGGGTTTGCATTGTACTGAAGAGTTTTATATGTCAGATTGATCTTGAAAATGGTATATGGCTTATACTTTTTGGAGGTCAGATGTGGGAAATATGGAATTTCAAAATCTGGACCTATATTGTGATGTTAAGTGTTGTTTAGGTCAGAAACTTGCATGACAGATTTGAAAATGTTAGAGGCTGAATTGGAGTTTGGTTATTTCAGGAAGAATTGAAGTTTGGGATTTTATCTTTTCAGGGATATAAAGCTCTGATTTTAATGACTTGTATACAGGGAGTTAAGTTGGTTATAAATTTACTGCTCAGATTGCATGATTTCAGGGACAACAATATTCAGTGAATTGTTTGAGGTGGTTAGCAAGTGAATTTGATGTTGGGTTGTTCATGAGAGTTGTAGATAACATTGTGAACTGATTGCTCATATTTTTGTGGTAATTTTTAACTAAAGAATCAGTGAGTTATGGAATTGGTAAGGTACTGTCCTGTTGTGATAGGTTTTGTGTAGGCAGTTGGTGTGATTGGATTTTTGACACCTTTAGGGGTGAAATTGATTTTCATGGTCTTCATGAGAATTGTAGAGGGTTTCATGATCTTTCCAACAAGGCATGATTTGTATTTTTCTGAGTTGTGTGCTAGGATTTATTGGTGTTGAAAGTTGGCTTGAAATCAGGAAAATAAAGAAGGGAATAAGGGTTATATAGATAGAGATAGTAATTGGTTAATTTGAATTTTGGTTTCTTTTGTCAAATACTTTTCCGTCCGACGTCCGATTGACCTGATTTTTGAGGCATCGGATTAGTAAAATATTGAATTTCAATTGGTGAGAAATTGGGAATTTTTGGACGGAAAATTGACGTGGGCCCGGATAACGGAGCCTTTACTCACTGTTTTATTTAATTGGGGACCTATAGAGGTCCAAATTGAATACCGTCGGCAAAGCAGATTTCTTATTTTTAAACGGATTTTTTTTTTCTGATAGAAAATACTGGATTAGGGTCGGGAATCTCATGAACATGCATTTATCACGCACATGTGCATTATTACTAGTTCGGATTGAAGAGTTAGTGATCGATTTCTTTTCTGTTTATTATAGAGGTACAGTTGGAGCGTCGACCTACCGACGTTGCCGAGACTTCCCGGCATTAGCTTGGAAGTACAAGTGAGTAACCTAGTTGGTTCCTCGACCTTTATGTGTTTACGATTTTGCAATTATGCCATGTGTGGAGATAATGGAAGGTTTATGTGTGTTTGATTTTGATTGATTTCGGACCATCGGTGGATGTAGAAATCCTGATAAAATCGGACCCATTCTAGTCCGATAGTCCTAATTTAAATCTCAAAAATAATATGTCCCATATGGCAGTGCCATTTGATAGCAATTTTATTAAAAGCTTAAGCGGCTCGCCACTTGACAATTTTTTCGGTCAATCCGAATTTCCGGAATTTCTCCAATTATTTTTTGACAATTACCTAAATTACCCAAAATTGTAAAACACTTAACAGTTCACTCCATATAATTTTTCAAACACGAAAACCATGTTTTCCAAACAAAAACACCTTTAGGCCTTAGACCGGCGATTTTGTCAGTTCGGGAATTTTCTCCGGAAAATTCCAGAAAAATTCCTGAAAATCCCATAAAATATAAAACAATTTTTGGCGCACTCCGAATAAGTTTTCAAATACAAGTATCCCATAAATTTCACAAAAGATCTCCATTTGAAACCCAAGCCGGGAAATGTCATGAATGCATGTACAGTCATTTCATGTGCACGATTGCCACTGTGTAGCAATCCTATCATGCATAAGCAGTTCTATGAAATCCCAATCTATCCCATCCTATGGCAATTTTACCATCTTACCCTTCCAGTAGGGGGTGGGATGTTACAACAAATGTGAGGAGAATATAGGTCCATATTATATTTGATGTGAATATGTCCAGGAGATCCAAAGTGAATATGAGGAATGTAATACCAACACACAAAGTGAAGCACGCAAATAAATTGAATGCGTGGAGGAACTAGTACGAATGAATAGTCGTTTGAGTAAGTCAATGTGAATTAAAAGAAATCGAATAAAAAGAGAAAATCATTAGAGACAAGAAGTCAAGTAGGAGGCTGAAAATGACATGAGACAATATTACTTTCATTGAGGAATTAGTCACCTAAAAAATTGCAAGAAATTAACACAAGGAAAAATTTGAGTGATATCTGTTGGAGTTAATGATACCCCAATAGCATTATGATATTGAAGATTCGAATGATCCAAGAAAAATTGTATTAATTAGTGACTATGATCATAGATGATATTTTGAGTATATTTGAAAAGTAAAAAGGGGTGCTTTGAATATTTGAGGAATATGACACTGACGATAATAATATCATTTGGATTTGGAGATTATATAGTATATAATGAAGTTTCGCATAAAAGATTCAGATGCAATCTGTTGTAATAGTAAAAATTAGTTTTTGATATGTGATAACTTGCATTTTGTCATGTTAATTCTTTGTATTTTATATTCTTTTGGTAGGCTTTTGTGATGTTTTGCTTATGTTTCTATAGTAATTCGTGTCTTTGTATGTTCTAGGTGATGAAATACCAAAGTGATGCAATGTGGAGTGAAATTGGCTAATCTGGAACTGAAGAGGATTTCAACTTGATCATGTTGAAGGTAACACAGTTCTGGCAGATTACTACCTGCAAATTTTGACTTGATTACCTTAGGATTTGGGCCTTAATAACACAGCCCTCTTTGTTGAAGAAGTCAAGTTATGTTGAAGCCATTGAAGTCTTATTTGACATTTAATTGGGCCCCACTTTGTTCATTAAAACAAAAGACCATTAGAGGGGGCCCACTTCATTTAATGAGAAAAGAAAAACCTAGAGAAAGGGAGGGGGGGGGGGCTAAGTGAGACTCACTAAGGAGATTGACAGCGGTAGCTTTTGGAAAGAGGAGGTGACCCTTATTTGTCTTGTGAAGCATAAGAGAGATTTATTTTTATCACCATTAAAGGAGAGTGGACAACAGCTTTTTAGGGATTATTTTTTTATCAAATGAAAAGATGATAGTGGAAGACGACAGCAGCTTTGGAGAGAATATTTGATATTTTTATCACATAAAAGGAAGAGCGTGGACAAAGGTTGGAGGTGAGTTTCTGCTGGAGTTGATTTGGTCGCAAGCTTGTGGACGTTATGTGTGAAGAACTCCAATATTAAATGGTCAAATCAACTATAGTAGATAAAGAATAG
Organism: Erythroxylum novogranatense; assembly: GCA_029891385.1. Lineage (NCBI taxonomy): Eukaryota > Viridiplantae > Streptophyta > Magnoliopsida > Malpighiales > Erythroxylaceae > Erythroxylum > Erythroxylum novogranatense. Next base: position 39,849,463 of record CM057229.1, on the reverse strand, counting down.
TTATGTGTGGCTAATCTTTTAGCGCTAGATAAGGTACTTTAGGTTTGATTCATGTAGTTCATGAGATTCCTTTGATTTAATTGTTTTCGTTTATCTATTATGTTTATTTAATCTCTGCACTTTAATCAATTTATTATCGCCGTGTTTGTTGATTAATGAGACCTGTTAATTGATCGACTTGGTGATAAATTGCCGAATAGATTAGTTAATCCGTGATTGATGTCTATCAAAGTGGCGAATTAATTTCAATTAAGAAATTAATAAGATTAAATAATTTAGTCTAAATAGATTGCGGCTTTTCCGATTTTGTTGGTTAAGACAAGGGTCCATTAGAGCCTACAGCTACCATACATTATATTATGCGGAGCTTTACTCGGGAATAATCTAATTAGTTAAAGTAATAATCTACAGAGCTTTACTAGGAGTTATCGAATAATTATGAATGGATTAGTTGATATGTGCTTGTAGCGCCCCCTTACCGTAGGGTACGCACCGGGACGCCCGTAGGTCATTCCGATACATATCCTACAATAAGGGTGCACCACTAGAACAATCACTACAATATTTCATATGGCATCACAATAAACATCAGTATCACAATCACAAATTGAACTGAAATTTGCTTTCTCATTTCATTCCATTGAAACCATAAATGTACAACTGCTACTGATGACTGTCTGTACAAATCCAAAAGGAAACTAAAACAACTCCTAACTAGGTCATTCCCAAAAGTCCCAGCTGACCCACCTTTGTGCCATACTTCTCTTGCCAACTCAATCCACAAGGCAGGAAAAGTCTCACCCTCTGGAGCTAGGAGCCTACTATCTCTGTCCTGAAAAATATTTGCAATGTTGGGTGAGTTTGCGAACTCAACAAGAAACCATCATCGATGGTTCACTCAACTCATACATATACAACCAATTCACAGAATATCACATAGTAACACATTCGGAAATATTACATGCATTATCATTTCATAAATATAAGGCGTTTCGCCTTTCACACAGTCCATATCTAATTATTTGTATATGCAATGCACATGTGACACTCCCCATTTTATTACGGTGTTGTGACCGTGTGCCTGATCTGTCCCAAAAATGGGCTCATTGACGGTGAGCCTGTGGCTCTGAATTTACGGTGGGCTTGAAGCCCTGATACGGTGAGCCTCTGGCTCTGAATTACATTGGGCTCGAGGCCCTGCTGCGTTGAGCTTTAAGCTCTGAAATACGGTGGCTGCTTTGGTCACAACTGTCATTATCTGAACATGCCTTTATGCATGAATGCATATGTCTCAATTTACAATAGTTGTGTCACAACATAATGCCATATGTCCCAAATCGCATTAAAACCAAGTAATTACAATTAACACACAATTGACACTTCGATATTAAGTTCCCGATATTTCGGACACCTATGGTCCTAAATCAATCAAAATCAAACACATAAACCCTCCATTATCTCCACATGGCATAAGCACATAATTTTAAACACACAAAGATTGAGGAACCAACTAGGTTACTCACCTCTAAACTTCCGAGCTAATGCCGGGAAGTCTCAGCCACGTCAGTGGATCGACACTCCAATTATGCCTCTAAAACAATCAAAATACACAAACATTACCAATTGCTCAATCACAATAGTCAATAATGCACTTGCAGTGATTAAGATGCGTACTATACATGTTTATGACAATTTCGGTACCATCCCCAAATGTTTCCATCTCAACTCTTTTTCTCTAAAAGATCGAAATTCATAGACTCCAGAAGTCATTTAATGTAATTTAGAACTCCACAAGTTACATTCCAATATATGAGAACTATCTTCATATCGAAATCATATTCACTATTCACTATTCAATTTCCATCCAAAATCGACAACTTTCGAAATTAATTCAGAACTTCCATTCCTATAAAATTGCAGTTCTTAATATCTAAATTGCAATAAATCAAGAACCAATTCATTAAGGCTAAAACCTCAAAACTTATAATTCACTCTCGGAGAAAAGGCATCTTCGACGCGGTGCAAGGTTGCTTTCATGCGAGATCCTCGGCATACGCCTGTAAGTGGCGTATCAATGGCCAAGATCGCTAACGCGCTTCATGCATGGCGTCTGAAAGAAAAATTGCTCGCCGAGGTATGCGAAAGGAAAATTGCTCGCCGCGGCGTGCAACTCCAGAAACACGCCCGAAACCCAGATTTCCTCCTTCTGTTAAATTTTAATCTAACTATTCTCCTTCAAATACTCCCAAAACAACTTAATACACTCAAAACAACTAATCCCTAAACTCAATTCCATCAAATAACCATTATCCCTCATTTACCAAAACAAAACAAGGTAAAATCATCAACTCATATCATCTGAAACCTATACATTTCCAATTCATCAAATACTCTAATCAATCATCAATATATTCCAATTAATCCACAAATTAAACTATCCAAAGCAGAAAGAGTAAGAACTTACTTGATTTAACCTTGAAATTATTCAAAAAAAAATCTCCAACCCTACTAACTCAAACACACCCACGGTTGTCACCCATTTCCTCACCACTCATCATCTTCTCCAACTCAAAGCTTAAGGATAGATTAATGTTGGGACCCGATCCGAGAATCGGATCCCAACCAAAAAAGTGAAAGACGAAAACTAAAACGAAGTGGCAGATAGCTAAAAGGAATAACAAAATACGGAATCAAAGGAACATAAGGCGGAAGCAAAATCATAAGCGAAAGCGAAGAATGACATTTACAATACGAAAGCAAATCCAATCTTAATGCGAAAGAATTGGAAGCAAATCAAAACGAAACATACATCGGATCAAATCTACTTGAAACCAATTTCTGAAATCTGTGAACAAATATCAAAGAAAACGTTTGCGTTGGAAACTTTCAGACTATCGGTCTAAACTAATCCAAATCTGTGTACTTTTTTTTTCTTTCCTTCTTTCTTTCATTTTCATTCCATCTCTTACAAGTGACTTCAATATCCTCAATCCAATTACATCCACATACAATCGCATTATCCAATGTCTAATACACATTCATTCATATTCATATATATATCCCAATTACATTCATATCTCAATTCAATTTATATACAAAACCAATACGCACCATCCATAGCCAGTACATTTCCAATTCCATTTGGATAATCCAAATACATCATGAACTAAACATTTGCAATACACTAATCGTATTCCAAGCCATACGCCATTACTACTAATCATAAACCAAAATACACAAAGCACAATGATTCTAAATTTCTCAACAACATTCTAAACTTAACAATAATTCAATAGGAACCCATACAATCAGAATCCCTCATTTCTTTCACCCGATCTTCTTCTCATCACCTGTGGATGGGAATGAAGGGGGGTGAGCTTAAAAAGCTCGTGGGTAACAGTTTATAACAAAATACATAAGCAAAACCCTTGAAATTCTTTTTCTTTTTTGGTCTTAGAAAACATTTCTTTGAAATCCGTAAAGCACATTTTCAAAAAGTTCTTTTCTTGCTGTAGTCAAAATCGCAATTTGCAAAAAGTATGATTTTTAGGCTTTCAGCCATAAACCCATAGGTTACCAAACATGAATGCATCAACTTGACAATTCATAGATGGAATGGAAAATCACATATGCAATGCACACAATTGGCTCGAGAGTTCCATAAACACGATGAAAACTGAAGTTTACCGTCAACATGACGAGTCCGATTTCTCAGGATCTTGTGGCCTCAAAAGGGCAGCCGGAAGAAGGCTATAGGTCATCATGCACGAGACTAATGAAACAGGTTCTCTCTTGCCCAAACACAATCAATCTATGCTCAATATCATTTATCGAATGATCTTTTCTGAATATACGAAATGCCATGAAATTTTTCGAGGCATAGCACAAATGTATTTTGCAATTCATCAAAAGTTCATGTATTGAATCAATAATGATTTTTCAAATCATTCATACAATGATGCAACATTTATGATGCAGTTGAAATCAGAAAATTTCTTTGTTTAAAGAAAACAGAAGTGGCTTATAAATTCTATTATAAATAGGTACCCACCTCGATTTCCTGCTTGAAACTTGTCCAATGCTTCAATTTGACCCTTGCTTCTTTCTTTCTTCCAATTGAAATTTCCCTAAACTATAATCATCCAAATTTAACATCATAATTAGCATAATCCTCAAAAATTAACTATAGGAAACCCATACTCATCATTTTTCCAAGCTATCTAAAGCAACAATTTGTAAAATCCCCAAATTCCAAAATTAGGCATAACCCTAATTAATTTCCATCCAAAATCGATCCCATTCAAATATGTAATCTCCAAAAATTAACTTTAGAATTCACAAACCCATACCCATTCCAAGGTATCTAAACCAAAAACTCTCTAAAAGATCAAAGATCGAAAATCGACTCTTACCTTCATCTTCCCCACTTTCGGATTTTCTTGGTTTATGATGGAGCTCTCTTCATTCTCCACCTTTTTCTCTCTTGAATCAACATAGAAAGCTTGCTTGAAGACCCCTAAAAATCAACCCTAGCTCTCTCTCTTTTCTTTCTGCTTCACTCATCCGAAAGCTTCTCTCCCTTCTCTCTTCTCTCTTATTCTTTCTTTCCTTTGATTATAAGTTTTGAGCATCTCCTTCAAACAATGATAGCCCTCTTTCTTTTATAGTGTCATGTCATTTAATGAATGAGAAATGACCCATATGCCCCTCCATTTAATCTTATAAACTTAACCCTTTAAGTAAACTTCCCAAATTGCCCCTTCATTGATCTTTAAAACTGACATCTTGTCTGATTAATTCGATTAAGTAAATGAATCCATTTGACAAAACTTTCTTCTATAGAAATGTCCCACTATGTCTTACGAATCGATCGCTTCAAGAATCAAGTCGATCGGAGCTCTATATCTCAAAATATCTCAAAAATACTGAAGTCTATTCTTCAGACTCAAGACTGAACACTACACCTAACTTCTAACCCAAAATTGAAAGTCTTAGAGGCTAAATTGTAGCTCGGCTCCTTCATAACATTTGTAGCCCCATGTTTCTATTTTAATTAGCAACAAGAATCAACGAAATTGGAGCTCTACCAATCGAGATATCTCCAAAATAGTGAACACTATTCAGCCATTACAACACCAAGACTGAACACTACATCTAAATTCCGACCTGAAATTGAAAGTCTTAGAGGCTAAATTATAGCTCGGCTCCTTCATAAAATTTGTAGCCCCATGTCTATATTTTAATTTGCAACAAGAATCTGATCTATTGGAGCTCTATAACTCAATATATCTCCAAAATACCGAAGTCTGTTCGGCCATTACAAAACTGATGCTGAACACTACATCTAAATTCTGACCTGAAATTGAAAGTCTTAGAGGCTACATTATAGCTTGGCTCCTTCATAACATTTGTATCCCCATGTCTCTATTTTAATTTCTAAAAAGAATCAGATCGATCGGAGCTCTACCGATCGAGATATCTCCAAAATACTGAACACTGTTCAAACTTTTACAACCGATCAACTCACTATAATCTGAGCTATCTTTCTCCATTTAATGCCAAAACCGATCTATCTAGTATGAAAAGATAGGAAAATGTCTTAGGAATCTAACGCTTTGAAAATCAGATTGATCGGATGTCGGACGAAAAAGTTATGGCCAAAAGAGTAAAGGGAGGTAAAAGCTCGGCAAGAAAATCAGAGCTCGGCCAGGACGAAGATCGGTCGGCCAACAGAGGTCGGACCACAGAGGTCGGCCAACAGAGGTCGGCCGGTAGCCAATCTTACCTTCAAACTTCTAACACTCATAACTTTTGACTCCGAGCTCTGAATTTTACAAACTCGGTATCGTTGGAAAGATAAAAGAAAGATATACAATTTTCAAGAAGAACTCAAAAGCAAGCTTGGTCTTTAAAGGGGTCAAAAATGCGCTCGACGATGACCGATCGATAATCTCCTCATAACTTTAAACAACACCTCAACTTGTAAACATCATAACTTTTAACCCAGAACTCCAAATTTGACAAACTTGGTATCCACGGAAAGGTAAAAGAGCTCTCTACAACTTTTATAAAGGACCTAAAAATCAGATAGACCTCTAAAGGGGTCAAAAACTCTACATAAAGTGACTGGTCGATCGACTTCATACTAAACAGCATCAGAACTTCTAACAATCATAACTTTCTACTCCCTTGTTCAATATTTTCGTGCTTTATATCAATGGAAAGATAAAAACAAGCTCTACAATGTTCATGAAGAACTCCAAAGCAACTTCAATCTTTAACTAAGTTAATTTTTCAATCAAAGTTCTACCCTGTTAGCAATCACCTAAGCAATATCCAAACTTCACATTACCATAACTTCTTGCCCCGATATTGAAAAATGTCAAACTTTATGGCTATAGAAAGCTCTCAATATAATCTACAAATTTTATGAAGATCATTTCCTCAAAATCTGCCTAATCAAAAAGTCAACTTTCAAGTCAAACTTTCTATTTTCTTCAAAATTTTACACTTTCACTTTCCATTTCATGCTTTTCAACTCCATTTCAATCAACCCATTCACTTTAACTTTCATAACTCATACAAATCTACTCAAATTTCAAAGTCATCAAAACCAATCACTTCATTTCTCATCAATTTCCTTTAAGCACAATAACATCTATAACACAATTCATATCCGAAAACACTCATTGAATTCATTTTAATATTCCTAATTTCCACCGAAAGTTCAAGGTCCAACAATTCTCCCCCTCTCAAAAGAATTTCACCCTCGAAATTCCTATCTGAATAATCACCAAGTAACTTATTCTCTCAAATAATTTTCTTCGAAAGAATCATATTCAATCACTTTCTTAACTAATACCTCATCATACATATTTCTCAACTTACTCACAATTTATCACTTCTTGTATCAAATACCACCAATATCATATCATATCAATATTTCTTAATAGATTTACATAAGTCAATGGTCCAATTCTGAATAACCTAGTATGGATCAATCATCATTCAAAGTCAACCATTATCCATATTTTCCTATCAATAACCTCACCTTTCAAGTATCCTATATTACATCTCTCATATATATATATCCGAAAGGAATTTATCCAAATTCATCGTGAAATTCGAATCTTAATCTCCATTATCATAGTCTGTTATCATCAATCATGCTTTCTGCACCTTAATCAAAACATTCTTATACTCCAAATACATGTCAGGTCATTCACATCAATATCACATTCTCACTAATTCAATTATATCCATTCACTAACTCTTATCATCTTCTCATGCAAGTCACTCATACACATACGCCCATGTAAGATCCTATAACTAGGATCTGATACCATAACTGTTGGGACCCGATCTGGGAACTTGATCCTAACCGAAAAAGCGAAAGACGGAAACTAAAATGAAGTGGCAAATAGCTAAAATGAATAACAAAATACGGAATCAAAGGAACATAAGGCGGAAGCAAAATCATAAGCGAAAGCGAAGAATGGCATTTACAATATGAAAGCAAATCCAATCTTAATGCGAAAGAATTGGAAGCAAATCAAAACGAAGCATACATCGGATCAAATCGATTTGGAACCAATTTCTGACATCCGTGAACAAATATCGAAGAAAACGTTTGCGTTGGAAACTTTCATACAATCGGAATCCCTGATTTCTTTCACCCGATCTTCTTCTCATCACCTGTGGATGGGAATGAAGGGGGGTGAGCTTAAAAAGCTCGTGGGTAACAGTTTATAACAAAATACATAAGCAAAACCCTTGAAATTCTTTTTCTTTTCTGGTCTTAGAAAACATTTCTTTGAAATCCGTAAAGTACATTTTCAAAAAGTTCTTTTTTTGCTGTAGTCAAAATCGCAATTTGCAAAACGTATGATTTTTAGGCTTTCAGCCATAAACCCATAGGTTACCAAACATGAATGCATCAACTTGACAATTCATAGATGCAATGGCAAATCACATATGCAATGCACACAATTAGCTCGAGAGTTCCATAAACACGACAGAAATCGAAGTTTATTGTAAACACGACGAGTCCGATTTCTTAGGATCTCGTGGCCTCAAACGGGCAGCCGGGAGAAGGCTATAGGTCATCGTGCACGAGACTAACGAAACAGGTTCTCTCTTTCCCAACACAATCAATCTATGCTCAATATCATTTATCGAATGATCTTTTTCGAATATACGAAATGCCATGAAATCTTTCGAGGCATAACACAAATGTATTTTGCAATTCATCAAAAGTTCATGTATTGAATCAATAATGATTTTTCAAATCATTCATACAATGATGCAAAATTTATGATGCAATTGAAATCAGAAAATTTCTTTGTTTAAAGAAAACAGTAATGGCTTATAAATTCTATTATAAATAGGTACCCATCTCGATTTCCTGCTTGAAACTTGTCCAATGCTTCAATTTGACCCTTGCTTCTTTCTTTCTTCCAATTGAAATTTTCCTAAACCATAATCATCCAAATTTAACATCATAATTAGCATAATCCTCAAAAATTAACTATAGGAAACCCATACTCATCATTTTTCCAAGCTAACTAAAGCAACAATTTCTAAAATCCCCAAATTCCAAAATTAGGCATAACCCTAATTAATTTCTATCCAAAATCGATCCCATTCAAACATGTAATCTCCAAAAATTAACTTTAGAATTCACAAACCCATACCAATTCCAAGGTATCTAAACCAAAAACTCTCTAAAAGATCAAAGATCGAAAATCGACTCTTACCTTCATCTTCCCCACTTTCGGATTTTCTTGGTTCATGATGGAGCTCTCTTCATTCTCCACCTTTTTCTCTCTTGAATCAACATAGAAAGCTTGCTTGAAGACCCCTAAAAACCAAACCCTAGCTCTCTCTCTTTTCTTTCTCCTTCACTCATCCGAAAGCTTCTCTCCCTTCTCTCTTCTCTCTTATTCTTTCTTTCTTTTGATTATAAGTTTCGGGCTTCTCCTTCCAAAAATGACAGCCCTCTTGATTTTATAGTGCCATGTCATTTAATGAATGAGGAATGACCCATATGCCCCTCCATTTAAGCCTATAAACTTAACCCTTTAAGTAAACTTCCAAAATTGCCCCTTCATTAATCTTTAAAACTGACATCTTGTCTGATTATTTCGATCATGTAAATGAAGCCATTTGACAAAACTTTCTTCTATAGAAATGTCCCTCTATGTCTTACAAATCTATCGCTTCAAGAATCAAGTCGATCGGAGCTCTATATCTCAAAATATCTCAAAAATACTGAAGTCTATTCTTCAGACCCGAGACTAAACACTACACCTAAATTCCGACCCAAAATTGAAAGTCTTACAGGCTAAATTGTAGCTCAGATCCTTCATAACATTTGTATCCCCATGTCTCTATTTTAATTATAAACAAGAATCAACTCAATCGGAGCTCTACCGATCGAGATATCTCCAAAATACTAAACACTATTCAGCCATTACAACACCGAGACTGAACACTACATCTAAATTCCGACCTGAAATCGAAAGTCTTAGAGGCTAATTTATAGCTCGGCTCCTTCATAACATTTGTATCCCCATGTCTCTATTTTAATTTGAAACAATAATCCGATCTATTGGAGATCTATAGCTCCAGATATCTCTAAAATACCGAAGTCTGTTCGGCTATTACAAAACTGATACTGAACACTACATCTAAATTCCGACCCGAAATTGAAAGTCTTAGAGGCTATATTATAGCTCGGCTCCTTTATAACATTTGTATCTCCATGTCTCTATTTTAATTTTCAAAAATTATCAGATCAATCGGAGCTCTACCGATCGAGATATCTCCAAAATACTGAACATTGTTCAAAATTTTACAACCGATCAGCTCACTATAATCCAAGCTATCTTTCTCCATTTAATGCCAAAACCAATCTATCTAGTATGAAAAGATATAAAAATGTCTTAGAAATCCAACGCTTTGAAAATCAGATCGATCGGATGTCGGACGAAAAAGTTATGGCCAAAAGAGTGAAGGGAGGTCAAAGCTCGGCAAGAAAATCAGAGCTCGGCCAGAAAATCAGAGCTCGGCCAAGAATTCAGAGCTCGGTCAGGTTATCAGAGCTCGGCTAGGAAATGAGAGCTCGGTCAGGATGAAGATAGGTTGGCCAACAGAGGTCGGTCGGCTAACAGAGGTCGACCCACAGAGGTCGGCCAACAGAGGTCAGCTAACAGAGGTCGGCCGGTACCCAATCCGACCTTCAAACTTCTAACACTCATAACTTTTGACTCCGAGCTCCGAATTTTACAAACTCAGTATCGTTGGAAAGATAAAAGACAGATATACAATTTTCAAGAAGTACTCAAAAGCAAGCTCTATCTCTAAAGGGGTCAAAAATGCTCTCGAAGATGACCAATCGATAATCTCCTCATAACTTTAAACACCTCAACTTGTAAACATCATAACTTTTGACCCATAACTCCAACTTTGACAAACTTGGTATCCACGGAAAGGTAAAAGAACCCTCTACAACTTTTATGAAGGACCTAAAAATCAGATCTGCAGCATCCCGTTACCGATGTGATGGGAAAATTGGTATTTGGGACAAGATAGGAATTTTTACTGCATATATTCATTGAGTATTATTTGTGGCCTTTGATTTTTGAGAAATAGATCCTTTTGCACATGCATATGCATAGTGACATGCATTCATGATTTTTCTGGCAATTAATTATGATTATGTTTTGAATGGTAAATTATGTGAGATATGAGTTATTGGGTTTGTATAGTTAATTGGAGTGAGAATTGAATTTTAGAGATTTGAAAAGTTAAATTGGAATATAGGACCTTGTGTTTTGTATTTTTGAGGATTTATAGGAATTTTTCTGAAATTTTTAGAATTATGGTTTCGGACCGGGAAAATGTCTTAGAGACTGATGGATTAGATTCCGGTTCCGAAATTGATGGAAAATGGCATGGAAAATTTAGACTTGTGAGTTTAGGAATTTTTATGATGAGCCATTGAAATTTAGAGACTGAAATTGAATGAATTTGAGGACTATAATCTATAGGTTTTAAATCAACCCTTTATATTTATACTTAAGGTTTTGAAATCAAAGAAAGGCATTCCTCCTAGGGCAAAGTTTCTTCTCCTCTTCGTTGGTGATTTTCGTTTCTCCTTGGTGTGTGACCTTTGATCATTTCTTGTTGCTACCACTCCCTACACCAAGCTTAGTTTGATTCTTAAGGAAGATGAAAAGAGTTGAGTTTTGAGGGTGAAAAATCGGTGTTGGAGCTTGTTGGAGGATTTTCGGACATTTAAGGATTTGAGCTTTGATTTGGTGAGTTTGATGTTTTTAATGTTGCTATTTATTGTTGTTTGATGTATTAATGAGTTTAAATGCTAGAGATGTGGGTAGTTGAGTGTGTTTAATGTTGGTTTATAGAGAGAGAAAGAGGAAAAATTGAGTTGGAGAAGACGAAGTCGTCCGCACGTCGTGACGCCTGCAATTGGCCTCGCCACGACGAGTCATTGATTGCTCGCCGCGACGAGCGGACTGAGACACCACGATGAGCGTGCGGATCTTCGCCGCGACGAGTGTGTTTCCACGCCGCGGCGAGCGAACCTTGTACGCCGCGACGAGCTCCAATTTTCTGATGTTGGGTGCTTTAGTTTTTGAGTTATAATTTAGGGTGTAGACTTCCAATTGAGCTGATTCTGGATTCGTTATGAACTAGAGAAAGAGGTCTACAATTGAGATAAATAATAAGAGTTCGAATTTAAATTAGCGGGTTCCCAATCATAGAAAGAGAGTCGATTTTAGTTCCTATTGTAACCTAAGAATTTCATTATGACTATGGGAGTTTAAATTGGAGACTTATGAAATTAATGGATGATATTGATCTAGTGGATAGTGAATTTTGATTATGAGGCAAGAGATTGCAGAATTGGGTTTTAGCACCGGAAAATCATGAACATGCATCGTACAACTTTGAATTAAGACATGTGCATTATCGAATTTCTTTGATTGAGCATCTAGTGATGAGAATTTGTTTAAATTGCTATAGAGGCACCGTTGGATCGTCAGTCCACGGATATTGCTGGGACTTCCAGGAAGTAGTTCGGAAGTTACAGGTGAGTAACCTAGTTGGTTCCTCAATCTTTGTGTGTTAAATGTGCTATGAATATGTGAGTTGTTTGCCAATGTGAGTGCTTGTAACTGTGAAATAGAAGTGCTGAAATTGTGAGTAAATGTTCTGAATGCGATAAATAGAATCGATTGATATATATGTTGTTGATTGTGCAAGTGTGAGTGCATGCTAGACATGATTAAAATCGGTAAATAAACAGTTGTGACTGGTGCAATTAGTGATCAGAGCTTTAAGCTCGATTATCAGTGAAAGGGCGTAAGGTCGAAAGGGAATAGTGCATACCTAGAGGGCTCTCCTATCCCTAATGTGAGCGGGCAGTAGTGCATACCCTAATGGCTCTCCTACTTGCCCAAAATGCGATTGCTGTGTAATGTGCCTAAATTGAGACAGTATTGACGCTCAGTCACAACACTGACATAAAAGGAGAATTGACATGCATTATGCATCTGACTGCGTTGTGAAAATTGAGAATGCGTGTATTATGTGATGATTGTGCAGTGATATATCTGATCTATGTTATGGTGAAAATATGTAAATTGTCTGATAGTGTTCCAAATGTTTTATCGTGTGGCTATGTGATATATCGTGTGTATATGCATGAGTTGGGTGAACCATCGATGATGGTTTCTCATTGAGTTCGCAAACTCACCCATCATTGCAATTATTTTTCAGGACAACGTTAGTAGATTCCTAGCTCCCGTGATAGACTCTTTCTACCGTGTGAGCGCGTGGACAAGAGAAGCGATGGCTCACAGGTCGGTCAGCTGGGACGAATTTTGGGATAGTCATAGTATAGACTTTTGTATCAGTTTCCTTTTTGAGATATTGTATTGAGACTGTAGGGGACTGATAGACTTGTCTATATTTCTGTTAGTAATGTGAAATGAAAGATTATTGTGGTTTTAAAATTTAGTGATTTGCATAATTCGGTTTAAATTGTATTGATGCCATGCGAGTGTTTAGTGATTGTTTTCGATAGTAGCACTTCCTTGCTGTGGGGTATGCGTCGGAACGACCCACGGGCATCCCGGTGCGTACCCTACGGTGAGGGGGCGCTACAAGATCGACCTCTAACGGGGTCCAAAACTCCACACAAAGTGACTGGTCGATCGGCTTCATACTAAACAACATCAGAACTTCTAACAATCATAACTTTCTACTCCCTTGTCCAATATTTTCGTGCTTTATATCAATGGAAAGATAAAAACAAGCTCTACAATGTTCATGAAGAATTCCAAAGCAACTTCAATCTTTAACTAAGTCAATTTTTCAATCAAAGTTCTGCCCTGTTAGCAATCACCTAAGCAATATCCAAACTTCACATTACCATAACTTCTTGCCCCGATATCGAAAAATGTCAAACTTTATGGATAAAGAAAGCTCTCAATATAATCTACAAATTTCATGAAGATCATTTCCTCAAAATATGCCTAATCAAAAAGTCAACTTTCAAGTCAAACTTTCTATTTTCTTCAAAATTTTACACTTTCAATTTCTATTTCATTCTTTTCAACTTCATTTCAATCAACCCATTCACTTTAACTTTCATAACTCATACAAATCTACTCAAATTTCAAAGTCATCAAAACCAATCTCTTCATTTCTCATCAATTTCCTTTAAGCACAATAACATCTATAACACAATTCATATCCGAAAACACTCATTGAATTCATTTTAATATTCCTAATTTCCACCGAAAGTTCGGGGTCCAACATTAAGGTGAAGAAGGAAGCAATTAAACAAGAAGAAAATGAAGAAAAGTGAGCAAGGAGGAGATCCACGAAGAAGAAGAAGAGAAGAAGATAAGCAAATGTTCTTTAAAGGAGGGAGCAAGCATCGTGGAAGACAATTCAAAGGAGTAAGGGTTTTAAACCAAGGACTTAAGGCATGTTTGGCAATTCACTTACCACATGACCAGTCCGAAAAGCCTAAATCCAATTTCTTATGTTAAATTCTCCCAAACTTCCAATGGCTCTAAGCAATAAATCCTAAAATCATAACTCTAATTTCCCAGTGCCATTGGCTAATCAATTTCGGAACCATAAATCTAATTAATTTATCATTTAGTCATTTTTTCGGTCCGGACCTATTACTCCAAAAATCCCAGAAAAATTCCTAAAAATTCTTAAAAATATAAAACACATGATCATACACTTCAATTCCATATTTCAAACCCCTAAATCTCATTTTTCACTCCAATTCAATTTTCAAAGCACAATCTACACGAAAATCACAAAATTTCCAATTTACACAATTATACTGGGAATATGTCATACATGCATGTACCTGCATATGCTAGTGCAAAAATTACCAATTATCAAAATATATATAGAGGCTAAATAATGCGCGAACATGCTAAAAAATGAATGCATGCACCTAACCCATACCAAATTACCACTATACCCATCCCATCGGTGACGGGATGTTACAGTGCTATTCACTGTCTGCTATAACTTTGTCCATAAGAATGAACAAAATTTATATTTTTGAGTCTATGATCGAGTTACAGTATCAAACGGGAGAGTACCTTGGCTAGGCTTTTCTTCATATTGTTTTCAATCTTTATTTTTAATTTCTTTCTACGTGATTTCGTGTTTTAAATTTAATCATCCCCAAATCAATTCTTTTTATATTTTTATTTTTTATTTCACACAAATAAATAATTATTACATTAGTCTCTGTGGTTCGACCCTATTCACCACTTAACTCGCTTAAGTGTTCTAGAGTAGGAATTTATTTTTGCTGGTTGATATGTATAGGATAATGAAGGTCTTATGAGTTGATTTTGATATATGTTTTAGAATTGCTATGATAGAAATTGCTTTGAGATCTTGAAGACATTAGATGTGCAAAATCATTTCTGGAAGGTAAAAAAAATGGAAGTTTGAGGAAATTGTTGAGTTTGAAAGAAATGTACAAATGAGTGCTATACTGGTAAAGGTAGTGTGTAACCTGACACTTCGAGCAGACAATTCTAAAATGAAATAGTGCAAAGTCAGATATTAAGGTTATCAAATCTAGCGTAATGAAGAGTGCAAAATGTTGAGTGAATTGGAATAATGATATGTGGTGATTGAAATAAGAAGTATATGTACCCAATAAAGATTATTAAGCAAAGAAATTGTTAGAGAAGCCTAAGTAACAACCTAAGATAAACATCCTAGTAGGAATATGCTAAGATTGTATTTTAGCTGCTAAGGATGTAGAAACAAGTGGTTGAATGTTTGAATTACCAACAGTTTTAACTGTTAGGAATATGCTTGAAGTGTATATGTTTGAGTTCATAAGAAGATGAGATTGAGGTATTATTCAAATTGACTACAGGTATAGCAATTGTTATCATAGTGACATCATTAGAAGCGATATGGGGTATGGTATGACAGAAAGGTGGTCGTTCACCCACACATTGAGATGAAGAGGGCCTAAAACGATATAAGGCCATAATAAATGTGAGATACTATTCGTGAGTGGGATGAATCTAAGATATGAGTAAGTGACTTATGAAAGATAAATGAGGTATGCGGACCAACACCGGATTTAGGAAATATAATGAAATGCACATAAAAGGTGAATGTATTAACATTGAAGAGAAGTGAATTGTCAAAGGAAAGATGAAGTGATTTTGTGAGTACGACCTTGGCAAGGTGTGCTCAGATTTAGAGAAAGGATAAGTTAAGCTATTGTGAATTGGTATGTATTAAAAAAAATTATTATGATTTAGTGTTACAGGTGAAAGGGGTTTTAGATTCAAAAATCTATGATATGTGCATAGGTTAAGAAATAATGGTATGATCAACAGAGATAGATTGACAACATACAAAGTAAAAGTTGGTAAGTAATCTAAAATATACTCATGAAATAGTAAAGATAGTGTGACAACTGAATGATTGCAGGACCTATTGGGTTATAATATTTATATCTTATTAATTATATCAAAAGGTACAAACAATTTTAATATTAAATAATAATTCATTTTATTAATAATATAATAAAATTAATAAAATGCTTAAATTACGGTCATGTTAAACTAATGAATGTATTACTAATAATCAGTATAGATAATGTTATGTATATCAAAATGTATAGTAAGTGAAAATAATACTAAAATTTAACATAGAGATTTATTTCAAAGTAGAAGAAAATTTTACAAAACTTTTAAATCATAAACAATTTTAGTAAATTTGACAAAGCCATAAAAATATAATTAGTATCATTAAATAGAAGAAAATATATACATTAAACAAAGCAATACAAGAGATAAACCTCATATGTTGGCTCAATTCTAAATCCAATCTATTAGATCCTATATTTTGGAAATAAAATGAAAGATTCTTAACAAAACCTTAGTTATACATAAAAAAATGATCTTTAGGAGGATTAAGAGTAGGTTTTATTTTGTCTTATTTTGTTCTTTATAAGGGTTAAAAGTACACCATATTTTACTTTATTTTTTCTTTATAAAGATTAAAAATGAGTCATATTTTGTTCTTCGTAAAAGTAGACCTGAGGGTTGAAATTTGAACCCTTTTTACGACTTGCAAGTGCAAAATGTAGCAATTTGACGAATTTCCACACGTTTATTTTCTAACAATTGTAAATCATAAACAAAAATATATTAAATTTTGATTAAATTAAAAATTTTATTTAACTCTAATTTGTTAATTCATTAAATAATTTATTATTCTTTACTAAGAATATCCAACAAAATACTAAGATATATAATATTCATATCTTTATAATTTTTTTAAAGTCATGTCTTTATAAGTCATTTTATACATAAATAGCTAATTTTACCAAACATCTTTAACAAACAGCTAATGTAATCTGCTAGTTAAATCAACTGATAGAATCCGCTAACAGCTTATTCAATCAGTTGCTTGCCAAACAGGACTAAAATGCTTTATGAGAATAGGATGAATAAACTCATGTAAGTAACGACAAGGCCAAAAAGTCATTAGTCTACTAAGATATGGAGATCTTTTACCTTTTCTTTGAATGCACTGGTCATCATCACCATCATCATCATCACACCCCGTCTAAAGTCCCGCAATGAAGCAAGTCTACAAAGGTCTGATAGTATGTAGCCTTACCTCTATATAGTAGAGAGGATGTTTCCTGTAGATCCACATGCAGATGTGACAGGAAAATAGTGATGCAAGTTTTAAAAAAACATATCACGCAAAAATATTTAAGTAAATAAAATTACCAAAAATACATAAGGATAATAATAATAATAATACTAAATAATAATAATAATGATGATGATGATGATGATGATGATGATAAAACTACTACTAAAAAGAAACTCAATAAAAGGATAATAATAATAACAGGTGCTTATTTCCACTTAAAGGACCACAGAGAGTAGATAGGGAATGAGTAAAATACATACCTGAGTCAATGATCGTGGGAAACCCATTAGCAGTGAATGATATTGACGTTGGTGATAGAAGCGCAAACAACATTAATTTTTGCACATACTCAAAATAAACACAATACATGTGACCTTGATCAAACTATGCATGACATGAGGTATTTTTCCATCGAACACTTACATAGTATCGCAATAAAACCATGCAAAGAAAGAAACGAATGAGAGCTACATAGAATAACAGGATTAAAAACAAATCCATAAATTAGACACATAAAATTTAAATCATACACACACATGATATAAGAAAAAAGAAAAAAATAAAATAAAAATTATCAAATTTCAACAGACAATGACAGGAAAACGAAACCATAAATTAGAAAATCCCAGCGAAGACGCAACCTTGAGAATGCGAGGATCAAAGGAGATTTGAAGCAAGACCCATGAATGATAACAACAAAAAGAAGTAAACTTTACTAGTTTAAGCTGAAGAGATGTGCCATTAGCATATTTACAAAAAACAAAAGTACCCAAAAGGCAAAAAAGCAAACCTGAGGACTTGAAGATCTTCAAGGTTATGAGAGCGCTTTATGAGGGAGCATATTATTTTCATAACATTTCATTTCTAACCCAACCCCACATGTAAAAATTAAATCTTGATATTAAACCACAAAAGAATCAACAGTCAAAAGAAACCCCGAGAAGGTTTGACTGACTGTAGCCCCCTTACTGTAAGGTACACACCGGAACACCCGGAGGTCATTCCAATACATAACCTACAATAAGGGCGAGATACATTCGATCATCACATTCACTACACATGGCTTCATATCAATATTCACTTATAAAGCATCAATAGAAAAACTCCAATATTCTAAAACCAACTTTTTCCTCGTTTCATTTCATAAAACTCGAATGTCTACGTTGTGTCTTTCAACATTTTCTATATGTACATCATCAAAACCTAGTACAAAAATTACTACATGGAAGAGGAAATATACAAAAACTATCTAATCTATCCAAAAATACCAACTGACCGACCTTTGAGCCATGACTTCTCTTTCCAAATCACAATATACCTTGCTGGCAATGCCTCTCAATAGCTGGAGTCGTCTCTCAGTCCTGAAAAGATAACGTTGCAATTTTAGTGAGTTTTACAAACTCAATGAGGTAACCATCATCGATGATTCACTCAATTCATTCAACACACTATTTCGCATAACATGTAATCCACAGTTTTACATAATAGGTCATGTAACACATTTTCACTCAAGCATTGACAATTACTCATTTCAATCGATCAAACATACTTATCAACATGCATATGGAATGCTTATAAGATACTTTTCCAACTGTTACGTTATTATGGCCAAGTTCTTGAACTGTCCCGTATTCAATCTTGGATACCGGGCTCATTACTAACTGCCTCTTATCCGATGAGGATACAGGGCTCATTATATATAGTGAGCCTTAGGCTCTTAATCATTGTTTGAGCTCGAGGCTCTTTGCACACGTTGAGCTTTAAGCTCTGATCGGTAGCTACTCTAGTCACAGCTGCCATTATTTGATTATGCATTCATGTATGGAATGCATGTATCACATTATAAAGCAATTAGGTCTTCACATTCATGTTTAAATAACACTTCAATATCTTAATCCACATTCACATTCATCGAACCTTTTGTCTGGAATCCACAATTAAACACATTCAATTATCATTCAAAACATAATTTAAGCAAACAAGTAATTAAGTGAGACCGTCTAGGTTACTCAAAAGTTTCTCTCGAAGCTAATTCCTAGAAGATCCAGCAACTTCTGGAGGTTGACGTTCCAGTTGCTCCTCTGTCACAAATAATATACACAATATCACAATTTGTGCAATCATAAGTATTCAATAATGAACATGGATGAAATGAATTATATACAATACATGTTCATGACAATCCCGGATATCTTTCCATCAATTTCTTCACAAAAATCTTTCTCATATCAAAACTCATCTAATTATAATTTATAATTAGGTTTATGCCTTACTAAAATCGTTAAAATCACAATTCATTTCTCATTGGCTTACTTTCAGATTTTTCCAAGATATTCTTTCGAGTCTATTGTTCACGTTAAATCAGAGAGTTCAATAGATATAATTTGGTCATAGCCTCTTCTAGAAAAGTTTTCCTTTATGTCTTATCTTTCCATTGACACAAAAATCACTCAATTTGGTTCAGCAATTTGAAAGATATGCCTAAAAAAATTTCGGACTACTCTTACCCAAAACATTATACTATACACAACTTCCTTCAAGAAATTAAACATCTTAGAGACTGAATCATATTTTGAATTCTTGAGAAAGTTTGTATTCTATATCTCTAGTTTACTCCAAATAAAAAAGAATCTCATTTCGAATCCTATAGATCCAGATATAAATAAAATATTGAATGGTGTTCAGGAAGAAAATCCTATTTCACTATTCCAGCAGATTCCACACTTCAATTTGATCAATCTTTCTCAATTCAATTCAGAATGCTACAAAAATTTCATGGAGGGAAAGAAAAATGTGTTAGGAATCTATTGGTCTAAGAATCATTGCATTTGGAGATCGGATGACAAAGTTATAGCTAAAAGCATCACATAAGATTCTGTCCTCAATCATATTGAACCTATTTCGGGGCAACTAGCATAACTTTCACTAAAGGTATTGGATCAAGGTGTTCTTAAAGAAGCTTTTGAGATCTACAACTTTTATGAAGACTTTAAAGACAAATTCTATCATATAAGGGGTCAAAATTGGACCAAAAGAAGTTTCAATCAACATAAGACGAAACAAAAACTCAACCTAAGAAGAAACAGATGGTCAACTTAAAACGAAGCAAAGTCAACTTAAGACGAAGTGACTCTTAAGACGAAGCAGAGTCAACCTGAGACGAAGCAAAGTCAACTTAAGACGAAGTAGAGTCAATTTAAGACGAAGAAAAGTCAACTTAAGACGAAGTGACTCTTAAGGCAAAGCAGAGTCAACTTGAGACGAAGCAAAGTCAACTTAAGATGAAGTGACTCTTAAGATGAAGCAGAGTCAACTTGAGACGAAACAAAGTCAACTTAAGACGAAGTGACTCTTAAGGCAAAGCAGAGTCAACTTGAGACTAAGCAAAGTGAACTTAAGATGAAGTGACTCTTAAGACGAAGCAGAGTCAACTTGAGACGAAGCAAAGTCAACATAAGACGAAGTGACTCTTAAGAAGAAGCATAATCAACTTGAGACGAAGCAAAATCAACTTAAGACGAAGTGACTCTTAAGACGAAGCAGAGTCAACTTGAGATAAAGAAAAGTCAACTTAAGATGAAGTGACTCTTAAGACGAAATAGAGTCAATTTAAGATGAAGTAAAGTCAACTTAAGGTGAAGTGACTCTTAAGACGAAGCAAAGTCAACTTGAGACGAAGCAAAGTCAACTTATGATGAAATGACTCTTAAGTTGAAGAAGATTCAACTTAAGATGAAGTGACTCTTAAGATGAACTAGAGTTAATTTGGGACGAAGCAAAGTCAACTTAAGACAAAGTGACTCTTAAGACGAAGTAAATTACTCTCCTGAGCATCTCTACTCATAAAGATCATAACTTTCGACTCTGATGTCCAAAAGTTTCATATTATATACCATTGGAAAGCTAGAAAAATAAGCTAAAACTTTCCAGTAGGCAACATTGTCTAATTTAGTCTAGATTAGTCCATATTTTTTTTCCTAAAGTCAAAACACGAAATTTACCCATAAGACTTAAAATTTTACACTGTGCAAATTTGGAAAATCCTGAATATAACTATTCAGTTACCTATTTGACTTCATTCAACTCTTAAACCTCAACTCAATATGGTTTTCAAATAGAAAAATCTCACAACTCCCAATCATTAAAATTGGATCTAGAATACTTAAACCCATATATCTCCTAACTCTATGGTCTAAAACTCTTTCAAAAAATCCAAAAGATTCAAATGATCTTACCTTGATTCTTCACCAAATGAAGAAATCTTTGGCTAACTTTGAAACTCTTCTCTCCCTCTTCCTTTTTCTGTTCTTGACCCACTTCAAAATCTCTCTCAAGACTACGAAGTGCTGAAATCCTAGCTCAACTCTGTTCTTTTCTCTCAACCACCGAAATTCTCTTCTTTTTCTTTCTTAACTTCTCTCTCTCTCTCAATTCATGTTTCCCTTTTTTAAAAAGAAATACTACAATTCTTTCTTCCATTTTTAACCTTAATGAGCCCAAAGCCCCCTTTTCAACTCTCAGATAACTATAGCTTACTTCTAACAATTTACCAAAGCCTCTCAACTAAGTTAGTGACACTTGTTACTTTCCTAATGTCTAAGCTCTAACTAAGTTCCTTTTGAACTAATTTCTTCAACTCTCATCTTTACAATCCAATTATCTCCAATATTCTTTTCGTTCCTTTTTTCCATTTTCCTTAAATTTCATAATTTTCAAAATCATCCCTAAATTCACCAAAATTAAAAAATACAACAATTCCACTAATCAATAAAATTTCTAATATAGATAAATTCATAGTTCTCAAAATTCCCAGGATTCACAACTCAATCCAATTATACCAAGAATTATTCATTAATGCATGTACAATTATTTTCATATGCCAAACTTTTACTATTCACATGTATTTGTATGCCATATTATGTATGAGCACGAAAAATGCATTTCTAAGCTCTCATTAATCACTCATATTTACTATTCTAGCCTCCCACAAGTGATGGGATGTTACAACTCTCCCCTCCTTAAAAGAAATTCCGTCCTTGAAATTCTTATATGTTTGTTCGAGCAGGTGGGGATATTGTCTCCTCATATGCTCCTCTGTCTCCCATGTTGCTTCTTCAGTTGAGTGGTTGCTCCAAAGGACTTTTACTAATGGAATGACCCTATTCTTCAACTGCTTGATTTGCGATCCCACAATCTTGTTTAGCTCCTCAACATAGCTTAAGTTACTAACAACCTCAATCTTCTGAGCCGGTATCACATGTATCAGATCTGATCGGTATCTTCGAAACATACTCACATGAAACACATTATGCATTTGAGACATTTCATTCAATAAAGCCAACTTATAGGCCAAAGGTCCTATCCTCTTAATGATATCATAAGGACTAACGTACCTAGAGCTCAATTTGTCCTTTTTACCGAATCTCAAAACTCCTCTCCAAGGTGACACTCTCAGGAACACTTTGTCCCCCACACTGTACTCCATATCCCATTGGTGTTTATTCACAAAGCTCTTCTGTCTATCCTGGGTCACTTTGATTCGACTTCAGATAAACTTCACCTTATCCACTGTATCTTGTATCAACTCTGGGCTTTCAACCATTCTTAAGCCCTCTTCATCCCAATATAAAGGCAACCAACATTTCCTACCATACAATGCCTCATACGGTGCCATTTTGATATTACTGTGATAATAGTTGTTGTAGGCAAACTCTATCAATGCCATATATTGATTCCAAGCTCCTCTAAACTCCAATACACAAGTTCTGAGCATATCCTCGATAGTCTTGATTATTCTCTCACTTTGTCTATCTGTCTGAGGATGAAATACTACACTAAAATTCAACTTAGTACCCATAGCAAGCTGTAAATTCTTCCAAAACCTCGAAGTAAATATGAGATCCATGTCTGATACTATGGACACTAGAACTCCATGTAGTCTCACCACCTCATTCATATGTCTCCGGGCTAACTGATCAAGTGAGTTATTTTCTCTCATTGGTAAAAAGTAGGCTGACTTAGTCAACCGGTCCACTATGACCTATATATCATCATGCTGCCTCGGAGTCTTAGGCAAACCATAATGAAGTCCATAGTAATCCATTCCCATTTTCACTCCGGAATAGGCAATAAATAGAGCTTTCCTACTGGAGCCTAGTGCTCAGACTTAACTTGCTGGCATGTCATACACCTGGATACGTACTCCATCATTTGTTTTTTCATTCCAGGCCACCAGAAATGTTGCTTCAGTGTGTTATACATCTTGTTAGTACTAGGATGCATAGCGTAGGTGGCCATATAAGCTTCCTCAATAATCTCTTTCCTCAGATCATCCACATTAGGCACACACAGCCTCTGTCTTAACCACAATGTCTCGTCCCTCAACTCAAACTCAGAATCTGGATTCATCTCACTTTCTTCATAAGCTTGACTATATTAGGATCTTTTCCCTATAATATTTTAATCCTATCATGTAACATCGACCTAAGTTTCAATGTAGCAATCAAGGCCCTATTCTGCTCCAGATTCAAGTCCACATTCAGAGCTCTCAAGTGAATTAAACTAGGTAACCTCGATAACTGAATCTGGGTTACACTGATATTAGACTTCTTGCTCAAAGCATCTACATATTAGCTTTCTCCAGGTGGTACTCAATAGTGCAATTATAGTCTTTCAATAGCTCAATCCATCTTCTCTGTCTCAAGTTCAACTCCCTCTAACTCAGCAGATATCTTAAACTCTTATGATCTGTGTATATCTGGAAAGTCTCTTCATACAAATAATGTCTCCAAATCTTTTAAAGCAAAGACAACTATAGCTAGCTCCAAATCATATACCAGATAATTAATCTCGTGAGACCTTAATTGTCTTGATCCATAGGTGATCACCTTGCCATGATATATCAATACACATCCCAATTCTTGATGCGAAGCATCACTGTATACCACATATCCTCCGATCCCCCATGGAATTGTCAACATTGGTGCAGTGGTCAATCGATATTTTAGCTTGTCAAAACTCTTCTGACACTCCTCATTCCATCTAAACACTACACTCTTCCTCAGAAGTTTAGTTAGAAAGGCTGAGATTATAGAAAACCCCTCGACAAACCTCTGGCAATATCCAGCCAATCCTAGAAAAATTTGGATCTCCGACACATTTCTCAGAGTTCTCCAATTCATCACTATCTCAATCTTCTTCGAATCTACCTATATTCCATCTCCAGTCACTATATGTCCTAGAAACACAACCTTATTCAGTTAAAATTTACACTTATTGAATTTGACATACAGCTGCTTCTATCTCATTATCTGTAAAATGACTATCAGATGCTCAACATGTTCCTTTATACTCTTCGAATGCACTAAGATATCATTAATAAACACAATCACAAATCGATCCAAGTATGGTTGAAACACCTTATTCATCAAGGCCATAAAAGCTGTTGAGGTATTAGTCAGCCCAAAAGGCATCACTAAAAACTCAAAGTGCCCATACCTGCTCTTGAATGCACTCTTAGGTACATCAACCTCTGCTATCTTCAACTGCTAATACCCTGATCTCAGATCCAGCTTAGTAAATACTTAAGCTCCCTACAACTGATTAAGTAAATCACCAATTCTAGGCAACAGATACTTGGTCTTTGCTATCACCCGATTCAGTTGCCTATAATCGACGCATAATGTCAAAGTCCCATCCTTCTTCTTCATAAATAGCACTGGAGCTCCCCAAGGTGAAACATTGGGTCTAATAAAACCCATTTCCAATAACCCCTAAAACTGAGCCTTCAACTCCTTCAGTTCCACAGGTGCCATCCTATATGGAGGAATAGATATAGGAGTAGCACCTGGGACTAGAATAATCGTGAACTCCGTCTCCCGATATGGTGGTAAACCAAGTAGCTCATCAGAAAACACATCCAGGAATTCCCTAACCACAGGAATTTCCCGTACACTTTGCTAAGCTCTAGTATCAATGATGTGGGCCAGATAAGCCTCACATTCTCCTTGCATCAATCTCAATACACTCATGAAGGATATCATCTTGACTAGCACTGTTTGACTAACTCCCCTGAATATTTCCCTCGACTGACTAAGAGATTCCAATACTACCTCCTTGGTGTAGCAGTTCATAATAGTCTTATGAGTAGTGAGTCAATCCATACCTAGGATAATATATACCTCTCTCAACTGTAAGATAATCAGGTCTGCCTCCAACTCTACTTGATCAATCCTAATCAAGCACCACTTGCAGACCTCTCCTATGACAGTAGTATTACCTAAAGGTGTACTCACCTGTAGCCCATATTGTAGCAAATCCCTATCACAATGCAATCTACATGCCAAATGCGGTGCGATAAAGAAGTGTGTGGACCCTAGATTTAGCAGTGCAAATGTCTCAAAGTCATAAATGAAAAGCGCACCTGCAACCACATCTGGTGAGTCTTGAGCCTCCTACCTAGTCATAGCATAGATCTGGGCCTGGGACTACGGTCAGCTGCCCCGTCCCTCAGTCCTCACAGAAGAACTCATAGAGCTCACTCTGCCTCTATCTCGACCTCTCTGTCTAGATCCACCACCTCTGCTCTACTGGACTATAGTATTATTTCCAGATCGCCCACGGACAACAGATTTAGCTCCCAAGGTAATAGGACAATCTCTAATATAGTGGTCTAAGGAGCCGCATTTGAAACAAGCTCCAGTGAGTCTCCAACACTCACCACCATGCCTCCTCTCACAGTGCTCACATACTGAAAATTGACTCTGTACTGTACCCTTTCCACTACCAGTCTGTGATGATCTACCCTCTGCCCAGATCCTTACTACCTGGATCCACCTGGTGGTCTGAAGGCCCTATTCTGGCACTTACTAAATCTTCTGCTATAACTGCCCTGACTCTCACTAGACCTCTTCATACTGGATCCTTGCCCAGTCTCTGGTTGTCTCTCTCTCAGTAGATGTTCAATCCTTATCGAAGCAGCTCTCAACTTAATGAAGGTACCCAGATCTGAAAGTGCTAACGTTGTTCTGACCTCCATATTGAGTCCATTCTCAAACCTCTTGCACTTATCTTCTTCTGTATGGATTAGAGAAGTAGCATAACCAATCAACTCATTAAATCGGACTTCATATTCAGCCATTGACATCCTACTCTGCTTCAATTCTAAGAACTTCTACATATTCATGTCCAAATATATCTTAGGCATATAACTATCTCTGAAGACCCTTAGAAAGTCTTCTCAATTCAATTGGCAAGGCTTAGTGGTATTATTTGGGACAGTCTTCCACCACTGGTAGGCTAGACCCTGTAGTAAGGAAACTGCATAATCAAACCTCTCATCAGGCTCGCAGTCCATTTGATCAAATACCCTTTCTGTCCTCTCTGACCATCCCTTGGCCTCAGTGGGATCTGTGCTACCATATAATTTCACAGCTCCCTGCTTCTATAGCCTATCCTACCTCCTCTCCCTTCTCTCGGGAACTCTAAGATGCATTTCCTCTGATCGAGGTACTAAAGACTCCTTACTGGCTCCTACCGATCCCAGTCAGCAGGTTGATCAATCTGATCACCTAGAGTGGATGACCTATAACAAATAATAACTTCAATCATTATCCACATTTCTCATGATGCTTTATGCTCAATATTCCTCTATGTCCCAATAAATTCTAAATCATACTCTGATACCACCCAAATGTAGCCCCCCCTTATCACAAGGTACACACCGGGACGCTCGGAAGTGATTCCGGTACATAACCTATGATAAGGTGAGCTACATTCAATTACCACATTCACTTCACATATCATTATATCAATATTAACTTATAAAGCATCAATAAAAAACCCCAATATTCTAAAACCAACTTTTTTTCGTTTCATTTCATAAAACCCAAATGTCTACATTGTGTCTTTCAACATTTTCTATATGTACATCATCAAAACCGAGTACAAAACTTACTACATAAAAGAGGAAATATACAAAGTCTATCTAATCTGTCAAAAATACCAACTGATCGACCTTGAGCCATGACTCCTCTTGCCAAATCACAATCTACCCTGCTAGTAAAGCCTCTCAATAGCGGGAGTCGTCCCTCGGTCCTAAAAAGACAATGTTGCAATTTTGGTGAGTTTTGGAAACTCAATGAGGTAATGATCATCGATGATTCATTCAATTCATGAAACACACCATTTCACATAATATGTTATCCACAATTTTGCATAATAGGTCATATAACACATTTTCACTTAAGCATAGGTAATTACTCATTTCAATCGATCAAACATACTTATCAAAATGGATATGGAATGCTTATGAGATACTTTTCCAATTGTTATGTTATTGTGATCGAGTGTCTGAACCGTCCTGTATCCAATTTTGGATACTGGGCTCATTACTAACTGTCCTTTATCCGATGAGGATACAGGGCTCATTATATATAGTGAGCCTTAGGCACTTAATCACTGTCTGAACTCAAGGCCCTTTTCATATGTTGAGCTTTAAGCTCTGATCGGTGGCTACTCTGGTCACATCCGACATTATCTGATTATGCATTCATGCATGGAATGCATGTAACATAATTACTCACATTATAAAATAATTAGGTCTTCACATTCACATTCAAATAGTACTTTAATATCTCAATCCATATTCACATTAATCGGACTTTCTGTCCAGAATCCACAATTAAACACATTAAATTATCATTCAAAACATAATTTAGGCAAACAAGTAATTAAGTGAGACCGTCTATGTTACTCATAAGTTTCTCCTGAAGCTAATGCCTGGAAGATCCAGCAACGCTTGGAGGTTGACATTCCAATTGCTCCTCTATCACAAATAATATACACAATATCACAATTTGCGCAATCATAAGTATTCAATAATGCACATGTATAAAATGAATTATGTTCAATGCATGTTCATGATAATCTCAGGTATCTTTCCATCAATTTCTTCACAAAAATCTTTCTCATATCAAAACTCATCTAAGTATAATTTATACTCAGGTTTATGTCTCACTAGAACCGTTAAAATCACAATTTATTTCTCATTGGCTTACTTCCAGATTTTTCCAAGACACTCTTTCGGGTATATTGTTCATGTTAAATCAGAGAGTGCAACACATATAATTTGGTCATACGCTCTTCTAAAAAACTGTTCCTCTATGTCTTATCTTTCCATTGACACCAAAATCACTCAATTTGGTTCAGTAATTTGGAAGATATGCTGCAAAAATTTTCAGATTGCTCTTAACCAAAATAGTATACTATACAAAAATTCCTTCCAAAAATTAAACATCTTAGAGACTGAATCACAATTTTACTTCTTAATACAGTATGTAGCCTATATCTCTAGTTTACTTCAAATCAAAAAGCATCTCATTTGGAATCAAATAGATCCAGATATAATCAAAATACTGAATGGTGTTCAGGAATAAAATCCTATTTCACTGTTCCAACAGATTCCACACTTCGATTTGATCAATCTTTCTCAATTCAATTCAGAATGCTACAACATTTTATAGAGGGAAAGAAAAATGTATTAGGAATTTGTTGGTCTAAGAATCACTGTATTTGGAGATTGGATGACAAAGTTATAGTTGAAAGAATCAAACAAGGTTCTGTCCTCAATCACATTGAACCTATTTCGGGACAACTATCATAACTTTCACTAAAGTATCAAATCAAGGTGTTCTTAGGATGATTTTGAAGAAGACTTCGAGATCTACAACTTTTATAAAGACTTCAAAGACAAATTCTATTATATAAGGGGTCAAAATTGGATCAGAAGAAGTTTTAGTCAACATAAGATGAAGCAAAAAATCAACCTAAGAAGAAGAAGATGGTCAACTTAAGACGAAGCAAAGTCAGCTTAAGACGAAGTGACTTTTAAGACGAAGCAGAGTCAACTTAGGGCGAAGAGTCAACTTAAGATGAAATGACTCTTAAGACGAAGTAGAGTCAACTTAAGACGAAGAAAAGTCAACTTAAGGCGAAGTGACTCTTAAGACGAAGTAGAGTCAACTTAAGATGAAGAAAAGTCAACTTAAGATGAAGTGACTCTTAAGACAAAGCAGAGGCAACTTTAGACGACGAAAAGTCAACTTAAGATGAAGTGACTCCTAAGACAAAACAGAGTAAACTTGAGATGAAGCAAAGTCAACTTAAGACGAAGTGACTCTTAAAACAAAACAGAGTCAACTTGAGACGAAGGAAAGTCCAATTAAGATGAAGTGGCTCTTAAAACGAAGTAGAGTCAACTTGAGATGAAGCAAAGTCAACTTAAGACGAAGTAGATTACTCTCTTGAATATCTCTACTCATAAAGACCATAAATTTCAACTCTAATGTCCAAAAGTTTCATATTATATACCGTTGTAAAGCTAGAAAGATAAGCTACAACTTTCTAGAAGGCAACTTTGTCTAATTTAGCCTAAATTAGACCAGAAATTTTTCCTAAAATCAGAACACAAAATTTACTTCTAAGACTTGAAATTTTGCACTGTTCAAGTTTGAAAAATCCTGAGTATAACCATTCAGTTACCAATTTGACTTCATTCAACTCTCAAACCTCAACTCGATATTGTTTTCAAATAGAAATATCCCACAACACCTAATCACTAAAATTGGTTCTAGAATACTTAACATAGATATCTCCTAACTCCATGGTCTAAAACACTTCCAAAAATTCCAATCGATTCAAATGATCTTACCTTGATTCTTCACCAAATGAAGAGATCTTTGGCTAAATTTGAAGCTCTTCTCTCCCTCTTCCTTTTTCTCTTCTTGACCCACTTCAAAATCTCTCTCAAGACTAAGAAGTGTTGAAATCCTAGCTCAACTCTTTTCTTTTCTCTCAACCATCGAAATTCTCTTCTTTTTCTTTCTTAACTTCTCTTTCTCTCTCTCAATTCATGTTTCCCCTTTCTTAAAAAGAAATACTACAATTCTTTCTTTCATTTCTACCGTTAATGAGCCCAAAAGCCCCCTTTTCAACTCTCAGATAACTATAGCTTACTTCTAACAATTTACCAAAGCCTCTCAACTAAGTTAGTGACACTTGTCACTTTCCTAATGTCTAAGCTCTAACCAAGCTCCTTTTGAACTAATTTCTTCAACTCTCATCTTTACAATCCAATTATCTCCAATATTCTTTTGATTCCTTTTTCCTATTTTTCTTAAATTTCATAATTTTTGAAATTTATCTCTAAATTCACGACAATTTAAAATATAACAATTCCACTAATCAATAAAATTTATAATATAATAAATTCAAATTTCTCAAAATTCTCAGAAATCACAACTCAATCCAATTATACCCGGAATTATTCATTAATACATGTACAATTATTTTTATGTTCTAAATTTTTACTATTCACGTGTATTTGTATGTCACATTGTGCATGAGCATAAAAAATGCATTTCTAAGCTCTCATTAATCACTCATATTTACTATTCTAGCCTCCCACAAGTGATGGGATGTTACACTGATGATCAAAGAAACAGTTCGAAAAGAAAGGAAAAGGAAAATCCAAAGAAACCTAGAAATCCCCAAACCAAAACTTCGAGATATGGGAAATTCAAAACCACAAAGGGCAAATCGAATATAAATATAGGTCGCAAACACTATGTAGTAACAAATCTAACCATGACAAGATTCAAGAGAAAACTTCGAAAACAACCAAATCGTGAAAAAGAAAATAAAGGAAAAACAAAACCATTCACTTGACAGATCAAAACACGAATATCATCTTAGAAAAGCACAAGCTACAGGGAAAACGAAAGTAAGGTTAACTTTTTGTTAAAGCACCATTTTACATATATCGAAAGAAAATGGTACTAACTATGAACAGATCTAGCAAACCAGAAATGGATTTGACAGAGCTAAGAGTGAAACCTATGTCACACAGACATGGAAAAAGGAGCCGTGTTTGCGTGGCGAACACATGTCCAACACGAACACCCACCTGATGCGTGACGGACACGTGTCCGTACGTGTAGAAATTATAAAGTAATTTTTGTCAGCTCAGACACAACTAGAGATGGCTCAGATATGGATGGATTCAAAATCTCAACCGTTTACCATCCGAGCAAATTATTTTTAATCCTAGCCTTTGACTATTTATTTGTTTTAAGAATGTCCAAAAGTTTAGCCTTTTGATTATGTACGAATCTAGATAGAATAGAACTTCTGGTAAACTTTTTTTCTTTGAAATTTCTTAGTCTCTCTCCTACCTCTCTTCCTGTTTACCTAACCAAGTCTAAGGAGCTGCCTTTAATGACTCATAAAATTTGTTTGGGTAAGGCCTTATGAACATGATTTCTAGCTTTCTCTCTGTTAAGGTTTTTATGTTTCAATCATTTGACCGATATTTTTCTTTCCCTTTATCTTGAGGTTGCTCAATCATAGAGAATCATAGATCACGAGGTCGAGACATCAATTTCCACTAAGTACTTGAGTACTTAAGAAAAGGTTTTTAGGCTTTCTTGTTCTTTTTTTGGACTAGACATTTTTTTTCTTCATCTAGGTCTGTCACTGGGAGTTAAAAACCTTGAAACTCTATAGGAGGCCAAAACCAAATGAAACCATCAACTGCTTCCAAGGGTATTTTCTTTCTTTCTTTTTTTTAAACCTTTTTTATTCTGATTCTTTTTATTTTTCTCCATATATAATACCTTTTACAATTAGCATCAACTCACATTTCAAATTATGAGTGATTTGACCTTTATGCTTAGAATCACTTAAGATAATTTAAGTATCTTAGTGTTGCACTTGATCAAATATTCAAATTATTCCACGACTTTTTTTTCCCGCAGCATGATTTTGGTGAGTGTTTAGTTACTGTTTTGCAATGCAATATTGATGATTTTATGGCTGGACTGCTTTAGGCTACAATCTTTTTTTAGAAGTAACAATCTTCATGTGTGATTTTGAAATTAGAAATGTGTTTGGTTGAAAGTTTCTTTTCCCGTCTTGCTTTCTTCATTGACATAAAAACACTTTGTTGTTTCTTGATATTGTTTACTTGTTTGTTAATATAATTTGGTATCTTAATTAGGTATTTCAATCCATTATTCTCCTTTTTCCATGGCTTTTAGTAGTGGTGCTAAACAAGAAAATCTAGAAAAATCACTATGGAAATATGTGGTGAAGAAAAATAAAACAGAGGGTGGTGGAAACTTTGAGTTTGAGTGTAGTTTTTGCCATAACTTGTTCAGAGGTTCTTACACTAGGGTAAAGGCACACCTGTTGAAATTGTCAGGCAAGGGAATTTGAGTTTGTGGTGACATTCCATCCTCAAAGGTGACAAAACTTAAAAAATTGACAATGAAGCTACATTGTTGATTGAAAATTCCAAGGCAAGACCTATCCCTCTTCCACCCTTATCTAGTCAATCTTAAAATTTCTAAACTGGTGAAGCATTATGTACTAGTAGTTTTGATTCAAGAAAGAGAACGACAACATCAGGACCTCTAGAGGATGCTTTCAACATGCAAGCTAGAGAAAATTTAAATCTTGAGGTTGTTAAAATGTTTTATTCTTCAAGATTGCCTTTTCATCTTGCAAGGAATCCTCATTTTATCAAAGCTTTCTCTTTTGCCGCTAATAATTATATTAGTGGTTGTGTTCCTCCAGGCTACAATAAGTTGAGAACGACTTTACTTGACAAAGAAAGAGAACATGTTGATAAGCTTTTTCAACCTATAAGGAATACATGGAATCAAAAAGAAGTGAGCATTATAAGTGATGGGTGGAGTGATCCACAAAGAAGACCTCTTCTCAACTTTATGGCTGTGACTGAAAGTGATCCAATGTTTCTGAAAGCAATTGATTTCTTCGATAATATCAAGGACAAGGATTTTATAGCTAAGCAAATGAGATATGTGATTATGGAAATTGGTTTTTATAAAGTCGTGCAAATTATGACAGACAACGCACCGGCTTGTAGGGTGGCTAGTTTAATGATTGAGGCGGAGTTTTCAATTATTTTTTGAACTCCTTATGATGTCCATACTCTTAACCTTGCTTTGAAGAGCATTTTTGCGGTTAAGAATACAAAAAGGAACAATCTCGTACATCAAGAATGTTCTTGGATTTCATAAATTGCTGATGATGTTTCTTTATTAAGAACTTCATTATTAATCGCCATATGAGGTTATCCATCTTTAATGAGTTTGCTTCATTGAAGTTACTTAATGTTGCTCTTACTCAATTTGCCCCTACAACATTGATGTTGAAGCAGTTAAACTTCTCAAACATGGGCTTCAAGAGATGGTGATAAGTGAAAAATGATCTGCTTACAAGGAAGATGATGTTGGGAAAGCTAAATTTGTCAAAAAGAAGCTATTGAGTGATAGTTGGTGGTAAAAGATAGATTTCATTCTTTCTTTCACCAATCCTATCTATGATGTTTTAAGAAGCACATATATATGGATATATCTATTCTCCATTTGGTGTATGAGATGTGGCATTCCATGATTGAAAAAATAAAAAAGGTCATATATCTTTTTGAAAGAAAGGATGACAATGAATCATCAACCTTCTATGAAGTGGTCTACCAAATCTTAAATCATTCTTTGAATCCAAGGTGATTATTCAAATTTAGATATTTCCTTTTCTATTAGTGATAAATAAATAGTAATTGATGAATAATTCATAATATTTTTTCTTACAACTATATAAGTATTATAGCTATGAATGGTTGAGTAAAGACTCAAAACGAGTTATACCACATCAAGATGTGGAGCTCACCAATGAGAGATTAAAATGTTTGAAGAGGTACTTTTCTGATGTAAAAGATCAGAGAAAAATGAACACTGAGTTTACTAATTTTTCAAATGGTAAACAAAGGTTTGATGATTATGACTCTATAAATGATAGAGGTATCCTTGATGCAAATCTTGGTAGCTAGTTCATGGTGTTCATGCTCCAATTCTTCGAAAGATTGCTCTCAAGTTACTTGGACAACCATCATCTTCATCTTGTTATGAAAGAAATTGGAGTACTTACTCTTTTATTCACTCTCTTAAAAGGAACAAGATCAAACCTAAGAGAGTTTAGTATACATTCATACTAATTTGTGACTCCTTTCAAAAACATCTTCACAATACAAACAAAGAGAAGAAATGATGTGGGATATTGCAAGAGATGAGTTTTCACCAATTGATGATGATCATGGAATCTTTGAAGTTGTCAATCTTTCACTTGATGAACCAAAGTTGGAGAGTTTGATCTTTGCTGATGAAAGTAATGTCAATGTTTGAGTGTAAAGTGATTAAAGGGTATATACTTAAGTTAGATTTTTTTGGTTTTAAGTACTCCTGTGAATGACTAATTCTACTTTTAGATAGGGGATTGTAAACAAATTGCTTAATAGAATATATGCTCTATGTTTTTTTAGGGCTTATAAAGTACAAAATATGTATGAACTATCAAGATGTTGAAAATCTTGAAACACATCAATCAATATATATTGTATTATGAATTTTGAATTTTTTTCTTAATTCTAAAATTATATATATATATATATATATATATGTTCGTGTCCACCAAATTTTAGAAGTTGGTGTATCTCCTTCCTTATGTCTGTGTTCGTGTCGGTATCGGATCGCGTATTTGTGTCCGTGTCCATGCTTCTTTGAGTGAAACAAAGAGCCGCAAAGAGAAGATCTTATTCTCTTAAGCGTTGATGTACCTGACGGCAACCTGGACCTCCTTCAAGAAAAGCACAATTCCTTAAACATAGAAGCAAGAAGCAGGCAACAGGCGATGTGATACGGATTTTGGGACTTTTCCGTGCTTATCATCGCCGATATTTCTTGTCCGTCTTCCGGCTCCACTTGGGTGAAGTCATACATGACGTGTTCAATCTTGGGTTTACTTTCGGGCCGGCCTATAGCTCTCACAACTCTCAATAATGCAGATTCCATGTTCTGTATGAAAACACAAAACAAAAAGACAAAACATTGTTCAAACTGTTATAAAAGATAGAAATAATATGGTGTACCACTAATTGTAGATGCACCATTTAATAGTTAGTGTACATATGGATTGGTTTGGTTTTACCTAACACAAGAATGAAGTAGGTGGTTATTGGTTTGGTTTTACCTAACACAATAACACATATGGAGTAGGTGGTCACATGTGTATTAGGTGTTTGAAATGTACTATAAATAGAAGGTTTGATGTAAGAGAGATAAGAAATGAACTTATAAAAATAAGTCTTCTCTCCCAAATACTCTGAAATTGTAATTATGGTTTTATAACATGTTATCAGCACGAAGCTCTCATTTCTAAAATTCGGCTTATCAACATCAAGCAATCGTAAGGTTCTTCCGTCTACCTACATCGTACAAACGTTCTTCGGTTTACGTACATCAAACAAACGTAAGTTCTTCCGTTTATTTATCCTACTTACGATGTTGTTAAAATAAAGTTCTTCCTTTTATCTACATTAATTCTACTTATGATATGATTAAAAAAAATTATAGACGACTCACTATTTTACCTTCTTTAAATAATGAAAAGTTATTACCACCTCTAAATACGTAATTTATTGTATAGTATACATCATCGATGTTTAAAAACAAAATTATAACGACTATATATATAACGGTAAAATATATAGCGGTAATATATATATATATATATATATATATATATAATGGTAAAATTATAATAACTAGTTAACGGTAAAAAAATATTTCTATAAATAGATACCACTCTACATAATTTACTTCATCCCTACATACTATTTCTTACCTCAAAATTCTTACAAAATTTTCAAATGTTGTCCGCTATATCATTTTTTTGTATAATTATTATCATTATGTATCTTTTTTTATTCTTAGTGTAGA
The DNA here is from genome assembly GCA_029891385.1 of Erythroxylum novogranatense. Taxonomy (NCBI): domain Eukaryota; kingdom Viridiplantae; phylum Streptophyta; class Magnoliopsida; order Malpighiales; family Erythroxylaceae; genus Erythroxylum; species Erythroxylum novogranatense. The sequence continues at coordinate 39,813,344 of CM057229.1, read as the reverse complement.
GCTAAATGATTCAAATCGCACGTTTTTTCTCTTAGTAATAGCATTTATTATGATTCCTATGTTGCTTCTTGGCATAGCATTTGAGCATGGCATGTAATTTATTTAATGTAATATCGATTTAAATACATTTATTAATTATTTCTCTCTAAATAGTTGCCAACATGTCCAATCTTGCCAAAATTGAGTTCGCTGCTCTTGATGTTGCGGGCCATAATTATATGCCGTGGATGATTGATGTTGAAATGCATCTTGAATCAATAGATCTTTTAGATACCATTAAAGAAAATAATACAACATCAAAACAAAATAAAGCCAAAGCGATGATCTTCATTCGTCGTCATCTTGATGAGGGATTAAAAAGAGAATACCTTACAATTAAAGATCCAAGTCATTTGTGAAAAAATTTACAAGAAAGATATGACCATCAAAAGGAAGTTTTATTTCCGACTTCGTGATGAATGGGCGCTTACGCCCAAGATTTTAAAAGGTCAATGAGTATAACTTCGCTTATGTTTAGAATTGTCTCACAACTAAAATTTTGGGGGTAAACAATCACTGAGGAAGACATGTTAGAAAAAACATACTCCACCTTCCACGCATCGAATGTAACCTTGCAACAACAATATCGAGTGCGCGGATTTAAAAAATACTCTGACCTAATTTCATGCCTTCTTGTAGCCGAGAAGAATAATGAACTTTTGATGAAAAATCATCAATCTCGCCCTACTGGCGCGACAGCATTTTCAGAAGCAAATATTGCAATTCGAAATGAAAATGAAAGAAAAAATCATCATGGGCCTAGTTGTGGTCGCGGTCGTGGCCGTGGTCGTGGCCATGGTCGTAACTACATTCGTGGCCGTGGTCGTGGACGTGGCCGAGGAAGTTATCCATATAACTCTCTTCAAAGAAATACCAGCCACCACAATAACAAGCACCATATTAATGATGTTCATGGAAGTTCTTATAGGACTTCAGAAGATTCTTGCCTGAGATGTGGTACAAAAGGACATTGGGCTAAAGTTTGTCAAGTTCCTGAACATCTATGTCAGTTATACAAAGCATCCTTAAAAAGGAAAGAAAATGAAGTGAATTTTACTGAACTTGGTACTTTTGATTTTGATTTCATTGAGAATCATAATTCTTCAGATGACTCTACATATCTGAATGCTTCGGATTTTACTGATGATTTTGTGAATCAGGGCATTGTTGGTGGCAGTAGCAATGGAAATTAAAATAATGTACGTATGTTTGTGTTAAGTATTATTATGCTTATTATGTCACTCAGTTTCAATTGCTTGTTATGTTACTAGTTTCAATTCTGATTGTAATATTTTTTAAGTTAACATAACATCTCTTTCTCTTTATTCTGCGCAATTTTCTCATTAAATTATTTATTTTTATGCGAAGTTTTGATATGGATCGATTACGTAAGAGGAGGAAAATAATGATAATTTATGCATACCAGATAGTGGCACAACACACACTATCACGAAGATAAGAGGTTCTTTTCGTAATTAAAACCAACAAAACAATTGTGAACACAATATCAGGTCCCATGACTTGATTGAAGGAATTGGCAAGACAAATTTTACATTACCAAATGGCACAAAGTTCTCAATACATGATGCCTTATTTGCCAAAGTCTAAAAGAAATTTGTTGAGTTTTAATGATATATATTCTCATAAATATGATACTCGATGCAGAATCGAGGAAATATGAAATATATGTATCTTACAACACGTCAATCGGAAAGATAAACATATTGAAAAAACTACCAATGCTCCCTCTTTGGATTACATTATACATATATAAATGTGATTGAATCTAATATGGTAGTTAAAGCAAAACACATTGATCCTTCAATAATCTCTATTTGACATGATAAATGCAGGTCATCCGGGATCAACAATGATGCAAAAATAATTGAGAATACACATGGACATCCATTGAGTAACAAAATGATTACTCAAATAAATAAGAGTCCATGTACATCTTGTTCTCTTGGAAAACTGATCATAAGGCCATCACCAGCTAAAATAAAATTTGAATCACCTACTTTTCTTGCACGTATTTAAGGTGATATATGTGGACCCATTCATCCAACATGTGGACCATTTCGATATTTTATGTTATTGATAGATGCCTCCAGCAGATGGTCTCACGTTTGTCTACTATCAACTCGTAATATAGCATTTCCAAGATTTCTTGCACAAATTATTAAATTACGAGCACAATTTCCTGACTATACAATAAAGAAAGTCAGAATCGATAATGCTGGTGAATTCACATCCCAAAATTTCAATGACTATTGTCTGTCAACTGGGATTATGGTCGAGCATCCTGTTGCTCATGTGCATACTCAAAATGGTTTAGCTGAATCTTTAATTAAACACCTTTAGCTTATTGTTAGACCATTGATGATGAGAACAAAGCTTCCAATTTCCGTCTGGGGTCATGCAATTTTACATGCTGAGACATTAATTTGCATCCGACTAAGTGCATATCATACATACTCACCACTACAACTTGCATTTGGTCAAGAACCAAATATCTCCCATTTGAGAATTTTTGGTTGTGCAGTATATGTGCCTATTGCACCACCACAACGTAGTAAAATGGGACCTCAAAGAAGATTGGGGATATATATCGGCTATGAAAGTACATCTATTATTAGATATCTTGAACTTCAAACGGGTGTTATGTTTACAGCACGTTTTGCTGATTGTCATTTTGATGAAAATACTTTCCGACATTAGGGAGATAATAAGCGGTGATGAAAGAAATTACATGATGCGAACCATCATTATCATATCTTGATCAACGACAAAACAATGCGAAATGAAGTGCAAAGAATTGTGCATTTGCAAAGAATTGCAAATCAATTACCGATGCTTTCACAGATACAAAAGAGTGACTAAATCATTTATACCAGTTGTAAATGCTCACCTTCAATTGAAATCCCAAAAGGACAATCGAGAAAATGATCACTCATGAATCTACAAAGACGCATGAAGCGTGGTAGACCAATCGGTTCAAAGATAAAATCCTCGAAAAGAAAAGGAGCAAATGTGATTAATGACCCTGATATAGATAAAAGTGTTCCATTAGAAACACAAGATGAGGATAGTGTCCCAGAAGAGACACAAACTAAGATTAATCAGGAAATCTCAATTAATTATATTCACACAAAAGAATTATGGAACCGAAATGATATGAAAGAGATTGATAAAATATTTTCTTATGCTATAGCATGTGATATCATCAATGAAAATGAAGATCCTGAACCAAGATCTATCATTGAATGTCAAAATAAACATGATTGGGTTCAATGGAAAGATGCTATTGAAGCTGAATTAAATTATCTTAACAAACGTAAAGTGTTTAGACCTATTGTCCTTACACCCCAAAGTGTAAAGCTTGTAGGTTACAAATGAGTTTTTGTTCGAAAACGAAATGAAAAAAATGAGATTGTGAGATACAAAGCTCGACTTGTTGCACAAGATTTTTCTCAAAGACCCGGAATTAACTATGAACAAACATACTCTCCTGTTATGGATACAATTACGTTTAGATATTTAATCAGCTTAACAGTTCTTTAGAAACTGGAAATGCATCTTATGGATGTTGTTACAGCTTACCTGTACGAATCACTTGATAGTGATATTTACATGAAAATTCCTGAAGGATTCAAAATGCCTCCAGCATTAAAATCACAACCAAAGGAAAAGTATTCGATCAAATTGCAAAGATCCTTATATGGACTAAAGCAATCTAGACGCATGTGGTACAATCGTCTAAGCGAGTATCTATTAAAGAAAGGATATGTAAATAGTCCTATTTGCCCTTGCTTTTTTATAAAGAAAACAACATCTGGATATGTGATTATCGCTGTCTATGTTGACGATTTGAATATCATTGGTATTGCTAAAGAAATCCAAGAAACAGTAGTGTACTTAAAGAAGGAATTTGAAATGAAAGATCTTGGAAAAACTAAATATTGTCTTGGTCTGCAAATTGAACATAGACCAAACAGAATATTTGTGCATCAATCGATATATACATAAAAGGTATTGAGGCGTTTTAATATGGATAAAGCAACTCCGTTAAGTATACCAATGGTTGGTAGATCGCTTAATGTTGAGAAGGATCTATTTTGCCCTTGCGAAGAAAACGAAGAAATTCTTGATTCTGAAACTCCATATCTGAGTGCGATAGGAGCTCTCATGTATCTTGCTAATTGTACTAGACCTGATATAGCTTTTGCTGTTAATCTACTAACAAGATTTAGTTCATCTCCTACGAAAAGGCACTGGAATGGAATTAAACATCTATTCCGTTATCTTCGAGGTACAATTGATTTGAGATTATTTTACACTAAAAATGCAAAACAAGTTTTGGTTAGTTATGCAGATGCAGGTTACTTATCAGATCTGCATAAAGCCAGATCCCAAACTGGTTATGTATTTACGTATGGAGGCATTGCAATTTCTTGGCGTTCACAAAAACAAACACTTGTTGCTACTTCTTCAAATCATGCTGAAATCATTACACTTCATGAAGCAAGCCGAGAATGTGTATGGTTAAGGTCAATGACGCACCACATTTTAACAACTTGTGACTTATCGACCAACAAAGAACCAACAATTATATTTGAAGACAATGCAGCATGTATCGCTCAAATAAAGGAGGGTTATATCAAAAATGATATAACCAAACATATCCCTCCAAAATTTTTCCAATTCACCCAAGATCTCGACAAGAGCAAAGAAATCAACATCCAGTATATTCAATCAAGCAACAATGCTGCGGATTTCTTCACAAAGACACTTCCTACTATACCTTTCAGGAAGCATGTCCACGAGATTAGAATGCGACATCTAAGAAATTTATGAGGAAGAGTTCATTGTGTTCAATGAGGGGGAGCTTACGCAGTTGCACTCTTTTTCCCTTATCATAGTTTTTATCCCACTGAGTTTTTCCTGATAAGGTTTTTAACGAGGCAACACCAAATGCGTTTAAAGGCCAGAGAAGAGACAATTATATGGTACACCAAGGGGGAGTGTTATAAAAGATAGAAATAATATGGTGTACCACTAATTGTAGATGCACCATTTAATAGTTAGTGTACATATGGATTGGTTTGGTTTTACCTAACACAAGAATGAAGTAGGTGGTTATTGATTTGATTTTACCTAACACAATAACACATATGGAGTAGGTGGTCACATGTATATTAAGTGTTTGAAATGTACTATAAATAGAAGGTTTGATGTAAGTAAGATAAGAAATGAATTTATAAAAATAAGTCTTCTCTTCCAAATACTCTGAAATTGTAATTCTGGTTTTATAACACAAATTTCAAATACTAACAATAAACAATACATTCAATGTAAACTTTGTAAAGTGAGTATGACTGGATGTTTATGGTAATCTTTATCGTGTAGTGGAAATGGAGAAAACTAAAATCTAACCAGACGGTGGAGACAACTGGCTATTATAGATCATCAACGACTTTGCTTAGCAACTTAACCACCGGTTAGTACTCTTGGCTCAAATTGTAGTTCTTCTTCGAGTGAGATCAGATATCTCATTATCTTTTTCGCTGTACCTGCCATGTAGGTCTTGATATATATCATCAGTTTTTGGAATGACTACTGCTCCGAGTAACAATCAACCACCCTCCACCGAAATCCCACCGCTCGTGTAAGCTCATCATTAAACATGCTCGATCCTTTTTCTGCTAAAAGAATATTAATGACCACTAATCTTAATGGGATCCTAAAAACTTGCGTCTGTCTACACAAGTGTTCCAATTTTGTAATAACCTTTCTTAATTATAAGTTGAAGTATCTCTAATCTATTCCCTATGATGAAAATACTATAATCGCAAGTAACATTAATGTGGGAGAGACGTATATATATAATATTTACTACTCTTTTCGGTATAGGTATAACAGATTAACACTCGAAAATTATCCAGAGTGGAGTGGGAGCATGAGAAAAATTCTTGAAGCGCAGGGGGTTTGGGAGGCCGTAGAGCCAAGAAGCATACCAAGAAATAGTGATAATTGGAGCGCTAAGAACAAAATTGCTCTGACCACAATTCGAAGCTTTTGCCACCCCTTGATACTCTCAAAGTTTCACAGTACCACCTCCGCGAAGATTTTGTGGGAATCTTTGGCGAAAACGTATGAACTGCAATTGCTTGGACTTGATCGAGTGGATGCCCCATGGAACGTTATAATGGGACTCAATTTCGGTGATCTATCCACACACACACACAACCCTCTTTCATAATGGCGCTTAACCGGTTAACTCTCTGTAAGTAGGGTATGATTATATTCCGTGAATTGTCAACTCAAAAATATTTTTAAGTGAAAAAAACAACGTGGTGTGGATCGGGATTAGGGATGGCAGTGAGTTTTCAACCCGATTAATATCCGCACTACCCGATCCAATGGATTTAGATATTGACAGTAAATCGTAAAAATCGATGGATATAGATATGGATATGAGTTGAGTCATAAAAAATAGATATGGATATGAGTAGAGTAAAATCCGAACCATGGATACCCATATCCTACCCGTTTTTATTAACTCTATTTTTTCTATTTTTTCTTGAATATTTATGGTTAAATATAATAAAATATTAAAATTTTATACGAAGAAACAACTTTAAAATCTCCACTTTACTCCTCAAGACTACATTTTCATCATATTTTATTTTTCTTATATGAAGATAATAATGCAAATAATATAGAGATGGAGTTTTGAATGTTGTAGAGTTACGAAAACGATTTGAAGCTTTAGTTATTTCAATCTTTGTTCAGGTTTAAATTGTGAAAAATGTATGTTATCTTTGTACTAAATATTATAATTTTATTATTCCAATTTTATGATTTTTAATACATACAAATCAAAATCTTGACTTATTATTATTAAAGTTATTTTGATTTGGGCGTTTCAAAAATCTTCTCTTTATATTTTTATTTAGAAGTTATATTTTATGTGTTATCTGTTAGATGGATATCCAAAAATCCGAACAGCCCAATAAATTTAGATATGGGTAGTAAATCTTAAAAACTGATAAATATGAATATAAATATGGATTAAGTCATAAAAAATAGATATAAATATGAGTAGAGAAAACCCGATCCAAAATCGGGATGCTGGGATTTTTGAGATTGATCATCTCAAATATCGGAACATGTGCACGAACATCTACAGAGGTGATTGGAAAGGCTTGAAATCTGAGATTGATGCACACCCCGAGGCCTTAAATGCCAAAGTGTCAGAATCTGGCCAATTGCTTATTCATATTGCTGCTGGAGCTGGAAAAGGCGAGATAACCCAAGAATTAGCCGACTTAATGGAAAAAAGTGACTTGGAAATACAAGATTCATGGTTTTTACAGCTCTTACTTACACTGCATATAATGGAATGACTAAAACTTGCGAATTCCTAATCTCGTTAAACAACAAATTGGTTTGCATTCCCGACTTGCAAGGTACACTTCCAGTTATGGCCGCATGCTCAGGAGCCCACAGAGAAACCACTTACTCTCTTTATCGCCTCACCCCACGTGATCGTTTTGATCCAGGAAATGAGTATAACGGAGCTATGTTAATCTGTAAATGCATTGTTAGTGGAATACTTGGTATGAGCTGTATGCATTATCGTCTTAGGCATAGTTTCAACAATAATTTCATTATCTTATTCTTCTTTCCTTTCATCCAAAAAGATGTTGGCTTGGATCTTCTTCGGCGCTGCCCATCTCTCACTCTGGCTTCAGAAAGTGACTTGGATCCAAAAAGTGACTTGTATTTTGGAAACGCTGGATTTACTCCTGTAAGCACTATTTATATACTCTTTATCACTATCTTTTTAATGTTTTCCATTTCTCACAAGTCTACTTTTTGTAAATAACAGTGATAGATGTAAAGGTCCCATTAGCCTCCGACTTCTTGCAACACGCCCAAGCCATAAATCCTGGTATATTGTTGTTTTCTTTCACATAATACTTCCATCAGTTTACATTATTATTATTAGATTAGGAGATTATATTGTTATACCAATATGACATTCTTGTCTTAGTAATTCATTCCATCCAAAATTACACTTTAAGATAAGGCTAGTTAAATAATGTTATGGAAAACTTTTGTTAAACTAAATCATTCAAGTTGAGACTGCATGACATATCTATATAAATATAACAAGAGATTGTAAATTAAGAAAATATATCTTCAATTATACAATTTTCTATTTCATTACCTAAATATTTTGTATCAATATTATCATCTCTTTTTTATTTTGTCGTAAGTAATATTTTCTCTATTTTAATTTTCTAGAATGGAGATAAATAATCACAAAAAATTGAGGTTTTTTAAGTAAACAAGTTGACAAAAGCAATTGTTTACTTTTTCAACTCTCAAATTGCTCTAACTTTTTGTTAGACCCTAAGTCCAAATTGTGAAACCATGCAGGCTTTGATGAGCCTTAGCCAATGCTTGGTAATCGAAAGAATGGAATAAGGTAAAGACTTGAAAATAGGAAAGGAAAATGACATTATCGATGAATTGGAATACATTGGTACACATTGACAGAAATCTTCAATAAGATGCAAGATTCAAATGTGATACCAAAAGATAGCTTGAGATGGACCTTAGATTGAAGATTAGTTGGATCATACATATAAGGGAGACATGTGAGATCTCTGAGGACTTAATGTGTGTTCAAATAGACGTACCATGACTAATAGAGTTGAAATAGGTAACCATTAGGCCGAACTAATGAGCTATAAAAAGGCTTTGAGCTTAGATTACTCATCATCAATGGATAGAGATCAATGAGAGATCTTAATGATGTGGTTGATAAGATCACAATAAATATACATCAGCTCTAAAATATAAAGAATATGTGGGAGAATCATCTAAAGATAGTAGAGCTTTTTATAGATATGGATGTATCATTTCTAGTTAAATACAATCTCTTATCTTGTTAGATATGGTGTAGCTAAATCCTATTAGATAGAAACCTAGTTGGATGAGTGTGTCATCCAATTAGCTAGAGTGATGTAATCTCATAAGGATAGAGGCGATCTAGTTAGTTTAATTCAATTAAGCTTTTAAATTGTAAACTCAGAGGTGCATGTAAATAGCTTATTTAGGCCTTACTTCTGAAGGGGAGAGATAGGTGGGCACGAAACTAATTGAGCAAGAGCATTTCTTTGTATACTTTTGTGGAAATAATAAAGGTTGATTTTTATCGTAGCTTTTACATGTTTATTGTTGCCTTTGATAGTTTAGTACATTTGTGCTAATTTTGCAAGAGTGTGAGTTAAACATCAGGAGGGTCGTGACACATTTGAGAATAAGGTTTTGTTAGTCTACGACCACTTCGAAAGGCTGAGTCTTGCTTAAATGGACCTAAGTGAGATTGCCATATAAAGGAGAGGGTACGACTTGTGGTATAAGTTTAGTGTCTAGAAAAACCTTTGTAATAAATGGTATATTGAAGTCAAAATATCAAAACAACAAGAGGTACCAATTTGAAAAAACGTGTCAATAGAATGGAGGCACTCATAGAGCCAATTCCTCAAAGGGAAGAAGTTGTCATTTCCTATTCATCTCAGTTCTATGCCATGTTAGGCGTAATGGGCCTTGGGAAGGAGCATCCAAATAAAAGCAAGTACAAACCTAACTAAGAGGGAATATAGTATGTTGGAGATGTGTTAATAACTAAGGAGTCTTCGAATGAAACACATTTGGAGGAGTTTCCACGAATTATTTCAATGAGGAAGTCGAGTTCTTCTAATGAGGATAGTTTTTTAGATCCCTAAGTCTAAATTATAGAATCGTGCGAGCATTGACAAACCTTGATCAATGTTTAGCACTCACAACAACAGAACACAGTAAAGACTTGCAAGTAAGGAAAATGTTATGGACTACCAATCACAATAATAAAAACAGTGCCGAAAATAAACACACAGATTTACGTGGTTCACCAAAATATGGCTACTGTTGAGTTTGGATCCTTTGTTGTCCCATATTGGTTGGGAACAACAATTGAGACAAGGATTTTACCTATATAAGGAGATTGCTATCTCCTTGTTTAGTGCACCAAACAAAGTCAAAGATTTGTATGACAAATTTGACTCTAGTTAAATTCCTCTTTAAGGTGAGAGTTGGAGAGTTTGTCTTGTGTATTTCTTTGTAGGTGTGTTAGTGTATTAGGGGATTGGGTGAGAGGAAAAATTGTGTGACTGTAAGAATTTTTTACATAGTAAATTTTCTTCTCGGTGCCCGTAGTTTTTCTCCGATTTGGGAGTTTCCACATAAATTCTCATGTGTTATTATTTTCTAATATTTTTGTCTATTAAATATCCTTGGGTGTAGGTTTGGAATGTCTAAATTCCTAGCAATTGGTATTAGAGCCAAGGTGTGTTTTTCTTGAAAATTCTAAGTATGCTTTATGGTCCCAATTTTGACTGATCTTCCATATCAGAAAAGATTTTCTTGAGAAAGGTTCATTTGGTGCGGTGGAGTTTTGGTGTGGTAGTGTGGTAATACATGTCTAGGAAAGTTTTGGCTAAAGAAAGACTTAGTATTTAAGAGTATCCATTGTGACCCACCTCTCTTTCCTGAAAACTTTCTTAGTGTACTATTCATTTTTACGGTAAAATTCATCAAGGCAGAAGAGCTCAAAAAAATGTCAGAAAATAGGGCTTCGAATCCTCTTAGATTTGAGGTAGAGAAATTTGACGAGAGAATCAATTTTGGCTTGTGGTAAGTGCAAGTCAAGGACATTTTGATTCAGTCGGGGTTACACAAGGCATTGAAAGGCAGACAAATCCCTGATATTAGTACAGGAAAATTTAGTATGAGTGATGAATATTAGGAGGATCTGGATTTGAGAGCAGCAAGTGGGATACGATTGTGTTTGGCTAAGAATGTTCTTGCGAATGTGCATGGAATATTTACAGCAAAAGAGATCTGGGAAAAGCTCGAGGAGTTGTATCAAATAAAGGACGTCTCAAATCGGGTGTACCTAAAGGAGCAGTTTCATACACTGTGGATGAAGGAAGGTACTACAATTTCAGATCATTTAAGTGTTTTCAATGGGATCGTCTCTGAACTGGAAGCAATTGGAGTTCGTATAGATGAAAAGGATCAAGCTTTGAGACTCATCTGGTGTCTTCCACCTTCATATGAACACATGAAACTGATTTTGATTCATGGGAAGGAGAAGATAGTTTTTTCTGAAGTTGTCGGAAAAAATTTTTCAAAAGAGAGAAGACTGGGTGGTGGAAATGTTCCTGAAAACTCAGGTTTGATGGTAGCTGGATATCGAAAGAAGAACTCCATGAAGAAAAATGTAGTATGCTGGAATTGTGAACAATCTGGGCACTTGAAGAAAAATTGTCCGAGAGGTAGAACGGGTTCGACAAGAGGCTCTGGGTCAGTTAATGGAGAGACTGACAATGTCGCTAACATTGTCTCCATGGATGATGATCTTGCTCCCTAAAATGAGGGAGCATGTACATCCTCATGGCATGTCGTTAATCCCAAAGTTGTCATGATAGAGGATGTGTTACTGTTAACGGGTCCACAAGTTTGCACACGGGCATTGGTTTGACATTAATGCAAGGTGTGTGGTGGAACTTATGTCGATGGCTGATGAACTTCCAGGAAAGCCAAACATGGGAGTTGCACCATAATTTTTCAGCACCATAAAGGCATACCCACTTAAAATTGGTTTATTTTGAGTGGGTATGCTTTTATGGTGGAGCATGATGCTATGAAGCATGATAATTCTTTATAGTGAGAGTTATGTTATTTTCAGGATATCTACACTAAGGTGGAGCTTGGTTGTGGGATCAACCAAAGTCACCAAGGTGGAGATTGTTGAGTTTGGCTCCTTTGTTGTCCCATATTGGTTGGGAACAACAATTGAGACAAGGCTCTTACCTATATAAGGAGATTGCTACCTCCTTGTTTAGTGCACTAAACAAAGTCAAAGATTTGTATGACAAATTTGAATCTAGTTAAATTCCTCTTTTGAGGTGAGAGTTGGAGAGTTTGTCTTGTGTATTTCTTTGTGGGTGTGTTGGTGTATTAGGGGATTGGGTGAGAGAAAAAATTGTGTGATTATAAGAATTTTTCACATAGTAAATTTTCTTCTTGGTGCCCGTGATTTTTCTCCGATTTGGGAGTTTCCACGTAAATTCTCTTGTGTTATTATTTTCTGATATTTTTGTCTATTAAATTTCCTTGGGTGTGGGTTTGGAAGGACTAAATTCCTAACAGCTACATCCACTGGCGGCTAGGGTTTTTTATTCATTGTGAATTATTTTTAATAATGCGATACACTAGGAGAATAGAATACAAAAGGCATAACGATACCCCCAGAGCCCCCACACCCCCTGGCCAACTCAGCGCGGAGTTAGATCCACAAATGTGGGCCTGGTGTAAAGTCCAGTATATTTTATCAGGCTCCATATCTCAACAGAAAATGAGCATTGTCAATAAATTGGCATACATTAGTGCATATTGGCAAAAATCTTTGATGGGATATAAGATTTGAATGTAAGACTAAAAGATAGCTTGAGATAGACCTTGGGTTGAAAGTTAGTTGGATCACATAAGAGCTCTAAGGAATTAATGTGTACTCAAATAGACATATCATGACTAATGGACTTGACATGGGTAAGCATTGGATTGAACCATTGTTCTATAAAAGGCTTTAGACTTAGATGACTCATCATCAATGAATAGAGGTCAATGAGAGATATTGAATGATGTGGAGGGTAAGATCACAGTAAATATACATCAACTCTAAAAGATAAAGAACATGTGGGAGAATCGTCTGAAGATAGTATAGTGCTTCATGGATATGGATGTTTCATTCCTATTAAATGTGTTTTCTTATCTTGTTAGTTATCATGTAGCTAAATCTTATTAGATTAAGACTTATTTAGATGAGGGTTTCATCCAATTGGATAATATGATGTAATCTTATAAGGATATAGATGATCTAGTTAGTTTAGTTGAATTATGATTCTGAATTGTGAAGTTAGAGGTGCATATAAATAGCTTATTTGAACCTTGCTCCTAGAGAGGAGAGATAGGTGGGAAGGAAATACATTGAGAAAGAGCATTCATTTGTATACTTTTAGGAAAGTAATAACGGTTAGCTTTTACCATAGCTCTTTTATATTTATTGTTGCCTTTAATAGTTTAGTGCTTTCATAGTATTGTTGCAAAAGTGTGAGTAAAACGTTACAAAGCTTATGATGCATTCGAGAACAAGGTTTTCTTGATCAACAATTACGTGAAAAGGTTTGAGTCTTGCTTAAACGGACTTAAGTGAGATTATCATGCAAAGGAGTGAGTACAACTTACAGTATAAGTTTGGTATTTAGAAAAACCTTGTAACAATTAGTACCAGAGCTAAAATATCAATATGGTAAGAGGCAATAATTTAACAAAACATGTCAAGAGAGTGGAGACACTCCTAGGGCCAATTCCTCGAAAGGAGGAAGATCTCACTTCTTATTCACCTCAGTTCTATACTATATTAGGCATCATAAGCCTTGGGAAGAAGCATCTAAACAAAACCTAAGACAAACCCAACAGAGAGAGAATATGGAATGTTAGAGATGTGCTAATGACTAAGGAATCTTTGAGAGAACCACATTTGTAAGAGTGTCAATGTTGGACTCCAAACTTTTCTTAGAATTGCGAGTTAAAATTTGACATGAAATGAGAAATTGGTGGTGAATTAGTCATGTGTAAAGGAAAAGAAAATTCATGATTTTGAATGATTATGTGTAATGTTCTATGTGAGCAAATTCTAGTTTGAACAAATTGAAATGATATTTTGAGAATAATACATGAAATGGGTGTTTTTGAGTTTAATGAAATTGATGTGAGGTTTTGGGTAAATTTTGTATTATATTATGAAATTTATTAGTGAAAGTGTTAGATTTTGGAGATGTGAAAATCTGAAAATTTGAGGATGAATAGTAGCAGAAAATGCTAAATTGGATCTGAAATTTTATAAATTTTTCTGGCTTGATCTAGGTAGTTTTTGATCAAATGATCTTCATGAAACTTGTAGTTTCTGTTGAGAGTTTTCTATCGCCATAAAGTATGACAGTTTTCGATGTCGGGATTGAAAGTTATGACCATTCGAATTTAAGTGCATTTTACTTTGTTTTTGAAAATGCTCTTAAGAATAGGATTATGTATGCTGTGTTTTAAGGTGAATTCTGAACTGCTATGTTTTGAATTGAGTTAAGAGGTCTTCATGAAAGTTATAGAAGATTTTCCTAATTTTTCAATGATGTATCATATGTTATTTGTGGATGTTAGAATTGGAAGATATGAATTTTGGAAGTTGGATGTGGTTTTAGGATGACAATTTCTGAACAGAAACTTTGATTAAAAAATTGACTAAGCTAGAGGTTGTAATTGCTTTGAAGTTCTTCATAAAAGTTTTAGATTGATGTAAAGTATGGAAATTTTGGGCCATGAAATAGGAAGTTATAATTTTTACAAGTTGCTGTTACTGTTTGGGAAGAGTATTAGTGCACAGAAACTTTGAAGTAATTTTTGACTTCCTTAGAGGCCAAATTGATTTTTCTGTCCTTCATGAAATATGTAGGTTGCTTTCTGATCTTTGCATTGATATAAAATATGACATTTTTTTACCTTGGAATTGAAAGATAGAAATTTAAAAGTTACGTGATTGTTTAGGGTGACATAATTTTGGATAGAAACTTCGAGTAGATTTTTCACCCATTTAGAGATGTAATTGATTTTCGAGTTCTTCATGAAAGTTGTAGAAATTCCTTGGAGCTTTCTATTAATATCAAATTTGTCAAATTTGGAGTTCTGGACCAAGAGTTATGAATTTTGAAAATTTCGGTTATATATATATATGAAAAATCCTTCTGTTTTTGGTTATTTCCTCTAATCCGACCCTTGTCAATCTTTTGCTTATATCTTTTTTGTCTGACATCCGATTGACTTGATTTTTGAAGCGTTGGATTCCTAAGACAATTATCTACATCAGCATGAGAAATTTATGATTTTTGAGATTAAATTGAGGATGATTTATTTAATCAAAATGAGTTGGGAAACTTTCTAAACATAGTTCAGTATTTTAGTAAATTCTAGATCTGTGGAGATCCAATTGAATTGATTCTTGTTGAAAAATACACTTGAGACATGGGGCTACAAGTTATCTGAAGGGACTGAATTTTAATTCGGACTCTAGGATTTTTCAATTTTCGGATGGAAGTAAATCGCTGGAAAATATTTTAGCATAAGAATAGTCTAAAATATTTGGAGTATAACTTTTGGTGTAGTGATCCAAATTAAATGATTTTGGTGGTATTATAAAATTGAGACTATAAGAAACATTTCTCTAGAAGGTAGTTTTAGCAAATTTCTTCAATTTGATGGTTAAAAGAATGTCATAAAGTAAGCAAGAATTAAAATGAATTTTAGGGGGAAATTTGGAAGAACACATAAGGTCTTAAGTTAGAAGGCTTACATGGAAGGGCATATGGGTCTTTTAGCATTCATTAAATGAGATGGCATGTGGCTGTCGTTTTTAAGAAGGAGAAGCATGACACTTAAGAGGAAAAATGAAAGGAAGAAGATAAAAGAGGAAGGAGAGTTTCGGTGGAAAGAAAAGGGAGAAGAAGAAAGAGAAGGTTTAGGGTTCGATTTCTCTACATTTTAAAGAGGATTTTTGATGTTTGTCCAAGGAAAAAGGTGGAAGAGCATGAAAAGCTTCCTATGGAACAAAGAAAATCCGAAAATGGTGAAGATTAAGGTAAGAGACGATTTTTGATCTTTGATTTTTAATGAGTTTTTGGTTTAGATAACTTAAAAATGTTATGAGTTTGTGATTTCCAAGCTCAATTTTGGTGATGGCATGGTTTAAATTATTCAATTTTGGATGTTTATGAATTAGGAATTTTTGTCTTAGATTAGGGAATTTAAGTGAGGCTTTGAAGAAATTGAAGCTTTGGACAAGTTTCAAGCATGAAATTGAGGTGGGTACCATGTTTATATTTTGAATTATAAGTTAATTATGATTTTTCAAAAAATCAAGAAGAGGAATGTTTGTAAATTAATGTTTTCGAACGATTAATTTCATTGATTTTAGAATGAGTTAAGAAATTGCTACAATTGAAAAATTCATTATGTTTGAATGATTTGGAAATTTCTAAAGTGTTGCATTCTTTGATTTTGATGTGTGAGCATCCTTTGGTTTTGAATGATTAAAGAATTTGATTAAGTCCAAATTGTTGCATTCTTTGTGTGATTGAAATATTGTTATGTGAATTGAAATTGAAATTGTGAATGAAATATGTATGAAATATGACGTGATATGAAAATTGAGTTTTCAAAATGTGCCTTCGGGCAATCCGATTTTCAAGTGTGAAATGTGTTATGTGAGTTTGGTTAGGTTCCATAAGTTGAGTCAAGTGTACTTGTCTTTTTATAGGCTTTTCCCGCCTGTCCGCTAGTGGTATTGGAGCTCCGTGTTGGATCGCGTATGGTCCGAGTATTCACAATACGCTGCGGAAAAGACCATACAAGAACATCACGTATAATCGAAAACACGAAGGATTAACGAAAATACCTTATTTTCGTGGGTGGATTGTTTCTTTTTCGGATTTCAAGACACTGCAAATCGCTAATGCCCTCTACCGGTATCCACACGAGCATGCACGATCCGGGCTGCGGCTATGGTGTGCTAGCACGTCCTGAAACGCTTTCCGAACTTCGCTCTGATTTTTCTCTCGGATGGCGGCTAGGGTTTCGCGACAATGGTGTCTCCTTAACCTAATGGGACCTAAGCTTCTCTATTTATAGAGAAACCCTAATCCCATTTAGGCCCTAATAAGTTTCGGCCCATTATATCTCATATAATAGAAACCCGACAACTTAATCCAACCTAGCCCAATAAATATATCTACATATATTTATTTAATACCTAATAAATTAGGCCCAAGAGAATAAGCCCAGATCACATCACTCTTTGTGTGCGACCCTGTAGGCTCATTTGATGTTGGCAATGGGCTTGATCACACTTCAAGGCCCATAAGTCATAAGCGGCCTCTAGCAAGACATTATGACTACCCAAATCAAATGAGGATCGATAATCCGATTTAACCTGTAACCATGATTATAGGCTCAGTCCTTTTGTAACACGATATCAAGATTAATCACAAGGCATGGTACATGTCAACCTTTGATTAATCATAGTTTCTTGATCCCCAAGTTGACTGATTATAACAAATGACATTGATGACTCCTCATCAATTCATTTGAGCACGGCCATGCATTTCTTCAGTCACACTTGTCAAGAGGCCCAAATGATATCTCTCTCATTTAAGAGAGGTACAAATCCCATCCACGTCATTCACATCTCTCCGCATGATTCATTTAATGTCCAACATAAGACTACTTGTTATTCGGTTAAAAATAACTTAGTCTAATATCAAAACATCGAATTCCTCATGTAGGGAACCATGATGACTTCAGGTCAAAGGACTAAAGTCAAACCATATTGAGAATCACTAATGACATGAAATCATGTAGTATTCTCTTTTTGGGTCGGTCCAATATATGTTCTCTAACATATATCTATGTTTCTGATTTGATATCTCATATTCATGATCAGTAAAACGTGATCATCAATCAGAACACATATTAGCCTTAATTCATTATTGTTCCACCAATAATGATCGACTAGGGACAGTCTAGAATAGTATTATAACACTTATGGTTTTACTATCAAGTCACATACTTGATGACATAAGTTTAATACCATTCATGGAATGTAAATCACATTACATAAATGAAATACATGCATATATAAAATGAATACCTCATAATATATTATTAACAAATCATAATGTTAATACATGAATCACAAATGTTCATTGGCCTAGGGCACACTACTAACAATCTCCCACTTGCACTAGGCCCAATCAGTCAGATATCTAATACCCATAGACCTCGTATGACTCTCATGTTTAGGCTATGGAAGAGGCTTAGTAAGTGGATCGGCAATGTTGTCATATGTTCCCACTCTGCATATCTTCACGTCTCCTCTTCTAATGATCTCTCTAATCAAATGGAAACGTCTGAGTATGTGTTTGGATCTATGATGCGAATTTGGTTCCTTAGCCTGTGCTATAGCCCCATTATTATCACAATAAAGGTCTATAGGACTTGCAATGCTAGGAACAACTCCAAGCTCTGTGATGAACTTCCTGATTCATACAACTTCCTTAGCCGCATCCGAGGCAGCAATGTACTCAGCTTCAGTTGTAGAATCAGCAACAGTATCTTGCTTTGAACTTTTCCAGCTCACTGTACCTCCATTCAAACATAACACAAAACCTGATTGCGATCTGAAATCATCTATGTCAGACTGAAAACCAGCATCAGCGTAACCATTTACAACTAGCTCTCCTTCAAGTCCTCTATAGACTAGGAACATATTCTTAGTTCTTCTCAAGTACTTAAGGATGTTCTTAACTGCTATCCAGTGACTCTCACCATAATTAGATTAGTATCTACTTGTTATGCTCAAAGCATATGAGACATCTGGTCGAGTACATAACATGACATATAGATAGATCCAATTGCAGATGCATATGGAATCTTACTCATGCGCTCAAGCTCCTTATATGAAGTAGGACAATCCTTCTTAGAAAGCTTGATTCCATGTGACATAGGTAAGAATCCTCTTTTGGAATCTTGCATACTGAACCTTTTCAGTACCTTATCTATGTATGTACTCTGACTTAGACCTATAAGCTTTCTTGATCTATCTCTATAGATCTTAATGCCTAAAATATAGGCAGCCTCACCTAAGTCTTTCATTGAGAAATGTTTCCTTAACCAAATCTTGACACTCTGTAAGGTCGGAATATCGTTTCCAATGAGCAATATGTCATTAACATATAAAGCTAAAAAGACAAAAGCACTCCCACTAACCTTTTTGTAAACACAAGGTTCATCTTCATTCTTGATGAATCCAAACTCTTTGACAACTTCATCAAAACGAAGATTCCAGCTTCTTGATGCTTGCTTCAATCCATAAATGGATCTTTGAAGCTTGACACCTTTCCCAATTCTTAGGATGGACAAAACCTCAGTCTGTATCATATATACATCCTAAAGTAAGTTTCCATTAAGGAAAGCCGTTTTGACATCCATTTGCCATATCTCATAATCGTAGTATGCAGCTATGGCAATGAGAATTCTAATGGATTTGATCATGATCACTGGAGAAAATGTCTCATCATAATCAATTCTATGAACTTGTCGATAACCTTTAGCAATAAGTCTTGCTTTATAAGTGTGCACATTTCCATCCATGTCGAGTTTCTTTTTGAAAACCCATTTGCATCCAATGGTCTTCAAGCCATCAGACGAATCAATCAAAGTCCAAACTTGATTGTCATACATGGATTGCATCTCTGCTTTCATGGCCTCTAACCATTTATGTAACACCCCACTCCCGAGTGACCCGAACCCGATATCGTTGGTGATATCCGAGTCCGTGCCCCGCGAGGGTGGCGTACTACATCAGTCGATTAAAACTCAGTATACTTTTTTTTTTTAGAAGCCATTGATTCCACGTTAGCGCAAAAAAAAGAAGTAACTAACACCCATGTTCATAATAAACCAGTTTCAGTTATTACAGTCATCCGAGAATAATTTACAATCAGTCAATGAGTAAAACATTAAAACCAATATGGGCTCAGTAGAAATAGAAAGCATTGTTATACAGTGATTGCGGAACACAATTTGATAAGTCACTAATGCAGACACGGACTGATCCCGACCTCTATCCTTTATCTGCCTACAGTAGACATACTCCCGTGTCAAACGGGGTATTCTTCAAGACCTGAAAAATAGATGCAAATTTTGGGTGAGTTTTGCGAACTCAGTGAGTGACCATCATCGATGGTCCATCCAATCACATAACATATAACACATACTTTCATTTTCCATTAAGTCACATGTCATATTCCCTATCATACCTCACATTCACATACAGTTTCATATTTTCATTATGTCGATACAATGTCATCTTCAATATAATCAAATTGATCATTCAATCAAGTTTATCATTCCCATTCAACACACAATGTCACATTCCCATTCAATACAGGTAATTCAACCAATCACATTCCGTACAATCAAATCAATCATGTTATGCATATGTGCATGAAACCCACTTTCCATTTAATTACTTTGTTGTGACCGAGTGTCTAAAGCGTCCCGCACTCCAATAGATATCGGGTTCATTGAAATTGTCCCATATAGGGCTCATTGTGAATCTGTCCCATAAAGGGCTCATTATAAAGCTGTCCCATAAAGGGCTCATTGTAAACTGTCCCATAAAGGGCTCATTGTCGTTGAGCCTGAGGCTCTGAATCAGTATTTGAGCATGAAGCTCTTTACTCATTGTTGACTACTCTGGTCACAACTCTCATTATCTTTCATAAATTCATGCAGTGGAATGTCTTATGCATATTTGCATGCACTCAGTCAATCATAGTTACTATCATCGGACCGTAGTCCGGCATTCGACATCAATTAAGAAGTCACATTTCATTTATGTGCAATTATGCATGCAAGACATTTTAACAATCTCAATATATACACTTAGGTCATCCCATTCACATTCAAGGAGCACTTCAATAACGCAATTCCAAATACTTAATTACTCACCGGACCTCCTGTCTGGAACCCATATTTAATCACAATTAATAAAATAAATCAATACTCATTCAACATATAACAAAAGCAAATAACCAATAAATAAGACCATCTAGGTCTACTCACAAGATACTCCAGATTTGCATTGGTTTCAATTTCGACAATGCTCGAAAGTGCGGACATTTATCCCAAGACTACAAATTGATGCCATATGCACACATTAATCACTTTGCATTCTCATTCATGCACAAATATAGAATAAGGACAATGCATGTTCATGATATTCCGGCCTTAATCCAATTTTTTCAATAATAAAATCCGTAAAAATTAGAAATTCAATGGCGCTGACGGTGCGCAATTCGGACCTCTATAGGTCCCCAATTAAACAAAAAGTTGATTAAAGGCTCGTTACGGGACCACGTCAATTTCCGTCCAAAATTCCCAATTTCTCAAAAATGAAATTAAATATTCTACGAATCCGATGCCTCAAGAATCAGGTCAATCGGACGTCGGACGGAAAAGTTATACATCAAAGAAATCAGAAATCCAAAATTAAAACAAAAATCCCCTCTGTGGCTCGCGAGGCGAGCCGTCGCCCTCGAAGTCTGGCCTCGACCTCGTCTCGCGAGGGCGAGTCGTCGCCTCGAGAGACGAGCTGAAAGCTCGCCTCGCCCTCATGAGTCGTCGCCCTCGCGAGGGGCGAGATTTCAGCTCGTCTCGCCTCATGATCGTCGCCCTCGAGGGCGAGATTCCAATGCCTTCGCCTTCTTTTTCTTTTTCCAAACCGAACTTCAATCATTCATAACTTTTCCCACACAATTCAGAAAATTACAAACCATGTGTCGTTGGAAAGATTAAGAAAAACTCTACAAGTTTTATGTAGAGCACAAAAATCAATTTCACCCCTAAGGGTGTCAAAAATCCAGTCAAATCCACTGCCTACTCAAAACCTCTCAAAACAGTGCAGTACTTTACAAATTCAGTAACTTTTATTCTCTTCAGTCAAAAATAACACAATAAATATGCTCTTCAATATCACAATGTTATCTAAAACTTTCATGAATAACCAAAATCCCAATTCATTTACTAACTAGGTCAAACAATTCAGTGAATGCTACTGCCCCTGAAAGTACTCAAATTGATAATAATTTTCAAGCAGTATAACTCCTTGTTCAAAAGTCGAAAATTGCATACTTTATACCCATAAAAGATAAAACACAGTACTACACTTCTCATAAAGGGCTCAGAATCAAATTCCATCATTAACAAATTTAAAACAGTCCTGCAAGTTACTGCCCTGTTCAGCAGTTCATGACCTAACTTCAATCCAATCTTTGAAAAATCATAAGTCCCAATTCTGTTATCTAAAAATAGCATGCTATATACCATTTTCAAGATAATTGCTTCCTCTACAACTCTTCAGAAGATCACCTAAGCCAATTCAATTCACACAAATTACTAAAATTGTTCCCAATCAGAATGGTCACAATACCTACACTGATAGCTAAGTTTCACCAATTGCTCACAATCAGTCAATATATCACAATGCATATCTCCCAATATACAGGTCGAAAAATTACAAGATCAGTGGCAATGGAAAGCTAACAATGTATTCTTCAACTCTCATGAAGACCATTTTCCATAATTCCATATCAATTAATTTAGAAAAATCATCAAAACACTTAGGTCATTGATCCGGATACTGTTCACCTAAGTTAAAACAGTAACTTTCCAAGCCAGATTTCAACCTCTTAGAGTTACAATTTGACAACACCTATTTCACACAAAAATGTAGCCAACAAACCAAAGTTTATTTGGGCACAAACCTTGCCTCATTTTCATAACCACACAATTAGTTATGATCAAAACAGTGCAATAGGTACAAATCCATTTTTCAGCTCTATTTACTTCCTTTCATTTTAACACCTTTCCTACCTTCATAAGCATTAAATTTAATCACTCAATCAACCAATATATCATTCAATCAGCCCCTTAAGCACTTAGCCATAAACATGGCAGCAACACTCATTGCCTCATTCATACACCTCTTACACTACTCTTTAAGTATCACTTCACTTTTAATCAACTTAACAACTCTACTTACATTCATTAGGTTTTACCCTATCAATATATCAATCAACCATCAATTAAATAACCAATTTACATACCCATCTAGTCAAAGCAAAACTTCATGCAATTGATGCATAAGATGTCAAAATTATACATGCAACAAACATAGAACATCCTCTTACCTATTTAAGCTTTAATCTTCTTCAACTTATCCAACTTTTCACAAACTTCCTACATTTC
The DNA here is from genome assembly GCA_029891385.1 of Erythroxylum novogranatense. Taxonomy (NCBI): domain Eukaryota; kingdom Viridiplantae; phylum Streptophyta; class Magnoliopsida; order Malpighiales; family Erythroxylaceae; genus Erythroxylum; species Erythroxylum novogranatense. Next base: position 39,790,271 of record CM057229.1, on the reverse strand, counting down.
TCTAACCCCACGATCATCATCTTCTTCCCAACATCACTCATAATCATCACCATGTAAAGGAGGTAGAACACTCAAGCTTGTATCCATGCTAGGAAGACACTTAAGGAGAAGACAAGAGTAATTCATTAGGAAGCTAATTAAAGAAACCAAATGAAAGAGATGGAAGAGAGGTTTGGATGGAGGAGGAGCCAAAAGCAACACAAAACCATCTTTTCTTTCCTTCTCTTTAAGACACCGAAAATACAATGAATGAATAAGACAAAACATTAAAAGGTGTAGGACAAGTGTCATTTTGAAGAAAAGACAAAACATGTAAGAGGATTTCTTAAGAAACCCTAATAAAATTTGACCCAATCAATTCCAATGGCCCTCATTTCAATTCCAAAATAATATACCCAATATTGTAGTGCCATTGGATAGAAATTTACGCTACCGAAAATCAATCGGTTCGCCGCTTGACGATTTTTCCGGTCCGAGAATTTTCTCCGGAAAATTCCAGAAAAATTTCTAAAAACCCCGTAAAATAGAAAACAATTTATGGCGCACTCAGAATAATTTTTCAAACCCATTAACCACGTTAATCCCAATAAAATTATCTTAGGCACGCAAATCGAGAATATCATGTATGCATGCACAGTAAACTCATGTGCACAATTGTGACTATGTAGCAATCCTATTATGCATGAGCAGTCCCATGAAATCTCAATCTAGCACATCCTATACCAATTTACTATTCTACCCTTCCAGTAGGGGGGGATGTTACAATTTAGCAGATTCTGGACTTTCCATAGCTTCTTGATAGGTTGTGGGCTCATTATGATCGATGAGCATCACATTATCATCATCAGTAACGAGAAATCCATATCTCTCGGGCTCATGACGAATCCTATCAGATCTACGTAGGCCTTGTGTTGTTGAAGACTGCTCATCAATAGCTTGTGAGCTCGCTTCAATCTCCTTTTCAGGCTCAATGTCATTTTGTGAAACTTGAATTTCTTCGAGTTGTACTTTACTCCCACTGTTTCCTTTGGAAACAAATTCCTTCTCTAAGAAGAAACCATTTCGAGCAACAAAAATTTTGTTCTCTGATGGGATGTAAAAGTAATATCCTTTAGTTTCCTTAGGCTATCCCACAAAATAACATTTTTTAGATTTGGGTGCCAACTTGTCAGCAATTTGACGCTTCACATAAGCCTCACAACTCCAAATCTTTAGAAAAGATAAATTAGGACGCTTCCCAGTCCATATCTCATAAGGTGTCTTTTCTACAGCCTTTGAAGAAATACGGTTCAATATGAATGCTGCTGTTTCTAAAGCATAGCCCCAGAAGTATTTTGGTAGATCAGTTTGACTCATCATTGATCGAACCATATCTAATAGAGTTCGATTTCTCCTTTCAGAAACACCATTCCATTGAGGAGTTCCTGGAGGAGTCAATTATGAAACGATTCTACAATCCTTAAGATAATCATCAAACTCTTGGCTTAAATATTCACCTCCTCGATCAGATCGAAGGATTTTAATATTCTTGCCAAGATGATTTTGTACTTCATTCTTATACTCTTTGAACTTTTCTAAAGATTCAGATTTGTACTTCATTAAATAGACATACCCATATCTACTGAAGTCATCTGTAAAAGTAATGAAATACAAATAACCTCCTCTCACTGATATTCTAAAAGGACCGCATACATCGGTATGTATAAGGCCCAATAGCTCATTGGCCCTTTCCCCTTTACCTGTGAAGGGGGCCTTTGTCATCTTACCCAGTAAACAAGAATCACACGTGTCAAAAGATTCAAAAGAATCAATGAATCCATCTTGATGGAGTTTTGAAATCGTTTTTCATTTACATGGCCTAGCGACAATGCCGAGAGATAGGTTGGGTTCAAATCGTTAGATTTAAACTTCTTGGTATTTATGTTATAGATGGGCTCATTTGTTAGAGACTCATGTTCAGAGTATAGATGCCATTTAATTGACGTGCAATACCATATAAAACGTCATTCTTATAAATGGAAATACTTATTCTCAATAGAAAATTTAAATCCATCATTCTCTAAACAAGAAAAGAAAAATGTTTCTACTCATAGTAGGTACATAATAACAATTCTCAAGTTCCAAAATGAGTCCATGGGCAAAATAAGATCATAAGTCCCCACGGATAAAGCAAAGAACTCTTGCTCCATTTCCCACGCCAAGAAGTTGATCTCACCACCATCAATCTTCTAGTCCTTCTTAAACCCTACACATTAGTACAAATGTGAGTTGCAGCCCAGATCTAATCTAGAAGATGCGAAGGAGTAAAATTGATTTCTATAACAAACATACCTGAAGAAGTAGTCACACTATTCTTCTTCTCTTTCAGCTCTTCCAAATAGAGTTTGCAGTTCCTTTTCCAATGACCAGGTTCATTGCAATGGAAGCAAACTCCCTCCTTGGGTGCCTTAGTCTTAGCTTTGGGCTTGGGCTTGGACTTAGGTACTTTACCTTTGCCCTTCGCTGTGCCCTTCTTCTTGAAACCCTTTCCCTTTTGAACCACAACAACTTCATTGGTGGTCTTTACCTTTCTCTTTAAGTTCTCTTCAGCAATTTTCAGCATCCCATGCAATTCATCAATGGACTTCTCCATATTATGCATGTTGTAGTTAAGAATGAACTGATCATATTCATCAGTCAAGGATGATAGAATAAGATCCGTTGCCAATTCTTGACTAACAGGTGCACCTAATTTCTCAAGATGATGAATGTAACTCTTCATCTTAAGAACATGAGCACTCACGGGTGTGCCAGGAGTCATCTTGTATGAATTCAATGCCTTAGTGGTTCTAAACCTCTCTTGGCGTGCTTGCTCTTGAAACATAGCTTTCAGTTGAGCAAGCATGTCATAGGCTTCCATTTCCTCTAAATCCTTCTGAAGATCAAAGATCATGGCACCTAACATAAGACATGACACATCCGTGGAGTCATTGATATGCTTCGTGTAAGCATCCTTTTGAGCCTTAGGTGCATTTGCTAGTGGTTCCTTAGGGATGGGTTCTTCTAAGACATAAAGCTTTCTTTCTTGCTTGAGAACAATTCTCAAGTTCCTATACCAATCTAGGAAATTTGTTCCACTAAGTTTTTATTTCTCTAAGATAGATCGCATAGACAGGTTTGTGGATGGAGAAGCCATAATCTACAAAATTATGCAATAAGGGTCAACATTCTTATTATTAAGAGGTATTAGCTCCCACTAAAAAATTAACCCTCAATTGAAAAATGGGAGAAACAAGATCCATATTTCACTTAAGTCCTAAGAAAGCTTTGGTTTAACACTCAAAACTTAGTTATTTAGGTAGAAAACTCTTTTCAATTACATCACATGTAACTCTTGATGGGCTTATGTTAAAATACATCTTATGTACTGCATGTATGTAAAAACCCAATCTTATGCCCTAAGCCCAAAACCGTTTTGATAGCTTTGTTAAGTTTAACCATACTTTACCTATGAATAGCACCATTATTCAAATGTCTTCCCTAGATAATCCCCACATGCCTTGCTTTGGCAAAAACCCACATAAGGATGAGCTAGAGATAAACATTGGTAAAGATTTATGGAAGGCATATAAACTTAAAAATTACGATGAGGGTAGTTCTTAATACATTATGAAGGTTATTAATCCTGTAAAGAATTATGGAAGATTACAAAATGCTTGTTACAACCTTGGCTTGATTATAATTGTTGATTTGAAAAATAAAATTAATTTAATAATTCAACTCTTGAAAAATTAAATTAAATTCCAAAACCCTTTCCTAATAAAAAATCCTTTGAAAACAATTTTCAAATTTAATAAAAAACCTTTTATTATTATTAGGAATATTTATTAATTTAATCTCTATTATTAAAAATAAAAGATAAATTAGGGTTTTTAAAACAATTTAAAACAAAAAATAAAAGGGAGGGAGGGGCGTCTGGCGCGTGCAGTGCACGCGCCAACGCTGGCACGCGTGGGGCGTGCCCACGCCCCTGGCAGACACACGCGCCCGTCGTCTTCTCCAAGCTTCCTCCTCACTCCCTCCACGTTTTCTCTCTCCTTTTCTTCTGGATTTTTCTTCCACTACTCCCACGTTTCCACACGACCTTCTCCACGATGTTCAACCTTCGCACACGTCGGATTTTAAAAAAACGTGAAGCTTCAACCGTGGGTCTCCACCCGACGATTCTCGCAGCTCGTGGAGTCACCGGAGACGCCATCAACGCCGGCGACTGTGGTGTCACCGGAGACGCCAACAAATGTGATGTGCGTCGCACGCGGTGGGTCGTCACCGATGGGCGATAATCACCCATTATCACCCATCGATTGTGTTCTTTCTCAACACAAATGGGGGGGCAAAAGGGAAAAAAACGCAGAACATTGCAAAAGCAACCCAGAAAAAACGCAGATCAAATGGGAGAATAAAACACAAATAGCAGATACAATGGATGTATACGAACAATATGAAAGACATTATGACCACCCAAATCAAATGAGGATCGATAATCCGATTTAACCTGTAACCATGATTATAGGTTCAGTCCTTTTGTAACACGATATCAAGATTAATCACAAGGCATGGTACATGTCAACCTTTGATTAATCATAGTTTCTTGATCCCCAAGTTGACTGATTATAACAAATGACATTGATGACTCCTCATCAATTCATTTGAGCACGGCCATGCATTTGTTCAGTCACACTTGTCAAGAGGCCCAAATGATATCTCTCTCATTTAAGAGAGGTACAAATCCCATCTACGTCATTCACTTCCCTCCACATGATTCATTTAATGTCCAACATAAGACTACTTGTTATTCGGTTAAAAATAACTTTGTCTAATATCAAAACATCGAATTCCTCATGTAGGGAACCATGATGACTTCAGGTCAAAGGACTAAAGTCAAACCATATTGAGAATCACTAATGATATGAAACCATGTAGTATTCTCTTTTTGGGTCAGTCCAATATATGTTCTCTAATATATATCTATGTTTCTGATTTGATATCTCATATCCATGATCAGTAAAACGTGATCATCAATCAGAACACATACTAGCCTTAATTCATTATTGTTCTACCAATAATGATCGACTAGGGACAGTCTAGAATAGTATTATAACACTTATGGTTTTACTATCAAGTCACATACTTGATGACATAAGTTTAATACCATTCATAGAATGTAAATCACATTACATAAATGAAATACATGCATATATAAAATGAATACCTCATAATATATTATTAACAAATCATAATGTAAATACTGTTGGATCGCGTAAGCTCCGAGTATTCTCAATACGCTGCGGAAAAGACCATACAAGTACATCACGTATAATCGAAAACACGAAGGATTAACGAAAATACCTTATTTTCGTTAGTGGATTGCTTCTTTTTCGGACTGCAAGACACTACAAATCGCTAATGCCCTCTACTGGTATTGTAACATCCCATCTCCGATGGGAAGGGTATTTTAGTAATTGGGACGGGTTAGGAGTATTAAATTATAACTCGGCATGAACATATGTCATGCAGCCTCTATAAATGGTGAGTTTTGCACAGGCATATAGTCATACATGCATTCATGACATTTCCCGGCATAAGTGTCTAACTGTGATCTTTTGTGAAATTGGTGTGATAATGGGGGATTTGGAAAATTATTTGGAGTGCGCCATAGAGTGTTTTACATTTTTAGGGATTTATGAGAATTTTTCTGGAATTATCCGGAGAAAATTCCCGGACCGGCAAAATCGTCGGTAAATGACCTAAATGTGTTTTTGTAGTGGAAAAGGTGGTTTTCGTGTTTGAAAAATTATTGGGAGTGGACTATCTTATGTTTTACAATTTTGGGCAATTTAGGTAATTTTCAAAAAAATGATTCGGGGGAAATTCTCGGAAATTTCCGGACCGGAAAAATCGCCAAGTGGCGAACCGGTTGATTTTCGGTATCAAAAATGTCTATCCAATGGCACTACAATATTGGGTACATTATATTGGTTTTGAAATTAGGGCCATTGGAATTGAATGGGTCAAATGTCATTAGGATTTCTTAATAAATCCTATTATATAGTTTTGTCTTATTCCTCAATTTGCCAAGTGTCTTTAATGGAGTTATGGCTTTTGTCTTATTATTAGCTATTGATTTCGCAACTTCAAATGGAAGACATGAAAAGGAGATTTTTCCTTGCTTTTCCTCATCCATCCAAACTCTCCTCCATCTCCTTCTTTGGGTTTTCTTTGGCTTTGGTTCACTCTTTCTTCTCCTCCTTAAGTGTTCTTCCTTCATCCTTGAAAGCTTAAGCCCTCTATCTTCTTTCCATGAGAACCATGCATGAGGATGAAATAGAGAAAGTTGAGGAGTTGGAGAATTGAAGGGGTTGGAGGCTTTAATAGGTAAGGATTTCATTACACTTTGATTGTGTTTTACTAAATCATGGTGATTAGAAGCATGTAATGAGAATTATGGTACAATTATGATGTTGATTGATGCTTTAATTTGATGATAATTATTGCTTGACTTAATGGGTATAAGGTTAGTTTGAAGTAGGAATGGATAAGGTAGTATGAATACATGGTTTAAACTTGATTTGTGATTGAATTTTGATGATAAATGTTAATTAGAATTGAGAAATTAAGTGCTGCCAATTTTTAGGTATTAGCCCTAGGACATGTATGAATGTGTATGAATGGTATAAGAACTGATTTGTGTTATTTGGATGCTTGATGATGTGTTAAAGGCAATGGAAATGAGAGAAACAAAGGTTGGACCAAATCTGGAAAATTAGGTTTTTTGATTGATTGTACTGTTTTAATCATAACTCATTGTATAGAAATGCAAATGAGGTGAGGTTTGTGGCCTCTTAAACTTTGGGATGTTAGCTCCATTTTTGTGTGAAATAGGTGTTGTCAAATTGTAACTCTCATAGGTTGAAATTTGGCATGGAAAGTTACTGTTTTATTGCCTATAAACAGTAACCGAAACCATAACCTATGAGCTTTACTGATTTTTATAAATTAATTGAGATGGAATTAGGGAGAATGGTCTTCATGGAAGTTGAGGCATATTGAGTTAGCTTTCCATTTCCACTGATCTTGTTAATTTTCGAGTTGTATATTGGGAGATATGAACTGATTACTATTGATTGGTTTTATGCTTTTTGGAGAAACCTAGTCAAAGTGTTGATTTTGTGAGCTTTCTGCTTGGGAGCAATTTTAGCAATTTTTGTGGACTGAATTGGTGTGAGTGATCTTCTGAAAAGTTGTAGAGGAAGACATTATCTTGAAAATGATTTATGGTGTGTAATTTTTAGAGGTCAGATTTGGGAGTTATGATTTTGCAAAAACTGATCCTGCATTAGGATGTGAATGGCTGATTATGGCAGTAACTAGCATGATAGTTTTGAAATTGTTAGAAATTAAATTGGAAATTGAGTTCTTCATGAAAATTGAAGTTTGAGGATTTATCTTTTCAGGGACATAAAGTTCAGATTTTTCTGACTTGTGTACAGGGAGTTATGCTTGTTATAAGTTTACTGCTCAAATTGAATGATTTCAGGGACAGCAACATTGAGTGAATTAATTGACTTGTTTAGCAATGGAATTTGATTTTGGGTTGTTCATGAAAGTTATAGATGACATTGTGAACTTATTGAGCCTATTTATCTGGTAATTTTTGGCTGAAGAATCAGAGAGTTAAGGAATTTGAAATGTACTGTTCTATTTTAATGGGATTTGAGTAGGCAGTAGCTTTGAAGGGATTTTTGACACACTTAAGGGTGAAATTGATTTTTATGGTCTTCTTGAGAATTGTAGAGGGTTTCCTGAGCTTTCCAATGAGATATAGTTGGAAATTTTCTGAATTGTGTACAATGAATTATGGGTGTTGAAAATTGTATTGAAAATTAAAAAAAAATAGAAATGGAATCACGCTCGTTCACTAGGGCGACGCCTCGCCCTAGTGACGAGGCGTAAAGGCCCGCGTCGCTAGGGCGACACCTCTCCCTAGCGACGGGGCCGATTAAGTCAGCCCCGCTGGGGCGAGACGTCGCCCCCAGCGAGGCTGATTCCTTTTTCTTTTATTTTATTTATTTTATTTATTATTTTTATTTGTTAATTGGTAATTTTTGATTTCATGCTTCTTTTGTCAATTTCTTTTCCGTCCGACGTCCGAGTGACCTGATTCTTGAGGCATCGGATTCGTAGAACATTTAATTTCATTTTGTGAGAAATTGGGAATTTTTGGACGGGAAATTGACGTGACCCCGGGTAACGGAGCCTTTAATCACTGTTTTGTTTAATTGGGGACCTATAGAGGTCCGAATTGCGCACCGTCAGCGCCAATAGGTTTCTCATTTTTAGACGGATTTTGTTATGGAGAAATTTGGATTTAGAAATAAAAATTCATGAACATGCATATTTCACCTACATGTGCACAAATTGCATCTGTAGTGACTCGTTCTTTCTCTGTTTCTTATAGAGGCCCAAGTGGAGCGTCGTCAGACCGACGGGGCGGAAACTTCCCGGCATTAGCTCGGAAGTAATAGGTGAGTAACCTAGTTGGTTTCTCAACCTTATGTGTTTCTTAATTATATGCATTGATTGCCATGAGGATGCAAGGATGGATATATGTAATTGATTGTTTTGATTGATTTCGGACCATGGGTGTTCGAAATATTGGATTGTGATATTGAAGTGTAAATGAGAATAAGTGCGTGAGAATGCATTAGTAAATTGGATTGTAAATGTGGTAGTGAAACGAAAGGTAAATGCATGGAATGAAATACGGACTAAAAGTCCGAGGACATTGGAAAATGATCGAAAATAGTAATTAATTGGAATTGGAAATAGAAATGCGATAATTGGATATTGGAAAATGACATGTGCATTCATGCATAGTAAATGATCAGATAATGGCAGTTGTGACCGGTGTCGCCACCGATTTCGAGCTTTAAGCTCAACGCACGAGGCCTCGTGTCCATGTATTCGAGCCTCGGCTCGATGATCGAGCTATGCCTAATGTTTCGTGGCTTTAAGCCCGATGTTTTGAGCCAATGGCTCAACGTATATGAGCTCAAAGCACGGTCACAACAACGAAAGAAAATGAAAGAGTCACATGCACATCGCATAAATGAATGTTTAATGTGAATTATGTGAAAGGTTTATTGTCTTATCAAATGTGAAATTGAGTGCTGTGATTTCTTGTTTGTGATATATATACAATATTGTGTGATTGTGTGGATATGCATGAGTTGGGTGAACCATCGATGATGGTTTCTCACCGAGTTCGCAAACTCACCCAACATTGCATCTATTTTCAGAAATGGAGAGTACCCGTTGGACACACGGAGTACGCTCATCGCTAGCAAGACAGTATCGGGTCGGGATCGGTCGTCCAGATTCGCATTCGTGTATTAATTTGGTATTTAGTAGGCCCAAATTGTTTACATGTAATTGTATAGAGGATTGAGCACTAATGAGTGCTAATAATGATTGAAATTGTTTTATCAGTGAAATGGTTTAATCTTTGAAAGTGTTTTGTTATAATTGGGCCAAGTCAATGTTTGTTTTGCGCACTCTAATGTTTTTGAAAGAGAAAAAAATGTGTCATACGATTTTTGTTAATAAGGTAATGAATGTTCTAGTACGCCACCCTCGCGGGTCACGGGCTCGGATATCACCATGGACATCGGGTTCGGGTCTCGTCGGGAGTGGGGTGCTACATTTGTGGTATCAGAGCCCAGAAGTACAATCTTACATGGGCTTTCAAAAAAAAAAGGGTGTGTAAAGTTATGTGCATTTAAGTTGTGTCACGGCAGACAGTGACAACTGATCCCCAGTGTAGTATATGAGTCGTATGTATAAATATGTCTCAGTCGTTTAAGCGGTTAGAAAAAGTGAGAAAAAGGATAATGTGTTAGAGTGTGATAAAAGGAAGAAATTGATATCGCAAAATAGGAAAAAGTGTATGGTTCGACCAGACAGACGAATATTTCGTGCTGGTATTGACGGGTATATTGTGAAGTACAATATTGGAGTTAGATTGGGTATATCCTTGAATATGAATTTGAATAAAGATTATAGTTGGGAATGAATAGAAAAAAAAATAGAGTTGTGATAATGGGAAGATTTTCAGTGTATTAGGTGAATGAAAATAAAGTGTTCTATGATATAGCGAGGTCACAATTGGGATTGATTACCGTGATGAGAGTTATATATAAGGATTGGTGATTTGGAGTCAAAATATATTAAGGGCAAAATCAAGAATGATTTCACATCTGTGATATTGATTTGAGTACGGAAATATATGGGTAGAATGCCATAATGAAAAGATGGGAATGTAAGACAATGAAATGGATAGATGAAAAGTTGTTGGGTTTAATTGATCCGCCTAAGTAAATGCACACCGCTATGGGAGCCCTATGGTAAGTGAAAATGTTCATTGCAATTCTTTGAGTTAATGGATAATTGCTAGCCAGAATTGTTATGTGTTAGAATAAGAAACGAAAGTGCTTATACTGATCAGTTGTATAGGAATAGAGATTGTATAAGATCCTCACGAGCGAGGAAGGGTGTAAATAGGAAGGTTGCTGAGTTCAGAATATATTGTCACTGTAAGTGTATATCTGATAGTGGGATTACAATCACGGGTGAAATGATTAAGCAGAAATGAATAATTTGCGTGAATATGATATAGGACGTAATCGGTGGTCTATTACGTAAGCTCCGATTATAATGTCGATAGCTCAAGTTCAAAATGAGTAAGAGTAAGGCATGAGAATGCTCAGAATGATCAATTGAGAAAGAAGTGATACAGTTAAAGATGTTAGCATCGGGAATGAGCTTGAGAGAAGAAAATGAGGGACATGAATAGAGTAAGGTCCCCATGATCGAGAATTGGTATCAAAAAGAGAATGGTTATCGAGAATTAAATGCAATTAAGGTATTCTTAGCAGTATGATCTATTAATGGGCCAATTGATGGGACTCTAGAGATATATTGTCAGATAGGATGTGATGATAATGGTGATGTATGGCGAGATAGTAGAGGAAAAGAAATTGTTTAAGTGCTCTTCAGAGATTTATCTTCGTGATGTATCAAGAGTAACTGATTTGTATTACATCTGGCAGAGACTCTAGCGTAAGAGCTAAACTATGCTACAAAAAAAAAGTGTACATTATGTTAATGAGATGGTTCTGATTATGTAAGAGAAGTACTGCATATTAAGGAAATATTAATTGCGAATTTGATGGGATTAAAGGTTCGTGTATATTTTGTGTAATTATGTTTTGAAAGCACGAGATCGATATAACGATTGTTTATTCAAGTCAATGAGTGATCTATCGTGAATAAATTAAGTTATGTGGAGAAATGAAGGTAAGGAACACGTGGCAGAATATGTTATGATGAGACAAATTATACGAAAATTGTTCCCCATTGGAGACGTTCGATAATGAAAAAGTTACATGAATCAACTATGGGTACGGAAAAAGAACATGTCTCAATTGTGTTGCAGTGGATAATGGATATAGGTAAAAGAAATAGATGAATTGGTATAGTTGAGGAAATTGGTCGTTATACAAGTCTCATAAGAGTGAATCTTAACCTGATTGAATGAATAAAGGATGAATGAGTATGCGAACATGGGATATTGGGAGAATTAATTCAGATATAGGTATTGATAAAATGCGAAAGTTCAAAAGATATGTGTAGGTGGAATTTGAAATTAATGAGCACTAACGGAATGCTGGATGCGTTTAGAAATTGTCAAAGATTTTCTGGTTTTAGCAAATCGACAAGAATAATTGAGGAAAACATGTGAATGTTATGATTAATGATCATAAAGGAGACATTTGAAGAATTTACTATCTATATTGAAGTGTTCCAGTAAAGGTTCTGATGTGATCTATGGAACTTGGATAAAGTGATTTTATGCACCTTGGGACAAATATGATTCCATGGGCGGTATTATTGATGATTTGAAATTTGTTATTCTGAGTGTGGCCTAAAATCTTGGAGACATAAATCGTACAGAAATAGTTTGGAGATATTTATGAATATGCAAATCGATAACGATTGAGTTATTTCATGCATCTGAATGATTTGAAAAGGATTCAGTGGCTGATTACTCCAAACTAAGCTAATGGTGCAATTCAAGGAAGTGAACAAAGAAAAAAAAATTCAATTGCAGAAAAATCAAAAGTTGGGCAATAAAGTTATCAAATCTGGTGTATTATTGCGCACACATGTCATCGTTCACTTTGACAGACTTACCATCAATTGCATTTCCACAATACTTTTACTAGAACATAACACTTCGATTATTTCTTATGCTTTCTCGAACCATTTACTTATGATCATTCGTTTTCCCATTCTAACCTTTCAATTACTCTTTCAATACGCTCTTGCTAAAACATAAAGCTTCGATCATTCCTTACGTTTTCACTAACAGTTCCCGTAATGAATATCACCCATATTTCTTAATTTGAACCATACCTATCATTTTCCTCAACAATTGGAGTTAATTCAATTCTTTAATACGGTTTACAATTTCTACATCCTCACTTCAGGTTTTGCCAATCCGTTTTGATGCACACCAACTTTGAAATTCTCATAGCTAATACTACTTTCCTTTGCCCCTTTTTTTTTTTGGATTTCATTGGGATATGAGATTGATATATAGTGCAAAGTGATTGTGGTATGACAATCATTATATTGGTGTCACCATTCGAAAAGTGTATAAGGGGTCTTTATTATGTGATCAGGGCGTTAAGCAATTTAAGATGGTAACATTGAGTTGAATTGATTCACACCGAGGTTATAATCTCATGAGATTTGTGTTGATAATAACGGAATCTGATAAGCGATAAAGGAAATATTTTGAAGGGTATGGCCTCGGCTAAAATGTACTTAGATGGAAATAAAGGTGTAATTAAGGGAAATTGAATTCGTGAGGAGTGGCCTTTATGCGATTGTGGTGTGAATAGAATTACGGATTGAAACTTAAAAGATGATTCGGATTCACAAGAGTGAACCAAAGCCAAAGAAAACCCAAAGAAGGAGATGGAGGGAGAGTTTCGGATGGATGAGGGAAAAGCAAGGAAAAAATCTCCTTTTTCATGTCTTCCATTTGAAGTTGCCGAAATCAATAGCTAATAATAAGACAAAAGCCATAACTCCATTAAAGACACTTGGCAAATTGAGGAATAAGACAAAACTATATAATAGGATTTATTAAGAAATCCTAATGACATTTGACCCATTCAATTCCAATGGCCCTAATTTCAAAACCAATATAATGTACCCAATATTGTAGTGCCATTGGATAGACATTTTCGATACCGAAAATCAACCGGTTCGCCACTTGGCGATTTATCCGGTCCGAAAATTTCCGAGAATTTCCCCCGAATCATTTTTTTGAAAATTACCTAAATTGCCCAAAATTGTAAAACATAAGATAGTCCACTCCCAATAATTTTTCAAATACGAAAACCACCTTTTCCACTACAAAAACACATTTAGGCCATTTACCGGCGATTTTGCCGGTCCGGGAATTTTCTCCGGATAATTCCAGAAAAATTCTCATAAATCCCTAAAAATGTTAAACACTCTATGGCGCACTCCAAATAATTTTCCAAATCCCCCATTATCACACAAATTTCACAAAAGATCACAATTTGACACTTATGCCGGGAAATGTCATGAATGCATGTATGACTATATGCCTGTGCAAAACTCACCATTTATAGAGGCTGCATGACATATGTTCATGCCGAGTTATAATTTAATACTCCTAACCCGTCCCAATTACTAAAATACCCTTCCCATCGGAGATGGAATTTTACAATTCTCCCCTCCTAATAAAAATTTCGTCATCGAAATTTCATATACGATTGATCAGGAAGGTAGGGGAGTCTTTGCGATTAATACCCTCAGTTTTCCACTGATTTCACTACACGACCAAATTCTATCCATGAACGGAAATCCAAACAATCAATGACTCTTTTCCTTTCTCAACTTTCCATGCTTACGCACAATTCGTGATCCTAACAATATTTCCAATTCTAGGAGTTGGAGAATTGAAGGGGTTGGAGGCTTTAATAGGTAAGGATTTCATTACACTTTGATTGTGTTTTACTAAATCATGGTGATTAGAAGCATGTAATGGGAATTATGGTACAATTATGATGTTGATTGATGCTTTAATTTGATGATAATTATTGCTTGACTTAATGGGTATAAGGTTAGTTTGAAGTAGGAATGGATAAGGTAGTATGAATACATGGTTTAAACTTGATTTGTGATTGAATTTTGATGATAAATGTTAATTAGAATTGAGAAATTAAGTGCTGCCAATTTTTAGGTATTAGCCCTAGGACATGTATGAATGTGTATGAATGGTATAAGAACTGATTTGTGTTATTTGGATGCTTGATGATGTGTTAAAAGGCAATGGAAATGAGAGAAACAAAGGTTGGACCAAATCTGGAAAATTAGGGTTTTTGATTGATTGTACTGTTTTAATCATAACTCATTGTATAGAAATGCAAATGAGGTGAGGTTTGTGGCCTCTTAAACTTTGGGATGTTAGCTCCATTTTTGTGTGAAATAGGTGTTGTCAAATTGTAACTCTCATAGGTTGAAATTTGGCATGGAAAGTTACTGTTTTATTGTCTGTGAACAGTAACCGAAACCATAACCTATGAGCTTTACTGATTTTTATAAATTAATTGAGATGGAATTAGGGAGAATGGTCTTCATGGAAGTTGAGGCATATTGAGTTAGCTTTCCATTTCCACTGATCTTGTTAATTTTCGAGTTGTATATTGGGAGATATGAACTGATTACTATTGATTGGTTTTATGCTTTTTGGAGAAACCTAGTCAAAGTGTTGATTTTGTGAGCTTTCTGCTTGGGAGCAATTTTAGCAATTTTTGTGGACTGAATTGGTGTGAGTGATCTTCTGAAAAGTTGTAGAGGAAGACATTATCTTGAAAATGATTTATGGTGTGCAATTTTTAGAGGTCAGAGTTGGGAGTTATGATTTTGCAAAAACTGATCCTGCATTAGGATGTGAATGGCTGATTATGGCAGTAACTAGCATGATAGTTTTGAAATTGTTAGAAATTAAATTGGAAATTGAGTTCTTCATGAAAATTGAAGTTTGAGGATTTATCTTTTCAGGGATATAAAGTTCAGATTTTTCTGACTTGTGTACAGGGAGTTATGCTTGTTATAAGTTTACTGCTCAAATTGAATGATTTCAGGGATAGAAACATTGAGTGAATTAACTGACTTGTTTAGCAATGGAATTTGATTTTGGGTTGTTCATGAAAGTTGTAGATGTCATTGTGAACTTATTGAGCCTATTTATGTGGTAATTTTTGGCTGAAGAATCAGAGAGTTAAGGAATTTGTAATGTACTGTTCTGTTTTAATGGGATTTGAGTAGGCAGTAGCTTTGAAGGGATTTTTGACACCCTTAAGGGTGAAATTGATTTTTATGGTCTTCTTGAGAATTGTAGAGGGTTTCCTGAGCTTTCCAACGAGATATAGTTGGAAATTTTCTGAATTGTGTGCAATGAATTATGGGTGTTGAAAATTGTATTGAAAATCAGAAAAAAAATGGAAATGGAATCACGCCCGTTCACTAGGGCGACGCCGCCTCTAGTGATTGAGGCGTAAAGGCCTGCGTCGCTAGGCTTACGCCGCCCCAGCGACGGGCCGATTAAGTCAGCCCCGCTGGGGCGAGACGTCGCCCCCAGCGAGGCTGATTCCTTTTTTTTATTTTATTTATTATTTTATTATTTTTATTTGTTAATTGGTAATTTTTGATTTCATGCTTCTTTTGTCAATTTCTTTTCCGTCCGACGTCCGAAAGTGACCTGATTCTTGAGGCATCGGATTAAGTAGAACATTTAATTTCATTTTGTGAGAAATTGGGAATTTTGGACGAGAAATTGACGTGACCCCGGTAATGGAGCCTTTAATCACTGTTTTGTTTAATTGGGGACCTATAGAGGTCCTAATCATGCACCGTCGCCGCCAATAGGTTTCTAATTTTTAGATGGATTTTGTTATGGGGAAATTTGGATTTAAGGCCGAAAATTTCATGAACATGCATATTTCACCTACATGTGCACAAATTGCATCTATAGTGACTCGTTTTTTCTCTGTTTCTTATAGAGGCCCAAGTGGAGCGTCGTCAGACCGACGGGGCGGAAACTTCCCGGCATTAGCTCGGAAGTAATAGGTGAGTAACCTAGTTGGTTTCTCAACCTTATGTGTTTCTTAATTATATGCATTGATTGCCATGAGGATGCAAGGATGGATATATGTAATTGATTGTTTTGATTGATTTCGGACCATGGGTGTTCGAAATATTGGATTGTGATATTGAAGTGCAAATGAGAATAAGTGCGTGAGAATGCATTAGTAAATTGGATTGTAAATGTGGTAGTGAAACGAAAGGTAAATGCATGGGAATGAAATACCGGACTAAAAGTCCGAGGACATTGGAAAATGATCGAAAATAGTAATTAATTGGAATTGGAAATAGAAATGCGATAATTGGATATTGGAAAATGACATGTGCATTCATGCATAGTAAATGATCAGATAATGGCAGTTGTGACCGGTGTCGCCACCGATTTCAGAGCTTTAAGCTCAACCCACAGGGCCTCGTGCCCAACGTATTCCGAGCCTCGGCTCGATGATCAGGGCTATGCCCAACATTTCGGGGCTTTAAGCCCAATGTTTCAGAGCCAATGGCTCAACGTATATGAGCTCAGGCGCACGGTCACAACAACGAAAGAAAATGAAAGAGTCACATGCACACTGCATAAATTAATGTTTAATGTGAATTATGTGAAAGGTTTATTGCCTTATCAAATGTGAAATTGAGTGCCTGTGATTTCTTGTTTATGATATATATACAATATTGTGTGATTGTGTGGATATGCATGAGTTGGGTGAACCATCGATGATGGTTTCTCACTGAGTTCGCAAACTCACCCAACATTGCATCTATTTTTCAGGAAATGGAGAGTACCCCGTTGGACACACGGGAGTACGTCTACTGCTAGCAAGACAGAGTATCGGGTCGGGATCAGTGTCGTCCGTATCTGCATTCGTGTATTAATTTGGTATTTAGTAGGCCCAAATTGTTTACATGTAATTGTATAGAGTGACTGAGCACTAATGAGTGCTAATAATGATTGAAATTGTTTTATCAGTGAAATGGTTTAATCTTTGAAAGTGTTTTGTTATAATTGGGCCAAGTCAATGTTTGTTTTGCTCACTCTAATGTTTTTGAAAGAGAAAAAAATGTGTCATACGATTTTTGTTAATAAGGTAATGAATGTTCTAGTACGCCACCCTCGCGGGTCACGGGCTCGGATATCACCATGGATATCGGGTTCGGGTCTCGTCGGGAGTGGGGTGCTACAGGTATCCACACGAGCATGCACGATCCGGGCTACGGCTGTAGTGTGCTAGCACGTCCTGAAAACCTTTCTAAACGCCGCACGATCTTTCTCTTGGATGGCGGCTAGGGTTTCCTGACAATTGTGTCGTTAACCTAATGAGACTTAAGCTTCTCTATTTATAGAGAAACCCTAATCCCATTTAGGCCCCATTAAGTTTCGGCCCATTATATCATATATAATAAAAGCCCGACATCTTAATTCAATCTAGCCCAATAAATATATCTAAATATATTTATTCAATACCTAATAAATTAGGCCCAAGAGAATAAGCCCAGATCACATCACTCTTTGTGTGCGACCCTGTAGGCTCATTTGATGTTGGCAATGGGCTTGCTTACACTTCAAGGCCCATAAGTCATAAGCGGCCTCTAGCAAGACATTATGACTACCCAAATTAAATGAGGATCGATAATCCAATTTAACCTGTAACCATGGTTATAAGCTCAGTCCTTTTGTAACACGATATCAAGATTAATCATAAGGCATGGTACATGTCAACCTTTGATTAATCATAGTTTCTTGATCCCAAGTTGATGATTATAAAAATGACATTGATGACTCTTCATCAATTCATTTGAGCACGGCCATGCATTTCTTCAGTCACACTTGTCAAGAGGCCCAAATGATATCTCTCTCATTTAAGAGAGGTACAAATCCCATCTACGTCATTCACATCCCTCCGAGTGATTCATTTGATGTCCAACATAAGACTGTTTGTTATTCGGTTAAAAATAACTTAGTCTAATATCAAAACACCGAATTCCTCATGTAGGGAACCATGATGACTTCAGGTCAAAAGACTAAAGTCAAACCATATTGAGAATCACTAATGACATGAAACCATGTAGTATTCTCTTTTTGGGTCGATCCAATATATGTTCTCCAACATATATCTATGTTTCTGATTTGATATCTCATATCCATGATCAGTAAAACGTGATCATCAATCAGAACACATACTAGCCTTAATTCATTATTGTTCCACGAATAATGATCGACTAGGGACAATCTAGAATAGTATTATAACACTTATGGTTTTACTATCAAGTCACATACTTGATGACATAAGTTTAATACCATTCATGGAATGTAAATCACATTACATAAATGAAATACATGCATATATGAAACGGAATACCTCATAATATATCATTAACAAATCATAATGTTAATACATGAATCACAAATGTTCATTGGCCTAGGGCACACTACTAACAAATACATGAATCACAAATGTTCATTGGCTTAGGGCACACTACTAACACTCTGTTACGGACTCCTATAAGTTCACGGCTACACCGAACCGCTATGTGAGAAGGTGTAGTACGTTCTGTTCACGGCTGCACAGGACCTCTATGCGGGAATGTGCAGTACGTTCTATTTTGGAACTGAACCCCAACCGAAAAATAGAATCGAAAATAAAAAAAAGAATGGACGAAATGAAAAGCGAAAGAATCCGAAGCAGAAACATAAGGCGAAAGTCAAAGAAAGCAAATTGTATCAAAGGCGAAAGAATCGAAAACGAATCAAATCAAAGCACACAAACGGTTCAAACGAACTCAATCAATTTTTTCGACATCTGTGAACGTATACTTTAGAAAAACGCGCGTTGGAAACTGTAAGACAACCAATCCAAAACTAGTATAAAATTTTTCTTTCTTTTTCATTCTTTATTCATTCTCATAAAAAGCAATCTAATTTCCCATTTGGAAATTTATCCTCAATCAAAAACTCAAATATTTTATTCTTCAAATTCATACATATCTCATAATTCTTAATTTTAACCAATTTTTATTTTTCTTTTGCCAAAAGACACTTAATACACATATTCTAAATTCACAATTTATACACAAAAGGCACTTCAATATTTCAGCTCAAACATCACAATTCATCGGACCTCATATCCGGAATCCCATCATAAATAAACACATTCAATCATCATCATCTGCATAGCACTTCAAATAATTCTCAATCATCAACATCATCGGACCTCCCGTCCGGAATCCAAAACACAATCAATAGACAATTTATATACAAAACCATAATTCACTATTATATTCCAAATACAAATCCATAATTCAATCAATCTTATTCATATATCATAACCATACACAAATTTATATCTCAATTCCATACACAAGCCCAGAAGTCACTTACATTCCAAAATAAATGCATTACAAAATTTAATGGCATTCCAAGCCATATACAATACCAATATCAAAATATAAAAAACACAAAATACAATATAAGCAAAATCGAACAAAAGAGTCGACTTTCTTTCATCCGATCTCCTGTTGGATACCTAGAGATGGGGATGAAAGGGGGGTGAGCTTAAAGCTCGTGGATAACATGTTTATAAATAGAAAAATAAGCAAAAACATTTTGCAAAACTTTTGCCATTATACAAAAGATTTCACAGTAGAAAATTTATCAAATAATTCTTTTTCAAAAAATTTCTCAATTTATCAATGAATTCACGAACAAATCAAAAACATGAATGCGTCACATTATAAACAAAATCAAAAACACATAAACACATTAGAATGGTTTGGGTCGGTCCAAAACAGAATGTACTGCACATTCCTGCATAGCGGTCCTGTGCAGCCGTGAACATAACATACTACACCTTTCCGCATAGCGGTCCGGTATAGCCGTGAACTTATGAGAGTCCGTAACGGAGCTCCAATGCCACTAGTGAGCAAGCGAGCAAAACCTATAAAAAGACAAGTGTACTTGACTCAACTTATGACACCTAACCAAACCAACATAACACATTTCACACTTGAAAATAGGATTACCCGAAGGCACATTTTGAAAACTCAATTTTCATATCACGTCATATTTCATACATATTTCATTCACAATTTCAATTTCAATTCACATAACAATATTTCAATCACACAAAGAATGCAACATTTTCGCACATAATTAAATTCTTTAATCATTCAAAACCAAAGGATGTTCATGAAAGCGATCTAGAAGGGGGGGTTGAATAGATCTTTAAAGCTTTTTGTAATTTTCTACAATAAAATTAGAAGTCAATTCACATAAAAGCAATTTAATCAAATCTAAATGTAAAGAGTAGGGAAGAAGAGTAAACACTGTTTTTATAGAGGTTCGGTGCTAAGACCTACGTCCTCTACCTAAGCTCCCACTTAGGATTTTGCAAACCACTATATTGCACACTTTGTAGTTTAGTGTGAACTTTTTACAATACCACTTGATTTCCGGCTCAAGCTACCTTTACAACCGATTTGTTTTCCGACACAAATCCTACCTCACAAGTGACCTTTTCACTTGTCACTCAAATTATAATAGAAATAAGATAAGGATGAAAGAACAAGTGCTCAATAGAATTGTGTAACAAGATAAGAACAACAATGAGCAATTTTGGAGAAATAGAAGAGTATTTTCACTTGTAGAACTTCAGCACCTTTTCCTTTGATCATCCACTCTTATATTTAGAAGAAAATAGCTGTTGAAATATATTCTAGCCGTTGCATAATTGATATGACCGTTCCTTGATATTCTCCTTTCCATTTGTGGCTAATTGACTTTGTCAGAATCAGTTCGCTGTACTCATAAGTCGACTTGTCTTAGAGTGTAAGTCGACTTGTACCAACGTTTTTCGTAAAATTTTATCTCCGCTCTTCTATAAGTCGACTTATGCTGTGCAAGTCGATTTGTGTCCTTTGATAAGTCAACTTATGGACTATTAGTCGACTTATGTTGACAGATCTTCATGTATTAGTCGACTTATGATGTTCTAGTCAACTTATGTTGTTCGGATCTTGATATATAAGTCGACTTATGATATGCTAGTCGACTTATGTAGGCTTCAACGGTAATATCTAATCAAATCTTCTATAATCTTCATTATTAATGTCTCTTGCACTTATAAGGAAGGTTCCATCTTGATTCCTCAATGATTAATCACTTGCCTATCTTGATTTGCACAATTCTTTTATTGAATAATACTCCCAAAATACCTGAAATAATTTCTTAACTATTTCTATATATTTTATTATTATCAAAACATAAAGGAATTTAATTTGTCAACCGCCATTGGTCCAACAATCTCCCCCTTTTTTATAATGACAAAATATTTAGAATTTGAAAACAAGAAACTTGATCAAGGTTTTTAATCCCTTGTCTTGATGGTTAGTTTGTCTCTCCCTTAATTAATAAGCCAATGAATTCAATAGAAATCAAGATAGTCTCAAATCAAACACACCCCCTTAATCAAATGACTGTGACTAAAGGATACCAAATATCAATTTCCAATATTACTCCCCCTTTTTGTCATAATTAAAAGCCAATATGAAAAATTTTCGCAATGGGAGTTCATACACAAACAAAACAGCAAACACAAAGAAATGCAACGTCATCACATAATATAACAATCCAACAGTTAATACAAATATCATAAGTCATTAAAAGCACCACACCCAAATGAAAAACATAATAAGCAATGTTGGTCGAGGCAAAAGCAATACACATCATGATGAAGAATCACCATGCCTACAACCTAACTTCTTAAAAATCTTCTTGAGCATGCGGTGTTGTGCATCAACTTTCTTTGTCAACCCATGAAACACACTCTGTATATTATCAACATGATCATTTAGGTTGTTTACCTCCATAAGTCGACTTATCGACCTTCATAAGTCGACTTGTCGATCTTTATAAGTCGACTTATCCTGAAATTTCTTCATTCCCAAAGGCTGTGTATATCATAGGTCGACTTGTTACCAGACTTGTCACCAATTAGTCGACTTAGACACCCATTAGTCGACTAGAATGTGTCAGAACTCCAAATCAGTCACATTTCAGCTTAAGTGTAAATCATGATAATGGAATCTTCAGATGTAATTACACATTTGTCTCATAATTTGACCATTTGATATATGAATGTATCAAAAACAAATTCAACCAAAGGAATTTAAATCACACATGCCTAGTTTCAATTTAATATTCACAAATACATCTTCCTTAAGAGGTTTAGTAAAATATCAGCTAATTGGTCACTAGATGATACATGCTTCAAGCAAATGTCACCTTTTAAACAATGATCATGAATTACATGATGTCTAATTTCTATATGCTTTGTTCTACTATGCAGAATTAGATTTTTACTCAAACAAATTACACTGGTATTATCACAATAAATAAGAATATTTTTAACCACAATACCATAGTCAAGCAATTGATGTTTAATCCAAAGAACTTGGGCACATGCACTCCCAGCTGCTACATATTCAGATTCAGCAGTGGAAATAGCTACACTAACTTGCTTTTTACTAGCCCAAGATATCAAAGATGATCCTAAGAAATGACACAAGCCACTAGTGCTTTTTTTATCAATCCTACAGCCACCATGATCAGCATCACTAAAAGCATATAAGTCAAATGATTCACAACTGGGATGCCATAAACCATGATTAACAGTTCTACTCAAATATCTAAAAATTCTTTTGCAAGCACTCAAATGAGAAATTTTAGGACTAGATTGAAATCTAGCACAAAGACAAGTAGCAAACATAATATCAGGTCTAGAAGCAGTTAAGTACAAGAGAGAGCCGATCATACCTCTATAGAGTTTTTGATCAACATCTTCTTCATGTTCATGTTTCTCCAAGACCACATTTGTTGCCATTGGTGTTGCTGCCACTTTGCATCCTTCCATCTTGAACTTTAGAAGCTCCTTGGTATGCTTAGATTGGTGAATGAAGATGCCATGTTTGAGTTGCTTGATTTGCAATCCAAGAAAGAACTTGAGTTCCCCCATCATGCTCATTTCAAATTCGCTTTGCATTAAATCACTAAATTCTTTGCACAAAAATTCATTAGTGGTACCAAACACAATATCATCAACATATATTTGACAAATAAGCATATCATGATCAACATGTTTAATGAACAAGGTATTATCAATCTTACCACGAACATACCCATGTTGAGTTAGAAAAGTACTTAACCTTTCATACCACGCTCTAGGTGCTTGCTTTAACCCATAGAGTGTCTTCTTGAGTTTGTAGACATAATCCGGATGCTCATGATCTTCAAATCCCGGTGGTTGTTTGACATAAACTTCCTTTTGAATATATCCATTGAGAAATGCACTCTTGATATCCATTTGATTTAATTTGATCCTTTTATGAGACGCAAAGACACATAATAGTCTAATTGCTTCCAATCGAGCTACAGGAGCATATGTCTCATTATAATCAAGTCCTTCTTCTTGATAAAATCCTTGAGCTACTAACCTTGATTTATTTTTAATCGCTTCACCATTCTAATCATATTTTATCCGATTCACCCACTTGACTCCAATAATAGTCTTGTCCTTTGGTGGAGCTACCAAATCCCATACATTATTCCTCTTGAATTGATTAAGCTCTTCTGGCATAGCTAGTAACCAGTTCTCATCTTCAAGAGCTTCTTTTATATTCTTGGGTTCTACTAATGAGATGAAGGCTGAATTGCTCATATTCTCATAGACATTTTTCCTGGTTCTTAGACCATCATTCAAATCACCAATTACTTGCTCCATAGGATGGTTCTTTCCTTTTGTCCATGTTTTATTATCGGGTATATGATTTTCTTCATCTAACCTCAATTCCTCAATCTTGGATTCAATTTCTTCAACTTTATTTCCTAAATTTCCTGCATCATGATCAAAACAAACCTTTCTCGGGGGTGAAATCATATCATCGAATTTAACATGAGTACTTTCTTCAACACACTTAGTCCTATTATTATAAACTCTAAAAGCCTTACTAGTTTGAGAATAACCAATAAACACACCAACATCAGATTTTGAATCAAATTTTCCTAAATTGTTCTTTCCATTATTATGAATAAAAACTTTACAACCAAAAGGATGAAAATAAGAAATATTGGGTTTCTTACCTTTCCAAAGCTCGAATGGTGTTTTATTTTTGTCTCTTTGCAAATGCACCCTATTGATGACATAGCATGTGGTATTGATAGCTTCCGCCCAAAATGATTTAGGAAGATCGTACTCATTTAACATAGTTCTACTCATTTCTTCAAGAGAGCGATTCTTCCTTTCTACTACACCATTTTGTTGTGGTGTTCTTGGCGTTGAGAAATTGTGCTCCATTCCATATTTGTCGCAAAGACTTTCAAATGGTTCACACTCAAATTCACCTCCATGATCGGTTCTAATAGCAACAATTGTCAAATTCTTCTCATTTTGAACCAACCTACACCACTTAGTAAATTCGTTAAAAGCATCACTTTTATTAGCAAGAAATCTCACCCAAGTAAATCTAGAAAAATCATCCACAATAACAAGGACATACAATTTACCACTAAGATTAGCATGTCTAGATGGTCCAATCAAATCGATATGAACAAGTTCAAGAATTCTAAAGGTGCAAATTTCTTTATTTGGTTTGAAAGATTCTCTAACATGTTTGCCTCTTAAACTAGATTCACACATGTGATCCTTAACAAATTTTATCTTAGGCAAACCTCTCACAATGCCATTTTTTGAAAGCTTTGAAATTAAAGGCAAAGGAGCATATCCTAATTTTCTATGCCATAAAAATGCATTTTCTTCTAATGTCACCAAACACTTTTCATTAAAAGAACTATCATCATGTAAATCGACAATGTATGTGTTACCATGTCTCAAACCAATGAAAGCAACATGACCATCCTTCTTAACCATGCAATGTGATGATTCAAAAACTACGTTAAAATTCATATCACATAGTTGAGAAACACTTAATAAGTTATGTTTCAACCCATTAACAAGCAAGACATTGTCAATGGTAGGCAAAGGTTCCTTACCCACTTTACCAATATCAATGACTTTACCTTTGTTGTTGTCTCCAAAAGTGACATAACCTTGATTCTTTGGTTTAATTTCCGCAAATAGGTTCTTGTCTCCACTCATGTGCCTTGAACATCCCCTATCAATGTACCAAGTGCTTGATGGTTTTTCATCCCTTGCTTGTACCTACAGTGGAAGCATCCTTTCTTCTTATAGGTACCCAAGTCATTTTGGCTCCATTTTGGTTAGCCATATAAACTACATTTGAAGGAGTTGTGCCTTTTAACACCCAAATTTTCCTAACCTTAACACATCTCCTAATACTTTTGCATACAAGTTCTATATGACCATCTTTTAAGCATCTAGCACATTGAGCAACTTTTCCATCCTTAGTGAATTTTGAAATCAAGGAACAATCTCTATTAAAGGGATCATATCCTAATCCATGTTTAGAAATTCAATATTTTTACAAAGATAACAATTTTTCAAACTTTTCGTTTCCATTCGCAAATTTTCCAACCACATAAGAAAGTTCCTTTCTAAGTCTATCAAGCTCACAAATAAGATTTTCCTTTTCAACAAGGCATGCAGAATGATCTTCTTTAGGACAATCTAAATCATCAATTGTCTCATGTAAAGCGTTATTTTCAGCAACTAACTCCCTTATTTTCTTTCTCAATTTTTTATTAATCTCAATAACTTCTTCAAAATCAGTTTCTAAAGCATCAAAGGAATCTCTAAGATCTTGGTCAAATATAGTTACCTCATTTTCATCATCACTTGATGAGCTATTTGCCATAAGTGCCAAGTTGTTTTCGTCATTACTTTGGTATGCTTCGTCATCATCACTCCAAGTGGCTACTAGGCTTGCTTTCTTTTTCCCTTTTCCATTTTTCTGGAAATTTGAAGTGGAAGATGATCTTTTGCATTCTCTTGCATGATGTCCCCTTTTTCCACATTTCCAGCACTCTTCATTACTCTTCTTTTCATCATACCCCTTTGATCTTCTTTCCATGGAAAACTTCTTTCTTTCCCCATTTCTACCACCATTTAACTCTTTCCTCCTATTTTTGAGTAGTCCTTTGAACTTTCTCAAATTTCTGGCATATATTGCTATTTCTTCGTCTTCCTCTTCTTCATCAATTTCTTCATCACTTTCATCAGGAGAAGAAGCATTAGCTTTTAAA
This sequence comes from Erythroxylum novogranatense, assembly GCA_029891385.1. Lineage (NCBI taxonomy): Eukaryota > Viridiplantae > Streptophyta > Magnoliopsida > Malpighiales > Erythroxylaceae > Erythroxylum > Erythroxylum novogranatense. The sequence goes on along the minus strand of CM057229.1, from coordinate 39,763,777 downwards.
GCAATTGACTTTTGAGACTTACCTCTACCTCCTCTAGATTTGAGAATAATCTCATAGTTGATGAGTGATCTCACCAAGGCGTTGAATTCCAAATGATTAAGATCCTTGGATTCCATTATAGCGGTGACTTGTGAGTCCCATTCTTTCGGTAATGAGCGAAGAATCTTCTTCACCTTCTCGCTATCCGTCATATTCTTTCCAAGGTTTTGCCTAATCCATTTATGATTTCTACAAAACGATCAAACATAGTGGAAATAGACTCACCTTTCTTCATAACAAACATTTCATAGTCATGGAGAAGCATGTTGATCTTTGTTTCCCGAACATGATTAGTTCCTTCATGAGTGATGCGAAGTCTTTCCCACATTTCTTTAGCGCTGGTACAAGAATTTACTCGATTTGTTTCCTCAACCGTGAGAGCGCAATATATCAATTTCATAGCTTTTGCATTGATGTAGGCTTGATTCCAATTATTGTCGTCGAATTCCAACTCCGTTTTTAACTCACCATTTTCTTTCAATGGTGCTTGTGGACCGAAAATGATAATCTTCCAGTATTCTACTCCCTCGCTTATAATGTGATACTTCATAGGATTTTTTCAAGAAAAGTAGTTAGAACCATTAAACAAAGGAGGACGATTATTAGTGTTACCTTCTTCCGCTAGATTGTTGTGTGCCATCCCTGGATACTTCTGCTCTGATACCAATTGTAAGCGATCTAGAAGGGGGGGTTGAATAGATCTTTAAAGCTTTTTGTAATTTTCTACAATAAAATCAGAAGTCAATTCACACAAAAACAATTTAATCAAATCTAAATGTAAAGAGTAGGGAAAAAGAGCAAACACTGTTTTTATAGAGGTTCGGTGCTAAGACCTACGTCCTCTACCTAAGCTCCCACTTAGGATTTTGCAAACCACTATATTGCACACTTTGTAGTTCAGTGTGAACTTTTTACAATACCACTTGATTTTCGGCTCAAGCTACCTTTACAACCGATTTGTTTTCCGGCACAAATCCTACCTCACAAGTGACCTTTTCACTCATCACTCAAATTATAAGAGAAATGACATATGGATGAAAGAACAAGTGCTCAATACAATTGTGTAACAAGATAAGAACAACAATGAGCAATTTTGGAGCAATAGAAGAGTATTTTCACTTGTAGAACTTCAGTACCTTCTCCTTTGATCATCCACTCTTATATTTAGAAGAAAATAGTTGTTGGAACATATTCTAGCCATTGCGTAATTGATATGACCATTCCTTGATATTCTCCTTTCCATTTGTGGCTAATTGACTTTGTCAGAATCAGTTCGCTGTACTCATAAGTCAACTTGTCGTGGAGTGTAAGTCGACTTGTACCAACTTTTTTCATAAAATTATATCTCCGCTCTTCTATAAGTCGACTTATGTTGTGCAAGTCAACTTGTGTCCTTCGATAAGTCGACTTATGGACTATTAATCGACTTGTGTTGACAGATCTTCATATATTAGTCGACTTATGATGTTCTAGTCGACTTATGCTGTTCGGATCTTGATATATAAGTCGACTTATGATGTGCTAGTCGACTTATGTAGGCTTCAACGGTAATATCCAATCAAATCTTCTATAATCTTCATTATTAATGTCTCTTGCACTTATAAGGAAGGTTCCATCTTGATTCCTCAATGATTAATCACTTGCCTATCTTGATTTGCACAATTCTTTTATTGAATAATACTCCCAAAATATCTGAAATAATTTCTTAACTATTTCTATATATTTTATTATTATCAAAACATAAAGGAATTTAATTTGTCAACCACCATTGGTCCAACAGTTCACACATCAAAATCAAAGAATGCAACACTTTAGAAATTTCCAAATCATTCAAACATAATGAATTTTTCAATTGTAGCAATTTCTTAACTCATTCTAAAATCAATGAAATTAATTGTTCGAAAACAATAATTTACAAACATTCCTCTTCTTGATTTTTCGAAAACTCATAATTAACTTATAATTCAAAATATAAACATGGTACCCACCTCAATTCCATGCTTTAAACTTGTCCAAAGCTTCAATTTCTCCAAAGCCTCACTTAAATTCCCTAATCCAAGACAAAAATCCCTAATTCATAAACATCCAAATTTGAATAATTTAAACCATGCCATCACCAAAATTGAGCTTGGAAATCACAAACTCATACCATTCTTAAGCTATCTAAACTAAAAACTCATTAAAAATTCAAAGATCAAAAATCGTCTCTTACCTTAATCTTCACCATTTTCATATTTTCTTTGTTCCATAGGAAGCTTTTCATGCTCTGCCACCTTTTTACTTGGACAAACATCAAAAACCCTCTTAAAAATGTAGAAAAATGGAACCCTAAGCCTTCTCTTTCTTCTTTCTTCTTTCTTCTTTCTTCTTTCTTCTTTCTTCTTTCTTCTTTCTTCTTTCTTCTTCTCCCTTTTCTTTCCACTGAAACTCTTCTTCCTCTTTTCTCTTCTTCCTTTCATTTTTCCTCTTAAGTGTCGTGCTTCCCCTTCTTAAAAACGACAGCCACATGCCATGTCATTTAATGAATGCTAAAAGACCCATATGCCCCTCCATATAAGCCTTAAGACCTTATGTGTTCTTCTAAGTTTGCCCTTAAAATTCATTTTAATTTATGCTTACTTTAAGACATTTTTCTAACCATCAAATTGAAGGAATTTGTAAAACTTCCTTCTAGAGAAATGTTCCTTATAGTCTCAATTTCAAAACTCTACCAAAATCATTTAATTTGGATCACTACACCAAAAGTTATACTCCAAACATTTCGGACTATTCTTATGGTAAAATATTTTTTAGCGATTTACTTCCGTCTAAAAATTGAAAAATCTTAGAGTCCTAATTAAAATTCAATCCCTTCAGATAACTTGTAGCCCCATGTATCTAGTGTATTTTGCAACAAGAATCAATTCAATTGGATCTCCACAGATCTAGAATTTACCAAAATACTGAACCATGTTCAGAAAGTTTCCCAACTCACTTTGATTAAATCAATCATCCTCAATTTAATCTCAAAAATCATAATTTCTCATGCTGATGTAGATAAATGTCTTAGGAATCCAACGCTTCAAAAATCAAGTCAATCGGATGTCGCACGGAAAAGATATAAGCAAAAGATTGAACAATGGTCGGATTAGAGGAAATAACCAAAAACAGAAGGATTTTTCATATCTATAGATATATATAACCGAAATTTCTAAAGTCCATAACTCTTGGTCCAGAACTCCAAATTTGACAAATTTAGTATCAATAGAAAGCTCCAAGGAATTTCTACAACTTCCATGAAGAACTCGGAAATCAATTCCGTCTCTAAAGGGGTCAAAAATCTACTCGAATTTTCTATCCAAAATCATGTTACCCTAAACACTCACATAACTTCTAAATTTCTATCTTTCAACTCCAAGGTCCAAAAATGTCATATTTTATATCAATGCAAAGATCAGAAAGCAACCTACATCTTTCATGAAATACAGAAAAATCAATTTGGCCTCTAAGGGAGTCAAAAACTACTTTAAAGTTTCTGTCCACTAAAACTCTTCCCAAACAGTAATAACAACTTCTAAAAAATCATAACTTCCTATTTCATAGCCCAAAATTTCCATACTTCACATCAATGGAAAGATCAAAACATGATCTAAAACTTTCATGAAGAACTTCAAAGCAATTATAACCTCTAGCTAAGTCAGTTTTTCAATCAAAGTTTCTATTCAGAAATTGTTATCCTAAAACCACATCCAACTTCCAAAATTCATATCTTCCAATTCTCACATCCAAAAATAACATATGATACATCATTGGAAATCTAGGAAAATCTTCTATGACTTTCATGAAGACCTCTTAACTCAATTCAAAACATATCAGTCCAGAATTCACCTCAAAACACAGCATACATAATCCTACTCTTAAGAGCATTTTCAAAAACAAAGTAAAATGCACTTAAATTCAAATGGTCATAACTTTCAATCCCGACATCGAAAACTGTCATACTTTATGGCGATAGAAAACTCTCAACAAAAAATACATATTTTATGAAGATCATTTGGTCAAAAACTGGCTAGATCAATCCAGAAAAATTTATAAAGTTTCAGATCCAATTTAGCATTTTCCGCTACTATTCGTCCTCAAAATTTTAGATTTTCACATCTCCAAAATCTAACACTTTCACTAATAAATTTCATAATACAATACAAAATTTACCCAAAACCTCACATCAATTTCATTAAACTCAAAAACACCCATTTCATGTATTATTCTCAAAATATCATTTCAATTTGTTTAAACTAGAATTTACTCACATAGAACATTACACATAATCTTTCAAAATCATGAATTTTCTTTTCCTTTACACATGACTAATTCACCACCAATTTCTCATTTCATGTCAAATTTTTACTCGCAATTCTAAGAAAAGTTTCGGAGTCCAACATTTCTCTCCCTCTTAAAAGAATTTCGTCCTCGAAATTCATACTTAAGAACACCAAGTAACTTATTCTCTCACATAATGTCTTTTAAAAGATCATAGTCAATCACTTTCTTATCTATGTCCTCATCATACATATTTCTTAGTTTATTCACAAATTTTCACTTCTTGTATCAAATACATCGCTATCATATCAAACTACTATTTCTTAACATATGTCAATGGCCCAATTTTTGATAACCGTGATATGGACCAAAACCATTCAATCTCAACCTTTTGAGCTTCTATACATATATCTCTGTCAATAACCTCATCTTTCAAGTATTCCCTATTTCATCTCACAAATGTATATTCAAAATCAAATCAACAAAGTGATCAAAGAAGCCTAATCATCATGACATTCTAACCTCAATATAATACACATTCTTGTGATCGATCATATAACTCTTCACCTTAATCAAACAATCAATTAGGTTCTTCAAATAATTCATAAAAACTCATTCACATCATTGTCACATTCTCACTAATTCATTTCTATCCTTTCAAACGCTTATTCATTTCTCATGAAAATCACTCATACACATGTGCCCATGTAAGATCCTAATACTGGCGCTCTGATACCATAAATGTTAGGACCTGATTCTTAGAACCGGTCCCCAACCGAAAAACGAACCATAATTCAATCAATCCCATTCATATTTCATAACCATACACAAATTTATATCTCAATTCCATACACAAGCCCAGAAGTCACTTACATTTCAAAATAAATGCACTACAAACTTTAATGGCATTCCAAGCCATATACAATACCAATATCAAAATCCAAATTACACAAAATACAATATAAGCAAAATCGAACAAAAGCGTCGACTTTCTTTCATCCAATCTCCTGCTTGATACCTAGAGATGGGGATGAAAGGGGGTGAGCTTAAAGCTCATGGATAACATGTTTATAAATCAAAAAATAAGCAAAAACATTTTGCAAAACTTTTGCCATTATACAAAAGATTTCACAGTAGAAAATTTATCAAATAATTTTTCAAAAAATTTCTCAATTTTTCAATGAATTTACGAACAAATCAAAAACATGAATGCATTACATTATAAACAAAATCAAAAACACAAAAACACATCAGAATGGTTTGGGTCGATTCCGTTTTCTGGTTGGGGTCCGGTTCCAAGAATCGGGTCCCAACAGTCAATGAATTAGTTCGACGAGAGTGTTGAGTTCTTCTAATAAGAGTGGTTTGTTAGAATCCTAAGTATAAATTATGGAATTGTGTGGGCATTAACAAGCCTTAATCAATGTTTGGCACTCAAAACGATAAAGCATGGTAAAACTTACTAGTAGGCAAGGAAAACATGCATTGTCGATGAATTGGCATACATTAGTGCATAATGGCAGAAATCTTTACCTAGATGGACCTTAGGTTGAAGGTTAAATTGATCACCTATATGACAGAGACAAATGAGAGTTTTAAGGACTTAATGTATGCCCAAATAGACAGACCATGACTAATGAATTTAACATAAGTAAGCATTGAACCAAACTAGTGTGCTATGAAAGACTTTGAGCTTGGATAACTCATCATCAATAGATAAAGATCAATGGGAGATGTTGGATAATATGGTGGATAAGATTATAGTGGATAGATAACATTTCTAAAAGATTAGAAAAAAATACAGGAGGATCATCTGAAGATAGTAGAGTTCTTTATGGATAAAGATGTATCATTCATAATTAAATGTAATCTCTTATTTTATTAGTTATAATGTAGCTAAATCATATTAGATAGATACTTATTTTAATGAGGGAGTCATTCAATTAGTTAACTAAATTCTATTAGTGTGATGTAATCTAAAAATGATAGAGATGATCTAGTTAGTTCAGTTCAATTAGGATTTTGAATTGTAAAGCCAAAAGTGCCTATAAATAGCTTATTTGAGCCTTGCTCCTAGAGGAGAGAGATAGGTGGGAAGGAAATACATTGAGAGAGAGCATTTCCTAGAATATTTTTAGGAAAATAATAAAACTTAATTTTTTTCCATAGCTCTTATGTGTTTATTATTTCCTTTGATAGTTGGTGCTTTCATAGTATTCACGTAAAAGTATGAGTTGAACATTGTGGGGGTCATGAGGCATAGAAGAACAAAGTTTTGTTAGTTAACAATCACATGAGAAGACTAAGTCTTGCTTAAATGGACCTAAATGAAATTACCATGTAAAGAAGTAAACGAAACTTGTCATATAAGTTTAGTGTCTAGAAATTTTTTTGTAACACTTGTCTCCATGAACTCTAGATTTAACTCATAACTATATATAGCAAATAATAAATTTAATGTAAATTCCTCAACTTATTACTATGCATGCTATCTTAATTATAGGTTTTTTCAACTTTTGTTTCCCTTGTTTTAGATCAACTAAATTGATTAATGCGATTGTAACTCAATTATAACAAATAGAATAGATCAATTAGAATTTATGTTAACCAGCGTCAAACATGTATAATGTTGTTGAGTTTTTCTAAGAATTCCCCTTAATAGAAATTTAAGTTCATAATACTTAATGCAGGTTTACATAATATTGAAACAAAAAGTAAGCTCTATTGTTTATTTTTAATAATTAATATTTATGTTAACCAGACCTCAAACATGTATAATATTGTTGTGTTTTCTAAGAATTCTCCTCTAATAGGAATTTAAGTTCATAATATCATTATAGTGAAACAAAATGGTAAGCTCTATTGTTTATCTTTTAATAATTAATAAAATTTTAATTTTAATATATTGGATTCAATGATCCATTTTTATTTATCAAAATTTTGAAAGAATGACTACTAAAATACTTACTTTAAGGAAAACAAAGGCATATTGATATTTTTCCAAATAAAAATTGTAGAAAATTTAAAATAACAAGAAAGATAAAGAGGTAAAAAAGATATGAAGTATGATGCTAATTAGTGATCTAAGAAGAATTCTAAAATTAAATTAACATAATATATTGAGAGCTGCTTTAACAATGTATAAATTTTGTTCATAGTTATATGATTTTTTTAATTAAATTTTCAGGGAATGGTATAAGAGGGTGTATTTTGAAATTACTAGGTAAGTTACTCTGGCTTCACAATTTTCTTCTTTTCATCTTGTTATTGTAACATCTATCCTCAACGTAATTCACTACTCATTTAGCTTACAAAGAATTTAAGTTATTTTTGTTCTTAATGTGTTATATCCCTCTAGGACCTGTTGTAGGACTGGAGCAAATATGTGAAATGAAGTGGACACACGCCTATGCTCTTGAGATTCTACGTTGCATGTGTAACTATATATCAAACAAAAACCTCCGAGATCTCCCAACAGGAGTAGTAGAGGATGCCCTTGCCGAAGCTGTAAAAAATGGGATTGTTGAATTTGTGGTTGAGTTGATTAAAGCAGATCCACAGCGTATGTACCATGCTGATATCTTTGGAAGACACATGATAATGGCTGCCATTTCATATCGTCATGAAAAGATTTATAGTCTTATTTACGGGCTTGATTCAGGAAATACTGGATGGACCGCCCATCACGATTACTTTGGGAACAATATGCTGCACTTGGAAGGAACTTTGGCACCTGAATCTCGACTTGCCAACATCTCGGTGCGCTCTTGGATGCAAAGAGAGCTGCAATGGTTTAAGGTAAATAATAGTATAGATTTAACATTTTTCCTAGCATTTATTTATTATCCGAGTTGTTTGTATCTTGATTGTTGTAGAAGAGAAAATTCATTTGTCTTATCTATCTCATTTTTTTATTGTAGATTTTAGTGAAAATATATTAGTATATTATAAGTGTTTTTATAATTTTAATCAAAATTATTGCTTGTTTCAAAATAAATGCAGGAGGTGGAGAGTTTAGTGCCACCATATCATAAAGACTTGTTTAATATAGAAGGTGAAAAACCTCAGCAAATATTTCATAAGAGCCACAAACAGTTAATGGTAGATGGAGAGAAATGGATGAAAGAGACTGCTACTTCCTAAACTATGGTTGGTGCACTCATCATTACTGTAATGTTCGCTGCTATTTTTACTGTACCTAGTGGGAGTCCCTTAGAAAGAAACAAACCAATATCCTCATATCAAAAGCCGTATTTGGTCTTCATAATCTCATATTCCATTTCTTTATTTTCCTCGTCTACTTCGGTGTTGATGTTTCTTGGAACCCTAACATCACGCTACTCACAGGAGGATTTCCTCGTATCTTTGCCTACAAAGTTGATTATTGGCCTTTCCTCGCTCTTTTTCTCTATTGCATCCATGATGGTCTCCTTTTGTGCTACCCTTGTAATAGTCCTAAATGCAAAATGGCATATTGTCATCCCAATCGTCCTGCTGGCTAGTGTTCCTGTTACACTTTTCATTTGGTTGCAGTTTCCCCTCCTTGCTGAAATTTTCAAGTATACCTATGGACCAGGCATTTTTTATAAGAAGATGAAACAATGGTATTGAATAGAACTTCTTTCTCATCTTGAACTGTAATAGTTGGTCTTTATAAAGAAGAAAAAGAAAATATTATCCGTAATGACGGCCAACTTTTGTAACAAAATGGCTTCTTATGTGCCAATTTTCATAACGTTTCTTTTGTAATGAACTATCTGTAAGGATTTTTAATCAAACATGTAGGCTTATATGTGTATAATTGTATATCAAAGCTATCATATAAAGTTGAGCCCAATTAATTAAAGTGGTATAATATGTTTATGATTTTGGGCTTCAAACATTTATTTTAAGTGTGGGCTCTATATGTGTAAAGACCAGGCTTATAATTTCTAGTTTTATGATGGGCTAAACTAGAAATTAAATTAGGATTTTATCCTAATATAAATGGTTATGGTCCCGAAATTAAACGTTGTAGTGCCCCCTTACCGTAGGGTACATACCGGAACGCCCGTAGGTCAATCTGACACATATCCTACAATAAGGGAGAACTACGAGCAGTCACTATATTTCTTTCCTAACAGGCTTACATCATAAAACCATAATATAAAAATTACTAAATTTTGAGACCAAATTGATTTCCCATGTCATTTCATCAAAAGCAGAAATTTACATTCCTAACAGGCTTACACTGTTTGTACATTACTCAAAAGAAGGCTAAAACAAGAGCCTACCTAGGTCATCCCCAAAAATCCCAGCTGACCGACCTACGAGCCATGACTTCTCTTGCCAACACGATCTACGCGACAGGAAAAGTCTCTCTCTAGACCTAGGAGTCTACTCTCTTGATCCTGAAAAAAAAGTTACAATTTTGGGTGAGTTTGCGAACTCAGTGAGGAACCATCATCGATGGTTCACTCAATTCATGCATCACGGAAATAATTCACAAATTATGACAATAACACATTCAGAAATATCGCATAACAATTATCACACAAATATAAGGCATTTAACCTTTTTCCCAATCCACAATTCAATCAAATGCATATAAAATGAGTACATGTTATTTTTTTCCATTTTATTTCGGTGTTGTGATCGAGCGCCTGAACTGTCCCAATATGGGCGCATAAATCGGTGAGCCTGAGGCTCTGAGCTGTCCCCTTACGGGCGCATTAAACATTGAGCTTGTAGCTTTGAACTATCCCATTATGGGCGCATTAAATATTGAACTTGTAGCTCTCGGTGGCTGCTCCGATCACAACTGTTATTAACTGATCATGCATAGAATACATAAGTCGCAATTTAGCAATATCACATTTCAATTACCCAATTTATCACATTCAATCAAGTAGTTCACAATTATTCACATTAAACTCACAATCATAATGTATCACAGTAAAAACACGAAAGTTTCACATTCTCAGACAATTACACTTCTATGTCATAACTCCCAATCCTTCGGACCTTCGGTCCGAAATTCCAGTCATACACAATTCACACAAGCCCACCATTATTCTCCACAGAGTTATAAGTGTAGAACTTTAAACAATTAAAGATTGAGGAATCATCTAAGTTACTCACTTATAACTTCCGAGCTACTGCCTGGAAGTCCCAGCAACATCCGTAGAATGACATTCCAACTATGCCTCTATAATAGTCAAAATAATCACACATTTCCAAATGCACATTCAGAAAGATTCAATAATGCACATGAAATTCAAAAGTGTACAATGCATATTCGTGACATTCCCTGCACTATTCCACAATTCCCTTTTTCCTATGACAAAACCTAACTTTTCACCCAATTATCCAAATATGACACATTTGATATCAGTAGAAGATCATGGAAACTCCACAAGTTTCATTTCAAAGATTCTGCCCAATTTACCATATCATACAACACTAAAACATTCTCAAGAAAAACCTTAAAACCAATTGTCATTTCGAACTAGATCAAATTCACCCATTATACTATGTTTCTAGAACCCCAAAAACATTGAATTTGTTTCAGAAGCCCAAAGTTATACTCCAAATCTCATGAAATTATCCTTAGGTTGAAATAGAAATCTATACTCAAATTTCATTCAAGATTTGATATCTTAAACACCTGAATTCAAACTTTCTTTCTTCACATCAATTGTAGACCTCTATATCTACTTTACAACGAATCAAAAATCACTTCATTTGGAGGTCTACATTATCAGTTATGTCCAAAATACTAACACATATCAGTTCAGAAAAACAAGGCTCGTCGCGGCCAACAGACGCTCGCCGCGGCGACATGAAGCAGCTCGCTGCGACGTATGAGAGTAGCTTGCCGCGGCAAGTAGCTAAAAGCTCGAAGCGGCGAGAACATCATTTCTCGCCACGTCGTGGAGCAGGCACGCCGCGACGTGCGAGCCAGACTCTTCTTCTTCGACATTTTTTTTCATCTTCTCTCTTCCAACTTTCAGCCATAACTCATCCTAAACTACCACAATCTTTCACAATTAAGACCTTAAATGCTTCTAACTCTTAAATGAAGAACATATAAGTAATTTCCTTACCTACACAAGCTTTCAACTCTTCAAATCTTCAAAAACTCCCCTAACTCTCTATCTTTCACCAATGCCAACGGCCATCTCTTAAACTCTCACAAACCTTCATCATCACACGGTTTTAGTTGGCCTTATACAAGGATGAAAAAGTAAGCAAGTGGACAACAAATCGTCTTGTAGAGAGGGTGAATCATGAACCAACGAAGGAAGGAGAAGAAATGCCCTAAATGGAGGAAATGTTTTGTTTTCAAGTGAATTTTGTTTCTTCCCAAAGCGTGTGTCGGAAAACTCAAGATACTTAGGTTATTTGTAACCTTTAAACCTAAGACACTTGCCACTAGTCTTTTTTTTCAAACATACTTAAAGTTATTTCTCTTTTCAAATTCATTTCTAGTCCAAGTTGTCCCCAAATTCCAATGGTTCAACATTTTCATTCCTAAAATCATGTATCTATTTTTTCCATTGCCATTGAACAGTTATTCCAGTGCTATAAAGTCAATCAATCCGTCACTTAGAAAATTCTTCGGTCCGGACATTTTCTCCCAAAATTTCCAGAAAATTTTCTAAGAGTCACTAACAACTGAAAAACACTCCTAAAGCATTCCAATTCATATTTTCAAACACAAATATCCCATAATTCACAAAAACAAATCACATTTAAACACATAAGCCAGGAAATGTCATGAATGCATGTACAATATGTGCATGTGCAAAATATATCATTCCTCTCTATATATAGAGGCCAAATGTATGAGCATATCAAAATATGTATTCCAAACTCCTAGCCTGCCCCAAATGACCAATTTACCCTTTCCATCGGTGATGGGATGTTATAAACGTAACCTAATTTTCTTGTCTGAAATCTCATCATCAGAGAAAAAACAGAGAGTTACGGAAAACTCTGAAAAAATGGCTACATTCTAATTTGAAAGACAACCACAAAATTTCAGTGCAGATTTTATAATGAATTCAGGTATGTTTTCGCTTTATTTTATTCTTGATGATTTGATATGAATCGATATTGGATTTTAAAGGGATTAAAATCCCAACAAGTGGTACAAGAGCGAATTCATAATTAAGTCATCAAGAATGGTTATTTGAGTTGCTTTTGTCTTCGATACTAGAGTTTCTTTCGATTATTTTTTGTTGATTTGGTTATTGCTTATGCCATTGTTATATCCTGCAATCAAATGAGACAATTCCATGCAATATAACAATAGCTGAGCAAGAAATGAAGGCAAAACAGGGCAATATTTTCTGGTATTCCGTTGCAAGAAAAGAAGGAAGTTACATAGAAAGAAGGGGATGGGAAACAGAGGAAAAGATGAGAGGAAGAAAGGACAATTCCTTAGAGAATATTCGTAACAAACTTCTACCAGTACTAAAGATTATAAAGCAAAATCATCCTTAGAGTGTGTGCACCAGAATTGCATGACCTTTGCTGATTTGTCCACGTGGCCATCACCAATTCATCAAACGAAATCATCATACCTCTAAGAATGTTGCCTTGCACGAGTGCCTCGATGCAGGCTTGCCTCATTTGGCCCATTCCTCACAATTGGATTCATGACATTACCCACCCCATCACAAGCAACCTTGACCTCAAGGTTAAAGTCAGGATATAAACTAGACAAACTGACCTTGTCTTCCCAGAATGCATCTTCTGGATTCATGCCCTCCCATTGCACTAAGCATTGCTCGACTAACACAGAACCACGCTGCACAGTACGTGTGGCTAACACCCTCGAGGGCTGAAGGGAAACAGAATTGGTAGAGTCGACTAGGTCCAACGGAGTAATTTGTTGCTCGGGACGACCTAAACACTTCTTCAACAAGGAGACATAAAACACAGGATGTATACGGGCTGTGGGAGGTAAGTCTAACTCATATGCAACCTCGCCGATACGACGGAGCACCTAGTAAGGCCCAAAATAGTGGTGTCCGAGCTTCGAATGCTTCTGCAAACAGACTGAAACTTGGCGGTAGGGCTGTAGCTTAACATATAGCCAATCTCCAACAGCATATGTTACCTCACGGCGGTGTTGGTCGGCATAAAACTTCATACGAGCCTGAGCCTTATGTAGGTTAGTTTTAAGTAAGGCCAAAACTTGATCACGCTCTAACAATTGAGCTGCTACCAGTGGGTGTCCAGCCTCATCTCTGATATAGCGAGTGACCGTCGAAGGAGTGCAACCATACAAAACTTCAAATGGAGACAGTTGTGCAGCAGTTTGGCACGAGGTGTTGCACCAGAATTCGGCCCAAGGAAAAAGTGGCATCCAAAGGGAAGGATTATCAACAACAAAACACCTTAAATACATTTCCAAGCATCGGTTTAAGGCTTCAGTTTGCCCATCGAACTGAGGGTGATACGCAGAACTCATACACAAGGTGGTTCCCTAAAGGCGATGCAATTCTTTCCAAAACTCACTAAGGAAATGAGGGTTACGATCGGAGACTATTTCAGAGGGGATACCGTGAAGACGTACTATCTCCTGAACAAAACCTGCAGCCATCGTTTGGCTTGTAAACTGAGTTGGCAATCCAACGAAGTTCCCATACTTCGAGAGACGATCAATTACGACCATTATAACGGACTTTCCCTTTGAAGATGGGATGCCAGTAATGAAGTCCATTGAGATTGCCTCGAAAACCAAATCGGCAACTGGTAAGAGTTGGAGTAGACCTCCCGGAGTTAGAGTACAGGATTTCATTTGTTGGCAAGTGTGACACTCGCAAACAAATTTTGCGACATCTCTGCGCATATGTTTCCAATAAAAATTCGCAGCCAACCGATGGAAAGTTTTGGTGATGCTGGAGTGGCCACCAACCAGCGAAGCATGAAACTCGGTAAGTAAGTTAGCCCGAAGAGGAGAGTCGGAAGGAATGACCAGCCTCCCTTTAAAGAATAATAGACCCTCTTTAAAGAAGAAACCAGGCAAAGAATCGGGATTAGCAGCTAATTTTTCCTGAAATGCAAGTAACTCCGGATGAGATAAGTTAGCAGCTCGAATAGCGTCAACTATCGAGAACTCTATATATGACAATGTTAAGAACTGGTTTGCTGGAACATGAGAGAGAGCATTCGCAACATCGTTATGCTTGCTCGGACGATAAACAATGTCGAAATCATGCCCTATTAATTTCCCCAACCACTTGTGCTGGTCCGAGGTCTGAATAAATTAGGTAGTCAAGCTCTTTAATGGCTACTGGTTGGTTATAACTGTGAATTTTTGACTGAGAAGATATTGCCTCCATTTAGACACGGCTTGTGTAATGGCGTATATTTCCCTCTGATAGGTGGAGGACTACTGCATTTGAGGGCTGAGTTGCTGACTATAATAAGCGATTGGGTGACCCCCTTGCGACAATATCGCACCAATCCCTGTACCCGAAGCATCAGTTTCAACCGTAAAAGCCTTAGTGAAATCTGGCATCTCTAATATAGGGGCAACACTAAGCAAATGTTTCAAGGTATCAAATGTTGTAGTTGCTGATTTAGAACAATGAAAGGCATCCTTACGTAATAAGTCTGTCAAAGGACCCGCGACAGATGTAAAATTTTGTATAAACCGACGGTAATAACTAGCCAGCCCGAAGAAACCGCATACCTCTTTTACTGTTCTAGGCATAGGCCAGGCCTGCACAAATTGAACTTTTTCCGGGTCAACCGCTTCACCATTTCGGGAGATAACATGTCCGAAATACCCAATGGATGTGTTTCCAAAGAGGCACTTAGACTTCTTAGCGACTAGCCTGTGTTCGCTGAGTAGACTAAGAACTGAACGAATGTGCTCCAAATGTGAGTGCCAATCTGGGCTATAGACAAGAATGTCATCAAAAAAGATGAGGACATACCTCCGCAACACCAGTCGAAATACTGAAGTCATTAAACTCTGAAAGGTGGAGGGGGAGTTCGTGAGTCCGAACGGCATGACTAAGAACTCGTAATGCCCATTGTGAGTCCGAAAAGCTATTTTACAATTGCCGCCCAATCGAATACGAATCTGGTGGAAGCTGGCTAAGAGCTCAAGCTTAGAAAAATACATAGCTCCGTGTAACTCATCAAACAATTCTTCGGTGGAGGGAATCGGGAAACGGTCTTTTACAGTCACTGCATTTAGAACACGGTAATCAACACAGAATCTCCAAGAACCATCTTTTTTATGAATCAACAACACCGGGGATGAAAACGGGCTAGTACTTGGCCGAATAATTCCATCTGACAACATTTCCGAAACCAACCGCTTGATCTCTTATTTCTGGAAATGGGGATATCGGTAAGGGCGGACATTCACCGGACCACTGTTAACAACTAAGTGGAAGGCATGGTCACAATCTCGAGCCGGAGGTAAACCATGTGGTTTCGTGAACACATCACCAAACTCAGTAAGTATAGCAGCGATATACAGGGTAGTTTTATCAACTGAAGTAATTGAATCTGAAACTAAATCTAACTTGAACATTTCAGCCACGACATCGAAAAAAGATAATCGACCGAGAGCATTAAACTGAATAGGCTTAATCAGTGGTGCACCATCTGTTAGACCCCGAATTTTTTTTATGATGTCATTAAGTATAAATTTGGATCATTGAGTGATTATGCCTTAGTTTGAGTTAATTGGGAGTATTATGGATAATTACGGTTTAATTGTGGTTTTATGAGGTTTAAAAAGTGTAAAAGCTTATGAGGGCATTTTGGGAAGTTTATTTAAGTTGAAATGGGTTTAGGGCTTAATTAAGAGGGCATTGTAGTCTTTGTGCTTTCCCTTAGGTTTAAAAGAAGAAATTAGAAATAGAATAGAAAATAGAAAGGAAAGAAGAGGCAAAGAAGAAGGAGAAGCCGTCGTAGGGAGAAGAGGAAGAAGAGTGGAGATTTGATTTCTCGGATCTTCGACGATTTGGGCGTTACCGGTAAGTTTAACCGTTTCTTCTTGTTTATGGTTGGATTAAACATTAAGATAGCTTGGATTGGGAGAAATCGATGATTTAGGGTTTTGTGTGAAAAGTTGGGTAAATCGTTGGGTTGATGATTTTAGGATGGATTGGAAGCTTAGAATGGGTTAGAATTGTAGTAGAAGAGTTGATCTATGCCTTAGATGTGTTGCATTTGAGTTTGGAGCAGTTGGAGTTGGAAAATCAGGATTTTTCAGGTTGAAGCGTTTCCACGATCTGCGCCACGGCGTGCAATTTATCTGCCTTGGCGTGCGCGTATGGTACTGCGTCGCGGCGTGCCAGGGAGGCGTGTGTCGTGGCGCACGCATGCGTCTTGATCGCGGCGTGCAGGCGACTTCATTGTGAAGGCAGCCTTCGTCACAGCGAACGAAGCCTTCGCCGTGGCGAGCCCCTTTTTTCGGCGATTCCTTCTTTTGATTTTCCAAAGCTTTTGAGTAATTGCCTTTGAATATTATTTGATTGGATGGAAACTTGGTTGTTTTAGGAAACCAAGCTGACACGATTTCATCGCAAGAGGAAGGACACCAGTGAGTCGACTACTCGAGCGATCTTAGGTGGGTAATATACTTATAGTTATGGTGTGACTAGGCAATTTCTTGCCTATGTATGAATATATGTTATTTGTTATGCATGTTTAAATGTGATGAATTAAAAGAATCATAAGAATTGATAGCATTACGTTTTGATTCCGATCATGTTATGCCTCGGCTTCGGTCACGACATTTTGACTAAATGCAAGATATGGAAGAATACCATACGATAAAATGATCATGAGCATGATTATATGCTTTTGTTTGGGCGAGAGTGGAACCATTTAGTTAAATCACGCATTACGTGACAAGAGCCTTCTCCTGGCTGCCCGCTTGTGGCATATGAGATCCGAATGGACTCATTTCGTTCAGGATGTAAACTTCGGTTTCTTCCTTTTGTTTCCATGGAACCCTCGAGCCATTGTCATGTGCATTGCATATGTGAATTGTTCACGGTGAAGCATACTTTGTGACAGGATTATGAATTGATGAATTAAGTTTATTGAATGCGTAAATTGTTTGAGTAGCATGTGAAATGCTTGAATTGATGTCTGTATAGATATAATATATATACATTCATATGCTGGGATTTGTGCTAGTTGCCGATGGCTATAATTATTTTAGCCACTGAGCTGTGTAGCTCAACCCATTACTTTCCCTCCTCAGGTGCAGAGCAGGACGATCTTTGAACTTGTGAGGCATCGGAAACTTCGAGCTAATTAGGAGTCTTGTATTAAGTTCGTATTTTGGCTGGCCCTCCAAACACATTATCATGGAGCATATTTCATGTATTTTGGATTGAAACTTTATTTTATACTGTGTATTGTTTCAAACACATGTTTAATTTATGAACTTGATGGCTTATGTAATCGTGATGAATTGTTTATGATTAGAATGCATGCGTAGGTGATCGATTGTATGAGAATGTATGTGTATGATCGAACTATGTTTAAATGTTGGGATCGGGTCCGACGTTATGGGGCGCCCGTCGCCTGTGCGACCCGAGGGGCCACCTCGGGAATCGGGGATCCGGGGCCCGGGCCCAACATGTTTGGTATCAGAACGCCTAGGTTTAGGTATCCTCGGTATAGAATGCATAATAGGATTGTGTGTTCTATGATTATTTGTTGCATTCCTTGATTGTATTCGGTGACATGCATATCATGCATACATGTAGATTGTCATATAGCTAATCCTTAGTGTTTCCATTTGAAGGAGTACGATGCCACCTCGTAGAAGGACACGAGGACTTTTGCAAGGATCAGTTGCACCTGACTCTCCGACTAGAGAGGAGAGGACTAATGAGTCAGTCGCCCCAGGGAATGCTGAGGCTTCTGTAGGACTAGGCAGTGAGCCCTAGTCGCAGTCTCAGGAGTCGCCGATTCCGCCAGGGCAAGTGCCTCAGTTTGATCCGAGGATGTTCCAGGCCTTTACACAGGCGTTTGTTTAGGCTATAGATCAGATGCCACAACCTTCTTCTCCGGCCCCAGTTAAGAGGGAAAAACAGTTCGACAAACTGAGGAAGTATGGAGCAGTTGAGAAGCTGAGACATGGTTGCGGAAGACAGAGAGGGTGCTAGATCAGATGGACTGTGAGGATGACGAGCAGTGGTGTATCTTGCCGACTTGCTTGGTGATGCTCGCATTGGTGGGAGGCCGTCTTGGGCGATCGAGAGGACCCTCCGTCTGGGATCTCGGCGAAACAAGCGCAACTTAGTTCTAAATACTTCAATCATTCACATACATAACCCTAATCTCATCATCATACACATTCATACATATCTTTACATATCCAATTCACATTCATAAGATCAATTCAATACAATTTCATTACCGTTCACAAACTCATAAATCATCATATACAACTTACTTAATTTTCATACATCCTGAAAGAAAATGCTTGAAATACATTTATGACAATTTAAGCCATATCAAAGACTTAAACAAAATCATTATCAAACTCTAACTTATACAAAACACATGCTATACAAAACGAGCAAAAAATCTTGACATGCTTTCATCCAATCTCCTCCTCGAATACCTGGAGATGGGGATGAAAGGGGAGTGAGCTAGAGAGCTCGTGGATAATATGCTTATGTGTTGAAAAATAAACAAAAGCCATTTCTCAAAAACTTTGCCCTTATATAAAGGATTTTATAGTAGAAAATTTCATCAAATGTTTATTTCACAAACTCTTTAACCTTTCAAAACTTTTATACCAAAATGCTAAAAACTGTCACAATTAAAACTTCTCTTTCTTATTTCTCGTAAAACTCAAATTCTCCTTTCACAAAGCATGAACAATTTCAAATATATGAATGCATCACATTTCAATCAACATCAAATCATATAACACATCATAATGGTTTGGCAGTCCATAATTCATGACGAACTACACAATTCCATAAAATGGTCTTGTGTAGTCGTATACACATAAGGGAGTCCCAAAAAGGAACTCCGTGCCACTTGCGGGGCAGCCGGGAGAAGGCTATACACATGATGTCAACGTGCACGTGACGGTTTCTTGAGGGACTATGCCGCACCCACATAACATGTAATTCATGCATTTAAAATTGCTTTGCCCAAATGGCACATTCTTGAAAACTTGATTTCATGAGCATGACATAAATATGCATTTCTAGCATCACTTCTCAATTCACATAATTTACTTAAAAATTCTCAATCATCCCAAACAAGGAATGCACACTTTAGACAATTTCAAATCATTTAAAAATCATGGCACACAAATTCACATATTGAATTTCAATCAATTAAACATAAAGAAACTCAAACGAGTATTTCATCTTTATTAAGTCATTCAAAAATCCATTAGATAAACAATTCAAAACATTCATGAAAACTTGTTCCAAATATTCATAGAAATTCTTTTAAACCATTTGGAACAATGAACTTAATAATTAATAATCTTTTCCAAATCACTTGATTCAATCATTTGCCAAAACAATAGCTTATAAAACATGAACACTTTCTTGACTTTTCCAAAATTTACAATTAGTTTAAAACTTGAAAGAAAACAAACATATTACCCACCTCTAAATTCCATGCCATAAGCTTGATCCAATCATCAATTGCCCAAAGCTTCCTTGGTTCTTCCAATATAAAAATTTCCTAAACCAAAAATCAATCAAAACTCATATCATAATCATCATATTTCACAAACCCATATGGTTTCCAACCTCTCTACATCATAATCTTACAAAATCCCTAATCATATAATTTTGCACAAGTTCTACTTAATTTCTCATCCAAGATTAAGCATAGCCTAAGGCTAAATCACCAACATTAACTCTATAAATCACAAACTCATATGCATCTCATACCAAATCAACCAAAAACCCAAGAAAATATCAAAGCTCATAAGGTTCTCTTACCTTTATCTTCCACCATTTTCGACTTTTGCTTGACCCATCTTGTAGCTTTCACCTCCTTCCATGTTTTTCTTCTTGAATCCATGTAAAAATCATGCTTGTAGTGTAACATCCCACCCTCCATTGGAAGGGTAAAATAGTAAATTTGACATAGGATGGAATAGATTTGGAGTGCATAGGACTGTTCATGCATAATAGGATTGGTCCACAGTCACATTTGTGCACATAAAATTACTGTGCATGCATACATGATATTCCCGGTTTGCGTGCCTAAGACAATTTTATTGGGATTAACGTGGTTAATGGGTTTGAAAAATTATTTTGAGTGCGCCTTAAATTGTTTTCTATTTTAAGAGATTTTTAGAAATTTTTTTGGATTTTTCCGGAGAAAATTTCCGGACCGAAAAAAAAATCGCTAATTGGCGAACCGGTTGAATTTCTACTGTTATTTGATCTTATAAATCTTGCATATTTTGGTGGGACACTAAAGTAGACCCTTAAACCATGTAGTAACCGAAATTGTGGGTGTATAAGTTGGATATTTATTGATTAAAGTGATTAAAGTATAATAGTTGAAACCTTTGACTTTTCTTATTAGTTTTGAACAAATTTCATCTTGCCACATGTTTCCCTACCTTTTTAAATTTCGGTGATGTTGTCTTAAAAGAAGATAGATAGAAGGAATTATTTTGTTTACACTTCTCCATAACCGAAACTTGGTTGATGTTAGATTGGATTAAAGAATTAGAATAGTATTAAGTTGACTTTTCTTTTTAAAACCATAAACCAATCAATTTTTGCCAACATCTCCTTCATTTAATGCTCACTCCTCTCTCTCCCATGGTTAAGCCTTTAGATAAGAAGGAATTGCTTTGTTTGGTGAAATCCCTTTCTTACCTATCCATCGATTTTCATCTTCTTCATCAAACCTTCCTCCAAACTTCAAGCCTTCTTCTTCTAGACACCAAGTTCCTTACTTATCAAGGAGGGCTTTCACTTGCATGAGGTTAGAAAAAGGGGTTAGCAATTGTTAGGAAAGAATTGAAGAGAAGAGAAGGTTGGAAAAGCTAATAGGTAAGTGTTTAAATTAAGCTTTGAATGGTGTTTTCAATGATGCTTAAGTATGACTTTATGAATCATAGTAGGTAGAAACATTGAATGGGAGGTTTGGTGCCTTTATTATGCTTATGGATGCATTAAATTGATGTCTATTATGGATTGAATTAATGGAAGGTTAGGGTTGGTTATGAATTGAAAGTAGGATGATTGTAACTTGGTTTAACTTGATTTTGATGGCATATTGATCATTGATTTTACTTGGAAATGAAGAAGTGAGTGCTGCCAATTTTTGTGTATTAGCCCTAGTACATGTATGAATGGTATAAGAACTGATTTTTGTTCCTTTGGATGTTTAATGATGTGTTAAAGGCATTGGAAATGATAGAAACTAAGATTGGACCAAATCTGGAAATTTAGGATTTTAATCGATTGTACTGTTTTGATCATAACTAATTGTTTATGAATGAAAATGAGGTTCGGTTTATGGCCACTTAAACTTTGGGATGTTAGCTACATATTTGTGTGAAATAGGTGTTGTCAAATTGTAACTCTTAAAGGTTGAAATTTGGCTTGGAAAGTTACTGTTTTGACTTAGGTGAACAGTATCCGAATTAATAACCTGATTGTTTTGATGATTTTTCTAAATTAATTGAGAAGGAATTAGGACAAATGGACTAAATGAAAGTTGAAGCCTATTCAGTTAGCTTTCCAATGCCACTGAGTTTGCAATTTTTCAATATGTCTATTAGGAGTTATGGACTGATGATTGTTGTCTGTTTTTATGCATTGAATGAAACCTAGCTGGAATGTCAAATTTGGTGTACATTCAGATTAGGAGGAATTTTAGTAATTTATGTGCATTGAATTGGTGTTGGAAATCTACTGAAGAGTTTTAGATGACACATTCATCTTGAAAATGGTGTATGGCATATAATTTCTAGAAATCAGATGTGGGAGTTATGGATTTTCACAATTTGAACCTACATTGTGATGTAAATTGCTGGTTAGGTCAGAAACTTGCATAACAGATTTGACACTGTTAGAGGCTGAATTGGAGTCTAGTTATTTCATGAATAATTGAAGTTTGAGATTTTATCTTTTCAGGGATATAAAGTGGTGATTTTTTTGACTTGTATACAGGGAGATATGATTGATAGAAAGTTACTGCTCAAATTGAGTGATTTCAGGGACAGCAACCTAGAGTGAATTATTTGACCTAGTTAGCAAGGGAATTGAAATTTGGGTTGTTTCATGAAAGTTGTAGATAACATTGTGATCTTGATGAGCATATTTATTGTATAATTTTTTACTGCATAGAATGACAGATAGTGAATTTCCAATGACTATTCTGTGCGAGGAAGTGAATGTGTGGGCAGTAGCTTACATTGGATGTTTGACACCCTTAGGGGTGAAATTGATTTTTCTGGAATAAAGGAAACTTGTAGAGGGTTTCATTACCTTTCCAATGAGATATGGTTTGCATTTTTCTGTATTGTGTAGAATAAGTTATGATTTATTGAACTTCGGTTAAAGGAAAGGGAAAAAAGAGTAGGAAATAAGGGCAATATATATATATTAATTGTTGAATTTTGGTTTCTTCGTTAATAACTTTTCGTCCGACATCCGATTGACCTGATTCTTGAGGCATCGGATTAAGTAGAATATTAATTTCATTTTCGAGAGATTGGAGATTTTGGACGAAAAATTGGCGTGGGTCCGGTAAAAGTCGTGTAATCACTGTTTTGTTTAATTGGGGACCTATAGAGGTCCGATTTGTGCACCGTCGTCAGCGCCAATAGGTTTCTAATTTTTTGGATAGATTTTTCTGATAGAAAAAAATAAGATTAGGGCTGGGAATTCATGAACATGCATATTTTTACCTACATGTGCATCAGTAATTCATTCGGATTGAATCGTTAGTGATAGTTACCTTCTTTGATGCTTAGGCACAACTGGAGCGTCGATCGACCGACGTGACAAAGACTTTCCGACAATAGCTCAGAAGTAAGATGTGAGTAACCTAGTTGGTTATCCCGATCTACGTGTTTACTGTGACTTGATTGCCCTACGGGGATTATGTGGATTATATATGACTTTTATTGAGTGTGAATTGGGCATTAGACAACTGTTTAATTGGACTGTACACTTGGACTGACCCATGGACCGTGATATATTATATTGACTTCAATTGGACATGTGCATTCATGCACAAATGCATTAAACTGCTAAAAGGAAAATTGTGAACCGAGACGCCACTGATACTGAACCGAGCCTAGAGCTCAACATACTGAAACGAGCCTCGAGCTCGAAGGAGATAATTCTCCCAGACGCGTCTACATGAATCTTCATTTATGCGCTCGGTCGGTCAATCTGTAATAAAGCGAAAAAAGAGTCACATATGCATTGCATCATTCTTTGGTGAATATAAAATGGATAATTATTGTATTTGTTTGACTTGGTGTTGTATTGTAAATGGATGACTCTTGTCTTGTATTGCTTACTCGGTCGTGGTATCTTATTATTTCGTAACTAAATATTGGTGTGACAATTGGTATGTAATATGAACTATGAATATTGACCGTATTAGTAGTACTAAGGCGCTTTATTCTGTAATTTGTTATGTGATGCATGAATTGGGAGAACCATCGATGATGGTTTCTCATTGAGTTCATAAACTCATCCAAAATTGCAATCTATTTTTCAGGATTTGAAGAGTACCCGTTAAATGGCAGGAGTATGTCTCTGATGAGCAAGTGAAGGATAGAGGTCGGGATCGGTTAGGTTATGCATTAGTGTCTTACCAAATTGTGTTTCGCAATCATTGTATAACAAAGCTTTGTATTTAGACTAAGCCCATTGTGGTGTTATTGTTTTTACACATTGACAATTGCATTATTGTTGCCTGACTGTAATGAGTGTTGATTGTTTGTAATAACTGGAAATAGTTTATTGTGCTCATGGGCTTAAATTACTTACTGTTTTTACCGTTGTTTTTACCGGGCCATGTATGTTATAAAAAAAAAAGTATACCAAGTTTTACCGACCGACTGATGTAGTACGCCACCCTCGTGGGACACGGACTTGGATATCACCATCGATGTCGGGTTCAGGTCATACGGGAGTGGGGTGTTACATGTAGCCCATGGAAGACAAAACCCTAGCAGCATCTCTCTTTTCTCTCTTCTTCTTCTCCATCGATTCTCTCTTCTCTCATTCTCTCATTTTCTTCTTTCTTTTCTTCTAGAAATTTCGTGTCTCTTCTCTGCCTCCACAGAGAATCCCTTCTATTTATGTTCCATGTCATTAAAATGGGGGTGAAAAGACCCTTTTGCCCCTCCTCATATGCCTATAAACTTTAATCTTTAAGTTAACTACCAAAACTGCCCTAAACATTTCTCCTACTTTAGGACATTGTTTTCACCATCAAAATGAAGGAATTAGTCACAACTTTCTTCTATAGAATTGTTCCTCTATGTCTTAATTTTATTATGCCTCAAACATCGCTTCAATCGGATCTCTACAGATCCCGAAATTTGCAAAGTACTAAACTATGTTCAAAAACTTTCCTGTCTCACTTTGATTCAAATAATCTTGCTCAATTAAATCTCTAAAATTCACTAATTTCACATAACATGTAATTCATTGTCTTAGGAATCCAACGCTTTGAGAACCAATTCATTCGGATGTCGGACCGAAAATATATACGCAAAAGATTTGACAAAGTCGGATGAAGAAGGAAAATAGCAAGATCATAATGAGACAATTCATTCTGATTATCATATGATTCAATCAAACTCTTTCAATTCAACTCCAATTGATACAAATTTTCATGGAGAGAAAGATACATGTGTTAGGAATTCAATGTTTCAAGAATCGCCTCAATCCGAGGTCGGATGAGTGAGTTATGATCAAAACAATACAACATGCTCAAACCCTAAAGCAATTTGAAACTCTTTTGGCGCAAACGCTATAACTTTCTCTAAAAATATCCAAATGCCTTCGTTCTTGTGCCATTTGAAAGATAACATCGAGATCTACAACTCATATTATAGGCCTCAAAATGAGATTCGGCCTAAAAACTGGTTAAAATCGCATTTTTCCCAAGATGATCCGTAGCTGTCCGTTTAACGGACACATACGGCCCAAAATGTTCCAAATCATCCGAGAAAGTCCGTTTAACGGACACCTATGTCCGTCTAACGGACATAAACATAGCAACCCATAAAGGTCCGTTTAACGGACTCACATGTCCGTTTAACGGATATGTGTTTTTCCAAAACCCCTTCAACCATTTTTCCAATGTTTCTCACATCCCAACTAACATCATATACACTTAAAATCTTCACATATTTATGTATTCAAAGGCCTAAACACTTCATAACTATTCAAGCAACAAATTCAATTCATGAACTTCTCAAATCTCAACTAAATTGGTTCATCAAAGCCTCATATTTCAAACATTCATCATAGCTGTCACAAACATCAATCTTATCTAACATCCTAACTTGTATTAACTATAAATTTTAACTCCGATCTCGAAATCTTGCATACTTAGTCTCGTTGGAAAGATAAAAGAACAAGCTACAACTTCAAAGTAGGCAACTTTGGCCAATTCTATGTCAATTATTCCTGAAATTCCCTTGAATCAGCATATACATTTTTATCCTACATTCAACCTCAATACACATGATTTCCTACATTCAATAACATCATGCCATTTTCTAAATTTCCTCTCTTATTTTTTTTCATAATATCTCACATATATGACCATAATTCATACTAAGGGTTTCTCAACTCACTAACCTTACATAAACCCATATCTCATTAAGGCACAAATAACATTTATAACACAATTTATACACCAACACATTCATTTTCTTTCATATTCACATTTCTAATTTCCACTCAAGGATCGGGGTCCAACAGCTATCATGGAGAATCCCTCCACAAACCTCCTGTAGTAACCTGCCAAACCCAGAAAACTCCTCACCTCTGCTACATTCTTCGGTGGTTCCCAATTCACCACAGCTTCTATTTTCTTTGGATCCATATGTATTCCTTGTTCTAAGATCACATGTCCAAGAAATGCAATTTCCCTTAATCAAAATTCGCATTTATCGAATTTGGCATACAACTCGTTTCTCCTCAATGTCTCCAAA
Source organism: Erythroxylum novogranatense (assembly GCA_029891385.1). Taxonomy (NCBI): domain Eukaryota; kingdom Viridiplantae; phylum Streptophyta; class Magnoliopsida; order Malpighiales; family Erythroxylaceae; genus Erythroxylum; species Erythroxylum novogranatense. The sequence goes on along the minus strand of CM057229.1, from coordinate 39,737,271 downwards.
GAAATCCTCAAATGCTCTTCATGCTCCTCACCACTCTTGGAATAGACCAATATATTATCAATAAAGACAATGATAAATTGGTCCAAGAAAGGCTTAAAGACTCGATTCATCAAATCCATAAAGGCTGCAGGGGCATTTGTCAATCCAAAGGGCATAACTAAAAACTCAAAATGCCCATACCGCATCCTGAAAGCAGTCTTTGGCACATCCGACTCCTTTATCCTCAACTGATGGTAACCCGATATCAAGTCTATCTTGGAGAAGACTTTCGCCCCTTGCAATTGATCAAACAGATCATCTATGCGAGGGAGCGGGTACCTATTCTTCACAGTGACCTGATTAAGCTTCCTGTAATCTACACACATCCTCAACGATCCATCTTTCTTCTTCACAAAAAGGACCGGAACTCCCCAAGGTGAAGAGCTCGGCCTTATGTACCCTTTCTCCAATAACTCCTCCAACTGCTCTTTAAGCTCCTTCAATTCCACCAGAGCCATTCAGTAAGGCAGAATTGAGATCGGTGCCGAACCTGAAAGAAGCTCAATAGGAAACTCAATTTCCCTAGGCGGCGGTAGTCCTGGCAATTCCTCGGGAAAGACATCCGAGAATTTTCTGACTACTAGAATATCCTCTAGCTTCCCTCTATCTGCTCTTGTGTCTACCACATAGGCCAAAAATGCCTCACCTCCCTTCCTCATCATCTTTTCTGCTGTCAAAGCTGAAACAATTCTGGGCGGACTTGCTTTTCTATCCCTAGAAAACACCACTTTCCTGTCATCATCCAATTCAAATTCCACTGTCTTTTGCTTACAATCCAGACGGGCGTTGTACCTCTCCAACGTGTCCATACCCAAAATCACATCCATTCCTCCCATCTTTAGTGGCATTAAATCCACCACTAGAAGTTCCCCACCAATACATATCTCACACTCTATATACACTTGACTAACAAGAATATATTGGCCGATTGGAGTACTCACCATCAACGGACTATCCAATGGGCTCAAATAGCTACTACACACAGTTTTACTCGAAGAAACAAATGAATGAGTAGAACCTGGATCAATCAAAGCAAGCACATCATCAGAAAAGAGTCTAACCATACCAGTGACAAAATCTAGAGCGGTCTCTGCATCCTCCCGAGTCATCGCAAACACCCTAGCTGGTGCCTGCCTCCTGGGTCTCCCTGGAATGTTCACCCTTTTGGTTGCATCAGAACTGCCCACTTTTGTAGAAGTCTTATGTCCCACAGTCTCAGATCTCTTGGGAGCTTGCATCTGGCTTCTCTCTTGTCGTGGAGGCTGAGGACACTCTCTAGCAATGTGCCCCTTCTCCCCACAGTTAAAACAAGCTCCTGCCAATTTACGACACTCTCCTCTATGGGGTCTCCCGCAGTGCTCACACCTCGAAATAAATGACCTATCCCCATCTCCCCTTCTACTGCCGCCCACTGTTGAAGCTTGGTGAGAAACAGTAGAAGTCTTCATAGGTCGAGATTGGCTTGCACCACTGCTCCTCTCCTCGGACTGCGCAGGGAAGGTTCTGGCACTCCTCTAAGGCATAGAAGAACCACCTCCCCTCTTGAACTGCTCTCTCCCCTTTCTTTTCCTGTTCACTGCACTCTTGATGTTCTCAATGTTCTCAACCCTCAAAGATGCCTCAACCAACTGCTGAAAGTCATAGAAGTTCTGTACTATCACTTTCTCTCTGATGGCCAAGTGTAGACCCGACTCAAACCGGTGACATCTAGCAGCCTCACTCAACATCAGATCCGAAGCATACCTCGCCAACTGAGTGAACCAACGCTCATACTCACTAACTGTCATCTCCCTCTGAGTGAGACTAAGGAATTCCCTCTGCTTCTGTTGAATGTACACCTCAGACAGATATTTCTTCCTGTAAGCAGCAAGGAAGTCCTGCCAGGACAACCCTATTGGTCTCATCTAACTCCCTGGCATAGTCTCCCACTAATGCAAAGCATCTCCCTAAAGCAAGCTTGCAACATACACAACTCTCTCATCGTCCTCACACTCCATCTGATCCAAGACTCTCTCGGTCTTCCTCAACCAGGTCTCAGCTTCTTCTGGATCAGTGGTCCCATAGAAGTCCACTGCTCCATACTTTCGCAACTTGTCAAACCGTCTCCCCTTCTTAGCTGGGGCTGAAGCAGAAGGCTGTGGCATCTGACCCATAGCCTGAAAAAATGCCTTTGTAAATGCCTGAAACAACCTCAGATCCAGAGGAGGCACTTGCTCCTGCAAAACCGACGACTCCTGAGTCTACGATGGCATGGACTCACTACCTAGCCCTACAGAAGCCTCAGCATTTCCTGGAGCTACTGACTCATCAGTCCTCTCCTCTCTAGTCGAAGAATCAGGTGCAACAGATCCTTGCAGTACTCCTCGTGTCCTTCTACGAGGTGGCATCGTACTCCTTCAAATACAAACACTAAGGATTATCTACATGTCAATCTTAATTTCTATATGTATGCATGATATGCATGTCGCTTAATGCAATCAATCAATGCAACAAATAATCAGATACCAAACAATTCCTCCTACTATGCATTCTAAGCCGAGGACACATAACCTAAAGCTCTGATACCAAACATGTTGGGCCCGGGTCCCGATTCCCCGTCCCGAGGTGGCCCCTTGGTATCGCGTTGCGGTAATCACCTAAGGACTGCGTCGCGGCGAAGGACTGGCACTCCGCAGCGAGCTCCCCGAAAAATGGACCCGATCCCATCATCTATACCTAATTCGATTACACACATATACACACCTTCTCATACCTTCTATCACATACACATGCCTTCAAATTTTCAATTAATCACACTCCATAAACAACATGCTTCATGCTATTATAATTCAAGTAAATTGAACTACAATTTCAAATAAGCACAATACATATCGAAGTTTAAATCTAAAATACAATACATGAGAATGCCCAATGATGATATGCTTGGTGGGCTAACCAAAATACTAACTTAAAACAAAGACTCCTAACTATCTTGGAGTTTCCGATGCCTTGCAAGATCAACGATCGTCTCGTCCTGCACCTAAGGAGTGGGAGATAAAAGGGTGAGTTGCGAAGCTCAGTGACATATACATTTATAGCCATTGGCAACGAGCCACACAATCAAGCATATAGCAAGTCATCAATCTATCCATTAAATTACAATCACATAGCATCAAAATGTCACAAGAATATGTCATAATGTCTTTGAGTTCGCAACTTAGCAATTAATTATGCATTCTTCCTAATGGATCAATGATGAGATGCACAACAAGTGGTTCGAGAGTTCCGTGAAACGATCCGGATAAACCGAAGTTTATACCATAAACTATCCGAGTCTGATTTCTCAGGATCTCGTGGCCTCAAGTGGGCAGTCGAAAGAAGGCTATACATCGATGTGCACGTGACTAACGATACGTTCCTCTCTCACCCAAACAAAACACATAATCATTGGTTTCATGCTCAATTGGCTGTATCAACAGCTTTCATACTATTCATGATCATCATGCTTCTTCATCTTTTCATCCATACAAAAATGCTATAATGCTTTTCAAGCAGTACATAATCACAATCACAATTCGTTGTTAATAATTCAAACCACACATACACACAAGCAAGCAAAGCATTTTACCCATACACACAACAACCATAAATATATTACCCACCTAATATCGCTTGAGAATCCAACTCACTGTTGTCCTTCCTCTTACGATTGGATCAGGTCGGCTTGGTTTCCTATAACAAACCAAGTTCCCAATCAAGCAACATTCAAGGGAAATATTCAAAAAGCTTGAAAATCAAAAGTAAAAGCACTAAGAGTCTACATCCGACTTCCAACCCAATTCCTGAATCTCTAATGGGAAAATTTCCAACGTTCTTTCTTCATAAAACTTGTAGCCCTATTGCTCTTAGTTCATAACGAATCCAAAATTGCCTCATTTGGACATCTACAACCAAAGTTATGTCCAAAATACCAAAATACACTGCGCTGGAAAAACTGGGGCTCGCTGCGACGAAGGCCACGCTCATCGTGACGAACGGCTCGCTGCTCGCCGCGACGAAGGCCAAGCTCGTCGTGACGAACGGCCTGCTGCTCGTCGTGACGAAGGCCATGCTCGTCGCGATGAACGGCCTGCTATTCGCAGCGACAAAGGCCACGCTCATCGCGACGAACGGCCTACTGCTCACTACGACGTGCGGGTCTGGAGAACGTCTCCGAACCCGATTTTCCAGCATTTTCCCCACTTCAATCCTCCCATCATGCAAATGCAACACATCTAAACCTTGATTCAAGTCCTAAGCTTCAGTTCTAACTCATTCAAACTTTAAAAACAGTCATAAGATCATCAACCCAAGAATTTCACCTAGGTTATTCCGAAAATCCCTAACACCGATTCTAACACATGTAAATCGATTCTAGGGTTTAATCCAACCACAACGCAAAGGAATGAAGCTAAACTTACCAAGAATTGCTTCAAATCAGTCGAAAATCCCTAGGATCACAAAGCCTCCTTTCTTCTCCTTCTTCCTCACCCACGGCACTCTCCTCTCTTTTCTCCTTTCCCTTTTCTTTTCTTTCCTTTCTTTCTTCTAACTCTTACTCTTAAGTCTAAAGGGCTGGGCAAAGACTATTTTACCCCTCCATGCAAAGCATTAACTTATCTAACTCAAGTGATCTTCCTTTTATGCCCTCAAACATTTTACCCCTTAACAATCTTACTTAAACACAATAAACTCAACTTACTTCTAATTTAATCCAATTAAACCATAATTCACACAATTAGGACAATTCATGCTTAAAACATCAATTAGAAAAATTTTGGGGCCCAACATCCCATTTATATTTTTCGTCGCAATGATAGCATAACCCCTTCGATCGGCGTTGAGCAGCTTCGGACGGAGTTAAACGGCGAAAGGGAACCTTGTTGCCGCCGGGTAACGTGACAATGGAAGGAGTTGGGGATAAGCTGTTAGGGGCGAATGAAAGGCAGGCTTTGATGTGGGCAAAAGAGGCTTAGATGAACCAAGTGTGGGCCGGACCAAACCTTTTTCCAAGGCTATTCTCTGCTCGTGTAACTGGGCTAACGCCATTGCTTCGTCTAACGTAGTGGGCCGATGTATCAATAAGGAATGTTTAATATCCGCACAAAGCGTAGATATAAAACATTGGACCAGGAACTGGACCGGCAATGAAATGGCCCGATTCATGATAGACTCAAAGTTGGACCGATATTCACTCATAGTTACTGTCTGTTGTAATTTTGCGAGGAGGCCCTCGGGTTCTTCTAAATCACGTGACCTAAAACGGGCGATCAGCGAAGCCATGAAAGCCAACCAACCAGAGAGTTTCTTGTTCCGATACATCCAGTTGTACCAATCCGATGCAACATCATCGAAATAAAAGGAAACAATCGAGACTCGCTTGTCGTCGTTGATTTAGTAAAAATCAAAATAACGATTGGCCTGCATAACTCAGTGATCAGGGTTGTCACCGGTGAAACTTACCAATTGCACAGCAGCAGGTTTATGGCGACCAAGAGGAGAGACGTAGCTGCCATCAGAGGAAACATAACCGATCTGCATTTCCGATGATGATGTTTGAGCAAGACGGTGTAAAACCTCCTGGAGCAACGCTTTTTACTCATCAAAGTCACGACGGAGGGCGGTGACGAACTCGTCAAGAACTTTCAGGTGTGTACCTTTAGCCATCTATGCTGACTGAATGAAAGCACCAATGTTATATCCTGCAATCAAATGAGATAATTCTAGGCAATATAACAGCAACTGAGCAAGAAATGAAGGCAAAACAGGGCAATATTTTCTGGTATTCCGTTGCAAGAAAACAAGGAAGTTACAAAGCAAGAAGGGAATGGGAAACAGAGGAAAAGATGAGAGGAAGAAAGGAAAATTTCTCAGAGAATATTCGTAACAAACTTCTACCAGTACTAATGATTATAAAGCAAAATCATCCTTAGAGTGTGTGCACCAGAATTGCATGACCTTTGCTGATTTGTCCACGTGGCCATCACCAATTCATCAAATGAAATCATCATACCTCCGAGAATGTTGCTTTGCAAGAGTGCCTCGACGCAGGCTTGCCTCATTTGGCCCATTCCTACAATTGGATTCATGACAGCCATTATGTTTCGGTAGTCTTCAGTTTCAGATCTTGTTCTTCGTATATGTTTCGATGTTCTGGGTTTCAAAAGAACGCCTTTCGCTTGGCATATATGAATATGTTTCGGTGGTCTTCGTATCTTGATTTTCGTATATTCGGTGATAACTCCAAGCTTTTGAAGACGTTTATTGTTGTTTTGTTTTAATGTTAATTGATAAAAGAAGGTAGGAACTGTGCTGGATTGGACTTGCAGAAGGTTGCTTTCAAAAGTCTTGTCTTTATTCAATGACCAATAAAGTGGTTTAGTCACATTGACCTTTGGATAAGGAAATTGCCTTACCCATTAGATAAAGAATCGTTTTGTTTGCTTATTGGATAAAGACTAAAACGTTATTTCCAGAATGTTTGAAAGACTTTTCAAAGCCAATAACCAATAAATTCCTTATAAAGTGACGATCGTTGATATGGATTTATTTGGTTTTATACATTAACTATCGGAAAGTTTTACATGTTTCAATTTATTATCAAGAGGAATGAGTTTTGGGTCTAAAATTTATAATTTTTGGTTTAATTTTTTAAAATTTTAACCCAATTTTTAATTTAAACTGACAGGATTGTTAATGTCATAGCATCAAGAAATTAAAGCTATGATGTTTTCATACAACTTATGTAACATTTGGTATTAATTTCATATTTTGGTATTTTAAAGAAATATATAACATTTTAAATTAAATTAATTGAAGCAACATGTTGCCAAAGCATCCTCTCTTGTGAAATTAATTCAACTTAGAATGTTAAAAAGTTTTGTCTGTATGTTATTCATGTGAATATGGACTGGCCCAAAGGAAAGTTTATATTTGGCCCGAATTGCATATACATTTGTGGTGGTAAATGCGTGGAAATTATTCAGTATAATATGTGAACATTAAATCGGTCCAAAGAAAGGTTTATTGTTTGACATGCCTTATTGTCAGTATTTGATCACTACACCAAGATACTGCTTACAAGTTAGTATTTCTGTCCAAAGACTAAATATTAATGTTATGCATGGTATCTTATGATGGGGCCCTACCATTATCTGTTTATTATTAATTTGGCATATTATAGTGTTGTTATGTGAGTAATTAGATTTTGTTTGTTTTGTTCTGTTAGGTTCTCGGTTCTTTGCAAATATCTCTGCTAGTGTTAATTCAGCTCCTATGCTTAATGGCACTAATTTTTTGTCATGGAAGGAGAACGTTTTGATTGTTCTAGGAGTCATGGACTTGGATCTTGCCTTACAAGTCGATCAACCTGATCCACTTACTGGTGAGAGTACCTCTGATCAAAAGAGGGAGATGGAAAAGTAGGAAAGATCGAATCGTATGAGCTTGATGATCATGAAGCGTGTCATTCCAGAAGCTTTTTGGGGCACTATGTCTGATCAGATTACTACGGCTAAGGGTTTCCTTGAGGATCTTGAGAAAAGATTTGCCAAAAATGAAAAGGCTGAAACAAGTACACTTTTGGCAAAGCTTATCTCAATGAGGTATGTAAAAAAAGGAAACATAAGGGAGTACATTACGAAAATGTCTCACATTGCTTAAAAATTGAAAACACTTAAGTTGGAATTATCTGAAGACTTATTAGTGCATATGGTTTTGATATCTCTTCCGGCACAGTACAGTCAAGTCAAAGTGAGTTATAACTGTCAGAAAGAGACATGGTCTCTTAATGAGCTTATCTCACACTGTGTCCAGGAAGAGTATAGGTTGAAGCATGATAAGGCAGAAAGTGCTAACTTAGCCACAACATCTAAGGAAAAAAGGAACAAAAGAAAGAAAACTAAGGAAGTTGCGGTTCCAGCAACGCAAAAGAAACAGAATAAGGAAGAAAAACTAAGAGGTTGTTTCTTTTGTGACGCTGAAGGTCATGTAAAGAAGCAGTGTACCAATTATCACGCATGGCGTGGAAAAAAAGGTATGCTTCTTACTTTGGTTTGTTCTGAGGTTAATTTGACTTCGGTACCTAGACACACAAGGTGGTTAGATTCTGGTGCAACAACTCACATCAGTGTGTCTATGCAGGGTTGCCTGAGTTGTCGAAAACCAAGTGATGGTGAAAGATACATCTATGTAGGGGACGACAAGTCGGTAGAAGTTGAAGCAATAGGGACTTTTAGATTATTGTTAAGAACTGGATTTTATTTGGATTTAGTTGAGACTTTCGTTGTGCCGTCTTTTAGACGGAATTTGATTTCTATTTCTGCTTTGGACAAATCTGGTTATTGTTGTTCATTTAGAAATGGAATATTTAGTCTCTTTCAAAATTCAGATTTAGTTGGTACCGATTCTTTATCAGGTTACGATAATCTATATATGCTTGACATTAATACTTCATTTAATGAAGCCTTGCATGTGGGTACACGAAGTTTAAAGTGCAAATTAACCAAAGAGAATTCTACCTCGTTGTGGCACAAGAGATTAAGTCACATCTCCGAAAGGAGAATTGAGAGACTTTTGTCCAAAGGAATTCTCGATCCCCTTGATTTTACAGATTTTGCTACTTGTGTTAATTGCATTAAGGGGAAACAAACAAATGTCAAGAGATTTGGTGCCAATAGGGCTTCAAAAGTCTTAGAACTTATCCATACGGACATTTGTGGGCCATTCCCTACGGCGCCTTGAAATGGTCAACCGTATTTTATAACGTTATAGACAACTTCTCGCGATATGGCTACCTTTATCTCATTCATGACAAATCACAGTCTTTAGACGTGTTCACAAACTTTAAGGCTGAAGTTGAGAACCAACTCAACAAAAGGATTAAAAGTGTCAGATCTGACCGTGGTGACGAGTACTATAGTAGATATGACGGATCAGGTGAACAACGTCTAGGACCATTTTCTAAATTCCTAGAGGAATGTGGTATCGTCCCGCAGTACACTATGCCAGGTTCGCCTAGCATGAATGGTGTTGCTAAAAGACGAAACAGAACGCTTAAGTATATGGTGAGGAGTATGATTAGTCATTCCACCTTGCCAAAATCACTCTGGGGAGAAGCACTAAAGACCGCAGCAGATATACTCAATAGAGTTCCAAGTAAAGCAACTAATAAGACCCCTTATGAACTTTGGACAGGGAAGCAACCTAGTTTAAAGTATGTGCACATTTGGGGATGTCTAGCTGAGGCAAGGCCTTATAGACCAAATGAAAAGAAACTGGACTCAATGACTATCAGTTCTTACTTTATTGGATATTCTGAAAGATCCAGGGGTTGCAAGTTTTATGATCCCACTACTAAGGCAATTTTCGAGACGGGAAATACCCGATTTTTTGAGGATGTTGAGTTTGGGGGGGGGGGGAGAAAGGATTAAGGACTTTGTTTTTGACGAGGAACATGTTAAAATTCTTCTAATTGCTATTGACAATGATCAGGATCAGGTTTCCATTCCTGACATTGTTCAAGAAGCAATTCCAGATCAAGACAATGTCATAGAAACTCCTCTCCAATTTCAACAACTTGTTCCAGAAGAACAAACTCTACAACCTCAAGAACCTATGCCATTAAGGAGATCCATTAGAGAGAGGAGAAGTGCAATTCCAGATGATTATGTTGTATTTCTTCATGAACATGAAGTTGACATTGGTATGGTGGAAGATGATCCAATCAACTTCCGTCAAGTCATGGAAAGTTTTAACTCTCAAAAGTGGATTGATGCCATGAATGAAGAGATAAAGTCTATAAAGGAAAATGATGTTTGGGATCTTGTACCATTTCCTAAAGGTGCAAAACCTATTGGTTGCAAATGGATATTTAAGACCAAGAAGGATTCGAAAGGCAATGTAGAAAGGTACAAAGCTCGTCTTGTCGCAAAGGGCTTTACACAGAAAGAAGGCATTGATTATAAAGAGACTTTCTCTCCGGTTTCTTCGAAAGACTCTTTCAGGATAATAATGGCATTAGTGACACATTTTGATTCGAAAGACTCTTTCAGGATAATAATGGCATTAGTGACACATTTTGATCTTGAGTTACATTAGATGGATGTTAAGACAATGTTTCTCAATGGTGACATTGATGAGATGATTTATATGGTACAGCCAGAAAAATTTGTATTAGAAGATGCAAAGCAATTGGATTGCAAACTAAAGAAATCCATCTATGGACTCAAACAGGCATCTCGTCAATGGTATTACAAATTTTACCAAGTTGTCATCTAGTTCGGTTTTGAGATGAACTTGGCTGATGATTGTATATACCATAAGTTCAGTGGGAGTAAGTACATTTTTCTAGTTTTATATGTCGATGACATATTGCTTGCCACTAATAATATAGGGTTATTGCACGAAACCAAGAGATTTCTGTCAAAGAAATTTGAAATGAAAGATCTTGGCGACGCCTCTTTTGTTTTAGGGATTCAGATACATCGGGAACGCTCTCGAGGTATTCTTGGATTGTCACAAACGAGCTATATCGAAAAAGTACTTAAAAGGTTTGACATGCAGGATTGTAAACCAGGTGATACCCCTGCGTCTAAGAGAGATAAGTTCAGTTTAAGTCAATGCCCCAAGAATGACTTTGAAGCCAAGGAAATGCAGAAGATTCCTTATGCTTCGGCTGTAGGAAGTCTAATGTATGCTCAGGTTTGTACGCATCCAAATATTGCATACATTGTTGGAATGCTAGGGAGATATTTAAGTAACCCGGGATTGGATCACTGGAAATCAGCTAAATGGGTAATGCAATATTTGTAGAGAATGAAATATTATATGCTCACATACAGGAAATCGGATAAGCTGGAGATCATTGGTTATTCTGATTCTGATTTTGCTGGATGCCAAGATATTAGGAGATCCACTTCGGGCTATATCTACCTGCTTGCTGGAGAAGCTATTTCCTAGAAGAGTGCTAAGTAGACACTTATAGCTTCTTCCACCATGGCAGCGAAGTTTATAGTGTGTTATGAGGCATCCAACCATGGGATATGGCTGCAAAACATTGTCACTGGGCTGCGCATTGTGGATTCTATTGAAAGACCACTTAAGTTATTTTGTAACAATAACTCTGCAGTGCTATATTCCAATAACAATAGGAGCTTGACAAAGTCGAAGCACATCGACATCAAGTTCCTAATTGTTAAAGAGAGAGTTCAGAGTGGATAGTTGTTTATACAACATATTGGATCAAACTCCATGGTTACAGATCCGCTTACTAAAGGAGTGCCACCCAAGGTCTTTCATAAACACACTGCTCATATGGGTGTTACATCTTTTCAGAATATATAGTTTCAGTGGGAGTTTGTATTGTAGATGCTTTTCGGATTAGACATTTTTTCACTGTCATTTTGGATACAATTTTTGGTTAAGTTATTTGAGGTTATTTTCATCTTTAAGATATTTGGTTTATTTTGTCTCTGAACTTATTTAAAATTGATCTCACTAAAGCATAAGGTTGGACCAGTTGGAAATAGGCATGCTAAGATCACGCTGCTTATAATTTCCATGCTACACATCCATGCTTGATCCATATCATTTGGTTATATCAGCATACGTGACCATTGATGGTTCTAGTTACGTTAATTATAGGGAAAGACACTTTGATCCTATATTGGTATGATTGATGGACCGGATTGTCCGGAGATGCATACAGTAATGATAGCAAAATTTTGAGTACTCATAAGGTTAATATACAATTTTAAGATAACACATAGATGCATAAAGCCCAAATACCATAAACATATTAGACCACTTTAATTAATTGGGCTCAACTTTATATGACAGCCTTTATATACAATTATACACATATAAGCCCACATGTTTGATTAAAAATCCTTACACTATCTCCTTCTCTGACATAGGATTGTACAGTTATATACGAAGGTAGATTGAATATAGTACTAGTAGATAAACTCATAATTTGATTTGTTTTCTAATCAAGTATAAGGATTAAATTATGCTTATCTTCAAAGCCTTGTGTCCAAGCAAGCTCCATGTGCAAATGGCATGCCAGGTTCGTAGCAAATCCAAATGCCCGGCCACCCCTTCAATATCCTAAAATTCAATAAGCTGTCGTTGCATATAGATTACATGCTTCCCTGTTGTTTTCAGTTTCAGTTAGGAGAATGTTAGCATTTAATATACATGAGCTTGATTTATGAAATCTGGAAAAATAAAAATGGTCAACCTGGCAATAAAGCAGGAAATAAGGGGACTTTTCTACAGAATATGCAGGCTTCCAGATCTTTAATGTGCTAACAGTTTAACTCTGCGTCAATCGCTCCATACAAAGCACAAATCGGTAGAAGGATGGAGGGTCTACCCAACCTATGTCCTCCAGAATGGTTAGTGAAATTTTTTGTGATCGTAAACCAAAGCCAACTTAACATTAACAAAGTTATCTAAAAACAATATTCTAAATTCTTTTAGTTGACAGGACCAACCAATTGACAAAAGCTTCCCCGGTGATCACTCTTTTAAGTTCCTCTTGTTTCATCTGTTACCCTTGGTAATCACTCTTTTAAGTTCCTCTTGTTTCATCTGACAATTGGTTAAAAAGCTTCCCTGGTGAAAATATTGCCAAATACGTTAACATTCCAATCACAAAAAAAAGAAGACCATCCCTATGCCAATTGTCCATACAATGTCCTCAACTTTTGGGTGCAAACACCAAATACATCGATAAGCTAATTAAATTAATAAATGCTTGTCACTATGTTCAGTTATGAATAATTCTAGTATTATACTCTTCCCTGAAAATAATAAATCTCAAATTGAAAGGAGCTTACGAAATGCTCGAGGACACGAGAATATTTATTTCCAGACTTTTCCTAGTAATTTCATGCTTTTGCCCTTAACAATCTTAAATTATAATTGTTTTACAAGTTATATTGATCGTTAGGCTCCATTAAGTTCTAATCAATAATAGTAAATCTCTACCCTCATTGAGATAATAATTTGGCTTTCAACCCTACAAAGCTTTAGGTGCTATTACTGATCAATAGAAGTGCAAGTGTAGTATATTAATTGTACTTTTAATTATTCCTGCTCTCTATTGGTGTTCAAAAACCTTGCTATATATGTATATATCCTCGATTGCATAATTTGGTACAAGGAATTTATTTATATTAAATTTATATTCGATAAATAAATATAATCGATTTCAAAATAAGAAGAAAAATATATATTTTAAATATTATTTTATATTTTATTTCGTTGGTTCTTAATGATATTAAGAGGGGAATTAGGTATTTGTGAATTTAAATTTTTATTGATTTCAAATTAAATATAATAATTTTAAAAGTCAATAAATTAATCAAGAATAATATAAAGTGTGTAGGGAATAGAAGTTTAAAACCGGTCTTATAGTGTTTTAACAAATAAATATTGCATATGTACACTCGTTAGGTCTTCTTTTAAATTCCAACTGGTCTTATAGTGTTTTAACAAATAAATATTGCATAGGTAAACTCTTTAGGTCCATTTTTAAATTCCACTGAACTCTTCTTTCAATTAAGTGAAGAGTAACATTCATACAATAATCTTTATTAAGGTAAAGATAAACTCTTGTATATTTTTTCTTGAAAGCCTAATTAATTGTTATAGTGATTAGTAATAATGACATTGGTTGATCAACATGGCATAATAGTCAACAATGTACCATATTGAACGATTAATTTATTAACCAATATTGCATATAAATTCATGATATATAATTTTCAAAATCCTAACACATTAGTTGATCACGTAGATATTAGTCAATCAATATCGCTAGAAACATCATATTGATTGACCATATCCATTAGTTGACCAGTGTGTCTAAAATAGTATATTGGTTAACCAAACATAAACGTTGGTTGACTATTGTGCCTAAAATTTGTTTTAAATTTTTAAGCTTTTTCAAACAAAATTCATATTCCTTTGGCTAAAGCTTAATAAAAAATCATTTCAAATGTTCCTTATAGCATATTTTAAAGATCAAGAATTATTTTAATTAAAACCTTAATTCCTCTTCATAATAGAAAAGATTTATGTATTAAAATTAAAACATGATACGTTTATTCATGTATAGCTCCTAAAGCAATAAAATACTTAAGAGATATAAGAAAGGTTACAAATAAATTTTGTACTTGTTATGACTTGATCTTCCTTGGTTTTCGTCTTCTTATTGACTTGATTGAAATTGGTCTTTATAAAGTATTTCTTAACTTTATTTTGTAATGCTTTTCTTAAAACAACAATGAGTAAACCATTAGTAGTGGTTTATTGTCATCAAAACATTGATTGTAACCTCTCTTGGTCCAACAATCTCCCTCTTTTTTTAATGAAAATACATATTGTGATATTAGAAATCCAATAATGAAATTAATTATTTAAGATATAAACTTTCTCAATAAAAACGTAGTATGAATATTTGACTCTCTTTTTAATTCATGCATCATTAAAAAAAATCTCAAAGGTTAAGAGATAGACCATTTATCTTCTAGTCATAAGTATATTCCATTAGTTTAGTGAGCATACGTAGAAATTAGAATTAGAATGGAGATGTTAGAATTAAATTAGGGTAATGGCCATAAGAGACAAAAGAAGGGGCAAAATGGACATTACATTAAATGGAGGGCAAAATTGAGAGAACTAAACAAATGAGGGGTATAATTGGAAAGATAAGAATAAGAATGGTCTTGAATTAAGAAGAGAGAAGAGAGAAATGTCGTGGAAGAGAGGAGAGAAAGAAGAAAAACATGAGAGAAGAGAAAAGAAGAAGAAAAACATGGGGAAAGCTAGGAAAGAAGAAGAAAACGTGGAAAGAATAGGAAATCATCTTGTTAAGGTAAACTCCATTACCTTTCTTCTTGTTTGGTTAGAACAAGGGATTAAAGAGAGAGTGGGTTTGTGTTGGAAGAAAGAAGGGAACCCTTTTTTTTATTTTTGTGGGTCTTTGGACTAGGTTTTGGTCTTTCTAACCTAGATAGACTATAGGTAAGTTAAGTTTAACCTCAATTTTAGTATTTTTGATTATTGAAGTTTATAAATTTACATTTGAATTTGGATTGAATGGGGAATTGATTTATTTTAGGAAATCAAGAAAATCTTACCCAAAAGCAAGAGAAAAGGCACGATTGAGTTTGGATTTTCAAGCGAATTAGGTAGATAATGTATTTATAGTTATTATGTAAAGGGGCAAATTTCTTGCCTATATGTGTATGCTTAATTGCTTAGTTGTGAATTGTCGTGAATGTTGGAAATTGCAATATGATGTATTATTATTGTCATGCCTTGGAAGATGCCATGAAATTTTGCATATTCAAAAAAGAAGGAAAAAAAAGCATGAGATGCATGAGAATTAATATATGTGATGAATTGAATTAAGCATAGAATTTGCTTGTGTTTAGGCAAGGGAGAAACCATATCATTCGTTACGTGCAAGTTGATTAAGTCTTCTCCTGGCTGCCCACTTGTGGCATATGAGATGCAAAAAATGGACTCATTTTGTTTATGGTGTAAACTTCGATTTTGCCATTTCGATCCTTAAAACTCTCGAGTCATTTATTTGTTCATTGCATCTTTGAATTGTCAACCATGGTGCATTTGAGTGTTATGTTTGATTGCTAAATGTCCACGTTATGTATTATGTGTTAACTTCCTTAATTATGAGTGTCACCTGATGTGTGATAAATCAAATGCGTTAACTTCCTTAATATGCATATCACTCAAAGCATTTAATCAATTCAACAATGCAAACAATTTATCACACATCATAATAACTCGTATCACTATGTATTGCACGATCTATTGCACTTGATTATCTACCCAGAGAGGAGGGTACTGATGAGTCTAGAGTCTCACAGAATGCGGAGGCTTCTGTAGGGCACAGTAGTGGGCCCTCTTGGTCATAGATGCAAGAGTCTCCTCTTCTGTAGGAGCAAATGCTTACTCCATTGAATCCTAGGCTGTTCCAAGCCTTTGCTCAGGCTTTTTTCTTGGCCATAGGCTAACTACCGCAGACTTCTACTCCAGCTCTAGCTAGGAGGGGAAAGCAGTTCGATAAGTTGAGAAAGTATAGGGCACTGGATTTCTATAGGACCACTGATTCGAAAGAAGCTGAGACATGGATGAAGAAGACGGAACGGATATTAGAGAAAATGGACTATGAGAATGGTAAGAAGGTTAAATATCCTGCAAGTTTGCTACAGGGGGATGCCGTGCATTGGTGGGAAAGTATCCCAGGAATTCGGTTGAAGCCACCGTTGTTGGCATGGAAAGACTTCCTAGCTGCTTATAAGAAGTATTTGTTTGAGGTGTATATTCAGCAGAAGTAGAGGGAATTTCTAAATCTTACCCAGAGGGAGACGACAATGAATGAGTATGAGCGCATATTTACCTAACTGTCTCAATATATAGCTGAGATGATGATGAGTGAGGTGGCTAATTGGTTTGAATCGGGGTTACATTTAGCCATCAGGAAAAAAGTGGTGGCGCTGAATTTTTATGATTTTCAATAGCTGGTTGAAGCAACATTGAGGGTTGAGAACATGGAGAACATAAAGAGCATTGTGAATAGAAAGAGGAAAGGAAGATAATAGTTCAAGAGGGGAGGTGGTGCCCCTATGTCTGAGAAGAGTGCCAAGACTTTTCCTGTATAGTCTGAGGTCAGTAGCAGACAGGTAAGAACTATCTCTCATCAAGCCTTAATGGTTGAGGTAGCAGAAGGGGAGAGGGCGATAAGCCACCCATTCTTAAATGTCATCATTACAGGAAATTTCATAAGGAGGAGTGTTATAGATTGACAGGAGCTTGGTTTAACTATAAAGAAAAAGGGCACATAGCTAGAGAGTGTCTGCAGTATGCAAGAAGAGAGGGAGCTAAGATGCAAGCTTCGAAGAGGGCTGAGACTGTAGGACACAAGACTGCAACTAAAGTGGAAAGTTCTAAGGCAATAAAGAAAGTCAATCCTCCAGGAAGACAGAGGAGGCAAGCACCAGCTAGAGTGTTTGTAATGATGAGGGAGAATGCAGAAACTGCTCCGAAAATTGTGAGACAGGTACAGTTAAATTACTTAATGATGATGTTATTATTTTGATTGATCCAGGGTCTATCACTCTTTTGTTTTGTCAAGTAGAATTGTGCATGGTAGGAATTTGACATTGGATACTACTTTGATGGTTCGTACTCCAATCGGCTAGTATATTATTATTAGTTAAGTTTATAGAGATTGTGATACATATATTGGTGGGGGAACAATTAGTGGTGGATTTAATGCCATTAAGGATGAGGGGATTAGATGTAATATTGGGCATGAATATGTTAAAAAAGCATAATGTCAATTTAGATTGCAAACAGAAGATAGTAGAGTTTGTGTTGGACGAATGTAGAAATTAAAGTGGTGTTTATGGAGGACAAGAAAGCAAGTCTGCCTAAAATTATTTCAGCTCTGACAGTAGAGGAAAACGATGAGAAAAGGGTGTGAAGCATTTTTGGGATATGCGATAGACACGAAGATAGATGGAGGAAAGATGGAAGCTATTCTAGTGGCCATAGAATTCCTAGATGTTTTCCCTAAGGAAATAGTAGGATTACCACCACTTTGGACAAATTGAGTTTCCCATAGAGCTTCTTCCAGACACAACGTCGATCTCAATTTCACTTTATAGAATGGCTCCAATAGAATTGAAGGAACTTAAAGAGCAGTTAGAAGAATTATTAAAGAAAGGGTATATTAGGCCTAGCTCTTCACCTTGGGGAGCTTAGGTTTTTTTGTGAAGAAGAAAAATGGATCTTTGAGAATGTGTGTGGACTTTAAGAAGCTTAATCATGTCACTATCAAGAATAGATATCCGCTCCCACACGTAGATGATTTGTTTGATCAATTGCGAGAGGTAAGGGTCTTCTCCAAGATATACTTGAGATCAGGTTACCACCAGTTGAGGATAAAGGAATCCAACGTGTCAAAGACTGCTTTTAGAACACGATATGGACATTTTGAGTTCTTAGTTATGCCTTTTGGATTAACAAATGCACCTGCAATCTTCATAGACTTAATGAATAGAGTCTTCAAGTCATTCTTAGATTGATTTATCATTGTCTTTATTAATGATATATTGGATTATTCTAAGAGTGACAAAGAGCATAAGGAACATTTGAGGATTGCCTTGGAGACATTGAGGAAGAAAGAGTTATATGCCAAATTTGATAAATGTAAATTTTGGCTAAGAGAAGTAGTGTTTCTTGGACATGTTATTTCAGAACAAGGAGTGCATGTGGATCTGAGGAAAATAGAAGCTGTGGTGAAATGGGAAGCACCTAAGAATATAACAGAAGTGAGGACTTTTATGGGTTTAGCTAGGTATTACAGGAGATTTGTGTAGGGCTTTTCTATGATAGTAGCTCCACTTGCCAAATTGATAAGAAAGAATCATAAGTTTGTCTAGACAGAGAAGTACTAGAACAATTTTGAGGAATTGAAGAATAGGCTCACAACTGCACCGATTTTGACTTTGCCTTCTAGTGGTGATGGATATATAGTATATAGTGATGCCTCAAGGAAGAGATTGGGACGTGTGTTGATGCAAGGAGATAAAGTGATTGCCTATACTTCTAGGCAATTAAAGCCTTATAAGATGAATTATCCTACGCATGACTTTGATTTAGTTGCCATAATTTTTGCATTGAAGATATAGAGACATTGCTTATATGAATTCACCACTAAGGTTTTTACAGACCATAAGAGTCTTAAGTATTTGGTGAGCCAAAAAGAGTTGAATTTAAGACAAAGAAGGTGGTTAGAACTATTGAAAGATTACAACTTAATGATAGATTACCACCTGGGGAAAGCTAATGTAGTAACGGATGCATTGAGTAGAAAATCTAATATGGCACATGTGGAGACAGTATATCTTCCTTTGTTGAAGGAATTAGCCAAAATTAAGGTGAGATTGAGGCAAGTCAAATATAATAGTATATTGGCTAATTTTATAATAAGGTCAGTGTTGAATGAGAAGATTAAGGAATTACAGGAACAGGATGAGTACTTGAGCAAGCTCAGAGAAGAGATTAAAAATGGTAAACCTTCCAAAATAAAGGTAAGAGAAGATGGATTGATGGTGGTAGGTAACAGACTATGTATTTCTAATAAGTTAGAATTGAAGGATAAAATTCTTAATGAGACACGCAATGCTCCCTATGTAATGCACCCAGGGAGTACAAGAATGTATAGAGACTTGAAAGAGCACTTTTGGTGGAGAGGAATGAAGAAAGATGTTATAGAGTATGTTAGAAAATACTTAGTGTGTCATCAAGTTAAAGCAGAACATCAAGCACCTATTGGTAAGCTTAAACCTTTGTCTATTCCAAAATGGAAGTGGGAAAAGATTACGACGGATTTCTTGATGGGATTACTAAGAACCAGCAGGAAGTATGACGCAATATGAGTGATTGTTTATAGGCTAACTAAGTCAACACATTTCTTACCAATTAAATAGAAAGATTCTTTGAATACTTTAGCCAAGAAATACATAAATGAAATAATCAGACTTCATGGGATTCCAAGTTTTATAGTCTCAGATAGAGATCCCAGATTCACCTCAAAGTTCTGGGATCTGGGAAATCTTACAAGAAACTTTTAGAACTAAGTTACATTTTAGCACAGCTTTCCATCTACAGACTGATGGCCAATTAGAGAGGACAATAAGGACATTGAAGGCAATGTTAAGAGCTTGTGTTATGGACTTCAAAGGCTCATGGGATGATCATTTGCCTTTAATTGAATTTGCTTACAATAATTCCTACCACTCATAAATTCAGATGACACCTTATGAAACTTTGTATGGTAGGAGGTGCAGAACTCCTATTTATTCAGATGAGGAAGGTGAAAGGAGACTTTTAAGGCCTGAGTTGGTATAAGTTATAGTTGACAAGATTAAATTAGTGAAACAGAGACTCAAAGCAGCTCAAGACAGAATGAAAAGCTATACGGACGGGCATAGAAAGGAGATGGAATTTGAATTTGGAGACAAAGTGCTTCTTAGAGCCTCTCCATGAAAAAGAGTCTTAAGATTTGGTAAGAAAGGCAAGCTCAGTCCAGGATACATAAGCCCTTATGAGATCATTGAGAAGATTGGACCTTTAGATTACAAGTTAGCCTTTCCACCAAAACTGTCTAAGATTCACAATGTCTTATATATATCAATGTTGAGAAGGTATAGATCAGATCCTTCACATATAGTCCAACCTTCAGAGGTTCAATGAAGGGAGGATTTGACTTGTGAAGAACAACTAGTGAAGATCCTAGATTCGAAGGAAAAGGTGTTTAGAAATAAGACTGTGAAGCTGGTTAAAGTCTTATAGAAGAACCATACAATAGAGGAGGCAACATGGTAGTCTTTGGAAGTAATGGAGGAGAAGTATCCACACCTCTTTAATGACTCAAGTAAGAATTTTGAGGGTTTAATTCTTTAAGGAGAGGAGAGTTGTTGGGCCCCGAATTTTTTTATTTAGTTATTTTGATTTATTTTATTTATTTTAGAATTCTTCCATTAATTTAGTGAGCATAAGTAAAAATTAGAATTAGAATGGAAATGTTAAAATTAAATTAAGGTAATGGCCATAAGAGACAAAAAAGGGACAAAATGGACATTAATTAAATGAAGCACAAAATTGAGAGAACTAAACAAATGAGGGGTATAATTGGAAAGACAAGAGTAAGAATGTTATTGAATTAAGAAGAGAAAAAAAGAAAATTATTGTGGAAGGGATGAGAGAAAGAAGAAAAACGTGAGAGAAGAGAACAGAAGAAGAAAAACATGAGGGAAGCTTGGAAAGAAGAAGAAAACGTGGAAAGAAGAGGAAATCATCTTGTTAAGGTAAATTCCATTACTTTTCTTCTTGTTTCATTAGAAAAAGGGATTAGAGAGAGTGTGGGTTTGTGTTGGAAGAAAGAAGGGAACCCATTTTTTATTTTTGTGGGTCTTTGGACTAGGTTTTAGTCTTTATAACCTAGATAGAATATAGCCAAGGCGAAATCCACCCCGGTAGCGGCTGCGGGCCTCTTGAGGTGCGCGGGAAACCCATCCGATACGTGCACCTCAAGAGGCCCGCGACCGCTACAGTAGAGCACAGCCTCTACTGCCATCACTCCAGGTATTGTCCTCTTTGGTCAAGGGTGAGCCACGACTCGAACCCAAGACCTCAAGGTTTTGTCCCACTTTACGTGGACGCCTCTTACCATTGAGCCATACAGAAGTTAATGAATTTATATTTGAATTTGGATTGAATGGGAAATTGATTTATTTTAGGAAACCAAGAAAATCTTACCCAAGAGCAAGAGGAAAGGTACAATTGAGTTTGGATTTTCAAGTGAATTAGGTTGGTAATGTATTTATAGTTATTATGTAAAGGGGCAAACTTCTTGCCTATATGTGTATGCTTAATTGCTTAACTGTTAATTGCTGTGAATGTTGGAAATTACAATATGATGTATTATTATGCATGCCTTGGAAGATGTCATGACATTTTGTATATTCGAAAAAGAAAAAAAACATAAGATGCATGAGAATGAATATATGTGATGAATTGAATTGAGCATAGAATTTGCTTGTGTTTGGATAAGAGAGAAATCATTTCATTCATTACGTGCATGTTGACTAAGCCTTCTCCTGACTGCCTGCTTGTGGCATATGAGATTCGAAGAATACACTCATTGTATTCATGATGTAAACTTCAATTTTGCCATTTCGATCCATGGAACTCTCAAGCCATTTGTTTATGCATTGCATCTTTGAATTGTCAACTATGATGCATTTGAGTGTTATGTTTGATGGCTAAATGTGCACATTATGTGCTATGCATTAACTTCCTTGATTATGAGTTTTTGAGTTAAATTGGATAATGATTGAATTGCTAGAATAAATTGAGATATGGAGGTATGTATATATGCTTGATTGTGTGGCTCGTTATTGATGGCTATAAATATATTAGCCACTGAGCTTTATAGCTTAACCCATTATTCTCTCCTTAGGTATAGAACGAGAAGATCGTTGATCCTTGTAAGGCATTTGGAAACTCTGAGTTAGCTACATTTAGTAACTAAGTTAGTTCAATTACATTTGGGTAGCTTTAGCAGCATATCGAACATAAGCATCCCTATATATTTTGTATTAAGCTAATGATGTAGTATTGATATGTAACTAAAGCTACGTTCAAATACTATTTTGTTTTAGCAATGAGATCGAATATTGAAGAATTTCTTTTGTTACGATGATAATGAAATATAGTTGTGTTTTGTTCATGATTCTTAAAGTTGGTATATTGCATTTTTCAAGTTTTCATTAGGGTAAAATGTGTCTCCTGGCTTCAGAGGAAGAACTGTATTAATCTAGGCTGAATTAGACAAAGTTATCTCTTGAAAGTTGTAGATTATCTTTCTAGCTTTTCAATGATATAAAGCATGAAATTTTTGGATACCAGAGTTGACAGATATGATTATTATAAGTTAGTAATGTTGCATAGGACGTACATACACATGACAGCTACAGTAAATTGTGATTTTGATCTTTTGGAGGCAAATTCTCTTTTCGATTCTTCATAAAAGTTGTAGGTCTAGAAGTTTTCTTCGAAATAGTCTAAGAATGACCTTAATCCGACCTCTCTAGTGGAATTTATTCATAAATATATATAGGGTGCGATCACGAGGAACAAGGTGCGAGCGCGACAGAAGTTATGGATTGAAGAAAAAACAAGACCTCACTGGTGCGATCATGAGAGCTTCTGATGCGAACGCACTCGGGTATTTTGGCCATAACGTTGTCATCCAACCTCTAAATGACTTGATTCTTGAAGCGTTGGATTCCTAACGCATTCCTCTATCTCCTCATAAAAATTGGTAGCCTTTCGAGTTGATTTGAGAAATATTGATGGAACAAAAGTGAGGGAATGAGTTGGAAGAGCATGAATTGGTTATGAACATACTTTGGCTTTTTGATCATATCTTGAGCCATAGAGCTCCGAATGAGATGATTCTTGTTGCAAAATAAATTAGAGACATGGAGGAAGCCATTTTGAAATTCTGATGTCTGACTGGTATGGGCTTCCTTTTATTGGATGTGTGTTCAGATGTCACTTAGAACATCTGGCATGAGTCTTATGGAGGTGGGGTATCCAATACTTATGGTATCAGAGTGATAGTTGGATTCTAAAAATAGGGTCCAACACTTTCCCCCTTTTTTTAAACATAAAAAAGGAAATCAACTAATTAAAAGAGAAAATCAATAAGTTATTAGTATAAATATGTCCACATGATATCTCTAACAAGCAAAAAATCCTCACTATTGTCTTGAATATATTAAACTTCACCTTGAAATAATGTAACTTAAGCTTTGAGTGCATCAAAGCAAGAATACAATTCATAATCATGACGTGATTTATAGGTAGGAGCCTCTTCATCTACATACAATTCAATAGTGTGGTTCAAAAGATGGTCAATAGTATTAGCACTATATGAAGGAGCCTTGTCATTTATTTATTACAGCTAAATCTAGTATCGTTGATGAGGTCTAGTCATCTGGCCAATAATTAACTGATAGCCAATATGATAAAGGGTGGCATAATTGAAGAAGTTTAAATTAAATTCATGTTAGTGGATGAAATATTAAAGTATTGAAAATGAAGCCAAAGATGAGGGCATATCAGATGTGTTGATTCTTTTTCTTAGTCATATTATATTGATCATATTAATTAAAATGAAGTGACCAAGATGAAGATTCTCACCTATTATAAAGGTGAAAAGGAATCAATGATCATTGTAACCTAGAAATTTGAAGTGTCTATTAGAAGAGACAAAGTTCTATCAAATGCAAAGATGGTGGAAACAAGGAATTACTTTAAGACCATAAAAAACCTTTGGGCTTCCTAGTAATTTCTTCCCTACTATCGAATTCAAAAAGTCCGACACACTGATGTTTGATGTGGTTTTAAGTAAGAAAACAAAAATAGGTGTAATACTATGGGAATTCCTAAAAGCTTATTAATAAGGTCACTGGTTAGAAGCATTTTTATACCTAATGGTTAATTATAAGGTTACAACAAAATATTCTTACATTCAAGAGACTTACTTGACAAGAGTTTGTAAGTAAGGATTCTCACCATTGATCAATAAAATATTAAAAACTATACTTGTTAAATTAGTTGAACATGTAGGAAAAATCAAACATTTTTTATGCGAGACGTGAGAACCATAATCGACAAACTAAGATGAGAGGATGTCAAAGTACTCATTCTCATGAATTACAGTAAGAGAAGGAGTTGGAGTAAAATATCTTTCATATGACCTCCAAATCCTAGTAAGGTTTTAGAAGCAAAAAAGGATTTTCCTCAACTTCTAACCATAAGAATAAGGAACGAGACATGCCGAAAGATTTAAGACTCCTACGAAAACTCTAGGATAAATAAAAGGGAAAGGGTATTACTCATTCAT
This sequence comes from Erythroxylum novogranatense, assembly GCA_029891385.1. NCBI lineage: Eukaryota > Viridiplantae > Streptophyta > Magnoliopsida > Malpighiales > Erythroxylaceae > Erythroxylum > Erythroxylum novogranatense. Next base: position 39,712,694 of record CM057229.1, on the reverse strand, counting down.
AGAATCAAAGCGTAATTAATAGTAAGATCACTTCATTAAACTTTTGAAATTCTAAGTCCATTAAGTTAAATCCATAATCGATCTCAATAAGCAAAGTTCATTTAATATAGTAAAGTTTAAACATTATAAAATCATGAGATGTGCATTTTGACTAAAATGTGAAAATTAAAGGAATTTAAAATAGTTTTAAACGAAATCAATATACTTAATTAAAAAGTTCGATTAAACCTTTAATGTTTCAAAATGTTAAATATGGAAATACCCATAAATTGTAAATTTCACTCGAAAGCATTAAAATGAAGAAATAACAAAAACATGAAAATAATTAAAAATCCCCAATTTTAAAACCCTAACACGATTAAATTTGCAATTTGATTCGATTTGAATACAATTGTATGAAATCGGATGCACAAATTTTGAAAACAAGCAAATAAGGAAAAATTAATAATTAAGAAAAATTATGAATTTTTGAAAAATCCCATATCAAAAAAATTATGGTTTACTCTAAGACGAGTATATTGAATTAATGTTGAAAATGTAAATAGAGCTTGGTCTTGTAGGCGTCGAGGAGGTCAGGCTACCCTACTAAGACAATTGAGACTGGCCAAAGAAGGAGAAACACTGTTGGTGAAAAGGAGGAGAAGATGTTGCCAATAAAGCTAAAAGAAAACTCACTAAGTCACATGGACGAGCTAAAGAGTTGAGTGATTATGGTGGCGTGAAGTAAGCAAAAGAAAAGCCTCAATTCAACTGTCAATTTCACTAAGAAAACATCAAAATGAAGAAATAATTTTATATGCAAAGAATTGAAAATTTCCCAAATTTGAAACCTTAACACATTTAACTTTGCAATTTGAATTTATTTGAATGTACTATATGAAATTGAATGCACAAACAAGTTTGAAAACATTTTAAAAGGGAAATTAATCCAATAATTAAAAGAAAAATAATGAATTTTTTAAAATTCCCCAACTAAGGTAATTAATGTTTACCCCAAGATAATTTTAATGAATTGATGCTAAAATGTAATTAGAGCTTGGTCTTGTAGGTGTAGAGGGGTTCACGCTATTATGTTAAGACACTTAAAACTCACCAAAGCATAAGAGGCAACGCTGGTGAAAAGAGGGAGAAGATGTTGCTAATAAACCTCCAAGAGAGCTCACTAAGTCACATGGAGAAACTAAAGAGTTGAGTGACTAAGGCATGATTTTGAAATTAGTTCATTATTGACCGGAGAATGGTACTAAATAGGGGTATGTACCAGGTGTAAATACGGATTGATATTAGCCTGTTTTGTTTAGTATCAATTGGTATTTATAATATCAATCAGTACCGAAAATTTTAAAATAAGTAGGATCTAAGTTGCAAAATTTTCAAAAGAAATTTAAAATTTTACTCCCGTTTCTTCCGTCCCTCTCCTTTCTTTTTCTCAAAGCCTTTTTAATTTGTTATTTAGTTAAACTTTTATTGTGATTTTTAATTTTATTTTTAAATAAAATAATTATTTTATTACTAATAATGATTTTAAATTAAAATAAATTATTTTATTTAAATTTATTTTAATCTTTTATATAATATTTATCTATAAAGTATTAATAAAAGTATTTTATTTTTAGAATAAATAATTTAAAATTATTATTTATAAACTAATATTTATTTTATATATTTTTAAAAATGTTTTAATTTAATCATATTTATTAATAATTATTAAATTAATTTTATAAATCAAATTAAATTAAGATATCAATAATTTTAGTAATAATTAATTTTAATTAATTAAACATGTAATATATTTAATTTATATTAAATTAAATAATATATATTTTGTTTCATATTTCAATTCTACTTGGTTATTTCCTTATCACAAACTCTTGTCGAAAATTATAATAATTTAAGAGTTAAGAATATTTATTATTCTTTTATTGGATATTTTGATGTAATTATTATTTATTACATAATGAAAATTGAAATTGTAATATTTTAAATACTCTATATTGTTCTTAATTTTATATTTGTATGATAATAATTGTCTTTTTCAGATAAATTGTGGATATTATTTATATGTGAAATGCCTTAAAATTATTAATATTTCATATTAATTGTGATTATTATTTATTATTTTAATTTTTGCATACATGGTTAAAAATATACATTGCTTAAAATACTAAAGTCCTAATGACATAGTGTCGTACAATTACATAAGTATACAATGGATAAAAGATGAGACTCTCTAAGACATGATTAAAATTTATCGCACAAACATAAATTAAACATAATACCAAGATAATATCAGGTCTACATGTAATAAATTAAAGGTAAAGTAAACTACCAATCATACCTTAATAAACTTTACATGAATTGGCTTAATTACCTCTTCATCTTTGTTCAACTTGTTTATGAAACTTATAGATGTTCCCTAAGGCTTGGTTTAATCTGTTCCAAAGAGCTTAAGTAGTTCTTTAGTATACTTGGCTTGATTAATAAAGATACCCTCCTTCATTTATTTGATTTAAAATACCGTACTAACTAGAAACAGTGCCATAATCTATAGAATTATATTAGATCATAGTACCAACCTTTTCAACTAGTACTAGCTGAAACCAATTGGTATTCAAAATATTGATTAAATATTGTATGAAATTAAAAATTTACAAAAGTTTTATACTAAATTGAAAAGCGCTTAATTTTTCCTGTCTCTTAAGCCCCCTCCCTTTCCCTCTTCAACTCGCAGTCTCACTGACTCACTCTCACACTCACAAGACTCGCAACACTGTCCTTTTTTACTCTCAATCTAGTATCCTCCTCTCACAGCCTTGGCATCATCATCGACACTCCTATTTTTGTCAGCTCGTCATCTTTGTTGCCAAGATCTGTTTATCATCACCAGCTCGCCCTTCTCCAGCTCTGTCATTGTCGCTAGCTCATGTTGCCCTAGCTCCCTCACCATCACTAGCTTTATCACTAGCTCCATCCTCACCATCACTGGCTTGATTAATAAAGAGTTTGTTTAGGTTTGTTTGTAAAATCTTAAGTCTTAATTATTTGCAAATAAACTTGGTTTGGCCTTGTATTGCATTTAAATTGTCAATGGCATTTTAAACTCTAAAATTCATATTGAAATTCCTGTTATAAAAACCTTTTAACTTTTTGGGTCTTTTGGATCGCCGTATAGATTAAAAAGTTATTTGTAGCTTCTCATCTCTTATGTAGTGTATGATTACTATCTTCATTGGTGAGGACAGATAACAAAATACAAAAATTATGTGTCTCTCAATTTTTAGTTGCTGACTCAACTTATTTTTGTTCTGACTCCGGATGATAAAAATATATTTTTGTTTCTTTTCAAAACTGAAAAACAAAATTTCTTGTCCCCGTCTCCAAAACAAAACACATAAGTAACTTCCAGAAATACCTCTCCACCACATAAGCAATTTTATTATTATTGTTGTTGTTGTTGCTGTTGTTGTTGTTGTTGTTATTGTTGTTGTTGTTGTTGTTGTTGTTGTTGTTGTTGTTGTTGTTGTTGTTGTTGTTGTTATTATTATTATTATTATTATTATTATTATTATTATTATTATTATTATTATTATTATTATTATTATTATTATTATTATTATTATTATTTATTTTATTTTATTTTATTTTTATTATACGAAATTAATTATCTTATTATTATTATTATTATTATTATTATTATTATTAGTATTATTATTATTATTATTATTATTATTATTATTATTATCACTCATCATCATCATCACCATCACCATCACCCATCGAAATCTCGAATGAGCGAGGTCCTGAGAGGTCCAATAGTCTGTGACCTTACCCTACATAGTAGAGAGGCTATTTTCAGTAGACCCGTATGCAAATGAGACAATATAAGAATGATGTTGTATACAGAAACAATACATGAAAAAAGTGGAGAATACCTGAAAAAGGACAGATCTGCGAGAACTTAGTAGTATATAAAGTTCATCCTTTTTTATTACTCACTAAGTAAGGGGATTGGGTAACTGGAACAGTTAATCCTTTATCCTTATCCGATCACGCCAAACTTTTCTATTCTGAGCAACTACCTCATTAAGGGCTAACTCTGACATATCCGCCTTGATCACTTCCCGCCAGTTCTTGTACGACCTCCCTCTCCTCCTCTTATAGTCACTAAGTGTTATGCTCTCACAGCTCCGTACCGGAGCATTGGAGGGCCTCCTCTGCTCATGCTCATACCATTTAAGCCTAGTCTCTCTCAACTTGTCTGCAAAGCTGGCTACTCGTAGTCTCTCTCTTACCACCCAGTTCCTAACTTTATCTCTCTTGGAAAAACCACACATCCACCTAAGCATACGCATTTCTGCTACCAACAACTGTCTTATATGCCTACGTTTAGTAGGCTAACACTCTGCCCTATATAACATGATTAGACGAATCACCATTTTATAAAACTTCCCCTTAAGTTTTAAAGGAATCTTTTTGTCACATAAAACTCCTGATACACTTTGTCATTTGGTCCAGCCTGATCTAATACGATGTACAATATCAGCATCAATATTAACATCACTTTGAATGGCAAACCCGAGATACTTAAAACTCATCCGTTGTGGTATGACGTCAGCACCAATTGCAACTGCCACCTCATGCTCTACTTGGTTTCCTGAAAAGTTACATTCTAAATACTCTATCTTAGACCTATTCATCTTAAAACCTTTCGATTCTAACGCATCTCTCCAACAGTCTAACTTGGCATTGACTCCTTCCTTGGTCTCATCCACTAGGACAATATCGTTCGCAAATAACATACACTATGGTACCTCTCCTTGAATATGTTTGATAATCTCATCTAACACTAATGTGAACAATAAAGGACTTAATGTCGATCCTTGGTGGAGACCCATATTGATAGAGAACGCTTCTGTGTCCCTACCTACCGTCCTAACGCTAGTTAGTGCGCCTTCATACATATTCCTAATTACTTTAATATAGGTGAAAGGAATGCCCTTAGCTTCCAAACATCTCTATAAGAGGTCTCTAGGGACCTTGTCATATGCTTTCTCCAAGTTAATAAAAACTATATGCAAATCATGTTTTTGTTCCCTGTAGCATTTCATAAGTCTATGGAGTAGATGTATCGCTTCTGTTGTGGACCTACTAGGCGTAAATCCGAATTGGTTGATCGATACAGAAGCAACCCTCCGGATCCTCTTCTCAACTACCTTCTCCCACAGCTTCATGGTATGACTTATTAGTTTGATGCCTCTATTGTTGTGACATTGTTGGATATCTCTTTTGGCTTTGTATAAGGGGATCAACCTACTTAATCTCCATTCATTCGGTATTTTGGCTGACTCTAAAATCACACTGAAGAGTTGAACTAACCATGTAATACCGACAACTCCTATCAATTTCCATACCTCTATAGGGATCTCGTCTGGCCCTAAGGCCCTACCGCTCCGCATCTCTCTCCACACCTTTATAATTTCACCCCTCGTAATTCTTACCCATGTGCCCCTATCATGAGCATGCCCTGACACAGAGGGTTCTCCTAACTCTATGTTGCCCACTAACTCTTCATTATATAGGCCATGGAAGTATCTCTGCCATCTCCTCTTGATGACTTGGGGCTCTGTGAGTACCTGTCCTGCTTCATCACGTATACAACAAACTTGATTGAAATCATTCGCTCTATGTGTCCTATCTCGTGCTAGCTTGAAAATCTTTTGTGCTTCACTAAACGTATCCAAGTCCCTGTACATAGTCTCATATGCTTCCCCTCTAGCCACTGCGATAGTTTTCTTAGCCTTCCGTTTTGCCAACCTATACCTTACTTTGTTAATTTCCCTTTTCGCCTCCGTTGGACTATCTATAAGATCTTTAAAAGCTCTCTTCTTTGCCTTAACCGTCCCCTGGTCCTCGTCTGACCACCAGCAACCTTCCATCCGCCCACCTCCTTGCCCTTTAGGGACCCTTATTATTATTATTATTATTATTGTTCTTGTTCTTATTCTTGTTGTTGTTATTATTATTATTATTATTATTATTATTATTATTATTATTATTATTATTATTATTATTATTATTATTATTATTATTATTATTATTATTATTATTATTATTATTATTATTATTATTATTATACAAAATTAATTATCTTATTATTAGTATTATCATCATCATCATTATTATTATTATAAATTTTGTACTTATTGTTGTTGTTGTTGTTGTTGTTGTTGTTGTTGTTGTTGTATTAATTATTGTTATTATGATTATTAATTATTGTTATTATGATTATTAATTATTGTTATAAATTTTCTACTTATTATTATTCTTTTATTAATAATAATATTATTTATTTATTTATTTTATTATACAAAATTAATTATCTTATTATTATTTATTAATTTTATTATACTGAAATTAATTATATTATTGTTATTATTATTAGCAACATTATTATTATTAATTTATCATTATTATTACTATTATACAAAAGTAATTTTCTTTTTATCATTATTATACATAATTAATTTTCTTATTATTATTGTAATTATTAAATTCCTTATTGTTATTAATTTTCTTCCTCTTCTTCTACTATTATTATTATTATCTAAATTAATTTCTTATTGTTATTGTTATTATTATTATTATTATTTGATAACTTTTTACTAATAAAATCATTCGTTTTAAAATAATCAATGAATTACATATTTCCAATCATATTATACTGCAGGGGTACTTTAGTCATTGATACTGTTTTCTATGTTTTGTCAACTACAACTAAACACATTTCTGTCCTCGAGATGAATACAGTTTTGTCTATTTTATCTATTACAACCAAACACCTCATTATCTTCAATTTTTGTTCTGTTCTATCTATAAATTTTTGTTTCGTTTCGTCTCTGCATATGGGAGACAATAACCATATGCAGCGTTAGGCCCTGTTTGGTTGGATGTAATTAATGGAATGAAATAAAACAGAACGAAATAGTTTATAATAGAATGAAATGTACTTTAGTGAAAAGTTATTTCAGAGGGATGGAATGATTCATAATGTAATGTAATGAAATGTTGTTTGGAAGATGAATAGAATGAAATATAATGTATAATAAATAACTATTATATCTCTTATATTAAAATGGTTATTCCAGGAGGTTTATTATTTTATTATTAATTATATAAAATATTAGTATTAATTATTTAATATATTTTATTTTATTTTATATGATTTATATTTAAAATAATATATTTATATTTATATTTATATAAAATATATACAAACAATTAAAGAATAATTATTTTTCTATTTTCATTAATAAAATTTTATTAATTTTATTATTAATTATATACATTTTATTTTTAATTATATAAAATATTATTATTATTATTTATTTATTTTATTCTGAGTGATTTATATATAAAATAATTTATTTTATTTTATTTATATAGAAATATATACAAACAATTAAAGAATAATTTTCAATATATTTTCTATTTTATTAATAAAATTTTATTTATTTTTATTAACTATATACAATTTTATTAATTATATAAAATATTATTATTAATTATTTAATAAATTTTATTAAATTAAATTTTGATTTATATTTAAAATAATTTATGTATATTTTATTTATATAAAATATATACAAACAAGAATAATTTTAATAATGAAAATAGAAAATATATAAAATTATTATTTAATTGTTTGTATATATTTCTATATAAATAAATAAATAAATATAAATATTTTAAATATAAATTTTTTATTATATTATTAAATATATAATTTATTATTAATAATACAAAAATATTATTATTACTTATTTAATAAAATTTATTATATTAAATATTATTATATTCTATTTAATATATTAATATTATGATTTGGTCAAAGTTGGTATTAAGAAGAATTATTGAGGGTATAGTAGATAGTATATATTTATTAGTTTACATTATATCATAAACCCTCCGAATCGGAGGTTTCTTATTTTCACTTTTTAGGATAGAATGGAACGTAAATGAAACTCTTCACTTCCATCTATTCCATTCTATTCTATTATGAAACCCTCAAATAAACGATAGAAGTATGTTACGTTACATCCCCTTCCATCCCTAACTCCTCAGCCAAACAAAGCCTTAGGTTCTCTTGTTTGATGATTATTTGGAAAAGCTTAATCACCAAGCAAAACAAACTGCATGGCATCATGTAACGAGCCTAATAAATACAATATTTACAATCCATCAAACACTTCACCTACTTTATCTAATTAACCAAATCTTGGAATGTAGTTGTAAGTAAGTAAAGAACTTTGTTGATTTTAAGCGTTCATATATATTATGCTTAATTAGTTAAGGTTAAGAACATATAAAAGCAAAAACAAGTTAAGATATGTTATATTTTGTTTCCAAACCAATAAGGTTTTGTTGTAAGAATTGTGATGGTGATAGATATATGCCTAAAGCTTTGGTAGAGACAACGTTTATAGAGGTTCCTTTCTTGTACATATGAAGTGTACAACTATTCTACAGTCTTGTAGATAATGAATATATAAGAAGATTGTCCGCTTTCACAACAATTAATTAAAGTGCCTTAGGTTTAATCCTATAAATTCATCTGATCATGGGTATATTTAACTTACTATGTAAGAATTAGATATAAGTAGATTACTTAAGATATATCACAAGGTTCCAAAATAAGATAATGTTGCTCCATTACGTATAGTTGACTCCTTGCAAGTTAACAAATATGTGAATGAGAAGATTTGGATTTACTAACTATGATCAATATAATTTGAGTAAATTTGCTTTTATAAGAATAACTTTATTTTGTTATAAAATTATTGATTTAATTTTGACATATTCTTTATTTACCTTTACAAATAAATAAAGGAAAGTTTAAGTACTCTTAATAATTCTTGGAAAATTCGACGATCCAGTTTGGTTTTATGCTAGATTGGTTCTTAGTATAAAGAACCATACTATTTTTTGTATTATAACAAATATTTGAAAGGTGGGGGAATCACTAAATTAAACAAATATATTCAACTAGGATCAAAGGTGATGTGAAGCCTTATAATAAAGTTAGTCATGATCTAAAATGGCAGATAAAAACTTTGATTGAAGAGTATCAAAATGAAAAAAAAGAACGTAAAGATTGAACAACAAAATTAATAGTAGAAATTCTATTTACATTGATAAAGATAATATTGGAAATGTTGAAATGTTCCTCCGACTCAACAAAAAAGTATTGGTAGAACTAACGTGAGGAAGAGAAGAAGACAAATTTGCGAATAACTCATAAAGCTTAACCTTCAATTCATAGTACATTACAATCTAAAGAAGTAGCTCATAATGTCAACATGAAAATGGCTAGAATGTGATATGATGCAGATTGTTGTTCAATATTCCTTATTGTTATTATTATTAGCATACGATAGACATTATTACCTCTTACAACCCAAGATGGAAAGCTCCTTCAATTGATAACTACAGAGGTAATATGTTGAGTAGCTCTATTTATGAAATATTACATTGACCTGATGTTAAAAAATGTAATAAATGTTAGATTCTTTCTATCATTGATGAAATTGCGCAAAAAGCAAGAGTAGTGGCTAAGTTCATCTATAATCATGCATAAGTTTTAAATTTGTTCACTAATGGTAAGAATTTGTGTTATCCTACCATTGTAAGATTTATAACTAATTGTTTATCACTTTAGTGTTTTATTCAAATGGGGAAAAAGATAAGACAAATGTTTACAAGTGATAAGCATTTTTCGTCTTAGCATATCAGAACTAATGATAGAACAGAGGTTTCCAAAATTATATTTGAAGATCATGAATTTTGGTTCTAATGATAAATTTTTATCCAAATTTGTGAGTCTTTGATGAGAGTATTTTATTTGGTTGATAGTGATGAGAAGGCAATAATGAGTTACTTTTATGATGTCATCAAGAGGGTGAAGGAAGCAGTTAAGACCAATCTAAAAAATAGGTCTTGTTTATATACCATATCTTTCAATTATCATTAAAAGATTAAAAAAAGAAAACTTTACTCTCTATTATTTACTGTTGGGGCTTTTTTAATCTTAATATTTATTCTAAACATGTTTTTCAAAGAAAGTCATAATTAATAGAGGAATGTTATTAACTATCAAAGTAATTGTCTCGTAAGAGATGATGGAAGATATTCTTACCTCACAAATGGAGATATGTAAGGATGCGTGCAATGATTTTAGGATGCCTATTGAAATTAGTCAAACTTAATTCAAGTATATATTTCTTCATTTTTATTACATGTTTAAAATTAAGCATCAATTTACTTTATATATAAGATTACTTTTTTGTCTTATAGTTTCTTAATGAGACCAATTTGGAAGTGATGTTATGGAATTGTAAAGGTTTACAATTTGAATTCGAGTCAATTTATAAGTGCAACTAAGTATGAAAGGAATTAGATTACATTAGAATTCAACCATTTTAAAAAGGAAATACAATATAACACAAAAATAAAATGATTTTCTCTTTGTTGGATACAACTTGAAGCTTTATGAAGTATGTTATTATCATTATTAAGTTTAATATAATTTTTGTAATTTCTTAATAATTTAATTTTAGATATTTGTTAGGACCCTTAGTAAAAGATAATTATATATACCTAATTTTCCTTAACTATATTGATCTTTTGGTGGATTATGTTTCTAAGAACCAACTTTCATAGATAAGAGTGACATAATCTATAATCTTGGATAAGAAAGTATTGACCTGTCATTTGATGTAATTAATTTTGATGATGGTGATAATGAGACTCCTCTTAATGATAAATTTTGTACTAAATGAAAATTAAGACTAGTGTAATTTCAGCAAATATGTCATTGAATGAAGTTTCATTTTTTCCTCTTTTCTTTTAATTTAACTGTATTTGATGTATGTGTTAAATTTCATATATGCACTAGAAGTAACTTTTAATTGTAAATTTTTTATTTTAGATCTCACTTCTATTTTATTGTGTTCTTCAGTATGAACCAACGTTATGGGCTCTGTTCTGTTCCGGTTGGTACCGGTCGAAAACGAAACTCAGAATCCAACCTCGGTACCGGCCATAAATACTGGCCAGTATTGGGGTTTTTCGTTGGGTACTGGCCGGTACCTAACATTCCGGAAACTTTCGATCCATTTCAAAATTTTTAAATTTCTGAGGACTTATCTGCAAAAAAAAATTTTACTTAATTTTTAACCCCCGACCCTCTTGTCTTCTACTCTTTCTTCTAATCTTCTTCTTCTTCTCTCTAACCCTCTCTCTCACTCTCTCGCTCTCAGCCTCTCACCGTCTTTGTCGTCGGCGTCTAGAGACCCTTTCACCGTCGCAACGCTTGGTTCTCCTCCTCGCCCAGTCGCCCTGCTTGTTCTCTGTTCTCCTCCTCTTTGTGTAGATCTGGCCTCATCCGTGTAGATCTAGCCTCGACAACTCCTCCTCGACGCCACCTCTTCTCCTCGCCGCACCACCACACCACCATCGACCTTCCAATGGCTCACAGAGGCACGACTCGAAGCCCAACCCGAATACCCAAGTGAAGACCCGAGACAATCCGACGGTTAAATAAATTTTTTGGGTGTTCGTTACTGTTGATACTCCAAAAATTGTTGGTAAATGGATTTTGTTTTTTATGTTGTGGATTGGAATTTAGAAATAGATTGGATTTACGTTTGCCGTGTATTAGTGCTGATGAGTTGATGAAAATGCCATCGGTGGGTGGACTTGTTTGTGGGGGAATAGATTTTTGGATGGAAATTTTGAATGTTTGGATGGAAATTGAAATTGTTTTGGAATGAAATTTTGAAGTTGATAATTTGAAATTGTTGGATTGAAGTTGGATAATACCGTGGGTATTGGGTTTGGGACTTTGGGTAAGTAATTTATGTTATTTTGTTATTAATTTGTTACATGAAAATTAGAATTGGAATTGAAAATGGAAATTTAAAATGGGATTAGTATGTAATTAACTAATTATGTATTATGCAAAGAATAAAGATTGTTAAAACTTAAAATTAAAAGTTGATAATTAAGTAATTAACATTTAAAACTAAATGTAAAATTAATAATCAAATGTGAAATTATCCAGATGTCTATAGCTTATTGGAATGTTTGAACTTGGAAGTAATAAGTAATAACCACCCTAAAAAATAAATAACATTATAAGAATTTGTTTTTAGAATAAGTATGCAATAATTGAACTAATTGAGACAAAGCTTAGTATGGAGATTGGAGAATTTGAAATGAATAGAATTCTTAGAAAAATGATGGGCCTTTTGTTTAATCATACTTAAATCACTATAGGAAAATTATTATTACCTTTGATATGACAGTAGTCATTATTACTTTTGATCAACTCATCAATGTTATTTGTGTTTATCATAGAAAACTACAAGACACCTATCTCTTTTATTTATGACTCTAACTTTTCACAACACTCAAATATTTTTAAATCATTAATTTATATTTGATATATTGTTAATATTTGTGAAATATCAATTTAATTTTAATATTTGGTATTGAATTTACTCATTTAGGAAAAAATTATTTGAGCATAAAGAAGTGATGTATTGAATGTTTGTTGTTAAATTGTAAATATGTTGTAGACTTGTAGTTGTAAATTTTAATTATTTATATTTACATTTATTAATGTCAAATAAAATTGTAAAATCAATATATATATTTAAGAATGAAATATGAAATGGTGTATATAATATTATGGTTTGTTAAAAATGAAAAGAAGATCAAAGGTTTAAAAAGGGAAATTTTTCAAAAATTTATATCATTCATCTTGATCTCATGTTATGTATAAATCTTTGAACTTGATGATTGTGTTATGAATATATGTGTATGAACAATTGTATAAGATATGTCATGCATTATTTTCCAATTATGGAAATTCAATTGATATTATGAATGAAAATGGAAGTAGAATTATGATTGTTTTGAGATTGTTAGAATTGAGAATTGTTGTAAATGGAAGGAAATGAAAATAAAATTATGAATTTTTTGTGATTGTTGTGAATGGAAATGAAATTATGATTGTTTTGTGATTGTTAGGATTGGAAATTGTTGGTTATTGTTGGAATGGAAATGGAAATAGAATTATGGTTGTTTTGTGATTGTTGGAATTGGGAATTGTTGTAAATGGGTGGAAATGCAAATGGAAGGAAATGGAAATAGAATTATGATTATTTTGTGATTGTTGTAATTTAGAATTGTTGTATTATAAATGAAAATGGAATTATGAATGTGATTGTCAGAATTAAAATTTGTTAAAAATGGAAGGAAATGTAAATAAAATTATGATTGCTTTGTGATTGTTATAATTAGGAATTGTTGTACATGGAAGGAAATGATTGTTAGAAACTTAGAATTGGAAATTGTTAGAAATGGAAATGAAATTATGATTGTTTTGTGATTGTTGAGACTGGAAATTGTTGGTTATTGTTGGAATAGAAATGGAATTATGAATGGAAATGGAAATAGAATTATGGTTGTTTTGTGATTGTTGGAATTAGGAATTGTTGTAAATGGATGGAAATGCAAATGAATGGAAATGGAAATAGAATTATGATTATTTTGTGATTGCTGTAATTTAGAATTGTTGTATTATAAATGGAAATGGAATTATGATTGTGATTTTTGGAATTAAAAATTGTTGAAAATAGAAGGAAATGTAAATGAAATTATGATTACTTTGTGATTGTTAGAATTGAGAATTGTTGTAAATGGAAGGAAATGATTGTTAGAAACTTAGAATTGGAAACTGTTGTAAATGGAAATGAAATTATGATTGTTTTGTGATTGTCGAGATTGGAAATTGTTAGTTATTGTTAGAATGGAAATAGAATTATGAATGGAAATGGAAATAGAATTATGGTTGTTTTGTGATTGTTGAAATTGAGAATTGTTGTAAATGAATGGGAATGTAAATGAAAGGAAATGGAAATAGAATTATGATTATTTTGTGATTGTTGTAATTTAGAATTGTTGTATTATAAATGGAAATGAAATTATGATTATTTTGTGATTGTTGTAATTTAGAATTGTTGTATTATAAATGGAAATGAAATTATGATTGTGATTGTTGGAATTAGAAATTGTTGTAAATGGAATGACTATTACAGAATGAGTTATATTATATAAGATGGATATACATATTGTCATTATGTACTGAAATTATGTGTTATTTATTTTTGTGTACAGATAAATAGAAGGAAGTTCAAATACTCCCGATCAACCTAGTTCAGGAAGATACAGTGATCCAGCTTGGGCTCATGCTGGTATGGTTCCCGGTCAAAAGAATCATACCATATGATTGTTTTGTAACAAGCACTTGAAAGGTGGAGGAATCACCTGATTGAAAAGGCATTTAGCTGGGGTTAAAGGAGATGTGGAAGCGTGTAAAAAAGTAAGTCATGATGTGAAGTGGCGGATGAAAGCATTGCTTGATGAACATCAATTTGAGAAAGATAGAAGGGGAAGATTGGATTTTGCAATTGGTAGTGGAAGTTTGTTTTCTTGTTTCCATGGTGATTATAGAAATGTTGAAGGTGGAAGTGGTACTGGTAGTGTTCCATCTCACCCTCAGGATCCTACAAAATCTGATGTGAGGAAGAGAAGAAGGCAAGTGAGTAGTTTCTTTGCACCACGAAAAACTCCTGGAGCCCAACCTTTAATTCATAGTGCAATGCAATCAAAAGATGTGACTCATAATGTCGATATGGCAGTAGCCAGATGGTGGTATGATATAGGTTCGTCATTCAATGCTTCTCAGTCTTATTATTATCAACCTATGATGGATGCAATAGCCTTTTATGGTCTAGGATACAAAGGCCCATCAATTGATGACTTAAGAGGTAAACTTTTGAGTTGTGTTGTTTCTAAAATTAGAACTTATTTGGTTGAAAGAAGAGTGAGTTGGGCTACTTATGATTGTTCAATTATATGTGATGGATGGACAAATAGGAGACAAGAGCCTATTATAAATTTTTTGGTTTATTCTTCAAATGGCTCTATGTTTTTGAAATCTATTGATGCATCTGGCCTGATTAAAAATACCGATACTTTGTTTGAGATATTTGATGAAGTTGTGAATGAAGTAGGGGTGGAAAACATTGTTTAGTTTATTACTAACAATGATTCCGCTTATAAAGCGGTAGGGAGAAGGTTGCAGAATACCTATAATTCATTGTTTTGGACTCCTTGTGTTACACATTGCATTGACTTAATGCTGGAGAATATAGGAGATCCTAGGTACTTTCCTGATATTGATGAGACCATGCAGAAGGCAAAAAAGGTGCCAAAATTTATTTATAATCTTGCATGGGTTTTGAATTTGATGAGAAGGGAATTTACTAATGGTAGGAATTTGTGTCGCCTTGCTATGACAAGATTTGCAACAAATTTCTTATCACTTCAGTCTTTTGTTTTTCTGAAGAAGAAGTTAATGCAAATGTTTACAAGTGATAAGTGGGTTACATCTCAGCATGCTAGGTCTAATGCTGGAATGGAGATTTGTAGTAATATCAATTTGTTATCCGAGTTTGTGAGCCTTTGGTGAGAGTGCTTCGATTGGCTGATAGTGAAGAAAAGTCAACAATGGGTTATATTTTTTATATTTTAGAGAGAGCGATGGGAGCAATCAAGGCTAATATGAAGAATAGGTCTTCTTTATACACACCATTTCTCTCAATCATTAATGAGAGAAGGGAAAGACAACTTTCTTCTCCATTATTTGAAGTTGGGACATTTTTGAATCCTAGTGTGTATTTTAGACTGGATCTTGCAAAGCAAACTGAAGTTAGTAGAGGAATGCTTTTCACAATTACAACAACTGTTCCACATGACGCAATACAAGATCTTTTAAGCTCACAAATACAGCTTTATAAGTTGTCTTCTGGAGATTTTGCAATGTCAATTGCTATTCGACAAAGAGACAAACTTTGTCCAGGTATTATTTATTTCCTATTTCTTATTTGTTGAAAATTAATTATGACTTTATTTTGTTTATAACACTACTTTTATTTTTTTATAACTTGCAGTTTCTTGGTGGGATCAATTCAGAAATCATGTTCCAGAATTGAGAAGGTTTGCGATTCGCAATTTTAAGTCAATGTGTGAGTGCAACTGGGTGTGAACGAAACTGGAGCACATTTGAATTTATCCACTAAAAGAAAAGGAATATATTGGAGCATAAGAGGTTGAATGACTTAGTTTATGTTCGTTACAATTTAAAGCTTCGAGAAAGGTATGTTATTTTCATTATTATCATTATTAATTTCGATATAATTTCTTATAATTTTTTAATAATTAAAGTTAATTGTTTACTAGGAGTTTGAATAGCACAAGTAATTCAAATGATCTAATTGCCATTGATAATATTGATGTTTTGGTGGATTGGGTTTCTGAAGAACCCAATTTGGTTAATGTGAATGATTTGAATTTGGAAGATAATCTTGGATGGGAAAACATTGACATGTCATTTGGTGCATTAAGTTTGAATGATAATAATGATGAAACTCCTTTCAATGATGAGAATTTTATACCAAATGATCACTGGGGTCAGTGCAGTTCTAGTGGGTATCCTCCCATTGACGACTGAATTTCAGGTTTTTATTTTTCATCTTCTTTTAATTTTACTTGTATTTGATGTTTATGTTAAATTGTATATATGTATTGTACCTGTAATATTTTTGTTTCAGGTTTAACTTCTACTTGATTGCTTCTTCATCATCAACTCTTTTTGTAATATTTATTGTTATTTTTATCGAATATTTTAAATCTTTTGATGTAATATTATTTATTAAAATGATGAAATTGTATTATTGTAATTTGTAATATTTTAAATACTTTGTATTATTCTTAGTTTGATGTGTATATGATGATGATTGTCTTTGTTTATATTAATTGTGGTTATTATTTATATGTAAAATATTTAAAATTATTGTTATTGACTTACTTCATATTAATTGTCATTATTATTTACTATTAAGATTTTTAAAAGCACGGTTGATGTAAGCGATAAACTAGTAAAGTATCTGAGATACAACTGTACAATATACTAATATGGACTATTTTGCAATCTTTAAAAATTTTAGGGACTATCTTATAAATTTAAAAATTACCCGAAACGGTATCCAGTACTGACCGGTATCGATACAGTTCTATTTCAGAACCCAATCCGATACCAAGCCCAGTACGGTATTCATAACTTTGGTATGAACTCTTGTTATAATACTTATAGATCTATATTATTCTTACTATATAATGATTTGATGCAATCAGTTGTACTATTTTAAGTACTTTGTATTTTTCTTATTTTATCTCTATAAAAATTAAATGATCTTTTCTTATACTAATTATGATTATTGTTTGTATGAGAAATATGTGAAAAGTAATATTAACAAAATGAAGAGATAGTTATTATATTAATTTTATATTATGATGATTTTTAGACATGGTTGAAGCAAATTTAAAATTATATGGTGCAATTTATTGAAAGACTATTTTGCAATTATATAAAAATATGGACTATTTTGTAATTTTAAAAGACTACCTAAAACTATACTTGTTAGTAACCGGTACCGATATCAAGACTAGTACACTATTTATAATATAGATTTGGTGTTCAAAAAAGAAGTAGAGCTCTCCCATCATGCTCATCTCAAATTTTCTTCTCATACACTTAGAAAATTATTTACACAAGCTTTCATTAGTTGTACTAAAAGTAATATGATCAATATAAAATTAAAAAATAAATAATCATACCTATGCTTTCTGACGAAAGGTGTTATATCAACATTGCCTTTAGTAAAACCTATCGTACAAAGTTAAAGGAGCCGTCTTTCAAACTATATAAATCTTTGAAGACTTTATAAACATGGTTAAGTGCATCATGAATTTCAAAACTGGTAGGTTAGTTAATATAAACTTTTTCTTAAATAAAATTATCTAAAAATACACTTTTGGCATCCATTGAAATAATTTAAAATTCATGTAATGTATAATTACAAGTAACAATTTAATAGCTTTTAATCTAGCTACTAGTACAAAAGTTTTCTCAAGACTCATGATCACACCTTTTAGTTATCAATCCAACTTTGTTTCTCATGCTGGTACCTGCTTGGTCTAATTGGTTTCCAAACACCTATTTGATATTTATGATATGGTAGTATCTAAGTTTAGGTACTAAAATCCAAATCTTACTTTTATCACATTGGTTTAATTCTTCATTTATAGCAACAACTCAACTTTCATCACTTATAACTTCTTTTATAATCTTAATCTCAATTTGAAAAATAAAAGCAAGATAAGATAAGTCTCTAGAATGTGATCTAGTGATCACCCTTATTAACTTCAATTATAACTTGACATAGAGGATGATTCTTCTTGAATTTATAATCTCTTGGAATGTAAAAGATTATCTACCCTTATGGCATTAACACCAAAGGAACTCTGATTAATGTCTAAAAGACTTCAATTCCATGAAACTAAGCATGCCCAACATGATCTTGATATAAGAAACGATACACTTGGACTGAAATTCAAGAACTCAAGCTTTTTTTACCAGAGAGACCAACTTGAAACTGGTCTACAAGCATTCACAATTGGGAGTGGGGGTGGCTTGTTAGATGTTCGATGGTGAGGTTGAACAAGTTCCAACTACAAAAGTCTCTTAAAAATGCTTCTCTAGCCTTCTCAGTCGTCTTATATTTAGTCACAGTGATAAAACCCTCACCAATCCACTAATGAATCAAAGGCCTTCCTTTAACAACAACATTTTATGGGAATATGAAGAATGAGAGAAATCACATCCTTGATCTGAAACTATCAAGACTGAAGTAACTTGCCTGAAGATTTAAAAGAATATAACTTGTAAGGATATTCTCTTCAACGTCTAATTGATGCCACTTATGCAGTTTAGGACTCGAAGTCTCCTCTGTTGTCTATTGGTTACCCAACAATTTCACCATTTTTTATGGGTTGCGTCTGTTGCCTTTCTTTTTGAGACCTTATGTATACCCACAAACAGCTCAAAATATGGGCTATCAAAATGAAGGCTCATTTGAGAGGTCTCAGTCTATGGCAGTGGGTTGAAGATGAAAGACAGATACCTTCGCTCAGCAACAACTCTACATTTAATCAAATCAGAGCTCATGAAGAAGAAGAGGCGAAAGCTCCAAAAGCGTTATCTCAGATTTATGCTACTATTTCTGAAATAGTTTTTACAAGAATTATGACTTGTGAAACTACAATGCAAGCTTGGGACACTCTCAAGGAAATTTATCAAGGGAGTGAAAGAACAAGGCAAATGCAAGTTTTGAATCTCAAAAGAGAATTTGAACTTTTGAGAATGAAGGAAACGGAAAGCATAAAAGATTACTCTAACAGATTTTTAATTGTAGTCAATAAAATCAGATTGGCTAGCGAGGAATTGCCTGATAGCATAATTGTGGAGAAGGTGCTGGTAAGCTTGCCAGAAAGATTTGAAGCCAAGATATCATCTCTTGAAGATTCGAGAAATATTTCACAAATTTCTTTGTCTGAGTTGATGAATGCACTTAAGGCTCAAGAACAAAGGAGAGGATATAAGCAAGAGATGATGATCGAAAGTGCTTTTCAAGCTAAGAACAAAAGGTAATTTCAGTCTGACAATAAAAACAACAAGAAAGGGTGGTATAAGAAGGATAAGAGTGGAAACAGTGAAGTTGGTGACAAAGGAAAATTTCAGCCATGTGAACACTGCAAGAAGACAATGCACCAGACTTAGCGTTGCTGGTTTAGGCCTAACATTGTGTGCAGGAATTTCTGTCAAAAAGGACGTGTGGAAAAGGTTTGCAAACATAAGAAACAAGAAGAACAAAAAACTCAAGCAGTTGATCAGCCGTAAGAGGAGCAATTATTTGTGGCAACTTGTT
Organism: Erythroxylum novogranatense; assembly: GCA_029891385.1. Taxonomy (NCBI): domain Eukaryota; kingdom Viridiplantae; phylum Streptophyta; class Magnoliopsida; order Malpighiales; family Erythroxylaceae; genus Erythroxylum; species Erythroxylum novogranatense. The sequence continues at coordinate 39,692,742 of CM057229.1, read as the reverse complement.
TTATTAGAAACACCTCCAGTGAAGTATGGCTTATTGATAGTGGGTGTACCTACCATATGTCCAACAACAAGTCGATATTCAAGGAGCTTGATGAATCATACATTTCTAAAGTCAGAATTGGAAATGGAGATTGTATTGATGTTAAAGGCAAAGGAGATGTTGGCATTAACACCAACTCAGGTATAAAATTGATCAATAATGTTTTGTATGTACCTGAAATTAACCAAAATATGTTGAGTGTTGGTTAGCTCTTAGGGAAAGGTTTTTCTTTAAACTTCAAAGATAAATCTTGTGAGATTTTTGATCCTAAGGGACAAAGATTGTTCTCAGTGAAGATGAAACAGAAAAGCTTTTCATTGGATTGGGAGCAAGCAAATTCTTTTGCACAATCTAATCTTGTTGATCAGTCTCAACTTTGGCATAAAAGGCTGGGGAATTTTCATTATTTTGCTATCTCATTTATGCATAAGAATGAGCTTGTGCAGGACTTGCCTACAGTGGAAGAAGGGACTGAAGTTTGTGAAGTTTGTCAGATGGGAAAGCAATCCATATTGCCATTTCCACAAAACAAGGCCTGGAGAGCTACTAAAAAACTTTAGCTTATTCATATGGATGTGTGCGGCCCAATGAAGACTCAATCCTTGAATGGAAGAAGGTATTATATTATGTTCATTGATGATTTCAACAGAATGTGTTGGGTCTATTTTTCTAAAATTTAAATCTGAAGTAGCTAATGTTTTCTAGAAGTTCAAAATTTGGATTAAGAATCAAAGTGATTAGAATATAAAGGTGATTAGATCAGATAATGGAACTGAGTATACATCTGAAAATGTAACATCCCATCACCGAGGGAAAGGGTAAAATGGTAATTTGGAATGAGATATGAGTGTGGGATCATATCTTGGCATGGTCATGCCCAATATGGCCTCCATATATGCATAAATTGTAATTTTTGTATATGCACATGTTTGTACATGCATTCATGACATTTTCCGGCATATATGTTTATTGTGAAACATATGTTATTTGTACTTGAAAAATTAAATGGGAGTGATTTATGTGCATTTTACATTTTTGGAGACATTTAGAAATTTTTCTGGAAATTTTTCGGGATCCTTTTTTGGACCGAAAAATTTACAAGTGACAGACTAATTTGGTTTTTGGTACCGATAATGACTGTCCAATGGCACTGGAAAATGTTGATACATGATTTTAGGAATTTTTATTTTGAACCATTGGAATTTGGAGAGAAATTGTAGGAGAAATTGGAACTGAATTGAGTGAGGGCTCAAGAGAGTGACATGTGGCAAGTGACACATGTCACTTGCCTAAACATGCCACCATTCATGCTTTCTTTTAAAATCACCTTTTGGAGTGTCTTTCACGATGCTTCCATTGGAGAGGCCTAAATCTTGTACCTTTTTTATCAAGAGTAGTCTCTTCTCTTCTCCTCCTTTGTGGGTCTCCTTCACCCACACAAAAGTTTTTATATCTTCCTTGTTTTCTCTCCTTTTGTTCACCAAAAGCCAACCTAAGCCCCTACCCTTTTCAAGTGTTGATGATCGTGTATGTAGCATCCTACTCCCGCAAGACCCGAACCCGATACTGATGATGATATCTGAGCCCGTGCCTCACGAGGGTGATATGCTAGAGCAGTCAAAACAGTTTAGCAACTCGGTAATAAAACAATCGAGCGCGCAGATATCAGTAAATAATTTGAACTCACTTTAATACAAAAATCAGTTTCGATCATAACATAATCTCAGTCATAAAAACTTTCAACAGCATTTAATCACTTTTATACATAACAATCCATAGCCAAAATAGGCCAATGTCATTTCTGAACATTTTCCATAATTACATTTCAAAACAACATTTATTCATTGGGCCCTCTAAAACAACAGTACTATTTTTGCATAAATGCAAATCTTATACAAAACAGAATAACACTAATGCAGACGTGAACTGATCCCGACCTCGAACTCTAACTTGCGAGTGGTAACATACTCCCGTGTGTCTAACGGGGTACTCTTCAATTCCTGAAAAATAATTTCAATGTTGGGGGAGTTTGCGAACTCAGTGAGAAACCATCATCGATGGTTCACTCAACTCATGCATATTCACACAATTCATAGAATATCACATATTACCACTTTCAGAAATATCACACAATCCATATTTAATCATTCATATATGCAATGCACATGTGACACTTTTCATTTTCATTACGTTGTTGTGACCGTGTGCCTGAAACTGTCCCAGTGGCGGGCACATTGCGTTGAGCCTGTGGCTCTGAATACGTTAGGCCTGAATGCCCTGATGCGGTGGGTGCGAAGCCCTGTGCGTTGAGCTTAAAGCTCTGAAATACGTTGGTCACGAAACTCTGTGCGTTGAGCTTAAAGCTCTATAATACGTTGGCTGCTCCGGTCACAACTGTCATTATCTGATCATGCCTTTATGTATGAATGCACATGTCCCAATTTTACATCCACAATCTGTTACATTTTCTTGTCCAATTCCTATTCCTTCGGACCTTCAGTCCGGTATTCAGTCATAAACATTTTCACAATTTATTTCATAGCAGCATTCACATACCGTACACACAATTAGCACTTCCATATCACATTCCAATACTTCGGACACCCGTGGTCCAAAATCAATCAAAGCAAACACATATATCCCTCCATTATATCCACATGGCATAAGTGCGTAATATTAAACACATATAGGTTGAGAAACCAACTAGGTTACTCACCTGGACTTCCGAGCTGTTGCCTGGGAGCTCCAGCAATATCCGTGGAATATCATTCCATCGGTACCACTATAACAATCAAATAATCATTCATTACTAAATGCACAATCAGAAAGATTCAATGATGCACATGTCTGAAATAAAAGATGTACTATGCCTATTCATGACCTTCCCGGCGCAATTCCCAAATTTCCACTTTCTTTTGTCAAATTCTAACTTTTCACTCAATTTCTCAATAATGACTCAATTCCAATTCAATAACATATTACGGAACTCCCCAATTTCAATTCTAATATTCAATCAATTTATCATGTCATACTCGCTAGTGTATTATCTCAAAATCAATATCACTATTCTCTAGATCGAATTCATTCTTTATGCTCAGTTCTAATCTCCAATAGCCTTTCTTTACATTTAGGGACCTCACAATTATACCCCAATTACCAAGAACAATCCTTAGGTTGAATTTCAATCACACTCTTAACTGACTTTCACTAATTGCGATCTTACTAATTTAAATTCAAACTTTCATTCTTCACATGTTGGGCCCGGGTACCGAATCCCCATTCTCGAGGTGGCCCCTCGGGCTGTGCCCGCAACGGGCGCCCAAACATAGCGGACCTGATCCCAACATCTATACATAATTCGATTCACGCAACATACATACACATATTCTACACATGCATTCCATCTATGAAGTAAACACCCCATAAACCAAGGGGCTTCATGCCATAACAACTCGAAGGAAAATAAACATATATTCTCAAAATAACATAATACAAAATAAAATTTAAATCTAAAATGCATGAGTATGCTCCATGATGATATGCTGGCGGGCTAACCAAAATACTAACTTAATATAAGGCTCCTAACTAGCTTGAAGTTTCTGATGCCTTGCAAGGTCAACGATCGTCTCTATCTGCACCTGAGGAGGGGAGAGTAATGGGGTGAGATGCAAAGCTCAGTGGCATATACATTTATAGCCATTGGTAACGAGCCACACAATCAAGCAATATGTATATATATCTAGCAAGTCATCAATCTATCACTTTACGATCGTCGCATCACAAAGTATGTCATATAAGTGTACAATATAACACTTTAATATGTGTCATGCTAAACAAATCAATCATGTATGCACAAACAATTGGCTCGAGAGTTCCGTAAAAAGATCTGGATAAACCAAAGTTTATACCGTAAACTATCCGAGTCTGATTTCTCAAGGATCTCGTTGCCTCAAGCGGGCAGCCGGGAAAAGGCTATATGTCAACGTGCACGTGACTCCATCCGTTGCTCTCTCACCCAAACAAAACACATAACCATTCGTTTCATGCTCAAAGCATTTATCAAAACTTTCAAAATTTTCATTCTTTTCATTCTCGCAAAATGCCATAAGGCCTATCAAGGCCAAGCATAATCATAATTACAATGTATTTTCAATATTTCTTATCATTCAACACAAGCAGTATCACACACATGCAAGCAAGCAAGGCAAGGTGTCGTACACACAACAACCATAAATGTATTACCCACCTAGAATCGCTTGAGTATCCAACTCACTGTTGTCCTTCCTCTTGCGATTGGATCAGGTCGGCTTGGTTTCCTATAATAAACCAAGTTCTCATTCAATTAACATTCAAAGAAAATACTCAAAAGCTTAAAAATCCAAAAGGAAAAGCACTAAAAGTCTCCACTCGACTTCCACCTAAAATTTCGAACCCTTAGAGGCTAATTCTCTATCTCTAGTTCACAATGAATCTGAAATCACCTCAATTGGACATCTACAACCCAAGATATGCCCAAAAACATCTCTCTCGGAAAAATTGGAGATTCACCGCGGCGAAGGTACGCTCGTCGCGGCAAACGACTCAAGCTCGCAGCGGCGAAGACCAGGCTCGCCGGGGCGTGCCAATCCTTCTCGCACGTCGCGACGAACGAAAGTTCGCACGTCGCGACGAACGCTTCCCCGCTCGTCGCGACGAATTTAATTATTACACGTCGCGACGTGCGGGCCTGGAGAACGACTCCAAAACCTGATTTTCAGCATTTTCTAACTTTAATCCTTTCCTTTTTTTCAAATACAACACATCTAAACCTTAGATCAAGTCCTACACTACATTTCTAACCCTGCAGCAACTCAAAATCAGTCATAAACACATCAACCCACAAAATCTAACCATTTTTGCCCTAAAACCCTAAATCCACCGATTCTCACACATTCAACTCGAATCCAAGGTTAAATCTTACTGAAACAATATTACAAGAAGCTAACTTACCTAGAAATTGCTTCAAACTGTCGGAAAATCTCTTGGATCGCAAACCCTATTTCTCTTCTCTCCTTCCCTCCACCTACGGTAACTCCTCTTCTCTTCTTCTCTTCTTCTATTCTCTTCTTCCTTTCTAATTCTCTCTTTTAAGCCTAAGTCAAAGACCATTATACCCTTCCTAACAAAGCTTTAACCTATCCAACTTAAGCAATCTTCCTAAAATGCCCTCATAAACTTTTACCCTTTTAATTCTCATTTACACCACATTAAAATCAATTAAACCTCAATTATCCACTAATACTCCTAAATAAATCAAACTAAGGCATAAACACATAATTATCACAATACGACATCATAAAAAAAAAATCGGGGTCTAATATCACATCAATTGTAGACCTCTTTCCCTAGATCATAACGAGTTAAACATTACCTCAATTGGAGGTCTACACCATTAGCTATGCCTCAAAAACCAAATTAAATCAATTCAGAAAATTCTCCCTCGTCGCGACCTCAAATCATTCTCTGCGGCGTCTTGAAGGCGCTCACCGCGATGTGCAATCATTCACTCGTCGCGATGTCCCGCTCGTTGCGGCGAACCGCTCGTGGCGGTGTACGCTCGTCGCGACATCTACGCTCGTCGCGGTGTACGCTCGTCGCGACCTCCAATAATTCATTCGTCGCGACGTACGGCCCTGGTTCGTTTTCTCCGATCGATTTTTCGTCATTTCTCTGTCTAAAACCAGTATTAATTCACTCTCAACTACCCAATCTTTAACATTAAACACTATAAATGCATTCTAACAACAATAAAACAACATTAAAGCCATTTACTTACCAAATCGAGCCTCAAATATTCAACTCCAGTAAAATCCCCCAATTCCTTTAACCTTTCTCCAACACGCACGGCCACCCGTAAAAATCTCACAAATCTTTATCTTCTTAGAGATATGGGTTGATGTTAACAGCAAAGAAGGAGCAAGCTAAGACCAAACCAAAGATCAAGCAAGGGTGGAGAAAGGGATCGAAAATCACCAAGAGGAAGAAGAAGCAATCGTGCCCTAGGAGAGGAAAGATTTCTTTTTCCTCAAGTTTTGAAAACCTAAGGCATTTAAAGGTAACTCAATTTAGCCTCTTGGCTTTTCCCTCACAGTACGTTTAAATCTCTTTCTCTTTTCAATTTCATTTCTAGTCCAATTCATCTCCCAATTTCAATGACTCGTCATATTAATTTCTAAACTCACAAACCTAATTTTTCCATAGCCATTAGACAATCATTTCAGTCCTATAAAATCGATCGGTCCGTCACTCGGAAGATTTTCCGGTCTGGATTTTTCTTCCGAATTTTCCAGAAAAATTCCAAAGAATCGCTAACAATTGGCAATCTCTCAAATACAATTCCAACTCAATATTCAAACTCAATTATTCCAAAATTCCCAATAAATCATAATCAAATCTAATTATTTCACAATTCACAATTCATATCAAATTCAAAATCATATGCCGAGAAAATTTCATGAATGCATGTACCTAAATGTGCATGTGCAAAAGACTCACTCCTCTAAAATTAGAGGCCAACTGAAGGCTCAGTCAATAATGTGCGGTAAAAATCCTAACCCGTCTCCATTTACCAATATAACCTTCCCATCGGTGACGGGATGTTACAGTGTATATGGTAAAGGGAAGAGAAATTGTGGGGTTGGAAAAAATTGAAGCTTGTTTAGGTAAGATTATATTTTAAGTCTTGATTGTTCATTTAATGCATAAATTTTGATGTTTGGCATCTCATTGCATGAAAATTTTGTGTTGGTTGAAATGGGTAGGATGTATTATTGATTGATTAAGGATGAATGTAAATGAATGAGTGATTATGTTTTGGGATTGGCTTTGAAATGGTGTAAGTGTTTTGAATTTGGTTTTGTCATGCTAGATGAATGGAGATTTAGGGAAGACTATTGTGTATGTTGTGTGCTGCCAATTGGGATTTATTCCTCAAGTAAATGTCTTGATAAATTTGTGGTTAAATTCTTGATTAAATGGAATGGTTATTGATGTGGTATTGATGCTTGCATGAAAGGAGTAGAGTTTTGGTTGAAATCTGGAAAATGGAACTTGTGTACGTTTCAGCTATTTGTTTATAACTTTTGATGTGGTTATGCTATTGAGTTGAGGTTTGCTTTAAATTAAACTTGAGAAGTATGGCTAGAATTCTTATGAAGGAAGTTCTGCCAATTGTAGCTTTAAGAACTTTGAAATTGGCTTGGAAGTTGAGATGTGTGTGCTGAATGAATAGTATCCAGATCTTGGTTCCATTATTGGTGACCTTACACTTTGAAAATTTTTCCAGGATAAAGGAGACAGATTTTGTGAAATTGGACTGAAAGTTGAAGATTTATGTGTTATCTTTCCAACATCACTGAGTATGATATTTTTTGATGTGTAGGTTGTAAGTTATGGTCTGATAATGCTCAGGTGGTAATTCAATCCGAAATGTGTTTTGGTGTGCAAATGCTCTAAGGGCATAAGTTTTGTGCTTTTTGTGTTCTGATATTTATTTGGGACTGTTAGGGGTGAAATTGGCTCAAGTGACCTTCTGGAAAATTGTAGAGGATTGTGGTAGCTTTCTAATGAGGTATTTTATGCGAATTTTGGATGTAAGGATTGTTAGATATGAATTTGTAAAGTTTTGGCTATGGTTAGGTCATATGCTGTTTTAATACTATTTAACAGGGCAGCTACATTAATGGGTGGATTTGACCTAATTAGAGTTGGAATTTTCCTTGAAGTCCTTCTTGAGAATTGTAGTATATTGTCTGACCTTTTTATTGCTATATTGTATGGAAATTTTTGCTAAAGGGATGAGGAGTCATGAACTTTGAAAGATTGGGTTTCTGTTGAGAATAAATTGGGTAGGCTGAACATTTGTTTGCGAATTTGATTTGGTTAGAGATGGAATTGGCTTCTAATTATTCCTGAAAGATGTAGCATTTGTTTGGCTCTTTTTATTGATATAAACTTTGAAATTTTTGGCTAAAGGGATGAAAAGTTATGATTTTTGGAAGTTCTGATGCTGTTTGGTGTGAAGCTGATCGATTAGTCATTTTGAGGCACTTTTTGACCTTTTTAGAGACCAAAATTGTTGTTAAGTCCTTTATAAAAATCGTAGATCGGTCTTTTATCTTTCCAACGGTACCAAGTTTCTAAAATTCAGAGTTCAGAGTCAAAAATTATAAGCGTTAGAAGTTGGAAGGTCGATCAGGCTGGCCGATTAGCTTAGCTGTGAGCTCGTCGGTAAGCTCGGCCACCCTAGCGCTTCGGCAAGCGAGCGTCAGCCAGCAGATTCAGGTACGCACCGCTCGACAAATTAGCCGAGCCGCTTTCTATCGATATTTCTGTCGACCGACCTCCTTTCACTCTTTTGAGCATAACTTCTTCGTCTGACCTCCAATCGACCCGATTTTTAAAGCGTTGGATTCCTAAGACATTTTTCTATCTTTTCATACCAAATAAATCAGTTTTGACATTAAATGGAGAAAGATCGACCCGATTAAAGTGAGCTGACTGGTGGAAGAAGTCTAAATATCGTTCGGTATTTTGGAGATATCTTGAGCCATAGAGCTCGGATAGATCGGATTCTTTTTGAAAATCAAACTAGAGACATGGATCTACAATTTATCTGAAGGAGCTGATCAACAATTTAGCCTCTAAGACTTTCAATTTTTGGATTGAAGTTAGATGTAGTGTTCAGTCTCGGTTTTGTAATGGTTTGAATAAACTTCAGTATTTTGGAGATATTTCGAGCTATAGAGCTCCAATCGATCTGATTCTTTTTTTTAAGTCAACTAGAGGCATAGATCTACAATTGTTATGAAGAGGTTGGTTTTCAATTTAGCCCCTAAGATGTTCATTTTCTATAGTGAAGTTACATATAGTAGGTCGGTTTGAACGTGTTTTGGGAATATCTTTTCCGCCCGACATCCGATTGATCTAATTCTCGAGGCATCGGATTCGTAAAACTTTGAATTTCATTTATTTATAAAATTGGAAATTTTTAGAGCCAAAATTGACGGGAATTGGTTAGGTCGAATTGAGGGGATCGGGTAATGATTTTTTCGATCCATGTTTTGTTACTAATTGGACCTATAGAGGTCCAAATTGAGCGATTTTGATGTTTATAAGTTTCTAATATTTAGAGACAATTGTTGTGATGGGAAATTGTGAAATAGTGCCAGGAATGTCACGAACATGCATTGTACATATCTAAATTGCTACATGTGCATTATTTAATATTCCTGATTGTGCATTTGGTAATGTGTGATTGTTGTGATTGTTTAGAGGCACGGTTGAACGTCATCCCACGGACGTTGCTGAGACTTCCCGGCATTAGCTTGGAAGCTAAGAGGTGAGTGACCTAGATGGTTTCTTACTTATCATTGGCTTATGATTATTTGATTTTGACTCTGTGGAGGATAATGGTGGGATGTTGTTTGATTGTGAATTCCGGACATAAAATCTGGAGTACTTGGAAAGATATGGTATAGAAGTGTCATGGGTATGTGAAATTGTCATTGTGTTCTAATGTGAAATATTGTGAATAAATTGTCCGATTGTGATAATTTGGAAATGATTGTGATATAGGAATACGTGAATAAAGTGATTGAACTGTAGCATAAATGAATACGTGCATGATTGCAAAATCAGTTAATGATAGTTGTGACCGGAGCAGCCACAGTTTCAGAGCTACAAGCTCAACGATTAATGAGCCCTCAGTGGGACAGTTTCAGAACTACAAACTCAACGATTAATGAGCCCTCAATGGGATAGTTTCAGAGCTACAAGCTCAACGATTAATGAGCCCTCAATGGGACAGTTTCAGAGCTACAAGCTCAACGATTAATGAGCCCTTAATGGGACAGTTCCAGAGCCTATGGCTCAACTATTGATGTGCCCTTATAGGGACAGTTCAGGCGCTCGGTCACAACACTGAAATAAATTGAAAAAAAATGTTACATGCTACTTTTGATTTGATCTATTTGGTTGAATGAAAGGCAAAATACCATATATTGATATCATAATAGTCATGGAGTACTTTTGATTGTGAATTATGAAACAACTATATTATGCTTGAGTGTTTGGTGAATTCAATTGGTTATGGATGTCTAATCGTACGAAATGTATTTAATTGTCTATGCTCAAGTAAAATTGTGAAATGTGGTTGAATATGCCAGAATGTGAATATAAGTTATGTGAATTGATGTGTTGAATAAATTGAGTGAACCATCGATGATGGTTACCTCACTGAGTTCGCAAAACTCACCCAAAATTTGAAATTATTTTTTAGGACTTAGAAGAATACCCCGTTAGGCAACGGGCGTATAATGCTAAAAGAAGTCGGGATCAATTCGTGCCTGCCTTAGTGTCTAAGAAAAATTGTACTTTCTGAATTTTTTGTGCAAATGATTAGGTCATGTTGTAAAGTTAACAGACTGAACTAAATTGTATTCATGAAAAGGGCCCCCGCGACCAATGTACGTATTAATGATAGTAGGTAAATTGTTTTCCGCATATATATATATATATGTTGTGTATGTTTTTGTTTCAAAAAAAAATTTATACTGACTTTTAACTGAGTGATGTGGCACGCTACCCTCACAGGGCATAGACTCGGATATCACCATCGATGTCGGGTTCGGGTCATGTAGGAGTGGGGTGTTACATTTTGGTGGTATTAGAGCCAAGAAGTATGAACTTACATGGGCATTTTCTGAAATATAGGTCAAATCGTATACAGTAAAGATATGTCATAGCAGACCGTGGTAACTGATCCCTAATCTGAGTCCCATGGGTATGGGTCATACGCATTAAAAAAAAAGTGTTAAGTGTTTCAATGTGAAAAGAGAAACGAAATATCCGCCTTCGAACCAATGTGGATTATGGGCAATTGGGAATGGGAAAAGTAAAAACACGAGGGCGCGAGGCCATAGAGGCCAAGGCCCTTTTGAGGATGCAAGGCCCGAGAAGCCGAGGTCCTACAGATTGTTAATGATATTCATATTGTACAGTGGTTATAAACCCTTGAAGGTGGTATGATTGTGAAGACAGTGACATGGGCTGATTTAGGAAAGAAGTGATATAAAATTGAATAATGAGTTTTAAGTGTATAAATAGGGTTGAAAGAAAACGAAATTTGCGATACCCTGGAGGGGTCATTTTGGACATGGGAAGAATATTGGTTAAAAGTGAAAAGAGTTAATGAGTTAGCATTAAAATATGTCTATGTTTGATCGAAAGCTCAGGGATGACTAGGAAATTGTGATTCTGATGAGTATGTCCGATAAAATGGGATAAGTGGAAATGAGAAAAAGGCAGGTAAAGATTCACTGTATTTGTGTTGATATGAGTATGATGGAATATATTGTAGCGTAAGTGAAGAATTGTTAGAATGAAATGAAAAAGATGAGATTAAAGTATGCAAGCCCGTCAAAAGAAATAACTTTCTATGACTGTAAAAGGATAGATTTGGATTTGAAGTGTGATAAAAGTTGTGATTTGATAATATGTCTGAGATACTGAGATGACATTTCTTGATGCTTCTGCATTTATAATTTGAAATAAATTGAGAATATACATTTGGACGATGAAATAATAGAAACATGGCCTTATCATTGCGTAAAATGCACCTGAGTTGGGTTGCATGTGTGTATGCAATTATGGAAAATATGATAAAGCAAAGGAGTAGAGTGAATGCACTCAGAATGTAAATTCTATAATTATGATAAGTTGTCGCATAAGAAGAAAAGGTAAATACTGAAAACTGGCGTTGAATCGCCGCCAATATATGGGATAATGTGAGGTAAAAGTGCAGGCCACGATATGGGCCTACAAAAATAGGTTTTTGCTATGATCAAATAACAGCCCCCAGTCATGGACAGGAATAAGGATAGAAATTTTATCTAGAGTTAATTAAAAAATAAGTAACAGTAGCGAATTTGAGTACATGGCTATATGAGCTACAGACATCTTTCAATAAGATGTCAGAATTTTGAATGGTATCAGCCAGGGTGTATATGTAAATGAAATTGTTTAATGCCTTATTGATCCTTAGTATTAAGGATACATCGACCGTAGAAGTCATGAGACAAATTGATCTTTGAAAGATCTTGTGAAATGTTGTAATTGATTTGTCCTTAGGAAGGACATGGATAATAGGTGAGTGACAATATCGAGTTTTGTACCAATAATCACTGTTATAGGGTCAGAAAGTCGGAAAATTTAATTTATGACCAATGAAGACAGGCTTTCCATAACCATTAGCTAGGATCATAAGCTCTTCTCTCGATTCAACAATGGAATCGAGTACTTCTTCCATCGTGGGCCAAGGTCCCCTCGCTTGAGTCAATCGGGTTTGTTTCAGAACGGAATTGACAGACGTAATGGAAGGAATTTTGAAATAAGATGACAGGTCTCCTAGAAAAGTTGTGATGTACTGTATCCTTAAAAAAATGAAAAAAAATGAAAATGAGAATATTGGAGTTATTGCCATAGCAAAGATTCAAGCATAAGGGTTAGAAAAGGCTATCGGGAGTATATATATTTTTGTTTATGTAAAATATCCAACAATTCGAGGAGACATTCTTATTCATGTGAGATGAAATTTGGTCCACATCATAGGCTATTTTTTTAAATCTATTTGGGAACCATAAATTATCTCTGATGAAGAGGTTAAAATGTGAGGAGCAACAGGTATAAATGAACAGACATTAGCATAAGTCAATGTATAATCATTGGGAAAGTGATAGAACTGAAAAAATCCGTCGAGAAAAAGGAAGTTCAATGAAAAATTGAGGATAACATGTACTTATATTATTGTATTGAGAAATTAGTTACTTAAGGAATTACAAGAACTAACTATAAGCACGATGAGTTTAAGGTGATATCTATTGGAGTTAACCATACCCCGATAGGATTATGATATTAAAAGTTAATGTGAGCCAAGCAACATGATAACAATAAGCAACTATGATCATATTGTCAATGAAGATGAAAGTTTAAAGGTTTGAGGGAAAAAGATGTAAGCCATGTCAGTGATAAATGAAAACAAAATAATTATGGTCATAAAGGTACAGTGCATATATTGAATAATTGAGAGAAAAGTATGTAAGCTGCGTTAGTGATGACTGAAACAAAATAACGATAATGTTAAATATGCCATTCGGATTTGGAGAGTTTGTGATATGTACAATAGAGGTTCCCAATCGAGATCAAGAGGGAATTGGTTGTAATGTATAAGGTGATTTTGTGTACCTAGAGTTAAATATAGCTGCATGAGTTAAATAGAGAGTCATAACTTGAAAAAAAAATTCTGCAATACTAGTTGGGTTGAAAACGTAGAATTATGATGTGGACAAAAACATATGAGATATACACATGACTAAACAGATTAGTAGAGATTAAGGAAGACTGGAATTGGAAAAGAATGAAAGGATTGTGCTAAGGGACCTATCCTAATAAAGCGAATGTTTCAATCAACAGTATCAAATAGACCATTTCATAACAGAGTACCACATATGTGGATATTAGGTTACTCGATGTAGTGCAATAAAGAGGGTATAGTGACGAGTTAAATGGAGAAAAAAGGAAATCTTTTTAGTTATGGAAAAATAACACCAATTTTGCAAAAAGGAATTAGGAAAGCCAAATTGAGGATTTGAGGAATAAAATATGTGTATCTGAAAATGTATACTGCTTGAGAGAGAGATGTCCTAGTAATGGGTACCTCAAAAGAGCAATTGGCGGATAAGAAAATCGAACTGAGTGATTATATGTTTGGTTTCCTTGTAATCTTGACTATCGGAGACAGGTATAAAACTTATATGTCTGGAATGCTTCAGCATACAAGATTAATGTATAGCGCAAGGTGAATACAAGCAAAATTATCTTTCTCCTGGTGGACGACAAGAAGAGTTGATCACCCTGAGTAAAAGTCAGAACAAATTTGGAATACCGTTAGTGAGTGAAATAGCGAGTGAAATGATTTTGAAAGATAAATAGATTTGGTATAGTACATCGAAAATTGTGACTATATGGAGAAAGATGTGAAGGCTTGAATGTATCACCTGTGTCAAGGTGTAGCAAAGTGTGATATAAAGTAGTTTATAGTAAACAATGACAAAAATAGGACTATGGAATTATAAGTGATTTTATGATTAGTATTGTTATAATTCGATATATGTGATACTGAAACTGGAAGTAAAGAGTTGAATATTCTGAAACTCATCAAGGACATAATTGAGAAAGTATGACATCTAAACAGTGAATTGATAGGAAACGGAGAAGTGTATGAGATAATAATACCCCTACCTTATTCAGTATTAAAATGAATTTTGAGGACGAAATTTTTATTAGGAGGGGAGAATTGTAACATTCCATCCCCGAGGGGAAGGGTAAAATGGTAATTTGGAATGAGATATGAGTGTGGGATCATATCTTGGCATGGTCATGCCCAATATGGCCTCCATATAGGCATAAATTGTAATTTTTGTATATGCACATGTTTGTACATGCATTCATGACATTTCCCGGCATATGTGTTTATTGTGAAACATATGTTATTTGTACTTGAAAAATTAAATGTGAGTGATTTATGTGCATTTTACATTTTTGGAGACATTTAGAAATTTTTCTGGAAATTTTTCGGGATCCTTTTCCGAACCGAAAAATTTACATGTGATAGACTGATTTGGTTTCTGGTACCGATAATAACTGTCCAATGGCACTGAAAAATGTTGATACATGATTTTAGGAATTTTTACTTTGAACCATTGAAATTTGGAGAGAAATTGTAGTAGAAATTGGAACTGAATTGAGTGAGGGTTCAAGAGAGTGACATGTGGCAAGTGACACATGTCACTTGCCTAAACATGCCACCATTCATGCTTTCTTTTAAAATCACCTTTTGGAGTGTCTTTCACGATGCTTCCATTGGAGAGGCCTAAATCTTGTTCCTTTTTTATCAAGAGTAGTCTCTTCTCTTCTCCTCCTTCGTGGGTCTCCTTCACCCACACAAAAGTTTTTATATCTTCCTTGTTTTCTCTCCTTTTGTTCACCAAAAGCCAACCTAAGCCCCTACCCTTTTCAAGTGTTGATGATCGTGTATATGGTAAAGGGAAGAGAAATTGTGGGGTTGGAAGAAATTGAAGCTTGTTTAGGTAAGATTATATTTTAAGTCTTGATTGTTCATTTAATACATAAATTGTGATGTTTGTGCATCTCATTGCATGAAAATTTTGTGATGGTTGAAATGGGTAGGATGTATTCTTGATTGATTAAGGATGAATGTAAATGAATGAGTGATTATGAATGTAAATGAATGAGTGATTATCGCAAAACTCACCCAAAATTTGTAATTATTTTTTAGGACTCAGAAGAATACCCCATTAGCAACGGGTGTATAATGCTAAAAGAAGTCGGGATCAGTTCGTGTCTGCCTTAGTGTCTAAGAAAAATTGTACTTTCTAAATTTTTTATGCAAATGATTAGGTCATATTGTAAAGTTAACAGACTGAACTAAATTGTATTTATGAAAAGGGCCCCCGCGGCCAATGTACGTATTAATGATAGTAGGTAAATTGTTTTCCGCATATATATATATATGATGTGTATGTTTTTGTTTCAAAAAAAAATTATACTGAGCTTTAACTGAGTGAACGCCACCCTCACAGGGTACGGACTCGGATGTCACCATCGATATCGGGTTCGGGTCATGCGGAAGTGGGGTGTTTCAGAAAAAGTTGCCAAGTTTTGTGAAGATGCAAGTATTGAGCATCAATTCACAGCAACTTACACCCCCCCCCAACAAAATGGTGTAAGTGAGAGAAAAAATCGAACAATAATGGAGATGGCCACGTGTTTGTTGCTCGAAAAAGAATTATCAAGAGAGTTGTGGGTTGAAACTGTCAATACTGCAATTTATCTATTGAATAGGTTGCCAATTAAAGCACTGCAGAAAAAGACGTTTGGTTACAAACCCTCATTGCTGAATTTCAAGGTGTTTGGTTGCATATGTTTCACGCATGTTCCTGATGTGAAAAGAGACAAATTAGACAAGAAGGCTAAAGCTGGAATTTTCATTGGTTACAGCAGCATTACTAAAGGTTACTGAGTCTATCAACCTGTGACTAAGAAGATTATCATCAGTAGAGATGTTAAGTTTGACGAATCAGCTATCTGGAATTGGGAGAAGTCAGAAATAGAGCATAAAGAAGTCAAAGATGATTTTATTAAGTTCCAATTTGATGATGAATCAATTGATGATGCTTCGGTAAGGGGTACTAGATCACTCTATGATATTTATGAAAATTGTAATGTTTTTGTGCATCAATCAACTAACTATAAAGATGTTGCAAGTGAACTTAAATGGGTTCAAGCAATGAAGGAGGAGCTTAGAATGATTGAGAAGAACCAGACATGGGTATTGGTGGATAAAACAAGTCACAAGAAGGCCATTGGAGTGAAGTGGGTGTTCAAGTTAAAGTTTAATCCAGACGGAACAATAAACAAGTACAAGGCCAGATTGGTGGTCAAGGGCTATGCCCAACAATTTGGTGTGGACTTTTTAGAAACTTTTGCTCCAGTTGCTCGACTTGATACAATCAGAATGCTCTTAGCTTTTGCAGCCTAAAAAGAGTGGAAAGTATTTCACTTGGATGTCAATCTGCATTCCTAAATGGCTATTTAGAGGAGGAGATTTTCATTGAGCAGCCTGAAGGCTTTATTGTGGAAGGTGAAGAAGATAAAGTGTATATGTTGAAAAAAAGCCTTGTATGGCCTCAAGCAAGCTCCAAGAGCTTGGTATAGTAGAATCGATGAATATTTATTGAAAAGTGGTTTCATGAAGAGTTTGAGTGAATCAACTCTGTACGTGAAGAAAGAAAATGAAGATTTGATTGTCATTTCTCTTTATGTTGATGATTTGCTTGTGACAGGAAGCAGTGCAGCCATGGTACAAAAATTCAAGGAGAAAATGATGGTGGAGTTTGAGATGACTGACTTAGGGGAGATGTCATACTTTCTTGGAATGGAGGTTCAACAATCACAAGATGGAATCTTCATTGGACAACAAAAGTATGCCAAAAAAGTGTTGAAGAAATTTAAAACGGATCTTTGCAAGCCAATGAGTACTCCTCTAATGCAAAATGAGAAGCTAAGCAAAGATGATGGGGCAACGAAAGTTGATGAAGGATGGTACCAGAGTCTTATTGGTTATTCGATGTACCTTACAGCAACTACGCCAAATCTTATGTTTGTTGTATTTTTGTTGTCCAAATTCATGCATTGTGCTAGTGAGTTGCATTTTAAAGCTACAAAAAGGGTGTTAAGATATATCAAAGGCACTGAAAACTTTGGTATTATGTTTAAGAAATCAACAAATCTGAAATTAGTTGGATATTTTTATAGTGATCATGCAGGATCGTGTGATGATATGAGAAACACCTCTGGATATGTGTTTAGTCTTGGTTCAGGCTGTTTTCCTTGGAGCTCAAAGAAACAAGATGATGTGGCTCAATCTACAGTAGAAGCAGAGTATGTTGCAGCTGCAGGTGGTGTAAATCAAGCTTTATGACTGAGAAAGTTGCTGGAAGATTTGAAGCATACAAAAGAAGGAGGAACAGAGATTTATGTTGACAATCAAGCTGTATAGCTATTTCTAACAATCTTGTTTTTCATGGCAGAACCAAGCATTTTAAGATCAAATTTTATTTTCTTAGAGAAGTTCAAAAAAGCAAGGAAATTGCTTTAATATATTGCCGAAGTGATGATCAAGTTACTGATATAATGACCAAGGCCTTGTCTAAGAAAAAGTTTGAGAACTTTAGAATGAAGATGGGAATCTGCACAAAAAGATGCAAGGAGGAGTGATAAGATTGCATCTTTCTATTACAGCAAATCAGTTGTAACAAAATCAGTTCAATTTAAATTTTAGTTTGAATAAGTCAATCTGTTTTAGATCAGTTTGTTATGATCAAGTTGAGCTCCTATTTTCTAGCTTTTTCAGTTTTAATTTTCTGTATAAATCCAAATTCTATCAATGATAAAGTGACTGTTTTTAGTCTCTTGTTGTGTGTTTTCTGCACTCTCTTCAACAATGATCACCGAGTCAAACTTTTGAAGCACGAGTTCATGATATTTAAGGTACTCGCTCCAGTAGTTGATGCACTCAGTTAGTGTTAAGGTTGAAGGGTTGCGTTTGGTGCATGTGGTGTTACTGTTGGCATTGGGAGGGACTGGATAAGTTGAGTGCGTTGAAGACAGATGAGTGTTCCAACATTACCAGATCTCAAGAGGATAGCTTCTCATTTCTTCGCTCAATTTCTCAGGTACTCATTTACCATTCTTTTTCTCCATCTGAGAACAACACTCGGACAGAGCAATAGCAGCTGCTGGACCCACCCTTACCCCCCATGATCGGAGCTTGATGGGTTCAAAAATGAAAGTTGCAGCACAGTTGTCATACCAGTACATTAGGTAAGAGATATTTTTATGTTTTGGTAATGTATTCATGGCACGAGGAAATTGCCTCAGCCCCTATAGCCCAGTATCTAGGTGCACACTTTTACCTTTTGCTTTTTTAATTTTTAGTGTGATTTTGTTGTCTGTTGACAACGGTCATATTCTTGTTAGTAAACTGTTATTTTAGCTATCTACATGAGTGTCTCCCATCCGATTATGGTGGTAATGGGCGGTAGTCCCAGTCATCCCTGTAGTTGCTTTTGTTATTTCATTTCTTCCACTGTGATCTTTATTTCTATTCTGGAATATTGTTATGTATTGATACTTTCAAGTCTTCTGTGTGGGATAAGCTTGTGGTTATCCATTTTAGTTGAAGTGTGATGTTATGAGCAAATGAGTTTTTCCATTTTCTCGTTTGCTAAGACTATTTACTCGTATCCTCTGTAAACTGGGGTTAGGTTCTCTTGTAATCAACAGAGTATAGTGCGTAACGTGCGACTTCGCTAATGAACAAGCTAGCGTGGGATCTTCTTCTATGCTCTGTATGTAGCTCATGTCAGATCAAACAAGCCAATTGTTCGGGGACGGTGAGGCTTGGTGATATACACCGCGATCGATAAACATACTTTCACTTTTGTAGAGTGTCTGACACATCACACATCCCCTCTGTTAACTTCCATAAGCCTCCTAACAAGTTTGCTATGGTACAAGAGAGGCAATCAATCTTTTCCTTTGGCAACCGTTGGTATTCCACTTAAGAACCTTACGTTTCTACTAATACAAGACAAGTCCTTTGGATTTACTTCCACCTTGATATAGCAACCTTTTGCAAAAGCCTTTTTCATTAGAGTCACACCTCGGCACATCGCTCACTTTCACTTGCATGCCTCAACAGTAGATGCTTATTGGGCACTGAAGCTTTGATAAGCGTGGTTTGAATACATTACTGCTTCCAATTAGATCACGACACATTCATGTGCTTGATTCTTTATATTTTTTTATGACGTTCCTTTACAAATACGAATTTGTCATCCTTTTGTTGCCTTTTCATGCCTATAATAATTGTTCACTATTGAAGTTTCTGTCAGTTGGTTAATTAGATTCTCTTGACTAGTTTCTGTGTCTTCTGTTTCTAGAAAGGGCTTCCTAATTTTGTAGGATACATATTGCTTTAATTTTTTTCTCTAAATCTTTAATAAAATTTTACTCTAGGGTACTAGGTTAGGTACGAGGGCCTTACTCGTTCGCATCGAGTTGACCAATTGGGCCTTTGCCTGATTAACTGGTCAGGTTTCTCTTTTTTTTTTATTAATAAAAATAATATTCTTATTATTATAATTATTGTTGGACCAATGGTGGTTGACAAATTAAATCCTTTTATGTTTTGATAATAATAAAATGTATAGAATTGGTTAAGAAATTATTTCAGGTATTTTGTGATTGATATTCAATAAAAGAATTGTACAAATCAAGATAGCATTAATCTTTGATGGGCAAGAGATTAATCATTGTAGAATCAAGATGGAAATTACCTTAAAAGTGCTAGAGATCTTCAAAGATGAAGATTATGGGAAGATCTTGTTAAATCTATCCGTTGGAGTCATCACTAGTCGACTACAATATGGCAAGTTGACTAATAATATTCAGATATGTAAGTGGGGCATGAAATAAGTCGACCAACTTGTTACAAATCGACTATTAATCAAATGAATAGGAGCATTAGTCGACTATCATCACATAAGTCGACTATTCGAATAGCGGAGATGAAACTCGCATGAAAACGTAAGATTTAGTCGACTGATGCTTTGGAGACAAGCTGACTATAAGGTACTAGTCGACTATAATACCTCGACTAGTCGACTATCAAGTGTAGCTGAACAAAATCTGATGAGTCAATCGACTACAAATGGAAAGAAAATAATTTTGCAACGTCTATGAGCAATCAAGCAACGGCTAGTAGACTTCTCCAACGGCTACAATCATCTTAGAGTCTGCAAATAAATTGAGGAACATCAAGGGATCGATTAGTGAAGTCCAGAAAGCAAAAGCATACTACTATTGTTCTTAATTTGCTCTCATTCTACTCTTAGCTTAGTCTTAATTCCATTCATTTGTACTGAGAGTTATTATCTTCAAATTTTCTATCATTGTTACTGTGAGTTGAGTGATTAGAGAAAAATCACTTGTGAGGTAGGATTTGTGTCGGAAAATAAATCAATTGTAAGGGTTGCTTGAGTCGGAAATCAAGAGGTGTTGTAAAAGTTCACACTGAACTAAAAAGTGTGTAGTAAAGTGGTTTGCCAAATCTTAAGTGGGAGCTTGGTAGAGGACGTAAATCTTAGCACCGAACCTTTATAAAAACAGTGCTTGCTCTTCTTCCCTACTCCTTGCATTTAAATTTGTTTAAATTGTTTTGTGTGAATTAACTTCTGATTTTTGTAGAACTTTACGAAAAGGTTCAAAGATCTATTCAACCCCCCTTCTAGATCGTTTACAATTGGCATCAGAGCAGAAGTATCTAGGGATGGCTCACAATAACTTAGCGGAAGAAGGTAACACAAATAATCGCCCTCCTTTGTTTAATGGTACTAACTATTCTTCTTAAAAAAATCCTATGAAGTATCATATTATAAGCGAGGGAGTGGAATATTAAAAGATCATCATCTTCGGTCCACATATTCCATTAAAAGAAAATGGCGAGGTGAAAACGGAGTTGGAATATGATGACAATGATTGGAAGCAAGCCTACATCAACGCTAAAGCTATGAAATTAATATATTGTGCTCTCACGGTTGAGGAAAGAAATCGAGTGAACTCATGTACCAGTGCTAAAGAAATGTGGGAAAGACTTTCCATCACTCATGAAGGAACCAATCAAGTTCGAGAGATAAAGATCAACATGCCTCTCCATGACTATGAAATGTTTGTCATGAAGGAAGGTGAGTCTATTTCCACTATGCTTGATCATTTTACAGAAATCATAAATAGATTAGGCAACCTTGGAAAGCATATGACGGATAGCGAGAAGGTGAAAAAGATTCTTCGTTCACTACCGAAAGAATGGGACTCTCAAGTCACCGCTATCATGGAGTCGAAGGATCTCAATCATTTAGAATTCAATGCCTTGGTGGGATCTCTCATAAACTATGAGATCATTCTCAAATCAAGAGGAGGAAGAGGTAAGTTACAAAAATTAATTGCTTTAAAAGCTAATGCTTCTTCTCTTGATGAAAGTGACGAAGAAATAGATGAAGAAAAGAAGACGAAGAAATAGCAATGTATGCCAGAAACTTGAAAAAATTCAAAGGACTACTCAAAAATAGGAGGAAAGAATTACATGGTGGAAGAAATGAAGAAAGAAAGAAGTACATCATGGAAAGAAGGTCTAAGGGCTATGAAGAAAAGAAGAGCAATGAAGAATGTTGGAAATGTGGAAAAAGAGGACATCATGCTAGAGAATGTAAAAGCTCATCCTTCACTTCAAATCTCCAGAAAAATGACAAGTATGACAAAGGGAAAAAGAAAGCTAGCCTAGTAGCCACTTGGAGTGATGATGAGGAAGCATATCAAAGCAATGATGAAAACAACCTAGCTCTTATGGCAAATAGCTCCTTAACAAGTGATGATGAAGATGAGGTAACATTCATTGATTAAGATCTTAGAGATTCTTATAATGCTTTACAAATTGAGTTTGAAGAAGCTATTGAAATCAGCAAGAAATTGAGAAAGAAAATAAGAGAACTAGTTGCTGAAAATAGTGTCTTGCATGAAACTATTGATGATTTAGATTGCACTAAGGAAGACCACTCTACATGCCTTGCTGAAAAAGAAAATCTTACTTGTGAGCTTGATAGACTTAGAAAGGAGTTTTCTTATATGGTTGGAAAATTTGCTGGTGGGGATGAAAAGTTTGAAAAGATGTTGTCTTTACAAAGATATTCTATTTCTAAATATGGTTTAGGATATAATCCTTTTGATAGAGATTGTTCCTTGATCTCTAAATTTACTGAAGATGGAAAAGTTGCAAAATGTGCTAAATGCTTGAAAGATGGTCATATAGAAATTGCATGTAAGAGTATTAGGAGATGTATTAATGTTAAGAAAATCTGGGTGGTAAAAGACACAACACCTCCTAATGTAGTTTATATGGCTAACCAAAATGGACCCAAAATGGCTTGGGTACCTATAAAAAGAAAGAATGTTTCTATTGTAGGTACAAGCAAGGGATGAAAAACCACCAAGCACATGGTATATTGATAGTGGATGTTCAAGGCACATGAGTGGAGACAAGAACCTATTTACAGAAATTAGACCAAAGAATCAAGGATATGTCACTTTTGGAGACAACATCAAAGGTAAAGTCATTGGTATTGGTAAAGTGGGTAAGGAACCTTTGCCTACCATTGACAATGTTTTGCTTGTTGATGGATTAAAACATAACTTGTTAAGTGTCTCTCAATTATGTGATATAAATTTTAATGTGACATTTGAATCATCTCATTGCATGGTTACGAAGGATGAAAATGTGGCATTCATTGGTTTGAGACATGGAAATACATATATTTTTTATTTACATGATGATAGTTCTTTTAATGAAAAGTGTTTAGTGACTTTAGAAGAAAATGCTTTTTTATGGCATAGAAAGTTAGGACATACTCCATTGCCTTTAATTTCTAAGCTTTCTAAAAATGATATTGTGAGAGGTTTGCCTAAGATAAAATTTTTTAAAGATCACTTGTGTGAATCTTGTTTGAAAGGCAAACATGTTAGAGAATCTTTCAAACCAAAGAAAGAAATTTGTACTTCTAGAATTCTTGAACTTGTTTATATGGATTTGATTGGACCATCTAGACATGCTAGTCTAAGTGGTAAATTATATGTTCTTGTTATAGTGGATGATTTTTCTAGATTTACTTGGGTGAGATTTCTTGCAAATAAAAGTGATACTTTTAACGAGTTTACTAAGTGGTGTAGGTTGGTTCAAAATGAAAAGAATTTGACAATTGTTGCAATTAGAACCAATCATGGACGTGAATTTGAGTGTGAACCATTTGAAAGGCTTTGTGACAAATATGGAATGGAGCACAATTTTTCAACACCAAGAACACCACAACAAAATGGTGTAGTGGAAAGGAAGAATTGCTCACTTGAAGAAATGAGTAGAACAATGAATGAGTACAATCTTCCTAAATCCTTTTGGGCGGAAGCAATCAATACCGCGTGTTACGTCATCAATAGAGTGCATCTTAGACAAGACAAAAACAAGACACCATGGTAGTTATGGAAAGGTAAGAAACCCAACATTTCATATTTTCATCCATTTGGTTGCAAAGTTTGTATTCATAATAATGGAAAGAACAACTTAGGAAATTTTGATTCAAAATCTGATGTTGGTGTGTTTCTTAGTTATTCTCAAACTAGTAAGGCATTTAGAGTTTATAATAATAGAACTAAGTGTGTTGAAGAAAGTATTCATGTCAAGTTCGATGATATGATTTCACCCCCAAGAAAGGTTTGTTTTGATGATGATGCAGGGAATTTAGGAAATTGAGTTGAATAAATTGAATCCAAGATTGAAGAAATAAAGCTAGATGAAGAAGATCATGTACCCAACACCAAAGCATGGGCAAAAGCAAAGAACCATCCTATGGAGCAAGTCATTGGTAGCTTGAATGATGGTTTAAGAACTAGGAGGAATGTCTATGAGCACATGAGCAATTCAACTTTCATCTCATTAGTGGAACCCAAGAATATAAAAGAGGCTCTTGAAGATGAGAATTGGTTGATGGCTATGCAAGAAGAACTTAATCAATTCAAGAGGAATAATGTATGGATTTGGTAGCTCCACCAAAGGACAAAACTATTATTGGAGTCAAGTGGGTAAATAGGATAAAGTATGATGAGAATGGTGAAGCAATCAAGAATAAATCAAGGTTAGTAGCTCAAGGATTTTATCAAGAAGAAGTCCTTGATTATAATGATACATATGCTCCTGTGGCTCGATTGGAGGCAATCAGATTATTATGTGCTTTTGCGTCGCATAAAAGGATCAAATTAAATCAAATGGACGTCAAGAGTGCGTTTCTAAATGGATACATTCAAGAAGAAGTGTATGTCAAACAACCATCGGGCTTTGAAGATCATGAACATTCGGATTATATCTACAAGCTTAAGAAAGTACTTTATGGGTTAAAGCAAGCACCTAGAGCATGGTATGAAAGGTTAAGTACTTTTCTAACTCAAAATGGTTATATTCGTGGTAAGATTGATAATACTTTGTTTATTAAACATGTTGATCAAGATATGTTAATTTGTCAAATATATGTTGATGATATTGTGTTTGGTGCTACTAATGAAGTTTTGTGTAAAAATTTAGTGATTTAATGCAAAGTGAATTTGAAATGAGCATGATGGGAGAACTCAAGTTCTTTCTTGGGTTGCAAATCAAGCAACACAAAATGGCATCTTCATTCACCAATCTAAATATACCAAGGACCTTCTAAAGAAGTTAAAAATGGAAGGATGCAAAGTAGCAACAACACCAATGACAACAAATTTGGTCTTAGAAAAATCTGAACATGAGGAAGATGTTGATCAAAAACTTTATAGAGGTTTGATCTGCTCCCTTCTGTATTTAACTACTTCTAGACCTGATATAATGTTTGCTACATGTCTTTGTGCTAGATTTCAATCTTGTCCCAAACTTTCTGATTTAAGTTCTTGCAAAAGAATTTTTAGATATCTGAGTAGAACTGTTAATCATGGTTTATGGTATCCCAGTTGTGAATATTTTGATTTGTATGCTTATAGTGATGCTGATCATGGTGGCTGTAGGGTAGATAGAAAAAGCACTAGTGGCTTATGTCATTTCTTAGGATCATCTTTGATCTCTTGGGCTAGTAAAAAGCAAGTTAGTGTAGCTATTTCCACTACTGAATCTGAATATGTAGCAGCTAGAAGTGCATGTGCCCAAGTTCTTTGGATTAAACATCAATTGCTTGATTATGGTATTGTTGTTAAAAATATTCCCATTTATTGTGATAATACCAGTGCAATTTGCTTGAGTAAAAATCCAATTTTGCATGGTAGAACAAAGCATATAGAAATTAGACATCATTTCATTCGTGATCATTGTTTGAAAAGTGACATTTGTTTGAAACATGTATCTACTAATGATCAATTAGCTGATATTTTTACAAAGCCTCTTAAAGAAGAAGTGTTTGTGAACATAAAATTGAGGCTTGGTATGTGTGATTTAAATTCTATTGGTTGATTGATCTTTTATGCATACTTTAGCACAACAAAATGGTCAAAATATTAGGCAGATATGCAATTCCATCTGAGCATCAATCATCATGATCTACACTTTAACTAAAATGTGATCTATTTGGAGTTTAGCATCATTCCAGTCGACTAATTGGAGTTTAAGTCGACTAATGTTGAGGAATTACTCGAGTTATTCTGTTGCCTATTACAAATACTACAGTTATAGTCGACTAATAGTCTTCGACTAGTCGACTAATACACACATTTTTTTCAAACCAGTCGACTACTCCTTTTCGACCAGTCGACTAGTTTTAAGTCAGACAACCCCCACTATTAATTTTATTTTTATTAGTCGACTAATACCCTACCAGTCGACTATAAGTCATCTGGGTCTTCTTTAAAAATCATTTTTTCCTTAAATCTTCGAAAACACATTCTCTTCTACGTTTGAGATTTCTTCATGATGATGTTTCTCCACCATGATGGTTTTTGTATCTAGCCAAGACCGACATTTCATATTGTTTTCTTCTTATTGTTTGTTTTTTATTTGTGTTGGATTGCTACTTGCGACTATTTGTGTTTGATGGTTTGCTCCTCAATTAATGTGATTGCGATAATTTTTTTATCTTCATACTTGTGTTTCTTCTTCATACTGATGACTATTTGTGTTTCATCTATTTCATCTTGTTGGTTTGTATTGTTTGTTTTGATTATAACAAAAAGGGGGAGATAAATTGGAAATTGGAAATTTGTCTTTGCAATAATTTTTAGTTACTTGATTAAGGGGGAGTATGTTAAATTGAATCTATATTAATATTATGGCTTATACAAATTCTATGATTTTGTTTTTGAAAGGTTATTGAATTCAATGATTTACATGATTAAGGGGGAGACAATCTAACCAAAAAGACAAGGCATAAAAACTTGATCAATGTTTCTTTGTTTTCATTTCTTAAACAAATTTTAAATGTTTTGTCTTTATCAAAAAGGTGGAGATTGTTGGACCAATGGTGGTTGACAAATTAAATCCTTTTATGTTTTGATAATAATAAAATGTATAGAATTGGTTAAGAAACTATTTCAGGTATTTTGGGATTGATATTCAATAAAAGAATTGTGCAAATCAAGATAGCATTAATCTTTGATGGGCAAGAGATTAATCATTGTGGAATCAAGATGGAAATTACCTTTAAAATGCTAGAGATATTCAAAGATGAAGATTATGGGAAGATCTTGTTAAATCTATCCGTTGGAGTCATCACTAGTCGACTACAATGTGGCAAGTCGACTAATAATATTCAGATATGTAAGTGGGGCATGAAATAAGTCGACCAACTTCTTACAAGTTGACTATTAATCAAGTGAATAGGAGAACTTGTCGACTATCATCACATAAGTCGACTATTCGAAGAGCGAAGATGAAACTCGCATGAAAAATGTAAGAGTTAGTCGACTGATGCTTTGGAGACAAGCTGACTATAAGGTACTAGTCGACTATAACACCTCGACTAGTCTACTATCAGGTGTAGCTGAATAAAATTTGATGAGTCAATTGACTACAAATGGAAAGAAAATAATTTTGCAACGTCTATGAGCAATCAAGCAACGGCTAGTATACTTCTTCAATGGCTACAATCATCTTAGAGTCTGCAAATAAATTGAGGAACATCAAGGGATCGATTAGTGAAGTCCAAAAAACAAAAGCATACTACTATTGTTCTTAATGTGCTATCATTCTACCCTTAGCTTGGTCTTAATTCCATTCATCTGTATTGAGAGTTATTATCTTCAAATTTTCTATCATTGCTACTGTGAGTTGAGTGATTAGAGAAAAATCACTTGTGAGGTAGGATTTGTGCCAGAAAACAAATCAATTGTAAGGGTTGTTTGAGCCAGAAATCAAGAGGTGTTGTAAAAGTTCACACTGAACTAAAAAGTGTGTAGTAAAGTGGTTTGCCAAATCCTAAGTGGGAGCTTAGGTAGAGGATGTAGGTCTTAGCACCGAACCTCTATAAAAACAATGTTTGCTCTTCTTCCCTACTCCTTGCATTTAAATTTGTTTAAATTGTTTTGTGTGAATTAACTTCTGATTTTTGTAGAACTTTACGAAAAGGTTCAAAGATCTATTCAACCCCCCTTCTAGATCGTTTACAATTATTAGTATTAGTATTAGTGTTAGTATCCGCCATTCCTTTTGTTTTCATACTAGTATTCTTTGTGCCTTACTGAGGCTCCTTTCGGTTGGCTAATTATTTATTTTTATCTTAATTCTATTTTATTACTATTTAATTATTTATTGATTTTTTATTATTATATTTTTTATTTTTTTATTATTTTTTAGTATTTTATTATTTTATTGTTATTTATTATTGTTGTTATTATTGTTATTATCAGCATTTTTCAGACTTCTTAGGATAGTACTTACAGGAAGCGTGAAAGACGCGAGGTAGGAGGGATGCCTTTAAATCACACAGATGGAATCAGTGCAAGTGATTCGGTGCGTGCAGCATGCAGGAATAAAGAAGGAGATGACTTAAAAAGAATAGGCTCTTGGAATATTGGAACCCTCACGAGAAAGTCCTTGGAATTAGTAAAGATTTTAGACTAGTATAGGATATAAATAGCTTGCATTCAGGAGACGAAGTAGGTAGGAGCTAAGGCAAAGGAGATAGGGGGATTCAAACTATGGTACTCGGGAAGTACGCGGAAGCAAAATGGGATAGGTATCTTAGTGGTCAAGGAACTTATAAACTGAGTGATGGGGATCACAAGGGTCAATGATAGGATTATGGTGGCAAAAATTGTTTTTAGCAATATGGTTCTCAATGTAATATGTACTTAAGCACCTCAAGCTAGTTCAGACGTACAACAAAAATGTCTATTCTGGGAGGCGCTAGATCCGGTGCTTTTACAAATCTCTAATATTGAGTAGATTATCCTAGGAGGTAATTTTAATGGGCATTTAGGGGCTATTTCAGACGGATACATAGGAACTCATGGGGGCTTCGGCTACGGCATTAGAAATGATAGTAGGAATCCTTTATTGGACATGGCCTTAGCATATGAGTTAGTAATAGCAAATTCCTTATTTAAGAAAAACGAAGCACACTTGGTGACGTTTCAGAGTAGCACGACTAAGATGCAAATTGATTATCTCCTTGTCAAGAAAAGAGCCAGGTCATGGTGTAAGGATTGCAAAGTTCTTCCGGCTACATGCCTATCAATCCAACAAAAATTGTTAAATTTAGATCTAGGAATTAAGGGATGGAGGTCGCAACAATTTACTAATCAATGTCGTAAAATTAGATGGTGGAAGCTCAAAAGGGAAATGGTGGAACAATTTAAGACTCAAATTCAGTATAATACAATATGGTTTGTGGGTGGGGATGCGAATCGGATGTGGGAGGGAGTAGCCCCCATAGTGAGAGAATCTGCCATAAAACTCCTAGGTGTATCCAAAGGCGAGGGGCAAGCGAATGGAACACTGGTGGTGGTCGAACGAGGTTCAGGGGATGGTAAAGACAAAAAAGAAAGCTTTTAAAGATCTTTTAGCAAGTACAACAGAGGAGGAGCGGGAAATTAATAGAGTAAGGTATAGACTGGCAAAATAGAAGGCAAAGAAGAAAATTTCAGTGGCTAAAGGAAAAGCATATGAGACTATGTACAGAGATTTGGATACAGTTAAGGGAGCATAAAAATTTTTGAAGCTAACACGTGATAGGGCACGTAAGACAAAGGATTTCAACCAAGTCAATTATATACATGATGAAGCAGTACTTACAGAGGCTCAAGCCATCAAGAGGAGATGACAGAGATACTTTTATGGCCTGTAGAACGAAGGTATAATGGTCAACATAGAGTTAGGTGAACCCTCCGTGTCGGAGCATGCTCTTAACAGGTCCTCATGTAGAATGGTCACAAGGAGAGAAATTACAAAGGTTTTGAGGAGGATGGCGAGTAGAAGAGTTGTAGGGCTGGATGAGATCCCTATACAGGTATGGAAGAGAATAGAAGTTGCTGGTATTAAGTGGTTAGTTCAGCTCTTTAATGTGATCCTCGAGTCAGCCAAAATGCCTTATGAATGGAGATTGAGTAGGTTGATCCCCTTATACAAGGCCAAGGGGGACATCCAACAATGTCACAACTATAGAGGCATGAAATTACTAAATTACACCATAAAGCTGCGGGAGAAGGTAATTAGAAAGAGAATTCGAGGAACTATTAATATATCGACCTAACGATTTGGATTTATGCCTGGTAGATCCACGATAGAAGCAATACACCTATTCCGTAGACTAATAGAATGCTACAGGGAACAAAAACGGGATTTGCATATAGTTTTTATTGATTTGGAGAAGGCGTATGACAGGGTTCCTAAGGAACTCTTATGGAGGTGTTTGGAGGCAAAGGGCATTCATATGACTTATATCAGTGTAATTAGGGATATGTACGAAGGAGCATTGGCTAGCGTAAGGATGATAGAAGGAGACATGAAAGCATTTTCTATTGGTGTGGGACTACATCAAAGCTCCAACTTAAGCCCTTTGTTGTTCACATTAGTGTCAGATGAACTTACCAAACATATTCAAGGAGAGGTACCTTCATGTATGTTATTTGCTGACGATATTGTCCTGATGGATGAGACCAAAGAAAGGGTCAATTTCAAGTTAGAATGTTGGAGAGAAACTTTAGAATCGAGATTTTTTAAATGAGCAGGACTAAGACGGAGTATCTAGAATGCAACTTTTTCAGGAAGCCAGATGGTATACGAGGCGGCGTAACAATTGGTACGGATGTCATATAACAGAAATTGAGTCTTAAATACCTCAGGTCCTTCACTCAGAGAGATGGTAATATCAATACCGATATAGTACATCGTATTAGATCTAGGTGGGTCAAATGGCGAAGTGCATAGGTGGTCTTATGTGATAAAAAGATTCCTTTAAAACTCAAAGGGAAGTTTTATAAAATGGTGATTTGGCTAACCATGTTATATGGAGCAGAATGTTGGCCTATCAAATGTGGACATACAAGATAGTTGTTGGTAGTAGAAATGCTTATGCTTAGGTGGATGTGTGCATTACCAAAAGAGATTAGGTACTGAATCGTGTGGTGAGAGATAGACTAAAGGTAGTTAGTGTTGCCGACAAGTTGAGAGAGACCAGCCTTAGGTGATTTGGCCATATGCGCAGGAGGTCCTCTGATGCTCCAATATGACGCTGTGAGAAAATAACCCTTAGTGACTATAAGAGGAGAAAAGGGAGGCCTTACAAGAACTTGAGGGAAGTGATCAAGAAAGATATGTAAGAGTTGGCAATTACTGAGGTAGTGGCTAGAAGTAGAAAAGTCTGGGGTGAGTGGATAAGAGTAAAGGACACTCTTTAAAGTTCACCAATATAGTTGACTTAGTTATTAGGAGATGTATACTTCAAGGCTCGCGCTATGTAGTTATCATGTAGGAAGTACAATCCAATGTCATTTCTGTCTTTTCTAATTATAGGTACTAGGCAAGGCTTTCGGGCCTACAACTTGAATTTTTAGGACAAGTGTATGGGGAAACAGCTCGCAAGGATGTATAAAATTGCAGGATTTGTCATGCATTTAGCGTTTCACGCAAGGACTCCTAGCTTAACTAGAGACCAGAAGAGCTGGAAGAGTTGGACTCTGCAGCTTATTAGGTACTAGCAGATTTGGACACCATATCAGGTATATCCTTTGGTTATATTTTATTTTTATTTATTTATGTATTTATTGTAATTTTATTTACTACTCTTTAACCTGCATCATTCTTTTATTGTCTCATTTGTATGTGGATCTCTCAGAAATGACCTTTCTACTATATAGGGGTAAGGCTACGTACTATCAAACCTTCCAAGACCCTATTTCATTTCTGAATTTCAGACTGGGTGTGACGATGATGATGATACTAAGGACTAACGGGATGAATGACCATGAAATCCATCCCATTAATCCATTTAATTTGACAGTTGGATTCTTCCCTTCTGGTCATGCCTCTGAATTAAATGGTCACAATCGTCATTCATGCTCCACTGCATTTCGTGACTCATCCATGAAAAACAACTACGTTTTAGCTTCATATATGCTCATGGATGTGACATCTTAGGTCACACCCATGAGACATTTTTAAATTTATGATCTCTTCTTCTTCTTCTTTTGTTTAGCTAACTAATAAGTGATATGTATTACAACTGTAAGTCAATTCTACAACAACTAAAAACAAAATTATAAGAATCAAAGTTGAAATTTTTATTTTAATGTAATTTAATATAAATGCCTCTCTCATGCGTAAGGCGCACCTTCGTGTGTGTGTGTGTATATATATATATATATATATATATATAACTCAATTAACTAAACTTAAATTAAGAAAAATTATTTAAAATTTCTTAATTAAAATAATAAAAATGTTTATTTTAAATTTCTTAGTCACGGTTTAACTATTAATAATTAATTTAAATTAACATAGAAAATATTATTTAAAGTTTGTTTAAAAGTTCTTACTCATGGGTGTACCGTGACTTTAAAATTGTCATGCCTATGACTTAAATGGTCTGAGTCATGACTCCTGCGATTTTAAATATGGCTTCTCTTGCTACTGTCCACTAAGCAGACTCACGGACATGAATAGATTATTAATTAATTGATAAATAAAATAAAATAAAAATATTTAATTATTATCCATTATTATATACTAATATTATGTCACATATATAGCGTATATATAATTTATATATATATAACTTGTCATGCCTATGACTTAATAGTCATTGGTGACTCATGCACGGTTATAACTTCTTAAGCCATAACCGTGCATGTTAAATAATTTTTAATTATTTTTTTAAAATATACTTCTTAATTTAAAATCTTTTGATGAATTATATAAATCAAGGAAGATTGATCCGGTGGCAGCTCGAATTAAATCAATATCAATTTGATATACATTATATAAAATCCTCTAACAATTTTCTTGCAGATATATTAACTAGGGAATGGAAGCAGCTATAACCAATTTGGAAGATGCATTAGCTCAACGAGAAGCAGATTTAATTAATCAACAGCAACTCATTGGAACTATTACACAAGATATCAACCAATTGAAAACAACTATTCAAGTATTGAAACAAAACCTCAAAACAGAACCTATCACTCCAAATGCAAGCCATCCTACACCTACACTAAATACCTCTATATCCACTCCTATACCCATCACTCCTCAACAAATAACCCAAGCACAAACAGTCACGCATGTACCTCAAAAACAAGTAAATGAAGCATAATAAAAAGCCCATGTTATTTATAATGGTCCCATAGTTGGAATTTACGATGCATGGCACAAAGTCGCTGCACACCTCATTGGACATGCAGGCATTATACACAAAAGTTTTGCAACCAAAGCCGAAGCAGAAAAATCTTTAGCTGAATATAAGCAACAACATCCAAATTTGCGATCACAATATTCTCAGGTATTAAAATCACCACCTCCATCTCCATCCACTTCAAAAATGCAAGTTTTGGGTAAACCAATCAATTTAGACAGAATCAACGCAATTCCATCCAAGATTATTCAAAATGAAGCAAAAAGATTGACCTCAAAAATGTTCGTTGAATGCTTCCAAAACATTAATGCATGGACTGAAGCACACAAAGTCTTTCATTACTACCCACAAAATAGAGGTAGGTTTGGACCGAAGGCAATAGTTTTACCTGAAGCCGACCCATTGACTACATATTTACTCTTTCAAAGTGGATTAATCTATACACTCATCAACACTTAGATTCTTTATGAGTTCCCTCTTGGATTTACACAAGCAGTGAAGAACTACAAGGATAGATTTGCTAAAAATCGAGAAATCTACATCAAGATCTGGAGTAGCCAGACTGTCTTCAAAGCACAAGATACAATCAAAGATGCAGATATTGTGCTATCTCAAATAGCATTTATCACAATCAGAATCAGCAATGGAATATATCCTCTCATTGATACACCTCCTAATCATCCAATAGCTTGGGAATTGATTAATCAGTTTAATCTCAACTGCATGGAAGGAGTTTATTTACAAGCACTACGAATTGATTCTGAACCTATGATAAAAATCA
This sequence comes from Erythroxylum novogranatense, assembly GCA_029891385.1. Taxonomy (NCBI): domain Eukaryota; kingdom Viridiplantae; phylum Streptophyta; class Magnoliopsida; order Malpighiales; family Erythroxylaceae; genus Erythroxylum; species Erythroxylum novogranatense. Next base: position 39,658,833 of record CM057229.1, on the reverse strand, counting down.
ATTACAAGGGATTTAATATGTTGATGATCTCTCTATATAAACAGGCCATACAGCCCGATGCACTACAATTGGTCAAACAATTCATGAGCCCATTTAACAATCTTGAAGGAATATTTGCAGATCTTAATCCTACATGGAAGCAGGCTATCTGTAAACAAATGCAAGGCTATAAAGATCACCAATGCAACTACTGTCCCTCCACCTCACACATTACAAAGCACGAGACGGACTCAATTGAAGCAATAATCGAGGAATAAAGCAAGGAATCTACTTTTTATTGACATTGATGCAATGTAGACCTTTATCGGTCAAAAAAACAGAAGAATCTGTTTTCCCTTTGTTCTTCAATTCATAAAATAGAATCATTAGAAACAGTTGAAAGGAATATAAACAATTAGTTAGAAGAAATTACACAATTAGTACAACAATTAACTCTTCATTCCAATGAATCTATAAATCAAATAACTGATAAAGATGAAAGCCTCAACAAAAGCAACCTTTAATAATTTCAAGACCATGGAAAACTCAACTTTAGAAGATTCTTAAATTAATAAAATAGAATCATTAGAAACAGTTGAAAGGAATATAAACAATCAGTTAGAAGAAATTACATAATTAGTACAACAATTAACTCTTCATGAATTTATAAATCATATAACTGATAAAGATGAAAGTATTCATGCGTACGAATCAGATGAAGATATTTATGTAGAAGAAGAACAACTAGAAAGCAATAAAACTAGAGAATTACCTAAAGGTACACAACATGTAAAAAGAGAACATGTAAGCGGAGATAAAAGAAAAAACGCTAATCAAGATCAAGACTCATACACATGGAATTAAACATCTGATGATTTTCTTAATAGACAAGGGTATTATAAAAAGGGATCTAAAGTATGGAAATATCCCACCGAATACACACAAAAACACATAATAGTAGGATCAGAAAATACACTTAATATTGATTGTGTTACAAATTCGGAAGACATGATTCTCAATTGGTCAAATAAAATACAGTTATTATTACAAATTGAAAAACCTTTTGGAGATGTTATAAACAAAAATTCCCTTTGGAATTTTATTTCATATAAAACATCAGGAATAGTACAACGACTTTTATTAGATAATGAAGAATATTTAAAAATACAACCCATTATAGAGAAGCAACTAATGACAAGACAACCTTTCATGCTATAGCAATTGAAATATTCAAATAATTTATTCGAGAAGATTTAATATATCATAGACAAACCATTGCAAATGCAGATAGAATAATTGCCCTTTGGCATCTTAATAACATTCAAATATATGATCTTTGTTATTTAGGTCATTATATATGCAAATTTAAAAACACTATTATAATTTATCATGAGATGAACAAGAAATCTATACACATATATTTATACAAAATTACCCTTTCCTTTTAATCAAAAAGTTGAAGAAAGATTTCAAGAAAAATAGGTGAATCAAAATAGCTATTAATCTAGGCGGAGCTATACATACTACACAAGAACTTTTAGTTGAACAATATTTAAATATTCAACGAAGAAAAATTTTAAAACATAAAACATTACAATTATGTTGTTCAAAAAATGCAGAAGCCCCACAACATTATGGTTGTAAAAAAGATAAGACATCAAAATCCAGAATTCATAAATATAGATTTAAACCATCAAGAAAATACAAATGGAGAAGATATCCAACTCACTATTATAAAAGAAGACCTTTTAGACCCTATAAAAAGCATTTTAGAAGAAGGAATTATAGACAATTCAAACCAAAAAGAAAAGATTGTCCACAACGGAAGAAAACTTGTTGTTGCTGGCTATGCAAAGAAGAAGGACATTATGCAGATGAATGTCCTAAACGAAAAAAATCCAAAATTTCAAGAAAAAGTACGTATATTAAATGTAGCTTTCACAAAAGAATTAGAACCTATAGAATCAGAATACAATACAGATTCAACAATTTCTTCAATCTATCAATATGAATCTTATAAAACAAATTCTGAATCCTCAAGTGAATCTCAACACAACATTTATTCAAGTGAAAATTCATAATGAAAAAATAAATGCATATATAGATACAGGAGCTACAATATGTACCGCTTCCAAAAATTATTATCTAATTGGAAAAATAGTTAAACCTTTACAAATAAGAATTACAGATGGAAGTTTTAAATCTATATGGTATGTAAGCTATTATAATAACATTATTATAGAAATTATACATTTTCAAGTACCTTCATATATCAACAAGAGTCGGGTTTCTTTGTTAATTTTGGAAATAATTTTCTTAATTTATATAATCCTTTTGTTAATATTTACATTATATTACTCTCGAACACCTATAATTAAATCGTTGAATCAAAATCAATCATTTTAAAAATACCAATTTATCATACCATTTATTATCAGCAATTACAACAACTTACATCGCAACTTGACTCACTTCAATTTTATCTTCTGAATAATATGACTATTCAGTTAGAGATTGAAACACTTTTAGACACTGTTTGTAGTGATAACCCCTTAGATCCTATAAAAAATCACAACAACCAAATTATAGAAATTAAACTTAAAGATCCAACACAAGAACTAAACATTTGCAATAATATACCCTATTCTCAAATTGTTGTTCAAGAATTTATCAATGAATGTGCAGATTTACTTACAAAAAATTTAATCACCCCTAGTACTAGTAAACATTCAGCACCTGCATTTTATGTCAATAATTCTGTAGAACAAAAACGTGGAAAACGTAGAATGGTCATAAATTATAAAAAGATGAATGAAGCTATTATAGGAGATGCATATAAATTACCTCGAAAAGATTATATAATCAATAAATTAAAAGAACATACTTGGTTTACAACTCTAGATGCAAAATCAGGTTACTGGCAATTACGATTACATGAAAACACAAAACCATTAAATACTTTTACTTGTCCACCTCAAAAGCATTATCAATGGAATGTTTTACCATTTGGATTAAAGCAAGCACCAAGTATTTATCAAAGATTTATGGATAATAATCTCGAAGGATTATAAGAATTTACTTTTGTTTATATAGATGATATTATTATTTATTCAAATAACGATAAATTAGATCATTTAAAAAAGGTTGAGACAGTTCTTCAAAGATGTAGCGAGAAAGGATTAATTTTAATTAAGAGAAAAGCTAGAATTGCACAACAGAATCTAGAATATTTAGGCATTGAATTTCATAATGGATATTTAAAATTACAACCCAATATTTTAACAAAAATACAAAACTTTCCTGATCAATTAACAAGTAGGACTCAAGTACATCAATTTTTAGGTATTTTAAATTATATCTCAGACCAAGGTTTCTTTCGTGATTTAGCAAAGGAAAGAAAAATTTTGCAACTCAAATGCAGTACAAAAACGCAATGGACTTGGGATAATGCAGATACCAAAGCTGTGAGGAAACTCAAAGCATTATGCAAACAATTACTTTCTTTATATAACTATCTTCCTAATGATGCACTTAAAGTTCAGATTGATGCAAGCATTGATACATGGGTCGATTGCCTTTTGGCAAAAGCCCCTCATCAAAAGAAATATTATTTATGCAAATATATAAATGGGACTTTCAATCCCACATAATGCAAATATCCTATGTACGAGAAAGAAACGCTGGCTTGTCTCAAAACATTGAGAAAGTGGCGAATTAATCTATTACCTATTACATTTACTGTTCAAACAGATTCAAAATATTTATGTGGTTTTCTCAAATATAATATTCGAGCCAATTATAATCAAGGAAGATTGATCCGGTGGCAGCTCGAATTAAATCAATATCAATTTGATATACAATATATAAACTCCTCTGGCAATTTTCTTGCAGATATTGTGCTATCTCGAATAGCATTTATCACAATCGGAATTAGCAATGGAACATATCCGCTCATTGATACACCTCCTAATCATCCATTAGATTGGGAACTGATTAATCAGCTTAATCTCAACCACATGGAAGGAGTTTATTTACGAGCACTACGAATTGATACCAAATCTATGATTCAAATCAATTACAAGGGATTTAATCTATTGATGATCTCTCTATATAAACAAGCCATACAACCTGATGCACTACAATTGGTCAAACAATTCATGAGCCCATTTAACAATCTTGATGGAATATTTACAGATCTTAATCCTACATGGAAGCAAGCTATTTGTAAACAAATGCAAGGCTATAAAGATGACCAATGCAACTATTGTCCCTCCACCTTGTACCAAAAGGTGGAATCAGTCACCCCAGCTGTCCTCACACTCAGGTCCGACCAGATAGTGAGAGGGTAAATCATAATTTTTGTCTCGGTCGACCGCCTAGCAGGGCGGCCCTTTCATTTTTGCTACTGGGAATCGAACCCAGGTCCTTGTACCAATTTTTCCTGCTAGATTGGCAACTGAGGCAACCCTGTGCGTTACACGTTACACCTCCACCTCACACGTTACAAAGCACAAGATGGACTCAATTGAAGCAATAATCAAGGAATAAAGCAAGGAATCTACCTTTTATTGACATTGACGCAATGTAGACCTTTGTCGGTAAAAAAGGCAGAAGAATCTGCTGTCCCTTTATCGTTTCTATACATTATTAGCTTTACTATTAGCTTTTATTTTTCCTTTTGTTTTTATCTTTTATTTTTGTAAAAACTGTCGACCATCTTGTTTGATGTTTTCTTCCTTTCAGTTCCTATATAATGCAACTAAGAGAGCCTTCAGAGCTCACGACTAAATAAACTTCTCTTTCTCTCATACTCTTTTCTCTCCCAACTGTTATTAGCCTAAGGTTTGGCGTCCAACTTCAAGGGAAACAAAATCAAGTATGAAATTTAAGATTGGTCTCTAGCCGTCATCATTATAATTCTGTTTAGATTAAATATTCATTCATGGACGAATATCCTTATATTTCTTACTTTCAATATAAACAACTTTTAAAACAATTAATCAACGAATCATATAGCAAAGATGACTATTATAATCTAAGAATTGAAGAACACACTCTTTTTATCAAACACACACCAGTTACTCCCTTTAATCAGTATGAAATTTCAGACAGATTTTATTTCATTTATCATTTTCAGTGTTTAAGGGAATATAACAAGAAACAATGACAAGAATATCGTAACAAACTTAACAATTTGATGGACTAATTACTTTTCTTCAAGTTATTTTAATCGAAAACGATATTTGAATAATGCAATCCAAGAGACATATAATAGAGAAGAAGAGTTAGATGAATTACTCATTAAGTATCATGCACAAATTAAAAGAGCTCATAACAGTATGGATGTAAGAAAGTACAGACAAATGTATGAAACTGCTACTTTGATTCAAATGACAAATACTTTGAAACAAGTAATTAGAGATTCTAGAAAGTTTTATGAAAAGCATATTAAGAAACTTATTGATTAAGTTTCTACTGTATTCTCTTTTCTCAATAAACTTGCAGTTAGTAATTATGCATTATTTTGATCTCAAAGATCTTTTAAAATCTCAAATTAACAATAGTAGAAAAACTGTAGAAAATTATAAATATTGGATTAACAAACTTCAACTAAAATTGGAAAAAGCCATAGCAGATAATGATCAAACTCGAATGTTCCAAATTCATCGGAATTTACTAATCATGAAACATGTTTAATATAACAATAGACATGGTCGGGTCGACCGTGCTGGGCCCGGATCCAGTCAAGACGACCCATGGGCCGATTGGTCCATTCATCGAAGATCAGTCCTGCGCCTAAAGCCCATGCCCCCTTTCGGCCCATCGGTTGAAAAGAGTCTCCCATGCAAACACGTAAAGACCTAAACCTAACTGCAAAACCATATAAAAGGTATTATTCTCCCATAATCGAGGTACGGGATCATAACCTAATTTGTTTTCTCTACATTCATCGGTCCCACCTTCACCAGAAAACTCACTTGAGCGTCGGAGGGGCTAATCGGGACACAACCCCCGACGAGCCTTCCTTGTTTTGCAGGTATATTCACGTCGAGGAACCTAACTGCAAAACCATATAAAAGGTATTATTCTCCTATAATCGAGGTACGGGATCATAACCTAATTTGTTTTCTCTACATTCATCGGTCCCACCTTCACCAGAAAACTCACTTGAGCGTCGGAGGGGCTAATCGGGACACAACCCCCGACGAGCCTTCCTTGTTTTGCAGGTATATTCACGTCGAGGAACAACGCAGAAGGTTGCCAACTCATGGATCCAAACGGAAACGCACCGTTCAGCCTGAATCCGGCAGAACCAATTGGCGCCCACCGTGGGGCTCGAACCCACGACCACAAGGTTAAGAGCCTTGTGCAACTCCTTTACTATCAGCCCGTCTTTCCGTTCCCTTGTTGTAATCTCTTCAACATACCTTAACCTCGACACCGCCGTCACCTCAGCCATAACCTCCGACGACCTCCCGTCAACAGAATCACTTGGAGAAACCCCACTCTGAGAACCGCTAGATGACATGCTTTCTAAGAGGAATTTAGAAGAGGAGAATGAAGGAAGGGGACGTACCTATTTAATGGTAGGGAATCGGAAATTTGAGCGACGCCGAAGACAACTTCCGAGAATGAGAATAGGGAAAAAATAGAGGAAAGCAAGAAGATGGCAAGAACAAAATGAGTGCGAAGAAAAGCAAATCGTCCGCCTACTCCAAACATTTATAGGGAAAACTCTCGAATTAGGATCCAACCAAAGCTCGACACGTGGAGAGAATCCGAGCTACTCTTGGACACGCGGCACGATCTGGACGGAGACAAATTAGGGTTAATCGAAATCCGAACGGGCGCGAACAGTTGAAAGGACGTGCGGGACAGCTGGGTAACAGCTACAAAGATGATACGTTTCAGATTCTGAAAGCTGTCAGACGGCGTGCGCCGTCAAATAATAAATGCCTCAAATGCCTTCACGCGCCCGCTAATGGAGACAACTAGTCGGCACCCGACCAATTGAAACTACCCGGGCCGTCCCATGGCCGGGCTATAACAGCATTGCCCGACCGACCGATCATTCCATTTAGCTGACCAACAGACGAGCTATGTCTCAAGGCTCAACCGATCGTCCCAACCCCGAGTCGTCCTATGACCGAGCTATAAAACCTCTGCATACTCCTCCGACCCTTCTCTTCGCTCAGACTCGAGGAGTAGGGGGCTTATGGTCGGGTTGACCGTGCTGAGCCCGGATCCAGTCAAGACGACTCATGGGCCGATCGGTCCATTCATCGAAGATCAATCCTGCGCCTAAAGCCCATGTCCCCTTTCGGCCCATCGGTTAAAAAGAGTCTCCCATGCAAACACGTAAAGACCTAAACCTAACTGCAAAATCATATAAAAGGTATTATTCTCCCATAATCGAGGTACGGGATCATAACCTAATTTGTTTTCTCTACATTCATCGGTCCCACCTTCACCAGAAAACTCACTTGAGTGTTGGAGGGGCTAATCGGGACACAACCCCCGACGAGCCTTCCTTGTTTTGCAGGTATATTCACATCGAGGAACAACGCAGAAGGTTGCCAACTCATGGATCCAAACGGCAACGCACCGATCAGCCTGAATCCGGCAGAACCAAGACAAAATCTAAAATACAATTTGAAAGAAATTTCAAAACTAATTTGTTAAATGGAAGATTAATATATTCGAAGAATTGGTGAAGGAATATATATTACTGAATTAGTGGACCTAGAAATAAAATTAAAGAAATAAAATGAAATTTAGATAGTTACATTGATATGATACATGAAGATATGGAATATGATCAAAATAATATAGAAAATATAAGAGAATGCGAATGCAAGCTTGAACTTATCATTCATATCGTCAAAAATTAAATCAATTTATTAAACGAGATTTCTGAAATAATTGATAATTACCTCATCTTGATATCATGATTCAATTATCGCCTTTCCTTAAGTTTATTTCTCGTTGTATTCAAGTTATACTTCCTTTTATTCATTTCCTTAATTTTCTCATTTCTTTACTCATCTTTTATTTAGTTGCTTGTACAATTGCATTTCCTTCTTTTCAATTAAATGATTATTTTTCTCCTATGATAGATATGGATTTACACCTCTTATGTTTCAACATCTTTTAGATAAATTATTTGATCCTCATATAGATTATCATAATTTAGAATAATCATTGAAATAAATTAGCTAATAAATAGACATGTCTTCTCATTATTATCATTATTATCATTGTTCTATCATCAACTATCTAATTGTTGTATTTTTCAACAATTAGAAACACATATAGAAGACTTAGAATATATGAAACACCATCATTTTATAAATATGCAATATTGGACAAATCAGTATAATTACCCTCGAACTTTGATCTCTAATCTTGAATCTTTACAACCTGTACAAGACGAATTAGCCTTAAATAGACAATTTCATCAATGTTATACAGAACAATTAAACCATTATGAAAAACTCCTTTTAGATCATAAAATACACAACCCTTGGCATCAATAAAGATGACTAAACAACAACAGGATATTTTGGATGTAGACAACTTAGAATTACACGAAGCAGCAGGCACCTTTCATATAAATACTCTTTTATCTAATGATAAATTAAAACAAATAGCTAAAACACAATTAAATTTAAAAGCCGGACAAGATATTCATAAAACGTCAATATTTAATAAACTTATTAATCGTCAAAATATTATTTATTTTGAAAAATTGTTCATGAAACTTCTATCGAATAGATCAATATAATAGATATATTCAGATAATTCTTATTGATCAAGAACAAATTTCTAAACAATTACAAACAATCCCTATCGGCAAAAGAATTAAAATAGGATATATACATCTCTCAACCATTCAAATATTATTAAAATCTACATTTCAAGAAGGAATTGATTCCCCAGTAAGAATGGCTATTCTTGATGAAAGAATGACAAATTTGAATGATCCAAGTATAGGCATAATGAATGAAAATTTAGCTTATAGTAAGATAAAGTTTAACACACGCTTAAAAATAGGACTCCTTTAAAATAAAAAATTTAGAAGATGCTATAATAATTGCATATAAATTTTATAACGAAAATTCAATGACTTCAGTCAATATCCTTTTCTATTACTTATCAAATTAATTATATTTTAACAAATTCTCATCATAGTGTTGAATTTAAAAATAGAAAATATATATATATATATTGATCAACTTTTTAATGATGTTGTAAAAGTAGGAACTAATTTTAAAACAAAACTAAGAACTCTGCCTCCTATACAATATCCTATTAATAAAAGACATTCTTTTCAGATATTTCATCTTCAATTATAACCTCCCTTTAACTAGATCTCATTCTTAAAAATAGAAAGACCTCTTCGATTCTATGAACTTGAACAACCCAAAATACAAATAACAAATTCTATTATAGCAAGCTCATCCGCAATAGAAACATCTAACAAAATAGATAAACTTCAAAATCAAATTTCTGAATTAACCATTTATTTGAAACAGACATTATGAGTATTAGTCAAGAGATACATGACATAAAAGAACAATATATACAAATAGAAGATCAAATAATCATTATTTTATTTTAATACAATAACTAGAAATTTAATAATAATAAGGAATTTAACAATAATAATAATAATAAATGTAATTAATAAATTCAATAATAAAAGAATAAAATTAATACTAATGACGAATATAATAATAATAATCATCATCATCATCATTATCATCATCATCATCATCAATAAATAAATTCAAAATTATAACACATCGAATAATTTTATTTACCAATAATAAGTGCATATACTCAAGTACAAAAGTAATAATACTAAAATAAATCATAATAACAATAATTAAATTAATAAGAATAGTAAATTTAATAATAAGAAGAATAAAATTAAAAATAATAAGAAATTTTATAATAATAATAGAAATAAAGATATATGCATTTAATCATAATAAGGATTTTATAATTATAATAATACTAATATTAATGATACATATAATAAAAATATTTAAGATTTATAATAATAAGTATATAAACTAAAGTTGGAAAATAATAATAATAATTAAAAATTATAAAAATAATTTAAGTAATCGAATAACAAAGTTAATAATAATAAGAAGAAAATGCTAATTTTAACAAATTTCAAAATAATAATAGAAATTAAAAGAATTAATAAATTTATTTATCATAATAATAATATTAATATTAATATTAATATTAATAAATGTAATATCAATAAGGAGTTTAATAATAATAATAATAATAATAATAATAATAATAATAATAATAATAATAATAATAATAAATATAATAAAGAGTCAGCAAAAAATTCATAATAATTAGAAGAAATTTAATAATAATAATATGTAACAGTTATTATAATAATGGAAATAAATTGAATTAATAAGATATTAGAATAATAATAATAATAATAATAATAATAATAATAATAATAATAATAATAATAATAATAATAATAATAATAATAATGAGAAGGATAAAATATTATTAATAGAAATAAATTAACGCAAACAAAATTAAATAATGATAAGAAATATAATCATAATAATATAAATAAATAAATGAAATAATAAAAGAAATTTAATATAATAACACTACTAATTATAATAATAAAAACAAAGCCAAAAAAGGGAGTCATCAGTCATCTCTCGATCGTGATCGCGAGACTGTGGGAGGATTGATAGTCTCACGATCGCGAGACGTCGCGATCGCGAAACTGGTCAATTTCTGTCATTCTCTCGCGATCGTGAGGTCTCTTATTCTTCCTCTTCTATACAAACAGGTCAAATTATTATTGCTAATTCCTTCTAATTTATTAATTATTTTAAGAACTGTGATAATTTTACCTAATTTTATATTCATTATTTTTCTTCACCATTATATTATTATTAAAAATTATTATGATTCTATAATAATAATAAATGTAATAAATTCAATAATAAAAACAATAAAATTAATACTAGTGAGGAATTTAAAATTATTATAATAATAACGATGATAACAATTAATAAATAAATAATATAAAACATCAAAATAATTTAATTTAACAATAATAATAAGTACATATACTCAAGTAGAAAATTACTAATACTAAAAATAAATCATAATAACAATAATTAAATTAATAAGAAAAGTAAATTTAATAATAATAAGGGATTTTATAATTAGAATAATACTAATATTAATTATAAATATAATAAAATATAATATTTATAATAATAAATCTATAAACTAAAGTCGGAAAATAATAATAATAATAAAACATTAAAAGAATAATTTAACTAATCGAATAACACAGTCAATAATAATAAGAAGAAAATTACTAATTATTACAAATTTCATAATAATAATATAAATTAAGAGAATTAATAAATTTATTTATCATAACGCTACCACTACTAATAATAATAATAATAATAATAATAATAAATGTAATATCAATAAGGAATTTAATACTAATAATAATAAATACTCAGAAAAATTTAATAATAATCAGAAGAAATTTAACAATAATTTGTAACAATTATTATAATAATGGAAATAAAACTAATTAATAAACTATAATAATAATAATAAATAATAAATAATACATAAATAAATACAGTTAATAATAATAACGAATTTAATATGTTATGAATAATAATAAATATTTTAATAAAAGAATACATTTATTAATAATAAGTAATATACTAAAGTACAAAATTAATCATAATAATCACATTAATAAAATAATTAAGATTTATAAATTTAAAAATAATAAGAAGGAAATTAATCATAAGAAAGAATTTTATATTATTAATATAAATAAATTAAAGCAAACAAACTTAACTAATGATAAGGAATATAATCATAATAATGAAAATAAATCCATTAAATAATAAAAAGGAATTTAAAAATAAAAATACTTCTAATTATAATAGTAAAATACAAAAAGGAAAAGGAAGTCATCAGCTAGTCTCGCGATCGCGAAGCGAGACTGTGTGAGAATCGACAGTCTTGTCGCGATCGCAAGCCTAACCAATTTCTCGCGCTCTCGAGATCGCCTATCCTCCTCCCCTTATTCTTCTTCTTTTATTTAGTTATTATTATTATAAATTATATTATTATTAATAATTTTATGTTTCTTTAATTATTCTTATTGATTTAATTGTTTAAAATTTTGATACTTATCAATTTTCTACTTACTATTATTCTTATTATTGTTTAATTATTTAGTTATTGATTATATTAAATAATATGATTAAATTCCTCATTATTATTAATTTTGTTCTTGATAATAATAAGGAAAAATTATATGCTTATTTTCCTAATTCCTTATAATCAGTTTTAATTTAAAAATTATTTAAGAATTATTATTATTTTCTAATTTTATATCCGTTATTATTATTATAAGTTATATTATAATAATTTATAATAGCGTTATGTTTATTTAATTATTCTTATTATTTTAATTGTTTTAAATTATGATAATTATAATTTCCTTATAATTTGTTATTTTAGAAATTATTTCAGGAATTATTATAAGTTGTGTTAATTTTATATTCCTTAATATTATTTAATATAAATTTTATATTCCTTAATATTATTTAATTATTTAGTTATTGGTTATATTAAATAATATGATTAAATTCCTCGTTATTATTAATTTTTTCTTGATAATAATAAGGAAAAATTATATGTTTATTTTTGCTAATTCCTTATAATCAGTTTTAATTTATAAATTATTTTAAAATTATTATTATTATTCTAATTTTATATTCGTTATTATTATTATAAATTATATTATAAAAATAATAACGTTGTGTTTCTTTAATTATTCTTATTATTTTAATTGTTTTCAATTATGATAATTATAATTTCCTTATAATTTGTTATTTTAAAAATTATTTAAGGAATTATTATAAAATGTGCTAATTTTATATTCCTTATTATTATTCACCATTATATTATTATTAATAATTAGTATGGTTCTTCAATTATTGTTATTAATTTAATTGTTTAAAATTTTGATAATTATAAATTTTCTGCTTACTATTATTTTTATTATTATTAAATTATTTATTTATTTATTATATTAAATAATATCATTAAATTCCATATTATTATTAATTTTGTTCTTAATAAAAATAAGGATAAAAATATTTGTTTATTTTGTTATCATCAAAATAAAAGAATTAAACACACAAACAAAAATTATTTGTCTTTTAGAATAAAGAAAATAAATAATGATGTATGTTTTTATTATAATAAATAAATTAAATTGAATTTATATAAAAGTTTTTTTGATAACGTTGTCCAATATTAAAAGTGGCTTTGGGTAAAAATCTGGCTTTGGCTTTGGCTAAAAAAGGCGTCAGTGGAAGGGATCCAAATTTTTTTTATACGAGTTCACGTGCGTACCAAAAGAAAGGCCTGAGACGAAGAAGGTGAACTCACTCATCGTGTGGCTTATTCACACCCACAGTAACCATGCAGCTTACCCGACCCAGAAGCTTTCACAGAGAAGACGCCATTCCAGATCTGGGTGAAAGCTCTTACTATAAACCCATGATGGTAGGGGGAGTTTAGTTGCAAGAAACAGTTGAGAAGCTCTTTTAAGTCTTATTTTGAGTATATTTCACTCTCCAATATCATTTGCAACATCGAGGGTTTTTGAAGTCCAGATAAGGATCGTAGGAGTCTTTCTCCACTGCAACGCTCTCACCTCCAACACCGTTCTTGGGGTGCTGTCATGGCCGGAGATAATGTGGTTACCGTCTCGTAGTCGGTGGCTGGAGATGGGTTGGTCTTTGATGAGGTTGAATAAGTGTTGTAGCAGTAGTAGAGATTAGTGTGATTTTGGTACGTGGGAGCTGCAGTTTTTGTTGAAAGTTTTGATGAGCTCACATTAGATATTTTTCTCCGTCCCGAACCTTATCTTTTATCATGACTACATAATTATCCATAACAAAAGAGGGTTTGTATTTTTTAACAGTTTTAGAGGATACTTTTGGCTTTGGGTTGAATATTTGTGAGAGTAGTAGTGGTTTCTTGCAACTTCCACAGCCTAAGTCCACTGGGACTCTGTTAAGGATGAGCTTTTTCTTGTTACTAGACATTGTTTTGATTTCTAGAGAAGTTGGGGTTTCGTTTGTAGGAAGTGATGAAGATCTTATCCTGAACACGGTTTCTCTAAACGGACAAGGAGCTGTCTCTTCGGGTTTCCAGTGAAACATTAACTGAAGTCTTGTAATGGGATAGATTTTTATTTATATGCACACCGAAACACAAAAAAACCCATGGGTGTGACATGTTCACACCCACGAGCATATTAATATTATTAATATATATTGAAAAAAATATATTAAATATTTCTTCACAGTTGAACAATCGTGCTTATGCACAATAGGGAAAAAGAGTTTATCATATATAGTTGCACGATCGTGCGTCAGGGAGAGTAATTAACTGATTAATTAATTATAATATATTTAATATATATATATGTAATTAATTAATTAAAACTAATTAATTAATTTTAATGTCGTTGATAATGATTAAAATATAATTAATTTATTAAAATATGATTTATTTATAAATTATTTATTTATTATTAACTTTTGTTCAATTATAATTATTATTAATTAAATATTAATTGTAACTTATTAGCCCATTCTAATAATAATTTTTTCTGGTGCCCTATCGGGTCCTAATGCTTTGGTTGATAGGATAAAGTAATTTTCGAATAAAAATTTAAATATACATTTCTTGTTTGGATCTAGTTAACTTATAATAATATTTTTAAATTCACAAATATATTCTTTTAAATAGCAAATATCACAAATTCTCATATTATTTAAATACCATAAAGCAGTTCTTCGTTCCTGTTTATATGAGGCTACATCTTTGTCAATAAATTCTTTATAAATTTCACTTAATATTATTTTAAAACGTGTACATTGTCGACAGTGGTTAAATAGGTAGTGATATTTTTATTCTTTTTCATTATCTAAAAAATCTAAAACCACTCTAGTTGTTTTATAAGTAATAAAATTCCGTAATAAATTTTTATTGTCTAATCCTTCAAATGGTTTTTCTATTTGAATTATTAATTATAACTTATTAGCCCATTCTAATAATAATTTTCTAGTGCACTAACACAATCTAAATTAAGAATTCCGTCGAGTCCTAATAGTATATGTTTTGGTATATACCCTGTAGGAAATCTTCTAATTTTACTTCCTTTGCCAAAAGCTACACTCTATTATGAAATCAAGAGATTATAATCACAAAGTAAATATCCATGTCGTAAGAAGAATTTTATTTAGGTTATTATACGGAGAAAATCCACATGAGGGAACTATTTTTCTTAGTAACAACCTGGAAAACACTAATAAATTATAATACCAACTTTCACATTATCACACCATTCCAAATTTATATTTCTTAATCTAATATGGTTTACAGTTTTGTGTCACCTGAGTCACCCTTTCGTTGTCACATTTAGGCAATATTCTAGGTATAGTTGAATCAATTTAGGGCTTTTTTTTAATTACTGTTAATATTTCCTAGCCCCCTTTCTTTTAATATCTCCATTTAGGAATTTCAAATTTTAAATTAATATTTTTTATCCCCAACCATCTCTACATTTTTTTTGTCATGCTATGATCCCTAACTTTGTGATAGAATGACAAAAGGCAATATCATATAATGTATTCATCACCGAATTTGTTTAGCTCAATAATGTAATGGCTAGTAAAAGTCGCACAATTTGATGTGGTTGAGATCCGAAAAAATGGGTATTACAAGGTGTAGAAAGGTGACCAAGTGAGATGAGACAGTGAGGGGGATTCCTTCTTTAGTGATGAAAAGACGCAGAATGTACGAAATCTTTTTGTTTTGTGAGAACAAAGATGAAGAATAGGAGGACGTCAGCTGGGGTGATCAGGGGTTCCTTCTTTAGTGTTGAAAAGAAGAAGAATGTACGAAAATTTTTGGTTTTGTGAGAACAAAGATGAAGAGGAGGAAGACATCGACTGGAGTCGGCTTGGCTAATAATAAGCCACAAATTTTGGAAGAGTAACAAATTTTGTAAAATTTAAAAAGAAACAACAACATATTTGGATTGAACAGAGTTAGAAAATGCAAGTAACCTATATAATAAAGAAAATGCATGATTGGAGACATTTTTCTGTTAGTAATGTACGTTGTTATTTACAGATCATGATTTGACAAGAAGGATGTAACATGGTGCAAATGCCATTCTAGTAACGAGAGAAAAGTTTACTTTATAGTATTCATATATATTGATATCCTCCTGATATAGAACTCTGAATAACTGCTGCACATAGGAGATTCGTTAATTGTTAGTTTATACCCTTGCAGCCAATTTATTTTGGTTGTAAATATTTATATGACATTATTATTAATTAATTAAAGGCATTCTTTATCTTTATGAATTTGTTAATTATTTAATTATTATTCAGTAAAGATAAAATCCTTGGAATAAGTAATCGAAATTATGATGAGATAATAATTTATGAGATTCAATAAACACTTATGTATTATTCCTAAATATTCCTAATTGTAATTTCATCAAGACTGGATATTATTGAAACGGTAAAATTAGCACACATTATGTTTCTTTCTTATGAAGCAAGTAATTGAACTCATTAATTAAAGTATAGAAATACTTAAACTAATGTGTGAGTGATTATTAGAAAATAAGTCACTGAACTGACCCGATTATGAGAATTCCGAATGGAATATTATTTATGTGTCTATGGACTATCTCATAATAATGGTTGTATAATTAATCTTCAGACTTGAGATTACTAATATATCTAGTATGTGAATTATTGTATTTTGATGCTACTTATGAATTGTCCTAGGATAATTATGTCGGTAGTAATTGGATACAATATGAACCATATGTAGATAATTGAGTAAGTCGATAAAGGATTCGTCACTCTAAAGTAATTAGAGAGAATATTCTACTGTTCTTGATTGGTAATGATTTATGGAATTCTCTGGCCAGAGTAAATTGATATTTGAAAAGGATTTTTCAAATTTCAATTATAAATCAATTACTAATTAGCAAGGACGAACATAATTGGATACTAAAGAGTAGACACTATAACCATACTCTGTCCAATTGGAATATTGGATGACGAAAGGATTAAATTATACATTATAGCCATGCATGGACAGGTTAAGTCAATCACATTGACATTCCTAATATTTGGGTAATTATGACATGTTGCTAGACGTCAATCATAATTTATGATTGTGAATTATTTAATTAGAGAATTAAAGATAAATTAAAAGGAGTTTTAATTTATCTAATTCTAATTGTGAATTAAATTATAATTTATAATCATTGTCAAATTATTAGAAACCAAATGGGTCACACATCAAAGAGCAATTTGTGAAAGAAAAATCAATTTAATTAAGTTGGACTTAATTATAAAGTTTGAGAAACTTTGGGAATCAAATATGAGATATTTGATTTTATTAAAATTAAATTAATTAAAATTAGAATTTGATTCTAATTATAATTAGAGAGTTTTAATTTTAATAAAAGACTATCTTGATTTTTCTATTTAAAGGGAAGAGCTTTATAAAAGCCAACACTTTTTATTTTCTTCCTCCAAAAGCAGTTTGGAAATTGCTTTGTGGATACCATTAGAGGCTGGACAATTGGACAGCTCGTGATTGATCACTCAGAGAAAAAGATTCAAAGTTTTTGTTCAGAAAGCGAACAAGGTACGATTTTTAAATCGGATTTGTTTTTATTCAAGTTTAATCAATTATAGGGATCCGCTCGAAATTCGTAAAATTTTATGTTCCACTGCGTCTGTGGTTCAATCATGGTAGGATTCCAACATTAACGTCTACCAGCAAGCACTCTAGATCTTGAAATGCTAGCAAATGTTCCTCTTGATAAATGGAATAGGTCGTTGATATTATCTCGTGGAGATAAATTAAATGTGATCATCTGATGTCGTGTGATCGGGATAATTATTATTAGACAATTGACTTAGCTCATGTGAGGAAAAGACTTGGCTGCGGGATTCAAATTGGTCAAATGATGCATCAAAGGTGTTGATGCTACCCTCAGATTCTCCCTGGTCTTGAACATCGAAGGCAGTGACTTTCTTCGGAGGTACTGGATTCTTGAGCAAGCTTCTTGAGGTTTGAGTTGTCAATAATATAAACCTTGGGCCGTAAAACCTTTATCAAGCTGTTAAGTTGTTTCTTGTCAGTCTTGTATATTTTCAATGATGCTCGACTTAGTTTCCTCCCCATTTTCTCAGTGCTCTTCAGTTGGAATTGTGGAATAAGCAGAGAACCTTATGAGCTATAAATAAGAATACTAAACACTCCTGTGCTTAGGATGGTTGAAGCACAAGAAATCATACTTCTCAATCCAAGATGCTGAAAATGATGGCTTGATGCTTTAACATTATAATTTTCAGATAGGAATTCATGATCCTTCGCCAACCATCATAGTATAATTTTCCAATAGGAATTCATGATCCTTCGCTAACCAACATATTCTTATCCCTTCTCTCTTTCTGCATGGCCATCAATAAAATGCTAAGGTTTGTACTTTTTTGGAAGACAAGTCGGTCAAGGAATGAGTTTCCATCTTAGGATAGACAAATATAACTGACATAATATGCCGTATAAGAGCGAGGTATGTTAGAATATTTAATGACCCATGTGACTTATAGCTTGAGTCTCGTGAAAAGCACCCAAGATGATGGTTATTGAGTATTAAATAAAGGAATCTCAAATGGGTCAAAGACCCTTTCCCTCTCTCTTTCAATAATAACCAACATGATGATTGGTTAAAGTATAATTAAGTTTTTGCAACTTATGAAAAGTTATCTTAACCATTAGAGAAATCGCTAAAAGTTTAAGAAAAAGAGAAGAAATAAACTTGTATCAAGAATATCAAAATCTTACAAAATGATAATGGATACAGAAATGTCATAAATCGATATATAAATGTCTAACAATTGTTATCAAAACATGGTATTGTATGATTTGTCATTTTACCATATATTGTTTTGGTATGATTGTGTTGTTGTTTGTTTTGTATGTACGGAGCTTTGCATGATTAATGTATTTTGCATGGCATTGTTTTCTTTATACGAAATAGACATAAGAACATAGACATGCAACGATTATTAACAATGTTGATATAGAACATAAACATGAAACAAATCTTTGGTATTGTTTGTTGCGTTTCTGGAATGTGATTTTCATATTATTTTCTGTACTGCTTGCTTTCATATGCTGCACATTTATTTTGGTTTTGTTTTTTTCTTTTATTCCCATGCATTTCCAAAACTAGGTTTTGGTATTAACCATGGAAATGAAACGAAAACCAATTTAATGTGTTGAAGAACTAGAATGATGCCATCTTCAACATGAGTTTATGGTTGTTCAAAAGTAATGAAAATGTGTGTTCTTGAAACTAGAAGGTTGGTTGTTACCGTGATTGTCTTAAACAAATATTGAGGATGAGTTTTGTGGTATGATGAAAACCTATAAAAGAATGAGGTTGGGATAGTTTTCATTTTGAAAAGAAACCATCCTCTATGAATGCTCCTGGTAAGGCTTGCAACAAAAAAGATTTCAGGATTTAAAAAAAAAACAACGAAACCAGTGTCTGAGGAAGAAGACGATATAGCATCTGGTGCATGCACGCGCCAGACGCTACCCTTCCTTGGTAGGTGCTGGCGCGTGCTCCGCATGCACCAGATGGACTTCCAAGCCCAAAATCATATTATAGACTGATTTGTTTTAGGCTTTTAGGCCATTAAATATTAAAATTGAGTTAATAAATGATTATGGGCCAATTATAATGGATTATTTAATTCATAATTGATTTATACATAATATGATTTTGGCAATCAGTGATAGAATATATATTTCTTTAGTACATTGACTATTTTATATTATGTAATGGATCCATAAATGTCTAACAAGGTAGACTAACATTAAGGGCTCGCACTTCACTGCCAAGGGGTTCTTTTTTCTCTCTCTCTCTCTCTCTATTTCTGCTTTCTGCCACATCTATAATGTGTGCAATAAAGAGAAGAATAGAAAGAAATGAAAGAAATATGCATTTCTTGTTGGTTTATGCCTTACAATCAATCGCTTTGGTTATAGTTTAGTGATAAATTATTTAAAGGTATTCTTTATCTTGTCCATAGTTAGATATATATTATAAAGTTCATGTGATAATTGTATATTGCAAATGAAATTATAATGAGATTATAATTATGAGGTTCATATTGCATTTACGTATTATTCCTAAATATTCCTAGTCATTGTTCTATTAAGATTGGACATTAATAGAACATAAAAAGACTAACAAACATTTTATTTTTTCTCATGAAGGAAGTAGTCAATCTCATAGGCTAAAGTATAGAGATACTTAAACAAGCATGTGGATGCTTGCTAGAGAACAAGTGCACTGAACAAACTCAATATGAGAAATCCATTTGAAACATTACTTGTATGTCTATGGAATTCTCATTATGATGATTATATAAGTAATGTACTTCATATATAATGAACTTATCATCATACATGCCTTAAACATAATCCATCCTATAATAAGGTTGTTACAAACCATTAAACACAATACAAATTGTCTCATATTGTTAGATACAACTCAAAAACTCAAAAATATATCTTTCAAAACAAAACAATTTCCAAAACAGAACACATTCTTCATTGGCTACTGTGGTAATCCTTGTTCTAGTCTTTAACCTTCTTATCAAAACCTACACGGAGGCAAAACTACCGTGCTAAACATAAAGCTTAGTAGGAAATAACTAAACAAGATATAAACTAGTGATTGTTTCTAATAGTCTTCTAGCATTCACATGTACTTTATCACGTCAATTCACATACAAACTTTAACTATTCAAATTACAGAGTAATCCAAACATTATGCTTCAAAACATAATTTAATGGATGTAGATTCAGAGCGTTCTCACATCAGAACAAAACTCATAAATATCAAAGCAAAATGTACAAATATCATAATTGAATATCAGAATAGGATATAATCCTTTCATATAAAAGTATGACTTATGTCACAACAGAACTTGTTTTGTATCAGATCAGAGCTTATCTTTTATCATAACAGAATTAGTTTTGTATTAGAAAAGAATTTTCTTATATCAAAACTGAACATATATTAGAATACAAAACAAGTTAGACTCTACAGAAGTGGGTAATAGGACTAAAATATAAGATACCATGATTGGTATATGAAACAGAAGAGACTAAGTCTTTGAAACAGAAGACACATATGTGTCTAAAATCAGAAGACACTAAAGCGTCTAGCACATAAGACACCGAAGTGTCTGGTTACAGGAGCAGTTGCATATCCTTCTAGGCATGCCTATTTATCCACGACTAGGACTTGGTAGGTTTAAAGCAAACCATTTCAAATTTTAGAATCTTATACAAAACATGTTATGCAACATGTGTCTTTATTCCCTTTTTCCTTAAATTGAAAATATACATGCACATCCAAACAAACTTAACATACCTTATGAACATAAACATATGCAATAATGTACCGTTAAATACCTTATGTATTTACACATTTCATATAATTACTTTAATTCCTAATTCACAAACAATCATAATCAATTCACATCATATAACTCATTTGAAACACATTTGTATTCATAAGGACTCATGCATCCTTGAACACACCATAAATACACATTATTCACTAACCACACATTTTTTAAGTAATTACATCAATTAACAATCCATAACTAAATGAACTATTACTCAATTAATCTAACATCAATTAGGTTTATTTTTAACTTCAATTAAGTTCAATTAAACCATTATTAAGTGCCTTAATCTTATATATGTCAACAACTGCCCAAAACCAAGTTTTTCACTTCCTAACCTTTTTCCACGATCTTGGGAATATGCCTTATAATTCCCACGATCGTCGGATAAGTGAACCAAAGGTTCAACCTTAATACTACTTCCAAAACTTAACTCATTCATACACCTTTAACACCCCTTCATCATAGTTCATCAATTCCACTTCAATTCACCTTATTCATGCTTCAGTACCTCATCAAATTCATGTCTAAACAAATTCAAAAATCATTCATTAAACGTCTCACAATCTATGATCTTTCATATGCCAACATCTAAAATAAAAGCCATCAAACAATTATCATTTTCCAAACCTCAATTTATCATCACTTCAATACATATTCTATCCAATTCAAGCATCAAATAATTCATATTGTAGCATGCAATCAAGTTTAGCATTCTCTTACCTTCTTAACTTCAAATTTTAACTCCAAAGAACCAGCTAATCTAGCCCTTCCAAGCAATTAGCACATATCTAAGATCAAGGTGCAAATTTCAGCACTAACAAGACAATAGCACAGAAAATAGCAGGACATATTTCTTGATGCAGTAACTTACAAAGATTACAAGTGAAGATGATCCAAAATCAAGCAAAATTCCAGAAGTTCAGAGGGAGTAAGAGGTTTCAATAGAGAGGAGCAAAGTGTAGAGAGAAGGCTGCATAAATTTCAAAGGTGAAGATGATTCATCACTTGCCTAACTCTTTGAATGCAAGGTGTCTTGGTTTGCAATGGCCACATGTACACATGAAAGTGTGATATTTGTCCTTCATTAAAACAACCTACATGTCTTTATATGTGGCTGCCAAATGTCACAATTCAATTAGGTCACTTGTCACTCAACCAATGTTGCCAAATGTCAATGCAATAGCTATGCCAAATGTCACTAACACATAGGTTTTGTCATTCTAATTTTTCATGTATCAACTTAACTTGCCACTTGACAATTGTCTTAGTCCAAATGTACATTTTGATATCTCAATTCTCTAATGGTATATATTATTCCAAATCACTAAATATAATCCATTAAGCCAAAATTCTATATGATATCTCAATTCATATATTTGGTAAATCATACCCTACTAATTTTAAAAAGATGTAAAATAGATTGCAATGTTGATGTATGCATATGCTGCAAGTGGCATATTCAACATTTTTCTTTGTGAACCACCAGGGGGCAGTTGGTTCGCATGGAAGAATAAATGATAATAAGAATGAGAATCAATATAATGAGGAATAAAAATATATATTATCATTATAATTATAATAGTTAATTAAGAATCAAGAATGATTACCGTTACCATTAACGCTACGTATGGCTACGTAGCGTTTGGTTTATGTCTTCATGGGTGAAGACAGATGACAGGGACACAAAAGTCTTGTGCCTAGTAGTGTTTGCTTGCTGTTCCAACTTATTTTTGTTCCAACTCTAGAGCACAATGATAGAAATTTTTGTTCCTTCCAAGACTGTGGTACAAGATTTCTTATCTCCATCTCCGAAACAAAACACATAAGTAACTTCCAGAAATACCCCTCCCCCCACGTAAGCAATTTTTTATTCTTAATTATATTATTAAACTCATCATCAACATCATATTATTATTATTATTATTATTATTATTATTATTATTATTATTATTATTATTATTATTATTATTATTATTATTATTATTATTATCAATTATTGCTATTGTTGTTATTATTAATTATTATCATAAATTTTGTACTTATTATTATTATTATTATTACTACTATACAAAATTAATTTTCTTATTATTATTTTTACAATCATTATTATTCATAATTAATTTTCTTATTATTATTGTGATTATTAAATTCTTTATTATTATTAATTTTTTCCTCTTCTTCTTCTTTTTTTTTTTTTTATTATTATTATTATTATTATTATTATTATTATTATTATTATTATTATTATTATAAAATTGGTTTCTTATTGTTATTGTTATTATTATTATAAGTTAACTTTTTTTACTAATACAAATCATTTGTTTTAAAATAATCAATAAATTACATAGTTCCATTCATATATATGATACTGCAGGGGTATTTTAGTCATTGACATTATTTTTATATTCTGTCAACTGCAACCAAATACATTTCTGTTCTCGAGACGGAGACAATTTTATTTGTTTTGTCCATCACAACCAAACGCCTCACTATCTCCAATTTTTGTTATATTCTGTCTTTAAATTTTTGTCTCATTCCGTCTCTGCATATGGGAAACAGTAACCAAACGCAGTTACTGTCTCCCATATGCGGAGACAGAACGAAACAAAAATTTAAAGACAAAATAGAATAAAAATTGGAGACAGTGAGATGTTTGGTTGTGACGGACAAAATAAATAAAATTGTATTTGTCTTGAGGACAAAAATGTATTTAGTTGTAGTTGATAGAACATAAAAAATAGTGTCAATGACTAAAGTATCTCTACAACATAATATGATTAGAAATATGTAATTCATTGATTATTTTAAAACGAATGATTTTATTAGTAAAAAGTTAACAAATAATAATAATAATAATAACATTAACAATAAGAAATTAATTTTAGATAATAATAATAATAATAGAAGAAGAGGAAGAAAATTAATAATAATAAAGAATTTAATAATCACAATAATAATAAGAAAATTAATTATGTATAATAATGATAATAAAATAATAATAAGAAAATTAATCTTGTATAATAATAATAATAATAACAATAACAACAAAATTAATAATAATAATAAGTACAATATTAATAATAATAATAAGTACAAAATTAATAATAATAATAATAATAATAATAATAAATTACTTATGTTGGAGGAGGGGTATTTCTGAAAGTTGCTTATGCATTTTGTTTCGAAGACAGAGATAAGAAATTTTGTCCTTCGATTTTGAAAGGAACAAAAAAATTATGTTTTTGTTATCTGGTGACAGAAAAAAAAAATCAGTTACGCAGTGTTTGGTTCCTGTCCCCGTTAATGGGGACAGAAGACAAAACATAAAAATCCTGTCTCCGCATCATGTTTGGTTGTTGTCCCCGATTTGTTGTCCTCTATCCCCGGATGACAAGGACAAGCGTTTTTGTTCCTTCAAAAATCAAAGGATAGAAACGCTTGTCCCTATCTCCAAAAGACAAAAACGCTTCTGTTTTACAAAAAAAACCCCCTCTCGCACGCTGCCCTCTCTGTTCGTCTCCTTCGTCTCTCTTCGTCTGGATCGCGAAACACATTATCTCCTTCTTCCTCATGAAATTATTCCTCTCTGTCGACCGACAAGTCTCGCACCTTCCCTCTCGCACGCTGCCCTTCTTCCCCAAGACGGTCGTCTCTCCAGGGTCAAGTAAGTATTTTATTCTATGCTAGAAAAATGTCTGTCTTCCTTGCTTAACCGAGACTCTGGTTGCGCAAATCATTCGTAAATGGAGTCTTCTTCTAACCTACAATTGGTTGCTCTACTCTCTGTCCCTCTTATGATTCATTTTCTCGTTAACCCGGAGACCCACTTTTATTTTTGTTACCAGCAATGCATGCCCACTGGGTTTTTGAATTTCCTTCATCTCTGGGGTTTCAATTTTGTTGGTTTTGCTTTTGGGAAGAAGGAGTTTGGCTGGGAGATTTATTCACTTTTCTGTGTTTTGATGATGCACAATTTAATGTGGGGATTTGGTTGGTTGTTATTTGTTGACTGATCTGTTTTGGGGATTTGGTTGTATGCAAAATAGGTGAGAATAATGTTAGTTCCCAACATTTGTTGTAGTTTTAGGTTCCATAATGTGTATGCATTGTCCCATTGTGGTTGGATAGCTGTTCAATCATATTAAGCATAGAAGAAGGAAGTGTTGCAAAGGGTTAAATTGATATGGAAATGTGAACATGAATGCATATTAATGACTCAGAAAATGATGCATGTTATCATTTGAGTACTTGAACATGTTATGTTCCAAACTTCTGAGTTATATACGGTTCATTTACTATAAATTCATTAGTTCAACAAAAATTGTGTTTGAACAATATCGGCTTAGTTTATGGAATTGAATTCTAACCATTCATTCCACATAGTGTTTCAAACATATGGCAATTTGATTCTTCAAAATTAAAATGTAGAATCACTTATCTAAAACTATTGTAATGCTTGATGCTTGCAAATGCACAAAAATTTTCTGGGTTTTGGATCATCCTCTGATTTCCTTTCGAATTTTTAACCTATTTCTTTGTTTCTGTTTAGGAATCCTTGGTTGTTTTAGATCGATGAGAGGTTGCATATACCTCCAAAAATTTTCTTTTGTTTCTTTTGACAGGCATTTCTTATTTTCTGAATTTAGGGGGTGCTTGGTTCACAGGCGGTAATGAGAATGGTAATGGAAATGAATATAGTGAGGAATAAGAATGGATATAATCATTATAATTATGATGGTTGGTTAAAATGAAGGAATGATTACCATTGCCATTGATAGTGGTTAGTTTATAAAAATATTGTAATTAATTAATTTCAAAATGAATTTTATTTTAATTAATGAATGAATTATATTTTAATTAATTAATTACAAAATGAATTATACTTTAATTAATGAATAAATTATATTTTAATTAATTACAATATTTTAATTAATGAAAGAAGTATATTTTAATTAATTATATTGCAATTAATTAATTAATAATATTTTAATTAATGAATATTTATATTTTAATTAATTACAATATTTTAATTAATGAATAATAATATTTTCATAATAATATTTTAATTAATGAATAGTTATATTTTAATTAGTTATATTTTGATTAATAATAATATTTTAATTAAATACAATGTAATTAATTAAATAATAATACTATTTTAATTAATTATATTGTAATTAATTAATAAATAA
This sequence comes from Erythroxylum novogranatense, assembly GCA_029891385.1. NCBI lineage: Eukaryota > Viridiplantae > Streptophyta > Magnoliopsida > Malpighiales > Erythroxylaceae > Erythroxylum > Erythroxylum novogranatense. Next base: position 39,632,003 of record CM057229.1, on the reverse strand, counting down.
AAATATTTTAATTGATTAATATTTTAATATTTTAATTAAATATAATGTAATTAATTAAATAATAATATTTTAATTAATTATATTGTAATTAATTATTTATTTATTTATTTTAATTAATGAATAATTATATTTTAATGAATAGTTATATTTTAATTAATTAATTAATTACAATATTTTAATTAAATATAATGTAATTAATTAAATAATAATTATATTTTAATTAATTAATTAATTACAATATTTTAATTAAATATAATGTAATTAATTAAATAATAATACTATTTTAATTAATTATATTGTAATTAATTAATGAATAACAATATTTTAATTAATGAATAACAATATTTTAATTGATTAATATTTTAATTAATGAATAGTTATATTTTAATTAATAATAATATTTTAATTAAATATAATGTAATTAATTAAAATATTATTAATTAGTTACATAAAGCCCTTGTAAAAGGATCAATGATTCCCATTTCTCTCAATTACTAGGGGAATGGAGGATTGCCAAGAAGTGGGTAATGAAAATGTTACCCCTTCAATGATAGTTTGATGCCAAACACAAATTTTCATTCCATTCCCATACATTTTTTTCTATTACCTCCAACCAAGCACCCCCTTAATCAACTGCTTTAATTCTAAATGAAATACACCCTTGTATTGTTGGTTGGAAGATGTTGATGTTTCTACAATATTCATGCTTTATAGACTTGCACTGTAGATATTGAAAGAAACCAGACAGTTTGTATGTTAGTTATGATGATTAACATAATTGGTTGATAATTTATAGCTTTAATTGTACAGTGTGTATATGGATTTTGATTCTTTATTTGAAAACATGTACCAAAAATGCATAAAGCATCATCTATTATTCTGGGTTAAATGCTCAACTGTATTCACTTAAGCAAACACATTTATTATTTGAAAATTCAACACTAGATTGAACTTGTGTCATTAATTGATATAGGTGGATTTTGTTGCAAGTTATTTTCTTGCAATTGGTTATGGACAAACAACTTTGTTGGGTGTTGTCAAGAATTAACAATTAAATAGAACAGTTTCTGCGAAGGTTACATCTGAATGGCTTAATTGCACTCTAAAATCACTAATCTTTAATCCTTAATTTAGGGAAACCTTTGAACTTTTTCAAAATGCTAAAGTAATCATTGAGTTAGTCCATGTGAGATTTTTTTTTCTTGTTACCTAACTGTTAGGAAGTTGAGATAAGAAAGCAAAAAATGGGTTCAGGTGCCCATAACCAATTGTCTGAAAAACTTATTTACATTATTCAAACATTAAGATAACAAACTTGATAGTCATACATTGTTTGATTATGAGCTTGGTTTTTAACAATGTATAAGTGTTGTGCTTCGAACAATATCTTTGGAATTAATGCCATTGGTTTCTAATCAGAATATGTGCATGTCAAATGTGTAGTAAATTTTTATTAAACCCCCGAAAGTAAAATGGTTGTGGCTTGTTAATGATCATTAAATGTTTTACTCTTTGTAGATAATAGTTATTACAAACATGGATAACAAGGTTCATGATGCAATATTAAAGTGTTTGACTTTGCTTGAGCTTTGGAATGGGGAGTTGGAATTAATGAGAATGTTCACATTGGTAATCGTGTATGTATACACAAAAAAATGGAGGAGGATTGAAAATGAATTAGGTAGTAGGGCATTGACAGTGCCAACTAGGCAGGCTAATATAGATAGGATTTTGAATGAGGATGATAAGAATAGCCAGTGGGATTTAAAGATGGACTTAAATGCATTCACATTATTATGTGAAATGCTTCAAGTCCACGATGGGTTGACGAATATTGGTCATGTGCCTATTGAAGAAAAAGTTTTAATCTTCCTAAGAATATTAGCACAAAATGAATCTAATAAAGTATTACAAGTTAGGTTGATGAGGTCTGGAGAAACAATAAGTAGGGCCTTTCATAGTGTGTTGAAGGCCATACTAAAGTTGCAACATCTGTTGTATGTCAAGCCCATACCAATTCTAGATGATTGCACAGACAATATATGGAAATGGTTTAAGGTTAGTAAATTTAATTAGCTACAATAAATTGTCTAATGTAACTTTGTTAAAATACTAAACTATAACTTGTTTTTGGTGGAATTTTGTTCAAAGGGTTGCCTTGGTGTTCTAGATGGGACCTATTTAGATATAATAGTTCCCCAAGCAGACAAACCCAGATACAAAGGTAGGAAAGGGAAAATATTCACGAATGTGTTAGGGGTGTGTGATAGGAACTTAAACTTTGTTTATGTTCTTGTGGGCTGGAAGGGTTCAGCATCTGATTCAAGGGTTCTACATGATGCTGTAACGAGGTGTAATGGACTTCAAGTTCCAAGGGGTATGTAAGATCAGAATTATAACAAATTTTCTAATTTTTTAAAATGTTTGATTACAAATACAATAATAATAGTGTCATTTGTTTATAGGAAATTACTACTTAGTAGATGCTGGCTATACCAACGTTCCTAACTTTTTTGCTCCTTTTAGAGGCACAAGATACCATATTCAAGAGTGGGCAAGAAATGGAAGGGCACCTAGGAACTCAGAGGAGCTCTATAATAAGAGACACTCATCTGCCAGAAATGTGATTGAACGTGCATTTGGTTTACTTAAAAAAAAGATGAAAAATTCTCAGAAATCCATCTTTTTATGCAGTAACCACTTATGTGCACATAATTCTTGCATGCTGCTTTCTGCACAACTTCATTAGGTTGCATATGACTTCTGATCCAGCAGAGCTTACTCTCTTGAAGCTGAGGATATGCCAATTACGGAAGATGCATCTTTCCCTGAAACTATTGATCGTGTTGAGACAAGTAATGAATGGAGTCAATAGAGAGAGGATTTAGCTACGGACATGTTTGATGAATGGAGAAGAAACCATTAAAATGTGAACTTTCTTTTAGTTAATATTTATATTGAGTGAATTGCGGGTTTAAATTTGGTTAACTTTCATTGTAACTGAATTGAGGGTTTGTTTTAATTTCTTATGCTATTGTTGACTTTCATTGAAACTGAATTTGAGAAGACAATTAAATTTCTGTTGAATTGTTTTCTTTGAACTTAATCACATATTTCTTTTAATTCAATGTTGTCTTCTTTATTTCACAAAACGTTCAATGTATGTTGCTGTATCATTTATGGAAATGGTTTGGAACGTTCTGGGAATGTTGACATTGCATGGTTTAGGTGCAATGTCAAGAATTTAGACTGACTGTGAAATAGATGCATTTATGACCTTGGAGGCTATTGTTGCTAGTTACAGGGCTGATAATGGGCAATTTAAGCCTGGTACTTTTCAAATTCTTGCTCAAATGATGGTGGAGAAGTTTCCTGATTGTGGGAATGATAATAGGCATGTGAAAAATAAGTACAAGAGGTTGAAGGACAAATATCAGACAACCTTTGACATGTTAAATTGTAGTGGGTTTGGTTGGAATGAAACCAAGCAATGCTTTGAGGTTGACAGCAAGCAAGTGCTGGATGAATGGATGACGGTAATTTTGTGTTAATTGTTGATTGTTTATAGAAGTATCTGAATAATAATATGTTTGTCATGTTGAAGTTTTCTAATGTTTATTCCAGAGACACCCTAACAAGTACTACACTCCTGGAAAGCCTTTCTCACTTTACCCAAGACTTGAGTTTTGTCTTTGGGAAGGACAGAGCCAATGATGCAAGGGCTCAAGATGCTGCAGACGCTGTTGCTCAGATGGACACAGTTGAAGCTGAAGGTGAAGCACCAGATGCTCCACCAGCATCTGCTGCCCCATCTTATCCAGCAGGCTCATCGGCCACTCCTGGTCCAACTATTTCACCTAATGTGGTTGGTTTTGTCGCATCTTCCAGCAACAATGACGCCAACCAACAAAACAAAGGAAAAATGAAGATGAGGGATAGTAAAGCGTTAGAAAACCTTGCAGCCGCATTTACTCGTGCCATTGACACTAGTCAACAGAATGCTAGGGCAATTGCGGATGCCCTTGTAGGAATGCAATGAGCTAAGGTAGGTGAAGAGCTCGGGAATTTGGGTATCTCCATTGACGAAGTTGTCAGGACTGCAAAGATCTTCGTTAAGAATGTCGAATATAGGAATCTTTTCTGGGGTTTGACTTCAGAACAAAAACATGCTTATGTTAGGAGCCTATTAGATGATGAAATATGACTTGATGTATGATTTCTTAATTTGTATGGTTATGAAAGCGGGTTTGTGATGTTGAATGATGATATGATGAACTGTTGACTTTGTTTGTACAATTTTATATTAATGCTGAATGGTTGGTTTACTAACTTCTTAATGTTTGTCATTTATGTATGTGTATGAATGATGATAATATGATTCATTTTCAGGTACTTAACTACGGGCAGATACAACTTCTATTTGGTCTTTGTTGGACGTTAAGTAGGTATTTCTAGAAATTGGGATGATGTCAAATTGGCAACTGAGGGGTTTCCTAATGCTAGATTTAAGGGGTATCAGACATTGGATGAAGCATAGAGTGCTTATGTCATGGACTCATATAGGCAGACTCGTCGCAATGAGGACATTGTTCCTACCGCCAATGAACCATCATCAATGCCGATTCAATTTAAACTTCCAACAAATGAACAAGTCAATGAAGTTGCAACTTTGCAGACAAAAACGGCATGGAGTCAAGCATTTTTACTCATTACTATTGGAGTCATTTTGGGAATTATTGTTAAGGACATTATTAATAAATTATAAGGCTTTAATTTAAGTTGAACCAATTATGTAATTAATTCTATGAATCCTTAGATGTTTTATTTGAATGTATGCTGAACCTATTATGTAAGCAATTCTATGAATGCTTAGATGTTTTATTTGAATGTATGTTAGTATTAAATAAACCCTTGCAAGTGACTGTTTCTATCTTAATTTCCTAAGAAGTCTGATTAACCAAAAAGAAGACGACAAAAAAGATTTAAAAAAACTTGAAATTGTTGAGCATGTGAAAAATTAAAAAAGTACTGATTTATTGATATATACCTACACGTAATTGATTGGTTATAGATTTTGTTACTTAATTAATTACAGGTATTTTTATTTTATGTGTAACTAATGTATAAAATATAATTCATTGCAAAATATATGTTTCATATAAAATTATAATTATATCATGATTCACATTATTATTATTTTGTATTTATTATTGTTAGTATTAATATTATTATTATTGTTATTATAAATTTTGTTATTATTATTATTATTAAAATTATTCTTTATTATGTTTTAATTGTTATTATTATTATTTGTTAACTTTTTACTAATACAAAGCATTCGTAATAAAATAATCAATAAATTACATTTTTTCAATCATATTATATCTTGCAGGGCATTTTGTCATTGACTTTTTTTTTATGTTTCGTCAATCGCAATCAAACACATTTATATCCTCGAGACATAGACAGTTTTTTCTGTTTTGTCTACCACAATCAAACACCTCACTGTCTATAATTTTTGTTCTGTTATGTCTCCAAATTTTTGTCTCGTTCCATCTCTGCCCCCCGAAGACAGCAACCAAACACAGCGTTAGGACAACAACCAAACACTGCAAGGCATAGGATTTTTTGTTTTGTTATCTGTCTCCACCAACCGTACGCTACGTAATAGTAATTGGTTTGTAAAAAATATTAAAAAATAAAATTTTATTATATTTTTATTTATTTATTTATTATATTGTAATTAATTAATTACAATATTAATTATTTAATGTAATTAATATATGATAATTAATTAATTACAATATTTTAATTAATGAATGAATTATATTTTGTTTAATTATATTGTAATTAATTAGTTACGACATTTTAATTAATGAATGAATTATATTTTAATTAATTATATTGTAATTAATTAATTAATTAAAATATTTTAATTAATCATATTGTAGTTTATTATATTTTAATGAATGAATTATATTTTAATTAATTATAATATTTTAACTAATGAATAAATTATATTTTAATTAATTATATTGTAATTAATTAATGAATAATAATATTTTAATCAATTATATAGTAATTAATATATTTTCATTAATTAATTACAATATTGTAATTGATGAATAATTATATTTTAATTAATTATATTTTAACTAATTAATTATATTTTAATTAATTATAAAGTAATTAATTAATTAATTATGATATTTTAATTAAATAATTAATTACAATATTTATATTAACAAATTAACTATATTTTAATTAATTGTATCGTAATTAATTAACTAATTATATTTAACTTAATTATATTATAATTGTTTAATTTTATTTAAAATATTTTTAAAAATGAGCCACTATTAAGAAATAAATTTCATTCATCTACTAAATGGAGGATATGAAAATTCTTCAAAATAAGATATCAAACTATTACCCCTATAATAATAATAATAATCAATAATCAACCACTCACTTTTTACACTTTTTACTCCTTACCTATTTACCCATTTTATCACTTATAAACTCGTTAATCAAGCTGACTGTTAGTCATTAGAAAGGCTATAGCTGCGAAATGAGAGATTGTATGGTATGACGACACAACGCATCACCACGTTCATGGTTCCCAACGACTATTCACTATCATATCTTAAGCTTCACAACACAAATGAGACAAATTTCCTGTTTCCACAGGGAGGAAGCTCAGAAATGAGAAATGAAAAACAATAGTCACTACGCCACATGTAACTTTGAAAAATTAATAGAATGTATGTCCATGTTTCTGTCAAAAAAGTATCAGAAATGATAAAGGTCTATTAACACGAAGCGTAAGATATGTTTTTAAGAATACTAAACCATAGGAGATTTTGTATGAATTGAGTCAAACCACAGGGAAAAAAAAAAAGAAGTCTTTTATCCTTTCAAATATATATTAGTGCTATAGTAACAGCAAGGTGAGCACTGAGCATAATAAAGTAACAGATTTAGAGGTGACAATGTTCACATGCATAAAGATTTATAGGATCCAAGTACATGCCAAAATTTTCCTAAATAGAAATAGCCTCCACTAAGAACAATCAGAATGCTAACAACCAGATGAAGCCGGGCAGCTGATTTATAAAATAACTCTGGTATCAGCAAGGTATTGTCGAGTACTCCATAACAAATGCTCTCCAATGTAAGTTTCTCCTTTTATTCGGTGTATAGAAGTTGGAAACAAATCCTCACATAGACAACAGTTTGAAAATCACTAGTTTACAACATCTGTAAGGGCAACTACGACTTCAGGGATACATTAGTATTATTCTCTGTCAAAGAGGAGCCTAGCTGATGCATAAGCGGATAGACAGGACTAAATTCCTTGTCTCCTCTTGATCTAACCTTCGCAGCATAATCATCTAAGGTTGCTTTAATACCTTTCCATATTTGATCCTCCCCTTGAGAATCTAACCACAATGAATACTGCAGAGCTGTAAGTTTGTTCCTTTGCATTGGCGACTGCAAGTCATCAGGGCCTCGGGAGTAGAGGTGGTGAAGTATGACACTAGGTGGCAAATCTTGAAGAAGAGGGGATGATTCCAACTGAGCTGTCTCTAAGAAAATTAGAGGTCGAAATGCCCGAAGAGCCCGATATGGTGGACCAAGCTGTTCTACCGGGAACAAATTCTGGCCCACAGTTAACTCTAATTCAGCCATGTCCCTCGCCATCCTCAGTTTCCCTGATTCTGAAAGAGGTCTTACAAGAGAAGCATGTCGGATAAAGAAAGTCAAAACACGTGAAGCCATAGTTCTAACAAGTTGGGTGCATATAGATTCTGCCCCTGCAGTTGCACTATTTGCTGAAGAAGGCAACAGTCTGGACAAGAACTCAGTACGGAAGTGAAGAATGCACTTCTGCAGCTCCTCCATGTAAGGCGAAGCATTGTTGTCCATTGCAGCATCCATGCCAAGAACACCAAAATTCTGCTCATGAATTTCCAAGATACAAGACTCAAGGCGATCAATCATTGCTTTGAACAAAGGTGTCACTGCATCACGAGCAACCCCATATATCAGACCTAGTGATGCAGATAAGACATCGGCAGCTATTGCAGGCAGTCCACTGATCATAGATGAAACACGTGTGTGGATCTCTTGCAAGTGTTGACATAAAGCAAAGTTCTTAACTTGTGCTGTGGTAGCAGGACCTGTAATTTGACGGGCCTCAGGGCCTGCAGATATCTGTCAAACAAAAGCAATTTTTAGTTTTCCAACTTCCAGCGAAAAATCACAAGAAGCTACATATTAAGATGTTCGTGGCCCCTATAATTTATTGCAATTGAAGTTTAAACATAAGAAGCTAACAGGAGATGCGTACATAAATTAAAGGACATTTATGAAGCCTGAAAAAACAGAGATAGAACAATCTGCCCGACATATTTTAACAATTACCATAGACAAGTTCTAGAAATCAATGAGCAGTAAGCATTATTAGATACTTGGAATTTGGCCACCAACCAAACTCCATTGGTCCCAAATATCTGCCAGTTAAAAGCACCAGAATCAACAGACCACTTGTAGACAAAATAGTTAAATCAGTTTACATAGTCCAAAAGTTTAACAGTACATCACACAACTGAACAAAGGATTCAATGAGAACTCAAAACCTGAGAACATAGAACAGCAGTAGCAACGAGATACAATTCCACTAGACACTATATCTGAATCAGTGTTTGTCAAAGAAGAAAAAAAATTGATTTTCAATGTAATCTAGAGTGAAAAATAGAAAACTTAAAGTCATGGGAATGAGGGCATCACAAGAAATGAACATACAAATTTTTATTTTCAAGCACCAAGCGACAAACATATTGAACCAGATCAAACAAGAACAGAGGAATTTAGTTCAAAGAAACAATGGCAAACCTATTTTGGTTAATTACCTGGTACTCTGCCCTTTCTGCAAGAAGAATTAAAACCTTTCCAATTCCCCGCAAAACAAGAAGTGTTAACCGTGCATCCAACTGAACAGCTTCAACCTCTTCCTGTATACGTGCTAGTATTCTTGAGATTTGTTCTTTGGAGGGAACACTTCCACGGCTAGATACTGGAAAATTAGTATTTACAAGATCAGAAAGGCGGCTTAAACTTAGAGACAAGAAGGCTGTCTGGAATATTTCAACAGCTGCAACCATCTGATCTTTTCCTTCCAAGCTGATAGCTGGCAGAACCCCTTTAACATCTGTATCCCGTGAAATTCTTTCAAGAAGATTTTCAATCATGGAGAAGAGCTTCGGGTACCCCATTGTAAATATCTCCTTGACAAAACTTGAAGCAGTGAAAGTAGATTTCATTTGGTTGGCAAAAGCTTTCACAAGTCCCTCCCAAACCCTATCCGTCAACATGGGATCTCCCTCCTAACAAAGTAACATCATATATAAGCACCAAACAAAGAAAATAAGATGAAGGGGCAGAAAAGTCACGAATACCCACAACGTCAGCTTAGTTACTCAACTACACGACAGTTTCATTTTCAACAGTTCAAATAAGAAGGATATCAATCCCAATAAGACCTAAAGCAAACATCATGACAAATACAAACTGAGCATGCACTCCTTAACACGCTCATCCATTCCTATGCTCCCTATCTCCTCAGTTCCGCAGTTTCTAATCTTAGTTTGTACCGAGACTTTCTATGCACCAAATAATCATAACCTAAACATTATTTCAGAAATGGAAAAACTTATAAATAAATCACGAACTTATCTCACCTTAATAACCTCATCAAGCAACAAGACGTGAGTAAATGGATCCCTCTTCTTAGACAAGACTCTTTGCAAATGCCAAACAGCTAAAACAATTGAATGCAACTGTTCCATACAACTCCCCATCCTCTGCCAAAGAGCTTCTCTGGCCTTGGCACCTCCTCCGATCTGCGGCGTCCCTGTCCCTCGGATTCCACCCGGCCCACCACCACCACCACCACTTGCCGCCGATATCGCCTTCATATCCAAGGCGGCACTGATGCTTTTGACTCCTATACCTTTGTACTTATTCACCAACTGCTCCACCGTCATCTTCAGCTCTCCCAAATTGTAAAACACTTGCAATCCAGTCCCTACCTCTGCCTGATTCAGCCCTTCCATTCCTCTCTCTAGCACTTTCATTGCTTCACTGCGCAACCTGTCGCCAATTTCTCTCACGTATCTGAGCTCTTCCTCCACAACATCGATTCCAATCAAGTCGTACTCATCGCACATACTCAAGATCTCGCAATGTAGTTGAGCAGCCTTGGCGAGATCCAGCTTCTCAGGCTCGTCCTCCGATGCCGAGACCAGGTCTCGAAGCTTCTTGGAGAGTCTAAGAATGCGAATGGTGTGCTGCAAGAGCTCGGTGGTGTGGTGGAGGTTTGATAGCTGAACAGTTTTAGAATGGATAGAGTTGTAGGGATCGGAAAGCTCGGATCGGACGCGGCGGATGGAGGATTGGAGAGAGGAGACGGCGGATCGGACGGTGGAGAGGGCATGTTCGGCATGTTTGATGGAGGATAACTGATTGAGGAGATCGGAGTGGCGGGAAAGGACTTCGGAGCGGAGCTGGGACTCGAGGAGACGGATGGCGTTGTGTAGGCGCTCGGCAGTGGAGGCGGGGGAGCCGGAGGAGAGAGCGGCGGAGGAGAATGAGGTTGAGGAGAAGGAAGGGGAGAGGAACGGGGAGAGGATAGGGTCCGAGGCGAAGGAGTCTAAGGGGGAGGCGGAAGGCGGCGGAGGAGTGGCGGTGGTGGGGGATTTGAAGGTGGAAAGGCGTTGGAGTGGGGAGGAGGATGGCGGAGGTAGCTGTGATCTTTGGATCGCCGCCGGCGAAGCCATCGATTCGACTTCTGATTCCAAACTCTTAAGCGTCTCTGACACTCCGGTTTGCTTATTTGGATTTGTAAATGGTAACGTCCAATCCGTTCACATATTTCATTTCTTGTCTTCTTTTATTCTAATAATTTTGTTAGCTTCTTTTTTTTTCCTCATCAAAATATTCAATCTAATAATATTTATTTAATATTCAAAAAGGAAACATAATCTCGGATTGGACTTGGTTGGACTTGGACCTCAAGCAAATACGTTGATTAATTATTAAAATAATATTTTAACATATTATTTAATTGAAATAAAATGACATTAAAAGATCTAAAATATTTTTACCTTCAATTAATTATCTTTTTAAAATCAATTTCTACGGACTTCACTTAGGCCTTAAATCTCTTTAACATAAATAGAATTACAAAATATTTGGAAAGTTATGCATTAATACATTTGATGTGGTATGGCTTAGTAATGGAATTGATGGACCATTATCCTTGAAAAGTCTTCTTCCTCCATTTTTATAAGATTAAGATAAAATCATATCAATATGATTGATGAATATTAAATGACAATTCTCTTTAGTAGTTAGTTGTCAGTACAACTTTATGTGATAGGAGGCACTCTCCAAGCAACGCAATTTTAAAGATGCACCTTAAATTTATAATATAACATTCTTATAGGTAAAGAGAGAAAACATATACCTGGAACGTCTTCTTTCTCTTTCTAATATAACTATATATGGGAGCCAAAAATTTAAGATAGAAGATTTAAATATTTAATTTTTTTAAATTTTGAGTGGCCCACACACACACACATATATATATATATATATAATTATTTAATAATCTTAAAGATGAGAGGCCTAGTATACCATTGGCCCCTACCTATCTCCGTCCCTGTATATATCGCAAAAAAAGTCCCATAATTTACTTGAGGATTGCAAAATTTGATATGCATATTCATGATTATGCCGTCTATCTTCCAAATTATACTCCAAACAACAAAGAATTTGAACATTCCCTCAAAAAAAAAAAGAATATGAACATTCATTGAGATGCATAAAAATCCAACAGAAAGAAAAAACAGGTCACATTTGATTTGCTCTACAGAATTACAGAACAACCCTCAACTCTTCTAAATCAGCTACATGTCATGTATATGAAACCTTTTCCTCCCAAGACTATATCTTCAATTATATATTGATTTTGAATGCCAAAATTACAAAGGAAAATGCAAGAAGAAGAAGAAAACGAATTAATGAATTGAAGTGGTGAAAAAGAAAAGAGAAGAGAGACCTTGAATCAGAAGTGGCAGCCACAACAAAGATAAAAGAAGCAGAGAGTAGAGACAAGAACGATAGCTTCGACAACGTAGAGAACCCTAAAAACCAAGTTGTCCACTATCTTGAGTTTGATGGAAGATATAGATTTCCACGCCCATAACCTTTCCTTCTTCAACGACCAATATCCATTCTTCTTCTTCTTCCCCATCTCTCTCTGCTTCAGTGTTTGATCGGTTTTCCTTCTTATGTACACATTTATATACCATATGCTTTGTTTCTAATCATATTGCTTTGATATAATTGAACATTAGTGCATAGTTGATACCTCTAACGGTAAATGGCTCAAAGTTTCTTATATATACATGCTGTGGTTTATTTGATCGTCCGTTAGTGATTTGGCATATTTCTTTGTTTTAATAACATACCGTTTTCAATCATTTTATCGAAGCAATCGAAGGTACCAACGGCTAGCACTCAAAAAAGCTAGTAAATAGAAATGTGTCATCTTTTGAAAAGGAACTTGTTAATGGAAAGCCGGTTCCAGCTCATTACCTTATTACTAAGTTGCATCTATGTCGGCATTTTGGTCTCAACAACTCACGCTCCACAGAACCATTCTCAGCTTTTCCCTTTAAGGTTTATGCATGAATTGAAACAATGTCCCGTTCAACTAGGAAAACCCATTTAATACACAACAATTTTTAATACTAGACCTTGTCATTCCATGATAAATGAATAGATATTGAATCAAAGAAATTGTCTGTTGAAAGATAGAGATAGAAGCCAACGTCTTTATGCTTTTCCTTTTCTTTTCGTTCTCTCTTTTAAGCTGTCTATTCTGATTGCTAAACATTAACAACCCACGAGGATATAGATTCCTTTTAGGTTATACGAATATTGATTTCGTATTGTCCTCAAGTTTTACTTAAGATCAGTATCAAACATTTAACTTGAAATAATTAATTCAACTTTAAATATACTTTCTTAATGTAACTTTACATCAGAGCAAACCTTAATGTGAAATTGTTATCCATGTTTACTCTCACTTAAACTATAGGTTTACTGATTAGTGGTCAACAAATATTAATTAATTTAGGTATCCTACCTCTGCTTCCTAATAAGATGTAATTTTGTTATATTAATTCATCTTCGATATGAATACAATAAAAAGAGATGACAAGTGAAAGATTAAACCAAATTTGACTTTAAATATCTAATTAAAGCACTCTTTGTTAAAGTCACAATTTTTGAAAGATAAATTCAAAATGACAGGATTATGCCTAGAGTTAGGTTTACTCTAAAAGTTCATTTAATTAGGAGACTTACTCTCAATCTTATTACCGAAGAATTTTGATTTATTTACAAGATAATCTTTAGAATATTGAAAGAAGTTATTTAGGAAAATATCACATACTCTGTCTAATATTCTCTTTTATTTTCTTTTCTACTTTCGTCTATTTTTAATGTGAAAATAAAGTCATGAGTAGTTAAATCTGCATTTTGGATTAAAAGGAAATCAAAATTCTAGTAGTAGTTAATATTGAATGATTGAGAAATTAATTTAATGTTGATAACTATACATGAATTTAGTAATCCATAATTATCATGAACGATTGATTCAAATAGCAAATAAATTATTATATATTTGTGTATTTAACTTATGAAAAACTTAAATTGAATAGTTATTTAATTTATGGTTTAGTATTTTATAAAGCTTATTGTTATTATTAATCGATAAAGAATGATGTCATAACTAATTAGTTAATGGTAACTTTTTATTAATTAATTTTAAAAATTAAGACTTATTATAATTGTCTAATTGCTTGAATTAAAAATTTTATTCTTTTTAAACCAATAATAAAAGTTATAATTGGAAGAAATCTTTTCTTTGGATTGGAGGTAAGTAAAATTTTATTTTTATTTTTATATTTAGTTGATTTATTTTAATTCCTAGCTAATTTTAGTTCATTCGTTAATTAATCATAAATCTCTCCTTTTTATTGACTAAAATTAAGAAATATACATTCTGGTTTCATGGCTATTACAAGAGTTGAGTGAATCAGAATTGATTCTAAGGGCTTTGATAACATATTCAAAATTTTGGTTCGAAATTATTTTATTTTATTAGTTTCTTTATTTTACAATTTGCTACTAATTTGTTGTCATGTATGGGCTCTCAAGATACTTGGATCACGAATCTCCCAATTATATAATTTTGAAATCTGAATTTCCATTTCCAATCTTTCCGATAGAAAAAAAGAATAGGAACGCAGGGGCATTTCATCAAACACTTAGCTTGCATTATGCCATTAGTGGAAATCACAATCACATATTACCTAAATAACCAAACCGCAAATAATTAGTCATACAATACTCTCCAAACAATCTAATATGAATAAAATAATAAACCAAATTTGAGGAGAGAGACTACCTTATTAATACATTGGTGATTGGTTAGTTAGTGGCTCTAGGGAGTGGCAACTGCTGGTGCAGTGGACGTGCGATGGAGAGAGACGAGGAGATGTGCGACGGCTGACAGGGAGCTAGGAGGAGAGCGTACACTTACTAGGAGAGACAGAGAACAAATTAAAATACGCGATGACGGTGAGTGAAGAACAAAACAGAAGAAGAAATGAAGAAGAAAAAGGCAAGAACAAGAAGCTGGATGTCTAAAGTGGAGACTCTGGATTGGAAATTAATTAAAAGTAAAACGACGTCAAGAACAAGAAGTGCGATGTCTTGAGTGGAACGTCATTTCGTTTATAATATAGCTCTGATTAAAGCAAAAACAACATCGTTTTGTTATTTGAACCTCTCAGGTTTTGAAAATATTAGATTTTAATTATAAATATTAAAATTAAAATTTATTTTTGGCCTTTTTCAAAATAGACTGGTACTGGTAGTATTCAATAAGATAATTGTTTGTCCTATTTATATAGCCCAGCCTCAGTCACAAATCACAATCCCAAACGGCAGGTCGTGCTACAAGAAAGGCGTTGCCAGTTTAGGGGTTGCCACTTCCCACCTCTTCTTCACCTGCCTATTCAAAACTCTTTTTGCGGCTAACTCTAACATCAACGGGTCCAACAAATTGCTCATCTTTCGGGTTAGCCTATTTTCGCTTCACTTATTACTCAATCTTTTTTGGTTTTTTTTTTAATAGAAAGAAAAAAAAAAAGGAACTTGAACATCATGTTTTGTTTCATATCTTAATTTCTTGCTTTTCGCTGGAATGATTTTAGGAGCTTCTGATGCGACGGTGGCTAGCTGTTCTGACACCAACCCACATCACGCATTGGCCTATCTCTTTTAAACCCTCCTTGAACCCTGTTCTTCGATTCCGACTTACATCCGTCAGCTCTTCACCTTTTTCTTATTCCACAAGCTCTTCTTATTTGCATCAGTTTTCTCCGTTTCCTTGCTCTCATTCTAATCCCACCTCTTTAACTTCCTACGAGCAACGTAGGATCGTTGTTGGGTTGTCCCAGTTGATCAAACGGCAGCAAGGTTGTGCCTTAAAGCGCTTTGCTGTGAAATTTTGTCCCTTTTTGATTGTCAATATTATGACACTGTTTACATATCGTGAAACTTCTTTTGCATTCTTCAAGCTCGTTTTTCAGTTTGATTCTGATTCTGCTATTCAATATGGGTCAATTGTTGCACATTTGTTGGCTGCACGGAATGTTCGGTTTCTTGCTCAGGATGTGGTTTCCTGGGTTATTGGGAGCGTTGAGCCTACTAGGAGCAGAGATTTGGTCGATTTTATGTGGGAGAATCATTATAAATACGAGTCAGATTTCTCTGTCCTTGATACCCTGATGCGAAGTTTCTTGAATGTGGATATGTGTTATGAGGCATTAAATATTTTAAGTAGGATAAGGGAGGTGGGATTGGTGCCTAGTCCATCTGTAATGTCTATTCTTTTTAAGTCGTTGCTCAGAGTTGGTGACTATGGTAGTATTTGGAAGTTGCTAAGGGGTATGATTTGTGGAGGACCTCACCCGTCTACTAAAAATTTTAACGTATTGATTCTTGGTTTTTGCAGAAAAGGATTTGCCCAAGTTGGAGAGAGTTTGTTCCATGTGATGGGGAAGTATAAATGTGAGCCAGATGTATATTCCTATAATTTTTTGGTTCATGCATATTGCACGATGGGTCAAACTTCAGCTGCACTCAATTACGTGCATTTGATGATTCAAAATGGTTTTCATCCAATTGAATCTACGTTTGGTGCAGTTGTAAATGCGTATTGTGATAAGGGAAATGTCGTGGAAGCTAGGAACATATTTGATGGAATCCAACTGGCAGGTTTTTCCCCAAATGTTGCCATGTATAACACTTTAATGGATGGTTATGTTAAGGCAAGAGACATTAGTCAAGCTAATATGCTTTATGAGGAAATGAGGAATAGGGGTATAGCACCTGATGGTACAACATTTAATATTTTGGTTGCAGGGCATTACAGATATGGAAAGGAAGAGGATGGTGATAGGTTGTTGAGGGATTTGTCAGCGTCGAATATACTTCCAGGTTGTTCATGGCACGACATTTCTGTTGCTGGTTTGTGTTGGGCAGGTAGGTTGGATGAAGCTACTAAATTGTTGGAAGATATGCTTGAGAAAGGAACACCCCCGAGTGTGATTGCATTTAATTCCATAATTGTAGCGTATGGTCGGGTAGGACTGGAAGAGAATGCTAATAAAGTGTACAATATAATGGTTAAATTTGGATTAATCCCCTCATCTACAACTTTCACCTCTCTACTTATAGGCTTGTCCAAGAAAGGGAGACTGCAAGATGCGAGGGAACTTCTAAATAGGATGACGGAGAAAGTCTTTCCCATCAATAAAGCAGCATTTACTGTACTATTGGACGAGTATTTTAGGATTGGGGACACAAATGGGGCTTATAATCTGTGGAATGAGATGAAAGAAAGGAGAATAAGTCCTGATAGTGTTGCCTTCTCAGCCTTTATCAATGGCCTCTGTAAAGCAGGCCTGGTGGAGGACGCATATGACGTATTCTTGGAAATGTCAAGAAAAGGCTATTTACCCAACAATTTTGTCTACAATTCTTTGATTAATGGGTTTTGCAAATGTGGGAATCTTTGTGAAGCATTGAAATTGGAGAAGCAGATGAGGCAAAAGGGGCTTCTTCCCGATATTTTTACTATGAATATCATCATTGCTGGACTTTGTAAAGAGGGAAGAATGAAGGCTGCGGTTAATGCACTAACAGATATGTATACCATCGGTTTGACTCCAGATATTGTCACTTACAATACTTTGATTGGTGGATATTGTAAATCATTTGACATGGCTAGTGCAGATGAGTTGATGAATATAATGTATGCTAGTGGATGGGACCCTGATTTGACCACCTATAACACTCGAATTCATGGATTCTGTCGCAGTAGAAAAATAAGTCGAGCTGTCTTTGTGCTGGATGAGCTGATTGCAGCGGGTCTTGTTCCAAACACAGTAACATACAACACCGTGCTGAATGCTGTTTGTACAGATATTCTGGACCGTGCTATTATCTTAACTGCAAAATTGATGAAGATGGCTTTTGTTCCAAACGTTGTAACGACTAACATCTTATTGTCTCACTTTGCCAAGCAAGGGATGCCTGAGAGGACGCTCATATGGGGCCAGAAGTTGACAGAAATTTCCTTTGACTTCAATGATGTCTCATATAAGATAATGGATAGAGCCTACCGCCTTGTTATGCAAAATAGCACGAAGCCCTCAAGACCAACTTCTGAAAAAGGCCTGTTTCTGGACTTCCTCATGTATATTACCTACAACTACCTAAGTAGCAGTAGATCTTGTGATAAATCAAGATTCACTTGAGCTGACTGAAACTGGTTGATGAGGCAATCAAGGTAGAATCATCTTCTTTGTCTTTCCCTTTTTCTTAACATTTGTGATATTGCAATTTAATTTATTTTCTTTATCATTCACCTTTTCGTAGTTTTGCTGTTCTCATTTGTTGATTCTTAAGTGGTGCTGAGGCGATATGATCCTTATCTGAATGAGAAGCCCTTTTTTCTCTTTTCCTTGCAGTCCAAGTTGAAATCTTATTTCATTTTTATGTTAGGAAAATATTGATTTGTACAAATGTCCCTGTTCAACTCACTGCAGCTCGCAGCGTCCTCCGTCGCTTGCTTCCCTCTCATTCTACAGCATTCGACTTTTGAATTGTCTCTAAAATCCCATTTCTCTGCTATGCTGCCATGGCCCTAGTAAGACTTGCAATCTTATGAATGGTTGTTTTATTTTTGTTGCAATTGGTTTTGTTCTACTTGTTACAATTAACTATTGCAGTTTTTTTTTTAATGATAGATTGATGCATATAGCCGAATGCTAGATGATTTGGTGATTTTAAGAACTCTTCACATTTGTATCTTCTTGATAATTTTTCTTTTTGTTAAAGTTCTAATTTTTGCTCCCTTGGTTAGGTTGTTGTGGGTTTTCTTTGATACACAGTTTACTTATTTACTCTTTAATCTGCATCACTCTTTTATTATCACATCGATATATGGATCTATCGGAAACAGACTCTCTATTATGTAAGGGTAAGACAACGTACTATCAGATCTCTCCAGATCTCGCTTTATTGCTGAATTTCGGACTAGGTGTGATGATGATGATGATATGATGGAAACTTTTTCCAATTTCCGAAGTCGGAAGCTTTTGGAACTTTAGCTGATTGTGAACAGCACTGACTAGGCTACACGGAGAGAGGGGCAACGATTTGTTAGATTATTGTTTCTACAAATGGCTTATAAGTACTCAGCAGCGGAATAGGATGGCTCATTTAGAGCAGGTTAGTATAGTTGTGCATTTGAACGTGTCTACTTAACTTGAAGGTTTATATAGTAGAATCCTTGCAGGCGACAGAATTGTCAGCCGTGAAAAGTTGAGCTGCCTAGGGTTGGTGATCCTGAATGAAAGACCCTTACTTCTAGTTGAAACTAAATCTCTTTATGTTTGTCATGTCATGTAGCTAACTTATAAGCATACATACTCCTACTTCATTGTGTAATATTTTGCCATCTAGTTAAGTAAATAAGTTTTTGCTTGACCCAATACTTTGGCATTTATGCGAATGGTACTCTTTGTGTTGAGGGCTTCAGGCAATGTTTTTGTTTGCAGGCTGCAAATGAATGGTGAAGGGAAATTATTGAAGAGTCTGAATTGGAGCACGGAGCTCCAATCCAAGGCGTGCAGCACTTGTACAGCTAAGAGAGTTGAAGATTTTGCACCTGATGGCCCTATTTCCAAGATTTCAAGTGAAGTTTCGACTTGAATTTGTGGGTATAAGTTAACACTGTTATCACCGACGTAATGATATAAAAATAATTCTGTGGCATTTTGTATGAAAAGATTGTTATCAAAATAAATATCGATCATCATTCCCACATCTAGGAACTGATTTTCCTGAAATAGAGACGTGGAAACATACTATCCAAAATCTGGGGTGAATATTGAACTCGGACCAAACCTGTTCAAATCTATAATGACCAAAATGTAAGATGATTGTGCAATATGTTAAAACACAACAAATAAACAAAAAACACCAAAAACAAAACAAAAGAGAAGCAGATAGACTAAACATTAAGCAGTAGTAACGTATGGATCTACAGATTAATTCATTCATATGTGGGGCAACGATGATCCAAATATTCGAAGAAGCAGTGGTTTGTGTTTGCTGCCTCTGTAACTTGAGCGATGTACTCTGAGTTTAAGAGCTTCCCGTCCTTCCTTGGCAGATCTTTCCCTTGCGGCCGTTAAAAGAGCAGCGCCCGTTTCAGTCTCTTTCCAACCATTTTCAGATGTATCATTCATCTTATTTTCAGATTGATGTTTGTCGTCTTGATGGGTATGAGTTTCATCTGCATCACCAGAAGTGGCAGTTGTACCCCACCATCTGTTTGAAGCAACTGATAAGCCGTTTGGTGGAAACCCATACTTAAACTCATCCATTCCCTTGATGATCGTTAAACTTGGAGTCACACCTTGCTGCTGCTGCTGCTGCTGTACTTTCTGAGGAGACATGGCGTCACCTTGTCTTCGAATAACAAAAGAACCCTAATTAAGGATCTTACAAGAAAAGAAGAGATGGGGGTTAGGAACAAAGTTAAAACCATACCCAAGTGCAGAAGTAGCATCTAGTGATTTAAGGATGTCTTCGATGCTTTTCCCAGCTAAAACCTGCACTTTGAGATATCCCTAAATAAGCAAATCACCAAATCCAAAACTTAGTAATAAATAAATTTGATGAATTTGTTATACCTTCCTATAAGGCCATCTCTCCAGCCCATTTTCCCTGCAGATTTTCTTAAGCACGCTTACACATACACCTGAATAAAGAGTCATAAAACGAATAAAGATTCTTTTTTTTTTATCGAAAAAAAAACACATACAGATTCTTAGCTTTAGTATTAAAAGGGAAAAGATGTAGAAGAAAGAAAGATTAAATTAGACCTAGATAGTTAGCCGCATCGGAGAGGGGAAGGGAGAAATACTCAGAGATGACGTCGAGCGTTAGTGTTTGAGCACCACCACCACCACCCGCCTCTGCTGCTGTTACGCTCTGCTGCCGCCAACTCATTCTTCCTTTAGCCTTTTATCATACAGTATTTACTATTTATTTATTTATTCCTAAAAAGAAAGGAGGTTGTAACTCTAGTCTCGTCGTGCAATGCAGACAAGGGACGACGATGGATTCTAACGGCGAAGTGAAATAAAATAATTTTATTCTAACCTTACTTCATAAACACATTTATTTAGTATTGTTGGCTTTTTAATTTAAAGTAAATTAAACATATCATTCATAAATATATTTGTTTGAGTTATCTTTGCATTCATTTGAAAATACTATTATTGTTCTATAAAATAAAAAACAAATCGGTAAAATAAAATATAAAGTTTAAAATTTTAGAATATTATAAAATTGAATAAAATTAAAATTTTAAATTATAATAGAAAATTTTAAATTTTCATTAAAAGTTAAATAACAATTAATTGATTTATTTTAATTTATAAAAACTCATTAATTTATAAAATTAAATAACAATTAATTGATTGCTGATTTATAAAATTTCAACCAATTTTACATATACACGTGTTGAGTTTTTAATTATTACAAAATACACCCAATTTTGCCTTACTTTACAGCAAAAATGGGCCTTTTTCAAATAAAATAATACTTTTATTTGTTTTAATACAAGATATTTGTGCTCAAATTACAAACTATAACATTTTGTACTAGTTGTTTGAGCTACTATAACTCCACACAATTAATATATACAAATGAAAACATCACACATATACATATAATCTTCATAATTTACATGTGCATATGAAAACACATGAATATGTATTGCTTCTTCATTAACCCTTCTCCTTCAATTCTCTTTGCATCCTCTCCTTCCCATTACACATCCAGAATTTCTACAATTTATGCAGAAGAAACACAGGTCAGCTGATTGTCAGACAACACCAAAATAGCAGTATTGCTTGGAGTAAAAAGAAAGCAATTTCAGCATCAATCTTGATTTTGTGGAAAGGAAAACCTATAGTATTGCTTGTAAACATGTATGATCATCAGTTAGATTAGTAAACAAAAATTGTACAGCCACCATTCTTTATAACCAAAGATGCCATAAATGACAATTTATTAGGCCATACAATCCACAAACTCCATATTAGAAAGACCAAACTTCATGCAATACCATGTTAGGTAGTTATTTTATGAGCAGCAGTCAAACACACAAGTATTAGAAACAAAACCATCCTTAATAAACTTAAAGCTCGGATCAAAGATGAGAAAATAATGGCTGAACTAGATGTATCCACCATCTCTGCGTATCCAAAAGCCTGAAGCACTTTGCACAATCTGAACAGATAGAAGCAAACTTAAGGCGAATCTGAGAAGAACATAAGGCTTCCAGTCACTGGACATCAAACCAAACCAGCATACGACAAAGGGCTATGGGAAGAGGAAACAAAAGCATTGTCCCTGAACAATTCAATCTGGAAGCCTCTGAATCTGCCCCAAATTAACGACAACTTGAACCAACAGAAACTTACGTTCCCCAACTAATTTTTAACCAAACCTTAGAAGGCAATACAAGATAAGAAAAACTATAAAACAAGATTCACTGTAAGAAACAGACAAATGCCACAAATTAAGACACGTTTACTATCAAACAAAAAGAGTGCAACAACGACAAATGCAACCACATGATTTCTTATGACATGTCAATATCATATGCGTTGCTTAACCTAATAGCAAACAATCTTTTGAAATTCTGCAAATGCATCTTCATCTGTAAATTTAGTGGAGATGATATCAAGGGGCAATGATACGTATTAGGAATATGCAATTGCAACTGTTCATTCAATCCTTTTCTTTATCAAGCATTCTTCATAGTGCATCAAATAGGTGACCGGAAAAACTTCAGCCATAACTAGCAAACATAAGCAGATCAAATATCGCACCCAGACCAAAATTATTGTTATCTGAAGACTATAATTAGCCTTTAAAAATAGATAACTAAGTGAAGCTGCCCACATGGAAATAACAATTCAAAAATGTTGTTTCTGGTAGCTTAAGAAACTTATAGACTAAAGAAACAAAATTTTCAGATTAATGAAAGCCATAAGAATCAATTACAGCATCTACCTTGCCTACTCTTCGAAGATTCCTGCATCCTTATTGGTTTTGTTTAACATGTCATCCAACAAATACCAATGATCTACTGTGGACGACTACAACAAGACCTCTGGCCTGACTTTATGCAGTCCCTTCCATAAAAACAGACTATCAACATAAGTATCCAAGAAAAATGAGTAGGGATCACCACAAATATCTAACGGACTAATCCTGTTACTCTCAGGGTCATACGAAACCAGCAACCCATGGCTCATCACCAGTAGAATTTCACCATTTCCCCTAAGGCCTAATGCCTTAGAGACTCCACACGTTAAATGAATTTTGTATTGTTTAAGCCAAGACTCTGAAACACCATAATCTTTCATCACCCAAATATAACAAATTGAGGAGTGCTGCTCCGGCCACACATTCTTGTACCAAATCAAAGAAAGTGATCCCCCAAGCACAGAAAGGCTCATTTTGTTTCTGTAGCCTAAGTTGGCCGTCTCTTCCGGTATTTCCAGTTGTCCAAATACTTCATTGGATACATCAAATGTAGCCACAACCAGTTTTTGTTGACCGCCCAACTCCTTATTTGGCAAAGTACAACCGACCCAATGGATAGTTTCATTCAGAAATGCCTGCTGTGAGCTTCTGTCTATCACAAAATCAGGATAAGTGGTCACCGTGGCTTTACTATTCCTCCAAGCACCCAAACGCAGGTCAAAGATCTCAACCTCTCTCCAAACCACTTGAGACGGATAATCAGCAACAAAATATACAACTTTCACAACCTTGTAATTAATACTTTTCGAATCAAATCCAAACCCAAGAATCGCATCGAAACAGCGAGAATCAATGTTGTGCTTAAGCGGAACATTCGCAAACTTTCTCACCAAAGGATTCCATAGAATTATGGATTGGGGACAACCCCTTTGTTTCGAGTGATAATCAGTCAAGCAAAGCAACCCGTTACAGGAACCGACAATCTGAAAATAATCCAGACTGCTCTTAAAAGGCCAATTAAGCTGGTGAGTTGCTACCAGTGAGCCATCATCATCAAAGTTCAAGGTGAAAGTCTCTTTCCCTTGAACTTTAGAGTAACGCCTGATAATAAATCGATTGGCTTTCTTGTGGTTGTTGGTGGCAGCGAATTGGGTATATAGAGAAACGAAAGTAGGATCAGTTATAAGACAGTGCCATGACTTGCAGACACATCTGAAGCGAAGAAGTGAATCAACAGGAAGCCTTAAAAAGATCTCAACCAACACTTCTGGAGGTAAGTAATCTGACATCAATAACAGCAACGAAGTTTTGGACCTTCGGTAGGAGGAAGAAGAGACGGAAGAGAATCGAAGCGTTATGGTTGTTCCCTTTAGTAATCAGTAAAAATTGAAATCTTGGTAGGCGTTTTAGTTCAGAATATCTGAAAAGAGAGGAGAATTGTGAAAATTATTGAGACCAGAGCACAACCCCAGAACAGTCCGAGGATGTGGGAATGACGGATCTTCGGTTGGGTAGGTAAGAAAGGACTACAAAAGAAACAAAACAAAGAGGGCTCGTGGCTTTCACTCTTTTATGCGGTTTGACAACGACGCTGCTCTTTTATTGCCTTGAAAAGGTTGGCCTTATTAATCTTCACTCACACACTTAAAACGATGTATAATCCAGGATAACCACAATCTTGGTCGTAAACATTTATCAATTATCAACAGTTGAACCTTAGCACCTATCAAACTGTTTAAAAATGAAACAAGTCGGTAGTCAATGATCAGATCCGTCAAACCTAAACCATGTAGCTAACCACAGATCCTAATAACTTCAATGTGCAGATATGTGACAATCATTTGGACTGTTTTTGGTGATTTGGAATGAATATGATGCACCAGAGCATATAAACAGTAAAAATTGAAACCATTGCGTATTGATCTTTTTTGTGAACAAAAGAAAGCTCTCCAAGTTTCAGGTCACTTGGTCTTATCATTTGTTACCTGATACAGACAGGAAAGAATTAGACACGGATATCTCCAGTACCCATGAAAACTATTTACAAGCTCAACGCCAAACTACGCATCCACAACAGTCAGTAAGCAATTCAATTGTTGGCAGTTATGGCGAGCCACCAGCTTTCTGGGATCACAATCCAGCTTCCACCTGTTCCAAACACCACAACCTAAACGTCCACCAAGTTTGCTTTTCTCTTTAATCTGTACAGCATTAGAAATATTTGTTCTTTGTGCCAATGCTCCTCATATTGGACTTGCTTTCAACACCTGCAAATTGAACCAAAAGGATTATTATGTTGGATCCAATGTCATTTAACTGCAGAACTGTAGAGAGAGTAAAATATCATTTCTACAGTTCTGCAGCCAAAATGCCTTCAGGGACCAACTGGCATGAAAATTATATTGACCAATCAAAGAACAAAACTGTATTAAGAGAGAAAACACAGTTAGCATCCTTAAAATGGCTATTAGAAGGTTCCCAACTTGGGACAACTCAAATCCTGCAAAAGTCTCATCCTAAGGTCTTTTAATTACCCACTAACCAGACTGAGGAATAGAACAATCATGCTAATTGGAAACTGATACCAAAAGAGTCAATCAGTATACTTTAATGGCTCAATTTAGGTCAAATACTTGATTATACAGCTGGAAATAGTTGAATAAGGAGATATGAAAGTATAGTTTATGAGGGAAGAAGGGAGAGCAGTTAGGCAATTATTCTCAGAAGTATTCCTGAGATTGTAAGGGATTGTCCCTTGTCAAGAAGGTTTTCCTTCTTGTTTCCTGAATAATATTGAGCGATCATTCTTTATCTACTATGTTCTAAATGTATCAGCCCTTTAAGTTAATCAGTACCTAACAAATTTGGTCCGACCTGCCGGATCTCCATGGAGGCGCGTGTAGGAAAGTTGGAAGACTCTGTTGCCAGAATCGAGAGATCCATAGGGAAGCAAGTCGCAAACTTGACGGAAGTCAAGAATGGCATGGGCCGTTTGGAAGCCCTCTTGACTCACTTGATGCAACAAGGGTCGAGCAACAAAGCATCTTCGGAGGCCAGTGAAGAGGGCGTTGAAGGTGAGAAGGATCACGAGAGTTGACCTTGGGTCAAGAAAGTCGAACTCCCTATCTTCGACGGAATGGATCTGTTGGGTTGAGTGGCTCGAGCAGAGAAGTTTTTTGAGGTCCACCGCGTCAAGGAGGATAAAAAGATGCTACTAACCTTCATCAGCATGGAAGGGGCGGCAGTGCACTGGTTCCGCTTCCTTCGCAAGAAGAGTCCGACGTTGACGTGGAACACGCTCATTCCCACTCTGCTACAGCGTTTCAAAGAGGGCAATTAAGGAAACGTGTATGAAAGACTAACATCCATGCAACAAGGAGGGTCGGTGGAGTAATATCTGCGGGCATTCGAGATGTTGGTGGCACAAATACCCGAGGCTTCGGAGGAGCAGCTATTGGGATATTTTTTGGGTGGCCTTAAACCGGAAGTGAGGTGTCGGGTCCGATCAATGCGGCCTACTACGGTCTTATGTGCAATGGAAATCGCTCGCGATATTGAGGATGAACTGCAAGTGTTGTATGGAGGGAATTCTCCCACGATTGGACATTTTGCGAATCGCATACAGGCACTCTGTAGCATAGTCCCCAAAGTTCAAGGAATAACGACCATTGGAGGGTCGACTAGTGGGGCAACGAGTAATGACCCAGGAAAGATCACGGGAGGAACGAAGCGGAGACCCTACAAACCGAACCGTAGCAGGTCGTCGGTGGGGTTTAATTCCCATAATGGGATTTATAGGAACACAGGGTCACACAACAACCGCGGGACTAAGCAACTTCCCTATCCGGAATTTTTAAACAGGAAGGAGGAAGGGAGGTGTTTTCGTTGTAGATTTCTTTTGGTCCGGGACATAAATGTCCAGAGAAAAGTTTAAGAGTGACCATTCTAGGAGAAGATGAAGAGGTGGTTTCACAGGTAGAAGAAGGTTTGGATTCCAACGACACGTCAAGGGAAGTGGCTAAGGAAGTTCAGTGCAACTGGATGGAACTCTCACAAGTGTCAGTCGATGGATGGACTCAACCCAAAACCATGAAGCTTTGGGGGAAGGTCGATAGAACACCTGTGGTGGTGTTGATTGACAGTGGCGCTAGTCACAACTTCGTATCCAAAGAGATGGCTTTGAAACAAGGCTGGAAAGTGGAGACCACTGCGAGTTTTGGAGTAAGGATGGGAAACAATCTGAAACAAGAGTCTCAAGGTTGCTACCAAGGTTTAATTCTGGAAATGCAAGGTTATGTTTATTCAGGAGACTTCTCTCTCTTTGAGTTAGGAGGCATGGACATTATTTTGGGGATGACTTGGTTGGTTTCGTTAGGGGAGGTGTAGCATAATTGGAAAGATCTTTCCATGAGTTTTTCACATGGGATCAACAGTCACGGTGAAAGGGGATCTTAATCTTTCTAGATCTTTAACTTCCACCAAGGCATTAAGGAAGATAGCTGAAATTGAGGCAGCGGTTTTGGTATTCTTTGGCTCAAAGAAACACGAGAAGGATGACCGTGGATTCAACGACATAGGAGTAACGCTCGACTACCATCAGCAGCAGCAATTAAAGCAGGTGTTGGCCGAATTTCAGTCAGTCTTTTCACATCCGATAGGCCTTCCTCCTAGCCGACCAGTTGATCATAAAATCCCAATTAAGGCCGGGGTGGATCCAATTAATGTGAGACCTTACCGTTAGCCTCATTTACAAAAAAATGAGATCGAGAAACAGGTTTCGAAAATGCTAGCCTTTGGGGTTATCAGGCCTAGCAACAACCCATATTCAAGTCCGATGATTCTCGTTAAGAAGGACGGTAGTTGGCAGTTTTGTGTTGATCATCAGGCTTTGAATAAAGCCACAATACCGGATAAATTTCTCATACCAGTAATTGAAGAACTCTTGGATGAATTGTTCGGAGCCAAATATTTCTCAAAAATCGATTTACGGACAAGGTACCATCAAATACGCATAAATGAAGATGACATTCCCAAGATGGCTTTTCGGACACACCATGGCCACTATGAATCACTCGTCATGCCATTTGATCTCACCAACGCACCGGCCACGTTCCAATGTGCCATGAATTTGGTCTTACAACCCTACCTCCGAAAGTTTGTGTTAGTTTTTTTTTATGACATTTTGGTGTATAGCGTCGATTGGGACACTATGTTACAGCATCATCAATTTTATGCGAATACAAAAAAATGCACCTTTGGGAAATTAAGAATTGACTACTTGGGACACATCATTTCCAAAGAAGGCCTCTTTATGGATCCTAAGAAGGTTGAAGCAGTTTTACTATGGCCTATTCCAACATCTCTCAAAGCTTTGAGAGGGTTCTTGGGGCTGACTGGATATTACCGAAGGTTTGTGAAGGATTACGGAAAAATAGCACAACCTCTTACTTATCTATTGAAAAAAGGAAATTTTAAATGGGATACTCCAGTGGAAACCGCATTTAGGCGACTACAGAACACTCTAACTAGTGCTCCCGTTTTGATGTTACCAGATTTCAATAACCCTTTTTCGGTGGAGTGTGATGCTTCTGGTAAAGGCATTGCGGCAGTATTGATGCAAGAAAGGAAACCAATGGTGTTTTTCAGCAAAGCGTTAGCTAAATCATCGCTGAATAAATCCATATATGAAAAGGAACTCATGGCGCTAGTGTTGGCCATTCAACATTGGAGACCATATTTAGTGGGGAGAAGATTTACAGTCTATACCGATCAAAAAAGCCTTAGACATTTGTTGGAGCAGAGAATTACCACTCAAAATCAACAGAATTGGTTGGCTAGATTGTTGGGATATGATTTTGATATTGTGTACAAGGCAGGGATTTCCAAAAGGGCAGCAGATGCACTCTCTAGAGTATGTGAGGACAAGGAGTTGCAGGTTATCTCTAGACCATTTTGGCAAGATCTGGAACAAATTGATAAGGAGGTAAAAGAAGATCCACAATTGAGCAGAATTATTGAAGAAATTCAGAAGGAACCCGATTCTCACCCTTCTTACACTTTGGAAAATGGGAGACTATATTATAAAGGAAGGTTAGTGGTATCAGCAACTTCTGAATGGATTCCCAAGCTTTTACAAGAGTTTCACACAACTCCTACAGGGGGACACTCGGGAATTTACAAGACTTATAAAAGGATAGCTCAATCCATCTTTTGGAATGGTATGAAAAGGGTTGTAACTGAATTTGTAGCAGCTTGTCACACTTGTCAGTGAAACAAGTATCAAGCCACATCCCCAGCAAGGTTACTCCAACCGTTACCTATTCCTAACGCCATTTGGAAAGAGTTGAGCGTGGATTTCATTGTGGGACTACCCAAATCGAAAGGCTATGATACCTTATTGGTCATAGTGGATAGGTTGAGCAAATATGGGCATTTTATTCCTGTCAAACATCCTTACTCAACCCGTGCTATTGCTGAAATCTTCACTAAGGAGGTTATCTGACTACATGACATTCTGCTTTCCATTGTTAGTGACCGAGATCCTATGTTCTTAAGTAATTTTTGGCAAAAATTGTTTACACTCCATGGAACTCAATTAAAATTCAATACTGCCTATCACCTAGAATCAGATGGCCAAACTGAGGTAGTTAACCGCACCATTGAGACATATTTATGCTGTTTTAGCTCGGAACAACCCAAGATGTGGTTAGATTATTTACCCCGAGCGGAATACTGGTATAATACCAGCTATAATTCAACAGCCAAATGTTCCCCTTTTGAGGTAGTTTATGGAAGACCTCCTCCCGCAATCACACGTTTTATTTCCAGAGAAACATTGGTGGAAGTGGTAGCGTAGGATTTAATGAGTCGTGACGAGGCTCTATCACAGTTAAAAAATCATTTAGAACGCGCTCGCGCTCACATGATCCGTTTTGCGGATGCTCGTAGGCGTCCTCCTGATATTCAGGTGGGAGATTGGGTGTATTTGAAGATTTGTCCACGTCAGCAAGGGTCCATGCCCAAGCAGTTGCATCCGAAATTGTCAACACGATATTATGGACCATATTTGGTGGACAAAAAGGTGGGCGCCGTCGCATTTCAACTGCAACTTCCTCCTCAGGCACGTATATATCCAGTGTTTCACGTGTCCCAGTTGAAAAACGCTATCAGGCACCACCATGTTCAAGAAGAGCTACCTCCAAAGTTAGAATATACTCCTGATTTGTGTCCGCCTGCCGCGATCTTGGGAAGCAGGATGCTTCATAATCGAGGAGCTGTACGTGACCAATGGTTGATTCATTGGCAAGGCAAATCGGTGGAGGAAGCTACATGGGAGGACCAAGAGCTTATCCGAGGCCAATTTCCAGAGCTTCACCTTGGGGACAAGGTTATTTCTTCAGCGGGGGGTTATTGTTAGGAGTAAAGCACACAGAGGAGGAGATTGGATAGTCCATAAACGGAAAAACAAAGATAGAGACAGATTGTAGTGGTAGAGTTATAGTTACATATGGACAGTAGTAGTTAGATAGCAATAAACCTTATCAAGTAGTTAGCGGTTGATAGATCAAGAGTTAGATACGTGTTAGAAGTAGTAGAATAAGGAGAGGTTAGTTACGTGTTAGAAGTAGTAGAATAAGGAGATATAAAAGTATAGTTTACGAGGGAAGAAGGGAGAGCAGTTAGGCAATTATTCTCGGAAGTATTCCTAAGATTGTAAGGGATTGTCCCTTGTCAAGAAGGTTTTCCTTCTTGTTTCCTGAATAATATTGAGCGATCATCCCTTGTCAAGAAGGTTTTCCTTCTTGTTTCCTGAATGATATTGAGCGATCATTCTTTATCTGCTGTGTTCTAAACGTATCAGCCCTTTAAGTTAATCGGTACCTAACAGTGACATACAGATATGTGTTT
Source organism: Erythroxylum novogranatense (assembly GCA_029891385.1). Lineage (NCBI taxonomy): Eukaryota > Viridiplantae > Streptophyta > Magnoliopsida > Malpighiales > Erythroxylaceae > Erythroxylum > Erythroxylum novogranatense. Next base: position 39,601,316 of record CM057229.1, on the reverse strand, counting down.
CTGTGTAGGATCTAGTTACAGGACAACTCGCAAGAAAATGTTCTTTTTCCTTACTGAAATTCTTCTCCTTCCTAGGCCCTACTGTTGCTGCTTAAAAAACATGCTTTTAACAAGTTTTCTGTCAACTGTTATTTTAGAAAAATTCAAACTGCCTTCATATTCATTCTAATGCTCTTTTAATAGACTGAATACATAGTGTTTAAGAAATAAAATAGAATAGGAATCTGCTAACTTATTTTTATACTAAAGACTTTTGAAAATAATATTCTTAAATAAGATAACTACTACCTAAATAAGATAATTACTACAGAAACACAAGATAACTACTCTAAAAACATAGGATAACTTTCTAATTTCTCTCCTTGTATAGTTCTTCCCTAAGAATACATTTTGCAAATCATTACCCCCCTTCTGAACAAAGAGCTTGTCCTCAAGCTCGAACTCAGGATAGGTCTTCTCAAAATCTTCACAAAACTCCCAAGGAGCCTCCACCCTCATCCTCTTCTTCAGATTCTACCTCCAAAACAACTTCTTGCATCTATGTCCACGAAATAATGCTTCATCACAATTGAAGAAAAGCCCATTTTCCCTTCGTTCCTCCATCTTTGTCTTGGTTAACTTCTTAAAAAAATGTGTACTTATGCTCCCAATGATAGATGCTGCTCAGGTGTTGTCACTATGATTTCTCCCTAAGACAACCTAGTTGCTTCTCTACTTCTTATGATTTCTCCCTAAGACAACCTAGTTGCTTCTCTACTTCTTTTCATAAGTTTGTGCCAAATTCAAAGCAGCTTCTAAGCTGCTCAATTGTTGCAATTCTACTGTCAATCGCAGCCCTTCCACAAGACTAGTAGTGAATAAGTCGATCTGCTGCTTTATAGTGAACCCTGTGGTTCAGGCTAGCAAAGATTGGAACTCCTAATAATCTTCCAATATTCCTATCTGCTTTAAGTTGGCGAATTTGTCTAGGGGGTTGAGGCTCATGGGAGGACCGAACCTCAGATGACATTGATCCATGAATGTCCCCCAATCCATACTCTCTCTTCTTACTTCACCTTGTAAAACCACAGTTGTGCCTCCCTATTAAGATGGAATGTTGCCAGTCTCACCTTCTCTTCTTCAGTTGATTTTTAAAGAACTGCTCACACTTGTAGATCCAAATCAACAGATCATTATTACCATTATATGAAGAAAATTTTAATTTAGAATACCTAAAAACAATAATCACTCTTAATTGCCCAACACTTCTTTCCTCCTTTTTGGTCCCTATAGGTGCAACCGTTACTCCCAACTTATTCTTACGACGCCCCTTCAACTCTTAAGGAATCTCCTCTAGCTATGAGTTAAAGAATTTTTTGCTAGACAACTGGCAGTCCTCCACCATATACGGCCTCTGCTCGATATTTCTTAAAAACACATCCATTCGGCTTGACAAGTCTACAAAGTCATCCATGATGTCTCGCTCTAATACCAAATTCATTAGTGCTTTCGCATAGGATCTAATCACGAAACAACTCAAAGGAAAATCCTCTTTTTCCTTGTATGAGTTCTTCCCCTTCCTATTCCCCATGGTTGGAGCTTAGAAACCTCACAGATAATAAAACTTTTTGTCAATTATTTTTTTGCAAAAATTTTGACTGGCCTCTTACTGATCCTAATGCCCTTTAAATAGACTTAGGATTGAATATATAGTTTCTAGGAACTAAAATAAAATAAGAACCTGCTAACTTATTCTTCTACTAAAAATGAACTTTTAAAAATAATAGACTTCTTAAATAAGATAACTACTGCCTAAATAAGATAATTACTACGTAAATATACGATAACTACTGCTCCCCTTATATATTTCTTCCCTAAGAATGCATTTTGCACATCACACATATGAGTAATAATTTGTAGTTAATAGGGCAGTTACATTTTGAGATGCTCCAAGTGGGATGAGTTGATCATCACAATGGTTACTCCATAGAATAATCCATATAGCATATGCACTGAACTAGGGGCTTAATCCTGGCAGTATGAGTCAAAATTCTAGTTACCATCACTGGAATTTGTCAATGACACTAGTTTTCAGGTCCAATTTTGGTAACAGCTTAGAAATCTTAATACAGACGTACAAGCACTATTTCAAAGTCAATCTTTGAAAGAGATCAAATGATAGTATCCTACACCATGCCAATTATTAAATGTGAAAACCTGATTCTTTGAACTTGTTGAAGTAACCCAGTGTCCAGAATGTTGTTGCGTTCCTTCACCCACATGACTAATGAAAGTTGTTTCATGTGACTGAACACTTCTACAAAGTGCCATTTGGGCAGGCAATTCTCGCATGATCCACAACACAAAAGCTGAGGGCACTGATGAACCTGAGAAACATTTTAACGTGGAAATGACATATATCATGTTAGATTAAAATATCAGTCCTTACCAGGAATATAAATATTTCCAAGCTGGAGACAAAATCCTATGTTATTCTAAATTTTCTTCCATTAAAGTAAAGAATCTTTGTTGAAAAAGTTTAAGATCTCCAGGACGCCTTCCAATTCAGGAACATATTCTGTGCCAGTTTAAACACTGTATCAACTGCTAGGAAACTCACAACACAAAGACCTATATATTCAACAGCTTGTTCAGTATGGGCCAGTCCACCAAGTTGATTGCTGACAATCTCAGTCCACCAACTTTCAGTGGAAATGATAGCTCCACTTCCAAGTTCATGATTTCCCTTTTAAGTGTCAACCATTGACATCAACAATTCCCCCCTTGAAGACAAGGGAGAAACATAGAGCAATACATTCTCAAAACAAAAGTTGATGAGCAGTTGCTGCCATTAGTAAACTCCAGTCACCAACACACTGGCAATGGCCTACCAGCAATTGCTAATCTATCCATCCCAAATATTCCAATCAACAAGAAGAGCAGCGGACCACTTATTCCAAATAAAATTCAAATATAATAATCACTTTCATTACCATATTACAGAATTTCCAGGGAAATATTTATCCAAAGAAAAATACTCCAAGAAGCAGCTATTTGCCTCATTGAAAAAGGTAAAATAAATTGCTCAAAGCTAAAACTAACTTCAAATTTCCTTCCTGGGATCTTACTTTTTACAAGATTATCATTTCTTTCTTTATCTATTGCCCATCCATTGAAAACCTGATGCCCAGAAGGCTTAAAACATTCATTGCAAGAAGCATTGCTGCCTTTAACCCCTTTTCATGTTTGGTCACTTTGCCAAATCTAAAAATATGCATCACATTAGCAATTACATCCAAATTTTTAGGCAAATGGTAGCCCTCAATTTCCTTCAAACCACCACTTAGAAAACTCTGACGAGACAACTGCATCAGCAAATTATGATAAAAGATTTTCTTATTCTGTACGATGACTTTGTATACCATTATCTTTATATCACATGAACTCTGAATGTGCCATTTTAAGAATGGAGCTTCAATGATGGAAGTGGTGTGTATACCTGAGTAGATCATATTATAATATTCATATGGATATGAAAAGAAAGAGACCCTACAGAAGAAGTTCACAAAGTTTTCATTCACTTTTTTTTTATAATGAAAAAAGATAAATGGCACCTATGAAGAAAAAATTGAACTCAATCGTTAAAGTCATTGTTGAGGTTCCACAAGTTGATCTATTAACATGTGCACTGGAAAGTAACCTGCTGTGCTTAAATATGAACATAACACGCGCCCAACTATACCTTACACTGAAACTTGATTTCAGTTACAATACAGGAACTAGCTTAAGTTGAACTTAGGAAATTTTGGTCATAAAGGCAATGAAACCATGTTAAGAGACCACAGCACTTAAACGCTGAAGTAGTTGGATTATGCCCATCAACTAAATTGTTCATATTTCTGAGTGAAACAAAAACCAGGTACCAACATCTAATTTTCAAAAAGTTATAGCATTGTAATCGATGGTGTTTTCATTTCAATTCCTTGAATTCTGGCAATAAGTTAATAGACTGAAGATAATAGTAATAATCCTCTAGGGTGAGCAGAAGTAAGGCTCAAGTTTCCAATGCAGAAAGTATGCTTTCAAGTAGATATCATGAACATCGCAATTGTCAGCAGTTTGTTATCAAAAATGGGTAATCAACATAGCTTACGTTGAAGTTAGAGAAAGTACCTAAAAAGTAGTATACAACTAGAAGAAACGTTGTCTTTGTTTCCTGTAATTTCTTCAGATTCCAACAATAAAATAACTGTGCCAAAAAATGGGTTATAAGAGAGCTTTACAGAATTCTAACACTAATAATAGCCATTGACTACTTACAGGAACCTCAGTAAGAAGAGCTAACAACGAACTTGAGGTGAAACATATGACAGATATGACTGCAAGACCAGCAATCTGCATATCATAATAAGTGTTATAGATTCTCAGTGCTCAATAAACTAAATGAGCATTTTAATTAACACAGTAACAAGTTACACTATGTTTCCATAAATGATAGGAGTTGCAGTAGTAGAAATGAAATTTATTACTGGGCAGTCTTCTGTGAAGATGCAAAGCAAACACCAAAGCGAAAATCATGAAAGAAACAAATAATTACATAAAAAGATTACCAGGTTAATTACCTTCCACATCTCAGATGAAGCATTTTCATAAGTCACTCCCCTCAATTTAAGAAATAGAAGAAGACCTGAAAAATAAAAATTACATCATCATCCAAAGAAGAAACATTTGAAAATATAAAACCCACTCTTTTTAGATAAATAAAAACCCATTAGAGTTGAAAAATCACATGCAAAAAATAAATGCAAACTCATGCAAACTACACAATCACTTTTGGCTTCCAACAGAATTTAGGCCTCATGACAAAAAAACCAATGTCAGTCTTTCCTGAAGCATATATATCAAAATTACACCCACAATTTTTAGTTCACATCTCAGTTATGGATAAACCAATCATATTCTTTATCCTAATATTCATGTACATGGAAAACTCAAAATAGGTATTTAAAGTTTCCTAGAAAAGAAACCCACTTTGTAAGTACATCTGAATATGTAGTGACAAAAAAATTGGTTTCTTAATAAAAAAAATGGTTTCTTAATAATTGAAGTAAGAAACGATGAATTGGGATGCCTTCAATAAACCTCATTTCTTTGTTAATTTTTGAAGGTTTGACCTTAACCTTGAGATCAGTCTGGGTTTTCAACTAGCTTTCATTGCATTACCATGTGTGTTAAATCATCTGTGTATACAAATTGGACGATCTTCCGTCATGAAACATAAGTTCCTTTTCAAAATAAATGTTTTCACCTCTCTTTTCCAGTTAAAACATGGCATCAAAGCCAGAAATTTTAGGAAACAAAACAACAAGATGACAAGAAAAAGAAGAGCATTGTTGTGCATGTGAACAAAACACATTTGTACTATTCATAGAGTGATACTATCATAGCAAACAGTATCATGGTGAAGAATACCAACATGGTATTGTAGACAATCCTTTTTTTTCCCCGGTCCAAAGATTTCTCATCTCATGATAATTTTTTGTTTGTTTTTTCTTGAAGATTTTGTTCCATTTTTTTCTTAAGACTTTTGTTTATATTCACCTTTGAAGATTTTTCCTTTATGAGTTGGAGTGATGGTGCTGATTTAGAGATCAACTTCAATTGTAGATATTAGAGAGTTCAACTACAGTTGCATAACTTGATGTAACCCAAGTGAGAAAAGTCTTATGAGGTGGTTGCTGTTTTTATGTAGTGGAGTCAAACCTAGAACCAACTTCAAAAGTAGGGGCAAGTGTTTCAATCAAATTTTTCTAAGAGGGAAGAGTCTAAGGATGATAAGTTCCAACTCTAAATAGATCGAAAAGAATTAAAGGGGTTTAGGCTATCTAAATAGACCTTCCAGTAATAACTTGGAGCATACATAAAATCTATGCTTCAACTCGAAGGGAGGTATGAGAATGTCAAGAAAGTTTGACCCTGAGATCAAGCCTTAGAGCAATCTAGGTTGTTAACCTCAACCTTAAATAGCTTTCATTGTATAACCATACATGAATCATCTGTGTAGATATAGGACCATCAACTGCACAAAACACATAAGTTCTGTTCTAAAGAATCACTTTTCACCTTTCTTTTACTAGTTCCAACAATTTCTAAATAGAGTGAAAACACGTGCTTAAGAGTCACTTCTCTCAATTATTTATTAACGGCCTCAACAAGCATTCTTAAGTCTGCTAGTCTTATACCCCATAAAATAAGCTTGGAAAAGAAGAAATAAATCTTCAACCCAATTGTTTCTTTGAGAGAAACAGGGAAATATCAAGGCAAAAGTGGGAAAGGAAATGCTAACATATTCTTAATGTGTTAAATCTAATATAATTCAATAGACAATTGGACAAGTAATGAACTCAAAGAAATGTTGGATTTAAGAGGGGTATAATGTTATAACTTCAAAAGATGTACCATGCAACATTTGGATAAAAAATTGTCAAGCAGTACTGTCAAAAAGTTAATGTAAATGTTATTCACATCACAATGCAGTACTTGGTTAAACACGGGCACTAGATTCAACAGAAATTCATAGTGAGTGAAGAGAAAAATTAAATAGTTACTCATAGTGAGAGAAGAGAAAAATTAAATAGTTACTCACCATAACTACCTAAAGCTAATCCCAACAAAAGGATGGCAGCGGCGAAAAGTTTTACATAGACCTGCACGATAGATGAGATTAGAATACTGGTGTGAAGACAGAAGCGTATTTTCTTTTCTTTAATATTTTGGGGAAGAAAAACTTTTTGAAGCCATGAAAACAGGATAATGCACTAACATCTTGCACAGAAAATTGCACAACATAAGTGGCAGCTAAGCATCTAATGAGTTATAATCGGGCAAGCATTTGAAGCAGAGATGTAGATTATTTTTACCTGGGCAACTATGGAAGAATCAATAGGATTCTTCCCTGCACCAATCCAGATCAAAACAGCAAATAGGGCCATTAAGATAAAAGCCATCACAACAACCTGGCACGTGGAAACCAGTTTACGAATCCCAGTCAGACATATCAACATAAGAAAGGGAAAGAGACGGAGAGGAGGGAGACAGAGAAGAGGAAATAGTCAACTACAGTGTTTAACTGCCTGTTTTTCGTACCACAATCACAAACTTTTGTCGGCTACCAATGTGGATGCCACAAAATGAGCAGCATCTCCATCGATAATCCACATGGGATAAATTAGGTTTACCCTTAGAACTTTCTAACAAAGGCTGTTGACTGCAATTTTCTTCATCTTCATCTTCATCTTCTTCATCATTTGCCTGATGGCAAAGGTCGACCCTATAAATCATTTCCATGAATGCATACATGTATCTCATAAATTATGTTGCACCACTCTAAATAATATGTCTATCGAATTACAAACTCTACATGATATGCCATAAAATATCATCTCCATCATCCGTCTCTGTCAATAAACAAGAAAATCACAAATTATACCTTAACTTCATGTTTCTTCAACAATATTATCAAGACAGAAAACTCAGAAAATTATCATCATTGAAATCAAATCCTTCTAACAACCTTTTAAGGTAAATTTCAGAAAGTAATTATTCAAAATGTGATATCTTTTAGTGTCCTACTAGTGCATAATACTTAGTTTTGGAATAAGCATTTAAAGGAAAGAAAGTTGACGAAAAAGGGTAAATGCAAGTTAACAGAAATAAAACCATCATTGGTAGTTTTGTTTGAATTGAGTGAAAATGGCTATGACAAAAAAGGAAGGAAACACAGTTTTGAGAAGAAAATTTACAAACCATTCACTTTTGAAGGACAACATTAACTTTTACGAGAATAAATTATATCATTAATACAAATGAGCTTGTTCAAGTAATTTTATTTTCATTTTTTTCCAAATTTAGGAAGCGTATTTTTATCAAGTTTCAAGGAAAAATTGCTCCCAGTTTTCATCAGTCTCTATTCTTATGCATCCCAAACAAGTAAAGATAGAATCTTCAAACATTTTTTTTCTCCCCTATTTCTCTTAAGTCAAGTCCCATATAAGGTTTTAACTGCAACCCAATAATCTACTCGGATATTTCTACTCGTATCTATCCTAGAAAGATGGCTAAACTTAAACCTAATGGTCTAGGAAGTGTTGAATAAGGACACCATTTTAGTTCACATATTTCTAAACAGTAAACTCTATAAACATTATTAAACCATAAATTGACAAGGCATTGAAAAGTAAAAACTAATCCATGTCAGGCAACTTGGAAATTATTTGCTAAAACATGGCCAGAAAATTCAAGTTAGTTGATAAACAGGTCAATGCATAGTTATACTATCTTTTATGCCTAAGCTGCACGTTGTTTGTGGAGGACAACTAGGGATGGCAAATTAACCTAAGCCTGGCCTTACCCAGCTTGAAGCCAACAAGTCAAACCCAGTTTGACTAAGCTCGAGCTCGAGCTCAGGCTCGGGCTCATGAATTCAGGCATGATTGGGCTCGGGTTCGGGCTCGGGTTCATGAATTCAAGCTTGACCAATCATGATGGTATTGGTAATGCCCTAAAATCTCTTAACAAATTGCAATAAATGGTATCGGAAATGATGAAACACGGCAAAACTTGCGAAAGGAAAATTAAATTGTATAATCAGGTATGTTGTCCCAAAACATTACACTTACCAGAAAGACAGAAGAAGAAGAAATGCAGCAAGAAACAGAATTTCAGGAAAGGCTGCAAGTATAATTTCATAATTTTAGAATTTTAGGACCAGTAAAGAATATTAAAGGAGTTGTCGTACAACAAATCAATGACAACATACCCATGAAGAAGAAACCGCATGCATTGGACCACCAAAGCCAGCCATTACAGGTAGCAATAGGTGTAAGTATAAAATAAAGGAAGTACCCTGCAAAAACAAGAAACTAAATGATATCTAATATATTTACAAATGGCTCCATGGAATCTTGTAAATTATGAACTCAAGAACCAAAGAAACGGATCAGCTGTTGCCTTCCTGGTGATGGATTCAGAGACGACTAGAATCTCCCACAGAAAAGCTTTGGAGTTTAAATTAGTTACTTTCGGCAGCTTGTTTGTACTTTATAATTATATTGGTGATGGATCCAAAGACTGAACTCATTGAAATATCAATATCAATTTTGATTCCAAGAAGAGCCATATACTTTGAATTTTTCTCATATCAAACTTGATCTTGAAAAGGTTTTGAGTTAGTAACTAAAGAGATAATGGAACTGGACCAATATAATTATAAAGTACAAACAACAATTTATTCCAAAAAGATGTTTAAAAAGTTTGTTCATTTCGAAATAGTATGCACATCTTAGAGCCATGGTATCAAGAAACCGTAGATACAAGAAAACAAAATGTTCAGAGACAACTATTCAAAATGTCAATTATTTCAAACATTTCCAATATATCGCAATTATTCAAATATCAAACATCAATACATATACACAATGAATAAGACTTCAAAAAAGGTCAGTAACTCCATGTCTTCAGCAGTGTCTCCAAGTGAAAATAGATTCCCCTTTTAATCATCCACTTACTTGCAGCCCAACAGGAATTCATATTTATTATTAATACCAACTATAAGTAATTGAGAGTGACGTTTATTCATGATAAGAATCCTAAAATCTAAGCCTTACCCAAGTTTGAAGAGCCAATCATGAGATGGAGTACCTGCAATTCAAATTTGCTCCAGCTAATAAGTATCTTTGAGGAATTCTAACTACAAAGCATTAAGTACTATAGAGAAATATTTCAACTTAGGCAGAAAACTCTTTGCAGGATGCATAGCATGGAGGCAATGATGCAGGTATCAAGAGGAAGAACTAATCAAATAGGAAAAATAAAACAATGTCCTGCTTGTGGGATGTATTGTTTAGCTCATATCAGGAACATTGTTTTATAGGTTTTAACAAACAAAATCATGAGATAAAGAATCCCCATTTGAGTACAAGCATTTCATTTCACATTTCGTCATTATTTTGCAAAAAAACAGAAAATCTCAAACTTTCACTTCTTTTTTCCTTTTTTCTTTTTTTTTTATAAACCCAGTAATGAGTTTAAGACACGCAATCTCCACAGTGACAGTCCAAATGATGGAACTGACTGGAATATTTCTATATGAATGTCAGATAGTGCTACAATGGAAGACAGTGAGATGCTCTTGAAGTTTTTCAAATCTGAGAAGCTTTCCATAGCACTCTGTTCAGTTTTTTTAGAAATTGTTTCCTAATCATTATCTCATTTTTCATTAGATATCTGAATTCATCATATCCAGTACTCTATCCTGAAACATAAGAAACATAACATATCTATTACATGACCAGTTGCTGCTTCAAAAACATTAAAAGGTTTGTTAAAACAAGTGCATATATTATAATCATCTCAAGCCTCTGAGAAGAATGATGGTAAATTCAATGGCTTGAAGCATCTGATTTTATTATTAAAAGGATTTAAGGTATTGAATTATTTCTGATAGATGCAAGCAATATAGTTTTAAATTGTAAGAGAACTAAAGAAAATATAGGCCCACACCCACCTCTGTCAATTCCACAATCCCCTAATATAAAAGGAAAATAGAACAGTTCAACAATGATTGATATTCATGATAAGCAAAACTAGGTTTTAGCAAACCCCCAAGAGAACCATTTGAAAGACTCCAAAAGCCCAACAAAACCAAAAGTCTACCAACTAAAAGTTTTGCAGTAAAAATTAACCCACAGCTTATGTATGCAAAATGCCACCAGAGGGAAAGGCTACTACTTATGAAAATGGATATACTAAAGATAGCTTTTATCAGTTATATTAATCCAACAAAATGGATTTGCATGCAGTGGCCACAGCTATTGCTTACTTTTTGACGAGTCCATCCAAGTTGCCAAGTCCGAAATTGAATCCTTGTCAGCTGGGAAAACAGAGCCACACTATGTCAGAACCAGTGTCCCAAATCACCGACATAAATTAATAGCAGAATGATCAACCATCCTGATAATGAGGTAGTGAACAAAATCATGATGCAAAACATCTCAAATAGCTTTTATCATGGGCCATAAGGCCTCTAAAATAACTAAAACAACTCTGTGATAAATTTCAATACATTTTCAACCTTGCAATGGAAGACAACTAGGGAAAGGATGTGTAATTTACTAGAAGATACAATGTAATGGTGGATAACAACTACAACATAGAGGAGAAGGCCTTTCACTGCTCCCTTAGCATGCAACGGTCCTCATCCCAAACTAAAAGTATGGAACAATCTTCCATATTTTAACTAAATGTTTATCTATATAAGGTTCTTCGACATGTACTCAATGGTTGAATAGTAAGTTAAATATTTGCTCAACTAAATAGATTGACAGAAGCGATCGAATTCCTAATCAAAAGTTTGTTAATACTTTGTTCACATAATGAGCCAGTCTCGATTAAATCGACAAATATTTAGCCGATAGAGTCAATATATAGTTTCTGTAATTAACTTTCTGCAACTTCAATAAATTTTCTTGCGTTCAGAATTACCAAGATACAAATAACTCTAACCAATCGACCACAATGCAAAAAAAAAAACATTTAACAACTATATTTCCTTCTCGCACATTTTACCACATAATTGTGTTCGTGGAACCCTTCCACTGAAAAATTGTAAGGACGCAAAAGGAAAAGAAACAACTAAGAAGCCCCAGTAAACAAACCCTTTAACATTTTCTTTTCCAAGAAATCAGATTGCCAAACGATAGAACACACAAAAGGAAATAGTAAAAATAACGAAACTTTCAGCCTCAATTCTGGTCAACATGAAGGGAACTCCTCGAAAGGCACCTGATATACATTGAAGAACAAAAGGCAAACGCAATTCTGTGTACATGCAATCAGGTATAACCAGAAGGCAGCCAACATCAGAATCCAAGATTGCAGACGAAGAAGAACAAGTGAAAGGTTGCACAGAGAGAATGCAGTAAAAGATAATACCTGAAAAAAAGCAATGAAGGCAAGAGCAGCATCGACGCAAGCCAGAGCTACAGTAACAATCAGAAACTCGAAAAGATAGAAACTTGAACCGAGATTCAACATTTTGATTTCCAAACAAATTCAGCAGCTCGAACAGGGAAAAGAGAAAAAAGGGAAACAAAGAGAATTGGAAGAAGAGGAGCGACGGTTGTCACGGTCTGAATGGTTTAGAGTCGTAAAAGAAAAAAAAGAATGATAACAAAAAAAAAGGTGTTTTCGTGATTGATGTGAGTGTCAGTAGGGGCAGAAAGAGACGGAAGACATGCGTGTTATATGTTGTTTTCTGAATCTCACTCTCAACTTGGCCTGCCTTTGTTACTTCATATTTGCTCTATTCACTTCGATTTCATTCTGATTCACTTTAGGGTTGGATTTAAATGGTTTGAGGTTTGACTATTTCTAATATTCATTCCTAACCAATTCAGCATTGGATTAAATAAGGCAATGTAAAAGAAGGAATCTTCGTCCTGCATCTCTTTTCGCATCATACGTTCTAATGTTGAGTGATTACTAAGAAATACCCGAAATTTAATATAGCTTTGAAGGAGATCATGAACTAATTGATGTCACCCATTAATACAAAAGAAATTAGATATACAGTCTTAATTAAAGAAAAAACTCATTAAGCTACTTCCTATGAAGTGACTTGGAATACAAGTTTTGTGTTGATAATAATTCTGGTTTTTTTTTTGTTAGCTCACGAAGTGTTTTAGAAAAGTTTTAATTATAAGAAGGCACCTTTAAGTTATCCACTCTCAGACTAATCTTCATTCATATCAAGTCAATCTATAAAAAATAATATACTGATCAAATAAATTTCTCCGTTCGGCTTTTACCTCAGCTCATAACCAGCTTTTACCTCAGCTCATAACCAACAACAGAGGGGATGCGGCGTCCCTGCCCTTTCCCTTGCCCTGAGGATGGATTTTAGTATCTAATTAGATTATGACCTCCAGCTAAATTGGGTCCGTTCCTCTTTTTAGATTTTCTGTTGGGCTTGCTTTTCTTGCAACTTTCGGACCGCAAACAAACGCCATACGTGTACTTTTCCAAATTGGTACGTAAAGTCAATTTTAATATGATCGATAGTTGAATTCGGTACCCCTCTCTTAATAGAATATGTTCATAACCTGTAATGTAATGCCCATTCAATACCAACAACTTATGTGTTCACTCATCACTGGTACCCTTTCCTTATATATTGAACTTGGAGGTGTTGTTTAGTGATAGGTATTCCACTGCCAATTAATATCGTAACCAAGGATTGAGTCTTTTAAACGCTTTCTAAATCACACTGGCAGAACTTCAATTAAAGATAACATAAGCACTGAAAATATTTAACATAAGATAAATAATATGGGCATCTAAAATTATGATTTCAATTGAAAGTCCATTTAAACCGGAGACATTTCTTAATAAAAAGAAATCACTTTTCAAAACGTGAAAACGTATCAACAACTTCTTTAAATACTAACTACCGACAATCCTTATAAAAGATAGGAGGTATTTTATCACGAGTTTACATAATTAAATTAAAAAAAATTGAATTGTTTAATTTTTCGATTTATTTTTTATTTTTTTGTTAAGTTTACTTTAATAAATTTTATTGTAATTTATCAAATAATTAGTCGATCGAATTCGATCGTCTTTGGTCCGCACTAATCATATCTGACACGTGGACCGATCGGTCAGATTCTTCAATATCGGTCTTATACTTTATCTGGGTCCAATCCACAATCTCCTGCTACTCATTCGCGGTGAGTCTAAAATGCATCGTAAAAACTTAAACCAATTATTCTTCCATATATAAGGTATAATTCTACCATAACAGAGGTAGGTAATCATAATCTAGTTTTCTCTGCATACGACAATCTTATTTTCACCGAAAAGACTGACTTGAGCGTCGAAGGGACTTTTCGGTAAACAACCCCCGACGTGCTTTCCTTGTTTTCTGAGAAGCTTCAATGAAAATTCTTGCAAAGAACCAACCAACTCTATGGATCCAAACGACAACGTTCAGTTCCGCCAGAATCCAGCAGAACTATAGTCAATTTTTATTAATTAACAAGTTTTTATAGACTAAAATGAATCGATTAATTTTGATTCAATAATATTTTTTATTAAATTTTAGATTCTTCGACGAAAAGGACAATCTTTTTAGATTATATCTCAAATTATTTATTTTTATTTAATTTTTAAATAATTTTATAACAATATAATATCATTTAAACCTTTCAGATATTTGTTTAAAACAGTGGTTTCCATGACTCGTAATGCGGAGAAAATCATGTCTTCTAAGGTCTAACTATATCATCAAATAGTTTGGTAACCTAAAACTATATATATATATATATATTATTCCGTTAATTAATTAAAATATTTCCTAAATGTAGTTTTCTTCTAAGACGTGTCCAATGACATAATTCTTTGGATACTAAATGACTTGGAGAAGCGTCAAGTATACATTATTGCAGAGGTTCCAATCAAAGACATGTAAAGGCCAAAGTTCTTGACGTGGATTCACATTGGATGTGGACATGCAAAATAGCAGATTTGTTCTGATACCAATTCATTCGTATCATTTTCACAGGATCGTTTCCAATCACTAAACTTCCGATTTGTGAGTTATCTCATTCATATAATTAAGAAGAGTAAAAAAAAAAAAAACCTTTTTTATTGTTATAATATAGAGAAGATGATGGGCTAACAATCTTTAGCACAGTAAGCTGCGTGCCCTCAATGTTCTCCTCCCTCAGACACTGTTAATCGTCATATCTCTATTCACATTAGCTTAATTACACATTACCTTAAAAGCAACAGGATGGAATTGACCAACGTCAAAATCCCGAACTTAAGTACAAGAATTAGCATCTTCCCTTCGATGATGAGTCGCATTCTGAAACCGAGAGAAAATAGCTTGGAAAGTTACAGATTGGTTGGTATATAGACATATCTTTAAAAATAGATAATAGCATTATCAATCAGCACATCATTTTCAACATCTTTATTTGAAGAACTGTGACTTGTTCTTTTCCTATACCATCTTCAAACACAAACACATATCTTCAATATAAAAGTATGGCGACTTAGTTTCTATCAAACGCATCAACCTAGACCTATATAAGCAAGGGGATAAACGTGGAAGTGGCAGGCAATTCCAAAGTAACGAACAGTGCAAGGATGGGGAAGGAAGTGAGTAAAAGAGCACCGTCGTCCCTGAAAGTATCGAAGAATGAAAATAAACAACTGATCAACAGTTTGATAAAAGCGATGCGTCCCAAGGTCTACATCACTGACAGCTCAAGCTTCAAGAGGCTTGTTCAAGAGTTAACTGGTAACAATGAAACTACTAATACTATTTTCTTATCATCATCATCAAACTCAGTACCTGCAGTTCACACTAGACCGAAGCCGGTTGCCGATGACCATGACAAAGTTTTGGCCGTAGTGAACATTGAGGAAGATCATGGAAAACCTGAAGGAAGTAGCTTCACGGAGGACACGTCTTTTGAACCATCCCTTGACTCTACTTCATTCGAAATCTGCAACAATCCATACTCCAACATCAGTCAGCAGCTATTCTTCGATGACCCCACGTCAGATTATTTGTCGGTGAATCTACAGGAAGCTGATACGGTAGCATTTCAAGACTTTGATGAGTCGTGGTTACTGGACGTTGAGCCTTATCCTTTCAATGGCCACCATTTTGATCAGATTCATGATCATCAGGAGGACGTCAGCATATACGACTATGTACTACCTGGACTTCTATGAATGCTTATTCAAGTTCTCTACAACAAGGGCAAAATCTCTCATTTTCCCTAGGATTTTGGCTTTGCGATATTTTTTGATTGTTTATAGTTCCACCGTATAAAGTTAATTCAGAGTAGATCCAATATGTTTGTTGTAAATACAAGTAAGCAATAGCTTGTTCACGTTTAGAATTTGCAGATTGTACAGAAAGGCAACCTACTATCTACTCTCTGTATGCATACAGCGTATTGTAAAGTTCATTAAGTTGTTTGTTTCCTTAATATATAGAGATTTATGGGCTCCTCCATTTTCGTATAGTGCATGCAGATCTTGAGAGCTAGCTAGTTTTGAGTCAGAAACAGTAGAAAATTGCCTAGAGGGGAATCGCATTGGTGATTCATCTTGTTATTGTCAAGAACAATATGTTCTTCAACTTGGGAACAATGTATACCAATCAGGATTTAGATCTTTTAGGTTACGAGTTCCCCAAAAGCAACAAATTGGAAAGAAAAAGAAACCAAAGAATTCTTCTTCCTTCAATTTGCTCAGTTTCTTCATGCTTTTTAGAAAAAAATTGATCTTAGAAATAGATGCACCAGCTTAATTTAAATCCTTCTTCGTATACGTGCCGGCATATATAGTGGATTGTCTTTGCCGAAATAGCTTCTTCAATCGCAGCCCAAACAGCAATAAATGAATCATTGAATCACAATCCTACGTATCACAATAGGGCTTACATTGACCAGCCAGAGATAAAACGAGTACAGAGAAGCATACCATGGAAGTATATCAGTATCATTTTCTTTGGAAGTCTGTACAGTTATACATCTTCAAAAGCTACGAGTAGTAATACTGGTAGCTGTATACATGTTTACTCAACACAGATGAAGGTCAATTTTCTGTAATATGCTAATACGAATCCAAAGTAGCAGTGACACAGGTAAGCCCTATTAAGGCATACATGTCAATGGACCACAACAAGAATATGGTTTTTTGCCTTGATTCTAAGATAAATTCCCTTAGGCAATCAGGATATTACTCTGGGCAAATTTCAGTAAACACAGGCAGCCGCTTCTTTAAGATAGGACCATAAAGAACATCATCAATATGGGCATCAACATCTTCCCTTGAAGGAAACAAGACAACTTGAGAAGGTAAGATGATCTCAATGCCATCATCGAATGGTGTCCAATTGTTGACGGCGGTAATGTCTGCCAATAGCATCCCAAAGTCCTCAGATTCGAGATTGGGAAGGGAGGATTTATTTCGTTCTGGTTTGAAAAGAATTGGGGTCCTGTCTGAATGTGGAGTAATACGGGTTGGGGTATCGTTCTTGGTAGAAGATTCACATTTGCAGGTGAAAGCAAGACCGGTGCCGCTGAATTCAGAGGATGCTTTTTGGCTTGTTGTTGCAGCTGCCTCTTTCACGGTCATCTGATGAAACTGACACTTTAAGCCATACAGGGAAGACTTGCAACCGTGTACCTTTAAACAGATAAACAACAATTATCATTTAGTTGTCAATGCTGGGGAAAGATAGAATCCATTACTGTTTCTCCAGATGTAGAACAGGGATTACACCTCAGTTTTTTTCTTGATGGGGAAATGCGTTGGACGAAGCTCTTCTTTGCCATGTGCAAACTACAAATGAGGAATTAAATATGTCAGCATTCCAAGAACCACAGTCAATCAACCTTGGAAGCCAAAAAGGATGGCCACAGCTCATTTACTGTGACAGTCAAAGCAGAAAATTGGTGCATTGTAGTTACAACCCGTTCCAGAGATCAAGAAAGAAAAGGAGGTCATAGCCAGCAAATAGTCAGTTATGCCATCAACTGCCAATCTGTGGTTTTGGACTGAAATTTGATCACACAATCAACCGCGTTAATCATTAAGAATTTGAGAGGTAAGCTACAGCCATGATCGACATAAATAGCAAGCATGTAGCGAATCCTAATCGCACTTCTAATTAAGTACATTTGATTCAGCAAATATATTTTTTGATGTTATCTTTTTCGATTCTTTCTAATGAAAAACGGAAAAAATAACCATTAATGACAGCCGAATCTACGTAAACTCTTCAAAACATACAACTTCAAGCGAGACAATAATAATAGTGCTGCAAACAACAAGAATTTGCTGGTTGGATCACAAATTGTTCTTTTCCTTTCGTTGAAAATGACCAAATAGAGAGAGAAAGGGACCTGGCACTTATAGCCGAAGCGGCAACGTCCAAAGTCCTCCCAAGATCTGCAAAGCTCAGTCTTGAAAGCGCTATGCGCCGATGAAGACGACGACGGCGTCGAGCTAGACGATGACCCTCCGGAATTCGACAGAAGAGATCTCAATACCCTCACTCCTCCTCCGCCTCCACCGCCATGGCCACCGTCTGCAGACGCCAGCTCATCCATAACCAAGACATCCTCTTCCAAAGGTGTGCCGTATTTTAATACCGGCGACGTCACATTCTCCACAGCAGACAGAGGCGACAACAACGATTTCCTATGCCCGGCGGTGCTTCCGGCGGACTTGTTACTCATTGCCGGAGAACCGGAGGACGAGAATGAAGATAGTCCGCCTCCGTCATCGCCTCTAAGGTATCGGATGTGCGGGGGAACGAGAACGTTGAGGGATTTGAATCTGGGGAATTTGCCGGAGTTATTGTGTAGGGAGTAGTCCATCAACGTCTGTGGCGAGGAACCAAAGAAAGCAGAAACATTTCCTAATTGGAACTTTAAAATATTTTTATTATTTTCATAATCAACATTTTGAAATTTCCCGCCGAATTAAACATTATCCCATGGACAATATTTTCCTAACATGGAATTCGTTTCCCCTTCACCTTCTTGTAAGCTTTACTTTCATTCTTTATTAATACAATTTCTTCTTTCCTTTTTTTTTTAAAAAAAAAAGAATTCATTTGATCTCTCGGAATTGGTCACTAATTTGTGGATTGAGATTATGACATTACTAAACATTTACACCCTGTTTGGAAAGCCATTAATTATATTCAATCATGAGATTGAATTCATTTCTATTGTTTGGAAGCAAAAAAAGACAATGAATTAAATTCAAATAAAAGTTCAATTCATTGCCTCTTTGTAAATTGAATTCACGCTTAGAATCGCATGAATTCAATTACAAACCAACCTCAACTCTTCTCCTCATGCACTGTTCACCTGAAATGTATAAATTGTTTGATTTCTGCGGTTGTGCCTTTGTTTCTTTCAATTCGAAGGTTATAAAAATAGTGATCTATATTTTTTATTTTATAATATAATTTCTATTAACTAAATATATATTATTAAATTATCTTCAAAATATATAAATTTTAAATAAAATTAGATTTAATAATTAAAATAATTTTATTTTTTATTATTATTATTATTATTATTATTATTATTATTATTATTATTATTATTATTATCTATTTCTATTTCTTATTCTTATTCTTATTCTTCTTCTTATTTTTATTATTATTAAGTACTTTTGGAAGTAAAATTCTAAACATGCATACAAAGTCAAGAATGACACTTATTTTCAATAATTATCCAAAATGATTTTTATTTTGGATAATATTATTTTTTAGTCGAGGATTAATGTGTCATATGAAATAATTGAATTCAATTATAATTTTATTAGATTTGTTCCAAACAGTGTAATTCAATTCAATGTAATTAAATTCAATTCTAATATTATTATATTTGTTCTAAACAGTGTAATTGAATTCAGTGTAATTGAATTCAATTCTAATATTACTGGATTTGTTCCAAACAGTGTAATTGAATTCAATTCTAATATTACTAGATTTGTTCCAAACATTATAAATTGAATTCAATCCCAACTTCATTAATGTAATTGAATTCAATTCATTAATGAATTCAATTCAAAGGTTTCCAAACAGCCCGTTAGTTTGTGATAAGAATAAACTTTTAATTAAAAGCATTTATTGGATCATCCACGTGAGGAAGATGAAGTTGTAGCACAAGTAGACTTTATCTCCAAGCTATTATATTTAAATTTACATGATAATTCCGTGCAAGATGGCAATGGACTTTAGAGTTTTACAAATAATTTAATATTCAATTGTATATGTGTTATTGCAAGTTTTGTATCTAAAAATAAGTGAAGCCTTGTACGTTGGGGCTAAAATTTTAGAAGCATGCAAAGGACGCGTAAAATTAGTCGCTTACTTGGATGCTAATTCTTTCGAAATTAATTTCCTTATTCTTTTATATCTTTATTTGATTTTGTTTTGTCTAAGTTGTTTCCTAATAGTACTAGGAGTTTTCTTTTAGATCTTTAGTATGATTCCATATTATCTAAGTTGGTTCCTAATAATACTACGAGTTTTCTTTAAGATCTTTAGTATGATTCTATATTATATAGATTGTTTCCTAATAGTATTATGAGGTTTTTTCTACTATAAATAAGGGTTATAAGGCATATTTTTTGTGATTTACAAATAAAAGTTCAATCATTTTCTTCACAAATTCGAAATTGATTCTTTCATGTTGGTCTTTATGCCTGTGTGGCTGGTGACACCCTTGAGAGCTTTATCAACAATTGTGGTGCTTGGCTTTATCAACTGTTGTGGTGTTTTCCTGTTTTTTCTCTTCAACTTTCAATATTTTCTATTCATCTAAACTAACAACCTTTGCTTTTATTCTCTCAAATTCAATTGGTGTGCCTAGTTTATCTATCAGATTGGTATTATAGCTCAATTATTAGAGTTTTCTTAAGTTTTAATGGTCCATAATTGAGCCTCTCTCACCTAAATTCGAAAGGTTCAAGTTTGATTTTACAGGGTTTGGTGCGAATATGGTTACAAACACTAGATTTAATAACAACAAAACTAACGATAATAATTTTGCTCTTTTGGGGGCAATAGATTGACTGTTAGATCATAAGATTGAAAGGATTCATGATTAAATTGAAGATATCAACAATCAGTTGTGCTACTTGCAGATGCAAGATGCCAAGTTAAAATGTTTTATGCAAGATAGAACCCAAGAACGATCACGTGAAAGATCCAAAAGGACTTATGATGAATCTGATAAGGAGCAAGAAGAATAAGAGGAGGAGTATAAATCAAAAGAGGAGCGACTAAGACGTCCTAGACGTGGAGGTTAAACATACAAAGATTAACTTGGAACTTGAACTCCTCGATTTTGAAGGTAAGCGTTATCCTAAAGTTACCTTATATTGGATTCGTAGAGCTTATCATATGTTTGAGTATAAAGCTTTTACGAACCAGGAAAGTTTTAATTATGTTACCCTTAAGCTAATTGACTTAGTGGGAATTTGGTATGATGATATGCAACATGAGGCATTAAGAAGAGAAGGAAAAAGAGTTAAGACCTGGACTCGTTTAAAAGGCGAGATCAAAGCTAAATATGTTCCTGATAATTATAGGTAAGAGAATTATATAAAGGCAACAACTTTGAAACACACTTGCTATGTTAATGAGTGTATTGATGAATTTGAGAAGTTAAAAATGTTGAATCGTGAAAAGGAGGATCCAAATCAAAAGATGGCTTTATTTTTGGAAGGATTGAGTTTGAAAGTCAAAGATATGGTGGAATTACAACCTTATTATAACTATAATGATTTGTGTAGACTTGCTTTATGTGTTGAACAATAAGTTAATAGAAACTTGATTGGAGGTTGTTTCCACAACAGAAAAATCCTACGACACCTTCTACTTCTATCCTTTCGAGTTCTAAAGCTGATTCAAGAAAGAAAAAGCAAGATTAGAAAGGAAAAGGTACTTTGAGCAGAAAAGAACTTGATAAGGATAACAGGTATTGTTTTAAATGTCATGGGTATAGGCATATTCAATTTGAATGTCCCACAAACAAAATCATGACAAATCAAGAGTGTCAAGAAATCGATGCTTTGTTGAATGCTTTGTTTATAGAGGATGAAAAGGAGTTAGATGTTGGAGGAGATTACGAAGGAAGAGTGGGGGATGTAGTTGAAGGTGACAAGGAAGGGCCTAGTCTTACGATTCAACGTGTTTTGATGGTTGCTCCTTCTCCAAATGAGTCCCAATGTGAAAATTTGTTCCATACGAGATGCAAGGTGCAAGGAAAGCTATGTAATGTGAATATCGACAGTGGTTCTTATACCAATGTAACTTCTATGTTGCTCATTGATAAACTAAACTTGTCTCCTCTTAAACACCCAAGGCCTTACACAATTCAATGGCTTAATAAAGGGAGTGATTTGATGATGACAAAAACTTGTTTCCTTTGATTACGTACTTTATGATGTGATTATGATGGATGCATGTCATATCTTATTAAGGCGTCCATGGAAATATGATCAAAAAGCTCAACATAATGGAGTCTTTAATTGCTACATTGTTGAGAAGGATGGGAAAAGAATTGTGCTTGCATCTTTATCTCCTTCTAGAATATGTGAACTGAATATGGAGCAATCTAAAAAGAAGAATTTGATTATTGGGAAGAGTGAGATTATTCAAGAATTTATTGAATCGCAAGTAGTATATGTATTAGCTTCAAAGGAGGTCCATGAAAATTCGGTTGATTCTTACCCACTAGATCTCAAGCCTCTTCAAGATGAGTATGTTGATGTATTTCTTGATGATTTTCCTTCGGGTTTGCCTCCCATTAGAGGGATCGAGTATTAAATAGACTTGATTCTGGGCACATATTTTTCTAACAAGCCCACATATAATTGTAATCCAGAAGAATCAAGGAGCTCTAATGATAAATAAATGAGCTGATGGGACATGGATATGTGCGTGAAAGTATGTCACCATGTGTTGTACTAGCTCTTCTTGTGCCAAAGAAACATAGTTCATGGCGTATATGTATTGATAGTCGTGTGATGAGCAATGTTATCATCAAATATCGCTTTCTCATGCCTTGTCTAGATGATATGTTATAGGAACTTCATGGTGCTCAAGTGTTTTCAAAGATTGACTTAAGGAGTGGTTACCACCAGATTCGAATGAGAGAAGGTGATGAGTGGAAGATCACATTCAAGACTAAGTATGGCTCGTGTGAATGGTTGGTAATGCCCTTTGGTCTCAATAATGCTCTAAGCATATTCATACGACTTATGAATGAGGTATTGCACCATTTCCTTGAAATATTTATTATTGAATACTTGGATGATATTCTAGTTTATAGTAAGAGTAATAAAGAGCATATGTTGCACTTAAGAATGATTTTTGAAGTGTTGAGAGAGGAGAAGTTATATGGGAAGATTGAGAAGTGTATTTTTATGATAATTAGCATCATATTCCTTAGAATGTGTCTAAGGATGGTATTTTTGTTGCTAACTGGAAAATTGATGTTAATAAATCATGGTCAACTCCTAAATCTATTAATGAAGTGCATAGTTTTCATGGATTGGCTTTTTTTAATCGAAGATTTGTGAAAAATTTTAGTTCGATTATGGCACCGATTACTGAATGTGTGAAGAAAAGGAAATTCAAATGGAGTGATTCTGCATAAAAGGCATTTGAATTAATTAAAGGGAAGTTAAGTTCTACTCCTATATTAGCTCTTTATGATTTTAATGAGCTATTTGATGTAGAATATGATGCTAGTGGAGTCGAAATTAGGGTTGTACTTGTTCAACAAAAACATCCTATTGCTTATTTTGGTGAGAAGCTTAATGGATCTAAAATGAATTACTCTGCTTATAGTAAAGAATTCTATGCGATTGTTCAGGCTTTTAGTTATTGAAGTCATTATTTGCAACCTAAGCCTTTCGTGTTGCATAGTGATCATGAAGCATTAGTGCATATTAATGGGTAACAAAAACTTAATCCACGTCATGTTAAATGGGTCGAGTTTATGCAATCCTTTACATTCTCATCGAAGTATAAGGATGGACGCTCTAATATCGTAGCCGATGCATTATCAAAAAGGTGTTCTATGCTTGCAATACTTAATTCAAGGCTCATTAGATTTGAAATCATTAAGAATTCTTATGTAGGGGATGAAGATTTTGATAAATTATTTGAACTTTGCAAAAAGGGTACGCATGACCAGTTTGTAATTCAGGATGGTTTTCTCTTTAAAGGAAATAAATTGTTTGTTCCCAAGGACTCTTTTCGTGATTTATTGATTCAGGAAGCTCATGGTGGTGGTCTTGTTGGCCATGTTTTTATTCAAAAGACTTATGAAATTATTTAGGAACACTTATACTAGTCTCATATACTTGGTGATATGCAATCTATTGTTAATCGGTGTGGCACTTGCCAAAGAGCAAAGAGTACTTTTCACTATGGACTTTACATGCATCTTCCTATTCCATAACTACCATAGGAGGATATTAGTATGGATTTCATTGCTGAATTACCTCGCACACAACAAGGTAGGGAAGTAATTATAGTGGTTATAGATCGTTTCTCAAAAATGGCTTATTTTATTACATATCATAAGATTGATGATGCTTCTCATATTCTTGATTTGTACTTTAAAGAGATTATTCATCTTCATGGGGTACCAAAAAGTATTGTTTTTGATTGAGATTCGAAGTATTTGAGTCATTTTTGGAGGACCCTGTGGAAATTACTTGGAATAAAGATGTTATTTAGCACTACTCACCATCCGCAAATGAAGGCCAAACCGAAGTTACAAATCACACTTTTGCTACCTTGCTTTGTGGATTAGAGAGTAAAACCACAAAAGATTGGGATTTAAAACTTGCCTATGTTGAATTTGCCTATAATAGATCTCCAATATATGCTACTTAAGTATCTCCTTTTAAAGTTGTTTATGGTGTGAATCCTTACATCCCCATGGATTTATTTCCTATTTCAAAGAAATACTTGACGAGTATCGATGCAAAGGGCAAGGTAGAGATAATAAAGAAGCCTCATGAGGAGATTCGCTTAAAGATAAAAAAGATTAATGAGAGTTACAAGGCTCGTGCTAATCGTTTTCGCAAGCAACTAAGCTTTCAGCTTGGTGATCTGATTTGGATTCATCTTCGTAAGGAACGATTTTCGAGCAAAAGGAATAATAAGTTTTTGCCCCATATTGATGGACCATTCAAAGTACTTGAACGAATTGCAGAGGGGGCATACAAGATTGATCTTCCAGGAGATTATGGAATTTCTATTACATTCAATGTTGGTAACCTATCTCCTTACTTGAATGATGAATATTTGAGGGATAATGCTTTTTAAGAGGGGGAGAATGATGCCATAGCATAAGTGGACTTTATCTCCAAGCCATTATATTTAAATTTACACATTATTTCATGCAAGGTGGTAATGAGCTTTAGAGTTTTACAAACAATTTAATATTCGATTGTACGTGTGTGATTGCAAGTTTTAGCTCCGAAACTAAGTGTAACCTTGTCTGTTGGGCCTGAAATTTGGGAGCATGCAGAGGACACGTAAAATTAGTCATTTACTTGGACTCCAAGTCTTTTAAATCTAGCTTCTTTATTTTTTCATATTTTTAGTTTGATTTCGTATTATTTATTGCCTAAGTTGTTTCTTAATAGTATTAGGAGTTTTCTTTTAGATCTTTAGTATGATTCCATATTACCTAGGTTGATTCCTAATAGTATTAGGAGTTTTCTTTCAAATCTTTAGTATGATTCTATATTATCTAGATTGTTTCCTAATAGTATTGGGAGTTTTTTCTACTATAAATAGGGGTTATAAGGTGTATTTTTTGAGTGATTCAGAAATAAAAGTTCTATATTTTTCTTCACAAATTCGAAATTGATTCATTCATTTGTATTAGTCTTTATGCCTGTATAGCTGGTGACACCTTTTAAGAGTTTTATAACAATTGTGGTGCTTGACATTTTCAATTGTTGTGTTGTTTTTCAATATTTTCATTTCATTCAAACTAACAATCTTTGCTTTTATTCTCTCAAATTCAATTGGTGTGCCTAGTTTATCCATCAGAAGATAAGATAATTTAATATAAGTTTAATGACAAATTTCCACTTAGTGTTTACAAAATGTAATTGTATAATTAAAAGATGGAAGAAAATAGTACTTAGAGATTGTAAGGAAAAAAAAGGCCTAAGAAGAACTAGAAGTGATAAAAAAATGATATGACTCTACTGAAACTTATAGAGGGCATGACCCGTAATAGAAAACTTTGACATACTAAATAAAAGATCTCTCATAGAGAGTTCATGTTCTTTTTTTAGTTCTTTTAAACATTTATCCTCAAGTTTTTCATTTTATAGTTGGCCTTAATTTTTTAACAACTTAATACTCACCTCCTAGTTATTTAGCCAAAACAATTTCTTACTTAGCCAAATTATTCTCTTATAATGACTAGTTTAATTTATTCTTATACTTATATTTTCTTATTTATATATTTATTTTCTAATTTTATCTTTTATCGTTAATCTTTACCATATTATATATGTCTTGTAGTATGTATTGCATTATATATATTTATATTTATATTTTATATTATCGTTATTTTTGAAAAATTAAAAAGAATATTATTATAGTCAAAACTAAATCAACGTTACAATGAGTTCAAGGCTTTAAGCCTACCATTTCCTACCATTATATTGCAATATGATCTAAGAGCAAAAACTCCCTAAAGGAGATAGTATGACTATTTGCATAATAGACAACAGGAGGAAACAATTATAGGCACTACTGAAATTTCATCTTCTTGGGAAAGCTCATTCACCATTTCTAGTATTTGGGATTTTTCTTTCTTTTCCTAGCAGATTTTCATTTTGCTTATTTATGTTGCACACAAAAATCACTAAGGAAGCCATTTCTAGTATTTGGGATTTTTCTTTCTCTTCCTAACATATTTCCATTTTGCATATTTATGTTGCACACAAAAATCACTAAAGAAGTCTGGGATATGGGCTATAGCTAGTGGGGTATCACTGTCCTCTATTTGTTCTATATCTCTTGTCTCCTGATTCTCAGTTTGCCCAACAGTTATAACTAGAGTTAGTGTATTGGCCCACTCAATCTGACAATGCTCCAAATATTTGGAAGTGAACTCATTCGTGCTATTGTTTAGATTCTCTTCATTTTTCTGCATTGGAATTGTCCTGAGTTATCTTTTCTTGGAAAATATGTATGACAACTTGTTTAGTCCTCACACCAACTACTTGATTACCATTTTTTTCATCACCAGTAACTACATCCCCAACACCAATATGCACACTCGCACAACACTAACAGTTTCATCCTCTGCATAAAAGCTATTCGTAACAACTTTAGATGTCCTGACATGCAACTGCACACATGATTCCTCACAACCCAAAGAATCACTATGTTTGACCAACACCTCATAGTTTAAAGGTTCCTGTATAACATTACATTTTCCCAATCTAGAACCAGTAGGGAACTTGATATGAGACATCTCAGAACAATCAACCATCTTCAAATTCCCAACCCTCAATTACACAATTGGGTCCTTACAAGACATGAAGTTTTTGCCATCAACATGATTAACTATCCCATCTTTTTGCATTGGGTCCAGTAAATTTTTACTAACTATCTACCCATCCTCGATCAATAGTAAAGAACCAACAATAATCTCCACATAGGTCGACTCCTCTCCTTTGTCAACTATAATATGCTTTTTCTTAGAATTAATCAACGGACTACCCTCCTTTAAGGGACTATAATGAGAAACATCAGTGACTCCCTCCAACTCTTTTTCATATCTAACTTCCTTGCTAAGGTCCTCATGTCATCCTGAGTGAGGAACCCTTTTCCTCCCAATGTATTACCGTTATTTTGCAATACACGTTTATCTATTGAAAACAACCTCTCTACCAAGTATGGGTAAGGCTACGTACTATTAGACCTTCTTAAACCCATATTTCAATGAGATTCTTATTGAGTGTTATTTTTGTTATTGTTATTGTTAGATCCTAACTTTAACAAAACTCTTAAGTAAGAAAGTCAATCAGTAAGAGAATAAAAATGTAAATTTATTTATGGTAGTTTGACAAATAATTTTTGCGTATGTCCACTCTCAACACTCCTCTTGAAATTTGGACTTTCACTATAATTATTTTTTAAAGTCAAAAAATAACCTTTATATAATCTTCACTTAGTAAAGAGGAATCCTTATTTAGTCTTCTTCCAATGTGAAGAGCAGCCTTAATGTCGCTTATAACACTCTCAAATATAATAAACAAGAAACTCAATAAAAGCTTACAAATCAAAAGTAGTTCACTTTATTACTTTGATAATATTAAAAAGGCTCACTCACTTAAAATGAGACAATGAATGCTTAAATAATTACAAACACTTAGAAATATGTGTACAAAGCACTCAAACATTTCTTAAGATGAAACTAATGACAAAATGTGTATTTATAGGATTTTGGGACCCTTCTAGCCATTAGAGCTAACATTTACGGTGATAAGTTAATAGAGCATTGGTCAATCAGTATAGCAAATTGGTTAACCAATGTGCATTGAATATACAGATTCAATAGTTATTAATGCATTCATTGATTAATAGGTATATTGTTTGACTAATATGACACATTGATCGACTAATACATCAACTAATATTACTATAAAGTTTCAAAACATCAAATTTAATAACTTCAATCTATATTAGTCAACCACTAACACATATAGGTTAATCAATCCTCCCAAAAACATGGTTTTAACAACATTAAATCCTCAAAATCATTATATTTAATACAATTATAATGTAAACACTTCCCTAAATATTTTTTAAAGAGTGTTTAAAAGATCAAAAAGGCTTTTCTCTTAAAAACAAAAGCTTACACCTCTTGAATAAAAAACTCAAGCAATAAAGTGATATGAAATATTTATACATGGTGAGCTTTTAAGATTACCAAATTAATAAGGTAAAATCACAAATGCTATTAAAATACAAAAGGACCTTGATATGGTTTGTTCTTCTTTTGTTCATGACTTTATCATACCTTGACTTCACCTTTTCTTTTAGTATCTTCTTAAAGTTATGTCATGATTTTATCTTGTTCTTGTAAAGCTTCTCATCAAAGTAACAAGCTCATTAGTAGGATCATATTTTGTTATCATTAAAATATTGACGAGGACCTCTCTTAGTTTTACAATCTTCGGTTTTTATAATAACGAAATATTTATAATATTGAAAAGTGATAATAAGATTAAGGACACAAATAACTTCCCTTTAATTCATATATAAGACATAAATCAATATTAAGAAAAGGAGAATTTTAATTTCAAGTAAATGAAATCTAATAACAAGAAAAAATATCCATACATAAAAAAATCATGTGCACAACAAACACACTATTCCTATATCTAATGTCACAAAATTATTCTTCCCCTTTTTAAAAACATAAAAATTTAATTATTTGGATGAGGAAGCTAGACTCGATCAAGATATAAAAATTATTAACTTGATACATCGTGATGTCTAAAAAATATTCAAGTTCTCCTTGCATCATGATGAGCTAACAGTTAATAATGCCTAGACGAGCATTAGGTGGAGACCTATGATGTGGCTATGAGGTAATAGCTTCATCATCTATAGGTAACTCAACAAAGTGACTCAGTAGAGGCTCATCAAGACCATTATCATATGGGAGACCTGATAGATGCATAATTGATCATATTTATACCCTTTATTTGATGTATTTTACTTTATATTTTATACTTTTATTGTATATTTGATACTTAATTCACTCAAAGTGTCACGAACTTAAAGTAGAAAAATTTAGAAGAAAACACGACATAAAACAAAGATTTGAAGAACAAAAGGGACGCACGGTCGTGCATCAGCCTAAGCATGTCTCTCAGCCCATGTAAAATCACAATTTTTAGAGACTTAGGTTATGCATGGTTTGATGCATGGTCATGCATCAAATTGTGCATCGACCAAAACCCTAGAATTTAACATAAAAGACATTTGCTTAGACAAATTGAAGAAGGAGACAGATAAAGGCATTCTAAAAATGCTCAGAGGTGACTTCAGGGGCAATTTTGATCTAAAGAAGCAGGAAAACACAAAGAATTCAATGAAAGATCCATTGAAATGCAAGATCGAACCTCTACATCATAAAAATACTCGATAGAAGATAACCAGGGAGATTTAGAATTATGAACCCAATGTTTTCAATTCGTTTTTCTTTCTATTTACGTTTGATTTCATGTTCGATCATGTGTAACTGAACATCTTGTTAGTGTTTAGGTTAGAAGAACCCTATGTTGATACTATAATAAGATTTGATTCTTTTATTAATACAATTGGTTTGATTGATATACTGTGATTTGATTACATGTTTTATTTATGTTCTAATAGGTCTAAAATATTAGATCATAACCTGATTTCATACATAGAGATTGAGAAATCCCATTTATGAATAAATCTACTGTAATTGGAAGGAGTTAATTGCAACTTTAAAGATAGGATGATATAAAATTTTCGGATTAGGGTTAAACCTAATAAAAGGATTCACAAATTGGTAAAGTAATCCTATAAAGTTTAATCTTAGTAATTATGCTGAAAACTTTAGGATTAGTTGTTAATAGACTCAAGGTCAACTATTAGCATACCATAAGAGTCTCTATGGTTAATAAATCAACTAAACAATTACTTAATAAAATATCAATCCATTAAAATCATAAAGAGATTCGAAACCTAGATACTAACCTTTTGATATTAGTAATTTTATTAGTGCTTCCTTAATTCTATGATTTTATTGCCCATTTATTTTACTTGTTTTAGTTTAATTAACAATCACAATCAATTCATAGACTAGATAATATAATAACGATAACTATTAGTAATCACTGTCCTTGTCAGATCAACTCGTATTTGTTAGCACTAGCTATAACTATATCGTACACTTGCAGTAGTTCATAATTGATACACATAGAAATAGTTAATCAAGCTTTCTATTTTTGGGGATTCTGATATTCAAAACACTTGAATGTTATTACTCTAACCATTATTTTTTATATTTTATTCTATTTTATTTTTATTGTATCTTATTTATTTATGACTTATTCATTTAATTATCTTTTAAACTTCTCTACTTGATCGTGAGTTTGTGGTTTATTTGTAGGATTTAAGATTTATTGTCTTCACCACAATTCACAATGGAACGATGGAGTGACGAGTACTCTTATAGGAGCTAAGATACATCTTGGCAATCTATAACATCACCATATGGGAATAAGAGGTTTCATCACATGTTTTTGGAGGCTCAACAAACATCCATGTTGTTTTGCGACATTTACAGGAGTAAATGTTATAATCATGAAATGTCGAGCACCGACCTATATTTGGGAGCGACCGAGCATGAACAATCAACCTCAAGGTGCATCTTACAAGAACAATTACAATTCATAATGGAGTAACTTTTACACCTATAGATGGAACGATTACACTTTAGTTGAATACTTACAACACTAAACACATTTAATCAACAAGCCAACTCTATAGGATATGATGGTTGATTTCATTAAAGAATCTATCGTGAGGCATCAGGAAACAAAGGTTTGTATACAAAATTTGATGAAGCGGATGGACCAAATGGCGGAGATAATATCTGATGAGATGCAAGGGAGTCTGCATAGCACTATTGAAGCAAACCCTACCAAATGTGAAATGGCAATCACCCTTAATAGTAAAATGGGAGCTCCCAATAAAAGAAGAGGAAAAGGAAAGAAGCATTACAAATAAATTGATGGAACTCCTTGTGAAATGAAAGCTAACTGATGTGAATTCGAGAGTGAAGAAAAGATAAGGGTTGGCTTCATGAATGGAATGACATTCCATGAAGAGCTTCTATAAGAAGAAGTCTCCATCCAAGATGAGGAAGTAGAGGAGTGGCAGGAGATAATTGAAGAAGATAAGTCAGAAACCTCTGTCTAAGAAGAAGGAAAAGAATGGATAGAGGTGGTTGGGGAAGAACTAGCAAAGGAACTCAGTAAGGAAACTACTGACTAGGCATTGTTAGTGACCTTAAGTATGAAGGGTTCTCACTTCCTCTAAAACAAATTGTTTGAGTTAGTCAATGATTTAGAGAGTTTTGTTATCCCTTATTTTATTAATAGTTTGTTATTAAAAAGGGCATTGCTGCAGTTAATTGGTTTTACTAATTTAATAAATTATGTCGACGTCATTATCTTGTAACAACTAGCCTACTTATAGGCTACAAAACCCTATAAGGGGAACTGAGTGGAAGTAAGGCACCTATCATTGATCCAAGATAAAGCTGTGAGCATAAAGGGTATGTTGAGCTAATGACATTAAATAAGCACTACATAGGAGGGAATCCATGAATTAGGATAAGTTTTAGCTTAATTTTGTTTTGATTCTATTTCGTGTGTTAGTATAGGATTTTATTACATGTTATTTTATGTTATGTTTTTTCCATTTTTAATCCCTTTCTCATTTATATTTTTCAAGGATGTAGTTTTACATTGGACAGATCAAATATTAAGAACAAAATCACCATATTCAGGAAAGTACCACTAAACTTTTCCCTTATTATTTATATTGTATACATTGAGGACAATGTGTAACTTTTAGTGTAGGGAAGGGTTTAGTGAATCTTTAACAAATTCTTTAAGCTTATTATAATCTTGATTATTTAATTTTATAAATTAATATCTTGAATTGGTTGAAATATATACATCAACACTATGTTTCATTGTTGAATATTAATTTGAATTGGTATGTAAAAGATGAGAGTTAAAATAAAATTGTTTTTGTAAGTCATATTTTAATAATCATTGAAATGTTCAATTTGAATGATACTGCATATTATTTACACACAATACCCGTTTTTGTTTCCTAAGAGCAAAAATTTTAAAATTTTAAAGTTTTGCTATTCTTTTTATGTCTTTATCATATGCGTTAGTAGAACAATTCTAGAACTTTAAATTAGAAGCATTAATATGATAAAGACACTTAGATTCAACAACTTGGTTTAACCTATTTCTTTGATAATTAACACACCTATAAAATTATATTCTAAGAATAACCAAGTTGAGCTTTAGTCTTTTTCATTAATTAAACCCACATATTAACGCTTATCTTGTTTTTCTTTGAAGACCTTTTTATTGTTTTGAACCATGAAGGTTATTTACATTATATAGAACCATGAAGGTTATTTACATTATTTACTTGATAAGACTTGGAATTCTTGAAAGGTCTAATATTTCTTGAATTATGTTACTCAATGATTAATATATTGTGATTAATTAAAAAAGTGAAAAATTGGGTACCAATAAAGTTGTGATGAAAGGATCTATGTGTATTTGTAAAAAAGTCTTGAAATGTATTGTGTGGTAAATTTTCTTCAATTTTTTCCCAATCATACTGTACCTAAACCCCAGTATAACTTGTATAAAGACCTTTGGATTTTTTTTCTAGTTTATACATAAGTGGTGGAGATGTGATTTTATTGCAAGCATATGATAAAAATTTGACTAGCGGTGATTGAGAGTTTTGATACTTTTCACCCTAAATACTTGAGTGCAGTGAGTGGCATCTAAGTGAGAGTGTAAAGATTAATGCTTTTGACTTCAATGAGATTATGATGTGATTACTATTAATATTGCTTAGAAAAGCTGATTTTATGATAATTTGATTATGCTTGTATGTTAATTTGATTCAATAGGATATGTTGATATATAGTATGAATGGACATATCGAATTAATGAGGGATTGATGTGTAAGATTGATATTTTAATTATAGTTTGCTTGAAGACAAGAAAAGGCTTAAGTATGAGGATATTTGATAGATGCATAATTGATCATAGTTATACCCTATATTTGATGTATTTTATTTGATATCTTATACTTTTATTGTATATTTGGTACTTAATTCATGCACGACTGTGAATTAACTCATGCACGTCTCTTAGGCCATGTCACGCATCAGACCATGCATAAATAAAATCTCTGAAATTGCAAATTTGTACGAGTGTGCCATGCATTAGATGGTGCATCAGCCAAAACCTTAGAATTTAATATAAAAGACATTTTTAGAGGCAAATTGAATGAGGAGATGGACAGTAGCGTTCTGAAACTCTCAAAGGCAACTCAGGGGATGATTTTGATCCACAGAAGTGGGAAAACATGAAGAATTCAATGAAAGATCCATTAGAATTCAAGATCAAACCTTTACATCGCAAGAATGCAAGATGGAAGAAAACTAAGGAGATTTGTAATGATGAACCAATTTTTTTCAATTTGTTTTTCTTTCTATTTATGTTTGATTTCATGTTAGGTCATATGTAACTAAATGTCTTATTAGTATTTAGGTTAGATGAATCATATGTTGATACTTTAATATGATTTGATTTCTTTATTAATGCAATTAGTTTGATTGATATATTATGATTTGATTACGTGTTTTATTATGTTCAGATAGATCTAGAATATTAGATCATAATCTGATTTCATACGTAAAGATTGAGAAATCCTATTTATGAGTAAATCTATCGTAATTGGTAGAAGTTGAATGCATCCATAGAGATAGGATGACATAAATCTTTCAAATTAAGTTCAAACCTAATGGAGGGATTCACAGATCGATAAAGTAATCCTATAGACTTTAATCCAAGTAATTCGATTGAAAACCTTAGGACTAATTGTTAATAGACTCAAGGTCAACTATTAGCATACCATAGGATTCTTCATGGTCTAATAAATAAACAAAGCAATTACTTAATAAAAGATCAATCTATTAAGGTTTAGAGGGATTCGAAACATAGATACCAACCATTTGATATTGGTACTTTTTTTAATGCTTCTGTGATTCAATCATGCTTCCTATTTACTTTACTTGGTCTAGTTTTATTTTTAAATTAAAAATCATAATCAATTTATAGATTAGATAATAAAATAACGATAACGATTGGTAATCACTGTCCTCGTGGGATTAACTCATATTTTCAGTAATAGATATAACCATGCGGTGCACTTGCGATAATTCATAATTGACACACTTAAAAATAGTCAATCAGAAGCTTCATATACTAGTGACAGCTACTGAGGTAGGAGTTGTTGTCGTTAGTGTGGTCAATTCATTTGACCATCAACCGATTAGTAACCTATACGGTTAAGAGTAATGCAATAAAAAAGAAATCAAAATTAATATCATCACTAGCAGAAAGAATGTGAAAATGATGGAAGATGAGGGTAAGTAGTAGTGTATAGAGATTGTTTTGTTACTTCTTCTTAGTTTAAAGGAAATAGACCACATTGAGTAAAAGGAAAAAATCGAGATGAATGCATTATAATAGTATAAGGATAAAGAGGAACGAAAGATCTTCGTGACCTAGAAAAGTGAAGTGATCACTAACAAAAACAAGATGTCATCTCAAATCACCTTAAGACAAAGAGTAGTATAAAATAACCTTACATTTGTGGGGTTTATATGATAGATTTGTGTAAAAAGCGACTCACTTAATCAACAAACAATTAAACTAGATTATATAATTTGAATTGCTCTAAACTATTTGGAGACATAACATAATTTTCATGTAA
Source organism: Erythroxylum novogranatense (assembly GCA_029891385.1). NCBI lineage: Eukaryota > Viridiplantae > Streptophyta > Magnoliopsida > Malpighiales > Erythroxylaceae > Erythroxylum > Erythroxylum novogranatense. The sequence goes on along the minus strand of CM057229.1, from coordinate 39,566,083 downwards.
CTCTCGAAAAGTATAATCATGAAACTGAGTAGAATCAGTATCAAAATAATAATCTCCACTTATAGGAGGAGATATAAGAGGTAGAGGATTTGAGTATCTCTCTTTATTCCTCTAAATCTTAGAAGGTATATGATTAGCTCTACCTTAAGTAAATGTCCTAGGTACAAAATTATGGTTCTCTCCAGTTCTTGTTATGAAGGTAGAGGAAAGGAACATGACAATAGGTTAAAGAGCTAACTAAAGAAGCTTTGAAAAGGGTGTGTGCATTAATGTATACACCCACCTACAAAAGAAAAAAACTTCCATGAATTCAATACCATTAGCTTCAATATTTTAACCATCATAACATAAAGTGAGCAATCTCAAAAAATAATGCTTGATACACCATGATATATGCAAAAACGATTAGTAATCGAAATTAAGAAATGCCAAATATGATAAAATACATTGAGCTTACTTACAAAAGGTGTAAAACACAATGTTAAGTTAAAATTAAAAGATATAATGGGCTTAATTTGATGATTGTGGACTAGGATCATGTGCAAATTTAAAATATCCCAATTGCTAAAAAAAGTTGATATTACTTAATTTAATTAAACATTGAAAATATTAAAATGAAATTAAATGTATGAATATCTCAAATAAGTTCCTAATTGAAGTAGTAATCATTAATTTTTAAAATGCACATAATCAAGTAATTTCAAATTTTCAAAATTCATTAGGGAAAATGCCAAAATATCAAATTAGTTATATTTAAACACCATATAATGTAATTGAGAGTTGGTAAACCTTTATTAAACTTAGGTTTTACTTAATTTAATAAAAATTAAGCGAATTAAGTGAAATTTGAAAATTTCCCAATTATGAACCCTAACTCATCCATATTTTAAATTGATTCAATTGAAGGCTGATTTATGAAGTTAAATGCATAAAACTATTGAAAATATTATTATAAACTAAATGAAATGTCAATTAAAAGAAAGTTGAAAATTTGAGAAATCTGAAAAATAATGGAATTAGGGTTTACTCTAAATAGGATTGGATGACTTGGTGATTAATATCGATGAAGTTTGGCTTTTTAGGTGTAGAAGAGCTCTTTAGAGTTGAGGCAATCACTTGAAGCTTACCGAAGAAGAATGAGGTACATCAGAGAGTGATGGAGCATGTGAAAGGACTAAGCAACAAACCTTCATCAGAAAGATTCACATTAATTAAGAGTGAGGAAGAGGAGTGTTAGGAGGGGGAATCAAGATTGTTGGTTACTAAAGTATGATAAAGAGCCTTCGATGTTGGTTTTGATTCAAAAAGGAGAGGATAAATATGAGGAGGCATGTGAAAAAAGAAGGAAGGAATATGTTGATGCTTTAAAGTTGAGATATTAGTCAATCAGTTCTTAGAGATTAACTAATATTATCAACCAATCCTATTGTAAATACATTGGAAGATTTAATTTTTGGGGATTGGCTCCATTAGTCAACCACTAAAGATTGGTCGACCAAATTAAGCAATCACTCTTTTGATAGACTCACTAAAAAAACAACATTCGCATACTAGGGACATTATTTAACCACATAAAAACATTCGGAGACCAATATGACCATGTGGTCAATCCAATAAGCAACTAAAGATCTAACAAACTCACTAAAAAGCAAAAGGATTTTTGTTAGGATATTGATCAACTACATAGAGGTATTGGTTGACCATTATCTCCTAATAACTTGAAAACAACCTTAAAACTCAAATTAAAACATTAAATCAGATAATAAATTATGGAAATATTAATAAAAAACTATCATAAACATTAAAAGAGTCATATATTAGTTGCTATCAATCATCCTTAATTCTATTCTAATTATACAAATTCTATCATCATAAGATTAGTAAAAATGTTACCAATTAATGAGGTGTATCCATGAACTCTAAATTAATATTTCCATTTTGTACGTAATCTCTAATAAAATGATATTTAATTTATATGTGCTTGATTCTAGATTGTTGAATGGGGGGGTTTTTTATAAGAAAAATGGCACTAGTATTATCACCCTTAATATGTATCTTAGTAAGGTCCATTTCATAGTCTTTATATTATTATGTAGGCTATAAGATTTGTGCACAAGACTTACTGGCTACCACGTATTCGGATTTTGTAGTTAATAAGTGCTAGATGTACTCTTTCTAATAAAAAAACTATCGCCATAATCTATGTCCAGATTGCAAAAAAAAACAAAGAAAGTATGCTTATGATACCAAAGTCCTAACAAAATGGTATAAAACAAATATATGATAATGTATTTAATGGCTAAAAGATGGGATAAGAATTGATGGAATCTAACATACAAGCATACACTAAACATATATCGAGCCTACTTATAGTAATATAAAACAAACCACCAATCATACCTTGGTAGAACATTATCAATCGACTTGCCCTCTTAATCTTTGTTCAATTTGATTATAATGCTCATAAGTGACCATAACGGTTTTACTTGATCTATTCTGAAGCTTTGAGTAGTTATGTAATGTACTTTTCTTGATTATAATTTGGAATTCAAGAAAGAAGTTAAGCTCTTCCATCATGATCATCTCATATTCCCTACCTATACACTTGAAACATTTTTTACACGTACTCTCATTAGTGGCATAAAAACACTAATATTATCAACATAAATTTAAACAATTATAATATCCTGCTTGTGCATTTTAGTAAAGAGTGCAGTTCAACATTGCCTTTGGAGAAACTATTTTCTAAAAGAAATAAATTTAGCTTATCATACCAAGCTCTAAGAGCTTATTGCAAACTATGTAAAACCTTTGAAAGTTATCGTTAGGTGAATCATATTTTTCAAAACTGGGATGTTGATCAATGTAAATTTTTTATTTGATAAAATCATTTTAAAAAACACGTTAAACATCCATTTGAAATAATTTAAATTCATGTAAGATGTAAGTATAAGTAAGAAGCTTATAGTTTCTAACCTAGGCACTAGAGCAAAACTTTTTTCAAAGTCTATGTCCTTCTCTTGATTATATCCTTTTGCCATCAATCTAGCTTTATTTCTAACAATGGTACCTATTTCATTTAATTTATTCTTAAAAACCCACTTGGTACTTATGATTTGATGATCTCTAGATCTACTAAAGTCTATGCCTTACTCCTCTTAAATTGCTTCAACTCCTTATTCATAGGAAGAACCCAACTTTAATCACTTAGAGCTTCTTCTATTATCTTAGGCTCAATTTGAGAAATATAAATAAGATGAGATAAGCCTCTAAGATGAGATCTAGTACTTTACCCTTTATTAAACATCACATAGAATTTGATCAAGAGGATGGTTCTGGTTGAGTTTTTAATCTCGTGGGAACTCTTTATCTTTCTTGTCTCCCTTACTTTATTTATCAATGTGATCATACGAGATGTGTTGGTAATCACTTTTGTTTTCTTCAAGGGCTAATTCAGATATTCACGACCAAGAAGTACTGGATTCTCTTTCGGGTAGGTCTTGAAAGGAGAAGGAAGGCTGGAATGCCAACAAAATATTATTGAATTCACCTAACCCGATAGTCCCCTTTTTTAGGGGAACATCCAGTGCCAAAGTCACTGAATGAGTAAGTCGCCAATCCCTCAAACGGACTATGTAATGTACTTTATCTGTTGGGTTACGGGCGGGCATTTTACCAGAGGTTTCTATTGTATCAATCTACCCTTTTGATTTTATAAGGAATTGTGATAGAATTATTTACTCTATGAACAATTAATGTGACATTAACGTGCATATATATTTCTTTCTTATTATAGAAACTTAGTGTTTCGATAATGGCTACTGTTTTGAAGAATATAGTTGCTGAACTCAATAGGGGTGAGAAACTTAATGGTGATAATTACGAAATCTGGAGTATGAAAATCTAATATGTACTGGAATAGCAAGAGGCTCTTCAACCATTAAACCTAAACATGAACGTTCCTGAGGAGGGCACTACAGCCCAACATAGAAGGGACCGTGATGCATATGAATTATGGAAAAAGAAAAACTCTTTAGCTCGCATCATGTTGGTGAGTACCATGGATAATGACATCATGCGTGAGTTCCGTAAATTCGAAACTGCAAAGGACATGTGGTCTGCATTAGCTGCTCATTTTGGAGGTGCTTCAGTGACCAAAGTAAGATCACTTACAATTAAGTTTGATACTTATATGAAGTGCTCAAATGATACAATACAAAAGCATTTGAGAAAAATGTCCAACATGGTAAGTGAGTTACATGATGTTGGTCATGAATTGTCTGATAAACAACAAGTGCAAGCTATGATTCATTCATTGCCTCAGAGTTGGGAGCATATGAAGATGCACCTAACTCATATTGAAAGCATCAAGACAATAGAAGATACTAAGAGGCATCTTATCTTGGAGGAAGAGCGTCTTGAAGCCTCAAAGATGTCTTATGAGGCATATGCAGTTAGTTCTAGCTCACATGGAGCTATAAACAAAAAACGCAAGCATCATGGTGGATATAAGTGGAAAAAGAATAAGAAATTCAACCACTCTCCTCAAGAATCCAAGAAGGCAAAATGGAACCAACGTGGAAAGGGAAAATGTCCCTTCAAAAATAAGAACATGAAACATGTAAAGTGCTATAATTGTGGTAATAAAGACCACTTTGCTCGAGATTGTATCGAGCCTAAGAAGGTACAACTTTATAGTACAAACATTTATTATGTGAATGTTTCTTGTTTTATTTTTTCTAACTGAATCACATCCTTTGTGGATTGCAGACTCATGAGCAACCAACCATGTAGCGAAGGATCATGATGCCTTCGTTGAGTTTCGTAAACTCCCACATGGTAATCGATGGCTTTATGTAGGTGATAATTCCAAAGTTGTTGTACAAGGAATTGGCACATATAAATTGGACATGCGTGGAGCGTGACCCCTTATCCTACATGAGGAATTATTTGTTCCACAGATTTGTAGGTGGTTGGGTCGGTCGTGTTAGGCCCAGGTCCAACCCTAGGATGGCATGTGGGCCGATCGACCCATTCCCAAGATGATGAGCTAAGCCCGGCAGGTATTCACTATATAAGTTCATTATCTCCTCATGACACAGGTATGACCCTAGAACCCTAATACTCTCTATTTATAGCCACAAAAACTATTACAAAAGAACTGACTTAAGTATCGGAGGGGCAGGCCGGTGGTCAATCCGCGGTGTGCCTTTATTATTTTTGCAGATATTTCCTAGTTGAAGTTAATTGAGCTCATGGATCCAGACAACGATGCCCAGCCTGAGCAAAATCAGACCGAATCAGTTGGCACCCACTGTGGGGCCTAGCGTCAGGGCACCATGTCCAGAAGCACTCAAATAAGTCAGGCGGCAGCAACAAATCCGGATGTAGCCGCTGTCGTGGCACTTGCACTACAACGAATGGGCTTGCGATTACCTGTCGCCCTTCCATCGACGCATCATGATCCCCAGATCCGTCCTCCACCCCTCACCCGAAACCCTAGCACAGACAAGCTACCCCCATTAAACTCAAATAACCAAACACAATCTTCGCATCCGAATGACCAATCACCACCCCAAAGCCGAGATCAAGAAGAGCAGAGCGTAGCCCTGGCGGATAACACCGGAAATAATTCACACCCTCACATCCAACACCCCCTAAACACAAACCCTCCTGCTCCACAACCAATCTCCCTTACCCAAAGACAAATAGAGGAAGCGGCCGATCTATTGATTCGCCAAATCTTACAATCTCAGACGGAACAGCATCGAACCCCCACTCGGCAGATAAGTATGATAGCCGATCACCATTCTGCTGAAACTCTCAAAAAAATCGTAGACGATCGAATCAATATGGCCATGAATTCCCGTCCAGATCATCCATCAACACAATACAACTCTCCTTTCATTAAGGAGATCCTGGATAGCCTTCCAGCGATCGGTACTAAGATATCAATGCTTGAAAAATATACCGAAAAGATCGATCCCTTTGACTATCTTCAATACTTTCAGTCGATGATGAACCTGCATTGCATCCCCAATGCCATTCAATGTAAGGCTTTCTGTACAGCCTTTCAAGAAGGAGCCCGACGATGGTTCAACAGTTTACCCCCACGTTGCATCACTTGTTTTGAGGATTTTAAGCTGCTATCCCTCAACCAGTTTGCTACAAGTAAACGACCACAGAAGACTGCCTTGGAAATGATGCAATTGAACCAAGGAAGGAATGAAAGTTTACGGGAGTTCATCACTCGATTTAACAATGAATCTGTTGAAGTCCCTGACCTCACCTGCTCGTCCATGTTGGCTGCCCTTATGAACAACACGAGGGATGAAGAGTTCAAGAAGTCATTGGCCCTTGATCAGCTCAAGTCTATTCATGAGATAAGAAATCAGGCGGATAAGTATATCCAGCTCGAGAAAGTGTTGAAAAACACAAAACATAGGGCAGATGACCGCTGGCCAAGTGGCAGAACAGATAATTTACACAAGCGACAAAATGATCAGTCTAGCTGGAGGAAGTTGACCGATCGAAAGGACCAATGACGAGAATCCTTCACCCCGCTCAACAGGTAGTATACGGAAGTACTGACAGCCATGAGAGCAGAAGGGGAATCCCTCCGAGAACCTAGTAAGTTGAAAACTCCCCTTAAAAAAAGGGATTCTGCTTTATATTGTCGTTTTCATAGAGATGTAGGTCATGACACGGAGGACTTTTGGGACTTAAAGCGAGAAATCGAATTCCTTATTCAAAGGGGAAGACTGGGTAGATTTTTGAAGTAAGGTACAAATGCCGAACAGGATAATGAGGGTAGGAGTGGTCGGTATGATAACTGACGAAAGCCTTGAAAGCAAAATGATACAAACGATGGAGCGGGGCAGAACAGGGATTCAGACGACCGACGTGACACGAGAAGACAGTCCAGGGTAAGAGGAGACAGAAATGCCAGACAGCAAGATGACCGATCGGTTAGGGTCATAAACATGATTTCTGGTGGTAGTGCAGCAGGAGGGTCCACCGTCAGAGGAAGAAAGAGGTATGCCAGGTAGGTAGCTGAAGACTTATTAGCAAAGAAAAAGAGGCAAAACGATGGGGTGATCTCGTTTAACGAATCTGATCTAGAAGGTGTTAGCTATCCTCATGATGATGCATTAGTGGTCACCTTGAATATGGATGGTAGCGAGGTAAAACAGGTAATGATTGACACAGGTATCTCGGTCGACCTACTGTATTATGATGCATTTAAGCAGATGGAGATACCGGAGGCACGACTATTGCCAATAGAGGGACCCATCAAAAGGGTAACAAGAGCATCAGCCTACCCATTCGCTCGAGTTTTTTTGAACGTAAAATTAGGACAAAAGCCACGTCAAATAGAAAGGAATGTTGAATTCTTAGTTGTAAAGTTTGTCAGAGCGTATAACACAATAATTGGAAGAGCCACCCAAAACGCCCTCAGAGTAATTGTCTAAACCTACTATCAAGCAATGAAATTCCCAACACCTCATGGAGTCAGTATTGTCAGGGTTCAACAAAGAATCGCTAGGGAATGCTACGTGGTAGAAACGAGGACCCTTGATGGGGCGGTAGTTTTGACAAGTTCTCTTGATGTGAGAGTCGACGAAGAAACTAAGAGGATAAACCCTGCCGAAGAAACACAGCAGATCATATTGGATGAAGAAGACCGATCCAAATTCACCAATCTAGGCTCTGAACTTGAGAAAGGACTAGCCAAAGAGATCACAGACTGCTTGATAGAGAACAGATCGATCTTTGCCTGGGTACCGAGCGACATGCCTGGAATTTTTTGACCAGTAACATCTCATTCTCTCGATATTCGGAAAGACTGTAAACTAGTTAGACAAAAGAAGCGATGGCAAAGCAAATAGAGGCAGGGGGTGATCGAGAAAGAGATAGGAAAATTGCTCGATGCTGGGTTCATTCAGGAAGTCAAGTACCCTGAATGGTTGGCCAATATGGTACTAGTGAAGAAGAAAAACGGAAGATGGAGAATGTGCATCGATTTCACTGACTTGAACAAAGCATGCCCAAAGGACATCTTCCCCTACCCAAAATCGATCAATTGGTGGACTCTACATCACGGCATGAGCTTCTTAATTTCTTGGATGTTTTCTCCAGTTATCATCAAATACAAATGAGTCTAGAAGACGAAGAAAAAAAGGCTTTTATAACTGACCAGGGCACGTATTGCTACCAGGTAATGCCGTTCGGTTTGAAAAATGCAAGGGCTACTTATCAGCGGCTCGTTATGGAAGTTTTTAAGAAACAGATCGGTCAAACAGTTGAGGCTTATGTGGATGATATGGTAGTCAAAAGCAAGAAGGCCGCCAAACATGTGGAAGATCTTAAAGAAGTCTTTCTGAACCTCAATAAATTCCAAATGAGGCTGAACCCTAAAAAATGCATCTTTGGTGTGGCATCTGGAAAATTCATGGGATTCATGATTACTCAACGGGGGATTGAAGCAAACCAGAAAAGATTGAAGCTATCGTTCAAATTTCCTCACCGCGATGCTTAAAAGATGTTCAAATATTGACAGGACGGATAGTTTCTCTAAGCAAATTCGTCTCTAGGATGGGGGACATGTGCTTCCCATTTTTCAAAATTTTAAGAAAGGCAGACGTGACCCATTTCCAATGGACGGATGAGTGCGAGAGACTATTTCAACATTTGAAGCAATATCTGACCAGTTCGCCCATTTTACAGAGCCCCACTGAGGGGGTGAAGTTGATCATTTATCTGGCAGTTACAGAGGGGGCGATCAGCGCAGTTCTCGTTCAATCGGACGAAAATGAACAATTTCTGATCTATTATGTCAGTAAGGTTTTGAACGGGTCAGAAGCGCGATATGCACCTATTGAGAAGCTGGCCCTATCATTGATAACCGCAGCACGAAAACTCAGGCCCTACTTCCAGAGTCACACAATTGAGGTATGGACCGATCAACCCCTCAGGCAATGCCTTCAAAAGCCTGAAACCTCTGGGCGGTTAGTAAAATGGGCGGTAGAGCTGGGAGAGTTTGATATACACTACAAATCACGGACAACGATCAAAGCCCAAGTATTGGCCGATTTTTTTGCAGAAATGAGTCAGCCTACCTCACAGAACGAGCAACGCCTAGCTTGAAATTTATTTATTGATGGGTAATCCAACGCTAAGGGATGTGGAGCAGGAGTGGTCTTGATCAGCCCACATCAGGAATAAAAGGTGAAATATGCTCTCCGATTAGAATTTAGAGCATCCAATAATGAGACAGAATACGAAGCTTTAATAGCCGGTCTTCAGTTGGCAAGAGAGATGGGGTGAAATATTTGAAGGTGTACAACGATAGTCAAATAGTAGTCCGTCAAGTCACTGGGCAGTATGAGGAAAAAGGGGACAATATGATCAGGTATTTGGAATTGGTAAAGCAAGAGTTGAGTAATTGTAAAGAATACTCGGTCAGCAGGATAGAAAGGATGCAAAATGCTCAGGCAGATGCGCTTTTCAAGATGACTTCCGATCAAAATGCAAGGAATAACATTTTGGTCAAGCGGATAAACTGGACTAGTATTCAGAAAGCTAGTGAAGTCCTCGAAACAGATGTTGAACGATCAAGTTGGATGGAGCCGATCAGACAGTACTTTCTTAAGGGAACACAACCGCTAGAAGCCCTGGGAGCCAAGAAATTAAGGGTAAAGGTTGCTGAATATATGATTGTTAATGATGTCCTGTACAAGCGTTCTTATGACTGGCCGTTATTACGTTGCTTAAACGAAGAAGAGGCAGAAAGGGCAATGGCCGAAGTTCATGAAGGAATGTGCGGGAATCACTTAGGAGGCAGAATGTTGGCTCACAAATTGATCAGATAAGGGTATTATTCATCGAAAATGAAGAAAGATTGTCAGGAGAAGGTTAACTGATGTGAGGCCTGCCAGAGGAACAACAACTTGCCTCATCAACCGACTGAACAGCTGAAAATTGTGAGTCATCCCATCCCCTTTGCTCAATGGGGAATGGAAATACTAGGTCCTTTTCCTCTCGGTCCTGGGCAGAAGAAGTTTTTGATAGTAGCAGTCGAATACCTCACCAAGTGGGTAGAAGCAGAAGCGGTCGCCACCATTACTGAATAGAAAATTGAAAACTTCATACGCAAGAATATACTGAGTCGTTTTGGGATGCCTATGGTCTTAGTCACAGACAACGGTCGGCAGTTTGATAATGACAAGTTCAAAGATTTCTGTCACAGATTGAAGATAAGGCTCCAGTTGACTTCAGTGACTCGTCCTCAAAGCAACGGTCTTCTATAAAACACCAACAAGAAGATAATAAGTGCACTCAAGAAGCGCTTAGATGGACGTAAGACTTGGGTAGATGAATTAGACAAAATGCTGTGGGCATACAAAACAACCCCAAACGGAGCCACAAGAGAAACGCCGTTTAGAATGACCTTTGGGGCAGAGGCTTTAGTTCTAGTAGAAGTGGTACTGCCTAACTAGAGAGTTTCGAGTTATCAAGAAGAACGGAATAATGAAGCTCGCAGGGTAGAACTTGTACTTCTCAGTGAAGACAGAGATAGGGCAGCCGCTCGTTCAGAAGCCATTAGACAAACAGCAACAAAGTTTTTCAACAAAAGGGTAAGACCGAGCGACATAAAGATCGGTGGTTATGTTCTAAGAAAGGTCGAGGCGGCAGGGAAACATCCTGAAAAGATCGGTCAGACATGGGAAGGACCCTATCAAGTGGTCAAACAAGTCGGACACGGCTCTTACGTCCTGCGCGACACGAACGACAAGATTCTACTGAGGCCCTGGAATTCCCAAAAACTGAAGATATTTTACCAATACATAAGTTTTACTTCAATTCATTTATTTCTTTGTTTTGTACTTTGTTATTGCTCATACATTTGTATATGTAACTAGTGGGACCTTTTTTTTGGCCCTGCCAATCAGATTTTTTAACGGCCCACGCCCTTATCATCATCAATAAAGGGTTCCAAACTTCTTGGCAAAAAAATTCTCGTTAAGTTGGTCTAAAGGGAGAATATTCTACCGACTGGTTGTCATCAACATCGTTCGACTAGGTTACCAAGACTAGATCTTGGAACCAGGCGATACCAAGAAAACAATCTTGGATCGCTCGACCTCAACATCGTTCGACCAGGTTACCAAGACCAAATCTTGGAACCAGGGGATACCAAGAGCCAAAATCTTGGATCGCTCGGCCTCAACATCATTCGGCCAAGTTACCAAAACTGAACCTTGGAACCAGGCGATACTAGGAGCCAAAATCTTGGATCGCTCGGCCTCAACATCATTTGGCCAGGTTCCTTCGCATCGTTCAGCCACAATTCTCTTGAACCTCACTACCGATCGATGTGAATCGAACGCACTCATTCGCTGCCTATTTTTTGAAAAAACAGTCTCCTATACGAAACTAACGACAGTCTAATCCTAATTCACAAAATAAAGAAGACAATGGAGGACAAAAATAAGAGAGGTTTTATTTCCTCATATATTTTTTCTGGTCACAAGCCCGACCAGATGAGCTTTGATGGTCCTATTACATAAGTCACTTTGGCCCTTCAGTAAGGGGAGAAGTACCAATAGCTAGATCGATAGGAGAAGTAGTTTCAGAGGTCGACAAAGCAACCAAGATAGGATCAGGGTCTGAAGGAACAACTGGAGAGACACCCCCATGAGCTCTCTCTTCTTCCTCATCTGAATTAAGGTCCAGCAGCTTATCCGGTAATATCTCTTCGTCTTTCTCAGCTATCTCCTTTACCTCCTCGAGTGAAAGGCCAAGCTTTGAGGGAAGCATTGGCTCGGCAAAGTCCTTGAACAAAGGACCATCTGACCCATCAGGAAAGAGAACGCCATGGCAATATCTCAGGATGGAAAAAGCCAAATCGCAAGCAAATTCTTTGCATTCATCATTTAAAAACTGCGTTTTTCATCGTTTGATTGCCTCAACTCTCTGCTCTTTGACAAAGCTTTGTAGCTCAAGCATTTTTCTCTCAGCCCTTTCTCCCTACAACACTGCTTCTTGGCAGTCACGAAGGATTCTCAAACGGAGCTCTTTTTCCATATTGGCTCTAGAGTTGGCATTGAGAACATCTTCCCTCATGTCCTCATTATTGAGCTGCAATGCTCGGTACTCTTTTTCCCGCTCATCCCTTGACGCAACCGCTCTGTTCTTCTCCTCCTCCACCTCTGAAAGTTGAGCCCTCAAAATGGTAACCTCGCCAAGAAGATCTTTAATCTCCTGTTCCATCGATCGGGCGACTTCAGCGAACCGATCAATACGTTGATACATTCCACAGGCGAACGCCAGATCCTACGATGAAGAACTTTGTTTTAAAAAAAAAAGGGAGGTGGAGATTACCTTTGCTAAGCCGCGCACAAGACCAGTCATCATTTTCTTGTCGCCCAACAAATCCAAAAACTCTTCGTCCACAGGAGGGACAACCTTCTGGGCAACGTGAAGAGCCACATTGGTGTCCCTAAGTGATGCAGTCCTATTTAGACTGATCGTGGACACCCATTTTTCGGAGCTGGGCACTTGCTCCTTTCCCTTACCTTTGTCCAAATGGCGGGGCGATCGTTCAACATTTTGAGCGGTCTTCTTTCTTTTAAGTGGTCGTTCCACCTCTTCTTCCATCACCACTCGGTCCTCATCAGCCGATTGGGTCAGCAGCACTGTGGACTTGTCAGGTGCAGTCGGCTGAGCGATATCTTTGCTGACCTCCACCTTCTTGCTTCGCTCCTTCATCTTCAAGGAAGGTCTAGCGACTTTGTGCTCACTTTCGGACTTGGGAGAATCGGAGGGTGAGGTGAAACTCTTGAGTTTCACCATGGCTGCACAATTATAGAAGCAGGTTAGAAATCGAAACTAATATTTATGAAAAAAGGCAGTTAAACTACGAGAAGTCAACCAGAAGGGGCAGTTTCTTCTTCTAGCTCGTTAATCCGAGGTAGGGTATTAATTAAAAAGGCATTGACCGATGCCCCTCCACGATACCCCAGAATAAGACGGTCGAAAACATACCGACGGAGCGCCTTAATTTGGTCGATCACTTCAGATTCCTTTCTAGTAAAGAACAAATTAGAAGTGTCGTTTCATTGCTCGGTCAGGGGATATCTCCACGGCCTGGACTCAAAGGAAGATCCCGGGGGCCTCACAAAAAAGTACTTCATCCTCCAGGTCTTGACTAACGAAGTTATTCCAGCAGGGTGATACCTTGCATCTTTATACTAGAAATGAGGGATCCCGGCCCCAGTGATTAAGCTTTGATTCATTCTCAAAAAATGTCGCAGAATTCCGATCGATGAGGGACACCCGAAATAATGGCACAACAAGGTGAGACCGTTAATGAACCTCCAACCATTTGGGAGGATCTGGCTCGACATTAATTTATAAATGCAGCATACCTCATCGATGATTGGGGCATATGGAAGCCTCATACCACCGATCGAGAAAAAGTTGTTTGAAAAACCAAAATAGCCTCCCATATTGCTGTAAATCCGCTCGTTCTTGCAGGCCAACCTGGGTCCCCAAGATGAAGGGATATTATTTTTGATGATCGATCAGTTCAGTTCCTTTTCGGTCATCGTCGATTGGTCGCTCGGTGGCTTTTCAACGACTTGCCCATCTTTTCAATCACTCGCCGCGATTTCTTCATTTTCTTCTGCATCCGACGCTTCATTTCCCCTGCCTCCTGCACCTTCATCGCTTCCGCCGCTCTCTCAAGCGGCTCGATAATTTGTAAAGCACTTTTGGTGGTTAGTTCCCGGTGGAACTCTTTTTGGGTCGTATCTACTTCTTCGATAAGCCCCGTAGACATTTGCGATGAAGATTGGCGAGGAGAAGATGAAAAAGAGGAGGAGGATGAGGAAAGGAGAGAGGACGTACCTAGTTCGGTGACTGAAGTTTGGAATTTGGACGGCGGAGAAAAGGAAATTCCGATGACTACAGGCAAAGAGATGAAGAGTAGAGAGAACAAAGGTTGTAGAATCAAATACGCAGAAACGGTAGTGAAGGAAATTTGTTGATTCCAAGCAATTATCACAAAGATCAACTGAACGGGTACATCAATCGAACTTGGACGCGTGGCAAAACCTGAGCAATGGCGAATTAGGGTTGTCAGATACCCGGAGCGGCGCAGCAGTTGAAAAGGCACCCATGACCATAAGGGCAACACGAAAGGATGCTCCCTTTCAAATTTTGAAAATCCGTCAGAGGATACGTTCCGTAAGTAATGATTAAACCCAGTGCTCTGACTAGACGTCGATGTCCGATCGGTCGGGCCTATCACGAGCTGTCATGCAAGCGAGCTGCACGAACCCTATGTACTCCATCGATCCTTCTCCCTGATCAAACTTAAGGAGTAGGGGGCTTATGGTTGGGTCGGTCGTGCTAGGCTCAGGTCCAATCCTAGGATGGCATGTGGGCCGATCGACCCATTCCCAAGATGATGAGCTAAGCCCGGCAGGTATTCACTATATAAGTTCATTATTTTCTCGTGACGCAGGTATGACCCTAGAACCCTAATACTCTCTATTCATAGCCACAAAAACTACTACAAAAAACTGACTTAAGCATCGGAGGGGCTGGCCGGCGGTCAATCCCAAATGTGCCTTTAATTTTTTTTATAGAGATTTCCTAATTAAAGTTAATTGAGCTCATGGATCCAGACAACGACGCCCAGCCTCAGTAAAATCAGACCGAACTAGTAGGAATCTTTTACCTGTATTGATGTTAGTTAAATTTGGTTTTAATGCAAATTTCCACAGTGGTGGAATGAATTTGTATCTTGGATATATTAATTATGGTCATGGTTTTTTATTGAATGGTTTTATTGTATTGTATGTGTTAAAGGAAAATAATAATATTAGTTTTTCGTTATTTACATCTAGTAATTCCAACAATGATGCAACTTTGTGGCATGCCAGACTATGCCGTATTGATCAAAATCGAATCAGTCGATTAGCTAAAGAAGGACTTTTAGGTAATCTAAGTCAAGTAGATCTACCTACATGTGAGCATTGTTTAGCTGGTAAAATGACACACAAAAGCCATTTGAAAAGGGAACGCGAGCTTTATATCCATTGTAATTAATTCATTCTGACATTTGTGGTCTAATGAATGTAAGGGCTAGACGTGGGGCAATTTATTTCATCACTTTCATAGATGACTATACTCGGTATGGTCATGTTTATTTGATTTCTCTTAAATTGGAAGCATTTGATTGTTTCATAAAATACATGAACTTGGTTGAGAATCAATTAGATAAGAAAATAAAATCATTACAAACTGATCGAGGATAAAAATACTTGTCAAAGAAGTTCAAGGCTTTATGTGATAAGAAAGGAATAGAAAGGCAATTAATAATTCCTAAAACCCCACAACAAAATGATGTCGCTGAAAGATGAAATAGGACACTATTAGAAATGATTAGGTCCATGATGACCCAAGCAAATTTACCAATCACTTTTTGGGGTGATGCATTGTTAACATCCACCTATGTACTTAATCGTGAGCCCACAAAATCAGTTACTAGCGTACCATATGAGATGTGGACTAGTAGGAGACTTGATATGTCAAGTCTCAGACTTTGGGGGTGTGCAACATATGTTTATGATCTCTCTCATAAACACAGGAAATTAGACCCAAGAGGGAGAAAAAGTATTTTTATTAGATACTCAGAACACTCAAAAGGATACGTGTTCATTAGTAAACAAAGTAATGGAGGTGTAACTGAATTTGAATCACGAGATGTAACATTCTTAGAGAATGATTTTTCAAAGCAAGGCAAAATAGGTAAAGACCTATTATTATATGAGTCGCTTGATTAGAATGATTCTGTTATGAAGAATCAAGATGGGGAACTTCAACCAAATGAGAGGAATTCCACAAAAAGGTTCTTTATAATGACTGATCCAAGTGGGAGCAATCAGATCAATCATGAATTTGTTTATGATGAACCTCGGTTAAGACTAAGTAATCGAGGGATAATTCCCCGAAGTCATTTTGAGATTAAAGAAGAAATAATATGATTGTTCCGCAAGAGGAAGAAAAGCCAATGAATGTAAATGAGGCTCTTACTAATCTTGTTAAAGAAGAATGGATGAAAGCAATGACAGAAGAAATGGTTTCTTTAAGTTTAAATCAAGTATGGGACTTAGTTGACTTCCTAGAAGGGCATAAAGCGATTGGGAACAAGTGGGTTCTCAAAATTAAGAAAAAAGCTGATGACAATATCAAAAGATATAAGACACGTCTTGTAGCAAAAGGATACACACAACAGGAGGGAATTGATTACGAGGAAACTTTTTCACCTATTGTGAAGTTTGTTTCAATCCATTTTATTTTGGCTATAGTAGCCAGTATAGATCTTGAATTACATCAAATGGATGTAAAAACTACTTTTCTCAACGGAGAATTAGATAAAGAAATCTATATGGAACAACCTGTAGGTTTCATCAAGGCAGGTCAAGAAAATAAAGTATGTCGATTATTAAAATCAATTTATGGCCAGAAGCAGTCTTCAAGACAATGGCATATTCGTTTTCATAATGTAATCATTTCGTATAATTTTCAAATGATCGATGAAGACCATTGTGTGTATGTTAAGAGATCCAAAGATAAATTTGCGATTTTATCTTTATACATGGATGATATATTGATTGCTTGTAATGACTGTGTGTTTCTTACGGAAATCAAATATTGGTTATCATCTGAATTTGAAATGAAAGACATGGGTAAAACGACATACATTCTTGAAGTCAAGATTTCAAGAGATCGTTCGAATATATTGTTATCATTTTCACAAGCGATGTGCATTCAAAGAATTCTTGAAGGATTCCGTATACAAGATTGCAAATCAATTGATAATCCTATTGCTAAAAATGAAGGCCTTAGTAAGAGAAACTGCCCATCAACACCACAAGAAAGTAAACAAATGAAGAATGTTCCCTACTCTAGTTAATTTGAAGTCTTATGTACGCAATGATGTGTACAAGACCAGATATTTGTTATGTTGTTGGGATGGTAAGCAGATATCAATCAAATCCAGGACAATCACATTGGAAAGCAGTAAAGAGAATATTGAGGTATCTAAAGGGAACCTTGGACTATGCATTATGTTTTCAAGGCAATGATTTATGCATACAAAGGTATACATATGTAGACTAGGGAGGAGATTTCGATGAAAGAAAATCTACCTCAGGATATGTATTCGTACTAAACCATGGAGCAATATCATGGAAAATAAGAAACAATCTTTCGTTGCATTATCCACAATGAAAGCTGAATTTATAGCATTCTCAACTACAATACAAGAGGTTATGTGGCTTCATCGATTTCTTAGTGCATTTAGAAGTCACTAAAAGCGAAATTAATCCACTGACCATCAACTGTGATAGTCAAGCTGCAATCGCTTATACTAGAGACCCCAAATTTCATTGTAAGACAAAACATATAGATACTAAGTATAATTATGTGAAAGATATAGTTACACAAGAAGAAGTAAACATAAGATATATATCTACGCGAGATACAATAGCAGACCCAATGACAAAGCCAATTTCTAGAGATGTATACATTGGGCATGTAAAGTCACCAGGACTATGTAGATGTTGAAATGTACTGATAAAACATTTCTCTATATATTCTCTCAGTCTAATGTCATATGTTTAGATATAATGTATGATGAAGATTATACATTGTGTATCATTTGATTCATGAATATATGTGTTTGCGTATAAATATATTTTAGGATGAATCATAAGTATATGAGACAGAATATAGATTGGTTCTCTTACACGAAAAATCACCTCTAGTGTTTATGCTCGTTAGAGATGAGACATGTTTAAAGTTTATTATCTAGGTGATAATTGAGAGCGAGAAACTTAAACCATAAATGCCACAACGAAATTGGTTCAAAGTGATTTATTAATCACTATATCTGTCTTACGTTGCCAGAAGTGAGTTCTGAATAAGTTTTTGAGTAGATGAGTGAACTCAAGTTAAACATTGAGTATATTTGAACTATCATCTGTATGGTATTTCTTGAATAAAGACGTTCAGGTTAAACAAAGTAGAGAAATACCATAACACATGACTCGTACCATGTGTGCACAACTGACCACTAAAGGGATTAATGTAAGTCGCAAGATCACATCTTACATTGTGTGAGACCCTTGATGTTAAGAAGAACCTCATCATATACCTTTATGACTCTTGTTTCATTCTTGAGAATTGAATTTAAAGTTTGCTACTTTAGGTTATTATCAAAAGATCATGCAAGATGCGATCTTATGGAATAATTCTAGGAAAGTAAATTAAATTTAATTCAAAAGATAATTGAGAATAGAGGAAGGCCATTTAATTTAGATCATTGACTCACATGAAAAGTATTCATAAATGGCCATCGTCTCTTTTAGTAGAGAACTTGAATACAGTCATGACATCAGGAACTAAATGAGAACAAAGAAAAGTGCAAATGCGAGATATAACCTAGGGTATAGCATACAATGTCTGCTTAAGGACACATAAGTCTCAGAATCAATTTGTTAATCAAGATGTCATATACTCCTAATAGATATGTGACAATGTACTCTCGTCGTATGGTGGTCACATCGGTTATTAAACAAGTATGAGCACTGCAGAGTTTTATTAAACCCATCATGTGTAATTAGGAGATGATGACTTATATATACCCATGATGGGTATAATCGTCATCATTCTTAAACAACTACTAAAGGTAGTTATATAAAGAAATATATGAAGGCAATGTTTGAGAAAAAACTAAGATCTACATATATTGATTTCATGTTGGCTCTCTTTTTCTTCTCTTAAGTTTACAGAAAACTAAGTAGGAGATCTCTTCATTAGAAATTGAAAATAGATGGTTCTTTAACCGGTGGAATTACAACGATCAACCAAGTATGTGTTTTTCGTTTTCTATGCATATAAAATCGATCATGTGTTTAAAAACACATGATCTTTGTGGTTATATTTTGATCTGTTAATCTCTAACAGAACGGCTGACCAATGACAACAAGAAGTGGCAACTTTAGGAACTTGGGGAAAGTACAGGGATGACATGAGTGAGAGCAACTTTTTTATTTATGGTAAGCCCATAAACTTCATGCATGTCCAAGTCTTCAAAGGTTGTGCCATGAAGAAGCTCCCAATCAAACCAGTGTATCAAATTGGCAATCACATTTTCAACTGCTGCAACACCAAATGCGGTTCCAGGACACCCTCTTCTACCTGCACCAAATGGGATAAATTGGAAATCTTGGCCTTTGAAGTCTACCGAGCTGTGAATAAACCTCTCAGGCACAAACTCGTGGGGGTTGTCCCAAAATTTGGGGTCTCTCTGGATCGCCCACGCATTGACCAGTACCCTTGTTTTTGGTGGGATGTGAAAGCTACACAGTTCAGCACTTGCAAATGTTTCTCGGGGAAGCAAGAAAGCGATGGGGGGATATAACCTGAGTGTCTCTTTAATCACACATTTCAAGTAGTCCATTTTGTTTATATCTTCAACTTCTATCTCTGTCTTGTTCCCCACGACCCTCCTCACCTCTTCTTGGACCTTTTGCATTTTACTTGGATGTTTCAATAACTCTGCCATCACCCATTCCATTGTTGTGAATGTTGTGTCAGTTCCTCCTACTATCATATCCTGCCATTATTGCAAAACCAAAAATACCAATTTGAAATCATACTAATTTAGTTTAAATAAAACGATCACAAAAATGGTACAATCATAATATAACAAAAGATAAATCTTATCACATCTAGGCATGCATGTATGTATGATTAATAGTGAGAGAAGAAGGAAAGGTACCACGAGAATTGCTTTGATGTCATCTATAGTGAAGTTGAACTCAAGAACTCCATCCTTCTGAACTCGGAGAAGAATATCAACAAAGTCTTCTTTCTTATCAATTACTTGGTTAGTACTGGTCTCATCATCGTTCTTTGACAATTTATGCTCTTCAATCACCATATTGAAATAATCATCCATTTCTCTGAAAGTATGCTTCAGCCTAGAAGTCAAACCAGTAATCACATCTATCCAACCTAAACAAGGAAACCAGTCTCCAAAACTAAAGCATGTGAATTGAGTCCCAACTTTTTGGACAACTCTCCAAATCCAATCTTGCCACCCTCTCCTTCACACTTGCGACCCAGAACACACCTTGCAATTATATTATTTGTGACTTCAAGAAGCAACTGTGATAGGTTAACTGAAGAACGATTTCCACTCAAAACACGTAGCTTGTTCACAAGTATGTCAACTTCCTCCTTCCTTACGTACTGGAAAGATTGAACTCTCAAGACACTGAGAAGCTCAACGACACAAATCTTCCTGGTCTGTCTCCAGTACTCCCCATAGGGAGCAAAAGCAACGTCTATGAAGCCGTTGAGAAAGAAGTGGACAGCAGTAGGTCTTGAACGATTTGAGAAGAT
This sequence comes from Erythroxylum novogranatense, assembly GCA_029891385.1. NCBI lineage: Eukaryota > Viridiplantae > Streptophyta > Magnoliopsida > Malpighiales > Erythroxylaceae > Erythroxylum > Erythroxylum novogranatense. The sequence goes on along the minus strand of CM057229.1, from coordinate 39,545,599 downwards.
AATATCATGGGTCTTCATAACTTCCCTCGCCATATCTGCCGACGAGATAACCAGAGTTGGGACTTGGCCCAAGCGCAAGAGCATAACAGGGCCATACTTGGCGGAGAGAGCCTGGAGAGACCGGTGTGGGAGTTTCCCAAGCTGATGCAGGTTCCCAATTATGGCGACGGCTGGTGGGGATGGAGGCCGATTGTTACTAGTTGTCTTCTTGTCGGCTCCGTTATTGAAAGACCTGATGAGAACGAAAAGAGATGCTGAGAAGAGAAGGAAGCAGAGGAAAAGATAAACCGGTGTGAAGGTTAGTTGTTGAGATGCTTGAAGGTTCAACGGCAGAACCATTTTTGCTCCTGGGCTCTTCAATTGTTAGCTAGCTGATTGGAAATCGCGTACTACTTGATCAGATGATTGTATTAATTTTGTATACAGATTCGAGGCCTGTGGAAGTGGACAGAAGAAGAGGTTAAATTTAACAATTTTTTACTTGATTAAAGTTGTGTGTCCTTTTGGACTAGCAGGGTGGATAATTGGTTTCTCCAATTTTTTTTTTTTAAGGAAAAATAAGAGTTTACCGGTTACAAAGTGAGTATGGGGAAACGGATCTCCAACTTATCCTCTAACAGGATACTATGACACTCAAGGGGTGGTACATCAAAAAAAAGGACTCCAATATTGGAATGAAGCGCTGAAGCGATGAGTCGATCTGCACATCATTCTTCTCTTGGTAGATGCGATGATGAGCAATGAGCAGATTCAGATTCGAAGTTCACGAATACCAGGACCAAAGAGTCGTTCGACTGGGAACGGGAGGAAGCAGAAGAGAGGAGCTGGTGGACTCCCAGGGAGTCCACTTCCAACTCAATCATACGGAAGCCTAACCGCCAAGCCAACGAGAGACCAGTGTAGACCGCCCAGAGTTCCGCTGACAACACTGTATACCAACCAATGTTTTGAGATAAACCCCTGTGCCAAGTGCCATCAACATCGCGGATAAGTCCCCCGGCGGTTGCCACAAACTGGGCCCGATTGCAAGCGCCATCAGTGTTCAATTTAACCCATTCGGCCGACACCAACCGACGAGTTGCTCCTGACGGGGACGGAAGCCGGTGGGAGTCAAGCTATGTCTCGCCGTAGCCTTCTGCACCTGATCTGCAAAAGACAAAATAATAAAAAAGGGTGAGGTTGGTCGCACAAAAGCAGAATCGAAAATAAACTTGTTCCTCCACATTCAGAGGAACTAGTAGATCAAACCAAAACAAAGTGCCCAATCCTGGCCCTACACACTCCGATGCTGGTGAAGGTTGGAGAGAAGCCAATCGCTAGTACGAAGCTGGAAGGTCGGCGAACTGATGAGATCCGGACGGAAAGCGGCCCATACTTGACGGGCAAGAAAACAGTCCCTAATCACATGAAGAGAGGATTCCTCTCGGAAGCAGTGAGGACAAGTACCATCAGTGATGAGGTGCCGACGCACCCAGAGTTGATTACTCAATAATCAGTCTTGCGCTAATAACCATAAAAAGGTACGTACCCGCTGAGGCCTTGACCACTGTCAAATAGCCTTCCAGATCTCGTGAAAATCTTTAGTCACGTGACCCAGAATCATGGAGTAAGAAGAGGCAACGGTGTAATGACCATGATTAGAGACACCCCAGATAATCCTGTCCAGGCCTAGAAACAGTGAGGGGGGAAAGATTTGTAGCCATGGCTATTTATGGTGCTCTATTACTCTCTTTGGATTATCGTGCTTTATTATTTGCTTGAAATTTAGCATCCTCAAGCTATTGATGAGATAGGCTCCTTGGATGCATTGCATTTACTTTCTAAGCCTTTGCTTCGATCTTATCCTATGTTGTCATCTTAGTAGATATTTAATAGCTAAGGTACAAGGATTGATAATGTCCTATTCAGCATATTTGACAGAAAAGTAACCAATTTGTTAAGCTTGAAATCTTTGACATGAACCTACTCCCAATTTTAAAAATATTTTGTTCGGTGATTCGAGTGCTAGTATTTTTTGTTAGAACTAGCTGCGTGTTTTGGCTCATCAAATGTACCCAAAAAAAAAAAAAAGTTGTGTGTCTAATATTAAACTCAGCTCAGTCCTGGCTTGGGTGATGAAACTGACTAGGCTACAGATGGTAACACTTGTATGCAATTCCATTTGGCGTAATAATTCCATCTTGAGGTAGGCGTGGCCGTTGCTAGGAAGAGAAGTCAATATAGAGGAGACTTGTCTTTTTATTTAATCTAAATCATAAGATATTTTCTAAAATAAAACTGATTACAAAAAAAAATATTTTGTTGCCCAAAAATTTATCGTCTTAAGTACCCAATTATACATTGATTAACAGCGCATGTTCCTAACATTTTCAATATTGTAGACAGTGTTGTGAATTTCATACTGGTATCGGTCAAAATGTACCGTTTCGGCCAAAAATTGATACCGGTAAAAAATATCGGTCAACTTCGATGATACTGGCCGGTATTCAAAATACTAGTCAAATACCGGCCGGTATCGAAAATTTTTAAAAATTCCTCAATTTTTTTGCAAAATTTTCAAAATTTCCCTCCCTCTCTCCTACCTTTCCTTCTTCCCTTTTTTCAAATTTTTAAAATAATAATAAATATGTTATTACTAATAATAATTATAAATTAAATAAAACTTAAAATAAATTATTTTATTTTTATTACCAATATTTTTTTATTTTTATTACTAATAAATTATTTTATTTAAATTTATTTTAACATTTTATATAATATTTATTAATAAATACTAATAAATTAGTTTATAAATAATAATTTTAAAATTATTTATTTTAAGAAATAAATAATTTTAAAATTATTATTTATAAACTAATATTTATTTATATATTTTCAATTATTAAATCAAAATTTATATATTTTAAAATTAATTATATTTATTAATAATTATTAAATTAATTTTATATATTAAATGAAATCGTAATTATGTCTAATTAAATGTAAAATGAAATGGAATGTGAAAAATAACAATTCTAAAAAATTCAAAATTTTGATAAAATAGAAAATAATTCAAAATTCAAAATTTTGAATTATTTTCATTATTTTACAATTAATTATTATATTTAGATAATTATTATATATAGATAATTATTATATATAGAAATAATTAAAATATAATAAAGATATATATAAATTAAAATGAATAAGATATAAACAAAAAACTAAATTAAATAATCTACAACATTACAATATGACAATGAACTATTTTGTAATTTTAAAAAATTCAGGGACAATTTTATAAATTTAAAAATATTTTGTATAATTGTAATATTTTAAATACTTTATATTATTCTTAATTTTATAATTGTATGATGATAATTATCTTTATTTATATTAATTGCGGTTATTATTTATATCTAAAATATTTAAAATTATTGTTATTTTATAATAATTGTCATTATTATTTATTATTAAAATTTTGAAAGCAAGGTTGATGTAAGCGATAAACTAGTAAAGTATCAAAGATCTGTTGTATAATATATCAATATGAACTATTTTGTAATTTTTAAAAATTTTAGGGACTATTTCATAAATTTAAAAAAATTTCCAAAACAGTATTTGGTATCAACCGATACCTAAGCAGATTCAGATTTTAGAACTCAACCAAGATCGAACTCGATGCAGTATTTATAACATTGATGATTCTACCAACCAATATCGATCTGATTACATTTTAGAACTCAACCGGCACCAAATTAAATTACAATATTTATAACATTGACTGTAGGGAGGACTATATATGAAAATATTTTATGATAGGCTGAACTTTTAGGAAAGAACAGTTTATCAACTTTGATCACTTTATTTACTATTTAGAGGGGTAAGGTCAATCTTCGATAACTCTATAAGCTATCTATGGAATTTGACACTTTGGATGCCACTAAATAGTAAATACGATCAAAGATCTATCTTTTGAGCAGAGGAACATCATAATTTAGAATTATCCTAATTTATCTCAGACTAATATTATCCATTCTCACCAAATTTTTAAGTCTTTTTTATACACACATATTTATATATAATATGTAAACTCCTATAATATATCAATGATTGGAAAATTAGTCTAAACATTAAATTTACAAGAGAAAAGGTTTAAGGATAATGGTTTAAAGTTTAAAATTTTAATTGGTATTAAACTATTATATAATAAATACTACAACAATAACAACGATCAATTAAAAATCTTGTTAAAAACGGGTCTGGTGAGGTTGAGTGTACGCAGCCTTATCCCTAATTAGTAGAGAAATTAAATTGTTTTCGAACGACTTATAAGAAATATGAATAAATAAATGAAATAAAAGTAAAACAAAAACAAAAACAAAAACAAAATAAAGTACTAAAAATCATTAATGTAGTAGATTAATAATAATAATAATAATGACAATATTAAAACAAATAAAAATGTTGATGATAATAATAATAATAATAATAATAATAATAATAATAATAATAATATGTAAGAAAGACATAACAGATAATTAGTATGCAAAATAATAATGATGATGATGATGATAAAACAAATAAAAATGATGATGATGATGATAATAAGTAGGAAAATAATAAGAAAACTAATAATAGTAAAAACAATATGTTTGAAAAACATAATTGTAATTATTATGCAAAATTATTATTATTATTATTGTTGTTGTTATTGTTGTTGTTGTTGTTATTATTAATAGTAGTGTTATTAATTAGTTAATTAATTAATAGGTAGTAGGAAGATTAGTACTTGTTTAAAAGATAAGTTAAATCTAAGAGAAAAAACCTTACACACTTATAAAAACGACATTAATTTCTTTAAAACTGATCCTTTATCGTATCTTAGTATGCCAAAAATTTCTATTGCGGGTCATAATCTCTGTAAGTTCCAGCAGGGTCGTATCATTGATCACCTCCTTCCAATTCTTCTTAGCCTTCATTTTCTCCTCTTACAACCACCTCTAAGTATAATCTTCTCACATTTTTTCACTAGAGTACCTGAGCATCTCCTCTTAATATGTACAAACCACATAAGCCTTATTTCTCTTACTTTTTTTAATAATATTAACCACCTTTAATTGGTCCTTTACCCCTTTATTCTTGAACTTATCTCTTCTAATAAGGTTGCACATCCAACAAAGCATCCTTACTTCTGTTACCATTAATTTATTTTTATGCACCTGTTTGATGGGCCATCACTTCACCCCTTAGAGCATGGTCGACTAATTGCTAAACGATAGATTTTTCCTTTAAGCTTGAGTGATATTTTCTTTTCTTTTCATATACAACTGATGATGCCCTTCTCCATTTATGCTACCCTGATCTAATTCGGTAGATTATGTCCTCATCTATCTCTCCATTGCTCTATATGATAGATCCTAGATACTTAAAACACTCCTTTTGGAATATAATTTCTGAACTAGTTTTTACCTCCACATCAGTATCCACCCTATGTCCTAAAAAGTTACATTCTATGTGCTCAGTCTTAACCCTACTCAATTTAAATCCCTTCGACTTTAACACATCTCTCCACAGTTTAAGCTTGACATTAACACCATCTTATGACTCATTTACTAAAACAATGCCATTAGCAAACAACATACACTAAGGTACATTCCCTTAGATATTCTTGATTAGCTTATTTATCACTACCGCAAACAAAAAGAGGCTCAAAAGGGAGCCTTGATGTAACCCAATATAGATAGAAAATACTTTATATCACCGTATATTGTCCTTACATTGTTTTTTACACCTTCGTATATATCCTTAATAACCTGTATATAAGTCATAGGAACTGTTAAGTCAAAATGAGTTCACGTATAAATAATTTTGATGAAAATCAAATAATAATAATATTAAAAAGTGATGAAGTTGAAGCAAAAGTAAGACGGAAGCTGAAGAAGGTAAGACGAAGCAGAAGCAAAAATAAGATGAAAGAAAGTAAGGCGAAACGGAAGAAAAAGTGAGACGAAAGAAAATAAGACGAAGCGGAAGCAAAAGTGAGACGAAGCGGAAGCAAAAGTGAGACGAAAAAAATGAGACGAAGCGGAAGCAAAAGTGAGACGAAGCAGAAGCAAAAGTGAGACAGAAGAAAGTGAGACGAAGTGGAAGCAAAAGTGAAACGGAAGAAAGTGAGATGAAGTGGAAGCAAAAGTGAGACGACAGAAAGTGAGACGAAGCGGAAGCAAAAGTGAGACGAAAGAAAGTCAGACAAAGCAAAAGTTAGACGAAAGAAAGTAAGACGAAGCAGAAGCAAAAATGAGACGAAAGAAAGTAAGACGAAGCGGAAGCGAAACTAAGACGAAAGAAAAATTAAGACGAAGAACCGATACTACATCGGGTGTTTAACTAGTTTGAGTTATTTACAAAACTCAACTAAATAACTGTTTCAACAAGATTCAAAAATCAAGAATCAAGAAATCAGAAGAAAGAAGTAGTTATTAAGAAGCAGTTGAAAATGAAGGTTATAAATACAAGTCGGAGTCGAAGATTAATAAAGTTAGAGACTTTAAAAAAGTTTTTGATCTTTAGCAAACACTGTATTCATTGTGCGAAACACTAGAGCTATCATTATTATAACAAAGCTCGCAATATCTTTCTGTAAGAAAGAAGAAAAGCTGAGAGCATGAAGAGGCTAAGCGAGAAAAACAATACTTGGTGTAAGAGACATGAAGATGCTATATGAAAAAAAATACTTGTACAGTTTGAAAAGAATAGTGAAATCTCATAAAGGATTCTGAGGACTAGACGTAGCTCACGGTTTGGGGTGAACCAGGATAAAACCGTTGTGTCAACTTCTGAACTCTCTACTTTTAATTTCTAATGTTTTATATAGTTAATAATAATATCGAATTTAATAATGTTATGAATAATAATAGACATTTTTATTTCAAATAATATATTTATTTATCATAAGTAATATACTGAACTACAAACTTAATCATAATAATCACATAAATAAAATAATTAACATTTATAAATTTAAAATATTAAGAAGGAATTGACTTTGTTAATATAAATAAATAAAAGTATAAAACTATAAAGTCGTGAGGTGGCTAAAATGCCAAACTGTAGTAATAATAATAATATTTATGGATTTTTATAATAATAATAATAATAATAATAATAATAATAATAATAATAATATAATAATAATAATATTATTATTATTATTATTATTATTATTATTATTATTATTATTATTATTATTATTATTATTATTATTATTATTATTATTATTATTATTATTATTATTTCTATTCTTATTCCTTTCACTTGTCTGTTTAGTAAAGCTTATTCTCCTATGCAGCTGAATAAATAAGCCGTTATTTAAAATACCTAAGATGAAAAGAAAAGACCTTACGCGAATATCTATGGCAAGAGGATGAGAACATAGAATGCCAGTACAGGTGCGTTCCGATATCTGACAACTGCCCACTTCACTCGACAACTTGTCAACGCTGCTTCCATACTGAAGATTTTTCGTCGACTTCGACGATGTCGCAGCAACAACTTTATTGCCTCTCTTGGCAGCGGCGACCGCCTTCTTCTGCGCCCCCTTCCGACACCATCTGATAAATTGGCACAAGTTAGTCCCTTCTAACTTAAATTTATGAAAATTAAATATGGTATTTAAAGGGTTTTCGCATGTTTCAAGATAATTTCTAAAATTGGGGTTGTGCTTAGGATTCTTCTTGTTGGATAGTCTTTATGTGTCAGATACAAGCCATTTAAAATATTAAGCACCACAAAGCATTTTTATGCTTAGTTTGTCTAAAATTATAAAGTTAATTGCTTTTAGCTACATTTGGACCGATTATTAACTACTTGAATAGTGCCATAGTACACATGATGTCCTGTGTACAATAAATTTTGTTTCTTTTTACTATGAGTGTGATTCTTTTGCAGGAAGATTTATACTATCTGCATCCGCTAGACCAAGATTTGCAGAGTGCTAAAGAATTCACATTGAAGGGATGGGACAATTTGGGCTAATGGTATGTACTACCAGTTGGCTGAATGAAGGAAAATTGTTTGTTGCTGACCTCTGCTCATCTGGCGTTAGAAGATAGTTGAATTGAATGTTATGTGCAAGATGGACATTAATGTATTTCTGTCATTTATGTCAAAGGTTTGAGTGAAGTTGAAAATTTAGAACATTCATGATTTTGTAAATTTGGTTTCTGGGTGATATTGCCTCTGAATTGTGGTTCTTGCCGTAAAATCTGATCTGAGATGTTCCAAGAACCTTCTTTCTTTGACAAATCTCTCTTCAATTGACTTTTTGATTGTTGGTTGCTCCTCTTTGTTCTTTTCCAATGTTTGCAGTGCAGGTTCAAGGAAAAGAGATGGGATACTAAAATGATGCTTGGATCGGGTGGGATGCCCTCGTCACATTTAACAACTGTGTCAGCTGTTGTTGTTGCCATTGGTCTTTAGGAATGTATGGTTTGGCTTGTTTCCTCGTTAACAACATGTATGGTTTGTTGATGAATTATGTTGTTCCTCTCTCTTTCTCTCTATTCTTTTCTTTTACTTGATCAGAATTTATGATCGAGAGACTGCAATTTTGTTTGGGGAAATTACGAACTGGAGTGATTGTCTTTCCCACTTCCATGTTATGTTGAAAATAAAAGGGAAACAACATAGTCAAGGTGTTTCTTCCTGTTTAATTATCTTTTCCTCGCATTGATTTGGGACAATTTGCAGGTCATGTATGATGCTTCTGGTGTTAGGCTTCATGCAGTCGCCAAGTGAAGTAAGGTCATGTTCTAGTTAAATAGTAAATAGTTTGTCATGTATAACTTCTAGTTTAAGTCAACAAACTTGTCAATGACCTACTGCAACTACATTGTGATGGAGCAAATGAACCATGACTATCTAAAAGTAGATTACTTATCAATAGTTTTCGGAACTGGTTATCTTCTCTATGATATCTTAATGTTTGAAACTTTTTCTTTCTATTTACCATAAAACTTTATTTTTGATACATTACAAAATTGATAATGGTGACTTCTTCATGTTTTCTGTATAAACAAATGAGCATTTGTATACATGTACCTTATCAAGTATGTTGTATCGTTTATGTTAACTGTATAAGGTTAATAAGAAGCAACTAATTATAGACTTGGTAAATTTATTACATATGCTCATGAAGATAAGCATGAATCTCAAGACATAATTGTACCGAGGTCCCTTTTATAAATTCCAAGTTATGATCTTGTTTTTAGGTTTCCTGTATGAGATTTTAGTATTTAGCTTTAATTGTTTCTTTGATTGGATTCAAAATGTTCTGTAATTTGTGATGTTTTGGTTTATCTGCATAATTTGGTAAGTCCAGTTATTATGATCTGGTCTTGTTTCTTTTATTCCTGCTCTTCTGATGCATTCTTTTGTATTTGGAGTCGGGCTTTGTGCATGAGTTTGTTCTTCATATCCATTTGCAATATAATTGTAGAACTCATTTGCAATATATTGTTAAACACATTGCTTTTTGATAGAATGATTTCAACTTCGAAAGGAGGAATTAGATGACAGTTCATCCTGTTGAGCTTTCAATAAGTGGTTCACGATTGGTGAGACTCATTTTTCTCTCTAATAAAAGAATGGTGAAAGGACAAAATCACTGTTGAAGTTTTCCCAACGTTTTAACTACTCTTTACTAATTGAATAGATCATGGGGCTAAATCCATCTTTTGGATTTCAAGTAGTTCTGGAAAACAAGTACATTGAAACTTCTCTGTGCAGTTCTGCCGATTGGAGATATGCTGCAGAGCAGTTTGTGAAGAGACTTCCTGATAAAGTGATTGTGCACCGAATGTTTCAGTTCTTGTTAATTAGATGTGATGCTACATAGTTATCTAACATTTTAGTAAATTGGAAATTGTTTTGCATCCTGTTGACAATGAATTTCCCCTTTTCTTGATCATATAGATATCACTTCTAGAAAACTTTCTTTTGGAGTGTCCGCAATACCAAAAAAAAGGCTTTATTGGAGATGCATTAAAATGTCGTGCTCCATGCATAAATGTCATCTTATCTCCATTTAGAGAATTCTAAACTACTCTTTTGATGTTCATGGTGCTTTAAAATGATTGTCAAGGTTCTTGCATTGTTGTTTACTTTAACATTTGACTGGCCATGACTAAATAGACGACTACATACATAGAGAAGCATGAATGTATATATGTTCTTCTAGTATACCCCCGTTAGGGAATTTCATTTATGAATGATGTTGCCACCCTCAATATCTTCAATGCAGGCAGTGAATGCAAGTTCTCGAAACTAACACTTGATGGTGTTGATTTGATGGGTGAAAGGTTAGCTCAAGAGGTATGACTACTTTTCTCCTAGGGATGCTCCAACTATTGCGTTCTATTTGCTATATGTTCCTTTTGTCTTCAGGAAATGGTTGTGGGCAATCTTTAAAAAATATATATTTTGTGTCTGTTGCAGGTATTGGCAGTTATCAGACGTAGGCCTGAAGTACGAAAGATCTCCTTTGTTGCTCATTCATTAGGTGGCCTTATAGCAAGATATGTTGTTGCAAGACTCTATGAACATCCACCAAAACTCAATATTACAAGTCTGTCTTGGAGTTCCATTGGTGAAGGTCTTGTGAACTCCGTTTTAGAACTTGTTCGTATATTTAAATATGTATATAGAGAATTTTGACACAGGAGATTAAGTCATGTTCATATAATTATTTTTTCGTGGTGTATTTAGATAAATTGGTTTATATTTTCTTTTGATTGTGTGTTTGTAATTTATGGTTTCAATGAATATGATCATGTATATATAATTAGAGGTATTGAAGTGTTAAAACAGGAACTACTTCAAATTTGTTGTTAATAACCAATTGAAATAATTTTCTCCAACTGCGTATTTATTTGATTTCTATTGTATAAATTTTAGCGACCAATTTGAATTATTTTTGCAATCAATTTTGGTTACTGGCAGGTATACATTAGGAACCATCCAAATTATTTTTATGACCAAGTTTTGGTGGCTAACACATACACTCTAGCGACCAATAATTAATTTTTTGCTGCTAAATTATAGTGAATATAATATAATTTATGACGTTATTAAAACTATAACAACAAATTATTTGGTTGCTAAAAGTAAATTTTTAGCAACAGCATCATGTCGTCACAACATGGTTACTAAAAAAAATTTAATACACCATTTATTGCAACAGATAAAATAATCGCAACCAATGACTTGGTTGCTATAAGATTATTTTTACCAACAAAATAATTGGTCATGAGATGAATAGCTATAGTAACCATTCACTTGGTTGCTATAAGAATATTTTTTACCAACAAAAATAATTTGGTCACAGTATGAATAGCTATAGTAACCGTTGACTTGGTTACTATAAGATTATTTTTTTAGCAACAAAAATAATTTGGACACAGTGCGTATAATTATAGCAACCATTCTAACATTACAGCAACCATGAAATTTTACATTAGCAAGTATAAATTTGGTCGCTAATAATTTTACCTTTAGTGACCAATTTCAAATGGTTGTTAATAATGCATTTTTAATGACCAACGTAATAACTCGTCACTGAGCACTTTTAGTAACAACCCTATAGTGACCACCTGTGACCAACCCGATTTTGGTTGCTATAACTTTTAACGACCATTTTCTTACTTTTAGCAAACATTAATAATAGTTGCTGAAACTAATTTTTCTTGTAGTGTGTGATTCTTACTCAATAGTTTTTAAGAAAGCAATTTTTCAAAGAAATTTGAAAGGGGATTGTATTCTTGCAAAAGGATATACAACTCAACCCCCCCTTCTTATATATTTTGTACATTGAATATAAAGTCTATACTAACACATGATTTACTTCAATTGGTATCAGAGCTCGGTGTTCAAGAACCACCGTTACAAAGTGTGGATAAAGATCCATGGCAGAATCACACGTTTATATAGCTGAAGGCACCTCCGTCACTAGACCTCCTACGTTTAATGGTGAAGACTACCATTATTGGAAAGATAGGATGCGACTCTTCATTGAATCTACATATATTGATCTTTGGGAGATTATAGAGAATAAACCGTATACACCGATGGATAATGAAGGGAATGCCAGTCCACGTACCAGATAGTTAGCTGATCAAAAAACAAGATTCCAGCTAAATTCAAAAGCCAAGTTCTTTCTAAGTTGTGCCCTAAGCAGAAGTGAATACGATAAAGTTCATGGATGCGACACTGCGAAGGAGATATGAGATACTCTATCCATCGCACATGAAGGCACCAATAAAGTGAAGGAATCCAAGATAAGAATTCTTGTACACCAGTATGAGTTGTTCAAAATGAAGGAAGATGAGTCTATCGATCAAATGTTTGGACGATTTCAAACTATCATCAATGGACTCAAAGCTCTTGAAAAAATCTATGATAATCAAGATCATGTTCGAAAGATCCTCAGAAGCCTACCAAAAAAATGGAGACCTAAAGTCACCGCGGTACAAGAAGCTAAGGACTTGAGCATATTAAAGCTTCATGAATTACTTGGATCCTTGAAGACACATGAAGTGGAGCTCGATGTAAAAGATAAACCCAGACGGGATAAATCTATAGCATTGAAGGTTGGACAAAAGAATCACAAGATTCAAAGAAAGAAAAGTTCATCGTCAAAAGCGTTAAAGATCGAAGAAGTCAAAGATGACGACTCTAGTGAATCTGAACAAGATTCAAGCGAAGAAGATGATGAATTATCTTTTATCTCAAGGAAGATCAAACGCATATGGAAGAAGAAAGCAATAGGAAACAAAGAGTTTTCTTTCAAAAAGAATAGCAAAGATGAAGGCAAGAACGAGAAAAAATCTGTCATCTGCTACGAATGCAATAAACCTGGATAATACAAGTCTGAATGTCCATTGTTGAAAAGAAAACCCAAGAAAAATAGAGAAAACAAAAAGAGCATGATGGCAACATGGGAAGATTTGGATTCGTCCGAATCTGATACTGATTCAGAGGCATCAGTTCAAGCAAACATTTGCTTGGTAGCCGAAAGAGAAAGGGATGAGGAGGAAACCTCTAATTTCAAAGAATTATAAGATGCATATTCAGAATTATTAGAAGATTCTCATGCTATACTTAAGCAGTATAGATCATTAAAGAAAAAGTTTGTAGAAAACTTGAAGAACACGCAAGTGTTAGAGAGAGAAAACGTCTGCCTGAAGAAACAAGTAAACGATATGAAGAAAAAGGTAGTTATAGATAGATCTGAGGAGATCAGTCAGCTGAAACAAATGATCAATAATCTTTCAGTTGATTTATCGACATTCACTGAGAGTACAAGAAAGATAAATGACATGCTAGGAAGATACAGACACCCAAATGATAAGAGTGGATTAGGGTTTGCTAAAAACAATACACAATATAAAAAGAACTTTGTTTCTAATAAGAAGAAATTTCATCAGTCGCATTATCATCATTTCATGAATCATTTTAAGACTAACCCCAAAGGACTCAAGAAAATATAGGTACCTAAGAAAAATATAATATCTACTGCAAATCTCTTTCCTTGGAAAAAACAACCATCACTAATGGTATTTAGACAGTAGATACTCGCGACATATGACAGGAAGAAGGTCTATGTTCCTAGATCTTCAAGATAAGAAGGGAGGATCGGTAACTTTTGGAGACAACCAACAGGGCAAAATAATTGGAATCGGTAAAATCGGTAAAGATTCTTTTGTATCTATTGATAATGTGCCGCTAGTTGATGGTTTAAAACACAATTTGATTAAGTATGGGATGTGAAAAGTACATTTTTGAATGATTTTATAGATAAAGAAGTTTATATAAAGCAACCCCCTGGTTTCGAAGATGCTAAGAAACCAGATCATGTCTATAGACTTCATAAAGCTTTGTATGGATTGAAACAAGCTCCTTGAGGTTGGTATGATCGTCTGAGTTCTTTTCTAATTGAGAATGATTTTAGTAGAGGTCGAGTAGATAAGACGTTATTTAGAAAATGCATTAAAAATGATTTCATCATAGTTCAAATTTATGTTGATGATATTATCTTTGATGCAACATCTAAAAAGTTATGTACTAGTTTTGAGAATTTGATGAAGAATGAATTTGAGATGAGCATGATGGGTGAATTAAAATTTTTTCTTGGGTTGCAAGTTAAGCAAACCGAAGAAAATATTTTTATTCATCAATAGAAATATATTAAAGAACTATTGATTAAGTATGGGATGGAAAAAGTGAAACCAATGTCAACTCCTATGCATCCTTCAAACCTTTTATCTAAGGATGAAGCTGGTAAGAAGGTTGATCAAACCCTTTATAGAGGAATTATTGATTCTTTACTTTACCTCACAACAAGCAGACCTGATATTTTGTTAGTGTTTGTTTGTGTGTGAGATTTTAAGGAGATCCTACAACGTCTCATATATTGCTGTTAAAAGAATTTTGAGATATCTATCAGGTTCTACTGATCTTTGCTTAATGTATGAGAAACGTAAATATTTCAGGTTAATTGGCTACTTTGATGCAGATTACACTGGAGACAGGATTGATAGAAAGAGTACGAGTGGAGGATTTCACTTCCTTAGCCACAACCTAGTTTCTTGGTCAAGTAAAAGGCAAAGCTCAATTGCTCTATCCACTGCAGAAGCTGAATATATGTCAGCTGCAAGTTGTTGGTCACAGACGTTGTGGAATAAGTACTAGCTAGAAGATTATTCAATACAAGAAGGACAAATCCCAATCTTCTGTGACAACACAAGTGCGATCAATCTTTCGAAGAATCCAATACAACACTTAAGGGTAAAGCATATCGAAGTTAGACATCATTTCCTAAGAGACTACATACAGAAGAAGCTCGTAAGTCTATAGTTTGTTGAGACAAACTATCAGTGGGCAAACATATTCACCATTGAGTGAAGAAAGATTCAAAGAAATCAGACGAAACCTGAACATGGTAATGTTGAGTGATCAACCGTCTGATACATCATGACCCAGAAAAAAAAGTCGTAAGAGTTCAAGGTAACTGTAACAGTAAGTTACAGACGGTAACTTCTATCATCAGAAAGTTTTGGAGGGAAAGCTTCTTAAAGCCTTGAGATTACCACCTACTTTAGAACACTCTTGAAGTACCCTAACATCGACTTTTAAAGAACTCTCAACAAAACATTTCATTACTCTGTTTTGATATCAAACTCTCTTTGCTCACACTCTCAATTTCAGATACTAACATCACTGCTTTGAGGAATCAATAACTAGTGGAAGACACGTTGATTTTGAGTCCTTGAAGAAGGACCAGATGGCTATCGAACCGGAGATTGTGGTAGCTGGATGGAAGAACCTCTTTCAGGTTCATCGGACAGTTTACCTGAATAAAATATATGATTTCTGGAAGAACGTAGAAGTAGTTGAAGATACTCTAGTATCAGTGGTAGATAGATTGTCGGTCATAGTAACACTGAAATCAATCGAGAAGGCTACTGAATGTCCATTTGTTGGAGTAAAGCTCGCTCATAAAGCAAGATGGATGACTCAAGCTAGTGTAGAGAAGGTACAAATCAATCGACAACTATATGGATGTAATGACCCAAAGGAGAAGAAGGCTTTAAGTCTTGTGCCGAAGGCTAGGGTTCTACATTCACTACTCTTCCATTGTGTTCTACCAAGAACAGGATCGAGGAATCTGGTAATGACGTTAGATGAGCAATGTTTATTTCATTTACTCAATCGCCAGCCCATAGTTCTTCCATACCTAATTCTCAATTACATGGTAAAGTCAAAGAAATACTCGACTACCCTTTCGTATGGTATGATGCTGACAAGAATCTTCAAAGATTATGGAATTCTTCTTGAGAGAGGAAACAGAATGAAGATAAACATTAAAAGCGTCATTAACTCTACAACTATCAGTATAATGGACTTGAAGAATCAGGAAAAAGAAGATACAGATTCTGCGACGAAAACAAGGATTGAGGGGGAGTGTACTGTCAAACGTGGTATGAGTGAAAAAATAACTCCCACAAGAAAATCAAAATCTCAATCCACTGGAAGAATGCTTGCAGAAGGATTGAAGAAATCGTCAAATGATGCAATAAGAGTTAAGATGATTTCTCAAAAAGAAGAAAGTCAGGTGCGACAAACAAAGAAACAAGTGTCCTTGAAGAGAAAAGGGGAAACACTTTTTTCGAAGAAACCCAAACAAGCAAAAAGACCACCTAGACTATAGACCCTGCATCAACAAAAGCAGAAGAAAGGTAAAGAGTTGACTCATAGTGGAGATTCTGAAAAGAAAACTGAGCAGGCAACCAGATCCTTAGTCTCAATTTTGCAAGAAGACTAAGCAAAATTGGTTAAAGAGACTGAAATTAAGAGGAAGTTGGAATTTGAGAAGAAGAAACCTCAACCTCAACAACAACCTCCTAGGCTGATTGAAGAAAGTAAGAAGCAGAAAATCAATCAGAAAAAGAGTACTCCAACTGCTATTCAACAAAAGAAAAGGTTAATTGAACACAGTCTAGCACAAGTTAATCCTTCTCAATCAATAAGAAAAGAAAACTTGAAATTAAAGATCATTGAAGAAGTTGAACCTGTAAGATATGGAAGCTCTATAATCATAAGAGAACCCCGGAGAAGGTTGGTCAAGGTACAATTTGAACCAATCTTAGTAAATAGTCGTACAATACATCTATTGAATGATAGAGAGAAAAAGTTGTATAGTGTTCTGCGAGATGAGAAATCAGAACCATATCCAACACAGATAATCAAGCAAAAGTATACTATTTACCCACTCACAAAAAGAACAGTGATTAAGATTGTACCTTACATTTAACCAAGACCTTATATTGTTTACAATGAAGATAAGGGGAAGAAGAAAATGTATCCAGAAGGGATTACAAGTGATCTGAAAGAAGATCATATTGAAGAAGAAGTGAGGAACATACATGCAGTATGTTATACAACTCAGCAAAGAGGAATCTATGTTTCCCATCATATCTTAAAAGCATCAGGAAGTCATTATGGTCACGTCACCATTGATGAAACTTAAGTTGACAAATTAACATAAGGGCTGTACAGAACCATCAAAGTTGGAGATATTAATTTCAACATAGAGACTCTTGTGAACCTAATTATGCATATTAGACCCTTGAGCTCTATATCTTCAGTTGGAGATGTACTACACTTATTTGGAAAACAAATTCCAAAGCTACCCCGTCCTGATGATCTTGATCTCCCTGATAGGAACTTATCTTTCAAACCTCCTGCTATTACAATTATTGAACCGGATGTTTTACCTTCAGAATCTTTTGGTACTACTATTGGTTTTGAAGAAGCACAGCAGAAGATTGATGCAGCCTTAGTTGAAGAAATTCATGACAAGGTTAATGATCTATGTGTTTCAGAGGGTGACTTAATGAGGAAGTAGTTTATATACAACAAGACCTCAAGTTTCTCCGTACTGAAATGCATCAAATGTTCTTTGAAATTTTGAAGCATCTTCGATCATGATTTTTGATTAATAACAAATAGAGGGAGAAGTGAACAAGAGAAAGATAGGGGGAGAAGAGAAGAAGATTTGAAGAAAAAGAAAGGGAGAAGAGGAAAAGAAAAGAAGAGAAATGAAAAGAAGATAGTATAGTTATAAAGTTTTTTTTTTCAATTGTATATCTTCTTATAAATAATACTCGATTATCTTTCTACAAAAAATGATTATTTGTTATCATAAAAAAGGAGGAGATTGCTAAGTCAAAATGACTTCACGTCTAAATAATTTTGATGAAAATCAAATAATAATAATATTAGAAAGTGATGAAGTTGAAGCAAAAGTAAGACGGAAGCTGAAAAAAGTAAGATGAAGCGGAAGAAAAAATAAGACGAAGCGGAAGCAAAAGTGAGACGAAAGAAAGTAAGACGAAGCGGAAGTAAAAGTGAGACGGAAAAAAGTGAGACAAAGCGGAAGCAAAAGTGAGACAAAAGAAAGTGAGACAAAGTGGAAGCAAAAGTGAGAAGGAAGAAAGTAAGACGAAGCGGAAGCAAATGTGAGACGACAAAAAGTGAGACGAAGCGGAAGCAAAAATGAAACGAAAGAAAGTGAGACGATGCGGAAGCAAAAGTGAGACGAAAGAAAGTAAGACGAAGCGGAAGCAAAAGTTAGATAGAAGAAAGTAAGACAAAGAGGAAGCAAAAGTGAGATGAAAGAAAGTAAGACGAAGCAGAAGAAAAACTAACACGAAAGAAAAACTAAAACGAAGAACTGATACTACGTCGAACGGTTAACTAGTTTGATTTAGTTACAGAATTCAACTAAATAACTGTTTCTACAAGATTCAAGAATCAAGAAACAAGAAATAAGAAGAAAGAAGTAGTTATCAATAAGTAGTTGAAGACGAAGGTTATCAATACAAGTCGAAGTCGAAGATTAATAAAGTTAGAGATTTTAAAAAGGTTTTTGATCTTTAGCAAACTTTATATTCATTGTGCGAAACACTAGAGCTATCATTACTGTAACAAAGCTCACAATATCTTTCTGTAAGAAAGAAGAAAAGCTGAGAGCCTGAAGAGACTAAGTGAGAAAAACAATACTTGGTGTAAGAGACCTGAAGAGGCTCTGTGAAAAGAATACTTATATAGTTTAAAAAGAATAGTAAAATTTCAGAAATGATTCTGAGGACTGGACGTAGCTCACAGTTTGGGATGAACCAGGATAAAATCATTGTGTCAACTTCTGAACTCTCTACTTTTAATTTCTATTGTTTTCTACAAGTATATAGAAGTTAATTGCAATACATCGTGACTATTACTCAATAGTTTTTGAGAAAGCAAATTTTCAAAAAAATTTGAAAAGGGATTGTATTCACGCAAAAGAATACACAATTCAACCCCCCTTCTTGTGCATTTTGTACATTGAATATAAAGTCTATACTAACACGTGATTTACTTGAAGAACATCTTTAATTTCTAAATATCTTCACATGATTTCCCTAGATACCATATCATATGCCTTGTTTAAATTATTAAAAATCATATGTAGGTTATGTTAATTTTTTCCTGTAATATTCCATTACTCTTCCTGTGTGGTGTTAACATGGATTGTAGAGTGTCTAAGTTATCTAGATTATGACACTAACTAAAAGAGTTTGTTCTCAGATAGATTTACATTAGAGCAAAAACTAGAAAAGGAGACCACGAGTAGTTAAAATTAATAATGAATGAATTTAGTTGTTGACAAAATTTTTATTTCTTTCAATAGGCTATATATGGTATAAATGTAGTTGGAGAGACTAGTTCCCTACGTTATATTCATGTTGTGGAAGATAGAAATTTTTTTTAATCATCTTCAAAGAGAAGATTATTACTGCTCTTATAATTTCATCATCGAAAAAATTGTTGGAGCGTTGATAAATTGTTGTTGGTTTTTGGATATGAAAATAGAGAATAAGGCTTAAAGTTGAAAATAAATAAATGTAAGGCATATATAGCATTACATAGTCTCAAGGATAAGTAAAGGGATATATGTAAAAGATATATGTAAAGGGATATTAGATGAACACATAAGTAATTGTTATCATGTAAACCACTCTCGCATGACTTAACTTCTTTAAAATAGTTGATTATAACTTAATTATAGTAAACTTCAAATTGAATATTGAATAAATGATGTTATTAGTAATTGAATCAAGTCATAAAATATTCTTAAAATATTTTAATATGACAATTATGTTTATGCTAATCTATAAAAGAAAACATGTAAGTTACATAATTTCATTTATTTCAAGCATACTTCAAATTCTTTGTTTCATTTTAGTGTCCACGAATTTGCACAGGATGACTAGTTAAATCATTAGCCACGCATGAGGTGACTAGTTAAGTCACCTCGTGACTAGCATTTAAATTAAATGCTAGCCACACGCAATGGTGACTAATTAAGTCACCCTCATGACTACCATTTAACTTAAATGCTAGTCATGCACGGTGGTGACTAATTAAGTTACCCCCGTGACTAGCCCTGCACGGGGTGACTTAGCATTTAACTTAAATGCTTGTCACCACTTTTCTTTTATTTTCTTTTTAATTTTTAATTTTTTTCATGAAACTTTACATGACTTTCCCTTCAACCTATATGCAAAATTCACAAAAATAATCCAATTAACATTCATGCAATATTCACACCATTTTTACTCAATTTATCTCACTTTTAGATCAAAATACAAATTTGTAACCAAAATCAAGATATGAATGTACTTCCTTATTCTTAGCCAGTAGGGTCAGTATTCTTATTATGCTTTTGCTTTTCTTTTTATCTTCCTTAAGTTGGTGTTGGGTTATTTGAGTTAGGGTTTTATTTAAACTATTTGTTTGAGTTTTGATTTTGATGTTCTATAATCCCCGCTTTTTAATTATGAAAATATTATCTTATTTTTTCTATCTTACTCTACTTTATACCTTCAACTATTTTGAATTATTTCATGGTTGTTTACTTACATTGTACATGGTTTGAACAAATTTATGTAAATACATTAGAAATTTTAATTTTTGTAGTCATGGCTCGATTTAGTCTGAGTTTACATAGAAATGCCAAAAGAACAAAAATGATTGTGGCAGTCTTAACTATATAGTTGCAGTTGTGTAATGTTATTAGTTCGCTATTTAGTTTGTTGGCATCGGAGGCTTCTTTATATAGTTATAGGCCAAAGGTTATAAGTTATTTTCTAAATTGTTATGCAAATCGACATTATGTGAGACGAATTGTGCATGACAATGATGAGTTATGTATTTCAATGGTTATGATGAATAGGTAAGCTTTTTTAAAACTATGTGAAATGCTAGAATTAGTGTGGTAGTGATATTAAAAGCCCGTTAGTTTTAGCAAGTTCATATGTCACGATCGTGCACTTATATGAGTAAGGAGTTCTATCACGATCGCTATGAGTAAGGGGTTCTGTCACAATCGTGCATTAACATGATCGTCTACCCCTATAATTAAGGCTTTCTGTGACGATTGTGTTAATGCACGATCATGCACCCTTATGAGTAAGGGTTCTATCACAATCGTGCTAGTTCACGATCGTGCACCCCTATGATAATATAAAATTAATCATAATTAGAAATATTATAATAATAATAATAATAATAATAATAATAATAATAATAATAATAATAATAATAATAATAATATTTAATAGTAAGTAAAAATTTAATAATAATAATAATAATAAATTAATAATAATATAAAATTTAATAATAATAATAATAAATAGAATTAATAGAATTAATAATAATAAGAATAATAGTAAGTAGAAAATTAATAATAATAATAATAATTAATAATTAATAAAATAAAGAATTTAATAATAATAATAATAACAAATAAAATTAATCATAATAAGAAATTTAATAATAATAATAATAATAATAATAATAATAATAATAATAATAATAATAATAATAAAAGATATTTTAGTTTTTGTTAATTATTCTTTATCATTTTAAGTTTATATTTTTAAACTAAAATTGACATAGAAATATTATAGCAATAAATTAAATTAAATAATATATATTATCTTTTGTATTCCTAAATGTAACTATTCTAATCTTTATCAGCTGATAAACCAATAGCTATAATTGTTGCCCTTAAATTTGGAACGTTTGCCCTCCTTTACAAGTTAGGTGTAGACTAACTCGATTCCTCTTTTAAGAGAAGACCTGTTGGGACCCGATCTGAAAACCGAATCCTAACCGGAAAACAAAAGTCGGAAACGAAATACATATCGAAAAGCAAAGCACAAATGGAAGCGAAGGCGAAAATGCAAAGTAGCAGAACGAAATTACAAAGTGAAAGAAAAGACGAAACCGAAAGCAAATCGCTAGAAGCGAATCGAAATCGGAGAACGAAAGCAAATACAAAAGATCGAAAGTAAATCGAATATCAGAAATTAAAATGAAGTATAAATCGAAAGCAAAACGGAATCGAATTAAATCCGAATCGCAGAAAACAAAGCAATCAAACAAATATGAATCAAACGGATACGAATACAAAGCGGAAACAGAAAACGAAGCACAAAATACGAAAACAAAATCGAAAAGCGAATAAACAAACGGATCAAAGCAAACGAAAGCAAATCGAATACGAATTTCCGACATCCAAAGCATGAATCTTAGAAAAAGCGATCGCGTTGGAAACCTTAAGACATTTCAAATCCGGTACGAATTTTTTTTATTTCTTTTCTTATTCCTTTCTTTTTTTCATTTCATGCATCTTTAGTCAATCTCATTCATAACATCTCAAATCATAGAAATCTTCTTATCAATATTCTAAATCCCATAAACCATCTTTTAAACATCTAATTCTTATTTTTATTCTTTTTCAACTTATTATCTAACGAAATTTCGGCAGCATAACGACTGCATTTGTAAAAACCCAAAACCTGCAAATGGCAAAAATACACTTCTTAAATTCCCAAACAATCACACAAACATCAAAATCCACCGGACCCTCCGTCTGGGATCTCAGCATACACAAACACAAACCTATATCTAGTACTTCCCATATTAGAAATCATCCATCTCAAATCCAATATTTTCATAATTACAATACATCACACTCTTTTATAAACACCATTTCATAATTCATCACATCTATAGCCAAATCAACAATCATATCTCAATTCCATAAACCATTTCATAAATCAAATCTAAGACCTAAATCAATTATAATCATATACAATTCATAACTCAAATCAATGCCCAATTCCATAATTCATATACATCCTGCAGTAATACTTATAATACAATAATGGGCAAATCCAGTCTTATACAAACCGATACAAAAATCCCAATTTACACATACAAACGATACAAAATCGAATAACATGTCTTGACATTCTTTCATCCGATATCCCGCTCGAAAACCTGGAGATGAGGATGAAAGGGGGGTGAGCTGAAATAGCTCGTGGATAACATATTTATAAATTGAAAAATAAGCAAAATCATTTTTCAAAACATTTGCCAATTAGCAAATTTTTCAAAAACTTATTTCTTAAACCTTTCCACTTTTCAAAACATTTATACTGAAATTTCCAATCTCTTCACAATTTCAAACCTCAAAATTTCATTCCTCGAAATTCCAAAGCTTTTCAAAAATTCATAAATATAATCGAAAACATGAATGCAATCACATATAAATGCATCACATTATAAATAAATCAAAAAGCACATAACATTTCAGAATGGTTTGGTTTCGGTCCAAACGGAACGTACTGCACAGTCCCGTATAGCGGTCCAGTGCAGCCGTGAACAGAACGTACTATACCTTCCTACATAACGGTCTGACGTAGCCATGAACTTATGGGAGTCCTTACGGAGCTCCAATGCCACTAGCGGGCAGGCGGGAGAAGCCTTTTAAAAACGAGACCAGTGCACTGACTCATACTTAAGGGACCTAACCAAACCCACAACACATAATTCATGCTTGAAAATCGAAACGCCCGAAGGTGTATTTCAAAACTTAAATTTTTCACATCGTGTCATACTAGACACATTAACATTCACAATGCACATACATGCATATAACAATTCTCCATACATATGTCATATAGCAATTCAAAATACAATCACAATTCATCAAACCAGCTCACAACAATCAAAATCACAATCGATTCACAACAATTCAAAAACAAAGTATGCTACACCTTTGATAATTTATCAAATCATCAAAACACATTTAATTCAAAAATCGTATCAATTTTCATCAAATCATTCAAAATCAAAGAATGAACAATTTTCATAATTTATCAAACTATTCATAAATAATAAATTTTGGAAATTTTATCAATTTATCAAAATTCATATCAAAACAATGAATCTAACCTTGTAATAATTTTTCAAATCACTCGAAATCAATAAATCTAACCTTTATAAAATTTTCAAAATTTCAGAAATTTTCTTCACTTATCGAACATTCAAACTTGTAACAAATTTTCAAAAGCGCCAATCAGTCGAAAACAAAGAATTTAACCATTTGTAAATCATTCCGAAATCAATTTATTTAAAATTATTAAAAAATTCATTTCTTAAATTTTAGGAATCACACAATTGACTTATAATTCAATAAATAAATATATTACCCACCTCGAAATAATGCTAGAAGCTTATCCAAATCATCAATTTATCCATAGCTTCCTTTGTTCTTCCAATTTAAAATTATCTAAACATATTCACTAAAATTCAACATCATCAATCCCATAATCTTCGAAATTGATCTCATATTTCACAAACTCATAATATTTTCATTGATTCTAAACCAATAATTTCCAAAATCCCTAATCATAAAAATTGGGCATAAACCCCAAATTCACAATTATCCAAAATTGAACCAATTAAACCTTGTAATCTCTAAAATTGAGCATAGAATTAACAAACCCATACCATTATCAATGAATCTAAACCAAAAATTCCTTAAAAATCCAAAACTCGTAATTTTCTCTTACCTTCTTTCTTCTCCATTTTCGAAATTGCTTGGTTCCATTTGAAAGCTTTTACCTCCTTCCTCCTTTTTCCCTTGGAATCTACTCAAAACCGTGCTTGAAAGCCCCAAAATCCAAAACCCTAAGTTTTTTCTCTCTTTCTCTTTCATTTTCTCTTAACCAAAACCTCCACCTTTCTTTCTGTCTTATTTTCTTTCTTCCCTTCTTTCCTTCTTCTATTTTCGTGGCTTTCATTGATCTTATACGGCAGCCCTTGTCATGTCATTAAGTGATTGATAAAAGACCATTTTGCCCTTAAACTTTAGCCTAACATCTTAATTCCTTAGATGATCTTCCAATTTTACCCTTTTATCATGCTCAAACTTAGGTTATTTTTCACATCATCAAAATGAAGGAATTTACTAAAACGTCCTTATAACGAATTGTTCCTTATTGTTTCTATTTTATAATGACACCAAAATCATTTAATTTGGAGCACTACATCAAAAGTTATGCTCCAAACAGTTCAAGCATGTCTTATGCTAGTTCATTTTTCAGCACATTATTTCCATCAAAAAATTGATGTCCTTAAAGACAAAATTGAAACTCGATCTTTTCATAACAATTGTATCCCTGTTTCTCTAGTTTAATCCAAATCAAGAATCACCTCATTTGGATTTCTAGATCAAAAGTTATGGCTAAAATACGTTCAGATGTTCCTAATCCAAGACTGCACACGAATCCTAACTTCAATTCAGAAATTGAAAGTCTTAGGGGCTAAATTGAAATTCACTTTCTTCATATTATTTGTAGCCCCATGTCTTAGTTTTATTTTGCCTCAAGAATCACTTAAATCGGATCACCACAGATCTCGAATTTCTCAAAATACTGAACTATGTTCAGAAAATTTCTCAACTCACTTTGATTAATTTAATCAACCTCAATTTAATCTAAAAAATTCACAAATTTCCCATAAAAATGAAATTCATTGTCTTAGAAATCCAACGCTTTGAAAACTAAGTCAATCGGATGTCGGACAGAAAATTTATAAGCAAAAGATCAGAAGAGGGACATAATAAGAAATAAGAATAGAGACATGTATATATGTATAAACACAGATATATATATCCGAATTTTTTTAAAAATTATATCTCTTGATCCCGAACTCCAAATTTGACAAATTTGGTGTTGATGGAAAGATAAAAGGAAGATCTACAACTTTCATGAAAAACTAAAAAATCAATTCCATCTCTAAATGGGTCAAAAACTTAGTCAAAGTTACTGCCCTGTTAAACATCACCTAAACAAACTCCAAACTTTCAAATTTCATATCTTCCAATTCCCACATCCAAAAATTGCATACTTTATAGCGTCAGAAAGATTGACAGACAAGCTACAACTTTCATGAAGACCACTTACTCCAATTCAGACTAAATCTGTACGACGAGTGGCTTCAAAGCCGAGTACACGCAAATATACTCTTATGGTCATTTTTACAAAACAAACTTTGATTGATCATAACTTTTACTCCCGATATCAAAAAATATCAAACTTTATGGCGACGGAAATCTCTTAACATAAACTACAAGTTTCATGAAGATCATTTTCTCAAATTTGACCTAAATCAAAAAGTTAACTTTTATCTCCAAAAAGTCAAACTTTCACAATTTTTCATATTTTCACACTTTTTCTCTTTATCTTTCATTTTCAACTTCCATTTAAATCAACTCATTTACTGAAACTTTCATAAGCCAAATGAATTTAATCAAATATCAAAGTCCTCAAATCTTTTCGCATTAATTTTTCTTAACGCACAATGACATCTATAACACTATTCATATACAAACACTCATTGAATTTCATTTTAATATTTCTAAATTCTACTAAAGATCGGGGTCGAACAAGACCGGAATGGACAACAAGTTTTTTTTAATTACAAAACAAAGCTACAACACTAATGTAACACTTTGGGGTACATAGTGCCTTGCGCATCGCGACGGAGAATCTCCTGAACGCCAAAGGGGGGCTCGTGAAGGATGGAGAGACCCAGACTGTCCACCCCGGCGAGGCGAGCAAGGGTGTCCGCACATTGGTTGCCTTCCCTGAACACATGCTACATCCGAACCGTCCACTCCCGGTGCAAGAGTTGTTGGATACTTGACACCAAAATAGAAATCTCAGTCAGAAAACCGATAGGACCAGAAAGAAGATTAACAACCTCAAGGGAGTCGACTTCCATCACCACTTGACGATAGCCTAGGTTCCAAGCCAAAGTGATACTCAAGAACACCCCCCATAACTCCGCAGTTAACGAAGACCCTAGTCAGAGTTGATGCTGAAAACCGCCTCGCCACTCCCCATTGTAATCCCGAATCATACCCCCGAAAGAATTCCGTTTGGAATTGGGGTTCATAGCTCCATCAGAATTAACTTTCACCAACCTACCTTGGGCTTCGTCCACCTTACGTAGGAACCCACTGGTAAGCCCTAGGCCGGAAACACGCACTGTTCCATCATCCTGGCTCGGGCGATCCACCCCACGTAATCCAAAATAACTCTATGCCCCTCAGTAGGCCAAACAAAAGACAGTTCGAAGATGTTGTTGTTCCTCCATTTCCACATGAACCAGCAAGCGACCTCAAAGACCGCAGCCCATGCCTCCTGCTACACCGGAGTCTGGTTGGTGAGGTTACACGTCATCCAAATATCCACCTCTTGCTAAAAGAAACACCTATCAACCACCTCTTGGGGAAAATGGCTCCAGAGAGCCTGCACCCTAAGGCAGTCCCGAACCGCATGTTCAGTGGTCTCTACCTGCCGACAGTGAGGGAAGCTATCGTCGAGGGCAATATGTCGAGTCAATCTCCGGTGATTCGTCAGGAGTCTGCATTTGGCAGCAAGCCAGAGAAAGGCTCTAATTGTAACATCCCATCACCGATGGGAAGGTTACTTTGGTAGATTGGGACGGGCTAATAGGTTTTATTGCATATGCTGATTTGAGCATTCTTTTGGCCTCCAATTATAGAGGAATGCGTTTCTTTTCCCATGCACATATAGGTACATGCATTTCTGACATTCCCGGCATTTAATTGTGAAAATGATATGATTTATGAATTACTGGGAATTATTGGGTTTGAATGATTGAATCGGGACTGTATTAGAGTGATCGTCAGTTGATAGTGAACCTTAGTAAATATTTCTGGAAATTCAGGAGAAAGAGTCCTAACCGGAAATCTTCCAAGTGACGGACAAATTGATTGTATAGTACTTGAATAACTGTCCAATGGCCATGAAAAATTAGGTATATGATTTAGAAATTATTATGTCGAGCCATTGAAATTTGGAGATAAATCGGACTGGAAATGATTGTGAAAAGAACAAGGAGCTTTATGTGTATTTGAGGAAAAAGACAAGAGGCTTAAGTGTTTAACCTTCAAATGCCTTAGGTTTTGATTTTAGCAGTAAACTCATTTCTCCATTTAGGGCATACCTTTTCTCCTCCCTTCGGCGATTTTTCGATCCTCCTTACCCTTGCTTAATCCTTGATTTGTTGCTTGCTTCTTCTTCCTTGTGCAAAGGCTAACCCTAATCCTTGAAAAGATGAAGTTGTATATAGCTTTGGGTGAGAATCGTGGGTGTTAGGGCTTGGAGAAGATTTCGGAAGATTTGAAGATTGAAAGCTTGATTGGGTAAGGTAATGGTATTTATGTTGCTTATTATTAGTGTAAATGCATTTATGGGGTTTATTATGAAAGTTTGGGGTAGTTGAGAGTGAGTTATGGTTGAATTTTAAAGAGAGAAATGTAAATAAGGAATTGGAGAAGACGAACCAGGACCGCACGTCACGACGAGGGAATAATTGAACGTCGCGACGAGCGTACGCCGCGATGTGCGTAGACGCCGCGACGAGCATACGCCGCGATGAGCAGTTCGCCACGACTAGCAGGACGTCACAACGAGTGGTAAGTTGGACGTCGCGACGAGCCACTGTGCAGACGCTACGGCGAGGACATTTTTCTGAATTGGTTTAACTTAGTTTTTGGGACATAACTAATGATGTAGACCTCCAATTGAGGTGATTCTTGATTCATTATAATCTAGAGAAAGAGGTTTACAATTGATATGAAGAATGAAAGTTGAATTCAGGTTTTTATGATCTCAATTTGTGAGTGAAAGTTGGGTTTAGATTGTTTTCACAACCTAAGGGTTGTTTCATGATAATTGGAGTATAATTGTGAGATTCCTGAATTTAAGGAAATGTTATTGGGGTTTTAGAACTGAGCATAAAGGGTGAAATTTGACCTAGAAAATAGTGACACTAATTTTGAGGTCTTTCTTAAGAATATCCTAGTGGGTATGACTTGGTAATTGACTGAATGCTAGAATTGAAACATGTGGAGTTCCATGAAATGTTATTGAATTGAAATGAGTTATTATTGATCAATTGAGTGAAAAATTAGAATTTGACAAAGAAAGTGGGAATTTGGGAATTGCGCCGGGAAGGTCATGAATATGCATAATACATCTTTTATTTAAGACATGTGCATCATTGAATTTTTCTGATTGTGCATTTAGTAATAGGAAATGATTTGACTGTTATAGAGGCACCGATGGAATGATATTCTACGGATATTGCTGGGACTTCCAGGCAGTAGCTCAGAAGTTACAGGTGAGTAACCTAGTTGGTTCCTCAATCTATATGTGTTTAATATTATGCATTTATACCATGTGGAGATGAATGGAGGGTTATGTGTGTTTGCCTTTGATTGATTTCAGACCATAGGTGTCTGAAGTATTGAGAACTTGATATCGAAGTGCTATTTGTGTGTAATGTTTGTGAATGCTTCAATGAAATAAATTGTGAAAACTGTTATGATTGAAATACCGGACTGAAGGTCCGAAGGAATGGGAATTGGACATTGAAATGTAAACTGGTTGTAAATGTAAATTAGGACATATGCATTCATGCATAAAGGCATGTTCAGATAATGATAGTTGTGACCTGAGTCGCCACTGATACTAAAAAGAGCCTTAAGCTCGAACACTGTTACTGAAACGAGCCTCGAGCTCGAAGGGAGTCAGTGCATACCCAGAGGGCTCTCCTACTCCCTAGACGCGCGCTTCATCAACACCGTATAATCGCTTAAGCGCCGGTCACAACCTTTGTAATAAAATGGGAAGTGTTACATGTGCATTGCATATACATATGATTGAACATGGACTGTATGAAAGGCGAAACGCCTTGTATTTGTGAAATGTTAAACAATGTGATATTTCTGACCAGAAAACTATGCGATATTCTGTAAATTGGTTGTATATGTATGAATTGAGAGAACCATCGATGATGGTTTCTCATTGAGTTCGCAAACTCACCCAACATTGCAACTATTTTTCAGGACAAGAAGAATACCCCGTTAGGTCAACGGGAGTATACTTACAGTTTTCAAGTGGCGGATAGAGGTCGAGATCAGTTCGCGTCTACATTAGCCTACATTAGTGTATTTTATCTTTTCTAAATTTTTGTATGACTGATTAGGTCAAATTGTAAATTCACTGACTGTTATAAATGGAGTTTATGAAAAGGGCCCTGAGGCCATTAATTTATTCATGTATACTGTTTCCGCATAAATATTGATGTGGATTGTGTTGTTAAGTCCAAATGACTTTACTTAGATATGATTTTGATGTATAATAAAGAGAATAAATAAAAAGAAAAGCAAAACAGACGAAGCCGCATGCATTTAAGTCACTGAGCGAAGTCAAGCAGCATAAAGTCATATGCATAAAGAACACAGACGAAGAGACGCAGACGCTAAGTAAAGCAGACGCACACAATAAAGCGTATTTAAATGTAAAAGCGATGCGCATTTAAGATGCGAAAGAACAGCAGACGCAGGCGTAAATAGAAATACAGACGCAGACGCAGAAACACAGACGATAAAATACAGACGGAGAAAAACAAATGCAGAATTCGAAAAGAAGACGAAGGAGTCGATTCGAAAGAAGTTACGTAACTCAATGATTAACCATTTCTTTAAAGATTCAAGAAACAAGAATCAAGAAGCAGTTGGAGATGAAGGCTATAAATACAAGTTGAAGTCGAAGATTGCAAAGTTAGTCGAGTTGAAAAATTAGCTGAATTACATCTACGTGATTGTAAAGAGCATTCTGTGCAAATTAGCCGAGAGCTATTTTTACTGTAACAAGTGTTTCAAATACTTATCTGTGAGAAAGTAGAACAGATAGCCTGCAGAGGCTAAGCATGAAAGAATACTGGTTGTAGAGACCTGAAGAGGCTCGCAAAGAATACTTGTAAAGTTAAAGAGATAGTGAAAATCTCAGAAGGAACTCTGAGGACTGGACGTAGACCACGATTTGGGGTGAACCAGGATAAATCGCTGTGTCAACTATTCTCACTCTATCTCTATTTTAGATTCAAGTTTTATCAGTACTTAATTCGTAAACAAAGTTTTCAAAAGTTTTGATTAATTAGAATCTATCGAAAGTTCTGTAAAGAATTTTATTTCTAACAAACAGTTTTGAAAGATTTTTCAAAAAGAGGAATACACAATTCAACCCCCCTTCTCGTGCATTCATATATCATTTCCTAAGTAGTGTATTAACGTGTGATTCACTTCAATTGGTATCAAAGCAAGGTATCCAAGGATCACTTTAACAAAGTGTGGATCAAAGATAATGGCGGAATCACATGTATACATCGCAGAAGGAGCCTCAGTCACTAGACCTCCAACATTCAACGAAGAGGATTATCATTACTGGAAAGATAGGATGCGGCTATTCATAGAATCTACTCATGTCGACCTTTGGGACGTGATAGAGAACGGACCTTATACACCAGTAGATGAAGATGGCAATTCTATTCCACGAATCAGATGGACGGCTGATCAAAAGGCGAGAATACAGCTGAACTCAAAGGCAAAGTTCTTCTTAACCTATGCCCTAAGCAGGAGCGAGTATGACAAAGTCCACGGATGCGACACCGCAAAGGAGATGTGGGACACATTGTCCATTGCTCACGAAGGCACAAGCCAAGTTAAAGAATCCAAGATAAGTATTCTTGTATACTAGTACGAGCTTTTCAGGATGAAAGATGAAGAATCTATTGATCAAATGTTTGGAAGATTTCAAAAAATTGTCAATGGATTGAAAGCTCTTGGAAGAACGTACAACAACCAAGATCATGTTCGAAAGATCCTAAGAAGTCTTCCGAAGAGATGGAGACCTAAAGTTACGGCGGTGCAGGAAGCCAAAGATTTGAGCGTGCTAAAACTTGACGAGTTGCTTGGATCCTTGAAGATTCATGAAGTTGAAATCGATGCTAAAGACAAGTCCAAATGGGACAGGACGATAGCACTGAAGGCCGGACATAAGAATCAAAAGACTCAAAGAAGGAGGAAGTCCTCAAAAGCCTTGAAAATTAAAGAATCAAAGGATGACGACTCCAGCCAATCAGAACCAGAGTCAAGTGATAAAGATGACGAATTATCTTTCATCTCCAGAAAGATAAGACGCGTGTGGAAGAAGAAGACCAAAGGGAATCAGACTTTCAAGAAGAATGGCAAAGATGAAGCCAAACTAGAGAAGTCATCTGTCATTTGTTACGAGTGCAATCAGCCTAGACACTACAAGTCTGAATGTCCTACTCTTAAGAAGAAACCAAAGAAGAGTAGAGAAGACAAGAGAAGCATGATGGCAACGTGGGAGGATCTAGATTCATCATAATCAGATACAGGTTCCGAGTCGTCTGAACATGCAAACATCTGCCTTGTAGCCGAGGAAGATAGTGATGAGGAGGTAAAATCTGACTACGATAATTTGCATGATGCCTACTCAGAATTGTTAGAAGATTCTCATGCTATTCTGAAACAGTACAAACTGTTAAAGAAAAAGTATGCAGAAAATGTTAGACATACGGAAGTAATAGAGAGAAAATATCTGTCTAAAGAAGCAATAAGAGGAGAAAAATAACGTCATAGACAGATCAGAAGAGATTAATCAGCTTAAACTAAGGATTAAGAATCGGTCAGCTAATTTAGCTACTTTCACAGAGAGCACTAAGAAAATGAATGAGATGCTTAAAAAATGTAGACATCCGAGTGATAAAACCGGATTAGGGTTTACAAGTAACAAGACGCAGTCTCATAAAAAACCTTTCTTTCAAAAGAGAAACAATAATAAATCTCGTTTAATCAACGTTCTAGTTATATGCATCAAAGAACTCATCATATGCATACTACTAACCATAAAGGACCCAAGAAAATTTGGGTACCAAAAAATAAAATAGTTTCTCCTGCAGATATCCTTCCTTGAAAATACGGCAAGCACCATTGGTATTTAGGCGGTGGATGCTCATGACATATGACGGAAGAAGGTCTATGTTCCTAGATCTTCAAAGATAAGAAGGGAGGATCAAGAACTTTCGGAGACAACCAGCAAGGCAAGATTATTGGAATCGGTAAAATAAGTAAAGATTCCTTTGCATGTATAAATAATGTACTGTTTGTTGATGGTCTGAAGCATAACTTGATTAACGTCAATCAATTGTGTGATTCTGGTTTCACAGTCACATTCAATCAAAATCTTTGCGAAGTCAGAAACAAAGATGAGTCTATACTTTTCTCTGCCAAGAGAAGAAATAATCTTTAGAAAATTGATTTAGAAGATTTTCAAAGTCAAAATATTTCATGTTTTCTATCTTTCGAAGAAGAAAGACTAATCTGGCATAAAAAGCTAGGTCATGTCTCTTTTAAACATATTTCAAAGTCGGCAAAACATGATTTGGTAAGAGGATTGCTAAAAATAAGTTTTGACAAAGAGTTTTTCTATGAAAATTGTTTGAAAGGAAAACAAGTTAAAACTTCTTTTTCTTCTAAAAGTTTTATAACATCATCTAGACCTTTAGAGTTGTTACTATAATATCCCGTTACCGATGTGATGGACATATCGATAATTTGGATGGATTGAGCGGTGAGTGTATTCATAATTGAATTGCACGTATATTTTGCCTCTGCATCAGTGATAAATGAGTTAATTGCACATGCATATATAGTGACATGCATTCATGATTGTTCCAGCATTTAAATTGTGATTTTGAGTTGAATTGTGAATTTGAGATAATTGAGTTAGGCATGAGTTATTGAGAATTAAGCGATAATTTGAATTGAATGATTGAATTAGTTGAATTGTGATTTGATTGAGAGTTTAAGAATAATTGGATTGTATAGTTGAGTTAGAGTGAAAATGGAATTGTGGGAGTTGAAAATTGGGAATTGAGTTTGGGATCGAGTGTTTTATATTTTTTAGGATTTATAGGAATTTTTCTGGAATTTTTAGAGTTTTGTGTTCGGACCAAGAAAATGGCCTAGAGACTGACTTTAGAGTTCCAGTTCCGAAAGTGAGTGGCTAACAGCTTGAAAATTTAGAGTTATGAGTTTAAGAATTATTGTGATGAGCCATTGAAATTAGAGATTGAAATTAAGTGAATTTGAGGACTTATAGATTTTGGGTCTCGGTTGAAATCAACCATTTTTAATGTTCTTAGTTCAAATCCTCTTTGTTTTAACTTTGTAAAAACCTAAGGCAATTTCTTCTTCCTCCCGTCGACGATCTCACTTTTCCTCCTTGGAGATTTTGTGGTTTGTTCCTTATTGAGAAAGCCTTGCTTGTGATTGAGAGTTGGTGATGTTTTCGTTTGGGTTGAGAGTGAAATCAGTGGGAGTTTGAGCTAGGAGGATCTCAGACGTTCACGATTTTTAGGGCTTCGATCGAATCTGTGATTTGGTAAGTTTTTGTGTTTTAATGTTGTATTAAGGGTTATTTATGGCATTTATGGTATTAAATGAGTTAGATAGGGTAGTTGAATGTGGTTAATGGAGGTTTAATGGAGTAAAAATGGTGAGAATCGATCGGATAAGACGAAGTTGGGCCACACGTCGCGACGTCTGAGAAAGGGCACACTGTGCACACCGCGACGAGAAAAAGGGTGCTTGCCGCGGCGAGCAGCAGGAGACGTCACGGCGAGTGGATGGATTTCACGCCGCGACGAGTCAGTGGTAGACGTCATGAGGGCGTGAGAGAGAGTGTTCATGCTTAACGTTCCCATCGCCGCAATGAAGGCCTTCTTGCCTTGGCAGAGACAAGAAGCATGTGAGGACAGAAATTTGAGAAAATTAAATTGGTTTTTAGGGTATATATTTTAGTGTAGACCTCTAATTGAGGTGATCCTTGATTCGTTATGATCTAGAGATAGAAGTCTACAATTGTGATAGAGACTGAGAGTTTGAATTTTATCAACGGGATTTTAATTATCGAAAGTGAATCAAATTTAGTTTCTAGAGTAACCTAAGGGTTATGTGTTGACTAACTTGAGTTTAAATTGGAGGATTATGAAATTGAGGATATTATGGACCTAGTGAATAGTGAATTTTGGTTGTGAAGCGAGAGATAGCGATTTGGATTAAATATTGGAAAATCATGAACATGCATCATATAGCTTTGAATTTGAGACATGTGCATTAGTGAATTCATCTGATTGGGCATCTAGTGATGAGAATTCATTTGAATTGTTATAGAGGCACCGTTGGATCGACTGTCCACAGATATCTTTGGGACTTCGAGCAAGAGTTCGGAAGTTACGGTGAGTAACCTAGTTGGTTCCTCAATCTTTGTGTGATAAAATGTCTGTGAATGTGTGAATTAATTGCCAATGTGAGTGATATAAATGTGAAATAAATGTGCTGCAATTATGAGTAGTGTTATGATTGTGAGTGATTATGCGAATGTGTTGCAAATGTGAATATTTGTGATTGTGAATCAGTGTATAGGATTATGAGTAAGTGTTATGATCGTGATAAGCGAGTGAAGTGATATTTATATATAAACATATGTGCTAGTGACTGTGCAAGTGTTAGTGCATGCTAGGCATGATTATAAATGGTAACTAAGCAGTTGTGAGTGAAGCATCTAGTGAGCGAGCTTTAAGCTCGATATCGCTGAATGGGCTGGGGCAAAAAAGAATAGTGCATACCCGGAGGGCTCTCCTATCCCTTATGTGGTAGGCGAAGTGCGTACCGAGGGCTCTCCTACTTGCCGAAAATCTGATTAATGTGAAAAGTGCCTGGATCGGGGCAGTGTTAACGCTCAATCACAACAATGTCATAAAATGAGAATTTGCATACATTATGCATCTGACTGTGTAGTGAAATTGAGAATGCGTGTGATATATGATAATTGTGAAGTGATATGTCTGAGCTATAGCCTAGTATAAATGTGCAAAGTGTTTATAGTGTTCTAAAATGCGTAAATTGTCTTATAGCGTTCCAATTATGTTAATGTGTAACTATGCGATATATATATATGTGTATATGCATGAGTTGGGTAAACCATCGATGATAGTTTCTCACTGAGTTCGCAAACTCACCCAACATTGTAATATTTTTTTTTTTTCAGGTCAGCGTCAGTAGGACTCTAGCTCCCGTGATAGATTTTCCTGCCGTGCGAGGGCGTGATCAAGTGAAGTGATGGATCACAGGTCGGTCAGCTGGGTCGATTTTTGGGGATGATCTTAGTATAGACGTTTGTATCAGTTTTCCTTTTTGGATCATTGTATTTAGACGTTAGAGGACTGATAGACTTGTCTATATTTTGGATTGATTTTATGAAATGAAAGATTATTATTGTGGTTTTAAATTTTAGTGATTTGCATATTGCGGTGTTATTTTATTGATGCCATGCGAGTGATAGTGATCGTTTGCGATCGTAACACTTCCTTGCTGTAGGATATGCGTCGGAACGACCCACGAGCATCCCGGTGTGTACCCTACGGTAAGGGGGCGCTATATTAGGTGGTATCAGAGCATAATTTGGCATCTTTTGGGCATAGAGTGTTTTAGGCTTGAATTTCAGTGAGAAAAGCAGAAATTGATCTGATTCTTGTTGTTGTAGGTCATCCGTTCTTGGGGATCAAGTGGATCAACCAGCTGACCTAGGATACGTGGGAGCTAGTAGAGAGTCCCCTATGCCTCATTCTGATGAGTTGCCTCCCAGAGTTCCCGTGAGACGGGAGAGAAGGTACGATAGACTGCGCAAGCAGAGAGCGGTTGACTTCTATGGCGACCGACCTCGCCGAGGTGAGGATGGTTAGAGGACCGAGAGAGTCTGGACGGATGGATTGTGATGCAGAGGAGAGGTTCGACTACGCGGTGTCCTTGCTTCGTGGTCAAACCACCGTTGGTGGAGGACCTTAGGGTAGTTCCACCAGGCCCTGCTTATTGACTTGGGATGATTTCCTGCGGGCATTCAGAGATAATTTCATGCCCAAGGTTTACTTAGAGATGAAGATGTAGGAATTTCTTGAGCTGAGATAGGGGCAGATGTCAGTGGCTAATTATGAGGTGCAGTTCAATGAGTTAATGGGTTATGCCTCTTCTTTGATTGCTTCAGATTCTGACAGATGCCGTAGATTTGAGGGCGGACTCAATTTTGAGATCTGTACCCGGTTAGCCCGAGCGGATATGGGTTCCTTCGTTGGTGAGAGCAACAACATGAAGGATAAGCGATTCTTTGATGCAGTAGAAATGAGTCCGGTCGGGGCCCCATAGTAAGAGACCAGTGGCGATCGGTAACGAGAGCCGAGGATTGAGTAAGCACCGAGCTAGGACTTTCGTGTCGTCTGGCATAGGTGAACAGATCCAGATGTGGGGAGAGGCGATTTGCTCGGTAGTGGTGGCCGAAGAAGATCTTTAGAGGTTCGGCCGAGTATCCATTGTGTGAGTATTGTGAGAGAAGGCACGATGGGGAGTGTTGGAGGTTTACCGAGCATGTCTTAAGTGTGGTTCGATGGACCACCACTCAAAGTGTCCCTTTCTTGTGGAGGCCCATCCAGTGTGGTAGTAGATCGGTGATCTTACCACAGTCTGTGAGCCGTGGAGGTGGATCTGGTTTGAGGGCCGAGGTAGAGGCCGAGGTCGGTGAGGATCTGTAGTGAGGACCGAGGGCAAAGCAGCTGCCGTCAGCCCCAGGCGTAGTCTATGCTATGACTTGGCGTGAGCTCGGGAGTCTCAGGATGTTGTTGCGGGTATGCTTCTAATTTCTGGTTTTGAAGCATATGCATTGATGGATCCTGGATCCACTAATTCATTTATTGCACCGCATGTGGCATGTAGACTGCATTGTGATAGAGAGAGATTGCAGCGTGAGTTAGAGGTGAGTACACCTCTAGGTAGTACGACAGTTTTGGGAGAGGTCTGCAAGGGATGTCCGATAGTGATTGAGCAGGCAGACTTAAGTGCAGACCTTATAGTTCTATCTTTGAGAGAGATAGATGTGATTTTGGGGATGGACTGGCTTACTGCGCATAGGGCTATGATGGATTGTTATACCAAGGAGGTTGTGTTAGAATCTCTTGGTCGACTGAGAGTCAAGCCGAGGTATTAGTCGAGGCGATGCCAGTATGATGATCTCGTTTGTGAGTGCCCCGAGGTTGTCTGGGGAGGTTGTGAGGCCTATTTGGCGCGTGGGATTGCTTCGTGGTTGAAAGAGAGGTTGCGGGATGTTCCGTGATTAGGGAATTTCGGATGTGTTCCCGATGAGTTCCGAGTTTGTCGGCGGATCGGAGGCGAGTTTTCGATGACCTCGTTCTAGGTACCGCTCTATATCGATACCTCCGTATAGGATGGCACCGTGGGCGAGAGAGTTTAAGGCTCGCCACGGGAGGCATTGGATAAGGGGTTCATTAGACCCAGTGTTTCGTCTTGGGGAGCTCCAGTATTGTTTGTGAAGAAGAAGGATGGGACTTTGAGGCTGTGCATCGATTATATGCAGCTAAATCGGGTCACTGTCAAGAACAAGTACCCATTGCCTAGGATCGATGATCTATTTGATCAATTGCAGGGAGCTCAAGTGTTTACAAGTTGGATTTGAGATCCGGTATTGTCGATTGAGGATAAGCGGAGGCCGATGTGCCTAAGAGTGCTTTCGAGGAGCGGTATGGGCATTTCGAGTTCTTAGTGATGCCGTTTGGGTTGACCAATGCCCCGGCAGCCTTCATGGCCTTGATGAATAAGGTCTTTCAGCCCTATCTTGATCAGTTTGTGATAGTCTTTATTGATGATATTCTAGTGTATTCGAGGAGTAGACAGGATCATGCGGAGCATCTGAGGATTGTGTTACAGATTATGAGAGAGAGGCAGTTCTATGCCAAATTCACAAAATGTAAATTTTGGTTTGATGAGGTGGTGTTCTAGGCCACATAGTGTGCGGTGAGGTATCGGGTGGATCCTCACAAGATTGAAGCGATGAGGAGTTGGGAGATTACGAGGAATGTGTCGAGTTGAGGAGTTTTCTCGATTTAGCGAGGATATTACGGAGGTTTGTGAAGGTTTTCGGTGATCTCCGCCTTTGACAAAACCGAGGAAGAATGTGGTTTCGGATGGGTGATGAGTGCGGAGGAGCTTTGAGGATCTTAGGCATCAATTGACTACGGCGCTAGTGTTGGCTTTGCCGTCAGGGTCCGGAGGATTTGAGGTTTTCAGTGATGCTTCGCAGCAGGGTTTAGGTTGTGTTTTGATGCAGCATGGAAGAGTTATAGCGTATGCCTCGAGACAGTTGAGGCCTCATGAGAGGAATTATCCAGTGCATGATTTAGAGTTGGCCGCAGTAGTGTTTGCCCTAAAGATTTGGAGGCATTATTTGTATAGTGAGACATTCCAGATCTTCACGGATCAGAAGAGTCTGAGATATCTGTTGAGTCAGCGAGAGTTGAATCTGAGGCAGAGGAGATGGATTGAGCTGTTGAAGGATTATGACTGCACGATTGAGTATCATCCAGGGAAGGCCAATGTGGTGGCTGATGCGTTGAGTAGGAGATCTCATGTCAGTGCAGCTTGGATTCAGATTGAGAGATTGCCTAGTCTGATTCAGTTGAGAGCGCTTAATGTGCAGATGGATTTGGCTCAGGATGGAGCCCTGATCGCTACGTTGAGGCTGAGACCAATGTTGCAGGATCGGATCAGGAGAGTTCAGGATCAAGATCCAGTGTTAGTGAGACTGATGGATAGAGTTAGATCAGGATTAACTGCTGATTTTGAGTTGAGAGATGGGACTCTTTGGATGGGTCAGAGGTTGTGTGTGCCTGACATGGATGATCTGAGACGAGAGATTTTAGAGGAAGCGCATGTGGCCGCTTATGCGATGCATCCGGGTGTTACCAAGATGTATAATACCCTTAAGTTTCATTTCTGGTGGCCGGGTATGAAGAGGCAAGTGGCAGGGTTCGTTTCTCGGTGTTTGACGTGCCAGTAGGTTAAGGCTGAGCACCAGGTCCCAGTTGGGAGATTGCATTCGTTACCCATTCCGGATTGGAAATGGGAACGGATTACTATGGATTTTATTATGGGGTTGCCGAGGACGCTGAGACAGCATGATGCGATCTGGATCATAGTGGACCGGTTGACCAAATCGACTCACTTCTTGCCAGTGCGAGAGAATAATACTCTCAATCAGTTGGCCCAGAAGTATGTGACAGAGATTGTGTGACTGCATGGGGTCCCAGTATCGATTGTGTCAGATAGGGATCCCAGATTTACTTGAGGTTACGGAGGAGCTGCGGTCGACTTTAGGTTGGTGAACTTTAGTCTGACGTTTGACCTCGAACGGATGGGCCAGTGAGAGGACGATCAAGATTGTTGAGGATATGCTGAGAGCTTGTGTATTAGAGTTCAGAGGTGCTTGGGATCAATACTTGGCTCTGGTTGAGTTTGCGTACAATAATCGATGCAGGCGGTATTGGGATGGCACCGTATGAGGCCTTATGGGAGACCGTGTAGATCACCTCTTTCTTGGGATGAAGAGGGTGTGAGGATGTGAGGTCCGGCTGATCCGGGATCTGTGGATAAAGTGAGATTGATTGAGTCGCATTAAGGCGGCTCGGGATAAACAGAAGAGTTATGTGGATCAAAGATCGGGAGAGATGGAGTATAGTGTAGGCGACAGTGTTCCTCCGAGTGTCACCTTGGAGAGGAGTGCTGAGATTTGGCCGTAGGGACAAGTTAAGTCCCCGGTATATCGGTCCGTATGAGATTACTGAGAGGATTGGACCGTTGGCCTATAGATTGGCTTTGCCTAGTGAGATGTCGGTTACGATGTGTTTCATGTGAGTATGCTCGGAGATACCGCTCAGACCCGACTCATGTGATTCTGGCTTAAGAGATTGAGATAGCGAGTGATTTGAGTTATGTTGAGGAGCCGGTGCAGATTATTGGATCATGGGTTAAGCAATTGAGGCGGGGTGATTCCATTGGTGAAAGTCTATGGAAGAATCACTCATCGAGGAAGCGACTTGAAAAGCGAGGAGCACGTGAGGAGGCGATACCCTCATCATTCGACCCGGTCGGTATGAAATTTCGGGATGAAATTTTTATTTAGGAGGAGAATTGTAACATCTGTTATCGATGTGATGGGCATATCGGTAATTTGGATGGATTGATGATGAGTGTATTCGTAATTGAATTGCGTATATTTTGCCTCTGCATCGATGATAAATGAGTTAATTGCACATGCATCTATAGTGACATGCATTCATGATTGTTCGACATTTAAATTGTGATTTTGAGTTGAATTGTGAATTTGAGATAATTGAGTTAGACATGAGTTATTGAGAATTAAGCGATAATTTGAATTGAATGATTGAATTAGTTGAATTGTGATTTGATTGAGAGTTTAAGAATAATTGGATTGTATAGTTGAGTTAGAGTGAAAATGGAATTGTGGGAGTTGGAAATTGGGAATTGAGTTTGGGATCGAGTGTTTTATATTTTTGAGGATTTATAGGAATTTTTTCGAAATTTTTAGAGTTTTATGTTGGATAGGAAAATGGCCTAGAGGCTGACTTCTGAGCCCGATTCAAAGTGAGTGGCTAATGGCTTGAAAATTTAGAGTTATGAGTTTAAAATTATTGTGATGAGCCATTGAAATTAGAGATTGAAATTAAGTGAATTTGAGGACTTGTAGATTTTGGGTCTCGGTTGAAATCAACCATTTTTAATGTTCTTAGTTCAAATCCTCTTTGTTTTAACTTTGTAAAAACCTAAGGCAATTTCTTCTTCCTCCCGTCGACGATCTCACTTTTCCTCCTTGGAGATTTTGTGGTTTGTTCCTTATTGAGAAAGCCTTGCTTGTGATTGAGAGTTGGTGATGTTTTCGTTTGGGTTGAGAGTGAAATCAGTGGGAGTTTGAGCTTGGAGGATCTCGGACGTTCACGATTTTTAGGGCTTCGATCGAATCTGTGATTTGGTAAGTTTTTGTGTTTTAATGTTGTATTTAGGGTTATTTATGGCATTTATGGTATTAAATGAGTTAGATAGGGTAGTTGAATGTGGTTAATAGAGGTTTAATGGAGTAAAATGGTGAGAATCGATCGGAGAAGGCGAAGTTGGGCCACAGCGTCATGACGTCGAGAAAGGGCACACTTTATGCACATGACGAGAAAAGGGTGCTGCGCGCATGGCGCAGCAGCAGGAACGTCATGGCAGTGGATGGATTTCACGCATGACGAGTCATTGGTGAGCGTCATGGCGAGGCGTGAGAGAGAGTGTTCGCCATGCTTAACGTTCCCATTGTGGCGTCCCTGTCTTGCGCTGTGAGAGAATGATAAGCAGCATGATGAGGGACAGAAATTTGAGAAAAATTAAAGTGGTTTTTAGGGTATATATTTTAGTGTAGACCTCTAATTGAGGTGATCCTTGATTCGTTATGATCTAGAGATAGAAGTCTACAATTGTGATAGAGACTGAGAGTTTGAATTTTATCAACGGGATTTTAATTATCGAAAGTGAATCAAATTTAGTTTAGAGTAACCTAAGGGTTATGTGTTGACTAACGAGTTTAAATTGGAGGATTATGAAATTGAGGATATTATGGACCTAGTGAATAGTGAATTTTGGTTGTGAAGCGAGAGATAGCGATTTGGATTAAATGCTGGAAAATCATGAACATGCATCATATAGCTTTGAATTTGAGACATGTGCATTAGTGAATTCATCGATTGGGCATCTAGTGATGAGAATTCATTTGAATTGTTATAGAGGCACCGTTGGATCATTGTCTACGGATATCATTTGGGACTTCTAGGCGTGCTTCGGAAGTTACTGGTGAGTAACCTAGTTGGTTCCTCAATCTTTGTGTGATAAAATGTCTTTGTGAATGTGTGAATTAATTGCCAATATGAGTGATATAAATGTGAAATAAATGTGCTGCAATTATGAGTAGTGTTATGATTGTGAGTGATTATGCGGAATGTGTTGCAAATGTGAATAT
The DNA here is from genome assembly GCA_029891385.1 of Erythroxylum novogranatense. Taxonomy (NCBI): domain Eukaryota; kingdom Viridiplantae; phylum Streptophyta; class Magnoliopsida; order Malpighiales; family Erythroxylaceae; genus Erythroxylum; species Erythroxylum novogranatense. The sequence goes on along the minus strand of CM057229.1, from coordinate 39,502,787 downwards.
TTGTGATTGTGAATCAGTGTATAGGATTATGAGTAAGTGTTATGATCGTGATAAGCGAGTGAAGTGATATTTATATATAAACATATGTGCTAGTGACTGTGCAAGTGTTAGTGCATGCTAGGCATGATTATAAATGGTAACTAAGCAGTTGTGACTGAAACATCTAGTGAGCAGAGCTTTAAGCTCGATATCAGTGAATGGGCCTAGGGCAAAAAGGAATAGTGCATACCCGTAGGCTCTCCTATCCACTTATGTGAGCGGCGAAGAAGTGCATACCCGAGGGCTCTCTACTTGCGAAAATGTGATTAATGTGAAAAGTGTCGGATCGGGACGGTGTTAGCGCTCAGTCACAACAATGTCATAAAATGAGAATTTGCATACATTATGCATCTGACTGTGTAGTGAAATTGAGAATGCGTGTGATATATGATAATTGTGAAGTGATATGTTTGAGCTATGGCCTAGTATAAATGTGCAAAGTGTTTATAGTGTTCTAAAATGCGTAAATTGTCTTATAGCGTTCCAATTATGTTAATGTGTAACTATGCGATATATATATATGTGTATATGCATGAGTTGGGTAAACCATCGATGATGGTTTCTCACTGAGTTCGCAAACTCACCCAACATTGCAATTTTTTTTTCAGGTCAGCGTCAGTAGGACTCTAGCTCCCGTGATAGATTTTCCTGCCGTGCGAGGACGTGATCAAGTGAAGCGATGGATCATAGGTCAGTCAGCTGGGTCAATTTTTGGGGATGACCTTAGTATAGACGTTTGTATCAATTTCCCTTTTTGGATCATTGTATTTAGACTTTAGGGGACTGATAGACTTGTCTATATTTTGGATTGATTTTATGAAATGAAAGATTATTATTGTGGTTTTAAATTTTAGTGATTTGCATATTGCGGTGTTATTTTATTGATGCCATGCGAGTGATAGTGATCGTTTGCGATTGTAGCACTTCCTTGCTGTGGGATATGCGTCGGAACGACCCACGGGCATCCTGGTGTGTACCCTACGGTAAGGGGCGCTACAGTTACATATGGATTTTTTTGGTCCAACAAGGACAATAAGTCTTGGCGGAAAGAAGTATGGACTTGTTATTGTTGATGACTTTACTCGATTTTGTTGGATATTGTTTTGATCACACAAAGATGAATCTTTTAAGTGCTTTAGGACCTTATCCAAAAGTTCTGAGAATGAAAAGGAATGTCTATAACTTGAGATCGGGAGTGACCATGGTGGAGAGTTTGAGAATGAGAAGTTTAGATTATTCTGTGAGGAGAATGGAATTTCCCACAATTTCTCTGCTCCTAGGACTCCTCAACAGAATGGAGTTGTTGAAAGGAAGAACAGGACGATTCAAGAGATGGCAAGGACCATGTTGTGTGAGATGAATCTTCTTAAGTACTTCTGGGTAAAAGCTGTGAATACAACATGCTATATTCAGAATAGAATTATGTTGCGACCCATGTTGAAGAAGACTCCTTACTAGTTATGAATGGAAAAAGACCAAACATATCTTACTTTCATCCATTTGGGTGCAAATGCTCTATTCTGAATAAAAAGGAGTTGTTGGATAAATTCGATTCAAAGACCTATCCAGGAATCTTTCTAGGCTACTCATCATCGTCTAAGGCATTTCGGGTGTACAACCTTACTTCAAAGACAGTTGAAGAGACCATCCATGTCAAGTTTGATGATAGTTCCCAACCCCATAAGGAAGATGACATGGAGAGTGAAGGTCCTTCAAAGAACTTAGATGATAGAACAGAAACTCCATAATCAGGAATACATGTAGACAAAGTTGAAGATATTCCAGAAAATATCGGACTGAAAAGAGACTGGAAATATAAAAGTTCTCATCCTGAAGAGTTGATTATCGGAGAAACCTCAGAAGGAGTTAGAACAAGGTCCAGATTCAGAAGAGAAGCTAATGTGGCTTTTATCTCTGAAATAGAACCTAAGAAGGTTGAAGAAGCTCTTCAAGACGAAGCTTGGATGTTAGCCATGCAAGAGGAGCTAAATCAATTTACTAGGAATAATGTCTGGTCCTTAGTTCCAAAACCCCCTAAGAAATCAATTATAGGAACCAGATAGGTCTTTAAGAATAAGTTAGACGAATCAGGAAGAGTAAGTCGAATAAGGCTAGATTAGTAGCACAAGGCTATAATCAACAAGAAGGAATAGACTACAATGAGACATATGCTCCAGTAGCAAGACTTGAAGCCATTAGGATATTACTGACATATGCGGTCTGTCATGATATAAAACTTTTTCAGATGGATGTGAAGAGTGCATTTCTGAATGGTTTTATAGACGAAGAGGTGAATGTTAAGCAACCACCTGGTTTCGAGGATGTTAAGAATCCAGACCATGTCTATAGACTTCATAAAGCCTTATACGGCCTGAAGCAAGCTCCTAGAGCTTGGTAAGATCGTCTGAGTACTTTGCTTTTAGAAAATGGTTTCAGTAGAGGTCAAGTTGATAAGACGCTCTTTAGGAAAAACTTTCAGAATGATTTTATTTTAGTTCAGATTTATTTTGATGATATTATTTTTGGTGCTACTTCAAACAAGTTATGCATGAAGTTTGAGAGTCTAATGAAGAAGGAGTTTGAAATGAGCATGATGGGTGAATTAAAGTTCTTTCTTGGGTTGCAAGTTAAGCAAACCAAAGAGAAAATCTTCATTCATCAACAAAAGTATGTGAAAGAACTGTTGTCCAAATTTGATTTGAATAATGTGAAGTCTATGGCGACTCCGATGCACCCTTCAAACCTTTTGTCTAAAGATGAACTTGGTAAGAAGGTGGATCAAACCCTGTATAGAGGGATGATCGGCTCTTTACTGTATCTTACAGCAAGTAGACCTGATATTTTGTTCAATGTATGCTTGTATGCAAGATTTCAGGCCGATCCTAGAGAGTCTCATTTTATCGCTGTTAAAAGAATTATAAGATATCTTGCAGGTACTACTGATCTTTGCTTGATATTTGAGAAAGGTAAAGATTTCAGGTTAATCGATATTGCGATGCGTACTATGCCGGAGATAGAATCGAAAGAAAAAGCACAAGTGGAGGATGTCACTTTCTTGGCCCAAACCTAGTTTCCTGGTCAAGCAAGAGACAAAGCTCAATCGCTCTATCAACCACCGAAGCAGAGTATATGTCTGCCGCAAGTTGTTGTTCGCAGACGTTATGGATCAAATATCAACTTGAAGACTATTCAGTTTGAGAAGAGGAGATTCCAATCTACTGCAACAACACAAGTGCAATCAATCTGTCAAAGAATCCGATTCAGCATTCTAGAGTGAAGCATATCGAAGTCAGACATCATTTCCTGAGAGACTATGTTCAGAGGAAGGTGGTGCGTCTACAGTTCATCGAAACAAAGCATCAGTGGGCAGACATCTTCACCAAACCATTGAGTGAAGAACAGTTCCAGAAGATCAGACGCAACCTTAACATGGTTATGTTAAACGAACTGTCAGATTAAAGAGACGTCAAAATTAGCGATTATGGAATCACGGTGAGTTACAGCTGGTAACTTCTCTGTCAAGAAAATTTTTGGAGGGAAATGCTTCATGACCTTTAGAATCCCGATGATTCTAGAACACACCAGACTAGACCCTTTAAGTAGCCTGAAGTTGAAATCATTGCGGTTACTTTCATCTCTAGACGGTTCATCTTACTTTAAAAAAAAATCTCTCAATCATCCTACCCTAGACGAAAAGCTTACCAGACATAGTTTTCGTTCTGAAACAATGGAGGCAGCTATGATTTTCAGAAGGCATGTGGATTTCGAGTCATTGAGGAATGATGGTATGGATATAGAACCAGAGATTGAAAGAGCTAGTTGGAGAAATTTCTTCCAGGTACGAGAATCAGTGTATACCAATGAGGTATTTGAGTTTTGGAAGAACGCTCAACTTGTAGACAACACTATCGTATCCTCGATGAGCGATATATACATTGTTGTGACTAAGGAGGCGATAAGGAAGGTGGTGATTGTCCATCGGTTGGTGAGACCCTGTCTACAAAGGCCGGTTGGATGTCCCAGGTTGGTATGAAAGAAGAAGATGTTAGAAGACAATTATATGGAGCCAATGACCCATGGGAGAGGAAGACCTCTAGTTTGGTCCCAAAGGCTAGGGTTCTTCATGCGATTCTGTTTAATTGCATTTTACCCAGAGCAGGTTCACGACATTTGGTGACCACCCTGGATGAACAATGGTTGTTCTATCTGTTGAATCGCAATCCTATTGATTTACCCTTCTTAATCTTTCATTATATGATTAAGGGGATGAAGGATACAAATAGCTATCCTTACGGTATGCTTCTTACAAGGATTTTTAAGGAATCCGGAGTCCTTCTACAAAGAGGAAATAGAAGGATTGTACCAGTGAAGAGTACTTTTGACTCAATCACAGTACGACGAATGGGTCTGAGGACAGTGATTAAAGGAGAAGTCGACTCTTCAAGGAGAACAAGAATTGAGGGGGAGCGTGTTTCGAAGAAGTCTCCCGCTTCAAGTTCTCGAACTCAACAAAGTATGAGATCGCCTGCGGATGAAATAAGAAGAACAACAGGAAGACCGCTGATAAAACAGGCGAGTCCTAAAACCGAAGTAAGTCAACCTCGGAGGACAGAAGAAGGTGCTCCGAAAAGACAAGGAGAAAGTCTTTTAAGTGAAGTTACGAAGAAGGCGACGAGATCACCAAGGATTCGGACTCTAAGGCAACAAGAAGAGAAGAATGCCAGAAAACAGAGTCAGGAACAATCCTCTCAATCCCATGCACCTAGAGCAACAAAATCCTTAGTCTCTATTATGGAAGAGAATACAACCAGAAAAGCTAAAGAGACTGAGAAGAAGAGAAAATCAGAATCTGAAAGAGAAAAATCTCAAGTTCAGAAATCTTCAAGACTGACTGAAGCAGAAGAAAAGACTAAGAAGATTAGTCGGAAGAAGACCATGTCACCTGCTGAGGAAGTTAGTCGAAAGAAAGAAACCTTTGATGCTGCTGAAAAAGAAAAAGAAAAAGAAACTGAGCATAGCAGAGTTCAGGAAATCCCCATTGCATAACAGGAGGAACCAGTGGAGCAAAACCTGGTTCAGACGAATCCTATTGAAGCTCAACCAGAGGCAAAAGTAGAATCAGACTCGGATCAAGAACAACAGAAGGATTCTGATGAACCTTGTCTGATGGTATACAACTATCATAAGTTCTTGAGAAAACACAAGCTGAAGATCAGAATGGTTGATCTTGTTACCAGGAGAACTGCTATCGCCATCGGTAGTCAACCAATGAAGAAGACAGTGGTTGTCGTACAACCTATGTCAATAAATAGTGACACATGGGATTTATTGAAAGAAGATGAAAAGAATTTCTACGATACTTTGAGGGATGCTGCTACGAAGTCATACCCTACAAAAATTCCCAGTAAACCGTGTACTATTTTTCCGATCACAGAAAACATGGAAATAAAGGTTGTACCGGATATCCAGCCAAGATATCCTTTGGATTTGACTAAGGGGAAGACGAAGCTATTTCCTGAAGTAGTTTGTGATGATCTGTCCGTAGATCAAATTGCAGAAGAAGTCGTAGAATTGATCTTTGAATGCGCTCGAATGAGAATAAAGAAGGAGCTAGTTGTAGCTATCTTGATAAGTAGGAAGGCATCGATGGGAGGAAGAGTTATCACAGGAACGTTTATAGAACTCCTTGTTCAGACAGTTCTGCGTATCAGATCTTTATCTGATACACTGTCTATTCAAGCTCAAGCTACACCCCTGCAAGGAAGACAGCTGTTGATGCTACCCGCTCCATTTGACTTGGATATTCCTGAATCCAATACGTTTATTCATCCACCAACATTTGAGCTTAATGAAGAGTACACTCCATCCTCTGATGCTTATACTACAACAATTTCGTTCACTCCTCCCTCAGCAGATGTTGATCAATCCTCCTTACCGATTGACTCACAAGATGAACTCAGCATATTACGCGGAGAAGTAATCGAGATTAAGGAGACGATGAATGACCTGAAGAAGATGATGTGAAGAATTTGAAGAGCCATCATCGTTAATCATTTTATTATAACAAATAGGGGAGAAGAGAATGAACAAGGGGAGAAGAGAATGAGCAGAAGAGAAGAGGATGTTCAGAAAAGAAGGTGTGACTGAAGCAGACGAAGAAAGGAAGAAGTCAAAGAAGAAGTTCTGAAGACAAGTTTTTTTTGTTCTTTTTAAAACATTGTATTTTTGTTTTCTTTTGTATATAATTTGTTATCATAAAAAAGGAGGAGATTGTTAAGTCCAAATGACTTTACTTAGATATGATTTTGATGTATAACAAAGAGAATAAATAAAAAGGAAAGCAAAACAGACGAAGTCCTACAGACGAAGTCAGACAGACGAAGTCATACAGACGAAGTCCAACAGACGAAGTCAAACAGGCGAAGTCATACAGACAAAGAACACAGACGAAGAGACGCAAACGCTAAGTAAAGCAGACGCAAACAGAAAAGCAGATGCAGACGAAGATGCGAAACAAAAGCAGACGCAGACGTAAACAGAAATATAGACGCAGACGCATAAACACAAACGATAAAATACAGACGAAGAAAAATAAATGCGGAATTCGAAAAGAAGACGAAGGAGTCAGTTCGAGTTAGTTACAGAACTCAACTGATTAACTGTTTCTTTAAAGATTCAAGAAACAAGAATCAAGAAGCAGTTAGAGAAGAAGGCTATAAATACAAGTCGAAGTCGAAGATTGCAAAGTTAGTCGAGTTGAAAAATTAGCTGAATTACATCTACGTGATTGTAAAGAGCATTCTATGCAAATTAGCCGAGAGCTATTTTTACTGTAACAAGTATTTCAAACACTTATTTGTGAGAAAGTAGAACAGATAGCCTGCAGAGGCTAAGCGTGAAAGAATACTGGTTGTAGAGACCTGAAGAGACTCGCAAAAGAATACTTGTAAAGTTGAAGAGATAGTGAAAATCTCAGAAGGAACTCTGAGGATTGGACGTAGCCCACGGTTTGGGGTGAACCAGGATAAATCGCTGTGTCAACTATTCTCACTCTATCTCTATTTTAGATTCAAGTTTTATCAGTACTTAATTCGTAAACAAAGTTTTCAAAAGTTTTGATTAATTAGAATCTATCGAATGTTCTGTAAAGAATTTTATTTCTAACAAACAGTTTTGAAAGATTTTTCAAAAAGGGGAATACACAATTCAACCCCCCCTTCTCGTGCATTCGTATATCATTTCCTAAGTTGTAACATCCCACCCCCTACTGGAAGGGTAAAATAGAAAATTTGTCATAGGATGGGATTGATAGGGAATAATTAGTACTGTTCATGCATAATAGGATTGCTACACAGTATCAATTGTGCACATGGAATTACTATACATGCATTCATGATAATTCCCGGTAATTGGGCCTAATGCAATTTTATTGGGATTAACATGGTTATAGGGTTTGAAAAATTATTTTGACTGATCCAGAGTGTGTTTTATATTTTAAGAAATTTTAGAATTTTCTGAAATTTTTGGAAAAATTCGAGACCGCAAAATCGTCGGTAAATGGCCTAAATGTGTTTTTGTTATGGAAAATGTGGTTTTCGTGTTTGAAAAATTATTGGGAGTGGACTGTTATATGTTTTACAATTTTGGGCAATTTTGGTAATTTTCAAAAAATGATTAAGGAAAATTCGGAAATTTAAGATAGGAAAAAAGCATCAAGTAATGAGCAGGTTGATTTTTGGTATCGAAAATTTCTATCAATGGCACTACAATATTGCGTATATTATTTTGGGATTGAAATGAGGGCCATTGGACTTAAATGGGTCAAATTTTATTAAGGTTTCTTAAGAAATCCTATTACAAATTTTTGTTTTATCCCTATTTTGTCTTTTTTCCAAACCATGCCACTTGTCCTACTTGGATTTATTGTTTTTGTCTTATGCTTGGCTTTGAATTCTCGACTCTTCCATGTTTAAAGAGTGAAAGAGGCATGTAATTGCTCATATGCTCCTCCCATCCGAAAACCTCTTCATCTTTCCTTCTCCATCGATTTTTCTTTTGGTTCTAGCTTCTCTTCTACCTTTTAAACACTTCCTCTCATGCAAGCAAGCTTAACCCTCTTACCTCCCCTTTTGCAAGTGATGATGTCGTGTATGTGTAGGAGAAACTAGGAAGTTGTGAGAGTTGGAGAATTGAGGAGATGGAAGCTTTGACTAGGTAAGGTTTATGTTAAGCTTTCATTATATATTTCATGAATCATGGTTATTAGATGTATTTAAAGGGGGTTATTGCTTACTAATCATGAGTTATGATGGCTAAATGTTATGAAAATGATAGTTTGAATTGTTGGGTTATGTTTGAACATGATTTGAGGAAGTTAGCATGAAAGATGTATTGTAACTTGGTTTAACTTGATTTTGGATAATTCTTGATGATTTTCTTACATGAAAATGATTGTGTATGGTGCTGCCAAGTTGAGGTAGTATTTCCTAGTGAATGTATGCATGACCTAGGGACTGATTTCTTGTCCATTTGGTATGTTTAGTGAAGTAGAATTGGACTTGGCATGATAGGAAGTGAATGGAGAAGTAAAGCTGGAAAATTAGTCTTTGACCTAATACACTGATTTGAGCATAACTAATTGTGTAGGTGTGAAAATGAGGTGAAGTTTGTGCCCAATGAAACTTTGGGATGTTGGCTTCAACTTTGTGTGAAATAGGTGATGTTAAATTGTAATGTTAGAAGGGTGAATTTTGCATGAAAAGTTTACATTTGTAGGTGCATGAGCAGTACTGCATATATGACCTAATTACTTTGTTGATTTTTCTAAATTAATTGATATGGAATTAACATTGTTAGCTTTCCATTGAAACTGATCTTGCTAATTTTCGAGTTGTATATTGGGAGATATGAACTGATTTCTATTGATTGGTTTTATGCTTTTTGGAGAAACCTAGTTAAAGTGTTGATTTTGTGAGCTTTCTGTTTGGGAGCAATTTTAACAATTTATGTGAACTGAATTGGTGTGAGTGATCTTCTGCAAAGTTGTAGAGGAAGGAATTACCTTGAAAATAATATATGGTGTGTAATTTTTAGAGGTCAGATTTGGGAGTTATGATTTTTCAAATATTGAACCTGCATTAGGTTATGAATTGCTGATCATGGCAGTAACTTGTATGACAGTTTTGAAATTGTTAGAAATTGAATTGGATTTTGAGTTCTTCATGAAAATTGAAGTTTAAGATCTTATCTTTTCAGGGATATAAGGTAATGAATTTTTTGACATTTGTACTAAGAGTTATACTGCTTGGAAAATTACTGGCCAGATTGGTTGATTTCAGTAGACAGATTCTTTGTGGAATTGTTTGATCTAGGTAGCAAGTGATTTTGATTTTGGGTTGTTCATGAAAGTTGTAGACGACATTGTGAACTTATTGAACATATTTATGTGGTAATTTCTGGCTGAAGAATCTGAGAGTTATGGAAATTGCAATGTACTGTCTGTTTTAATGGGATTTGAGTAGGCAGTAGCTTTGAAGGGATTTTTGACACCCTTAGGGGTGAAATTGATTTTTTATGGTCTTCTTGAGAATTGTAGAGGGTTTCATGATCTTTCCAACAAGGTATGAATTGTATTTTTCTGAATTGTGTGCCAAGAGCTATGAGTGTTGGAAGTTTGGTTGGAAATCAGGAAAAATGAAAGGAAATAAGGGTAATATATTAATATGAATTTTGGTTTCTTTCGTGAATAACTTTTCCGTCCGACATCCGATTGACTTGATTCTTGAGGCATCGGATTCGTAGAATATTGAATTTCATTTTCTGAGAGATTGGAGATTTTTGGACGGAAAATTGATGAGGGTCGGGTAAAAGTGCATGTAATCACTGTTTTGTTTAATTGGGGACTATAGAGGTCCGACGGCGATTGTCCGCCGCTAATAGGTTTCTAATTTTGGATGGATTTTCTGTGGAAAAAGATGAGATTAGGGCGAGAATATCATGATCATGCATTGTGCATCTTCTAAGTGTTACATGTGCATTCGAAATAGTTACGATTGAACAATTGATAATGTTTGTTTATTGTCATTGTTATAGAGTCACACTTGGGCGTCGGCTCACAAGCGCCACCAAGTCTGCCAGATTTTAGCTCGAAAATAGGTGAGTAACCTAGTTGGTTTCTCAAATTCTGAATGTCTGAATGCCTATGTGAATTACTTGCCGAGGTGATTTACATAGATTCTCAAACATAGTGGATGGAATTACATACTTTTCTTGTCTTGAATGGAACTACTTGTAAAGGTGAATTGTATGGTTCTTGAATCAGTATAGGATTAAGTTGCATGCTTTCCTTGTATTGGATTGGACTCTTGCATGAAACCGGAAGCGCAATCTTGGACTTTTATAGCCATATCACTGGATTAATGAGTACTGTAATACTGGGCTTTTATAGCCATACTACTGTAAACCACTGAGTATTGCATTACATGCATAAATGCATGAACAGATAATGGACGTTGTGACCCAAGTTGTGATTATTATCGACCGCCTTGAGTCCAGGGGATTTATCCACGAATCTTGTCTTCGACCGCCTCGAGCCCGAGGGGAGAAATCACGACGCCCTCATTGAATCTTGTTGAGCACTTGGGCACAACTTGAATAATTGGAAAGAGTCACATATGCATTGCATTCACATGAATGATTATTTTGTGAAAATACCGACTACGAGATGGCATGATTTACTGTAAACTATTACATGTTATTGCAAATTATTATTTACTGCTGTAAATTGTTATGTTACTGCTAATTGAATACTACTGTGTTATGTTGTACGCCATGTGCGTAATGCATGATTTGAGTGAACCATCGATGATGGTTTCTCACCGAAGTTCGCAAAACTCACCCAAAATTTGCATCTATTTTTCGGTTGAAGAATACCCGGTTGACACGGAGTATGTCTCTCGTAGGCAAGTGAAGGATAGAGGTCGAGGATCGGTTCAGGTATCCGCATTAGTATCTTATCAAATTGTGTTCCGCAATCAACGTATAACAATGCTTTGTATTTTCTTGAGCCCATTGTGGTTTTAATGTTTTACTCATTGGTGATTGTAAATTATTCTTGGATGGTATAATAACTGGCTGGTTTATTATGAACATGGGTTTTAGTTACTTACAGTATTTTGCGCTTAACGTGAAATCAATGGCTTCAAAAGAAAAAATGTATCTTGAGTTTTAATCGACTGATGTAGTACACCACCCTCGCGGGGCACGGATTCGAATATCACCAACGATATCGGGTTCGGGTCACTCGGGAGTGGGGTGTTACATAAGTAGTGTATTAACGTGTGATTCACTTCATGTGTTTGAGAGAAGAAAAACAAAAAGTTCAGACTATGTTTTGGCTGAGTGATGTAATACGTCACCCTCGCGGGGCATGGACTCAAATATCACCATCGATGTCAGGTTTACGTCTTGCGGGAGTGGGGTGTTACATTTAGGTGGTATCAGAGCCCAGAAGTACAATCTTATATGGGCATTCTGAAATATGTGTCAAGCATGTATTAGTCATGTCAGAGCAGAAAGCGACAACTGATCCCCAGTATGAGTCACATGCATGAGCATTCCATTAAGAGTTGAGTTGTTAGAAGCATTAAGAGAAATGATAATCTGACTGAATGTGAGAAAGTAAGGTTTATGGACATAGTGGACGTGAGAAATTGTATCTGGTTTCGCATCGTAGATAAGAGTCCCCCACAAAAGGGTGCATATCCTTGAGGGTGATATATCTTTTGGGGGTGAAATAATTGTGAATCGGCATATTGCCATGAATTGATTGGAGAAAATAAGGATGTGAATAGAAATGTGGGGACTATGTGTACAGACATAATGAAAGGAAACTGTAAAACTGACATGATCACCTGAGGGTGAATTTAGAATTGAAATGGATATGTGAGTGTTGTGATAAGAGTCTGTAATTCAGTATAAGGAGATAGTAGATATATATATATCTGTATTCTTGAGGCCGAAAATGCATAATGTTTAAGCTTCAGAACTTTTGGATTTGGGTTAGGATATAATGGATAAAGATTCAGTGTAATTGTATCGATGGAAATATTAGTGAATATGAAATTGAAATTCCAATAAGGTAATATGTTCTCAAATGTGATACAAATGTAAATACACTGTCATGGATTGTTAAGGAAAAATAGCGATATGTTAGAAATGACAAGATTTCAAGTGTATAAAGTGGATGAAAATAAAATGTTCCATGATCTATAGAGACTATAATTGGGTTTGATTACCGTGATGAGAGTTTATGAATAAGGGTTTATAACTTAAAGTCAGAATATGTTAGTGGGAAAGCAAAAATGATTGTACATCTATGATATTGATTTGAGTGTGAGCATATATGGGTGTAATGAAATAATGAAAAGATTGAAATGTAAGACAATGATAATGGTAGATGAAAAAGTTATCAAGGTTCAGTTGATTTGCCTATGTGAACGCACACCTGATAATGGGAGCACCATGGCAAGTGAAAATATTAAGTTTATTTGCCTCATATGTGTGGAAATGATATCGGAAGTCATCAGTGAGTTGGTGAATAATTGCTAGTCATAGTTCTTATAGTTTAAAGTTCAATATGAGTTAGAATAAGAAGTGAAAGTGCTTATAGTGATTAATTGGGAATGAATTGAAATTGTTATAAGTTAAGGACATGATCATGGCATAATCCTCACGAGCGAGGACAGGTGCAAAAAGGGAAAGTGTTGTCAAAAATCAAATGAGATCAAGGTATCCTTAGCGTAACTGACTAATTGGTGAGTTGTCCTACATCTGCCTCTCGATAAGATGAAATGATTTTGGTGGTATATACTTCACTAAATTTTATTAAAAAGGATGTCCTAATTATATGAATTGTGGCATACTTTATCTTCATGGGATATTATGAGTTATAGCTAAAATTGATTTCTTAAGGCATTGAGATTGGCTGACAAGAAATGAGACGACGGTCAATGATTAGGAATTCCAAAAGTAGTATTGATGAAAGTAGTGAGAAATCTTCTTTCAAATAAGAGTTTCCCTGAATTGGATTAAGTCGATTAGATGATTTAATTTGAACGTGATTAATGAAAGGAAAAATCAGAGATAAATCAAAAATGAATTAAAAGTTATTATAGGAGTCCAAATCCTAGCGGAGACTCAAGCGCAAGAGATAGAATCTGTTACTGAGAAGGTATGCTTATGTTGATGTAAAGAATCCGACTGTGTAATAGGATTATTGAATAGTAAGGAGACATTAGTGGTGAATTCGAGGAGAATATAGGTTCAAGTATATTTTGTGTAAATGTGTTCAGGAAGTATAAAGTTGATATAATGAATGTATGGCCAACCAGGGAGTAACGATTGAAAATAAATTGATGTGTGTGGAGAAATTCAATATTTAAAAGAGTTATAAGAATCAATCATGAGTATAAGGAGCTTATTATACTACTGAAGAGTGAAGTGTCTCAATTGTGTTTAGAGTGGATAGTGACTATGGTCATCGATGATTGATTTAATGTATTTGAAAAAGTGGAGAAGAATTTTGTGCATAGATGAAGAAATCTCTATACCATGAAAGTTCAAAAAAAAAAGACGAATCTTAGCTTGATCAAATGAATTGTGGATGCATTAGCATTTGAATATGGCACATTGGGAGACTTAATGACGATAGAGGTGATGACAAAATGTGAAATTGTATTAAGGATAAAGATATATGAGATTTGGAGTTGTTTAGAACCAACTGTATATTGGATACATCCAGAAGTTGTTAAAGGTTTTCTGATCTTAGCCCTTTGATGAAAATGTTTGAAGAAAAATGTGTGAATCGTATGACTGATAAATGTAAAAAGGGACATTTTGAGAAATATAGAACTCGAGTATTGATCATATCACTTTAATTGGGAGAGTTTACAATAATTAACAAAATGTCCTAGTAAAGGTTATGATACAATTTGTTAAAAAGGTGTAAAGTGGGTTTATGTACATGGGGACAAGTATAACCCATGGGTTACATTGTGATTGATGATCTGAAATTTATTGTACTGGGTATTGCTTTGAAAGTTTGGGGACACTATTCGTACATAAATATTTGTGGATATATCTATGAAGATGCAAATCGATAACGATCAAGATATTTTGGGAGTTTGAAAGAATTGAAAAGGATTTTGCGTTTGAATATTTCAAATTTAAGCTAGTGATGCAGTTTAACGTATTGAATAGAAAAGTCAATGACTGAAGATCACAATTTGGGCGATAAAATTATTAAATCTAGTGTATTACGGAGCGCAATCTGTTGAGCATGCAAGGGGCAAAAAGAAAGTATTATTAGCTATTGGATGTCCAAATCAAGTGTGTATAAAAAAGAATGGCAAGACCTTAATCGAGGATTTTTAATATGCGGACCTTATCGAGGAATTGGAAATGAATCCAACTTTTGAGATAATGATATTTATGACTGGATTAAGAAGTTTGTGTTATACCCACTAAAGAAACTGTTAGAGAAAACTCAAGGAACAATCAAAGCTTTATGTTCTTGTAAGAGTGCATTGAAAGAGTAATTGAAGATTTAAAATGTGAAATCGAATGATTATAAATGTGATTAACCAATAGACTTGACTAATATAGACGAATGTAAAACTGATGTTTTTGGAGTTCTTTGGGACTTGAGATTGCTGTATAGTTCAGTTTGATTGTATGCATAACAATCGTTATATTGGTGACACCATTCAAATAGCGTATAAGGGGTCTTACAGTCAAAAAGGATTTGTTCATTCCTATATTAAAGTGAACAGGGGCCTTTAAATAGTCAAAGGCCATGATTGTTTTGAGATAATGTTGATAAGTGAAATGAATCTGCAATAGGAATTAAGAAATCCAAGTTAATGACAATGAGTCGAGTTGATTATTATCGAGGTTATTAGAATCTTATGAGATTAGTGTTTTATCACTAAAGAGATGTAATTCAGTAAACGATAAATGAAATGCTTTGAAGTGTATCACCTCGGCCAATATACACTTGATGAAGATGAAGGAGTAATTAGGGGAAACTGAATTCGTTATAAAGCGACCTCTATGTGACTGTGGTGAAAATAGAATTTTGGATTGGTAAGTCAGTTAAAACCTAAAAGATGATTCGGATTTATAAAGTGTTTCATGGACAGAATTAGGAACTATTGCTATGATCTGATATATGAGTTATCGATACCGAAAGTGAAGAATTGCGAGTAATCATGAAGAAACAGTTAAGACAGTGTAGAGTTTAAGAAAGAAAAAAGGGGTGATTGATTATATTGATTTCCGTGAATTGGCAAAAATTAGTCCTGTATTGAGGTAGATGGGAAGCAGAATATAAATGAACGAAGCAATTCCCCTGCTTTCTTAATCAATTATATATGAAATTTCGAGGACGAAATTTTTATTAGGAGGGGAGAATTGTAACATCCCATCACCGATGGGAAGGTTATTTTGGTAGATTGGGAAGGGCTAATAGGTTTTATTGCATATGCTGATTTGAGCATTCTTTTGGCCTCCATTTATAGAGGAATGCGTTTCTTTTCCCATGCACATATAGGTACATGCATTTCTGACATTCCCGGCATTTAATTGTGAAAATGATATGATTTATGAATTATTGGGAATTATGGAATAATTGGGTTTGAATGATTGAATTGGGACTGTATTTGAGTGATCGTCAGTTGATAGTGAACCTTAGTAAATATTTCTGAAAATTCGGGAGAAAGAGTCCGGACCGGAAATCTTCCGAGTGGCGGACTAATTAATTGTATAGTACTTGAATAACTGTCCAATGGTCATGGAAAATTAGGTATATGGTTTAGAAATTATTATGTCGAGCCATTGAAATTTTGAGACAAATCGGACTGGAAATGATTGTGAAAAGAACAAGGAGCTTTATGTGTATTTGAGGAAAAAGACAAGAGGCTTAAGTGTTTAACCTTTAAATGCCTTAGGTTTTGATTTTAGCAGTAAACTCATTTCTCCATTTAGGGCATACCTTTTCTCCTCCCTTCAACGATTTTCGATCCTCCTTACCCTTGCTTAATCCTTGATTTGTTGCTTGCTTCTTCTTCCTTGTGCAAAGGCTAACCCTAATCCTTGAAAAGATGAAGTTGTATATGGCTTTAGGTGAGAATCGTGGGTGTTAGGGCTTGGAGAAGATTTCAGAAGATTTGAAGATTGAAAGCTTGATTGGGTAAGGTAATGGTATTTATGTTGCTTATTGTTAGTGTAAATGCATTTATGGGGTTTATTATGAAAGTTTGGGGTAGTTGAGAGTCAGTTATGGTTGAATTTTAGAAAGAGAAATGTAAATAGGGAATCGGAGAAGACGAACCAGGACCGCACGTCGAGACGAGGGAATAATTAAACGTCGCGACGAGCGTACGCCGCGACGAGCAGTTCGCAGCGATGAGCGAGACGTCGCGACGAGTGATAAGTTGGACGTCGCGACGAGCCACTGTGTAGACGCCGCGACGAGCGACTCCAGAACGCCGCAACGAGAGCCTTGAGGCAGCCGCGAGGACATTTTTCTGAATTGGTTTAACTTAGTTTTTGGGACATAACTAATGATGTAGACCTCCAATTGAGGTGATTCTTGATTCATTCTAATCTAAAGAAAGAGGTCTACAATTGATATGAAGAATGAAAGTTGAATTCAGGTTTTTAAGATCTCAATTTGTGAGTGAAAGTTGGGTTTAGATTGTTTTCACAACCTAAGGGTTGTTTCATGATAATTGGAGTATAATTGTGAGATTCCTGAATTTAAGGAAATGTTATTGGGGTTTTAGAACTGAGAATAAAGGGTGAAATTTGACCTAGAGAATAGTGACACTGATTTTGAGGTCTTTCTTGAGAATATCCTAGTGGGTATGTCTTGGTAATTCAATGAATGCTTGAATTGAAACATGTGGAGTTCAATGACATGTTATTGAATTGAAATGAGTTATTATTGATCAATTGAGTGAAAAATTAGAATTTGACAAAGAAAGTGGGAATTTGGGAATTGTGCCGGGAAGGTCATGAATATGCATAGTACATCTTTTATTTAAGACATGTGCATCATTGAATTTTTCTGATTGTGCATTTAGTAATGGGAAATGATTTGACTATTATAGAGGCACCGATGGAACGATATTCCACGGATATTGCTGGAACTTCCAGGCAGTAGCTCGGAAGTTAAAGGTGAGTAACCTAGTTGGTTCCTCAATATATATGTGTTTATTATTATGCACTTATACCATGTGGAGATGAATGGAGGGTTATATGTGTTTTCCTTTGATTGATTTCGGACCATAGGTGTCCGAAGTATTGGAAACTTGATATCGAAGTGCTATTTGTGTGTACTGTTTGTGAATGCTTCAATGAAATAAATTGTGAAAACTGTTATGACTGAAATATCGGATTGAAGGTCCGAAGGAATGGGAATTGGACATTGAAATGTAAACTGGCTGTAAATGTAAATTGGGACATATGCATTCATACATAAAGGCATGTTCAGATAATGATAGTTGTGACCTGAGTCGCCACTGATACTGAAAAGAGCCTTGAGCTCGAACACTGTTACTGAAACGAGCCTCGAGCTCGAAGGGAGTCAGTGCATACCCAGAGGGCTCTCCTACTCCCTAGACGTGTCTACTAAATACTGTACACTGTTTAAGCGCTCGGTCACAACACCGTAATAAAATGGGAAGTGTCACATGTGCATTGCATATACATATGATTGAACATGGACTGTATGAAAGGCGAAACACCTTGTATTTGTGAAATGTTAAACAATGTGATATTTTTGACCAGAATACTATGCGATATTCTGTAAATTGGTTGTATATGCATAAATTGAGAGAACCATCGATGATGGTTTCTCATTGAGTTCGCAAACTCACCCAACATTGCAACTATTTTTCAGGACAAGAAGAATACCCCGTTAGGTCAACGGGAGTATACTTACAGTTTTCAAGTGGCGGATAGAGGTCGGGATCAGTTCGCGTCTGCGTTAGCCTACATTAGTGTATTTTATCTTTTCTAAATTTTTGTATGACTGATTAGGTCAAATTGTAAATTCACTGACTGTTATAAATGGAGTTTATGAAAAGGGTCCTGAGGCCATTAAATTATTCATGTATATTGTTTTCGCATAAATATTGATGTGGATTGTGTTTGAGAGAAGAAAAAGAAAAAGTTCATACTGTGTTTTGACTGAGTGATGTAATACGCCACTCTTGCGGGGCACGGACTCGGATATCACCATCGATGTCTGGTTCGGGTCTTGCGGGAGTAGGGTGTTACACTAATGCTCTGTGGGCCCACTCATTTCTAGATGATCTCCCACAAACTGTGCCAGTAGTCCCTTGTGGACTCCTCGATAACCTCATAGGCAGACGCCACAGTGAACTTTTCGTGCGGGGTAGGGCCCTACAACAGGCTATCCTCTCCGCGACTCCCATCAATAGGGCCCAATTCTGCAATCGCCAAACAAACTATGGACGGTAGGTACTAATGGAACTCGGGCCAGCGCCATCCGTCATCGTCTATAAGGAGGTCCATAACAGTAGCCAACCGAAGGCGGTCCAATACCGAAGAGGATGCCGCGTGAATAAGAAGACCCCAACTCTCAGGCCAGTTATCCATCCAAAAGAGCACCCATCACCCATTCCCTAAAACCCATTGGGTCCCTTTTCGGACTCATTGCCAAGATGCCGAAATCCCGTTCCAAACAGACGACTCCCCAAACGTGGAGAGCGTGAAGGGAAGATGGGTAGTATCAATCCGATATTTAGCCCGAAGGATCTGAACCCAAAGAGCCATGTGGTTTGTGAACAATCCCCAACTCAATTTCGCTAGGAGCGCGTCGTTGGTAGACCGAATGCGTTTTATGCCCAGTCCTCCTGCTGATTTCGGCTGACAGACCGACTCCCAATTGACCAGGTGAATCTTATGGTGATCAGGCGAGGACCCCCAGATAAAGTTGGACATGATTTTCTCCAAGTCATCGCACAATTGGCGCGGAAGCCGAACCGTCTGCATGGTGTGCATGAGTAACGCCGACAGAACAACCTGAGTTAAAGTAACCTAGCCCGCGAGGGAAAGCAACCTGGCGTGCCACCTTGTAAGTTTCCGCTGAGCAGTATTCAGGATATACTGGTAGGTGTGCCTGGACGTCCGCTCGTGGAGCAAAGGAACCCCTAAATACCGACCTAGGTCAGAGGTGCTTGCTACCTGAAGTCCATGGCTGAGACGCCTCGTGGTCACCTAAGAAACATTCTTAGAGAAGAAAATCTAGGTCTTGTTTTTGTTCACTTGCTGGCCGGACTATCTACAGAAAGTATCCAAAGTGCTAGCTATGAGCTGGATCTGACTAGTCTTGGCTTCTGCGAAGAGCTCCAGGTCATCGACAAAGAACAGGTGGGATATAGGAGGGCCCGTACGGCTCAACTTAATAGGTTTCCAAGCCCCCCGTCCCACCTCCTCCAAAATGAGATGACCCAGACGCTTCATACAGAGAACAAACAGATAAGGCGAGAGAGGGTCCCCTTGCCTGAGACCACATGAAGGCTGGAACGGCTCCGAAGTGGAACCTTGCCAGACTACCTGAAGGGAAGTAGTCGTGACACATTTCATAATGACCCAAATGACATTTGTCGGGATGCCAATATCCTCCAGGGTCTCCTGAATGAACTGCCACTTAAGGCGATCATAAGCTTTCTCCAGATCCACTTTGATGGCTAGAAAACCGGTGTTACCCAACTTCTTCCGCATAGTGTGGATCACCTCCTGGGCGATAATAATATTGTCCGTAATATGCCTGCCCGGAATAAAAATGCATTGGGTCTCCGCTGTTAAGTGGTGCATGAGGCTTTTCAGCCGGTGGACAAGAACTTTAGAAACGATCTTATACAGCACATTACACAAGTTAGTGCAGGAGTATAGTACGAGGCTTGTCCTTTGGGTTGTGAAATACACTGATCAGTTGTCAGGATCAATACGGAAGTTATTAAGTCATAGACGAGGTTATTAAATGGATCTTTTTGTAGTATGATTCAGGCTTTTACGAAAGCTTTGAACTTTTAAACGGAGTCGTTTTTTCGGCGTTAGAGCTTAATGAAGCTAAATCGCTAATACATCATCATCATCATCACTCAGTCTGAAATCCCGCAATGATGCAGGGTCTGGGGAGGTCCGATAGTACGCAGCCTTATCCCTACATAGTAGAGAGGCTGTTTTCGATGGACCCGCATGCAAATGAGACAATATAAGAATGATATGGTATACAGGGAAATAAATAAATAAAAATAAAATACCTGAAAGAGGATAGATCTGCGAGAACCTAGTAGTATACAAATTCCATCCCTCTTTGTCACTCATTGAGTAAGGGGATTGGGTCACTAGAACAGTTAATCCTTTACCCTTATCCGATCACGCCAAGCTTTTCTATTCTGAACAACGACTTCATTAAGGACTAACTCTGACATATCCGCCTTGATCACTTCTCGTCAATTCTTGTACGGTCTCCCTCTCCTCCTCTTATAGTCACTAAGTGTTATGCCCTCACAGCTCCGTACCGGAGCATCGGAGGGCCTCCTCCGCACATGCCCATACCACCTAAGCCTAGTCTCTCTCAACTTGTCTGCAAAGTTGGCTACCCGAAGTCTCTCTCTCACCACCCAATTTCTAACTTTATCTCTCCTGAAAAAATCACACATCCACCTAAGCATACACATTTCAGCTACCAACAACTGTCTTATATGCCTACGCTTAGTAGGCCAACACTCCACCCCATATAATATGGTTAGACGAATCACCGTTTTATAAAACTTTCCCTTAAGTTTTAAAGGAATCTTCTTGTCACATAAAATCCCTGATGCACTTCGCCATTTATTCCATCCTGATCTAATACGATGTACAATATCAGCATCGATCTTACCATCACTCTGATCTAATACGATCATTGCAATATTGTAGTATCAATGTCAGTCAAGTCGAAGAAGCAACTGTAAATTAAGAATAAAACCTGTATAAGTCAATAATTTTTATAATACTATATTAAAAGAAAATTTACAACTAGTTAGAACTTAGTAAAATCACAACATTATATTCACGATTTCATAACATAAAAATAACAAACTCATAAATGTCTATTTAACTCCTTATTTAAATGATAGCCTAATTTGATTTTATGATGTCGTGTAAATCTAATGCCCTCAAATTATTGTCATCATCGTCAAAATTAAAAATTAATTTAAATAAAAATTTAAAAATAATAACTTATAAAAATATATATCTATTCTTTGTCAAATTATCATTATCATCATCAATATTCAGTTGAAGTTCCGTTAAAGTACAAGATTTAAGGAGGTTCGATAATATACAACCTTACTCTTATGTAATTAAGAAGTTATTTTCAAGAAATCTGCAATATGTCATGAGAAACTTACAATAAATACGGATGTGAATACATATAAAAATTAAAATAAATCAATAGATCAAATAAACATAAAAGTTATGAAAATAACTAGATAAAAATACAACACAATGAAGATAAGTACTGAAGAGAAACCCCCAACAAGAGTGATCAATACAACACAATGTTATTAACGTACCTATTTCTATAAATAACAATAAACATTAAGTAAAATACAAACCTAAAGAAACCGTACTGATCATGAAAGACTTGCGTATGAAAACCTCAGCTTTATTTAATTATCTTGTCAATTTGAATATTTTAAGTGTTTGAATATTAAAATAAAAAATGAAAATGTGATTAGGCATTCATGTTGTACCCATTTTGACTTCAATATTTTACGTACTTTTAGAGAAACAAACCATGTGTGTGTAATGTAAGGGATGCACGTCTGTAGGTTGAGTTTTGTCAGAGTTCAAGTTGTTACGAGAACCACAGTTGCAATATACAAGTGCAAGATGTTTTATGTTCATTGAATTGCAATTGATGTAGAAATAAACAAATTGGATAATTGAAGTAAAGAAGAGTGGGTGGTTAATGATAATAATAAAAATTGGATAATGATAATGATCAATTTTTAAAACCATAAATATGTATGAAAAATTATGAAGGACACTTATTTTAAATAATTAAAATCCTCTAAAATAACACCTATTATTTTAAATAGGAGGAGTATAGAATAATTTATTATTTTAAATAGGATGAAGTATAGAATAGGGGACTCAACTCCCATTTAATTGCTTTCTGTTCAATAGATTAACTAAGCAAAATGCAACTGTATGAATAATTAATGTCCGGCAGCATTTAATGCATCATCAAGTCATGATAGTAACCTAAATGCCTACCAATACGCTCTTATCCATAGTGTTGGCTCCAATAATAATATTAATTGTTCAGAAGCAAATAAATATATTCTCAAGAATGGATATTCACTGCTTAATTGAATATAAGTTTAATGATCGTATAGATACATAAATGTGTGTGTGTACCAAAAAGGAAAGAGCGTTGGAATTAGTAGAAAGACGTGCTGGGCACGTGATACATGTGCAGCCCCTCTTTTGAGTGGAGAGGGGGCCATTATAGCCTTCCGATCTAATCAAACTTCAAGATGAAATTGCAAGGCGAGGCACATGATTTATAATGATCATACGGTTGGTATAGCCCATTCATCACGAGTAATTAATTAGATACCACTTTAGTGGGACCTCAATAACAATATTAATTATTAATTTCTTTTGTTCAGAGATGTATAATATACTTCTCTAATCAAAAAGTTATGCTTCAAATCAAAGCCTGTCACTCACTCACACCCTCACTTTTTTCTCTTGCAAGCTATAATGATAGGATATTTGGGGAGGGGAGGGGTCTTTAATTAATTAGTTATTAAAAAATTAACAAAATAATATCATTAACTGAAGTTTATTAAACTGAAAATTTTGAAAAAGTCGCATAACTTTAATAACTACTTCTTCGTATATAATATAATTATCGTTTTAGAAAGATTTTAATTATTTAAAATAAGTGTCGCTCACAATTTTTTCCGTATGTTTATAATTTTATTTTCAAAATTATTCTTTGATTTCTCTCACATCCTAATTATACATATTACATTTTCAAGACAATTTAACATACAATTAATAAGGATATATCAAATATTTCACTAACTTTCTTAATAAGTGTACATCTATCTAAAACTATACTTATTTTAAATAAGAGGGAGTATTAATTATCCATCTTAAAAAGGTGCAACAAAGTTTTCCAAGCTTTGGTCAAAGTGCAGTTGACGTAATTGCCCTTAATTACCGTTGAAGCATTTTCTAATAATCTTGCTGGATTAGTCATAAGTCATCATCAGATTTGAAGAAGCTATTATTGTGAAAAAAGAATTAAGGTCTCTGCCAGCCTATAATGCACGATGTTTTGAATAAGCATGCGTACTATGAATTAAATTCAACATAAATGCCTGAACAGAACCTGGCCTAACAAGGAAACAGGGGGGATCCGTACACGCTGAGGTGCTATTAATTACTTTGTTTCCTAGTATGGATGCCTTAATTTGCAACATTTATGTTTATGGATGAGCTAATCCCATTATACGAGTAAGACTGTAGGCATTCTTCGTGTTAAGGTCAGGTTCTGACAGGACAAACTAGTTGGACGGCTTAAAAAGAAAACATAAACACTAGAGTTTTCCATGTTTAAGAACAAATAATGTGAATTTGTTTTCTTTGAGGTTGAGGTAAGAATTTGTTGAAAGGAAAAGGACAACTTGGTAAGCATAGTCTGGGCTTGGGCAAAGCTAGATTTGGAGTTTGGGAGTTCCCTCCAACGGAGTTGACTCTCTCAGTCTCTCTTTCTCTCTCTCCGCTTTCTCTGCTCACTTTTGCTAGGTTGAGTTTTCATTATGTACTAAACTTTGGTGTTTCCTATTACCTACCTAGATTTAAATGCCCACTTCTGTTCATTTCATTTTTGCTTTTCCTTTACTGTTCTCTCTCTCTCTCTCTCTTTTCCTCCATTGCAAACCAAGCTTCCTTTCCAACTTTCAAAGAGGTCCCTCTTTCTCCTTTCCTTTCCACACACATACAATACCTACCAACTATTGCAACCCATGTTTGCTTTCTGTTTCCCCCAAAAATCACCCTTCTCTCTCTATCTCTCACTTGCTCTGTAGCTTTCATAGCACACATTTGGCTTGAAACATTAGATTTTGTCTGGCTTTTCTTTGGCATTTCCTTTTATCCTTCACTGCTCATCTTTTGGCCCACTAAAGTCTATAACTTGTGCTTGTAAACTACTCCTCTGTGAAACCGTGCCTTTTGGGGTGTGTGTGTGTGCGTCCCTGGTTTTTGGTGGGTTTGTGTTATTTCAGGCCTACGCTGGCTTATCTATGCTCATAGACTCTTTCTTGCTTCAAGAAAGAGAAGTCCTTTCTTTGCTCTTGTGGGTTCTCAAGGTAGAAGATCAAGGGGGCTAAGCTTAGGCCCTCAGATCACCGTAAAGGTAAACGCTTTCCTTCTCATTTCCTTTTTCTTTTCGTTTTTATCTTCTTTTTTTTTTTTCTTACTTCATGGATTTTAAGTTTTCGCGTCTCTCTATCTGCCTCTTACTTGGATCATAAGTGATGCTTTGTTTTAAAACTTTTCCTGAGAACTTATTCCCTTTCCTCGTATTTAATGGGTTTTGTGGTTTGAACAGTTGCAACCCACGGTGTATTCGTTTTCTAGTTTAACTCTATAATTAGTCTTGATGTTTCGGATTAAAGAACCAATCGTGTAAATGAGTCTGAGTCACTATTAATCAGCTAAGCATGGCAATTTATCTGTTCGGAAAACAAAGAGAGGTACTTTTATGCTCTATGTTAGATGTCGACCATAGTTACATGAAACAATTCAATTGAACATCTTTTTATGTCATCTGGTCTTCACACATTCTCTTTCCTTTTCTGGCCAGCCACTTCTAAAGTTTCTTTAGCTAAGCTAAGCATGTCGTTTTATGTATTTGAAATTAATGAATGTTGTTTTCCCATTGAAAATCCAGTAATAAATTAGAAAGAAAAATCCTTTAATTGATTGGTTTATGGGGTATCATCCATAATTAATGTATTAAAGCAGTAACATTTGTTGGGACCTAGAAAATTTCATTACATTTAATATCAATTTTGGCTCTTGTAGTGTTCAGAGAAGATTTCTGTATTCAGGTGGGTGTCATTCTTTTGGTGCGTGGAGTCAAATATCCTCTTAAGATATTAGTTTTTGGAGGATAAGAGATGTCTACTGATAGTCTGAATACTGAATTGTCAAGGAAGACATCCCTTTTGGGTTTAAAACTCTGGGTTCTGATCGGAATTTCTGTGGGAGCGTTTATAGTTTTGATTCTTTGTGTTCTATCTGTCTGGGTTACATTTAGGAGGAAAGCTAGAAAACCTGCAGACAAGTTTGCCCTTTCCCAAATACCAAACATATCGAAAGATATTAGAGTCGACAAGGTTGGAGTTCAAAATTTCAATGATCAACCAGAAAATTTATTTCTGAATGTTCGTGATGAATCAAGTGATAAGAATTCAGAGAAGATGCTAGTGCATTTGGGAATGAGCAAATCAAGTGATCCTGATAACATCAGCCAATGTAGCTCTATTTTTCATCACGAAAGAGCTTGTAGTTCACAGTCAGGGGAAGAAGGAAGCTCTGGGACTGCACGAAAACAGTCTTCGCTTTCATACGCAGGGATTGTGACAGCCTCCCCTTTAATTGGCTTGCCAGAGTTTTCGCACCTTGGATGGGGCCACTGGTTCACTCTCAGGGATCTTGACTTTGCAACAAATCATTTTGCAACAGAGAATGTACTTGGTGAGGGTGGTTATGGGGTTGTGTACAAGGGTAAACTAATTAATGGAACTGAGGTTGCTGTGAAGAAGCTTCTTAACAATCTGTAAGCTTACAGTGAAATTGATATACATTTTGATGCTGTGGCAATGCCTATATAATATTTCATCATGGTTTAATTTTTCAGGGGGCAGGCCGAGAAGGAATTTAGAGTTGAAGTGGAGGCAATTGGTCACGTTCGGCACAAGAATCTTGTGCGGCTCCTTGGTTATTGTATTGAAGGAGTTCATAGGTATAATTAATTTGAGTGCATCGGTTTATTATTTTCATGCTATGTTCTCTGACGTTTGCTGATATCCTGCTATTTGCAGAACTTTTAATTATGTACATGTTATTTCTTACAACACCAAATCTTTATATCCCATGGTACAACTGTATTTGTCATTTGGAAGCACACATTTTCAATTAAATTTTTGTGGTGCAGGATGCTGGTGTACGAATATGTAAATAATGGAAACTTAGAACAATGGCTTCATGGGGCAATGGGGCATTGTGGTACCTTTACTTGGGAGGCTCGCATGAAGGTTCTTCTTGGCACTGCTAGGGCGTAAGCTCACACCTATTTTGACTTGGCTTTATGCACTATAAAGACCCCAGCGTTTACTATTGTATTGAATTTCAAGTCTGATTGCATGTTGAGCAACTTTTTAAGTTTGGGGCCACTTTTGATCCATTTATTGTTCAACATGCCATATGAAAACTCAACTAAGCCATAGCCGTGAACCTGTTCAGGCTGGCTGCTGGCATTTTTATAAGCTTCAAAATATCATGCTCTGCATTTTCCTTTGCTTTCTGGATCTATGTTCTTCTCCACACTTGCTCAGGACTATATTTGATGCTAGATATTGAATTGGAATTTTATTTTCTTGTTCTTCCTTAAATTTGATTGTAGGCTTGCTTATCTGCATGAAGCAATTGAACCAAAGGTTGTTCACCGAGACATTAAATCAAGCAATATCCTGATAGATGGTGAATTTAATGCAAAGGTTTCTGATTTTGGGCTGGCCAAGCTTCTTGGTACAGGGGAGAGTCACATCACAACTAGAGTTATGGGTACATTTGGGTAGGCTTTGATTTTCATTTCCCTTTACTAATGCTTTTTGAATCTATACAAGTGTCTACTTACTTAGACAAGTTTCTGTTTTGCTAAACAGTTATGTAGCGCCAGAATATGCCAATACTGGCTTGTTAAATGAGAAGAGTGACATTTACAGCTTTGGTGTCCTGCTGCTTGAAGCTGTAACTGGAAGGGATCCTGTGGACTATGGCCGGCCTGCTAATGAGGTATGGCATATATAGTTTGTTATAAGGATTTGAACATGCAGTGGTTTCTATCCTTAATCTAGAAATCTTTTCCTCACTCTTGTTCTCTCACATCCAGCTTTTTGATAGATTTGTAAGAATATTTCCTGAGCACACTGTATTTACATGGCAGGTCAATCTTGTTGAGTGGTTAAAGATGATGGTGGGGATGAGAAGAGCAGAGGAAGTTGTGGATCAAAATCTTGAAGTGAAACCAGCAACTCGTGCTTTAAAACGTGCTCTATTGGTTGCTCTCAAGTGTGTGGATCCTGATGCTGAGAAGAGGCCTAAAATGAGTCAGGTTGTACGCATGCTTGAGGCTGACGAATACCCATTTCGTGAGGTCTGGTCATTACATCTTGATTTTATCGCCTTTTGACATGTTAAGTGGCTGTTTCCTTCTAACAATGGTCATATTTGCATGAAGTTGGTATTTCTTGGACTGAGTAATATTTTGAGTGATCATATCATATTTAACAGAGTTATGCTAGGTTACAGATTTAGATCTGGCGTGTACACAAAGAGAGCTATTAGGGAATTTCCATTTTCTAATTTGTATCTAGTCATTTAATTGGTTTCGTAACTATATGCATACGATCCGTGTTGCTCTGTACATTGCGACTGCAGGCCTGTCACAAGATCTTCAAAATAGTGTTTGTCTTAACCTTCTAAGAGATTTTTTCCTCTTTTTTTTTACTGTTTGTTGTTTTGAGATCTGATAAGCTTCACATTCTGGTGCAACTGTAATGCTTCCATCCTGAAAAGCTGCACTTTTCTTAATTTTTATCAACTTGTTTCTTCTTATCTATTAAAGCCTTCTCTCCCCTAAACCTACGCTTGAATTTCTGCTCAAAACAGTCAAAAATAAAACAAGAGGTGCAAATCATTTATAGATTGCTGAATCATATTAGTTTACATTAGAAATTTTATGTGTTTCAGGATCGTAGGAACAGAAAGAGTCGTACAACAAGCATGGAAATCGAATCGATGAAGGAGTCTACAGAAATGGAGAATAATGTGGTGGATATGAAGAGCAATGTATCTGAGACAACTCATGGACAGGACTAACAAATACAAGTCAGTAGAAAAATTTGGTTTCTGACCGGTGATTCGAGACCCGCATTAACTCTATGGTCTCGTGAACGTAGAAGATAAGTGAATCAAAGGTGTCTCATATATTGGACTGCAAGTCTTGGCCTAGCTCGGTGTTGATACTGCCTTTTTGGAGGGATCCATGAATGCTTCCGAAGGAGTGCCCAAAAATTCCGAAAATGAGAGAAAAGTGAGGTTCTTAATGTACAGTTGTTTGTTGAGCTTTAATGTACTCCCATAATCATTCTTGGAACGGTGAATTTATTTATTTTGACTCCTTGAAATGATCTTCAGGTCTTAAAGTTAAAGCAGTTTTTGATTTTCTTTTACATCAAAAACTCTCGCCATTTGATTGATTGAATGTTCCAGGCGTTGATGATTTTCCTTTTTATATTTAGATTGAATGCCCCTATTTTATTATTTCCTTCATCTTGCCTGCATTTGCATACGAACATTCACGAACAAGATTACCTGTTCAGCATGATGGCGTCCAAAGATGAGGTGTTCTGCTTAATCAGAAGGTATTAGTGTAATGTTGCCCCGAAGCAAGATGAAAGCATCCAAACTCTGTGCTTGCTAATTAAGAAGGGCGTTTTCTTTGTTAATCTGCTTTGTGAGGCAATATCCAACCCTGCTTTTATTTGTCATTCTGGATTGACCAGCTAAAAATGAAGATCAGGGCTTAAAAGCAGACCGTTCCTTCCTGCAGGCGGCAGCAGCAGCAGCTAATGTTGAGCAACTCGGTCAAAGTTTTCGATCAATTATAGGGGTATGGACTATGGACTATTCTTGTCACCATCGGAAGAAGATTCAGTACCTTGAAACGCAGATTGATTCCACTTTTTCACATCATAGCAATAAGAAAATATTGTGTTCATATGGGTTGGTGTCAGCGAAAAGTTGTTTCTTTTGGCTCCACTCATGCATTTCTCTTACCGTTTCCACTTTGGGACAAGTTGGCCACAAAGTTTGAACTAGAAGCGGCTCCATGTTTTTGACATTGTTTTTTTTTCTCCCACTACGTACATGTACATGCCGTAAATGAGCATCCACTTCTATTGCTGCGTTCTTCACCTGCTGTAATTTTATCTATCTTTCCGTTCTTTTGTCGGTATTGAAACAGCATCAAGCATCACGCCTTTATTTCACTGTTTACAAGTTTCACGCTGGCCACTTGTGTTCCTGTGTTCCACAGCAGCGTAGCCCATTTGTCCAAGTTGTATGTCTCATTCACGTAAGTGAGATGTGGCTTCACGTGGGGACCTGAAGGCTTAGGTAGAACAATTTCTCATCTCTCTCACCAAATCGTTTCATCGTATTTATAATTTGCCTATGATTCATGAGGAATAGTATATGTTATAGTAGTAAATATTTTAAACATTATCTTTCAACAAAAGTATTTTAAGCATTGACCATCCATGTACAAGGTAATAATATAATGTTATTGACTTGTTAGTCTACACAAAAGCTTTAAAACAGTTTATATTAATCGAGTTTAAGACAAGTTTGGGTTCATGTGTTATTATCTTTCTGAATTCTAGGCAAAACTATTAGACGTAGATGAAGAATAAACTTTCATTTAGAAGAAAAGTAGAATTGTTATTGAAAGATACTCTGTTTTTACTTACTGATCTTAAAGATACGAAGGCTATTAATATAGCCTACAACTAATACAAAACTAGGGAAGGATAATGATAAACTTCCACAAAGATAATGATAAACTTCCACAAAATCTGCTAGCCTACGGCTAATACAAAACTAGGGAAAGATAATGATAAACTTCCACAAAATCTGCAACTCTTGATAACACTTTACTGTTGATCTGTTGCTGTGAATGTGCTGTCAAATAGGAGAAGCTTCTGTTATCTATTGGACGACCATTTACATAGGAAGTTGTTACTCTTTAGGAGTCCTTGAAACCAACTATATTCCTTTACTGTTAATCTTCCTTATCTCTCCATAAAACGTAATCTTCCTTATCTCTCCATAAAACATGGAACACCTTATGACTCCTAATACTCATCATGTAGGTTTGCTAATATTTGCTAATACCCTCCCGCAAACTGAGCCGGGGCTGAAGGCACAATTTGGGACGGAAGTAAAAGAGATCAGCTTTTGTAACAGATTTTGTAAAGAGATCAGCAACCTGGTGAGTGGAAGGAATATACTTAGTTACAAGTAGCCCAAGAGCAACGCGTTCACTTACAAAATGGTAGTCCAATTCGATATGTTTACTTCGAGCATGAAAAACGGGATTAATGGTCATGTACAAAGCACTGATATTATCACAATAAAGAGTTGGTGAAGATGAAAGTGGAACATGTAGATCACGGAGAATGTAAGTGAGCCAGGTAAGCTCAACAGCAGTATTAGCCATAGCGCGATATTCAACTTTAGTACTAGAGTGAGAGATAGTGTGTTGCTTCTTTGCACACCATGAGATGATATTAGAGCCAAGAAACGTGCAATGCCCAGTTGTGGAACGTCTTGTGGTCGGACAACTCGCCCAATCAGCATCAGAAAAAGCAGATAGTGTAAGTGTAGTTTGAGAAGTAAGATGAAGACCGGTAGAAAGTGTGCCTTTAAGATACCAAAGAATACGATGAACCAATTTCATGTGCACAACCGTGGGAGCATGCATGAACTGTGAAACATAATTAACACTATAGGATAAATCTAGTCTTGTAAGGGTGAGATACTAAAGAGCTCCAACAATTCCATGATAAAAACTAGGATCCGCAAGAGGAGTTGCAAGGTTAGGTAGTTTTAGCTTAACATCCAAAGGAGTAGGCATAGGTTTGCAATCGACCATGTTGGATCGTTCAAGAATGGTAAGAGCATAGTGTGACTGAGAAAGATGTAAGCCTTCAGATGTGGGAGAGATCTCAACTCCAAGAAAGTGATGAACTAGTCCAAGATCCTTCATGGAAAATTCACGACTTAAGGTTTGAATAAAGGAAGTGACAAGCTCAGTGGAAGATCCTGGGCGAACAACAGGAGAAAATGTTTCTGTATAATCAACACCATTAATCTGAAGATAACCTTTAGCAACTAGGCGAGCCTTGAGTCGATCCAAGGAACCATCAGATTTAAGTTTGGTCTTGAAGATCCATTTTGAGCCAATTACATGCATGTTGGAAGTACGTGGAACAAGTTTCAAGGTGTTATTTTGATGAAGAGCAGCAAGTTCTTCAAACATTGCAGTTTTCCATCCTGTATGGGACAAAGCTGCTTTAATCGTCCTTGGTTCACGAGGTATAGTGTGAGAGGAGTCAACAAGTACAGCATATTTAGGATTTGGTTTGATAACTCCACTTTGAGACCGGGTAGTCATGGAATGACGAACAGGGACTGGTTGTGACTGTGAGTCGGAGGCAGCAACAATAGACATAGAATCAGATGTAATAGGCTCAACAGTGGATGGCAAGGGATCACCATAAGGTAAGGAATCATGATGAGAGTCAGGGGAAGTGGTAATTGTGGGGCAGGGGAAAGGAGATTCAATGACAGGAGGAGGTAATGGGAGCATAATAGCAGGAGTGGGTAGAGGAATATGAGAAGGAGGTAGCGAGATAGATTCCTGTGAAGGAGTACCTGAGTAAAAAGAAGAAGGTAGCCAAGAGTCAAAAATTTTATGAACACGAGCAGTTGAAGTAGATGATAGAGATGATTTAAATGGAAAAATAGCTTCATCAAATACAACATGTCGAGAAATAAGAAACTTGCGACTTGGAGGGTGAAAGCACTTATATCCTTTATGTTTGTCACTATAACCGACAAAAACACATAAAACTGATTTTGGATCAAATTTATTTGTCTTGGTATCCCATGTATATGGAAAACACTTAGAACCAAACACACGCAGAGAAGTATAATCAGGATGAGTCCCATGTAACATGAAATATGGAGTTTCAGAGTGAAGAGAGGAGGAAGGTAAACGATTAAGCAAAAAAACAGCAGTGGAAAAAGCTTCAACCCATAAATATAAAGGTACATGACTATGAAATAACATTGTCATACCTAGTTCACGAATAATACGATGGCGTCGCTCAACCATACCTGTTTGTTCGGGAGTGTAGGGACATGAAATTTGATGAACAATTCCCGTGGCAAGAAAATGAGATGATAATCGAGAATTAACAAACTCTCCTCCACCATCCGAGTGAAAATTTTTGATTTTTTTATTGAATTGACGCTCAACATATTATTCAAATGCTACATAGGCAGCAAAGAAATCAGATTTATTTCTTAAAGGAATGATCCAAGTGTATTTAGAAAAATCATCTACTATTCATGCATAAAATCGAAATTTGCCAATAGATAAAACTGGAGCAGGTCCCCATAGGTCACAATGTATTTTATCAAAAACATTAGAACTAGAATGTGCAGAAGAACTAAAAGGAAGTTTACTCAATTTGCCTAATTGACAACTATCACATAAATGATCCTTTTTTGAAGAGTCTACAACTTCAATCAATCCTTTATTCTTTAATATCTGAACTGCAGAAAATTGAGGATGGCCTAAACGCTGGTGCCAAATATCTGTGGTGCCAGATTTGAATCGGTAGGAATAATGTGCCTCTGGCTCGTTGGACAAGACATATAAGTTACCCTTCCGTTTTCCTATCATGAGAGGATGACCTGTGTTCCGTTCCTTTACACAAAAACCATCTTTAGAAAATTCACAATTAAAAGGAAATTGAGAGGTGAGTTGACTTACGGAAAGCAAATTTTTCTTTAGGTTTGGTACTAAAAGAATGTCATGAAGAGGTAAAATATTTTCCTTTTTGTTTAATAGAAGTATTTCCAATACCTGTTATTGATCAGGAAGAGGAAGAGCCATCCCCAATAATAATGGAGTCTGTTCCATTATATTGATGAACATTTGTTAACATACCTTGTTGTCCAGTCATATGATTTGATGCTCCAGTATCTGAAGTCCACTCTGTGTCAACGACAGAGTTGTCTAGTGTGAGTGCGGCAAGAGCTTGTGGGAGGTCATCATTCTGATTTGTCTTTTTGGGTATCCACCAGCAGATTTTTGCAATATGGCCAGATTTACCACAATATTGACAAATTGTGTCACGATATAGATCTCTTTCTGTAGCAGTCATTCGTCGTTGTCCAGGTGGTGGTGGTCTGCATTGTTGTGTGTTAGGATTACCTGAATAGCCTTGTGATTGATTTCGGGGTTGTTGTGTAGAAAAACCACAACCTGAGGATGTGAAAATGTTGTTTTGATTCCTTGAAATATAGTTTTGTGTTTGATTTTGTTGTTGTCCATAAAAGGCCAAATGGGAGATGTGATGAGAAGAAGGAACATCAGAATGATGTGATAACCAATTACGACGATGATCAAGATTTTGTAATTGTGAGATAAGTTCTGTGTAGGTTGGTCTTGGAGGTTTGAGCATTGTTGTGGTGAAATTTTCGTATAATGGTCCAAGGCTGGTGAGAAGACAAAAAACCTTTTCTTTATCAGGGATAGGTTTACCAATGGCAGCAAGGTTATCACACAAACCTTTGAAGACTTGTATATGCTCTGTAATAGACTTGTTGTCATCTTTGTGTAGATATGTTAATTGCTGTCTAAGAGTAAAATCTCGTTCTTGAGAGTCTTGAGCATATGCTTCTTTGAGGGCTTCCCAGACTGCAAGTGCTGTGTCTAACCCAATAACAATTCCAAGAGTTTCTTCAGAAAGAGTTCCGATGATCCACCCCCTAAGAAGTCGATCAGATTTTTGCCAATCTACAAATTCTTGTGTTAATGTGGATGGGGTATATGTGTTTTAGGGATTTCATTGGTAAGATGAGAAACTAAATCTTGGCTTTCAGCTAATCCTAAAACCTGTTCTCTCTACAACAGGTAATTTGATGGGGTGAGTTTTAAGGTAACAAAGTTTCCAACATTCAAGGATAGAGAAGTCATGATGTGAGGCAGAAAGGTTCTGGCTCTGATACCAAGAAGAAAAGTAGAATTGTTATTGAAAGATACTCTGTTTTTACTTACTGATCTCAAAGATACGAAGGCTATTAATATAGCTTACAGCTAATACAAAACTAGGGAAGGATAATGATAAACTTCCACAAAATTTGCTAGCCTACGGCTAATACAAAACTAGGGAAAGATAATGATAAACTTCCACAAAATCTGCAACTCTTGATAACACTTTCTTGTTGATCATTCTTTGTGAATGTCTTGTCAAATAGAGAAGCTTCATTATCTATTGGACGACCATTTACATAGGAAGTTGTTACTCTTTAGAGTCCTGAAACCAACTATATTCCTTTTCGTTAATCTTCCTTATCTCTCCATAAAACGTAATCTTCCTTATCTCTCCATAAAACATGGAACACCTTATGACTCCTAATACTCATCATGTAGGTTTGCTAATATTTGCTAATACATTTAACCTTTTGGTTTAATAGATTCATCATTTTCAAATAGATAACTAAAGGATGGAGTAAATTAGTATTACGCAGAGTCTAAATCATAGGTATATATTCTGACGTGCTATACGGAGATAGCTTCTTGGCAGTGCAAGTGAATATATATGTTTGTCAAAAATATAGGTATCTCAAATCCTCGTCTGCCCTTTGGTTTGCATGTTACAATATTTAATATGACCTACTAATATTTGAGTAATGATTTTATATTTATTATTAGGGCTATGCGACTAAGTTTATATTGAAGTTATATATATATTTATAAACATATACAAGTGTAATTAATCTCTCCTTTTTTTTTGCAGTTTTTGAAATTATTATTCCACAATATTATTTTGTGGGAGGGTAATATTGAGCTACTCTAAAATTTTCTACATCTTTGTTGTGCCTACGAGCCCTTTGAGGATTATTGTACTCTCTTTTTACTGTAGTAAACTTTTGACTAGCTCGTTATCACCGTGATTTTTCCTTCACACTGAGAGTTTTTCACGTGAATTTGGTGTGTCTTTGATTATTGTTTTTGCTCTTTACTTCTCTTAATTTTTTCAATTGAATTGATCTTGATATTTCGCCTATGTACTAAAATCCTAACAAGAGGTTCTCAAATTTTTGCTACCCGTTAAAAATCCTTAGAAGTGGTATTCAAGCATTCTATTCTATTGAGAATTTTAAATGTTGATCATCACGAAGTTTGATGGGACAATCAACTTTTCCATCTAAAGAATTAGATGGAGGACGTTTTACCTATAATAGATTGAAAAGAACTTTGGAAGGAAAATCTAAGAAGCTAGGCACCATGATTGATGAATAATGGAAGGAGTTAGATGAAAAGGTGTTCTTTGCCATACAACTTTGCTTGTCCAAGGATGTTCTATGTGAAGTGGTTAATGAAACAACCATTGTGGGCTTATGGTTAAAATTAGAGTCTTTCTATATGACCAACAACTTTTCAAACAAACTTTGTCTCAAGACGCCTTTATATGCAATATGTATGGCTGAAGGTACTCCTATCCAATCTCATCATAACGAGTTTAATTTTATTATCATGGACTTAGGAAATATTGATGTGAAAGTTGAAGACAAGGACATAACTATTTTGTTCGTAGCCTTACTCCCTAGTTCTTATAAACACTTCAAAGAAATCATGTTATATAGAACTCTTGATACCTTATCTTTCGAAGATGCCAAATCTAACTTACTATCAAAGGAAACATTTGATCTTGAACTTTGTTCTGAGGATAAAGTTGGGGGTTTGGCTATGAGAGGGAGATCCCAAGACAAAGGGTAGTAATAGTAATTCAAAGAAATTTATGTCCAAATCGAAAAGATGTAAATTCAACAAAAATAGTAATTGTAAGAAGTTTGGACATGAAATTTCTAGATGTTACAAGTTGAAAAATAAGTAAGAGAATGAGGTGAAAAAGAAATAACCTTAAAAATCCACTGAAGCTAGTGTTGCTGAGACTAATTATAAAGGCAATGTTCTGTTATCTATTACTTCTATTGATAAGAAGAGTAAAACATGATGGATTCTTGACTTGGGATGCACTTTTCATATGTGTCCTTATAGGGTCTGATTTGTCACTTTTGAACTTGTTAATAATGGTGTTGTTTTGATAAGTAATGATGTCTAATACAAAGTAAGTGACATTGGTAATATTTATATGAAGACTTATGATAGTGTTGTCAAGATTTCATCCAATGCTCATTGTGTTCCTGACTGGAAATAGAACTTGATTTCTTTAGGAACCTTTGAATCTGTTGGGTACAAATGCACGATTGAAGGTGGAGTTCTTAAGGTTTTGAAAGGTTCTCTTTTTGACTTTAAAGTTAACCATTTTGGTAGTCTTTATGTCTTGCAAGGTTCAACAATGATAGGTTTTTTAGTTGTTTCCTCTCCTATGCCTAATTCTAATGTCACCAAATTATAACATATGCACTTGGGTCATATGAGCAAGAAAGACATGACAATTTTAAGCAAAAAAGGTCTTTTTGGAGATCAAGGCATTGATATAATTACAAGAAAAATGTAGATTAGCGACGGAAACTTAGCAACGGAAACATTTTCATCGGCAATTAGCGAAGGAAATATGAGTGATTTAACGACGGCACTAATATTCGTCGCTAAATTTGGAGAGAATTTATCCCAGCAAAATTTACAACGGACATTAGCGACGGAACAATATAGCCGTAGGTAATAAATTTTCTACGGTAAATTTACCGTTAGAAATTAGCGACGGAAAGCATATTTTCGTCGCTACAATTGAGTAATTTAGCGACGGTACTAATACTCGTTGCTAAATTTAGAGGAAATTTGTTGCAGAAAAATTAGCGACGAAATTTAGCGACGGTATATGTTCCGTCACTAAAAATGGAGGGAATTTTTGGTGGAATAAAATTTTTTGAGTTTACCTATGAAAAATTTCGTAGGTAAATTCCGTTGGTAAATGAATTTAGCGATGAAAATTTTCTTTTCGTCAGTAAAAAGGCGGGAATTATTGGCGGTATAATTTTTTTTTGAATTTACCTATGGAAATTTCCGTCGGTAATTACGTCGGTAAATTTTTTTTAAATATAAACTCACCCGACATCTCCCTCCCACTTCTATCTTCTTTTTCCTTTCTTTTTCTTCCTTCTTCCTACATCTTTTCTTCGATTTTCTTGGAGCCCATTTCTCTGTTGTGGACTCCTTTTCTGCTTGACGATGTTGCCTTCTCCGGCTATTGTCATCGTGTCCTTCGGTAGAGATATTTTTACAACTACTGTCATGTATTTTTCATATATTAGATGAAAGTTAATTTGAGTATTTATTACTTTCGTTTATTTGTGTATTTTATTATTGGAAAATAACTTTAAGGTATAAATGTTAGTGATAAAGGGACAAGACGTGATTTTAGTTGTGATGTTAAAATAAATTTCTGATGCATGTAAGGTGTTTGATGAAATGTTTGTTATTTGAAAAAATGATTTCAGTTCTTTATTTTCGATTACTTTTAGTATGAATTTTAATATTTTAATTCTTTTACTTGAAATAATAAAGTTATCTCCATGGTGACTTCTAGAGAAACTAAACAGTTTGTAGGTAAATTTTAAAAAATAGTTTTCAGCAAATTTACCGACGGGAAAAAAATTCGTTGGTAAATATATTGGATTTTACAGTCGAAAAAAATTTCGTCGCTAATTACCGACGGAATTACAAAATCCGTTGGTAATTTTCTGACAGAAGAATTTATTGATTAAATAAAAAACCCGTCGGTAAATTTACCGACGAAAATTTTTACCGTCTGTAATTCTGTCGGTAAATTTACCAACAGAAAATTTCCGTCGTTAAATTTAGTAACGGCCATATTTTCGACGCCTTTTTCGTGAATAAATTCCGTCGCTGAATAAGCTTACCGACGAAATATGTACAAATTCCGTTGGTAAATTTCGTCGCCAAATTTTTTTTTTTTGTAGTATAAGTTGGAGTTTTATAAAAATTGTGTTTTTGGGAAGGGAAAAAGAGTTATTTTCTATACTACAACTCATTGTACCAAATATATTCTTGAGTACTTATATTATGATTTATGGGGATGTTTAAAAGTTCTTTCTTGTGGAGGAAAAAGATATTTTATGTCTATTATTGATGAATTTTCTTGTAAAGTTTGGGTTTATTTTTTGAGGCATAAAGAGTGAATCCCTCTATGTATTTAAAAGGTGGAAAAATCGTGTTGAAAACTAAACAAATAAAAAGGTTAAAAAGTTTATCGTAAACAATGAGTTAGAGTTTTATGACGTTGACTTCACTAAATTTTGCACATATCATGGTATAGCCAAACATAAGACACTTATAACCTCAAAAGAATGGTGTTGCAAAATAGATGAACACAGCTCTTTTAAAGAGGGCGTGTTGTATGCTCTCTAATGCTAGCTTGTAGCATTGATATGATTTTTTAGTTGAGGCAGTCATTACTGCTTGTTATTTGAACAATTGATCTCTACACTATTCTTTTGACTTTAGAATCTTAGAAGAAGTATGGTCATGTAATCCTGTTGACTATCCTATTTTGAGAATTTTTAGGTGTCCTGCATATGCACATGTTAATGATGGTAAGCTTGCATCTAAAGCTAAAAGTGCATATTTCTTAGTTTTGCATCCAAGTCTAAGGTATACTATTTATGGTGTTTTGATTCTGAATCTCACAAAGTCATTCTTAATAGGGATGTGACTTTTCATGAGGATGCTTTACTTTCTCCTAAAATAGATTCTATTATTTCTTATTCTACTGGTATATGTGATTTGAAAAGTACTAGAAAGAAGGTGGAGTTGGAGTTGAGATATGCTTCTCCTTCAAATGTCGATGTCCCTTCTTCCTCTAACACTCCACCAAGTGAACAACATATTGATGGTTCGAGTAACATGGTTCTTGTTAAGACACAACTAGATTATTTTGTTGCTCATGATAAACCGAGTAGACAAATTAGAAAGCCTACAAAATATACTAACAATGATGATGATTTGGTTGCTTATATATTGTTAGTTGCATAAGATGTTGTTGAAGTTATAAAATCTTATTATTATTATAAAGTCATTTCTTATGCTCATTCTTTTAAATGGTTAGCAGTGATGAATGAAGAAATTAAGAGTCTTCATAAAAACAGTACATGGGATTTAGTCGAGCTTCTAAAGGGTAAACAAGCTTTGAATTATAAGTAGATCTACAAAAAGAAGGATGGTATTCTTGGGATTGAAGATGCAAAGTGGGAGACAAACTTGGTAGTCAAAAGTTTTGAACAAAGAGAAAGTATTAACTTTAATGAAATCTTTCCCTAATTGTATGTCATACCTTTATTCATTTGCTACTTGCATTTATTTCTCTTTTCAATTTAAAACTGGAACAACTTGATGTAAAAACTCCTTTCCTTTATGAGGAGCTTAAAAAAAAACTCTAGATGAAGTAGCCTAAGGGAATTGTAGTTCCAGTAAGAAGAAACATTTTTGTCACTTGCGTAAGTCTCTTTATAGTCTTAAGCAAGTTCCTAGATTTAATAGTTTTATGTTGGATCGCCTATGGCCCTGGTATTCACAATACGTAGCGGAATGGACCATACTACACAACAAGAAATATAACCGAAAATTATAACATGTATGAAATTACCTCTTTATGCGAATTGGTATTTGTTTCTTTTCAGATTTGTAGATGCTGCAGTGCGCGAACGTCCTCTACTGGTTTCCACATGAGGATGAACGATCCAGGTAGTAGTTAATGGATGTTAGCATGTTCTAAAATCCTTTTGAACGCCGCACAATTTTTCTTTCGGAAGAAGAATGAAGGTGGCTAGGGTTTTCGTCTCTCATCTAATGAGACATAAGTTTCTCTATTTATAGAGAAACCCGAATTCCTATTCCTATTAAGAATAAGAACATCATAATCCTAAACCCATTAGAATTATTGAAGCTCAATAAGTTTAGGCCCATATTATGTCTCATATAATAAAAGCCTGACAATTTATTTCAATCTAGCCAAATAAATATATTCACATATATTTATTCAATGCCTAATAAATTAGACTCACGAGAATAAGCTCAGATCACATCACTCTTTGTGTGCGACCCTGTAGACTCATTTGATGTTTGCAATGGACTTGATCACACTTCAAGGATCATAAGTCATAAGCGGCCTTTAGTAAGACATTATGACTACCCAAATCAAATAAGGATTGGTAATCTGATTTAATCTATAACTATGGTTACAAACTCAATCCCTTTGTAACACGATATCAAGATTAATCACAAGGCTTAGTACATGTCAACCTTTGATTAATCATAGTTCCTTGATCCCTAAGTTGACTGATTATAACAAATGACATTGATGACTCCTCATCAATTCATTTGAACACGACCATACATTTCTTCAGTCATACTTGTCAAGAGGCCCAAATGATATCTCTCTCATTTAAGAGAGGTAAAAATCTCATTTACGTCATTCACATCCCTTCACATGATTTATTTAATGTCCAACATAAGACTACTAGTTATCCGGTTAAAGATAACTTAGTCTAATGTCAAAACATTGAATTCGTCATATAGGAAACCATGATGACTTCAGGTCAGAGGACTAAAGTCAAACCATATTGAGAATCACTAATGACATGAAACCATATAGTGTTTTCTCTGTGAGTCGGTCCAATATATGTTCTCTAATATATATCTATATTTTTTATTTGATAACTCATATCCATGATCAGAAAAACATGATCATCAATCAGAACACATACTAGCCTTAATTCATTATTGTTTCACCAATAATGATCGACCAGAGACAGTTTAAAATAGTATTATAAAGCTTATGGTTTTACTATCAAGTCACATACTTGATGACATAAGCCTAATACTATTCCTGGAACATAAATCACATTACATAAATCATATTACATGCATATATAAAAGAATACCTCATAATATATTATTAATAAGTCATAATGTTAGTACAAAAGTCACATATGTCCATTGGCCTAGGACACACTACTAACATTTTATACTTAGGCAATGTTTTTTTAGAAACTAATTTGATAGTGTGTTTATTTCAAATAATATAGAGATAGGTCCATTATGTGTTTGTTCTTATATGTTGATATTATACTTATTGCATCCTATAATAATTCTTTGATCAACAATTTGAACACTCAACTTAACTAGGATTTTGATATAAAAGTCTTTGGTGTAGTTAAGAAGATACAAGGGATAGAAATTAATTAGGATCGTAAAATGAGAAAATCATTTCTTTCTGAAAAGAATATATTAATAAGGTGCTTAAAAGGTTTAACATGCCTTTTGCTACACATTTCAAACTAATTTATGATTTATTCCCAACAATGGAGGAAGAAATAGAATGCATGTCTAGTGTTCTTTATTTTAGTGCTATTGGAAGTTTATTGTGTGCAATGGTGTGCATTACACTTGATTAGCATATGTTGTGACCATAGTGAGTTGGTATATCTACAATCCTGGTAAGGAAGGGTACTTCTAATTTGATTTTGTTGTTTGATGGTCACAAGACTACATCTAATGAAATACTTGGTTTCATGGATGTTGATGATTTTCGTGATCTTGATAGACATAGGTCTTTTTCTAGTTATCTTTTCACTCTTAGTTGTGGTGTTATTAGTTGAAAAACATCCCTTCAATCTATTATTGCTTTATCTACTATTAAAGCAGAGTATGTTGTAGTCATTGTGGGTGTGAAAGAGGCTATTTGATTGTGGGGTCTTATCGTGGAGCTTAGTATTGCATAAGGAGTTATGTATTTTGATAGTCAAAGTGATATCCTCTTGACCAAGAATGACATGCAGTATTCTAAGATTAGGCATATTGATGTCTAATGTCACTTTATTAAAGAAACTATTGTCAGAGGGGAAGTTCTAGTAAAAAAGATTAATACTTTAAAGAATCTTGCAGATATGCTCACCGAACCTCTTCCTATTACCAAGTTTCAACATTGTTTGGACTTGGTTGGAGTTCATAACATTTAGTTGCCCTCTGAGGCTTATGATGATGGCGAATTTTATCGAATTTGATTGAAGGTAGAGATTTTTTAGAATATACGTGTCTAAAATTTTCCCCTACCCTTAATTTTGGTTATCATGTCGCAATATTTAATATGGTCCAATAATGTTTGAGCAGTGACTATATTTGTTGTTATAGGCACACGACTAGGTTTATTTTGAGGCTATATATATACATATACCTTTTTTTTAGGTTTTTTGGATTATTATTCCACATTATTTTGTGAGAAGGTAGTATTAAGTGATTGCAAAATTCTCTACATTTTCATTATGCCTGCGATTCTTTTAGGGATTTTGTTATTTTCTTTCCAATATAGAGGACCTCTCGTGCTGTGATTTTCTATCACACCTAGCATTTTTCTTGTAAATTTGATATCTTTGATTATTGTTTTCACTTTTCACTTCCCTTTTTTTCTCAACTGAAATGATCTTGGTGTTTTTGTTGTGCACTAAGATCTTAACAAGAGGTCTTTGAGTTTTCCTTAGATGCTAAAAATGTTAGGCCCCGAATTTTTTTTATGATGTCATTAAGCATGATTTGTGGTAATTATGTGATTATGCTTTAATTTGAGTTAATTGGGGGTATTAATCTGGAATTAAGGTTTAATATAGTTAAATAGAAAATTAGAGAATTTATATGAGTAAGGGCATTTTGGGAAGTGTACTTAAATTGGAATGGACTTAGGCTTATTGGAAGGGGCATTATGGTCTTTGTTTCGTGTCTTAGGGTTAAGAGATTAGAAAGAAAGAGGAAGAGGAAAAAGAAGGAAAAACGAAGAGAAGAGAAGAAGTATAGCCGTCGAGAGGAGGAAGAAGAGAAGAAGAAGGAGTTGCGATTTCAGCTAGTTTTGACGGATTCAGAGCTTCGATCGGTAAGTTTTCGACCTTCCTATCATGTTTTCGTTTGGATTAAACGTTAATATAGCTTGGATTTAGAGAAATCGATGTTTTAGGGTTTTGAGTTGAAAATTTGGGAACAACGTTGAGTTATTGATTTTAGGATGAATCTGAAGCTTAGAATGAGTTAGAATGGTAGTATAAGTCTTGATCTATGCCTTAAATATGTTGCATTTGAGTTTGGAACAGACTGGAAGTTGGGTTCTGCAGAAATCTGGGTTCGGAGTCGAGTTCCTCGACCCGAGACGTCGCTGACGTGCGTATGAACACGCCTTGCGCGAACGAAGAAGAAGCCAC
Organism: Erythroxylum novogranatense; assembly: GCA_029891385.1. Lineage (NCBI taxonomy): Eukaryota > Viridiplantae > Streptophyta > Magnoliopsida > Malpighiales > Erythroxylaceae > Erythroxylum > Erythroxylum novogranatense. The sequence continues at coordinate 39,459,269 of CM057229.1, read as the reverse complement.
GTCGCGACGTGTAAATAATTTTACGATTATTCGTCATGTGAAATGTTGTAGACGTCGCGACGCGGCGAAGGAGACGTCGCGACGTCGACGTTTGGTTTGTGGCGAGCCTTCGCTTAGTGGTGAGCAAGGTCTTCGTCGCGACGGCGTCCGCCGTTCTTGGCGAAGCCCTTGTTTCAATTTGAGATGTTTATATTGTTAGGGATATCTTTTGGTGTAGATATCCGAATGAGGTGATCTTGGATTCGTTGTGATCTAAAATTAAGGACTATAAGAAGTATGACAAGGGAAGTTTGAATTAGCCTTAAAGGGTTGAAATTTTAGGAGAAGATCGATTATGGATTTTAATGTTTTATTTCGCTTTATAATCTTTGGATATTGCTATGGATATTAATTGAATGGCAACTTGGTTGATTTAGGAAACCAAGTGACCGATTTTATCAAGAAGAAGGACATCCGTGAATTGGATTCTCGGCGATTAGAGGTGGGTAATATATTTATAGTTATTGTGTGATTAGGCAATTTCTTGCCTATGTATGAATATATGTTATATGTTATGCATGATTAAATGTGATGAATTGAATGACTTTGATTATCATATATTTGGAAAGAAGCATGAAAATTGATAGCATTACATAGATTTTGAGCATGTTATGCCTAGACTTGATCATGGCATTTTGACTAAATGAAAGAATATCATATGATGAAATGATTATGAGCATGATTATGTGCTTTTGTTTGGCGAGAGTGGAACTATTCCGTTAAATCACGTGCACGCCGACAAGAGCCTTCTCCGGCTGCCGCTTGTGGCATATGAGCTCGAATGGACTCATTTCGTTCAGATGTAAACGGTTTCTTCCTTTTATTTCCATGGAACCCTCGAGCCATTGTGATGTGTATTGCATATGTGAATTGTTCATTGTGGAGGCTTTGTGACATATTTATGACTTGCATTAATTATAATGAGTGCGTACATTAGTGATTGGCGTGTGAATGCCTGATGTGTGTATATAGATATAATATATATACGTTCATATGCTGAGATTTGTACTAATTGCCAATGGCTATAAATATATTAGCCATCGAGTATGTAGCTCAACCCATTCCTTTCCTCCTCAAAGTGCGGTCGGGACGATCGTTGACTTTATTGACATCGGAAACTTCAGACAAATTAGGAGCTTTGTATTAAGTTCGTATTTTGTTGGCCCTCCGAGCATGTTAACATTGAGCATACTCATGTATTTTTGGATTTAGATTTCATTTTGTGTTTTGCTACATTTGAGGATACTTGTTGACTTTTCTTAATTTGCAATGATATGAAATCCCTATGGTTATAGGGTCTTTAATGTATGGTTGTGTATATTCTGGCAATGTATGTATGTATTAATTGATCGATTGTGCCTAAATGTTGGGATCGGGTCCGCGGTTTGGGGCGCTCGGCGCGGGCGCGACCCGAGGGGCCGCCCTCGGGATTCGGGCATCCGGGGCCCGGGCCTAACATGTTTGGTATCAGAGCGCCTACGTTTAGGTGTCCTCGGCTTAGAATGCATATAGGATTGTGTGTTCTATGATTATTTGTTGCATTCCTTGATTGTATTAAGTGACATGCCTGTCATGCATACATGTAGATTGCCGTATAGCTAATCCTTAGTGTTTCCATTTGAAGAGTGCGATGCCACCTCGTAGAAGGACACGAGGAGCTATGCACGGTCTGCTTTTGACTCTCCGACTAGAGAGGAGAGGGTCGATGAGTCCGTAGCCCGAAATCTTGAGGCTTCAGTAGGGCTAGGCGGTGAGCCTATGTCACGATCTCGAGAATCGCCGGATTCCTTGAGGCAAGTGCCTCGGTTTGATCGAGGATGTTTGAGCCTTTACTCGAGCGTTTGTTCAAGCTATGGGTCGATGCCACACCTTACCTTGATTGATTAAGAGGGGAAAACAGTTCGACAAGTTGAGAAGTTGAGCGATGGATTTCCTTGGGACAAGAGATCTGAAGAAGTGAGACTTGGTGAGGAAGGCGAGAGAGTCTTGGATCGATGGATTGTGAGGATGACGAGAGAGTTGTGTATCTTGCTAATCGCTTTGGAGATGCTCTCCATTGGTGGGAGCTGTGCGAGCGATCGAGATGAGGCCAGTTGGGTTATCTTGGCAGGACTTCTTGGTTGCTTTCAAGAAGAAGTATCTGTCAGAGGTATATGTGCAGCAGAAGCAGAGGGAGTTCCTCAGTTTGACTCGAGAGGAGATGACGATTCTTGAGTATGAGCGCCGATTCTGTATTTGTCCGGTATGCTTGAATCGATGTTGGCGAGGCGCGGATGTCGTCGGTTTGAGTCGGGACTGCATTTGGCCATCAGAGAGAAGGTGATTGTGCAGAATTTTGTGACTTCCAGCAGCTGGTTGAAGCAGCTTTGAGGGTAGAGAATATCGAGAATATCAAGAGTGCAGTCAACAAGAAGAGGAAGGGCGAGAGCGATTCGGAGAGGAGGTAGACTAGTACTCCTATATCCGAGCGGAGTGCTAGGAGCTTCCCTACTCAGTCAGAGGAGAGGAGCAGTGGTGCGAGCCGACCTAGGCCGATGCGGACCTCTACTGTTTCTCACCAAGCTTCTACGGTGGGCGGCAGTAGGAGGGGAGATGGGGACAGGTCATCAGTTCCTAAGTGTGAGCATTGTGGTCGATTTCATGGTGGAGAGTGTTACCGATTGGCGGTGCATGCTTATTTGTGGACGAGAAAGGGCACGAGGCTGAGAGTGTCCTCACCGTCCGGAGAGAGGATCTCGATCACGAGCTCTAGGAGGACGAGACCATGGGTCAAAGGATGTGACAGTGAGGCGATTAAATCTGATGTCGCCAAGAGGGTGAGTCTTCGGGAAGACCGAGAGGCGAGCACCGGCCAGTGTTTCTATGGCGGGAGGATCACGAGGCGCGCCGGATGTTGTATGTTGGTATGGCTCGATTGTTTTCGATGATATTCTTGTGTTGATTGATCCAGTTCTACTCACTCGTTTGTGTCGTTGAGTAGACACTGTGTGTGATATGGTTCTTGAGTCCGTTGGATACTCCGTGATGGTGAGTACTCAGATTGGTCGACACATTGTGATTAGTCGGTGTTTGGAGGATGTGAGCTTAGTATTGGTAGAGCACTTCTAGTGGTAGATCGATGCCACGAAGATCGCGGATTGGATGTGATATTGGGTATGGATACTTTGGAGAGTACAATGCCGATTGGATTGTAGGCGTAAGGCAGTGGACTTTGATGTGGGTGTGGCAGAAGAGTAGTGTTTGTTGGGGACGGAGAGCATGTCGCTCAGATTTGTTTCGGCTTTGACGAGAGAAGATGATGAGTTCAGGATGTGAGGCATTTTTAGCTTTCGTGATGGACTCCAGGCGGATAGAGGAAGTTGGAAGATATTCCGATGGTCGAAATTCTCGGATGTCTTTCCGAGGAATTGCACGGACTACCGCTGACTCGAGAGATTGAGTTTTCCATTGAGCTTATGTCAGGTACGAGGTCGATTTCGATTCCGCCTTATCGGATGGCTCCGGTGGAATTGAAAGTGTTGAAGGAGCAGTTGGAGGAGTTATTAGAAAAAGGGTATATTCGACCGAGTTCTTCGCCTTGGGGAGCTCCGGTTCTTTTTGTGAAGAAGAAGGATGGATCTTTGAGGATGTGTGTAGACTACAAGAAGTTGAATCAGATTACGGTGAAAAATCGGTATCCGCTTCCTCGCATTGATGACTTGTTTGATCAATTGCAAGGAGCGAGAGTCTTCTAAGATAGACTTGAGATCGGGTTATCATCGAGTTGAGGATTAAGGAGTCGGATGTGCCAAGTCGCTTTGGGACTCGTTATGGGCACTTTGAGTTTTGGTGATGCCTTCGGATTGACAAATGCTCCGTGACTTTATGGATTTGATGAATCGGGTGTTCAAGCCATTCTTGGACCAATTTATCATTGTCTTCATTGATGATATATTGGTGTATTCAAGAGTGATCGGGAGCATGAGGAGCATTTGAGGATTTCTTTGGAGACTTTGAGGAGTAATGAGTTGTATGCCAAATTCGAGAAATGCGAATTTTGGTTGAGAGAAGTTTCTTTTCTTGGGCATGTGATTTCTGAGCGGGAGTGCATGTGGATCCGAAAAGATAGAGGTGTAGTGAATTGGGGGCGTAGAAGAATGTAGCGAGGTGAGGAGTTTTACGGGTTTGACATTTACTACTGAGACGGTTTGTGGAGGATTTTCGATGATATCCGCCCAATGACTAAAGTTGTTGAGGAAAAATCAAAAGTTTGCTTGGAGTGATGAGTGTCGAGGAGTTTCGAGGAGCTTAAGCGCAGATTGATGAGTGCTCCGATTTTGGTTTTTATTCAGGGATGAGGGATATGTTGTGTCTGATGATGCTTGAGGAAGGGTCTTGGGTGTGTTTGATGCGAGGAGATCGGGTAATTGCATATGCTTGAGGCGGTTGAAGCCTTATGAGCTGAATTATCCGACGCACGATTTGGAGTTAGCAGCGGTGATATTTGCCTTGAAGATTTGGAGGCATTATTTGTATGGAGTTCAGACTCGGATCTTTACTGATCATAAGAGTCTGAAGTATTCTTGAGTCAGAAGGAATTGAATTTGAGGCAGCGGAGGTGGTTGGAGCTACTAAAGGATTATGATTCTTGATTGAGTATCATCGGGCAAGGCCAATGTTGTGGTGGATGCCTTGAGCAGGAAGTCGTCGATTGCTCATGTTCGATCGGTTTATCTTCCTTTGTTGGAAGAGATGGCTAAGCTTAGGATAAGCTTGACGCAGGAAGAGCCGGATTGTCTTCTGGCTAATTTTCGAGTTAGACCGATGCTGAAGGAAAAAGTTAGGGATTTGCAGGCTCAGGATGCAGATTTGAGCAAGTTGCGGGATGAAATTCAGAATGGCAAGGTTTCTGAGATAGATGTGCGGGATGATGGGCTTATAGCGATTCTTGGGTAGGTTGTGTATTAGGATGTGCGGGAGATCAAGGATGAGATTATGGATGAGGCATATAATCGCCTTACAATGCATCCGTAGCACCGGGATGTATCGGGATTTGAGAGAGCATTTTGGTGGAAAGGCATGAAGAGGATATCGCGAGTTAAATCGATGAAGTGTCTAGTGTGTCGACAAGTCAAGGTGAACACCGAGCACCTTCGGCAAGTTGAGACCGTTGCCTATTTGGAGTGGAAGTGGCGGTGGTGACTATGGACTTTGATGGGTTTGCCTAAGACCAGTAGGAGGCATGATGCTATTTGGGTGATTGTGGATCGGTTGACGAAGTCAGCTCATTTTCTGGCGATTAAGCAGACCGATTCTTTGCATGTATTGGCAAAGAAGTATATTGATGAGATAGTGAGATTGCATGGGATTAGGATTCCATTGTGTCGACGAGGATCCTCGGTTTACTTCGAGATTTTGGGGCAGTTTGCAGGATGCTTTGGGTACCAAATTGCATTTTAATACAGCGTTTCACCCTCAGACGGATGGTCAATCTGAGAGGACCATTCGGACTCTGGAGGGGATGGTTCGAGCTTGTGTGATGGATTTTCGAGGAGCATGGGATGAGCATTTGCCGTTGGTCGAATTTGCTTACAACAATTCGTACCATTTGAGTATTCAGATGGCTCCGTATGAGGCTTTGTATGGCAGGAGATGTAGGACTCCGATTTGTTGGGATGAGGAAGGAGATAGGCAATTGATGGGTCCAGAGTTGATTCAGACGACGGTTGAAAAAGTTAATTTGGTTAGCAAATGACTTAAGGCGGCAAGATAGGATGAAGAGCTATGTTGATGCTCACCGAAAGGAGATGGAGTATGAGGTCGGTGAGAAGGTATTCCTTAAGGCGTCTCCTTGGAAAGGAGTCTTGAGGTTGATAAGAAGGGTAAGTTGAGTCCGAGGTATGTGGGTCCTTATGAGATCCTTGAGAGGATTGGACCACTCGCTTCTGAGTTGGCGTTACCTCGGAGTTATCCAGATTCATGATGTGTTCCACGTGTCTATCTTTGAGGAGGTATAGATCGGACCGTCGCATGTCATTCGGGTTAGTGAGGTTCGGTGAGGATGACTTGAGCTATGAGGAGCTTCCGGTCTGATTTTGGATTCTAAGGAAAAGGTTCTTAGGAATAAGGCGGTTCGGTTAGTCAAAGTTACGTGGAGGAATCATTGATGAGGAAGCTACTTGGGAGCCATTGGAGGCTATGCGGGAGAAGTATCCGCATCTCTTCGATAATTCAGGTAAATTTCGAGGACGAAATTTCTTTTAAGAGGGGGAGAAATGTTAGGCCCCGAATTTTTTTATGATGTCATTAAGCATGATTTGTGGTAATTATGTGATTATGCTTTAATTTGAGTTAATTGGGGGTATTAATGTGGAATTAAGGTTTAATATAGTTAAATAGAAAATTAGAGAATTTATATGAGTAAGGGCATTTTGGGAAGTGTACTTAAATTGGAATGGACTTAGGCTTATTGGAAGGGGCATTATGGTCTTTGTTTCGTGTCTTAGGGTTAAGAGATTAGAAAGAAAGAGGAAGAGGAAAAAGAAGGAAAAACGAAGAGAAGAGAAGAAGTATAGCCGTCGAGAGGAGGAAGAAGAGAAGAAGAAGGAGTTGCGATTTCAGCTAGTTTTGACGGATTCAGAGCTTCGATCGGTAAGTTTTCGACCTTCCTATCATGTTTTCGTTTGGATTAAACGTTAATATAGCTTGGATTTAGAGAAATCGATGTTTTAGGGTTTTGAGTTGAAAATTTGGGAACAACGTTGAGTTATTGATTTTAGGATGAATCTGAAGCTTAGAATGAGTTAGAATGGTAGTATAAGTCTTGATCTATGCCTTAAATATGTTGCATTTGAGTTTGGAATAGACTGGAAGTTGGGTTCTGCAGAAATCTGGGTTCGGAGTCGAGTTCCTCGACCCGAACGTCGCGACGCGCGTATGAACACGCCTTGTGGCGAACGAAGAAAGAACCCGTCGCGACGTGTAAATAATTTTACGATTATTAAATGGCGTGTGAAATGTTGTAGGCGTCGCGACGTGCGAAGGAGACGCGTCGCGACGTCGACGTTTGGTTTGGCGAGCCTTCGCTTAGCCGCGGTGAGCAAGGTCTTTCGTCGCGACGAGCGTCCCTTCGTTCTTGTGAAGCCCTTGTTTGAATTTGAGATGTTTATATTGTTAGGGATATCTTTTGGTGTAGATATCCGAATGAGGTGATCTTGGATTAGTTGTGATCTAAAAATTAAGGACTATAAGAAGTATGACAAGGGAAGTTCGGAATTAGCCTTAAAGGGTTCGAAATTTTAGGAGAAGATCGATTATGGATTTTAATGTTTTATTTCGGCTTTATAATCTTTGGATATTGCTATGGATATTAATTGAATGGCAACTTGGTTGATTTAGGAAACCAAGTGACGATTTATCGCAAGAAGAAGGACATCCGTGAATTGGATTCTCGGCGATTAGAGGTGGGTAATATATTTATAGTTATTGTGTGATTAGGCAATTTCTTGCTATGTATGAATATATGTTATATGTTATGCATGATTAAATGTGATGAATTGAATGACTTTGATTATCATATATTTGGAAAGAAGCATGAAAATTGATAGCATTACATAGATTTTGAGCATGTTATGCCTAGACTTGGTCATGGCATTTTGACTAAATGAAAGAATATCATATGATGAAATGATTATGAGCATGATTATGTGCTTTTGTTTGGCGAGAGTGAAACCATTCCGTTAAATCACGTGCACGTCGACAAGAGCCTTCTCCCGGCTGCCGCTTGTGGCATATGAGCTCGAATGGACTCATTTCGTTCAGGATGTAAACTTGGTTTCTTCCTTTTATTTCCATGGAACCTCGAGCCATTGTGATGTGTATTGCATATGTGAATTGTTCATTGTGGAGGCTTTGTGACATATTTATGACTTGCATTAATTATAATGAGTGCGTACATTAGTGATTGACGTGTGAATGCGATGTGTGTATATAGATATAATATATATACGTTCATATCTTTGGGATTTGTACTAATTGCCAATGGCTATAAATATATTAGCCATCGAAATGTGTAGCTCAACCCATTCCTTTCCTCCTCAGTGCGGATCAGACGATCGTTGACTTTGCATGCATCGAAACTTCGGACAAATTAGGAGCTTTGTATTAAGTTCGTATTTTGTTGGCCCTCCGAGCATGTTAACATTGAGCATACTCATGTATTTTTGGATTTAGATTTCATTTTGTGTTTTGCTACATTTGAGGATACTTGTTGACTTTTCTTAATTTGCAATGATATGAAATCCCTATGGTTATAGGGTCTTTAATGTATGGTTGTGTATATTCTGGCAATGTATGTATGTATTAATTGATCGATTGTGCCTAAATGTTGGGATCGGGTCCGCGGTTTGGGGCGCTCGGCGCGGGCGCGACCCGAGGGGCCGCCCTCGGGATTCGGGCATCCGGGGCCCGGGCCTAACAAAAAATCCTTACAATGGTATTGACACTAGTTCTCCATTTGTAAGCTGATTTTTGTTTTTTTTTATACAAAGTAAAAGAAACCCAAAGTAGTCCCTAACTAGCGCAACGATCTACGGTACAAAATTCTATGCTGATTCCAGTGAATATGCATCATGACTAGAGTCGGTGGCTCCTGAAGAATTTGGAGTCCTGGGCTTGAGAGTGTGGCAAGAGAGGCTAGACTATCTGCACACTAATTCCCTTCTCGATACATGTGTTGAATCTTAACCTCCCATGCACGATGGAGAAAGTCTCGGGTATTTGTCACCAAGAAAAAAAATACTCAGACGATAGTATACATGAAGAGGAGAGAATATTGATCACCTCTAACGAATCAACTTTCACAATCACTCGTCGATAGCCAAACGTCCAGGTCAGATGAAGTTCTGAGTGGACTCTCCAAAATTTGGCAACTATCGGTGAGGCTCTTTCGAGATTGCGAAGAAATCCTCCACACCACTATCCATCGCAATCCCTAATACCACCAAAATCTGGTATTGCTTTTTCCTTTTTTAATTCTGCCGACTGAAAGCCGATTTCATGCGTGGATGAAGAAAGAAGTAGTTAGTGTTAGTGAATATATAAGACCAATTAAGTTGGCCTCATACATCAGCTTAAGCTATTGTGATGAAACGGTCGCTTAATATGGTATTAGAGCCTCTATGACCAAACGATCATGAGTTCGAATCCTACTACCCACCTATTTTAATTAAATTAAGCACAAGGTAAAGTAGGTCTGTGCAAATTTTAAGCCCAAGGGGCTTTCACTTGAGAGGGTGTGTTAGTGAATATATAAAACCAATTAAGTTGGCCTCACACATCAGCTTAAGCTATTGTGCTGAAATGGTCACTTAACAGTTGGAACTCACTATATGTATTTAGTTTGACTCAGTCAATCGCATGTTACTCAAGAACATACTGAACTTGGAGAAAAGATCATCTGTCCAATATTACTCTGTCTTATTCTGTTTCATAGAATCTCAATCATTTATTTTGTGGGACCTACGCGAGACTTATGCGGGACCTACATAAATGAATGACTGAGATTCATTGGACACAATAAAATACTATAATATTGGATAAAGGATCTGAACTCCTGAACTTGAGTATGTAACCTTGGAACTTTGCAGCAAGTACTGATAAAAAGTCCACCGTCTCCGGTGCTTTTCTCAAGCTCGAGGCATTACTATACAGCAAAACATGCACCTCCAATATATATACACACACATATATATAAATATAAACCTTCACCTGCAAAAACTTTGTCCAATGTCAATTGCTCATTTTGTCAACACGGATTCTGAAGACACCATGGAAAGAAAACATGCAGGCTTCGTGATTTATTTTTGTAAATTAAGAAAGGATGTTCTGCTTGACAAGCTAACAAGAGAATCTTCCTGTTTGAAAGTTGACGAATTTCTTTGCAGTTGCAATTATAAAATTCTAGTTGGCGAACCAGCATCTCGAGGATTTCTCTCAAATATTAATGTTAGCTCGATAGTTGAGGTCCATGATAATGTCATGTCACGAGTACAGATTGGTCTGTATTAATAATATTTTGCGTAAATGTTTGAATCATTCCGTGGGGTTTCACACATGATTTTGACTTTAAGCTCGATTCAAGTACTTAATTTATTCCACGATGTATGGGTTACTGATTTTAAAGACGGTTTACTAAGTTATATGGACAATTATGCTGGTTCTTTGACCCCCCTCTTGATGCGTATCACAAAATTTAATCCTTATTTTTCAAGTGAAATATATTACAATAGCGCAACAAGACAAAGATGCTGTTCTTACCTGCCTTATTTTACACTATCTATCAACTTTCTCAAACATTAAACTGGTATTAATTATACAACATTAAAATTGTATGATAGATACTAGACCGCAACATAAACTAATAGAACATATATATATATGCACAATGAGGAAGTTAGACTTAGGAATCGGTGTTTCTACTTTTCTCCATCTTTGCTTTATTGTGATCAAAGACTTGCGCATCGGTGTTTCTGTTTAGGTTTAAATAATGTTTTAGTCAGAAGTTGCATGTCAATGTGTAGCGCCATACAAAGGTTACGAAAAGAGCTTAAAGACAACTCTATAGTCTCTAGATGGCCGCTTGACGTCTGTTTACATCTATATACATATACACATTGACCAACTTAATAAACTACATTTGACATGAACAAGGCTACGGAGATGTCCAAGCAACAAACTGCGGGCTCTGGCGTGTTTTAGTTCGATTTTGAAGAGCAAACACCATCGATTGTTTTGTATTGCAGCCTCTTGATATATGACAATATCTGAAACGTAGGAAATTGATTAACCACGGATGTATTGATAGTATATACATATGTATATAAATATTTTAGTAGGATTCTAAACTTTTTAACCACACAAACATGAGATTCAGATGTTAGATTTGTATAATTAACATGTGGATATACTTCTCAAGAATTAAACGTTAGACGAGAAATTTGTTGAATTTATTCCAGCCATTTATTAAGTTTATAAAGGTTTTTGAACAAGAATAATGGATCTTATATTATGTACCATAAGAAATCAGTTTTCTTAATGTTATAAATAAAGGATATGATTGGATTTGTTCTAACATTAAGAAATCATTTCAACCGTAGGTTTTGGTTTTGATCTAATAAATAGTAGCTTGGAAATCTCAGAAATAAAAAAGGAGAAAGAAAAGTAATTTCAAACACAAAACCACTGATTGCATCGATCTCCAGGAATTGCTGAATAATACACTGGGAATAGAAAGGTATCCAAATTGTACATGTTACACATATAAAGTAGAACAGCCCATTAAAAACTTTCCCTTCTTGAGTATTGCGGCCACCATACTTATTGAACTGTGCTCACTCAACAAGGACATGATTCTTTGTAGTACTCTCCCATCATCACCGTCTCTTCTAATTAAAACCCCACTTCCAGTTTCTGCACTGTCAACCAAACTGCCATTCCTTAAAGGGAAACACTTTCATTAGCTTTACGATGGAGTTATGTGATGAGTAAAGGGTTTCACAGGATCAAGCAGAAGAAGAATACATATATGATATATGTATATGAAGTTGTGTCAATAATGATCAATTAAGTCATCATCAAAATGCATTAAATGCATCCCCATACTGCTATTAGCTCACCGGTTCACCCATAAAAATCTCGATCGAGTACATTAAGTTAACTACATGAATAAACATAGAGACTGATAATAAGGTGGTGAGGTGAGAATTCATGGCTCCTGCTTGTGGAAGAAGGAGGGAACTACATCTTGCAACAAGCCATGATCAGGAACATGGAGGTGCTGCTGTTGCTGCAGAGCACTGAGGTTTTGGTAGAGTATGGAACTAGGGTCACCTTGGCCATTTGGTGGAAGCAAACGAGACAAGAGCTCTTGTTGGAAGGTTGATCCCATTGATGTTGACGCTAGAAGTGAAGGTGACAGCATTCCGGCGGCAGTGCCTCGAAGCGTTGCTGGACAGTGATGGTTGTGTTGCCCTTCATATGTTGTGATTACAGTTGTTGGGTCTTGGAATGATCTTTCAACACGTTTTTTGACAATGCATTTTTGACTGGTGCATCTGTAATAACTTCTGTAGTTGATCGAAAAGTAATCAGGAAAAATAGAGTTAAAATGGTAAAAGTTTCAAATTCTTATACATTTTGCATGATATTAGCGCAGTCTTTTCTGTACAAATTCAATGTGAACCATACATTAATGATTTAAAGACTGAAAACAAAGTATTAAGCATAAGATGAATGCAATTAGGGTTCCAAAAGAAAGCGTAAATGCTGGTCTAATTAACTAGAACAAGAAGAGTTCAAAAACAACAATAACAAAGAGAGAAAAGAAACCAGAACTAGCTAGGAGTGCCCTTGTAGCGCATGCAATGGAAGTTTGCACCATTATTAGATTTGAAACACCACCCTCATAAGAATAAGGCTAACGCTTTTTCCTTTCACTCTTTTTCTTGTTTGTTCGTAAATTGAGATGATAAGTGCATCTCTTCGTCAAAGTTTGGAGCTAAATCTGATAGAAAACTACCTAGAAATCTATGACACACATGACAAAGAAGTCTAGATCAAAAGTCTGACAGTTATGGAGACGAGGAAAATAAGATTTGGCTATAGTATTCTTTGTGCTGTGTTGTGTGCACCATCAATATGACAATGGAGTAAACTCAAACCTTGGATAAGGGCTGTTCTTCACTGCCTTTTGTCCATACTTCCTCCATCTGTATCCGTCCTCAAGGTGATCAATCTCACTTTTGGTCAAGAAAGCAAATCGTGGCTCCCTTTGCTTTTTCTCCTTTTTTGTCTTGTTGGTCATGCTAAATTGAAGGAGAAAGTCAAAGTGAAAAAGTACGACTAGATCTTATATAGTCACAGTCGCATTAATATGTGAACCAAATTTCTTCTTAAATAGATGGAAGAATAAGCACTATATACTTAGGGTTTGCAGACTATTATTTAATTACTAGTTTAATGAGCAAACTTCAAACATAAACATCCTATCAATTCTAGGTTTATATAAGACTGATTTAAAGATAAATCATCAGTTTGTCTTTTTGCAACAAAGAGGGCTTGCGAGTGTTGGTTTTTTCATCAACAAAATTTGGAAGAATAAGCAAGGAAATTTCCAAGTAGTAAAATTCAAACCGGTTCTTGATCAAAAAACTTTGGCAGTCTGCATAAGAAATTAATCAATACAATGGCATGAAATCTCTATCCATCTTCAGAGGAAAGCATTAACAGGAGATGTTTGTGTTCTTTTACCTTTTTACACACACACACACTTATATATACAGAAACTATGGTAATTAAAGGGAATCAAAGAACCTACACTTTCTTTGACTTTTCATCCGCATCTTCACACTGATCTTTCTGCTGCTTATCTTTCTTCCCGATCTTCGCGGCACCTTCTTCGTTTGGCGTATCATTAGAGGAAGAAGATACGGAGGAGTTTGGAGTGGATGGATTGTTACTATTTTCATTAGCCATCCCAGCTCCAGCTTCTCCAGAACCAACAAGATCGGCACTTTTGCTTGTAGGGTAGTCTTCTATGGGACTAATAACCTCGGAAGAGGAGCAAGACATGTCAAAGGCTCTTGACAAGGAAGTATAATCCATGGAACCATGTAAGCAGTCAGTGAAGGTCAAAAAGGAAGGATCAAAACCTTGCAAGCTGTGAGTTGGGATTGGGTGATTGTTGTAAAAAGGAGAATTGTCACTGAAGAAAGGGAAGAGTGAACTCCTGGTGGTTGTTCCATGTTGCTGGTTGTTGAGAAAAGGATCATATTGGTAATTTGTAGGATCCTCCTTTTCATTTGACATAGAAGAGGTAGGTTGTCGAAGAAGAAAAAAGATAGAGAAGGAAGGGGGATGAAACCAGAGGAGAGTAAAAGGTAAGGCAAAAGGAGTGCAAAAAGAGTTATTGGGAGGAGGGGAAGTTTTAGTTAAGGTGTTCACTAAATTTGGTCTTATAAGAGAGGGGGGAAAAAAAAGAACAAGCTTTATCTCGAGAGACAAAGGTATTAATTCTTTTGGGTGGTAGCTAGGTTTGGCTAATCTCCACTCTCATCCCAATAGGTTAATAAATCAAACAGAGCTCAACCCCACTCATATATGTATGTATATATGTATCAGATGAAAAGAAAACATAGTTGATGGTCAAGTTGATTAACTATTATATTAATTATCCTTGTCTTGCACTGAGCAACATTGATTGAGTCCTTACCAGGGTGCATCATTGGAATTATAGCATTCTTTCATTCAACAACTTTTCTACTTAATTACCAAAACCAAACTTCCTACGGCCTAATTCATCAGGAACAAATATGTACAGTACTTGTTCAATTATATATGTTCTTTAACAAAACCAATGCTTCTTCTTCTTCTTTTATGCACAATGTTTATGTTATAATTAAGGCTGTGAAATTATAATATTAGAGTGAGAAGAAGGTAAATGGAATTGGAATTTGAAAGTATGACAGAGTTGCAAGTCAGGGTCAAGCGAGAGTATAAATGGTCAATACCTTGAGCTATACGGTTTCTAAATATGGGGTATGATTAGTCTTACACGTGTTATGGGATTGGGCACCGTCGTTTGACCGAAGTTGGCACGTGGGAGACATTTCCCCTTTGTTCTCTCTCTCTCTCTCTAACCTCTATGTACATTATCTATGTGTTTTTATTTGTATATGTGACTGATTTGTGTATCATCATCATAAGCATGATGATAATCATATGCCTTGCTGATTCGATCCTTACGTCATCATCCTTTTCTCCGTTACCTTCCGAATTTTGTGGCTTACTTCGTGTTCCAAACTCATTTCTTTTTCTGGTCAAACTGCCCTTCTCTTGAAAGGACTGTCACTTTGTCCTTTCCATCCTCTCCCAATTACAAAGTGTTCAATATTTTAGATTTTTTATTTCAAAATCTATTTTTAATTTTTAATTAAATAGTTAAAATTTTAAAAATTAAAATAATTTAATTTAATTTTTTTACTAACATTTTATTGATATAATTAATAAAACGTAAAAAAGGTATGTGATTAATTTTTTAATCTTTCTTAACAAGATTTTTAAGTCTCCTTCAACAAATACATTAATTGTATATTTGAAGTATGATTACTAATTTAATATTAAAAAATTATACAACAAAAAGATTTCACATTACTCCTCTAAGTATTAGTCTTCACGGTGACATTCATAAAATATTAATGAAAACACTATTTTGATTTTAGTAGTCGAATTTTAAAAAATTGATTAAAAATTGACACATTTTAATTCTTTTCTCAAATAAAATTTTAAAATATACAATTGATTACTTATAATTAGATAAGAATATACTTTGTAAGTATTTGAAAAATAAAACTTATGTACAAATCAAACTAAAATTAAAATTAGAAATCAAATTAATATGAAAATTTTTTAATATAAAATATATTTAAAATGTAGAAACGTAAAATATATAAAAATTTTACTATATTTAAAACGGTGAAGATCACTTCAGATAGAATGATTTTGTATGAATAAACAGTTTGCAAGGCCGAATTGAACCTAAAAGCCTACTATTTGCATTTATTGGAAGGAAGTATGGTTTCTGAATTCAACGAACCCCTTTATGGTATTCAAAGTAAATTTCAATTACTTGGAAGGAAAATAGGAGCTTTTCCAGCGGAGTAATTGTAGAAGTAATTGTCTTTGTGGTTCCATTGGAATTAATACTTCTATCAAATAATTACCTCTTAAATTTATACCTCATAAAGTAATTACATAGACAATTTTTCTACCATGTAAATATCCCAAAAAGAAAAAGAAAAAACTTTCTTCGGTCTTTTTTCTTGATCTAGTTGAAACGATGAGTTTGTTTTAATTAAGAATGACAACGAGATAACTTATAGGCTTAGATAATTAATATGTTTTAATAAGTTGACTCGTAGATTAAGTTATGACTCAGATCGATTCAAAGTTCAGAGAGTTAGGTCTCGAGTAGGTCTGAGTTCTTTCCTGAACTCAATTAAAAAATAATGTTATTTTATATTTTTAATTTAAAAAAAATATTTTAAAAAATTGACAGGATCGACCCATGAGTTCACCCATTGTCATATCTAATTTTACGGTATAAGATCTTTCTTAATTAATTTTCGTAATTAACCCAGCACGGTCTTACATTTTCTTAATTGTTTTCAATTTTCAGGTCTACACTAGGTAAGCTATACTCATTAAAATATAAAAGCTTAGAAATTAATTAACTGTACTCTCTTCTTCATTAACATTCTCTTTGTTTTGTTTGTATTAAGGTTGTTGCTAATGAATAATAGCATTTTTAAATTTAATTTCACAAAACTGACTGAGATCTAATTAATTATAAATTCAAGATTGGAAGGGAAAAATTTAAAAATTCTAGTCTGCTAGCTGACAGCTTTTGCCTGTTTTTAACTTTTATACAATTTTTAGCTAATAAATCGGAGGGGATACTGAAGAAAGGTGTACATTCCTCTGCCGACATTCAAAAGTAGACAATTTTTCGTCCATTAAATTGCGGAGAAAAGCATGACCGAACATTCATCCCTTCATTTTATATTTACATGAATGGATGCTAACAGAGTAAGACGGGAATAGAGTAACGAGAACATGTGATTTGTTCCTATGCTGAGTTCCTTCAACATCTATCTATACGTTATGAAATAAGATATGAACAAAGTAACAAGAACCGATGATCTTTCAGACGTTAAATTCCATTATCATATATATATATATATATATATATGTTATCTTATTTACTTTTTGTGATTTATTGTTTTTAGTTTTCAGGAGAATGCCCTTTTCAAGAACTACGCTTCCATGTATGTAATACTGAGATCGGTGCATCAGTTTTCTCTTTGGTTTTCACTTGTGCTCAAGAATCTCGGACAGCCATAAAATTATTTAAGAATTTATAATAATGTACAAATCTCTTCCCCTTAAGTTAGTTTTTGGGTATAAGTTAGGTATTTTTAATATGGTGTTAGAAATCAAGTCGGTTTATACCGATGATTTGGGATGATGCCGATTATATCCTTTCTTTAATATATCCATCAAATATTCATCTGCTTTTGAATTTGAAGAGGTGTATCGAAATGTCACATCGCATACTATAAAATATTCAAGAATTTATAATAATGTGCAAACTTCCTCCTTTTAAGCTAATTTTTGGAGATGAGTTAAGCATTTTTAACATGTAAACCGAACTGCATTAGTGAGGTCGAATTTGTGCATACTTAAGAGAGAGTAATTAAACAGGAGTCTTATCTAGAAAGAATATATTTGCGTTGCGATCTTAATTAATTTCTTGATCTTATACATTTTTTAAGCCTGCAGTCATAGAGTTGTCGACTTAAGACGTAATGGAACATGTCTCTATTTGGTCTAGGCCGCAAAATAAGAAAGAAACCTATCTGAACAATGATGAACTGGTAGATTTAGCCTACCCTATATACCCTATTATAATAGTATGAAATAAAGTCAATATACTGCGTAGGGCGAGTTGAAGTATCATTGAATGAGAACAATTTCTAATGATTAATAAATAAACATTTTAATTTAATATGTATAAATTAGTTTTGCCAATCTGACAAGGGCTAAGAGTATATATTCAATGTTTGATAGTGGTTATAATTTCCTAATCACAGTTTAAAATTTGAATATTATACAATATTATTTTGAATTCTAAAATATAAAAATTATCTGAAAATTATAAAATTATATTATGTCCATTTTATGAGATAATATATTTAGAAGTAGATTTTATGATTTTTACTATATTGTTTTATTATGTCTATATTGAGATGTACAAACTTTAATATATTATTTAATGTAAAAATATATAAAAACCTATTTGATTAAATAGTTTGTACTTTTATTTACTCTACGATTTTGTAATTTTATGAATATAGTCAAAATTTTACAGGAAAATATAGACTTATGAAGCAAAACTTTGCGTTGAAAGAATTAAGGTACAGTTGTTTCAAATTCAACTTACCAATTCTGCAACTGAGACAAACATTCTGTGTGTAAAAGAAGCATACATCTCCAATGATAAATTAAATGATATTTATCAATAGGACTGGTGAGGGTATTTACCCATGTCGGTCTTATTCAAATTGGTTTTTCAAGGCTTTGATACCACATAAATTCGTGTAAAACTTGAGAGAATTACACGAATTTATTGGACCACGTTTTCTCTTTTTATGCCACATTTGCAACTAGCTGGTAATAGCAATGTAATACGAGAACAATGATAATAATTGGAGTGAAGATGGCTTTTCTTGTATGACAACTGCAAATGACAGATGAGATGTGGTGAGTCGTCATGTCCACTCCAATCTTGATCGATAGAGAAGAAGAGATACTGATTTTTTTTTTTTTTTTGCATACAAATGTAATAAAAAGATGAAGAGATACTGATTCAGGAGTCAGGACCATCCATCGAAGAGCTTGAGATTGTTGACTTTTGCTAGAGGTTTTATGCATTTAATGAAAAAACAAATAGGACGTATGATTTTTAGTCAAAGGAGGGCAGGTTTTTTGTTAGGTTTATGTAGTACCCATGAATCTTGCGGGCTTGGACATGGACAAAGACACATTATGTATTGTGTATTGCCAATAAGAAATTAACAATTTACAGAACCTTTTAAAACAATTTTGTGTACAAACTGAAAATGCTGGTATGTGAATGATAAGTTGCTTGTGAGTAAGTTTTCACTGGCATAGTAATTATGTACGCATATATACAAAGGCTTGCATTTTCAATAAACTTGTTCATTTGGGATAGGCATAACCGCACA
Organism: Erythroxylum novogranatense; assembly: GCA_029891385.1. NCBI lineage: Eukaryota > Viridiplantae > Streptophyta > Magnoliopsida > Malpighiales > Erythroxylaceae > Erythroxylum > Erythroxylum novogranatense. Next base: position 39,440,388 of record CM057229.1, on the reverse strand, counting down.
AATAATAGACTAATATTTGTCTAAGTCTAGTATTATAGTAATTTTAGTTTTTAATGTATTTTCTACATCACAAAATCCCATCTTATCGGTTCACATCAGGCAAATTAATTGCATGCAACTTGATTATTCATTAGTAAAGCATGTTCTTTTTATTATATAATTTTATTAACTGGTAACCTATACAAAATTGATTAAGTTAATTATGCAGTCAGTAATAAAATATATTAAATAAAATTTCTGCCTCATTATTTTGTAGATCATAGAAATAAAATGAACAAAATTTGAATTAGTTTTACATTATGAGTAATGTTTAAATTATATGTCAAAAAATATAAATGGTTATAATTACCACATGTCTTATATGTTTTAAAGTTTACATCAAAAGTAGAACCAAAACTATTAGATAGAGCGAATGAACACTGACAGAACTAAAATAAAAGATTCCATTAAGACAAAGTGTCAAATATCTCTTTAAGATATTTAAGAGTTTTTTGTATTCTCCTCTCCCCTCCCCAGCTCCCTCTCAGCTTAATTGCTCATATGTCCTTGTTAACTCATTCTCTTTTACTCCTTTACTATCTCTGTCAACTTTATTTCTACATCTTCCTTCCAGAGTTAGTAATTCCTCTCTAACCAGCTTACTCCTTTAGCTATTGGAATCATCCATCTTACTTCTTTGTTAGAGTTTCGTTCAGATAAAACTTCTTCCTCTATTATAGTTGTTAGCAAACCTCTCCCACCCTCTCCATGTGCTTCTTATTCCCCTACCAAAGACTGAAATTAAGTGGTTGGTGACAGAGAGCCTTCTATCAAGCTTAAGCTAATTCCTTTAGTAAAGAACTCTCCCTCTTTAATCATTTCTCCCCCTTTATAGGTTCTTTAGGCAGGTGTAGTGAAGTGTAATACAACAATTATGGGTTTCTTTTGTGATAAATTTCGTTGATTTCCTTCAATAAAATCTTGGGTTGAAGCCATAGAATAAACTTGATCTGGAGCAAGTTAGTCACTAAGGAGGATTAATTCCTCTTCAAATTTTGGAAATGAAACGGAATGACATAGGTAATGGATTCAAGTTCATGGCATTGGAGGGGGAAGACAATGTTTCTTATGAAATGGAATCTTGTAATCTAGTTGGACAAAGTCTCTCTAAAGAATATCCCTCTATGGCACTACAAGAAAAATAAACTTTAACGACGGAATTTATACATATTCCGTCGGTAAACTTATTTAGCGACGGAATTTATTCACGAAAAAAGACGTCGAAAATATGGCCGTTGCTAAATTTAACGACGGACATTTTCCGTTGGTAAATTTACCGACGGAATTACCCACGGTAAAAATATCTGTCGGTAAATTTACCGACAGTCTTTTTATCCAATCGGTAAATTTTTCTGTCAGAAAATTAGCAACGGAATTATAATTCCATCGGTAATTAGAAATGGAAAAAATTCCGTTGGTAAAATCCGATATATTTACCAACGGAAATTTTTTTCCGTCGGTAAATTTGCTGAAAATTATTTTTTAAAATTTATCTGCAAACTGTTTAATTTCTCTAGTAGCCACCATAGAGAGAACTTCATTATTTCAAGTAAAAGAATTAAACTATTAAACTTCAGACTAAAACAGAACTGAAAATATAGAACTGAAATTATTTTTTCAAATAACAAACATTTCATCAAACACCTTAGATGCATCAGAAATTTATGAACACATCACAATCAAAATCACGTCTTGTCCCTTCTATCATTAACATTTATACCTTAAAGTTGTTTTCCAATAATAAAATACACAAATAAACGAAAGTAATAAATACCCAAATTAACTTTCATCTAATATATGAAAAAACACAAGACAGTAGTTGCAAAAATACCTCTACCGAAGGACACGATGACAATAGCCGGAGAAGACAACATCGTCGAGCAGAAAAGGAGTCCACAACAGAGAAATGTGCTCTAAGAAAACCGAAGAGAAGATGTAGGAAGAAGGAAGAAGAAGAAGAAAGGAAAAAGAAGATAGAAGTGAGAGGGAGATGTCGGGTGAGTTTATATTTAAAAAAAATTTACCGACGAAATTATCGACGGAAATTTCCGTTGGTAAATTAAAAAAAAATTTATACCGCCAATAATTCCCTCCTTTTTACTGACGGAAAGAAAATTTCTGTCGCTAAATTAATTTACCAACAGAATTTACCTACGGAATTCAAAATTTTTGATACCGCTAAAAATTCCCTTCATTTTTAGCGACGGAACGTATACCGTCACTAAATTCCGTCGCTAATTTTGCCGCTACGAATTCCCTCCAAATTTAGCGACAAATATCAGTACCGTCGCTAAATTACTCAATTTTAGCGACGAAAATATGCTTTCCGTCGCTAATTTCTAACGGTATATGTTCCGTCGGTAATTAATTACCGACAGATATATTTTTTGTCGCTAATTTCCGTCGCTAATTTTGCTGCGATAAATTCTCTCCAAATTTAGAGACGAATATTAGTTCCGTCGATAAATCACTCAATTTTAGTCGCTAATTGCCTACGAAAATGTTTCTGTTGCTAAATTTCCGTCGCTAATTTGCATTTTTCTTGTAGTGTGGGTATTCTTCCATAATATTACCCTAGGGTAGTAGTTTAAATTGGGATTGCGGTATTTTGTGAGTATCGTAAGGAAGCCTTTAATGCTTAATGAGCAAACTATAATTCTAAAGAAGGTGGGATTTGTTAAAGTATGTATTGAAGTTCTTCCATAAGCTAAACTATTGAATACACTTAAAATTCTTAGGTATGGTGAGGAAGGTGAGTTAATCTCTACTAAAATATCTATTTCTTACTCTTGGAGACCTATCTAGCCCACTTAAACTAAGGTTTGAAGGGAAAAAAACTTATCCCTTTATTAAATACCTCTTTTTAGCAACAATTCTCTAAGTTCAATGACACCTTAAGTTTTTGATAAGATTAATATCCTTACTAATCATGATATCCCTTCCTCTTCATACTTACCAGTGGCTTCTATTAATAGCTCCCCCTCTTTTACTAATCTCAAACCTTCAAATTAAATAGTCACGTAGCTCCCACTCTTGTAAGCTCTTACGCCCTCTATAAGAATTGGTTATAGATCAATCAACGGATAACTTGCCCCCAATTTTTCTTATCAAGTTAGGAGATCACAAACTAAACCCTCAAACATCTTTAAAACCTGATGTGTAAGGGATCTAGAAAGTGATAAGAGAGATTCTTCTTCTCCTCAAGCTACTTGAAGAATATCAAGTAGGAAGCAAAAAGAAAGAGATTGTTAGCCTCACCTAACCCATGATCGTTATCTAGAATATAAGGGTTTGAATTGGCCTAAGAAACAACAAACCATGTAAAATAATCTTACAAAGAAAATATTCTACTAATTGGTCTATTAGAAAATAAAATTAAAGAACCAACTCTTTTTAAAGATATATGGGTTTCTAGAAATAAATGGCAAGCTCTCTCTAATCATGCCTCTCACTATTAGGAGAGAATTATTGTAGCCTTTAACATTAAAGCTCATTAAGTTCTATCCATTTAGTAATTTGATCAATTTTTGTAGTTGTAATTTTAATTTTGGTTACATTAGGAAGTGATCCATATAACCTCTGTCTATGCCGCTAATTTTACATTTCAAAGAAAACATCTTATGGAAAGATCTTAAGGAGCTAGCCAAAAGCATCAATGGCCTTTAGATTATATTAAGAGATTTCAACTGTAATTTTTTTTCTCTCAGGAAGTTGAACACTTGGGAATAAATTGTAGGAATGTTGATAAGGAATTTAAAAATTGTTTGGACAATATTGATCTTGTGGATGGCTCTTTCCTAATTAGGAAAAAAGTTTGATATGGAAATTGTTAACTTAAATTGGATAACAACATTTCCTAGTAGTACAAGTTTTTTCTTTACCTCGTGGATTTCTAATCACTCTTCTCTTGAGATTAATCTTAACTCTCATATGAGAAAGCTTCAAATCCCCCTTTGATTCTTTAACTTTCTAACCAAACTTGATGGTTGTGAGAATATAATAGCTAGAAGACTAGATCCCTTAATAGTGGGATATGAAGGCCATAAGCTCTTTGGAAATTTGGATCTAAAGAAACTTCACAGATATCATTTCATATATAATTTTCTTAAACCAATTGATGTGGTTAGGAATGAGCTTCAAGTAATACAAGAGAAACTATATGCAAAACCTCTAAATGTGACCTTGAAACTGCAAGAGAAACTAAAGCTACATTCCTACCTTTCCTCTCTTAAAGCCTATAATTCCTTGCGAAAGTAAAAGGCTAGGATCTATTGGCTATAAGAACGAGGAATCCAATGAAACATTTTTCTTTAGTTCTATCCAATCTGAAAAGAATATTAATAAAATATTTGGCATTATGAACCTTAAAGGCAACCCCTACTTTGATCAAGATAACATAAAGGTCTTTGGCTCTCAATTACTTCAAATATATCCTTGTTACTGAAGTTGTTTCCTTAAGCTCTCTTAATTTATTATCCAAATATATGAATCCTTACCTTAAGCGAATCCAAACCAATTCTCTTATCGCCCCAATTACTAATCTTGAGATCAAAAACAAATTTTCAGTTTCAATCCAGATAAAGCTTTAGGACCTGATGGATTTAATGCATATTTCTTCCAAAGGTCCTGGAACTTACTAGGAAATTATATTTGCAATGCTATCAACGAGTTCTTTTCAAATGTTATTCTGCTTAAAGAACTAAACAAAACCTTTATAGAACTTGTTCCCAAAATTTCTAACATATAATCTTTTTAAGACTAGAGGCCCATTTTTTATTGTAATATTCTTTATAAAATCAATTTAAATATCCTAGCGTTGAGAATTAAACCTATTATAAATGACTTAATCAATATGAATGATGACCCTATACCTATGTTCAAAAGGGTTAAAAGCATCAGACAAATGAATCCCTTACCACCCTACATCTTTGCACTAGTTATTGAGGTACTCATTAAACTGATATCTTGGCATGTTTCTTAATGTAAGCCATTCAATTTTCACTTTAAATGCAAAAACTTGAAGCTCTTTAACTTATAATTTGCAATTGCTAATGGATTGTTTTCAATAGTTCTCTAATGTTGCTAGCCTTTTTATTAATAAGAGGAATGTTCAAATCTTCATCTCGCAAGCCTCTAACTCCCTAGAACATGAATTGGTACATTTATCTAGTCTTCAATTAGGTAAAGCACCTTTTACATGTCTAGGATTACCAAATATCTTGCAAGCTTATTTATAATGATTGAAAACTACCATATGATATGTTCTATAAAGAACAAGCAATTGGAAATGCAAGGTACAAATATATGAAAAAATTCTAATTAATCTTATATGTTCTTGGTAGCTTGCATATACACTAGAGCGCTTATGTAGCCTTGGTTATTAAAATCATCAAAAATATTGAAAGAACCCTTAGAAACTTTTTATGGAGTGGATCAAGGGATTCCTAAAATCAAATGGAAAGGACATTTGTCTACTTAGATGTCCTAGTGGACTTGGGATTAAGTTTATTCGAATCATAAACAAAACACTTATGGCTAAGAGAATCTTGCACATGAAGGGTACTAGCTTCTGATACATAAAGGAAAATTTTAACACTTCCACGACTACTAAATTTCTCTTAAAGCTCAGGGAATTTATGGCTAAGGAAATAAAGCATGCGATAGGAAGTGGGGAATAAACTAGCTTTTAGTTTGACAATTTGATATAAATTTGCCCTTTATACCTTTAGCTCTTCTTTGCCTCCATTCAATTGGTAATCCCAATCGATGCTAAAATAAATATGGTAATAAGGAAGACACAAAAGAGGCCACCATTTATTGCTTAATTCCCTAGCTATTGTCCTAACCCTTTCAAATTAAGAACTTCTCAAACTCCTCTTGTGATTTTCTTTTTAATCCATTAACTTAAGAAGTTCCATGGGCTGAATTTATTTTGGTTTAAGGATCATGTGCCTAAGTTCTCTTTAATGTTATGGATGGCTATTAGAAATAACCTTATGACCTTAGAAAAAATTATTTAAATTAACTTCTCTCATTGTATTCTATACTTAGAAGCTCCTAAGACTATACCATATATTTTTCTCCTGTCTATACTCTCATCTTAATTGGAAGTGCATATTAGAATGGTGTTGCCTACATTATCATCCATGTTCTTAGGAGAAAATTATCCAATGGGCCTTGAGAGTTAAATAAAGTAATTCTACTAACTTTAGGATCTTCAAGCTATGTTTCAACTATGGCTTTTTATAAGATTTGGAGAGAAAATATTGGTATAAGATTCCTAAATTCTAAGCAGGAACCTTAAATATTAAACAAAATAATGTATGCTAGACTGAGGAAATTATTGGTTGCTAAAAGCCTTCACGATTACTGTAGTAAAGTGTGTAAAGAAAGATGGACTGCTATAGAGTTTGAGGAACTAATTAGATTGGAAAACAATGAGTTTAATCTTAAGCTGCTTCTTTAGATGTTATGGAGACCAAAGGAAACCTTTTTTTTAAGGAATTTATTAAATATTTGGTTAATCATAGTTGCACCTTATACAAAAGTGTATGAGTATTTAAAAACATTAAATAGAGGAGCTATCCCCCAGAAATGGAACTAGAAGAAGAAGTTTCAAGGTTAAACCAATAGGAAGCTTAATTTCCTTCTTTGTGATTCATGTATTACAATCATCCTCAAGTGGAATTCTAGTCTTTATAGCTAGTAAACTTCTGAATTAAATACTAGAGTTGTTCACCTAATGTTGTAAACTATCCACAGACACTAGTTACACCAAGTACTTCATCTTCATCCACAAGTTCCATCTGAAACATAAAAGTATAGGTAAGATCATAACCAACAATGGAACATATAAAGGATAATGTAAGATAAATATAATCAAAATAAGAGGGAAGTAACGAATCACCTCTAGTACACCTATATAGCAGGTGTCATTTACATGATCAAGATGCACAGGCTACAACGATGAGTTATGTCTCTCAAACATATGAGTTCCTGATTGAATGCATTTACGAGTATTACTTGGTGATGGTTTAATGATGTAATAGTCAAGTTAGTAAGGATTATTGTTGTTAGAGACTTTATTTCTAAAAGTCTAAGCTTGTATTATATGTTTTGGCCATAGGCCGTAGAGGTATTCTCCAAAACAAACTTTATAGCGCTTTGTCCCTTAGTCTGTAATAGTCTAATCTTGACCTTTTTATAAAAAATAAAATATTGAACTAACCTATTAATTAAAAAAGAAATTAATATGCCATTAGAACATTAAAGTTTGGACTAAATCAGAAGTTGAATAAAGCATTTACAGAAGTCTTGATACAAAATTGAACTTTGGACAAAAGTAGGAAAATCTAATTAGATCCTCTAACTTGTTGTCATTTTTTCACTTAAATTTTGTTCAGGTCTTTTTAATATTAAAATCTTTCTAATTTAGTCTATCACCCTTTGGAAAAATGGTTGAATATTTTTATTGAGTGACTTTAAAGATTCTCTTGTTTCTTTTCCCTTATATAAGATATATAGAGCAGTTAAAACCTATTTAAAAGTTTGAGAAAATTATCCCTTTTTAGGCCAAACCGCATGGACATTTTACAAGTTCTTCCCAATTATATTTTTCATATAGTATATTGTAAAAGACTTGGGCTTTTGTCTATAAACTAGAATAATAATGGCAATTAAAAAAGATAAATAACTTATAGTTTCATCTTTATGGTTACAAAGAGAGCAATAAGAGTTAATAAACACTCCAAATATTATCTTATACTTGGTTGTTAGTATTCCTTTCATAACAAGTTAAAGGATGTATGCACTTTAGGTGAAATTTTTGAGCCCCCAAAATATTACATGCCTTAACACCTTGAGACAAGATCCTATAAGAATTTTCATTCATTATCTATTGATGAATTAATGCTAATGATGGTGAAGTCACTTGAACGAGACTTTTTTCTTTAAATTAGGATTGTAATTTGATATATTATTGATTATTAAGGAGAAATCTCCAAAGAGATGTTTTTGCTACTACCACATGTTTCGTTCAATCATAACCTCTTCTTTGGAGCTTTAAAAATTATACCTTTCAAAGAGTTACATTGTAGTAGCTTATATAAAGGCCTAACTTGATTCTAATTTTCAAACTAAAGGAAGTATTTTTTATCATTACCAATTTTAAATTAAAAGAAATTCTATACCTAGTTCTTCACATTTAATATTTGCTTAAGAGTTCAAGATATGTTGGCTTTAGATTTGATTTGCCAAAATTTTCTCCCCTTAGAAAAGTGTGAGTGCATCCAATACCTATAGGGACTCCTTGTTTATATAGAGCTTCCATATCTTCTTAACCAATAGCATGATATCCGTGGTTCTTATAGCTTTGATTTCCATTTTACATTGGTTATTTGGCAAGTAAACATCTACCTTTTTCACCTTTATCCTTATTACTATATTTCCTTTTTCAATTTATAAAAAGTTTTAATAACCTCTCTATTGTTTTCTTGATGTTACTAGGTAAAGACAATATTAAGATATAATATGTATGAAGATTAAGAAAATTATGCAAGACTATAGTTACTAATTAAATCTTTCCCCCAAAACAACTTGTCATTCTAATAGCCAATTCACTTATATATATATAGAATCAAGAAGAAGTTGACAATCTCTAGATGTTAATCTTATGAATGTGGTAAAAACACCTTAGCACTTAAATGGAAGTTGACCACTTTGAATCTCTAGTTAAAACATAAAAGCTACTTTTATGTATATTAATGGTGAAGCTTGATAGCTTATTGAATTCTTTCAAGGAATTTAAAAAATTTGAATTGACACCTTATGAGCTCCATAGAAAAGGGGTAAAAAAAGGATTAATAATTTGTAGTTTATCATATTTATAGTTAAATTTGAAAGCTCTCTCTCTCCCAACTTTCTATGGTATCATTCGGATTAGAGCCCCTGTATAAAAGATAAAAAGATAAGGTGATAATAGATCTTTTTGTCTCAAACCCTTAGCTATCTTGAATAGGCTTATAGGTTCTCCATTGATAAGAATGTTGTAGGAGATTTTTGAGATACATTGGTACGCTAAATTAGGGTGTTAAGACAGAAATCCAAAAGCTCTTGGGAGTAGAAAGAGAAAGTTTTAGCTTAGGGAAATAAATTCTTTATGAAATTCTACTTTCAAAGTACAACTTTTGATTCCTTTACTTTTATGGTAATTTCTAAATATTTCTCAAGTAATTAGGACATTATCACCTACGAAACAAATTAGTTAGTAAAACCTTGATCCTAAACTTAAGTAGCTTAGAGATTACTTTGTAGATAATATTACAATAGATGATTATTCTATAATTAGTTAAAGATTAAGGATTTAAAACCTTCAAAATGAGCAAATATGAGCTTTATTAAGCTCACCGAGTATTTCCTCAAGTGAGAAAAAATCTTGAACTATTTTTGTGAGTGATTGACTTATTAAATCCTAGGTTTTTTTAAGAAATGAGCATTATATCTATTTGGTCTAGGATCCTTATTAGGATTTAGGCTAAATAAAGCTTCCTTGATTTGTTGGCATGTGAAGGGATTATTGAGAAAGTCAGCTTGCTATTAAATAATGACTTGAGTTATATATAAAAATAGGTCATGCAATTAAGATTGTTGTTACTTGTAATGATTCTTTGAAGAATTTGAAAATTATATTTTTTAGTTTTGTATGATTATTATAGAGAATTCCTTCTGCATCCTTTAATGGTGATATTTTGGTAGTGTTTCTCCTAAAAAGAATAGTGTGCAACTACCTTACCTTTATATATCCTTTCTTTATTTATAAGATTCGAGATTTTTATTTAATCAAAGAGTTATGCACATTCAAAGCTTTAATGTTGTTGAATAAGGTTGTCTTACCTTGTATCTTCAAAGCCTAATTCATTAGGTAATGCGCACCAACGGAAGAATTGAAGAGGAATTTCGTCGATTATGCGTAACAAGGAAGAACAGACTGAATTTCAAAATTGACAAACAAAACTAACTAGGATAGTATGAAATCAATCCTACGACACCCCTAAAGACACGCCTTAGGTAACCCCGATGATCGAATTGAATTCAAAGGAAGAACTCAAACACGCCACAATTGGGAAAGCAATTGATAAGTGAAATAAGTTCTTAAGGTAACAAGAACAAGAGAAGATCTGTTTTCTCTCAAGTTTGAAGCCAATGGTGCACACAAAATGATCTGAATGAGTCGCCCCATCCGACCTAAAACAAGGCTATAAATACTAGGTTTAAGTGACTAATGAGTTGGGCTAATAATACAAGAAGCCCAAGTAAATAATAAGTCCAAGAAAGCTAATTAAAATGCCTCTAAGCACGGTGCGATGGGTGTGCCTTCTTGATCACTTAAGTCCACATAAGTTGGGCTTAAGTGAATTAAAACAGCCCATTCAAGCAAGTCCTCAAGCCACATGCATATCGACCCAAAGACTTGAGTTAAGTGGATCCATTTGAGTGTGACCCAAATAACTCTCCTCCTATAGGATTAGCATCTGCATGTCTTCCATAAGTGAGCCCACATGTGCATACAAAGTCTCCTTGATCCTCTTAGCCCGCCTAGTCATTGGCCCAATTGGTATGGAAAGCTCTCTTCCTTGGCCTTGATCACGCAAGCTCCTCTTCAAGTCCAAACCTCCATGCACATTGTCATCCATGCCTTTGCTCACATCGGTCCCTCCTCCTCAAAAGATTCGTCCTCGAATCAATCCATGTCAAACGGAGAAAGGTCAAGAACATTAAAAGTGGCGAAAACATCAGACTCACCGGAAGATCAATCTTGTTGGCATTGTCATTGATCTTCTCCAACACTGAATGGACCATCTCCTCTCGGATCCAATTTAGATTTTCTTTGAGTAGGAAATCGCTCATTTCTCAAATGAACCCAAACCCAATCACCAGTTCAAGGTCACTAATCTACGCCTTGTTGGCTTGCTGGCGTAGACCCGGTCTTTGCTCAATGTCTTTGCCTCGCCTTCTCGTGAAGTTCCCTAACCAACTTAGCCTTGCGTGTTCCATCTGTACTAGACAATTCATGCAAAGGTAAAGGTACCAAATCCAAGGCAGTTAAGGGATTAAAACCATAAACCAACTCGAAAGGCGAAAACCCGTAGTGGAATGCACATCTATTATATGCAAATTCAATAAAGGTAAACATTCCCCAAGTTCTCAAATTTCGACCTACAACAAAGACGCAACAAAGTTCCCAAGGTCCTATTCACAACCTCGGTTTGCCCATCCGTTTGTGGATGACAAGTAGTAGAATATAACAGTTTGGTTCCTAACTTGCCCCACAACACATGCCAAAATGGCTCAAAACTTAGCATCTCGATCGGATACAATTGACCTCGGAATGCCATGCAACCTAACAACATCCCTAAAGAATAAGTCACCACACGTATAAAGATCATCGGTCTTATGGCATGCAATGAAATGCGCCATCTTACTAAACGGTCTACAACCACAAAGATGCTATCAAACCCTCTTTGTTCTAGGTAAACCCAAAATAAAGTCCATAGACAAATCAACCCACGGTTCAAGTGAAGCACGGTAAAGGGTATACAATCCATGAGGTTTGACTGTGGATTTTGCTGTCTCACATGCAATGCACTTGCACACACACGCCAACATCCTTGCGCATACCAAGCCAATAAAATGCTCATGTAAAATATCCAAAGTCTTAGCAACCCCAAAATGACCCATCAAACCACCACTATGGGCCTCATGCACAAACAAAGCACGAACGAACAATTAGGCACACACAATTGGCTACCTCTAAACAAATAGCCATCATGCTCAGTAAAATTTCTGAAATGCAGATGCTCACAAGCAATATACACAAAAGCAAAGTCATTATCGAAGCATACAACTCCTTTAGTTGCTCAAACCCTAAAAGTTGAGAACTAAGGGTAGTAACCAAGGAATACCTCTAGATAACGCATCAAGAACCACGTTTTCCTTCCTTGCTTGCATCGCAGACATATGGAAATGTCTCCGAAACTCCACCCATGTAGCATGTCGTTTGCTTAACTTGCCTTGTCCTTTCAAGTGCTTCAAGGATTCGTGATCCGTCCTAATGACAAACTCACGTGGTGAAGGTAGTGTTGCCACACCTCCAATGCTCTCACCATCGCATATAGCTCCTTGTCATAGGTTGGATAGTTGAGTTGTGCACCACTCAACTTCTCATCAAGTAAGCTCTTGGTTTGTTTTCCTGCAAAAGCACAAGACCTATACCAATACCGTAAGCATCACATTCAACCTCAAATGCCTTATCAAAATTTGGCAAATACAAAATAGGAGCAGAACATAATTTTCTTTCAACAATATGAATGCACGTTCTGTTCCTCTCCCATACAAACCCCTTCTCCTTCTTGACTATCTCGGTCAAAGGAGCAGCAATAGTGGAGAAATCTCTCACAAACCTCCTATAAAAGCTAGCAAGTCCATGAAAGCTCCTCACCTCACTCAGACTCTTAGGTGTTGGCCAATCTGGATGGCCTTCACCTTTTCACTATCTACCGCAACACCACGAGAACCGACTACAAATCCTAAGAAGACAAGTTGATCAATGCAAAAGTACACTTCTTAAGATTGGCATACAGTTTCTCCTTTCTCAATACATCCAACACACTCCTCACATGCATGACATGCTCATCAATAGTAGTCTATAAACCAAAATGTCATCAAAGTAAACAACCACAAATTTACCAAGAAATGCACGCAATACATGATTCATCAACCGCATAAAAGTCTTTGGTGCATTAGTTAAGACAAATGGCATAACCAACCACTCATACAACCCATACTTGGTTTTGAAAGCGATTTTCCATTCATCTCCTAGATTCATTCAATCGATGGTATCCACTCTTCAAATCAATTTTAGTAAATACACATGCACCATGCAACTCATCAAGCATATCATCTAACCTAGGAATAGGGTGGCGATACTTTACGTTGATTTTATTCACAAGACGGCAATCCACGCACATCCTCCGTGTTCCATCCTTCTTTGGCACCAACAAAGACCAAGACGCACGACACGGCTCAAGCTCTCCCTCACATGCCCTTTTCCAACAACTCATCCACTTGCCTTTGAAGTTCCTTCGCTTCCTCGTGGTTACTCCTATAGGTGGCGGTTTGGAATCATGCACCGGGTATGAAATCGATTTGGTGCTCTATGCCCTCAAGGTGGCGTCTATGGGCATCTCCTCCGGAAAGACATCGTGTATTCTGCAAAGAGAACTAAAACACTAGGCAAGGAAGCAAGAGGGTCATGTCACCATCAAACACTCCTTATACCTAAGCAACAACAATGTTCTCTTCGCTCCACTCGCTCTCCTCAAATCTTTCTCTCTCGCAAACAAACTCACCTTCTTCTCTCTCGGCTCACTCTTCCTTTCTCTACTTGAGTTCTTCTCTCCTGCACATCCCACTTTCTTTTCCTCTCCTGTGCAGTCACTCACCTTTGGGTCACTCTCAATTTTCTTTTGGGCCTCTTTTCTCTCATCTTTTCTTTTTAGCTCACTACCCGAACCCTCCTCACATTTACTTGTTTTCAACTGGTCCAGGTACAATTCATGAGGTGATAAGGGTACAAGAGTGAAGTTCCTACCCTTAAACTTAAACGAATACCTATTGGTATATCCATCATGTGCTACCCTTCTATCAAACTGCCAAGGTCTCCCAAGCAACATATGACCAGCCTCCATAGGCACTACATCACACAACACCTCATCCTCATATCTACCTACTGAAAATGACACCAACACCTGCTTTGTCACTTTCACATCAGCACTATCATTAAACCATTGTAGCTTGTAAGGTTCCGGATGTTTCCTATAAGGTAACCCCAGTTTCTCAACCATGGTGACACTAGCTACATTAGTGCAACTACCCCATCAATAATCGATTACAAACCTTTCCACCCACCAAACACCTCGTGTGAAACAAGTTCTCCTCCGATCAAGAGCCGCATCCTCGCCCTAACACTCAAAACACGCCTAACAACAAGCGCTTCCCCGTGATGCCCTCTCCACACAATCATCCTCATCATCAAGACAAACATTATAACAAGGCAACACATCATTATCACAATCACTATCCTCGTAATCAATTACCCCATTATCCCGCATAAGCATAGCCTTTTATTAGGGCATTGTGATGCAATATGTCCATTACCCAAACACCTAAAGCATTTAATACTAGATTGTTTGCTAGATGAAGCATGAGAATTAGGTGTACCTTTTGGTCGAGACCCACATTTGGCCTTTGGGTGTCTCCTCGAGGTCCAGCCCTTTGTCTTTCGACTTCTCCTCTCTCTTGGGTCATTTCGAACCCCATGATGGACTAAATACCGATCCAGTCCTTGTTGCCACTCTACTCTTGAGTTGCCTTTCCACTTTCATGGCCATGTTCACCATGTCCTCAATCTCCACATAGTGCTGCAACTCCACCACATTGGCTATCTCTCGGTTCAAGCCACTTAAAAATCGTGCCATAGTCGCCTCTGCATCCTCCTCTATGTTAGCTCGGATCATGGCTATCTCCATCTCTTTGTGGTAATCCTCCACCGATCTAGACCCTCGAGTGAGTCTGCAATTTTGGTGCATCTCCTATAATAGTAAGAAGGCACAAACCTCTTCCTCATGCAAGCTTTCATGGCTGCCCAAGTAAAGATAGGCCTCTCCATTCCTCCTCCCGAAGTCATCAACTGGTCCCACCAAATCAATGCATAATCGAAAACTCCACTCGCAGCTAGTTTTACCTTCTTGTGCTCGGAGAAATTGTGGCACTCAAAAATCAAGTCCACCTTCCTCTCCCATTCTAGGTAAGCCTCGGCGCTGTTCCTCCTCTTAAAGGTAGGAATTTGCATTTTGATGGATTTGATATCTCCATCTAGCCGGTTTAATGGCTCACTCATTGTGCCCTCCTAGGTCTGTGGTCAAACTCCTCCTCCTCCTCCTCCTCAATTTAAATCGTCCACATGGTCATATTGTGGTGGTGGTCTCCAAATGGTGGTGGAGGTGTTGGCGCCTAGCACCACGTCTCCTCGAGGCTCCTCACGCCTCTCCTTGAGTTCACTATCTCCTCCTCATCTCGGTAAATGCCAAGTTGAACCGCTCAAACTGTTGCTGCATTGCTCTCATGGTAAGAACATTGATTTCTCGGTTTGGTTCGCATTAATACCTCCGTTGCTACCATCGCTACCATTACTACCTCCTTCCCGTGACATTGTGAGGAAATAATATACCGCAAAACAACGTTAGTGCAAAAAAACAAAACCACCTCACAATACTCCTCACGTGTTTCACTCAAAGATGTTCTCTCTCACTCGTGTTTAATGTCACGACAATGACACCTCAAATGCACTCACACTCTTGCCTTTTACCACTCAATTTCTCCGAAATTCAAGTTACAACCCGAACTATAATTCCTCAAACCAAATTCATTTCCCAAATCATGGAATGTGGTTCAATCAATAAAACCGAGATCCTCCAAGCAAGATTGCTGAATGTCAATCAATTCGAGAAACAAAGAAGGAAACACGAAACAATGCTAGGACAGACTTGAAATCAAACAAAATGAAGAATAAGAGACAAATTCAAACAAGCAATACCAAGATCAAAGAAGACAATTTTCGAACAATTGGAATTCAATGAACACAAAATAAGGCTAGAACAATGGAATCAAATGGAAATTTCCAAAATTTTGAAGTTGTTATGTTAAGACTAGTGCCAAACTACTCAATTCAATGAGTGAATCAAAGGAAAGAAGAAAATTTTAAGTAGGCCTTTTTTTTACCTCCTGTTTTTCAAGAACAAGAACCCAGATTTCTCAAGAACAAGAACACACAAGATTCAAAGACAAGAACGATAAGAACCCAGATTTCTCAAGAACAAGAATACGATTTTCAAGAACAAGAACCAGATTTCTCAAGAACAAGAAAACAACAAGATCCAAAGACAAAACGACAAGAACCCGAGAGAGACAAATTAGAATTTACCTCTCGCCATGGCTTTGATACCAAATAATGCGCACTAACGGAAGAATTGAAGAGGAATTTCGCCGATTATGCGAACAAGGAAGAACAGACTGAATTTCAAAATTGACAAACAAAACTAACTAGGATAGTATGAAATCAATCCTCACGACACCCCTAAAGACCGCCTTAGGTAACCCCGATGATCGAATTGAATTCAAAGGAAGAACTCAAACACGCCACAATTGGGAAAGCAATTGATAAGTGAAATAAGTTCTAAGGTAACAAGAACAAGAGAAGATCTGCTTTCTCTCAAGTTTAAAGCCAATGGTCGCACACAAAATGATCTGAATGAGTCGCCCCATCCGACCTAAAACAAGGCTATAAATACTAGGTTTAAGTGACTAATGAGTTGGGCTAATAATACAAGAAGCCCAAGTAAATAATAAGTCCAAGAAAGCTAATTAAAATGCCTCTAAGCCTGGTCTGATGGGTGTGCCTTCACTGATCACTTAAGTCCACATAAGTTGGGCTTAAGTGAATTAAAACAACCCATTCAAGCAAGTCCTCAAGCCACATGCATATCTGACCCAAAGACTTGAGTTAAGTGGATCCATTTGAGCTGTGACCCAAATAACTCTCCTCCTATAGGATTAGCATGCTGCATGTCTTCCATAAGTGAGCCCACATGCGCATACAAAGTCTCCTTGATCCTCTTAGCCCGCGCCCTAGTCATTGGCCCAATTGGTATGGAAAGCTCTCTTCCTTGGCCTTGATCACGCAAGCTCCTCTTCAAGTCCAAACCTCCATGCACATTGTCATCCATGCCTTTGCTCACATCATTAGGTTTAAGAAGAACTCTCGTGAATTCTATTGAGCTTGAATCAAACTTCTTCTTTCACAAGGTTGGTGTTATAAAACTTCTATTTATTGAGGTATTTAAGCTTCTTCTTGATTGTTCATATTCTCTTGGTGAATTTATAAGCTTCATAACTTTGAGTTCTAATTAGAAGTCATTTCTAAATAGTCTCTTTGAATCCGTGGACTTTTATTGTGTAATTATTAAACCTAAATGGATATTTTCTCTTAATATTATAGATGGGAATACTAACTTCTATCAGAGGATGGTCTAAGCATAATGGATTGTTGAACGATTTGAGCATATTGTTGAATACTTAGAGCTAATTCAAAGATTGACATCTAACTCAAATTAATAAGATCCTCGCTAGTTTTTCTTTAGAAATCATGCTTCAATTCACTTATTATTCCAAGTGAACAAGTGAACCTCTATTTTTAAGGTTTGAAATCTTTAGTTGAATCAAGCATCTATTGAGATTCTTTCATCATGATGTGCTTAGTGATTATTGATCATTGTCTATTATTTGTCTAAAAATTATAGATATCTTTGGAGAAATCTAATCTTTATTTTAGTCTGCAAGAGACCAAGCAAACAATATTTAAGCATTTTTCTATTTATTGGGGCAATTTAATCCCCTAGTATTCAAAGCTTTCATTATTATATTCTAGTAGT
Source organism: Erythroxylum novogranatense (assembly GCA_029891385.1). Taxonomy (NCBI): domain Eukaryota; kingdom Viridiplantae; phylum Streptophyta; class Magnoliopsida; order Malpighiales; family Erythroxylaceae; genus Erythroxylum; species Erythroxylum novogranatense. Next base: position 39,422,803 of record CM057229.1, on the reverse strand, counting down.
TTAAGGGTTATTTGTACCTCTTTTCTTGGGCATTCTCCTAGGTTTCTTTCAGCTCAATAACACAGAACCATCATTGCATTATGTTTACTAGGTATAGATTAGGCTTCATTATTGATCAACTAGTGCTTTAAGCCATCATGTTAAAAGACCTCAGTTATAATAAAAGTATTTTTATTATCTATGTTCTTCTTTATATTATGCAACTTATTCACAGTATGAATTGATTCTTTTAAGGTTTGTCCTTACTCCTCTAGCTCAAGGATTTAAGTAGTTATTTCCTTGATTTCCTTAAGATTAAGGTGATTATGGTCTAAACTGATTAGTTCATAACATTCTCTTGAGTTGAACTTTCTATCAATAAGTCTCCATATTTTAGGTTAACGGTCTCTGTTACGAAGTGATTTCTATCTCTAATTCTTATAACTCACTGACTTCATTCAATTTCTTGAAGCTCATAACAATGATGAGCTCTTTATCTAAACCCACTTCTATGCGTATTCTTGTGTAACTTAATCTTTTAAGTTGTTTAGTAGGCTTTTTTAAACAAATACAAATTTCTATTGAACTAGTTGCATAACTTAACTTTAATGTAGACTAACATTCTAAAGGTAGGTTACAAAAATTTGTCCATAATAAAATCTTCTTCATCATCTGTATAGAAAGTATCATCCATGGCTTTCATTTTTAAAACATAATTGATTTTTCTTATATGTGCCAAGGTCTTCCTTCTAAAACTTTTATTAAGTTTGCCTCATTGTTAAACTTGAATATGAACTTGTTATCTTCATTTATATTTATGCTTTTCAAACCCATTTTGCTCTAATTTTTAATTGGCCCGTGTCTTTTTAAACTGAAATGCTAAACATTTATCAACGAAAAAACCTATTAAAGGTATTAAATTTGGTTGCTTCTACTTAAGATCTTTTAAAAGAAGAGTGACAAATGTCTTGTCAAATATTAAGCCATTACCAACTACTTAGCTTTAAGTGAGTCTGACACTTCTAAAAATAAGTAAGAAGTGGAAACTAAACGACAAGAGTCTCTAAGATTGCTAGAGAGGGAGGCTTTAGTTAAAGAGGAAGTTTACCTTGCTAGAATTCTTTTAAAAAAAAGTACTTAGAGATTCATCAAAAGGAGTAAAAAGGCTTGTGAGATTCCTAAAAGACAGAAGTAGAAGGAAAGAATATAAAAAAATTGGATTATCCTAAAAAAAATATATGCTTCTAAAAAGTGTTATTTTCTACTAATAAAGAGGAGAGGAGATGAGTAGAGCCCGTGATTGATTCTTAAAAAGAGAAATAAAAGAAACTACAGGGGGAAAAAAATACTTGTTTAATATAATTAATTATAGAAGGAAACGACTTTGGAGATTGGGAAAAGCACGTATAGATGGACTTAAGAGAGAAAGAAGAGCATTACAAATTATTGAGAGAAAGTGGATGAAGTCTTTTGTCTGTATTTTGTTGCACTTCTGTCCATACGTTTTACATTTACTAAAACTTGGATTATAATAAATGAAAAATATTCCTACGGGACATTTGTGAAAGTGTCTTTGAATTGCTTCTAACCATATGCATACTCTTTAATACGCAATTTTTTTAAGCATGAGAGGGGAAAAAAGAAAAGAACATATATGACTTGCAAACTTAAGAATATTCAAAGCAAGTAATGATCATTATGACTATTTTATATATTACCATATAGTTGTATGTATTGAAGTTTTGAATTTTTAGACATTTATCAAACATGTGACGGTTTTTGTCACTTTCTGAGTATGCATTCATACAAAACAAGAATTTGCTTGCAAATCTGCAGCATTTACATGTGCCAACCTGTCCCAGCCTCTGAGCAGCAAATCATGTGTTTGAATACGCAAAGGTTTAGACATGCAAATGATTAAACATTTGAATGGGCAAAGTTTGATTCTTAGCGTGTTTGAATGTATTTCGTAAGTGGTAATCTGACTGTTCATGTTAGGCAGATGAGTTTTTCCAACATTTGTTTTGTCCTCATCATCAACACATTGTGATTTGCCTAACCTGCTTATATTTATTGTATATGTCTAAGAAATATGTTTCAAAATCTTAATTAAGATCTAATTAATATCATTGTTAATGTAGGGTAATCATTATTGCCAGAACTACCAAGCAAAAGTTACCGTGGCTAGAGCCTTCAATCTCGTACTAATTAGCAGAAATAATTTTGTGTTATTCAAAGGAAAAAAAAAAACAAGGTTTTGGCTTATAACCATTTTTAAAATTACTTTATAATTGAAGATTATTAAATAGCTAGGCTGTTGAAGTATTCAAAATGGTTTAGAAGTATTCCATATTGTGTCGACTTAACTTGCTTGTGTATCAATCACTTCATGGAAAGTGGAAACGGACAATTTAGCCTCACCTATCACGAATTTTAGGTTTGCAATTCTCAAGTGGTGTCCATTTTCTCTAGTCAACATTATGCAAAATTTAGAACCGATCAAATCTACTTCCAGAGAGAGAGAGAGAGAGACAGAAAGAGATAGGGAGGAAAAAACAAAAAAGGAAGGAAAACTGGTGAAGTCGGCTAAAATTTTATCAGAAATAGTTAATATATATACAATCTCAACAGCTACAAACAATAATCGCCTTTTACCTTTCTTGTAAGAACTTTACAGTTTTCAACTGAACCAGTTTAATACACACACATATATAATAGTTTACGTCAATCCATATTTCTGAAGGGTTTGATGAACCTGGACTACTATGCTTGCATATATATATATATGCAGATGACATTGAAACCATTTTGGCTAACCAAGGCTCAATGTAGTTGGATCTAGCCTTATGATCTACTAATTACGCATAGAATTATAACTTAACCTCCCATTGGTATTGTCTATAGATGTTTGAATGACATTCACAGCGAATCATATACATTACACATGCATGTTGCACGGATGTTACAAATTAATTTCTACAACCCAGAATGTTGACTTTGGTCCCTGTTTGTATTATATATATAGCTCAACATTGTCAGTTAACCAGCTAAACTTGCAAAATAGTAAATGGGATTTTATTATTGATGGGTTCTCATGAAGGCTTTGAACCAATCTTGACTGCTCTGCAACAAGTGCTTCAAGCGTTAGACCATGATGGAATCTATTCAACACCAAATCTACTTGGTTCAAAATTCAGATTTCTGTATATATAAATTATGGTTCATTACTATATATATATATATATTCAATCATCTACTCCACCAAATAAATGGAGATATTGTTCTTTGGACAGAAGATGCAAAGCATAGATAATGACATTCCTATAGATTATATTGACCAACTGTAAGTTACGAGACAAGTTGACTATTCTTGCTTTCCTTCTTAAATCCTATGCTCCCAAAGGTCAAATTACCTCAAATAATGTCTCACTTTATTTCGCAGTTTTCAAAGGGGTAGCTCTTTGATTCCATTATATCTACATATATATGATAAATAAAATGGCGGAAGATATTAAAATCAGAGATCTTGACCTATGTATATATTCTGAGATGAGGATGAGTTTACTGATTATGGTTTCTAGTTCACATTGTAGTTTCAGTTCGTTTTTTGGTGGTAAAGCCTGCAGGATAATAAAAGAATTCTACACACTTTAAAGGATGTGATGAAAAGTTTGATGTTAATTTATGGTGTTGAATGCTATAGTTACTAGTTGGCAGATAGTCTGAGGCACAGCAACTCGCCATATAAACATTTCCTCAAAGCCCATTGACCTATCCTTTGCAGCTTTCATCAAGCAACTACATTTCATTGGCTTAATTTCAGAGATGGTAACACTCATGTCCATTTCTTTTTCTAGCCATTCAATATTGGAATTCTTCAAGCTTTGTCTTCCCTTCTTGGTTTATGCTGCCTCTTACTTTAGGGATTCTTTGACACGGTAACAAGGTAGTTAAACTATGATTAATCTAATAAATTTTATCATTTGAACGTAGGCTTAGATTGTTAGATCATAAACCAAAAGGAAAGAGTGTCTAATCTGTCTAAATTGCCAATCTCTTGCGACTTTATTTGCTTCTAACACAAGCCAATGGAAGATGATGTGTGTGTGAGGGTTTGTAATTGTCTCAACAACTATGCAAAATGACTTGGAAACATGGAAGTCTGTCAAAATCAAACTTTTGGGCAAAGTGGGCGTTGTTGATACTTGATGATGAGGAGCTTATCATGACTTGGAGTTAGTTGGTGCTTTTGGGGTCTTAAAGTGACGATATGACAAAATTCAGAAAGTATTTGAGAAACAAATCATGGGCTGAAGTCTTCTTGAGCATCATGTCTTGTGGTCCCTCTATGGTACGATCTTACCAAACCCAACTACAAAAACACAAGAAATTGGAAAGAGATGATAAGAAATTTTATAGGCCCACGCTGAGGCATGAAGAGTCAGACTTGACCTACGGAATAGTCTGATTGACTCAGGGAAAAGCTCATCTTTAAGGACGTAAGACATATGTTGATGGTGTATCACACAAATCTTGATGAAGAAAAGTTCAAAGAGTGATCTATTTGATTTCAGATTTGAACATTCAGAAATCAAATTATATTTACTTAAATTCAAATATTTAAATTCAGATTTAATTAAACTCGAGCCTTAGAGATTCCGGCTCAATCCAATCCGTCAACACTCCTGCGCGGTAGGTTGGGAATGCCACTCGTGTATACAGTTAAGTTCTCAGAATAACATATAAATTGGTCCAAGTCCATTACTTGAAAGAAAGAAAAAATAAAAACAGTCTTTTGTTATTCATTAGTTGGGATGGACAGGGCAGTGATTGAAGCCCAAATACTACTTCTCGTTAGCAAATAACAGTAGTTAAGAAAGTACAAGAAAACCATGAATTATGAATACAGAAGGCCAGGGTAAAAACTGTTTTGTGGTACAGGTGTGAATGATGTATGAACTCTAGTGTGAATGAATCTGAAGATGCAGTTGGATAAGACGAGAGCAGGGATATTTCCTGTTTTAGCTTCCGCATTCTGTAGTTTCATAGTTTTGATTTGATCAGGTTCTTGGCATGAGTGAAATCTATGCAAGAAACCAGAAATAAAATGAAAATCCAACCAATACAAATCAAATCAATAGTGACTGGTTGAGGAGAAATTTTCTTTATGAGATTGTATATTAATCAAATAATCAATGTATTGAGATACTTAAAGTACATAATCTACAGTTTCCTATTGACTAGTAGCATTCCTGCAAACAAGTAGCTGATGATGAACAGCATACCATAGATTCCTTCTTTCGTTGAATGATCATAACCATGGTAGGAATGTAATCATTTGGCAGTCCAATATGCGTACTTTGAGTGGTTAATCAGGTAACGATTCTTGTATATATCCTCATCATCTGTACATCCAATAACCTTTTCTCAGTCACTTTCCATGAGATCTGCAATAGTGATCTTACCACAGTTCGTTCTATCTAATGAGTCAAATTGGTTGCTAATCTGCAGGATGTCTTTCTCGGCAACCTTCCCCATCTCCTTCAGCTTATATAGAACAAACTCAGATTTGCTGCAGACATTGAAAAAAAACATCATATTATCAAGTGCTCATGCTTAGACCTTGTCTATAGCGAGAAGCAAGCTTACATCTGTAACTTTTAGATACATATCTAACAAGGGTCTTTTTATCTTGTTATACAATAAATAGTAAAACTATACCCTGTTGTTACATTTTAATCTATAACTTGTCATGGACTTTCATTCTCATGTTTAAAGGACGCAGATCTCTTGATTTACTGCAGGAAATTTTCTTATCACATCAGTTTATCACTTCCACTAGATCTTCCATTAAATTTTCTTATTGAGTTCTTCAGAATGCAAGTTAATGGAACTGCTAATATCGGCTTCTCATTATCATCAATTGCTAGAACCTAAGTCCAATTACTGTTATGCTGCATAGCGATTTTTGTTGAAATCTTTTCATTTCTAGATAACTTTTCAATATAGATGTGTTACAGCTTTAATTTTGTAGGAAATAATGTTGATAGCATCTAACTAACAACAGCTATCCATTCCTAGCTTCTCTTTAACTGCTTCTGTTCTTTAGTGTGTATGGTATTTGGTACATTCTGCAATTGGGTAGATAAGGGCATTGAAACAGTTTACAGTTGCAAGGATTGTTGTGAAGCTGGCAAAATCAATTTTTGTCCGGGGGAAAGAAATAGATCTAATGTTCCTTGAGTATATATATATATATATATATATCTACAACAACAACATTTTAGTATAAATTGCAGTCAGCGTTTGTCCCAGGAAGACTTATATCCGATAACATTATGGTTGCCTTTGAGATTGTTCATTATATGAAGAATAAAGGAAGGGGCTCTAATGGTGATGTAGCGTTTAAGAATTATATCAGCAAGGCGTATGATAAAATCGACTGGAGTTATCTTGAATTTATCCTGATAAAGCTAGGTTTTGATGTTCGGTGGGTTAAATGGATCATGATTTGTGTTTCTACCGTTCAGTACTCGGTTGCTTTTAACGACAAAACCATGGGCCCTATCATCCCTCATCGCGAACTTAGACAGGGAGACCCACTCAGTCCCTATCTTTTCATTTTATGTGCTAAAGGGTTATCTGCTCTCTTTAGGAAGGCTGAGTCTCGAGGCGACATTCACGGTGTCACCATTTACAGAGGAGCGCCCAGTGTTTCACACCTGTTTTTTGCTGATGACAACTTCTTTTTCTTTAAAGCCTCCTTGACAAAGTGTCGTAGCATTAAGCAAATCCTCGCCACGTATGAGAGAGCGTCGAGTCAAGCGATTAATTATCAAAAATCGGGGGTCATGTTTAGCTCAAATACGAAGGAAGAGGTGAAGCAGGATGCGATTTTGATTTTGGGGCTTTCGAATCCAATTGATCATGGACGGTATCTGGGTCTCCCCTCTCTAATTGGGAGAAATAAAAATAAAAATTTTGCTTTCCTGAAGGATCGACTCAGTAAATGTATTCACAGTTGGAAAAACCGTCTGCTTTCCAAGCAGGGTAAGGAGATCGTTCTTAAGACTATCACTCAAGCTCTCCTTACATTCTGTATGAGTGTCTTCCTCCTTCTTAAAGGTATTTGTGATGATTTACACAACATGATGAACTCCTATTGGTGGGGGTTTTCCTCAGGCAATAGATCTAAAATTCACTGGGCCAAATGGGAGAGGCTATGTACTTTGAAGAAACTAGGCGATATGGGTTTCCGTGATTTACATTGTTTTAATCTTGCGATACTTTGTAAGCAAGATTGGCGATTCCTGTCTCACCCGACTTCGCTTCCAAGTAAGTTGTTTAAAGCTAAGTATTTTCGAGATTGTAGTTTTCTTCAAGCTCGAGAAGGTCAGAACCCTAGTTTCATCTAGAGGAGCATTTTCTCGACTCAATATTTGCTGGGCAAAGGAGCTCGTTGGAGAGTGGGAGATGGTAATTCAATCTCAGTTTTTAACGATCCCTGGTTGAATTGCGATGAGAGTTTCTTTGTGCGTTCTGCTTCGTTAACCGATATGGAGAATATGAAGGTTAGTGATCTTTTCAATTCGGACAAATTGGGTTGAGATTATTCTTTTGTCAATGGCATTTTAGCTTCGGCTGATGCTTCGCAAGTTTTTAAAATCCCCATTTCACTGTCTTTGCCTTCTGATCATTTCTGCTGGCATTTTACTAGGGACGGTATGTATAGTGTTAAATCGGGGTATAGGATTGGTACTGGTCAGTATTCTTCTATTTCTTCTTGTTTGGTTGATGACCACTAGAATTCTCTCTGGAATGCTCAACTTCTCCCGAAAATTAAGGACTTCCTCTGGAGGCTATTGCATGACTTTGTGCCTTGCAAACAAAGACTTTTAGTTAGGGGTGTCCCTCTGGATGTTTCTTGTAACAGATGCGGCTTGGTTGAAACCATGGATTATGTGCTGCTCTCTTGCTCCTATGCTAGAAGAGTGTGGAATTCTGCAGGCATCACTCTACAGGGTGATGATATTAAAAGCTGTATCTCCTCGATGCTAGTTGGTAAGAATTTTGTTTTGAGCCACCATATTTTAGTGATTTGTTGGAGCCTTTGGTTCCATCGAAATCTATTGTGTTGAGAGCAGAAGGAGACTCATCCGAATGCCATTATCTCTTTTGTTGATGAGTTTCTTGCGAACTGGAAAGAGGCAACCTGTACTTTTAACCAGATACAATTTAATGGCAACACCCCTTCTCGTTGTCATTCTTGGAGTAAGCCTGATGTGAGATGGTTGAAATGTAATATTGATGCTTCGGTCTCGACAGGAGAAAATAGCTTGGGTTTTGGGGTTGTCCTTAGGGACGATCATGGTCAGTTTGTAAAGGCTCTGTCGGGCCACATTCCTTGTTGTGTGGATGCTTATCTTACTGAAGCAATTTTTATCAAAGAAGCTCTGACTTGGCTTAAGGATCAATGTCTGGATAGAATTATCATTGAGTCGGATTGTCTAGAAGCAATTAACCATATTAATAATTCTTCCAGTAATTTGCTAGAGGTTGGTACAGTGTTTGTTGAATGTCTCTCTCTTAAGAACAACTTCCACCATTTGTCCTTCTGTTGGATTTCACGGAATGCTAATAAGGCTGCTCATACGTTAGCAAGGGTCGCTTTATTACATACAAACATGTTTGAGTGGGATTCTATCCCCCGCAGTATTGTTTATGTTCTTCTTTGTGACTGTCTGTCGTTTGTACTCATTTCAGAAGAGGCTTTAGGTCCGGCTGCTATAGGGTAAAGCCTATTGACTTTGAGTTTAGGTGCTTCTTCTGTTTTGTTTTCTCTTTATTTTTAATGATTTTGCTTTGTTTAGCTTAAAAAAAAAGTAGTACACAATTTACTTCTAAGTTCTAACTAATAGAAAGGTTATTTTAAAAAAATATATTTTAAGAATTGTTTTAAAAACAAAAGCCAAAAATGTAAACAGACAATTGTACTAAAAAGAATAGATAGAATAAAATAAGAATAAGAATAAGAAAATTAAAATTAAAATAAATAAATAATAAAGAAATAAAATATAATAAAAAAACAAAAAAACAAAAGCAAATAAATAATAAATACAAACAATAATACTAATAGTAATAATAAAATAAAATAAATATAAAAACATTTAAACATACTATGTAAAAAATAGGATTAATTATTTAAAAACCCAAAATTTTCTCAATTTTAATTATAACTCAAACTTTAAAAAATAGCAATAAAATGCTTAAACTTTCAATTTTTTTCAATTCTAGCCCGATGTTAGTCTTATCGTTATTTTTGCTAACATGACACTGCCACGTGTCAAAAAACCCTCATTAATCAGACACCTTAGTATCATTAGGAGAAGTGAGTTATATTATTAAAACATCATTTTTTGATGATACTAAAATTCCAAGAGAAAACACAATACGACAGAATTTTAAAAAAATGTTGAATTGTGTTTGATGAGAAACCAAATATATATCTTATTTATCATCCTTCGGTTTCTGTCTTTTCCTGGACTATCCTTGACAAGTGTCAGTTATGTCAGCAAAGATAACGATGAGATTAATGTCGAGTGAAAATTGAAAAAAATGAAAGTTTGGATATTTTATTGTTAATTTTTAAAGTTTAGACTATAATTGAAAATTTAAGAAAAGTTTGGGTTTCTTTAGTTAAATTTAAAAAATACTAAAGGAGAAGTACTATAGATAAAGGTATTTAGGCTAAATACAAGACACACGAATCGAATGAAAGGTTCAAAAAACTTATGGAAAAAGAGAATGACCTTTTTATGTAAGATTTTTTTTATTATCTTAGCTTGCCAAAATCTCCTATTGAGAGACAAGTCCTCGATAAGGTCTTCTTCTTTTTCTCCTACAACCCTTAAGTACAATATTCTCACATCTTTTTATTGGGGAATTGAGATGTTTCCTCTTCTAAACCACCTAAATTTTGTCTCCTTTAATTTACCATTTATATTTCTAATCTTATCTTTATGGTTGTTACAGTTTTGGATATCCTCTTCATTTTTATATAGAGGAATTAATGCACTAAATCTCCACTAATTAGTCATTTTTGCATACTTAAGGATCTTATTAAAAATATTGACTAGTCAAGTGAGGTCTTCTTCTCTTAAGCTGTTCCACACTTTTATGGGTAGCTCATCAGGTCTTACCATTCTTCCACTCTTTATCTGCCTCAAAACTCTTTTAATTTCTTCTTTTGTGATTTGTTGGGGACAGGTGAAGTTCCAATATTTCTCGTACTTTCTAAGGTCACCCAAGAAGATGGGAGATGTCATCTCTGCCTTCACTAAAAAGGTGATAGGCATATCTCTGCCATCCCTTCTTGATGTCATTTTCGTCCATAATCACCTATCTTGCTTCATTCATTATACAATGAACTTGATCCAAGTCTTTTACTTTCTATTCTCTAACTCTCACCAAATTATAAATATTCCTTTCTTTGCCTTTAGTTTCCAATCGTAAATATAATCTCTCATTAGCTCTATTTTTAGCTTTTGAGACTTTTTTTTTTGCCAATTTGTAACTTTCACTATTAATTACTTTCTCTGCATCAGTGTTTGCTATCTAATAAAGCTTTATAGGAAACTTTCTTTATCTTTGCCTTTTTTTGTACATCTTCATTAGATCATTAAAAACCCATCTTACTATCCCTAAGTCCTTTAGAAACTCCCAAGATCTCTTTAGCTGCTTGTAATTGCTACTCCCTTCCATATATGTTTAATATCTCCTTCTAGTTTTTATTCTTCTCTAGACTACTCTATCCCTATATCCCCTTTTAGATTATAACGTCTAACTCTATTATACCTTCGAGGTTTTCTCTTCTTTCTTCAACCCTTGATGGCAAGATCTATAATCAACTATCTATGTTGAGTTGGCATGCATGCGTTATGTATCACATTGTAATCTTTACAATTAGGTCGATCGCTCTGCTTTACAGAGAAGTAGTCAATTTAAGTCTTTACAATTCTATTTTTAAAAGTCACTTAGTGCTCCTTTTTTTTTCCCCCAAAAAAGAGTTGGCTAATATCAAATCAAACGCTACTGCAAAGTCTAATAAAGCAATCCTGCTCCCACTTCTATCTCCATACCTAAAACTCATATGAGCCTGTAAATACCCATCCTCGATTGCTCATATATACCATTAAAGTCTCCTCCTATAATAATTTTCTTGTTAGAGAGGATATGTTGAATCGTCTCATCTAATTCTTCCCATAATTAACACTTAAGTTGTTCTTCTAACCTTATTTGGTGTGTATAAGCATACACCACATTGAAAACAATATTTAAGGACAAAACTTTATCACTAGTCCTCTTTATCCGCACAACATTATGTATGAGTTCCAAGATCCCTGCACCATTTCTTTTCCTCGAACACTCTGAATATTAAAGTTTGAACCCATTTATCTCTTTCACTTTAACCTTCATCCATTTTTTCTCTCATATGTATGTTATATGAATTTTATATTTAGCTAAAATCTTCACTAATTATGACTTCTTTGTAAGAGTCTCGATTTTCCATAAACTTATCTGCAATTCATTAACATCTCTTTTCTTAGACCTAAAACTCTCCGAATATCATCAAAATTCATTGTCATCACTCCCACCCTAAATACCTAACACAAGCTAAGAAAAGTAACAACGGACTGGAAATTAAAAATTCAGATAAAAAGGATAACTAGTAATAAGCTACAAGGATGAACTACTAAAGCAATTAAAAACTTGAATCAAATAATCTACACTAATAGCAACACTAGGAAATAAATAGCAACAGTAAAAAAGAAGAAAGAAAACAATCAAAGAAGATAAATAAATTAAAAAGTCACATCAACCAAAATTTGAAAATCTTTTTACTTTTTGAAAAAAAAACAAAAGGTAGAATGTGTAAGATGGTGCTATGGTTTCACACTCTAGTGATCCTGTGGAACAAGTGTGGTAATGGCACAGGTGTCTTCTCTCTGGATTAACTCCAACTTGTTTTGCTCTGTTTGTTTCAGTTAGTGGCTTAACCTCACATGTCACTAGATCTGGGAAACTGCTTTTGTTAATTGCATATTCATTTCTAATCTTAGCGAATCTTAGTTTAATCGATTCTAGCACTCTGGTCACTAAAACTAATAGATGATCAATCAAACTTATAGTGTCTATATCTGGTAGAAAACTAGAATCACGAATGTTACCTGATTGACCCATCATGATCCAGGTCTGCTGCTATCAAATCACCCATGGTGACTTTTCTTTGGAGAACCCATTTAGCAATCCTACGGTTCCTTTTCTCTATCCTAAGCTCGGCAAGATACAGGAAAGCCCTGGCAACTGCCAATGTACTTACTAATAGCCAAACAGTTGCGAAACATCTTCCAGTTACAGTGGTGAAAGCATAATCGCCATAGCCAACAGTTGTGACAGAGGTAACAGAAAGATAAAAGCTATTAACCCAGCTCAGTTTCTCCAGGAAGTGCACTGAAATTGTTCCTATGGCTATGCATCCGATTACTACAGCCAAAGCCAACGCCACTTTGATTCTAATTCTCATTCTTCCTTTAGCTTTATCAACCATATAAGCTCGAACCATTGTATTGAACCTATTCTCATCCACAGTGCTCAACAAAATGGCCTCTTGCCTGTCGCAGATGTATGTGACTAGGCCATTAAGCAGGATGTCAATGAAACCGAAACCAACCAATATGAAAGCACAAGTAAAGAGCTTGGTGAACGTGGAGTCTGGAACAATATCACCATAGCCGATGGTGCAAAGTGTAACCACAGTATAGTACAAGGCGTCAACAGGCTTGTAGGTGGTCTTGCCCTTAAAGCTTCCACTAGCAAGGAAAATTATAACGACAGTGACGAGATACAAGGCTACACCAATAAACGCTTGTTTAACAATCAGAGGGACTGATTTCCGGGGTGGTCTGGGGTCAAAAGAATCACTGAAGGACTCCCTGGCTTCAGTGAATACCGATGGTGCAGACAGCGAACGATGGGTGATTCTGCGTCTGCCCTTGTTCAAATTGGCAATGAGATTAACATATGAAGCTGTACGTGGTGTTCTGATGATTGGAATAACGGCATCATTGTTGATGAGATGCGCAGCTGATTGACGCCCCTTTCTGGGTGATGGTCTGCTAGGCTCTTCATGTGTCGGCTTGGAGGAGAGAAAAGGCTCATCCATGTTGGATCAACCATGGTAATCACACTAATTGAAGCAACCCTCTTTCCTTTGTTTCTTCCCAGAGACAGCTTCTCCCCCAACAGTTGGACTTATATAACTACCTGTAAGTCAATCCTCTCAACGAAGAATGTTTGGTTTCCACACCATACCAGTTTATATCTAACATTCAAATGAAACATAGCAATCTGTCTGCCAACTGCCACTCATTAAGACTCCCAAATATCGGGGTTGACTTGGCAATTCTGAAATTGGGATTATCAGGATTCATAGTAATCATAGCTTAAGCAAGGGGTTAACCCTTTTGTTACAGTTACCCTTTTAGATTCCGCAAGTTGTTCGTTTTGGTGACTCTTGGATTGTTTTTGAAATCGATCATTTAGATACGTCTTTGACATAAATTAAAATCAATGAGCTTGCAGATAAAGCAGACACCTGTGACAGAGAGATCAAAATCAATGAAGAGAGTTCCAGATTCTGCTCCGGTTTGGTGGTTTGATTCCAATGTGTCAATCACTCGGATAGTAAAAAACAAACGAAACGTAAGTAAAGGAAATCGCTTTGTGGCAGTGTGTGGTCACCTCATAGGCAGGATTAAAAATTAATAAAAAATATAGGTTTTGGTGATTAATAATAAGTAATGGACAAAATTGTAATTGACACAGAAAGAATAAATGTATCATTTAATAAAAAAAAATCTCACCAGAAAACTTTGGGTCTCGAGTCAGGTTGTTAATGAACTGGATAAAAGATGAGTATGTTCTACACTTGCCTCTTCTAAAGATCTTATGTATCAGAAAATTTTTAACAGTCTGAGGCTATATACAAAACAATTCCGTTGCTTGATTAGAGTTTAATGAAAAAAAAAGTGAACGTATTGATGCGGCTATTATTACAGAGTGGGAAGAGAGAGTTGTGAAGATTTCACAATAGTCTACCAGACACCTCAATACTTCCAATCCGGCTTTAGTTAGTCGATGATCTTACCAAAAAGATTTTTTTATAGAATTTTTTCAAAAGGAATTCTTTATATAGGTTTGTTGTATGTTTTCCCTATATACCCTTTGGAGTCCCTTATATGGCATCAAAGCCAGAACTTTCATTCTAGCCTGGAGTATATTTTGATATACTAGTTTCCCAAGTCCCCCACATACTTGGAGGTCTCGCATCTCGCATGACTTAAACCAGTAACCCAAGTCCCCCACAAACTTGGAGGTCTTGCAATTATCTTGACTAACTAGTGACTAGGTCACAAGAGGGAGCAACCAAATAGTTCGCATCTTGACCAAAAGTAACATTGACTCAAGAATATACTCAAAGTGAGTAGGGAGAGAGCCTATATGAAAACATGGAAACACTATCCAACGACCCTATTCACTTGTCTTCAACCATATCTATGTCTTCTTTACCTTATAGTGTAAAGCGTGTTTAATCTAATCGCATTGAAAACCTTGTAGAAATTACCAATGTACCTATAGAAAATCGTGTTAATGAGTCGTCTTTACCTTTATTAAGTTCGTACAGTATATATTCTCGTGATCGTTCTTGGATGAGAAGTATCCGTACTATATTGTCTACTTCTAGACCTCGTGTGAAAGAAATCATCCAGAGTTCCAGATTGGAACAGTGTGGTCTCAAATCTACCACTACAGAACAATACGTGAAGCTTGAAATTCTGAAAGAACTCATTTCTTTATAGAGGAAGAAAAATCATACATGTAAGGGAACGTAGCTTTGATACCATACAGGGGACCCCGAAGGGCACACAAGGAAAACAGACAACAAACCTGTATAAACAACTCTTTTTGACAAGATCATCGATTAATCAAAGTCGGATTGGAAGTACCGAGGTGTTTGGTTGACTATTGTGAAACAACTTGGGATCTTTTGTGACTATCGGTCAGTTCCAAGTATGTTGGATAAGCAACAAAGCCTCTCTAGTTCCCCTGGCTCATGTGCACAACTCTCATCTTTCTTTTTAGGAACCTTGCTCTCTTCGCAACTCTGTCTTCCCACTCTGTAATAATAGTCACAACAATACCTTCACTCTTTCTCCGTTAAACTCTAATCAAGCAGCGAAATTGTTTTTTATACAGTCCTAGACTGTCAAAGACTTTCTGATATACAAGATCCTCAGAAAAGGCAAGTGTAAAGCATACTCATCCTACATCCAGTCCACTAGGAACATGACTCGAGACTCAAGATTTTCAGGAGAGGAAGAAACTTAGAAAGAAACACACAAACAAACTTCATTCAAATAAGACTTCTAAACTAAAGCATGCTTACAATGGAAGAGTAACCTTGCTTTTATAGGCAAAGCTAAGGTTAGAAATGTAAATCTACCTAAGAGAGACACTCATTACATCTTTAGAAAAGAAAGCTAAAGTACAATAATTACAACTTTATCAAAGCTACTTTCCAAAAGCAAATAATAACATAATAAGAATCTGGAAATAGTATTTTGTGGGCCATCTTTCATCAAAAGACTCCAAAGTAAAAACAAACAACTTTCTCAAAAGTCATGTCCCACTTTATAAATTTAAAGTGAGGTTAGGATCATCTGTTAAGTCCATCTCCTTGTCAATTTGTTCAATAAGTTGATGGATATCAGTGGTAGCCTAATCTGAACACCATGGGCCAGAAACAAAGCTAGTTTCTTAAACTGGGCTAGATAGGGAACTGGACTCCATAGTTTTGCAGTAGGTAGGACAAGGTAGATCATTGGCTCGTATATAGTGAACATTATCGTGTACAAAAGTCCACTGATTTATTGGTGGTGTTATGATTGGTCGTTGAAGAGAATTAGCATCATAATAAGGTCCAAGAGATGTACAAAGGGTTAAAGGGACCGAATTCTGAGATTGGTTCAACTGGTCTAAAAAATTATATAATTCTTCCATGACAATTGTGTTTTCATTAGGCCAAGTAGTAGAAGTGCGCCAAAATTGGATATGGTTGAAGGTACATAAGTGTCCAGAATCAGTCATGCAATAAGGATGATGAATCAAGTACATAGCATAAACATTGTTGTTATCTACTAAGGAATCCCATAGACGATGATGAGTCAATTGTAGTGACATATCAATGCGCCATTTGTCTAAAGGCTGAAACTATTCAAAAAATGTCTAGAGAAGTGATCTAGCATTTGTTAGATTAGACAAATGTTGATACAGATGAAGAGGTGAGAAAGCAATGGAGGAAGCATAAAGGGCAAATAAAGCCCAGAGATGCCAAAGGGTAGACTCATGAAGGATGTCATATATATGATACATGAGTTTATAAGGAGTGATAACATCAAAATGACTAGGGGTTGGCAAGATGTCAAACTTAAGAAGAGTTAAATGCAGATAGTAAAACAAACTCTGATGAAGTAATTGAAAGAGATTAGCAACAAAGGTTGTAGATTAAGAAAACAAAGGAGGAAACTCTTTTTTGTATTTTTCAAACCTAGGAAACTCCATTAACCAATTCAATGGGATTGGAAGTTTCAAAGAAGAAGATACAAACAAGAGGGGCTTATTAGGTCAAGAGAGATAATTAACTAAGGTGTTTTGGTGACCTTTAATGTGGAAGATGGAGAATTTATAGCGGGAAAACCATTCCTGCCAGTGAAGCAATTGACTGTTGGGAATCTTTTTCTTAAGCTGATCAAGGATTTTAGGGAATGAGGTGTTATCCATTTCAATGAAAAAAATGATAAGGAGTGAGGTAGAAAGCAAACTTTTCAAGACCTCTTTTGACAATGAGAATCTTCTTATAGTTGATATGATAATGGCATTCAGATGAGCTAAATTGGCCGCTTGTATGTCCACAGTAATAACTTTTTTCATTGAGTTCTTTGATGAGAATAACGCCCTAATGGGTGTCACTAGCATTAGTCTGTAAGATGCATTGTCCTGTGTAACCTTTGTATGTTCTTTAGTCCAAGGTGGTAGATGTTTTTTCAAAAGCTTAGATAAGATTGAAGAGTAAGCTACCATGTGTAGTATGAATCTCGAATATAGTTAACAATTCCAAAGAATTGTTGTATCTGCTTGACAGTAAGATATTCATAAGGAAATTGTAACATTCATTTACAATGTGTGGACTAGGCTGGTAGAATCCATGTTTGAAGTGCATACCTAGAAACTCATTTTTTGTAGTGTCAATGATGCTTTTCGAAGCTGAAAGCATAATTCCATACTTTTTAGTAATATCCAAAAATTTTTGCAGTAAGGCCTGATGTTCCTCATGGGTCTTTGAGAACAATAAGATATCATTAATATAGATCAGTGCACTGTAGATGATAGGCTCATAAATCTTAGTCATAGATTCCTAAAACAGTGATGGGGCGACTGTAACAGTCCAGATCACCATCTCACAGATATTGTCCGCTTTGGGTCTTGGCCCAGCCAAGCCCTCACAGTTTTGCTTTTTCCGAGGCCTTCCCAGGAGGTCACCCATCCTGTGAAGACCTCGAGAAAAGCAAAATCGCAAGGGTTTGGCTGGACTAAGGCCCAAAGCGGACAATATCTATGAGTGAAGGATCTGAGCTGCTACAAGTAGTATCAAAGCCAGTACTAGGGCCGGTTGGACCGATAGGTGGCTAGACCTCTCTTACAGACGCATTTTTCGTGACCTAATGCACTGAATCCCATCGAAACTTTGAGGATAGATGTGCTTGGGTGAGAGTAGTTCTAGGATGGGTGACCTCTTGAGAAGGCCTCGAGAAAAGCAAAACTGTGAGGGTTGGCTGGGCCAAGACTCAAAGCAGATAATATCTGTAAACGGGTGAATTGGGGTGTTATAGAGGTGGTATCAGAGCTAGTATTCGGGCCGGTTGGACTGGCAGGAGGCTAGGCCTCCCTTATAGACGCGTTTTCTATAGCCTAACTAATTGGATCCCATCAAAACTCCGAGGTTAAACGTGTTTGGGTGAGAGTAATTCTAGGATGGGTGACCTCCTGGGAAGGCCTTGGGAAAACCAAAACTGTGACAGCTTGGCTGGGCCAAGGCCCAAAGCAGACAATATCTGTGAGTGGGTGATCTGGGCTATTACAGTAGTATCAGAGCCAATACTCGAGCCGGTTGGACCGGTAGGTGACTAGGCCTCCCTTACAGACGTATTTTTCATGACCTAACGTATCGAATCTCATTGAAACTCCGAGGTTAAATGTGCTTGGGTGAGAGTAATTCCAGGATGGATGATCTCCTAGGAAGGCCTCAGGAAAAGCAAAATCGTGAGGGCTTGGCTAGGTCAAGGTCCAAAGCGGACAATACCTGTGAGTGGGTAATCTGGGCTGTTACAGCGAATTTAAGCCCAAATGGCATAATAGTCCATTGTTACTGTGTATTAGGAATGCTGAATGTAGTTTTGTATCTCTTAGTTGGGTGAATACCTAGTTGCCAAAATCCTGACTTAAGATCAAACCTGGAAAAAATAACAACTTCTTTAAGGAATAGTACCTGAGTACTTATCTTTGGTAGAGGAAACTGTGCATCTTGCAGGAAAACATTCAAAGGTTTCTAGTCAATGGCTAATCTCTTTTTTTCATGTTTCTGCTCCGAGCGTTTATTGACATAAAATGCTTGGAAAGCCTAATCCGACTTTGTAGGCTCAATAAGTCCTTGCTTCAAAAGAACTGCAAACTCATCTAGTGCGAGCTTTAGATCAATATCATCCCTGGATATGTGGCTTTCGTAGGATTGATATCCTTGTTCTTTTTAAAAGGTAGACTTATGGAAAAGTCAACATTTTTCAACAAAGGGTTTGAGTGAGAAAATTGTGCATAAGATTCATGACAATATTTCAACCGTTTAACTCGAAGTGAAGTTTAAAGTGTAGGAACTTAGGTAACTTCAAACACATTTTTGATTTCAGTATATGGACTGAATAGTGATCAATACCTGAGGCCTGTGGGCAGGATCTGCAAAGGTGAGACTTTACTGTATGTATCCATACCAATCAGAATGTCTGGGCCAGGTAGATTGCTTTTAAGAACTTTAGTCCAAACTATACACTGAGGAAAGAATCAAATTTTGATTCTTCTTCTGGTAATTAACCCAATCTTAAAAGAGTTATCATCATCAGCAGTAAAGTATTCTTCATGAGAAGTCCATGCATCAGATGATAAGATATTGGGCTTCGTTATCATACAACTGGATCCAGTATCCATAAACTTGATAGCTTTAATGGGCTTATCATATTTGTATTGTTGGAAGAGTTGGATCTGGACATAAGGTCGTTGAACTAGTATATGATCTACATTTAGGCAAGTCTGCTATCGCATGTATAGAGAATCATCCTCTTGAGAATAAGAGAAATTAGAGGATTCTTCATCTTTTGATGTTGATACAAAAATAGCAAACTTGGTGTCCTCATCTTCTTGAGATTGCTCTTCAATCAATTCTTTAAAGTTGTCGAAGGAATGAATAGACAGTATGGAATGCATCTACTTCAACAGCTGAACATCTTTCTTGGTTACATGAGGACATGTGTGTGCAAAATGTCCATGCTATCCATAGAGGAAACATTAAGTAGGCTTCTGTCGATGTGAAGATTTCTTAAAGAACTGAACAAATCTTCTCTTTTTTCGTCATTCTTCTTTTCATAGGTTTTCTTCAAAGGCTTGTAGCCTACCTACTTTCCATGGAACTTTCTATAAGGGTATACTTGATGAAGATGAGCTTTCTTCTTGCTATGACAATCATAAGTCTTTGTATCTTTGCACTTAATATGGAGATAAGGCTTCTTGCAAGCCTGTTTGAGAACTGGATCACCTTTAATGATATTCTTGAATAACGTATGTTGGTCATTTAACTTATCAAGAGAAGCTAGAGCAAGCTGGTAGATTTTTCCAAGAGATATTGTTGATATATTGCGCTGTAGAGAAACTATGGTCTTTTGTAGTTCTAGTTGTGGTTGATCTGGAAGGGATGAGGTAAAAGTATATTGCAAGTTAACATCATCCATCCATTCAAAAGATAGTACCTTTCTGTCATTTATTGGTAATGCTTCTCTCTAAGGGATCTAAGTCTAGATCTTTCGATTTGTAGACATATAAGAGTGTTAAAATCATCTGGATCTGGATCATTTCTGTGTGGCTGATACTCACAAGAAGGCATATAGTGACATTTTGGCTTTTTCTTCTTCCTCCTCCTTCTTGCATATCGTTCATCATCATCATCACTATTTGACTCAGGGTTGAGACAGACTTCACAGTTGGATTCGCACATGGATGGGTCGATGTCCCATATAAAATGTCCACGATGATGACTGACATAGACTAGCACTCTGTTAGATTTGAAGTAATGAATAGGAGGACTATATTTACTTTTCGTATGTGAGAATATAGGCTAGATTATAAGGATTTCCCCAGATGCAGAAGGTCTAGATGGATCTTCATTGGGCCCAGCATAGATGGACTTAATAGTTCCATCTCTCAATGTCTTCAGAATCGGAGGAGTGGTCGTATGAAAAGAATGTTGATGAGGCGTGTGAAACACCTTTTGATAGTTAGTGATCCATTCAGTAGGTGTCAACTTTTCAAGCTCCTGTGCTAGTAGTTGCTTCAGGATCTGAATGATAGTAGTCTGATCATTGGAATGATCAGTGACTATGTAAAGAGCATTCAAAGTGGAATTCGGGAAGTTAAGGTCCAAAGCATGATTCTGTAGACAATAGATCATCTAGTAAAGTAAAGTAGCTATGATGGCTATATGATCTTAATCTACTCTAGCGATTTTGATTTGAACTTCCAGACATTCAAATAAAGTGGGATTATCTAATCTGATGTTGAAATCAGGTGCTATGGTCAGGATGACACTTCTATTGTTGAGCTTTGTCAGTAGAGTGCCATAAGAGTATTTTGTAACGTTATGTAGGCAATGTCTAGAAGAGATATCCTGGTTATAGCAGGTATTCCCTTTCTTCCATGAAGTGTAAGAACAAGGCATATAACTCCAACATGAAGATGTGTATTATTTTTCTACCTTCATAAAGAAATGAGTTCCTTAAGGATTTCAAGTTTCACGTATTGTTCTCTAGTGGTAGATCTGAGACCACATTGTTCCAATCTGAAACTTTGGATGATTTCTTTCACACAAGGTCTAGAAGTAAACAAGATAGTACGGATATTTCTCATCTAAGAATGATCACGAGAATATATACTGTACACACTCAACAAAGGTAAAGAAGACTCACAAACACGATTTTCTACAGGTACATGAGTAATTTCTACAAGGTTTTGAATACAATTAGATAACACATGCTTTACACTAGAAGGTAAAGAAGGCATAAATAAGGTTGAAGACAAATGAACAGGGTGTTGGATAGTGTTTCCATATTTTCGTACTCACTTTAAGTATATTCTTGAGTCATGTTTCTATCGGTCAGGATGTGAAATATTTGGTTGCTCCCTCTAGTGACCCAGTCACTAGCTAGTCAAGCTAATTACAAGACCTCCAAGTCTGTGGGGGACTTGGGAAATTGGTATACCGAAATATACCCTAGGCTAGAATGAAAGTTCTGGCTTTAATACCATTGAGCCCCCCATAAGGCCTTACAAGGAGAGTTGAAACCAAATCCTAAATATATGAAGACTGAAACCAATGCCCATTTTTTATCTACAGCATAAGTTTGTAATTTTTTTCCTTGTGTACTTGACCCTTGTTCTCTCTTTTTTTTTATTATTATTATTTTTGTGTTGTTTATTAATAAAATTTGAAATATAATAAAGTTTGAAGTCGTGCATAACTATGAATTAATTCCAAGTAATATGAGGTTTATTAGGTGACATTAAGTTATATAGATAATCAAGTTAGACATAGTTTGGAAATAAGGATAACATTCTTGGTCGGGCTTCAGCTAGCCAAGTCACGAGCCACAAGTCGAGACTGTACCGACTCGTGGTCCAAAGGGAAGGTGGAAAACGATATCATTTTGCCAATTTAAGAAAAAGTGTAGATGATCTAGGCCACAGAAAACCCAACCCGTGGGTTAGGTCGAGTTGGGTTAGGCGTGACCCAAATCCAAGTGCCATCCCTAGTTTGATGATATATAAAATTACATGTTTAATGTTTTTAATTGGGTGTGATGATGCGTGAGGAGTGAATTTTGGATACTTATTTCAATGAAAACAAAGAGAGTGTTAGAATATGAATAACCACTCCATTATATTTATTCAACATGTAAAATCTTTTTTATGATTTGGTAATATATACATGTGGGTTGTTATGAATATTTGAAATAGATAATATATGAAAGTAGTGATGTATATGTAAGTAATTGTAAACTACTGTCTCTTTCTTCTCCAAATTGTGAACTAGTTGCAGGCTTCACTTTAACCACTTACACTAACTTGATATTTATGAACATTCCTATAAGTGATTGATATATTTAAGTACCGATTTTGGATGGTTAATATATTATTATGGTTATTTATAAATGAAAAGAAATTTTCAATGTTTGAATATCAAAACAACCATTATCCACCGAAGTTATAGTCTTCAACTTGATCCTTGTGTTGTGAATAAATGTATACAAATGATTATATAGGATATGCCATTTATTATTATTTTACAAGGATTCATAATATTGTATTGAAGAAGTTAAGATTTTTTTTACTAAGTTCTGCATTTTATAAATTCATAAATAACATTAAATTTGTTATATAATCTTATAAATTTAGTTTTTTGCATGTCTATTTAGATAAAATGAGAAATTACCCATATCTTACATTTGTAATGACATATACCTTACATTTTAAAGTGAGGCGTTAAGTGTTATAAGTGATAGTATTTTTCTTCATATATAAGAGTGGTATTAAATGTATGAAGTTATGTTATTATATGTATTAAGGCATAGTATTAAATGTGCTCAATGATGGTATTCTCACATTTAATTGAAAGTATTACATATTTGTTATAAGAAATGATATTTTCTTTGAATTAATAGTATTGAATGTATTGAAGAATCACATTCATTGTACTTAATTATAATATTCTCATATTAAAGTGAAGGTTGTTACATAACTATTATGAAAATGGTATATTTTGTTCATATGAGTGGTATTGAATTTATAAAGTTACGATATCATATATATTGAGGTATGGTATTCATTATGCTCAATCGTAGTATTCTTATATTAAAGTGAAAATGTTACTTATCTATTATGAGTGATGATGTTTTTATTCATAAGAGTTTTACTGAATATAAATTATGGTATCATATATATTGATGCATGATATTGAATACGATCAATCATAGTATTCTCATATTAAAGTGAACGTGTTGCATATTTGTTATGAGCAATCGTATTTTTTGTTCATAAGACTAGTGTTAAAGGTATGAACTTATGGTATTGTATGCATTAAGGCATGGTACTTTTTACTCGATCATGAAAGCTCTAAAATTTTTTAACTTTTAATTTCCTCTTATTGGGTAGAAAAATCTTGAGTCTAAAATTGTGATATTAATGCATTTTGTCTGGTTTGGGAAATTTGTGGATATGTTAATTATTTTATTTTAAATTAAGTAACTTAGGAAATGTATTATGCTTCTAACATGTAGGTATTATTGGTCGTGTTTCTAAATACATGCTTTAGAATATGCATGTGTTAACGGTAGTGTTAAGCTCTAAGCATGTTGGGCCCCAAATTTGTTTTTCTTGATGTTATTAAGCATGAATTTATTTGATTTATGATTTATGACATAGTTTGATTTTATTTGAGAATTCATGGAAAAAAATTGGATTTAATTGAGTTTAGTATGAAATAATGGTTTTGGAAGGGTAAATATGTGTAAGGGCAAAATGGTCAAGGTACTTAAGTTATGAGATTTTAGACTAAGTAAGGAAGGGTATTTTGGTACATGTGCTCATTAGGTTTAAGGAATTAGAGGAAAAGAAGATAGAAAGAAAGAAGAGATAGAAAGGAGAAGGGAATCGACAGTGAGAGGAGAAGAAGAAGAAGAAAAGAGGAAAGCTTTCGTTTGAGGATTTTCGACAGATTTCAAGCATTCTTAAGGTAAGTTATACTCTTTTACTCTTGTTTAGGTTAAATCAAACCCTAGATTGGCATGGATTGAGTAGAAATCGTTGGTTTAGGGTTTATGGGAAAACTTTGGTAGTTTTGCATGGGTTGTTGAGTTGTTGATGTTTTTGGTGTTAGAATAAGTGTACAATGGAAGTATATGACTTGATTTATGGCTTAGATGTGTTGTAGTTGAAAAAGGGAAGGATTTAGGGTTGAAAATGTCGGAGATCTGGGTTCGGGAGTCGACCCTCCCGTCCGCACGTCGCGACGTGCTAATGAGCACGCCGCGACGTGCAAGCAAGCACGTCGCGGCGTGCGTGATTTTTGCTCGACGCGGCGAGAGGCTGGCCCTCGCCGCGGCGTGCGAGGCGTACGCGGCCTTCGCCGCGGCGCGCAGGTCGTTCGCCGTGGCGAGCGCAGCCTTCGCCGCGGCGAACTCAAAATGTTTCTGCTGTTTTGTTTTTAGTGTTTTGCGCATATCTTTTGATACAGAAGTCCTTTTGGGGTGATTTTAGAGGCGTTGTGAACTAGAGAGATAGATCTACAAGTCTTATGAAGTGATGAAATTATGAATTAGTTTATAAGAATATGGAATTTCGGATGGAAGTTAAGAATGGAATTTAAGGTTTCAACATGAGTTTTGAATAAGATTTTGGTTCTTATTTTAGGAGATCAAGAGAGGCAAGAGGATCAAGAGGCTCAAGAGGAAACTCATTCCTAGGCAAGACAAGCAAGGAATTCAGGTGGGTTCATGTTTATAATAAAGTAACTAAGTACTCATTGTTTAGTTCAAATCAAGAAAGATCTCATGCATTTATATTACATCATTCACGATCGCATTGCATACTACCATGAATGATTATTTTTCTGCTATGTGTTTTGCATTCATGATTATTATCAAGATTTTTCACAAAGGAGTGTTCTCCTTTTTACGAATACAAGTACATGAATTCAAGTATTACGAAATATATGACCAGCAAGTTTACAAGCAAGATTACAAGCAAGTGCCAGTTTGGCAAACAAGTTTACAAGAACATGAATTATGCATACTTATGTGCGTTTGTGGTGTCCCTCACGATAGTCAAGTGCACATTGACTCACGAAAAGGCTTCTCCCTTTGCCCGACTGTGGGCGGGGTTATCCCACAAGGATTCCCTCATGAAACTACGTTTACATCAACATTTCGATGGCATGTGTAGTACGTCACGAACCCGGGACACCCAAACCATCATGTTATGTGCTATGTTTTGTTATGTGACATGCATCATGAATTATTTCAAGAATCAAGTATTTTTCAAGAAATGACCCATACATGCTCAAGTATCATGATTTCAGCAAGTATTAAGGCAATGAGATAGTTTTGAATATTTTTTCTTATTGCGATATTATAAATATGTTCCCACGAGCTTTATAGCTCACCCCCTCCAATCTCCCCCATACAGGTGGCGAGCCAGAGATCGAGTGAGTCACGAGTTTCGGCAGCACTCCCGTTTTCATTTCATATGTTTGATTATGTTCCAAGACTTTAGTTTCATTTCAAGTATCATTGGTTCAAGAGTGTTTTATACTTTTGGCTCTTGAACTCAAAGTTGTAATTTGATTTGAGATAATTCGTAAGGCTTTATGAAACTCTTCTTTGGAGCATGAATTATGAATATGTTTAAAAGTATGAAAGTTTCACGATGGGTCCATTGAACTTCCGATGGTCTCCTTTTCTAAATCGTTAAATTTGCATGTTTCGCCTTGTTTATTTAATTACATGAAGCGGGTTTGCAAGTTTGTTTTCCAACTGGCCCATTAACTTTCCGCGGGCTTTTCTTTTTCTTTTAAATGTATGAATCTCACGTTTTCCCGCCACGCTCTCATGTCAGACGTTGGGCTCCGACAGTGGGGTCCAACAAAGCATATAGGCAAGATGACTAACTACACGCGATATGAAACACATATGTTATGAGGTGTATTTTTATTTAAACACCTAACAAAACGATTGTATTTATGCCCGTATGCAACTATAAGAGATAAATATTAAATCAAGCATTATTATAGTTATCATAATCAATTTATCAAGTTTGTATTTCTACATTTTTAACATGGCCCTGTTAATAAGTATGGTCATAAAGTAGTGTTTTTTGTTTAAATGTTAATAATTAAATGTTGATGTATTATATAAATTTCTTAAAACTCATGTCATATTTTATTAACGAGAATCAATGATAAAATGGCTTAACATTTTAGTTTGGAGTTATTAAAACTATGTTATTAGTTTCTTGGCATTAATTTGTATAAATTAAACTATTATTTCACATATTCTTTTGGTAGTTACTTAATTTATTGTAAAATTTAAATTCTAATTTATTAGGTCTACATTAACCAAAATTTGAAACTTGTATGACTAAATATTGTGTTAATCAATTTGTAGAAGACAAGAAGTAATACACAACATAAAATATAGGTATTTCTTTTGTTTTACCCTGTAGTAAAAAATGGAGTTCTACTTTATGTAAGAAGAGCTTTAACTACATGAAATTAATGCTTTAATTTAAGTAAAGTTAGTACAAAATATTACTGTTATACTATATATTACAATTTCAATAAAATTTGCATGCATTTGTTATAAAAGGAAAATTTTATTGAAGATATGACTAAAAAGTTATTATATTAATTTCATGCCATTAACTAATGCAATTATGATTATGTAAAAGGTTTCGTTTGGTTAAAATTTCATTCATTGTGATTAATCTAAGGTCATTGGTTTATTTAATAAACTGAAAATAATTTATCTAATTATGAAAATATTTATTAAATTTAGTTGTTACATGGTTGAGAAGTCTTTCATCTGTATAAATAGCGAGAATGTACCATATGGTATGAAACACAATATGAAATGTCTCTACCCTTATTCTAACTCAAAGCATATATGAGTATATTGAAGAGCTTAAAGGATTATATTATTGGAAAATAAACCAAGACCTTGTTATGGGTAGAGTGGAAAAAATTCTTTTGTTTATATATGTTTAATATAATAACTTGAAACATGAATTAAAAAAGTAAAAGACAATAAAAGGGCATATTAAGATTGATAGCTCCCTTATATCATTTCATTTAATAGAGAAGGACTAAGGTTTCTTTTAGGTTGAATAAAAATTAATTAATTAAAATTATAGTCTAACCATGATTATAATTATAAATCATAGTTAAAATTAGATAAATTAATAATCTACTTATAATTCATCTTTCCTTCTCTAATTAATCGTATTACAGTCAAAGATCAAGATTGATATATAGTAATATTTCATGAAAATTATAATACTAGCAATGTTAAAATGGTTTGACTATAGTTGTCCATGCATAGTTATAACATATAATGCAATTATTTTATGATCCAATGTTCCATTTAAAGTGAAGTATGAAATTACTATCTACTTTATTTAAATATACTAATATTCATTTTTAGAAATTATAATCATATTCATTCTTAATTAATTAGTAATGAATTATAATTGATATTTGAAATTAACCATTAAAATATCAAATCATTCTGCGATACAAATTCTTAAATTATTACTAATAAAGTATAGTAGAACATTACTCCTATAAAACCTATGAAGTATCTTCTTAAGTTTTGCATGATTTCATCTTGTTCTTATGAAACTTTTGATCAAAATAATAAACCTATTAGTAGTAATTATATTTTATTATCATTAAAACATCAATTGAAACCTTCCTTAGTTCAATAATTACCTTCCTTTTCACCTTTATGACCTTCTTTTCCATCTAATGAAGGAGATGGTGCTCCAATTACAACTTTATCCTTCTTTTATGGAAATCAACAATAGAAAAACATAAATGTCAACCATACCAAATTAACTATCATAACCACACGTAGCATCCATAAAGACTAAACCATGTATATATTTCAATTCATGTCGTTCATATTATCTCTTTAAAATTTTGACATGAATACAATTGACCATATAGACAAGTAGTTAACCATATCCAACAAAACTTTTAATAGATACAATATAGTACTCGAGCATGTGCCAAGTGTCTTTCACATAGTCTCTTCAAAAATTCTAAGATGAATGTGGTTAACCACTTAGACATGTAATTAATTGTGTCCAAAAAAACTTTAATGGAAAGGTTTTAATACACAAGTGTATGTCAATTCAGGTACTTCTCATAATCCTTTCAAAAATTATAACATAAACATAGTTTTTTAAAACTACGTCTAATAAAATTTTTAATGGACATAGTTTGGTACAGATGCATATACCAATCTATGTCCTTTACTTTATCCCTTCAAAATTTCTATCATGAATACATTTAACAACATAAGCGTATAGTTAATCATGCTATTAACCATGGACATGTGTCAACATGTGTCAACCTGTGTCCTTCGCATTGTCCCTTTAAAATTTTTAACACGAATAATATTGACCACACGAGCATGTAGTTAACCGTGTTTAATAAATCTTTTAATAGATACAGTTTGGCACATGAACATGTACTAATATACTTCTTTCACAATTTGCCTTTACACAGCCGAATGTATTACTTATATCATTTTTTTTTGTAAATACAAGTGGTATGATATGTAATCCTATTATTGTGTGTTCGTTGATGCTTGATATTGTTTGTACTTAGTCATGGTATTCATATATTTAAGTGAAGGTGTTGCTTATTTTAATACTTAATGATAATTCTTATACATAGTAGTGATATTGAATGTATCGAATCTTGTTATAGTTTGTACTAAGGTACATTATTCTTTGTATTTAGTTATGGTATTCCCATTATAAAGTGTAGGTGTTACTTATTTTTAATGAGAGATGTCCTTTTCTGTGCATAAGTGTGTTTTGAATGTAGTGAGTCCTAGTATAGTTTATATTGTGAGATAATATTCTTTATCCTCAACCATAGCATTCCCATTTTAAAGTGTAAATGTTAGTTATATTTAATGAGTGGCAGTATTCTTAGTGTATAGTGATGGTATTACATATATTAAATCCTCATATTGCTTGTATTAAGGCATTGTGTTCTTTGCTCTTAGTCATGGTATTACCATATAAAAGTGAAGGCATAACTTTTTTTAATGAATAACGGTAATTTTTATACATTAGGTATCATATAGTATGTAATGAGAGACAGTATTACTTGCACTTATTTTTTGCATGATATTCTCTAATTTGTAAGGAGTCAAATGACGGTATTTCCTACATAGTCTTGGTGCAATTTCATCGCATGGTGTTAGCATTTTTAGTTTTACAATTTAGAGATGTGGCATTTATATATTAGACTCAAAATTTTTGAATTTTTATTTATAGTATTTAATTCAGAAAATTGTATCAAGATGAGATAAATGACAATATTATAGAATTTCTACAATTTATTTCTTTGCAAATAAACACATCTTTGTAGAAATTCAACATGTGGGCAATAAAAATCATACTAGAAAATATATCAACCCAATCCTTACTAATTATTAAACAATGATTTGCAATATAATCCTTACATTATACAACAAATACCACTATATTAATAAAAAAATCTCTATATTACATAACTATACTACAAAATTAATACAGTAAATACTAACATATGTTCATAGTTGAAAATACCCACAACAAAATAAACTCAAAACTTGATTGTATATTGATCGTGAAATGTTGCTTAAATGGGTTTATTTGGTTGAGGAGGTGCTAAAAATGTGTATTATTGGCAATATGGAGCTTATCTAGTTAAGGTGCTCGAATTGCTTATTGTTGGCAACATGGAGATTTGATAAGTGCATATTTGTCTAATATTTATGTTTTAATTATCCATTTTTATTCCTCTTGTTGATGCAATTATCGAGACTTAATTTGATTTAATATTTCCTTGTAGGGAATTATGGTTTTTGCATGATATGGGAAATTAAGAGGAAAATAACTTGTTGATTTAGGCAACAAGTGAAGGTGAGGGTTTGGAAAAGTAGGAGGTTTTAATTGAAGAAAAGCACGCAACAGTGGAGGCGTCATTTTGAGGACATCAAAATTAATTATCAAATCAGAAGGCAGCCATGAGAGACACAAGAAATGAAGGCGTTTAACGCAAAACACAGGAACAGGAGACGCACAAGCAAAAGACAACAACAGAAGCATAAGGATTTAAGGGTTTTAATTGATTGAGACCCTTAATGGTATAATCAAGCAATAGTAGGATAAGAGCCGCAAGGAGAGGCCACGTACAACAACATTAAAAAGGATGAAATGATGGACACGTGGAGAGGGGGGGACGCAACCAAGCTTTTAATGTATAGGTCTTTTAATTGTCTTGGAGGCACGCCGACTTTAAGGAGGAAAAACAAGAAGTAGGACGCAGGGCTGATGTGGAAAGAAAACAAAAGAAGAACAAGTCTGGCGACGGCAACGAAAAGAAAGGAGAGAAGGGCTGGAAGTTTGGGCGATGCGGCGTTGAGGACTGGAGCAGAGGCAACACGTGAAGCACGCTAGCAGAGAGGAATTAAAAGAGTTTTACATTGACAAGTGACCTTTAATGGTCTTGTCATTGAACAGCCACAAGGATAGGAAACAAGAGAAAATCAACAGCGGACTTAGTGAAAAAAGGAGATAGCAGTTGTGCGTGACGAAATTCACGCAGAGGGAGAAGAAAGCAGCAGCTGGGGGATTTGATTGAATAATTCTTTCTTCTAATTTTTTTTCTTTCCTTGTTATTTAGACTATTTTAATTAAGAATTTTATTTTATTTAATTCCGTAATGAGTAGCTAAATCGTTTTAGTCGGGGAATTCTAATTGTTATGCTTTGACTCGTGAGACCTATTGTTCTGATTATTTGGTTTATAATATTAAATCTTGTTTCCGTTTCTTGTCATTGTTTATTAATTGATTCTGTGATTAGGGCCCGATTGTAGAATTAGTTAATTAACATATCGCCAACTGATTTACTTGGTGGTGTTAACTGGGTGATTAGTGTTTGTGGCAATTGGCACTAGGAAATATTACTTGTCTGATTTTGTGTTGAGAAATTTGCGATCTAATTAGATGAAGCGTGAGTCAGTGTGTAATCAGTTAGGGTTAGTGTTTCTTTAGAATTTAATGTTGTTAATTAATTGAATCTCGGAGAGAGTCTCGAAGGGGTTATTAGTTAATTAGGGAACAGTTTAAAGGAGTCTCTTTGACTGTTCTAAAATTAAGAAGAAGCGAGGGAGCCAGAGGTAGTTGGTAACCATAGCTAACCTATTATTAAACCAAAGAAAATATTTGAGTCGATGATCAAGGTCTATGCATAATAATTAGGAATTTCCTGGCTAGTTGTCGTTATTTGAGTTAATCAATTTTATCTGTGTTCTTTGCTAGTTTAATCATAGTTGTTATTTTATTTGATATCAATTGCATTAATCATTCATTCTTTGGCATTTGAATAGAATCAATTTATTCCATTCTCTGTGGATCGACCCCATTACCACTGTGCGCAATTTATTTTCGTTTAGTGTTTGGGATTTATTTTTGGTAGATTCGACACCCATCAAATTTTGGCGTCGTTGCTGGGGAGTGGTAACTAATTGATTTTGTTTTTTTATGCCTAGGAACATTAAAGACGGAGATTCCATCTTATGCGACCCGAGATCGAAAAAGGCGCTAAGAGGCTAAGGAAGTTGAACAAACTAAGGAAGAAGCAAGGAGAAGCTCGTGGATTACAGACCCCGGTTGAGTCGGACACTGAAACGGAGTATGAAGAGGAGATTGAAATTGAACAGCAACTTGACGGGAAGCTTAATCGTGACCACGCATAGGACATGACTCTTAATAGAACCCTCCAGGACTTGGGTAGACCCACTGAAGCGCAACATCCGCTGTGCATAGACTTTCCAGAACTTCAAGAAGGGTTCGAATTGAAGTCCGGACTCATCCACTTGTTGCCCACCTTCTATGGGTTGGAAAACGAGGATCCGAATAAGCATCTGAAGGAATTTCACCTCGTTTGTACTTAGTGAAGCCCCCATGATATCACAGAGGACCAAATTAAAGCGAGAGCTTTTCCATTCTCATTGCAGGATGCACCAAGGACCGGCTCTACTACCTACCTCGAGGACAATCAACACTTGGGAAGGGATGTCCCGACAGTTTCTAGAGAAATATTTCCCAACATCCCGAGCCGCCAACATCAGGCGAGAAATCTGTGGCATTAAGTAGAAGGATTCAGAGAACCTCTACGAGTACTGGGAGAGGTACAAGAGAATTTTAGCAAGCTGCCCGCAGCATGACATATCCAAACAATTGATCATCTCGTATGTCTACGAGGGCCTAATTCCTATGGAACGCAGAATGATGGACGCCGCAAGTGGTGGGGCCATCGTCAGCAAAACCCCAGTCGAAGCCCGGGAGTTTATATCAACTATGGCAGCAAACTCCCAGCAATTCGGTGCCCGACCAGATATACTACGAAGAGTGAACGAGGTAAATGTTACTTCTCTCAATGAGGTCAAATCTTTGCTAACAACTTTGGTCCAGAATTTGAATGTAGGTACTCCTCCACTTGCGAGGGCGTGTGGCATCTGCACTAGCCTAGCTCACCCAACTGATGCGTGTCCAACACTCCACGATGAAACACCAGAGAATGTGAATTCTATCGGATTCCAACAGAGAAAGTTTGATCCCTATTCAAACACCTACAATCCCGGTTGGAGAAGCCACCTAAATTTCAGTTATGCAAACAATCCACCGAACCAACAGAACTACCATCACGGACCACCACCACCGCAACAACCTTCGGGCTCAGGTAAGCCTCTTGAAGAAATTGTTTGTATGTTAGCTACTAATACTGAGAAATTTCAACAGGATACTGCAACCAGATTTCAAAAGATAGAAGAGAGTATGAAGACTCTAGAGACTCAAATGAGCCAGATAGCATCCTCAGTTAGAAAATTGGAGACTCAAGGCAAGCTGCCATCTCAGAAATTCGACCCGAGGCATAATGTGAGCGCGATTGTCTTAAGAAATGGTAAGGAATTGTAGTCCCCAGTCGACAAGAACCCTAAACATGACCACGCCCAGGGTTCTCGTGCAGAGACAAAACAGGAAGCCGAAAGGGAACTTACACGTGACCACGTACAGGATTCAGGTCCAGCTGAAAATCCTCAAAAACCCAAACCTCTAGTGGTTCCACCCCCATTCCCCCAGAGACTGGCTTAGAGCAAGAAAGAAAAGGAAGATAAAAGCATTATGGAGTTATTCCAAAAAGTTGAAGTAAACATCCCGCTCCTCGAGGCCATTAAACAGGTTTCGCGCTACGCCAAATTCCTTAAGGAATTATGCACAAATAAGCGTAAGTTAACAGGTAATGAAAGGGTGAGTGTGGGTGAGAATGTTTCAGCTGTCTTACAGAGGAAATTACCTCCTAAGTGTTGCGACCAAGGTATGTTTTCCATTCCTTGCAAAATTGGGAATATTGGTATAAGTAAGGTCATGTGTGACCTAGGAGCTTCTATTAATGTGATGCCTTTATCTGTTTATACCTCCTTGGGTCTTGGTCCATTAACTAGTACTGGAGTTATAATTCAATTGGTGGATCGATCGATTGTCTATCCTGAAGGTGTTTAGAGGATGTGCTATTTCAAGTTAATGGATTAATTTTTCCTGCTGATTTCTTTGTTCTGGACATGGAAAATGATAGTTCATCTAAGTCTTCTGATATCTTGCTGGGTAGGCCTTTCCTTAGTACGGCTAAGGCAAAGATAGATGTGTATAGTGGTTCATTAACTCTAGAGTTTGATGGAGAAGTGGTGAAATTCAATGTTTATGATGCCATGAAATGTGTTAAAGATGTGTCTTGTGTTTATAATGTTGATATCATTGAAGATTTGACTCATGAGGTTTTTGCTTTAAATTATGATGATGAGTTGAATTATGGTTTGTGTCATAGCATGTCTGTTGATAGAGTTAGGAGATTTACTGATCGGTCTGAATTTTCTGATGATATACTTGATGTGGTTTACGCTCTGGAAGCTCTTAAGACTACAAGTATGAAATTTGTGCCTGTTAAGCTATCACGATCAGAATCTACACTGTTACCTTCGATTTTGCAGGCCCCAAAGCTGGAGTTCAAAAAGCTTCCCGAGCATTTGAAATACGCATATTTAGGTGGTTAACATTGAGACGAGGATCGTCGAGCCTAGGACGTTAAACAAGGGCGCTAATGGGAGGCAGCCCATATTTTTATTTTTATTTTTCTTTCTTTTCTTTTTCTTTGTTTTGTGTTCTTTTTGTCTCTTTTGTTTCCTTCCCTTTTTGTTTTGATCTTTTCCCCTCATTCCTTATGTCTTTCAGGTGGTTCGAAGTTGAAAAAAAAAATTCGGAGAGATTGGAGTTGTTGGCTCTCGTCCCTTACTATACTAGCTACACCCTACTGGCGGGATGCCTAAAAGAGCTCACGTATAAGCCCTCATCTTCACCACCAAACCAGCCCACCGACGACACCGCCAAATTGACCAAATATATCGGCCATTTGATTCAGGAAGTCCTCAGTTTACCTTTTTCATTTACTTTTACGTTGAGGACAACGCATGCTTAAAGTGTGGGGAGGTGATTTATAACTTTTGAGATGCATGCTGTTTTTTTTTATGCATTACTTTGGGATGTGCCCTCCGTTGCCTTTTGGTATTTTTGGACTTTTAACTGTTGATGCCGTGGCGGACTTAAAAAAAAATCCTCTTTTGCTCCATTTTGCTCGATGAATTGTTGTGCCTTAGGCAATGGTGGATTGTTTTAAAGGAGTCGAGAGTATGGTTGAGTCCCTTGTTGTTTAATGTTAATTAAATGTTAATGATTTTGTCCTATGTGTTGAAGTTGCGAGCCTGAGTTAGTTGATTAGAACTAAAAAAATTTGTGTGATTAATCGGTGCCTTTCTTGTCTAGAGTCATGTTAAGCTTAGAAAGTTGAGTTGGTATACGTGTTAAACTTTGGATTGATGGTGGGAAATTATGTTGGAGAAAGGAAATGAAGAATAAAAATAAAAAGGTGTTAGATTCGTTCCGCCAATCGCCAAAGGTGATTGTGAGCAAAGCCAAAAATCCGTCTAAAGGTTGGACGAGACTGAGTAACCGGGTGACATTCATCACAAATGTTTGCGCTCGCGTAGAAAGGTCTTGAACAACTAGGACGTGTGAGGCAATCAACTACTCCTCTGATTACTCGAAAAAAAAAGGAAAAAATATTGCAAGCATCTGAGTAATTACGAGTAAGGCTAAAGCCACTTGGCGTTGTGATTGACCGAGTAACCGGATGACATTCATCACAAATGTTTGCATTCGCGTAAAAAGGCCAATGACAATTCCAAGCAAATTATAGCTAAAAACACCTAATTAAGTAATTAAGATTAACCCGATCTTCCCATGACTACCACATAAATTCGGAATTCCTCATGTATACTAACCACCTGATAAGTGAAGTGTGTTTTCTAGGCTTGATTGGTTTTTAATTAAAATTTGGTAATTCATGCATGCGCTTCAATTTAAGTTCAGGCTTGTGTCTTCTCGTGTAGGAAATTTGTTGCATTTCTTTGACATTTCGTTGACATTGGGACAAGATTGCGCTCTCATTCCTAGTTTACATTACCTTTGTGCATGTTTCATGGAGTGGAGCGATTTTTCATTGTTTCTTGGTCCTCTTTTATGCTTGAGGACAAGCATCATCTAAGTGTGGGGAGATTTGATAAGTGCATATTTGTCTAATATTTATGTTTTAATTATCCCTTTTAATTCCTCTTGTTGATGCAATTATCGGGACTTAATTTGATTTAATATTTCCTTGTAGGGAATTATGGTTTTTGCATGATATGGGAAATTAAGAGAAAAACAACGACTGATTTAGGCAACAGTGAGCTGAGGGTTTGGAAAAGTAGGAGGTTTTTAATTGAAGAAAAGCACGCAATAGTGGAGGCATCATTTTGAGGACATCAAAATTAATTATCAAATCAGAAGGCAGCCATGAGAGACACAAGAAATGAAGGCATTTAATGCAAAACGCAGGAACAGGAGACGCACAAGCAAAAGACAACAACAGAAGCATAAGGATTTAAGGGTTTTAATTGATTGAGACCCTTAATGGTCTAATCAAGCAATAGTAGGATAAGAGCCACAAGGAGAGGCGACGTACAACAACATTAAAATGGATGAAATGATGGACACGTGGAGAGGGGGGGACGTCGCTAAGGTTTTAATGTATAGGTCTTTTAATTGTCTTGGAGGCACGCCGACTTTAAGGAGGAAAACCAAGAAGTAGGACACAGGGCTGACGTGGAAAGAAAACAAAAGAAGAACAAGTCTGGCGGCGGCAACGAAAAGAAAGGAGAGAAAGGCTGGAAGTTTGGGCGATGCGGCGTTGAGGACCGGAGCAGAGGCAACACGTGAAGCACGCTAGCAGAGAGGAATTAAAAGAGTTTTACATTGACAAGTGACCTTTAATGGTCTTGTCATTGAACAGCGACAAGGATAGGAAACAAGAGAAAATCAACAGCGGACTTAGTGAAAAAGGAGATAGCAGTTGTGCGTGAGGAAATTCAAGCAGAGGGAGAAGAAAACAGCAGCTGGGGGATTTGATTGAATAATTCTTTCTTCTAGTTTTTCTTCTTTCCTTGTTATTTAGACTATGTCAATTAAGAATCTTGTTTTATTTAATTCCATTATGAGTAGCTAAACCGTTTTAGTCAGGGAATTCCAATTGTTATGTTTTGACTCGTGAGACCTATTGTTCTAATTATTTGGTTTATAATATTCGTACTGTTTCCGTTTTACTGTCATTGTTTATTAATTGATTTTGCGATTAGGGTCCGATTGTAGAATTAGTTAATTAACATATCGCCAACTGATTTACTTGGTGGTGTTAACTGGGTGATTAGTGTTTGTGGCAATTGGCACTAGGACATATTACTTGTCTGATTTTGTGTTGAGAATTTTGCGATCTAATTAGATGAAGCATGAGTCAGTGCGTAGTCAGTTAGGGTTAGTGTTTCTTTGGAATTTAATGCTGTTAATTAATTGAATCTCGGAGAGAGTCTCGAAGGGGTTATTAGTTAATTAGGGAACAGTTTAAAGGAGTCTCTTTGACTGTTCTAAAATTAAGAAGAAGCGAGGGAGCCAGAGGTAGTTGGTAACCATAGCTAACCTATTATTAAACCAAAGAAAATATTTGAGTCGATGATCAAGGTCTATGCATAATAATTAGGAATTTCATGGCTAGTTGTCGTTATTTGAGTTAATCAATTTTATCTATGTTCTTTGCTAGTTTAATCATAGTTGTTATTTTATTTGATATCAATTGCGTTAATCATTTATTAGTGGTTAGATTAATGAGTAGTTTTAGTAGAAAACTCCAAAACCCCCTTTTTATTAATTTAATTCGTTCTTTGGCATTTGAATAGAATCAATTTATTCCATTCTTTGTGAATCGACCCCATTACCACTGTGCGCAATTTATTTTCGTTTGGTGTTTGGGATTTATTTTTGGTGGATTCGACACCCATCAATGGAGCTTATCTTCTTTCATCATCAATGATCTTTCATCATCTTTTCCTTGCCATTAAACTAAAACGAAAATGTCAATAACTATCCATGTATAAACCTAAAATAATGGATATATAATAACCTAACAAGTTACTCACTCATTACCTTTGCATATGTTGTATTTGATGAAGTAGTCATGTTTGATACCACTCAACTCGTCAAATGACATGTTTAATAAATATCTAAAAAATTTATTATAAACATAATGAGTGACATCTAAAAACATCATAGAAAGAAACGAAGAAAGGACATCATTCATCAATTATCATATTATATGGGTATTTTAAAACTAATGAGATGAGATTTAAGTTTTTTTTAGGGTTCTATAAAAAAAAGAAAATGAAGATGACAAAAATAATAAAGATGCAGGAAAAAGGAACTTTAGGATTATCAAGTAAGTTTTATAAAGACAAATTTACTCATTCACTTAGTATACTATAAAATTAGATAATTATCCTTATCATTATTACATCTATTTAAAAATGATGAGTTGATAGCCGATGACCATGAATAAGTACTAGTTGTCGACTAGCTAATTGGGTTTGTTAACAATATAAAATTTAAAATTATTTAAAATAAATATAATTGTTGGACCAATGGTGGTTGACAAATTAAATTTCTTTATGTTTTGATAATAATAAAATATATGGAATTAGTTAAGGAATTATTTAAGGTAATTTGGATTGGCAAGACATAAATCAAGGTGAAATCAAGAAGAAAATAATCTTCATCTTGTTAGAGACATTAATAATGAAGAATATAGAAGATTTGATTGGATATTACCGTTGAAGCCAACATAAGTCGACTAGTACATCATAAGTCGACTAATATATCAAGATCCGTCAGGTTGAGAACAACATAAGTCGACTAGTACATCATAAGTCGACTAATATATCAAGATCCGTCAGGTTGAGAACAACATAAGTCGACTAATATATGAAGATATGTCAACATAAGTCGACTAATACTCCATAAGTCGACTTATCGAAGGCCACAAGTCGACTTACACTGCATAAGTCGACTTATAGAAGAGCAAAGATAAAATTTTAAGAAAATTGTTGTTACAAGTCGACTTACACACCCCGACAAGTTGACTTATGAGTACAGCGAACTGACTCTGATGAAGTCAATTAGTCACAAATGGAAAGGAGGATATTAAGGAACGGTCATAACAATTATACAACGGCTAGAATGGGCTCCAACGTCTATTTTCTTCTAAATATAAGAGTGGATGATCAAGGAAGAAACTACTGAAGTTCCATAAGCAAAAGACTCCATTATTGCTCCATATTTTGCTCACTATTGCTCTTATCTTGTTACACAATTGCATTGAGCATTGTTCTTCAATCTTTATCTTATTTCTCTTACAATTTTAGTGACTAGTGAAAGGTCACGTGTGTTGGATCGCGTACGGTCCGAGTATTCAAAATACGCTGCGGAAAAGACCATACAAAAATATCACGTATAATCGAAAACACGAGGATTAACAAAAATACCTTATTTTCGTGGGTGGATTGTTTCTTTTTTTTTGGATTCCAAGACACTGCAAATCGCTAATGTCCTCTACCGGTATCCACACGAGCATGCACGATCCGGACTGCGGTACGTAGTGTGCTAGCACGTCCCGAAAACCTTTACGAGCCGCATGCGATCTTTCTCCTGGATGGCGGCTAGGGTTCCCTGACAATTGTGTCGTCAACCTAATGAGACCTAAGCTTCTCTATTTATAGAGAAACCCTAATCCCATTTAGGCCCCATTAAGTTTCGGCCCATTATATCATATATAATAAAAGCCCGACATCTTAATTCAATCTAGCCCAATAAATATATCTAAATATATTTATTCAATACCTAATAAATTAGGCCCAAGAGAATAAGCCCAGATCACATCACTCTTTGTGTGCGACCCTGTAGGCTCATTTGATGTTGGCAATGGGCTTGATTACACTTCAAGGCCCATAAGTCATAAGCGGCCTCTAGCAAGACATTATGACTACCCAAATCAAATGAGGATCGATAATCCGATTTAACCTGTAACTATGGTTATAGGCTCGATCCTTTGTAACACGATATCAAGATTAATCATAAGGCATGGTACATGTCAACCTTTGATTAATCATAGTTTCTTGATCCCAAGTTGATGATTATAACAAATGACATTGATGACTCTTCATCAATTCATTTGAGCACGACCATGCATTTCTTCATCATACTTATCAAGAGGCCCAAATGATATCTCTCTCATTTAAGAGAGGTACAAATCCCATCTCGTCATTCACATCCCTCCATGATTCATTTAGTATCCAACATAAGACTATATATTATTGGTTAAAAATAACTTAGTCTAATATCAAAACACTAAATTCCTCATGTAGGGAACCATGATGACTTCAGTTCAAAGGATTAAAGTCAAACCATATAAAGAATCACTAATGACATGAAACCATGTAGTATTCTTTATGTGGGTGGTCCAATATATGTTCTCTAACATATATCCATGTTTCGATTTGATATCTCATATCCATGATCAAGAAAGCGTGATCATCAATCGAACACATACTAGTCTTAATTCATTATTGTTTCACCAATAATGATCGACCAGGAACAGTCTAGAATAGTGTTATAACGCTTATGGTTTTACTATCAAGTCACATACTTGATGACATAAGTCTACTACTATTCATGGAATGTAAATCACATTACATAAATGAAATACATGCATATATAAAATGAATACCTCATAATATATTATTAACAAATCATAATGTTAATACATGAATCACAAATGTTCATTGGCCTAGGGCACACTACTAACAATCTCCCACTTGCACTAGGCCCAATCAGTCAGATATCTAATACTCATAGACCTCGTATGACTCTCATGTTTAGGCTGTGGAAGAGGCTTAGTAAGTGGATCGACAATGTTGTCATCTGTGCCCACTCTGCATATCTTCCGTCTCCTCTTCTAATGATCTCTCTAATCAAATGGAAACGGTCGAGTATGTGTTTGGATCTATGATGTGAATTTGGTTCCTTAGCCCTGTGCTATAGCCCCATTATTATCACAATAAAGGTCTATAGGACTTGCAA
The DNA here is from genome assembly GCA_029891385.1 of Erythroxylum novogranatense. Taxonomy (NCBI): domain Eukaryota; kingdom Viridiplantae; phylum Streptophyta; class Magnoliopsida; order Malpighiales; family Erythroxylaceae; genus Erythroxylum; species Erythroxylum novogranatense. Next base: position 39,381,942 of record CM057229.1, on the reverse strand, counting down.
TGCTAGGAACAACTCAAGCTCGTGATGAACTTCGATCCATCTGACTTCCTTATTGCATCCGATCTGACAATGTACTCGACTTAGTTGTAGAATCGACAAGCAGTGTCTTGCTTTGAACTTTTCAGCTCACTCGCACCTCCATTCAAGCAGAACACAAAACCGATTGCGATCTAAAATCATCTATGTCGATCGAAAACCAGCATCAGTGTAACCATTTACAACGAGCTCTCCTTTCAAGTCCTCCATAGACTAGGAACGTATCCTTAGTTCTTCTCAAGTACTTAAGGATGTTCTTAACTGCTATCCAGTGACTCTCACCATAATTAGATTGGTATCTACTTGTTATGCTCAAAGCATATGAGACATCTGGTCGAGTACATAACATGACATACATGATAGATCCAATTGCAGATGCATATGGAATCTTACTCATGCGCTCAAGCTCTTTACCTGAAGTAGTTCAATCCTTCTTCGAAAGCTTGATTCCATGTGACATAGGCAAGAATCCTCTCTTGGAATCTTGCATACTGAACCTTTTCAGTATCTTATCTATATGTGTACTCTGACTTAGGCCTATAAGCTTTCTTGATCTATCTCTATAGATCTTAATGCCTAAAACATAGGCAGCCTCACTAAGTCTTTCATTGAGAAGCGTTTCCTTAACCAAATCTTGACACTCTGTAAGGTGAATATCGTTTCCAATGAGCAATATGTCATCAACATATAAAGCTAAAAGACAACAGCACTCCCACTAACCTTTTGTAAACACAAGGTTCATCTTCATTCTTGATGAATCCAAACTCTTTGACAACTTCATCAAAGCGAAGATTCCGACTTCTTGATGCTTGCTTCAATCCATAAATGGATCTTTGAAGCTTGCACACCTTTCGAAATTCTTAGGATGGACAAAACCCTCGGGTTGTATCATATATACATCCTCAAGTAAGTTTCTATTAAGGAAAGCCGTTTTGACATCCATTTGCCATATCTCATAATCGTAGTATGCAGTTATGGCAATAAAATTCTAATAGATTTGATCATGACCACTGGAGAAAATGTCTCATCATAATCAATTCCATGAACTTGTCGATAACCTTTAGCAACAAGTCTTGCTTTATAAGTGTGCACATTTCCATCCATGTCGAGTTTCTTTTTGAAAACCCATTTGCATCCAATGGTCTTCAAGCCATCAGACGGATCAATCAAAGTCCAAACTTGGTTGTCATACATGGATTGCATCTCTGCTTTCATGGCCTCCAACCATTTAGCAGATTCTGGACTTTTCATAGCTTCTTGATAGGTTGTGGGCTCATTATGATCGATGAACATCACATTGTCATCATCAGGAATGAGAAATCCATATCTCTGGGCTCATGGCGAATCTATCGGATCTACGTAGGCCTTGTGTTGTTGAAGGCTGCTCATCAACAGCTTGTGAGCTCGCTTCAATCTCCTTTTCAGGCTCAATGTCATTTTGTGAAACTTGAATTTCTTCGAGTTGTACTTTACTCCCACTGTTTCCTTTGGAAACAAATTCCTTCTCTAAGAAGAAACCATTTGAGCAACAAACACTTTGTTCTCGATGGGATGTAAAAGTAATATCCTTTAGTTTCCTTAGGATATCCCACAAAATAACATTTTTCAGATTTGGGTGCCAACTTGTCAGCAATTGGGCCTTCACATAAGCCTCACAACCTCAAATCTTTAGAAAAGATAAATTGGGGCGCTTCGATCCATATCTCATAAGGTGTCTTTTCTGACCTTTGAAGGAATACGGTTCAATATGAATCCTGCGGTTTCTAAAGCATAGCCCCAGAAGTATTTTGGAAGATCAGTTTGACTCATCATTGATCGAACCATATCTAATAGAGTTCGATTTCTCTTCTCAGAAACACCATTCCATTGAGGAGTTCCTGGAGGAGTCAATTGTAAACGATTCCACAATCCTTAAGATAATCATCAAACTCTTGGCTTAAATATTCACCTCCTCGATCAGATCGAAGGATTTTAATATTCTTGCCAAGTTGATTTTGTACTTCATTCTTGTACTCTTTGAACTTTTCAAAAGATTCATATTTGTACTTCATTAAATAGACATACCCATATCTATTGAAGTCATCTGTAAAAGTAATGAAATACAAATAACCTCCTCTCGCTGATATGCTAAAAGGACCGCATACATCGGTATGTATAAGGCCCAATAGCTCATTGGCCCTTTCCCCTTTACCTGTGAAGGGGGCCTTTGTCATCTTACCCGATGAAACAAGAATCACTGCGTGTCAAAAGATTCAAAAGAATCAATGAATCCATCTTGATGGAGTTTTGAAATCGCTTTTCATTTACATGGCCTAGCGACAATGCGAGAGATAGGTTGGGTTCAAATCGTTAGATTTAAACTTCTTAGTATTTATGTTATAGATGGGCTCATTTGTAACAAACTCGGTGTCAGAGTATAAATGCCATTTAATTGTGTATGATGCCATATAAAATGTCATTCTTATAAATGAAAATACTTATTCTCAATAGAAAATTTAAATCCACCATTCTCTAAACAAGCAAAAGAAATAATGTTCTACTCATAGTAGGTACATAATAACAATTCTTGAGTTCCAAAATGAGCCCGATGGGCAAAATAAGATCATAAGTCCCCACGGATAAAGCGTGACTCTTGCTCCATTTCTCGCAGCAGGTCGATCTCACGGACATCAATCTTCTAGTCCTTCTTAGACTTTGCACATTAGTACAAATGTGAGTTGCAGCTCGGTATCTAATAACCAAGATGCAAAAGGGTAAAATTGATTTCTATAACAAACATACCTGAAGAAATAGTCGACTATTCTTCTTCTCTTTCACTCTTCCAAATAGAGTTTGAGTTCCTTTTCCAATGACCGGGTTCATTCAATGGAAGCAAACTCCTCCTTGGTGCCTTAGTCTTAGCTTTGGGCTTGGGCTTGGACTTAGGTACTTTACCTTTGTCCTTTCTTTGTGCCTTCTTCTTGAAAGCCTTTCTTTCTTGCTTGAGAACAATTCTCGAGTTCTATACCAATCTAGGAAATTTGTTCCACTAAATTTTCTTTCTCTAAGATAGATCGCATAGACGGGTTTGTGGATGGAGTAGCCATAATCTACAAAAATTATGCAATAAGGGTCAACATTCTTATTATTATGAGGTATTAGCTCCACTCAAATAAATAACCCTCAATTAAAAATGGGAGAAACAAGATCCATATTTCACTAAGTCTAAGAAAGCTTTGGCTTAACACTCAAAACTTAGTTATTTAGGTAGAAAACTCTTTTCAATTACATCACATGTAACTCTTGATGGGCTTATGTTAAAATACATCTTATGTATTGCATGTATGTAAAACCCAATCTTATGCCCTAAGCCCAAAACCGTTTTGATAGCTTAGTTAAGTTTAACCATACTTTACCTATGAATAGCACCATTATTCAAATGTCTTCCTAGATAATCCCCCATGCCTTGCTTTGGCAAAAACCCACATAAGGATGAGCTAGAGATAAACATTGGTAAAGATTTATGGAAGGCATATAAACTTAAAATTACGATGAGAATTAGTTCTTAGAAGGTTATTAATCCTTATAAAGAATTATGGAAGATTACAAAGCGCTTGTTATAACCTTGGCTTCTAATTGTTGATATAATTCAACTCTTGAAAATTAAATTAAATTCCAAAAAAACTTTCCCTTCCTAATAAATAATCCTTTGAAAACAATTTTTCAAATTTTAATAAAACACCTTTTATTATTATTAGGAGTATTTATTAATTTAATCTCTATTAAATTAATAAAAAGAAATTTAATAATTCAAGTCTTGAAAATTAAATTAAATTCCAAAAACCCTTTCCTAATAAATAATCCTTTGAAAACAATTTTCAAATTTTAATAAAACACCTTTTATTATTATTAGGATTATTATTAATTTAATCTCTATTAAAATAATAAAATTAAATTAGGGTTTTAAAACAATTTTTTTAAAAAAACATTTGGAGGGTTAAGCGTCAGGCGCGTGTAGTGCGCGCTTGGTGGCAGCGTGTCAGGCGTGTCACGCTCTGGAAGGCAGCGAGTAGCGTGTCCCACACGCGCGCCGTCTTCTCCAACCCGCCGACCTCTCTCTTCTGGTTTTCCTCCTTCTTTCTTCGGATCTTCTTTCCACAACCACGTCCACGAACCCCCGTCGCACGCCTGGCCGTCGGAACTCGAGGAAAACGAACCTCAACCGTGGGTCTCCACCGACGGTTTCCGCAGCCTATTGCGTCACCGAGGCGCCATTGCGCGGCGACACCATCATCTAGTGATGGTGTTGCGTCGCCGATCGATGGTGTTACTCATCCATCGATTTTCCGAAACTCAATGGAAAGCGAAGATGATAAGCAATATCCGAAAATTGCAAATAAAGGGAAAACGCAGATCCATGGAGAAGACGCATGTCGCTGTCCATGGCATCGCCCGCGAGCCCATCCATTGCCGATGCCAACCAGTGGCATCACGATCGACATCGTGGCCAACGATGGTTCCATAGATGGGCGATCATCGCCCATCTTGTCCAGTAAACGCAATATGGGAATACAAACGCAAGAAGAAAATCAACACAGGCAGTACATTACGCATAAACACAGAAAACAAATATCTCATATTGTGTTTTGTAAACGCAAACCCATTATATACAGAGGCAGAAAATATTAGGGATTTCCTCATGAGGCTTGTATCGTATATCTTTGAGATGGGAAACAATTTGGATCGTGCATAATCAATTAACACAATGATTCCATCGTGGATAAACACAAAAGCTTTGTAAAACAATTTTAGAAATCAACAATGCAGATTATGATATGCACCAACAAAGAGAAACAATTTCAATTACGGGAAATAGATTGGTGTAACAATCGAACAATTACAGGGTTCAGAATATGAACAGTTCATATTCTTATTCAATTCCAAGATGATAATCAATAACAATCCGAATATTCGTATCATGCATCCAAAGCTACGAGCACATGTAATCAAAACATGCATATTATCGATTATACAGAAGAACCTGGCTCGATACCCTTTGTTGGATCGCGTACGGTCCGAGTATTCAAAATACGCTGCGGAAAAGACCATACAAAAATATCACGTATAATCGAAAACACGAGGATTAACAAAAATACCTTATTTTTGTAGGTGGATTGTTTCTTTTTTTTTCGGATTCCAAGACACTGCAAATCGCTAATGTCCTCTACCGGTATCCACACGAGCATGCACGATCCGGCTGCGGTACGTGAGTGTCTTAGCACGCGTCTGAAAACCTTCAACGCCGCATGCGATCTTTCTCTGGATGGCGGCTAGGGTTTCGACAATTGTGTCGTCAACCTAATGAGACCTAAGCTTCTCTATTTATAGAGAAACCCTAATCCCATTTAGGCCCCATTAAGTTTCGGCCCATTATATCATATATAATAAAAGCCCGACATCTTAATTCAATCTAGCCCAATAAATATATCTAAATATATTTATTCAATACCTAATAAATTAGGCCCAAAAGAATAAGCCCAGATCACATCACTCTTTGTGTGCGACCCTGTAGGCTCATTTGATGTTGGCAATGGGCTTGATTACACTTCAAGGCCCATAAGTCATAAGCGGCCTCTAGCAAGACATTATGACTACCCAAATCAAATGAGGATCGATAATCCGATTTAACCTGTAACTATGGTTATAGGCTCAGTCCTTTTGTAACACGATATCAAGATTAATCACAAGGCATGGTACATGTCAACCTTTGATTAATCATAGTTTCTTGATCCCCAAGTTGACTGATTATAACAAATGACATTGATGACTCTTCATCAATTCATTTGAGCACGACCATGCATTTCTTCAGTCACACTTATCAAGAGGCCCAAATGATATCTCTCATTTAAGAGAGGTACAAATCCCATCTCGTCATTCACATCCCTCCATGATTCATTTAGTATCCAACATAAGACTATATATTATTCGGTTAAAAATAACTTAGTCTAATATCAAAACACTAAATTCCTCATGTAGGGAACCATGATGACTTCAGGTCAAAGGATTAAAGTCAAACCATATAAAGAATCACTAATGACATGAAACCATGTAGTATTCTTTATGTGGGTCGGTCCAATATATGTTCTCTAACATATATCCATGTTTCTGATTTGATATCTCATATCCATGATCGATAAACGTGATCATCAATCGAACACATACTAGTCTTAATTCATTATTGTTTCACCAATAATGATCGACCAGGAACAGTCTAGAATAGTGTTATAACGCTTATGGTTTTACTATCAAGTCACATACTTGATGACATAAGTCTACTACTATTCATAGAATGTAAATCACATTACATAAATGAAATACATGCATATATAAAATGAATACCTCATAATATATTATTAACAAATCATAATGTTAATACATGAATCACAAATGTTCATTGGCCTAGGGCACACTACTAACAACGTGTGAGGTAGGATTTGTGCCGGAAAACAAATCGGTTGTAAAGGTAGCTTGAGCCGAAAATCAAGTGGTATTGTAAGAAGTTCACACTCAACTAAAAAGTGTGCAATAAAGTGGTTTGTAAAATCCTAAGTGGGAGCTTAGGTAGAGGGACGAGTCTTTGCAGAACCTCTATAAAAACAGTGTTTGCTCTTCTTCCCTACTCTTTACATTTAAATTTGATTAAATTGTTTTTGTGTGGACTAACTTCTGATTTTATTGTAGAAAATTACAAAAAGCTTTAAAGATCTATTCAACCCCCCTTCTAGATCGTTTACAATTGGTATCAGAGCATAAGTATCTAGGGATGGCACACAACAATCTAGCGGAAGAAGGTAACACTAATAATCGCCCTCCGTTGTTTAATGGTTCTAACTACTCTTCTTGGAAAAATCCTATGAAGTATCATATCATTAGCGATGGAGTAGAATATTGGAAGATAATCATCTTCGGTCCACAAGCACCGTTGAAAGAAAATGGCGAGTTAAAAACAGAGCTGGAATACGACAACAATGATTGGAAGCAAGCCTACATCAACACAAAAGCTATGAAGTTGATATATTGCGCTCTCACGGTTGAGGAAAGAAATCGAGTAAACTCTTATACCAGCGCTAAAGAAATGTCGGAAAGACTTCGCATCACTCATGAAGGAACTAATCAAGTTTGGGAAACAAAGATCAACATGCTTCTCCATGACTATGAAATGTTTGTCATGAATGAAGGTGAGTCTATTTCTACTATGCTTGATCGTTTTGCAGAAATCATAAATGGATTAGGCAACCTTGGAAAGCATATGACGGATAGCGAGAAGGTGAAAAAGATTCTTCGCTCACTACCGAAAGAATGGTAACACAAGTCACCGCTATTATGGAGTCCAAGTATCTCAATCACTTGGAATTCAACGCCTTGCTGGGATCACTCATCAACTATGAGATCATTCCCAAATCAAGAGGAGGTAGAGGTAAGTCACAAAAGTCAATTGCTTTAAAAGCTAATGCTTCTTCTCTTGATGAAAGTGATGAAGAAATAGATGAAGAAGAGGAAGACGAAGAAATAGTAATGTATGCCAGAAATTTGAGAAAGTTCAAAGGACTACTCAAAAATAGGAGGAAAGAATTAAATGGTGGTAGAAATGGAGAAAGAAAGAAGTTTGCCATGGAAAGAAGATCAAAGGGGTATGATGAAAAGAAAAGTAATGAAGAATGCTAAAAATGTGGAAAAAGGGGACATCATGCTAGAGAATGCAAAAGCTCATCTTCCACTTCAAATTTGCAGAAACGTGACAAATATGACAAAGGAAAAAAGAAAGCTAGCCTAGTAGCCACTTGGAGTGATGATGAGGAAGCATACCAAAGCAATGAAGAAAACAACTTAGCTCTTATGGCTAATAGCTCCTCAACAAGTGATGACGAAGATGAGGTACAAGCAAGGAATGAAACCACCCATCAAGCACTTGGTACATTGATAGTGAATGTTCAAGGCACATGAGTGTAGACAAGAACCTATTTGCAGAAATTAAACCAAAGAATCAAGGTTATGTCACTTTTGGAGACAACAACAAAGGTAAGGTCATTGGTATTGGTAAAGTGGGTAAGGATCCTTTGCCTACCATTGACAATGTTTTGCTTGTTGATGGTTTGAAACATAATTTGTTAAGTGTTTCTCAACTATGTGATATGAATTTTAATTTAGTTTTTGAATCATCACATTGCATGGTTAAGAAGGATGGTCATGTTACTTTCATTGGTTTGAGACATGGAAATACATACATTTTCGATTTACATGATGATAGTTCTTTTAATGAAAAGTGTTTGGTGACATTAGAAGAAAATGCATTTTTATGGCATAGAAAAATAGGACATGCTCCTTTGCCTTTAATTTCTAAGCTTTCAAAAAATGACATTGTGAGAGGTTTGCCTAAGATAAAATTTGTTAAAGATCACTTGTGTGAATCTTGTTTAAAAGGCAAACATGTTAGAGAATCTTTCAAACCAAAGAAAGAAATTTGCACATCTAGAATTCTTGAACTTGTTCATATGGATTTGATTGGACCATCTAGACATGCTAGTCTTAGTGGTAAATTGAATATCCTTGTTATTGTGGATGATTTTTCTAGATTTACTTGGGTGAGATTTCTTACGAACAAAAGTGATGTTTTTAACGAATTTACTAAGTGGTGTAGGTTGGTTCAAAATGAGAAGAATTTGACAATTGTTGCTATTAGAACCGATCATGGAGGTGAATTTGAGTGTGAACCATTTGAAAGTCTTTGAGACAAATATGGAATTGAGCACAATTTCTCAACACGAAGAACACCACAACAAAATGGTGTAGTAGAAAGGAAGAATCGCTCTCTTGAAGAAATGAGTAGAACTATGTTAAATGAGTACAATCTTCCTAAATCATTTTGGGCGGAAGCAATCAATATCGCATGCTATGTCATCAACAGGGTGCATTTACGAAGAGACAAAAATAAGAAACCATACGAGCTTTGGAAAGGTAAGAAACCAAATATTTCTTATTTTCATCCTTTTGGCTGTAAAGTTTTTATTCATAATAATGGAAAGAACAATTTAGGTAAATTTGATTCAAAATCTGATGTTGGTGTGTTTATTGGGTATTCTCAAACTAGTAAGGCTTTTAGAGTTTATAATAATAGAACTAAGTGCATTAAAGAAAGTATTCATGTTAAATTCGATGATATGATTTCACCCCCGAGAAAGGTTTGTTTTGATGATGATGTATGAAATTCAGGAAACAGGGTTGAAGAAATTGAATCCAAGATTGAAGAATTGAAGTTAGATGAAGAAGATCATGTACCCGATATTAAAACATGGGCGAAAGCAAAGAACCATACTATGGAGCAAGTCATTGGTAGCTTGGATGATGGTTTGAGAACTAGGAGAAATGTTTATGAGCAAATGAGCAATTCAGCCTTTATCTCATTAGTTGAACCCAAAAACATAAAAGAGGCTCTTGAGGATGAAAATTGGCTATTAGCTATGCAAGAAGTGTTGGGCCCCGACTCGTAATAAGCATGCTTAAATTATGTTGAAGCATGTTTAAATTATTTTGAGGTTTTGGTTTGATAATTTTAATTTGGTTGGAATAAATTGAGGAATTTATTGCTTAAGTTATGAGTAAATGAAGTGGTAATTAAAAGAAGGAGGCTTGAGAAGATTTAAAGAGGAAGCCCATTGGAAGCCCACGAAATGTTTAAACATTAGGTTAGTTAAGGTAGAAAGCTTATAAAGGAAGTTTAACAAATTAAAGAGAAGTGAAGCATGAAGTGTCGTGTGTGTGTGTTTAGAGTGAGGGACGAAAATTCTAGAATGAAGAGAGGGCTTGAGGCTTGGATATTAAGTTAGAAAATAAGTCACCTAATTCATTTAAGAAAGAAGACTACCAAAACTTCTAGCAAAAGGGAAGGTTCACGTTTTTCAAGCAAAAGGAGAGGAATTTGAAACCATCAAAGAAGAGAGAGCAAGATGAAGATTGGCCATCAAGCTAGGAGAAGAAGAGAGGTAGGTTTTCAAGTTTTCCTTAAGTCTTGTAAGAAGAGAGTTACGAAAATACCAAAGAAAAGAGAGGAGAGTGGGTTCGGCTATGAGGAAGAGAGGAGAAGTTTATCTTTCTTGAGTTTTCAAGTGGGTTTCAAGGGTTTCAAGAAGGAGAAGGTTAAAGGAAGAGCTTAACCATCCATTGGAATCAAAAGAAAGAAATCGTGGGTCATCTCTAAGGTAAGACAATATTGAAATTCATAGTTTTCTAGTAGGATTTGTTTCTTTCTTGTTTAAATGGTGAGTCGAATAATGATTTATGAAGAAAGAAGAGAAAGAAGATGGGTTAAGAAAGTGGGAAAAAAAAGAAGGATTAATGGAGGTTGAAAAAAATCAGATTTCATTGGGTTAGGGTTTTCGAAATTCCTTAGTGCTTTTGTTAGGATTTGTGTCTTTAATGATTGTTTTGATGTTAAGGGATAGGTTAAAGTATAGGTAAGGTGATGTTGCATGAATTTCAAGTTTTTCCCATTCTTAGAAAATTCCAGCACTTGAGTTTTTATTAAATTGTGAATCTAAGATGGGATTTTGCTTGGTTTAGAGAGGGGTTATGATGTTAATTGTTTAAATAAGGTATAGGTCAAGTGAGATGGGTGTTAAACCCAGATTTTGTATTCTTTAACATTTTCCAGCATATGTACCTTATGTTAATTATGATCTTATTGTTAGAATTTTGCTAAAAATGATGGTTTGAAGAGTAAATATGAAGGAAAGGGTAGGTTAGGTTAGTTTAAATGGAAGTTAGTACATCCTTTTAAAAATTCCAGCATAGTTGGTTTTTGTTAATTATGATTCTATTGTTAGAGGTTTGCTTAAAGATGGGATTTGCTTTGCTTGGTTCAAAAGTGTGGTTGGAGAATGATGTATGATGGAAGAAGGAAAGAATAAGAAAAGAAAGATAAAAAAAAAATCAGATTGTGATAGGTAACTTTTAGGCATGAGTTTTGAGAAAGTTGTTGGTTATTGAGATAGGTTTTGATGACAATGACTTAGATAAAGTATAGCTAAGATGATAGCAAAGAAAGTTCATGTTTTCCTTGATGGTTTAAAATTCCAGCATTGGTAATGTTAGTTGATTCATGATTTTATTGTGAGATTTGTAAAGTTTAAGAATTTATTTAGTTAAGGCTTTAAAGAAGACATTATTTAGGAAGGAAAGGAAGAAGAAGAATACATGAAGTTTGAAAATTTCAGCATAGAGAATATGTGAGAGTTTGCATTTTTGTTCAAACATGGTGGTTTGTAGTGTGAATATGAAGGTATAGGGAAGATTAGAATAGGTTAAATGCAAGTTTTCCCAAACCTTAGAATTTTCCAGCATGTGTATCTTATGGTAATTAGGATTTTATGCTTTGTTTAAGGTTAAATAAGGTAATTGAAGGCATTAAAGGAAAAGAGAAATGAGAAAGGTAATGGAGGTGTAAGAAAATCAGCATTTGTGGGGTTCTTTAAAGCAGGAGATTGTTGAAAAGTTTGATGCATTTGAGAAGGGTTTTGATAGTTATAATTTAAAAATGGCATAGGTAAAGTGAGATAAGTTTTTCGTCATGTTTTTCATTCTTTAAAAAATTTTCCAGCATTGATTTCTTTTGTTAAACTAGGATTATTGTATTTGATTAAGGTTAATTAAGGCATTTGGAGATGAAAGAAGGACAATGTGATCAATTCCGAAGCTTAAGGATTTGAGGTGGGTGACTATTTAATGTTTGAGTTGTAAGATTCTTGAATTGTTATGAAATTAATATTACTAAATGTTTTCCGATAACTTGCAAGTGTGGAAATGCATTATTATTCTGAAGGTTTGAATTTGTATTGATTGCCTTATATGATTAGTTGCGATGAAATGCATTATCATTTGTAAATGTGATTTTGGAACATTGGAATATTGATTGAAGGTGAAAAAGACTTGAGTATGTGATTACATTTTACTTGTCCGATGACAAATATATGGAGAATTGTAATATGCATGTATGTGATACGTGTTATATGGGTTTGGGTTAGGTCCCTTAATTTGAGTCAGTGCACTGGTCTCGTGTTAAAAGCCTTCTCCCGGCTGCCCGCAAGAGGCTTAGGAGCTCCGAATTTCGGACTCCCCTCCGTTCACGACCTACTCAAACCATTTAAATGTGTTGGGTGATTTGTGTTAGATGCCGCGGTATAACCCGCAAACACACGCCGCAGTATAACCTGCAAACACCTACGGGTGGGGTGTGGGGTCCAACATCAAACCACTGGATATGTGACTATATGCTTTTGTGTTTTAAATGTTGACTTTGTAAATGTTTTGTTATTGAAACTGTTTTCGATAAAGATAATTTTGACAATAATTATTTAAGACAATTTCTGTATACTTATGCTTGAATATTAAATTGTTACCACGAGCCGTCGTGCTCACCCCATTTCCTCCACAGGTTTTGAGCACGATTAGAGTCTCCGCATCGGGTTTGAGGCAACTCCGATGCATATTGGTATTGAAGTCGTGCTTTGAGAAATCAAAGCATTAGTTTGTTATTGATATTATCGTTTGTGTTCATTTGGATGAATTTGAGCTAAAATGCCTCTAAAGCGTTGTATTTGCTTATTTTCATGTAATTAGTAAGATTTTAAAGTTTCGAATGTAAAGTATATTGTATTGTGTATGTATTTCCTAAGCATGTATTGATGTATGGTTAAAATGGACATAAGAAAAGATGAGATGGTATTTCTTTAGGAAATTGAAATAATGAAATGATAGAATCCTAAGATTGTGTTGCTGGCCATTTGAGATGATATTGAGACAATTGAGATGATTGTAGTTGGATGCTTGTGAAAATTGGGAAGATTGAAGTGTTTTTGTGCAGGTTTGTAGTTTGGATGAACAAAATTGAAGATTGGTTAGAGCATTTTTTGGGGAGATGCGGTCCAAATTTTCCTAAATTTGGGCAGCAACTTCGCTTAAGGTTTAGACCCTCTTAGTGAGGGAATTCACTTTGGAAGTCTTCTAGAAAATTGTAGAGCATGTGAAGATCTTGAAAATGGTATAAAACGGGTCATTTTTCGACTTAGGATGAAGAAGTTATGAACGTTTGAAGTTTGCTGCCCACTATGCTTAGTAATTCTCGAATAACTATTCACTGGCCATTTTGGGCTGAACCTTCGGAAGGGCTTTTCGCCCCTTTAGAGCGGGAATTGAAATTTCCATCCTTCATGAAAGATGTAGAGGGTCTTGTTATCTTTAAAATGAGGTATGATATGTCCTATTCGGAGTTAGGAGAAAAAAAAATTATGAGAGTCGGAAGTTGGTAATAGTTCTATTCATTTGGTCAATAAAATCACTATTCATTTGGTAAGTAGCTAGAAAGCAATTTTGGACCTTCTAAAGAACGGAGCTAAGTTTTTAAGTATGAAAATGGAGTTAAGATGAATATATATATATTTTTAAAAAAATTATATCGGGATTTTCATATTAGAGATTGGATATTCGGTAACGGGTTATAAGAGTTCATAAGGAATCATGTGTACGTATTGAGGGAATATGGATAAGTAGTTGGGTTTCGAATGCGGGATCCAACATTTTAACAGATATGCTCTGGTTTAGTTTGGTTTTTCGTAAGAGGTTGGATATCCAAAAATGGGTTCCAACAAGAAGAGCTTAATCAATTCAAGAGGAACAATGTATGGGATTTGGTAGCTCCACCAAAGGACAAGACTATTATTGGAGTCAAGTGGGTAAACCTGATAAAATATGATGAAAATAGTGAAGCGATTAAAAATAAATCAAGGTTAGTAGCTTAAGGATTTTATCAAGAAGGACTTGATTATAATGAGACATATGTTCCTGTAGCTCGATTGGAGGCAATTAGACTATTATGTGCTTTTACGTCACATAAAAGGATCAAATTAAATCAAATGGACGTCAAGAGCGCATTTCTCAATGGATACATTCAAGAGGAAGTTTATGTCAAACAACCACTGGGATTTGGAGATCATGAACATCCGGATTATGTCTACAAACTCAAGAAGGCACTCTATGGGTTAGAGCAAGCACCTAGAGCCTGATATGAAAGGTTGAGTACTTTTCTAACTCAATATGGGTATGTTCGTGGTAAGATTGATAATACTTTGTTCATTAAACATGTTGATCAAGATATGCTTATTTGTCAAATTTATGTTGATGATATTGTGTTTGGTGCCACTAATGAATTTTTGTTCAAAGAATTTAGTGATTTAATGCAAAGTGAATTTGAAATGAGCATGATGGGGGAACTCAAGTTCTTTCTTAGATTGCAAATCAAGCAACTCAAAAATGGCCTCTTCATTCACCAATCTAAGTATACCAAGGAGCTTCTAAAGAAGTTCAAAATGGAAGGATGCAAAGTGGCAGCAACACCAATGGCAACAAATTTGGTCTTGGAGAAACATGAACATGAAGAAGATGTTGATCAAAAACTCTATAGAGGTATGATCGGCTCTCTCTTGTATTTAACTGCTTCTAGACCTAATATTATGTTTACTATGTGTCTTTGTGCGAGATTTCAATCTTGTCATAAAATTTCTCACTTGAGTGCTTGCAAAAGAATTTTTAGATATTTGAGTTGAACTGTTAATCATGGTTTATGGTATCCTAGTTGTGAATCATTTGACTTATATGCTTTTAGTGATGCTGATCATGGTGGCTGTAGGATCGATAGAAAAAGCACTAATGGCTTGTGTCATTTCTTAGGATCATCGTTGATATCTTGGGCTAGTAAAAAGCAAGTTAGTGTAGCTATTTCCACTGCTGAATCTGAATATGTAGCAGCTGGGAGTGCATGTGCCCAAGTTCTTTGGATTAAAAATCAATTGCTTGACTACGGTATTGTGGTTAAAAATATTCCTATTTATTGTGATAATACCAGTGCAATTTGTTTGAGTAAAAATCCAATTCTGCATAGTAGAACAAAGCATATAGAAATTAGACATTATTTCATCCGTGATCATTACTTAAAAGGTGACATTTGCTTGAAGCATGTATCATCTAGTGACCAATTAGCTGATATTTTTACTAAACCTCTTAAGGAAGATGTGTTTTTGAATATTAAATTGAGACTAGGCATGTGTGATTTAAATTCCTTTGGTTGAATTAGTTTTTGGCTACATTCATTAATATATCAAATGGTCAAATTATGAGGCAAATGTGCAATCACATCTGAAGATTCATTCATCATGATTTACACTTGGGTTGAAATGTGACTGATTTGGAGTTTTGACACATTCTAGTTGACTAATGGATGTCTAAGTCGACTAATTGGTAACGAGTCTGGTAACAAGTCGACTTATGAGGGTCAATAAGTCGACCTATGATATTTACAGCATTTGGGAATGAAGAAATTTCAGGATAAGTCGACTTATAAAGTTCGACAAGTCAACTTATGAGGGCGATAAGTTGACTTATGGAGGTAAACAAGTCGACTTATGTCTACACGGATTATTTAAAACCTATTCTTCTTTTCATTCTCCGTAAACCCTCTCTCTCTAAACCTATGAAATTCATCTTCTCCAAGTCGACTTATAGCCTTCAATCTCCTCAAATCTCTCTACCCATCTTCAATCGACCATCTTTCGCATAAAACCCATTCTTTATCTCTTCTAAACAACCTTCCTTCTCGAAAACCCCTTTCTCAAACCCTAACTTTCATTCTTCTCACTTCTCTCTAAAAAAAACCATGGCTCCACGCAAATCTACAAGGAAAGACAAAGAACCCGCTCAACCACAAGGTCCCCGTGTTCACTATGGACCACGAGTTCGTGGGTCTTCTTCGAGGGGAGATGCTGCTAGGGAGGATGACGTGATTGAACCTAGGTTTGTCTCTAAGGAAGCACAAATTCTATATTACAAGGTACTCCAAAACGAAGTATTAATTCCTTCAATGAGATTTGATTGGAGTGAACTAGACAATAATGAGTTTACAGATGTGTTTTTTCTGAAATTGCAAATCTTGGGCTGCGAGACTTTTTGGGTTATCAGGATGAGATTTATGAAGATGTGGTTAGGGAGTTTTATGCGAATCTCATTGTGATTGGTAGTAATTTTGTTAATGGAGTTCAGCTGAAATCCAAAATTAACGGAAAGGAAATTTTCTTGTGTGAAGCAAATATGTGTACTTTATTTCGGTTACCTAGAGGAGGAGTCCGGTCTAGAGCTTCATTTATAGATTTTGATATTCTGAGAAATGAGGATGGTGAAACCGATGAGGAAGCCAAAGAAAATTTCGGCTATACTGAAGAAAAAGGTGCTGAACTGCTTAGTTGGTTATGCTCTGATTACTCCCCCTATTTGAAGCAATGGACTTGCCTTTAAATTATCGTTTGCTACACTATGCAATTAATAGGGTTGTTTACCCGAAGAAGGCAAGTAATAATCAAATTACATCATTGGATAAAGAAATTCTTTGGCATATGGAAGAAGGGCGGAAGATTAATTATCCGAGTTTGATCATCCAAATGATGCGAAAAAAGGCTAGTCTTTTACGTGGTCAGCTTAAAGGGAAACCAGTACGACATAAAGGAATGCCCTATGTAGCCTTGATTACTTCCCTCTCTCAGCTACAAAGATGTGATTTGAATAACTATGCTCATTATCCGTATCCTCATAGTTGGAGATTCACTCCATATAATTTGAGAAGCATGAAGTTGGTCAAAACCGTTGAAAAAGGCTGGGTCTACTCCTATCATGTAGAGAAGCTAGGTCTGACCTTGGAGGGTGAGCAAGTGCCTCCAAGACAACGGTCTAAGAGGGCAGCTGATCGTCCGAGTAGCTCTCGGCCAAGTAATGTGAGAAGGAGTGAGGTCTCTCACGAGGAGCTTAATGACATTAACGATCAATTGGATGACCTAAATGATCGTGTTGATAATATACAGAGTATGTTTCATGGGTTGGCGAAGAAAGTTGATTCACAACACCGTATGCTCAAGAAGATTTTTAAGAAGTTAGGTTGTAGGCATGACGATTCTTCATTATGATGTGTATTGCCTTTCGCCTCGACCAACATTTCCTCTTATGTTTTTAGTGTGTGTGATGATTTTTGTATTTGTTGGATTTCTATGTTATGACTATTGCATTTCATTGTGTTTGCTATTTTGTTTGTTTATAAACTGCCTTGCGACTATTTTTTCCCATTGGTTTTTAATTATGACAAAAAGGTAAATTTCACTTGATTTGTGACTATTTTGATTTCAACTTCTGTTTATCCAATTAATCCTTACAATTTTATTAAATTCATCGATTTATTAATTAAGGGGGAGATAAACTAACCTTCGAGACAAGGGATTAAAAAACCTTGATCAAGTTTATTGTTTTCAATTTCTTTTCCAACTCTAAATATTTTGTCATTATCAAAAAGGGGGAGATTGTTGGACCAATGGTGGTTGACAAATTAAATTCCTTTATGTTTTGATAATAATAAAATATATAGAATTAGTTAAGGAATTATTTCAGGTAATTTGGATTGGCAAGACATAAATCAAGGTGAAATCAAGAAGGAAATAATCTTCATCTTGTTAGAGACATTAATAATGAAGATTATAGAAGATTTGATTGGATATTACCGTTGACGCCAACATAAGTCGACTAGTACATCATAAGTCGACTAATATATCAAGATCCATCAGGTTGAGAATAACATAAGTCGACTAGAACATCATAAGTCGACTAATATATGAAGATTTATCAACACAAGTCGACTAATACTCCATAAGTTGACTTATCGAAGGCCACAAGTCGACTTACACTACATAAGTCGACTTATAGAAGAGAGGAGATAAAATTTTACGAAAATTGTTGTCACAAGTCGACTTACACACCCCGACAAGTCGACTTATGAATACAGCGAACTGACTTTGATGAAGTCAATTAGTCACAAATGGAAATGAGGATATTAAGGAACTGTCATAACAATTATACAACGGCTAGAATGGGCTCCAACGTCTATTTTCTTCTAAATATAAGAGTGGATGATCAAGCGAGAAACTAATGAAGTTCCATAAGCAAAAGACTCCATTATTGCTCCATATTTTGCTCATTATTGCTCTTATCTTGTTACACAATTGCATTGAGCTTTGTTCTTCAATCTTTATCTTATTTCTCTTACAATTTGAGTGACTAGTGAAAGGTCACGTGTGAGGTAGGATTTGTGCCGAAAAACAAATCGGTTGTAAAGGTAGCTTGAGCCGTAAATCAAGTGGTATTGTAAGAAGTTCACACTCAACTAAAAAGTGTGCAATAAAGTGGTTTGCAAAATCCTAAGTGAGAGCTTAGGTAGAGGAAGTAGGTCTTAGCACTGAACCTCTATAAAAACAGTGTTTGCTCTTCTTCCTTACTCTTTACATTTAAATTTGATTTAATTGTTTTTGTGTGAACTAACTTCTGATTTTATTGTAGAAAATTACAAAAAGCTTTAAAGATCTATTCAACCCCCCTTCTAGATCGTTTACAATAATAACAATAATTAATGTACGAATTGGTATTTGTACTTATGGAGAATAATATTATGATTGGTATTTATACTTATAAAGAATAATGTTGTGGTTTATCTTACATGTATAAGTATATAATTGATTATCATTATCAATGTATTAATAGTCATAAAGACAATTTTGAGTTATTATGGTTTTTGTGATTTTAGGTCATTTAAATACTTTTAAATTTTTTTAATGATGAGTGGTTTAGTCTTTTGTATTCCAAAGTCTTGACATTCTTAAATTGGAAAATGATAATAAAATTTTAAGATTAATTATGCATTTATCCTAATTTATATTTTGATAAGTGTCATCTCCTTTTGGACATTAAAAGAAAATAATTCCAGCCTTGTTTCTTTATCTAATGTAGTAGTTAATTATAGCCTTGTTTCTTTATCTAATGTAGTAGTTGATTATCATGCTCTATTGTTTTTTATAAAAACCATTTACGTTATTTCTTTAATAGTCTATCCATTAATCTTTAAATTTATTATGCATATTTAAATCATTTTATCTAATTAAAATTTATGCTATTTCTAGCTAGTATTTTTTAAGTTAAATGATTGAATTAAAAGAAATAAGAACACAAGGTTAAAAACTTACAACCATAAGCTCAATAAAAAGAGTTACATAAGCAAAAACAACGATCAAATGATAAGTCTACTTGGTAACTAATTATATAAAATACTCCAAATAGAGCTAAAGTAAGCTTAGCTTAGAGATATACAAGAAAACGTTCTTGCAAGAGTTGAGTTTGGAAATCTTTTAACTTAGGTTCTCAATCTTTGTTACAAATCCAAGTCTCCCTCTTATGATCATATCTCATATGTAACTCTTAGGAGGAATTAACAATGGTTATTTGAGTTTATTGATAGTTGTGTGCATATGAAATTTCCCAACTTTCAACCATATTTTTGCTTCAAAGTAATTATATGTCAAGATATATGAATTATTCTCTAATTCAATGGACTTACATTTAAACACAATTTTTTATATTAAGAAATTGTCTTTGCCTACATTTTGATTTAGATTGACTAATATATAGTTGCATATTATTCCTAGAATGGAGAATTGTTGAACTTTAATCTATACCCCTAATGCAAATGTATCTTGAAAAAATAAATAGTTTATAATCTTAAGTTGTTGCTTACATAAATTACAACATAAAAGATAGCTATTATTTCCCTTATAATTTACATTAATATTAATTACTAATTTATAACAAATTATAGGATGAAGGAGACCTTAAAAACATACCTTAACCTAATACTAGCTATTAGCTAATGTTAGGGATTAAGAATACATAGTATAGATTAGTTACTATAGAAGGAAAAAGTCATGTACGATTTATGCAAATTAGGTTATATAAATCCTTCAACAAATAAGAAATAATTGAGCTTTTATATTATATGGTGTTAGAGAAGTGCTCTAAAGGCAATCACCTTTAGCACTTATTGTACAAATTATTTTATGATTAAAAAAGGCATTTTTCATGATTTCAATGTTCATACATTTATTGATTTGATGTTGATCTTAAATTGATTTAATGAAGTCCTTGATACAAAACATAGTATGCAGAAAATCATGATGAGATGATGATAATGAGATTCCTATCATATGTAGTTATGTTAGTATTTAAACTTTCCCTAATTATAGGAATAATGAGATAGGATATCATTAACTCGGATAGACTAGTATATGTTATACTCCTTGATTAGATCTCATAAGCTGTAGGCATGAGTTGTTTAGAGTTAACATGCGAATGCTTACTGTAACATCCTGTCCTTGATAGGAAGGGTAAATTGGTAAATTGGGATAGGCTAGGTTGTTGCATTTGCATATTTGAAATGTAAACCTTCAATTGGCCTCTAATTGTCGAGGACTGAGTCATTGGGCACATGCACATATAGGTAAATGCATTCATGACAGTTTCCCGGTTTTTGAGATTGTGAATATGATATGAATTGTGAAATTATGAGATAATTAGATTTGATTATGATTTTAAGAATTGAGGAATAATTGAGTTTAATTATTGAGTTGGAACAATATTTGAGTGACTGCCAATTGATAGCGACCCTTCAAAAATTTTCTGGGGAAATTTGGGAGAAAATGTCCGGATCGGAAATTTTTTAAGTGGTGGACTGATTGAGGTATAGGACTGAAATGACTGTCAAATGGCTACAAAAAATTAGGCATATGATTCTAGAAATTAATATGACGAGCCATTGAAATTTGGAGACGAACTGGACTGGAAATGAAATTGAAAAGAGAAAGAGATTTAAATGTTGTGAGAGGAAAAAGACCAGAGGCTTAATTGTCTATATATAAATGTCTTAAGTTTTGAGATTGGAAGAAAACAAACTCTTTCTCTCCTAGGACACGATCGTTCCTCCTTCCCTTGTGATCTTCGATTCTTCCTTGGAGATTTTGTTTGCTCCTTCACTGTGATAGAATAGCTTGAAACCTTGAGAGAATGATGTTTTGTGTGATCATGGGAGCTAACCGTGGATGCTAGAGGAAAGGGAAAAGAGTTAGAGGAATTTCAGAGATCGGAGGATTTGAGCTTGATTGGTAAGTGATTTGGTTTTAAGGTTGTTATTTATTGTGTTAAATGCATACATAGGTTTAATTGTGAAGATTGGGGTAGTTATGAGTGAGTGATGGAGGTTTTTAGAGAGAGAAAATGGTGGAATCGATCGGAGAAGATGACTTGCAAGCCGCACGTCGCGACGTGCATGAAGCCTCGTCGCGGTGAATTAATGTTTAATTCGTCACGGCGAGCGAGATGGCAGACGTCGCGGCGAGCTCCAAAACGCTGGACGTGCGGCGAGCTCCTCTCGACGTCGCGGCGAGCTCGAGTTCTAGGCGCTGCGGCGAGTTCTCTTCCATGCGTCGCGGCGAGCTCCAAGAAAAGAAACGTTCGCCGTGGCGAGCGTCATTACACGTTGCGACGAGCGCCGCATGACGCCGCGGCGAACGGCTTGAGGTCGCGGCGAGGGAGAATTTCTGATTGGATTTTGAGGCATAAATAATGGTGTAGACCTCCAATTGAGGTGATGTTTGACTCGTTGTGATCTAGATAAAGAGGTCTACAATTGAGGAAAAGAATGAGAGTTTGAATTCAGGTTTTTGAGATCGCAATTAGTGAAAGACAGTTAAGAAGGTGATTATATTGCAACCTAAAGATTGTACTTGGTAATTGGGGTATAATGTGAGACTTTGAAAGTAAATTCATTGCTACTGGGAATTTTAGGAACTGAGCATAAAGAATAAACTTGACTTAGAGAATAGTGCTATTGACTGTGAGATAATACCCTAGTGAGTATGACGTGATAAATTGACTGAATATTCGAATTGAAATTGGGGAGTTTCGTATTATGTTACTGAATTGGGATTGAGTCATTATTGAGCAATTGAGTGAAAAATTAGAATTTGTCTCAAGAAAGTGGAATTTGGAAGATTGCACCGGGAAAGGTCATGAATAGGCATTGTGCGTCTTTTATTTAAAGCATGTGCATCATCAAATTATCTTTGACTGTGCATTAGTAATTGGGTAATTATTTGATTATTTTAGAGGCACCGATGGAACAATTCCACGGTACTTGTTGGGACTTCCAGGCTGTAGCTCGGAAGTGCAGGTGAGTAACCTAGTTGGTTCCTCAGCCTTTATGTGTTTAATATTACATGCATAAATGCCATGCGGAGATAATGGATGGATATATGTGTGTCTGATTTGATTGATTCCAGACCATGGGTGTCTGAAATATTGAATATGTGATATTGAAGTGCTATTGTGTGTAAATGACCATGAATGCATCAATGAGATAAATCGTAAATGTACATGATTGAAATACCGGACCGAAAGTCTGAAGGAATGGGAAATTGCATTGAAATGTAAATGACTGTAAATAGAAATTGGAACATGTGCATTCATTCATAATGCTATGATCAGATAATGACAGTTGTGACCGAAGCAGCCAACGATTTTCAGAGCTTAAAGCTCAACGCAATCAGGGCCTCGAGCCCAACATATTTGTTAGAGCCACAGGCTCAATGATCAGGGCTTCAAGTCCAACGTAATCCCGAGCCTCGAGCTTGAGGGGAGTTAGTGCATACCCTAAGGGCTCTCCTACTCCCTAGATGCGTCTATTGAATATTGATCAATGATAGGCGCTCGGTCACAACACCGCAATAAAATGAAAAGAGTCACATGTGCATTGCATATCTGTATATGAATAATTGGATAGTATTTGTGAAATGATAGCGCAAGTGAGTTGTATGATCTTGTGATTTGTAATATTTGGTAATGTATATGTATATGCATGAGTTAGGTGAACCATCGATGATGGTTTCTCATTGAGTTCGCAAACTCACCCAACATTGCAATTATTTTTTAGGAATTGGCGATTAACCCGTTGGTGAAACGGGAGTATGCTTACTGCAAGAGAGTCAGAATTTGAAGTCGGGATCAGTTCGCGTCTGCATTTGTGCTATTCTAATATATGTGTAAATTTGTATTTCCGCATATTTGTACTGTTATTTAGTGGGCCCAATTGATTAATTCTGTATTGCTATTTGTTTACTGAAATAGTATTTTGATGGAAAAAATATTTTTGTATCGTGGGCCTAAATTGTTTAATGAATTCTGCTCACTCGTTTGTTTCCAAAAAGTACATAATTGTTTTACGAAATTTTCGAACGGATTTGAGTGCTCTAGTACGCCACCCTCGCGGGGCGCGGACTCGGATATCACCATCGATATCGGGTTCGGGTCTGGCGGGAGTGGGGTGCTACACTTACTAAGGGTAGTAAGTACATTGGATTGACCTACTATGAGACAATCATATGAATATTCTATTCCAATGTCAATGATAATCTCATCATAGCAATGGTGCAAGTATCCTTTGACTTGAGGTGCTCAAGGATATCTCAGATATTGATAATGTGCTTTGACTCTATTCATCGGTGCCTTTTTGGGGTTACTCATAGGGTGGTGATTGGATACAGCTTGAGATATTTAGATGTAATTGAGTAGCTAATAAATGATTTACCACTCCTGATAGAAGGAGATGATACCTGCGACCTCTTATCGTGGTCATTACTAAAAAGTCTCTAGCTAGTGCAGATATGAGTCATAAAGAGATTCTTCAATGATACATAGAGTAATGAGATCCTCAGGACAAGATTTAATATCACTTGGACTAGATGTGACATAGTCAGTCTAGTAGAAGTTGATACTTTAACCATACTTTGAACTAAGTGGGGTATAGATGGTAAAAGGACGAATTGTATGACAACATTGCATATGGAAGGGTTCGTAGTCAAACCATTGACTTTTCGGTCAATTAGGGTTCATGACATATTGCTAGATACCACTATTGACTTACTTTAATTAATTGTTAATTCACGTGGCCAACATAACTGAGAACCTAATGGGTCATACACATAGGAGATCTGAAGGATGAGTAAAATGGTCTTGAATGATGATTTAAGATATGAGAGAGTATTTCGAGATTGTATTGCGATGTGATCGTGGTAGAAAATGTTGCATGGAATGAATTAGAAACAAATGTTGTTGATTGCCAATTTGGTCATTAACTACCAAAAACTTTCATTAATGCATGTTATTCATGGTCATTCACTTCCCACAACTTCCATTAATGCATGTTATTTATGGTCATTAACTTCCCATAACTTCTATTAATGCATGCTATTCATGACCATTAACTTCCCATAACTCTCCATTAGTGATGAGAGTTATGAAAGGCCAAATGGTGTAGAAAATATAGATAATTTTTGTGCATCTTGTGTAAGACACAAGTTAAAGAAAGGTTCTTTATAACACACACACACTCTTTTTCTCTCTAACTCTCACATGAGTTCTTGCATTTGCTAGCACAAAGAAAGAATTCTGGCCATCTCCTAATGAGGTTTTATCCTTCTATCTTCGTGTGAACTTTCATTAGAGACGAGCTACATTGATTGTTGTTGTTTACTACAATCCAATGTGGAGAAAATTAAAGAACAAAGGAGATCTTCGGAAAGGTATGTAAATATCTTACATTTCATGTTTTTGTTTTCTATATCTATATACATGAGTAGATAAGGTTTTTGAGGATTTGTTTTATTTTTTGTTATGTATATTTGATATATATTATGTATGAGATGCATGATCGAAACCATACAGTGGTATCAAAGCCATGTTGTGCCTTGTTAGATGTAGAATACATAACATGTGAAAACTGTTTTCATGATTGTGATAACTTAGGGTCCTGCAATGTTTTTTTCAAAATTAATTGTAGAAAAATATTTTTCATGATTTTCTTTCACCAATCTATTCATAAGCTATATGTGAATGATTTAATGTGATTGAAAATATTTTTAATACGATTAAATATTTAATTTTGGATTTATAAGAACATGTATAAAATATGTCTTTCTGTTGGGCATGTGATGTCTATTAGTTAAATTGATGAGGTTACACATGATTTTCGTGGAATTTGATTCTGAAAAAATTATCTGAACATATATGGGATGTGTTTATGCCTCTGTAATTTTTTGTAGAATTATTAAATTTTTAAATAATTTTATCAAACAATTTTCCAGATCTGGATAGTTTTCCAAAACTTATAGGATCATTTTGTTTGATGTTTTGTATGTTTATATTTTGGTTCTAGAACCTTAAAATTATTTTATGTGATAAAAATAAGTTAATTTGATGCATGATGTGTTCCTAAATGATTTTGCTCGAAATTTGGTTTCAGAAAAATTTTAGAAATCATATTTGTTGTTTTAGTATATTATTGATGTTTCGGTGATCATAATAATTTTGGGTGATTCATAAATTATTTTGATCATCATAAATGGCCTAAAGATAATTTGAATGATGATTCAAAATTCTGAAAAATTTGGGAAATTATAGAAATTAATTTTGAATTAATTTTAGTAGAGCAATAGATTTTCTAGTAAGGCTAGAAAAATTGACATGTGTGACAAAATTGAAGTTGTTTACTTTTGGATATCAAATAATTATTTTAAGGTAAATTAATTATGAATTAATTTTTGAATTATACATTCATGTTAATTAGATTATTATTAATTCCAAATTAAATAATATACAATAGTTATTTTAGCCAAGTTAGTAAAAAAAAAAAAGACAGTAAATCTAAGTGTTAAATTGGGCTTAGATCTAAGTATTGAATTGAGCATAGATCCAAGTGTTAGGTTGGACTTTTATGTTAGGATCCATAAGATCTCATAACTAAAATGATATGTTTACATATATGCATTAAAGAATGCATGATTAGGAGAATGTGTGGGCTTGCATGATTGATAGTAATAGATTTAATATCCTAAGATATTTTTAAAATTACAATTCTAATTGACATTTAACCAATATTTTAGTTACCAACACTTAAAAAGCTGATACTAGCTGGTACCGAAATTCGGTATAAAACTTTCTTGTTTGGTACCAAATTTTCGTCCTAATGGCTGAGATTGACTAGTACAATATGGTATAGATGTTTTTGT
Source organism: Erythroxylum novogranatense (assembly GCA_029891385.1). Taxonomy (NCBI): domain Eukaryota; kingdom Viridiplantae; phylum Streptophyta; class Magnoliopsida; order Malpighiales; family Erythroxylaceae; genus Erythroxylum; species Erythroxylum novogranatense. The sequence goes on along the minus strand of CM057229.1, from coordinate 39,355,846 downwards.
TTGGAATAGAAACTTATTAATTCACGAATTCTATTTAAAATTAATATTTTATTATCAAAATTCATAATGGATTCTACAAATTTACAGAATTGGCCTAGTGTTTCAAATAATGGGTAAAACCATCACAATTTCTTCGGCCCTTCTCTTTCATTCAATAAAAACTTACTGAGGCAGAATGCTAGTTAAAATTAATATTTTATTATTGGAAAAGATATTAAATAATACACATATTCCGTACATTTTCCAAACTCGCTCAAAGAAGCCATATGGCGTATTTAATGCAAAGTGAGATGACTATTCACATATTTGTTGGAATAAAGAAAAAAGCATTGTTAAGAAATGTTCACAAATAATAATATGCTAAGTTGCTTAAAATTAACCTCTTTATTGCTACTATAACTCATCTTTATTTTGATCTTTATTCCTCTCATCAGATGCAAACCTACATGTCAACACTACCGAACAATGTCAGGCACGTTAGAGCCAAAAACCTGCGATTGTTTGTCTTCAATGAAGGACATCCGTGTGATGTTAAGTCTTAGTGTGTGTTGATTCCTGCGGTCGGTTAGGTTTAGACAAAAGCTGGCAAACTTCTATCTGCATTCTTATTCACTTCTGAGACAACGCAACAAAATTCTAACTAAAGCTCAACCAGAAATCCACTAAAATTTTAAGCAGAGAAGATATTTCTATTTCATCCATATCACAAAAGTAGATAAGAGAGTCGTGAACAAAGATAGCTTGTCGATTATTTGCCGTCATGCCATGTGAACAAGGTATTTGAAGTAAGAGTGCAGAGATCAGTAGTGCAACATAAGCTAAATGCAGTTGACCAGAAGTCAAAGAGCTAGCAGATATATCTTCATAATTCCTAAGTGCTCCTCGTCATAGATTAGTGCATCTAATTTTTCTTCTGAAAAATCAATCAGAATGATACAAGGTTTCACATCCATAGTTACCAGGACAAAAGGTACCTCAGTGATGTAGTATAATCCTCCCAAGATCATCTGTTACGTGTAAACAAGCAAACGCACTTACTGTTTCATGGGTTAGTGTCTTGGTTCAATGTGTTCAATTGATGAGAATATAACCTTCGTCGTCTGACAATGCTGTTGATCTATGTTACTTAATGCAGCCAGCTATGCTAAAGTTTGTGGAAGAGTTTGCAAGTTCAGTGAAAGTGAAGAGGAGAAGAAAAATGAAGAGCAAAATTCCAGCATTGAAGAGGAAGCTAGAGATGATGGTTTTGAGAGCAATTCAAAGATGTTTGGATTCAAAAACAAGAGTCCAAATGATTGAAAGCCAGAACAAGGATGATGAACAAAGCAAGACAAGTAAGAAGGTTGAAGCTACATGCCAAGAAGTTGAAGAATGAAGAAACCGTAAGTGTGCAACAGGTGTAGGAAAATATGAACTAGAGTAAAATTTTTGAAGCAAAAAAACTGAAGCAATTATAAAGTCTTACAAGTTAAAAAAATTGAGAGTCAAAGCAACAATTGACATTGAAGAAATGAGATCGTGCATCAGCTTTTGGTTCCATAGTTGTCAAGCATCTTTTAATTTCTGTAGCTTTTTTATCAGTAGCATATCACAATGTCAGTTTTTTGTTGGTATATGAACCAACAACTTTACTTTTGTTCCTGCTGAACCAATAAGAGGATGAAACTTGTCAAAATCCTACTCATTAGGTGTTTTTCTCTTTTCATTCTGGACCATTGATGTAAAACATGCAAAAAAAGGTGTGAAGAGCTAATTGAAAAGCTCAAAACCAACACATTCGGAAATCAATGAACAGTAGCAGTACCATTTTGTGAAAAATCTCATTTTCTTCTCTTCATCAGTTTTTGCATTTTTCTCTTGTTCTTACTGTTGATTTGGTATTGATACAAATGTGAGCATGTTGAGTGGAGTGAAGGGCTAAGTTGAAAAAGCTCAAAACCATATGTTTTTTTCTAGATCAATGAAACAATGCAATAGCTGAAAGTTTATGAAATTTTTCATCTTCTCCTTTCATCTGATTTCATTTTCCCATTTTGTTATTACCATTGATTGAGAGTTGCTGCAAGTGTGTGAATGGAAAGTGAGCTAAGTAGTAAGTTTCTTAAGTGGAAAAAGCATATTTGAAAAGTGCAAAATCCATTTTCTGGAACTTCTTAGTTTTACATACATTCAGCATTTACAAAATCAATTTTCAACCTCTCAAACACTAAGTTACATACACTGCCACTACAACCTTCCATTTTAGAAATTGGATTCAGCCTACAAAATGAAAATGTTGTTCATCTTCAAAGTCTTCATTCATTGACAGCTAGACATTTTGAATCCGAAGTTGTTGCTTGTCATATTGAAGTTCATTTTTTGCTGGAGAATTTGGTTTTATTTGGTTTCTTCTCAAGTGCTTATCGCTATTGCTGCTGAAATATCTGATTCTTTTCAAGCTTTAGCCTTGAGTATATTGGTTTAGTCATTGAAGTTAGTTTGTCTAGCTGAAGCTCACAAGCTCTAACTATTCAGCTCACTTTTCTGGTTCTGTTTTGGAGTTTGAAGCTAAGCATTTGGAGCTGACCTGAATTTCAAACCTTGGTGAAGTCCTTCTCTGTTTCAGCACAACCATCCACAGTGGTATCAGAGCTACACGGTTCACTAGCCTGGTAAGAACCGAAACTATGTCAGGTGCTAACTTTCCCATGATGAATATGCAAAGTATGCAAGCAAATATATCTGTTTTAACTGGAGAAAACTACAAAGCTTGGGCTCTTAGAGTTGAGGATTGCCTTCGAATGTGTGAATGGTGGGATATTGTGAGTGAAGGAGTGACTGAAGTTAAGGATATAGCTGATTTAACTGAGCAGCAACAAACAAGAGTTAGACAAGAGAGGGACAAGGATTTCAAAGCTCTTGTTTTCTTGAGATCGGTAGTGAGTGAAGCTATTTTATTGAGACATGCAAGTTGCAAAAGTGCCAAAGAGCTATAGGAAACATTGAAACTTGAATATGTGGGTTTGGCTAAATCATTAAGGTTAAAGAAGCAAGCTGTGGTGAGAAGTTTTGAGAACTTCTCAATGAGAGATTAAGAAAGTGTGGGGGATGCAAAAACAAGGTTCATGAATTTGGTTCAACAGCTGAAAGAGTTTGGAGAAAACACCAACATTGATAGGTTAATAGACAAGTTCTTGAGCAGATTGCCTTTGAGATTTAAAGCAACCATTGCACCTGTGGAGTGGCAATTTACCAATGATCCAAGTTCTGTGATATTGGAGCAAGTATGCAATGTGTTGGAGATGCTTGAAGAGAGACATGGAGTTCGAAGAGAAGGGGAAGAGTATGCTTTGAAGGCTGAAAGATTTAAGGTGCCTGAAAATCCTCCAAACCTCACCCAAACCACAAATCCAACCCAAAACCACCTTGATTCAAATGCTGTCCAACCTCAAATACCTTCACATTTGCAAAATTATCCTCCAAACCTTCGAAATCCGTATCAGTCCACATGTCCGCAAAACCAAAATTATCACCAAAACCACATTCAATATCAACTACCTCCAATGTATCCTTAAACACCATTCCCTCTTCAAATGCCTTACATGAACTATCCCCAAAACTACCAACCAACCAACCAATATGCAGGAAATAGCTCCAACCGATTGCAAAGTGGATCTAGGAGTTCAAGGTGGGGAATGTATCCAAGTTGCAAATTTTGTGGGAAGACAAACCATGCAGTTGATGAATGCTTTTGGAATGAAAACGTGGATTGCATACATTGTAGGAAAAGAGGGCATTCAAAGAGGGTATGCTATGAGAAGTGGATGTAAGAACAACAAAATCCTCAAAGCCCCATTTTTGGCAAACCACCACCAATCCATCCCTTACAAAAGCAAGCTATGTCACCAAATCAACTAATCCCTCCTCAACCTTACCAAAATGCTCCTAAACCACAAACTTATCAAGCTCATTATGTTGCAAATTCAGAAAATGCAATATATACACCACATTTCACCTCACAATCTCAAATAAATCAAGCCTATACACCTCAACCACAAGCAACTCAATGACAAACTCATTTGTTCCTATATATTTTCATCTCATTTGGATGGGTTTTTGTCACTAAAATTGGTATTTATAGCTTTATTTTATTATAATTTGAATTATTGTGCCTTACATTTAATTTTTGCTTATAGAAAAAAAATTGTCATAATTTGGTTTAATTGTGATAAATTAATTTTTGAAAAAAAAATTGATGTTACTTTACTTGTAATTTTTTATTGTAGGGTACTTGAAAATTAATGTAATCTACAAGCCAAAGAAAAAAAAACCCCAACATAAAAATAACAGTCCAAAACGCAAGCATGATGGAAAGAAACGACAGCAGTGGGACATTTAAGAGCGATACGTGAGAAGAATTAAAGACTCAAGTCGAAGCTTCACTATGCCTGCAGTCAAAGATAAAATGCAGCAGCCTACTACATGATACGCAGACGGAACACATGGGAGGCACATGCGATTATTCATCTTTGGAGAGTGGTATGTTGGCTTGTGAGTAACGTGAAGAAACAACCAAATGGTAGGAGTTGTATGCTTGGCTGAAAAGAGAAAAAAAAAACGCAAGGAACAGTCCAAAATGATAAGTAAAAAAGAAAATAATGTAAAGGGTGGACAACGTGACATGGAGGGGCGGAACAGGCAACGTAAAGAGGAAATATAGTGCTTGGTGTTGGTGTCTTGAAGGAGGTGGGTGTGTGAGTGGTTGGTGGAGAGAAAATAAAAATAAAAAGAAGATCAGGGCATAGAGCAAGGCAGAGGTGAGTGGGACATGTATGGGGAGTGGACCAACAGGAATGCAGTGAAGGAATGTCCAAATTGCAATAAGCTAAGAGGTAAACACAAAAGAGAGTGGTTGGAGAAATAACAAGGCAAGATCGATTTGAAAGGGAGATCTTTGTGGGCTCGTGAGTTCTGGAAAATTAAAAGGAGTGCGTGAGTGGAGTTGTGAAGGTGTTTGTCTTTGTGTAGTGTGGGCTGCCGGACGTTGTCTTGAGTGAATTATTACATAAAATTTTAAAAAAACAACAGCTGGACGTGAGAGTGTGCAAAGTGTGTGAGTAGCTTAGGAGAAAAATAAGAGAGGAGAAGGTTGCATGTGTTGCGTTATCTAAAGAGAGTGACTGTGTGTAATTTTACGTGAGTGTTATATGAGCTGTTAGTTGAGTGGAAGTAGCTGGTGAACGTGGGACTTGTATGTGCTGTTGTTGTTGTGTGGAGTTGTTTTTAGAGTGTGGCTTGAGAGGCAAAAATCGTGAGTGTAATGTGCTGTTGTATGGTGTGTGACTAACGTGTTTTGTGTGAGTGTGTGCAATGAGTGTGAAGTAAGGGGAAAAAGAAGAAAATAACTTGAGCTTATGCTGCCTTGAGTGGAGGAGGAGATCTAGTGAAGCATATATGTTCTGCGTTGGAGCTGGAAAAGTGGAGGTAGAAACGTTTGTGAGCTGTGCTAGAGGAGACGTTGTTGGCTTGGAGTAGCTTGGAGAAAAATGAAGCAAATGGTTGTTGTGTGCTGGGAGTGTTGAGTGTGTGAGTTTGTGCATGTAGGGTGGTCTGTTGAGTGTGTAGTGTGTGAAGAGAGTGTGACTTGTGTGTTGTGAGTAGTAGTTTTTGGAAAAAAAAAATATATATAACAAAGGAAGGTGCGTTGTAGCTTGGGAAGGAGTGGCTTAGGCGTGAGCAGTGTGCTGTGTAGAGGGAGAAACAACAGCTGTCTTGGAGAAGTGGAAGCTGGTGCTGGGAGTGACTTGTGTGTGTGAGTAGCTTAGAAAATACATAAGAAAGAGAGGAGCTGGTTTTGTACGTGAGAGGGAGGCTGCATAAAAGGAAATAAAAAGAAGAGTTGGTGATGAAAGTAACGTGGTTGTGCTGTGGAGATCTTGCAACAGTGGAGAAGCAGGTGGCGTTGGAAGTGGCTTGAGGGGGACGTGTGTGCTTTGTGCGTTGGTGTGTGAATTGTTTATGAAGAACAAATTTATTTAATTGTGAGATCACCAAAAAGGCAGCAAGGTGACGTTATTGGCTTCATGAAAGTCTTTGGAGGCTAAGGAGACGGGTGTGTAATGTCTTGGTGGAGCCGAAACAAATGTAAATAAAAGATCCAATCTTTCATGGCTGACCAACATCAGAACTTAATGTCGGCAGCGTCTCCAATGAATTTTCGTGGCTAATTCATCATAATCCTTCAGTTCAATGGCAAGGGCAGGAGCTTGGAGTTTCTATAGGGGAGTTTAACTGCAATTTTATTATGTCCAATTAATTAAATAGTAATTCTTAGATTTTACTATTTAATTATTTAGAGTTGTGTTTTATGACTGGATTATTGTTTAGCGATTGATATTGTGTTGATTTCGAATTTAATTTCATTACTCTGTTTTGGGTCAAAACTTTGTAATGAGATTTTAGCAAAATTGGTGATTATTCAAGGTGGCTTGAATTATTTGAACATTTTATCTGTTGCTAGCATTAATTCTGTTTCTTAAATATTGCGTAAAAGTCGAGCATTGGTGTTAATATCCTTAGTTCTATTTTACTAGTCTGATGGCAGGTAGTAAATTGGGATTGTTGGAAAATATTTTTTGTAACAATTCGAGGTAGCTCGGTTGTTAGATTAAAGTTCGATTTTAATTATTGGTTAAATTGTTTTAACTCCCATATTTTTTTTAGTGATGATTACCTGCGTTATTGAACTGGAGGATTGCGTTTATCATTGTTAATTACTTGTGTTTGTTTTCTAATTTAATTCACTCGTTGTCATTTCAAATTACTCAATTAAATTTTAAAAATACCAAAAACAAGTCCTTAGTGTTATTTTAATTCGTTGCAAACTTTAGCGGTGATTTTTCAAATCAAATCCTATTTTATAATTTAGGTTGCAGTGCATCTAGTACTTAGGAAATTAATTTCACATTTGGTTCCTCAAGAGAACGACCCGAGGTTGCGCTATATGCAATCCTTGGTTAAAATTTTTGAAGTAACCCCAAGGCGACAATCAGACAAAAAGGGTTTATTTCTAATGGCGCCGTTGCCGGGGAACCAAGAAATTGGTTCCTAAGTGTCAAGTAACTTTTGACTGTTTATTTTTATTTTTTATTTTTTATTTTTTCTCTTAGCTAGATAAAAGTTTTTGGTTGCTTTTTTTGTGCATATTGGTACAATTTTTGACAATTTTTGATTACTTGTGCATATTACAGGGTTATTTTTTTATTTTTTTTCTTTTCTTTTTCATACATTTGCACTTATTAGATTTTTCCATTTATTTTATTTTTTATTTATTTTAATTTTACGAATCTTATTGTGTGAGTCAGTTTTGTGCCTTGTTCTTTTTTGTTACTGTTTATGCCTAGGAGTGATAGGGCTTTACCTTTAAATCCTTTAAATCTTGAACTTGAGAGATTAGTGAAAAAGATTAGAAGAGAGAAAAGAATAGAGGGGGCAAGTCAAATTTTTATTGAGGAAGAGCATATTTCAAAAGAGTCAAGTTTGTCATCGAGCGAACAAGAACCTAGCGAGAGCTACTTCTAGTGAACACTTGTCTGCTAGTGATTTTGAATCGGAGCAAGATACCATGGAGGGTGAAAATGATAATAATAGGCCTATTGGACCTAATGGGAACAACGGACATGGTGAGAACAACATAAGGCATAATGGTGAGGACAATAGAAGCATGAGGGAGATTAATAATTCCAATGTTGATTATGATCCTTATAGCTTTTATACTGATGATGTGAATTTTGAAATTAAAGGCGCATTAATTTCTTCCTTACCGAGATTTCATGGTTTTGCAGGTGATGATCCACATAGGCATTTGAAGAATATGCACATGGTGTGTTCTTCCATGAAACCACCCAGGGCAAATCTTGAAGATGTATTGAGGAGAGCATTCCACTTTACTTTAGAAGGAAAAGCCAAGGAGTGGCTTTACACATTACCTCAACATTTCACCACACTGACTTGGGAGCAACTAAAAGGAGCATTCTTAGATGAGTATTTTCCCGCTTCTAAGACATCGAGACTCAAGAAGGAGATAACTAGTGTGGTGAAACGAGACAATGAATCCATGCATGAATATTGGACAAGGTTCATCACACTTCTAGCTCATTGTCCCCACCACAACATTTCGAAGAATGATTTGGTCAACTCTTTCTATGAAGGGCTTCTTCCACATCATAAGCCCTCAATTCATGCTGCTGCAAATGGTTCGCTCAGAGAATTAAGTCCCAATGCTGCATGGGACCTACTTCAGAAGATGGCTACCAATGAGTCTCAATCTGGAGACTCAAGAAGGGTGTCCAATACCTCTTCAGTTTCTTCCCAGGATATTCTTGCTGAAATCGCTGCCTTGGGAAATCGAGTGGAGAAAAGACTCAATATTTTGGAGAATAATGTGAAGGCCAAGCAAGTCAATTCAGTGAGTCATTTTCAAGCGATAGTAGCCGGTTGTGAGTACTGCGGTCCATGATGCATGCTTCCAATAATTACGCCAGATATGAAGAGGTTCATGCCCTCTACCAAAATAGAAATGGCCAATATCAGAAGAGGGATCCTTACTCAAACACTTATAATCCAGGTTGGAGAGATCATCCTAATTTTCGATGGGGTGGAGATCAAGAAAATTCTTCCAACCAAATAGTGCCTAATCAAGGGACGTTATCTACTGTTTCTAAGGGTGATGAATTTGCTATGATCATGAAGGGCATCACCGGAATAAATTCAAGACTAGATCATGAGAAGGCACAAACTGATGCCAAGTTGAATGCCATGGGAAATAAGATGGACTCTTGCTTACAAAACGTGTTCTCTAAGTTAGAGAAAATGGAGACTAAGCATGAGAATTTGAATACTTTTGTTACTCAAATCTCCAACAATTTGACTGAGCAACAAGGAAAGAGTAGTGGTTCGATGCCCTCTAACACAGTGATAAATCCAAAATCTTTGAATGCAATCACACTGAGAAGTGGGAAGAAAATTGGAGCCAAGAAAGTGAGTTTCAAAGAGAATGAGGAGGATGAAGAGACGGTTGACGAGGAAATGGAAGTTGAATCTCCTCTGGCTAACACTACTCAAGAAAACTCCCAATCTATTCAATCTGAAAGCATTCAAGAAAAGAAGCTCATGAAGAAATCTTTAAAACAACCAGTGGTACAAAATGAGGAAGAGGCAACAACTATCCTGAAGAGACCAATGGAGGAAGGATCACCTTCCAACGCCAAAGGTGATGAGGTAAAAATTAGTGACTTGCCTTTTCCAAATTCTTACCTGGTTAGTAAAAAGATTGTGGACAAGAAAGACAATGAGGAATTGTTTGAAATGTTTAGCAAACTTGAGGTAAATGTGCCATTACTTGATTTGATTAAAAAGATGCCTAAGTGTGCTAAATTCTTGAAAGACCTTTGCACAAACAAGAGAAACTATAGGCATAGCGAGAGAATTCAACTGGGGTTGAGTGTTAGTGCCTTATTTAAGCCACAATTGCCCATTAAATGCAAAGATCCAGGTTCTTACACTATTCCCTGTACCATAGGAAGAACAACTGTTTCTCATGCCTTGCTTGACTTAGGTGCAGCAATCAATGTCATGCCAACCTCTGTTTATAAGACCTTGGGTATTGAAGCTTTGAAAGACACTAGTGTAGTGCTTGGTCTAGCTGATAGGACTGTGAGATACCCTAAAGGAATTTTAGAGGATATCCTTGTGCAAGTCAAAGGTCTTGTTTTTCCTGCCGACTTTTTTGTTCTTGATATGACTAATGAGCTTCCTTCTGAGAGTACTTTGATTCTAGGTAGGCCTTTTCTTTTGACTGCTGAGACCATAATTAACATGAAAAAGGGCCTTATCACTATGGGAATTGGGGATCAAGAAGTGCAATTTAATCTTTCAGAAGCTATGAGTCATGGTTATGAGGACTGTTCTTACTTGGGTGTTAGTTTGATTAAATGCCATGATGTGAAAAATTTGCATGAGACTGAGGTGCATGAGCCTGACTGTTGTAATATGGGTGTGAATCATCATGAAGCACTTGCTTGTTTATCTTCCTCTCGTTCTTCTGATTTTTGTGCATGTGAAGGTGATGTATCATGTGTCTATTGTTTGGAGATAGATAATTGGCTTTCTACTCCTCAAAATTTTGATGCATCTTTTTGTTTTGATATTACTGTTGATTCTGCACTTGATAGCCTTGAGGAAGGTGTGTTTCGTGATGTTGCAGGAACTGATGGAAAAGAACCTTTTATGCAAGCTACAATTGTAGCTTCTTCTTCAAGTGGTGCTGGAGTATTAGAAGAGGATAGCAGTGATCCTACTACTATTCTAAACCCTTCTAATACTACTTTTGCTTCTGATTTACTTTCTTCTTTGACGGATCATACTGAACCTAATTATGATGTTTCCAGGTCATCTGATTGTGGAACTGAGTCGGGAAGTGGAGGACATACACGCTGCACAGAGCTTAAATCTTCATCCCGAAGTCACATGGGCGCACCACTTTCACTGAATGCATTTGATATACCAAAGTTGGTTCCTTCTATTGTGCAACCCCCTGATTTAGAACTGAAACCCCTTCCCTCTAACTTGAAATATGTCTTTCTTGCAGATGATTGCAAACTGCCTGTTATCATTTCCAATTCTTTGAGTATTTCTGAAGAAGAGAGACTAGTTTCTGTGTTGAAAAGATATAGGAGGGCTATAGGTTGGTCTTTAGGGGACATACCCGGAATTGATCCCTTGGTTTGCACACACAAAATCCTTTTGACTGACGGGTCCAAACCAGTTTGACAGCCACCCCGACGGTCGAATCCTCTTATTCATGACGTGGTTAAAAAGGAAGTGTCTAAGTTGTTGAGTGCGGGGATCATATATGCCATATCAGACAGTGAGTGGGTGAGCCTGGTACAAGTGGTACCGAAAAAGAGTGGAATCACAGTGGTGAGAAATGAGAGTAATGAACTCATTCCATCAAGAGTTCAAAATGCTTGGAGAATGTGCATCGACTATCAGAAGTTGAATGAAGCAACTAGGAAGGATCATTTTCCATTACCTTTTATTGATCAAATGTTGGAAAGAGTATTTGGGAAATCTCACTATTGTTTCTTGGATGGTTTTTCAAGTTACTTCCAGGTACCGATTGCACCGGCGGACCAAGACAATACCACTTTTACCTGCCCTTTTGGTACCTACGCTTATCGAAGGATGCCATTTGGGTTGTGTAACGCTCCAGGAACCTTTCAAAGGTGTATGATGGCAATTTTTTTGTGATTTATTGGAGCGAAATATGGAGGTTTTTATGGATGACTTCACTGTTTATGGTGATAATTTTGATGATTGCTTGTTTAGTCTTGATCGTGTTCTTGATAGATGCATTCAGAAAATTTTGGTTTTGAATTATGAAAAATTCCATTTTATGGTGAATAGTGGCATAGTTTTAGGTCACCACATCTCCCAAAAGGGGATTGAGGTTGATAGAGCTAAGATTGAAATCATTTCGTCACTTCCTTATCCTACTTGTCTAAAAGAATTGAGATCTTTCTTGGGGCATGCGGGGTATTATCGGCGCTTTGTAAAGGATTTTAGTAAAATTGCTTTACCCCTTTCTACATTGTTGAAAAAAGATATTGATTTTCACTTTGATGATAAATGTAGACATGCTTTTAATACTTTGAAGTCTTTGCTTGTTTCACCTCCTATTCTGACTGCACCTAACTGGGATTTGCCTTTTGAGCTATCTCGTGATGCTTCTAACTTTGCAGTTGGTGCTATGCTTGGACAGAGGGAGGAAAAGCGATCTAGAGTGATAGCTTATGCCTCCAAGACACTTGAATCCGCTCAAGTGAACTATACCACTACCGAGAAAGAACTTTTTGCTATAATCTTTGCTTTGGATAAGTTTAGACAATATATGATAAACTCTCGAGTGGTTGTTTTTACAGATCATATAGCGGTGCGGTACTTGTTTAAGAAGCCTCAATCTAAACCAAGACTGTTGAGATGGGCTTTGTTGCTGCAAGAGTTTGATATTGAAATCAGAGACCGAGCTGGAGCAGAGAATCATGTGGCTGACCACCTTAGTCGGTTACCTGAAGGCACCAAGGGAGTTGACTCTTCTGATCTTACTGTTGATTCTTTTCCTGATTCTGCACTTTTTGCCTTGGCAGAACAGGAGCCTTGGTACTCGGACATTGTTAATTACATTGTTGCTGATTTTGTGCCTCCTTTTATGTCTAAGTTTCAGGTTGACAAGATGAAGAGGGAGGCAAGATACTATACCTGGGATGCTCTAATTCTTTGGAAGCAATGCAACGATCAGATAATCCGACGATGTGTTCCTAACAATGAGATCCACTCTATCCTTACCTTTGCACATTCATTATCTTGTGGGGGGCATTTTAGTGATAATAGGACTGCTAGGAAGGTTTTAGAGTGTGGATTTTACTGGCCCACTTTGTTTAAAGATGCTTATACTTTTTGCAAGTCTTGTGATAAATGCCAGAGGTTTGGGAGTTTGGGTAAAAAGCATGAAATGCCTTTAAGACCAATGCATTTTTGTGAAATTTTTGATGTCTGGGGCATGGATTTTATGGGTCCCTTTCCTCCGTCATTTGGGTTTTCATATATATTACTTGCAGTAGATTATGTATCTAGGTGGGTAGAGGCAGTGCCAACTAGGAAAGATGATGCGTCTACTGTTGCTAAGTTTTTACGTGCTCATATTTTTTGCAGGAACAGCATTCCAAGAGCAATCATCAGTGACCAAGGAACACACTTCTGCAATAGGACTATCAAGTCTTTACTTGCTAAGTATGGAGTTAATCACAAGTTGGCTACTCCTTACCACCCTCAGACAAATGGATTGGCTAAAGTCTCCAATCGGGAAGTGAAGCGTATACTAGAAAAAATTGTGAAGCCATCTCAAAAAGATTGGAGTGAAAGGCTCGAGGAGGCACTATGGGCTTACAGGACTGCCTACAAGACCCCTATAGGCTTGTCCCCTTTCCGGTTGCTATATGGCAAGTCTTGCCATTTACCTATGGAGATCGAACACAAATCTTATTGGGCGATCAAGGCATGTAATGCAGACCTTGAATCTGCACTTGAAAACCGGACAATGCAACTTCAAGAGCTTGAAGAGACGAGACTTGAGTCTTATGATAATGCCAGAATCTACAAGGATAAGCTGAAAATGATTCACGACAAACAGATTCTGAGGAAAGAATTTCATGAAGGTGACAAGGTTCTAAAGTTCAAAGCTCGGCTAAAATTGATGCCCGGAAAGTTCGTCACCAAATGGGAGGGCCCTTTCAAAGTTACAAAGGTACATTCATTTGGAACGGTAGAGCTAGTGGATGAAGCTACTGGTCATGTTTCAGAAGTTAATGGTCATATGCTTAAGCACTACCATGAGGATCAAAGACCTCCTTAATCCCACGGTTGTTTCCTTCCACCTTTATCATTTTATTCTCTGTTATATTACTGGTGATATTTGTCTACTGAGATAATGCGAAATAAGTGTGGGGGGAAGGAACCTTTTTAGTAGGAAGTAGTGTTAGTTATTTCTTTCCTTTAGTTATGGTTTGCTAGTTATCCCTTGCTTTTGACATTTCGCCTATAGTTTTTTTTCTTACATTGAGGCCAATGTGTTGTTTTAAGTGTGGGGGAGGGGTTGATTTGGTTGAATTGTTTGCCACTGCTAGGATTGCCATTTTATTGCTTTGTGAATTGCACTGTTTGTTTGATTTTTTTTCTTTTTTCTCTTGTGAATGGTTTGCTGCTTTTATTCCGACTTCACACTTGACTTTTGCAGTCCTTGGGTTTGTTTTCAAATCTTTGTTGCTTATGCATGTGAACATTGACATGTCAAGGTTTGAGTACGTTTTTGATTTGAGTAATTTTTATTCTTAGTTGATTAGCATAGTGGAGTGCCTTTGGTGCAGTGTTACTAACCTTGTGGTATAATTTGATTTGAGGAAGGAAATATATTAGATAAAACCTTGTTGGAAGGAATTTTGGGCCTTACGTTTCTTTCTCATCTTTTGTGATTTCTACCTAGCTTGGTTAGCCTCTAGAACTTGTATTGATTCTTTTTCAAAGCTGCATTAATACCTAGATTTGTGAGTATGATAGGGGCATTTTTTTTTCGAAACCCCTTTTCCCAAACACAAGTCATTTTAATTAACCTTTGCTTACCCCCTTTGAGCCTTCACTTTTATTCATTCCGTTGTCTTTGGCACAAGTGTTTTGCATGAGTTACGTTATGTTCTTCATGATTAAATGTGCATAATTGTTGTTGCGATTTTTATCTTCTTGGGTTCGGGTATGCCAAATTTGCAAAAAAAAAACAAAGAGAAAAGCCCAAAAACAAGAAAAAAAAAGGAAAATAATTTGGCCAAAAAGAATAAAGTTTGAAATAAGGCATCCTTTGGTGGATTGAAGATTAAAGATTGGGTCTTGAAAGATGATAATTGCACATTGGTGTTCAATTGATGGTTGCGCTTTAACTCATTTTGAGTTATTCTTAATACTCATGCAATACATTTGTCATTTTTTTCATTTCATCCATTCATTAGCCTTTCATCAACATTACAACCTTACAAAGTCCCCTTGATCATGAATCTATAGTATGTTAGTGGTGGAGATAGTAGAATCTTTACAAGCTTATGGTAGGTGCTAATCTAGGTAGATTGAGTGAAAGTTTCATATTTTAGAGATGAGCGAAACACTTATACCTTATGAGAGATCTATTATATTTCTTTTTCTTTATTCTTGCTATATCTCTTGTGTTAGTTTCTTTGCACCGAAGCATTCGATGGATGTTGGTTGATTAAGGATAAAGGTTGTTTGAGTTAATTGCATATTCTTTCCTTGTTGTTTTTATGTTTGCTTGTATTGAGTTTAACTGTTGGATTTCTTTACTGATAATTTGCCCAGGAGTGCAAAAAGCTAAGTGTGGGGGAGTTGACAAACTCATTTGTTCCTATATATTTTCATCTCATTTGGATGGGTTTTTGTCACTAAAATTGGTATTTATAGCTTTATTTTATTATAATTTGAATTATTGTGCCTTACATTTAATTTTTGCTTATAGAAAAAAAATTGTCGTAATTTGGTTTAATTGTGATAAATTAATTTTTGAAAAAAAAATTGATGTTACTTTACTTGTAATTTTTTATTGTAGGGTACTTGAAAATTAATGTAATCTACAAGCCAAAGAAAAAAAAACCCCAACATAAAAATAACAGTCCAAAACGCAAGCATGATGGAAAGAAACGACATCAATGGGACATTTAAGAGCAGTCACGTGAGAAGAATTAAAGACTCAAGTCAGAAGCTTCACTATGCCTGCAGGTCAAAGATAAAATGCAGCAGCTACTACATGATACGCAGACGGAACACATGGGAGGCACATGCAGTTATTCATCTTTGGAGAGTGGTATGTTGGCTTGTGAGTAACGTGAAGAAACAACCAAATGGTAGGAGTTGTATGCTTGGCTGAAAAGAGGAAAAAAACGCAAGGAACAGTCCAAAATGATAAGTAAAAAAAGAAAATAATGCAAAGGGGTGGACAGCGTGACATGGAGGGCAGCAGCTGTGCAATGTAAAGAGGAAATATAGTGCTTGGCTGTTGGTGTCTTGAAGGAGCTGGAGTGTGTGAGTGGTTGGTGGAGAGAAAATAAAAATAAAAAGAAGATCAGGGCATAGAGCAAGGCAGAGGTGAGTGGGACATGTATGGGGAGTGGACCAACAGGAATGCAGTGAAGGAATGTCCAAATTGCAATAAGCTAAGAGGTAAACACAAAAGAGAGTGGTTGGAGAAATAACAAGGCAGCATTGGAGCTGAAAGGAAGATTGTGCTGTGGGCTCGTGAGTTGCTGGAAAAATTAAAAGGAGTGCGTGAGTGGAGTTGTGAAGGTGTTTGTGCTGTGTAGTGTGGGCTGCTGGACGTTGTCTTGGAGTGAATTATTACATAAAATTTTAAAAAAACAGCAGCTGGACGTGAGAGTGTGCAGAGTGTGTGAGTAGCTTAGGAGAAAAATAAGAGAGGAGAAGGTTGCATGTGTTGCGTTATCTAAAGAGAGTGACTGTGTGTAATTTTACGTGAGTGTTATATGAGCTGTTAGTTGAGTGGAAGTAGCTGGTGAACGTGGGACTTGTATGTGCTGTTGTTGTTGTGTGGAGTTGTTTTTAGAGTGTGGCTTGAGAGGCAAAAATCGTGAGTGTAATGTGCTGTTGTATGGTGTGTGACTAACGTGTTTTGTGTGAGTGTGTGCAATGAGTGTGAAGTAAGGGGAAAAAGAAGAAAATAACTTGAGCTTATGCTGCCTTGAGTGGAGGAGGAGATCTAGTGAAGCATATATGTTCTGCGTTGGAGCTGGAAAAGTGGAGGCGTAAACGTTTGTGGAGTGTCTTTGGAGGAGACGTTGTTGGCTTGGAGTAGCTTGGAGAAAAATGAAGCAAATGGTTGTTGTGTGCTGGGAGTGTTGAGTGTGTGAGTTTGTGCATGTAGTGGTCTGTTGAGTGTGTAGTGTGTGAAGAGAGTGTGACTTGTGTGTTGTGAGTAGTAGTTTTTGGGAAAAAAAATATATATATAACAAAGGAAGGTGCGTTGTAGCTTAGGAAGGAGTGGCTTAGGCGTGAGCAGTGTGCTGTGTAGAGGGAGAAACAACAGCTGTCTTGGAGAAGTGGAAGCTGGTGCTGGGAGTGACTTGTGTGTGTGAGTAGCTTAGAAAATACATAAGAAAGAGAGGAGCTGGTTTTGTACGTGAGAGGAGGCTGCGTAAAAGGAAATAAAAGAAGAGTTGGTGATGAAAGTAACGTGGTTGTCTTGTGGAGATCTTGCAATGTGGAGAAGCGGTGGCGTTGGAAGTGGCTTGAGGGGGACGTGTGTGCTTTGTGCGTTGGTGTGTGAATTGTTTATGAAGAACAAATTTATTTAATTGTGAGATCACCAAAAAGGCAGCAAGGTGACGTTATTGGCTTGCGAGTGCTGGAGGCTAAGGAGACGTGGGTTGTGTAATGTGCTGGTGGAGCTGAAAACAAACAGAAACAAAAGATCCAATCTTTCATGGCTGACCAACGTCAGAACTTAATGTCGGCAGCGTCTCCAATGAATTTTCGTGGCTAATTCATCATAATCCTTCAGTTCAATGGCAAGGGCAGGAGCTTGGAGTTTCTATAGGGGAGTTTAACTGCAATTTTATTCTGTCCAATTAATTAATTAGTAATTCTTAGATTTTACTATTTAATTATTTGGAGTTGTGTTTTATGACTGGATTATTGTTTAGCGATTGATATTGTGTTGATTTCAAATTTAATTTCATTACTCTGTTTTGGGTCAAAACTTTGTAATGAGATTTTAGCGAAATTGGTGATTATTCAAGGTGGCTTGAATTATTTGAACATTTTATCTGTTGCTAGCATTAATTCTGTTTCTTAAATATTGCGTAAAAGTCGAGCATTGGTGTTAATATCCTTAGTTCTATTTTACTAGTCTGATGGCAGGTAGTAAATTGGGATTGTTGGAAAATATTTTTTGTAACAATTCGAGGTGGCTCGGTTATTAGATTAAAGTTCGATTTTAATTCTTGGTTAAATTGTTTTAACTCCCATATTTTTTTTAGTGATGATTGCCTGCGTTATTGAACTGGAGGATTGCGTTTATCATTGTTAATTACTTGTGTTTGTTTTCTTATTTAATTCACTCGTTGTCATTTCAAATTACTCAATTAAATTTTAAAAATACCAAAAACAAGTCCTTAGTGTTATTTTAATTCGTTGCAAACTTTAGCGGTAATTTTTCAAATCAAATCCCATTTTATAATTTAGGT
This sequence comes from Erythroxylum novogranatense, assembly GCA_029891385.1. NCBI lineage: Eukaryota > Viridiplantae > Streptophyta > Magnoliopsida > Malpighiales > Erythroxylaceae > Erythroxylum > Erythroxylum novogranatense. The sequence goes on along the minus strand of CM057229.1, from coordinate 39,337,994 downwards.
TGCAGTGCATCTAGTACTTAGGAAATTAATTTCACATTTGGTTCCTCAAGAGAACGACCCGAGGTTGCGCTATACGCAATCCTTGGTTAAAATTTTTGAAGTAACCCCAAGGCGACAATCGGACGAAAAGAAAGGTTATTTCACTCAACCATATGCATCTCAATCAGCCTATACTCACCAAATGCCATAACATCCGAACCAATCACCAACCTTAAGCCATCAGCCACAAAATGCCTTTCCTATGCACAATCCATCTTCACAACAACCTCAACAACCTTCTGAAATCAGTCCAAACATTCAAATCACCCCTTCAAACAATCAGCCAAGCTCATCCCAAACTTGCAAAGTGACAGAAAAACCAGTTATAGAAGAGAGTGCCTTTGTAGTGGAGTCATGCAATCCAATTAATGAAAAATCTGATGCAGAGACTTGTTTGGCTGAAGCAAAGGAGGAGAAGGAAAGTGAATGGCTAGTGGATAGTGGATGCTCAAATCATATGAGAAGAAGGAAAGGAGAATTTGTGAAGAAAGACACAAATATAAACATGGTAGTGAAGATTGGAAATGGTGAAATCATACCGGTTTCTTGGAAGGGGGCTGTGGAGTTAGGTACAAAAGCTGAAAATGCTGTCCTTGATGATGTGTATTACATTCCTGAACTTGATCAAAATTTAATTAGTGTTGGTCAGCTATTGGAAAGGAAGTATAAGGTGTACTTTGAAGATGAAATGTGCAGAATTTTTAATGAGCAAGGAGAGCTAATACATAAAGTGCAAATGGTTAATAGAGTTTTCAAGATTAAAATGCAAGAAATGGATGGAGTTTTTTTTTCTGCACTTTCATTGACAGAAATGACTAAATTATGGCATCAAAGATATGGACATGCAAACTTGGATTATGTCATTGATATGCAAAAGAAAGGCTTAGTCCAAGGTATACCACAATTGAGTAGCAAAGTGAAAACCGTATATGAGGCTTATGCAAAAGGCAAGAGTCATGTGTTACCTTACCCAACAGGTGATTGGAGAGCTTCAGAAAAATTACAATTGGTACACACTGATGTTTGTGGACCAATGGAGACACCATCTGTTGGAGGGAGTAGGTATTATGTGGAGTTTATTGATGATGTGTCAAGATACTCATGGATTTACTTCATGAAGAGCAAAGATCAAGTGTTTGGCATCTTTAAAGTATGGAGGGCTGAAGCTAAAGCACAATGTGGGATAAATTGAGGTGCTTGAGAAGTGATAGGGGAGGTGAATACACTTCGAAGGAGATGAAGAATTACTTTGAAAAAGAAGGGATTTTTCATCAGTTTTCAGTTGCATATTCACCTCAGCAAAATGGAATTTCAGAGAGGAAGAATAGATCAATTGTGGAGATGGATAAAGCTATAATGTTTGGCATGAAAGTTTTAAAGAATTTTTGGCCTGAAGCATGTTTCACTGCTGTTTATGTTCAAAACCGATTAAAAAAAGAGCCTTGAAGGAGATGACACCATTTGAAGCTTGGTTTGGAGTTAAACCTAAGGTACATCAGCTGAGAGTGTTCGGATGTGTTGCATACATGCACATTCCTGAACCAAAGATGACAAAATTGGATGAGAAGGTAATGAAAGGGGTAATGATGGGATATAGCTTGGAATCCAAAGGGTATAGGATATACAATCCAGAAACCAAGAAGATGTTTGTGTCTAGAGATGTTAAATTTGATGAAAATGAAGGTTGGAAGTGGGATGAGCATTCGGTGAAGAAGTCAGGAGGAGTAAGAATTGAAATACCATTAAATGAGCCAATTGTTCAAGAAGTTGCAAGAGAAGAACCACATGATGAAGAGATAGCAACTGGAAATTATGACAATCTTGAAGAGCAAAGGAATCAAAGAGATGAAGGAGTGGTAGCTGCTGGAAATTCCAGCAATTCTGAAGAGGAAAGGAATCAAGAAGAGCCATCACCTAGTTCAGGAAGTGATGATTCAGGTTCTGAAGTTCAAGAGGAGGATGCAAGCTCAAATAGTGCCCACAAAACAAGAGATCTAGCCTCGATTTATAATGAAACTAACCCCATTTTTGATTTCAGGTATAATGTAGCAGATGAAGAACCAAATGATGCACATATGATGCTTGAATATGCAATGCCGGTTGGAGTTGAACCAAAGACATATAATCAAGCAATCAAGCAAGGAATTTGGCAAGGACCAATGGATGAAGAAATCAAAGCAATAGAGGAAATGGGACTTGGCTGCTGGTGGATCTACCTTCAGCTGAAACAAAAGTAGTGGATTCAAAGTAGATTTACAAAACCAAGCTCAATCCGGATGGATCAATCAACAAGCTCAAAGCTAGATTGGTTGTGAGAGGTTACAAACAAGAATATTGAGTGGATTACACCGAGACATATGCTCCAGTAGCTAGGCTTGACACTGTGAGATTGTTGTTGGCATTAGGAGCAAATAATGGATGGAAAGTGCATCAAATGGATGTGAAGAGTGCTTTTCTTAATGGGATGTTGGATGAAGATGTATATTTGAAGCAACCCGAAGGCTATGTAAAAGAAGGAGAAGAACATAAAGTTTACAAGCTAGTGAAGGCTCTTTATGGCTTGAAACAAGCTCCAAGAGCTTGGTATTCAAGAATCAATAGCTACTTATTGCAAAATGGTTTCATAAGAAGCAAAAGTGAGGCTACATTGTATGTGAAGGGAAGCAAGGATGAAAAACTGACCTGCTCTCTTTATGTGGATGATTTGCTCATAATTGGGACTAGGGAGGAGCTTGTGGAGGATTTCAAGGAGTTAATGAGGTCTGAATTTGAAATGACAGACCTAGGGGAGATGAGTTACTTCCTAGAATTGGAGATTGATCAAAGGAAAGAGGGAAATTTCATTCATCAAAGGAAATATGCTGATGAGTTGATCGAAAAATTCAACTTGAAAGATAGTAGTGGCATGTCAACCCCTATGGAACATCAGATGAAGTTGGAAACCACAAGGTTAGGTGAGCAATTTGATGTGTCTTATTATAGAAGCATGATTGTCTCTTTAATGTATTTATGTGCTTCAAGACCCGACATTGCATGTGCTATGAATATAATGGCTGGTTTTAATCAAAACCCATCTAGACAACATACTTTGTATGCTAGAAGGATACTAAGGTATGTTAAGCACATTATTGATCATGGAATTTGGTTTGGAAGAAGAGAAAATGTTGAATTGTATGTGTTTAGTGATGCTAGTTATGCTGGAAGTAATGAATGCAAAAGTAGGAGTGGTTATTGTTGTAGCTTGGGTTCGGGAGTGTTTTCTTGGTGTTCAAAGAAGCAAAGGAGTGTAGCACAATCATCAGTTGAAGCTGAATATGGTTGTCAATATGGCTGCAAAACAAGCTCAATGGTTGAAAAAAATCTTGAAGGATTTGGATGAATTGAAGGAGAATTGTGTAACCATTTATTGTGATTCAAGTGCTGCCATTTCCATGGATGAAAACCCATCTGATCATGTAAGAACCAAGCATATGAAGGTGAAGTACCATTATGTTAGAGAATTGATTGAAGAAAGGGAAATTAAAATGGCATTTTGCAGATCCAACTTTCAGCTTGCTGATTTATTCACTAAGGCATTACCAAAATGGAGATTTGAGTCCTTAAGGAAGATGGTAGGAGTGCTGGTTGCACAAAACAAAGGAGGAGCTGTTGATCTATGTTGTTTAATGCAACAAGCTATGCTAAAGTTTTTGGAAGAGTTGCAAGTTCAGTGAAAGTGAAGAGGAGAAGAAAAATGAAGAGCAAAATTCCAGCATTGAAGAGGAAGCCAGAGATGATGGTTTTGAGAGCAATTCAAAGATGTTTGGATTCAAAAACAAGAGTCCGAATGATTGAAAGCCAGAACAAGGATGATGAACAAAGCAAGACAAGTAAGAAGGTTGAAGCTACATGCCAAGAAAGTTGAAGAATGAAGAAACCGTAAGTGTGCAGTAGGTGTAGAAAAATTTGAAGCAGAGTAAAATTTCTGAAGCAAAAAAACTGAAGCAATTATAAAGTCTTACAAGTTAAAAAAAAATTGAGAGTCAAAGCAACAATTGGCATTGAAGAAATGAGATCGTGCATCATCTTTTGGTTCCATAGTTGTCAAGCATCTTTTAATTTCTGTAGCTTTTTTATCAGTAGCATATCACAATGTCAGTTTTTTGTTGGTATATGAACCAACAACTTTACTTTTGTTCCGGCTGAACCAATGAGAGGATGAAACTTGTCAAAATCCTACTCATTAGGTGTTTTTCTCTTTTCATTCTGGACCATTGATGTAAAACATGCAAGAAAGGTGTGAAGAGCTAATTGAAAAGCTCAAAACGAACACATTCGGAAATCAATGAACAGTAGCAGTACCATTTTGTGAAAAATCTCATTTTCTTCTCTTCATCAATTTTGCATATTTCTCTTGTTCTTACTATTGATTTGGTATTGATACAAATGTGAGCATGTTGAGTGGTGTGAAGGGCTAAGTTGAAAAAGCTCAAAACCATTTGTTTTTTCCCAGATCAATGAAACAGTGCAATAGCTGAAAGTTTCTGAAAATTTTCATCTTCTCCTTTCATCTGATTTCATTTTCCCATCTTGTTATTACCATTGATTGAGAGTTGCTGCAAGTGTGTGAATGGAAAGTGAGCTAAGTAGTAAGTTTCTTAAGTGGAAAAAGCATATTTGAAAAGTGCAAAATCCATTTTCTAGAACTTCTTAGTTTTACATACATTCAGCATTTACAAAATCAGTTTTCAACCTCTCAAACACTAAGTTACATACACTGCCACTACAACCTTCCATTTTAGAAATTGGAATCAGCCTACAAAATGAAAATGTTGTTCATCTTCAAAGTTTTCATTCATTGACAGCTAGACATTTTGAATCCGAAGTTGCTGCTTGTCATATTGAAGTTCATTTTCTGCTGGAGAATTTGGTTTTATTTGGTTTGCTGCTGAAGCGCTTGCTGCTATTGCTGCTGAAATATCTGATTCTTTTCAAGCTTTAGCCTTGAGTAGATTGGTTTAGTCATTGAAGTTAGTTTGTCTAGCTGAAGCTCACAAGCTCTAAATATTCAGCTCACTTTTCTGGTTCTGTTTTGGAGTTTGAAGCTAAGCATTTGGAGCTGACCTGAATTTCAAACCTTGCTGAAGTCCTTCTCTGTTTCAGCTCAACCATCCACAAATGTACCTGTAGTAACAGGCTTGCCAACTTGTGGAACAGTTTTTCTGACTTGTGCATATGACTCTACTTCGTGTTTAAAGATCCTAAAAAATTCTTGGAGTTCCAGTTTTGTAACTGCCACATCCTCCTCAATTATAAGTTTCTTCAGCCCAAGGTACATCAGCCCAATTACAATTAGCACGATTCCCAATAAGAAAAGAATGCCAGAAAATAGAGCAAATGCAAATGGAGATCCATTATTTCCTGGTATCCCATCAACATTGATACCAAAAAGTCTAGTTATGATAGAAAGGACAAGGCTGCAGCCCCCAGATACCCCTAAATTATGTGTTACTCTTAAGCTTCTGTCCTGCAGATGAAAAGTATGAAGAGAATGAAAATCACACCATAAACTACCTGTTAATCAAAATTAATGTGTAATTCTTGTGAAAGGAATTGATCCTTTTCCCTTGAGTTTTATGGGGTCATTTAGCAATGAAGTGAAGGTCTGGTTGCTTGTGTTGTCTCGTGCCAAAAGATGAAAAGACTTGAAAGTCTTAGCATAAAGATCGCAATTAGCACAAATGGTTGTGATCACCACAAATTGGAAGGAAAAACCCCCGTTAATGCATAATTGCATCTTTTGAGACAAGCCATTTTGCTTGGAAATAACTGGTAGCACCAAACAGAGGCATGCATGAATGAATGCCAACTACAAGCTTATTTATATGATCAAAGAACTCTAAAAAGTAAAATTAAAACTAATATTTCTACTATCAACCGACGGGAAGGGCCCCTTTGACCTACTTCTAGGGCCTCGTAAGGAACGGATGCTGGATCCCTACTCAAAGAGGTTCCATGTTCAAGACTTTAGATCTCTCCACATAGGGTCCTATCAGTTGGTGGGCTTAACATTATGCTATAATGGCTGAATTTATATAATAAATTCTGGAACAACTTCCTGAGTCTTCAAGTGATAAAATAATATCAAAGTAACTGCAAATTAGTGGTTGGGGGAGATAGATTTCTCCAGTCCAAACAACATTTTTGAAGGAAGAATCTTATTTACTGAGATTGGGAAAAGATAACAGAAAGCCAAATCAAGCAAGTACATCAAGCATATGTTACAACCATGTAAGAAAAGAAATCTTTGCCGCAGAAAGTGCAAAAAGCAAGATGTGATTAAGTGTACATTAGCAGAACTTGATAAAATTAAGTATTTAGAAATATAGTTCAAGAGCGTAGAAACCTGCAACCAAGCTCGAACTGTGCTTTGCATGACATCTTGAATTGTAAATAAGCGTCCTCGAACCGCTTCTTGCTCTTGAATCATTTCCCTTGTTCTGTTGCCTCTTAAATGCTGAAGAAGCTCAAAAACAACCTCCTCTCTTGCATGGAGAGACCATTTTACTCTTATAACCTGCATTGCGCAAGGAAAAATAAGTGAGCAGCCTACCAATACCAAGTTTGGCCCATTTTAATCTACAGAGGAGAGTTCCTGATTCTCCTCCACTCACAAGTTACATCTGAAGTAAGTTGCTTACCTTTTATTCAACCCATAAAATATGGAAATTTTCCTTGTTTCCCTAAAATCTTCCCAAAACTTTTAGCCCTTTTACCTAAACCATTTAGATCATTCACGATGATACTTTCAAGCTGTTAATTAAATACATACCGTCTTTAAAATACATTTTTTACCATCATTTTGATTTCATCATTTGAGCTTGAGATTAGAGTTCATGAAAGTTAACAGGCTGATGGTAATATGCTCATAAACATGGACTCGATAAGAAATGGTGGACGACAAAACCAACGTTAGTCCTCCAGTTTCTCGGAGCCCTATACCACCCTCCTCGAAGACTCATACTTGGGTAGAAAATAATGCAACATATCCATTATAGCACCAGGATATGGTGGCATTGCTCATATTTGAATTCTTTGGATTAGACTGAACTTCATAATCGATAGAAATAAATTTGCATACTTCCAGGCATATTGTAATCATCTATTTAGAACTCTTAATCTTGTAAGCTTAGCAATATTTCACCTTGCAAATATCTTCTGAAAAATTTGTAAAAATGCAAGGTGACAATGCGAATCTTAGGAGGGCCCTATAATTGATAACTAAATGATTGTAGATTCAATATTATGTACTGTTTGGACATTGGTTTCAATCAAAGACAGCAATCCCAGTTAACAGAAAGACATAATCTGAGATTAAAACAAATTGTAAATAACTGACGACATTCATTTTATACATCATATAAATCCCTAAAGCTAAATCCAAATATCATGGGGTCACACTGAAACAGAAAAACTACAAGAGGGATAAAATTGCTCAACCCTAAAAGTACAGCAAATCCATAAAATCAACGACTCTACTATAAAGTACCTGGTTCTATGAACCATCAGTTCATTGTGAAAAGAAATAAATCTGCTCAAATACTTTGAGTCTTTATAACATCTCCATATTTTAAGAGATAAAGACCAAAATCTACAACCATAATTTGAAGTCCATTCTCTTGAAAATTCAACTGATATCTGCTCAAGGGACAACTCATCTAAAAGTTTTCTAACTTCAGTTTGAGGACTTTTGGACAACCCTTGGGTTCCCTCCTAATAATTCAGTTAAACAAGTAAATCAACAAAAAAGGAAATATTAATTCCCATAGACACCTCCGGTGTATGTATTACATGGATTGTATCTACCTGCAAATATGATATAAATAAAGTAACTCACTTGAGTTGAAAGCCTTCTGATCTCTTGGTTCAAGATAATACTAAAGAGATGCATGTCCTCATGGATTCTCCTATAAGAAATTGAAAATCATTTGCTGAAGTTGTCATGCATAGGTAAAAGCAGAGTCACGGTTAGGATAAAACTTTTCATTCAGGAAGATGAATTGTCCTGCTTGTAGAAGCACCTGTTCATGAACTTCAATTCAACTTCATCTGCTACCCCAAATATGGACTTGCGGAACAATCTAACAGGGAATAGAAGGGGAAAAATCCATCAAATGATGGCACACGGATCATTTGATGGCACACAGATGATATTGCTAAATATAGGGTAAGAAAACCGTAGAAGACAAATGACCCAGGAAATATAGAGCGATATGAGATTGCTGAGCCACTTTACAAGGAAAGAGTCAAAGATTGTGTTGTATCGATTTGCATTTTAAGTGCAGCTCTGACGTTAGAGCACAGTGTCATAATGGCAAATCTATGTATGAAGTTCCTAAGGCTATAAACAGACCAAGACATTTAGGGTATTACAGCATGTAGTCGCCATATGAGGCTTCAGGCTACATATCAGGCTTTCTTTTCGAGAATTCATCCTCAAATACATTCCGCATTTGTGTGTATATTAGTGTGCAAGTGTAAGATAAAGCAGGTGCCAAAAGGTCCAGAAAACTCTAGGCCATGCCGACACAAGCAATTCTAGTGGATGCAACTTCTTAAAAATAAGAACGATGAAGTAAACCATAACCTATCATCCCATCTTGCAAGGCGACTGGTCAGATGTGCTATGACCTCGTGAATGCATCTTGGCATGCTAATGCCTCCAGCAGCAAGCAGTTCCTGATCACCAAAATCCTCTGAAAAGTCAGGTCATCGATTTCAAAAACAGAAAAGTAGATTTTCTTTTTCCAAGCACTATATACCTGTACTTAGCAATACCCAAGAGATTAATGTTTGATGATAATCCTTTGACATGCATCACAGTCACTAAAAAGTTTTGGGATTGCCATGATCTTAAAATTATAGGTGTATCATATTCATCAGTATCCGGATCACCAGCTGACTGCCCTAGTAGCTCAAATAATAGGCCCCCAGCGACTATTACAGGGACCTGAAGTTAATAAGAGAAGCCTGTTAGATATTTCTAGGCTAGTAATCTTTACAAGCAAATGTTTACTAGAACTACTAAATCCTACAGTACCGTACACCATCGTTCTTAAGAACATTGTTACTGTATCTAGAACCCTTTCGACAAATTCATTAAATTCAATGGCCAGTCAAGCATGAATCAAAAGGTCAATAATTTGAAAATCAAATTGTCAACAACAGCTATTATATACTTCATCTTAAGCCCCCAAAATATAATGAGTTGAAGGTTATGCTAAGCACGGAACCATCAGTCCCTAATACAAGTAGATGATATTAGCACCTCAAGAAAATGACTTTAAACAAAGACATGCCCGCGCCCATTTTCTTTAATCGCCGCCAATTTATAACAAATAATTTACCTCATACAGCAGGTGCTTCATTCTCTCACTTATCAACCTACTTTCATCTCTCAGAGCAGAACTAATAACAGGCGAGCGTTACTCAACCATGAGTTTATACGTGGATAGCCTGCAGATACATGGCACCACCAAGTGGGACCCACCGGATTTTCCAAGTATGGAGCTGCAACATCTGTAACAGTTCCATCATCTTCATCGTCAAGCAAATTTATCGGCTGTGAAGCGAGCCCGGTATCCACTTGCACCATCTGAGCAAGTTCAGAAATTCTTCCCCAGCCAATCGGCATCCAATAACCTTTTGAAAGGCCTTATCTTCTGCTAAGATTAAGATGGCTTGTATGATATTCGTTTACCTTACTACAGTTATAGTTGCCAGTTCCAATAGTAGGCTCAGCTTGGTACAAAGATCCAGATATCTCGTCAACTGTATTTGTGACTGCAGAATTGCTCTGTTTATGATCAAATCTATGTTCCCAGGATTTCACCTTAACATCTTGTGATGATTGTAATCTTGATCTTGGACCAGAATTTGACTGAGTCATCTTCCTCGGGACTCGAACTTGTTCAAAAGCACATGCAAGTCCGTCAGTCCAAAGATCACCTCCGGAATGATTCTTTTGATTCCCTTGCGTCTTCACGTCATTGGCAAAGGAAATTAAATGTTCGTCGTCCATTTTGCTGTACATTCAACAAAATTAAAATAAAATTCCCAAAACTAAACAACTTACGAAAATTTTGACCCACAGACTTCTAATTCACAAGATGTAGAGAATCCCTTACGAAGAACAAGTGGACAAATAACGTAATCATTCTCAGAAAATATTAAAACTGTCATGCCAAAAACATGCAAGGGAAACAAAAATGAAATTCAACCAACCCATTGCCTAATACATCGAAGCTATCAATTTAAAAATGAAACCTTAGAGAAAGGCACTGACACCAATCAAATTTAACTATAAAACTAGAAAGGATTTAGAAGAAAAATTGGCAAATGAAGATACAAAACAACACTCAGCAATTCCGAACGTAACTAACTACGGAAGTTCCATAAAGGAAAAAAGAAGTTGAATAAGAAGTTACGTGGAAAAGCAAAAGCAAGTGATAGACGAGAAAGGATGAGTAGTGAAACTTAGTGTTCAAGTCAAGATAAACAGCTGTGAATCTGGTAAAGCTGCGTATGTATATAAATTGAATTCAATTCAATTCCACTTCTTCAAACCAACAGCGGCAGTGCGACCGCTTCGGAAGCCGTAACACCGTTCCTTCACGACATTACACGTGTTCGTTATTCCATATCTTACCTCATAAATATCTGTTAAAAATTATATAAACAAAACAAGTGATTCTGGTTGCGGCCATTTTCAGTTAGACTCGAGCATGAAGGCACTATGCCCGGCCTGAAAGATGTGAACCATTTCAAAAACTTTTCTTATTTAATTTGTTTATATGAAAACTTTTTATTAAATATGTTAGAACATAAAATTAATCCCTTTACTTTGAATTATTCTTTCTATAGATACTGCATCATTACAATACACGTGTATGGCTAAGTTATTCTTCATTTTTGTCATGTAACGAATTCTGTTATTCGCAACTAATATATATGAAAAGCATGCGCACACACTTTAATGTGTGTCTATCATTCCATTTATTGCATAGTCTTGCTAACTTGGTATCAAAGAGTTTCATTCTTCATATGACTTCCTCTTCAATAACCTTTTCCACATCCTCTGTACTTCTATCCTGTCTACACAAACTCCCAAAACATATTCTCTATTTAATTCTTCAAGCCAAACAACCTCTATCAAGCTAGATAGAGGACACTATCTTGTGTGGGAATCGATTGTCCTACCACTTATTGAAAGAAATCTCCTTGAGTCACATATCAATGGCTCACCTTTGACACCCTCTTGATACATCTCTGAAGGAGCAGCAAAGATCCCAAATCCACTCTTCAAAGAATGGTATGTTGTAGATCGATATCTAGTTGGCTGGTTATGCAATACAATGACCTAAGAAGTTGGAACTCAACTGCTACACTGCCACACAGCTCGTGATCTTTAGGCTGGTGCTCGTGATCTCACCTGTGCGTCAATGAAATCACGCATTACGGTGCTCAAGTTGGAGCTTCATCAAGTTGGTCATGATTTTGGAAACCATTATGCTCCACAAGCTTTCTATGCTAACTCATCAGAAGAGTACTATGCTCATCCACAAACAATCTCTGATCCATTATAATACATAGACAGTGTAGCAAACTATTATATGACTCCATACGCTGATCAATTGAAGAATGTCAATCATGTAGGTAAGACTCATCTATATACTTGTATTGGAGAGCCAACTTACGTAGTTGGAATAGGTTCTACATCTCTATCTGTATCTAACTCCAAACTCCATCTTAAAGATATACTACTAGTCCCTTCTGCAACTAAAAATCTTATCAGTGTTAATAAACTAACTAAGGACAATCTAGTAGATGTTTATTTTACTAATGACGGTTGTGTTGTGAAGGACAAGAAGACAGGTCATCCTCTAGTGCGCGGGATAGCAAACCCAAGGATTGTATCAGATGTTTGAACATTGCTCAGGTGGCTCAAAGTAATATGGCGTCACTTACACAAAAGGGAAAGAATTCGTAAAATGGCACTACAAGCTAAGACATCCCAGTGACAGAGTTCTAAAACAAATATTGAATAAATGCAAAGTGAACATTCAACATTTGAATTTTATTTGTGAAGCATGTCAATATGGCAAATCAAAACAATTACCATTTTCCAAATATGTGTCTCATGCTTCTTTTCCTTTGAAGTTAGTTCATTATAGTAGATATAATTGACTATATCCTCAGAAACACAAAGGTGAAGCTGTGAACGCTTTTAACTTGTTTAGGGTAGAAGTTAAAACCCACTTTAACACAATAATCAAAACAATACAATGTGACAATGGAACTTGTTAGGATATACTTTATATATATCTTATTTTATTTTGGCATTTTAAATTAGGCATATAAAATAATTGAAATTATTATATGGATTGAAGATTGCATCTATGATGGAAATTGAGAAGATATGTGTTGCTACAATTCTATCCAATATATGCATCCTATTTTTAATGTAATATTCAAGTCTATCCAATATATGTGAGTAGATCTCCTGATTTTGGTAAACATCCAAGTGTTTACGCAAGTTAAGAAAAATCTTGAGGGTTGCGGAAAATAAATTAAAAGAGAGCGTGGCTTTGTTTGAAGTGGGGGTCACATGTAAAAAGATAAGGATTTTTCCAGCAGTGTAAGTTCTTTTGGTGGAGCCAAGTTTTAGGTCAATAGATAATTGATTTAAGGAAGTTTTTGGTGGTGTACTATTCATGGGAGTTTGAGCTGCACAAATGTGGTCTTGATAAGCCAAGTATTATGTTATTTGATAATTGATTTGAGTGGCTTTAGTGTGTGCGTGAATCATTGATTTAGTGGAGGTTTCATGTCTCCGAAATAAAGTTTGTTGGGCTGCATAATTGTTTTTTTTGTGCTGAATTTTTGCAGTCTGCATCACTTACCTGTGGGCAGTAAACTGCGTAATTTTTCTTGGAAACTTTGGGCAGTATGGGTAACAGTATGATTTGTGCCACGGAAGAATTAACTATGGCGAAAGTTTCCAGCTGAGTTATTTTGAGAAGAAAAATTCATAGAGAAGTTTTCTTTGGCTCAAGTATTTTTGTTATTTAATTTTCAGTTGATTAAATACTTGAGCTATTTTATTTATTATTGTTTTTGAGTGAAAGTAGTTAGATAAATCCTCTTTTGAGGTTAGTATGAGACGGTTGTACTATTGGGTGTGAAATTCTTTCATGGAAAGTGAGGTTGAGGATAGTATCAAGGATTGAATGGTGTCGACTCAGTAAAGCCTTGGGTAAAATTATTGTATTTCGATGAAAGTAATTAAGCTGGGTGAGGGCCCTGCAGACGTAGGCAAGGTGTGCCAAATTATATTACCAAATTTTTTATGTTTTTATTATTTCAATTTTGCTTGTTTTTTATATTTTATTGGTGCCAAAGAAATTTGCGGAAAGTTTGCGAAATAATTAACCTCCTTTGTCTTTTCAATTAGTATCAGAGCAAAGCCACCGATTCAGAACTTGGCAGTAAGTTGTTGCAGATCCTAGTTTCACAAACATGGCCATAAGAAAAGGAGCATCGATTATCAAGCCACCACTGTTGGACGACTTTAACTATCCTACATGGAAATCACGGATGAGAGTCTTCATCCAAGCTCAGGATAATAAAGCATGGCATTCGGTAGTACATGGGTGGATGCATCCGACAATTACTGACAATAAAGGAGAGACAGTTCAAAAAGATCTATCTGAATGGACAAGAGCCGAAGAAGAAAGTGCACTTGAAAATTCACAAGCAATTAATGTGATATTCAATGCTGTTGATGAGGGACGCTTTTCAATGATATAAGCCTGTGAAACAGTTAAAGAAGCGTAGGATGCTTTGTAAACTATTCATGAAGGGCCAAAATCTGTGATAGTGTCGTAACTACAAATGTTAGCTGTACAGTTTGAAGAGTTGAAGATGGATGAGAATGAGACCATTGGAGATTTTCATGAAAAACTACGAGATATAACGAATCAGGCACATCAACTGGGGAAGAAATACTCCAACGTGAAATTAGTCAAGAAAACATTGAGATCACTGCCTCCAAAATTTATTCCAAAAATTGCAACAATAGAGGAAGCTCACGACATTGATAATCTGTCATTGGAAAAAGTTATTGGAATCCTCACAAACTTTGAAATGAATCCTTTGAGAGGTAAGCAAGAAAGAAGCAGAGGATTGACACTATAGGTAAAAAATGAAAAAAAACTGCAAATGATATAAAAGATGAATCCGAAGAGAATGAGGATATGGAGCTATTAACAAAAGAGTTCAGTAATTGGTTGAAGAGAGTGAAAAATGACAAAATTGAGTTTAGGCAAAAAGGTGGGAGCTTATCGAACAACAACTTCAAACAAGCCAAAACTCAAAAGGGAGAAAGAAAGATAAAGATAATTCAATGCCATGAGTGTCAAGACTTTGGAAATGTTCAAGCGGAGTGTGCTAATACTATGAAGAAGAGAGAAGGAAAATCTTATACAAGCACTTGGAGTGATAACGAATCCGAAAGTGAAGAAAAAGTTGTGAAGAATGATGCTTTAGTTACTTTGTACAGCAAAAGTACAATTACTTGTTTAACAGTAACTGAGAAGGAAGTAACTGAAGATGAAAAAGTGAGTAAATCTAGAAATTTTGGAAAAAATGCAACCGATTTAGCTCAAAGCTCGATCTCATATTATGATAGTGATGAAAGTGAGTCAAGTGATAAAATGGAGAATATTTACGAGGCTTACGAATTAATGTACAAAAAATTGGTAAAAATATATAGAAAGAATGAAAGATTGAAGGAAGAGAATCTCACCATGAAGAACATCATCCAAGAGTTAGAAAAGAATTTGATGTTGACGTCAGATGAGCTTGGTGAAGCTAGAATGAAATTAGTAAGAACCAAAAAAGGATTGAGAATGTTAAATGGAGGTACCGAAAATCTAGAAAAGTTTTTAAAAATTGGTAAAGTTCAAGGAGATCTTCAAGGCATTGGTTATAAGGGTGAGTGTTTTAAAATGAATGAGAAGAAAGATAGCATATCCATATCTATCCAAGAAGAAACTTTGAGGAAGAATCGAAGATTTGTACCGACGTGTCATTTTTGTAGAGTTATCGGGCATATAAGGCCGAGATGCTACAAGATGTTACAGATGATGTTTCAAAGGGGTCCAAATCAAAAATCTAGCCACTCTCTATTAATTTTCCAGCGGCATCCCATGGTATCGAAGCAAGCTTGGATTAGCAAAGGTCAAGTACAAGCACAAAAACGTAGTAAAGAAAAAATAAGTAAATGCCCAGATTTGCAGTTAGTTATTGCAGATGAAGTAACTGCAGAAAGTGACTTATAACTAGTTACTGCAGATGGAGCAGCTGCAGAAAGTGGTTTACAGTTAGTTACTACTGAGGAAGTAACTGCAGAAACTGAAGAACTTTCAGTTACTTCAGATGATGAACCAACTAAAACAATGAAAGCTGATTTGAGCCCAGATTCTTCATCTCGAATTCGAAGAAATCATTTAGCAGAAAATGTTATTGGAGATGTGAGCGAAAGAAGAAAAACAAGAGAAAGAAAAATGGTTGATTATCAAGAACTTGCAGGCTACTTATGTTACCCATCTTCATTCGAGCCAAAGAAAAACACCAGGTTTGAGATTCTTCGAGGGGCATAGGGACAGTGTGCTTTAAATTTTGAAGTATTTTTTTGTGTTGTTAAAAATGAAAAAATGAAAAAATGAAAAAGAAAAAGAAAAGAAAAGAAAAGAAAAGATTTTTTTTTTGTTCTTTAGTTTTATGTTGCTATTGTCATCTCATCTTTTTAGGAGTTTGCATTGTAATTTCTATTTAGTTCCACCAAAGACTCCTTAGCTCTCTCATCGGTATGGATCTCTCTCGGGTATCTTTCTCTTTCACTACACCGACAACACTTATAGTTCATTGCTTGGGTTTATGAAGTTGAACAGTTTGGTGAAAGTAGTGATATGTTGGCATGAGTTTTGAATGATGGTAAATTGTCATCTTAGCATGCTTATGACACTTTCGTTGCATCTATCATTGATTATTATGATTATGTATTTTGATACTATTTTGTCTCAAGGGGGAGATATCAGGTTGTTTATGGTAAGTGTTCCATTCAGAGGGAGAATTCAAGGTATATGTGTGACTGTTTGTCTTGGTTTTTGACATCTTTTTGTCCCAAGACGGAGAAATTTAGATGATTGGATAATTATTATGTTTGCTGGAACTTGATGTTTGATTAAGGAAGAGCATTGTGAATTTCATCTTTATATGCCCAATTATGATTATTTATTTGGAGTTTTAGAGTTGTGACAAAAATGTCAAAAAGGGAGAGATTGTTAGGATATATTTTATATATATCTTATTTTATTTTGGCATTTTAAATTGGACATATAAGATAATTGGAATTATTATATGGATTGAAGATTGCATCTATGATGGAAATTGAGAAGATATGTGCTGCTACAATTCTATCCAATATATGCATCCTATTTTTAATGTAATATTCAAATCTATCTAATATACTTGAGTAGATCTCCTGGTTTTGGTAAACATCCAAGTGTTTACGCAAGTTAAGAAAAATTTAGAGGGTTGCAGCAAATAAATTAAAAGAGAGTGTGGCTTTGTTTAAAGTGGGGGTCACATGTAAAAAGATAAGGATTTTTTTCCAAGAGTGTAAGTTCTTTTGGTGGAGCCAAGTTTTAGGTCAATAGATAATTGATATAAGGGAGTTTTTGGTGGTGTACTGTTCATGGGAGTTTGAGCTGTGCAGATGTGGTGTTGAGAAGCCAAGTATTATGTTATTTGATAATTGATTTGAGTGGCTTTAGTTTGTGCATGAATCATTGATTTAGTGGAGGTTTCATATGTCTCCAAAATAAACTTTGCTAGGTTGCGTAATCGTTCTTTTGGTGTTGAATTTTTGCAGTTTGCGTCAATTATCTGTGGGCAGTGGACTGTGTAATTTTTCTTGGAAACTTTAGGCAGTATGAGCAGCAATGAGATTTGTTCCATGGAAGAATTAACTATGGTGAAAGTTTCCAGCTGAGTTATTTTGAGAAGAAAAATTCATAGGCAAGTTTTCTTTGGCTCAAGTATTTTTGTTGTTTAATTTTCAGTTGATTAAATACTTGAACTATTTTATTTATTATTGTTTTCAGTGAAAGTAGTTAGATAAATCCTCTGTTGAGGTTAGTACGAGGCGGTCGTACTATTAGGTGTGAAATTCTTTCACGGGAAGTGAGGTTGAGAGATAATGTCAAGGGTAGAGTGGTGTCGACTCAGTAAAGCCTTGGGTAAAATTATTGTACTTCGGTAAAAGTGATTAAGTTGGGTGAGGGCCCTATAGACGTAGGCAAGGTGTGCTGAACTACATTGCCAAATTTTTGATGTTTTTATTATTTCGGTTTTGCTTGTTTTTTTATATTTTATTGGTGCCAAATAAATTTGCGAAATGTTTGCGAAATAATTAATCCCCTTTGTTTTTTCAAAACTTAATATAGACCTTTTGTGATTATTACACAAGTAGTAGGAATTGAAATGAGGTCCACCTACCCTTATGCTTCTACAAAAAATGGAAGAGCAGAATGCAAACATCGACATGTTGTTGAGATGGGTTTAACATTACTAGCTCAAGCATAATTACCCCTCACATGCTAGGTAGATGCTTTTCAAATGGTTGTTTATCTCATCAACCGGTTACCAACACCTATGTTTGAAGGATTAACTCCTCTGTTTCAGCTCTATAACATAAAACTTGATTATAAAACCTTACAACTTTTCGGATGTGCATGTTACCTTGTATAAAACCATACAATGAGCATAAGTTCCAATTCCATAGTCAGAAATGCATTTATCTTGGACCTGTTCCTTAACACAAGGGATCCAAATATCTCAGCTCCTCAGGAAAAATGTACATCTCATGACTTGTTGTGTTCGATGCTACACTTTTTCCATGCACTACAGGATTTCTAAATCGAAGAATGACATCTACCGAGAATGAATACACTATCCTTTTGATTATTACTCCAAATAGAGAAAACACCCATAATCTCGAAAGCAGCAATGTTACAGAATCTCTAAACAATAACAAAGAACAAGTTGGCTCAATGGATAATTCTCCAGTAGCTATAATCTCCTCACATGAGCCTCATTTATCAAGTCACGAGTCTTTTTCAACAGATGAATTGAGCTTGAGTAGGGAAAGCAGAAGTGAACAAGAAACAAGACCGATCCGTACAAACACACACCCAAATGACTACACGAGCAAAAGATGGTATATACAAACCCAAACATCCATTTGTTGGGTTACTTCACTAAAAAAAACTATCCATTTAGCTCAGCTGACAGAACCTCAAATTGTCAAAGATGCCCTAGCCTCATTACACTAGAAACAAGCCATGATTGATGAATTCACAGCCCTTTAGCGAAATAAGACATGGATCCTTGTTCTTTACATTGGTACACAAAAGCTAGTTGACCGCAATTAGGTTTTCAAAAACAAACTTAAACCAGACAGCTCCATTCTCAACATAAAGCTAGGTTTGTTGCAAAAGGATTCCAACAGGAACCAGGAATTAATTACGGAGAAACATTCAGTCCTGTAGTAAAACCAATAACAATGCAAATTGTTCTCACTATTATTGTCAACTATGGTTGGGAAATTCGGCAATTGGCCGTTAATAATGCGTTCCTCAATGGATTTCTTTGAGAAAATGTTTACATGTTCCAACCAGAATGCTTCTGTGATCGTCGACATCTAAATCATGTGTGCAAACTGATAAAAACAATTTACGGACTCAAGCAAGCACCTCGTGCTTGCTTCGATCGACTACGCCTAACATTATTGAGCTGGGGATTTTAGAATGCTAAAAGTGATGTATCACTTTTCTTCCTACATATGATGAAGCTCATAGCTTTTATTCTCATATAAGTCGATGATATGCTAATCACCAGTAATGATCCTAGCCACCTAAAGTCTCTAGTTCTGAAGTTGAACAATTTATTTTCCTTGAAGGATCTTGGTCCCGTATACTATTTTCTTAAGATAGAAATCTACAGAGACATGTGTTCGATATCTTGAAAATATTTAACATGATGGGCTGTACTCCAGTACCAACTCCAATGGTCACTGGACGTCAGTTTACAAACAATGATGGAACACCCATGCAAGATCCATCTCTCTACTGTCAAGCTATTGGATCTCTTCGATATCTTACCACCACCACACCTGATATAACTTACTTAGTGAACAAACTTAGTTAGTCTCTATCTTAGCCCACTAACACTCACTTTCAATGAGTAAAACGTATTCTCAGATATCTTAAAGATACTTGTCATCTAGGTCTACGTATCAAGCCTTTCAAATCTCTTTAGGTAACTGCATTTACTGATGCATATTGGGCCACAGACATTGATGATCGAAAATCCATGGTTGGTGTTTGTGTATATCTTGGAAATATGTTGGTTTCTTGAAGTTGTTGTAAACAAAGTGTTGGCCCCTGAATTTTTTTTTTAGCATGATGAGACTAATTTTGAGGTCTTGCTAGATTAATGTATATTGGAGTTAATTAGCATATTGATGTTAATGGGATTAGGTGGCATAGGTGAATTAAATTTAAGTGTTAGGAATGTATAGTATAAAGAGCATTTTTAGGCAAGCCACTTAAGGATGTAAGGACATAAGCTTTTAAGTAAGGACAAAATGGACTTTGTGTATAAGCATTAATGGTAAAAAGGGGAAGAAAATGTGGTGTCTTTCATTTGGAAGAGAGAGAAAATAAAATTGAAGAAAGAAGGGAGAGAGTTTAGTGAGTTTAGAGAAAGAAAGGAGAGCAAGCTAGGTTTCGATTTTCCTTAACCTTCGAGAGTGATTCCTGAAGTTGTTCAAGAAAAAAAAAAGGAAGAGGAAGGTTAAAGCTTCCATTAGAACCAAGAAAAGCATTGTTGGGTGAAGATTCAAGGTAAGTTGATTTTAATCTCTTGAAGTTTTGAAAAGCCTATGGTTCAAAGAGCTTAGGAAAGGTATGAGTTTAGGTATTCCAAGATCAACTTCATGCATAGGGTCTTTTGGGTTTTCCTATTTGAATTCTTATGATTTGGAATTTTTGTTAATGTTGAAGAAAATCAAGAAGGAAAAGAGGAGCAAGAGGAGAGACATATTTGAACAAGCCATAGTCAAGGATTTCAAAGTGGATTTCACTTTTATAGTTAGGTGATAAGCTAATAAAAGTTTTTTGTCAATAAATGACAGTAATTAATTTTGCAACCACCTCATTCATGTGCATTTAATGTTGTTAAATGCTGCAAGATTATCCTACATTTATATACATGATTTGTGTGATAATTTATGGAAAGTTGTTTTTAAAATGATTTTTTGAAATGATGCATGATTATGAAATCGTCCTTTTGGAAATAGTTTTTAAGATATAACAAGCATATGAAAAACAAGTTTTTCAGAGAATGTGCCTTTTTGGGCACCAAGCTTACAAGATTTTGAAATCTCTATGTTATGTGAGTTTGTGGTAGTCCTTCAAGAACCGTCACGTGCACGTTGACTCAAGTATAGGCTTCTCCCTCCTGCCAGCTAGTGGCATGGAGCTCCCTCAAGAATTCACGACTACATAGGACCATTTCATTGGAAATGTGTAGTGCGTCATGTTTCGAACTTACCTAAACCATTTGACGTGTTTATGTGTTCATGACAAGTTGATTTGAGTAATGCATTCATGATTTGCATACCCATAAATTTCGACATGAAAAATGTTTTAAAAAATGTCTTTACTTGTTACAAATTATAAAATTGTTACTCACAGGTTTTAAGCTCACCCCCACTTTCCTCCCCATAAGCAGGAGATTGAGTAGTCAAGGGCCAAGGTTTCACTCCCCTTTTGAAATGTTGTTGTAATTTTAACAAATCTAGTAAACCAAGGCTTTAGTTATATTTTGAGCAATTTATTGTTCATGTATCTTTTGTGTTTTGGGATTTCTTTTGAAACATTCACGTATTGGGGGCTTAAAATGCCCACTAAAGCTTTATAAAATTACGATCTTTTGATACTAATGGTTTATGATTTTGGTTTCGCCCATGATTCTCAAGGTTACATAGGGGAAAATTCGTGTGCTGATTTCTGGGATATTTCTGAGTTGTTGAGAGCTGATTTAGGCAAAATTGTCTTCTTGGAAGTTTTAGATGATCTTTCCAACTTTCTAACAATATAAAGTTTGTAAATTTTGGATATCGGAGTTGAGAGATATGAGCATTACAAGTTGTGATGTTGTATAGGATGTGTGTAGGTGACAGCTATGGAGATTGATGTTAGTTTAACCTCTGTATCATCTTAGTTAGATTTCAGTATTGTCTTAGTTTGACTTCTGTATCGTCTTAGTTTGACCTTTATATCGTCTTAGTTTGACTTCTGTATCGTCTTAGTTTGACCTTTGTATCGTCTTAGTTTGATCTTTGTATCGTCTTAGTTTGACCTCTACATCGTCTTAGTTTAACTTTTGTATCGTCTTAATTTGACATCTACATCGTCTTAGTTTGACGGTCTTAGTTTGACCTTCTGCTTCGTCTTAGTTTGTATCATTATCTTCTGTTCTATTTTTTATCCTTTTAGAGGTCGAATCTTGCTACGAGTTCTTCATAACAGTTGTAGATCTCGAGGTCCTCTTTAAAACCGTAGAAAAATGAATTCAATCCGAAATTTGTAGTGGGAGTTATGATAATTGTACCAAGATAGGTACAAATTGATTGATGGTATAAACGTGTTCGATTCTTTCGGGTATAACTTCCTCATCCGACCTCCAAATGAAGTGGTTCTTGAAGCAATGGATTCCTAACATCTTTTACTATCTTTACATGAAAATTTGTATCTTTGGGAGTTTTTTTGAGGAAGTTTGCATTAGAGTAATTGAGAGGTCGGTTGGGAGAACATGATTGGGGTATGAATACGTTTTAGCTTTTTAAGTTTATCTTGAGCTGTAAAACTCTGATTGAGATGATTCTTACATCAAAGCAAACTAGAGGCTTAGAGCTACAATTTCTTTGAAGAAGTCAAGTTGTATTTCGAGTGATTAACTGGTGTGGGCACACCAACCTTGTGGAATGATGACAATAACCGTCCAAGGTAATAAGCACAAGGTTTATGACTCCGATTGTTGGGCTCCAAAAATGGGGTCCAACACAGAGAGTTGTTTCTCGCTCAAGCACGGAATCTGAATATTGAGCTTTAGCAAATGGTACAGCTGAGATTCAGTGGATATGTTCATTGGTTTTTGAACTTGGATTATTTTTACAACAACCATCTATGATATGGTGTGACAATCTAAGTGCTCGTGCTCTTACCTGCAATCCAGGCCAGCATGCACGTAGTAAACATATAGAGATCGACATTCATTTTATTCGTGATCTCATACTTTCAGGTTTCATCAACGTTCACTATATACCTTCATCTCATCAAGTGGCAGACTGCTTCACCAAGGTGCTAACTCATTCTCTGTTCGTTCAAAACCGCAACAAACTCGGACTGACTTCAGCACCCTCTCATTTGAGGGGCAATGTTAGAATACAGAATTAATTCCTTTGAATTATTCTTTCTGTACATACTGCATCATTTCAATACACGTGTAAGGCTGAGCTACTATCCTTTTCTATCATGTAACGAATTCTGTTATTCACAACTAATATATATGAAAAGCGTGAGCACACACCTCAAAGTGTGCCTATCATTCCATTCATTGCGTAGTCTTTCTAACTAAATAATATTGTGATTTCCCCTATTAATTTTATGAAATTTTTTATTAGTGATGGAGCCAGAAATTTAAGATAGGAGGGTCCACATGTATTTTTTTTTAATTTTAAAGGGCCCAATGTACCGCTAGCTCCTAAATAACTTCGTTCTTGCTGCGTGTGTATATATATATATATATATATATATATTAAAAATAAAAAAAAATATTTAATTTTTTTTAAATTTTGAGGGACTCAGTGCACCACTGAGCCCCATGTATCTCCGTCCCTGATTCTTACCATCATTCAACTTCAATAATCATAAATACTTAATTGTTTACATTAATAGGTAGAAGTCCTCTCATCTTCATCTAATCATTACATGTGAAGAGAGCTTCAGGAAGTTTCGATTTATATGTAGTTTTACCAAGCTGCCAATTGGATCAACAATTCCATCAAATGGAAGTGCAGATGCTTTGAACAACATCA
The DNA here is from genome assembly GCA_029891385.1 of Erythroxylum novogranatense. Taxonomy (NCBI): domain Eukaryota; kingdom Viridiplantae; phylum Streptophyta; class Magnoliopsida; order Malpighiales; family Erythroxylaceae; genus Erythroxylum; species Erythroxylum novogranatense. The sequence goes on along the minus strand of CM057229.1, from coordinate 39,314,689 downwards.
TCCTCTTTTGCAGCTTTATTTGCTGCCAATTCGATGCGATTAAGCTTTTCCTTGGTTATTTCATTTTCAAACAATTCATCCAGGAGATTCAATTTTCAGGGGAATCATTTGAGTTGATACCTTGTGTTTAAAAATGTATGTTGTCCGATCTATATGAAAAAAATGTTATTCGCTTGAGAAGGCAATTGACATGAAGATAATGTCAGTTGCAAGGTAGGCGGTGAGAAGAAGGCAAAAATTATTGTTAATGCTAGGTTGTTACTACTTACCCTTCTCCTAATATTGATCATTCTTTTTGCTTCTTGCAATAAAACTATTAGCCAAAAATCTTCTACTTAAGCTTAGATACTCGACCCAAATATTGGGAAGTAGGTTGTTTATGAATGGCTGGAAGTGCAGAGCAAATCATACCTTCAGTTGGCTCCAAAAGCATCATGGAGAGGAGCAACCAGGACTCTGAAAAGGGTAATCACCAAAAGTCGAGCATCGAAGCAATCCTTACAGCTTCTAAGTTGTCAAAGGCAGGTCCTCCGGGTTCTAAAAGTCATAGCATCAGGAGGCCTCGAGGCAGACCCGCTGGCTCAAAAAATAAGCCAAAACCACCGATTATTGTCACGCGAGAGAGTGCTAACGCACTCAGGGCTCATGCAATAGAAGTCAGCTCAGGCTGCGATATAAGTGAGGGATTAGTGAACTTCGCAAGAAGAAAGCAGCGTGGCATATGCGTGCTCAGTGGAAGTGGCTGTGTAGCAAATGTCACCCTGCGGCAGCCAGCATCATCAGGGGCCATTGTGGCGCTCCACGGCCGGTTTGAGATACTGTCACTGCTTGGATCAGTCTTACCTCCACCAGCCCCACCGGGAATCACGGGGTTGACTATTTACTTGGCTGGCTCTCAAGGGCAGGTTGTTGGTGGTAGTGTGGTTGGTTCACTCATGGCTTCAGGCCCTGTTTTGATCATGGCTGCATCCTTTATGAATGCAACTTTTGATCGCTTGCCGTTGGGAGATGAAGAGATTGCTGCGGTTAATCAGCATTACCAAAATCGCCGTTATCACCACCTTGAAATCTCGGATCTGTACGGAGTGCCACAAAACTTGCTCACTGATGGTACTGCACCACCTGAGATATATTGTTGGGCACCAGGGCGAGCCATATCTAAGAACTAGACTCTCATCTGCCACTAGTTTCTAGTATTGATAGACTACCCTGTATCAGCAATATCATTGTAACTTCACTTAGCATGCTATATATATAAGAAAACACACACTTATCTCCTCCTTTAAGGCCTATTTTGGCTATCTAACTAGAGACCCTGGTACTAGATTTAGTGGCTACGTAGTCATTCATAAATCAAAAAGTTCATTGATGAAGTCCTTGCGCCAATTCTTATATCAAAATTCCAGAATATCCAATATATGATAGATATCTTTGGCTCTTGGATGCAACCTTCCACTAGCTACGAATTCATGAACATTCCCATCCACTTCAATCAAACTACAGCCAGGTTCTTTCTCGATATTGTTTTCTTTCAAGGAAAGCCTTTGCCTTAACGCTTTCGCATAATGACCAGAGGCAGCATAGACATTAGACATGAGTACAGGACTTGAACTTTCCTTTGGATCCATCTCATTCACATGCTTTGCTGCTCTATTTGCAATTTCTATGTGTCCGTACTTCCTGCAAGATGACAGCAAAGAACCCCATATAACGGCGTCTGGAACTATTGGCATACTTTGTATTAGCTCTTCTGCCTCTTCAAGAAGTCCTGCTTGGCCTAGCGCATCAACCATACAGCTATAATGCTTTATAGATGGTTTGATTTTATAGGTTTCTGTCATTAACAGAAAATAGTCCTTTGCTCTATCCACCAAGCCTAAGTGCTTACATGCTGTTAAAGCACCAATAAAACTGACAGCATCTGGCTTGAAACTTGATGAGGATTTGAGTGTTGAAATCAATTGGATAGCTTCATTGTCATGGCCATTCATAGCTAGTCCAAAAATCATGGAGTTCCAACATGACAACGCCTTCTTGGGTGCACTGTTAAACACTTGAAGAGCCTTATCAATGTAGCCGCATTTGGAGTACATGTCTACAATTGCAGTAACAACAATAGGATTCAACTCAAAATTCTGTATCACTAAATACTCATGAATCCATTTACCTTGCCTAATTGCTCCTAAGCAACCACAAGCATTCAACAAGCTCACCATAGTAAACTCAGTAGGCTTAATCTTCTCCTGTTGCATCACACCAAAAAACTCCAAAGCTTCAATGAACCTACCATTCCTCACATACCCACTAATCATAGAGTTCCAGGAGACCTCAGTCCTCGATGGCATGTGATCAAAAATCCTCCTGGACTCATCGACTTTCCCATTTTTAGCGAGTCCCATTATCATTGTATTCCATGTAATAACATCAAATTCCACAGCCCCGTTAAAGACTCTTTTCGCTTCACTCAGAAACCCACTATTTGCGTACATATGCAAGATAGTGTTTCGTATGAACTGATCATTCTGGAGTCCAAACTTTATGACTCTCGCATGAAGCTGAACGCCTTCAGTGGCAAGGCCAAGCTGAGCATAAGCCTTAAAAACTGAAGGATAAGTAAGGCTTTGAGGTTGGATTTGCGAAGTAAGCAACATGTGATTGAACAGGGAGATAGCGTATTGTGGAGTTGAACTTTGGCAGAAGCCTCTGATGATACTATTCCATGCAAAAAGGTTAGGGCATGGTAGATGGGCAAAGACTAAGCAAGCATAGCTCATGTCACCAGCCTGAGAGGTGCAAAATGCCAAGACACGGCTAGCAGCGATAGGGTCTTGGGCTAGACCAGTTTTAATGAGTTGGGTGTGGATCTTTTTGAGGTCTTTCATATTGGTGCAGCTTTTCTCTAGCATGGAAAGGTAAGGTTGGTCTGTGATGAACTTGGATATGGAAGTTTGTGTGGCATTTACAGGGCAAGAACAGAGCACCATTTTCTATGGTTGGATTTTCTTCTGAAGCATGTGCTATCCTCTGCATAAGAGAGGCAGATTGATGGAGCAACATGCATGTCCCGGACCTATTAACAGCCTTTTCCTGCGAAAGCCCAGAGAAAGGAGGAGGTCAGCTTTGCCCTGTGGGCTTACCTGCTGGGACTGGGAGTGTGTAGTGTAGTCCAGAGCCACAACCACTTTCTCCCTAGTTACACTAAAATTAAAATACTATTTTTTTACTATAAAAGTTATATGTATGCTCTCCCTTCAAATAATTCACGGCCTTAGAAAATCTTAGGACTTAGAAGTCACCGTCGATCAAAATTCCAACATGATAGCATCTATAAAAAGATTGATTCTGTATCTGTAGATTAAAGCGGAAAGAAAAAGTAATACCAAAAATAAAAGTAGTCTATCATCCCAATATCATATATATTATGGGTATCTAATTGATCAAAAGTGCAGCGCCCAGATAGCAATTTGGACGGTTCCTTTGATCACCCTCTCCGATTTAAATCATAAATTCTGATTTTTTTTTTCTGTATATTACAGTTCCCGTAACTTTGTGTTGTACGATCAAATCATTCATTAGGGTATAAAAACAGAACGTGATTCTTCTGTTCTCTAATCGATGGAATTAAGGAGCTTATATCACTTGATTACAAGTGTTGAAATTAACATTAACTATAATAGTGAGATTTTCATCTTTAACCATAAAATTGGTTCTTAGCAGGATATTGGTTTAATTACTATATGGATCTAATGGAAACGAACAAAGTTTCCATTTGTTTTTCCGTTAATTTCTTTTATTTGCCTGCAAATTTCTGTGTTTGAACTGTCAATAGCTGAGATGAGCATAGAATCTTATTCTTCACAGACATAAAGAATCCTTGTCAGCTTCCATCTAGAGAAGAAATTTTGACATGGTAAAAGAAGAACTAATTAATAAAGGACATTCTTTTCTTTCTAGCGTAGAGTAGTTGGTAGTTGGTACCCATATCCAACAAACAACCCAACAAGAACTTATTATTTCTGGAAACAAAATTCACAGGCTCTGGAATCTTGCAGATTCCTTGTATAGATATCTCCTCTTGGTCCTTTTCTCAAGTTTGGAAGTACCAAAAACGGGAAACCTTAAAAACTCCCTGTTCATGAAAGAACTTAAATGACTAAGATAAGGGATAATCAAGAATCAAAAAGTATAAGCGCACACATTATAATCATCATTACAATCATCACTACCAGCGCACATATCAATCCTAAATTCCAATACTGTTCTCTTTTTTCAACCTTCTTCTCACCTTTTCCTCACTTTTTCCCTCCTCCTTTTGCTTGCTCCCTCCTCTACGCCCTATGTCTCCTCTCTCAAGTCTATGTCTCTCACATGCTCAAGTGCCCATTTATTCTACAAGATATATATTATACAACGCCAAAGGAGCCAAATCCTCTCCTTTCCAACACGATCATTCAACTTCTGTACTTTATCTGTTGATGCTTTTTCAAACAAAGGGAAAGCTAAAGCAAGGTTAAATAAGTTCATTCACAAGAAGAAGAGGAGGAGAAGAAGAGGATCGGTTGTATAGGCAAATGGTTGGCAGAGTTTTCTACTGTAAAATGTTTTTGTTCCTGGGTCTCTCCCTCGCTTCAGGTGACTTGAACTCTTCTAATCTTTTTGGTACGCTTCTGTATTCCAATCACAAAATTTTGGTTTTGTCATTTCCATGCTAACTTATTAAACTCTAGTTTCAGAGTGATCTCTCTAATTTAAATCGTATGTGCACATTAGCAATTAGCATCTTTTCATATACAGCATGCATGCATTCAGATTGTGTCCTCAAGTCAAAATTTCCAACTCCTGTAGCTCTTCTTCCATGTCTTATCTCTTTGATTTCAAACGTTTTGCGACTTTAGATGTTGGATATGGAAGTTGATTGCTTTCCATGCGAGTCTGGTTCTCTTCTTTTTGTAAAAGTTATGATGCGAGACAAAGTTTGCTTCTTTTCTTCCAGCTAATGCGTCTACCATGATGGTACTTGCTTAATTTCAATCCTTTCTTTTCTTTTTTGTTCTTGGCTTGTAATTATTAATTGCAAAATGCTGGCATACAAGTTCCAGTTGGACAACAAGTTCTACCGTCATTTACTTATGTATTTATGTCTGACAGTGCGAACTGCGAACATAGTTTCAACTTTATGACTTTATGACTACTTTTGGACTTCTTTTCACATAATGAAGTTGAGTCATCAGTCCAGTGCTTTCATGTGAAAATTTGAGTGATTAGTTCTGAGTTTAATTGAAGTACTGGTGCAATTTCAGGAAATAATTTTATGGAGAGATCAAGAACTGAGTCAACTGACCACAGCCAAAAGGACATCACTACTCCAATAACCACAGTCCCTATAGTAATTCCTAAAACACCTACTTCCACAACTCCGACTCTTAATCCCAATTCTGACCCTGATACAGTGTCGCCCGCCACCGCGACTCCGATGGTAACTCCGACCACGACAACTTCGCCAGTGTCCCTAGGAGCGAGTTGGTGTGTTGCAAGCCAAGGTGCATCACCTGCTGCTCTACAGGTTGCATTGGACTATGCCTGTGGTTATGGTGGAGCAGATTGTTCATTAATTCAGAAAGGTGGAAGTTGTTACAATCCCAACACACTTTATGATCATGCCTCCTACGCATTCAACAGCTACTATCAGAAGAATCCAACACCAAATAGCTGCAATTTTGGAGGAACTGCAGTTACTACCAGCACTGATCCAAGTTAGTAAACAATTTTCTACCTTCAGATAAAAGAGGCCCACTTAAATCTTAATCTGATAAATTAAAAAAAAAAGTCTAATCAATGGAAGTTGGTGGCGATTGAATGGGCAGGCTAGAAAAGAAGAAACATCACCCATAATTTTCCCATTGAATGGGACCATTATGTGCCGATTACCTTGCCCTCCTTTTTACCATACGGGCCATTTTTGGTGCTGGGAGAAAGTCTTCACCATTATGACCTGTACCGCTTTCTTTCTTTTCAGGTACAAGCACATGTCAGTATCAGACCACTAGGTAAAAGCTTTCTTCTTAGAACGTTATTCCTGTATGTCTCAATTTGCAGAGTCTCTTAAAGGAGTTGCCATTTCACATATGATTTTGCAGCACAGCTTCATCAATCTTGAACACAACAAATACAAACGGTGAAACAGTTTTTGGTGCAGTACCCTTTACTCCTGTGCCATCAGCAGCTGCCAGAATTGATGCCTCTAGCTCTCTACATCTCAGTTTCATGGTTATAGCTCTCGTTTTGCTGCCTCTCAAACATCATTTCTAGATGACGTAGCAGCTGGATTGTCATAACCTCTGCTTGATTCGGTCATTGCTGGTCTGTGTGCTTTGAGTATAGAGGAACAGACAAACAGATTATGTACATTTGTTGTTTAGGATAGAGAGGAGAGAGAGTAGAAAAAATTAACTGCAGTTTGATGGGCTTCTTGTCTTGTTCCATACAAACACTTCAGAGCCTAGATATTTTCTTCCTTTTTTAATTTTGTAACCTATGTTTCCCAAAAAACGATTGGCTTTGCTGATGTTATAACAAAATCATTAAAGGGAGAGAGAGAGTAGCTTGTAAGAGTTACCTTGGAAGCTGTCGGGGTTGAATATGAGAATTGAGGGATTGGATTGTTTGTCTAATATATAATACTGAGATGTTTTATTTTATTTCATAAATTTTAGCAATTTATTTATATGAATCTTGCGTTTATGTATATAAGATTTACGTAAGATCTACATAAATAAATAGCTAAAATTTATAGAATAAAATAAAACATCATCAACACATTATGAATTGTGACGCAAGTGCAACTTCCGTAAGAGAAGGACAACATAAATGCATATAAAACAGAAATATCTTCCTACCTAACATAGGATTCCACAACTGAGAACAAGTAAATGGAATGCATAATGCTTGCAACTTGAGATTAACAATCATTTTGTGCAATTCGTCAACAAAAATTAGTTATATTTTAATCCTTCTTCCTTTTTTTTTTTTTTTTCCTTTCGTTTAGTTTCTAGGTCACGCCAGTTCATGTTTTTTTTGTTTTGTTTCCAATATTCCGATAGGAAAGCTTGATCCACCTTATGGCTGTGATTGGTACATTAACCTAACAGTCCCAGTACTGGTTTCAAACTTAGACCGGGCATTGAGGAAAGTCAAATAGTTCTGGAAGTTATCTAATCACTAAGAATTCATATAAAATTGTAAAAAATAGTTATATTAAGATGCAACTGGTTTATAATAAATTTAAGATTTAAGCAATAAAATGCAGAATTTAAACCAATATAATATTCAATTCAATAAGAGATAAGCAACTTGCATTGGACAATCTGGTGAGTTATTCTATTCGATTGATCTGGTTTTCGATCACTACTCATAATCGAACTCCAACTCTCTTCGAAAATCATATGAAAGATTCGTCATGGTATTAATTAAAAGTCAATGACCGCGCATTAAATGATACCTAAAGGAATGCATTTTCGTAATAATCAACTATATTTGACATTCGTATCTTACGTATACTACAACAAAATATATATACGTTTACAAAAACAGTAAGAAACTGACAATTGAATGTATTAAAAAGTTTGATAATTACCATTTACTCAAATAAAATTCTTCTTATTAATAAATAATCTTCAAATAATGATTATGTAATTAGATTCTTTATTCAAAATATGCTGTCAAGTTTGCATGTGGGACCTAATCGGCCAATTGGTGGTTGATGTGTAGCTTCATGAGCTCGTTTTCATGATACACATATACATAAATACATATATACACACTCACATGTACAGATGTCACTATGATTCAATTAATGCATATTAATTAAACTGTACAACATATCAACCACTTTGGTTTAACTTTAACCAGTGAGGTAGTTGCTTGTGTATAGATAACGGACAAGCCATTGCTTTAGAAAGAAACTCCAATATTCCAACAATCATTCTTTTTGTCCTGGAGGCTGGAGCCCAATCGGTTTATTTATTTTTGTTTTGATTAATTAAATAGCATCTAAGTGCTAAAAACCACAGCACATGTGTAAAGCAATACAGTAATGCCGTTGACCCTCACTCTCATTATTTCTATCAATTATCTTAGATGAATTATGAATTTAATTACATGGTAAGCTTTTGATGATTCTTATTATTATCAAATAATGTAATGACCACAAAGTTTTTTGTATGAATTATTATGGCAAACATAAATAGTTCTCCCCACAACACTCAACTTGTATTTCTTTGATCCCAAGGACAGAACGTGACGGGGCCATACCATATTCAAGGATTTCCCCTCTAACGTGTTGAAAGAAACCCACTAATTGTCCAGTATTGAATATATAAATGTCTGCTCTATATGCATGTATGTATATATGATAGGCATCCGTTTAATTTCTTCTTCTACATGATATTCATCTGCTAAAATCATTCTCTTCTATGGAAGATCATTACCTCTCTCAACCACTCTTGCCCACCACCATTACCGCCTCAGTGTCGTCTTCCATAAAGTCTAGTCCCACCCTCGTACATCACAGGAAGAGTGAGCCTTTCCTGTCCAATTCTTGTGTTCTTCTTCGGCTTATAACAATAATTGTCATAGGAGTTGTATCTGTATGGGCAAATTACGAAGCATCAAAAGGCTTCTCCATTAAGATAGTTAACCATGCCAACAAGGAGTCTCCTGCAGCAAAACGTTTCAATCTTTTCTACGTAACCAACGACAAAGCCACGCGCATTATCCTAAACACCAGTTCCTTCGTGGAAAACCTTCTGTACCCAGATGCCAACCACAGCAAGAAGCAAGTGGACCATGTCACTCTCCGGCTGGCTAGCTACAATTTAACCGGCATGAACGTGGCCAAAACAGACACCAACCGGTTTGACATCAATATAAGCCCATCGACTGTGCGGGATGTGAAAAGCTTGGATGCTTCCTTTGTGCCAATGGTTTTACGTGGTATGGCTCGTGTATGGCTCTGGGACGGCGAATCTACTGTGCCGTCGTGGCTTCTCGACGGCATGGTGGAATACATAAATGGGTTGGCCGGTTTTGGTCCGATGGGCAGTGTAGAGGCTAGCAAGTCAGCAGAAAGCTATGGATTCTGCCTTGGGAACAAAGATCCATTGGCTGTAGCCAAATTTTTGGGTTACTGTGAGAAGCATAGAAAAGGATTCATCCCGTGGTTGAATCAAGCTTTAAAGAATGAGTGGCTAACGGTAGAGAGTGCGTTGGGCATGGAGCTACAGAATTTATGTGATTTGTCTAAGAACCTGAGTTCACATGACATGATCTACCTCTAGCTGTCATGTAACATAGAATGTCAATTGGTTTGGTAATATGCTGATATGAAGATATAGTTGGGTCATACATATATGTTCCTATATTTCGTTGTCTTTCATTCCTTTTTGTTTGTCTTTGCTTAGATTCAACTTCTATGTATGTGCAATTAACTGCGTTGTAATTGGTAAATTTTTTGCGTGCTTCATACCTGTTAGGTATTCTTTCAGTCCTTCTTGTTAATGCAAATTAGAGTTTCTAATAACAGCTTCTTTTAACATGGCATGGTAGATTGTTCCAATAAATAAAACAAGGAGAAGAAAGTTGAAAAATAAAATCATACATACCAAGTACAGAATTTATTGGGAGGTGGAAAAGAAATATAAATTACACTTGTATGAAAGAAAACATAACCGATCAGCAAATTCTTCAGTTCCTGGAATTAATCAGACTAAGAGGTAGAAGTAGGTAACAGGGAAAATTTCAACAGAATGCAACAATTTGCATGGTTGGCTCAGTTTAACATGTATCCATAAACAAGGTTGAAAGGAAAATATTAATGACGAATTAAACTTTAAAAGAAGCCTAACAGTAGCGCTTTACTCGACTTAAAACATGACCCCCTAACATGCTCGCATGTCATGATCGAGGCTGGAACCAATAATTTCTTTCTTGGTTTATCTTGATCAAACTAACGAATTTTGTCAGTTCTGAATTTAGTTTAGAAAAATTAAGAGAAAGTAATTTCCCTTTTAGGATAAACATAATAGAATATTTTGCTTGTTCTATTCACTAGTATACAAAATTACAAAATAGCCAGCTTAATTATCATTTAGTTCAATGCGTATATATGATGTTTCTTTTTTCGCTTTCTAGACTTAGTTTTCATAATTCAAGAATTGAAAACAAAATTTCGGTATTATTCGACTTCTTATTACTGCTATAATTTAACATAGAATAATACATTCTTTAGAATAATATTTTGAATTTTACAATTTCTAAGAAGAAACTATTATTGATAAGTGATAGACCCTTAGCAAGTGTATAGATTGAGCTTCAGTTGGTTCAATACGTCTGTCAATTTTTCACATGTTTTCTTGTTTCAGACTTATTTAAAAGGTCTAATTACTCAAAAAAGATATGTTTAATTTAAATAGAATTAAGTTATACAAGGAGTAGAATCTTAATCAAATACCAACAAAGCTTTAATGGAAGTTAGATTCAACTCTGCGGAGGGTGACTAGGGTTTATTATAATTTAAAGAATAACTGCTTATAAAAAAGAAATGCCCAAAGTAAGTCATCTTAACTACTCTCAACAATCAATTAGTGTCTTTCTACTTTATTAATTTGAATGATTGAGTTTCTCTTCCAAAAACATCCCTAGCTTATCAAAATTCATTTCTTATGTTTTTAAGTTCAAATTAGCCACCAAGCTAATTGTGGATTCAATCTATATCATTTGCTGTTGATATATCTTCTACGAGGATCTAAATGAAATCTTCAAATATCCCACTTAAGAGAATCTCATAAGATAATTGAGTTTTTACCAGTCTAAGAAAATACAATGAATATTGACTAAAAACATTCATTTTCTCGAATTCCCTATAACAACCAATACCTCTTAAGCTTATCACATCCCTAAATATCCTAAGGAACAAGTAGTTGAAATTCTTATGTTGCAAGAATAAGTGAGATAGTTTTTGCAAAGGAAATAAACAAATGAAAGGAATAGTCACATACCTAACAACTACCATTGAAAAAAGAATTATTTACACTCTATAATCCCACACCCCATGCCCACACTACTAACCACCATCAGGAGGAACCTCATCCACAACACATAACCCTTCACCCCTAGTTCACACCTTGCAACCACTATCAGGAGAACTAACCACATGAAACAATCATGAACCCAAACTCACACCTTATAACCACTATCAGAAAGAGCAATACCCACACCCACACCTACACCTCTCAACCTTCCACCTCAAGCCTATATCTTGCTTTCACCATAAAAGAAAACGTTATCTATACTCTTTAATCTTATGTGTTGGACCCCGAAATTTTTTATTACTTTATTTTATTAAGCATGATTTAATTTATTTTGAGGTCTTGTTAGATTTATTATTTCGGAGTAATTAGCATGTCAATATCAGGAGGAACTATTGTTTGAATTGATGGAATTAAAGTATAAATGTAGTAAGAATGCATGAGGGGTAATTTTGGTAGATCACTTAAACCTTTAAGTTATAAGGCATAAGTGGAAGAGCATAAGGGTCATTTTGCAATCATTAAGAGTGTAAATTAGAAGAAGAAATGGTTGGCTTGTTAGGAAGAGAAGAAGCATCGTGGGAATAGAGAAAAGAAGGGGGAAAACTTAGGATTTTTGAAGATCTTGAAGAACTTGAAGAGTTTGAAACCAAACAAGTAAGTGCAAGCATTCTTTCTTTCTTCATTGGTTGGATTAACCATGTTTAATGATAGTTGGAAGTGAAAATGAGGTTGAATGTGTGTAGGGAGTTGTTGATGAATGGTGTATGACAAATGTCTTAAATCTTCTAGGGTTAATGATTTTGTTGTGTTGTGAATGATTTTGGGTTGGAATGAGTTTAGAAATGAAGTAGGAATGATGGTTTAGGGTTAAGATGAAGATAATTTGAAAGATGGAAGGAATATGGTTGAAGAATGTGGAAAAACAGGTTTTCAGGAGGATTTTGGCCTTGCACATCGTGACCTACTTATGCGCTCGTGGTGGCACGCGCCAGCATCCTCGTTGCGGCGAGGACCCATTTTTCTACACAGACATCCTTCGATATTTTTAGCATAACTTTTGATTTAGATGTCCAAATGAGGTGATTTTTTCATTCTTTGTAAACTAGAGACATAGGGCTACAAGTTTTATGAAGAAAGGAAGTTTTGAATCAGTCTCTAAAGATCTCAAATTTTGGATGGAAGTTGAGTATAGATTATAGTTTCAGTATAAGGTTAGTCCCAACATGATTGGGGTATAACTTCCATGTTTCTGAACCAAATGGAATGAGTTTGGTGCCGTTAGAAACTTAAGACAATGAAGAACATTTTGATAGAAGGAAGTGTTACCAAATGTCTTCATTTATCTGATCTTAACGATCATGGAAAAGTTGACCTGAAAATCTAGTTTTTGAAAGAGTTATAATTCAATTCTCGCGTTTTGATTATTAAAGCCTTATGAATTTTCTTTGAATGTGGATTGATTGAGAAATTGTTTGCGTTTAGGAAATCAAGCAAACCTTTCCCAAGAGCAAGAAGAAAGGCAATCTTGAGCTTAGATTTCAAGCAGAATTAGGTGGGTGATGTATTTATAGTTATTGTGTGATTGGACAAATTCTTACCAATGTGTGAATATATGTTTTATGTTATGCATCGTGAGATGCATGACATTTTGATTGAATATGTGGTTAATTAGTTGAGAATGACTTGTTATAAGATTATAATGATTCTGATTTCGTATACCTTGAAAGAAGCATGGGATTTGATATAAGTAAATTATGATTTTGATCATGTTATGCCTCGCTTTCGGTCATGGTATTCTGTATAAATGAAAAGCATGAAAGCATATCATCTGATAAAATGATTCTGAGCATGATTATATGCTTCTGTTTGGGAGAGAGTGGAACCATTCTGTTCGTCACGTGCACGTTGACAAGAGCCTTCTCCCAGCTGCCCGCTTGTATATGAGCTCCGAAATGGACTCATTCTGTTCATAGGGTAAACTTCGGTTTTCTCATTCTATTTCATGGAACCCTCGAGCCGTATGATGTACATTGCATAATTGAACTGTTCATTATGAAGCATATTAAGTGTTATACGTTATGAAATGTTTTGTGAGTTGAAACAAATATGATGGATGTGTAAATTGCTTGAATATAATGTGAGTGCTAGAATTGCTGGATATATATACATACATATGCTTGAAATTGTGCTAGTTACTGATGGCTATAAATATATTAGCCACTGAGCTGTGTAGCTCAACCCATTATTTTTCCCTCCTCAGGTACAACTCAAGATGACAGTTGACCCTTGCAAGGCATCGAAAAAACTCCGCAATAGTTAGAAATCTTTGCACTAAGTTAGTGACTATTTTGGATAGCTTATTAAGCATATCAACATTGAGCATCATTATGTATTTTGTTTTATCCTTGGTATGTATGATGTTGTGTAAGTAAAGTTTGTTCGAACTCATGGGTTTTGTAATGGTATGAAGAATTGAAGTCTCTTTTGTGTATGAGTATGATTAGCTTGATGTTGGATGTGAATGTATGTGTTTGTTTTGAAGGGTTGAATGTTGGATTTCGGATTTTTGATTTTGGGCTTTTCGCTGCGGCGAAGCCAGTGGTCGCCGCGACGCCCTTCCATTGGTTCGTCGCGACGAATCGATATGTCGTCGCAGCGAGCACCCCTTTTTGCTACTTCGCTACGGTGAGGAATGGCTTACGCCGCGGCGAACTCCTCTTTGTTGCCACGCTGGAATTTGTTTTAATTGAAATCCTTCTCTTACGACTATCCCAACGGGTTACCCCAGGTTCAGCCTTGGAGGTTGGGACTCGGGCCCAAAGTTCTTCGGTATCCAGGAATCGATTGTTGGACTCCGGAAACAGGGTCCAGCATCTTGTGGTATCAGAGCTTAGGCTTTTTCCTAGGCTTAGAATGCATAATAGTATGAATTGCTTTGATATATGATTATTTGTTGCATTGTCAATTTATTGATTGCATTAAGTGACTTGCATATCATGCATACATATAGGGATTAAGATTGACATGTAGCTAATCCTTAGTGTTTATATTTGAAGGAGTAAGATGTCACTTCGTAGAAGGACACGAGGAGTTCTGCAAGGATCAGTTGCACCTGACTCTCTGACAAGAGAAGAGAGTATTGATGAGTCAGTAGCCCCAGGAAATGTTGAAGCTTCTGTAGGGCAAGGTAGTGAGCCCTTTCAATCCCCAACGCGGGAGTCGCCAGTTCTGCAAGAGCAAGTGCCTCCATTGGATCCGAGAATGTTCCAAGCTTTTACTCAAGCATTTGTCCAGGCTACGGGTCAGATGTCACAGCCTTCTGCTTCGACCCCAGCTAAGAAGGGGAAACAGTTTGATAAGTTAAGGAAGTATGGAGCAGTCGACTTCTATGGGACAACGGATCCAGAAGAAGTCGAGACTTAGTTGAGAAAGACCGAGAGGATACTAGATCAGATGGAGTGTGAGGATGATGAGAGGGTTGTGTATGCTGCAAGCTTGCTACAGGGAGATGCTCTACATTGGTGGGAGAGTGTGCCAAGGAGCCAGATGAGACCGGTAGGGTTGGCATGGAAGGACTTCTTAGCTTCTTATAAGAAGAAGTACTTGTCGGAGGTGTACATTCAACAGAAGAAGAGGGAGTTTTTGAGTCTCACCTAGCGGGAGATGACAGTGAGCGAGTATAAGCGTCGGTTTACACAACTATCCCGATATGCAGCTGAGTTGATGATGAGTGAGGCGGCTAAGTGCCGTAGGTTTGAATCGAGTTTGCATCTAGCCATCAGAGAGAAAGTAGTAGTGCATAATTTTTGTGATTTTCAGCAGTTGGTCGAAGCGGCACTGAGGGTTGAAAATATAGAGAATATCAAGAGTGTTGTGAACAAAAAGAGAAAAGGGAGAGAGCAGTTCAAGAGGGGAGGTAGTACTAGTACTCCTATGCCAGACAGGTGTGCCAGGAGCTTCCCTATCTAGTCTGAGGAGAGGAGCAGTGGTGCAAATAGGTCCAGACAGGTGAGGACTCCTACTTATTCTCAGACAGAAGTGTCAGGAGCTTCCCTATCTAGTCTGAGGAGAGGAGCAGTGGTGCAAGTAGGTCCAGATAGGTGAGGACTCCTACTTATTCTCATCAAGCCTCTACGGTAGGAGGCAACAGAAAGGGAGAAGGGGACAAGTCATCCGTCCCTAAGTGCGATCATTGTGGCAAGTTCCATGGTGGAGAGTGTTATAGATTGACCGGAGCTTGTTTCAAATGTGAAGAGGAGGGGCACATGGCCAGAGAATGTCCTCAGTATGCCAGGCAGGAGAGAAGTCAGATGCAAGTTTCTAAGAGATTTGAAACTGTGGGAGACAAGACTACAACAGAAGTGGGCAGTTCTGATGCAGCTAAGAGGGCGAGCCTTCCAGGGAGACCAAGGGGGCAGGCACCATCTAGGGTGTTTGCAATGACATGAGAGGATGCAGAGACCGCCCCAGATGTTGTGACTGGTACAGTTAAATTATTTTTTGATGACGTGATTGCTTTGATTGATCCAGGTTCTACTCATTCGTTTGTTTCATTGAGTAGAACTGTGTATGGTAGAAATCTGAGCCCATTGGATACTCCATTGCTGGTTAGTACTCCAATCGACCAGTATATTGTTATTAGTCAGGTGTATGGAGAGTGTGAGATATGTATTAGTGGGGAAATCTTGGTGGTGGACTTAATGCCATTGAAAAAGGGAGGATTGGATGTGATTTTGGGTATGGACATATTAGAGAAGTACAATGGCCATTTAGATTTTAAACAGAAGATAGTGGAATTCGAATTGGATAACGGTAGAAGAGTGGTATTTACATGGGACAGAAAAGCAAGCCCGTCTAGAATTTTTTCAACTTTGACAGCAGAGAAGATGATAAGGAAAGGATGTGAGGCATTTTTGGCGTATGTGGTAGACACAAGGGCAGTTAAAGGGAAGCTAGAAGATATTCCTGTAGTCATGGAATTCTCAAATTTCTTTCCCGACGAATTACCAGGACTACCGCCACCTAGGAAAATTGAGTTTCCCATTGAGCTTCTTTCAGGTACTGCACCGATCTCAATTCCACCTTACTGAATGCCTCCAACGGAATTGAAGTAGCTTAAGGAGCAATTGGAAGAGTTGTTGGAGAAAGTATACATAAGACCGAGCTCTTCATCTTGGGAAGCTCCGATCCTTTTCGTGAAGAAGAAAAATGCATCGTTGAGGATGTGTGTGGATTATAGGAAGCTCAATATGTTCACTTTCAAGAACATATATCCAATTCCTCGCATAGATGATTTGTTTGATCAATTGTAAGGGAAAAAAGTCTTCTCCAAGATAGACTTGAGATCGGGTTACCACCAGTTGAGGATAAAAGAGTCTGATGTGCTAAAGACTGCTTTCAGAACACAGTATGGGCATTTTGAGTTTTTAGTTATGCCCTTGGGATTGACAAATGCCCCTGCAGCCTTTATGGACTTGATAAATCGAGTCTTTAAGCTTTTATTAGACCAATTTATCATTGTCTTTATTGATGATATCTTGGTTTATTCCAATAGTGATAAGGAGAACGAAGAGCATTTGAGGATTGCCTTGGAGACATTGAGGAAAAATGAATTGTATGCAAAATTCGACAAATGCAAATTTTGGCTAAAGGAAGTAGCATTACTTGGACACGTGATCTCAGAACAAGGAGTGCATGTGGATCCAAGGAAAATAGAAGCCGTGGTGAAATGGGTAGCACCTAAGAACATAACAGAAGTTAAGAGTTTCTTGGGTTTAGCTGGATACTATCGGAGGTTTATGGAGGGCTTTTCCATAATAGCAGCTCCACTTACCAAATTGACAAGAAAGAATCAGAAGTTTGTGTGGACGAAGGAGTGTCAAAGCAGTTTTGAGGAATTGAAGAATAGGCTCACAACTGCACCGATCTTGACTTTGCCTTCAGGTAGCAATGGGTATACAGTGTATAGTGATGCCTTAAGGAAAGGATTGGGTTGTGTATTGATGTAAGGAGATAGAGTCATTGCTTATGCTTCTAGGCAATTAAAGCCTTATGAGATGAATTATCCTATGCATGATTTGGAATTAGCTTCCATAATCTTTACATTGAAAATATGGAGACACGACTTATATGGAGTCACTACCAAGGTGTTTACGGATCACAAAAGTCTCAAGTACCTGATGAGCCAGAAAGAGTTGAATCTGAGACAGAGGAGATGGTTGGAACTGTTAAAAGATTATGATTTGATGATAGACTACCACCCGGGGAAAGCTAATGTAGTAGCGGATGCACTGAGTAGAAAATCGACCATGGCACAGGTGGAGACAACATATGTTCTGTTGTTGAAGGAATTAGCCAAACTTCTGGTTACTTTGAGGCAAGATGAATTTGGGAGCTTATTGGCTAACTTTAAGGTAAGGCCAGTGTTAAATGAGAAGATTAAATAATTGCAGGAACAGGATGAGCATTTGAGCAGGCTCAGAGAAGAGATTAAAAAGGGTAAACCTTCAGAAATTGAGATAAGAGAAGATGGACTGATGGTGGTAGGAAACATATTGTGTGTCCCGGACTCATTAGAGTTAAAAGATGAGATATTTGATGAGGCGCACAATGCTCCCTATGTAATGCATCCGGGGAGTACGAGAATGTATAGAGATTTGAAAGAACACTTTTGGTGGAAAGGAATGAAGAAGGATATTGCAGAGTATGTTAGTAGATGCTTAGTGTGTCAGCAAGTCAAGGCTGAGCACCAGACACCTTTAGGCAAGCTTAAGCCTTTGCCTATTCTGGAATGGAAGTGGGAAAAGATCACAATGGATTTCTTGATGGGGTTGCCCAGAACCCACAGGAAACACGATGCAATTTGGGTGATTGTGGATAGGCTAACCAAGTTAGCACATTTCTTGTCAATTAAGTAGACAGATTCCTTGAATGCTTTGTGTAACACCCCACTCCCGAGTGACCCGAACCCAATATCGTTGGTGATATCCGAGTCCGTGCCTCGCGAGAGTGGCGTACTACATCAGTCGATTAAAACCCATTATACATTTTTTTTGAAGCCATTGATTCCACGTTAGCGTGGCAAAAACAGTAAATAACTAAAACTCATGTTCATAATAAACCAGTTTCAGTTATTACAGTCATCCAAGAATAATTTACAATCAGTTAATGAGTAAAACATTAAAACCACAATGGGCTCAGTAGAAATACAATGCATTGTTATATAGTGATTGCGGAACACAATTTGATAAGACACTATTGCAGACACGGACTGATCCCGACCTCTATCCTTAACTTGCCTACAGTAGACATACTCCCGTGTCAACCGGGGTATTCTTCAGGACCTGAAAAATAGATGCAAATTTTAGGTGAGTTTTGCGAACTCAGTGAGAAACCATCATCGATGGTTCACTCAAATCATGCATATACACAGTATAACACAGATACACAGAGTTATTTCACCAAAACACATTCAGAAGTACCACATGATTACTATACCAGTCAAAGGAACCAATTCAAATGCACATGAAATACGTATGTGACGCTTTTCCAATTTATTACGTTGTTGTGACCGAGTGCCTAAAACTGTCCCATTAAGGGCGCATTAAACGGTGAGCCTTAGGCTCTGAATCACTGTGGGCTCAAGGCCCAATCACGTTGAGCATTAAGCTCGTTGGTATCGCTCCGTCACAATCGCCCATTATCGATCATGCAATTATGCATGAAATGCATATGTCCAAATAAAACAAAACCAACATCATAATTGATCACAATTTAACATATTCACGCAAGTCACTCACAAGTAACCACATGAAAATCACATATAGCACTTCTATGTTAGAATCTCCCAATCCATCGGATCTCCGGTCCGCAATCCAAGCATAAACAAACACAATCGTCCCACCATTATTCTCCACAGAGTTATAAGTGCAGAATTACAAACACTTACTAATCGAGGAACCATCTAGGTTACTCACATAATAACTTTCGAGCTAATGCCGGAAAGTCTCTGCAACGTTCGTGGGATGACGTTCCAACTGTGCCTCTATAACAATTAAAATAAAGACACGTTACCAACTGGATAGTTAGAAATATCAACCAATGCACATGAGATGATTAAAACGTGTATAATGCATGTTCATGGCATTCTCGGCCCTAAACCAAAATTTTCTCATAATAAAAATTCCATCTAAAATTAGAAAACTATAGCCACTAACAGCACCCAATTTGGACCTCAATCGGTCCAAAAATAAATAAAACAGTGATCATAGAACAATTACGGGTCCACGCCAATTTCCGCCTAAAATTCCCAATTTCTCACAAAATGAAATTTAATATGTCACAAATCCGATGCCTCAAGAATCAGGTCAATCGGACGTCGGACGAAAAAGAAATTGACAAAAGAAACCAAAATTCAAATTAAACAATTAATACCTATATATACATAACCCTTATTCCCTTCTTTATTTTCTTGATTTCAAGCCAAGTTTCAACACCAATAACTCATTGTACACAATTCAGAAAATTACCAACTATATCTCATTGGAAAGATCATGAAACCCTCTACAATTCTCAAGAAGACCATAAAAATCAATTTCACCCCTAAGGGTGTCAAAAATCCAATCTAACCTACTGCCCACTCAAAACCTATCAACACAGGGCAGTACATTGCAAATTCAATAACTCTCTGATTCTTCAGTCAACAATTATACAATAATTAAAGCAGTAAGATCACAATGTTATCTACAACTTTCATGAACAATCCAAAATCAAATTCACTTGCTAACAAGGTCAAACAATTCCACAAAGAATCTGCCTACTGAAATCAACCAATCTGGACAGTAATTTTCCAAACAGTAATTCTCTTAGCACAAAAGTCAAAAAATTCACTACCTTATATCCCTGAAAAGATAAGATCTCAAACTTCAATTTTTATGAAGAACTCAAACTCCAATTCGATTTCTAACAATTTCGAAACTGTTATGGAAGCTACTGTCATGATCAGCCATTCACAACCTAGTTTAGGTTCAGTTCTTGCAAAATCATAACTCCCAAATCTGACCTTAAAAAATTACATGCTATATATAATTTTCAAGATAATTTCTTCCTCTACAACTTTTCAGAAGATCACTCACACCAATTCAGTCCACATAAATTGCTAAAATTGCCTCAAATCCGAAAGTTCACAAAATCAACAATGAGGCTAGCTTTCCACAAATGACAGAAAATCAGTCAACATGCCACAATGCATAACTCCCAATATACATATCGAAAAATTGCAAGATCAGGGGAAATGGAAAGCTAACTTAATATGCTTCAACTTTCATGAAGACCATGTTCCCTAATTCCATGTCAATTAATTTAGAAAAATCAACAAAACACATTAGTCATACTTGCGGTTACTGTTCATAGACAATAAAACAGTAACTTACCATGCAAAAATTCACCCTTCTAGCATTACAATCTAACAACACCTATTTCACACAAAGTTGTAGCCAACATCCCAAAGTTTCATTGAGAACAAACCTTACCTTATTTTCTCACCTACACAATTAGTTATGATCAAAACATTGCAATAGGGTCAATAACAATTTTCCAGCTTACATCAACAACCAAACTCCTATCACTTCTAATATCAATAATACATCCCTAAGCATCCAATTGAACACAAATTCAGCCCCTATATCATTCATACATTTACTAGGAAATACCATCTCAATTTGGCAGCCCTCATCTCTCCATTTCCATGCAAAATTAGTCATCAATATTCAATCAAAATCAAGCTAAAAACACTTCTAAACCACATCATTTATGTTCACTTTATCAAACCATACTTAACCTAGCCTTATACCCACCAATTCCATCTACAATTTTCATTCAAATCATGATCAATAATCATAATAAGTGCATCATAATTCTCATTAAAAACCTCTAACAATCATGGTTCAATAAATACATAATCAAAGCATAATGAAAACCTAATAAGAAACTTACCAATTCAAACTTTCAAGCTTCCCCACTCTCCAATCACTTCACTTTCCTCCTTCACTTCTAAAGCCCATACATGGCTATCACCTTGGATAGAGACTTAAGCTCATATGCAAGTAAAGAGGGCTCTTAAGGTTGGTGGAAGGTGACTTAAGAGAGAAACAAAAAGAAATCGATGGAGATGGCAAAATGGAAGGTAGGTTTCGGATGAGTGAGTGAAATGAGCAAATAACTTTGATTTTTCATTCCTTTAACCATAAGCCACCGAAAACACTAGGTTAGAAACAAACAAAAGCATTTAATTCTTTTAGGATAAATGGCATGGATTGGAGAAAGGGACAAAATAGAAATAAGACAAAATTTAGCTAATCCTAGTTAATTAAGCACTAATCCCAATTAAACTCTAATCATGGCACTAAAATAATTCCCTAACACCATTTAGCCAATAATCTAATGCCATTAGGTAATCCTTCTCAGTACAAAAAGGCTCACTCAATCAGTCAGTTGGAATTTTCCGGTTCGGGCAAGAACCCCAAAAAATTTCCATAAATCCCTAAAAATGTAAAACACTCAATGGCACACTCCACATAATTTTTCAAATACGATTATCCCATAAATTTCACAAAAGATCTCAATTTGAAACCTATGTCAGAAAATGTCATGAATGCATGTATACCATGTGCAAGTGCAACAAACCATCAATCATAGAGGCTATATGCTGTATGTGCATGTCGAGATATAATTTAATACTTCTAACTCGTCCCAAATTACCAGTACGCATAACATTATAAACCTAATCACTCTCGACCTTTGCCAAATTACTATTTTACCCTTCCTGTCGGGGATGGGATGTTACACTTTGGCCAAGAAATACATATATGAAATAGTCAGGCTTCATGGGATTTCGAGTTCTATAGTTTCTGATAGAGATCTCAGATTCACCTCCAGGTTTTGGGAAAGCTTAAAGGAGGATTTGGGAACTAAGTTGCACTTTAGTATAGCCTTCCATCCACAGACTGATGGACAATCGAAGAGAACAATACGGACTCTGGAGGCAATGTTGAGAGCTTGTGTTATGGATTTTAAAGGTTCATGGGATGATCATTTGCCTTTAACTGAGTTTGCTTATAACAATTCCTATCACTCGGGAATTCAAATGGCACCTTATGAAGCTTTGCATGGTAGAAGGTGCAAGACTCCTATGTGTTGGGATGAGGAAGGTGAAAGGAGACTTGTAGGACCTGAGTTGGTGCAAGTTATAGTTGATAAGATCAAATTGGTGAAGTAGAGAATTAAAGCAGCTCAAGATAGAATGAAGAGTTATGAGGATGCACACAGAAGAGAGATGGAACTTGAAGTTGGAGATAAAGTGTTCCTTAGAGCTTCTCCAAGGAAGATAGTATTGAGATTTGGTAAGAAGGGCAAGCTTAGTCCGAGGTATATAGGCCCGTATAAGATTATTGGAAAGATTGGGCCTTTGGCCTATAAGTTAGCCTTACCACCAGAATTGTCTAAGATTCACAATGTCTTCCATGTATCGATGTTGAGAAGGTATCGATCTGATCCATAACATATAGTTCAACCTTCAGAGGTTCAGTTAAGGGAGGATTTAATTTATAAGGAGCAGCCAGTGGAAATTTTGGACTTGAAGGAAAAGGTTTTAAGAAACAAGACAGTGAAACTGGTTAAAGTTTTATGGAAGAATCATTCGACAGAGGAGCCTACATGGGAGCCTTTCGAAGCAATGAAGGGGAGGTATCCGCATCTCTTTAATAACTCAGGTAAGAATTTCGAGGAAGAAATTCTTTTAACGAGGGGAGAAATGTTGGACCCTGGAATTTTTTATTACTTTATTTTATTAAGCATGATTTAATTTATTTTGAGGTCTTGTTAGATTTATTATTTCAGAGTAATTAGCATGTCATTGTTAGGAGGAACTATTGTTTGAATTGATGGAATTAAAGTATAAATGTAGTAAGAATGCAAGAGGGGTAATTTTGGTAGATCACTTAAACCTTTAAGTTATAAGGCATAAGTGGACGGGCATAAGGGTCATTTTGCAATCATTAAGAGTGTAAATTAGAAGAAGAAATGGTTGGCTTGTTAGGAAGAGAAGAAGCATTGTGGGAATAGAGAAAGAAGGGGGAAAACTTAGGATTTTTGAAGATCTTGAAGAACTTGAAGAGTTTGAAGCCAAACAAGTAAGTGCAAGCATTCTTTCTTTCTTCATTGGTTGGATTAACCATGTTTAATGATAGTTGGAAGTGAAAATGAGGTTGAATGTGTGTAGGGAGTTGTTGATGAATGGTGTATGACAAATGTCTTAAATCTTCTAGGATTAATGATTTTGTTGTGTTGTGAATGATTTTGGGTTGGAATGAGTTTAGAAATGAAGTAGGAATGATGGTTTAGGGTTAAGATGAAGATAATTTGAAAGATGGGAGGAATATGGTTGAAGAATGTGAAAAACCATGTTTTCGGGAGGATTTTGGCCTCGCACGTCGCGACCCGCTTATGCTCACGTCGCGGCGCGCGCCAGCATCCTCGTCGCGGCAATGACCCATTTTTCTACACAGACATCCTTCGGTATTTTTAGCTTAACTTTTGATGTAGATATCCAAATGAGGTGATTTTTTTATTCGTTGTAAACTAGAGACATAAGGCTACAAGTTTTATGAAGAAAGGAAGTTCTGAATCAGTTTCTAAAGATCTCAAATTTTAGATGGAAGTTGAGTATAGATTATAGTTTCAGCATAAGGTTAGTCCCAACATGATTGGGGTATAACTTCCATGTTTCTGAACCAAATGGAATGAGTTTTGTGTCGTTAGAAACTTAAAACAACGAAGAACATTTTGATAGAAGGAAGTGTTACCAAATATCTTTATTTATCTGATCTTAACGATCATGAAAAAGTTGACCCGAAAATCTAGTTTTTGAAAGAGTTAAAATTCAATTATCGCGTTTTGATTATTAAAGCCTTATGAATTTTCTTTGAATGTGGATTGATTGAGAAATTGTTTACGCTTAGGAAATCAAGCAAACCTTACCCAAGAGCAAGAAGAAATGCAATCTTGAGCTTGGATTTCAAGCAGAATTAGGTGGGTGATGTATTTATAGTTGTTGTGTGATTGGACAAATTCTTGCCTATGTGTGAATATATGTTTTATGTTATGCATTGTGAGATTCATGACATTTTGATTGAATATGTGGTTAATTGGTTGAGAATGATTTGTTATAAGATTATAATGATTTTGATTTCGTATACGTTGAAAGAAGCATGAGATTTGATATAAGTAAATTATGATTTTGATCATGTTATGCCTCGCTTTCGGTCATAGTATTCTGTATAAATGAAAAGCATGAAAGCATATCATCTGATAAAATGATTCTCAGCATGATTATGTGCTTTTGTTTAGGTGAGAGTGGAACTATTCTGTTCGTCACGTGCATGTTGACAAGAGCCTTCTCCCAGCTGCCCACTTGTGGCATATGAGCTCCGAAATGGACTCATTCTGTTCATGGGGTAAACTTCATTTTTCTCATTCTGTTTCATAGAACCCTCGAGCCGTATGATGTACATTGCATAATTGAACTGTTCATTATGAAGCATATTAAGTGTTATACGTTATGAAATGTTTTGTGAGTTGAAACAAATATGATGGATGTGTAAATTGCTTGAATATTGTGTGAGTTTTAGAATTGCTGGATATATATACATACATATGCTTGAAATTGTGCTAGTTACCGATGGCTATAAATATATTAGCCACTGAGCTGTGTAGCTCAACCTATTATTTTTCCCTCCTCAGGTGCGACTCAAGACGACAGTTGACCCTTGCAAGGCATCAAAAAAACTCCACTATAGTTAGAGATCTTTGCACTAAGTTAGTGATTATTTTGGATAGCTTATTAAGCATATCAACATTGAGCATCATTATGTATTTTGTTTTAGCCTTGGTATGTATGATGTTGTGTAAGTAAAGTTTGTTCGAACTCATGGGTTTTGTAATGGTATGAAGAATTGAAGTCTCTTTTGTGTATGAGTATGCTTAGCTTGATGTTGGATGTGAATGTATGTGTTTATTTTGAAGGGTTGAATGTCGGATGTCGGATGTCGGATTTCTGATTTTGGGCTTTTCGCTGCGGCGCCCTTCCATTGATTTGCAGCGACGAACCGATATGTCGTCGCGGCGATCACCCCTTTTTGCGACTTCGCTGCGGCGACGAATGGCTTACGTTGTGGCGAACTCCTCTTTGTTGCCACGCTGGAATTTGTTTTAATTGAAATCCTTCTCTTACGACTATCCTGACGTATTACCCCGGGTTCAGCCTTGGGGGTCAGGACTCGGGCCCAAAGTTCTTCGGTATCCAGGAATCGATTGTTGGACTCCAGAAACGGGGTCCAGCATT
Source organism: Erythroxylum novogranatense (assembly GCA_029891385.1). NCBI lineage: Eukaryota > Viridiplantae > Streptophyta > Magnoliopsida > Malpighiales > Erythroxylaceae > Erythroxylum > Erythroxylum novogranatense. The sequence goes on along the minus strand of CM057229.1, from coordinate 39,289,204 downwards.
ATGACATGCCAACTAAATAAGAATCTTGGAGGCAACCTTAATAGTTGATAACCCCCTAGTATTTGACATCTTAGTTGGGCCATTACCAAGTGGATTCAAGTTCTCAACCTTGGACATTTATAATAGTGTATACAATTATGTTGGACTTGTGCACTATTATAGGAAACTTTTAAATATGCATGTCACGTTTGATGTTATAAGTTGCATAATCTTGTCTTTCCTTAACTGGTGCAATATGACTATAGTTTCAAAATTTACTCCATACCTTGATAGCTACTTTTCAATAACTAACTACAAGGTTTGTATCACATTTTACTAATGATAGACACATATCTTACGTAACGTTGAACTCTTTGAGTCCTTTTGTATTGGTCCGTACTTAGAGATACTACTGTATATTAATATATATATGGTTGTATATGAGTTCACAAATGTATTTAAATCCTTTCAGTAGATATTCCAGTGATATATAATGTTATATTCCCTACATGAACTTAGAGTTTATCGATATACGAAATCTTAGAGATTTGTGACATATAAGCTTCTAAATGTGTGAATTCGAGTCTATTAGATGGATATGGCCATGGTGACCAAGTTAAATGTGTTCTAAGGCCTTAGAGGTGATTAGACATGATTTATAGACTTGTTGGACACTTAGAAAGCTTAATTGGAAAAGTTGATGTACATAAGGGCTTATTTGCGAATTGTTAAATGTTATGGGACTTAAATGAAAAATTTCAATTCTTGAAAGACCAGTATGCAATTTTATAAAATTAAGGGGCTTAATTATAATTTTCAAATGTATGGGGGACCAAAATGAAAAATTTTGGTCATTTTCCAATTTTGAGCTTAATTGTAAATTTAGGAAAAGTTTAAAGGGTGTAATGGTAATTTCACATAAGTTGAGGGAAAAAAATAACTTCACCATGTTTGGTCAAAGAAGAGTCCATATTCTAGACCCTTTTTCCTTGTGTGGCCGTGTATCTCACCATGAAATATTAAAAACACTTTGTTTTAATTGAAAGAAAGGAAAAGAAAGGAGAACAGAGGAGGAGATGAATACCATTGGGCCATCACCAAATTTCCACCATTTTTCTTTATTCTCCAAAGCAAACCAAGGTGTTCTAAGTTAATTTGAGGTCAAGGAACTCAAATATCATTAGATTTGAGAATTTCTCAAAGGATTTTAAGATATCACCAAAGAAAAGTTTAGGTAAAATTTGTCCCATGTTTATTTACATTATGATTTTGAGTTTAGGGTTAAGATATGTTGTTCTCCATGCTTGAATATGCATGAAACGTGGTTTAGATGAATGAAATGACTCATGGAGAAGTCTTCTTAAGCCAAAATTGAGATGTCCTCTCTTTCATGAAAGTTTGTGAAATTGTGATTTTTTTTGAAATTGATGTTCAAATGAATTCTATGGTGTTAATTATGTATGTATAATGTGTTAGACCCCGAATTTTTTTTAATGATATTAATTAGCATGAATTGTGTTAAGTATGTGAGTTTGCCTTAGTTTGAGTTAATTGAGAGAATTATGGATAATGACGGTTTAATTGTGGTTAAATGAGAATTAATGGGTAAAAGTTTATGAGGACATTTTGGGAAGTTTGCTTATGTGGGAATGGATTTGGGCTTAGCTAAGAGGGTATTATGGTCATTGTCCCATGCCTTAGGTTAAAAAAGAAAGAAAAGAAAATAAAAGAAGAGAAGAAAGAGACGCCGCCGTTGGTGAAGGAAGAAGAAGAGAAGAGAGTTTGCGATTTCAGCGGGTTTCGACGATCTTAGAGCTTCAATCGGTAAGTTTACATCCTTTCTATCTTGTTTCTGGATGGATTAAACATTAAGATAGCTTGGATTGAGCATAATCGAAGGTTTTAGGGTTTTGGGTGAAAAGGTAGAGATTTCTTTAGGTTGTTATATTGTGACTGATTTTGAGTTGTTGATGGGTTAAAAATGTAGTTTGAGCCTTGATCTATAGTTTGATTGTGTTGCATTTAGAGTTGGGGAAGGATTGAAGTGTGAAAATGCGAAAAGTCGAGTTCGAGTCGTTTCCAGTTCAGACGTCGCGACGTATGTATGAACACGCCATGACGTTCGAGTTAAATCGACGACAGTGAAAATTAAATTCGCCGTGACGTGTGGTGGAAGGTTCGTCGCGACGTGCGAACTGTGTTCGCCATGACGACGGCGTAGTGAGTGCGCTTGTGGCGCGCACACTGCGGGTCGCCATGACGAGCAGCCGGCCGCCGCATGGCGAGCCCCCTGTTATTCGAAAGTGAGATTTCTATTTGTTTGGGCATATCTTTTGGTGTAGATGTCCAATTGAGGTGATTCTGGATTCATTGTGAGCTAGAGATTAAGGGCTACGAGTTGTATGAAGAAGGGAAGTTCGGAAATTATTTCGAAGGGTTCGAGACTTTAGATGGGAGTTGGATGGAGACTTTTAATGCTTTATTTTGGCTTTCTAAGCTTTGATTATTTTATATGGATATTGATTGGATGGAAACTTGGTTGTTTTAGGAAACCAAGCTGACCTGATTTCATCGCAAGAGGAAGGACACCAGTGAGTCACCTACTCGAGCGATCTTAGGTGGGTAATATACTTATAATGATTGTGTGATTAGGAAAATTCTTGCCTATGTATGAATATATGTTATAGATGATGCATGATTAAATGTGATAAATTGAATGATTGTAATGTCATATATGTGAAAGACTCACGGAAATTAATAGCATGACATCTTGATTTTGAGCATGTTATGCCTCGACTTCGGTCATGGCATTTTGAATAAATGCAAGATATGAAAGACTATCGTATGATTAAACGATTATGAGCATGATTATGTGCTTTTGTTTGGGCGAGAGTGGAACCATTTCGTTCGTCACGTACACGTAGACAAGAGCCTTCTCCTGGCTGCCCGCTTGTGGCATATGAGATCCGAATGGACTCATTTCGTTCAGGGTATAAACTTTGGTTTCTCCTTTTTGTTTCTATGGAACCCTCGAGCCATTGTGATGTGCATTGCATATGTGAATTGTTCATTGTGAAGCATACCTTGTGACATAATCATGAATTGATGAATTAATTATATTGAATGCGTGAATTGTTTGATTAGCATGTGAATGATTGAATGGATGTCTGTATAGATATAATATATATACATTCATATGCTGGGATTTGTGCTAGTTGCCGATGGCTATAATTATATTAGCCATCGAAATGTAGCTCAACCCATTATTTTCCCTCCTCAGGTGCAGAGCAGGACGATCTTTGAATTTGCGAGGCATCGGAAACTTCGAGTTAATTAGGAGCTTTGCCATAAGTTTATATTTTGGTTGGCCCTCCGAGCATACTCTCATGGAGCATATTTCATATATTTTAGATTTGAACTTTGTTATGTATTTCGTATGATGTTGAATACTAATGGCATGAGTTTAATTCATATTTATGCATGTGTAAGTGTCGGAATGTATGAGAATGATGAATATGTCTATGTATATGTATAAATGTTGGGATTGGGTCCGACGGTATTTGGGCGCCCGACGCTGGCGCAGCCCGAGGGGCCGCCTCGGGAATCGAGGATCCGGGGCCCGGGCCCAACATGTTTGGTATCAGAGCACCTAGGTTTAAGTGTCCTCGGCTTAGAATGCATATAGGATTGTGTGTTCTATGATTATTTGTTGCATTCCTTGATTGTATTAAGTGACATGCATGTCATGCATACATGTAGATTGCCATATAGCTAATCCTTAGTGTTTCCATTTGAAGGAGTACGATGCCACCTCGTAGAAGGACACGAGGAGCTATGCAAGGGTCTGCTGCACCTGACTCTCCGACTAGGTAGGAGAGGACCGATGAGTCTGTAGCCCCAATGCATGTTGAGGCTTCAGAGGGCTGAGAGTGAGCCCACGCGTTCTCGACTCAGAATCGCCGATTCCGCCAGGGCAAGTGCCCCAGTTTGATCCGAGGATATTTCAGGCCTTTACCCAGGCGTTTGTTCAGGCTATAGGTCAGATGCCACAGCCTTCTGCTTCGGCCCCAGTTAAAAGGGGAAAACAATTTGACAAGCTGAGAAAGTATGGAGCAGTTGACTTCTTTGGGACAACGGATCCTGAGGAAGCTGAGACATGGTTGCAGAGGACAGAACGGGTGCTAGATCATATGGATTGCGAGGAGGATGAGCGAGTGGTGTATGTTGCGAGCTTGCTTGTGGTGATGCTCAGACAGGGAGACCGTCGGGCGATCGAGATGAGGCCAGTAGGGTTGGCATGGCAGGACTTCCTTGTGGCTTTCAGGAAGAAGTATCTGTCAGAGGTTTATGTCCAACAGAAGCAGAGGGAGTTCCTGAGTCTCACCCAGAGAGAGATGTCGGTGAGCGAGTATGAGAGCCGGTTCACACAGTTATCCCGATATGCTTCAGACTTGATGCTGAGTGAGGCTGCCAGATGTCGTCGGTTTGAGTCGGGACTACATTTGGCTATCCGGGAGAAGGTAATTGTACAAAATTTCGGTGACTTCCAGCAGCTGGTAGAAGCAGCTCTGAGAGTGGAAAACATAGAGAATATCAAGAGTGTTGTGAACAAGAAGAGGAAGGGCAGAGAGCAGTCCAGGAGAGGGGGTAGCACTAGTACTCCTATGCCAGACAGGAGTGCTAGGAGCTTCGATGGGATCACCAGAGGAGAGGAGCAGCAGCGCGGTGACCTAGGTCGATCGCGACCTCTCATCTTTCGCCAAGCTTCCACGGTGGGCGGCGAGAGGAGGGAGATGGGGACAGTCATCCGTCCCTAAGTGTGAGCACTGCGGTAATTTCCATGGTGGGGAGTGTTACAGATTGACAGGAGCTTGTTTCAACTGTGGGCAGAAGGGACACAGGGCTAGAGAGTGTCCTCAGCCTCCATGACAAGAGAGAGGTCAGATGCAAGCTCCGAGGAGGACAGAGACCATGGGACAGAGGACTGTGACAGAAGTGGGCAGTTCAGACGTGGCTAAGAGGGTGAATCTTCCGGGGAGACCGAGAGGGCAGGCACCAGCTAGGGTGTTTGCTATGACTAGGGAGGATCTTGAGACCGCACTGATGTTGTCACAGTGCAGTTCGATTATTTTCGATCTTGTGATAGTTTTGATTGATCCGGGTTCTACTCACTCGTTTGTTTCCTTGAGTAGACCCGTGTGTGATATGATTGTGAGCCCTTTGGATACTCCGCTGATGGTGAGTACTCCAATCGGCCAGTACATTGTGATTAGTCAAGTGTATAGAGGTTGTGAGATCCGCATTGGTGGAGAACTTCTAGTGGTAGATTTGATGCCACTAAAGATGAGCGGTTTAGATGTGATTTTGGGCATGGATACATTGGAAAAGTACAATGCTCGACTGGATTGTAAACAGAAGACAGTGGAGTTTGAATTGGATAGTGGAAAGAGAGTGGTGTTTGCTGGGGACAGGAAAGCGAGTTCGCCCAGAATTGTTTCAACATTGACAGCGGAGAGGATGATGAGTAGAGAATGTGAGGCATTTTTGGCCTATGTGGTGGATTCCAGAGTAGACAGAGGGAAGTTAGAGGATATTCCAGTAGTCAGGGATTTCTCGGATGTCTTTCCCGAGGAATTGCCAGGACTACCGCCAGCTCGGGAGATTGAGTTTCCCATTGAGCTTTTGTCAGGTACAAGGCCGATTTCGATTCCGCCTTACCGGATGGCTCCGGCGGAATTGAAAGAGCTTAAGGAGCAATTGGAGGAGTTATTGGAGAAGGGATATATTCGACCGAGCTCTTCGCCTTGGGGAGCTCCAGTTCTTTTTGTCAAGAAGAAGGATGGATCGTTAAGGATGTGTGTTGACTACAGGAAGCTGAATCAGGTTACTGTGAAGAACAGGTATCCGCTTCCTCGCATTGATGATCTGTTTGATCAATTGCAAGGAGCAAGAGTCTTCTCTAAGATTGACTTGAGATTGAGATATCATCAGTTGCGAATTAAGGAGTCGGATGTGCCGAAGTCGGCTTTCAGGACTCGGTATGGGCACTTTGAGTTTTTAGTGATGCCTTTCGGATTGACGAATGCTCCGGAAGCGTTTATGGATTTTATGAATCGGGTATTTAAGCCATTCTTGGATCAATTTATCATTGTCTTTATTGATGATGTATTGGTGTATTCCAAGAGTGATCGGGAGCATGAGGAGCATTTGAGGGTTTCTTTAGAGACTTTGAGAAGTAATGAGCTGTATGCCAAATTCAATAAATGCGAATTTTGCTGAGGGAGGTGTCATTTCTTGGACACGTGATCTCAGAGCAAGGAGTTCATGTGGATCCAAAGAAGATAGAAGCGATTGTGAGTTGGGAAGCCCCGAAGAATATGGCAGAAGTGAGGAGCTTTCTGGGCTTAGCAGGTTATTACAGGAGATTCGTGGAGGGATTCTCAATGATATCCGCTCCGATGACTAAGTTGTTGAGAAAGAACCAGAAGTTTGTTTGGAGTGAGGAGTGTCAGAGGAGTTTCGAGGAGCTTAAGCGCAGATTGACGAGTGCTCCGATCTTGGTTTTGCCTTCGGGAGATGAAGGTTATTCAGTATATAGTGATGCTTCGAGGAAGGGTCTTGGATGTGTTTTGATGCAGGGAGATCGGGTAATTGCTTATGCTTCGAGGTAGTTGAAGCCTTATGAGCTGAATTATCCAACGCATGATTTGGAGTTAGCAGCGGTGATCTTTGCCTTGAAGATTTGGAGGCACTATTTGTATGGAGTTCAGACTCGGATCTTCACTGATCATAAGAGTCTGAAGTATTTGCTGAGTCAGAAGGAATTAAATTTGAGGCAGAGAAGATGGATCGAGCTACTCAAAGATTATGATTTGTTGATCGAGTATCATCCGGGCAAGGCCAATGTTGTGGCGGATGCCTTGAGCAGGAAGTCGTCGATTGCTCATGTTCGATCGGTGTATCTTCCTTTATTGGAAGAGATGGCCAAGCTTAAGATAAGCTTGACACAAGAAGAGCCGGATTGTCTTCTGGCTGATTTTCAGGTGAGGCCGATGCTGAAGGAAAAGGTTAGGGATTTACAGGCTCAGGATACGGATTTGAGTAAGTTCAGAGATGAGATTCGAAATGGCAAGGTTTCTGAGATAGAGGTGAGGGATGATGGGCTTATGACAGTGGGAAACAGGTTATGTATTCCTGATGTGAAGGAAGTTAAGGCTGAGATTATGGATGAGGCACACAATGCGCCTTACGCCATGCATCCAGGTAGCACCAGGATGTATCGGGATTTAAGAGAGCATTTTTGGTGGAGAGGCATGAAGAGAGATATAGCAGAGTTCGTCAGTAAGTGTCTAGTATGTCAGCAAGTCAAGGCTGAACACCAGACACCTTCAGGCAAGTTGAGACCGTTGCCTATTTCGGAGTGGAAGTGGCAGCGAGTGACGATGGATTTTCTGATGGGTTTGTCCAGGACCAGCAGGAGGCATGATGCCATTTGGGTTATAGTGGATAGGTTGACCAAGTCAGTCCACTTTTTGGCGATTAGACAGACTGATTCTTTGCATGTGTTGGCAAAGAAGTACATCGACGAGATTGTGAGACTGCATGGGATACCGGATTCGATTGTGTCAGACCGAGATCTGCGGTTTACTTCAAGGTTTTGGGGTAGTTTGCAGGAAGCTTTGGGGACGAAGCTGAATTTTAGTACGACGTTTCACCCTCAGACGGATTCGGGCTTGTGTGATGGATTTTAGAGGAGCTTGGGATGAGCATTTGCCGTTGGTCGAATTTGCTTATAACAATTCGTACCATTCGAGCATTCAGATGGCTCCATATGAGGCATTGTATGGCAGGAGGTGTAGGACTCCGATCTGTTGGGATGAAGAAGGAGAGAGGCAATTGGAAGGACCAGAATTGATTCAGATGACAGTTGAGAAAATCAATTTGGTGAAGCAGCGGCTTAAGGCAGCACAGGATAGGATGAAGAGTTATGTTGATGCTCACCGAAAGGAGATGGAGTATGAAGTCGGTGAGAAAGTGTTCCTTAAGACGTCTCCTTGGAAAGGAGTATTGAGGTTCTGCAAGAAGGGGAAGTTGAGTCCGAGGTATGTGGGTCCTTATGAGATCCTTGAGAGGATTGGACCACTCGCCTACAGATTGGCGTTACCTCTGGAATTATCGCAGATTCACGATGTGTTCCATGTGTCCATATTGAGAAGGTATAGATCGGATCCTTCTCACATTATTCAGACTAGTGAGGTTCAGTTACGAGATGATCTGAGTTATGAGGAGCAACTAGTGGAGATTTTGGATACCAAGGACAAGGTCCTCAGGAACAAGATAGTTTAGTTAGTCAAAGTCCTGTGGAGGAACCATTCAGTAGAGGAGGCTACATGGGAGCCATCGGAAGCCATGCGGGAGAAGTATCCGCATCTATTTGATGATTCAGGTAAATTTTGAGGATGAAATTTCTTTTTAAGAGGGGGAGAAATGTTAGACCCCAAATTTTTTTTTATGATATTAATTAGCATGAATTGTGTTAAGTATGTGAGTTTGCCTTAGTTTGAGTTAATTGAGAGAATTATGGATAATGACGGTTTAATTGTGGTTAAATGAGAATTAATGGGTAAAAGTTTATGAGGACATTTTGGGAAGTTTGCTTATGTGGGAATGGATTTGGGCTTAGCTAAGAGGGTATTATGGTCATTGTCCCATGCCTTAGGTTAAAAGAGAAAGAAAAGAAAATAGAAGAAGAGAAGAAAGAGACGTCGTCGTTGGTGAAGGAAGAAGAAGAGAAGAGAGTTTGCGATTTCAGCGGGTTTCGACGATCTTAGAGCTTCAATCGGTAAGTTTACATCCTTTCTATCTTGTTTCTGGATGGATTAAACATTAAGATAGCTTGGATTGAGCATAATCGAAGGTTTTAGGGTTTTGGATGAAAAGGTAGAGATTTCTTTAGGTTGTTATATTGTGACTGATTTTGAGTTGTTAATAGGTTAGAAATATAGTTTGAGCCTTGATCTATAGTTTGATTGTGTTGCATTTGGAGTTGGGGAAGGATTGAAGTGTGAAAATGCAGAAAAGTCGGGTTCGGAGTCGTTCTCCAGGCCCGTACGTCGCGACGTGCGTATGAACACGACGCGACGTGCGAGTTCGTCGCGACGAGTGAAAATTAAATTTTCCGCGACGTGTGGGGGAAGGTTCGTCGTGACGTGCGAGTAGGGTACGCCTTGGCCAAGACACTTGCGGGTCGCCATGACGAAGCAGCCGTTACCGCGCATGAGCCCCTTGTTATTCGAAAGTGAGATTTCTATTTGTTTGGGCATATCTTTTGGTGTAGATGTCCAATTGAGGTGATTCTGGATTCATTGTGAGCTAGAGATTAAGGGCTACGAGTTGTATGAAGAAGGGAAGTTCAGAAATTGTTTTGAAGGGTTCAAGACTTTAGATGGGAGTTGGATGGAGACTTTTAATGCTTTATTTTGGCTTTCTAAGCTTTGATTATTTTATATGGATATTGATTGGATGGAAACTTGGTTGTTTTAGGAAACCAAGCTGACCTGATTTCATCGCAAGAGAAAGGACACCAGTGAGTCACCTACTCGAGCGATCTTAGGTGGGTAATATACTTATAGTGATTGTGTGATTAGGCAAATTCTTGCCTATGTATGAATATATGTTATAGATGATGCATGATTAAATGTGATGAACTGAATGATTGTAATTTCATATATGTGAAAGACTCACGGAAATTGATAGCATGACATCTTGATTTTGAGCATGTTATGCCTCGACTTCGGTCATGGCATTTTGAATAAATGCAAGATATGAAAGACTATCGTATGATTAAACGATTATGAGCATGATTATGTGCTTTTGTTTGGCGAGAGTGGAACCATTTCATTAAATCACGTGCACGAGACAAGAGCCTTCTCCGGCTGCCCGCTTGTGGTATATGAGATCCGAATGGACTCATTTCGCTCGATGTGTAAACTTTGGTTTCTCCTTTTGTTTCCATGGAACCTCGAGCCATTGTGATGTGCATTGCATATGTGAATTGTTCATTGTGAAGCATACCTTGTGACATAATCATGAATTGATGAATTAATTATATTGAATGCGTGAATTGTTTGATTAGCATGTGAATGATTGAATGGATGTCTGTATAGATATAATATATATACATTCATATACCGATTTGTGCTAGTTGCCGATGGCTATAATTATATTAGCCATCGAAATGTGTAGCTCAACCCATTATTTTCCCTCCTCAGGTGCAGAGCAGGACGATCTTTGAATTTGCGAGGCATCGGAAACTTCGAGTTAATTAGGAGCTTTGCCATAAGTTTATATTTTGGTTGGCCCTCCGAGCATACTCTCATGGAGCATATTTCATATATTTTAGATTTGAACTTTGTTATGTATTTCGTATGATGTTGAATACTAATGGCATGAGTTTAATTCATATTTATGCATGTGTAAGTGCCGGAATGTATGAGAATGATGAATATGTCTATGTATATGTATAAATGTTGGGATTGGGTCCGACGGTATTTGGGCGCCCGACGCCGGCGCAGCCCGAGGGGCCGCCTCGGGAATCAGGAATCGGGGATCTGGGGCCCGAGCCCAACATAATGTGAATTGATGATGAAAAATGAAGAAGATTTAGATAAGGCTTGGACGAAATGATGGTGGAAGAAATGGACTAATGTAATGAGTTGTATAATTATGATGAATATAACTGAAATAAAGGGAATTTGATTGAATGGAGTAGTGAAATGTGTTGATGTTTGGAAGTGGTTGTTATATAACAAGATAAGAGCATGAGTTACTATCATAAAGCTTGAAAATATGACTTGAAAGTCATGCACATTAGGTATTTGATAACATGTCTAAGCAAACTTGGCTTAAGATTTAAGGATTGTAATGGTGTGCATTGGAAAGAGGCTTTCATGTTCACTTAAGAGTAAACTTAAATTTTTGCTTAGATTGATGAGTAGTGGCCTAATGTGTTTGGATAAAAATGTGCTTAATTATGCTTTGAAACGTGTAAGTATTGAATCAAAGGCATTAAATGTCTTGGAAAATGTAAAAGAAAGCTTATATGAATAATAAGGGAAGTAACCATGCAAGAAGCTTAATGGTCGAATCCTATAGCTTAAAGATAGTGATATTGTATTTTATACACTCATGTGGTGGTGTATGAATATGAGATACATGTTTGAGTAGTAAATACATTGTATATTTATAAGTATAAAGGCTAGGAAGCTATAGATCAAGAAGCTCATACCGAGGATCTTTGAAGTCAAGGGACTATATACCTTCTTTTGAGGTGAGTTGGGAAAACCATATCTCTCAAATGGGATTAGGACATCCCAAGACATGCATGATGTAGCACCCCACTCTTATAGGACACATACCCGACATTTTGAAGGATATTCGAGTATGTACTCCACAAGAGTGGCATGCTAGGACAGTTAGTCGATCATAATCAATTCAATATTTTAGAAAAATATCACATGCATATGCGGTAATCAATAATGGAACTTTGGACCTATTTTATTCATAAACATTTTCAATCGCAATGTTACTACCATTGTACATATCTTTAGAAATTCAATAGCTACTTGGGCCTATTATAGATACAAAACACTTGTAGTTATAACGTCATTACATTAGAAAATCATTTACATAAATGTTTTACAATACTTATGAATACATATTTTAATATAAAATAATGAAATACATATGCAGATGCGAACTGATCTTGACCTTTATCTCTTACTCGAATGCAGTGGCTAGATTCCAATTTGTCTAACTGGAGATCCTCTCTAAGCATAAAAAATGTTGCAAATTTTGAGTTGAGTTTAGCGAACTCAATAAGTAAACCATCCTCAATTCATATTTCAATATGTTGAGTCACATACATTTCATATTCACTTAATTCATATTTCATATTCAGAAACCATTCAATCTATTTATTTCAACCATTTAAATCATACATATCAAATGTATATGCAATACTCATGAGACTCACTTCCAATTGTTATTGTTGTAACCAAGTGCCTTTTTACTGACCTATATCCTTTGTGAATACCGGGCTTGTTTCAGATATTGTCCCATATCCCTTATATATACTGGGCACATTATCAATTGAGCCTGTGGCTCTTATGTATATTTCGAGCTTTAAGCTCTTTCAGGCTGGTCACTCCATTCACAACTGCCTTTATGTTATCATGAATTCATGTAATGAAAATACATCCAGTGACATAAGATTAGTCAGCCACTTTACACATTCACTTTACACATTTAATTTCACATGTCATCGGATCTAAGTCTGGCATTCAATATTTATGTTGAGAATCACTTATTTCTGTCAGATTCACATATAAGGAGCACTTCCAATGTTCTCACATTTATCAATCTTCTCGAACTATTAATGTCCAGAATTGTCTTAATCACATTCACATCAATCATATCAGTAGTAATTCAATGCAGAAATTTAAAACAGAACAAACAATGAAATGAGACCATCTAGGTCGACTCACTGTATGCTCCAAATTAGCTTTTGCTTCCTTGATCTAGAAACATCTGGATGCGGGCGTTCTATCCTGTATATAACATTATGCAATACACATATTGCACACACATTATTAATTGCATAATCATATAAACATTCAATTATACATATATGCATATATGTAATGCATGCTCAAATTTACTATTCCGGGTATGTTTCCTTAATCATGTCTCTTGATAATTCAAACCTTATCATTTGTATGTGTCTATCTTATTCTTAGGTTTACACCCCAAAAACACTTGGTTATTCTAATATCATAATTCAATTACTTGTCATTTCTTTTCTAACATTATTTACTCTCATAATACCCAATTCTCATTCACATTTACTTAATACATGTTACTTAACTCCTTTCAATGATAACTATACATTCATATGAACATCTTCATTCCCATTATACTCATGCCTTTGGTACTTTGATATCAATAATTCATTCACCAAGTTGTAACCTCAATTATCACTTCATACATATCACACATTTATTCACTTAATCCAAGCATTATTCTAGGTTCAATTCAAGCTCCATTCAAACCTAAATTAAGTCTAAATGGCCAGTGAATGTCCATTGGGCAAACTTCATGTCCGCTGGGCCGACCTTCGTGGGTCACTTATAGAAATGTGAAAATTTAACCTTTTAGATAGCAAAATATCTCATCAAGGTCTTCATAGAAGTTGTAGAAATCGAAGTCCTCATCGAAAGCATACTTAAATGACCTTAATCTGACCTCCACAGCAAAAGTTATGCATCTTGCCCCAAAATCTATCCAATTGCATCCATATTTTCTAAATTTCTAACTCTTTACTTACTACATTCAACACCTTATGCTTGGTTTATCATTTATAGTTTAATTACTTATCATTTCTCCATCATTATTAACTCCATTTCAACTTAATATCATCCATAAACAAATTATTGTCCAAATTGATAATGAACACTAAAAACAGAACATACACATAAGTACATTCATCACCAACTTTCTGCACATATTTAACTTCATTTCCACTTTCATTCACCTCTAACTATCACCTTAATTTTTCCCATTTCAGGACACCACATTACTTCCTTTCTTTATATCTAGAATCATTTTAATTCATCTCCAAAATACCCAAAGAGATCCACATTAATACTCTAAGAAAACAGACATCAAACCCATTATATATCAAATTTTTATGCACTTTTTCCTACACCATCTTTAATGATCATTCTAACTTAATTCATATCAACAACAACTTATGAAATATTAATCATCATAAACACAAAAATAAGACATGAATCTACCCATATTTCTCATTCATGTTTCAGCATATACCCATCCTCATTTTATGATCATTTAACTCTTAACTATCATCAAAACATGTTTCATTCAACAAATAAAGAAGAGTAATGCTTTATACTTATTTACTTCAAAACCTTCAAATAGAACTTAACCCTAGCTTCTCCCATGTATCCAGCGATCATCATTTTGCCAAAGTATAATAGGTGGGCCTTTTACCAAGAAGAAAAGATAGCAAGAACTTTGAAGTAGCTAGTGATGGAAGAAAGCAAGGTTCAACTTTGATGCTTAGAGAAGAGAGTGTCGTGACAAGGAAAGGAAGATGAAGATGAGAGAAGCTAACAAAGATAGGAGTAAATAGTAAGTGAAAGATCAAAATGATACTGGGTCTTTCATTTAATAAAAATCATGGGTTAAGACAAACGGCGTGGCAAGTGACACTTGTTACTTACCATATGTCACTTTCTCATTGCCATCTTTTGGTATTTTAATTAGCTAGTCCATTTGTATCCCAATTCTAATCCAATTGAATCACAATTATAAATGACATATGTCATTAAATCCTAATGCCATTCATCAAAATTTCTACTGCCATCTGACACTTATTTATGCTACAATTCATCAATTATCTTGCCACTTGATTTTTTTACCTAGTCTAAAAATACCCATAATTTCATAAAATTCTCAAATTTCACCAAAAATTCTAAATCAATGATTTAATTCACTAGATCAATTTTTAAGGCAAAATATTCACTATCCATATCATAATCACATTAAAACAATCATTTATGCTTGAAAAATGTCAAATACGTGCATAAACAAATCATTGTAACATGTGCAATAATCAAACTCATGTTTTTGTGTACTATATTATGCATGAGCATGAAGTACATTTCCTAATGTCTTATTGTTATTTCTTATTTATAGAAATATAGGGTTCTAATCCTTAGTATAGAAACGGGATGTTACACATGATGACTTATATGTTAATTTTGAACCTAAATAATGCATAGTAGAATTGAATCTCAAATAGTTGCTAGTATACTTGTGTATTTAATAAACGACATTGATTTAAATAACTTTTTGCACTTGGAGTGCAAAAGATGATTTTTATTGTATGAAATAATGTTTTGGAACTTACATATGCATAACCGAGTCATGTATGCTACGTGTATTTTTTTCTCTTTTTGGCTTAGAGTCGTAGTAAGGTTCCATTTTATCAGTTGGACCGATAAATAAAAGCATAGCGCCTTACTTGTTTTTAGTACTTAATATTTGTATATGATTTTTGTGATTAATGAGGTAACGATTGGCCATTCGTGTGCTAGGCACAACATATTAAGTGACCCCGTATCCTTAATGCTGGTACATAAAAGTCGACTCCTCATATCGACACCTTTCTACAAGACTTATGGGTGATTGCACACCTAAAGTTCTGGTCACCGATGAGGTCATCACCTAGGGTCATGACGCTTTTGTCGACCATAATCTAGACTCACTACAAATGAAAGCCGAGCCAACATCGAGAATCGATAGGTGTGCATACTAATTTGGTCAACTAGTGGCGACACGCATAACTATTTTGGCCTATTTTGATCCAACGAGATTTGATTTATACATGTGATGCTTTTCTGCTCTTGTGTACTAAAATGGGAACCTATTTTCACTAGATAAGTGATTAATAGGCTAGGCCTATGTGGTTCCTAACCAATATATGTTGAGTCATAGGCTAGGCTTATGTGTTTCTATGTTATGTATATTCACTTCATAAGTTGTTATATGTATGTAAATGCATGAAAAACCTGTCCTTAGGTTATTTAGATCGTCTTAGTGTGTATTGGGTTCTATTTACGATATATGTTTTTCCTGCTCACTGAATACATAGGGTACTCACCCCCTCTGCTTTCCAAACATGCAAGTTAATTTGGTGAGCTTGAAGCTCTGAGTAGATCATATATAATCTTTTGACATTTTCATAGCAATACCATATGTGGGTAGTCTCTGTTTTGTTTTTTTGTTGTATAGTGGCTCATGAACTGCTTTTATTAAGTTAGTTATGTTGATATACTTTATGATTTTGTAAATTAACTTTTGACTATCTTGTGGTTTGTAAATGACCTTATGTATGAACCTTTTGTATTGTTGTTAAGATTGCTCTTGAGTGGACTTAAAATTTCAGAAGTTGTGGTAGAGTTTTAAATGTGAATATAGAAGTGCGTTTAAAACTGATTTACAGGTATTTTAATTAAGTTTTGGGATTTTCAAAATACAATCGTTGTACTGTCCAAATGTTTTCAATGGATATTCAGTTAGTATTGCATAGTTAGGTTAAGGGTACCATGAGTATCCTTATTCTGGGTATGTGGCAGTTGTCATGTGCATGATATAGTTCTAGGTCTTGACAATTAAATTGGTATCAGAGCATGGTTTTTACGTTTTCAAAAGTGTTATTACCGTTTTCAAAATGTTCATGAG
Source organism: Erythroxylum novogranatense (assembly GCA_029891385.1). Classification (NCBI taxonomy): domain Eukaryota; kingdom Viridiplantae; phylum Streptophyta; class Magnoliopsida; order Malpighiales; family Erythroxylaceae; genus Erythroxylum; species Erythroxylum novogranatense. Next base: position 39,272,899 of record CM057229.1, on the reverse strand, counting down.
CCTTAGGAGTCGAGTTTGGGTGTCAAAAGTCTTTGGTCGAGAAGTTTAGTCTCGGATTGTTAAGTTAACATCCTTAACTATTGGATGATTTCGACCTCAGTGGGAGTACTTGTCGACATTGCTTGAGGTGTTTGGAACATCAGATAAGCTAGGCTTAGTTCGATCTATTTTATTAAACAATGTCATTTTCTTTAATTTTATAGTGATAGTATGGTTGGACGAGGAAGGGGAAGACATCGCAAGGTTGGACCTTTACGACTCGAGTCAGAGGAACACAGCGTTGAAGCAATCGTAGAACCAATAGTTGCTAGATCTTTAGCTCATAGGCAACCTCAAACTATAGCACCACTAGCGGTAGCTCAGTCAGGTTTGCCATCGGTGTCAAGGGAGGCTCTACAGTAGGTGATGACATGGTGGGCACAGTATATTACACAGTAGTAGCCTGAGGCTGGAGCACCACAGATGCCACCATAGGTACCACCACCGTAGCAGCTAGTAGTGGTACCTAGTCTTACGCCAAAGCAACATCCGATGCTTGAAATCTCGGGGTATATTAAGGAGATAAGAAACCTCAGGTGTGGTACCTTTGATGGATGCAGTAATGTTACCGAGGCCAAAACTTGGATGAGATGGACCGTAAAGACATTCCATGTTGGGACCCGATCCGGAGACCTGATCCCAACTGGAAAGACGGAAAAACATAACGAAGGATGAATTGGCGGGAAGCGAAAATAAAAGCAAAACGAATAACAAAAATACAGAAACGAAATTGAAAATAGAGTTGAATTGCGAATTGAATCGAAATCAAATAAAACAAATCGAATCAGAAGTGGAACAACACTTAGTTAAGTGGAATCGAATACATACCGAATCAGAACGAAAGCAAAAACGATCGAATCGAAGCAAATCAAATACAGAGACAATGAAACCGGATCCGACATCTGAAAACAATACTCTTTAGAAAAAAACGTCGCGTTAGAAACCTTAGACTTAACCTATCCGAAATTTCGGTATAATTTTTTTTTCTTTCTTTTCTTTTTCATTCTTTTCATCATTATTCAATCTTATCCAAAGTAAAGACTTCTTCAATTTGGAATTCACAAATCCCATAACCTCAATTTTCTATCCGTCAATCACGAATCATAAGAATCAATTTAAACAAAATCTTATTTCTTTTCCTTTGTCATAAATACTCCCACATGCCAACATAATCACACCTCATACACACATTCTGTATTTAACAAAATTTCGGCAGCATAACGGTTGCATTCTAACTAACCCAAACCTGCAAAGTGTTCAAAAAATACTTATATATTCTCACATAATAGCCAGTATCATTGGACTCCCTGTCCGGAATCCAACACAACAAACGCAATCCTATATCTACATATCCATATCCAAAACACATTATACAAATCCAATTCCTATTAATTTCTCAACTCAATATACAAATCATAATCATTATACCTAATATCATAATTCAAGTCTTTATACAAGGTCACCATGCAATCCCAAATCACATTCAATATCTCAATTCCATATTCAAATTCCTAATTCAATCCAAACCCAAAAATCAATCACATTTATATTCGTTCACAAATCATTTCCATAATCATACATAATCCCATCCATAATTTAATTCAATACATAATTTCATACATAACCCCTAAGAATTCATATCATTTACATTCCGAAATAGATATACTACAAAACTTGAATGGCATTCCAAGCCATTTACAAACCATTCCAAAAATCCAAAATACATAATTTACAAAATAAGCAAAAATGAACAGATGGCTTGACTTTCTTTCATCCGATCTCCTGCTAGAAACCTGGAGATGGGGATGAAAGGGGGTGAGCTAGAAAGCTCGTGGATAATATATTTATAAATTGAACATAAGCAAAAACATGTGCTAAAACTCTTTTTTTTCATGGTTTTAAATATTTTACAAAATAAAGTTCATCAAAAGCTTATTTCTGAAACTTTCAACCTTTTTAAATTCGTTCTTAGTAAATTTCCAAAACTGCGTAATTGAAAAACTCAAGTTGTTAGGCCCCGAATTTTTTTTTATGATGACATTAAGCATGAATTGTGATGATTATGGGATTTAGACTTAGTTTGATTTATTTTGGAATAATAGTGGATAATTGAGGTATAATTGCGTTTAATATGGTTTAAATAAGGCATTAGAGGATTAAATTATGTGAGGGCATTTTGGGAAATTCACTTAAGTTTGAATGGGTTTAGGCTTGTAACGAGGGGTAAGTTGGTCTTTGTTCCATGCCTTAGGTTAAGAGGAAAGAAAAGAAGAAGAGAAAAGAGAAAGAAAGGAAAATAGAAGAGAAGAGAAAGAGGAAGAGAAGAAAAAGAAGAGAAGAACGCTGACGGTGGAGGAGGAAGAGAAGAGAAGAGAGTTTCGATCTTTGCAGTTTTCGATCGATTTGAAGTGCTTTCCAGGTAAGTTCCTCTTCGTTTAACCTTGTTTAGTTGGATTGAACCTTGAGATGAAGTGATTGTGAGAGAATCGAAGGTTTTAGGGTTTTAAGACAAAAATGGTGAGATTTCTTGGGTTGATGCATTTGTGACTGATTTTGAGTTGTTAATGGACTAGAAATGTAGTTTGAGACTTGATCTACACTTTGGCTGTGTTGCATTTGTGTTTGGAGAAGGATTGAATTGTGAAAATGCAGAAAAGTCAGGTTCGGAGTCGTTCTCCAGCTCGACGTCATGACGTCGGCGAGTTAAATCATGACAGTGAAAATTAAATTTGCCGTGACGTGTGAGGGACGGTTCGTCATGACGCAGAGTAAGTGCCTTGCAAGCACACTTTGTGGTCGCCATGACGAAGCGAACCGTTCATGCCACCGCCATGCGAGCCCCTGTTATCCGAAAGTGAGATTTTCATTTTTTTTTTAGGGATATCTTTTGATGTGGATGTCTGATTGAGGTGATTTTGGATTCGTTGTGATCTAAAAATTAAGGACTACGAGTTGTATGAAGAAGGGAAGTTTGGAATTTGTTTCGAAGGGTTCGGGATTTGAGAGGAAAGTCGCAGATAGACCTTTAATGCTTATTTTGATTGTCGCTTATTGGAATATTTGCTATGGATATTAATTGTATGGAAACTTGGTTTATTATAGGAACCAAGTCGATTTGACCCAATCGCAAGGGAAGGACAGCGATGAGTCCGATACTCAGCGATACTAGGTGGGTAATATGTTTATGGTTATGTGTGTATGGGCAAATTACGATGTATGCTTGCTTGCATGATGTGACATTACTTGTGTTGAATTCTATGAGAATATTGAACTAAATGTGAACTTGCATTATGATTAAAAATATGCATGGCTTGATAGGCCTTATGGCAATGGACAAGAATGAGAATTGAGAAAATGTGAGAAATGCTTTAAGCATGAATCGAATGGACTATGTGAATTGTTTGGGTAAGAGAGTTACGGATGGAGTCACGTGCACGTTGACAGTAAAGCCTTCTCCCGGCTGCCCGCTTGTGGCAACGAGATCCTTGAGAAATCGGACTCGGATAGTTTACGGATTTACCTTTGGTTTATCCGGATCGTTTACGGAACTCTCGAGCCAATTGTTTGTGCATACATGATTGATTTGATGAGCATAACATATGATGGATTTGATAGACTTGTTACATAATGATTGTTATGTTGGGAAATAGAAATTTCATGACTATGGTTATATGAATGTGAATAAAATTGATGAATTGTGATTGCTAGTGATATATGAATATATGCTTGATTGTGTGGCTCGTTGCAATGGCTATAAACGATATGCCATCGAAGCTTTGTAGCTCACCCCATTACTCTCCCTCCTCAGTGCGGATCGAGGCGATTATCGACCTTGCAGGCATCGAAACTTCGAGCTAGTTAGGAGCTTGTCTTAAGTTAGTACTTTGGTTAGCCCACCAAACATTTCATCATGGAGCATACCTTTGTATTTTGTGATTAAATTTCATTTTGTATTATGTTATCTTTCAAAATCTTGGTTGAATTCCTTTGAATGACAATGGCATATGTTTTATGAATTTGAGATGAGTAATGCATGTTTAGAATGCATGTGGAAGATGTATATGTATGAGTATATATATTGTTATACGAATCGATTGGTTCTGTGTATGGATGTTGGGATCGGGTTCGAAGGTATATGGAGTGCCCGTCGCAGAGCGCCGACCGAGGGCTACCTCGGGAATTGGGGACTCGGACTGGGCCCAACATGTTTGGTATCAGGCGCCTAGGTTTAGGTGTCGTCGGCTTAGAATGCATAATAGGATTGTGTGATCTATGGTTATGTATTGCATTGATTAAGTGACATGCATATCATGCATACATGTAGATTTCCATATAGCTAATCCTTTGTGTTTCCATTTGAAGGATACGATGCCACCTCGTAGAAGAACACGAGGAGTTATGCAAGGATCTGCTTTTTGACTCTCCGACGAGAGAGGAGAGGATCGATGAGTCAAGAGCTCTGTGGAATCTGCCGAGGCTTCGTAGGGCTAGGTAGTGAGCCCGTTTGTTGCCGACTCAGGAGTCGCCAGTTCCACAGGAGCCAGTGCCTCCATTGGATCCGAGATTGTTCCAGGCCTTTACTCAGGCATTCATGCAGGCTATGGGTTAGATGCCACAGCCTTCTGCGTCAGCCTCAGTTCAAAAGGGCAGACGATTTGATATATTAAGGAAGTATGGGGCAGTTGATTTCTTTGGGACGTCAGATCCTGAAGAAGCTGAGACTTGGTTGAGGAAGGCGAGAGAGTGCTCGACTAGATGGAGTGTGAGGATGACGAGAGGGTCATCTATCGGCGAGTTTGCTTGAGGAGATGCACTTCTTGGTGGGAGGCCTGCATCAGGAGTCGATGAGGCCGATAGGGTTGGCGTGGCAAGATTTCGTGATTGCTTTCGGAAGAAGTATCTGCTCGAGGTTTATATTCGTGAAGCGAGGAGTTCTCGGTTTGACTCGAGAGGATATGTCGATGAGCGAGTATGAGCGCGGTTTACATAACTATCCTCAGATGCTTGGATTTGATGTCGAGCGAGGCTGCCGGATGTCGCGGTTTGAGTCAGTCCTTTGGCCATCAGAGAGAAGGTGATTGTGCAGAATTTCTGTGATTTCCAGCAGCTGGTTGAGGCAGATCTGAGAGTTGAAAATATAGAGAATATCAAGAGTGCAATGAGCAAGAAGAGAAAGGGCAGAGAGCAGTCCAGGAGAGGAGGTGGCACTAGTACTCCTATGCCAGACAGGAGTGCTAGGAGCTTCCCAGTTCATTCAGAGGAGAGGAGCAGTGGTGCGAGCCGACCTAGGCCGATGAGGACTTCTACTGTTTCTCACCAAGCTTCAACGGTGGGTGGCAGTAGAAGGGGAGATGGAGATAGGTCATTCGTCCCGAAGTGTGAGCACTGCGGGAGAGCTCATAGAGGAGAGTGCTTTAGACTGACAGGAGCTTGTTTCAACTGTGGGGAGAAGGGACACATTGCCAGAGAGTTTCCTCAGCCTCCACGACAAGAGAGAAGCCAGATGCAAGCTCCGAGGAGGACAGAGACTATGGGATGAGGAGGGCTGTGTGAAGTGGGCGCGCCTGATGCATTAAGAGGGTGAATCTTCCGGGAGACCGAGAGGGCAGGCACCAGCTAGGGTGTTTGCGATGACTAGGGAGGATGTTGAGACCGCTCCAGATGTTGTCACGGGTACAGTACAGTTATTTTCTGATGCTGTGATTGTGTTGATTGATCCGGGTTCTACTCACTCGTTTGTTTCGTCGAGTAGACCCGTGTGTGATATGATTGTGAGCCCTTTGGATACTCCGCTGATGGTGAGTACTCCAATCGGTCAGTATATTGTGATTAGTCAAGTATTTAGAGGTTGTGAGATTCAGATTGGTGGAGAACTTCTAGTGGTCGATTTGATGCCACCAAGATGAATGGTTTAGATGTGATTTTGGGCATGGATACATTAGAAGGTACAATGCCGGTTTGGATTGTAAATGTAAAATGATGGAGTTTGAATTGGATGACGGTAGAAGAGTAGTGTTTACTGGGGACAGGAAAGCGAGTCCGCTCAGGATTGTCTCAGCTTTGACAGCAGAGAAGATGATGAGTAAGGGTTGTGAGGCGTTTTTGACTTATGTGATAGACTCCAGAGCTGATAGAGAAAATTTGGAGGATATTCCAGTAGTCAGGGAATACTCGGATGTCTTTCCCAAGGAATTGCCAGGACTACCGCCAGCTAGGGAAATTGAGTTTCCCATTGAGCTTTTGTCAGGTACAAGGCCGATTTCGATTCCACCCTACCGGATGGCTCCGGCAGAATTGAAAGAGCTTAAGGAGCAATTGGAGGAATTGTTAGAGAAAGGGTATATTCGATCGAGCTCTTCGCCTTGGGGAGCTCCGGTCCTATTTGTGAAGAAGAAAGATGGATCGTTAAGGATGTGTGTAGACTACAGGAAGTTGAATCAGGTTACTGTGAAGAACAAGTATCTGCTTCCTCACATTGATGATCTGTTTGATCAATTGCAAGGAGCGAGAGTCTTCTCTAAGATAGACTTGAGATCGGGTTATCACCAGTTGAGGATTAAGGAATCGAATGTGCCGAAGTCTGCTTTCAGGACTCGGTATGGGCACTTTGAGTTTTTGGTGATGCCTTTCGGATTAACGAATGCACTTGCAGCATTTATGGATTTGATGAATCGGGTATTTAAGCCATTCTTGGACCAATTTATCATTGTCTTCATTGATGATATCTTGGTGTATTCCAAGAGTGATGAGCAGCATGAGGAACATTTGAGGATGGCTTTGGAGACTTTGAGGAGCAATGAGTTGTATGCCAAATTCAATAAATGCGAATTTTGGCTGAGAGAAGTTTCATTTCTTGGACACGTGATCTCAGAGCAAGGAGTTCATGTGGATCCAAAGAAGATAGAAGCTGTGGTGTGTTGGGAAGCACCGAAGAATGTAGCAGAGGTGAGGAGTTTTCTGGGTTTGGCAGGCTATTACCGGAGATTCGTGTAGGGATTCTCCATGATAGCCGCTCCGATGACGAAGTTACTGAGGAAGAACCAGAAGTTTGTTTGGAGTGAGGAGTGTCGAGGAGCTTCGAGGAGCTCAGCCTTGATTGACGAAAGTGCCCGATTTTGGTTTTGCCTTGGGAGATGAAGGTTATTCGTGTATAGTGATGCTTGAGGAAGGGTCTTGGTTGTGTTTGATGCGGGATGATAGAGTGATTGCTTATGCTTGAGGCGATTGAAGCCTTATGAGTTGAACTATCCGACGCATGATTTAGAGTTAGCAGCTGTGATTTTTGCTTTGAAGATTTGGCGGCATTATTTGTATGGAGTTCAGATGCGGATCTTTGCCGATCATAAGAGTCTCAAGTATTTGTTGAGCGAAGGAGTTGAATTTGAGGCGGAGAAGGTGGATCGAGCTACTAAAGGATTATGACTTGTTAATTGAGTATCATCCGCAAAGCCAATGTTGTGGCGGATGCCTTGAGGCGAAGTCGTCGATTGCTCATGTTCGATCGGTTTATTTTCCTTTATTGGAAGAGATGGCCAAGCTAAAGATAAGCTTGAAGCAGGAGGAGTCGGAGTGTCTTCTAGCTAACTTTCGAGTTAGACCGATTCTCAGAGAGAAAGTTAGAGAGTTGCAGGTTCAAGATGCAGAGTTGAGTAGACTCAGAGATGAGATTCGGAATGGCAAGGTTTCTAAGATAGAGGTGCAGGATGATGGGCTTATGATAGTAGGAAACAGGTTGTGTATTCCTGATGTGCAGGAAGTTAAGGCTGAGATTATGGATGAGGCACACAATGCGCCTTATGCCATGCATCCAGGTAGCACCAGGATGTATCGAGATCTGAGAGAGCAGTTTTGGTGGAAAGGTATGAAGAGGGATATAGCAGAATTTTTCAGTAAGTGTCTAGTGTGCCAGCAAGTCAAAGCTGAACACCAGGCACCTTCGGGCAAGTTGAGGCCGTTGCCTATTCCGGAGTGGAAGTGACAAAGGGTAACAATGGACTTTTTGATGGGTTTGCCCAGGACTAGTAGGAAACATGATGCCATTTGGGTGATAGTGGATCGGTTGACCAAGTCAGCCCACTTTTTGACGATCAAGCAGACTGATTCTTTGCATGTGTTAGAAAAGAAGTATATCGATGAGATAGTGAGATTGCATGGGATTCCGGATTCCATAGTGTCGGATAGGGATCCTCGGTTTACTTTGAGGTTTTGGAGCAGTTTGCAGGAAGCTTTGGGGACGGTTGAATTTTAGTCTGACTTTTCACCTCGACGGATGGTCAATCTGAGAGGACCATACGGACTCTTGAGGATGCTTGAGCTTGTGTGATAGATTTCGGAGGAGCTTGGGATGAGCATTTGCCGTTGGTGAATTTGCTTATAATAATTGTACCATTCGAGCATTCAGATGGCTCCATATGAGGCTTTGTATGGTAGGAGGTGTAGGACTCCGATCTGTTGGGACGAAGAAGGAGAGAGGCAATTAGTAGGACCAGAATTGATTCAGACGACGGTCGATAAAGTTAATTTGGTTAAGCAGCGACTTAAGGCAACACAGGATAGGATGAAGAGTTATGTTGATGCTCACCGAAAGGAGATGGAGTATGAAGTCGGTGAGAAAGTGTTCCTTAAGACGTCTCCTTGGAAAGGATTATTGAGGTTCGGCAAGAAGGGTAAGTTGAGTCCGAGGTATGTGGGTCCTTATGAAATCCTTGAGAGGATTGGACAACTCGCCTACAGGTTGGCGTTACCTCCAGAGTTATCGCAGATTCACGATGTTTTCCATGTGTCTATATTGAGGAGGTATAGATCAGATCCTTCTCACATCATTCAGACTAGTGAAATTCAGCTGAGAGATGATCTGAGTTATGAGGAGCAACCGGTGGAGATTTTGGATACAAAGGACAAAGTCCTTAGAAACAAGACGGTTTAGTTAGTCAAAGTTCTTTGGAGGAACCATTCAGTAGAGGAGGCTACTTGGGAGCCATTGGAAGCCATGCGGGAGAAGTATCCGCATCTCTTCGATGATTCAGGTAAATTTTGAGGACGAAATTTCTTTTAAGAGGGGGAGAAATGTTAGGCCCCGAATTTTTTTTCTATGATGACATTAAGCATGAATTGTGATGATTATGTGATTTAGACTTAGTTTGATTTATTTTGGAATAATAGTGGATAATTGAGGTATAATTGCGTTTAATATGGTTTAAATAAGGCATTAGAGGATTAAATTATGTGAGGGCATTTTGGGAAATTCACTTAAGTTTGAATGGGTTTAGGCTTGTAACGAGGTGTAAGTTGGTCTTTGTTCCATGCCTTAGGTTAAGAGGAAAGAAAAGAAGAAGAGAAAAGAGAAAGAAAGGAAAATAGAAGAGAAGAGAAAGAGGAAGAGAAGAAAAAGAAGAGAAGAACGCTGACGGTGGAGGAGGAAGAGAAGAGAAGAGAGTTTCGATCTTTGCAGTTTTCGATCGATTTGAAGCGCTTTCCAGGTAAGTTCCTCTTCGTTTAACCTTGTTTAGTTAGATTGAACCTTGAGATGAAGTGATTGTGAGAGAATCAAGGTTTTAGGGTTTTAAGGCAAAATGGTGAGATTTCTTGGGTTGATGCATTTGTGGTGATTTTGAGTTTTAATGGACTAGAAATGTAGTTTGAGACTTGATCTACACTTTGGCTGTGTTGCATTTGTGTTTGGAGAAGGATTGAATTGTGAAAATGCGAAAAGTCGGGTTTGGAGTCGTTCTCCAGGGCCGACGTCATGACGTCGCGTATGAACACGCCATGACGCGGCGAGTTCGTCGCGACGTCTTGAACTGTGTTCTCCGCGACGTCGTAGTAGGGTGCACGCCATGACGCACACTTGTGGTCGCCATGACGAAGCAAAGCCGTTTGTGCGTGACCATGCATGAGCCCCCGTTATCCAAAAGTGAGATTTTCATATTTTTTAGGGATATCTTTTGATGTGGATGTCTGATTGAGATGATTTTGGATTCGTTGTGATCTAGAAATTAAGGACTACGAGTTGTATGAAGAAGGGAAGTTTGGAATTTGTTTCGAAGGGTTCGGGATTTGAGAGGAAAGTCGCAGATAGACCTTTAATTCTTATTTTGATTGTCAAGCTTATTGGAATATTTGCTATGGATATTAATTGTTTGGAAACTTGGTTTATTATAGGAACCAAGTCGATTTGACCCAATCGCAAGAGGAAGGACAGCAGTGAGTCGATACTCAGCGATACTAGGTGGGTAATATGTTTATGGTTATTGTGTGTATGGGTAAATTACCTGATGTATGCTTGCTTGCATGATGTGACATTACTTGTGTTGAATTCTATGAGAATATTGAACTAAATGTGAACTTGCATTATGATTAAAAATATGCATGGCTTGATAGGCCTTATGGCAATGGACAAGAATGAGAATTGAGAAAATGTGAGAAATGCTTTAAGCATGAATCGAATGGACTATGTGAATTGTTTGGGTAAGAGAGTTACGGATGGAGTCACGTGCACGTTGACAGTAAAGCCTTCTCCCGGCTGCCCACTTGTGGCAACGAGATCCTTGAGAAATCAGACTCGGATAGTTTACGGATTTACCTTTGGTTTATCCGGATTGTTTACGGAACTCTCGAGCCAATTGTTTGTGCATACACGATTGATTTGATGAGCATAACATATGATGGATTTGATAGACTTGTTACATAATGATTGTTATGTTGGGAAATAGAAATTTCATGACTATGGTTATATGAATGTGAATAAAATTGATGAATTGTGATTGCTAGTGATATATGAATATATGCTTGATTGTGTGGCTCGTTGCCAATGGCTATAAACATATATGCCACTGAGCTTTGCAGCTCACCCCATTACTCTCCCCTCCTCAGGTGCAGATCGAGACGATTGTCGACCTTGCAGGGCATCAGAAACTTCGAGCTAGTTAGAGCTTGTCTTAAGTTAGTACTTTGTTAGCCCACAGCATTTCATCATGGAGCATACCTTTGTATTTTGTGATTAAATTTCATTTTGTATTATGTTATCTTTCAAAATCTTGGTTGAATTCCTTTGAATGAAAATGGCATATGTTTTATGAATTTGAGATGAGTAATGCATGTTTAGAATGCATGTGTGGAAGATGTATATGTTTGAGTATATATATTGTTATACTGAATCGATTGGTTCTGTATGGATGTTGGGATCGGGTAGAAGGTATATGGGCGCCTGTCGAGTACGCGACCCGAGGGGCTACCTCGGGAATTGGGGACTCGGGACTCAGGCCCAACACAAGTCCTCACTTTACAATTTCTCAAAATTGACACAATTTATACACCAATTCATAAATCACAAAACAAAATTCAAAGAATCACAAATGCATCACATATGAACACAAGTCAAAACACATAACATAGCAAAACGGTTTGGGTCGGTCCAAAACGGAACGTACTGCACATTCCCGCATAGTGGTCCTGCAAAACAGTGAGCGAACGCATTACACCTTCCCGATAGCGTCCGGTAGCCGTGACTTATGGGAGTCCGAAATCGGAGCTTTAGTGCCACTAGCGGGCAGGCGGGAGAAGCCTTTAAAAACAATAGACAAGTGCGCACTTGTCCTACTTATGGGACCTGACCAAACCCACATAACACGTAATCATACTTGAAAACGGATTGCCCCAAGGCACATTTCGAAAATTCAATTTTTCATGTCATGTCATATTTAAACATAACGTCACTCACAAATGTCACAATTTCACATAATTCACTGTGAAATCATTCATAACAAGCAATGCAACAATTTTCATAATAATTTTTTAACATTGATAATTTATGAATTTCAGAAAATATTAACACATTCAGACGGATTAAAATTTTAAAAATTATTTCAATTTTATCAAATCATTCAAAATCAATGAATGAACAATTTTCATAATTGATCAAATCATTCATAAATAATAATTTTTTCAGAAATTTCATCAATTTATCGAAATCATTGAAAACAATCAATTTCACCTTTGTAACAATTTTTGTAAAATCCTTCGGAAACAATGAATTCAACAATTCGTAAATCATTCCAAATTCCAATTAATTCAATCCTTTGCAAAAACCATAATTTATAAACTTTTATGCTTTCTTGATTTTTTTTAAAACTCATATATAGCTTATAATTCAAAGAATAAACATATTACCCACCTCGAATCGATGCTAGAAGCTTGTCCAAATCGTCAATTTGCCCATAGCTTCTTTCTTTCTTCCAACTTAAAATTACCTATACTAATTCACCCAAATTCAACCTCATAAATAACATAATCCTCAAAATTGAATTTATAAAGCACAAACCCATTTTATATTCCATGAATCCAAACCAAAAATTTCCAAAATTCCCAAATCACAAAAATTGGGCATAAACCCTAATTAATTTATCATCCAAAATTGAATCAATTAGAACATGTAATCTCTAAAATTAAGCTTAGAAACAACAAACCCATACCAATTCCAAGGCATCTAAACCAAAACTTCACTAAAAATCAAAAACTCAAAAGCTTTCTCTTACCTCTTTTCCTTTCCAATTTCGGATTTGTTGGGATAGAAAGGAAACCTTCACTTTCTTCCATCTTTTTTTCCTTTGAATCTACTAAAAAATCATGGTAGATGCCCCCAAAAATTTGAAACCTTGCTTCTCCTTCTTTCTTTAGCTGAAACCTTCATCCTCTCTTCTCTTCTTCTTATTTCTTTCAAGTCTTTGGGTAATAATCGTGCTTCCCTCCCTAAAAACAACAGCTTCCTTGCCTTTATATGGCCATGTCATTAAATGAAAGAGAAAAGACCTAATTGCCCCTCCATGTTAGCCTTCATATTTAACCCTTTAAGTAAACTTCCAAAATTGCTCCTATACTCATCTTAATTCAAGCTTACTTTAGGACAAGTTTCTAATCATCAATTGGAAGGAATTTGCCAAAAATTCCTTCTAGAAAATGTTCATCCTTGTATTAATTTCGTAATGACACCAAAATCATTTAATTTGGATCACTATACCAAAAGTTATGCTCCAAACAGTTCGGACATGTCTTATGTTAAATCATTTTCCAACACATTATTTCCATCCAAAAATTGACATTCTTAAACACAAAATTGAAACTCAATGTCTTCATAACAATTGTATCCCTATTTCTCTAGTTTAATCTAAACTAAGAATCACCTCGTTTGGATTACTAGAGCAAAAGTTATGGCTATAATACGTTTAGATTTCTCTAATCCAAGATTGCACACAAATCCAAACTTCAAGTTAGAAATTGAAAGTCTTAGGGGCTAAATTGAAATTTCATTTCTTCATATGATTTATAGCCCCATTACTCAATTTTATTTTTCCTCAAGAATCACTTCAATCGGATCTCCACAGATCCCGAATTTTGCAAAAGACTGAACCATGTTCAAAAAATTATCTAACTCACTTTGATTAAATTAATAATTCTTAATTTAATCTAATAAAAATACAAATATCCCTTTATAATGTAGATAATTGTCTTAGGAATCCAACGCTTCAAAAATCATATCAATCGGATGTCGAACGGAAAAGATATAAACAAAAGATTGAAATAGGGACATAATAAGAAATAAGAATAGAGACATGTATATTTGTATAAACACATATATATATCCAAAATTTTCAAAAATCATATCTCTTGATCCCGAACTGCAAATTTGAAAAATTTGGTATTAAAAGATAGCTGAAAGGAAGCTCTACAACTTCCATGAAGGACAGAAAAATCAAATTGTTCTATAAGGGAGTCAAAAGGCCACTTAAAGTTTCTGTCCTAATCATCTCTTCCTAAACAACTTCAAAATTTCCGTCGATCATAACTCCTAGCTCTGATATCGAAAAATTGCATACTTTATGGCGATAAAAAGCTGGGAATATAAGCTACAACTTTCATGTTGATCATTTACTCCAATTCAGACCACATCAATCCGGCGATTTGCCTCAAAGCATAGCATGTATAATTTCCACACTTACGAACATTTTCAAAGTCAGCGTAAAATAACCTTAACTTTGACTGACTATAACTTTTACTCCTGATATCGAAAAATATCAAACCTTATGGCGACAAAAAGCTTTCAACAGGAGCTACAAGTTTCCTGAAGATCACTTTCTCAAATTCTGCCTAAATCAAAAAGTCAACTCTCAAGTGAAACTTTCTATATCCAAAAGTCAATTTTCTTAATTCTCCAAATTTTCACACTTTTACTCTTTATTTCTTGATTTCCAACTTCTATTTCATTCCTCTCATTCACTCTAACTTTTTATAACTCACACAAATTTATTCAAATCCCAAATTTATTCAAATTCCAAATTTATCAAAATCAAACAATTCTTTCTTCATCACTTTCCTTTAAGTATAAATTACATCGATACCATAACATAAACACAAAAATACTCATTTCTTTTCAATTATTATTTCTAAATTTTACTTAAAAATCAGGGTCCAACATTCCATGATATGGGGTTGTCTGATGAGATGAAGCTGAAGGTAGTTGTCTGATTGCTTGAGGGTGATGCTAGAGTCTGGTAGGAAAATATCTAAAGACGTTACCATAATCAGATTACCTGGATGGATTTTATCAACGAATTTAATGAAAAATATTATACCAATTTTGATAGAGATAAAAAAAGGCTACCTTCTTTGCAATGACACAGGGGAATAGGTCGGTGTATCAATTTGAGACAGAGTTGAGAGAACTTGACACCTATATCCCAGAATATATGGCAGATGAATAGAATCTGTATGTTCTGTTTGAGACTAGATTCCATTTGGTGAACCAGGAGAGAATGACGGTTACCCCCACTAACACATTCAAAGAGATGGTACAGTCGGCTAAGAGAGCTGAAAGGTTAGTGAAAGAGCACGAGAGATAGTGGGAGGAAAAGAATCGAAAAATGAAGGGAGGAGGTTTCTTCAGCCAGCAGCCCAAAAGGTGCCGTGGTAGTTTAGTTTTGAGTACTACTAGAGGTGCTACATCATCAACTATCAGTTATGGTCACCACAAATAGGAGGTCAGAGCACTGTCCCTACTACTAGCTCCACTTCTCGAGCTCAACCATATTGGTTCAAATGGTGTAGAAACTATAGAAATGTATATTCAGGTAAGTATACGAAGCCGAGAAAGTGTTTTCATTGTTGAGAGACAGGCCACTTGATGAGAGATTGTCCACAGCTGACTTGGACTTTAACTCGAGAACAAGATAGCTCAGTGCAACCAATGAGACGCTGAGGGGAGACTACCAAGGTAGGTGCTCAGTCTTCTAAATCTACACAGAGGATTGGTGTGGGCAGTAGTACACCTTCAGCAGGTCAACAGCGTTCTGCTTTGTGAGCTCAAGCACAAGTTTATGTAATGACAGAGGAGGACGTTCAAGCCAATCCAGATACAATTATAGGTATTTTTAGGATGAACATTTTTATGTTGTTGTATTGCTATATTGTGATGCATGTTCTGTGTAGTACTGGTAAACTCTTAAATAGTATGAGCTACTAATGTGTAATGTTATAAGGTGTTATGTGTGTTCTCGATAGAGACATTAAAGTTTTGATCGACACTGGCCACAAAGATCCGTTGTTAGTGCGTCGAGGACATTAGTTGTCCCTTATAGTTGTTAGATCCCCCTTCTTATTATAGTCACTCCTCTTGGAGAGTAAGTAGCTTATCATGAACCATATACAACCTATGAGATAATGGTCAATGATGCTATGTTAGAGGCAGATCTTATTCCCCTCGATCTCTAGGATTTTGAGATGATATTAGGGATTAACTCGTTAGAGAGGTATCGTGCTAGGGTTGATTGTTTTAATATAGAGGTGGAGTTTGACACCCAGAGTGGAGTCCCGATTAAATTTACTAGTGACCGACGAATGTTCTTAAGTTGTTTGATATCGATGGTCAAGGCTAAGAGGCTGATTTGTTGGGGATTCTAACATACCTCACAGATGTGATTGACACTTCGTTACAGAGGGTCGAACTTGGAGATGTCCCTATTATGTGCAACTTTTCTGATGTCTTTTCAGAGGAGTTACCTAGATTACCACCTGATTGAGAGTTTGACTTTTCTATTGTCTTGGTCCTATGGACAGCACCGATATCTATACTATTGTATCACATGGCACCAACAGAATTGAAAGAGCTGAAGGTTCAGTTGCAAAAGTTATTGGACAAAGGCTTCATCAGACCAAGTCATTCATATTGGGCAGCACCAGCATTGTTTGTCAAGAAGAAGGTTGGGACCCTTCGCTTATGCGTTGATTATTGGAAATTAAATAGGGTTACCATCAAGAATAAATATCCACTCCCTAGGGTTGACGACTTGTTTGATCAGTTGAGAGGAGCTACAGTGTTCTCAAAGATAGATCTGAGGTCTGGGTTCCATCAGTTGAAGATTGATGAAAGTGATGTGTACAAGATTGCTTTCCAGATGAGGTATGGACATTATGAATTTTTGTTGATGTCGTTCGGATTGACAAATGCACCTGCAACATTTATGGACCTCATGAACAGAGTGTTCCATCCTTATTTAGATCAGTTTGTCATATTGTTCATTGATGACCTTCTGATTTATTCTAAGGATGGGGAGGAGTATGCTAGACATCTCTAAATTGTACTGCAAATATTTCGCGAAAGACAGTTGTACGCGAAGTTTTCAAAGTGTGAATTTTGGCTGAAGGAGATAGGATTCCTTAGGCATGTGGTATTGGGAGAAGGTATTTTTGTGGACTCGAAGAAAGTTGAAGCTATACTTCAGTGGGGACAGCCTAAAAATGTGACAGAAGTCTGTAGTTTTTTGGGGTTAGCTGGTTATTATCAAAGATTTGTTGAGGGTTTCTCAACACTTGCAGCCCTTTTTTCAAGGCTTACCTAGAAGGGGGTAAAATGTCAGCAGGATGACAAATGCGAGGCGAGTTTCTAGGAACTAAAGAGGCGATTAATTTCTACGCTAGTGCTTGCTCTACCTACCCAGTGGGTTGAGTATAAGGTGTACAGTGATGTCAGTCGCCAAGGACTTGACTATGTGTTTATGCATATTGGGCGAGTGATTGCATATGCTTCTAAGAAGTTGAAGAAGCATAAGCTAAATTGTCTTACACATGATTTGGAGCTCATAACGGTTGTATTCAAACTTAAGATTTGGAGACACTATCTTTATGGAGAGATTTGTCATATATATATCAACTATAAGAGTCTGAAGTACCTAATGACACAGAAGGAGCTAAACCTCAGACAAAGGAGATGGATGGAATTGATTAAGGATTATGATTTAGTGATTGACTATCATACGGGCAAAGCAAATGTAGTAGTCGATGCACTGAGTCGTAAGTCTTGTTCGGTAGTAACTATTAGGAAAAATCCTTATATGACTCATTTGATGGGTGTACGGAGACTTAGGGTTGGACTCTCAGTGGCTGAGGGTGATAGAACATTACTAGCATGGTTTGAAGTTCAACCAACACTATTTGATAAGATCAGGAGATCACAGGCCAATGATCTTGAGTTAAAGGTCATTTGGGAGACATTTCCTTCCAAAAAGGATGAGCGGTTCCTACTGAGAGATGGCAGGTTGTTAGTCTTCAGAGACAGAGTTTGTGTGCCGGATGACCATGGTCTTAAGTGAGCTATCTTGAAAGAAGCTCACATTTCAACTTATGTTATACATCCTGGTAGCACCAAGATATATCGTACTGTTAGAGAGAGCTATTGGTGGCCAGGGATAAGGAGAGAGATAGTAGAATTTGTGGTCAGATGCCTTCCCTGTCAACAAATAAAGGTAACATCAGAAGCCAATAGGTATGTTACAGTCTTTGCCTATTCCGGAATAGAAATTGGAGTATGTGATAATCGATTTTATAGTTGAACTACCTCGTACATCGAAGGGTCACAATGCTATTTAGGATATAGTGGATAGATTGACGAACTCTACTCATTTTCTACCTATCCACACAACCTACTTGTTAGAGAGGTTGACAAAGCTGTATATCGATGAGATTGTGAAGCTACATGGGGTGCCAGACTCTATAATATCATAAAAGGATCCGAGATTCACCTCCCGATTTTGGCAGAAACTTTAGAAATCTTTAGGGACTAAACTAAATTTTAGTACTAACTTCCACTCCTAGATTGATGATCAATCAGAGAGGATCATTTAGATACTGAAGGACATGTTGAGAGCAAGTGTGGAGTTCCAAGGGAGCTAGGACCGGTATTTGTCTTTGATAGAATTTGCTTATAACAATAGTTATAAAAAATGTATCGGTATGTCATTATATGAAAAACTTAATGGGAGAAAGTGCAGGAGACCTCTATGCTAGGATGAGGTTGGTAAAGTCAAAGCTGAAGGAGTCGAATTGATAGAAGTTACCACTCAAAAAGTAAAAGTCATCCAGGAGAAGATGAAAGTCGCCTAGGATCGTCAAAAGAGTTATCCGGATAAGAGGTGAAGTGAATCACACGTTAATACAAAGCTTATAAAATGATATAAGAATGCAAGAGAAGGGGGGTTGAATTGTGTATTTCCCTTTTCTGAAAAATTCTTTCAAAAATGTTTGTTAGAAATAAAATTCTTTTACAGAACTTCCGATAGATTCTAATTAATCAAAACTTTGAAAACTTTGTTTACGAAATAAGTAATGATAAAATTTGAATCTAAAAGAGATATAGAGTAAGAGTAGTTGACACATCGATTTATCCTGGTTCACCCCAAACCGTGGGTTACGTCCAGTCCTTAGAGTTCTTTATGAGATTTCACTATCTCTTCAACTTTTACAAGTATTCTTTACGAGCCTCTTCAGGTCTCTACAATTAGTATTCTTTCACACTTAGCCTCTGCAGGTTATTTGTACTACTTCCTCACAGAAAAGTGTTTGAAACTTGTTACAGTAAAAATAGCTCTTGGCTAATTTGCGCAGTATGTTTTTTACGATCGCGTAGATGTAATTCATCTAATTTTTTTTAACTAACTTTGCAATCTTCGACTTCGACTTGTATTTATAGCCTTCGTCTCCAACTGCTTCTTGATTCTTGTTTTTGGATTCTTGCTTGAATCTTGTTTCTTGAATCTTTAAAAGAAACGGTTAATCGGTTGAGTTTCAGAACTAACTGAACTTACTCTTGCGTGCCTTTTCAATTCTTCTTCTGCTTACCGTTTTTAATTCACATCTTAAATACATTTTTATTTTGTGTTATGCGTCATTGTTAAGTCAAATGACTTTACATAAAAATGATTTTGATGTATAACAAACAAAGAGAGATCATATACAAGAAAAACAAAGGAACCTGATTTAAATGCAAAGCAGACGCAGATCATAAATGAAAAAGCAGTGACGCAGATTAAATGCAAAGCGATGCAGACGTTAAATGTAAAAGACGCAGATGCAAATGCAAAGCGTATACTGACGCAAATGCAAAGCGTAAGCATTTAAATGCAAAGCGAATACGTATGCAAATACAAAACAAACGCAGATTTAAATGTAAACCAGACTCGAGCGCAAATACAAAGGCATATACGCATTTAAATGCAAAGAAGACGCAGAACACAAATGCAAAGCGTATACGACGCAAATAAAAAGCAAAATAGACGCAAATATGAAGCAGATCTGGGCAAGTAAGTAAAGAACAGACGCAAGAGTCGATTCGAGTTAGTTACGTAACTCAACTGATTAACTGTTTTTTAAAGATTAAAGATTAAAGATTCAAGAATCAAGAAGCGATTAGAGACGAAGGCTATAAATTCAAGTCAAAGTCGGCTGAAAAGTCACGATCTTAGAAAAATTACACAAAGTGAAAAAGCGATTAAGTACAAACTAGTTGAGTGCTATCTTACTATAACAAAGTGTTCAAATATTTTTCTGAAAAGAAAAAGTGTACGATATAACTGCAGAGGCTAAGTGTGAAAGAATCTTGGTTGTAGAGACTCAAGAGGCTCGTGAAAGAATACTTGTAACGATTGAAGAGATAGTGAAATCTCGTAAGAAACTCGAGGAATGGACGCATTCTACGGTTTGGGGTGAACCAGATAAATCCGCGTGTCTACCACTCTTACTCTATCTCGCTTTTTAGTTTCAAATTTTATCATTACTTACTGCTCATATACATAGTATTGAGAAGTTTGATCAATCGGAATAAATAAAAATTCTGTAAAGATTTTTATTCCTAACAAGTAATTATGAAAAGACTTATAAAAAGGGGAATACACAATTCAACCCCCCTTCTCGTGCATTCTATTATTATTTTCTAAGTGTTGTATTAATGTGTGATTCACTTCAATTGGTATCAGAGCAAGGTATCCAAAAATCACTTTGGCGAAGTGTGGATTAAAGATAATGGCAGAGTCACATGTATACATCGCTGAAGGAGCCTCAGTCACTAAACCTCCAGCATTCAACGGAGAAGACTATCACTACTGGAAAGATAGGATGCGGTTATTCATCGAATCTACTCATGTTGACCTTTGGGACATTATAGAGAATGGACCGTACACACCTGTAGATGAAGAAGGCAATTCTATTCCACGGAATGATGGATGGCCGATCGAAAGCAAGAATACTGATTAAATTCAAAGCGAAATTTTTCTTGACATGTGCCCTAAGCAGAGCGAGTATGACAAAGTGCGGTTGTGACACCGCAAAAGAGATGTGGGACACATTGTCTATTGCTCACGAAGGCACAAGCGAGTTAAAGAATCCAAGATAAGTATTCTTGTGCATCAATATGAACTTTTCAGATGGAAGATGAAGAATCTATTGATCAAATGTTTGGAAGATTTCAAACAATTGTCAATGGATTGAAAGCTCTTGGAAGGACATACAACAATCAAGATCATGTTGAAAGATTCTAAGAAGTCTTCCTAAGAGATGGAGACCTAAAGTTCTCGCGGTAAGAAGCCAAAGACTTGAGCATGTTAAAATTTGGATGAGTTTGGGATCCTTAAAGATTCATGAAGTAGAACTCAACGCTGAAGACAAGCCCAAGCGAGATAAGTCAATAGCACTGAAGGTCGGACAAAAGAATCATAAGACTCAGAGAAGGAGGAAGTCATCAAAAGCGTTGAAAATTGAAGAATCAAAGGATGATAACTCCAGCCAATCCGAATCAGAGTCAAGTGATGAAGATGACGAATTATCTTTCATTTCGTAAAGATAAGACGCATGTGGAAGAAAAAGCCCAGAGGGAACCAGACATTCAGAAAGAATGGGAAAGATGAAGCTAAACCAGAGAAGTCTTCTATCATTTGCTACGAGTGCAACCAGCCTGGACACTATAAGTCCGAATGTCCTACTCTCAAGAAGAAACCAAAGAAGAGTAGAGAAGGCAAGAAAAGCATGATGGCAACATGGGAGGACCTAGATTCATCTGAATCAGATACAGGCTCCGAGTCATCAGAACATGCAAACATTTGCCTAATGGCCGAGGAAGATAGTGATGAGGAGGTAAAATCAGATTATGATAATTTGCATGATGCCTATTCAGAATTGTTAGAAGATTCTCATGCTATTCTGAAACAGTACAAGCTGTTAAAGAAGAAGTATGTAGAAAATATTAGACATACTGAGGTAATAGAGAGAGAAAATGTTTGTTTAAAGAAACAATTAGAAGATAAAAAGAAAATTGTAGATAGATCAGAAGAGATTAATCAACTTAAACTAAGGATTAAGAATTTATCATTGATTTAGCTACTTTCACGTAAAGTACAAAGAAAATGAATGAGATCCTTGGAAAATGTAGACATCCAAGTGATAAGATGGATTAGGGTTTACTGAAACAAGATTGGTCTCGTAAAAATCATCATTAAAAAAGAAGATATAGGATGATTCATTTTAATCAACATTCTAATAATATGCATCATTGATCACATCATATGCATACTACTAACCATAAAGGACCCAAAAATTTGGGTACCAAGAAATAAAATAGTTTCTCCCGCAGATATCCTTCCTTGGAAGATCGACAAGTACCATTGGTATTTAGGCGGTGGATGCTCGTGACACATGACGGAAGAAGGTCTATGTTCCTAGACCTTCAAATTATAAGAAGGAGGATCAATAACTTTCGGAGACAACCAGCAGGCAAAATTATTGGAATCGGAAAATAGGTAAAGATTCCTTTGCATGCATAAATAATGTCTTCGCTTGTTGATGGTCTAACGATAACTTGATTAGCGTCGATCAATTGTGTGATTCTGGTTTCACAGTTACATTCAATCAAAATCTTTCATAAGTCGTAAACAAAGATGGGTCTATACTTTTCTCTCGCTAAGAGAAGAAACAACCTTTACAAAATCAATTTAGAAGATTTTCAAAACAAAATATTTCATGTTTTCTATCTTACGAAGAAGAAAGACTAATCTGCATAAAAAGCTAGGTCATATCTCTTTGAAACATATTTCAAAATTGGAAAAACATGATTTGGTAAGAGGTTTGCCAAAATAAGTTTTGACAAAGAACTTTTCTGTGAAAATTGTTTGAAAGGAAAACAAGTTAAAACCTCTTTCTTCTAAAAGTTTTGTAACCTCATCAAGACCTTTAGAAGCTGCTACATATGGATTTATTTGGTCCTACAAGGACATTAAGTCTTAGCGAGAAGAAATATGGACTCGTCATTGTTGATGACTTTACTCGATTTTGTTGGATATTGTTTTTATCACACAAAGATGAGTCTTTTAAGTGCTTTAGAATCTTATCCAGAAAGTTACAGAATGAAAAAGGAATGTCGATAGCCAGTATCAGGAGTGACCATGGTGGAGAATTTGAAAATGAGAAGTTTAGAGTATACTGTGAGGAGAATGGAATTTCCCACAACTTCTCAGCCCCTAGAACTCCACAACAAAATGGAGTTGTTGAAAGAAAGAATAGGACGATTCAAGAGATGGCAAGGACAATGCTATGTGAGACTAATCTTCCTAAGTATTTAAGGAAAGTCGTGAATCTAAGATGCTATATTCGTAATAGGATCATGTTGCGACCTATGTTGAAAAAGACTCCTTACGAGTTATGGAATGGAAGAAGACCAAGCATATCTTACTTTCATCCATTTGGGTGCAAATGTTCCATTCTGAATAGGAAAGAGTTGTTGGATAAATTCGATTCGAAGACCTATCCAGGAATCTTCCTAGGCTACTCATTATTGTCGAAAGCGTTTCGAGTTTACAATTTGACTTCAAAGATTGTTGAAGAGACGATCCATGTCAAGTTTGATGATAATTCTCAACCCCATAAGGAAGATGACGTGGAGAATGAAGGTCCTTCAAAGAACTTAGATGATACCTCAGAAACTCCCTCGTCAGACACTCATGAGAACAAGATTGAAGATATTCCAGAAACTATAGAACTAAGACGAAATTGGAGATATAAAAGTTCTCATCCAGAAGAACTAGTTATCGGTGACACCTCAGAAGGAGTTAGGACAAGGTCCAGATTCAGCAGAGAAGCTAATGTAGCATTTATCTCTAAAGTAGAGCCTAAGAAGGTTGAGGAAGCTCTTCAAGATGAAGCTTGGGTGTTAGCCATGCAAGAGGAGCTGAATCAATTTACTAGAAATAACGTCTGGTCCTTGGTCCCAAAACCTTTTAAGAAATGCATTATTGGAACCAGATGGGTTTTCAAGAATAAGTTAGACGAATCAGGTAGGGTGAGTCGTAATAAGGCTAGATTAGTAGCACAAGGCTATAATCAGCAAGAAGGAATAGACTACAATGAAACATATGCTCCAGTGGCGAGACTTGAAGCTATAAGGATTTTGTTCGCATATGCGATCTGTCATGATATAAAGTTGTTTCATATGGATGTTAAGAGTGCATTTCTGAATGGTTTTATAGATGATGAGGTGTATGTGAAACAACCACCTGGCTTTGAAGATGTTAAAAAACCAGACTATATCTATAGACTTCACAAAGCCTTATACGGTCTGAAGCAAGCTCCTAGAGCTTGGTATGATCGTCTGAGTACCTTCCTAATAGAGAATGGTTTCAGTAGAGGCCAAGTTGATAAGACACTCTTTAGAGAGAGTTTTCAGAATGATTTTATCTTAAATACGGATCTCGTTGATGATATCATTTTGGTGCTACTTCAAAAGAGTTGTGTTTAAAGTTTGAGAGCTTAATGAAGAAAGAATTTGAAATGAGTATGATGGGCGAGTTAAAGTTCTTTCTTGGGTTGCAAGTTAAATGCATCAAGAGAAGATCTTCATTCATCAATAAAAGTATGTGAAAGAGTTGTTGAATAAGTTTGATATGAATAATGTGAAGCCTATGGCAACTCCGATGCATCCTTCAAACCTTTTGTCGAAGAGCGAACTTGGTAAGAAGGTGGATCAAACCCTATATAGAGGATGATCGGCTCTTTCTTTGTATCTTCTGACAAGTAGACGATATTACATTAGGTGTATGCTTGTGTGCAAGATTTCAAGCGATCCTAGATAGTCTCATTTTATTCTTTGTTAAAAGAATTTTGAGATATCTCGCAGTACTACCGATCTTTGCTTAATGTTTGAGAAAGGTAAAGATTTCAGATTAATTGGATATTGCGATCTAACTATGCCGGAGGCGAATCGAAAGAAAAGCACAAGTGGAGGATGTCATTTTTGGAGAAAATCTAGTCTCTGGTCAAGCAAGAGACAAAGCTCAATTGCTCTATCAACCGCTGAAGCAGAATATATGTCTGCCGCAAGTTACTTTCGCTGCTCACAGACGCTGTGGATCAAGTATCAGCTTGAAGACTATTCAGTTAAAGAGGAGGAGATTCCAATTTATTGCGACAACACCAGTAATAAATCTATCAAAGAATCAATTCAACATTCCAGAGTGAAGCATATAGAAGTCAGACATCATTTCCTGAGAGATTATGTTCAGAGGAAAGTGGTGCTTCTACAGTTTGTTGAAACAGAACTTCAATGGGCAAACATCTTCACTAAACCACTAAGTGAAGAACGGTTTCAGAAGATAAGACGCAATCTTAACATGGTGATGTTAAATGAGCAGTCAGGCTAAAGTAACGTGGAAACTAATGACATTAGTTACATTGAGTTACAGCTGGTAACTCTCTCACAAGAAAGATTTTTTGAGGGAAAAATCTGATAATCTCGAGGTTCTTAATGATTCTAGAACCCACCGGACCATAACCCTATATGTAGAATGAAGATGAAATTATAGCAATCTTTTCATCATCTCCTGACGATTCATTTCTGCTTTACCAATTCTCTCAAAAACATTTCGCTCAGAAAGTTCTCCAGAAGATATTTTTCACTCTATACAATGG
Source organism: Erythroxylum novogranatense (assembly GCA_029891385.1). NCBI lineage: Eukaryota > Viridiplantae > Streptophyta > Magnoliopsida > Malpighiales > Erythroxylaceae > Erythroxylum > Erythroxylum novogranatense. The sequence goes on along the minus strand of CM057229.1, from coordinate 39,247,588 downwards.
AAGCAGCCATGGTTTATGGAAGACTTGTGGACTTTGAGTCACTAAGAAGAGACGGCATGGATGTAGAACCAGAAATCATAAGAGCTGGTTGGAAGAACTTCTTTCAGATACAAGAACCAGTCTATACGAATGAAGTATATGAGTTCTGGAAGAACGCTCGTCTGATAGATAACACCATTGTATCCTCTGTAGAGAGAATATCTGTTCTTGTCACAAAGGATTTGATAAAGAAGGTGACCGACTATCCATCAGTTGGTGAGAAATTGTCTACCAAGGCCGGATGGATGACCTCAGTCGGAATGAAAGAAGAAGATATCAAGAGGCAACTATATGGCACAAATAACTCAAGGGAGAGGAAGACATCAAATTTGATTCCGAAGGCTAGGGTGCTTCATGCAATTTTGTTTAATTGCATTCTACCCAGAGTCGGTTCAAGACATTTAGTGACCACTCTGGATGAACAATGTCTGTTCTACCTACTGAATCGAAGCCCCATAGATTTACCCTTCTTAATCTTTCACTATATGGTTAAGGGGTTAAAGGAAACTACCAGTTATCCTTATGGTATGATTTTGACGAGGATTTTAATGAATCCAAAGATTCGCTCACACCACGGTATCGTATAAACTGTTCTGTGAAGAGCAAGATCGATGCACACACGATACGGTGAATCGGTCCGAACACGATGAGACAAAGACCAAGCCGACTCTTGAAGTCAAGAACCGAGGGGAGCGTATATTGAAGAAGACTCTGTCTCAAGTTCTCGGTCTCAAATGAGTATCAAATCACCCTTCTTGAACTAAGGAGAGTGCTAGGTATACCTCTCATGAAAATGGCGAGTCCTCTTTCAAAGAAAGCCAATCTCGGAGGACAAAACAAAGTGCGCCAAAGAGACAAGGAGAAAGTCTTTTGAACGAAGTTGTGAAGAAAGCAAAGAGATCACCAAGAATTAGGACTCGAGGCAACAGGAAGAAAAGATTGCGAGAAGAGTAGTCGAGAAGAAACTTCTAAATCTTGTGCACCCAGAGTCACAAGATCCTTAGTCTCTATTCGGAAGAAGATACGGCGGAAAATCCAAAGAGAATGAGAGGAAGAGAAAAGCAACATCGAGAAAAGAAAATCTCCAACGAAGAAATCAAGAAACTAATCAAGCGAGAGAAAAGACTAAGAAGGTTAGTCGAAGAAGATCATTTCAATCGCCGAGGACGTTAGTCAACGAAAGAAACTATTAATACTGCTCAAGTAGAAGCAGTGGCGGAAAGCTGATACGCTCAGGATACCCCTATTGTTCATCAAGAAGAAGAACCCGCCTAAAGAAAGCACGGTTCAGAAACACTGCTGCTCAACAGAGGAGCCGATAGATGAAAGCTTGGTTCAGATGACTCTAATGAAGCACATCAAGAAGCAACGACAGTATCAGATTCAGAGGATGATAAACCGTGTCTAATGGTATACAACTACTACAAGTTTATGAGAAAACAGAAGTTGAAGATCAAAATGGTGGAAGTAGTTACCAGACAGAAGACTGCTATTGCAATCGGTGTTCAACCAGTGAAGAAGATAGTAGTTGTGGTACAACCTATGGTGATTAATCATAACACATGGGAGTTACTCAAAGAAGACGAAAAGATCTTCTATGATACTTTGGGATTTGCTACTACTATGCCATATCCTACAAAACGTCCCTGCCATCCGTGTACTATTTTCCCAATCACTAAAAATACAGAGATAATGGTTGCACGGATATACAGCCAAGATTCCCAAAAGATTTTACCAGGGGAAATCAAAATTATATCCGAAGATGATGCTAGTGATGATCCGTCTGCAGATCAAATTGCGTAAGAGGTGTGAAAAATTGATGAAGCATGCACACCGCACGTAAGTCGATAAAGCGAGCCGCAGCCATACTAATAGTGAGGAAGACCGCCCAATGGGGAAGAATAAGAACAGAACATTTATTGAGTTCCTTGTTCAGACAGTTCTTCAGATTAGCCCTTTGTCTAATACATTGTCTATTGAAGCACAAGCCCTACCATCGCAAGGACGACGATTCTTGATCTTTTCGCTCCTTTGATTTAGATCTTCCGTCGAAATGTTCATTCGCCCACCTACCTTTGAGATCAATGAAGACTACATCCCATTCTCTCGATGCTTACACTACTTCAATTCCTTTCGCCTCCTCCATCGCGAAGTTGATCAAGCCTCTTCGTCGGTTGATCCACCGATGAAGTTAGCGATTACAAGGTGAACTCAACAACATGAAGAAGACGGTGAATGATCCGAGAAAGATGATAGCGTAAGCGGCCAAGACCCGTAATCATTAATCATTTTGATTATAACAAATAGGGGAGAGCAGGAAAAGAAGATAATCAATGTAAAAGGAGAGGATGTTCGACAAAGAAGGTGTGACCACAATGACAGACGAAGAAAGGAAGAAGATAAGTTTTTTACTTTGCAAAATCAGAATTTACTTTGTTCTATTTTCTTTTCTTGTATGTAATTTGTTATATTCAAAAGGGAGATTGTTAAGTCAAAATGACTTTACATAAAATGATTTTGATGTATAACAAACAAAGAGAGATCATATACAAGAAAAACAAAAGCATACCTGACGCTTGAAATGCAAAGCGAGACGCAGACGTAAATGCAAAGCAGATGCAGATTTAAATGCAAAGTGACGAGACGCAAATGCAAATGACGCAGACGCAAATGCAAATGCAAAGCGACGCAGACGCAAATGCAAAAGCGACGCGAACACAAATGCAAAGCGACGCAGAAGAAAATGCAAAGCGATTACTGACGAAATGCAAAGCAGACGCAGACGCAAATGCAAAGCGCATACGACGCAAATACTAAACAGACGCAGACGAAATGCAAAGCGACGCAGACGCAAATGCAAAGCAGACACAGACGCAAATGCAAAGCAGACGCAGACACAAATGCAAAACAGACACAGACGTAAATAAAAAGCAAAGTAGACGTAAATATGAAGCAGATGCAGACGAAGTAAAGAAACAGACGCAAGAGTCAGTTCGAGTTAGTTACAGAACTCAATTGATTAACCGTTTCTTTAAAGATTAAAGATTCAAGATTCAAAAATCAAGAAGCAGTTAGAGACAAAGGCTATAAATTCAAGTCAAGTCGGCGAAAAGTCATTGATATTAGAAAAATTACACAAAGTGAAAAAGCGATTAAGTGCAAACTAGCCGAAAGTGCTATCTTCATCAGTAATAAAGTGTTCAAATATTTTCTGAAAAGAAAAGGTGTCAGATAGCACTGTAGAGGCTTAGTGTGAAAGAATCTTGGTTGTAGAGACTCAAGAGGCTCGTGAAAGAATACTTGTAACGATTGAAGAGATAGTGAAATCTCGTAAGAAACTCGAGGATCGGACGTAGCCCACGGTTTGGGGTGAACCAGATAAACCGCGTGTCTACTACTCTTACTCTATCTCGCTTTTTAGTTTCAAATTTTATCATTACTTACCGCTCATATACATAGTATTGAGAAGTTTGATCAATCGGAATAAATAAAAATTCTGTAAAGATTTTTATTCCTAACAAGTAATTATGAAAAGACTTATAAAAAGGGAAATACACAATTCAACCCCCCCTCTCGTGCATTCTATTATTGTTTTCTAAGTGCTGTATTAACGTGTGATTCACTTCATCTGTGTCTGTATTTCTCTTTTGCGTCTGCGTCTGTTTTTCTTAGCGTTTGCGTCTGTTTTTCTTTACGTCTGCGTCTGCGTCTATATTTCTCTTTTGCTTCGTCTGTATTGCTTCGTCTGTATTGCTTCTCTTTTATTTTTCTCTTTGTTATACATCAAAATTATATCTAAGTAAAGTCATTTTGACTTAACAATCTCCCCTGTTTTGATGATAACAAATTATATACAAAAAAATTTAACAAAATACAATGTATAAGAAGAAAAAAAACTTATCTTCAAAAATCTTCTTTTTCTTCTTCCTTTCATTTCTTCATCTTCTTCAATCACACCCTTTTCATATTCTTTTATGCTCATTCTCTTCTCCTCTGCTCATTCTCTTTTCCTCTGCTCATTCTCTTCTCCCCCTATTTGTTATAATAAAAAATGATTAATGACGACGACTCTTCAACAGTTCTGTCATCATCTTCTTCAAATCATTCATTGTCTCCTTTATCTCGTTGACTTCTCTGCGTAATTTGTTGATTTCAGCTTGTGAGTCCAACGGTGAGGAGGATTGATCAATATTTGTTGAGGGAGCAGTGAACGCAGTTGTTGTAGTATAAGCGTCCGAGGAAGGAATGTAGTCTTCTCGAATCGCAAATGTGGGTGGATGAATGAATACATTTGACTCTGGGATGTCCAAGTCATAGGGAGCAGGTAGCATAAGCAACTGTCTTCCTTGCAGGGGTATAGCTTCAGCTTCAATAGACAGTGTATTAGATAAAGGTCTACTATGCAAAACTGTCTGAACAAGGAATTCAATAAACGTCCCTGTTATTAATCTTCCCCCTACTGGACAGTCTTCATACTTATCCGTAAAACTGCAACTAGCTCCGTCTTTATTCTCCTTAGAAGCATATGCTGCATCAATTCGATGCACTTCTTCTTCAATTTGATCTGCGGACAGATCATCACTGACTCCTTCTGGATATAGTTTCTTTTTCTTTTTATTCATATCCAAAGGATATCTTGGCTGAATGTCTGGTACAACCTTTATTATCGACTGTTCTGTGACTGGATAAATAGTGTATGGACGAGAAGACATTTTCGTAGGGTATGGCTTTGCAGTAGTATACCTTAAGGTGTCATAGAAGTTCCTTTCGTCTTCATTCAATATATGCCATGTCTCACTATTTATCAGAATAGGTTGTAAGATAGCCTTTATTTGCCTTCTTGGTTGACTGCAGATGGAAATTGCAGTACTCCTCCTTGTCACTACTTCAACTAGTCTGACTTCAAACTTATCCTTTCTTAAAAATTCAGAATAGTTGTGAACGACCAGACTAGGTTCATCAGATTTCTCCAATAGTACCTGCGCTGCGCTCAAATCTGTTGTGACCTCTTGTTGATTATCGACAAGAGTAGGCTGAACCAGGCTAGGCTCCACTGGTTCCTCCGGTTGTTCAACAATGGGAGTATTCTTCTCTTGATTAACTTCCACAGGAGTAGACAAACTCCTCCTTCGACTAACTACTTTAGTCTTTATTCTTGGAGTTTTCTTAACTTGAGACTTCTGTATCTCAGACTCCAATTTTCTCTTCTTCTCAGTCTCCTTGCTCTGTTTGGCTGATTCTTCCTCCAAAATTGAGACGAGAGATCTTGTCACCTATCGTGTGCTGGATCCAGAGGCTTCTTCTTGTTCCTGCTCTCTGGCTCTTCTATCTTCTTCTTGCCTTAAAGTTCGAATCCTAGGTGATCTCCTTGCTTTCTTAGTAATTTCACCCAAAAGATTCTCTCCTTTCCTTTTTGACGCACTATCGTCTGTCCTCCGAGCTAGATTATACTCTTCTCTAGGACATGCCTGTTTTATTAGAGGCCTTCCATATAATCTTCTCCTTTCTTCTATTGATATACTCACTCTTCCATGGGATCTAGAACTTGTTGTTGGAGAATTCTTTCCTTAGTTCTAGTTCTCCTTGAAGAGTCTGCTTCTTCTTTAATCACTGTCCTCAGACCCATTCGCTGTATAGTGATTGAGTCAATAGTACTCTTCACAGGTACAATCCTTCTATTTCCTTTGTGTAGAAGGACTCCGGATTCCTTAAAAATCCTTGTAAGAAGCATGTTGTAAGGATAGTTGTTTGTATCCTTCATCCCCTTAATCATATAATGGAAGATTAAGAAGGGTAAGTCAATAGGATTGCGATTCAGCAGGTAGAACAAATATTGTTCATCCAGGGTGGTCACCAAATGCCTTGAACCTGCTTTGGGTAAGATGCAATTAAACAAAATCGCATGAAGAACCCTAGCTTTTGGGACCAGACTCGAAATCTTCCTCTCCGAAGGGTCATTCACTCCATACAACTGTTTGCTAACATCTTCTTCCTTCATGTTGACCATTTTCATCCACCTAGCCTTGGTTGACAGAGTCTTACCAATCGATGGACAATCGGTCACCATCCTTATCAGCTCCTTTATCACGACAACAGATATACCGTCTACTGAGGATACAATAGTGTTGTCTACAAGTTGAGCATTCTTCCAAAAGTCAAATACCTCATTAGTGTACACTGTTTCTCGTACCTGGAAGAAATTCCACCAACTAGCTCTTTCAATCTTAGGTTCTACGTCCATACCATCCTTCCTTAGTGACTCGAAATCCACACGCCTTCCGAATATCATAGCTGCCTCCATTGTTTCAGAACGAAAACTAACTCTGGTAAGCTTTTCTTCTAGGGTAGGATGATTAAGAGAATTTGGAAAGCAAGATGAACCGTCTATAGATGAGAATAACCGCAATGATCTCAACTTTAGGCTACTTGAAGTTTCTTATCACAGGTGCCCTAGAATCGTCGGGATTCTAAAGATCGTGAAACATTTCCCTCCAAAACTTCCTTGTTAGCGAAGTTACCAGCGGTAACTCACCGTTTCTAACGTCGTAATTTTGACGTCCCTTTAGCCTGACTGTTCGCTTAACATTACCATGTTAAGGTTGCGTCTGATCTTCTGGAACCGTTCTTCACTCAATGGTTTAGTGAAGATGTCTGCCCACTGATACTCTATTTCGATGAACTGTAGTTTAACCACCTTTCTCTGAACATAGTCTCTTAAGAAGTGATGTCTGACTTCGATGTGTTTCACTCTCGAATGTTGGATCGGATTCTTTGACAGATTGATTGCACTGATGTTGTTGCAATAGATTGGAATCTCCTCTTCTTGAATTGAATAGTCTTCAAGTTGATATTTGATCCACAACGTTTGTGAACAACAGCTTGCGTCAGACATATACTCTACTTTGGTAGTTGATAGAGCGATTGAGCATTGTCTCTTACTTGACCATGAAACTAAGTTTGAGACAAGAAAGTGACATCCTCCACTTGTGCTCTTCCTTTCGATTCTATCTCTGGCATAGTCCACGTCGTAATATCCGATTAACCTGAAATCTTTACCTTTCTCAAACATTAAGCAAAGATCAGTAGTACCTGGTAGATATCTCATAATCCTCTTAATAGCAATATAATGAGACTCTCTAGGATCATCCTGAAACCTTGCACACAAGCATACACTGAACAATATATCAGGTCTACTTGTTGTAAGATAGAGTAAAGAACCAATCATCCCTCTATACAGGGTTTGATCCACCTTCTTACCATTTTCATCTTTCGACAAAAGGTTTGAAGGATGCATCGGAGTAGTCATTGGCTTCACATTTTGCATATCAAATTTGTTCAACAATTCTTTCACATATTTTTGTTGATGGATAAAGATTTTCTCTTCGATTTGCTTAACTTGCAACCCAAGAAAGAACTTCAACTACCCATCATGCTCATTTCAAATTCATTTTTCATTAGACTCTCAAACTTCATGCATAACTTCTTTGAAGTAGCACCAAAAATAATATCATCAGCATAGATCTGTACTATAATAAATTCATTTTCATAATTCTTCCTAAAAAGCGTCTTATCGACTTGACCTCTACTAAAACCATTCTCTAAGAGAAAAGTACTCAGACGATCACACCAAGCTCTAGGAGCTTGCTTCAAGCCGTATAAGTCTTTATGAAGTCTATAGACATGTTCTGGATTCTTAACATCCTCGAAACCAAGTGGTTGCTTAACATACACCTCTTCGTCTATAAAACCATTCAGAAAGGCACTCTTCACATCCATCTGACACAGCTTTATATTATGACAGACTATATATGCCAGTAATATCCTTATGGCTTCAAGTCTTGCTACTGGAGCATATGTCTCATTGTAGTCTATTCCTTCTTGCTGATTATAGCCTTATGCTACTAATCTAGCCTTATTTCGACTCACTCTTCCCGATTCGTCTAACTTATTCTTAAATACCCATCTGGTTCCTATAATGGAGTTCTTAGGGGGTTTTGGAACTAAGGACTAAACATTATTCCTAGTAAATTGATTCAACTCCTCTTGTATGGCTAACACCTAAGCTTCGTCTCGAAGAGCTTCCTCAACCTTCTTAGGCTATATTTCAGAGATAAAAGCCACATTAGCTTCTCTTCTAAATATGGACCTTGTCCTAACTTCTTCTGAGGTCTCTCTGATAATCAACTCTTCTGGATGAGAACTTTTATATTTCCAGTCTCTTTTCAGTCCAATAGTTTCTGGAATATCTTCAACTTTGTCTACTTGAGTACCTGGTGTTGGAGTTTCTGTTGTGTCATCTAAGTTCTTTGAAGGACCTTCACTCTCCATGTCATCTTCCTTATGGGGTTGGGGACTATCATCAAACTTGACATGGATGGTCTCCTCAACTGTCTTTAAAACAAGGTTGTACACCTGGAATGCCTTAGACGATGATGAGTAGCCTAGGAAGATTCCTGGATAGATCTTTGAATTGAATTTATCCAACAACTCCTTTGTATTCATAATAGAGTATTTGCACCCAAATGGATGAAAGTAAGATATGTTTGGTCTTCTTCCATTCCATAACTCATAAGGAGTCTTCTTCAACATGAGTCGCAACAGAATTCTATTCTGAATATAGCATGATGTATTCACGACTTACGCTTGTAAGTACTTAGGAAGATTCATCTCACAAAGCATAGTCCTAGCCATTTCTTAAATCGTCCTGTTCTTCCTTTCAACAACTCCATTCCGTTGTGGAGTCTTGGAAGCAGAGAAATTGTGGAAAATTCCATTCTCTTCACAGAATAATCTAAACTTCTCATTCTCAAACTCTCCACCATGGTCACTCCTGATACTAGCTATAGACATTCCTTTTTCATTCTGTAACTTTTTGGATAAGGTCCTAAAACACTTAAAAGATTCATCTTTGTGTGATAAAAACAATATCCAACAAAATCGAGTAAAGTTATCAACAATAACAAGTTCATATTTCTTTCTGCCAAGACTTATTGTCCTTGTTGGACCAAATAGATCCATATGTAACAACTCTAAAGATCTAGATGATGTTACAAAATTTTTAGAAGAAAATGAAGTTTTAACTTGTTTTCCTTTCAAACAATTTTCACAGAAAAACTTTTTGTCCAAACTTATTTTTAGTAATCCTCTTACCAAATCATGTTTTGTCAACTTTGAAATGTGTTTAAAAGAGACATGACCTAGCTTTTTATGCCATACTAGTCTTTCTTCTTCGAAAGATAGAAAACATGAAACATTTTGACTTTGAAAATCTTCTAAATCAATTTTGTAAAGATTATTTCTTCTCTTGGCAGAGAAAAGTATAGACCCATCTTTGTTTCTGACTTCACAAAGATTTTGATTGAATGTGACAGTGAAACCAGAATCACACAATTGACTGACGCTGATCAAATTATGTTTCAGACCATCAACAAGCAGTACATTATTTATGTATGCAAAAGAATCTTTACCTATCTTACCGATTCCAATAATCTTGCCCTACTGGTTGTCTCCGAAAGTTACCGATCCTCCCTTCTTATACTGAAGGTCTAGGAACATAGACCTTTTTCCCATCATATGTCGCGAGCATCCACTGTCTAAATACCAATGGTGCTTCCTTGTATCTTCAAGGAAGGATATCTGCAGGAGAAACTATTTTATTTTTTGGTACCCATATTTTCTTGGGTCCTTTATGGTTAGTAGTATGCACATGATGAGTTCTTTGATGCATATTACTAGAACGTTGATTAACACGAGATTTATTATAATTTATCTTTTGAGATAAAGGGTTCTTATGAGGATAAGACATATTGCTTGTAAACCCTAATCCGGTTTTATCACTCGGATGTCTACATTTTCCAAGCATCTCATTCATTTTCTTTGTGCTCTCGGTGAAAGTAGCTAAATCAGTTGAAAGATTCTTAATTCTCAGTTTCAGCTAATTGATCTCTTTTGATCTGTCTATGATTTCTTTTTATCCTCTAATTGCTACTTTAGGCAGATATTTTCTCTCTCTATTACTTCCGTATGTCTAATATTTTCTACATACTTTTTCTTTAACAGTTTGTACTGTTTCAGAATAGCATGAGAATCTTCTAACAGTTCTGAGTAGGCATCGTGCAAGTTATCGTAATCATATTGTACCTCCTCATCACTTTCTTCCTCGGCTACCAGGAAGATGTTTGCATGTTCAGACGACTCAGAACCTGTATCTGACTCTGATGAATCTAGGTCCTCCCACATTGCCATCACCCTTTTCTTGCCTCCTCTACTCTTCTTTGGTTTCTTCTTTAGAGTAGGACATTCGTACTTGTTGTAACGCCCCCTTACCGTAGGGTACGCACCAGGACGCCCGTAGGTCATTCCGATACATAACCCATGATGAGGGTGCACTACGAACGATCATTTCTAAAATCCACATGGAATCAATATAATAAAACCATAATATCCAAATCACTAAATTTCGAAACAAAAATACTATTCTCATTTCATTTCTTAACAACCATAAATGTACAAGTCTATCGGTTTTCCAATGTCTAAGTACAATACTCCAAAAGGAAACTAATACACAACTAAGTCATCTCCAAAAACCATCCCAGCTGACCGACCTGTAAGCCATACTTCTCTTGCCAACACGCTCAGCAAGGCAGGAAAAATCTCTCGCTAACTGGAGCTAGGAGTCTACTATCTCTGTCCTGAAAAACATTTGCAATGTTAGGTGAGTTTGCGAACTCAGCGAGAAACCATCATCGATGGTTCACCCAACTCATGCATATCCAAACAATACACATAATATCACATATTAGCACATTCAAAAATGTCACAGGCATTTTATCTCACAGATATCAAGTGTTTCGCCTTTCATACAATTCACAATTTATCAATCACATATATAATGCACATGTGACACTTTCCATTTTATTATGTTGTTGTGACCGTGCGCTTGATTACGGTGGGCTTGTAGCCCTGATACGTTGAGCTTGTGGCTCTGAAAATTACGTTGGGCTCGAGGCCCTATTTCGTTGAGCTTAAAGCTTTGAAATACGTTGGCTACTCCGGTCACAACTGCCATTATCTGATCATGCCTTTATGTATGAATGCACATGTCTCATATCGCACTAAAGTCAAATCATTGCCATGAATCACAATTTACACTTCTATAACAAGATCCAAATATCTCGGACACCTATGGTCCGAAATCAATCAAAAGCAATCACAAATAAACCCTCCATTATCTCCACATGGCATGAGTGCATAAAATTAAACACATAAAGGCTGAGAAACCAACTAAGTTACTTACCTCTAAACTTTCGAGCTACTGCCGGGAAGTCTCAGCTACGTCGGAGGATCGACGCTCCACTTGTGCCTCTAAAATAAATCAAAATACATAATCATTACTAACAGCACAATTTCAAATCAATTATGCACATGCAGCGATTTAAAATGCGTACGATACATATTCATGACATTCCCGATCCTATACCCGAATCTTTCCAATTCAACTCTTTTTTCTCAAAAAGATAGCAATTCCTAACACCATAACCCATTTGACTAAATTCTGGACTCTCGAAAGTCACACTCCAATAATAAATCACATTCACTATACAATTTCCATCCAATTTTGAGAACCTTCGAAAATAATTCAGAAATTTCATTCTTATAAATTCACAATTCTTAGTCTCTAAATTCAATCACTCAAGAACCAATTTAGTAAGAATAAAACCTTAAAACCATCAATTAAAGAGTCAACTTCAACTTCAGAAAATGGGCGTCCAGCTGCGGTGCAAGATCGCTCGCCGCGACGAGACCCCTCGCCTTCGTCGCGGCGTACGCGATAGCTCTCCCATGGCGTGCCATCATCGCTTGTCATGACGTGCGTCTTCGCTTCGTCATGGCGTGCTAAGACAGAATCGCTTCGCCACTTGGCGTGCCGCTTCGCTTCGTCGCGGCGTCGGAAGGGAATTGCTCTTGCGACATGTTCATCTGCGTCATGACGCAAACCCAAAAACGCCCGAAACTCAGATTTCTCAGATCTATCGATTTTTAATCCAACTTTTCTCTTTACAATCACCCTAAAACAACTCAATATACTCTAAACTACTAACCCTTAGCCTTAACTCCATCTAAAATCAGTTATTCTTCAAATAACCAAAATTAAATCATGAAAATTCTCAAATCCCTATCATCCGAAACTCAAACTTATCACAACAATCAATTTCTCTAATCACTCATCAAATCAAACTATTTAAAGAATAAAGGAGTAAGAACTTACTTGATTAATCCTTCAAATCTTCAAGAATCTCCAACCCCTTTCACTCTAACCATACCCACAGCAATCACCCAATCCAACACCAAACTTCATCTTCTCCAACCCAAGCTTAAAGCTAAGTTAATGATGAAGAATGGAGCAATTAGCAAGAAGGAAATGAAAGGAAGCAAGCAAGGTGGAAGATCCACGAAGACGAAGAGAAGAAGAACCAAGAAGAGGGTAAATTTTCTTTTAAAGGCTAGGGAGGATCATGGGAAGCAAATTTCAAAGGGGAAGGGTTATAAACAAGGGATTTTAAACTAAGGGCATGTTTGGTAATTCAATTGCCACATGTCCAATCCTTAGGGTCTAAAAATCCAATTCTTATTCTAATCTCTCCCAAATTTGCAATGGTTATTAATAATAAATCCTAAAATCATAACTCTAAGTATCTTGTGCCAATTGCCAATCCATTTCGGAACCGAAATCTAATTAATCAGCCTTTAGGTCATTTTTTCGGTCCGGACCCATAACTCTAAAAATTTCAGAAAAATGCCTATAATTCCTCAAAAATAGGAAATAAATGATCCTACACTCCAATTTCATTTTTCAAACCTCTAAAATTCAATTTTCACTTCAATTCACTAATCAAAGCACAATCTATATACAAAAATCTCAGAATTTCGATTTCCACAATTTTACCGGGAATATGTCATACATGCATGTACGTGCATATGCTAGTGCCACAATAATCATTTATCATAATATAGAGGCAAAATGCATGTGCAGTTTAAAATATAAATGCACTCAATTCTAACCCATCCGAATTACCAATATGCTCATCACATCGGTAACGGGATGTTACAATTCTCCCCTCCTAATAAAAATTTCGTCCCAAAATTTCTTACCTGACTGACCGAACTAGTGAGGGTACTGCCTCCTCATGTGCTCCTCAGTCTCCCAAGTCGTCTCCTCAGTTGAGTGGTTCTTCCAAAGGACTTTCACCAATGGAATCACCCTGCTGCTCAACTGCTTGATCCGAGACCCCACAATCTGAATCGGCTCCTCAACATAACTCAAATTACTGGCCACCTCAATCTCCTGAGCTGAAATCACATGAGTTGGGTCTGAACGATATCTTCGGAGCATACTCACATGAAACACATCATGCAACTGGGACATCTCACTCGGTAATGACAATCTATAAGCCAAAGGTCCTACCCTCTCTAGGATCTCATAAGGACCAATATAACGAGGCCTCAACTTGCCCTTCCGGTCAAATCTCAAAACTCCTCTCCAAGGTGACACTCGGAGGAAAACCCTATCTCCTACATCATACTCCATCTTTCTCCGATGCTGATCCACATAACTCTTTTGTCTATCCTAAGCCGCCTTAATGCGACTCTGAATTAGTTTCACCTTATCTACAGTGTCTTGAATCAGCTCGGGACCCTCGAGCATCCTCATACCCTCTTCATCCCAATAAAGAGGCGATCTACACTGTCGTCCATACAACGCCTCATACGTTGCCATCCCAATACTGCTCTGGTACTGATTATTGTAAGCAAACTCAACCAGAGCCAAATACTGATCCCAAGCACCTCTGAACTCCAATACAAAAGCTCGTAACATATCCTCAACAGTCTTAATCGTCCTCTCACTCATCCATCCATGCGAGGATGAAATGTCATCTTGAAGTTCAACCGAGTACCCATAGCTGACTGCAAACTCTTCTAGAACCTCGAAATAAATCTGGGATCCCTGTCTGAGACTATAGACACCGGAACCCTATGCAGTCTCACAATCTCTGCCACATACTTCTGGGCTAACTGATCAAGCGTATAGCTCTCTCTCAATGGGAAGAAGTGAGCCGATTTGGTCAACCGGTCCACTATGACCCAGATCGCATCATACTGCTTCGGTGTCCTAGGTGACCCTATAATAAAATCCATCGTAATTCGTTCCCACTTCCACTCTGGAATGGGCAACGAATGCAGTCTCCCCACTGGGGCATAGTGCTCAGCCTTAACCTGCTGGCACGTCAGACATCTAGAAACGAACTCTGCCACTTGCCTCTTCATGCTAGGCCACCAGAAATGCAACTTAAGAGTTTTATACATCTTGGTAGTACCAGGATGCATAGCATAAGCGGCCACATGCGCTTCCTCCAGAATCTCGCGCCTCAGATCATTCACATATGGAACATAAAGCCTCTGACCCATCCAAAGAGTCCCATCTCTCAACTCAAAATCAGAACTCAGATCGGATCTCACTCTCTCCATCAGTCTCACTAACACAGGATCCTGGTCCTGAACTCGCCTGATCCTGTCATGCAACATCGGCCTAAGCCTCAAAATAGCAATTAGAGCTCCATCCTGTCCCAAATCCATCTGCACATTCAGAGCCCTCAACTGAATCAAACTAGGCAATCTCCCAATCTGAATCTAAGCTGCACTGATATGAGATCTCCTGCTCAATGCATCAGCCACCACATTGGCCTTCCCTGGATGATACTCAATTGTGCAGTCATAATCCTTAAGCAACTCTATCCATCTCCTCTGTCTCAGATTCAGCTCTCTCTGACTCAACAGATATCTCAAACTCTTATGATCAGTGAAAATCTGAAACGTCTCACCATACAAGTAGTGTCTCTAGATTTTCAAGGCAAACACAACTGCAACTAACTCCAAATCATGCACTGGGTAATTCATCTCGTGAGACCTCAACTGTCTCGAGGCATACGCTATCACTCTACCATGCTGCATCAGAACACATCCCAATCCCTGCTGGGAAGCATCACTAAAGACCTCAAAACCTCCAGTCCCCGATGGCAAAGCTAACACCGGTGCCGTAGTCAATCGATGTTTCAGCTCCTCAAAACTCTTCTGACACTCCTCAGTCCAACTGAAGGCCACATTCTTCCTCAGAAGTTTTGTCAGAGGGGCTGAAATCACAGAAAACCCCTCGACAAACCTCCGGTAATAACCTGCTAATCCAAGGAAACTCCACATCTCCGACACATTCTTAGGAGTCTCCCAATTCCTCACTGCCTCAATCTTGTGAGGATCCACCTGGATACCCTCACCAGACACTATGTGGCCCAAAAATACCACCTCATCTAGCCAAAATTCACACTTGCTAAATTTGGCATACAACTATCTCTCTCTCATGATCTGCAGAACGATCCTCAAATGCTCAGCGTGCTCCTGCCTACTCCTCGAATACACCAGAATATCATCAATGAACACAATCACAAACTGATCCAGGTAGGGCTGAAAAACCTTATTCATCAAAGCCATAAAAGCTGTTGGGGCATTAGTCAACCCAAACGGTATCACTAGGAACTCGAAATGCCCGTACCTGCTCCTGAAAGCACTCTTAGGCACATCGACCTCTGCTATCCTCAACTGATAATAACCAGATCGTAGATCCAACTTAGTGAACACCTGAGCCCCCTGTAACTGATCAAACAGGTCATCGATCCTAGGCAGTGGATACTTGTTCTTTAACGTCACCCGATTCAGCTGCCTGTAATCGATGCACAACCTCAAAGTCCCGTCTTTCTTCTTCACGAACAACACTGGAGCTCCCCACGGTGAAACACTAGGTCTAATAAATCCTTTATCCAGAAGCTCCTACAACTGAGCCTTAAGCTCCCTCAGTTCCACCGGTGCCATCCTATATGGAGGTATAGATATAGAAGTGGTACCTGGAACGAGGTCAATCGAGAACTCCGTCTCCCGATCCGACGACAAACCCGACAACTCCTCAGGAAACACATCCGAAAATTCCCTGATCATGGGAATATCTTGCAATCTCTTCTCAATTCTAGAATCAACCATATGAGCTAAATAGGCCTCACAGTCTCCCTGCATCAACCTCAGGACGCTCAGAAAAGAAATCATCCTGGCTGACACTGCCTGACTAACACCTCGAAATACTGCTCTAGGCTGACCAGGAGACTCTAAAACGACCTCCTTGTTATAACAATCCATAACAGCTATATGGGCATTAAGCCAGTCCATCCCCAAAATCACATCTATCTCTCAAAGAGGCAATACAATCAAGTCTGCACTCAAAACTGCTTAATCAATCTGAATCGGGCATCCCTTGCAGACTTCTCCCAAAACAGTAGTACTACCTAGAGGCGTACTCACCTCTAACCCATACTGCAACATCTCCCTAACCCCATGCAATTTACATGCTACATGCGGTGCAATGAAAGAATGTGTGGAACCTGGATTTATCAATGCATAAACCTCAAAGCCGGAAATTAAAAGCATACCCGCAACAACATCCGGAGAATCTTGGGCCTCCTGCCTAGTCATGGCATAGACCCTAGCCTGGGACTGTGGTCGGCTACCACGTCCCTCATGTTGGAGTTATGTAAATATAGTGCCCTGGAAAGCAAGTGTATTTACATGTAACTTTATCTTCTTGATTCTGCTTTGTAATGAAAATATTTATTATTAATAAAACAAAAGAGTTTGGTTTTATCTGTATGAGCATTATATATCTGGTCATAAGGTACCAAGATTCATTTGTAAGTAATATACATATACATAGAGATGTATGGGAAACATGTATATTATTAGAATATGAATTAATTGATTCTGATTGAATAATCAAGTTGGTCGTTTGATTATGGTTTAGGCGTAGTGTTGCGATTTATCTCCATATAAGTAAAGGAGTTTACTTAAAGGGAATGATGAGTTTCATATCATGATAGTAGTAGACTATCGATAATGGCACTATTAAATGAATGGAATCAAGTATGTTTTCGAGAGAAAAAGTGGGTCGTTACTTTAATCTTAAAACATACAACTTAAGCATTCGCTATTATGAACTACAATCTTGATGAGTGGTGAACTCATATATGTTTCATTATAATTCTTGATATGATCGTAATGGATTTTTACAGGTATTAATCCGAAGGTCTCAATGTTGGAATTATTAATTGAAATATGTATCGTGAACATTCACTCAAATAAAGAGTTTATAGTGTTATCATCTCTTCAGATGTTTTAAGGAGATTTGGTGATTAAGCTGGCGCGATAGTTTGATGGACTAGCTACCCATCAAGTCTTAACACTAAGATGAGATCTTATGTGTTAATCACCATATAAAGTAAAATGAGAGATCTAGAAGGAAAAACCAACATAAGGGCAAAATGGTAATTTTACCCTTTGTTGTCGGATGACTATAATAAGGTTCTAAATAGGGTTTGCAATTGGACATATTCTCATAATATTTAATAATTCAAGAGTTCAACTAATTGTCTTTAGTGGAATGACATTTAGTTAATAAGCTAGAATTAATTCAATGAGATTGAATTATTTATGGGCTTATTGGGCTTGAATTATCAAAGTCAATAAGATTCCCCACTTGGCTTTAAGGAAGGTTATCAAGCTAAGTAAGAAGTAGTTTGGAGGCTTTAGAAGTCCATAATTGAATGATGGGCTTATACTAATTAATGGTTAATTGGAAGCCCATATGTTCATTTAGAAATGGGCTTGTTTTGGTTTAATGTAATTGATTAGATTAATTATATTAAAATAATTTTTTTAAATGGAGAAGAAGCAATTTCGAAATTGTGTTAGGTTAGATGTGTAACCACACATTTGACATTAAAATACTAAATAAAGATGGTATTTATTATGGTTCATCATTATTAAATGGAGTTGTGAACTTACCATTAAATGGTTTAATGGTTGGCTTTTAATGTTGGCATGTAACCTATTTGCATTCATTAGATTAAAGATGAAAGATGTGCATTAGATGGACCATCTTCCTTCTTTCTTCTTGCCAAAACCCAAATGGGTATTCAATTATAGGTTATGGTCTTTTCAAATAGCCATTTTAAAGATAAATGAAGTAAGTCTCATTTATTGGCTATTTGATGAGTGATTAATGTAAGAAGTGATGCATTGGATGCCTCTCACTCTTTCCATTGATGCATATTTCGAAATGGAGAGGTAAGAAAGGGTTCTTGCATATTTTTTAGACATTCTCTCTTTTCATGCAAGGGAGAACTGAAATTCCTAAGTGAAACAATTGAAAGAGTTTCAATTTTGGTTCTTCTTCTTCTAAGAAAATCTCCTCCAAATTTTTTCTTCTCCTTTCCCACCAAAGGATTTTGTTAACCTAGTTGTCCTTGAAGAACAAGTGGTAAATCTAATTGGTAGAGGATACTACTACAAGGAAGAAGATAGATTGCTAAAGGAAAAGACTCAAAGGCAAAGGATTTGGATATAAGAAGGAGAGGATAAGCAATGAGGATTTAAAGTCATGAAGCGAAGGAGTCGGTAATTCCTTTTATCTTGTTCTTGGTTTTATTATCCTTATACCATATCATGTATGCATTAGCATATTGATTTGGATATATTGCTTCCGCTGCAAGATGATTTCTTAAAAAGTTTTGAAATTTATCGTTTCTCCAAACTAAGCATGCTTTCTTTTTTCGATCCAACAATTGGTATCAGAGCTGGTTTTTCATGCATGATTTCGGTTCCTATATGGTGGATGCATGGGTTGGAAATCTTTTTATGTATACTGCATATTTTTATGTGATAGAAATATATATGGTGTATGTTGCTCTTTTGGTTGTCCATAGAAGTTAAATTTTATCTTGTAAGATTTCTTCATTTGGTTGTAACAAGGAGGGTGGTCTATCATCACCATGTTTCCTCCTTGGTTTCTTTTTCTATTTTATTTGATTTTGTAATGTACAAATTGATGTAATGATGAAGAAGGAGCAGCCATGGATTGAAGAAATGGAAAGGTAAAATTTTGGTGTATCCTTTGTGTTTTGGCATAAGTTTTGTGAAAACTAAGTTGCTGGAATATTTGTTTCAATGAATCATATTTCAGTTATGATTGGAAAACAAATGCTGGTTTTTTGTTTCAAAGAATCCAATTTCGGTTTTGCTAAAATACTAAGTGCTGTGTTTAATTTTCATGAAATGAGTTTGATTTTAATAAAACAAGTGCTGGAATTTTTTCAAAACAAAGATTTGGTTTTCTAAAATCTAGTGCTGGAATTTTATTTTTCAAAATGACAAAATTCTAATTTCATAAATGCCATTACATTTTGTTTACCGAATGGGCGAGATCATGTTAGCGAAGAGTTCAAGCGGAAGATCCAAGATGAAGAAGCATATTTTGGGCCTAAAAGGCTTGTAATTATTTTATGTTTCTAGGATGGACAATCAAAAGTGGCTTTATTAGTTCATGTGATGAATGGAGAAATGAATGCTTGTAATATGTGATATTATGTGATTGCATGTCATTTAAAAATTGCCAACCCTAGGCCTTGCCATGCATTCATTATGTATGAGATATATAATGAAACAATATAGGATGGATAATAAATTGCATCTAGACAAGATGGTATTTAAAACTTAAAGCCCAAAAGATTGAGTGGGAGAGGATGCTCTGTGAGAGTCCACGGTCTCCAAATGATGGCCCGTTTGCATGTGGTGAAGTGTTACTCCCCATCGGAGGGCATGGATCCTAGATCTTGCATGGTTTGGGTTTCCTTAAGGATAAGTCCACTTAATGATAGCAAATATGACCTCCCACCGAGGCATGATTTGTAGGTATCTTTAGTGAATGAATCAAATGGTTATACACTCAACATTTTTATCAATAAGCGCCCACCGTAGCTTTGTTGGTAAAAGTATGGACCAAATTAAGACGCTTCTTAAAAATTGAGCATGAGATGCTTGGTAGTTTTTGAGTGGGAGGGTCCCGTTTTTCTTTTAATAGATAAGATGGCCCACCGTCACTTAGTCATTATAGATAAGAAAAATAACCGTCAGTATAATGTTTTAATTTTTAAGTTTTGTTAAATCTATCATCATGCATACATGCATCATGATTTTATACAAAGTTCCATAAATTATTGACTAGTATGCTCATGTTTTAATAATTTATATTTTCGGACATAATCAACCACAAAATGAATCCACTCACCCCGCTCTTGACTAATAACAAATTGGAAAATGGAGACAAGTTTAATGAATGGAGACATAACCTTGACATTGTTCTTCAATATGAGCGTATTTCATGGGTGTTAACTGAAAATGAGCCTACACCTCTAAGTGGAGATGCAACTCTGAGCAAGTCCAACAACATGGCGTTAGCGAGAATCTTGCCGACAAGACTACTAAGTGTTATATTACGGTTTACATCGTGGCATGTTGCAAAAGCAAATTGCTTGTATAAAAGCTGCTAGTGCAATGGTCCATCACCTACATGAGATGTTTGGTGTGAGGACTAGGTCTGCAAGAGTGAAAGCTATCCAAACCTTTCATAATCTCGCATGTAAACGTGAGTGAGCAGGTGCGAGGATTACATGATGAAGGTAATCTCTGCGATCCGAGGCTGAGATGCTTAGGCGGATATGGATGTGGACACGCAGATGATTATGATCATCGATAGCTTAAACTCTTATTTTCAGCGGTTTAAGTTGGACTATGAGCTCAACAGCAAGGATTACACCTTGAGTGAGTTGATGAATACCCTCAGAGCACGGAGGAAATATTGAATATTAAGGCTCATGGGCCGGCTAATGTAGCTTCTTCTTCTAAGCCCAAGGTAAGGGCAAGGAAAGAAGAAGGGTCAAATGAAAAGAAGGCCCAAATAGGGTCAAGGCCAAACCCATGAAAAAGAAGGCCAAAGAGAACATCAAAGGAAAGTGTTTCCTTTGTGATGAGATGGGCCCTTTGGAAAGAAACATCCAGTCTACCTAGAGTCCCTCAAAAGCAAACAAGGTATGGGCTTCCTAAGTTTGTTAAGAACTATAAATGTGGCAGATTTATCTACTTCTTGGATATTAGATTCAGGAGCCACTAACCATGTTTGTAATTCTTTGTAGGGTTCCAATGAAAGGAAAAGACTTCTAAAGGCCGGTTTCAAGTTAAGATAGCGAGATGGTTCCTATGTTTCAGCAGAATCGGTGGGAGTAGTTATCTTGGACTTTCCTAGTGGTCATAGGTTATATTTGGAAGATGTTTATTACATGCCAATGATTGTAAGGAACATGATTTCTATTTTTGTCTAATAAAATCTCGCTATTCCTTATATTTTGAAAAGGTTGTTTCAATATATGAGAATAAGGATTTTATTTGTGAAGCGATAATTAAGCAGGATTATTTTTATAGAACCTATGAAAGGCTCACTAAACACCACAGAATTGATAAAACCAAGACAATCCAATATCTCTAGCATTAATTCAAAGTATCTGTGGCATCTAAGGATGGGTCATATCAATCGTAAAAGACTTGACAAAGCTAGTAAAGGATGGGATCCTTATGGGCTTGGATAGTGATCCATTACCCACTGTGAATCTTGTATTGAAGGAAAATGACAAAAGCCTCATTTCCTTCTAAAGGAAACATATTTGAATCCACATTGGACATGGTACATCTTGATGTGTGTGGGCCCATGAATGTACAAGCTAGAGGAGGTTATGAATATTTCATAACTTTTATAGATGATTACTCAAGACATGGCTATTTGTATTTGATGCATAAAAGAGTGAATCTTTTGAAAAGTTCAAAGAATTCAAAGTCAAGTCGAGAAGCAACTTGGTAAGCCATTAAAACGACGATCGGATCGAGGTGGTGAGTATTTATCTGGAGAGTTCAAGAATATTTAATTGACAATGGAATTGTTTCCAATTTGTCGACTTCTCGTACACCTCAATGAATGGTGTAGCGAGAGGAGAAATAGAACTCTATTGGAAATGGTAAGATCAATGATGTCTATGCTAGCCTTCCAAAATCGTTACGGGGATATGCCATACAAACGGCAACATATCTTTTAACTTTACTCCATCCAAATCGGTGCCTAAAACACCTAGGGAGTTGTGGATGGCGAGTGCCTTCATTGAGGCACTTGAGGACTTGGGCTGTCCAGCCCATGTTCTAAAGCCTGAATTCACAAAGATGGAACCAAGGTCAAGTATGTTTGTTTGTAGGATATCCCACGGAACTCGAGGGTACTATTTTTACGATCCTCGTGATAGGAAGGTATTTGTGTCGACAAATGCAAACTTCTTAGAGGAAGAGTTTGTGAGAAATCACAAAGGAAGAAGTGACGTAGTACTAAAGGAGTTAGCAATTTCATCCAAACCAAGAGTTGTTTTGGATATGACGAACAAGATGTCGAAATGGATTCAAGAGTTGAATCGAAGTGCAACTGAACATCAAGATGTGCCTAGGCGTAGTGGGAGGGTTGTGAGACAACCAGATAGGTATCTGGGTTTAGGAGAAGGCTTAATTGCCATCTCGGACCAAGAAGAAACAGATCCTGCTACGTATACGGGCTATTAATGATGTTGATGCAGAAAATGGCTCAAGGCAATGGAATCGAAATAGATTCTATGTATACTAATGAAGTCGGATCCTTGTAGATCTACCACCGTGTCTAAAACCATAGGGTGTAAATGGATCTACAAAAGGAAAAGGGATCGGATGGAAAGGTAGAGACCTTTAAAGCTAGATTGGTAGCTAAAGGCTATACTCAAAAGGAGGTATAGACTACGAGGAGACTTTTCTCGGTTGCCATGCTTAAGTCCATCGAGATTCTTTTGGCCATAAGACCTATTTCGATTATGAAATATGGCAAATGGATGTCAAGATCGCATTTACGAATGGAGATCTTGAGGAGACCATTATATGGCCCAACCGAAGGATTCATTGAGCTAGGTAATGAGCATAAGCTTTGCAAGTTGCAAAGGTCCATTTATGGACTTAAGCAAGCATCTAGGTCTTGGAACATTAGGTTTGATAAGGCTATCAATACCTATGGGTTCATACAAAACCTAGATGAGCCTTGTGTTTAAAAAGAATACAAGAAGGTAAGGTTACTTTCCTAATCACGTATGTTGATGACATTACATTCATCGGGAATGATGTGGGAATGTTATCTGCGGTTAAGGATGGTGAATGAGCAGTTTTCAATGAAGGATTTGGGAGGCTACCTATGTTCTAGGGATCAAACTTATAACGGATCGTAAGAACAAGAAGATATTTTTGTCTCAACTAACTTACATTGAGAATATGCTCGATAAGTTAGCCATGCAAGATTCAAGAGGGTTTCACTCCTACTAGACATGGAATCAAACTTTCAAAGGAACAAGCACCTAAAACCCAAGAGGAGGTTGAGCGATGCGTAACATTCCATATGCTTGGCAGTTGGTAGTTTGATGTATGCAATGTTTGTGCACTAGACCGGATATCATTACGTGATGGGATGAGTAGCGATTTCAGTCCAATCCAGAATGGAACATTGAACTGCGGTTAAGTGTATACTTAAGTTTCTTCGTAGGACGAAGAACTTAATGCTTGTTTACTCTAGAAGTAATCTTATTCTGATAGGATATACGGATTCTGATTTCCATTCAGATGTTGATTCAAGGAAATCAACTTCTAGTTCTATATTTACTTTAGGAGGTGGAGCCATAGTTTGGAGGAGTGTCAAGCAATCTTGTATTGCTGATTTGACTATGGAGGCTGAGTATGTTGCTGCTTGTGAAGCAGCAAAGGAAGCAGTCTGGCTCCAGAAATTCCTAAATGATTTGGAGGTAGTTCCAAAGGCAGAAAAAGCCATTACACTTTATTGTGATAATAGTGGGGTAGTGGCTAATTCTAAAGAACCTCGGAACCACAAAGCTGCCAAACACATTGAGCGAAAGTATCATCTCATAAAGGAGATAATACAACGTGGAGAAGTGGATGTGGTAAAGATTCCTACAGAGCATAACCTTGCTGATTCGTTCACAAAGACATTGACTCAAAAGAGCTTTGAGGGTAACCTAGAAGGGATGGGAATGAGCGATATGTCAAACTTGCTTTAGGGCAAGTGGGAGATTATTGAGTTATGTAAATATAGTGCCACGAAAGCAAGTGTATTTACATGTAACTTTATCTTCTTGATTCTGCTTTGTAATGAAAATATTTATTATTAATAAAACAAAAGAGTTTGGTTTTATCTGTATGAGCATTATATATCTGGTCATAAGGTACCAAGATTCATTTGTAAGTAATATACATATACATAGAGATGTATGGGAAACATGTATATTATTAGAATCAATTAATTGATTTCTGAGTTGAATAATCAAGTTGGTGGTTTGATTATGGTTTAGGCTGTAGTGTTGCGATTTATCTCCATATAAGTAAAGGAGTTTACTTAAAGGGAATGATGAGTTTCATATCATGATAGTAGTAGACTATCGATAATGGCACTATTAAATGAATATGGAATCAAGTATGTTTTCAAGAATAAAGTGGGCGTTACTTTAATCTTAAAACATACAACTTAAGCATTCGCTTATTATAAACCACAATCTTGATGAGTGGTGAACTCATATGTGTTTCATTATAATTCTTGATATGATGGAATGGATTTTTACAGGTATTAAAAGGATTCTGCATGTTGGAATTATTAATTGAAACATGTATCGTGGAACATTCACTCAAATAAAGAGTTTATAGTGTTATCATCTCTTACAGATGTTTTAAGGAGATTTGGTGATTAAGCTGGCGCGATAGTTTGATGGACTAGCTACCCATCAAGTCTTAACACTAAGATGAGATCTTATGTGTTAATCACCATATAAAGTAAAATGAGAGATCTAGAAGGAAAAACCAACATAAGGGCAAAAGCGGTAATTTTACCCTTTGTTGTGCGGATAGCTATAATAAGGTTCTAAATAGGGTTTGCAATTGGACATATTCTCATAATATTTAATAATTCAAGAGTTCAACTAATTGTCTTTAGTGGAATGACATTTAGTTAATAAGCTAGAATTAATTCAATGAGATTGAATTATTTCTGGGCTTATTGGAGCTTGAATTATCAAAGTCCAATAAGATTCCCCACTTGGCTTTAAGGAAGGTTATCAAGCTAAGTAAGAAGTAGTTTGGAGGCTTTAGAAGTCCATAATTGAATGATGGGCTTATACTAATTAATGGTTAATTGGAAGCCCATATGTTCATTTAGAAATGGGCTTGTTTTGGTTTAATGTAATTGATTAGATTAATTATATTAAAACAATTTTTTAAAATGGAGAAGAAGCAATTTCGAAATTGTGTTAGGTTAGATGTGTAACCACACATTTGACATTAAAATACTAAATAAAGATGGTCTTTATTATGGTTCATCATTATTAAATGGAGTTATGAACTTATCATTAAATGGTTTAATGGTTGGCTTTTAATGTTGGCATGTAACCTATTTGCATTCATTAGATTAAAGATGAAAGATGTGCATTAGATGGACCATCTTCCTTCTTTCTTCTTGCCAAAACCCAAATGGGTATTCAATTATAGGTTATGGTCTTTTCAAATAGCCATTTTAAAGATAAATGAAGTAAGTCTCATTTATTGGCTATTTGATGAGTGATTAATGTAAGAAGTGATGCATTGGATGCCTCTCACTCTTTCCATTGATGCATATTTCGAAATGGAGAGGTAAGAAAGGGTTCTTGCATGTTTTTTAGACATTCTCTCTTTTCATGCAAGGGAGAACCGAAATTCCTAAGTGAAACAATTGAAAGAGTTTGATTTTGGTTCTTCTTCTTCTAAGAAAATCTCCTCCAAATTTTTCTTCTCCTTTCCCACCAAAGGATTTTGTTAACCTAGTTGTCCTTGAAGAACAAGTGGTAAATCTAATTGGTAGAGGATACTACTACAAGGAAGAAGATAGATTGCTAAAGGAAAAGACTCAAAGGCAAAGGATTTGGATATAAGAAGGAGAGGATAGCAATGAGGATTTAAAGTCATGGCGAAGGAGTCGGTAATTTCTTTTATCTTATTCTTGGTTTTATTATCCTTATACCATATCATGTATGGATTAGCATATTGATTTGGATATATTGCTTCCGCTGCAAGATGATTTCTTAAAAAGTTTTGAAATCTATCGTTTCTCCAAACTAAGCACGCTTTCTTTTTCCGATCCAACACCTCAGTCCCCACAAAGGAATCTCCAGCTCTACCTCGGCCCCTGTATCTAGGTCCACCACCACGACTCTGCTGCACTGTCGTGCTACTACCAGCTCTCCCGCTCACAGCAGACTGAGCTCCCAGTGTTGTGGGGCAATTCCTAATCAGATGATCCATGGAGCCGCATGCAAGGCAGGCTCTAGTCAGCCGCCAACACTCCCCACTGTGCCTCTTGTCACAATACACACAAACAGGAGATGCCTGTCCAGAACCTCTACCACTACCACTGCCAGACTACCCAAAACTCCCCCTCTGAACAAAACCAGACTGTCTGGATCCTCCTGAAGATCTAAAGGCCCTGCTCTGGAGCCTGCTAAAACTCTACCAGGCCGCCTCGATCGTCACTCGATCTCTTTCCCTGGATCCTGACCGGTCTCGGTCGACTGTCTCGGTCGCTCAACTCACACTATAGCAGCTCTCAACTCAACAAAGGTGCTCATATCAGACCGGGCTAACCTGGTACGGATCTCTAGATTAAGCCCTCCCTCAAATCTCCGGCACTTATCAGCCTCTGTAGCAATCAGAACCGAAGCATACCCTATCAGCTCATTAAATCATACCTCATAATCTGCCACTGTCATCGAACCCTGTCTCAACTCTAGAAACTCCTGCATCTTCATCTCAAGGTACACCTTGGGCATAGAGTTGTCTCTAAATGCCCTCAAAAAATCCTCCCATGACAATAAGCAAGGCCTGGTGGTGCTGCCCGGGACAGTCTTCCACCACTGATAAGCTGGGCCCTGCAGGAGAGATACTACATAGTCAAATCTCTCCTCTGCATCATAGTCCATCTAGTCGAAGACTCGCTCAGTCCTCTCCAGCCATCCCTCAGCCTTAGCAGGGTCTGTGCTGCCATAAAAGTCTACAGCTCCCTGCTTACGCAAACGATCATATCTCCTCTCCCGTCTCACGGGAACTCTAGGAGGCTGCTCCTCATATCTAGGCACTGAGGACTCCCTACTAGCTCTGACTGATCCATGGTCAGCTGGTTGATCTACCTTGTAACACCCCACTCCCGCAAGACCCGAACCCGACATCAACGGTGATATCCAGGTTCGTGCCCCGCAAGGGTGGCGTGCTACATCACTCAGTAGAAAACTCATTATAACTTTTTTTTCCTCTCTTTAATTATATATGTTTATTAACACAGCATAAGCAGTAAGAAACCTGAGCCCATGTTCAGAATTAATCAATTTCAGTTATTACAGTCATCCAATAATAATTTACAGTCAGTCAATGTGTAAAACAGTACAATCCCAATGGGCTCGTTATAAAAACAAAGCATTGTTGTACAATGATTGCAGAATACAATCTGATAAGACCCTAATGCAGACACGGACTGATCCCGACCTCTATCCTTCACTTGCCTACAGTAGACATACTCCCATGTCAACCGGGGTATTCTTCAGGACCTAGAAAATAGATGCAAATTTTGGGTGAGTTTTGCGAACTCAGTGAGAAACCATCATCGATGGCTCACCCAACTCATGCAATCAATTTAC
Organism: Erythroxylum novogranatense; assembly: GCA_029891385.1. NCBI lineage: Eukaryota > Viridiplantae > Streptophyta > Magnoliopsida > Malpighiales > Erythroxylaceae > Erythroxylum > Erythroxylum novogranatense. The sequence continues at coordinate 39,219,791 of CM057229.1, read as the reverse complement.
TAAATAATACATACAATCACATTTCTCAAATGTAAGGCGTTTCGCCTTTAACATAATTCATATTCAATCATTTATAGATGCAATGCACATGTGACACTTTTCATTTTCATTTCATTGTTGTGACCGTCGCTGGCTTGCCCCGATGGCGGGCACATTGCATGAGCGGTGGGCTCGAAAACATGGGCTTGAAGCCACGATACATTGAGCACGAGGCTCGAATACGTTGGACCCGAGGTCACTGCGTTGAGCCGAAAGCTCTCATATACGTTGGGCGTGATATGCCCTGATACGGTGGTTGCTCCGGTCACAACTGCCTTTATCTGATCATACTTTTATGCATGCAATGTACATGTTCCAATTCACATTCACAGTCATTTTACATTTCAAAGACCAATTCCCATTCCTTCGGACGTTCGGTCCGGTAATTCAGTCACTAATAAATTTCATATTCACAAATTATTCCATTGAAGCACCCATGCACAGTTACACACAAATAGCACTTCAATATCACATTCCAAATATTTTAGACACCTACGGTCCAAAATCCGTCAAAATCAAACACACATAACCCTCCATTATCTCCACATGGCATAATTGCAAAATATTAAACACATAAAGGTTAAGGAACCAACTAGGTTACTCACCTGTATTTTCGAGCCAAAATCTGGCCGTCTCAGTGACGTCGGTGGACCGGCGCTCAAGTGTGACTCTATAATGATGACGATATACATACATTATCAATTGTTCAATCGAACTATTTCGAATGCACATGTAACACTTAGAAGGTGCACAATGCATGATCATGATATTCCCGTCCCTAATCTCATTTTTTTCCATCATAAAAATCCGTCTAAAATTAGAAACCTATTGGCCGACGGTGCAAAATTAGGACCTCTATAGGTCCCCGATTAAACAAAACGATAATTAAAGCGCCCTTATCCGGACCACGTCAATTTCCGTCCAAAATCCCGAATCTCTCAGAAAATGAAATTCAATATTCTATGAATCCGATGCCTCAAGAATCAGGTCAATCGGACATCGGATGAAGAGTTATTCACGAAAGGAACCAAAATTCACATTAAATGTATAACCCTTATTTCCTTCTTTGTTTTCCTGATTTCTACCCAAAATTTAATCTATCATATCCCTTTCTACACATTTCAGAAAAATGCAATCTATACCTTGTTGGAAAGATAACGAAACCCTTTACAAGTTTCCTTTAGATCAGAAAATCAATTTCACCCCTAAGGGTGTCAAAATCAATGGAAGATCTTGCCAAGACACAACACCTCATAAAGCAGAGCGAAATGGGAAATTCATTAACTTTCATTCTAGGCAGTCAAAATTCTACAATAAATATGCTCATCAAGATCACAATGTTGTCTACAACTTTCATGAAACAACCCAAATTGCAATTCCCTTGCTAACTAGGTCAATTAAGTCGGTCAATCTGCTGTCCCACGAAATCATTCAATTTGAGCGATAAACTTCTAACAAGCATAACTCCTGTTCACAAGTCAGAAAAATCACCACTTTATATCCCTGAAAAGATCAAACTTCAAACTTCAATTCTTCCTGAAATAACCAAACTCCAATTCAGCCTCTAACAATGTCAAATCTGTTATGCAAGTTTCTGACCTAATCAGCACTTAACATCACAATGTAGGTTCAGATTATGAAATTCCATATCTCCCACATCTGATTTCCAAAAATTACATACCATATACCATTTTCAAGATCAATGTGCCATCTAATGTAAGGTTTGGAGCATTTATTAGGTTTATGCATGCATTAAAGTGATGATAATTATGGTTTGAAGTAATGGGTGTAAGGCTAGGTTGTGGATGAATTGAAAGTAGTATGATAGAAGTGGTTATGGCTTGATTTTGAATTGAATATGGATGGCTAATCTAGCATATGAATTGAGAAATTAAGTGCTGCAATTTTTAAGTATTAGCCCCAGTATATGCATGAATGTGGTAAGACCTAATTTGTGTTTATTTGGATGTCTAGTGATGTGTTAAAGGCATTGGAAATGATAGAACTAAGGTTAACACCAAATCTGGAAAATTAGGGTTTTTAATTGATTTTACTGTTTTAATCATAATTTCGTTGTGTAGGAATGCAAATGAGGTAAGGTTTGTGGCCACTGAAACTTTGGGATGTTAGCTACATTTTGTGTGAAATAGGCATTGTCGATTTTAGCTTCGGATGGTGAATTCTGCATGGAAAGTTCTTGCTCTTAATTGGAATGAGCGATGTCGAGAATATACCCTTGAGTTTTCTAATTTTATGAATTAATTAAGAAGGAATTAGGACAAATGGATTAGATGGAAAATTGAAGCCTATTAAGTTAGCTTTCCAATGCCACCGATTTTGCAATTTTAGATGTGTATAGTAGGAGTTATGGCTTTGATTATGGTTGTTGTTTTATGCATTCAATGACCCTATTTGGATTAGCGATTTGATGCACATTTTGCTTTGGAACATTTGATTTGTCGGTGAACTATTATTTGGAAATTTCGAGGACGAAATTTTTATAAGGAGGAATTGTAACATCCACCCCTCTTGGAAGGTAAAATAGTAAAATTGGCATAGGATGAGATGGATCGGAATGACTTAGGATTGTCCATGCATACTGGTACTAGTAACCAGTGAAATCTGTGCACATGAAATTACGGTACATGCATACATGACATTCCCGGTTTGAGTGCCTAAGACAATTTTATTGGGATTAACGTGGTTAATGGATTTGACAAATTATTCTGAGTGCGCCATAAATTGTTTTCTATTTTAAGAAAATTTTAGAAATTTTTCTGGATTTTTTGAAGAAAATTCGGATAGAAAAAATGCCAATTAGCGAACGATTCGATTTTGATGGCGAAATTGCTACCAATAGCACTATATTATTGGGGTATTATTTTGGGATTGAAATTAGGGTCATTGGAGTTGATTGGGTAAATTTTGATCTGAATTATAAAATTAATATTTTGACTTTTCTTTACAAATGTGGACTAATGAAAATTGCCACCAAAAAGCTTCATTTAATGCTCTCTCTTCATCCTATCGGTTTTACTTGTTTCAAAGCAAGAAAATATCAAGTTGGTAGCCTTTGATTCATTAGTCTACATTTGTAAAGAAAAGTCAAAATATTAATTTTATAATTCAGATAAAAATTTACCCCAATCAACTCCAATGATCCTAATTTCAATCCCAAAATAATACCCCAATAATAAAGGCCATTGGTAGCAATTTCGCCATCGAAAAATCGATTTGCTAATTGGCGATTTTCCCATCCGAGAATTTTCTCCTAAAAAATCCGAAAATTTTTAAAATTCTTAAAATGTAAAACAATTTATGGCGACTCGTAATAATTTTTCAAATCCATTAACTACGTTAATCCCAATAAAATTGTCTTAGGCACTCAAACCGGGAATGTCATGTATGCATGTACCGTAATTTCATGTGCACAGATTTCACTGGTTACTAGTACCAGTATGCATGGACAGTCCTAAGTCATTCCGATCCATCTCATCCTATGCCAATTTTACTATTTTACCCTTCCAGTAGGGGGTGGGATGTTACATACCTGATCACCAAGGAAGGATGACCTATAACAAACAAGAATTCTGATCAATTTCTACTTTTTTTTTACTGAAATTTAAGCCTAAAATACACTATGCTCAAAAGATGCCAAACCATGCTCTGATACCACCTAATGTAGCGCCCCCTTACCGTAGGGTACGCACCGGAACACCCGTAGGTCATTCCGATATATAACCCACGATGAGGGTGCACTACGAATGATCATTTCTAAAATCCACATGGCATCAATATAATAAAACCATAATATCCAAATCACTAAATTTCGAAACCAAAATACTGTTCTCATTTCATTTCTTAACAACCATAAATGTACAAGTCTATCGGTTTTCCAATGTCTAAGTACAATACTCCAAAAGGAAACTGATACACATCCCCAAAAACCATCCTAACTGACCGACCTGTAAGCCATACTTCTCTTGCCAACACACTCAGCAAGGCAGGAAAGGTCTCTCGCTAACTGGAGCTAGGAGTCTACTATCTCTGTCTTGAAAAACATTTGCAATGTTGGGTGAGTTTGCGAACTCAGCGAGAAACCATCATCGATGGTTCACCCAACTCATGCATATCCAAAAAATACACATAATATCACATATTAGCACATTCAAAAACGTCACAGGCATTTTATCTCACAGATATCAGGTGTTTCGCCTTTCATACAATTCACAATTTATCAATCACATATATAATGCACATGTGACACTTTCCATTTTATTACGTTGTTATGACTGTGCGCCTAATTACGGTGGGCTTGTAGCCCTGATACGTTGAGCCTGTGGCTCTGAAAATTACGTTGGGCTCGAGGCCCTGTTTTGTTGAGCTTAAAGCTCTGAAATACGTTGGCTACTCCGGTCACAACTGCCATTATCTGATCATGCCTTTATGCATGAATGCACATGTCTCATATCGCACTAAAGTCAAATCATTGCCGTGAATCACAATTTACACTTCTATAACAAGATCCAAATATTTCGGACACCTATGGTCCGAAATCAATCAAAAGCAATCACAAATAAACCCTCCATTATCTCCACATGACATGAGTGCATAAAATTAAACACATAAAGGTTGAGAAACCAACTAAGTTACTCACCTCTAAACTTCTGAGCTACTGCCGGGAAGTCTCAGCTACGTCGGAGGATCGACGCTCCACTTGTGCCTTTAAAAAAATCAAAATACATAATCATTACTAACAGCACAATTTCAAATCAATTATGCACATGCAGTGATTTAAAATGCGTACGATACATATTCATGACATTCCCGATCCTATACCCGAATCTTTCCAATTCAACTCTTTTTTCTCGAAAAGATAACACCATAACTCATTTGACTAAATTCTGGACTCTCGAAAGTCACACTCCAATAATAAATCACATTCACTATACAATTTCCATCCGATTTCAAGAACCTTCAAAAATAATTCAGAAATTTCATTCTTATAAATTCACAATTCTTAGTCTCTAAATTCAATCACTCAAGAACCAATTTAGTAAGAATAAAACCTTAAAACCATCAATTAAAGAGTCAACTTCAACTTCAGAAAATGGGCGTCCTCGTCGCGACGCAAGATCGCTCGCCGCGGCGTGCCCGCTGCTGCTCGTCGCGACGTGCGCCTTCGCTCATCGCGGCGTGCTAAGACAGAATCGCTCGCCGCGGCGTGCCCGCTTCTGCTCGTCGCGGCGTGCGGAAGGGGAATTGCTCGCCACGGCGTGTTCATCACACGTCGCGACGTGCAAACCCAGAAAAATGTCCGAAACTCAGATTTCTCAGATCTGTCGATTTTTAATCCAGCTTTTCTCTTTACAATCACCCCAAAACAACTCAATATACTCTAAACTACTAACCCTTAGCCTCAACTCCATCTAAAATCAACTATTCTTCAAATACCCAAAATTAAATCATGAAAATTCTCAAATCCCTATCATCCGAAACTCAAACTTATCACAACAATCAATTTCTCTAATTACTCATCAAATCAAACTATTTAAAGCATAAAGGAGTAAGAACTTACTTGATTAATCCTTCAAATCTTCAAGAATCTCCAACCCCTTTCACTCTAACCATACCCACAGCAATCACCCAATCCAACACCAAACTTCATCTTCTCCAACCCAAGCTTAAAGCTAAGTTAATGATGAAGAATGGAGCAATTAGCAAGAAGGAAATGAAAGGAAGCAAGCAAGGTGGAAGATCCACGAAGAAGAAGAGAAGAAGAACCAAGAAGAGGGTAAAATTTCTTTCAAAGGCTAGGGAGGATCGTGGGAAGCAAATTTCAAAGGGGAAGGGTTATAAACAAGGGATTTTAAACTAAGGGCATGTTTGGCAATTCAATTGCCACATGTCCAATCCTTAGGGTCTAAAAATCCAATTCTTATTCTAATCTCTCCCAAATTTGCAATGGTTATTAATAATAAATCCTAAAATCATAACTCTAAGTATCTCGTGTGATTTTCCAATCCATTTCGGAACCGAAATCCAATTAATCAGCCTTTAGGTCATTTTTTCGGTCCGGACCCATAACTCTAAACATTTCAGGAAAATGCCTATAATTCCTCAAAAATAGGAAATACATTATCCTACACTCCAATTTCATTTTTCAAACCTCTAAAATTCAATTTTTACTTCAATTCACTAATCAAAGCACAATCTATATACAAAAGTCTCAGAATTTCGATTTCCACAATTTTATCGGGAATATGTCATACATGCATATGCTAGTGCCACAATAATCATTTATCATAATATAGAGGCAAAATGCATGTGCAGTTCAAAATATGAATGCACTCAATTCTAACCCATCCGAATTACCAATATGCTCATCACATCGGTAACGGGATGTTACACTTGTAGTGTTCAGGTTGATTGCACTCGTAGCAAATGAAAAATGACTTCTATGGTTTAGCCTCATCTTTGCCATTCTTCTTGAAAGTCTGATTTTTTTTGGACTTCTTCTTCCATATGCGTCTTATCTTTCTAGAGATGAAAGATAATTCGTCATCTTCATCACTTGACTCTTGTTCTTATTGGCTGGAGTCGTCATTCTTTGATTCTTCAATCTTTAACGCTTTTGATGACTTCCTCTTTTTTTGATTCTTGTGATTCTTTTGTCCGGCCTTCAGCGCTATCGACTTGTCCCGTTTGGGCTTGTCTTCAGCATCGAGTTCAACTTCATGAATCTTCAAGGATCCAAGAAACTCGTCAAGCTTTAGCACGCTCAAATCTTTGGCTTCTCGCATCATGATAACTTTAGGTCTCCACCTCTTCGGAAGACTTCTTAAGATCTTTCGAACATGATCTTGATTGTTGTACGTTCTTCCAAGAGCTTTCAATCCATTGACAATTGTTTGAAATCTTCCAAACATTTGATCAATAGTTTCTTCATCTTTCATCCTGAAAAGCTCGAACTGGTGCACAAGAATGCTTATCTTGGATTCTTTAACTTGGTTGGTGCCTTCGTGAGCAATGGACAATGTGTCCCACATCTCCTTCACGGTGTCGCATCCGTGGACTTTGTCATGCTCGTTCTTGCTTAGGGCACAGGTCAAGAAGAACTTCGCTTTTGAGTTCAGATGTATCCTTGTCTTTTGGTCAGCCGTCCATCTGATTCGTGGAATAGAATTCTCATCTTCATCTACTGGTGTATAAGGGCCATTCTCTATCACGTCCCAAAGGTCGACATGAGTAGATTCTATGAATAGCCGCATCCTATCTTTCCAGTAATGATAATCTTCTCCGTTGAATGCTGGAGGTCTAGTGATTGAGGCTCCTTCTGCGATGTATATATGTGATTCCGTCATTATCTTTGATCCACACTTTGCTATAGTGATCCTTGGATACCACGCTCTGATACCAATTGAAGTGAATCACACGTTAATACAAAGCTTATAAAAAGATATAAGAATGCACGAGAAGGGGGGTTGAATTGTGTATTACCCTTTTCTGAAAAATTCTTTCAAAAATGTTTGTTAGAAATAAAATTCTTTTACAGAACTTTCGATAGATTCTAATTATTCAAAACTTTGAAAACTTTGTTTACGAACTAAGTAATGATAAAACTTGAATCTAAAAGAGAGATAGAGTAAGAGTAGTTGACACAGCGATTTATCCTGGTTCACCCCAAACCGTGGGTTAAGTCCAGTTCTCAGAGTTCTTTCTAATATTTCACTATCTCTTCAACTTTTACAAGTATTCTTTACGAGCCTCTTCAGGTCTCTACAATCAGTATTCTTTCACACTTAGCCTCTGCAGGCTATCTGTACTACTTCCTCACAGAAAAGTGTTTGAAACTTGTTACAGTAAAAATAGCTCTCAACTAATTTGCACAATATGCTTTTTATGATCGCGTAGATGTAATTCAGCTAATTTTTTTAACTAACTTTGCAATCTTCGACTTCGACTTGTATTTATAGCCTTTGTCTCCAACTGCTTCTTGATTCTTGTTTCTGGATTCTTGCTTCTTGAATCTTGTTTCTTGAATCTTTAAAAGAAACGGTTAATCAGTTGAGTTCTATAACTAACCCGAACTGACTCTTGCATCTGCTTTTCAATTCTTCTTATGCTTCTATATTTTTAATTCACGTCTTCATTTGTTTTTTATTTTGTGTATGCGTCTGCGTCTGTATTTCTCTTTTACGTCTGTGTCTGTTTTTCTTAGCATCTGCGTCTGTTTTCTTAGCGTCTGCGTCTGCGTCTATATTTCTCTTTTGCTTTGTCTGTATTGCTTCGTCTGTATTGCTTCTCTTTTATTTTTCTCTTTGTTATACATCAAAATTATATCTAAGTAAAGTCATTTTGAATTAACAAGAGGCAACGACCGTTAGAGTTTGTATTTGGTGATATCATTTTCCTTCGGATATCACCATAGAAAGGTATTATTCGATTTCAGAGTTGAGGGAAGCTAAACCCTCAATATATCGAACCTTTTCGTATCTTGGAGCGTATTGGGGCTGTGGCATATCGGTTGGAATTGCTATGAGACTTGGATAGGATCCATAATGTGTTCCATGTCTCGATGGTTAAGAAGTATATATATGATCCATCTCATGTTTTAGAGACACCTCTAGTGGAGCTAAGAGAAGACTTGAGTTTTGAGGTGAAACTAGTCCAAATTCTGGATCGACAGATAAAGAGGTTACACAGCAAGAAAGTTTCCACAATCAAATTTTCTTTGGAAGAGTGACAGGGTCGAGAAGATGACATAGGAGCCTGAGGATGCTACAAGTCGTTAGTACCCCCATTTATTTCTATCCTCGACTTAGGAGTTTCGAGGACGAAACTCTTTTGAGGGGGGAGGACTTGTAACATCGGACTCTCTAAGCCCTTTTGTATCAGTTTGTACTTAGAGATACTACTGTATATTGATATATACATAGTTTTCTATGAGTTTAAAAATGTATTTGAATCATTTCGGTATATATGCTAGTGATATATAATGTTATATGCCCTTACATAAACTTAGAATTCTTCGGTATGTGAAATCTTAAAGATTTCTGATAGATAAGCTTCTAAGTGTGTAAAATCGAGTTAAATGTGTTTTAAGGCCTTAGAGGCAATTATGCATGATATATTATACTTATTGGATACCTAGAAAGCTTAATTGGAAAAGTTGATGTACATAAGGACTTACTTGCGAATTGTTAAAAGTTAAGGGACTTAAATGTAATTTTTCAATTCTTGGAGGACTAATATGTAATTTTATAAAGTTAAGGGGCTTAATTATAATTTTCAAAAGTTCGGGGACCAAAATGAAAATAAAATTTTTGGTTATTCTCCAATTTTGGGCTTAATTGCAAATTTAGGAAAAGTTTGGAAAGTATAATGGTAATTTCATGTAAGTTAAGGGCAAAAAGGTAATTTCATCATGTTTGATCAAAGATGAGTCAACTTTCTGGACCCTTCTTCGTTGTGTGGCCATGCACACCACCGTTTAATATTAAAAACACTTTGTTTTAATTAAAAAAAAGGAGAAGAAAGGAGAAGAGAGGAGGAGAAGAACACCATTCGCCCATCACCAAATTTCCACCATTTTTTTAATTCTCTGACACAAACTAAGGTGTTCTAAGTTAATTTGGGATCAAGGAACTCAAATACATCATTTGATTTGAGAAATTCTCAAAGGATTTTAAGACATTACTAAAGGGAAGTTTACGTAAATTTTGTCTTATGTCTCTCTACCTTACGATTTTGAGTTTGGTGTTAAGATATATTCTTCTTCATGCTTGAATATGCATGAAACATGGTTTAGATGAATGAAATTAGTAATGGAGAAGTCTTCTTAAGCCAAAATCGAGGTGCCTACTCTTTGGTGAAAGTTTGTGAAATTTTGAATATCTTTTGAAATTGGTAGTTTAAATGAATTCTATGGTGTTAATTGTGTATGTATAATTTAAATTGATGATGAAAAATGAAGATGTATATTGGATAAGGCTTACCCGAAATGACGGGGGAAGAAATGGACTAATGTAATAAGTTGTATAATTATGATGAATATGGCTTAAATGAAGGGAATTGGATTGAATGGAGTGGTGAAATGTGTTGTTGTTTGGAAGTGGTTGTTATATAACAAGATAGAGCATGAATTACTATGATAAAGTCTTGAAAAAATGACTTGAAAGTCATGCACATTAGGTGTTTGATAAAATGCCTAAGTGAACTTGGCTTAGGATTTAAGGATTGTAATGGTGGGCATTGGAAATAGGCTTTCATGTTTACTTAGAGTAAACTTAAATTTTTGTTTAGATTGATGAGTAGTGGCCTAATGTGCGTGCATAACAAAAGTGCTTAATTATGTTTTGAAATGTGTAAGTATTAGATCAAAGGCATTAAATGCCTTGGAAAATACAAAAGAAAGCTTATGTGAATAATAAAGGATATAACCAAATGAGAAGCTTAATGGCCAAATGCGATAGCTTAAAGATAGTGAAATTGTGTTTTATACACTTATGTGGTGGTGTGTGAATATGAGATACATGTTTGAGTAGTAAATACATTGTATATTTGTATGTATAAGGCTCAGGACCTGTAAATCAAGGAGCTCGTACTGAGGATCGTTGAAGTCAAGGGAGTGTACACCTTTTTTTTAGGTGAGTTGGGGAAACCATAGCTCTCAAATGGGATTAGGACATCCTAAGATATGTATGATGACTTGTATATAAATTTTGAACCTAGGTAATGCATAATAGAATTGAATCTCAAATAGATGTTAGTATACATGTGTATTTAATAAACAACATTGTTTTGAATAACTCTTTGCATTTGGAGTGCAAAAGATGACTTTTATTGTATGAAATAATGTTTTAGAACTTACATATGCACAACCGAGTCATGTATGCTACGTGTATTTGTTCTCTTTTGGGTTAGAGCCATGGTAAGGTTCGATTTTATCAGTTGGACCTATAAATAAAGGCATAGTGCCTTACTTGATTTTAGTACTTAATATTTGTATATGATTTTTGTGATTGGTGAGGTAATGATTGGTCATTCATGTGTTAGGCACAACAGATTAACTGACCCTATACCCTTAACACTAGTACATAAAGTCAACTCCTTGTATCGACACCTTTTTATGGGATTTGTGAGTGATTGCAAATCTAGAGTTCTAGTCACCAATGAGGTCATCACCTAGGGTCATGGCGCTCTTGTCGACCGTAGTCCGGACTTACCACAGATGAAAATCGAGCTAACACCGAGAATAGGTAGGTGTGCACACTAGTTTGGTTGACTAGTTTTAGCCTATTATGAAATTCGGCTTCCCGACAAGATTTGATTTATACATATGATGCTTTTCTGCTCGTGTATTGTTGGACGCTCGTGTATTGTTGGACCCCGAATTCTTTTCTTTGTGATGTCCTTAAGCATGAATTGTGTTAATTATGCAATTAAGGCTTAGTTTGATTTATTTGGGAGTATTATTGGATAATTTAGGTTTATTTGTGTTTAAGTGAGAATTAAAAGGGTAAAAGAATATGAGGGCATTTTGGGAAGGTTACTTGAGTTGGAGTGGTTTAGGCCTTGTAAGGAGGGGTAACTTGGTCTTTATCTCCATTTAGAATCAAGAAAAAGAAGATAGAAGGAAAGGAAAAGAAGAGGAAAGGAGAAAAGAAGAAGAAGAAGCCGTCGGTGGAGGAAGAAGAGAAGAGAAAAAGAGAGTTGCAATCTTTGTGATTTCCGATAGATTTGAAGCTCATTTCGGGTAAGTTAGCTTCTTTTCAACTTGTTCTAGTTGGAATTAAGTCTAGAATCGATTGTGTGAGTTAGAATCGGTGGTGTAGGGTTTTTCCGGAAAAATTTGGGGAAATCCTTGGGTTGTTGGATTTGTGACTGATTTTGAGGTTTGATTGAGTTAGAAATGTAGTTTGAGACTTGAATCAAGGTTTAGGTGTGTTGCATTTGCGTTTGGGTAAGGATTGAAGTTGGAAAATGCAAGAAAGTCGGGTTCGGAGTCGTTCTCCAGACCCGCACGTCGCAACGAGCGTATGAACACGTCGCGACGAGCAAAAATTAAATTCGTCGCGACGTGTGGGGGAAGGTTCGTCGTGACGTGCGAACCTGTGTTCACCGCGACGTGTGAGTAGGGTGCACGCCACGGTGCACACTTGTGTTCGCCGCGATGAACGCAGGAGTTCGCCGCGACGAACGCGGACGTTCGCCGCGACGAACCCCCTGTTTCCAGTCGTGATGAATTTTGGTGTTTTGGGCATATCTTTTAGTGTAGATGTCCAATTGAGGTGATGTTGGATTCGTTGAGAACTAGAGATCAAGGGCTACAAGGTTTATGAAGAAGGGAAGTTCGGAATTTGCCTCTAAGGGTTCGGGATTTTATGAGGAAGTCGAATGTAGACTTTTAGTGCTTTATTTTGGACTTTCAAGCTTTTGAATATTTCTTTTGGATATTATTTTGAATGGGAACTTGGTTTATTATAGGGAACGAAGCTGATTTGATTCAATTGCAAGAGGAAGGACGACAGTGAGCTTGGATTCTCAAGAGATATTAGGTGGGTAATATACTTATAGTTATTGTGTGATTAGGCAAATTCTTGCCTATGTGTGAATATATGTTATATGTTGTATGTTTACATATGATTTGTTATAAGATTTGAATGCTTTTGATTTTGCATACTTTAGAAGAACCATGAGAAGTGATTTCGATTCTGAGCACGTTATGCCTCGACTTCGGTCATGGCATTTTGAATAAATGAAATCTTAAAAGCATATCATCTGATAAAATGATTATGAGCATGATTTTGTGCTTTTGTTTGGGCGAGAGTGGAACCATTCGTTCTTCACGTGCACGTTGACAAGAGCCTTCTCCCGGCATCATTGGGCATTTTCATATATTGTATTTTGGATTGGAACTTTCACGTGTATTGTGTCATATTGTGAATGCTTGTTTAATGTATTTAAATTGAAATGGCATGGAGATCTTTTGTTTAAAGGATGCGATTTAGTTATTATGAGTATATATATATATTGTGTGTATGTGTATGAATCAAATTTTGTGTGGATGTTGGGATCGGGTCGGAAGGTTTTGGGAGCGCGTCGCCGGCATGGCCCGAGGGACCACCTCGGGATTTGGTATCCGGGACTCGGGCCCAACATGTTTAGTATCAGAGCGCCTAGGTTTAGTGTCCTTAGCTTAGACTGCATAGTAGGATGAATTGTTTGCTTTATGATTAATTGTTGCATTGATTAAGTGACATGCATATCATGCATACATGTAGAAATTAAGATTGACATATAGCTAATCCTTAGTGTTTACTATTGAAGGAGTACGATGCCACCTCGTAGAAGGACACGAGGAGTTATGTAAGGATCTGATGCACCTGACTCTCCGACTAGGGAGGAGAGGACTGACGAGTCAGTAGCCCCAGGAAATGCTAAGGCTTTTGTAGGGCTAGGTAGTGAGCCCGTTCCGTCGCAGACTCAGGAGTCGCCAGTTCCACAGGAGCAAGTGCCTTCATTAGATCCGAGGTTGTTTCAGGCATTTGTCCAAGCTATGGGTCAGATACCACAGCCTTCTGCTTCAGCCCCAGTTAAGAAGGGCGACGGTTGGACAAGTTGAGAAAGTATGGAGCAGTGAATTTCTACGGGACCACTGACCCTTAGGAAGCCGAGACATGGCTGAGAAAGACTGAGAGGGTGCTAGATCAGATGGAGTGTGAGGATGACGAGAGAGTTGTTATGCTACCAGTTTGCTTCAGGGAGATGCTCTGCATTAGTGGGAGACTGTGCCAGGGAGTCAGATGATGCCAGTAGGGTTAGCATGGCAGGACTTCCTTGCTGCTTTCAGGAAGAAATATCTGTCTGAGGTGTACATTCAGCAGAAGCAGAGGGAGTTCCTCAGTCTTACTTAGAGAGAGATGACAGTCAGTAAGTATGAGCGTCGGTTCACTCAATTGGCGAGGTATGCTTCAGATTTGATGCTAAGCGAGGCTGCTAGATGTCGTCGGTTTGAGTCGGGTCTGCACTTGGCCATCAGAGAGAAAGTAATCGTGTAGAACTTCTGTGATTTTCAACAGTTGGTTGAGGCAGCTCTGAGGGTTGAGAATATTGAGAACATCAAGAGTGCAGTGAACAAGAAGAAAAAGGGTAGAGAGCAGTTCAAGAGAGGAGGTAGTACTAGTACTCCTATGCCAGACAGGAGCGCTAGGAGCTTCCCTGTTCAGTCCGAGGAGAGGAGCAGTGGTGCGAGCCGACCTAGACCTATGAGGACTTCTACTGTTTCTTACCAAGCTTCCACGGTAGGCGGCAGCAGAAGGGGAGATGGGGACAGGTCATCCGTCCCTAAGTGTGAGCATTGTGGTAGTTTACATGGAGGCGAATGTTATAGATTAACAGGAGCCTTCTTATTTAATGGGATGAAGGGCACTTGGCTGAGAGTGTCCCAAGGTGTCTAGAAGAGAGGGAGCTCAGATGCAAGCTTCTAGGAGAGCAGAGACTGTGGGTCAGAGGACTTCTACAGAAGTGGGAAGTTCTGATGCGGCGAAGAGAGTGAGTATTCAGGGGAGACCGAGGGGACAGGCACCCGCTAAGGTGTTTGCGATGACTCGGGAGGATGCAGAGACCGCTCCTGATGTAGTCATTGGTATGGTTCGACTCTTTTCTGATGATATGATTGCCTTGATTGATCCGGGTTCTACTCATTCGTTTGTTTCCCCGAGTAGACCTGTGTGTGATAGAATTGTGAGCCCTTTGGATACTCCGCTGATGGTAAGTACTCCAATCGATCAGTATATTATTGTTAGTCAAGTGTATAGAGAGTGTGAGATTTGTATTGGTGGAGAAGTTCTGGTTGTGGATTTAATGCCACTGAAGATGGGAGGATTGGATGTAATTTTGGGCATGGATACGTTAGAGAAGTACAACGCCCGTTTGGATTATAAACAGAAGAAAGTGGAAATTGAATTGAATAACGGCAAGAGAGTGGTGTTTGTAGGGGACAGAAAAGCGAGTCTGCCCAGAATTGTTTCAGCTTTGATAGCAGAAAAGATGATGAGGAAAGGGTGTGAGGCATTTTTGGCCTATGTAGTAGACACCAGAGCCGATAGAGGGAAGCTGGAAGATATTCCAGTAGTCAGGGAATTCTCGGATGTCTTTCTCGAGAAATTTCCAGGGCTACCGCCAGCTAGAGAAATTGAGTTTCCCATTGAGCTCTTTTCAGGTACGGCGCCGATTTCAATTCCGCCTTACCGGATGGCTCCGGCAGAATTGAAGGAGCTTAAGGAACAGTTAGAGGAGCTGATGGAGAAAGGGTATATAAGGCCGAGCTCTTCACCTTGGGGAGCTCCGGTTCTTTTTGTGAAGAAGAAAGATGGATCGTTGAGGATGTGTGTAGATTACCGGAAGCTGAATCAGGTCATAGTGAAGAACAGATATCCGCTTCCACGCATAGATGATCTGTTTGATCAATTGCAAGGATTGAAAGTCTTCTCGAAGATAGACTTGAGATCGGGTTACCACCAATTGAGGATAAAGGAGTTGGATGTGCCCAAGTCTGCTTTCAGGACACGGTATTGGCATTTTGAGTTTTTGGTTATGCCTTTTGGATTGACGAATGCCCCTACAGCCTTTATTGGATTTGATGAATCGGGTCTTTAAGCCTTTCTTGGACCAGTTTATCATTGTCTTCATCGATGATATGTTGGTTTATTCTAAGAGTGATGAGCAGCATGAAGACCATTTGAGGATTGCTTTGGAGACTTTGAGGAAAAATGAGTTGTATGCCAAATTCGATAAATGCAAATTTTGGCTGAGGGAAGTTTCATTTCTTGGATATGTGATCTCAGAGCAAGGAGTGCATGTGGATCCAAAGAAAATAGAAGCTGTGGTGAATTGGGATGCACCGAAGAATGTAGTAGAGGTGAGGAGCTTTCTGGATTTGGCAGGTTACTATAGAAGATTTGTGGAGGGATTCTCCATGATAGCTGCTCCGATGACTAAGTTGTTGAGGAAAAATCAAAAGTTTATTTGGAGTGATGAGTGCCAGAAGAGCTTTGAGGAGCTCAAGCACAGATTGACGAGTGCTCCGATTCTAATTTTGCCATCGGGTGATGAGAGTTATGTCGTGTATAGTGATGCTTCGAGGAAGGGTCTTGGTTGTGTATTGATGCAAGGAAATAGGGTGATTGCTTATGCTTCGAGGCAGTTGAAGCCGCATGAGTTGAACTATCCGACGCATGATTTGGAGTTGGCAGCAGTGATCTTTGCCTTGAAATTTTGGAGGCATTATCTGTATGGAATTCAGACGAGGATCTTTACCAATCATAAGAGTCTTAAGTATTTGTTGAGCCAGAAGGAACTGAATTTAAGACAGCAAAGGTGGATCGAGTTGCTCAAGGATTATGACTTGCTGATTGAGTATCATCCAGGCAAAGCCAATGTAGTGGCGGATGCCTTGAGTAGGAAGTCTTCGATTGCTCATATTCGGACGGTTTATCTTCCTTTATTGGAAGAGATGGCCAAGCTTAAGATAAGCTTGAAGCAGGAGGAGTCGGATTGTCTTCTAGCTAACTTCCGAGTGAGACCGGTACTCAGGGAGAAAGTTAGAGAATTGCAGGCACAAGATGCAGATTTGAGTAAGCTTCGAGATGAAATTCAGAATGGTAAGATTTCTGAAGTGATAGTAAGGGATGATGGGCTTATGACAGTGGGGAACAGGTTGTGTATCCCAGATGTGCAAGAGGTTAAGGCTGAGATTATAGATGAGGCACACAATGCACCTTATGCCATGCATCCGGGTAGCACCAGGATGTACAGGGATTTGAGAGAGCATTTTTGGTGGAAAGGCATGAAGAGGGATGTCGTAGAGTTTGTAAATAAGTGTCTAGTGTGTCAGCAAGTTAAGGCTGAACACTAGGCACCTTCAGGCAAGTTGAGGTCGTTGCCTATTCCGGAATGGAAGTAGCAAAGGGTGACTATGGATTTTCTGATGGGTTTGCCCAGGACCAGTAGGAAGCACGATGCTATTTGGGTTATTGTGGATCGGTTGACGAAGTCAGCTCACTTTTTGGTGATTAAGCAGGCTGATTCTTTGCATGTGCTAGCAAAGAAGTACATTGATGAGATAGTGAGATTGCATGGGATCCCGGATTCGATTGTGTCTGATAGGGAACCTCGATTTACTTCGAGGTTTTGGGAAAGTTTGCAGGAAGCTTTGGGTACTAAGCTGGATTTTAGTACGACGTTTCACCCTCAGACGGATGGTCAATCTGAGAGGACCATTCGGACACTTGAGGGGATGCTTCGGGCTTGTGTGATGGATTTTCGAGGAGCTTGGGATGAGCATTTGCCATTGGTCGAATTTGCTTATAACAATTCGTACCATTCGAGCATTCAGATGGCTCCATATGAGGCTTTGTATGGAAGGAGATGTAGGATCCGATTTGTTAAGATGAAGAAGGAGAGAGGAAACTGGTAGGACCAGAATTGATTCAGACGACAGTTGAGAAAGTCAATCTGGTTAAGCAGCGGCTTAAGGCAGGACAAGATAGGATGAAGAGCTACATTGATGCACACCGAAAGGAGATGGAGTTCGAGGTCGGTGAGAAATTCTTCCTTAAGACGTCTCTTTGGAAAGGAGTAATGAGATTTGGCAAGAATGGTAAGTTGAGTCCGAGGTATGTGGGTCCTTGTGAAATCCTTGAGAGGATTGGACCACTCGCCTACAGGTTGGCGTTACCTCCAGAATTGTTTCAGATTCATGACATTTTTTATGTTTCCATGTTGAGGAGGTACAGATCGGATCCTTCTCATATCATTCAGACTAGTGAGGTTCAGCTGAGGGATGATTTGAGCTATGAGGAGCTTCCAGTAGAGATTTTGGATAACAAGAAAAAAGTTCTCAGGAACAAGACGGTTCAGTTAGTCAAAGTCCTGTGGAGAAACCATTCGGTAGAGGAGGCTACATGGGAGCCCTTAGAAGCCATGAAGGAGAAGTATCTGCGTCTCTTTGATGATTCAGGTAATAATTTCGAGGATGAAATTTTTTTTAAGAGGGGGAGAAATGTTGGACCCCGAATTCTTTTCTTTGTGATGTCCTTAAGCATGAATTGTGTTAATTATGCAATTAAGGCTTAGTTTGATTTATTTGGGAGTATTATTGGATAATTTAGGTTTATTTGTGTTTAAGTGAGAATTAAAAGGGTAAAAGAATATGAGGGAATTTTGGGAAGGTTACTTGAGTTGGAGTGGTTTAGGCCTTGTAAGGAGGGGTAACTTGGTCTTTATCTCCATTTAGAATCAAGAGAAAGAAGATAGAAGGAAAGGAAAAGAAGAGGAAAGGAGAAAAGAAGAAGAAGAAGCTGTCGGTGGAGGAAGAAGAGAAGAGAAAAAGAGAGTCGCGATCTTTGTGATTTCCGACATATTTGAAGCTCATTTCGGGTAAGTAAGCTTCTTTTCAACTTGTTCTAGTTGGATTTAAGTCTAGAATCGATTGTGTGAGTTAGAATCGGTGGTGTAGGGTTTTTCTGGAAAAATTTGAGGAAATCCTTGGGTTGTTGGATTTGTGACTGATTTTGAGGTTTGATTGAGTTATAAATGTAGTTTGAGACTTGAATCAAGGTTTAGGTGTGTTGCATTTGTGTTTGGGGAATGATTGAAGTTGGAAAATGCAGGAAAGTCGGGTTCGTAGTCGTTCTCTATACCCGAACGTCGCGACGAGCGTATGAACACGCTGCGACGTGCGAGTTCGTCACGACGAGAAAAAATTAAATTTGTCACGATGTGTGGGGAAGGTTAAATCGCGACGTGCGAACTGTGTTATTCTTGACGTCTTGAACTCCGTGTTCGCCATGACGTCTGAGTAGGGTGCGCACTGGCGCACACTTGTGTTTGCCGCGACGAGCCCCCTGTTTCCAGCAGGAATGAATTTTGGTGTTTTTGGGCATATCTTTTGGTGTAGATGTCCAATTGTGGTGATTTTGGATTCGTTAAGAACTAGAGATCAAGGGCTACAAGGTTTATGAAGAAGGGAAGTTTGGAATTTGCCTCTAAGGGTTCGGGATTTTATGAGGAAGTCAAACGTAGACTTTTAGTGCTTTATTTTGGACTTTCAAGCTTTTGAATATTTCTTTTGGATATTATTTTGAATGGGAACTTGGTTTATTATAGGGAACCAAGCTGATTTGATTCAATCGCAAGAGGAAGGACGACAATGAGATTGGATTCTCAAGAGATATTGGGTGGGTAATATACTTATAGTTATTGTGTGATTAGGCAAATTCTTGCCTATGTGTGAATATATGTTATATGTTAGTATGTTTACATATGATTTGTTATAAGATTTGAATGCTTTTGATTTTGCATACTTTGGAAGAACCATGAGAAGTGATTTCGATTCTGAGCATGTTATGCCTCGACTTAGATCATGGCATTTTGAATAAATGAAAGCTTAAAAGCATATCATCTGATAAAATGATTATGAGCATGATTTTGTGCTTTTGTTTAGGCGAGAGTGGAACCATTTCGTTCGTCACGTGCACGTTGACAAGAGCCTTCTCCCGGCTGCCCGCTTGTGGCTTATGAGCTCCGAATGGACTCATTTTGTTTAGGGTGTAAACTTCGATTTCTCCCTTTTGTTTCCATGGAACCCTCGAGCCATGTGATGTGCATTGCATTCTTGATTTGTTTACTATGAAGCATAGTTGTGACATGTTTTGTGAGTTGCATTAATTATGCTGAATGCGTAAACTGCTTGGTTAACATGTGAGTGCTAGAATTGTTGCATGTATATACAAATATACATACATATGCCTGATTTTGTGCTAGTTACCGATGGCTATAATTATATTAGCCACTGAGCTGTGTAGCTCAACCCATTACTTTTCCCTCCGAAGGTGCAACTCAAGATATCAGTTGATCCTTGCCAGGCATCGAAGAACTCCGCAATAGTTTCAGGTCATAGCATTAAGTTAGTATTTTTTATTAGCCCACCAAGCATACCATCATTGGGCATTTTCATATATTGTATTTTGGATTGGAACTTTCACGTGTATTGTGCCATATTGTGAATGCTTATTTAATGTATTTGAATTGAAATGGCATGGAGATCTTTTGTTTATAGGATGCGATTTAGTTATTATGAGTATATATATATTGTGTGTATGTGTATGAATCAAATTTTGTGTGGATGTTGGGATCAGGTCCGAAGGTTTTGGGTGCACGTCGCCGGCGCGGCACGAGGGGCCACCTCGGGATTTGGGATCCGAGACCCAGGCCCAACATGAGTGATTGCAAATCTAGAGTTCTGGTCACCAATGAGGTCATCACCTAAGGTCATGATGCTCTTGTCGACCGTAGTCCGGACTTACCACAGATGAAAATCGAGCTAACACCGAGAATAGGTAGGTGTGCACACTTGTTTGGTTGGCTAGTTTTAGCCTATTATGAAATTCGGCTTCCCGACAAGATTTGATTTATACATATGATGCTTTTCTGCTCGTGTACTGGGACTGGAACCTATGTTCACTGGATAAGTGATTAATAAGCTAGGCCTATGTGATTCCTAACTATTATATGTTGAGTCATAGGCTAGGCTTATGTGTTTCTGTGTCCTGTATGTTCACTTCATAGGTAGTTATATGCACGCTAATGCGTGAAAAACCGGTCCTTAGGTTATCTAGACCATTTTGGTGTGTATCGGGTTCTGTTTGCAATATATGTTCTTCCTGCTTACTGAGTACATGCTGTACTCACCCCCTCTACTTTCCAACCATGCAGTTTAATTTGGTGAACTTGAAGCTCTGAGTGGATCGTGTGGTCTTTTGACATTTTCGGGTATTACCGCTTGTGGGTAGTCTCTGTGTTGTACTTTTGTTATATAGTGGCTCATAAACTGATTTTATTAAGTTGGTTATGTTGATATGCTTTATGATTTTGTAAATTAACTCTTGACTGCCTAGTGATTTGCAAATGACCTTATCTATGAACCTTTTGTACTGTTGTTGAGATTACTCTTGAGTGGACTTAAAAGTCCAAAAGTTGTAGTAGAGTTTTAAATGTGAATATAGAAGTGCGTTTAAAACTTATTTATACATATTTTAATTGAGTTTTGGGATTTTAAAAATACAATCATTATGTTGTCCAAATGTTTTAAAGGATATTCAGTTAGCCTTGCATAGTTGGGTTAAGGGTATTGTGAGTATCCTTAGCCTAGGTATGAAGCGTTTGTCATATGTTTAAACTTGATATACCTATTCTTAATAATATAAATGTAAAAGGAAAGCCTAATTGATTATCCCTAATGAATTTCAATTTTGAAGTCACTCAAATCCCTAGTCTCAAAGTTAAGGTGGTAATAACACCTTTCCCGAATATACTTAGATCCTACTAGTCATTATAGAACTTAATAAAATAAAGAGATCTCAAAATTTTGAGAATGCAAAGATTAGGATTTCATAAATAAGCAGAACTAGGGATGTAAAACATAACGTGAGAAGCCCTAACAAGTACAACAAACATTAAGAAGGGATAGGTCTTCATTCAATGAAGTTGAATGAAATAAGTCAAAGACAAATGGATTAAAGGGAAAAACACAAAGGGACCACTGAGGGAGAGATGCTTAAATTCAATACATCACCTAACAATGTTATTGATTATACATTTGACAATGACCTCGTAGAAAAACTAAAAAGAATAGCCACCACCCTTTCTAAGAGAAGCAAAAATTTGTAATAACACTTCTAAAAGAATATTGGACACAATATGTGTTGAATTAAGATAGGTTTTAATCAATATGCTGAAGATAAAAGAAACATAACTACTACTAATGGGTTTATTATTTTTAATGAAAAGCAATATAACATCAAAATAAAGTTATAAACTTAAAAAAAAATTATGAAGTTAATAAAGAGAAGTTAAAGTTTACAACCGTCAAAATGAAGATCAAACCAAGAAAAGAAGATCATTGTAAGAAAATTATAACCTACCGATGAAATATTACCAATGGAGAAATTATCGTAGTAAATTAGCGGTGGAATTTGATTATTTGTTTGTAAAATTGTCAAAAAATGGCATTGTGCAATGAACAAAATATATGTCAGTAAAGATGGAGGAAAATTATCCCCATAAGTTTTTCGACAAAATATAACTATGTAATTATGAAGGTCATCATAAAAATAGGTGGTAATGGTTGGCGGTAAAATAAACATCAGGGTGTACAGACAAAATAAATGTCTCGATAAAAATTAAAGTTAAATGTCATTGTTAGGTCTTTGACCTCAACATTGTTACTAAAAAGAAAACAATATCATTTGGTTTAACACCAAACAATGTCATTTTCATTTGATTTGAAACCCACTCGAAGACCCCCTTCCCTCTCCCCTACGTCGTTTTTTCTTATTTTCTTCTTTGTCATCAATGGTCTTCTCTCTTCCACCATCCAGCATCTGTCGTATATGCTTTTCTCTCGTCCATTTTCCATCATCTTCAGTTAAGTCGAGGTTAGTTGTCCATCTAATAGCTTTTATGTTTATTATTTTGTGAGAAATTTTGTTGTTAAATGGTTATATAAACAACAGTTAGTTCATTTTTTTATGAGTATTCAACATTTTTTGAAATGTGGATGATTCATTATTTGTTTGAAAGTGTTTATGTTGGTGAATAATGGAAAAATACAGTGGTTTTGTTATGAGGTAGAGATGAATTCGGGTTGCCTATGAATTGTTTAATGAAATGTCTCTTAGGGATATCATATCTTGTTTTTCTAAAAATGAGAAATGTCTCTTAGGGATATTAGTCAGACTTGGTTAAACAATTGTCAAGGAAGTTAATTCATGGTTAAAATAATTGAGAACTTTAACTATTACTTAAAAAGTTGGGATAATAGCTATTATTTTGTATTACTTAAAAACAACTGTCAAGGGTTTTTTTTATGAAGTCGTGATATTGTTTGTACTTAATTGTGTTATTTACATATTAAAGTAAAAGGTGATACTCATTTTTATACGTCTATGGTATTTTGATGAGTTATCTTTTTCCATCTATTTTTATACAAAATATTTAATGAATTTTCTTTTCTCTTTAATGTGATAGAAACTCACTCACCTTTGCCCCTCTTAGTGCTTAATATTAGTGATCTCTTGTTCTAGCTTTCTTATCCCATGTATTTTCAAATACCCACCATTTCTATTAAATGTTCAATGTTTTTCCTTTAAATGTTCCCCATCCATTTTTCCTTAAAATAAGTGTTATTTTATTATGATGGTCAAGCTAAAGGATGGATTAAATTCTTTAGAATGGAAGAGTTGTGTTTAATAAAATAGCACAAGAAGTTTTATTAATTAAGTCCATAAAAATTTAGGCTTAAATGATAAAGGTTCCGCTAGATTTTTACTATTAAATAAAAACTAGAATATGTCATTTAATGAGTTTGTAGTGAAGTATGGGTTTTGATCCTTAAACCAAACCAAAGTTGTTCCATCTAAGGATAAACTATGATCAAATGATCTCCTTAAGGTAAATACTAAAATATAATAGGAATATATTATAGGATAAATCCATCTATTCTCCCAGTAGGTCTATTAAATAAAAACTAGAATATGTCATTTAATGAGTTTGTAGTGAAGCATGGGTTTTGATCCTTAAACCAAACCAAAGTTGTTCCCTCTAAGGATAAACTATGGTCAAATGATCTCTTTAAGGTAAATACTAAAATATAATAGGAATATGTTGTAGGATAAATCCATCTATTCTCCTACTAGGTCCATAAATAGGGAAATTGTATATGTTGTTGTTTGTTACTTGCACTATGTCATCACATATTCCATTATAAGGAGATTTTTTAAAAATGACATGGTTATACCTTGTGATCTATTATATCTAAAGCATATTATGGTGAAAGCATCATGCAAACTTAGATTTTTCTTTACAATATACTTAAAGAATATGGAAAATAATGAATATAAGCTATTTCTAGGACATTTGTTATAGCACCCCACTCTTACGAGACTCGTACCTGACATCTCGAGTGATGTCCGAATGCGAATCCCACAAGGGTGGCATGCTAGAACAGTCAAACACTCAGAACTCAATACAAATTTTTTTTTAATGAAAAACAATATAGGCATATAAGGAGATCAGTAATCAAAATCGGGCCCATACTTTTTATTACATAAACCTCGAAAACACAATTATTATTATTACACTTTGATCAATCTCATTTGTCAACATTTCCAATTTCAAAAGCTATTATATACGGAAATATTCATATTCACATTGTACAGAAATTTCAGAATATACAAATTGATACAAAAATAAGAAAGTACAAATGCAAACGTGAACTGATCTCGACCTCTGTCTCTTACTTGAATACAATGTCTGTACTCTCATTAGCCTAACAGGGTAACTCTTCTAAGCCTGAAAATATTGCAAATTTTGGGTGAGTTTTGCAAACTCAATGAGTGACCATCCTAGATGGCTCACTTGGTCACATAACACACAATTCACACCATTTATTTGATAATCATATTAAATCACATACACTTGATCCATCATTTCACTTTTTACATTCGGCACGTTTTAATCATTCATATCATGCATATGCAGTGCACATGAGACTCACTTTCCATTGTTACTTTGTTGTGACTGAGTGCCTAATTGTCCTGTATTTGTTGTGGATACCGGGCTCATTGATAACTATCCCGTATTTGTTGTGGATACCGGACTCATTGATAACTGTCCCATATCCGTTTGAAATACCGAGCTCATTTTACATAGTGAGACTTTGGCTCTCATACACTTTCTAAACTCTAGATTCTTTTTTACAGTTTGAGCGTTAAGCTCTTTTTCAGTGGCTACTCTAGTCACAACTACTTTTATCTTTCATGCATTCATGTAATGAAATGCATCAATCACATACGATTAATTATTCACTTTCACTTATCATCGGACTTTATTCCGGCATTCAACATTAAAGTTGAGAATCACTTTTCTTTCATATGCGGATGTTTAACAATCAAATCATGTCTCACTTATTTCATCAAATTCATATACAAGTAGCACTTTGATATCTTTACATTTAGCAAAATCCTCGGACATTTACAGCTTGGAATCAGAACAATCACATTCACATCTCATTCATAATCACAAAATTCATAATATAAACAAAAAAACAATAAAGTAAGACCATCTAGGTCTACTCACAGTACGCTCTAGATTATCACTAGCTTCAATTATCTAAAAACGTTTGAATGCAAACGTTTATCCTGCACATCAAAATTGTGCAATATACGGAATGCACACACACATTAATATTTGCACAATTACAAGCATTCATTTATGCACACGTGTGTATATGGAATATGTACAATGCATGTTCATAACAATCTCGAGTATCGTTTTATCATTCACATCATGTAAACATTCTTATTCCGAAACTCATATAAATAACATTTATACTTATGGTTTATTCCTCAATAAAATAATTAGAATCTAATTTCATAACCCAACGAATCATTTCATATTTTTCTCCAAACACTAACTTTTAGGTATATTGTTCTTGATCATTTAAACAATGAAAATCAAGTAATTTGGGAACACTTTCTTTTGAAAATTGTCCTTCTATCTCATAAGTTTCTAATGACACCAAAATCTTTCAATTTGGTTCAGTAGTGTGAAAGTTATACTCCAAATATTTTCGGACTACTTTTATTCTAAGATAGTGCCCTATACTCAACTTTCACCCAGAATTTAAATTCTTATAGTCTGATTCAGAATTTTATTTCTTCAGATCATTTGTAGCCTATGTATCTAGTTTACTCCAAATCAAGAATTAGTCCATTTGGATAACTACAGAAGAAGATATGCTCAAAATACAGATACATGCTCAGTGTAGAGAAAAGTTCACCGCGGCGAACTCCTCCTAAGAGAAATTCTGATGAAATTTTTACAAGTTCACCACGGAGAAACTTAGAGTTGGCCATGGCGAACTTTACCCAAAAGAAATCCTAGCTAACCTTCAAGTTCGTCATGGCGAATTCCAGAAGTTTGCCGCGGTGAACTTCCACAGATGCATACCCAGTTTTTCAAATTCAAGTCAAATTTTGAGACTTTTATAAACAGAATTTGAATTCGATTTCTTCACAAAAAATGTAGTCATATATCTCTAGTTTATTTTAAATTAAGAATCATCTCATTTGGATAACTAGAGGAAAAAATATGGCTAAAGAACTAAAACATAATCAGATAGAAAATGTTACAGTCAACATTTTTCCAGGACCTATTAAACACCATTCACTCACCCAATCCACCATGATTTCATTCCCTAGTCTATTATCCATCAAAACAAGAAAGCAAGACATGAATCTATCCCCATTTCTCATGTAAATTACATCATGAACCCATCCTCATTTTATGAACATTTAACTCTTAACTATCATCAAAACATGTTTCATTCATCAATTCAAGAAGAGTGATGCTTATACTTACTTGTTTAGCTTCAAGATATTGAAACTCTTCAAGCTCTCTCTTAGCCCTAGTTTTCTTCTCTCACACGTGCATCACCAATCAAAGGTGGTAGGGTTAGGGTTTTTGGTGGGAATGAAAGGGAGAGCAAGGTGGAAGATGGGTGGGGTCGACGTGGGTGGAGATTTGAAGAATAAAAATCAATAAGAAGAGAAGAGAAGCTACAAAAATGAAGGTGAGAAGAAGAGAACCAAAGCAAAGCACCAATACCCCTTTGTAGAGAGAGAAGCATCGTGAAAGACAACAAGGGGTCTTTAAAATTAAAAGAGTAGTGGGCTTTAAGGCATGGACACTTGTCCAATTTCCATGAATTTCAACTAGCTCTTTTATGTAACCAGTCCAATCAATTCCAATTGTCTCCCAAATTTTCAACGACACTTGTCATTAAATCTCATAGTCATTTCTCAAAATTTCCATTGCCATTTGACTTTTATTTCTACTACTATTTAACAATCATTTTGCCACTTGACAATTTTCCTAGTCCAAAAATACCCAAAAATTTCAAACATCTTCCCAAAATTTTCAAAAATTCTCAATCAATTATTATAATCTACAAGTCAAATTTTCAATACAAATAATTCACAATTCCAATTATGATCACATTTATAGATCAATTATGCCCGACAATTGTCAATGAATGCATATACAGTCATTTTGATGTGTGCAAAAATTCAAATTCACATGTATGAGTGCTAATATTATGCATGAGCATGAAATGCATTTTTCTACTCTCTTATTGCTATTTTCTCAATAACTAAAATCTAAGGTTCTAATCCTTAGTATGAAAACGAGATGTTACATTTCTCCCCCTTAATAAATTTCGTCCTCGAAATTATTATCTGAATAATCAATAAAGCAGGGGTATTGTTTCCTCATATTCTCCTATGTTTCCCATATAACCTCATCACTGTTGTAACATCCTATCACCGATGGGAGGGTTATTTTGGTAAATTGGGACGGTTTAGGATTTTCCATTTGCATGTAATTGATATGAGCATTCCTTTGGCCTCTAATTTTAGAGGAATGAGTCATTTTGCACATACATTTATATGTACATGCATTCATGGCATTTTTCGGCATTTAATTGTGATTATGATATGATTTGTGAATTCGAGATAATTATGTTTGATTCTGATTTATTGGGAATTTTGGAATAATTGGATTTGAATAGTTAATTAGAATGTCCTGAGAGTGATTGTCGGTTGATAGTGACCCTTAGGAAATTTTCTGGAAATTTGGGGAGTTAATGTCCGGACTGGAAATTTCCCGAATAATGGACTGATTGACTTTATAGTATTGTCATAACTGTCCAATGGCAAAGGAAAATTAGATTTTTTATGTTAGGAATAAAATGTGAAGCCATTGGGAATTAAAGACTGAAATTTAAAAGAATTTGAGGGCTTATGGCTTGAACCCTAGATTTAAAAATCATCCTTTATAAGCCTTAGGTTTTGAAGATTGCAGAAAGGCATTCACTCTTCTATCCTAGGGCACGTTACCTTCCTCCTTCGATTGTGTTTGTTTCCCTCTTCTTGCACAATCCTTGCTTGCTTGTGTTCCTTTGTTGTTAAGACCTAGCATAAACCCTTAAGAAGATGATGTTATGTGTGGTTTTGGGAGATAACCGTGGGTGTTAGGGCTTGGAGAAGAGTTCAGAAGATTTGAAGATTTAACGCTCGATTTGGTAAGTAAATTTGTTATATGTTATTTATTAGTGAGTGTGATGCATTTATTGTGTTTTATATGAAAGAGTGGGTAGTTGAGAGTGAGTTATTACGGGTTTTAGAGAGAGAAATGGCGAAAGTATGGTCGGAGAAGATGGAGGAGCCCGCACGTCGCGACGTCTGAGAGAGGGCCTCGTCGCGACGAGTAAATAGGTACTCGTCGCGACGAGAAGACGGAGGAGCCCGCACGTCGCGACATCTGAGAGAGGGCCTCGTCGCGACGAGCAGTTAAGTCCTCGTCGAGATGAGCAGGGTGAGACGTCACGGCAAGCCTGTTGATCCTCGCCTCGATGAGCGTATTGGGCGCCGTGGTGAGCGAGCCGCGACGAGCTCCATTTTTTTGAAGTGAAGTATTTTAGTTTTTGGGGCATAGCTAATGGTGTAGACCTCTAATTGAGGTGATTCTTGATTCGTTATGAATTAGAGAGAAAGGTCTACAATTGAGGTGAAGAATGAAAGTTTGAATTTATATTAGTAGGATTGCAATTATTGAAAGAAAGTTAAGGGATAGGTTTTTATTGCATCTTAAGGATTGTTTTATGTTATTGGAGGATAAATTAGAGACTTATGAACTAAATGGCATACTTTTGGAATCTTCAGTGGATGATATTGAACTAATGAATAGTAATTTGGTTTTGAGGTCTCTCTTGAGGATAAGGATATTGTTTAAATATTGTGTTACTCATAGAACAAAAAATTGGTTTAGAGGAAAAAGGATAGTGAAATTGGGATGTAGTGTCGAGAAAATCACCAATATGCATTGTACATTCCTGCATTCCAGCATGTGCATTTGTGAATCCCTCTGATTGTGCATATAGTAATGAGAAATTATTTGACTGTTATAGAGGTACCGTTGGATCGACATTCCACGGACATTGCTGGGACTTCCAGGCAGTAGCTCAGAAGTTACAGGTCAGTAACCTAGTTGGTTCCTTAATCCTTACGTGTTTAATGATTATGCACTTATGCCATGCGGAGATGAATGGAGGGCTTATGTGTGTTTGAATGATTGATTTCGGACCGTAGGTGTCCGAAGTATTGGCAACTTGTTATCGAAGTACTATGTGTGTGTTAATTAGTGGTTTCATGTTTCTGATGTGAAAAATATGATATGAAATTGATGTATTGCTTCATTAGGACATGTGGTAAAATTGGTGATCCGATTACTATTGTAAATTGAGACATATGCGTTCATGCATAAAGGCATGTTCAGATAATGACAGTTGTGACCAGAGCAGCCAACGTAATTTAGAGCTTAAAGCTCAACGCAACAGGGCCTCGCGCCCAACGTAATCGAGCCATAGGCTCATTTGTATCGAGGGCATTCAGCCCAACGTATTTGAGCCACAGACTCACCAGTATCTGTGCCCGTCCTTTCAGACGAGATCGGTATAAATACAACAATCGAAATAAAATGGAAAGTGTCACATGTGCATTGCATATACGAATGATTGAATGTGGATCATTTGAAAGGCAAACCGCCTTATATTTGTGAATTGGTAACGCATGTGATATTTACGAATGTGATATTATGCAATATTCTGTGAATTGGTTGTATATGCATGAGTTGAGTGAACTATCGATGATGGTTTCTTGCTAAGTTTGCAAACTCATCCAACATTGCAAATATGTTTTTCATGACTGATATAGTAGGCTCTTAGCTCCAGAGATAGACTGTTCCCGCAGTGTGGATCTAGTTGGCAAGAGAAGTTATGGCACACAGGTCGGTCAACTGGGATTGTTTTGGGGATGACCTAGTATAGACCTTTGTATTAGATTTCCTTTTTGGAGTAATGTATTTTAGACCGTGGAAAACTGATAGACTTGTCTGTATTTCGGTTTGATGATTGAAATGAGAAAGAATTTTGGTTTTAAAATATAATAATTTTATATTGTGGTTTAATGAATGCGATGCCACGAGAGTATTGTAGTGACTGACTGCTCGTAGCTCTCCCTTATTGTGGGATATGTATCGGGACAGCCTACGGGCGTGTCGATGCGTACCCTACGGTAAGGGGCGCTACAACTGTAATATTTTCATCCAAATGACCACAGTCGATAGACTCACTGGGTCTTTCAATCACTTCTTTGGTTACTAACTATCTTAACTAGTTCTTTAATATCTCATATTATTCAAAATTTTCACTTTGTAAGCCGACAATACATCTTTGACAGATCATATCATTATTTCTTAGCATATTCACATATCACATGTTATGCATCTAAGACATTCTTTTAGCAGTAACACTAACTCGTAAGAATTTTTCATAGATCAATTCATATCGGGCTTAGTTTATCCTTTTTCCTTATTTAAGCACACCATACCAAGGTGGTACTCTTAGAAACAATTCAACTTTCCTTTAATAATTCCCACCACTTCAATGTTAATACACTCCATTCTTATGTATATTTCACTATATTCCCTAACCTCGATGTTGATCCATCAAATTCATTCATCTTTCATAAGCCACTTAATTTCTATTACAGATTCATTTCACACACTAATAGTATCTTGAATTTATTCTGGCCTTTTACCATTTTTAGGCCCTTTTCATTTCAATGTAAGGACAAACAACCTTTTTGTTATATAACACCTCATACAGTATTTTGACGATATCACTATGATAATGATTAATATGCTTAAATTCAATTAAAACTGTACATTAACCTCCTAATCCTATGAACTCCAAAATATAAGTTTTTAACCATATCCCCAATAGTTAAGACTGTTGGCACTTCAAACACTCAGTCACTTGTTTCCAAATCCTTAGCAGATAAATACTATGTTGACACATTCCTATTAGGATGTCTAGCTTAGGTTGTTACTTGCTTTCTCTAGTAATCTCTTTGCTCAATCATCTTTATTGAGTACACATTCTTTTTACTTCAATTACAAGGTATCATTTTTCCTAACCAAACTCAATAATTACCTCAATCTTTACTGATCTGTATATTCATATATATCCAAAATGTTTCTGTAC
The DNA here is from genome assembly GCA_029891385.1 of Erythroxylum novogranatense. Classification (NCBI taxonomy): domain Eukaryota; kingdom Viridiplantae; phylum Streptophyta; class Magnoliopsida; order Malpighiales; family Erythroxylaceae; genus Erythroxylum; species Erythroxylum novogranatense. The sequence goes on along the minus strand of CM057229.1, from coordinate 39,188,524 downwards.
ATATAATATCTACAAATTTTCAAAGCAATTACAATTGCAGCAAGTTCTAAATCATATCCTGAATAATTCAATTCATGAAACTTTAAACATCTCCATGCATATGAAATCACTTTATTATATTGTCTTGGATTTTATCCTAATCGCTGATGTGAAACCTCATTATATACTATATAATCTCCAATTCCAAATGATATTATTATCATTGGTGTTATCTTTCCTTAAAAAAAATTCACATTCATCACTCATACGGTTGACACATTTTTTCTCAAACATTTTTATCTAGGGATAAGATCAATAAAAACCCCTTAACAGTCTCTGGTAATATCTAACATACAACTTGTAACATCCCATCTCCGATGGGAAGGGTATTTTAGTAAATTGGGACGGGTTAGGAGTATTAAATTATATCTCGGCATGAACATATGTCATGCAGCCTCTATAAATGGTGAGTTTTGTACAGGCACATAGTCATACATGCATTCATGACATTTCCCGGCATAAGCGTCTAATTGTGATCTTTTGTGAAATTGGTGTGATAATGTGATTTGAAAAATTATTTGGAGTGCGCCATAGAGTGTTTTACATTTTTAGAGATTTATGAGAATTTTTCTGGAATTATCCGGAGAAAATTCCCGGACCGGAAAAATCACCGATAAATGGCCTAAATGTGTTTTTGTAGTGGAAAAGGTGGTTTTCGTGTTTGAAAAATTATTAGGAGTGGACTGTTATGTGTTTTACAATTTTGGGTAATTTCGGTAATTTTTAAAAAAATGATTCAGGAAAATTCCCGGAAATTTCTGGACCGGATAAATCGCCAAGTGGCGAACCGGTTGATTTTCGGTATCGAAAATTTTTATCCAATGGCACTATAATATTGGATACATTATTTTGGGATTTTAATTAGGGCCATTGGAATTGAATGGGTCAAATTAAGGAAATCCTATGGCATATTTTATCTCTTCATTATTTTATTGTTTTTTTAAGGAAAATGCCATGTGTCCCATGAATTTATGGCTTTTGTCTTATTCCTAGCTAATGACTACGGAAACTCATTGATTTAAAGACAAGTTTCTTGTTTTTTTCATACCCATCCCAAACCTACTTTTTATTTTTGCAAGCCTCTCCATCGTTTTTCTTTTCTTCCTTAGCTCCTCCATGAAATCAAGCTATTTTCCTTGCCTTGCAATTTAATTCTTCTATCCATGAGAAGCATGTATGGTGGTAGAAATGAGTAGAGAAGGTGTAAAGTGGGCATAAAGAGAAAATTGAAGATTGAGAGCTAAGTAGGTAAGTGTTTAAATTAAACTTTAAATGGTGTTTTCATGATGGTTTAAGTATGAATTTAATGCCATGGTAGTTAGAAGCATTTAATGAGAATTGTAGTATTATGACTAAGCTTATTGATGCATGAATTTGATGAGAATTTGAGTGAGAATTGGTGGGTATAAATGTGGGATGTGTTAGGATAATGAATGGTTAGGATTGAAGTGTGTTTTAGCTTGAATTGGATTGAATATTGATGCCAAATCTTGCATAGAAATTAAGAGTGTAATGCTGCAAAATTGTGCCTATAGGTCTAAGTTAATGTATGAGTGACCTAGGTACTGAATTGGTGTCCAATTGAGATGCTTATAGTAGTAGGAATTGAATTGGAATGATAAGAAGTGAATTGTTGAAGTAAGGCTGAAAATTGAATTTTGACCTAGTATACTGATTTGATCATAACTCATTGTGTAGATAATCAAATGATGCAAGGTTTGTTCCCAATTAAACTTTGGGATGTTGGCTTCAATTTAGTGTGAAATAGGTGTTGTTCAATTGTAATGCTAGAAGGTCGAAATTTGGCATGGAAAGTTACTGTTTTATTGCCTGTGAACAGTAACCGAAACCATAACCTATGAGCTTTGCTGATTTTTCTAAATTAATTGAGATGGAATTTGGGAAAATGGTCTTCATGGAAGTTGTAGAATATTGAGTTAGCTTTCCATTTCCACTGATCTTACTAATTTTCGAGTTGTATATTGGGAGATATGAACTGATTCCTATGGACTGGTTTTGGGCATGTTGATGAAACCTAGCTTAAGTGTCTGACTTGTGAGTATTCTGCTTGGAAGCAATTTTAGCCATTTTTTTGGACTGAATTGGTGTGAGTGATCTTCTGCAAAGTTGAAGAGGAAGAAATTATCTTGAAAATGAGATATGGCATATAATTTTTAGAGGTCAGAGTTGGGAGTTATGATTTTGCAAAAACTGATCCTGCATTAGGATGTGAATGGCTGATTATGGTAGTAACTAGCATGATAGTTTTGAAATTGTTAGAAATTAAATTGGAAATTGAGTTCTGCATGAAAATTGAATTTTGAGGATTTATCTTTTCAGGGATATAAAGTTCAGATTTTTCTGACTTGTGTACAGGGAGTTATGCTTGTTATAAGTTTACTGCTCAAATTGAATGATTTCAGGGACAGCAACATTGAGTGAATTAATTGACTTGTTTACCAATGGAATTTGATTTTCGGTTGTTCATGAAAGTTGTAGATGACATTGTGAACTTATTAAGCATATTTATGTGGTAATTTTTGGTTGAAGAATCTGAGAGTTATGGAAATTTCAATATACTGTCTGTTTTAATGGGATTTGAGTAAGCAGTAGCTTTGAAGGGATTTTTGACACCCTTAGGGGTGAAATTGATTTTTATGGTCTTCTTGAGAATTGTAGAGGGTTTCATGATCTTTCCAACGAGATATAGTGGGTAATTTTCTGAATTGTATGCAATGAGTTATTGGTGTTGAAAATTGGATTGGAAATCAGGAAAAAAAAAAGGAAAGGAAATGGGAATGGGAATTTAGCGGTCACTAGGTATGACGGCTCGCATCTAGTGGACGGGCTTAAAAGCGACGTCGATAGGGGCGCCTCGCCCTAGCGATGAGGCCGGATGAGTCAGCCCCGCTGGGGCGAGACGTCGCCCCCAGCGAGGCTGGTTATTTTTTTTTTATTTTATTATTTTATTTGTTAATTGGTAATTTGTGATTTCATGCTTCTTTTGTCAATTTCTTTTCGTCCGACGTCCGATTGACCTGATTCTTGAGGCATCGGATTCAGAGAACATTTAATTTCATTTTGTGAGAAATTGGGAATTTTGGACGGAAATTGGCGTGCCCTGTAACGGAGCCTTTAATCACTGTTTTGTTTAATTGGGGACCTATAGAGGTCCGAATTGCGCACCGTCAGCGCCAATAGGTTTCTAAATTTTAGACGGATTTTGTTATGGGGAAATTTGGATTTAGGGCTGAAAAATTCATGAACATGCATATTTCACCTACATGTGCACAAATTGCATCTGTAGTGACTCGTTCTTTCTCTGTTTCTTATAGAGGCCCAAGTGGAGCGTCGTCCGACCGACGGGGCGAAAACTTCCCGGCATTAGCTCGGAAGTAATATGTGAGTAACCTAGTTGGTTTCTCAACCTTATGTGTTTATTAATTATATGCATTGATTGCCATGAGGAAGCAAGGATGGATATATGTGATTGATTGATTTGATTGATTTCGGACCATGGGTGTTGAAATATTGATTATGATATTGAAGTGCAAATGAGAATAAGTGCGTGAGAATGCATTAGTAAATTGGATTGTAAATGTGGTAGTGAAACGAAGGTAAATGCATAGGAATGAAATACTGGGACTAAAAGTCCGAGGACATTGGAAAATGATCGGAAATAGTAATTAATTGGAATTGGAAATAGAAATGCGATAATTGGAAATTGAAAATGACATGTGCATTCATGCATAGTAAATGATCAGATAATGACAGATTGTGACGGTGTCGCCACCGATTTCAGAGCTTTAAGCTCAACACACAGGGCCTCGTGCCCAACGTATTCCGAGCTTCGACTCGATGATCAGGGCTATGCCCAATATTTCGGGGCTTTAAACCCAATGTTTCAGAGCCAATGGCTCAACGTATATGAGCTCAAAGTACGGTCACAACAACGAAAGAAAATGGAAGAGTCACATGCACTTTGCATAAATGAATGTTTAATGTGAATTGTGTGAAAGGTTTATTGCCTTATAAAATGTGAAATTGAATGCTGTGATTTCTTGTTTATGATATATATACAATATTGTGTGATTGTGTGGATATGCATGAGTTGGGTGAACCATCGATGATGGTTTCTCACCGAGTTCGCAAACTCACCCAACATTGCATCTATTTTTCAGAAATGGAGAGTACCCGTTGGATACACGGAGTACGTCTCTCGCTAGCGAGCGAGTATCGGGTCGGGATCGAAGGTCGTCAGTATCTGCATTAGTGTATTGATTTGGTATTTAGTAGGCCCAATTGTTTACATGTAATTGTATAGAGTGGTGAGCACTAATGAGTGCTAATAATGATTGAAATTGTTTTATCGGTGAAATGGTTTTATATTTGAAAATGTTTTGTTATAATTGGGCCAAGTCAATGATTGTTTAGCATTCTAATGTTTTGAAAGAAAAGAAAATGTCATACGATTTTTTAATAAGGTAATGAATGTTCTAAGACGCAGCCCTCATGGTCACGGCTCGGATATCACCATGGATATCGGGTTCGGGTCTCGTCGGGAGTGGGGTGCTACACAACTAGTTCTAAAGAACTCCGAATCTCTCATATATTCCTTGTAGTTTCTCACTTTATCATCACCTTTATTTTCTTTAGGTCTCCCAATATGCCATGTTCATATATTAAATACCCACATTTTATTTGATCAAGCAAAAATTCACTCTCATTATACTTGGCATATATTTTTTTCTACCTTCATGATATGTAAGATTTTCTCAAGTATTCAAAATGTTCTCTTTACTTTTCGCATACTCTCAAAATACCATCTGTGATCATAGTCGTTAATTGACACAATTTTTTTTATTACTTTAATCTTCAATACTATAATATTGTCAGGGGAATTTATAACTCCAACAGATATAACCCAAATTTCCTTGTGCCCATGATTTGTTCTCTTAATTCTTTAAGTATTTAATTCCTCAATGAGGTAGTATTATCTCATGTTATTTTTGGTTTCCCAATTGACTTCTTTTCTCGAATGATTTTCTCAATTCATTTGATTTTCCTCTTATTTCACATTGACTTATTTAAATGCCTGTTCATTCGTACTAGTTTCTCCACACATTTCAATCTATTTGAAATCTTCACTTCCTATGTTGGTAACACATTCATCATATCCAATTCGTATCTCCTCAATTTATGAATCCATTCGTGTAATTGAATACTTACATCAAACCAAATGCTTACACTCTCGATAACATATTCTACATCGTATCCTTGAGTGTCCATTAGGATTAGGACTCCAATATTCACTTTTGATTTATTACAGATTCATTTTTGATTTGTTCTTCTTAAAGTAAACTATCTGGTTTGCGTAACCTAATTCGGTGAAATTCTTCTTTGAAAGAAGATATCTTGTTACTATCAGCATTGCTGATCAAACATTCTTAGTAGCCTCAAGGAGATTAATTTTTTTCATAACTTATATGATAAGAATATCCTTTCTGATTAGGCTCAGTAAAGCACTAAGCAATTCATTTACTCTAATACCTTGTTATGTATAATCAAAATCATTCTATCTTTTCCAAGGATGTCTTTTTAAGACAATTCACCAATTAATAACTTATATTTAGGATTCTTTAACCTCATTTGATTTAGGACAATAATTCTTCTTTTCTATCTGTCCTCGATTGTGGGGACTGTGCCACGATCGTTCCCTTCTTCATTTTCACAAAATTCATCACCCATAGTAACATCATTAATAACCTCACTCTATCCTCTATTGATCATTATTAGCACTTTCATGTATTACTCTAATTCATTTTAGACTTTGGACTATAGGAACTATGACTAACAATATTCAATAAGTCTTAGATTGTTTCCTATATTATCCCACACATATAATACATATGTGCCCAATATTCTCACTTGTTATAATAATCCCATTATCAAATATGTACTCATAATAACAAATTAACTTAACTTTGGGGGTTGTTGCTTATCTCCTTGTCATTGTTGCATAAAATCCTATCTTATATGCATTTCTAACTTTCTCTTTACTACACATCATTCATCTCTTATAAAATCAATTATTTCTATTTCTTTTCCCATGTATATATCCTCAATCAATTCAAAATTACTGATGCATAATCATTATGAATTTTTTGTCTCAATTCCCCTAATATCTTCATATACTGAATTATAAACTCTTATCACGATACTCACACAACCATTCTATATTCAAGTTCAACCTTTCAAGGTTATAGGAAAATTTATTTTCTTTCAACTTGGCTTGTACACTTTAATCTCATCATTTCTACTTATATTCTTATTTTCCTCCAACAATGCATTCACATTGGGTTCACATTCAAGGATATATCATCACAGCACAATATTAATATCGTATTCCATAATGCATAAACCAATACAATTGTGTTAAATCTTTGTCTGTCATAACTAATCATATATTTTTTCTCATTTTTAAATACCCACAACTTCCATTTTCTCACATTCTGATATATCATCACTTTTTTACTATTTCTATCAGCTTAAGTATTTAACACATGCTTATGCGTGTGACTCATACTCATACAACTCAGACTAGGGATCAGTTTCTACTATATGCTATGACATGTCTAAAATGCATGTAACATGACACATATTTTAGAAAATGGCCATATAAGATACTAATTCTGGGCTTTGATATCAAATTGTAACACCCCACTCCTACGAAACCAGTACCCGACATCCCGAATGATGTCCGAGTGCGAATCCCGTGAGGGTGACATGCTAGAACAGTCAAACACTCAGAACTCAATACAAAAATCTTTTTTTTGAAAAGCAATATAGGCATATGCAGAGATCAGTAATCAAAATCGGCACTTAAACCTCGAAAACACAATTATTATTATTACACTTTGATCAATCTCATTTGTCAACATTTCCAAGTTCAAAAGCTATTACAAACGGAAATATTCATATTCACATTGTACAGAAATTTTAGAACATACAAATTGATACAAAAATAAGAAATTACAAATGCAGACATGAATTGATCCCGACCTCTATCTCTTACTTGAATGTAGTGTCTGTACTCCCGTTAGCCTAACGGGGTAACTCTTTTAACCTTGAAAAATATTGCAAATTTTGGGTGAGTTTTGCAAACTCAATGAGCGACCATCCTCGATGGCTCATTTGGTCACATAGCACACAATTCACATCATTTATTTGATAACCATATTAAATCATATACATTTGATCCATCATTTCACTTTTACATTCAGCACATTATAATCATTCATATCACGTATATGTAGTGCACATGAGACTCACTTTCTATTGTTACTTTGTTGTGACCGAGTGCCTAACTGTCACGTATCTATTGTGGACATTGGGCTCAACGATAATTGTCCCGTATCTGTTGTGAATACCGAGCTCATTGATAACTATCTCATATCTGTTGGAGATACTGGGCTTATTTTACATAGTGAGCCTTTGGCTCTTATACACTTTCTGAGCTCTAGGCTCTTTTTCACAATCTTAGCATTAAATTCTTTTTCGATGGCTACTCCAGTTACAACTGCCTTTATCTTTCATGCATTCATATAATGAAATGCATCAATCGCATATGATCAATTATTCACTTTCACTTATCATCGGACCTTAGTCCGGTAATCAACATTAAAGTTGAGAATCACTTTTCTTTCCTATGCGGATGTTTAACAATCAAATCATGTATCACTTATTTCATCAAATTCATATACAAGTAGCACTTCGATATCTTTACATTTAGCAAACTCCTAGGATATCTACTATTCGGAATCAAAATAATCACATTCACATCTCCTTCATAATCACAAAATTCATAACATAAACAAACAAACAATAAAGTAAGATTATCTAAGTCTACTCACAATACCCTCTAGATTAGCACTAGCTTCAATGATCTAGAAACGTTTGAATACAGGCGTTTATCCTGCACATCAAAATTATGCAATAAACACAATGCATACACACATTAATATTTACACAATTATAAGCATTCATTTATGCACACGTGTGTTTATGGAATATATACAATGCATGTCCATGACAATCTCGAGTACCGCTCTATCATTCACTTCACGTAAACATTCATATTCCCAACATCATATAAATACCATTTATACTCATGGTTTATTCCTCAATAGAATCATTAGAATCTAATTTTAGAACCCAACGAATCATTTTAGATTTTTCTCCAAACACTAACTTTTAGGTGTATTGTTCTTGATCATTTAGACAATGAAAAAGAAGTAATTTGGGAACACTTTCTTTGAAAATTGTACTTATATCTCATAAGTTTTTAATGACACCAAAATATTTCAATTTGGTTCAGTAGTGTGAAAGTTATACTCCAAATATTTTCAGACTACTTTTATTCTGAGACAGTGCCCTATACTCAACTTTCACCAAAAATTTAAATTCTTAGAGTCTGATTCAGAATTTGATTTCTTCAGATCATTTGTATCCCTATGTCTCTAGTTTACTCCAAATTAAGAATTAGTCCATTTGGATAACTATATAATAAGATATGCCCAAAAAATAGATACATATTCAGTGCAAAAAAAAGATCGCTACGGCGAAGTCCAGAAGTTCACCGTGACAAACTCCTCCTGAGAGGAATTCTCATGAAATTTTCACAAGTTCGCCACAGCGAAACCTATAGTTCGCTGCGGCAAACTTTACCCAAAAGAAATCCTAGGTAACCTTCAAGTTCGGCATGGCGAATTCCAGAAGTTTTCCACGACGAACTTCCACAAATACATACCCAGCTTTTCAACTTCAGGTTAGATTTTGAGACTCTTATAAATAGAATTTGAATTTGACTTCTCTAAAAAAATGTATCCATATGTCTCTTTTTTAGTTTAAATCAAGAATCATATCATTTGGATAACTAGAGAAAAAGATATGGCTAAATAACTGAAGCATAATCAGATGGAAAATGTTACAACCAACATTTTTCCAGCACCCATTAAACACCGCTCACTCACCCAATCCAACATTATGTCAGTCTCTAATCTATTATCCATCAAAACACGAAAGCAAGATATGAATCTATCTCCATTTCTCATCCACGTTACATCATGAACCCATCCTCATTTTATGAATATTTAACTCTTAACTATCATCAAAACATGTTTCATTCATCAATTTAAGAAGAGTGATGCTTATACTTACTTGTTTAGCTTCAATATTTTCAAACTCTTCAAGCACTCTCTTAACCCTAGTTTTCTTCTCTCATATGTGCATCACCATTCAAGGGTGGTAGGGTTAGGGTTTTTGGTGGGAATGAAAGAGAGAGCAAGGTGGAAGATGAATGGGTTCGACGTGGGTGGAGATTTGAAGAATAAAAATCAAGAAGAAAAGAAGAGAAGCTACAAAAATGAAGGAGAAGAAGAGAACCAAAGCAAAACACCAATATCCCTTTGTAGAGAGAGAAGCATCGTGAAAGACAACAAGGGGGTCTTTAAAATTAAAAGAGTAGTGGGCTTTAAGGCATGGACACTTGTCTAATTTCCATGAATTTCAACTAGCTCTTTTATTTAACCAATCCATTAACATTTGACTCTTATTTCTAGTACCATTTAACAACTGTTTTGTCACTTGACAATTTTTCTAATCCAAAAATACCCAGAAATTTTAGAAATCTTCCCAAAATTTTCAAAAATTCTAATCAATAATTATAATCTCCAAGTCAAATTTTCAATACAAATAATTCACGATTCCAATTATGATCACATTTATAGTTTAATTATGCCCTCCAATTGTCAATGAATGCATGTACATTCATTTTGATGTATGCAAAAATTCAAATTCACATGTATGAGTGCTAACATTATGCATGAGCATGAAATGTATTTTTTTACTCTCTTCTTGCTATTGTCTTAATAACTGAAATCTAGGGTTCTAATCCTTAGTATGGAAACGGGATGTTACATCTGGTAATTGAGTTATCATAGAAGTTTGGTTGTATATGATAATGTCATGAATTTGACATTTGGTTGTTTTACACTTAACATAGACTTTAAGGTGATAAAAGTGGACATGGTGGGAAAAGTCAATGATGGAATATATGTTAATTTGTAGTATATGATACCTAATTGAGACTATAGACGCTCCTAGACACCAAAAACTAATCAAACTTATATAGGACAAGATCGAGCTACAAATTAAGATCAATGTGATGTTGAGGAAACTAAAAAATGCTTTGATATCACTACAAATCATTTGGAACAATTAGAGGAGCAAGTTTCTCATTATCTTATTAATAAGATGACTTCTAAAATACCACATATCTTACACTTGATTATGTAGTCATAGGATTCTCTAGATATTATGTTGATACAATTTATACTTAATTATAGTATAAATATATTAAAGTTAATACTTATTTGTATAGTGTAATGAAAAATTAAAGTAAAGACAATACTCATTTATATTATGATGATATTTCTTATATAGATTTGTAGTATAATTTCTATAGAGTCATAGTATTCTTTAAAAGTTATGACGGTGTTCTTTGCACTCAATTATGGTATTAATATTGTTGGGCCTGGGCCCCAGATCCTCGATTCAGGTATGCCCTCGTGTCGCACATGACAGCGCCAAATACCTTCGGGCCCGATCCCAACATCCATACAAATACATAATTCGATTCATATAACAATACATATACTCATACATACATTCTACACATGCATGCTAAACATACATTCATCATTCCAATTGCATAAATCATCTATCATTCTCATTCGAAGAAATTCACCAAGTAGTCTCAAAATGTAGCACAATACAAAATGAAAGTAAATCCCAAAAATACAAAAGTATGCTCCATGATGAAATGCTGGCGGGCTAACCAAAGTACTAACTTAATACAAGGATCCTAACTAGCTGGAAGTTTCCGATGCCTTGCAAGGTCGACAATCGTCTCGATCCGCACCTGAGGAGGGGAGAGTAATGGGGTGAGCTGCGAAGCTCAGTGGCATATACGTTTATAGCCATTGGCAACGAGCCACACAATCAAGCAATATGCATATATCACTAGCAAATCAAAAGTCATAAATATATTCACATTCATATAAACATAGGTCATGCAATTTCTATTTCTCAACATAACAATCATTATGTAACAAGTCTATCAAATCCATAATGTGTTATGCTCAACAAATCGATCGTGTATGCACAAACAATTGGCTCGAGAGTTCCGTAAGCGATCCGGATAAACCAAAGGTAAATCCGTAAACTATCCGAGTCCGATTTCTCAAGGATCTCGTGGCCTCAAGCGGGCAGCCGGGAGAAGGCTTTATGTCAACGTGCACGTGACTCCATCCGTAACTCTCTTACCCAAACAATACACATAACAATACACATAATCCATACGTTCCATGTTCAAAGCATTTTTCAAAGCTTTCGTTATTCTCATTCTTTCCATTCTTGCCAAATATGCTATAAGGTCTACCAAGCCATGCATAATCATAGTCAAAATGCACATTCGATAATTTGCATGTAATTCAATACCAACAAGGTCATATCATGCAAGCAAATAAGCACACATAAGGCAATTTGCCCATACACACAATAACCATAAACATATTACCCACCTAGTATCGCTTGAGTATCAGACTCATTGCTGTCCTTCCTTTTGCGATTGGGTCAAATCAGCTTGGTTCCCTATAATAAACCAAGTTCTCATTTAATTAATATCCAAAGCAAATATTCCATAAAGCGTGACAATCAAATAAAGCATTAAAGGTCTCCATCCAACTTCCATCTAAATTCTCGAACCCTTCGAAACAAATTCCGAACTTCCCTTCTTCATACAACTCGTAGCCCTTTATTTCTAGGTCACAACGGATCAAGAATCACCTCAATTGGACATCTACACCAAAAGATATGCCCAAAATACTAAAAATTTCACTTTCGAAAAGGGGGTCGCCATGGCGGGGGCCTTCGCCGCGGTAACGACCTAACTTCCCAGCGTTCACCGAAGTGTGCGTCGCGGCGTGCTCATCACTCGCACGCCGCGACGTGCACACTTGGGCACCGCGGCGTGCACGCCACTTCGTGCACATCGCGACGTGCACATGGTGCACGCGGCGTGTCACCAATTCTCCGCACGTCGTGGCGTGCTCTTGCGCACGTCGTGACGTGCGGGTCGGAGTTGCGACTCCGAAACCCCGTTTTCTGCATTTTCCGATCTTCAACCCTTCCCAAATCCAAATGCAACACAACTAAACGATAGATCAAGTCTCAAACTACATTTCTAACCCATTAACAACTTAAAACCATGCACAAAACCAGTAACCCAACGAAATCTAACCCTCTATCCTTTCAAACCCTAAAACCACCGATTCTGCTACTATCATCCTATCCTTAGGTTTAATCCAACCGAAACAAGGTTAAACAAAGCATAATGTACCCAAAAATAGCTTCAAACTGTCGGAAAACTTCCACGATCAAAATCTCTTTTCTCTTCTCCTTCCTTCACCACCGACGGCGCACTCTCCTTCTTTCTTCTATTTCCTCTTCCGTCCTTCTTCTAATTTCTTTCTCTTAAATCTAAAGGAATGGGACAAAGACCATAATACCCCTCTTAGCTAAGTCCAAATCCATTCCAACATAAGTAAACTTCCCAAAATGCCCTCATAAACTTTTACCCATTAATTCTCATTCAACCATACTAAACTCAAGTAAACCCACTAATGTTCTCAAGTTAATCAAATCAAAGCATAAAACCACAATTATCACAATTCATGCTTAATATCATCATAAAAAAATTCGGGGTCTAACATTTCTCCCCCTCTTAAAAGAAATTTCGTCCTCGAAATTTACCTGAATCATCGAAGAGATACGGATACTTCTCCCGCATGGCTTCCAATGGCTCCCATGTAGCCTCCTCTACCGAATGGTTCCTCCACAGGACCTTGACTAGCTGAACCGTCTTGTTCCTGAAGACCTTGTCCTTAGTATCCAAAATCTGCACCGGTTGCTCCCCATAACTCAGATCATCCCTCAGCTAAACCTCACCAGTCTGAATGATGTGAGAAGGATCCGATCTATACCTTCTCAACTTAGACACATGGAAGACATCGTGAATCTGCGACAACTCCGGAGGTAACGCCAACCTGTAGGCGAGTGGCCCAATCCTCTCCAGGATCTCATAAGGACCTACATACCTCGGACTCAACTTACCCTTCTTATCGAATCTCAATACTCCTTTCCAAGGAGACGTCTTAAGGAACACTTTCTCACCGACGTCATACTCCATCTCCTTCCGGTGAGCATCAACATAACTCTTCATCCTATCCTGTGCTGCCTTAAGTCGTTGTTTAACCAGATTGACTTTCTCAACTGTCGTCTGAATCAATTCTGGTCCTTCCAATTGCCTCTCTCCTTCTTCATCCCAACAGATCGGAGTCCTACACCTCCTGCCATACAATGCCTCATATGGAGCCATCTGAATGCTTGAATGGTATTTATTGTTATAAGCAAATTCGACCAATGGCAAATGCTCATCCCAAGCTCCTCAAAAATCCATCACATAAGCCCGAAGCATCCCCTCAAGAGTCCGAATAGTCCTCTCAGACTGACTATCCGTCTGAGGGTGAAAAGTCGTACTAAAATTTAGCTTCGTCTCCAAAGCTACCTACAAATTGCCCCAAAACCTCGAAGTAAACCGAGGATCCCTATCTGACACTATGGAATCCGGAATCCCATGCAATCTCACTATCTCATCAATATACTTCTTTGCCAACACATGCAAAGAATCAGTCTGCTTGATCGCCAAAAAGTGAGCTGACTTGGTCAATCGATCCACAATAACCTATATGGCATCATGCCTCCTACTAGTCCTGGGCAATCCCATCAGAAAGTCCATAGTCGCTCTTTGCCACTTCCATTCCGGGATGGACAATGGCCTCAACATGCCCGAAGGTGCCTGGTGTTCAGCCTTGAGTTACTGACACACTAGACACTTACTGACAAACTCTGCTACATCTCTCTTCATGCCTTTCCACCAGAAATACTCTCTCAAATCCCTGTACATCCTGGTGCTACCGGGATGCATAGCATAAGGTGCATTGTGTGCCTCATCCATAATCTCAGCCTTAACCTCCTGCACATCTGGGATACACAACCTATTCCTCACATCTATCTCAGAAACCTTGCCATTCCGAATTTCATCTCGAAGCTTGCTCAAATCTGCATCTTGAGCTTGCAATTCCCTAACTTTCTCCCTGAGTATCGGTCTCACTCGAAAGTTAGCTAGAAGGCAATCCGGTTCCTCCTGCTTCAAGCTTATCTTAAGCTTGGCCATCTCTTCCAATAAAGGAAGATAAACCGATCGAACATGAGCAATCGAAGACTTTCTATTCAAAGCATCCGCCACTACATTGGCCTTGCCCGGATGATACTCAATCAACAGATCATAGTCCTTGAGTAACTCGATCCACCTTCTCTGCCTCAAATTCAATTCTTTCTGGCTCAACAAATACTTCAGACTCTTATGATCGGTAAAAATCCGCGTCTGAACTCCATACAAGTAATGCCTCCAAATCTTTAAAGCAAATATCACAGCTGCCAACTCCAAATCAAGCGTCGGATAATTTAGCTCATAAGGCTTTAACTGCCTCGAAGCATATGCTATCACCCGATCTCCCTGCATCAAAACACAGCCAAGACCCTTCCTCGAAGCATCACTGTATACAGTATAACCTTCATCAACCGATGGCAAAATCAGAATCGGGGCACTCGTCAATCTATGCTTGAACTCCTCAAAGCTCCTCTGACACTCATCACTCCAAACAAACTTCTGATTTTTCCTCAACAACTTCATCATCGGAGCGGCTATCATAGAGAATCCCTCCACGAATCTCCTGTAATAGCCTACCAAATCCAGAAAGCTCCTCACCTCTGCTACACTCTTTGGGGCTTCCCAATTTACCATAGCTTCTATCTTCTTTGGTTCCACAAGAACTCCTTGCTCTGAGATCACATGTCCAAGAAATGAAACTTCCCTCAGCCAAAATTCGCATTTATCGAATTTGGCATACAACTCGTTTCTCCTCAAAGTCTCCAAAGCAATCCTCAAATGTTCCTCATGTTGCTCATCACTCTTGGAATAAACCAAGATATCATCGATAAAGACAATGATAAATTGGTCCAAGAATGGCTTAAAAACCCAATTCATCAAATCCATAAATGCCGCAGCGATTTGTCAATCCGGCGGCATAACCAAAAACTCAAAATGCCCATACCGAGTCCTGAAAGCAGACTTTGGCACATCCGACTCCTTTATCCTCAACTGATGGTAACCCGATCTCAAGTCTATCTTAGAGAAGACTCTCGCTCCTTGCAACTGATCAAACAGATCATCAATGCGAGGAAGCGGGTACTTGTTCTTCACAGTGACCTGATTCAACTTCCTATAGTCCACACACATCCTCAATGATCCATCTTTCTTCTTCACAAATAGGACCGGAGCTCCCCAAGGTGAAGAACTCGGTCGAATATACCCCTTCTCCAACAATTCCTCTAACTGCTCCTTAAGCTCTTTCAATTCCGCCGGAGCCATCTGGTAAGGCAGAATTGAAATCGGCGCTAAACCTGATAGAAGCTCAATGGGAAACTCAATTTCCCTAGCTGGCGGTTGTCCTGGCAATTCCTCGGGAAAGACATCCGAGAATTTCCCGACCACCGGAATATCCTCTAGCTTCCCTCTATCTGCCTTGGTGTCAACCACATAGGCCAAAAACGCCTCACAACCCTTACTCATCATCTTCTCTGCTGTCAATGCTGAAACAATTCTGGGCGGACTCGGTTTTCTGTCCCCAGTAAACACTACTCTTTTACCGTTATCCAATTCAAACTCCACTGTCTTCTGTTTACAATCCAAACGGGCATTGTACTTTTCTAATGTGTCCATGCCCAAAATCACATCCAAACCTCCCATCTTTAGTGGCATCAAATCGACCACTAGAAGTTCTCCATCAATGCGAATCTCACAACCTCTAAACACTTAACTAATCACAATGTACTGGCCGATTGGAGTACTCACCATCAGCAGAGTATCCAAAGGGCTCACAATCATATCACACACGGGTCTACTCGAGGAAACAAACGAATGAGTAGAACTCGGATCAATCAAAACAAGCACATCATCAGAAAATAACTGAACCGTACCAGTGACTACATCTGGAGTGGTCTCTGCATCCTCTCGGGTCATCGCAAACACCCGAGCTGGTGCCTGCCCTCTCGGTCTCCCCGGAAGATTCACCCTCTTGGCTGCATCTGAACTGCCCACTTCTGTTGCAGTCCTCTATCCCATGGTCTCTGTCCTCCTTGGAGCTTGCATCTGACCTCTGTCTTGTCGTGGAGGCTGAGGACACTCTCTGGCAATGTGTTCCTTCTCCCCACAGTTGAAACAAGCTCCTGTCAATCTGAAGCACTCCCATCTATGAGCTCGCCCGCAATGCTCACACTTCAGGACGAAAGATCTATCCCCATCTCCCCTTCTACTGTCACCCACCATTGAGGCTTGGTGAGAAGCAGTAGAAGTCCTCATCGCCTAGTCGGCTCGCACTAATCGCCTCCTCTCCTCATTTGGACCGGAAGCTTCTAGCACTCTGTCGGGCATAGGAGTACTAGTGCTACCTCCTCTCTCGGACCGCTTCTCGCCTCTCTCTTCTTATTCACTGCACTTCGATGTTCTCAATATTCTCCACCTCAAAGTCGCCTCAACCATTGCTGAAATCACAAAATTCTGCATAATCACCTTCTCTCGATGGCCGGTGCAATCCCGACTCAAACTGCGACATCTAGCGACTTCACTCAACATCAAATCAAGCATACTGGGGATAGTCATGTAAACCGCGTTCATACTCGCCGACCGTCATATCCTCTCGAGTCAAACCGAGGAACTCCCTCGCTTATTTGAATATATACTCGACAGATACTTCTTCCTGAAAGCAACCACGAAATCCTCGCCATGCCAACCCCATCGCCCTCTGGTCGCTGCTGGTATAGTCTCCCACCAGTGGAGAGCATCTCCCTGAAGCAAACTCGCCGCATAGATGACTCTCTCGTCATCCTCACACTCCATCTGGTATAGCACTCTCTCAGTCTTCCTCAATCAAGTCTCAGCTTCTTCAGGATCTGATGTCCCAAAGAAATCGACTGCCCCATACTTTCTTAACCGGTCAAACCGTCTCCCCTTCTGAACTGGGGCTGAAACAGAAGGTTGTGACATCTGACCCATAGCCTGTACGAATGCCTGAGTAAAGGCCTGGAATAACCTCGGATCTAAAGGAGGAACTTGCTCCTGCATAGCTGGCGACTCCTGAGTCGGCGACGGAACAGGCTCACTACCTAGCCCTACAGAAGCCTCAGCATTCCCTGGGGCTACTGACTCATCAGTCCTCTCCTCTCTAGTCAGAGAGTTAGGTGCAGAAGATCCTTGCATAACTCCTTGTGTCCTTCTACGAGGTGGCATCGTACTCCTTCAAAGGTAAACACTAAGGATTAGCTACTGGTCAATCTACATGTATGCATGATATGCATGTCACTTAATGCACTCAATCAAATGTAACATATAAGCAATTATCAAACAAGTTGTCCTATATGCATTCTAAGCCGAGGACACTAAACCTAGGCGCTTTGATACCAAACATGTTGGGCTCGGGCCCCGGATCCCCGATTCCTGAGGCAGCTCCTCGGGTCGCGCCGGCGACGGGCGCCCAAATACCTTCGGGCCCGATCCCAACATCCATACAAGTACATAATTCGATTCATATAACAATAAATATACTCATACATACATTCTACACATGCATGCTAAACATACATTCATCATTCCAATTGCATAAATCATCTGTCATTCTCATTCGAAGAAATTCACCAAGTAGTCTCAAAATGTAGCACAATACAAAATGAAAGTAAATCCCAAAAATACAAAAGTATGCTCCATGATGAAATGCTGGCTGGCTAACCAAAGTACTAACTTATTACAAGGCTCCTAACTAGCTGGAAGTTTCCGATGCCTTGCAAGGTCGACAATCGTCTCGATCCGCACCTGAGGAGGGGAGAGTAATGGGGTGAGCTGCGAAGCTCAGTGGCATATACATTTATAGCCATTGGCAACGAGCCACACAATCAAGCAATATACATATATCACTAGCAAATCAAAAGTCATCAATATATTCACATTCATATAAACATAGGTCATGCAATTTCTATTTCTCAACATAACAATCATTATGTAACAAGTCTATCAAATCCATCATGTGTTATGCTCAACAAATCGATCGTGTATGCACAAACAATTGGCTCGAGAGTTCCGTAAGCGATCCGGATAAACCAAAGGTAACCAGAACTATCCGAGTCCGATTTCTCAAGGATCTCGTGGCCTCAAGCGGGCAGCCGGGAGAAGGCTTTATGTTAACGTGCACGTGACTCCATCCGTAACTCTCTTACCCAAACAATACACATAACAATACACATAATCCATACGTTCCATGTTCAAAGCATTTTTCAAAGCTTTCGTTATTCTCATTCTTTCCATTCTTGCCAAATATGCTATAAGGTCTATCAAGCCATGCATAATCATAGTCAAAATGCACATTCGATAATTTGCATGTAATTCAATACCAACAAGGTCATATCATGCAAGCAAATAAGCACACATAAGGCAATTTGTCCATACACACAATAACCATAAACATATTACCCACCTAGTATCGCTTGAGTATCAGACTCATTATTGTCCTTCCTCTTGCGATTGCGTCAAATCAGCTTGGTTCCCTATAATAAACCAAGTTCTCATTTAATTAATATCCAAAGCAAATATTCCATAAAGCGTGACAATCAAATAAAGCATTAAAGGTCTCCATCCAACTTCCATCTAAATTCTCGAACCCTTCAAAACAAATTCTGAACTTCCCTTCTTCATACAACTCGTAGCCCTTTATTTCTAGGTCACAACGGATCAAGAATCACCTCAATTGGACATCTACACCAAAAGATATGCCCAAAATACTAAACATTTCACTTTCGAAAAAAGGGGGTCCATGGCGGAGGCCGCTTCAAGGCCATCACGAAGTGTTCGTCGCGGCGTGCTCATCACTCGCATGCCGCGACGTGCACACTAGGGAGCCAAGGCGCATCGTCATTGCAGCACGCCATGACGCGTACATGGTGCACGCGGCGTGTCACCAATTCTCCAGACGCCACAGCGTGCTCTTTCACAAGACGTCGCGACGCGGGTCGAAGTCGACTCGAAACCCGTTTTGCATTTTCCGATCTTCAACCCTTCCCAAATCCAAATGCAACACAACCAAACGATAGATCAAGTTTCAAACTACATTTCTAACCCATTAACAAGTTAAAACCATGCACAAAACCAGTAACCCAACGAAATCTAACCCTCTATCCTTTCAAACCCTAAAACCACCGATTCTGCTACTATCAACCTATCCTTAGGTTTAATCCAACCGAAACAAGGTTAAACAAAGCATAATGTACTCGAAAATAGCTTCAAACTGTCGGAAAACTTCCACGATCGAAATCTCTTTTCTCTTCTCCTTCCTTCACCACCGACGGCGCACTCTCCTTCTTTCTTCTATTTCCTCTTCCTTCCTTCTTCTAATTTCTTTCTCTTAAATCTAAAGGAATGGGACAAAGATCATAATACCCCTCTTAGCTAAGTCCAAATCCATTTCAACATAAGTAAACTTCCCAAAATGCCCTCATAAACTTTTACCCATTAATTCTCATTCAACCATACTAAACTCACGTAAACCCACTAATGTTCTCAAGTTAATCAAATCAAAGCATAAAACCACAATTATCACAATTCATGCTTAATATCATCATAAAAAAATTCGGGGTCTAACAAATATATTAAAGTAAAGGTGGTACTTATTTCTTTGTACTCAATTGCCTTATTTTTTGATTTGTTTGCTTTAATCTATTAAAATATAACAAAACTATTGAACAAGTGTATTATATTAAATACAAAATATTCTTTTTTGCAAGCCCTATTTTGTGTAAAAGAGTATCGCTCATCCTTCTTCTTTGTAGCCTATAGTTGTCCGTCCAACCAGGTAGGTCGTCTAACTAATGTCTTCCATATGTGTTGCTTTAATAATACGATTTTGATGCGTTTGGGTTTTGTGTGAATACAAAGAAGATCTTGATTTTATGTTGTTTAGAATATTCTTATAATCATTGATGAGTTTTTATGTTCTTCTTTAATAGTCTAAGTATTTATGTTTAGGTTTTTGTTTGAATCATTGATGAATAGATGTATGATTACATAAGTATTTACTATATGTGGAATAAGTTTGACATCATATGAATGATTTGATGCATAATAAACCCTAGGAATGTATATAGGCTAGAAACCCGTGATTCAGCTCCCATGAGGCTTATCGATAAAAAATTCTACAAGCCTAGGAGTCACAGCGAGAACTTGCTTTCTTAATTCACAAGTGTAAACAATGCCACTTACCATAGTATTAAAATCAATTGTATGTGATTAATTCAATTGATTTATACTTAGGGGATGTTGTGTAAAGTAAAGGTTAAATGTTCTGTAAACTTAGGGGACATGAAGGATACTAACTATGAAATCACTTTTTTAAATTAATAGTTTTGCATATATGAGTATGTTGATAGATCTTGGATGTATAGATGATTAAAACCTGATGATTTCATTAATCCTAAGCTTGTTAAAGGAGTTGAAGCTATTATTTATTATGCATGTTCTCAACCTGCATATATGGATGGCCCAAAGATCATATGTCCATGTAAAAAGTGAAAACATATTTGTTTCCTTCCTATTGATGAAGTGAATAGCCATTGCTGAGAAAAGAGCTTGTTCCAAATTATTTTGAGTGGACATGACATTAGGAGCCATTGATTTGTAGCACCTCCAGGAGTAATGAAGTAAACTCGCTAGTTAATGTGGATGAGTTTAAACGGGGATTAGATTTAAAACAAATAATATGAGCGCAACTGAAAATCCTTACATGCAAATGGTTTATGGTGCAGCTAGTTATACCTTTTTAGGAAAATATAGAAAATCTTGAAGAATAACTAAACCCACATGTAAAACAATTTTTTGACTTACTACACTTAGCTAACCAAAAATTATGGCCAAATTGTGAGAAAATGACTTAATTGCTCAAATATTGAACACAAAATCTGAAGGGCATATTTTTTTATCATAGTTTTGATAAATTTTTTGGATGATATAATGAATCATTGCCTCCTAATCATACAATGGTTGATAATTTTTACAATATAAAGAAACTTATTAGGGGTCTTGGTTTGTCTGTTGAAAAAATTTATTATTGCAAATTGGGATGTATGTTGTATTGGGGAAATGATGTGGAATTATAAGAGTGTAAATTTTGTGGTCAATTTAGGTTTAAACCTAGAAAGCTTTCTATGAAATAGAAATTAGTACCCTGGAAGCAATTGTATTATTTCCTGCTAACTCCGAGACTTTAAAGACTAAATGCTTGTGATGTTACTGCATCTCACATGAGATAGTATAATGAACACAAACAGGAAGATGGAATAATGAGTCATCCCTCAAATGCACTGGCATGAAAACATTTCAATAACACCCATTATAAGTTTGCAGCTAAAAGTCAAAATGTCAGGTTGGGATTGTCGCTGAATGGATTCCAACATTTTGGTCAATCCGACCAACAATATTCATCATGGCCAATCATAATTACTCCTTATAATTTGCCTCCATGGATGTGTATGAATAAGGAATATATGTTCTTGACAGTGATTATGTCAGGGTCTATGAATCCAAAACATGAAATTGATGTATTCTTACAACCATTGGTATCTAAATTGCGGCATCTTTGGGAATATGGTGCAGAGACACATCATAAACAAAATTTTGTGTTGAAAGTAGCTTTGATGTGGATTATTTGTGATTTTTTGACATATGTTATGTTTTTTAGGTGGAGCACAATAGGGAAATTGGCTTATCCTTATTATGGAAATGATTCTAATGCATTTATCTTCCAAACGAGGGCAACACATATTGGTTTGACAACCACAAGAAATTTCTTCCTCCAGAGATCATCCATTTAGACGCAATAAGTAAAAGTTCATTAAAAATAGGATGGTATAAACACTCTTCTCCCAAAAAGCTGGTAAACAAATATTGCAGAATATTGATGAATTAAGGTTGTTAAAAGTTACAGAACTTGAAACTGATGAAGTTAATACAAGCACTAGTGAAAACTTTGGTTGGAGAAAACAAAACATCTTTTGGGATTTGCTATATTAGAAAACTAATTTGATACATCATAATCTAAATGTGATGCATATTGAAAAAATATTTTTGACAATTTGTTCAATACCATAATGAACATTAAAGAGAGGAAAAAAGATAATGCAAAATCACAAGATGATTTGATACTTTTTTGTAGAAGGAAAGAGTTAGATAAAGATCTTTGCATCAATAAATATTTGAAAGCTTGTTACACTTTGGACAAAAAACAAAAGGACATATTGTGTGAATGGTTGAAAAGACTAAAGTTTCCCGTTGATTATGTTTCAAACTTGGCAAGGTGTGCGAACATGAGGAGGTACAAATTATTTGGGATGAAAAGATTGTCATGTATTTATGTAAAGACTAATTCCAATTGCATTTTGGGAGTTGCTACCGAATAAGGTTTGGGAAGTTATAACATCATTAAGTTTATTTTTCAAAAACATAACATCATATGAAATAAAGTTGGCTGAAATGGAAAAACTAGAAAGGAAAATTCTAGTAATTTTGTCCAAATTAAAAGGGATTTTCCCTCTAAGCTTCTTTGATTGTATGGAACATCTACTTGTGCATTTAGCGTACGAGACTAAATTTGCTGGTCTAGTTCAATATCGATGAATGTATTCGTTTAAGAGGTAATTATAGAAAATATTTAAATTGAAGTAATGACATGTTTTAATAATAGGATTATAATAACCCTATTCGCTAATGTAGGTCATTGCATCACGTGAAGAAAAATGTCAAAAACAAGGCTAGAGTTGAAGGTTCAATATGTACTGCTTATTTAATGGAGGAAGCAAGTACATTTTGTTCACATTATTTCGAGTCGCATATGCATACAAGAGAAAGAAAAGTTTTTCATAATGACGATGGGGGGCGGGGGGAATGGGTGATGTTGATGGTAACTTATCCATTTTCACAGATCCTGGATGAATATATGGATGTTCAACAACAAGAAATTATGCCCATGCTTACATTTTATTGAACTGTCAAGAGGTTCAACCTTTCGTGCAGTAAGTTGAAATTGATTATTTGGGCTTTGAAATTTAATGTTATTGACAACTGAAATACATAATATATTTTTTTTATTATACGAGGAATGGTTATGAGAGCTAATGCTGGAGAAAACACAGGATGATATTAATAAAGAAGTTGCAGGACACTTTCCTCAATGGTTTGAGAAATATGTAAGTGTTCACTTACAATTATTGAAATGATTAAAGTGTTCAAATGACATTATACTATTTAATATGATAATTTTTTATGTAGGCCTTAGAAAATCCAATAAAGAACAAGTTCATATGTGATCTTACGAAAGAAACTTTGCGAACAGTTAAATCATATCCGATGTATTCATTAATAGATACAAATATCAAACAGAATATGATGGTCATAGCATGATAACAGTAAATAGCGGGGTTTGTATACAGGGAGAGTTGATGGATTACTATGGTAAAGTTATTGAGATACTTAAAATTGAGTACCCTGCATTACTAATAAAGTGAAGTGTGATATTTAAGTGTGATTGGTTTGATCCAACTCCTAATGTTGGTACAAAAGTACATAGCCGATACAATGTAATTGAAATCAACCAACAAAGAAGATTTAGACAATTTGAACCTTTTATGTTGGTGATGCAAGCAATCCAGGTGTATTATGTCCCTTTTTCCATCTTACGACGAGATAAGTTAGATTAGTTGGTCGTTTGTAAGTTAAATCTAGAGGTGTTTTTGAATCACATGGAAAAGTAGAACAGAGAATTAAAAATGAAGCGTTTCGATAAGATGTTTATAAAATAAATGCATTTGTTACATATGACGATGATGAACCTTTGAACGATCAAAATAATGAATATGTTGAAATTTCAAATGAAGAGGACAAGGAGGGCGAGAGATCTGAAGAGGAGCCTAAGTTTGATTTTAACTCTTCGGGAAAAGATGATGATAATTTTGATTTATAATTAAGTGTTGATAGAGATTGATTTGTGTTTGTAATATAATGTTATATTCAATAAATTAATTATTGAATCAACAATATATTGTTATATATTGAATTGAAATTGTTATATTTATGGAATATTCAATAAAATATGAATTTCATGTTAAAATATGCCACGAAAGAGAAAACAGGATATGATGCGACTAAGGTTCAGACCACGATTTGGAGCCAGTTACTTTCCAAGTGAAGTATCACATTCTGCAGCTACAATAGAATTAGATGTTGTACCTCCAACTACTACATATGCAAATGAGGCATCACCTTCCATACTTGCTGCTACACCATCCAACAGCTTTACACCATCCACTACCCCTTTACCAATAGAGATATTAGGGGTAAACATTGCAGATGAAGGAGGCTGTTAGACCCCGAATTTTTTTATATGATATTATTAAGCATGAATTGTGGTAATTAGGTGGTTATGCTTTAATTTGATTTATTTGAGAGGATTAATGAAGAATTAAGGTTTAATTGTGGTTAAATGAGGATTAAAAAGGGTAAAAAGTTATGAGGGTATTTTGGGAAGTTTATGTGAGTTAAAGTGGTTTAAGCTTTGTAAGGAGGGGTATTATGGTCTTTATGTTACTTTTGCCCTAAGTAGGAAATTAGAAAGAGAAGAAAGAGGAAAAGAAAGAAAAGAGAAGAATAAAGGAGAAGAAGAAGCCGTCGGTGGAGAGGAAGAGAAGGGAAAAAAGATTTTCGACATTTGACGTTTTTCAACCGATCTAAGACATTTTCGGGTAAGTTCTGCTTGTGTTAGTCTTGTTTTGGTTAGATTAAACTTAGAAGAGTGTAGAATGGACAGAAGCGAAGGTTTTAGGGTTTGTAAAGCATAAATGGTTAGATTTCTTGGGTTGCTACATTTGTGACTGATTTTTGAGTTGTTGTTGGGTTAGAAAGGTAGTATAAGACTTGATCTACAGTTTAGATGTGTTGCATTTGAATTTGGGAAGAGATTGAAGTTGAAAAATGCTGGAAATCAAGTTTCGGAGTCGTTCTCCAGACCCGCACGTCGCGACGTGCATATGAACACGCCGCGGCGTGCGAGAAAGGGAAGCAACGTCGCGACGAATTAATGTTTATTCGCCGCGACGTGCGAAGAGGTATTCGCCGCGACGTGCGAAGAAGTGTTCTCCGCGGCGCACGCTTGCGTGCACGTCGCGGCGAGCGGGGCTTCGCCGCGGCGAACCCCTGTTATCAGCAAAGGTGAAAATTGTGATATTTTTGGGCATATCTTTTGGTGTAGATGTCCAATTGAGGTGGTTTTGGATTCATTGTGACCTAGAAATAAAGGGCTACGAGTTGTAGGAAGAAGGGAAGTTCGGAATTTGTTCAAAGGGTTCGGGAATTTAGATGGAAGTCGGATGGAGACTTTTAGTGCTTTACTTTTGATTGTCACACTTTATGGAATATTTACTTTAGATGCTGATTGAATGAGAACTTGGTTGCTTATAGGGAACCAAGCCGATTTGACCCGATCGCAAGAGGAAGGACACTAGTGAGTCGGATACTCGAGCGATATTAGGTGGGTAATATGTTTATGGTTATTGTGTGTATGGGCAAATTGCCTTGTGTGTGCTTACTTGCTTGCATGATATGACCTTGTTGGTATTGAATTACATGAGAAATATTGAATGTGCATTTTGATTATGATTATGCATGGTTTGATAAGCCTTATGGCAATGGACAAGAATGAGAATTTAGAAAACTGTGAAAAATGCTCTGAGCACGAATCGAATGGATTATGTGTTTTGTTTGGGTAAGAGAGTTACGGATGGAGTCACGTGCACGTTGACATAAAGCCTTCTCCCGGCTGCCCGCTTGAGGCCACGAGATCCTTGAGAAATCGGACTCGGATAGTTTACGGATTTAACTTCGGTTTATCCGGATCGTTTACGGAACTCTCGAACCATTTGTGTGCATTCATGATTGATTTGACAGAAATGATGCATAATGATTGTTATGTTGAGAAACAGAAATTGCATGAACTGTGTTTATATGAATGTGAATCATTTGATGAATCTTGACTTGCTATCGATATATGTATATTGCTTGATTGTGTGGCTCGTTGCCAATGGCTATAAACGTATATGCCACTGAGCTTCGCAGCTCACCCCATTACTCTCCCTCCTCAGGTGCAGATCGAGACGAGTGTCAACCTTGCAAGGCATCAGAAACTTCAAGCTAGTTAGGAGCCTTGTCTTAAGTTAGTACTTTGGTTAGCCCGCCAGCATATCATCATGGAGCATACTTATGTATTTTGGATTTTAAATTTCATTTTGTATTGTGCGATATTTTGAGACTACTTGGTGAATTTCTCCGAATGACAATGACGTTGGTTTATGTAATTGGGATGATTAATGCATGTTTAGAATGCATGTGTAGAATGTATGTATGAGTATATGTATGTGTAAATCGAATTATAATTGTGCATTTGTATGGATGTTGGGATCGGGTTCCGAAGGTATTTGGGCACCCGTCGCCGGCGCGACCCGAGGGGCCGCCTCGGGAATTAGGGATCCGGGGCCCGGGCCCAACAGAGGCGATCCCCAACCTGGAGCTGAGGGAGTTGATGGAAGAACTTACATCACAATTGTCAACAATCTGTAAGTAAAAATACATGAAACACTATATGTTTATAATTAAGTTATAGGTTTAAATTTAAAAATGATATAAAATTGTTTTTATATTAGGTTAATTCCCTCTGGAGTGTACTTAAGAAACATGACATCTAAGTTCAAGGAGAAGATTGATCTTAAGAGTTATATATGGAAGAATATCTCATAAGCGACAAAGAATTTTTATTATCAGGAGTTTGAGGTACAAAATTTTTAATATTTTAATTATTTTTTATAAATTAATTAGATAAATTTTTTAGGTTATAAGTACTTATTATATATTTTTTCTTTTTTCATAAATTTTTTTATAGGATTCTGAATTTGATACGGTTATTTATGAAGTATCAAAGAGATGAGCTCGTACATGTTATAGAGTCTTTATTGGTGCGATACACAAGACTGATGTATGACCTTTTTATATTTCTGAAGAAATTTAACGTCGTTGGTAACATTATTGGACATCACTCGAGGCAATGACCATTTCATAGCATAATTCTACCAACAAATGTAGAGGACTAGGAGGAGAGAGTCTTTTCGTACACACTAAATGATCTGTTATCTATCACGAGCATGCAGAGAGACTTGTATCTACACTTTACACTTATATTATGATTTTTTTACTTTGATGTATTTCAATTTAATTTGATGTGTGAATTTTAAAATGAAAATATGTGTATTATAGAGAATGATAATGTTATAAATGTCTAGTGTCATATATGGCAGTGTTGTTGAGTTATTTTCTTTGTTCAACAGGGGGTAAATATCCTAAAAATAGAGAAAATTTTGACAAAATTTTTGTAAATTGTAGTTCACTTCTAATATTTTATTCTAAAGCAGGAAAAGTCTATGGGCAGAAAGCTACACCTCGTCAGCTCTTTTTACACACTCACAATAGGAAGCATGATAGTGTGACCTTCATCAACAGATATAGATAACTAAATATATGTGAAATTTATGCTTTAATATTAATGTTTAATAATTAGCACTTATTAACATAAACATTGCCTTTTAATATAACCAAATACAAGAAAGCATTCAACGACAATCTCAGTAGTCTGAAGACGTTGATGAGAGACAAAAAAATCTTCATATAGTGGGAACGTCGTAGAAGGATCTTCGAATTAGGTTTATTTGCGAATAAATGTTATTCGCAATCCTCCACATCCAATACAGCAGCATCTAGTAGGTGATCCGCATCGATTGAAGTCCATGAGCTTTGAAGCACAATACAGGCATTAACATCTCAATTGCAACAATCGATGGAGTACATAGTTCAGCTCCGTAATGAGATGGATGAGTTGAAAAAGAAAGACAATACGTCATCGCAACATTTAGACCACCCGCATTCAGCAAATGAATAGCATAGTTGTAGTCATTTTATTAGAGATATCAAAAAGACTCAACTCATTGCCCTGACACGGCTTGATTTTGGCCGCGATTGATTGGCTAGCCACGAGCCAAGGTCAGGGAAGGCCCAGATTCGACCCGTGGCCCGAGCTTTACTTCCACAATGACATCATTTTGGAAGTTTTTCTTTAAAAAATGGTGAGCTGGACGACCCATCCTAGCCCGGACTGCCCGTGGCTCAGCCCATTAACATCTCTACATTTTATATGAATTAAATACTTATTGTTGTAGATAATAATTTTTTATTACCAATTAGATAATTTTTACTTTATATTATCAATCAACTTACTGTTTTAACAAATTAAATATAGAAATAAATCAAAATATTATAAATAGATAACCGATAATTGTCTAAATTATACATCAATCATAAGAATATCAAATAAAATTAAATGTAGGGAAAATATTAAAAAACAATATCAGTAAATTTACTGACAAAAAATTAAAATTCTTTAGTAAGATGCAGTGAATTTATTAACGGACAACTAAAATCCATTGATAAAATTAATCGCAAATTTACCGACAAATTTGGAAAATTTATAGGTAAGGTTATTGATGGAGAAGCTTTGTCCATTACTACAACTGACCGAAACAAACCTTCTATTGCTAAATTTTATGACAACATATTTAGCAAAGAAAAAGAAAATACTTGTCGATAACTTAGCAACAAAAATTTATACTCCATCGCCAAATATTACCTACGGTCGTTTCTCCGACGACTCATTCTATCGGTAAATTCTGTTGCTAACTTAGCTTGCTGACAGAAAACCTTCACATTTTGTCAATAATTTTCTCTAGATTTAATATTTTTGAAGTTCTAAAAGGTTCACTAGACATAAATTTTCATTTCACTTCATTGCATTAGTCTTTCCATTCATCAAGAGGCATTGAAGCTTTTGGTTTTAATATAAAAGTCTCTTAATCTTTCAAACAAACTTTAAGGAATATTTTAGGAAGTGTTTAAATCATAATTGCATTAAAAAATAAGTTTAAGCATTTGAAGTTGTTAAAAATCATATTTTGATATAACTGGTTGACCTATATAGATTAAAGATCGACCAATATAAATTAAAGTTGTTAAATTTGATATATCGTAAGTTTGTTGTAATATTAATTGATGTATTGGTCAATGTACCATATTGGTTGACCAATATGCTTATTGGTCCAAAAATATCTCACCGACTTGTAAATTTAGTGCTTTTAATATTTATTGATTGATCAAATGTTACATTAGTTTACCAATACACAACAAGTAGTTATTATAATGACTAATTCTTGTCTCTAACGGCTATAAAGGGTCTTAAAATACTACAAATATGTGTTTTCTTACTGCTTTTATGATAAAAAAAAAAAGCATTTAGGTCTATTTTACACATGTTTCTAAGTTTTTGCAATCATTCGAGCAATATTGTTTCATATTGCTCTCCCGGCATTTCTTCCAGCTCTTTTCCCCACTCATCCTTCCAGAACTTTCTATCCCCCACGTCCATACCAGTAGCTTTCTGATCCACCAACCAACAAGTATCCCTCCATCGTCCCCTCCTTCTGTCCATAATGGAGAAACTAGAAACCAACCCTACGTTTGGTTAGTGTCCATAGGGGTGAGGATAGTGGACAAGGACGCTAAAGTCATGTCCATCATCGTGTTTGGTTGCTATCTGCGACGTAATTTGTCATGTCCTAAAAAGACATGGACACAAAAAAATTTTCCGTTCCTCATCTATGGTACAGAAAAAATCTGTCCAATGGACAGATTTTGGAAATGACGGAACTACCATAGTTTTTTAACGTCTGAAACCTAAACGTAACTCTCCTCCTTCGGCTTCGTCTTCGTCTTCCTTGCAGCTCTCCTCCTACCTTCGACTTCGTCTCCACTGCTAAATGCACGGTAAGCTATTTTTTCTGTCCAGATTCTTGTCTTCTCTTCCCCCTTCTTTTACCCTTGTATATGAATCATTTGTTTTTTTTCTCTTGTAACCTAACTCTCTTGCATATGTTTAGAATGTTCTCTGTGATCATTGTTGGTCCAATTTGTAAATGAGAAGGCATGAACATGGAAGTTTTATGTTTTGGTGGTCGATCTTGTTACCTTATTGTGTACTCTATACTACTTTGTGGATATATAGGAGATTTGAACATATGCGATGACATTTTTTGAAACCCAAGCGAAGTGTTTGATGATTAGATGAGCTACAAAATGAATTTAGAAACTTTTGTTAGTTTTTTGTCAAATTTTGTACTGGGGAGCAGGGAGAAACATTGCAGAAGACTGAGCATTATCTGCAATATTTTTCAAAGTTTGATTTGCTAAAAGGACAAGTCTAAGTTCAGTTTTTGCAAGATGTTATGAAAACTTAGCTATTTGGAATGATGAGTCTATATCTCTGCCTTTGTATTTTTGAATTCATTTGCGAATAACCTCAATTAAATACCTTGGACTTGGATATAACATAGAAATTCCAATTGGGCGAGGACAATGAAACTGATGGCAAGTATACATCTGTGTTGTACATTAATATTGATTTTCTCATTATTTTTCTTTCCCATTTATGTTATTTAGGAGTTTGGCTGTTTTGTGTACAGTTATTCAAGTTTTGACGATATCAAGTTAAGAGTTAGTTTATTTTTTTAAAAAAAAAGTTATTAGTTTGCTTAGGATGAGTCAAAATTAGAGTTTGGGTTCCATTAGAACTTATGTTAGGTCATAAGTCATGATTCTGATTTTCAGATATAATGATGTTAAGGAGACTAAGGCATCTACAGAATGATGTTAAGGAGACAAAGACATCTACTAATCTGTCTTTACTAACCTTTATGGATGCGATTACCAATCTGCCAGATGTTAATCTTTCATTTCAAGTATTAAACTAGATATCAAATCCCTACCCGTATTGACAAGTAATGGGCTGGTTTTCTTAGCTAGAATCATATTACTTTGGCTTGTAGAAGAACCTTCTTGTTAAAATATTTTTCATTTTGATGAAGCCTTAGATATAAACCAATAAATCAAAGCCTTCTCATTACTATTTTGTGTAAGACTAGAAGAAAGCTCGATGCAATCAATGATGCAATTTATAGTATATCAATTTGGTGTTATAACTGTTAGTCATGTTGATTAAGATATAGCTAATGACACCTTTTGGTCCATTTGGTATTTTAGCTTTCACCAAGTCTCTTATGTATAGGCACCATGGGTTGAACTCCATGAACTTTACAGAAAGAAATCTATGGATATGACTATTAACCAATAGATAATTGTTTTCTATACTATTCTTGGTTCTTTTCTTCGCCCTGAGCTTCAAAGGTTCACATTCCTTTGGTTTTGACATTTCCATTAACTTCCACAAAGTACTCACACAAGATCATGTGCTATGTGACACAATTATGCCATGTAACAAGAACTAACATCATTTCTTTGGTTTCTATTAGGCAATCTAATGGAGATGGATGGTAGGGGTTTCATGAAAGTAAACTAAAAACATAAGGAGTGATTAATATTTTATAAAACTTGGTGCTTGAATTGATGAAATTTAAAGCACATGAAAGTCATATATTATACGTTTAGTGGGTAATTTGTTAGTAGGATAACATGTTGAAGTGAAAATGCTATTATGTAAGGAACAGAAGATTAACTTGTATTCTCTTTCACTTATTTTTGTTTCTTGTTTACTGTATCTGTTAGACCCCGAATTTTTTTATTTATGATGTCATTAAGTATGAATTGTGTTACTTAAGAGTTATGCCTTAATTTGATTTATTGGGAGTGTTATGGATAATTACGGTTTAATTGTGGTTAAATGAGGATTAAAAAGGGTAAAAGTTTATGAGGGCATTTTGGGAAGTTTATGTGAGTTAAAGTGGTTTAAGCTTTGTAAGGAGGGGTATTATGGTCTTAATATTACTTTTGCCCTAAGTAGGAAATTAGGAAGAGAAGAAAGAGGAAAAGAAAGAAAAGGAGGAAGAGAAAGAAGAGGAGTAGCACCGTCGTGAAGGAGGAGGAGAAGAGAAGAGAGATTGCGATCGTTTAAGTTTTCTGTATACTATTCTTGGTATCTACATAGAGAAACTTGTGCACTGTTTACTGTCAACTATATATCAAGAACAGCTTGCAAGTTGCTTAGTTAATGTGTATGTTTTCATGCGGCTTCCAAATAAAGATTGCACCTTTTTCAATTATATGTGCAAATTGGGCATCTTTTAAGCCTCAAAGATAGGCATAGCTGCATCAGATTCATAGTTACTAAGAAATGAAATTGGTAGAGAAGCAAATCTTAAGCTATTATATAGAGAAAATGCTGGAAATATACATCATCTTAATTCTATACCTAAAAGAGCTTTGATATGAATCCCATGGATTGTGTAAAAAGTTACATTATAGTATGTTCTTAGACAAGGAAAACCATTTCCTACGGTAATTGTTGCTTACTGCATAAACATGATATAAGCACACACCAATTGGTTTATAAGCTTTGGAAATTGTTTTGAATAGGAAACTTCAAAAGGAAACAAAAGTGATTAAGTTGTTTATTATTCAATACATATATACAAATGCATCATCTTCCAACTATTTTGAAACTTATTATTGAATGATTCTTCAAGAAAGCAACCTGCTAAGGATTTCTATATTCTCTACATGTTTATAAATGTTAATATTCAATACATATATACAAATGCAGTAAATGATCAATAAATTGTTTTCGATTTGCTGACAGTTTTTTTTTACAAAGTTGGGGGCAATGGATGATGATGATATGTTTAACTGCTTGGCTTTCTATGAGATATTGAATCAGCAATTGGATTTGATGAGAATTATTATGTTGTTATGCTTATATGTATACACCAAAAAACGGCGTAGAAGTGAAAATGCTCAAGGAAGCAGGGCATTGGCAGTACCAAATAGGAAAACCAATATATATAGGATTTTGCATAAGGGAGATAGGAATACCCAGTGAGATTTAAGGATGGACACGAATGCATTTAAATTGTTATGTGAAATGCTTCAGCTCCATGGTGGGTTGACGAATACAGGACATGTACCCATTGAAGAAAAAGTATTAATCTTCCTAAGAATATTGGCACAAAATGAATTCAATATAGTATTACAAGTTCGGTTTATGAGGTCAAGAGAAATAATAAGTAGGGTCTTCCATAATGTGTTGAAGGCTATAATCAAGCTTCAACATCTCCTGTTTGTCAAGCCCATACCAATTCCTGAGGATTGCACAGACAATAGATGGAAATGGTTTAAGGTCAGTAAATTTAACAACTTAGCTACAATACATTGTCTAATTTAACTTTATGAAATTAGTTAACGAGAACTTTTGTATGATGGAATTTTAAACATAGGGTTGCCTTGGTGCTCTAGATGGGACCTATTTAGACATAATAGTTCCTCTAGCAGACAAACCCAGATACATAGGTAGGAAAGGGAGAATATGCACTAATGTTTTAGGAGTATGTGATAAGGACTTAAACTTTGTCTATGTCCTTGTTGGATGGGAGGGTTCAGCAGCAGATTCAAAGGTTCTGCATGATGTTGTAAGTAGGTCGAATGGACTTCAAGTTCCGAGGGGTATGTAAGAAATGAATTGTTAAAAAATTGCAATTTCTTTTTTTAAGGTATGATTGCAAATCCAAAGGTAATTGTGTTTGTTGCTTATAGGAAATTACTACTTAGTAGATGCTGGCTATACCAATGGTCTTGATTTTTTTGCACCTTTTAGAGGGACAAGATACCATATTCAAGAGTGGGCAAGAGATGGAAGGGCACCTAGGAATGCAGAAGAGCTTTTTAATAAGAGACACTCGTCTGCCAGAAATGTGATTGAACGTGCATTTGGTTTACTGAAAAAAAAGATGGAAAATCCTACGAAATCCATCTTTTTATGCTGCAGCTACTCATGTGCACATCATTCTTGCATGTTGCCTTCTGCACAATTTTATTAGGTTACATATGAGTGTTGATCCAGCAGAGCTTCTTCCAACTGAAGATGAGGATATGCCAATTGGGAAAGATACACCATTACCAGAATTTGTTGATCGTGTTGAGACAAATAATGAATGGAGTCAATGGAGAGAGGATTTAGCTAACAACATGTTTGATGACTGAAAAACAAACCATTAAATTGTTTACTCGTATATTTGGTTGGCGTTCATTGTAACTGAATTGAGACATTGCTTAAATTTTTCTTCATATTGTTGACTCTCATTGTATTGAATTACATGTTTCATTTAAGTTAATGTTGTCTTCTTTCATTTGATGCACATTTCAAATTACATGTTAATTATTCATTGATGGAAATGATTTGGAATGGTTTGGGGTATGACATTGCATGGTTTAGGTGCAATGTCACGGGTTTGGACAGATGATGAAACAGATGCATTTGTTACCTTCTTGGAGGAGGCGGTGGTTACTGGACAGAGAACCGATAATGGGATATTTAAGCCTAGGACTTTCCAATTTCTTGTTAGACTGTTGGTTGAGAAGTTTCCTAGGTGTGGCATTGAAAAGAGGCATGTACAAAATAAACTCAAGAGGTTGAAGGAAAAATATCAGACAGCCTATGACATGCTGAACTGTAGTGGGTTTGGGTGGAATGAAAGCAAACAATGCGTCAAGGTTGACAGCAAGCAAGTGTTGGAGGAATGGATGAGGGTAAGTTGTTAATACACGAATCATGATAATAGTTATTGTTTATCATGCTAACGATAGGGTGCATTTGGTTTACAGAAGCACCCTAATAACTTCTATTCTCCTGGGAAGTCGTTTCCAATGTACCCAAGACTTGAGTTTATCATTAGGAAAGACAGAGCCACAGGGGCCGCTGCTCAAGACGAGGTCGATGCTGCTACTCAGTTTGAAGCTGATGAAATGGAAGCCGATACAACAGTAGCTTCACCTGTTCATGCTTCCCCATTGACTGAACCAGATGTAGCAGACACTCCTGCGACAACTGCAACCGTCCATATAGCTAGTTCTGACGCCTCTTCTTCCAACACTGACGCAAACCGACCAACTAAAGCGAAAAGGAAGATGAGAGACAGTGAAGTGTTAGAAACCATTGCTGACACACTTACCCGTGCAACAGAATGCAGTGTTAGGAGTGCACAAATCATTGCAGATGCTATGAAGAGGCGGGGATAACAAATTCCCTAGCTAGGTGACGAGCTTGGGAGTTTAGGTTTCTCCATCGAAGACGTTGTTACGATTACAATGATCTTCTCGCAGAATCCTCATGCTGGGAATCCTCATGCTGGGAATCTTTTTTGGGGTTTAAATGTAGAACAAAAGCAGGCTTATGTGTGGAGGCTCTTACGTCAAGATGTCTGATTTTATGTTTCTTTCTTCAATGTGTCTGTTAATCTCAACTATTATATGGTCATGTATGATGATAACTATGTGTGTAACTTAACTTATTTGTGGTCCTGCCAAGTGATGTTAACTGATGTGATATACTTTTGACTGTGTTTGTCTACATGTTTATCAATGATGAATGGTTGTTTTATTAAACATTTAATTTATTTAATTTCTGCACGTTTATGAATGATTAAAGTATGATTCATTTACAGGTACATCACTATGGGCAGATACAACTTCTATGTGGTATTCGTTGGACGTCAAGTCGGAATTTTCACAAATTGAGATGAAGTGAAATTGGTAACTGAGGGTTATCCTAATGCTAAATTCAAGGGGTTTAGGATATTGGTTGAGGCAAAAAATGCTTTTGCCATGGATCAAAATAGGTGCAGTCGCTCAAATGAAGATATTGTTCCTATCGCCAATGACCTCTCATCAATCCCGCATCAATTTCCACTACCAACAACTGAAGAACCAAATGAAGTTGCTACTTTAAAGCAACAAATGGCTATGAATCAAGCATTGTTACTAATTGCTATTGGAGTAATTTTGGGATTTATTATCAACAACCTTCTTGACAAAGTTTAAAACTTGAATGTAATTAATGTTTATGAATGCTTAGATGTTTAATTAAATTACTATGTATTAGGATTTCTTGCTTGTCGACTTACTTGAACCTATTATGTAATCAATTATATGAATGCTTAGATGTTTTATTAAATTATTTTTCCTAAATAATGTTCATAATAATAATAATAATAATAACAATAAATTAATAATAATAATACTAATAATAATCATTAAATTATAACCATACCAATGATAATGATGATGACATAATTTTACTTAATATTCATATTCATATTAATTTTACTATTTTGTGATTACGAAATTATAATAATAACATAATAATTATTATTAGAGTTACAAATAAACTTCAAATAAATATTTTTACACTTATAAAATAACCAATGAATTATACTAACAACAATTACAAAATTAATATTAATTGTATCAATAATAATTGTTATAAAAAATTATAATTAATAAGATAATTAATGTTATTAGAGTTGCAAATACACTTAATATAAATATTGACACAATTATGAAATAACCAATGAATTATATCTTTCCAATACATTATACTGTAGGGGCATTTTTGTCATTAAACACTGTTTTTTGTTCTGTCTACTGAAACCAAATACATTTCTGTCCGCAGGACGAAGACAATTTTCTCTGTTCTGTCCACCGCAACTAAACATCTCACTGTCTTCAATTATTGTTCTGCCCTATCCTATCTTGTCATGTCTCGTCTCGTCCCTGCATGTTGAAGATGCTAACCAAACAGACAGCAGTAAATTCCAAAACAATCCAACCTGCATCTGTCTTCGAGGTAACGGAGCACAACAAAACCCAGCATACCCAACCAACACCTGACTCAAATTTCCCCCCAATCAGAGGTGCTCCAGAAAAATTACACAGGGCTGATAACGGGAAGTTCACTTGAAGCTCCATAGTGGCGACTCTGAGAGTTTGGGTAAACTTAGGTTTATGGAATCTGAATCTGAGTAGTCGATTTAAGCACCTCTGGAGGTGCTACACTAAGGAGCTCAGAAATGGAGAACCTCCCTTGTGGGTTTTTTCCTAGAGAAGTGACTAGTGTTCCCCATAGTCGGTCAATGGGAAAATAAAACATGGAGGAATAAGGGATTATAGCACGTCATGGTGAATGAGGATGAACTCTTTGTCTTCAAGTGTAATTTCGAGGAGAATGAGCAAATAGTGTTGGAAGCTGGTCTATGGCACGTGATGGGGCATCCAATACTCATCAAGAAGTGGTAGTTGGGGCTGCAGTTGGACAGAAGCAAGCTTAACTTTATACTGTTATGGATCAACATACATAAGGTTCCTATGGAATATTTGTTAGCGGAAGGTATGAGTTAGATTGCAAGTAAAATAGGCGAGCCATTGGGACTTAACGCAAACACCGCATTAATTAGGAGAATTGGGTTTGCAAGAGTGTGTAGATGTTGACGAGAATTATGAGACTTTCTAAGAATGGTGACTTGGTAGAAGATACCATAGGGATTTCTTATATGTGGAGACCAAAAACACAAGAGGTGACAAGTTTAGAAAAGAAATGATGGTCAAGAGGGACAACAGGAGTTGAAGATTGGTCCAGATCATTTATATTCAAATCCAGTCAGAGAAATAGCTCCTAACGTGCATTTGGAAAAGGAGACTTGGAACCTAGTAGCAGGAGGGAAATAAAAAAAGTGGCATATGCTAAGAAGGGCATGTATAAGGGTGATAATGACAAGGCAGAAACGGGTTCTCAAGAATCAAGCCAGTGAGGACATAAAACTGGTGGGAAATAGTTAGGTAGCACTAAAGATACATAGAGATGTGATAAGGAATCAAGGTGACACATCTCTCAAAGGGACTAATGAGGAAGAAGTCATGGATAAGGAGGCTAAGATTACTTTGGATATAGATAATGGGGATGTGAATATAGCCGGGCTAGGGATTCAACTAACCTATGAACCAGAGAGATTTCGGGCTAAAGAACTTAATGGGACTTTTGTCTAAGAAAGTGGGGAAGCATCAGGTTCTCAGCCTGGCACTATATCAATCTCCCTAGGAATGAGTAGGAAGCCTAGGAGGAAATGATCTGGTAAAAAGAAGAACTTATGAAACTAGTAGCTTGGAATGCTAGGGACTCAATAGCCTAAATAAGCAGCTTGCAGTCAGGGAATTGATTAAGAATAGCAAAGCAGATTTCGTTGGTTTATTGGAAACCAAAATAAAAAGGGAACACCTGGAGAAGGGGTTATAATTCCTGGACAAACACTAGAGGGTGGTCTTCAATCATGATCAGCATGTGAATGGTCGAGTGATAATAGCTTACAAAATGTTTGGGAATGATCAATTGTTACACTGTGAGGTATTGAACAAAGAACAGGTAAAGGGATTGTTGTCACCGTAGTTTATGCAGAAAATTACAAGTTTTAAAGGTAGTGTGGTTGGCATGAGATTGTATGTGTCATCCACAACAGTAGCGTCCCTTGGATGGTGGTAGGGGACTTCAATTGTACTCTCAAAACAAATGAAACAAGAGGGGGAAGAAGATGGAATAAGCTAGACTACAGGGAGCCATAGGAGTTGGTCGAAAGCTCAATGCTAAAAAATTTGAAATGGTATGGGAATGTCTTTACTTGGAACAACAAGCAAGCGGGAGAATGGTTTTTAATGCGGAATTTATATAGGTGTATGGTGAATGGGAAGTGAATAGAGCAATTCCCCCTAAGTAATGCCACTTTTGAAGAACCGAATGTTTTAGACCATAGTCCACTAGTTGTGGGGTTAGCTACAGACGGATGGAGGCCAAACGCTCCAATCAGAATATTTAATAATCTGATGAAACACACAGAATTTAGGGAAATTCTAAGTAAGGGGATGAAGTTAGAGGTTAATGGATCGATGGGTTACATTCTTAGCAATAGGTTGAAAGGGTTGAAGGTGAAATTGAAACAACTAAGCAGGGACTCTTTGAAACCAAAACAGATAGAGAAAGACAAAGTGATAGACAAGCTGAAAGAGTGCCAGAAAATAATTCTAGCAAATCTAGAGGATTCACAGCTTAGGAAGGAGGAAGCTGACCTAGTATCCAGTTACAATCAATTCCTGATCAATATTAATATGCTGCAAAGACAGAAATCAAGAATGCTATGGTTAAAAGAGGGGAACGTTGTACAAAGTACTATATGAGTGCCATTTCAACAAGATGAAACAAGAACACCATCAAGGAGATGGTAGATGATACTAGTAAGAAGTACGATGATCAAAAGAGTAAAAAAAAATTTATCATTGACCACTTTAGTAAACAATATGGAGCTGATACATAAGTAAGGAGATACCGGGAGAATTAGTTGTGAACTTGAAGAAGGTTAATGAAGAGAGCAAAATGCTACTTGTTAGGGAAGTCACAAGGCACAAAATTCAGGAGATAGTTTTTTCAATGAACCCTGATAAATGCCCAGGAACAGATGAGTATAATGGTAGATTTTTTCAAAAAAACTAGGACATAGTGGGGAAGAAATTATTGTTGGAGTTATGTAAATATAGTGCCCTGGAAAGCAAGTGTATTTACATGTAACTTTATCTTCTTGATTCTAGCTTTGTAATGAAAATATTTATTATTAATAAAACAAAAGAGTTTGGTTTTATCTATATGAGCATTATATATCTGGTCATAAGGTACCAAGATTCATTTGTAAGTAATATACATATACATAGAGATGTATGGGAAACATGTATATTATTAGAATCAATTAATTGATTCACAGTTGAATAATCAAGTTGGTCGTTTGATTATGGTTTAGGATCAGTAGTGTTGCGATTTATCTCCATATAAGTAAAGGAGTTTACTTAAAGGGAATGATGAGTTTCATATCATGATAGTAGTAGACTATCGATAATGGCACTATTAAATGAATTGAATCAAGTATGTTTTCAAGAATAAAGTGGGCCGTTACTTTAATCTTAAAACATACAACTTAAGCATTCGCTTATTATGAACCACAATCTTGATGAGTGGTGAACTCATATGTGTTTCATTATAATTTTGATATGATCGGAATGGATTTTTACAGGTATTAATCCGAGGTTCGCATGTTGGAATTATTAATTGAAACATGTATCGAGAACATTCACTCAAATAAAGAGTTTATAGTGTTATCATCTCTTTAGATGTTTTAAGGAGATTTGGTGATTAAGCTGGTGCGATGAGTTTGATGGACTAGCTACCATCAAGTCTTAACACTAAGATGAGATCTTATGTGTTAATCACCATATAAAGTAAAATGAGAGATCTAGAAGGAAAACCAACATAAGGGCAAAACGGTAATTTTACCCTTTGTTGTGCGGATGGCTATAATAAGGTTCTAAATAGGGTTTGCAATTGGACATATTCTCATAATATTTAATAATTCAAGAGTTCAACTAATTGTCTTTAGTGGAATGACATTTAGTTAATAAGCTAGAATTAATTCCAATGAGATTGAATTATTTCGGGCTTATTGGAGCTTGAATTATCAAAGTCCAATAAGATTCCCCACTTGGCTTTAAGGAAGGTTATCAAGCTAAGTAAGAAGTAGTTTGGAGGCTTTAGAAGTCCATAATTGAATGATGGGCTTATACTAATTAATAGTTAATTGGAAGCCCATATGTTCATTTAGAAATGGGCTTGTTTTGGTTTAATGTAATTGATTAGATTAATTATATTAAAACAATTTTTTAAATGGAGAAGAAGCAATTTGAAATTGTGTTAGGTTAGATGTGTAACCACACATTTGACATTAAAATACTAAATAAAGATGGTCTTTATTATGGTTCATCATTATTAAATGGAGTTATGAACTTACCATTAAATGGTTTAATGGTTGGCTTTTAATGTTGGCATGTAACCTATTTGCATTCATTAGATTAAAGATGAAAGATGTGCATTAGATGGATCATCTTCCTTCTTTCTTCTTGCCAAAACTGAAATGGGTATTCAATTATAGGTTATGGTCTTTTCAAATAGCCATTCTAAAGATAAATGAAGTAAGTCTCATTTATTGGCTATTTGATGAGTGATTAATGTAAGAAGTGATGCATTGGATGCCTCTCTGTAACATCCCATCTCCGATGGGAAGGGTATTTTAGTAAATTGGGACGGCTTAGGAGTATTAAATTATAACTCGGCATGAACATATGTCATGCAGCCTATATAAATGGTGAGTTTTGTACAGGCACATAGTCATACATGCATTCATGACATTTCCCGGCATAAGTGTCTAATTGTGATCTTTTGTGAAATTGGTGTGATAATGGGATTTGAAAAATTATTTGGAGTGCTCCATAGAGTGTTTTACATTTTTTTGGGATTTATGGGAATTTTTCTGGAATTATCCGGAGAAAATTTTGACCGCAAAATTGCTGCAGACATGGCCTAAATGTGTTTTTGTTGTGGAAAATGTGGTTTTCGTGTTTAAAAAATTATTGGGAGTGGACTGTCATATGTGTTACAATTTTGGGCAATTTAGGTAATTTTCAAAAAAATGATTCGGGGAAATTTTCGGATCGGGAAAAATCGTAGTGATTTAACAAATTCGATTTTGAGTGGTAAAATTGCGACCAAATGGTACTGTCATTTTGGATATATTATTTTGAGAATTGTTAGAGAGCCATTAGCATTAGTGGGATGATAGATTAAGTGGGATTATGTTTTGTTTTAATATTATTAAATAGGATTAACTTGAATTTTTGGCCTTTTCTCATTAAAAGCCAAGTGTCCCTTGTTAATTAATTGGTTTTGTCTTCTTCTTTCATCATCATCCACGACTTTTCTTATTGTTAAAGTTAAAAACTCATTTTGGAAAGCTTTGGAAGACACCTTCTTTTCTCATCCGAACCTTGCTTCTTCTCCTTTGATGTGTTCTTTTTCTCTTTCAAATTTTCTTCTTCTCATCCCTTACAAGAAGGTCTTCTTTGCTTGCTTGCCTCCCTTTCTTCTTAACCAAACCTAGAATTGATAATATTGTTTAAGATGCTCATGATAACCGTGGGTGAGGAGTAGAAGAAGAAGTGTGAACTTAGGAGTATTGATAGCTTGAACTTGTTTAAGGTGAGTATTGATGTTTGTTTTTATGCT
Source organism: Erythroxylum novogranatense (assembly GCA_029891385.1). Classification (NCBI taxonomy): domain Eukaryota; kingdom Viridiplantae; phylum Streptophyta; class Magnoliopsida; order Malpighiales; family Erythroxylaceae; genus Erythroxylum; species Erythroxylum novogranatense. The sequence continues at coordinate 39,146,075 of CM057229.1, read as the reverse complement.
TTTGGTAGTTAGAAGCCATTATGGGAATCACTTATGCATTTATTTGATCATTATAAGGGTAGGTTTAAATGGGTTTAAATGTATACTTGGTTATGGATGAATGAATGACTATAGTTCCATTGATTTTGGCTTGGTTTGGATGGAGTTTTTGCTAGGTTGATGAATGGAAAACTTAGGAAGATAATATGGGTAGGTGCTTCCACTTATGCTCTACTATATAAGTATATGTTGTGATGAGTTTATGGTTGATTTAGAGGTATAAATGGGTGCTTAGTGAAGTGTTATTGATGTTAGAAGTGATAGGAGTTAGGTTAATGTTGAAAGCTGGAAAATGAATCTTTGACCTATTGTAATGTTTTGATCATAACTAATTGTGTAGGTGCGTAAATGAGGTGAGGTTTGTGCCCACTGAAACTTTGGGATGTTGGCTTCAACTTTGTGTGAGATAGGTGATGATAAATTGTAATGTTAGAAGGGTGAATCTTTGCATGGAAAGTTTCTGTTTGTAGGGTCTGTGAACAGTATCCGCATATATGACCTGATTATTTTGCTGATTTTTCTAAATTAATTGAGATGGAATTTGGGAAAATGGTCTTCATGGAAGTTGTAGAATATTGAGTTATATTTCCATTGCCATGGATCTTGCTAATTTTCGAGTTGTATATTGGGAGATATGAACTGATTACTATTGACTGGTTTTGAGCATTTTGATGAAACCTAGCCTAAGTGTTGAGTTTGTGAGCTTGCGGAGTGGAAGCAATTTTAGCAAATTATGTGAACTGAATTGGTGTGAGTGATCTTCTGAAAAGTTGTAGAGGAAGGAATTATCTTGAAAGTGATATATTTCTTGTAATTTTTAGAGGTCATATTTGGGAGTTATGATTTTGAAAACATTGAACCTGCATTAGGTTAGGAATTGCTGATCATGACAGTAATTTGCATGACAGTTTTGAAATTGTTAGAAATTGAATTGGAAATTGAGTTCTTCATGAAAATTGAAGTTTGAAATCTTATCTTTTCAGGGATATAAGGTAGTGAATTTTGTGACATTTGTGCTAAGAGTTATGCTGATTGTAAAATTACTGTCCAGATTGGTTGATTTCAGTATACAGATTCTTTGTTGAATTGTTTGACCTAGTTAGTTATGGAATTTGATTTTGGGTTGTTCATGAAAGTTTTATAAGATATTGTGAACTTATTGATCATATTTATGTGGTAATTTCTGGCTGAAGCATCTGAGAGTTATGGAATTTGCAATGTACTGTTCTTTTTTAATGGGATTTGAGTAGGCAGTAGCTTTGAAGGGATTTTTGACACCCTTAAGGGTGAAATTGATTTTTATGGTCTTCTTGAGAATTGTAGAGGGTTTCATGATCTTTCCAACGAGATATAGTTGGTAATTTTCTGAATTGTGTGCAATGAGTTATTGGTGTTGAAAATTGGATTAGAAATCAGGAAAAAAAAAAGGAAAGGAAATGGGAATGGGAATTTCGGCTCGCCCTAGTGACAGGGCTTAAAGGCGACGTCGCTAGGGCGACGCCTCGCCCTAGCGACGAGGCCGAATGAGTCAGCCCCGCTGGGGCGAGACGTCGCCCCCAGCGAGGCTGGTTTTTTTATTATTTTATTATTTTTATTTGTTAATTGGTAATTTGTGATTTCATGCTTCTTTTGTCAATTTCTTTTCCGTCCGACGTCCGATTGACTTGATTCTTAAGGCATCGGATTCGTAGAACATTTAATTTCATTTTGTGAGAAATTGGGAATTTTTGGACGGGAAATTGACGTGGCCCCGGGTAACGGAGCCTTTAATCACTGTTTTGTTTAATTGGGGACCTATAGAGGTCCGAATTCATGCCGTCGTCGGTGCAATAGGTTTCTAATTTTAGGCGGATTTTGTTATGGGAAATTTGGATTTAGGGACGGAAAATTCATGAACATGCATATTTCACCTACATGTGCACAAATTGCATCTGTAGTGACTCGTTCTTTCTCTGTTTCTTATAGAGGCCCAAGTGGAGCGTCGTCCGACCGACGGGGCGGAAACTTCCCGGCATTAGCTCGGAAGTAATATGTGAGTAACCTAGTTAGTTTCTCAACCTTATGTGTTTATTATATGCATTGATTGCCATGAGGAAGCAAGGATGGATATATGTGATTGATTGATTTGATTGATTTCGGACCATGGGTGTTCGAAATATTGGATTGTGATATTGAAGTGCAAATGAGAATAAGTGCGTGAGAATGCATTAGTAAATTGGATTGTAAATGTGGTAGTGAAACGAAAGGTAAATGCATGGGAATGAAATACCGGACTAAAAGTCCGAGGACATTAGAAAACGATCGGAAATAGTAATTAATTGGAATTGGAAATAGAAATGCGATAATTGGAAATTGAAAAATGACATGTGCATTCATGCATAGTAAATGATCAGATAATGGCAGTTGTGACCGGTGTCGCCACCGATTTCAGAGCTTTAAGCTCAACGCACAGGGCCTCGTGCCCAACGTATTTCGAGCCTCGACTCGATGATCAGGGCTATGCCCAACGTTTCGGGGCTTTAAGCCCAATGTTTCAGAGCCAATGGCTCAACGTATATGAGCTCAGGCGCACGGTCACAACAACGAAAGAAAATGAAAGAGTCACATGCACACTGCATAAATGAATGTTTAATGTGAATTGTGTGAAAGGTTTATTGCCTTATCAAATGTGAAATTGAATGCCTGTGATTTCTTGTTTATGATATATATATACAATATTGTGTGATTGTGTGGATATGCATGAGTTAGGTGAACCATCGATGATGGTTTCTCCGAGTTCATAAACTCACCCAACATTGCATCTATTTTTCAGGAAATGGAGAGTACCCCGTTGGACACACGGAGTACGTCTCTATCGCTAGCAGGCGAGTATCGGTCGGGATCAGTGTCGTCCGTATCTGCATTAGTGTATTGATTTGGTATTTAGTAGGCCCAATTGTTTACATGTAATTGTATAGAGTGTGGTGAGCACTAATGAGTGCTAATAATGATTGAAATTGTTTTATCAGTGAAATGGTTTTATATTTGAAAATGTTTTGTTATAATTGGGCCAAGTCAATGATTGTTTGCGCACTCTAATGTTTTTGAAAGAAAAAGAAAATGTCATACGATTTTTGTTAATAAGGTAATGAATGTTCTAGTACGCCACCCTCGCGGGTCACAGGCTCGGATATCACCATGGATATCGGGTTCGGGTCTCGTCGGGAGTGGGGTGCTACACTCTCACTCTTTCCATTTATGCATATTTCGAAATTGAGAGGTAAGAAAGGGTTCTTGCATGTTTTTTAGACATTCTCTCTTTTCATGCAAGAGAGAACCGAAATTCCTAAGTGAAAGAATTGAAAGAGTTTCAATTTTGGTTCTTCTTCTTCTAAGAAAATCTCCTCCAAATTTTTTCTTCTCCTTTCCCACCAAAGGATTTTGTTAACCTAGTTGTCCTTGAAGAACAAGTGGTAAATCTAATTGGTAGAGGATACTACTACAAGGAAGAAGATAGATTGCTAAAGGAAAAGACTCAAAGGCAAAGGATTTGGATACAAGAAGGAGAGGATAACGCAGCGAGGATTTAAAGTTGTAGCGAAGGAGTCGGTAATTCCTTTTATCTTGTTCTTGGTTTTATTATCCTTATACCATATCATGTATTGATTAGCATATTGATTTGGATATATTGCTTCCGCTGCAAGATGATTTCTTAAAAAGTTTTGAAATCTATCGTTTCTCCAAACTAAGCATGCTTTCTTTTTCCGATCCAACAATTGTTGGAGCAATGCTAGAGTTTTTCCAGAAAAAACCTTCCTAATGGAGTGGAACAAGACATATATGTGTCTTGTCCCTAAATAAAAAAAAATGCAACAAAGCTAGATCTTTATAAATACAAGAAAAATGGAGTTTAGCGACGGAAATTACCGACGGAATTTGTACACATTCCGTTGGTAAGCTTATTTAGCGATGGAATTTATTTACAGAAAAAGGCATCGGAGATACGACCGTAGGTAAATTTATTGACAAAAATTTGTTATATTGTTGATAAATTTATCGATCGTCGGTAAATTTACCGAAGGAGAACATTTTTTGGTCCAAAAATTACTAACGAATTTGGTTATTCCGTCAATAATTACATATAGAAAAAATTCCATCGGTAAATCTAATATATTTTAAAGACGAATTTTTTTCCCGTCAATAAATTTGCTAAAAACTGTTTTTTAAACTTTACCTGCAAAGAAGCCACCATGGAGAGAACTTGCTCTTGTCCTTCGGCTTCATTCCTGGGGCTAGCCGAAGTACTTCTCCTTACACAGCTTTAAAGCTTTTTGGCTTCATAGTCAAGCTGTTTTTTATGTCTAAGCAGACTTTCATATTAAACTGTCATAGATGTCTCATAAATAATTATCCATTTTATACTATAATCGTATTATAATATAATCTAAGCATATCATATTATACTATAATCTAAGCATAATGCATTACAAAATATAAATGTAAGTTATATCATATTTTGAGTAAAAGAATTGAAATTATGAAATTCATACTAAAAAAGAACCAAATTATTTTTTCAAAGAATAGACATTTTATCATACTCCTTACATGCATCAGAAATTTATCACAACATCACAACTAAAATCACATCTTATCGTTTCTATCACTAACATTTATATCTTAAAGTTGTTTTCCAAACACAAAATATACAAATAAACGAAAGTAATCAAATATCCAAATTAACTTTCATCTAATATACAAAAAACACATGACAGTAATTGCAAAAATACCTCCACCGATGGACACGATGACAATGGCCAGAGAAGACAACGCCGATAAGCAAAAATGAAGCCCACAATAGAGAAATCAGAGAGAAGAAAGCCGAAGAGGAGATTCAGGAAGAAGGAAGAAGAAGACGCGGGTGGGGGGAGATGTCGGATAAGTTTAAATTTAAAAAGAATTTATCGACGAAAATTTTCGTAGGTAAACTCTAAATTTTTTTATTCTGCCAATAATTCTCGCCTTTTTACCGACGGATATCTTATACCATCGCTAAAACCTTTATCGACTGGAATCTTATACCATCGTTAAAGTCAATCACAAAATTTGTTGGGATGATTTCCCTCAATATTTAGCTATTGATATTAGTACCGTCGCTAAGCGAAAATTTTCCTATCAATTTTACTTATGGAAATGGATTTTTCGTCAGTAATTTGCAATAGTATATTTTCCGTCGCTAATTCTTGCTTTTCTTATAGTGATAGACCTATTACCTATTGCAATTTTTTATACAAAATTATTACAAAATTTTGGCAAACAGATTGAAAACCAGCTTGGAGAAAATGGTCAGCCCTGAGCAAAATGCCTTTCTAATGGGGAGATTGGTGAGTACTAATATACTTTTATGACAAGACTTGATTGAGGGTTATCATTCTAAGAGGAAGATGATAAATTGTACCATCAAGATGGATATAGCCAAGGCTTATGATTCAGTCAACTAGGATTTTTTGTTCAATATCATGAAAGCTACAGACTTTCATAAATTGTTTAGAGAGTGGGTGGAGATATGTATCACTACTGCCACAATGGCCATTTTGATGAATGGGGTGTTAAGTCAAAATGACTTTACATATATATGATTTTGATGAATAACAATGAAGAATGAAAAACAGATGCGTATAAAAAGCGGCACTTGACGCAGTAAAAAAAATAGACGCATACGTAGTAAAAAAACAGACGCAGACGCAGAATGAAAACAGACGCAGAAGTTGAGAAACAGACGCAGAAGTTAAAAAGCAGATGCAGAAAAGCAGACGCATAATTCAAAAGCAGACAGAGAATTCAAAAGCAGACTCAAGAGTCAATTCGAGTTAGTTACATAACTCAACTGATTAACCGTTTCTTTCAAGATTCAAGAAACAAGATTTAAGAAACAAGATTCAAGAAGAAAGAATCAAGAAGTAGTTACAGACGAAGGCTATAAATATGAGTCGAAGTCGAAGATTAAAATGTTAGAGAATATTATTGAACTTACGCGAACGAAAAGTTTTTGTGAGATTATTGTGCGAAATAGCTAAAAGCTAGTATTGTTGTAACATAGTTCAAATACTTTTGTAAGAAAGTTGTACAGATAGCCTGCAAAGGCTAAGAGTGAAAGAATACTGAGTGTAGATGTAGCGCCCCTATTAGACCCCAAATTTTTTTATGATGTCATTAAGCATAAATTTTGATAATTGAGTGATTATGCCTTAGTTTGATTAATTTGGGAGTGTTAGTGGATAATTTCGGTTTATTTGAGCTTAATTCGTTATGATGTGGTTTTACATGGGGATTATAGGGTAAAAGTTTATGAGGGCACTTCGAGAAGTTTGCTTGAGTTGGATTAGTTTAAGCCTTGCTAAGAGGGGTATCATGGTATATACCCTTTTCCTTAGGTTAAGAGAAAAGAAAAGAGAAGAAAGAAAAGAAGGAGAAAAGAGAAGAGGAGAAGCCGTCGGTGGAGAAGAAGAGAAGAGAAGAGAGGGTTTTGAGATTCTTGTGATTTTCGACGATTCGAAGCAATTTCTGGTAAGTTTAGCCTCCTTCAAACTTGTTATGGTTAGATTTAAACCTAGAGAATGTTGAATATGTGAGAATCGAAAGTTTTAGGGTTTTAGGGCATAAATGTAGGGATTTCTTTGGGTTGATGTGTTTGTGATGGATTTGAAGCTTAGAATGGGTTAGAAATGTAGTAGAGGACTTGATCTATAGTTTGGTTGTGTTGCATTTGGATTTGGGAAGGATTGAAGATCGAAAAATGCAGGAAAAAGGGATTCGGAGTAGCAGCTCCGACCCGCACGTCGCTACGTGAGCAAGAGCACGCCGCGGTGTGCGGAGAAAAATGGCACGCCGCGGCACCAGGTGCACGTCGCGACGTGCGAGTGATGAGCACGCCGCGACGCACACTTCGGTGCACGTCGCGGCGAGCCCCCCCTGTTTTCCAAAAGTGAAATTTTTAGTATTTTGGGCATATCTTTTGGTGTAGATGTCCAATTGAGGTGATTCTTGATCCTTTGTGACCTAGAAATAAAGGGCTATGAGTTGTATGAAGAAGGGAAGTTCGGAATTTGTTTCGAAGGGTTCGAGAATTTAGATGGAAGTCGGATGGAGACCTTTAATGCTTTATTTGATTGTCACGCTTTATGGAATATTTGCTTTGGATATTAATTAAATGAGAACTTGGTTTATTATAGGGAACCAAGCTAATTTGACCCAATCGCAAGAGGAAGGATAGCAGTGAGTCTGATACTCAAGCGATACTAGGTGGGTAATATGTTTATGGTTATTGTGTGTATGGGTAAATTGCCTTGTGTGTGCTTATTTGCTTGCATGATATGACCTTGTTGGTATTGAATTACATGCGAATTATCGAATGTGCATTTTGACTATAATTATGCATGGCTTGATAGACCTTATAGCATATTTAGCAAGAATGGAAAGAATGAGAATAACGAAAGCTTTGAAAAATGCTTTGAACATGGAACGTATGGATTATGTGTATTGTTTGGGTGAGAGAGTTACGAATGGAGTCACGTGCACGTTGACATAAAGCCTTCTCCCGGCTGCCCGCTTGAGGCCACGAGATCCTTGAGAAATCGAACTCGGATAGTTTACAGATTTACCTTTGGTTTATCCGGATAGTTTACGGAACTCTCGAGCCAATTGTTTGTGCATACACGATCGATTTTTTGAGCATAACACATGATGGATTTGATAGACTTGTTGCATAATGATTGTTATGCTGAGAAATAGAAATTGCATGACCTATGTTTATATGAATGTGAATATATTGATGACTTTTGATTTGCTAGTGATATATGTATATTGCTTGATTGTGTGGCTCGTTGCCAATGGCTATAAACGTATATGTCACTAAGTTTCGCAGCTCACCCCATTACTCTCCCCTCCTCAGGTGCAGATCGACACGATTGTCGACCTTGCAAGGCATCGGAAACTTCGAACTAGATAGGAGCTTGTATTAAGTTAGTACTTTGGTTAGCCCACTAGCATATTATCATGGAGCATACTTTTGTATTTTGGGATTCAATTTCATTTTGTATTATGTTATATTTCGAGAACACTTGTTGAATTTCTTTGAATGCAATTGACAGTTGGTTTATACATGTGGAATTATGAATGCATGTTTAGAATGTATGAGTATATGTTTGTGTTGGTATCGAACTTATGTATTTGTATGGATGTTGGGATCGGGTCCGACGTTATGGGGCGCCAGTCGCCGGCGCGACCCGAGGGGCTGCCTCGGGAATGGAGATTCGGGACCCGAGCCCAACAGCCCCCTTACCGTAGATGGTTCACTCAATTCATGCATTACGCAAAATTGCGTACAAAACAACACAGTATCATATTCAAAATCACAGTCATAAATTTACTCAACAATTATCACACATTTACCTTTAACCAATTGCAATCTCACAGCACAATCACATACTGAATGCATAATGATTTCCATTTCATTTTAGTGTTGTGACTGGGCGTCAGAATTATCCCGTTTCTGGGCACATCACACAGAGATCGCGTTTTCGGGGGTAGGAGAGCCCTCTGGGTATACACTACTGCCCACACGCACTAAGGATAGGAGAGCCCTCTGGGTATGCACTATTCCCTTTTCACAATTTCACAATAGATGAGCTTATAGCTCCGATCAGAATGTGCTCCAGTCACCACTGTCAATTACTGATTTCTATTCATGCCTAGCACGCGTTCACAATTCACAAAAACCTAACTCATGCGAAACACTTAATCATATGCACAGATAGTTCACACAAAGCATTTAACACACCAGAGATTGAGGAACCAACTAGCTTACTCACCTTTAAACTTTCGAGCTACTTTCGGGAAGTCTCCGTTGTGTCAGAGGATCGACGCTCCACTTGAGCCTCTATAAAAATCAGAATATCCGAATATCACTAATTTTACCAATTTCAATAATCAAGGATGCAAATATATTGAATGATTTACGTACGATGCATGTTATGACATTTCCGACCTCAATCCCGAATTATCTCAATTCCACTTTCTCACTCAATCCATAGCAATTTCTAATACCATAAGTCAATTGACTAAGTTCTAAATCCTCCAAAGTCAAATTCCAATACATAAGAATTATCTTTAAATCAAAGTCAAATTCACTATTCAATTGCCATCCGATTTCGAGAACCACCGAATTCAATTTCCGAAATTCCATTCTCCTAAAATGAAATCAATCCATATCCAATTGAATCCATAAATTCCTAATTCCCCAAATTCAAAAACCTAAAAATTACATTTTCGGAAATTGGCCCTCCTAGCCGCGGCGAGCGCGAGGCCGCGACGAGCTCCTTCCTCTTCGCCTTCGCCGCGGCGTCCGCACGCCTCGCCGCGGTGAACGATTCCTTCTTTGTCGCGGCGTACGCATTGCGCACGTCGCGACGTGGGCCTCTCCTGCTCGCCGCGGCTCACCTCCGCGCTCGTCGCGGCGTGCAGCGCTGCCTTGCTCGCCGCGGCGTGTTCTTCGTGCGTCGCGGCGTGCAATCGCAGAATCGCCTAGAAAACCCATAAATTTCCAGAATTTACAGTTCTAATCCATTCCTTTCCATTCTAAACACTCCAAAACAATATTCTAAACTTAACACAACTTATTCCTAAACTTAAACTCACCAAACAACCATTATTCATCAAATACCCATATCAAAATCACATATTTCCTTAAAACCTAAATCATCCGAAAACTTAAAACTTCTTAAACCATTTAATACTCAAATCCATGCTCAAATCAAACTATTTAAAACATAAACATGTAGGAACTTACTTGATTAAAGCCTTTAACCTTTTGAGAAACATCAAGAAAACTCAAATCCCAAACCTAAGCACATCCACGATTTTTCTCCCATTTCAACCCAAACTCCATTTTCTTTCAACTCCAAGAAAAAGGATGAATGATCAAGGACAAGGAAGGATTAACTTGCAAGGAGAAAGCAAGAAGCAAATCCAAGAGGAGATCCATGCAAAGAAGAAGGAAAACAAAGCAAATTTCTTTCAAGGGAAGAAGACAAGCATCGTGGATCATTTTTCAGGAGATTAAGGCTTGTTTGGCAAATTCATTTGCCACAAGTCCAATCCGAACAATCTCAATCCAATTTCTAATTCTAAATTCTCCCGAATTCCAATGGTTCATACCCTAATTCCTCAAATCATAATTTAAATTACCTCATATACATTTTCAATCAAATTCGGAACCGAAATCACAACTATTCAGTCACTAAGCCATTTTTCCGGTCCGGACCTAATACTCCGAAAATTCCAGAAAAATTCCTATAAATCCTCAAAATTAGAAAACATCTAATCACATACTCCAATTTAATAATTCAATTTCCTAAATTTCAATTTGATACTCCAATTCACTAATCAAAGCACAATAAACTTTAAAATAACAAACTCGCTAATTTTCACAATCAAGTCGGAAATCTGTCATACACCCATGTACATACATATGCTTGTGCAATCATAAACAGTTATCAATAATGTAGAGGCTATGAATGCATATGCAAAATACGTATAAAATGAACTGTACCCATCCCATCGGTGACGGGATGTTACAATTCTCCCCTCCTAATAAAAATTTCGTCCAATTTTCTTACCTGACTGATCGAACAAGTGAGGATTGTTGGACCCCACTACCAGAGCCCAACATCGGACATGAGAGCATGACGTGAAACATGCTAATAATATATTTAGAAAAGACCCGCGGAAGATTAATGAGCCTGCTGGAAAACAAACTTGAAACCTGCTTTCATGTGATTTAAATAAACAAGGCGAAACATGTAAATTAAACGATTGAGGAAGGAGACCATCGGAAGTTCAATGGACCCATCGTGAACATACTCAAAACTTGCTTTCATGCTTTAAAACAAACATATCCATAATTCATGCTCCAAAAGATGAGTTTCATAACACTTTTAAAAATATCTCAAAAAAAATTACAACTGTGAATTTAAGAGCCAAAAATCTAAAACACTCTTGAACCAATGATACTTGAAATGTAACTAAAGTCTTGACTTCCAAAAATATAACATTGAAAATAACAAACATAACAAAATGAAACGGGAGTGCTGCCGTAACTCGTGACTCACTCGATCTCTTGATCGTTACCTGTATGGGGGAGATTAGAGGGGGTAAGCTATAAAGCTCATGGGAACATATTTATAATATAGCCATAAGCAAAAGTAATCAAAAATTTACTCATTGTCGTGATACTTGTTGAAATCATAGTCATTGAGCATGTATGATTCATAGATTGAAAATGCTTGATTCTTAACCAGTTCATGATGCATGACACATAACAAATCATAACACATAATATAACATGATGGTTTGGGTTGTCCCTGGTTCGTGACGTACTACACATGCCATCGAAATGTTGATGTGTAGACGTAGTTTCGTGAGGGCATCCTTGTGAGAAACCCTGTGCCACAGTCGGGCAGGCGGGAGAAGCCTTTTCGTGAGTCAATATGCACTTGACTATTCGTGAGGGACACCACAAACCCACATAAACATGCATTATTCATGTTCTTGTAATCTTGTTTGCTAAACTGGCACTTGCTTGTAATCTTGCTTGTCATGTATTCGTAAAACATGATTTCATGTACTTGTATTCGTGAAAGGAGAACACCCCTTTGTAAAAAAATCTTGGTAATGATCATGAATGCAAATCACATAGCAGAATATAATCATTCATAATAATATGTAATGCAATCGTGGATGATGCAATTCAAATGCATTAATTCTTTCTTGATTTGAACGAAACAATGAGTACTTATATACTCTATTATAAACATGAACCCACCTAATTTCCTTGCTTGTTCTTGCCTAGGAATGAGTTTCCTCTTGAGCCTCTTGATCCTCTTGCCTCACTTGATCTCCTAAAATAAGAACCAAAATCCCATTTAATAACTCATGCTGAAACAATAATTCCATTCCTAACTTCCATCCAAAATTCCATAGTCTTAGAAACTGATTCAGAACTTCCTCACTTCACAAAACTTGTAGATCTATGTCTCTAATTTATAACGCCTCTAAAATCACCCCAAAAGGACTTCTGTAGCATAAGATATGATCAAAACACTAAAAATATCGCTTGTTGGAAAAACTGGGCTCGTCGCGACGAGGCACGCTCGTCCCGACGAGCGGCATGGCACGCCGCGGCGTGCAGCCTGGCACGTCGCGACGTGCGGCCCTTCCTCAGCACGTCGCGGCGTACGGCTTGGCATGTCGCGACGTGCGGCCTTCTGCACGCCGCAGCGTGCGGCCTTGCGCACGTCGCGACGTGCGGATGGGAGGGACGAATCCTGAACCAGATTTTCGCCATTTTCAACCTTAAATCCTTCCCTTTTCTTAACTACAACATATCTAAGCCATAAATCAAGTTATACACTTCCATTCTAAACTCATTCTAACACCAAAAACATCAACAACACAACAACCCATGCAAATCTACCAAAGTTTTCCATAAACCCTAACTTCAACGATTTCTACTCAATCCATGTAAATCTAGGGTTTAATTCAACCTAAACAAGAGTAGAAGAGTATAACTTACCTTAAGAAAGCTTCAAAACCTTCGAAATCGACAAATGGGAGCTTCCTCTTTTTCTTCCTCTTCTTCCTCTCTTACGACTCCTCTTCTCCTTCTTTCTTTTCTTCTTATTCTTCTTTTCCTTTCTTTCTTTCTTTATTTCCTTAAACCTACAAGATAGGGCAAGTACTAAAATGCCCCTCCATGCAAGCCTTAAACATCCTAACTCATGTGCCTTGACCATTTTTCCCTCAACATTTCTACTCTTTCAAACACTTATTCCATACTAATCTCAAATAATTCAAATTTCCCATTACTACTTCCACTAAAATCAAACTATGCAATAAATCATACAACTAACATAATTCATACTTAATAACATCAAGAAAACAAAATTTTGGGGGCCAACATTTCTCCCCTTCTTAAAAGAAATTTCGTCCTCGAAATTTACCTGAATCATCGAAAAGACTAGGATACTTCTCTTTCATGGCATCTCTAGGCTCCCACGTGGCTTCTTCCACTGAATGGTTCCTCCACAGAACCTTAACTAGCTGAACTATCTTATTCCTGAGGACCTTCTCCTTGGTGTCCAAGATCGCTACCGGAATTTCCTCATAACTCAAGTCATCTCTCAACTGAACCTCTGAAACCTGAATGATATGAGAAGGATCTGATCTGTACCTTCTCAGCATGGAAACATGAAAGACGTCATGAATCTGAGACAACTCTGGCAGCAATGCCAACCTGTAAGCTAGAGGTCCGATCCTCTAAAAAATTTCATAAGGACCCACATATCTTGGACTTAACTTGTCTTTCTTGCTAAACCTCATTACTCCTTTCCAAGGAGACGTCTTGAGAAACACTTTCTCACTAACTTCATACTCCATCTCCTTCCGATGAGCATTAGTGTAACTCCTCATCCTATCCTGGGCTGCCTTAATCCGCTGCTTAACTAGATTGACTTTATCAACAGTCATCTGGATCAACTCTGGTCCGACTAGTTTCCTCTCTCCTTCTTCATCCCAACATATCAGAGTTCTACACCTTCTTCCATACAAAGCCTCATATGGAGCCATCTGAATGCTCGAATGGTACGAATTATTATAAGCAAATTCGACCAATGGTAAATGCTCATCCCAAGCTCCCTTGAAATCCAACACACATGCCCTGAGCATTCCCTCAAGTGTCCGAATGGTCCTCTCAGATTGACCATCCGTCTGAGGGTGAAATGTCGTACTAAAATGCAGCTTAGTACCTAAAGATTCCTACAAGCTTTCCCAAAATCTCGATGTGAACCGAGGATCCCTGTCAGACACTATAGAATCTGGAATCCCATGCAACCTCACTACCTCATCAATGTACTTCCTGGCTAGCACATGTAACGAATCAGTCTGCTTGATTGTCAAAAAATGGGCTGACTTCATCAACCGATCCACTATAACCCATATGGCCTCATGCTTCCTACTAGTCTTAGGCAAACCCATCAGAAAATCCATGGTTACTCTTTGCCACTTCCACTCAGGAATGGACAATGGCCTTAACTTGCCTGAAGGCGTCTGGTGTTCAGCCTTGACTTGCTGACACACACTGACATACTCTGCTACATCCCTCTTCATGCCCTTCCACCAAAATTGCTCTCTCAAATCTCTGAACATCCTGGTGCTACCTGGGTGCATGGCATAAGGCGCATTGTGTGCCTCATCCAAAATTTCATCCTTAACCTCCTTGCTATCTGGAATACAAAGTCTGTCCCCCACTGTCATGAGTCCATCATCTCTCACTACAACTTCAGAAACCTTACCATTCCAAATTTCCTCCCTAAGCTTGCTCAAATCTGCATCCTGTACCTGCAACTCCCTAACCTTCTCCCGGAGTATTGGCCTCACTCTGAAATTAGCTAGAAGGCAATTTGGTTCCTCCTGCTTCAAACTTATCTTAAGCTTGGCCATCTCTTCCAATAAAGGAAGATACACTGTCTGAACATGGGCAATAGAAGACTTCCTGCTCAATGCATCCGCCACTACATTCGCCTTGCCTGGATGGTACTCAATCAACAAATCATAATCCTTGAGTAACTCAATCCACCTTCTCTGTCTCAAATTCAATTCCTTCTAGCTCAGTAAGTACTTGAGGCTCTTGTGATCTGTAAAGATCCTGGTCTGAACACCATAAAGATAATGCCTCCAAATCTTCAAGGCAAAGATCTTCGCCGCTAACCAAGTCATGAGTCGGGTAATTCAACTCATACTGCTTCAGTTGCCTTGAAGCATAAGCTATCACCCTGTCTCCTTGCATCAATACATAACCTAGACCCTTCCTCGAGGCATCACTGTACACTGTATAGCCCTCATCACCAGAAGGCAAAATCAGCACTGGAGCACTTGTCAACTTGTGCTTGAGCTCCTCAAAGGTCTTTTGGAACTCATCGGTCCAGATGAACTTCTGATTCTTCCTCAATAGCTTGGTCATTGGAGCAGCTATCATGGAGAATCCTTCTACAAACCTCCTGTAGTAACCTGCCAGACCCAGAAAACTCCTTACCTCTGCCGCTGTCTTGGGTGCAGGCCAATTTACCACTGCTTCAACTTTCCTCGGGTCAACATGCACACCATTCTGCGAAATCACATGCCCAAAGAATGTCACCTCATGAAGCCAGAACTCACACTTGCTGAATTTAGCATAAAGCTCTCTCTCCCTAAGAGTCTGCAATACAATCCTGAGATGCTCCTCATGCTCTTCTTCACTCTTAGAATACACCAGAATGTCATCTATAAACACTATGACAAACTGATCCAGAAACTCCTTGAAGACCCTATTCATAAGATCCATGAAAGCAGCTGGAGCATTGGTCAAGCCAAATGGCATAACCAAAAAATCATAATGCCCATAACGGGTCCTGAATGATGTCTTGCTTACATCAGACTCCTTGATTCTGAGTTGACGATAGCCTCACATGAGATCAATCTTGGAGAAAACCCTAGCTCCCTGCAACTGGTCAAACAGATCATCTATCCGTGGCAACGGATACTTGTTCTTAATTGTCACCTTGTTGAGTTTCCGATAGTCACCCCAAAAGGACTTCTGTAGCAAAAGATATTATCAAAACACTAAAAATATCGCTTGTTGGAAAAACTGGGCTCGCTACTCAATCCATGCAAATCTAGGGTTTAATTCAACCTAAATAAGAGTAGAAGAGTATAACTTACCTTAAGAAAGCTTCAAAACCTTCGAAATCGACAAACGGGAGCTTCCTCTTTTTCTTCCTCTTCTTCCTCTCTTACGACTCCTCTTTTCCTTCTTTCTTTTCTTCTTATTCTTCTTTTCCTTTCTTTCTTTCTTTATTTCCTTAAACCTAAAAGATAGGGCAAGTACTAAAATACCCCTCCATGCAAGCCTTAAACATCCTAACTCATGTGCCTTGACCATTTTGCCCTCAACATTTCTACTCTTTCAAACACTTATTCCATACTAATCTCAAATAATTCAAATTTTCCATTACTACTTCCACTAAAATCAAACTATGCCATAAATCATACAACTAACATAATTCATACTTAATAACATCAAGAAAACAAAAATTTGGGGCCCAACAAGGATACTGCCTCCTCATGTGCTCCTCAGTCTCCCAAGTTGCCTCCTCTGATGAGTGGTTCTTCCAAAGGACTTTCACCAACGGAATCACCCTGCTCCTCAACTGCTTGACCCGCGATCCAATAATCTGCACCGGCTCCTTAACATAACTCAGATCACTAGCTATTTCAATCTCCTGAGCCGGAATCACATGAGTCGGGTCCGACCTTGTAGCACCCCACTCCCGACGAGACCCGAACCCGATATCTATGGTGATATCCGAGCCCGTGACCCGCGAGGGTGGCGTACTAGAACATTCATTACCTTATTAACAAAAATCGTATGACATTTTTTTCTTTCAAAAACATTAGAGTCGCATGACATTATCTTTTCTTTCAAAACATTAGAGTCATAAAGCAATCATTGACTTGGCCCAATTATAACAAAACACTTTCAAAGATTATACCATTTCACTGATAAAACAATTTCAATCATTATTAGCACTCATTAGTGCTCAGTCACTCTATACAATTCTATGAAAACAATTGGGCCTACTAAATACCAAATTAATACACGAATGCAGATACGGACGACACTGATCCCGACCCGATACTTTGTCTTGCTAGCAGTATACGTACTCCCGTGTGTCCAACGGGTACTCTCCATTTCTGAAAATAGATGCAATGTTGGGTGAGTTTGCGAACTCGGTGAAACCATCATCGATGGTTCACCCAACTCATGCATATCCACACAATCACACAATACTGTATATATATCATAAACAAGAAATCACAGGCACTCAATTTCACATTTTATAAGGCAATAAGCCTTTCACACAATTCACATTAAACATTCATTTATGCAGTGTGCATGTGACTCTTCCATTTTCTTTCGTTGTTGTGACCGTGCTTTGAGCTCATATACGTTGAGCCATTGGCTCACGAAACATTGGGCTTAAAGCCCCAAGCGTTGGGCATAGCCACGATCATCGAGCCGAGGCTCGAGAATCGTTTAGCACGAGGCCCTATCGTTGAGCTTAAAGCTCGAAATCGATGGCGACACGGTCTGCTCGCCATTATCGATCATTTACCATGCATGAATGCACATGACATTTTCCAATATCCAATTATCGCATTTCTATTTCCAATTCCAATTAATTACTATTTAGATCATTTTCCAATGTTCTCGGACTTTCGGTCAGTATTCATTCCATGCATTTACCTTTCGTTTCACTATCACATTTCCAATCCAATTTACTAATCTATCACATTTACAATCCAATTGACTAATGCATTCTCACACACTTATTTTCATTTGCACTTCAATATCACAATCAATATTTGAACACCCGTGGTCGAAATCAATCAAAACAATCAATTACATATATCCATCATTGCATCCTCACGGCAATCAATGCATATAATTAATAAACACATAAGGTTGAGAAACCAACTAGGTTACTCACCTATTACTTCGAGCTAATGCCGGAAGTTTCCATACTGTCGGTCGGACGACGCTCCACTTGGGCCTCTATAAGAAACAGAGAAAGAACGAGTCACTACAGATGCAATTTGTGCACATGTAGGTGAAATATACATGTTCATGAATTTTCCGACCCTAAATCCAAATTTCCCCATAACAAAATCCGTCTAAAAATTAGAAACCTATTGGCGCTGACGGTGCGCAATTCGGACCTCTATAGGTCCCCAATTAAACAAAACAGTGATTAAAGGCTCCGCTACCCGGGACCACGTCAATTTTCCGTCCAAAAATTCCCAATTTCTCACAAAATGAAATTAAATATTCTACGAATCCGATGCCTCAAGAATCAGGTCAATCGGACGTCGGACGGAAAAGAAATTGCCAAATGAACTCACAAATTACCAATTAAATATAAAATAATAATAAATTAAAAAAAAAATAAAAAGTTCAGCCTCATTTGAGCGACGTCTCGCCCAACCAGCGGGCTGAATAATCGACTTAAATAAGCTAGGCGACGCGATAAGCCCTAGCGACGCTGACCTTATCGCCCGTCACTAGAGGCGACGCTGTCGCCTAGTGGCCGACCGCCTTAATTCAATTACCCTCTTCTTCTTTTTTTTTCCTATTTCCCTTCCGAATTTCCAACAACAATAATTCTTAGCACACAAATCAGAAAAATACAAACCATAGCTTGTTGGAAAGATAATGAAAAGCTCTACCATTCTCATGAAGACCATAAAAATCAATTTCACCCTTAAGGGTGTCAAAAATCCCTTCAAAGCTACTGCCTACTCAAATCCCATTAAAACAGAACAGTACATTGAAATTTCAATAACTCTCAGATTCTTCAGCCAAAAATTACCACATAAATATGCTCAATAAGTTCACAATGTCATCTACAACTTTCATGAACAACCCAAAATCAAATTCCATTGCTAAACAAGTCAATTAATTCACTCAATGTTGCTGTCCCTGAAATCATTCAATTTGAGCAGTAAACTTATAACAAGCATAACTCCCTGTACACAAGTCAGAAAAATCTGAACTTTATATCCCTGAAAAGATAAATCCTCAAAATTCAATTTTCATGAAGAACTCAATTTCCAATTTCATTTCTAACCATTTCAAAACTGTCATGCAAGTTACTGCCATGATCAGCAATTCCTAACCTAATGCAGGATCAGTTTTTACAAAATCATAACTCCCAACTTTGACCTCTAAAAATTATATGCCATATCTCATTTTCAAGATAATGTCTTCCTCTACAACTTTTCAGAAGATCACTCACACCAATTCAGTCCACAAAAAGTGCTAAAATTGCTCCCAAGCAGAAAGCTCACAAAATCAACACTTAAGCTAGGTTTCATCAACATGCCCAAAACCAGTCCATAGGAATCAGTTCATATCTCCCAATATACAACTCGAAAATTATCAAGATCAGTGGCAATGGAAAGCTAACTCAATATGCCTCAACTTCCATGAAGACCATTTTTCCTAGTTCCCTACCAATTAATTTAGAAAAATCAGCAAAGATCATAGGGTATGGTTTCGGTTACTGTTCATAGGCAATAAAACAGTAACTTTCCATGCCAAATTTCAACCTATTAGAGTTACAATTTGACAACACCTATTTCATACAAAAATGTAGCTAACATCCCAAAGTTTAATTGGGCACAAACCTCACCTCATTTACTCACCTATACAATTAGTTATGAATAAAACAGTACAATCAATCAAAAACCCTAATTTTCCAGATTTGGTCCAACCTTTGTTTCTCTCATTTCCATTGCCTTTAACACATCATCAAGCATCCAAATAACACAAATCAGTTCTTATACCATTCATACACATTCATACATGTCCTAGGGCTAATACCTAAAAGTTGGCAGCACTTAATTTCTCAATTCTAATTAACATGAATCATCAAAATTCAATCACAAATCAAGTTAAAACCATGTCTTCATACTACCTTATCCATTCCTACTTCAAACTAACCTTATACCCATTAAGTCAAGCAATAATTATCATCAAATTAAAGCATCAATCAACATCATAATTGTACCATAATTCCCATTACATGCTTCTAATCACCATGATTCAATAACTACATAATCAAAGTATCATTAAAACCTTACCTAATAAAAGCTTCCAACTCCAACTCTTGCTTCTTCACCTAGCATCAACCTCTCCTCTTCACTCCACATATACAATCACCAACCTCCTTCACTTCTCTAGCATGCACAAAACTCATCATACCAAGGAAAGTAGAAGAACTAGAGGAAGGTTTCACTTTGAGAGAGAAGGAAGAGAATTCGATAGTGGGAGAGTAAAAAATGGGGAGAGCTTTTGGATGATTGCTTAAGGCTTCTTTTCCTTCTTTTCTAAGGCAATACGAGAGAAATACTAAGCATAGGACAAAAGCCATTAAGGCAAAATGACAAGTGGCATTATAGGATTAGTTAAACAAAATAGTAATAAGACAAAATAATAGATAGGATTTAGAAATCCTACTACAATTTGACCCATTTTAGTCCAATGGTCCTCATTTCAATTCCAAAATAATATACCCAATATTACAGTGCCATTGGGTAGAAATTTTCGCTACCGAAAATCGACCGGTTCGCCAATTGGCGATTTTTTTCCGGTCCGGGAATTGCCAGAAAATTTTCTCGAATCATTTTTTTGAAAATTACCTAAATTGCCCAAAATTGTAAAACATAAGACAGTCCACTCCCAATAATTTTTTAAACACGAAAACCACACTTTCACTACAAAAACACTTTTAGGCCATGTCTGCGCGATTTTGCGGTCTGGGAATTTTCTAGGATAATTTCAGAAAATTCCATAAATCCCTAAAATGTAAAACACTCTATGGCGCACTCGAATAATATTTCAAATCCCATTATCACACCAATTTCACGAAAGATCACAATTAGACACTTAGGTAGGAAATGTCATGAATGCATGTATGACTATATGCGTGCAAAACTCACCATTTATAGAGGCTGCATGACATATGTTCATGCCGAGTTATAATTTAATACTCCTAACCCGTCCCCGTCCTAATTTACTAAAATACCCTTCCCATCGGAGATGAGATGTTACAATTCTCCCCTCCTAATAAAAATTTCGTCCTCGAAATTTCATATACGATTTATCAGGAAGGCAGGGGAGTCTTTTTGATTAATACCCTCTGTTTCCCACTGTTTTCACTACACGACCACATTCGGTCAATGAACGGAAATCAAAACAATCAATGACTCTTTTCCTTTCTCAACTTTACATGATTTTACTGCTTTCTCATGATCACGTGCAATTCGTCACTTTCGATATCAATACTTTGTGAATCCGAATCATCTTTTAAGTTTTAGCCTAACTTGCCAATCCATAATTCTATTCACACCACAATCGTATGGAGGCCATTCCTCACGAATTCAATTTTTCTTAACTACACCTTTATTCCCATCTAAGTACTTTTTGGCCGAGGCCATACCCTTCAAAATATTTCATTTATCGCTTATCAGATTCCGTTATTATCAAAACACAAATCTCATGAGATTTATAACCTCGGTGTGAATCAATTCAAATCAATGTTACCATCTTAAATTGCTTAACCTATCACTTTATTGCCCTGATCACATAATATAGGGATAGTGACTCCTTTTTGGCAGTAAGACCCCTTATTCACTTTTCGAATGGTGACACCAATATAATGATTGTCATACCACAATCACTTTGCCCTATAGATCAATCTTATATCCCAATGAAATCTAAAAACACTTGTTGGTTAATCACACATGTCATCGTTTAACCATCAATTGCTTTTCCACAATACTTTTACTAGAACATAACGCTTCGATTATTTCTTATGCTTTCTCGAACCATTTACTTATAATCATTCGTTTTCCCATTCTAACCTTTCAATTACTCTTTCAATACGCTCTTGCTAGAACATAAAGCTTTGATCATTCCTTACATTTTCACTAACAGTTCCCGTAATGAATATCACCCATATGTCTTAATTCGAACTATACCTATCACTTTCCTCAACAGTTCTTTGATACGGTTTACAATTTCTACATCCTCACTTCGGATTTTTCCAATCCGTTTTGATGCACACCACCTTTGAAATTCCCATAGCTAATAATACTTTCTTTTGCCCCTTTTCGTCAGTTCGACTATTACCACGCAATAATACACCAGATTTGATCACTTTATTGCCCAACTTTTGATTTTTCTGCAATTGAAATTTTTTTTTTATTACTTTGTTCAATTCCTTGAATTGCACCATTAGCTTAGTTTGGAGTAATCAGCCACCGAATCCTTTTCAAATCATTCAACTGCACGACATAACTCAATAGTTATCGATTTGCATATTCATGACATCTCCAAACTATTTACATACGATTTATGTCTCCAAGTTTTCGTGCCACACTCGGTATAACAAATTTCAAATCATCAATCATAATACCGCCATGGAATCATATTTGTCCCAAGGTGCATAAAATCACTTTATCCAATTTCCATAGATCACATCAGAACCTTTACTGGAACACTTCAATCTAGATAGTAAATTCTTCAAATGTCTCCTTTATGATCATTAGTCATAACATTCACATGTTTTCCTCAATTATTCTTGTCGATTTGCTAAAACTAGAAAATCTTTAACAATTTATGAACGCATCCGGCATTCCATTAGTTCTCATTAATTCCACATTCCGCATACACATATCTTTTGAACTTTCGCATTTTATCAATACCTATATCTTAATTAATTCTCCCAATATCCCATGTTCGCATCCTAATTCATCCCTTATTTCACTCTTATGAAACTTGCATGATAACCAATCTCCTCACCTATACCAATGTATCGATTTCTTATGCTTATATCTATTATCCATCGCAACACAATTGAGACATGTTCCTTTCCGTACTCCATAGTTGATTCATGTAACTTTTAAATTATCGAACGTCTCCAATGAGGAACAATTTTCGTATAATTTGTCTCATCATAACATATTCTGCCACGTGTTCCTTACCTTCATTTCTCCACACATAACTTAATTTATTCACGATAGATCACTCATTGACTCGAATACACAATCGTTATATCGATCTCGTGCTTACACAAAATATACACGAATTTTTTTTTTAATCCCCTCAAATTCACAAATAAATATTTCCTTAATATGCAGTACTTATGTAACAGAACCATCTCATTAACATAATGTACTTTTTTTTTGTAGCATAGTTTAGCTCTTCCGCTAGAGTCTCTGCCAGATGTAATACAAATCAGTTACTCTTGATACGTCACGAAGATAAATCTCTGCAGAGCACTTAAACAATTTCTTTTTCTCTATTATCTCGCCATAATCATCACCATAATCATCACATCCTATCTGACAATATATCTCTATAGTCCCATCAATTTGCCCATTAATAGATCATACTGCTAAGAATACCTTAATTGCATTTAATTCTCGATAACCATTCTCTTTTTGGTACCAATTCTCGATCATGGGGACCTTACTCTATTCATGTCCCTCATTTTCTTCTCTCAAGCTCATTCTGATGCTAACATCTTTAACTGTATCACTTCTTTCTCAATTAATCGACAAGTATTCTCATACCTTACTCTCACTCATTTTGAACTTGAGCTACGGCATTATAATCTGAGCTTATGTAATAGGCCACCGATTTCTTCCTATATCATAATCCCGCACATTATTCATTTATGCTTAATCATTTCACCCATGATAGTAATCCCACTATCAGATATACACTTACAGTGACAATATATTCTGAACTCAGCAACCTTCCTGTTTACACCCGTCCTCGCTCGTGAGGATCATATACAATCTCTATTCCTATACAACTGATCAGTATAAGCACTTTCGTTTCTTATTCTAACACATAACGAATTATTATTATTATTTTACAAGAATTCTGGCTAGCAATTATCCATTAACTCAAAGAATTGCAACCTGAACATTTTCACTTACCATAGGGCTCCCATAGCGGTGTGCATTTACTTAAGCGGATCAATTAAACCCAAACAACTTTTCATCTATCAATTTCATTGTCTTACATTTCAATCTTTTCATTATGGCATTATACCCATATATTTCCACACTCAAATCAAGATCACAGATGTGAAATCATTCTTGATTTTGCCCTTAATATATTTTGACTCCAAATCACCAATCCTTATATATAATTCTCATCACGGTAATCAATCCCAATTGTAACCTCGCTATATCATAGAACACTTTATTTTCATTCACCTAATACACTGGAAATCTTCCCATTATCACAACTATATTTTTTTTTCTATTCATTCCCAACTATAATCTTTATTCAAATTCATATTCAAGGGTATACCCAATCTAACTCCAATATTGTGCTTCACAATATACCCGTCAATACCAAAGACACTAAATTTTAAATGCATGCGGTGAACCATACACTTTTTCCTATTTTGCGATATCCATTTCTTCCTTTATCACACTCTAACACATTATCCTTTTCTCACTTTTTCTAACCGCTTAAACGATCGAGACATATTTATACATACGACTCATATACAACATGGGGATCGATTGTCACCATCTGTACGTGACACAACTTAAATGCGCATAACTAGACACACCCATTTTTTTTCGAAAGCCCATGTAAGATTGTACTACGGGCTCGACGATATTAATGTAGCACCCACTCCCGACGAGACCCGAACCCGATATCCATGGTGATATCCGAGCCCGTGACCCGCGAGGGTGGCGTCTAGAACATTCATTACCTTATTAACAAAAATCGTATGACATTTTTTTTCTTTCAAAAAATTAGAGTCGCATGACATTATCTTTTCTTTCAAAATATTAGAGTCATAAAGCAATCATTGACTTAGCCCAATTATAACAAAACACTTTCAAAGATTATACCATTTCACCGATAAAACAATTTCAATCATTATTAGCACTCATTAGTGCTCGGTCCTCTATACAATTCCATGAAAACAATTGGGCCTACTAAATACCAAATTAATACACGAATGCGAATACGGACGACATCGATCCCGACCCGATACTTTGTCTTGCTAGCGATATCGTACTCCGTGTGTCCAACGGAGTACTCTACATTTCTGAAAAATAGATGCAATGTTGGGTGAGTTTGCGAACTCGGTGAAACCATCATCGATGGTTCACCCAACTCATGCATATCCACACAATCACACACATCTGTATATATATCATAAACAAGAAATCACAGGCACTCAATTTCACATTTTATAAGGCAATAAGCCTTTCACACAATTCACATTAAACATTCATTTATGCGGTGTGCATGTGACTCTTCCATTTTCTTTCGTTGTTGTGACCGTACTTTGAGCTCATATCGTTGAGCCATTGGCTCAAACATTGGGCTTAAAGCCCGAAACGTTGGACATAGCCACGATCATCGGTAGCCGAGGCTCGAGAATACGTTAGCACGCGAGGCCTACGCGTTGAGCTTAAAGCTCGAAATCGATGGCGACACCGGTCTGGCGCCATTATCGATCATTTACCATGCATGAATGCACATGACATTTTCCAATATCCAATTATCGCATTTCTATTTCCAATTCCAATTAATTACTATTTCGATCATTTTCCAATGTTCTCGGACTTTCAATCCGGTATTCATTCCATGCATTTACCTTTCGTTTCACTATCACATTTCCAATCTAATTTACTAATCTATCACATTTACAATCCAATTGACTAATGCATTCTCACACACTTATTTTCATTTGCACTTCAATATCACAATCCAATATTTCGAACACCCATGGTCCGAAATCAATCAAAACAATCAATTACATATATCCATCCTTGCATCCTCATGGCAATCAATGCATATAATTAATAAACACATAAGGTTGAGAAACCAACTAGGTTACTCACCTATTACTTCTGAGCTAATGCCAGGAAGTTTCCGCCCCATCGGTCGGACGACGCTCCACTTGGGCCTCTATAAGAAACAGAGAAAGAACGAGTCACTACAGATGCAATTTGTGCACATGTAGGTGAAATATGCATGTTCATGAATTTTCCGGCCTAAATCCAAATTTCCCATAACAAAATCCGTCTAAAATTAGAAACCTATTGGCCGCGGCGGTGCATGATTAGGACCTCTATAGGTCCCCAATTAAACAAAATAAAGTGATTAAAGGCTCCATTATCGAGCCACGTCAATTTCCGTCCAAAAATTCCCAATTTCTCACAAAATGAAATTAAATATTCTACTGAATCCGATGCCTCAAGAATCAGGTCAATCGGACGTCGGACGGAAAAGAAATTGCCAAATGAACTCACAAATTACCAATTAAATATAAAATAATAATAAATTAAAAAAAATAAAAGTTCAGCCTCATTTGAGCGACGTCTCGCCCAGTGGGCTGAATAATCGACAAATAAGCTAGGCGACGCGCGTAAGCCTAGCGACGCTGTTTTATACGCCCATCACTAGGGCGACGCGTCGCCCTAGTGACTGGGCCTTAATTCAATTACCTTCTTTTTTTTTCCTATTTCCAATCCGAATTTCCAACAACAATAATTCTTAGCACACAAATCAGAAAAATACAAACCATAGCTTGTTGGAAAGATAATGCAAAGCTCTACCATTCTCATGAAGACCATAAAAATCAATTTCACCCTTAAGGGTGTCAAAAATCCCTTCAAAGCTACTGCCTACTCAAATCTCATTAAAACAGAACAGTACATTGAAATTTCCATAACTCTCAGATTATTCAGCCAAAAATTACCACATAAATATGTTCAATAATTTCACAATGTCATCTACAACTTTCATGAACAACCCAAAATCAAATTCCATTGCTAAACAAGTCAATTAATTCACTCAATGTTGCTGTCCCTGAAATCATTCAATTTGAGCAGTAAACTGATAACAAGCATAACTCCCTGTACACAAGTCAGAAAAATCTGAACTTTATATCCCTGAAAAGATAAATCCTCAAACTTCAATTTTCATGAAGAACTCAATTTCCAATTTCATTTCTAACCATTTCAAAACTGTCATGCAAGTTACTGCCATGATCAGCAATTCCTAACCTATTGCAGGATCAGTTTTTGCAAAATCATAACTCCCAACTCTGACCTCTAAAAATTATATGCCATATCTCATTTTCAAGATAATGTCTTCCTATACAACTTTGCATAAGATCACTCACACCAATTCAGTCCACAAAAAGTGCTAAAGTTGCTCCCAAGCAGAAAGCTCACAAAATCAACACTTAAGCTAGGTTTCATCAACATGCCCAAAACCAGTCCATAGGAATCAGTTCATATCTCCCAATATACAACTCGAAAATTATCAAGATCAGTGGCAATGGAAAGCTAACTCAATATTCCTCAACTTCCATGCAGACCATTTTTCCTAGTTCCCTACCAATTAATTTAGAAAAATCAGCAAAGATCATAGGGTATGGTTTCGGTTACTGTTCATAGGCAATAAAACAGTAACTTTCCATGCCAAATTTCAACCTATTAGAGTTACAATTTGACAACACCTATTTCACACAAAAATGTAGCTAACATCCCAAAGTTTAATTGGGAACAAACCTCACCTCATTTACTCACCTATACAATTAGTTATGAATAAAACAGTACAATCAATCAAAAACCCTAATTTTCCATATTTGGTCCAACCTTTGTTTCTCTCATTTCCATTGCCTTTAACACATCATCAAGCATCCAAATAACACAAATCAGTTCTTATACCATTCATACACATTCATACATGTCCTAGGGCTAATACCTAAAAGTTGGCAGCACTTAATTTCTCAATTCTAATTAACATGAATCATCAAAATTCAATCACAAATCAAGTTAAAACCATGTCTTCATACTACCTTATCCATTGCTACTTCAAACTAACCTTATACCCATTAAGTCAAGCAATAATTATCATCAAATTAAAGCATCAATCAACATCATAATTGTACCATAATTCCCATTACATGCTTCTAATCACCATGATTCAATAACTACATAATCAAAGTATCATTAAAACCTTACCTAATAAAAGCTTCCAACTCCAACTCTTGCTTCTTCACCTAGCATCAACCTCTCCTCTTCACTCCACATATACAATCACCAACCTCCTTCACTTCTCTAGCATGCACAAAACTCATCATACCAAGGAAAGTAGAAGAACTAGAGGAAGGTTTCACTTTGAGAGAGAAGGAAGAGAATTCGATGGTGGGAGAGTAAAAAAATGGGGAGAGCTTTCGGATGATTGCTTAAGGCTTCTTTTCCTTCTTTTCTAAGGCAATACGAGAGAAATACTAAGCATAGGACAAAAGCCATTAAGGCAAAATGACAAGTGGCATTATAGGATTAGTTAAACAAAATAGTAATAAGACAAAATAATAGATAGGATTTAGAAATCCTACTACAATTTGACCCATTTTAGTCCAATGGTCCTCATTTTAATTCCAAAATAATATACCCAATATTACGGTGCCATTGGGTAGAAATTTTCGCTTCTAGAAAATCGTGGGTTCGCTAATTGGCGATTTTTTCCGTCCGGAATTGCCAGAAATTTTCGAATCATTTTTGAAAATTACCTAAATTGCCCAAAATTGTAAAACATAAGACAGTCCACTCCCAATAATTTTTAAACACGAAAACCACACTTTCACTACAAAAACACTTTTAGGCCATGTAAGCGATTTTGCGGCCTGGGAATTTTCTCCGGATAATTCCAGAAAATTCCATAAATCCCTAAAATGTAAAACACTCTATGGCGACTCCAAATAATTTTTCAAATCCCATTATCACACCAATTTCACGAAGATCACAATTAGACACTTAGGTAGGAAATGTCATGAATGCATGTATGACTATATGCCTGTGCAAAACTCACCATTTATAGAGGCTGCATGACATATGTTCATGCCGAGTTATAATTTAATACTCCTAACCCGTCCCCGTCCCAATTTACTAAAATACCCTTCCCATCGGAGATGGGATGTTACAGACCTATACCATCTGAGCATACTCACGTGGAACACATTATGAAACTGCGACATCTCACTCGGCAAAGCTAATCTATAGGCCAGCGGTCCAATCCTCTCAGTAATCTCATACGGATCGACATACCGAGGACTCAACTTGCCCTTACGGCCAAATCTAAGAACTCCTCTCCATAGAGACACTTTGAGGAACACTTTATCACCCACAGCATACTCCATCACTCTCCGATGCTGATCCACAGAACTCTTCTGCCTATCCTGAGCTGCCTTGATGCGACTCCGAATCAGCTGTACCTTATCCACTGTATCCTGGATCAACTCGGGACCCTCTAACATCCTCATACCCTCTTCATCCCAGTAAAGAGGGGATCTGCACTGTCATCCATTTAACGCCTCATACAGTGCCATACCAATGCTACTTTGGTACTGATTATTATACGCAAACTCTACCAGAGGAAAATACTGATCCCAAGCACCTCGGAACTCCAATACACAGGCTCTCAACATATCCTCAATATTCTAAATAGTCCTCTCACTCTGCCCATCTATCTGAGGATGAAACGTTGTGCTGAAGTTCAATCTCGTACCCATAGCCGACTGCAAACTCCTCCAGAACCTCGAAGTAAACCTGGGATCCCTATCTGACACTATCAATACTGGGACCCCATGCAGTCGAACTATCTCCGCCACATACTTCTGGGCCAAATCGAGGGTATTACTCTCCCTCACTGGCAAGAAGTGAGCCGATTTAGTCAACCAGTCCACTATGACCCAGATAGCATCATACTGCCTCGGCGTCCTAGGCAACCCCATAATGAAATCCATCGTAATACGTTCCCATTTCCACTCCGGAATGGGCAATGAATGCAATCTCCCTACTGGGGCCTGGTGCTCAGCCTTAACCTGCTGGTACGTCAGACACCGAGAAACAAACTCCGCCACATGCCTCTTCATACCGGGCCACCAGAAATGCAACTTAAGAGTGCGATACATCTTGGTGACACCAGGATGCATGGCATAAGCAGCCAAATGAGCCTCCTCCAAAATCTCTCGCCTCAGATCCTCCACATCCGGAACACACAGCCTCTGACCCATCCACAAAGTACCATCTCTCAGCTTAAACTCAGAAAGCCATCCAGATCTGACTCTATCTATCAATCTTACCAACACTGGATCCCGATCCTGAACTCTCCTAATCCGATCATGCAATACCGGCCTGAGCCTCAAAGTAGCAATCAGAGCTCCATCCTGACCCACGTCCATCTGCACATTAAGAGCTCTCAACTGAACCAAGCACGGTAACCTCGAAACCTGAATCTGAGCATGAGATCTCCTACTCAATGCATCAGCCACCACATTGGCCTTCCCTGGGTGGTACTCAATAGTGCAGTCATAATCCTTAAGCAACTCTACCCATCTCCTCTACCTCAGATTCAGCTCTCGCTGACTCAACAAATACCTCAAGCTCTTATGATCGGTGAAGATCTGGAACGTCTCCTCATATAAATAATGTCTCCAGATCTTCAAAGCAAACACAACTGCTGCTAACTCCAAGTCATGCACAGGATAATTAATCTCATGGGATCTCAACTATCTCGAAGCATACGTTATAACTCTCCCATGCTGCATCAGCACACAGCCTAAACCCTGCTGCGAAGCATCACTAAACACCACAAAACCTCCAGCTCCAGATGGCAGGGCTAACACCGGCGCCATAGTCAACCGATGTATCAACTCCTCAAAACTGCTCTGACACTCATTCGTCCATCTGAAGGCTACACCCTTCCTCAGAAGTCTTGTCAAAGGAGCTGAAATCACAGAAAACCCCTCGATAAACCTCCGGTAATATCCTGCTAATCTGAGGAAACTCCTCAACTCTGACACGCTCCTCGGAATCTCCCAACTCCTCACTGCCTCAATCTTGTGAGGATCCACCCGGATACCCTCACCAGACACAATGTGGCCTAGGAACACCACCTCATCCAGCCAAAATTCACACTTAGTTAATTTGGCATACAACTGCCTATCCCTCATAATCTGCAGCACTATCCTCAGATGCTCTGCATGCTCCTGTCTACTCCTTGAGTACACCAAAATATCATCAATAAACACAATAACAAATTGATCCAGGTAGGGCTGAAAGACTCTATTCATCAAATCCATGAAGGCTGCCGGGGCATTAGTCAACCCGAACGGCATCACTAAGAACTCAAAATGCCCATACCTGCTCATAAAAGCACTCTTAGGCACATCGGCCTCTGCGATCCCCAACTGATAGTATCCGGATCTCAAATCCAACTTGGTAAACACCTGAGCTCCCTGCAACTGATCAAATAAGTCATCGATCTTAGGTAGTGGGTACTTATTCTTAACTGTAACCCGATTGAGCTACCTATAATCGATGCATAACCTCATAGCCCCGTCCTTATTCTTCACAAACAGCACTGGAGCTCCCCACGACGAAACACTTGGCCTGATGAACCCCTTATCCAATAACTCCTGCAACTGAGCCTTAAGCTCCCTCAGTTCCACCGGTGCCATCCTATACGGAGGTATCGATATAGGAGCGGTACCTGGAACGAGGTCAATCTCAAACTCTGTCTCCCGATCTGGCGACAAACCTGGTAACTCCTCGGGAAACACATCTAGAAATTCCCTGATCACGGGAACATCCTACAACCTCTGCTGCACTTCGAAATCCACTACATACGCCAAATAGGCCTCACAACCACCTCGCATCAACCTCAGAGCACTCATAAAAGAGATCATCCTGGCTGGCACTGCCTGACTAACACCTCGAAACACAGCCCTAGGCTGACCAGGAGACTCCAACACATCCTCCTTGGTATAACAATCCATAATAGCCCTATGGGCAGTGAGCCAGTCCATCCCCAGAATCAGATCTATCTCTCTCAGAGGCAACACTATCAGGTCTGCACTCCACTCCGACTGATCAATCATGATCGGACACCCCTTGCAGACCTCTCCCAAAACTGTAGTGCTACCTAGAGGTGTACTCACCTCTAGTCCATACTGCAACATCTCCCTATCCACATGCGATGCAATAAAAGAATGCGTGGACCCTGGCTCTATCAATGCATAAACCTCAATGCCAGAGATCATAAGCAAACCTGCAACCACATCTGGAGAATCCTGGGCCTCCTGCCTCGTTATGGCATAGACCCTGGCCTGGGACTGCGACCGACTATCCCGACTCTCGGTCCCCACAAGAGAATCTCCAGCTCTACCTCGGGCTCTACCTCACCTTCTAATCCAGTCCACCATCATGGCTCACAGACTGTCGTGCTACTACCGGCTCTCCCACTCGAAGCAGACTGAGCTCCCAAAATCTCTGGACAATGCCGGATCTGATGCTCCATAGAGCCACATCTCAAACAAGCTCCAATAAACCTCCAGCACTCTCCACTATGCCTCCTCTCACAAAACTCACATAACGGAGGAAGCTGGCCGGAACCTCTACCACTGCCACTACTCTCGCCAGATCGCCCAAATCTCCCTCTCAATGTAACAGATCGCTTGGGTCCTCCCGAAAATCTAAATCTACCCTGGCGTCTACTAAAGCTCCTACCAGAGCTGCCCTGATTGTCACTAGATCTCTTGCTCCTAGATCCCTGACCACTCTCAACTCGACTCTGTCTCAAGAGCTGCTCAATCCTCACTGCAGCTGCTCTCAACTCCACAAAGGTGCCCATATCAGACCGGGCTAACCTAGTACGAATCTCCATATTCAGCCCTCCCTCGAATCTCCGGCACCTATCAGCCTCAGAGGCAATCATAACAGAAGCATATGCCGACAACTCATTGAACCTGACCTCATAATCGGCCACTGCCATGGACCCCTGTCTCAAATCTAAGAACTCCTGCATCTTCATCTCCATATAGACCTTGGGCATATAGTTATCCCGAAAAGCTCTCAGAAAATCTGCCCAAGTCAAAACACAAGGTCCGTGGAACTACCGGGACGATCCTCCACCACCGATAATTTGGACCTCAAGCAAAGAAACAAAGATAATCAAAACGCTCATCGGGGTCGCGATCCATCCGATCTAGACTCTCGGTCCTTCCAACCATCCTCAACCTCCGCAGGTCTCAGGCCGCCATAGAAATCCACGGCTCCCTGGTTACGCAGACGATCGTACCTCCGCTCTCGTCTCATGGGAACTCTAGGAGGCTGCTCCTCATACAAAGGCACAGAAGACTCCCTACTCGCTCCGACTGATCCTTGGTCAGCTGAGTGATCTACCTGATCACCAAAGACGGATGACCTACCACAAAACCACAAACTTGATCAATTTCTGCTTTTCTTATAAGGATTCAAGCCTAAGATACTCTATGCCCAAAAGATGTCAAACCATGCTCTAATACCACCAATGTAGCGCCCCCTTACCGTAGAGTATACACCGGGACGTCCGTAAGTCATACCGATACATACCCTATGATGAGGGTGCACTACGATACGATCACTTTTATACACCTCATGGCATCAATATAATAAAGCAGTAATATCAATTTCACTAAATTTTAAAACCAAAGAGTACTTCTCATTTCGTTTCTTAGAAACCACAAGTGCATAATTCGGTCATAATTACAACTGTACAGATCCAAAATAAAAACTCCTATCTAGTCATCCCCAAAGATCCCAATGACCGACATGGGCCATGCTCTTTCTCGCCGCAACCACACGGCAGAAAAGTCTCACTGGCCGAGCTAGAGTCACACTATCGTCATTCCGAAAAATAGTTGCAATTTTGGGTGAGTTTGCGAACTCAATGAGTAACCATCATCGATGGTTCACTCAATTCATGCATTACGCAAAATTGCGTACAAAACAACACAGTATCATATTCAGAATCACAGTCATAAATTTACTCAACAATTATCACACATTTACCTTTAACCAATTGCAATCTCACAGCACAATCACATACTGAATGAATAATGATTTCCATTTCATTTTAGTGTTGTGACTGGGCGTCAGAATTATCTCGTTTCTGGGCACATCACACAGAGATCGCGTTTTCGGGGGTAGGAGAGTCGTCTGGGTATACACTACTGCCTTCATTTTAGTGTTGTGATTGGGCGTCAGAATTATCCCGTTTCTGGGCACATCACACAGAGATCGCGTTTTCGGAGGTAGGAGAGCCCTCTGGGTATACACTACTGCCCACGCACACTAGGGATAGGAGAGCCCTCTGGGTATACACTATTTCCTTTTCACAATTTCACAATAGATGAGCTTATAACTCCGATCAGAATGCGCTCCAGTCACCACTGTCAATTACTGATTTCTATTCATGCCTAGCACGCGTTCATAATTCACAAAAACCTAACTCATGCGAAACACTTAATCATATGCACAGATAGTTCACACAAAGCATTTAACACACCAGAGATTGAGGAACCAACTAGCTTACTTACCTCTAAACTTCCGAGCTACTGCCGGGAAGTCTCCGTTACGTCAGAGGATCGACGCTCCACTTGAGCCTCTATAAAAATCAGAATATCCGAATATCACTAATTTACCAATTTCAATAATCAAGGATGCAAATATATCGAATGATTTACGTACGATGCATGTTATGACATTTCCGACCTCAATCCCGAATTATCTCAATTCCACTTTCTCACTCAATCCATAGCAATTTCTAATACCATAAGTCAATTGACTAAGTTCTAAATCCTCCAAAGTCAAATTCCAATACATAAGAATTATCTTTAAATCAAAGTCAAATTCACTATTCAATTGCCATCCGATTTCGAGAACCACCGAATTCAATTTCCGAAATTCCATTCTCCTAAAATGAAATCAATCCATATCCAATTGAATCCATAAATTCCTAATTCCCCAAATTCAAAAACCTAAAAATTACATTTTTGGAAATTGGCCCTCCTCGTCGCGGTGAGCTCCTTCCTCTTCGCCTTCGCCGCGGTGTCCTCACGCCTCGCCGCGGTGAATGATTCCTTCTTCGCCGACGATGTGGGCCTCTCTGCTGGCATGGGCTCTCTCGCTTCGTCGCGGCAAAGGTGATCTTGCCTTGCACATGGCGTGTTCTTCGTCTTGAGCCACAAGGCAATCAATGCAGAATCGCCCAGAAAACCCAGAAATTCTCATATTTTTCAGTTCTAATCCATTCCTTTCCATTCTAAACACTCCAAAACAACATTCTAAACTTAACACAACTTATTCCTAACCTTAAACTCACCAAACAACCATTATTCATCAAATACCCATATCAAAATCACATATTTCCTTAAAACCTAAATCATCCGAAAACTTAAAACTTCTTAAACCATTTAATACTCAAATCCATGCTCAAATCAAACTATTTAAAACGTAAACATGTAGGAACTTACTTGATTAAAGCCTTTAACTTTTTGAGAAACACCAAGAAAACTCAAATCCCAAACCTAAGCACATCCACGATTTTTCTCCCATTTCAACCCAAACTCCATTTCTTTCAACTCAAGAAAAGGATGAATGATCGAGACAAGGAAGGATTAACTTGCAAGGAGAAAGCAAGAAGCAAATCCAAGAGGAGATCCATGCAAAGAAGAAGGAAAACAAAGCAAATTTCTTTCAAGGGAAGAAGACAAGCATCGTGGATCATTTTTCAGGACATTAAGGCTTGTTTGGCAAATTCATTTGCCACAAGTCCAATCCGAACAATCTCAATCCAATTTCTAATTCTAATTTCTCCCGAATTCCAATGGTTCAGACCCTAATTCCTCAAATCATAATTTAAATTACCTCATATACATTTTCAATCAAATTCGGAACCGAAATCACAATTAATCAGTCACTAAGCCATTTTTCCGGTCCAGACCTAATACTCCGAAAATTCCAGAAAAAAATCCTCTAAATCCCCAAAATTAGAAAACATCTAATCACATACTCCAATTTTATAATTCAATTTCCTAAATTTCAATTTGATACTCCAATTCACTAATCAAAGCACAATAAACTTTAAAATAACAAACTCTCCAATTTTCACAATCAAGTCGGAAATCTGTCATACACCCATGTACATACATATGCTTGTGCAATCATAAACATTTATCAATAATGTAGAGGCTACGAATGCATATGCAAAATACGTATAAAATGAACTGTACCCATCCCATCGGTGACGGGATGTTACAGTAGAGACCTGAAAAGGCTCAGAAAGAATACTTGTAAACGTTGAAGAGATAGTGAAATCTCAGAAAGACTTCTGAGGACTGGACGTAGCCCACAGTTTGGGATGAACCAGTATAAAATCGTTGTGTTAACTTCTACTCTACTCTATCTCTCTTTAAGTTCAAGGTTTTGTTATTACTTGGTTTTTCAAAACAAGTTTTCAAGTTTTGATTAAGTTGAACTTACTAAAGTTTCTGTAAAAGAATTTTTTTTAACAAAACGTTTTCTGAAAAGTCATAAAAAAGGATAATACACTATTTAACCCCCCTTCTCGTGTATTCAATATCGTATTATAAGCATTGTACTAACGTGTGATTTACTTCAATTGGTATCAGAGCCTGGTATCCAAGGATCACTGTAGCAAAGTGTGGATCAAAGATAATGGCAGAATCACATATATACATTGCAGAAGGTGCCTCAGTCACTAGACCTCCAGCATTCAACGGAGAAGACTATCATTACTGGAAAGATAGAATGCGGCTGTTCATAGAGTCTACTCATGTCGACCTTTGGGATGTGATAGAGAATGGACCATATATACCAATAGGTGAAGATGGAAATCTTATTCCATGGACCAGATGGACGGCTGACCAAAAGGTAAGAATTCAGTTGAACTCAAAGGCGAAATTTTTCTTGACGTGTGCCTTGAGCAGGAGTGAGTATGATAAAGTCCACGGATGCGACACTGCAAAGGAGATGTGGGACACACTATCCATCGCTCATGAAGGCACAAACCAAGTCAAAGAATCCAAGATAAGCATTCTTGTGCACCAGTACGAGCTTTTCAAGATGAAAGAAGAAGAATCTATTTGTTAGGCCCCGAATTTTTTTTTATTTTTTTATGTTATTAAGCATGAGTTGAGTTAATTATGTGTTTATGCCTTAGTCTGATGAAATTGGGAGTATTAGTGGATAATTGAGGTTTTGTTGAGTTTAATGTGGTTTAAATGAAAATTTAAGGATAAAAATGTGTGAGGGCATTTTGGGAAGATTACTAGGGTTGGAATGGCTTAAGGCTTAAAAGGAGGGGTAAGTTGGTCTTTGTATTCCCTTTATACTTAAGAAAGAGTTAGAAGAATTAGAAGGAAAGGAAAAGAAGAGAAGAGAAGAAGAGAGTGTCGTAGGTGAGGAAGAAAAGAAGAAAAAGGGGAGTTTTGTGATCTCGACTGATTCGAAACAATTTTCGGGTAAGTTTAGCTTCATTCCATTTTATTGTGGTTAGATTAAACCCTAAAGATAGGTTGAATGTGTGAGAATCGGTGGTTTAGGGTTTTAAGGGAAAAATGGATAGATTTCTTTGGGTTGATGATTTTGTGCTTGTTTTTAAGTTGTAAATGGGTTAAAAATGTAGTATAAGACTTGAATCAAGGTTTAGATGTGTTGTATGTGCTTAAGGGAAGGATTAAGGTTGGAAAAATGCTGGAAAATTGGGTTCGGAGTCATTCTGCATGAACACGTCGCGACGTGCGTGGAAGGTATGCTGCGTCATGACGTAAATTTATCTGCACGCCACGCGCGCGCGATGTCGAGAAAGTTGTGCATCTTTGGCGCACACTTGCGTGCTGCGTCATGGCGAAGACACCCGTTCGCTCATGAACGAAGGGCTTGCCATGCGCAGCCCCCATTTCAACGGCGATGAATTTTGGTATTTTGGTTGTATCTTGTGTTGTAGATGTCCAAATGAGGTGATTTTGGATTCGTTGTGATCTAGAGATAAAGGGCTACAAGTTTTATGAAGATGGGAAGTTCGGAATTTGCCTCTTAGGATTCGGGCATTTAGGTGGAAGTCGAATGTAGACTTTTCATGCTTTTCCTTTTGATTTTCAAGCTTTGAATATTTCCTTTGAATATTGTTTGAATGGGAACTTGGTCTGTTATAGGAAACCAAGCCGACCTGATCCAATCGCAAGAGGAAGGACAACAGTGAGTTAGATTCTCGAGCGATATTAGGTGGGTAATATATTTATGGTTGTTGTGTGTATGGGAAATATATGTATGCTTGCTTGCATGTGTGTGAAACTGTTTGTGTTGAATTATAAGAAATATTGAAAATGCATTGTGATCATGATTATGTACTGCCTTGATAGGCATTATGGCATTTTGCAAGAATGAAAAGAATGAAAAGTATGAAAGCTTTGATAAAATGCTTTGAGTATGAAACAAATTGTTATGTGCTTTGTTTGGGTGAGAGAGTAACGGATCGTTAGTCACGTGCACGTCGACGTATAGCCTTTTCCCGGCTGCCCGCTTGAGGCCACGAGATCCTTGAGAAATCAGACTCGGATAGTTTACGGTATAAACTTCAGTTTATCTGGATCGTTTTATGGAACTCTCGAGCCATTTGTGTGCATTCATTATTGATTTGTTGGGCATGATGCATGATGAATTGTTATATTGTGTAATCATACGACATATTCTAGTGAGGATTGTAAATTGATAGATTGATGACTTGCTATATGCTTGTGTATACATATATGTATATGCTTGAATGTGTGGCTCATTGCCAATGGCTATAAATATATATGTCACTGAGCTTCGCAGCTCACCCCATTATCTCCCACTCCTCAGGTGCAAAACGAGACGATCGTTGATCTTGCAAGGCATCGAAAACTCCAAGATAGTTAGGAGCTTTGTATTAAGTTAGTATTTTGGTTGGCCCTCCGAGCATATCATCATGGAGCATTTTCATGTATTTTGGATTTAGACTTTATTCTGTATTATGTATGGTTGAGAATACTTGTTGAATTTCTTCGAATGATAATGACATGATGGCTTATGTAATTGGGATGATTAATGCATGTGTAGAATGTGTGTTTGTATGGGTATATGTTTGTGTGAATCAAAATTTTGTATGGATATTGGGATCGGGTCTGAGGTTTGGGAGCTTGTCGCTGGCGCAGCCCAAGGGACCACCTTGGGAATGGGGATCCGGGACCCGGGCCCAATATGTTTGGTATCAAAGCTTTAGGTTATGTGTCCTCGACTTAGAATGCATAGTAGGATGAATTGTTTGGTATATGATTATTTGTTGCATTGATGGATTGCATTAAGTGACATGCATATCATGCATACATGTAGGAATTAAGATTGCCATGTAGTTAATCCTTAGTGTTTGGATTTGAAGGAGTGCGATGCCACCTCGTAGAAGGACACGAGGAGTTCTGCAAGGATTTGTTGCACCTGACTCTCCGACTAGAGAGGAGAGGACTGATGAGTCGGTAGCCCCAGGAAATGCTGAGGCTTCTGTAGGGCTAGGTAGCCCCAGGAAATGCAGGAGCAAGTGCCTCCACTGGATCTGAGGTTGTTCCAGGCGTTCACCCAGGCGTTTGTTCAGGCTATGGGTCAGATGCCACAGCCTTCTGCTTCAGCCCCAGCGAAGAAGGGGAGACAGTTCGACAAGTTGAGGAAGTATGAAGTAGTGGACTTTTATAGGACCACTGATCCTGAGGAAGCCGAGACATGGCTGAGAAAGACCGAGAGAGTCTTAGATCACATGGAGTGTGAGGATGATGAGGAAGGGTGTGAGGCATTTTTGGCCAATGTGGTAGACACAAGAGCAGATAGAGGGAAGCTTGAAGATATTCCAGTAGTCAGGGAATTCTTAGATGTCTTTCCTGAAGAATTGCCAGGACTACCGCCAGCTAGGGAAATTGAGTTTCCCATTGAGCTCTTTTCAGGTACGGCGCCGATTTCAATTTCGCCTTACCGGATGGCTCCGACAGAATTGAAGGAGCTTAAGGAGCAGTTGGAGGAGTTGTTGGAGAAAGGGTACATAAGGCCGAGCTCTTCACCTTGGGGGGCTCCGGTCCTTTTTGTGAAGAAGAAAGATGGATCGTTGAGGATGTGTGTAGACTACCGGAAGCTTAATCAGGTTACTGTGAAGAACCGATATCCGCTTCCTCGCATAGATGATTTGTTTGATCAATTGCAAGGGGTGAAAGTTGTTGGGCCCCAAATTTTTGTTTTCTTGATGTTATTAAGTATGAATTAATTTGATTTATGATTTATGGCATAGTTTGATTTCATTAAAAGTAGTAATGGAAAATTTGGATTTAATTGAGTTTAGTATGGAATAAATGGTTATGGAAGAGTAAAATGTTTAAGGGCAATGGACAAGTCACCCAAGGGTAAGAGGTTTTAGGCTTAACTAAGAGGGGCATTTTAGTCATTGCTCTTCCTTGTAGGTTTAAGGAGTTAAAGGAAAAGAAAGAAGAAATAGGAAGAAGAAGAGAAGAACCGAAGAAGAGAGTCGGGAGAGAGGAGAAGAAGAAGAGAAAAGAGGAAGCTAGGTTTCAGGCATTTTCCGACAGATTCGAAACTTTCTTCAGGTTTGTTTAACTCTTCTACTCTTGTTTGGGTTGAATCAAACCCTAGATTTGCATTGATTGAGTGGAAATCGTTGGAGTTAGGGTTTATGGAAAAATTTGATAGATTTGCATGGGTTGTTGTGTTGTTGATGTTTTTGGTGTTAGAATGAGTTTAGAATGAAAGTGTATAACTTGATTTATGGCTTAGATGTGTTGTAGTTGAGAAAAGGGAAGGATTTAAGGTTGAAAATGGCGAAAATCTGGTTCAGGAGTCGTCCCACCCGTCCGCACGTCGCGATGTGCGCAAGGTCACTCGCCGCAGCGTGTAAAAGGCCGCACGATGCGACGTGCCAAGCCGCACGCCGCGACGTGCTGAGGAAGGGCCGCACGCCGCGACATGCAGTCGCGCCGTCACGTAAGCTTCGCCCATGACGAGGCCAGCTTTTTCAAGAAAGCGATATTTTTAGTGTTTTGATCATATCTTTTGCTACAGAAGTCCTTTTGAGGTGATTTTTGAGGCGTTGTAAACTAGAGACATAGATCTACAAGTTTTGTGAAGTAAGAAAGTTCTGAATCAATTTCTAAGACTATGGAATTTTGGATGAAAGTTAGGAATGGAATTATTGTTTCAGCATGAGTTATTAAATGGGATTTTGGTTCTTATTTTAGGAGATCAAGTGAGGCAAGAGGATCAAGAGGCTCCAGAGGAAACTCATTCCTAGGAAAGAACAAGCAAGGAAATAAGGTGGGTTCATGTTTATAATAAAGTAAATAAGTCACTCATTGTTTAGTTCAAATCAAGAAAGAATTAATGCATTTGAATTGCATCATCCACGATTGCATTACATATTATTATGAATAATTATATTCTGCTATGTGATTTGCATTCATGATCATTACCAAGATTTTTACAAAGAGGTGTTCTCCTTTCACAAATACAAGTACATGAAATCATGTTTTACGAATATATGACAAGCAAGTTTACAAGCAAGTGCCAGTTTGGCAAACAAGTTTACAAGAACATGAATCATGCATATTTATGTGGGTTTGCGGTGTCCCTCACGAATAGTCAAGTGCACATTGACTCACGAAAAGGCTTCTCCTGCCTGCCCAACTGTGTCACAGGGTTTCTCACAAGGATTCCCTCACGAAACTACGTCTACACATCAACATTTCGATGGCATGTGTAGTACGTCACGAACAGGGACAACCCAAACCATCATGTTATGTTATGTGTTATGATTTGTTATGTGTCATGCATCATGAATTGGTTAAAAATCAAGCATTTTCAATCTATGAATCATACATGCTCAATGACTATGATTTCAACGAGTATCACGACAATGAGTTAATTTGTGATTACTTTTGCTTATTGCTATATTATAAATATGTTCCCACGAGCTTTATAGCTCACCCCCCTCTAATCTCCCCATTCGGTGTGA
Organism: Erythroxylum novogranatense; assembly: GCA_029891385.1. Classification (NCBI taxonomy): domain Eukaryota; kingdom Viridiplantae; phylum Streptophyta; class Magnoliopsida; order Malpighiales; family Erythroxylaceae; genus Erythroxylum; species Erythroxylum novogranatense. Next base: position 39,104,422 of record CM057229.1, on the reverse strand, counting down.
AGGGGAGATCGAGTGAGTTCTGATCTGACGGCACTCCATTTTGTCATGTTTATTTTTAAACTTTAGTTTCATTTCAAGTACTATCGGTTCAAGAGTATTTTGTATTTTTGGCTCTTGAACTCAAAGTTGTAATTTGGTTTGAGATGTTCTTAAAGCTTTAGTAAAACTCATCTTTTTGATAACGACTTATGGATATGTTTGTTTTAAAGCATGAAAGTAAGTTTTGAGATTGTTCACGATGTGTCCATTGAACTTCCGATGGTCTCCTTTCTCAATCTTTAAATTAATCTGTTTAGCCTTGTTTATTAAATCACATGAAAGCAGGTTTCAAGTTTGTTTTCCAACAGGCCCATTAATCTTCCGCGGGTCTTTTTCCTTACATGTATCATTAGCACGTTTCACGCCACGCTCTCATGTCTGATGTTGGGCTCCGGCAGCGGGGTCCAACAAAAGTCTTCTCCAAGATAGACTTGAGATCGGGTTATGATCAGTTGAGGATAAAGGAGTCGAATGTGCCCAAGACTGCTTTTAGGACTCGGTATGGGCATTTTGAGTTTATGGTTATGCCTTTTGGATTGACGAATGCCCCTGCAGCCTTTATGGATTTGATGAATCGAGTCTTTAAGCCATTCTTGGACCAATTTATCATTGTCTTTATCGATGATATATTGGTTTATTCTACGAGTGATGAGCAGCATGAAGAGCATTTGAGGATTTCTTTGGAGACTTTGAGGAGAAATGAGTTGTATGCCAAATTTGATAAATGCGAATTTTGGATGAGGGAAGTTGCATTTCTTGGACATGTGATCTCAGAACAAGGAGTGCATGTGGATCCAAAGAAAATAGCAGCGGTGGTTAATTGGGAAGCCCCGAAGAACATAGCAGAGGTTAGGAGTTTTCTGGGTTTGGCAGGTTACTATAGGAGATTTGTGGAGGGATTCTCTATGATATCTGCTCCGATGACTAAGGTATTGAGGAAGAATCAGAAGTTTATTTGGAGTGATGAATGCCAGAAGAGCTTTGAGGAGCTCAAGCGCAGATTGACGAGTGCTTCGATTTTGATTCTACCTTCTGGAGATGAGGGTTACACTGTGTATAGTGATGCTTCGAGGAAGGGTCTTGGTTGTGTTTTGATGCAGGGAGATAGGGTGATTGCTTATGCTTCGAGGCAATTGAAGCCATATGAGTTGAACTATCTAACACATGATTTGGAGTTGGCAACAGTGATCTTTGCCTTGAAGATTTGGAGGCATTATCTGTATGGAGTTCAGACAAGGATCTTTACCGACCATAAGAGTCTCAAGTACTTATTGAGCCAGAAGGAACTGAATTTGAGACAGCGACGGTGGATAGAGTTACTTAAGGATTATGACTTGCTAATTGAGTATCATCCAGGCAAGGCCAATGTAGTGGCCGATGCTTTGAGTAGGAAGTCTTCGATTGCTCATGTTCATACGGTTTATATTCCTTTATTGGAAGAGATGGCCAAGCTTAAGATAAGCTTGAAACAGGAGGAGCCAGATTGTCTTCTAGCTAACTTCCGAGTGAGATCGATACTCAGGGAGAAGGTTAGGGAATTGCAAGCTTAAGATGCAGATTTGAGCAAGCTCAGAGAGGAAATTCAAAATGGCAAGATGTCTGAAGTAGTAGTGAGGGATGATGGATTGGTGGCAGTGGGCAATAGGTTATGTATTCCAGATGTGCAGGAGGTTAGGGATGAGATTATGGATGAGGCACATAATGCACCTTATGCCATGCATCCCGGTAGCACTAGGATATACAGGGATTTGAAAGAGCATTTTTAGTGGAGAGGCATGAAGAGGGATGTAGCAGACTTTGTGAGTAAGTGTCTAGTGTGTCAGCAAGTCAAAGCTGAACACCAGGCACCTTATGGTAAGTTGAGGCCATTGTCCATCCCGGAATGGAAGTGGTAAAGGGTGGCTATGGATTTTCTGATGGATTTGCCTAAGACCAGTAGGAGGCATGATGCCATTTGGGTTATTGTGGACCGGTTGATGAAGTCAGCTCACTTTTTGGCGAATAAGCAGACTGATTCTTTGCATGTGCTAGCAAAGAAGTACATCGATGAGGTAGTGAGATTTCATGGGATTCCGGATTCGATTGTGTCTGATAGGGATCCACGGTTTACTTCGAGATTTTGGGGCAGTTTGCAGGAAGCTTTAGGGATTAAGCTAAATTTTAGTACGGCTTTTCACCCTCAAACGGATGGTCAATATGAGAGGACCATTCGGACACTTGAGGGAATGCTCAGAGCATGTGTGATGGATTTCAAAGGAGCTTGGGATGAGCATTTGCTATTGGTCGAATTTGCTTATAATAATTCGTACCATTCGAGCATTCAGATGGCTCCATATGAGGCATTGTATGGGAGGAGATGTAGGACTCCGATCTGTTGGGATGAAGAAGGAGAGAGGAAACTGGTAGGACCAGAATTGATTCAGACGACAGTTGAGAAAGTCAATCTAGTTAAGCAGCGATTTAAGGCAGCACAGGATAGGATGAAGAGCTACATTCATGCACATCGAAAGGAGATGGAGTTCGAAGTTGGTGAGAAAGTGTTCCTTAAGACGTCTCCTTGGAAAGGGGTAATGAGGTTTGGCAAGAAGGGCAAGTTGAGTCCGAGGTATGTGGGTCCTTATGAGATCCTTGAGAGGATTGGACCACTCGCCTATAGTGTAGCGCCCCCTCATTGTAGGGTACACATTGGGACGCCTGAAGGTCGCTCCGACCCGTATCCCACGATAAAGGTGCACTACCAGAAAATCCAACTGTTAATCCACATGGCATCGTAATAATTAAAACCATAATATATCAGAAATCAGTAAATTTTAAAATCCAAAATAGTCTTGATACAGTCATCCAATAGCATAATAGACAAGTCTATCAGTCCCCTAAACAACACCAAAAAGGAAACTGATACAAGCATCTATCCTAAGTCATCCACAAAAGTCCAACCCAGCTGACCGACCTCTGTGCCATCACTTCTCTTGCCAGCACGCTCGCACGGCAGGAAAAGACTATCTCCGGAGCTAGGAGTCTACTCTATCGATCCTAAAAAATTAGATGCAATTTTGGGTGAGTTTGCGAACTCAGTGAGAAACCATCATCGATGGTTCACTCAAATCATGCATTACGCAGATTGCGTATAGCACGATACAGTAAGATACAATTAGTATATAACAATTTGCAGTAGCCTATAACAGTTTGCAGTATCAAATAACAATTTACAATAAATCAGGTCATCACGTAATTCGGTAATCGTCACAAAGCAATCATTCATGCGTATACAATGCATATGTGACTCTTTTCCAGTTATTCAGTATTGTGTCCAAGTGCTCAGTCAGTATTCAGTGGGGGGACGCGTCAGGGATTTCTCCCCTCGTGCTCGAGGCCCGGTCAGTATAGTGTTAGAGCTCGAGGCTCTTTTCAGTGATAATAGCAACTTGGGTCACATATCCATTATCTGATCATGCATTTATGCATGTAATGCGATGTTCGATAATTGGTGTATGGCTATAAAGCCCAAGATTGCATTTCTCGGTGTCATGCAGTAGTCCAATCCCATCCAGTAAAAGCATGAAATCCAATTATATACATTTCAGTAATCATGCAATTCACATTGGCAAGTAATTCACATAGAGCATTTAGACAATCAGGAATTTGAGAAACCAATTAGGTTACTCACCTGTAACTTCCGAGCTACTGCCTGGAAGTTCCAGCAATGTCCATGGAATGATGATCCAACGGTGCCTCTATAGCAGTAAAATGCAGTCCCATTACTAAATGCTCAATTAAACAATTCAGTGATGCATATGTCTCAATAGAATTATGTACAATGCACGTTCACGATTTTCGGCGCTAAAACCCAATTTTGAACTCTTAAGCCCCATTCTAACTCTTCGCTCAATTGATCGACAATAATTGATCCATTCTTAAAAATTCAGTTCAATTTCCTCAATTCATACTCCCTATAGCAATTCCCTATCCATTGGGTCAAAACCTCTATTGAAAATCCCAATTAAAATTCCAATTGTCTCAATTCAATTCTTAGGTCACACTGTGAACCATAATTGACCTTATTCTCTATGAATCAATACCATTTAAATTAAATTCTAACTTCTATAATTATCCTCAATTGTAGACCTCTTTTCCTAGTTCATAATGAATAGATAATCACCTCAATCGGAGGTCTATACCATAAATTATGCCCAATAAACTAACACTCATCCATTCAGAATTTCCATCCCTCGTCGCGACCTACGTCCCTTCGACGCGACGTGGGAAGCTCGTTCGTCGCAACGTGGAGACCGATCGCCGCAACGCACAAATCCATGCTCATCGCGACGTCCAACTGAGTTCGTTGCGACGAATAAATTAATTACTCGTCACGACGAAGCCCTCACGCCACTGCGCTCATCGCGACTTGCGAAGGCCCAATCGTCTTCTCCGATCGATTTCCGCCATTAATACTCTTAAAACCACCATAAAACACATTCAACTACCCCATCTAACAAATTAAATGCCATAAATGTAACAACTAACCATTAATAACAACATTAAAGCCATAAATACTTACCAATCGAAGATCAAATTCCACAAATCCCTCAAATCTCCGTAAACCCTAAAACTTCCTCAAATCACCGATTAACCACTCTCAATCCTTCTTAACCTTCATCAATCACAATAAACAAGTTAGCTTTGCACAATGAGGAGAAAACCACAAGGAAAAATCGAAGAATCCTCACCAATGGGAGAAATCGAAGATCACCGTGGAAGGAGGAAGAGAAGAAACGATTTTGCCTTAGGATAAAATCCCCAATTTCAAACCTAAGCTATTTATAGACATAGGTCTCCAAATCAGTTCAAATTTCAGTCTCTAAATTTCAATGACTCAACATTTTTATTTCCTAACAGTATAACTCTAATTTTTCCATTGCCATTGGACAATTCTTTCAAGATTATACTGAATAATCGATGCATCACTCAAAAATTTCCGGTCCGGGCATTTTCTCCCGAATTTCCCAAAAATTTCCTATGAACCAGTATCAATAGCCAATCACTCTTAAACTATACTAAATCATTCATTCAAGCCCACTTACTCCTAATTTCTCAATCAATCATAATCCAGTCAGTTCCCAGTTCACAATCCAATCAATTCATACCCACAATAAAAATGCCGAAAAACCATGAATGCATGTACCTATGAATAAGTGCATATGCAATAAACCTGTTCCTCTATAATTAGAGGCCAGTAACATGCTCGATCAGTGAATGCAATGAAACCTATCAGTCCGACCCAATATTACCATAATGCCCTTGCTAACAGTAACGGGATGTTACAATTCACCCCTCCTAATAATAATTTTGTCCTCGAAATTTAATACCTGTCCGATCGAATAAATGAGGATACTGACTCCTCATATGCTCCTCAGTCTCCCATGTAGCTTCCTCAGAAGAGTGGTTCTTCCAAAGGACTTTCACCAATGGAATCACCCTGTTCCTCAGCTGCTTAACCCGTGATCCTATAATCTGCACCGGCTCCTCAATATAACTCAAATCACTGGCTACCTCAATCTCCTGAGACGGAATCACATGCGTCGGTCCGAACGGCAGTGCCGGAGCATACTAACATGAAACATGTCATGCATCCGGGACATCTCACTCAGAACGCCTAATCAGAAGCCAACGGTCCAATCCTCTCAAGGATCTCATACGGACCGATATACCAAGGCTCAACTTACCACTACGGCCAAACCTCAAGACTCCTTTCCAAGGAGACACCCGAGAAACACTGTCACCTACTCAGACTCCATCTCTCGTCGATGCCGATCCACATAGCTCTTACATCATCCGAGCCGCTTTGATGCGACTCGGATCAATCTATACCTTATCTATCAGATCCCTGAATCAGCTCGGGACCCTCTATTGATCTCATACCCTCTTCATCCCAATACAGTGGCGATCGACACGGTCTCCCATACAAGGCCTCATACGATGCCATCCCAATACTACTCTGATACTGGTTATTATATGCAAACTCGATTAGTGCCAAATACTGATTCCATGATCCTCTGAACTCCAATACACAAGCTCGAAGCATATCCTCAACAGTCTTAATCGTCCTCTCACTCTGCCCATCTGTTTGAGGATGAAACACTGTACTGAAGTTCAATCGAATACCTATAGCAGTCTGTAGGCTCTTCCAGAACCTCGAAGTGAACCTGGGATCCCTGTCCGAGACTATCGACAACGGAACCCCATATAACCGTACAATCTCTGCTACATACTTCGGGCCAACCGATCGAGAGTATTGCTCTCCTCATCGGCAAGAAGTGAGCCGATGAATAATCGGTCCACTATGACCAGATAGCATCATCTTTGCCTCGGTGTCTAGGCAACCCCATCACAAAATCCATGGTAATTCGCTCCCATTTCTACTCCGGAATGGGCAACGAATGCAACTTCCCCACTGGAGCTTGATGCTCGCTTAACTCACGACAAATCGGACACTGAAATATACTCTGCCACTTGCCTCTTCATACCAGGCCACCAGAAATATTGTCTCAGTGAATTATACATCTTGGTCGTACCAGGATGCATAGCATAGGCAGCTACATGTGCCTCTTCTAGGATCTCCCGTCTCAAATCCTCAATATCTGGCACACACAGTCTCTGTCCCATCCATAAAGTCCCATCTCTCAACTCGAACTCGAATCGACTGGCTGGACTCTCTCAATCGGTCTCACTAACATTGGTTCTTGATCACGAACTCTCCGGATCCTATCATGCAACATCGGCCTCGGCCTCGGAGTAGCAATCGAGCTCCATCGACCCAAATCCATCATGACATTAAGAGCTCTCAAGCTGAATCAAACCAGTAACCTCGAAACTGAATCGATTTGCACTACCATGCGATCTCCTACTTCAAAGGCATCGCCACCACATTGGCCTTCCTGGATGATACTCAATCGCGATGCGGTCATAGTCCTTCAGTAACTCTATCCATCTCCTCTGTCTCAGATTGAGCTCTCTCTGAATCAACAGATACCTCAAACTCTTATGATCAGTGAAGATCTGGAACGTCTCCCCATACAGATAATGTCTCCAGATCTTCAAAGCAAAGACAACTGCGGCCAACTCCAAGTTATGCACTGGATAATTCACCTCGTGAGACCTCAACTGTCTCGAGGCATACGCTATAACTCTCCCATGCTGCATTAATACACATCCCAATCCCTGATAAGAGGCATCACTGTAAACCACAAAGCCTCTAGTCCCAGATGGAATGCCTAACACCGGTGCAGTCGTCAACCGATGTTTCAGCTCCTCAAAGCTCTTCTGGCACTCCTCAGACCATCTGAACGGCACATTCTTCCTCAATAGTTTCGTCAAATGGGCGGAGATCAACGAAAACCCCTCGACGAACCTCCGATAATATCCGGCCAATCCTAGGAAACTCTGCAACTCTAGCACACTCCTCGGAATCTCCCAACTCATAACCGCCTCTATCTTATGAGGGTCCACCTGAATACCCCCACCGGATACCACGTGTCCCAGAAATACAATCTCATCAAGCCAGAATTCACACTTAGTGAATTTGGCAAACAGCTATCTCTCTCATATGACCTGAAGGACAATCCTCAGATGCTCAGCGTGCTCCTGTCTACTCCTCGAATAAACCAATATGTCATCAATAAATACAATCACAAACCAATCCAGGTAGGGCTGAAAAACTCTATTCATTAAAGCCATGAAGGTTGCCGGGGCATTAGTCAACCCAAACGGCATCACTAGGAACTCGAAATGCCCGTACCTGCTCCTGAAAGCACTGTTAGGCACATCGGCCTCTGCAATCCTCAACTGGTAATAACCTGATCTCAGATCCAATTTAGTGAACACCGAGCTCCTCAGAATCGATCAAATAGATCATCGATCCTAGGCAGTGGATACTTGTTCTTTACTGTCACCCGATTCAATTGCCTATAATCAATACGATCTCGTAGTCCGTCCTTCTTCTTCACAAACAAGACGGAGCTCCCATGGCGTAAACACTCGGTCGATGAACCCTTATCCAAGAGCTCCTTTAATCGAGCCTTAAGCTCTCTCGGCCCACGGTGCCATCCTATACGGAGGTATCGATATAAGAGCGGCACCTGGAATGAGATCAATCGAGAACTCTGTCTCCCGCTCTGACGCTAATCCCGGTAACTCCTCGGGAAACACATCCGAAAATTCCCTGATTATGGGAACATCCTCAAATCTCGGCTCGACTCTGGAATCCACTATGTGAGCCAGATAGGCCTCACAACCTCCCTGTATCAACCTCAGGGCACTCAAAAAGGAAATCATCCTCGCTGGCACTACCTGACTAACTCCTCGAAACACAGATCTGGGCTGACCAGGAGATTCTAGCACAACCTCCTTGGTATAACAGTCCATAATAGCCCTATGTGCAGTCAACCAGTCCATCCCCAATATCACGTCAATCTCCCTCAGAGGCAAAATGATCAGATCGACACTCAAAACTGCTCGGTCGATCTGAACCGGATACCCTATACAAACCTCTCCCAATACAGTCATACTACCTAGAGGTGTACTCACCTCTAAGCCATACTGTAACCTCTGCCTATCCCCATGCAGTCTATATGCTAAATGCGGTGCAATGAAACAATGAGTGGATCCAGGATCCAACAATGCATATGCTTCAAAACCAGAAATCGAAGCATACCCAACAACATCCGGGAATCTGGGCCTCCGCCGAAGTCATGGCATATACCACTCGCTCGGATGCTGTCTGCTGCTCGATCCCTCTAACTCGATGCTGGACCCTACGCTTTCGACCTCGACCTCTCCATCTCGATCCACCTCCACGGCTCTCTGCGCACCGTGGTATTCTTTTCGATCTTCGGTCATAGTATTTGGGCTCCCAAAGTCTCTGGGCAGTTCTTAACCAGGTGGTCCATCGAGCCACACCTCAAACAAGCTCCAGACATCCAACGACACTCTCCACTATGTCTCTTGTCACAATGCTCGCATAAAGGAACAGACTGCCCTGAAACTCTGGCACTGCCGCCACCACTACCAGTCTGTACAAATCGCCCTCCGCCCATAACCAGATCGTTTAGCCCCTCTGCGGACTGAAGTGCCTACTCGACGCTTCTTGTATCTCTCTGCCAAAGATCGCACCGATCGTCACTAGACCTCTTATACCTGGTCCCCTGACCAGTCTCAGCTAGACTCTCCCTCAGAAGTTGCTCTATCCTCACTGCAGAAGCCTTCAGCTCAATAACATTGCCCATATCGGACCTAGCCAATCGGGTACGGATCTCCAGATTGAGTCTGCCCTCAAAACGCCGACACCTGTCAGCCTTAGTAGCAACCAATGTAGAAGCATAGACCATCAGCTCGTTAAACCGCACCTCATAGTCGGCCACGGTCAACTGTCCCTGTCTCAGCTCTAAGAACTCCTGTAACTTCATTTCCAGATAGACCTTGGGCATGAAATTGTCCTTGAAGGCCCTCAGAAAATCATCCCATGTCAGTGTACAGGGCCTGGTGGTACTGCTCGGGACAGTCTTCCATCACTAATATGCAGGACCCTGTAGCAAAGAGACGGCATAATCAAACCTCTCCTCAGGGTCGCAAACCATCTGATCGAGGACTCTCTCAGTCCTCTCTAGCCATCCCTCAGCCTCCGCAGGGTCGGTGCTGCCATAGAAGTCAACCGCCCCCTGCTTACGCAGCCGATCATATCTCCGTTCCTGTCTCACAGGAACTCGAGGAGGCAACTCCTCTGAAAGAGGCATCGGGAACTCCCTACTAGCTCTTACCGATTCCAGGTCTGCCGGTAGCTCAACTCGATCTCCAAGAACGGATGACCTAAAATAACCAAGAAATTCCGATCAGTTCTGCTATTCTTACATTGATTCCAGCCTAAAATACACTATGCCCAAAAGATGTCAAACCATGTTCTGATACCACTTAATGTAGCAACCCCTCACCGTAGGGTACACATCGGGACGCCCGAAGGTCGCTCCGACCTGTATCCCACGATAAAGGTGCACTACCAGAAAATCCGACTATTAATCCACATGGCATCGCAATAATTAAAACCATAATATATCAGAAATCAGTAAATTTTAAAATCCAAAATAGTCTTGATACAGTCATCCAATAACAGAATAGACAAGTCTATCAGTCCCCTAAACAACACCAAAAAGGAAACTGATACAAGCATCTATCCTAAGTCATCCACAAAAGTCCAACCCAGCTGACGGACCTCTGTGCCATCGCTTCTCTTGCCAGCACGCTCGCACGGCAGGAAAAGACTATCTCCGGAGCTAGGAGTCTACTCTATCGATCCTGAAAAATTAGATGCAATTTTGGGTGAGTTTATGAACTCAGTGAGAAACCATCATCGATGGTTCACTCAAATCATGCATTACGCAGATTGCTTACAGCACGATACAGTAAGATACAATTAGTATATAACAATTTGCAGTAGCCTATAACAGTTTGCAGTATCAAATAACAATATACAATAAATCAGGTCATCACGTAATTCGATAATCGTCACAAAGCAATCAATCATGCGTATACAATGCATATGTGACTCTTTTCCAGTTATTCAGTATTGTGTCCAAGTGCTCATCAAGATTGATGGGGGACGCACAGATTTCTCCCTCGGGCTCGAGGCCCGGTCAGTATAGTATTAGAGCTCGAGGCTCTTTTCAGTGATAATAGCAACTTGGGTCACATATCCATTATCTGATCATGCATTTATGCATGTAATGCGATGTTCGATAATTGATGTATGGCTATAAAGCCCAAGATTGCATTTCTCGATGTCATGCAGTAGTCCAATCCCATCCAGTAAAAGCATGAAATCCAATTATATACATTTCAGTAATCATGCAATTCACATTGGCAAGTAATTCACATAGAGCATTTAGACAATCAGGAATTTGAGATACCAACTAGGTTACTCACCTGTTCCGAGCTACTGCCTGGAAGTTCCAGCAATGTCCGTGGAATGACGATCCAACGGCGCCTCTATAGCAGTAAATTGCAGTCCCATTACTAAATGCTCAATTAAACAATTCAGTTATGCATATGTCTCAATGGAATTATGTACAATGCACGTTCACGATTTCCGGCGCTAAAACCCAATTTTGAACTCTTAAGCCCCCTTCTAACTCTTCGCTCAATTGATCGACAATAATTGATCCATTCTTAAAAATTCAGTTCAATTTCCTCAATTCATACTCCCTATAGCAATTCCCTATCCATTGGGTCAAAACCTCTATTGAAAATCCCAATTAAAATTCCAATTGTCTCAATTCAATACTTAGGTCACACTGTGAACCATAATTGACCTTATTCTCTATGAATCAATACCATTTAAATTAAATTCTAACTTCCATAATTATCCTCAATTGTAGACCTCTTTCCCTAGTTCATAATGAATCGAGAATCACCTCAATCGGAGGTCTATACCATAAATTATGCCCAATAAACTAACACTCATCCATTCAGAATTTCCATCCCTCGTCGCGACCTACGTCCCTTCGCCGCGACGTGGGAAGCTCGTTCGTCGCGACATGGAGACCGCTCGCCGCAACGCACAAATCCACGCTGTTGCGACATCCAACCGAGCTCGTTGCGACAAATAAATTAATTACTCATCGCGACGAAGCCCTCGCGCCACTGCGCTCGTCGCGACTTGCGAAGGCCCGATCGTCTTCTCCGATCGTTTTATGCCATTAATACTCTTAAAACCACCATAAAACACATTCAACTACCCCATCTAACAAATTAAATGCCATAAATGTAACAACTAACCATTAATAACAACATTAAAGCCATAAATACTTACCAATCGAAGATCAAATTCCACAAATCCCTCAAATCTCCGTAAACCCTAAAACTTCCTCAAATCACCGATTAACCACTCTCAATCCTTCTTAACCTTCATCAATCACAATAAACAAGTTAGCTTTGCACAATGAGGAGAAAACCACAATGAAAAATCGAAGAATCCTCACCAATGGGAGAAATCGAAGATCACCGTGGAAGGAGGAAGAGAAGAAACGATTTTGCCTTAGGATAAAATCCCCAATTTCAAACCTAAGCTATTTATAGACATAGGTCTCCAAATCAGTTCAAATTTTAGTCTCTAAATTTGAATGGCTCAACATTTTTATTTCCTAACAGTATAACTCTAATTTTTCCATTGCCATTGGACAATTCTTTCAAGATTATACAAATAATCGATTCATCACTCAAAATTTTCGATCCGGGCATTTTCTTCCGAATTTCCCAAAAATTTCTTATAAGCCAGTATCAATAGCCAATCACTCTTAAACTATACTAAATCAGTCATTCAAGCCCACTTACTCCTAATTTCTCAATCAATCATAATCCAGTCAGTTCCTAGTTCACAATCCAATCAATTCATACCCACAATAAAAATGCCAGAAAACCATGAATGCATGTACCTATGAATAAGTGCATATGCAATAAACCTGTTCCTCTATAATTAGAGGCCAGTAACATGCTCGATCAGTGAATGCAATGAAACCTATCAGTCCGACCCAATATTACCATAATGCCCTTGCTAACAGTAACGGGATGTTACATATAGGTTGGCGTTACCTCCGGAATTGTCTCAGATTCATGATGTGTTTCATGTTTCTATGTTGAGGAGGTATAGATCGGATCCTTCTCATATCATTCAGACTAGTGAGGTTCAGTTGACAGATGATTTGAGTTATGAGGAGCTTCCAGTGGAGATTTTGGATACCAAGGAAAAAGTCCTCAGGAATAAGACGGTTCAGCTAGTCAAAGTCCTGTGGAAGAATCATTCGATGGAGGAGGCTACTTGGGAGCCCTTGGAATCCATGAAGGAGAAGTATCCGTATCTCTTCGATGGCTCATGTAATAATTTCGAGGACGAAATTTTTTTTAGAAGAATTAGAAGGAAAGGAAAAGAAGAGAAGAGAAGAAGAGAGTGTCGTGGGTGAGGAAGAAAAGAAGAAAAAGGGGAGTTTTGTGATCCTAGTGATTTCCGACTGATTCGAAGCAATTTTCGGGTATGTTTAGCTTCATTCCATTATATTGTGGTTAGATTAAACCCTAAAGATAGGTTGAATGTGTGAGAATCGGTGGTTTAGGGTTTTAAGGGAAAAATTGATAGATTTCTTTAGGTTGATGATTTTGTGCTTGTTTTTAAGTTGTAAATGGATTAGAAATGTAGTATAAGACTTGAATCAGGGTTTAGATGTGTTGTATGTGCTTAAAGGAAGGATTAAGGTTAGAAAAATGCTGGAAAGTCAGGTTCGGAGTCGTTCTGCAGACCCGCACGTCGCGACGTGCGAATGAACACGCCGCGACGTGCATGGAAGGTATGCACATCGTGACGTGCAAATTTGTGCACGTCGCGGCGAGCAGCAGGCCTATGTCGCGACGTGCGAGAAGGAGCATACCGCGACGTACGAGAAAGTTGTGCACGCCGCGGCGCACACTTGCGTGCACCCGTTCGCCGCGGCAAGCCCCCTTTTTCCAGCAGCGATGAATTTTGATATTTTGGTTGTATCTTGGGCTGTAGATGTCCAAATGAGGTAATTTTGGATTCGTTGTGATCTAGAGATAAAGGGCTACAAGTTTTATGAAGAAGGGAAGTTCGGAATTTGCCTCTTAGGATTCTAGAATTTAGGTGGAAGTCGAATCTAGACTTTTCATGCTTTTCCTTTTGATTTTCAAGCTTTGAATATCTCCTTTGAATATTGTTTGAATGGGAACTTGGTTTGTTATAGGAAACCAAGCTAACCTGATCCAATCGCAAGAGGAAGGACAACAGTGAGTTGGATTCTCGAGCGATATTACGTGGGTAATATATTTATGGTTGTTGTGTGTATGGGCAATATGTGTATGCTTGCTTGCAAGTGTGTGACACTGCTTGTGTTGAATTATAAGAAATATTGAAAATGCATTGTGATCATGATTATGTACTGCCTTGATAGGCATTATGGCATTTTGCAAGAATGAAAAGAACGAAAAGTATGAAAGCTTTGATAAAATGCTTTGAGCATGAAAAGAATTGTTATGTGCTTTGTTTGGGTGAGAGAGTAACGGATCGTTAGTCACGTGCACGTCGACGTATAGTCTTTTCCTGCCTGCCTTTTGAGGCCACGAGATCCTTGAGAAATCGGACTCGGATAGTTTACGGTATAAACTTCAGTTTATCCTGATCATTTTACAGAACTCTCGAGCCATTTGTGTGCATTCATTATTGATTTGTTGGGCATGATGCATGATGAATTGTTATATTGTGTAATCATACGACATATTCTAGTGAGGATTGTAAATTGATAGATTGATGACTTGCTATATGCTTGTGTGTATATATATATATATATGCTTGAATGTGTGGCTCGTTGCCAATGGCTATAAATGTATATGCCACTAAGCTTCGTAGCTCACCCCATTATCTCCCACTCCTCAGGTGCAGAACGAGACGATCGTTGATCTTGCAAGGCATCGGAAACTCCAAGATAGTTAGGAGCTTTATATTAAGTTAGTATTTTGGTTGGCCCTCCGAGCATATCATCATGGAGCATTTTCATGTATTTTGGATTTAGACTTTATTCTGTATTATGTATAGTTGAGAATACTTGTTGAATTTCTCCGAATGATAATGACATGATGGCTTATATAATTGGGATGATTAATGCATGTTTAGAATGCATGTGTAGAATGTGTGTTTGTATGGGTATATGTTTGTGTGAATCGAAATTTTGTATGGATGTTGGGAACGGGTCTGAGGTTTGGGAGCTCGTCGCTGGCGCAGCCCGAGGGGCCACCTCGGGAATGGGGATCTGGGACTCGGGCCCAACACTATTGATCAAATGTTCGGAAGATTTCAAACAATCGTCAATGGATTGAAAGCCCTTGGAAGAACGTACAATAACCAAGATCACGTACGAAAGATCTTAAGAAGTCTTCCGAAGAGGTGGAGACCAAAAGTTACTGCGGTGCAGGAAGCTAAGGATTAAACATGCTAAAGCTTGACGAGTTGCTTGGATCACTGAAGATTCATGAAGTAGAGCTCGATACTGAAGACAAGCCCAAACGGGACAAGTCAATAGCACTGAAGGCCGGACAAAAGAATCACAAGACTCAAAGAAGGAGAAAGTCATCGAAAGCATTAAAGATTGAAGAATCAAAGAATGATGACTCAAGTGAATCAGAACAAGAGTCAAGTGATGAAGATGACGAATTATCTTTCATTTCCCAGAAGATAAGAAGGATATGGAAGAAGAAGTCCAAAGGAAGTCAGCCCTTCAAGAAGAATTACAAAGATGATGCTAAAGTAGAAAAGACATCTATCATATGCTATGAGTGTAATCAACTTGGACATTACAAGTTCGAATGTCCTACACTAAAGAAGAAACCAAAGAAAAGTAGAGAAGGAAAGAAAATCATGATGGCAACTTGGGAAGATCTAGATTCATCATAATCAGATACAAGTTTTGAAACATCTGAACATGCGAATATCTGCCTAGTAACCAAAGAAGAAAGTGATGAGGAGGTAACTTCTGAATACGATAACTTGCATGATGCTTATTCAGAACTATTAAAGGATTCTCATGCTATTCTGAAACAGTATAAACTGTTAAAAAAGAAGTATGTAGAAAACCTTAAACATACAGAAGAAATAGAGAGAGAAAATATTTTTTTAAAGAAACAACTAGAGGAGAAAGAGAAAGTTGTAGATAAATCTGATGAGATCAATCAGTTGAAGATTAGAATTAAGATTCTTTCATCTGATTTAGCTACCTTCACTGAGAGTACAAAGAAAATGAATGAGATGCTAGGAAAATGTAGACATCCAAGTGATAAAACCGGATTAGGGTTTACGGGTAATAAGTCTCAATATGTTAGAAAGTCTTTTTCTCAAAATAAAAGGTATTTCCAAACACGTACTCATCAACAATCTAGTAAAAGGCATCATAGGACTCATTATGTGCATATTACTAACCAGAAAGGACCCAAGAAAATTTGGGTACCAAAAAGTAAAATAGTTTCTCCTGCAGATATCCTTCCTTGGAAGATGCAACAAGCACCGTTGGTATTTAGACAGCGGTTGCTCGCGACATATGACGGGAAGAAGGTCTATGTTCCTAAATCTTCAGAATAAGAAGGGAGGATCGGTGACTTTTGAAGACAACCAGCAGGGAAAGATAATTGGAATCGATAAAATAGGTAAAGATTCTTTTGCATGCATAGATAATGTACTTCTTGTTGATGGTCTAAAACACAATTTGATTAGTGTCAGTCAATTGTGTGATTCTGGTCTCTTAGTCACGTTCAATCAAAATCTTTGTGAAGTCAGAAACAAAGATGGGTCTATATTCTTTTCTTCCAAGAGAAGAAATAATCTTTATGAAATTGACTTAGAAGATTTTCAAGACCAAAATGTTTCATGTTTATATCCTCTGAAGAAGAAAGAATAATCTGGCATAAAAAGCTAGGTCATGTCTCTTTTAAACAAATTTCAAAGTTGGCAAAATATGATTTGGTAAGAGGTTTACCAAAAAAGAGTTTTGACAAAGAATTTTTCTGTGAAAGTTGTTTGAAAGGGAAACAAGTTAAAACATCGTTTTCTTCTAAAAATTGTGTAGCATCCTCTAGACCTTTAGAGTTGTTACATATGGATTTATTTGGTCCAACTAGGACAATAAGTCTTGGCAGAAAGAAATATGGACTTGTTATAGTTGATGACTTTACTAGATTTTGTTGGATATTGTTTTTATCACACAAAGATGAATCTTTTAAGTGTTTTAGGACCCTTTCCAGAAAGTTACAAATTGAAAAAGGAGTACCTATAGCCAGTATCAGGAGTGATCATGGTGGAGAATTTGAGAATGAGAAGTTTAGATTATTCTGTGAGGAGAATGGAAATTTCCACAATTTCTCTACTCCTAGGACTCCACAACAGAATGGAGTTGTTGAAAGGAAGAACAGGATGATTCAAGAGATGGCAAGGACTATGCTGTGTGAAATGAATCTTCCTAAGTATTTCTGGGCAGAAGCTGTGAATACAGCATGCTATATTCAGAATAGAATACTATTGCGACCTCTGTTGAAGAAGACTCCTTATGAGTTATGGAATGGAAGGAGATCGAACATATCATACTTTCATCCATTCGGTTGCAAGTGCTCTATTCTGAATACAAAAGTGTTGTTAGATAAGTTCGATTCAAAGACCTATTCAGGAATTTTTCTAGGCTACTCATCATCATCTAAGGCATTTCGGGTATATAACCTTATCTCAAAGACAGTTGAGGAAACCATCCATGTCAAGTTTGATGATCGTTCCCAACCCCATAAGGAAAATGACATAGAGAGTGAAGGTCCTTCAAAGAACTTAGATGATACAACAGAAACTCCATCATAAGGAACTCAAGTAGACAAGGTTGAGGATATTCCAGAAACTAGTGGATTAAAAAGAGATTGGAAATATAGGAGTTCTCATCCAGAAGAGCTAATTATCGGAGAGACCTCAGAAGGAGTTAGAACAAGGTCCAAATTCAGAAGAGAAGCTAATGTGGCCTTCATCTCTGAAATAGAGCCTAAGAAGATTGAGGAAGCTCTTCAGGACGAAGCTTGGGTTTTAGCCATGCAAGAGGAGTTGAATCAGTTTACTAGGAATAATGTTTGGTTCTTAGTTCCAAAACCCTCGAAGAAATCCATTATAGGAACCAGATGGGTTTTTAAGAATAAGTTAGACGAATCAGGTAGAGTAAGTCGGAATAAAGCTAGATTAGTAGCGCAAGGCTATAACCAGCAAGAAGGAATAGACTACAATGAGACATATGCTCCAGTAGCAAGACTTGAAGCTATTAGGATATTGCTAGCATATGCTGCTTGTCATAATATAAAGCTTTTTCATATGGATGTGAAGAGTGCTTTTCTGAATGGTTTTATAGACGAAGAGGTGTATGTTAAACAACCTCCTGGTTTTGAGGATGTTAGGAATCCAGATCATGTCTATAGACTTCATAAAGCTTTATACGGACTGAAGCAAGCTCCTAGAGCTTGGTATGATTGTCTAAGTACTTTTCTCTTAGAGAGTGGGTTTAGTAGAGGTCAAGTTGATAAGACGCTTTTAGAAAGAATTATGAGAGTGAGTTTATTTTAGTACAAATCTATGTTGATGATATTATATTTGGTGCTACCTCAAAGAAGTTATGTATGAGTTTTGAGAGTCTGATGAAAAATGAGTTTGAGATGAGTATGATGGGTGAGTTAAAGTTCTTTCTTGGATTGCAAATTAAGCAAACCAAAGAGAAAATCTTTATCCATCAACAAAAATATCTGAAAGAATGTAAATTTGATATGAATAATGTAAAGCCTATGACAACTCCGATGCATCCTTCGAACCTTTTCTCGAAAGATGAACTTAGTAAGAAGGTGGATCAAACATCAGATAGAGGATGATCGGCTCTATCAGATCTTCAAGAAGCAAACCCGATATTCATTCAAGATATGCTTGTGTGCAAGGTTTCAGGCTGATCCTAGAGAGTCTCATTTTATTGTTGTTAAAAGGATTATGAGATATCTCGCAAGTACTACTGATCTTTGTTTAATGTTTGAGAAAGGTAAAGATTTCAGGTTAATTGGATATTGCGATGCGGACTATGCCGGAGATAGAATTCAAAGGAAGAGCACTAGTGGAGGAGGTCACTTTCTTGGCGCAAACCTAGTTTCCGGGTCAAGCAAGAGACAAAGCTCAATCGCTCTATCAACTACCGAAGCGAGTACAAGTCTACCGCAAGCTATTGTTCACAAACATTGTGGATTAAATATCAACTAGAAGATTATTCAGTTCAAAAAGAGGAGATCCCAATCTATTGTGACAACACCAGTTCCATAAATCTATCAAAGAACCTAATACAGCATTCGAGAGTAAAGCATATCGAAGTCAGACATCATTTCTTAAGAGACTATGTTCAGAGAAAGATGGTGAGACTACAGTTCATTGAAACAGAGTACCAATGGACAGACATCTTCACTAAACGATTGAGTGAAGAACGGTTCAAGGAAATCAGATGGAACCTTAATATGGTTACGTTAAATGACCAGTCAGACTAACAAATCGTCAAAGTTAATGGCGTCAGAAATAGTGGTTTACAGCTGGTAACTTCTCTCACAAGGAAGTTGTGGAGGGAAAGTTACAGAGTCTTGAGGATTCCAACGATTCTAGAACACACCTGATAAGACCCTACGAGTAGTCTGAAATTGAAATCATTTTGATTACTCTCAAACACTGACATTTCATCTCTCTCTCTAAAACTCTTGCAATCAACTTTACCTTTGAAGAACAGCTTACCAGAGCCAGTTTCTATTCAGAATCAATGGAGCCAGCTATGATTTATGGAAGATATGTGGACTTCGAATCTCGAGGAAAGATGGTATGGATGTTGAACCGAGATTGTAGAAATTTGGATGGAGAAAGTTTTTCGAATGCGGAACCGTGTATCTTGATGAGATATATGATTTTTGAAAGCATGCGCAACTGGTAGATGACACCATTGTCTCCACAGTAGATAGGATATCTATTATTGTGATAAAGGAGATAATAGAGAAGGTGATTGAATGCTCATCGGTTGGAGAAACCTTGTCAAGCAAAGCCAAATGGATGACAAAGGTTAGTAGGAAGGAAGAAGATGTCAGCAAACAGCTTTATGGAGTTAATGACCCATCGGAGAGGAAGACCTCGAGTATGGTGATCGCGGCTCTGTCGATTCGATCTTTCGATTGATCCTTGGAAACCGGTCAAAAAATAATAAATTCCAAGACTGCAGTATAGGATGCAACCTCGGGTCGTCTCACTTAATCGGAACCTAATGAAATGGACCTAAGCTACCCTATATGTCATAAAATGCAAGTGAAATCGAAGAAGGAAAAGGGGTTTTGTTTGAAAACATTAACTACACTAAAAAGCATGTAAAAAGTATTTTGGATTTTTTTGGAAATAGAAAAGAAAATACTAAAACAAGTGATAAAATCCTCTTGAAAACGAGCTTTGGCTATCACAGTTCAAAACTAAGTGTGAATGGTAAACCTTAGAGAATTCACTTTAAGTCCGTGGTCTTAATTAATGGACTCTGTCACTCTCGACTCTATTTCTCAAGACCCCATCGAGTGCTCTTGAGCCTCGGAACCTTAAAGGATTCTTTAAGTCCGGATCTTGATCAATGAACTCCATTGCTCAAGATCCCGTTAAGCTCATCTTAGTAAAATGCGGTGGGATTAGAAATCACTCGGTTTGAATGGTAAACCTTAAAGAACTATCTTTAAGTCCGAGGTCTTAATTGATGGACTCTCACACTCGACTCCATTTCTCAAGACCCCATTGAGTGCTCTTGAGCCTCAGAACCTTAAAGGATTCTTTAAGTCCAAGGCTTTAATCAATGAACTCCATTGCTTAAAACCTTGTTAAAAGCATCTTATTGTGTGCGGTGGATTAGCCAATGCAATGGGTCAAATGAAATCTAGCATCAACTCAATATCAAACACAACTAGGCAGATAAAAGAGAATCAACAAGATCACAAGTTGACATATATGAGACTTCATATATTTAAGCACATAATTCTACATAAGCAAACCCACAACACATTACATTGTTCAACGCTTAATTAAACTCTAATTAAGCTAATCTAACTACAAAGCAATAAACCCCAACTCGGCTGTTCATAACAATGTAGTTAAATGTGACAATGTAAATTACCAATCCGAACAACACATTAAATGTCAAACATTTAGCTATAATCAAGTAGCTTCACTACAAATTACAAATCCCTAAACCTAGGCATTTATAAATCATAGCTAAACTACAGATTAAGCTACTCCCTTTCGGTGAACTCCAGCCATCCCTGCATCTTCAACAGGAAAGAAATGCCAAGCCACGCATAGTAACCCGAAGCCTTCACAACTCGTGACAAATCCAAGCTACCCATGACGGAGTTGGTGCTGAAAATGAAAAGAAAACTATACAAAGATTTCACCCAGGGAACCCCGAAGGGAACCCTGGATGGTAAGGTCGTGAATCTCTCCTCTCTCTTCTTTGTTCTCTCTTCACTCGTCTCTCTTTCTCGCCTCGTCTCTCGATCCCTCTCCGGATGATGATGATAACCTAATTCGCAGGATTTAAAGGATGGGTCACGGGCGGGTCAATCTGATGAGACAAAACTTTCCATAAGAAGTCGGGTATCCGCTCGTTCGTCATGACGAACAAAATAAATCAATTAAATTCGCCGCGACGTGTGTAATAAATCGCTTCGTCGTCGCCGTGCGCATCATCTGCTCGCCATGACGTGTGGAAGTATGTTCGCGTCGTGTGAAATGCCATGCGTCATGACGTCTTGGAAAGACTTTGATTGTTGACTTCGGCGTTGACTCCTTTGTTCACGAAATTAAATAACAAAACAACAACTTGCAGTATCAATTGTCCCAATAAAATTGTGGAAACATAAGTATCAAATCATGACAATTCAACGACAAATTGAGAATTGAAAGAACTCAATATGAGGAACCAATTTAAGCACAAAATCATCAATCAGAGTCAATACATGCATAAGCGACTATGAAAATGCAGCCAATTTATAATATAAACTTGGCTCAATCAAATTCCCCACACTTAGACCTTTGTACTCTGGACAAAGTTTTACAAGAGTCAAAAGAGTGCAAGAGAAAAGAAAATATCTACCCATGCTCAAAACAATAAAAGGAAATTGACTGAGTTACTTCCTCGAATTCAACCAAAGCAAAATGAAAGAGTGCTACTAAAATAAACATTGAAAGAATCCAAGTACAAGAGATTGAACAAAGAGAAGCACTCAAGGTATAGTGTTTGCACTCACTCACTTGTTTCTAGGGATATTTTCTCTCAATCTACTTAATCCATCTCCTACCATAGGCTTGTGTCAATTCTATTTCTCCACCACAAGAACTATCATTTTGAAGATCAAGAGGACTTTGAGGGTTGTCATGTATGGAAGGCTAAATGAATGGGTAAAGTAAAAGAAAGAAAATTTGAGCATATGCACTAAATGTGAACTGATGTCATCTGTAGAATTCAAACTAAACAATTGCATAAACAGAATGCAACATTATTCTTTTCTTACTTTCTCTTTTTTTTTTTTTGATTTGTTTTTTTTTGTTTTTTTTTTGTTTTTTTTTTGTTCCTTTTTGGAACACACTTTTTTTTTTGTTGCTCTTTTTCTTTTTCTTTTTGTTTAGGAAAAAGAAATGCAAATTAAACTAATGACATCATATGAAATGTTCGCAAGTGCTCATACATAATAAGGCTCAATGGGCTATGAGGATAAGTGTTTAAGGGATGTGTTTGGGAAAAGGGTGAAGAAGGAACGCTCTATCACATCAACAAAAAATCTAGTCCATCAAGCTTCGAGTAAGAATTGAAACAAGTTCTAGAGAAGAATGAAATAAGCAGATGCACACAAAGATTGAAGAAAAGGAATTAGGCCCAAATATCCTTCCATCAAGTGTATTATCTCAATGAACAATCTCAAGTCTCAAAAACTTAAAGTGCTACTTTGTTAGCATACCTAAATTCACTTTGAATTGAAAACATCAAAAGTAAAATGAGTCAAGACCAACTATCATTAAAAGAATGGAAGCGATTTTCATAAACTCAAGTACCACTTTGAACTTATAAGGTCTTTGAAACACAAAAGGTACAAAAGTTTCATGCGGGAGAAGTTGAATTGAGAGAAATTTTCATTCTGCAAAAATGGGTGGACGTCGCGACGTACAGCATGCACGCCGCGACGTACAGGTGATGAATGTGAGCCTCGCCGCGGCGTGTGACCTGTCGCTGCGATGAGGAACAACAGAATGACGACAAAATTTACCAAGTTTTACCAATGAATGCAAGATTGGCTAACACATTCATAAATAAGATGTCAAACAGCATGCAACAAGAAAGATAGATGGGAAACAGCCCCACACTTAAGCAATACATTTTCCTCAATGTGGAACAAGCAAAGGATAAGCATAAGAGAAGGAAGCAAAAGGGCAATTCCACACAACAACGGAGGGCAAGAGATAGAACTCAAAAGGAGAAATTATTGAATGGAAAGGCTACTTACTAAACTAAAAGCTAAACTATTTTCCTACAAGGTTGTTTCTCCCGACACTTACTTAACAAACTAATGCACCAACAAATATCACAAGTAATCACGAGGCTTAAGTAAGTAAACAAGTGAAAGAAAGAGACAACACAGGCGTTATGGAGGTTCTTGATACTTCGATAATCCTTGACAGATGGCCATGTTGTGGTGAAACAACTTCATCCATTTCCATGTCCGTGTCGGCCTCCACTAAGCCGATTCACCGAAATGTTTGTCGCGAAATAGTAAGAGTTAGGCTCGTGAACTTTCACGAAGGTGTAATCAGAATGCTAACTATTAAAACAAAGGAAAGCTATAAATGAAAATGCAACATAAAAGAAAAGACTCCTAACTTCACTCAAGAACAAAATGACAAAAGCTAACTTAGAGAACCAATTCGCGGTTCCCTAAGAACGCGTAATTTGATCGCGGCTCTATCGATTCGATCTTTCGATCGATCCTTGGAAACCGGTCAAAAAATAATAAATTCCAAGACTGCAGTATAGGATGCAACCTCGGGTCGTCTCACTTAATCGGAACCTAATGAAATAGACCTAAGCTACCCTATATGTCATAAAATGCAAGTGAAATCAGTAAGGAAAAGGGGGTTTTGTTTGAAAACATTAACTACACTAAAAAGCATGTAAAAAGTATTTTTGGATTTTTTTTTTGGAAATAGAAAAAGAAAATACTAAAACAAGTGATAAAATCCTCTTGAAAACGAGCTTTGGCTATCACAGTTCAAAACTAAGTGTGAATGGTAAACCTTAGAGAATTCACTTTAAGTCCAGGGTCTTAATTAATGGACTCCTGTCACTCTCGATTCCATTTCTCAAGACCCCATTGAGTGCTCTTGAGCCTCATAACCTTAAAGGATTCTTTAAGTCTGGGATCTTGATCAATGAACTCCATTGCTCAAGATC
This sequence comes from Erythroxylum novogranatense, assembly GCA_029891385.1. Lineage (NCBI taxonomy): Eukaryota > Viridiplantae > Streptophyta > Magnoliopsida > Malpighiales > Erythroxylaceae > Erythroxylum > Erythroxylum novogranatense. The sequence continues at coordinate 39,080,279 of CM057229.1, read as the reverse complement.
CCGTTAAGCTCATCTTAGTGTGTGCGGTGGGATTAGAAATCACTCAGTTTGAATGGTAAACCTTAAAGAACTATCTTTAAGTCCAGGGTCTTAATTGATGGACTCCTGTCACTCTCGACTCCATTTCTCAAGACCCCATCGAGTGCTCTTGAGCCTCGTAACCTTAAAGGATTCTTTAAGTCCAAGGCTTTAATCAATGAACTCCATTGCTTAAAACCTTGTTAAAAGCATCTTAGTGTGTGCGGTGGATTAGCCAATGCAATGGGTCAAATGAAATCTAGCATCAACTCAATATCAAACACAACTAGGCAGATAAAAGAGAATCAACAAGATCACAAGTTGACATATATGAGACTTCATATATTTAAGCACGTAATTCTACATAAGCAAACCCACAACACATTACATTGTTCAACGCTTAATTAAACTCTAATTAAGCTAATCTAACTACAAAGCAATAAACCCCAACTCTATTGTTCATAACAATGTAGTTAAATGTGACAATGTAAATTACCAATCCGAACAACACATTAAATGTCAAACATTTAGCTATAATCAAGTAGCTTCACTACAAATTACAAATCCTAAACCTAGGCATTTATAAATCATAGCTAAACTCTGATTAAGCTACTCCCTTTCGGTGAACTCCACCATCCCTGCATCTTCAACAGAAAGAAATGCCAAGCCATGCATAGTAACTGAAGCCTTCACAACTCGTGACAAATCCAAGCTACCCATATGAGTCGGCGCTGAAAATGAAAAGAAAACTATATAAAGATTTCACCTGTGGAACCCCGAAGGAACCACGGATGGTAAGGTCGTGAATCTCTCTCTCTCTTCTTTGTTCTCTCTTCACTCATCTCTCTTTTCTCGCCTCGTCTCTCGATCCCTCTCAGGATGATGATGATAACCTAATTGGCAGGATTTAAAGGATGGGTCACGGTTGGGTCGATACGGTGAGACAAAACTTTCCATAAGAAGTCGGGTATCGCTCGTTCGTCACGACGAACAAAATAAATCAATTAAATTAAATCGCGATGTGTGCAATAAATGCGCTCAAATCGCGTCGTGCGTGATCGCCCCACGCCACGACGTGTGGAAGTATGTTCGCGCGTCGTGTGAAATGCCATCATGTCATGACGCGGAAAGACTTTGATTGTTGACTTCCTGACGTTGACTCCTTTGTTCCTGAAATTAAATAACAAAAACAACAACTTGCAGTATCAATTGTCCCAATAAAATTGTGGAAACATAAGTATCAAATCATGACAATTCACTGACAAATTGAGAATTGAAAGAACTCAGTATGAGGAACCAATTTAAGCACAAAAATCATCAATCAGGAGTCAATACATGCATAAGCAGCTATGAAAATGCAGCCAATTTATAATATAAACTTGGCTCAATCATATGGTCCCGAAGGCTAGGGTTCTTCATGCAATTATGTTCAATTGCATTTTACCTAGAACAGGGTCAAGGCATTTAGTGACTACCTTGGATGAGCAATGCCTGTTCTACTTGCTAAACCGTCATCCCATAAATCTACCATTTCTAATTTTTCATTATATGGTTAAGGGGATGAAGGATACTAACAGTTATCCTTACGGCATGCTACTCACGAGGATTTTTAGGGAATCTGGAGTCCTTCTTCATAGCGGTTTTAGAAGGACAATATCTATCAAAAGTTCTATTAACTCAGATGCAATGAGGAGAATGGGCTTGAAGGTAGTGGTAAAAGAAGAAGCAGATTGTACGAAGAAAGTTAGAACTGAGGGGGAGCGGTTATTGAAGAAGTCTCTCGCTAGAACTTCCAAATCTCAAGAAAGTCTGAGAATGCCCATAGAAGAAAGAAGAAAATTATCTGGAAGACCTTTGATAAAACAGGCGAGTTCTCAAAGAGAAGTTAGCCTAGTTCGGAGGACAAATGAAGGTGCGTTGAAAAGAAAAGGGGAGAATCTTCTGGGTGAAATTTCAAAGAAGACGAAGAGATCACCTAGGATTCGTACTCTGAGACAACAGGAAGAGAAGAGAGCCAGAGAACAGAGTCAGGTAGAAATCTCTGAATCTCGCGCACCAAAGGCAACAAGATCTCTTATCTCAATCCTACAAGAAGACTCAGTCAAACAGGCTAAGGAGACAAAGAAGAAGAGGAAGTCAGAGTCTAAGAAGCAGAAATCTCGAGTTCAGAAAACTCCGAGACTGACTGAGGTAGTGGAGAAGACTGAAGCAATTAGTCGAAAGAAGAATGTGACTATTGCTAAGGAAGTTAGTCAAAAGAAGGATACTACAGATGCTGCTCAAAAGGAAAAGGAAATTGAGTATAGCTTAGTTCAGGAAACTCCCATTGTTGTTCAACAAGAGGAACCAGTGGAGCTTAGCCTGGTTCAGTTTACTCCTATTGATGATCAAACAGAGGCAACAGAAGATTTAAGCTTGGTACAGGTACCACATGAAGTATCTGATGAACCTAGTCTGGTTATATTCAACTATTCTGAATTTTTGAGAAAGGATAAGTTGGAGATCAGACTGGTTGAAATTGTGACCAAGAGGAGTACTGCAATTGCCATCTATGATCAACCAAGAAGGAAGGTGAAGGCTATCCTACAACCTATTGCGATAAATAGTGAGGCATGGCATCTACTGAGCGAAGATGAGAAGAATTTCTATGATGCTTTGAAGGATGCTGCTACAAAGCCATACCCTTCAAAAATGTCTAGTCAACCATGTACTATTTATCCAATAACAAAGAAAACGGTGATAAAGGTTGTACCGAACATTCAGCCGAGATTTCCTTTAGATTTGAATAAGGGGAAAATGAAGCTATATCCTGAAGGAATCAGTGATGATCTGTCCGCAGATCAGATTGAAGAAGAAGTGTGACGAATTGATGAAGCATGCATTTCAACGAAGAACACTGACGGAGAGGGGTGCAGTTTTACGGATAAGAATGAAGACTGTCCAGTAGGGGGAAGACTGATTACAAGGACGTTCATTGAGTTCCTTGTACAGACAGTAATACGTATTAGGCCTCTGTCTAATACACTGTCTATTCAAGCTGAAAGCATACCCCTGCAAGGAAGACAAGTGCTTATGCTACCTATTCCTTATGATTTAGATCTTCCGGAGCCTAAACTATCTGTTCATCCACCAACTTTTGAGATTGTTGACGATTACATCCCAACCTCATATGCATATGCTACCACAATTGCGTTCAAAGAACCCTCAGCGGATGATGATCAACTCTCCTCACCGATTGACTCGCAAGATGAAATCAGGAACTTGTGCAGAGACGTCAAGGAGCTGAAGGAGATGATGAATGAAATGAAGAAGATGATGACAGAACTACTGAAGAGTCATCGCCATTGATCACTTTTGATAATAACAAATAGGGGGAGAAGAGAATGGAAGGCAGCAATCGAAGAGTCTCAAAGGGTGTGATTGAAGGAGTCGATGACAAAGATAGGGGGAGGAAGAGGAAGACTAATAAAGACGTCAGAAAAAGATATGTTATTTTTTTTAATGTTCTTTTCATGTATATTTTTTTTCTTTCTCATGTATATGATTTGTTATCATCAAAAAGGGGGAGATTGTTGAGTCAAAATGACTTTACATATATATGATTTTGATGAATAACAATGAAGAATGAAAAACAAACGCAGAAGTAAAAAAGCAGACGCAGACGCCGAAGTAAAAAAAACAGACGCAGACGCAGAAGTAAAAAAGCAGACGCAGACGCAGAAGTAGAAAAGAAGACGCAGAATGAAAAACAGACGCAGAAGTTGAAAAACAGACGCAGAAGTTAAAAAGCAGACGCAAAAAAGAACACGCAGAAAAACAGACGCAGAAAAGCAAACGCAGAATTTAAAAGCAGACGGAGAATTCAAAAGCAGACGCAAGAGTCAGTTCGAGTTAGTTACAGAACTCAACTGATTAACCATTTCTTTCAAGATTCAAGAAACAAGATTCAATAAGCAAGATTCAAGAAGAAAGAATCAAGAAGCAGTTACAGATGAAGGCTATAAATATGAGTCCAAGTCAAAGATTAAAATGTTAGAGAATATTGTTGAACTTACGCGAATGAAAAGTTTTTGTGAGATTATTGTGTGAAATAGCTGAGAGCTAGTATTGCTGTAACATAGTTCAAATAATTTTGTAAGAAAGTTGTACAGATAGCCTGCAGAGGCTAAGAGTGAAAGAATATTGAGTGTAGAGACCTGAAGAGGCTCAGAAATAATACTTGTAAACATTGAAGAGATAGTGAAATCTCAGAAAGACTTCTGAGGACTGGACGTAGCCCACGGTTTGGGGTGAACTAGTATAAAATCACTGTGTCAACTTCTACTCTACTCTATCTCTCTTTAAGTTCAAAGTTTTGTTATTACTTGGTTTTTCAAAACAAGTTTTCAAGTTTTGATTAAGTTGAACTTACTGAAGTTTCTGAAAAAGAATTTTTTTAACAAAACGTTTTATGAAAAGTCATCAAAAAGGGGAATACACTATTCAACCCCCCCCCCCTTCTCGTGTATTCATCATCGTATTATAAGCATTGTACTAACGTGTGATTTACTTCATGGGGAGCCCACCAAACTGATAAAAGATAAGAGAGGACTCAGGCAAGGGGATCCTCTATCCGCTTACCTGTTTGTCATCTATAAGGAGGCCTTGATCACTCACCTTGCAAGGATGATCTTAACATATACAAAATTCCAATTCCACTATCAATGTAATGGTATGATACTAACCTAGCTCACTTTCGCAGATGAACTATTGCTATATAGTAGGGTTGAGGGAAACTCCATTAATTTATTATTGAGATCTATGGAGGAGTTTCAAGACATGTCAAGGCTACGGAGTAACCCAATGAAGAGCAACTACTATCTTTCTAGTAACTTCAACACAATGGAAATGCACAAAGCAAGAGAAATGGTGTTGAGACAAGGAACATTACCTTTCAAGTATCTAGGGGTCCCAATATTATAAAGAAGATTAAATGTAGCCGATTGAAAACCATTAGGGGAGTCCATAAATGGGAAAATCAACCAATGGAGCACTAGGTTCCTCAGTTATGGAGGTAGGATCTAACTCATATAATCAATCCTCTATAATATTACCAACTACTGGCTAAGTCATATTTCAATACCTAAGAGCATACTCAAGGAGATAGATAGAAAATTTTGGAAGTTCCTCTAGCATGGATCGGATCAAGGCAGAAGCAAAGCCAAAATAAGTTGGAGTAAAATATACAGTCCAAAGGAGTAGGGAGCTTAGGATTATATTTTGCAAGGGTGATTAATAGAGCTTGTCTAGCAAAGAACCTATGGTGATTGTGCAGCAAAAAGGAGGACCTCTAGGTGAAATGGATACATAACATATTCATTAAAAATGATAGCTTATGGACTCTGAAGTATAAGCAGGGCATGTCCAGGACTTTAAGGGACATTTTGGGCACAAGGGAGTGGATGAGGAGCCTAATGTTCCATAAAATTGGAGATGGTAATAGTACCAACTTTTGGTTTGACAACTAACACTAAAAGGTACCTTTGTACAAAGTGATGAAAATCCATCACCTAAAACTTGTGGTCCCCTCAAGTACCCGGGTAAGCGATTAACTACAATCAGTGCAATTGGCTATATCACAACTATAGGGGAACAGAGATTATATTGACTCAGGAACCAAGCTGTAATCAAATGGAATAGGATGAAGTGTTGTGGATAACTACCAAATCCGAAAAGTTCAATACCAAAGCTTGTAAACTCCTTTTGCAAAAAGAAATACATCCAAGAGTATAGTGGATGAAATTAGTGTGGGATATAGATTACTTGCGAAGGATAAAATCAAGTTTCCCATTAATTCATTGTTGTGTAATCTTTGGAATGTAGAGTTGGAAATTTTGGAACACTTTTTACTAATTGTAGGTATACAAAAAAGATATGGCGTTGGTTGCAGGCATTGCTAAATATTAATATTCCAGCAGATACATTGGAGGAAACAATTTACTGGTTGGTGAAAACTAAGATGGAAAGTCAAGCGGATTACAAAGTACTCAAGAATAGTTAGGCCTCTATGAATTACCATATCTAAAAAGAACATAATTGCAGAGTTTTAAAACAACAAAGCAAAAGTGAAGAGTTGTTGTTTCAGGAGATTACCCTACCAATTCGTTTAATCTTGTTAACTAGAGGTATAGTTGGTAAACTTACAACAATTATGAAGTGTAGATAGACACTAGACTAGATCTCATAGAATGAGATTGGAAATCAAGAATGTTTCTTTTGTAACTAATCTTTTATATTATACTAGCACTTTTAGGGTGCTATAGTTTGTATTAATGATAACCTTTACTTTTTGAAAAAGACATTGTTTCATATTTATATGAATAAGCTTCTTTAGAATTATCAAGTGATAAAATAAGTTACTTTGAGTTGTAAAATTTGATTGGGGCATTATATTATTGTACTTGGGGTGATCCAAATGAGATTAAGGTTTCTCCTTACCTTAGAAGAAGATTGTAAAAAAAGGAAAGATTGTACAAAGATTAATCTTTATCTTGAAAGAAGAATTATAGTGTAATTCTAAAAAGAATCTTATGAGTAAATATAGGCAAGGGTTGCTTGTCGAACCACTATAAATTATTTTACATTTTCTCTTCCTTATCCTCTTTAAATTATTGTTAAATTGTTTGATTAATTTATGTTAAACAATCCATTTATTCAATCTCTCTCTCTCTCTCTCACTCACTCACCACTCACTCTCTCTCTCTCTCTCTCTCTCTCTCACACACACACACACACACACACACACACACACACACACACATACACACACACACACATATATTGATTATTATTAAATTAAGTTTATTGGTTAGAAAATTTCATAAATTTTGTGAACAACCAATTCACCCATTTTGGGTTAACATTTCTAACGAAATCATATAGAAAAGATCTTAATGGCATATTTAGAAGCATCATCATTATCGTTCAACTAAGAGGGATAAAGCATTAGTAGAGCCTCTTTTTTTAATATAAATGACTATCTTTATTGGAAGATAAGGATAAAATATTTCTGCCAAGAATCTTGACCTATGGGAAATAGATTCAAAAGACCCCTTTGTACTTAGAAAAATTGAAGATAACAAAAGATCTCTTAAACTAAAGAAAAGAATGGGAACACCAAGACAATAGATTACTTTCCTTGAATGGTAAGGTTATGCACATCTTATTTTATGCATTAAGAAGAAACGAATTCTATAAGGTTTCTATTTATGAAACAGCTTTTGAAATTTGTCATACATTAGAAATTATACATGAGGGCACAAATCAAGTTAAGGAGAGCAAAGTAAGGGTGTTAACACATCAATATCAATTGTTTCAAATGAGGTATGATGAAAGCATATATAGCATGTATACTAGATTTATTGATATTATTAATGCTCTCAAAAGTCTTGGAATGAGCTTTTTTTAAGAAAAGGACCTATACTATGTTAAAAAAGGCAAGAAAGTCACCTAGATCACTTTTAAAAATGTGGGAAGCTAAAGTGATGGTTATACATCAAGTCAAAGATCTAATAACATTACTATTCAAGGAACTTATTAGTCTCTCCTCTCATATAAAATGAGGCTATAAGAGACACAAAAAGAAATGAAACTCCTAAAAAAATAGCATTCAAAATATCAAAGGAATAATCAAGTGAAAAGGAAAAGACATCAACTAATGAAAGCGGTGAAGAAGACATTGCCTTAATCACTAGAAAATTCAAGAAATTCTTGAAGAAGATATTCTCCAAAAGAAAGGACTTCAAAGAAGTAATATTTTATTTAAAACATAATCCTTTAACATTATTTAGTTTAAATGTAGGGAAATTGGTTATATAAAGTCATAATGTTCTCTGATCAAAGATCATGAGAAGTACAAAAGAAACTATAATTAAGAGAAGAAGGACAAAAAGAAAACACTTAAAGCATCAATTTGGGATGACACAAATGAATCCAAAAATGAGCATTCAAAAGAAGACATAACTCATTTGTTCTTTACTGCTATGGACGATTAACATCCAACCCTAACTTGTGAGCATATGCTTGCATATGCCACAACCATAAGGATTAATTTTTAAATCAAGCATCATGCTTTCTCTTATGGATCACAACCTAGGCATAGAGTTCAATACTATCAAAGGAAGAATAGGCATAACTTCTATAATAACATGCAAATCAACTAACATCCTTTTAGGCCTCAAAAAATCATATATGAATCTTTCATTCATAGTAGACATCATACATATTATTATGGTAGCTCATTTTATTACCTTAGGAAACCATCCAACATCTTTAATGTCCAAAAGAAGTTTCCTCATTACGCATACATACATAAAAGACCAAGCATTACATTTATACTTCATCATGCCCCATATAATATGGTATGTCATTTTTACGGTAAGTTTAAAAATATTGATAGTGTTGTTTTCTCAAATAACGAATGGTAAGAAAATCCTTAAAAGGGTGGGTTGAAAAGAAAAAGGAGCTTAATAATCAAGGACCCAAAACTTATTTGAATACCTAAAACACTTTGATTAGCTTGTTATGCACATATCTTAAAAAGGAATAGTATGTAATAGATATGGTAGTTATTGAATTGAGTATTATTTTTGACAAGTTTATATTTTTTATGTTGATGAATCTAACCTTTTTATGTGTAAGAAATTCTTGAAAATGTCTATGTAGAATTTGGATAAGTTTGTTTTTAAAGAGAGTAAGAATGATCAAAGACTCTTCAAAAGAAATAATCATTGAACCAAGTGAGCATGATAAAAAGGATGAGATGCTTCCAATAAATTGTTCAAATCATTTATAAATGATGTTCAACAAGAGTTAAGAAGGACGAGATGCCTCTGATATATTGTAAATCAAAAAGAATATTTATTTAAATAATTCATAAGTGATGTTCAACAAGACGTATCTATTAGTTCATACTTTAGAAATTTGTCACTTATTGCTCTTATTTATCAATTTAAGCATAAGTGATGTTCAAAAGAAGTATCTATTAGTTCATACTTTATAAATTTGTCACATATTACTCTTATTTATCAATTTGAGTATAAATCTATAGCGTTAATTATTTGGGTTTGAATTATGAGTAAGATTTTTAAAACAATTCTTTTTGTAGTGTGGATTTTAGTACCTAAACTTAGAGACTATATACAAAATGAGGTTATTAAGTTAGAATTTATATCGATTGGATAACAATTTATCTAAACCATTAAACAAGGATAGATTTTGCACAATTAGAAGGTAATTAGTTTTGTTTGAATGAATTCTATATGAAAAGGATCCCTTTATATGTTTTAATTCATTCTTAATATTTATCTTATTGATTATATGTTTTAAACCTTTTTATCTGAGTTTTAAGGATTTTTTTTGGCTTTTCAAAACATAATAGTTGAGCAATATCTTAATATGATCAACCAATGTACCCAAAAATCATGTTTTTTTGTCTTTCTCGTGAGTTTATTAACAATTTGGTCATTTTTTTGGCCACCAATATGAACAAATTAATCAACCAATGCCCTTCTATGGTCAATCAATATCCCATATTTGATATTCCCTTCTTTCTAGTGAGTTTGTAAGGAGCTTGGTGTAACATCCCGTCACCGATGGGAAGGTTATATTGGTAAATTGGGACTGGTTAGGATTTTTACCGCATATTATTGACTGAACATTCATTTGGCCTCTAATTTTAGAGGAATGAGTCTTTGTACATGCACATGTAGGTACATGCATTCATGGCATTTTCCTGGCTTTTAATAGTGATACTGATATGAATTGTGAAATTGTGAGATAATTAGATTTGATTATGATTTATTGGGAATTTTGGAATAATTAAGTTTGAATATTGAATTGGAAATGTTCTGGAGTAATTGCCAATGGATAGCAACTCTTCGGAATTTTTCTGGAAAATTCGGGAGAAAAAGTCCGGACCGGAAATTTTCCAGGTGATGGACTGATTGACTGCATGGTGCTAGAATAACTGGTAAATGGTAATGGAAAATTTAGATATATGATTTTAGAGATTAATATGTTGAGTCATTGAAATTTGGAGACGAATTGGACTGGAAATGAAATTGAAAAGAGAAAGAGATTTAAATGTTTTACGAGGAAAAAGGACTAGAGGCTTAAGTGATTAACCTATAAATGTCTTAGCTTTAAAAAAATCTTGGAGAACTCTTCTCCTTCCTCCTAGGGCACGATGTCTTTTCCTCTCTTCCTCCCTTGGAGATTCTCGCTTGCTTCTTCTCTACTTCGTAGTCTAGCTTAGTCCATGAGAAGATGAAGATTTGTTGAGGTTTGGATAAGCTCACCGTCGGTGTTAGAGAAAAGAGGAAGGGTCGGAGGTGATTTTTGAAATAGTTGAAGATTTGCGCTTGATTGGTAAGTAAAATGGTTTTAATGTGTTGTTATGGTTGTTAAATGCATGCATGGGTTTAATTGTGAGAGATTGGGGTAGTTATGGGTGAGTTAAGGAAGTTTTTAGAGAGAAAAATGGCGAAAACTGGTCGGAGAAGATGACCTGCGACTCATACGTCGCGGCGTGTGCTGAAGGCCTCGTCGCGACGAGCAAACAGTTGCTCGCCGCGACGAGCTCCCTTCGACGTCGTGGCGAGGCCGAAGTTATACGCCGCTACGAGCCCTTTTGCATGCGTCGCGGTGAGCCCCAAAGAAAGCGTTCGCCGCGACGAGCGTTATTTCACGCAGCGGCGAGTGTCTCCAGCACGTAGCGACGAGCATCTATGCGTCGCCGCGAGGAACAGTTTCTGAATTGATGTAGTCTGATTTGTAGGGCATAACTAATGGTGTAGACCTCCAATTGAGGTAATGTTTGACTCGTTATGATCTAGAGATAGAGGTCTACAATTGATGTAAAGAAAGAAAATTTGAAATCAAATGAGCGAGATCTTGAATATAGAAAGAAAGTTGAATATGGTTTCCTATTGCAACCTAAGGGTTGTTTTATGATAATTGGGGTATAATTATGAGATTTCTGAATTTAAGGAGATGCTATTGGGGTTTTAGAAACTGAGCTTAAAGGGTGATTTTGATCTAGAAAATAGTGATACTGAATTTGAGGCCTTTCTTGAGAATATCCTAGTGTGTATGACTTGATGAATTGACTGAATATTAGAAATGGAATTGATGGAGTTCCATAACATGTTATTGAATTGGAAGTGAGTTATTATTGAGAAATTGAGTGGAAAGTTAGAATTTGACAAAAGGAAGTGGAAAATGGGAATTAGCACGGGAAAGTCATGAATAGGCATCGTACATCTTTTATTTAAGGCATGTGCATCATCAAATTATTTTGACTGTGCATTTTGTAATGGGCATTATTTGACTGTTATAGAGACTCCGATGGATCGACATTCCACGGATACTGCTGGGACTTCCAAGCTGTAGCTCGGAAGTACAGGTGAGTAACCTAGTTGATTCCTCAACCTTTATGTGTTTAATACTACGCATTTATGCCATGTGGAGATGAATGGAGGGTTATATGTGTTTGCTTTTGACTGACTTCGGACCACAGGTGTCCGAAGTATTGGGAACTTGATATTGAAGTGCTATTGTGTGCAACTGCTTATGCATGCTTCAATGAAATAAACTGAAAATGATTACGACTGAAATACCGGACCGAAGGTCCGAAGGAATGGGAAATGGGTCACTGAAAGGTAAACTGACTGAAAATGTAAATTGGGGCATATGCATTCATGCATAAAGGCATGTTCAGATAATGATAGTTGTGACCTGAGTCACTACTGATACTGAAAAGAGCCTAGAGCTCGAACACTGTTACTGAACCGAGCCTCGAGCTCGAGGGGAGTTAGTGCATACCCAGAGGGCTCTCCTACTCCCTAGATGCGTCTGATTACTGATCACTGTTAAGCGCTCGGTCACAACACTGTAATAAACTAGAAAAGAGTCACATGTGCATTGCATACGAAAGTGATAACTGATCTACGAAATTGCATGAGTTCTATAAATGGTTATTTGATAATACTGAATGTGTAATTGACTGAAACCGTGAATTTTTTGTATATGCATGAGTTGAGTGAACCATCGATGATGGTTTCTCACTGAGTTCGCAAACTCACCCAACATTGCAAATATTTTCAGGGATTAGAGAGTACCCGTTAGACAAACGGAGTATGCCCATCGCACGCAAGTCGAGTAAAGGTCGGGATCGCACGCGTCAGACGTTGTTATTCTACGTTTGCATAGGACTTGTATTTCTGCAATTTCTGCAGACTAGTACTGTTATTGTAGTGGGCCCAAATGATAAGTATTATCTTGTAATGTTATTACTGAAAATGCTCAGAAATGACATTGAGCCTAATTCGGCTATAGATTTTGTGCATAAAGTCATTAAATACTGTTGAAAGTTTTTATGACTAAAGTTATGTTTTGATCGAACTGTTCTCATACTTAAGCGGGCCCAAACTGTCTTCCGATTTTCGCACATGTGATATTTTTCAAAAAAAAATTGTATTACCGAGTTTTTAAACTTCTTTGACTGCTTTAGCATACCACCTTCGTGAGGCACGGGCTTGGATATCACCCACGATATCGGGTTCGGGTCTTGCGGGAGTAGGATGCTACATTTTTGGTATCAAAGCCCAGAAGTACAATCTTACATGGGCTTTCTAAAAAATGTGTCAAGTTACTTGCATGTAAGTCATGTCACGGCAGACAGTGACAACTGATACCCAGTCTAGCATATGAGTCACAAGCATGAGCGCGTATCAATCGTTTAAGCGGTTGGAAATAGTGAGGAAAATGATAATGTGTTAAAATGTGATAAAAGGAAGTTGTGGATATCGAGGAATCGGAAAACGTGTATGGTTTGAATTGACAGATGAAGATTTGGTGTACTAGTATTGGCAGATATATTATGAAATACAATATTAGAGTTATATTGGGTATATCCTTGAATGGGGGATAGAAATGAAGATATAGTTTTGGATTGATAGAGGAAAATAGAGATGTGATAATGGCAAGATTTCACGTGTATAAAGTGGATGAAAATAAAATGTCCTATGATCTTGAGAAGTTACAATGGGGATTGATTACTGTGCTGAGAGTTATGAATATTGATGTATGACTTTGAGTCAAATTATGTTAGTGGGAAATTAAGAATGATTGTACATCTATGAGATTGATTTAAGTATGAAAATAAATGGGTATAATGTAATAATGAAAAGAGTTAAATGTAAGGCGATGAAAATGGTAGATGAAATAGTTGTCAAGGTTCAGTTGATTGCCTACGTAAATACACATCTGATTATAGGAGCCCCATGACAAGTGAAAAGAGTAAGCTTAATTGTCCTATGTGTGGTGATGACATGAGAAGCAATTGGTGAGTTAGTGGTTAACCGCTAGTCATAGTTCTTATAGCTTAAAGTTCAATTTGAGTTAGAATAAGAAATGAAAGTGCTTATAGTGATCAATTGGGAAAGAAGTGAGATTGTTAATAATGTTAGCATAGGTAATGAGCTTGAGGGAATAAAAGAGGGACATGAGCATAGCAAAGTTTCCATGATCGAGAACTGGTACCAAAAAGAGAAAGGTTATCTAAAACTAAATAGGATTAAAGTGTTCTTAGTAGTGTAAGCTACTTATGGGTAAATGATGTGAATTCATTTTCAGATGAAATGTGATGATTATGGCGAAGTATGCTAAAATATTAGAGTAAATGCAATTGTTTAAGTGCCCTACAAAGCCTCATTATAAGGGATGTTCTGATCTTGTAAGGCATGGCATGAACTGCCCTTAATAGGGTATTATGCATAGTTGACATTGATCTTCTCGAAGTATTAAGAATGACTGATATATTGTGATAAAAAAAATTAATTTATTGATAAGGTTTAGTTGATCTGACAATTTGATTTGAGAGTAATCATTGAAGAGATAAATATGAAATGAATTAAAAGCTATTGTTGGGAGCCCTAATCCTAATGAAGACTCAAGAGTAAGAAATAGAATAAGTTACTGAAAAGGTATGTACTATATTAGTGTAAAGAATCTGATTGGGTAATAGGATTATTGATCATTGAGGAGACTTTAATTACGAATATGAGAGGAATATTGGTTCATGAATATTTTGTGTAAATATGCTCATAAAGTGCAAGTGAAATTGTTAAAGGTGTTATCAACCCAGTTAGTAATGATGGCAATAAATTGGGTTATGCGGAGAAATTAGGGTAAAGGAACATGTGTCAGAATATGTTATGATGAAACTGAGAAAATTATAAGAAAATTGTTCCTCATTGGAGACGTTCGATATTTAAAGAGTTATATGAAGCAATTATGGGTATAAGGAGTTTATTGTATTACTGAAGAGTAAAATGTTTCAATTGTATCCAAATTGGATAGTGACTATGGTCATCGATAATCAATTAAAGGTATTTGAAAAGTGTAGAAGATAAATTGGCACCGTTGAGGAAATTAGTTATCATGCAAGTTTCATAAGAGTGAATCTTAACCTGATTGAATGAATAGTGGATGAATTAGTATACGAAAATGGTATATTGGGAGACTTAATGACGATTGAGATGGCGATAAAATGCGAAATTACAAGGGACATATGTATACGAGATTTGGAGTTAATTAGAACTAACTGAATGCTGGATGCGTCCAGAAATTGTCAAAGATTTTTTGGTTTTAACTTTGACAAAAATGTCTGAGGAAAATGTGTGAATGGTATGATGGATGATTGTAAAAGAGACATTTCGAGAAATGTTCAGCTTAAGTATGGATCGTATCGCTTTAAATTAGAGATTTTGCAATATATACTTAAGTGTCCCAGTAAAGGTTATGATGCAATCTGTTGAAATGGTGTCAGTGATTTTATGTACCTAGGGACAAATATAACTTCATGGGTTGTATTGTGATTGATGATTTGAAATTTTGTTGTGCTGAGTGTTGCTTTAAAAGCTTGGAGACATTAATTGTACAGAAACATTTCGAAAATGTTCATGGATATGCAAATCGATAACGGTCAAGAGATTTCGGAAATTTGAAAGAATTGAAAAGGAATATGTGATTGAGTATTTTATAATTAAGTTAGTGATGAAATTAAACGTATTGAATAGAAACTGCAATGGCAGAAGATCATAATTCGGGCGATAAGCTTGTATTTCTGAGTACAAACTATCGATCTATCAAAGGGGCAAAAAGAGTGTATTATTAGTTATTGGAATTCCAAATCAGTTGTGTATATAAAAGATTGGTAAAGACCAAATTAAGGTGTTTGAAATTTGCGAACCTTATCGAGGAATTGAAAATAACTTCAATTGTTGAGGAAAGTGATATGTATAATTCAATTAAGAAATATGTGTAGTAACGACTAAAGAAACCGTTAGAGAAATCACGAGGAACGATCAGAGCCTTATGGTTTAGTAAGAGTACATCGAAAGAGTAATTGATGGTTAAGAGGGTAAAATCGAATGATTATATGTGTGAATAACCAACAGACTTGACTCTTAGAAATAAATATCAAACTGGTATTTTGGGGTTCATAGGGATATGAAATTTATGTATAGTCCAGATTGATTGAGGACATAACAATTGTTGTATAGGTGACACCATTTGAACAGTGTATTATGTTGATGAGTAAAATGAATTTGTAATGGGGATTGAGAAATCCAAGAAAAAGGGTAATGATTTGAGTGGATCGAGGTTATTAGAATCTTATGAGATAGTGTTTTAGCACTAAAGAGACGTAATTTGATAAGTGATAAATGAAATGCTTCGAAGTGTGTCGCATAGGCTAAGATACACTTAGATAAAGATAAAGGTTTTTGTAGTGACCTTCATGTGACTGTGATGTGAATAGAACTATGGATTGGTAATTCAGTAAAGGATGATTCGGATTCTCAAATTGCTACCTAGACAGGATTAGGAAATATTGTTAGGATCTGATATATGTGTTATTGATATTGAAAGTGACGAATTGCGAGTAATTATGATGAAATAGTAAGACAGTGTTGAGTTTGAAAAAGAGGTGAATGGTTAATTGATTGAATTAATTTCAGTTAATTGGCATAATTTGATCATATAGTGAGATAAGTGGGGAAACAGTATATAGTGATCGTAACAATTCCCCTGCCTTTCTTGATCAATCGTATATGAAATTTCGAGGACGAAATTTTTACTAAGAGGGGAGAATTGTAACATCCCGTCACCGATAGAAAGGTTATATTGGTAAATTAGGAAGGGTTAGGATTTTTACCGCATATTATTGACTGAACATTCATTTGGCCTCTAATTTTAGAGGAATGAGTCTTTTGTACATGCACATATAGGTACATGCATTCATGGCATTTTTCTGGCTTTTAATAGTGATACTGATATGAATTGTGAAATTGTGAGATAATTACATTTGATTATGATTTATTGGGAATTTTGGAATAATTAAGTTTGAATATTGAATTGGAAATGTTCTGGAGTAATTGCCAATGGATAGTGACTCTTCGGAATTTTTCTGAAAAATTCGGGAGAAAAAGTCCGGACCGGAAATTTTTCGGGTGATGGACTGATTGACTGCATGGTGCTAGAATAACTGGTAAATGGCAATGAAAAATTTAGATATATGATTTTAGAGATTAATATATTGAGTCATTGAAATTTGGAGACGAATTGGACTGGAAATGAAATTGAAAAGAGAAAAAGATTTAAATGTTTTACGAGGAAAAAGGACTAGAGGCTTAAGTGATTAACCTATAAATGTCTTAGCTTTAAAAAAATCTTGGAGAACTCTTCTCCTTCCTCCTAGGGCACGATGTCTTCTCCTCTCTTCCTCCCTGGAGATTCTCGCTTGCTTCTTCTCTACTTCGTAGTCTAGCTTAGTCCATGAGAAGATGAAGATTTGTTGAGGTTTGGAGAAGCTCACCGTTGGTGTTAGAGAAAAGAGGAAGGGTCGGAGGTGATTTTCGAAATAGTTGAAGATTTGAGCTTGATTGGTAAGTAAAATGATTTTAATGTGTTTTTATGGTTGTTAAATGCATGCATGGGTTTAATTGTGAGAGATTGGGGTAGTTATGGGTGAGTTAAGGAAGTTTTTAGAGAGAAAAATGGCGAAAACTAGTCGGAGAAGATGACCTGTGACTCATACGTCGCGGCGTGTGCTAAAGGCCTCGTCGCGACGAGCAAACAGTTGCTCGCTGCGACGAGCTCCCTTCGACGTCCCGGCGAGGCCGAAGTTATACGCCACAATGAGCCCTTTTGCATGCATCGCGGCGAGCCCCAAAGAAAGCGTTCGTCGCAGCGAGCGTTATTTCACGCCGTGGCGAGCGTCTCCAGCACGTCGCGACGAGCGTCTATGCGTCGCAGCAAGGAAAAGTTTCTGAATTGATGTAGTCTGATTTTTGGGGCATAACTAATGGTGTAGACCTCCAATTGAGGTGATGTTTGACTCGTTATGATCTAGAGATAGAGGTCTACAATTGATGTAAGGAAAGAAAATTTGAAATCAAATGAGCGAGATCTTGAATATAGAAAGAAAGTTGAATATGGTTTCCTATTGCAACCTAAGGGTTGTTTTATGATAATTGGGGTATAATTATGAGATTTATGAATTTAAGGAGATGCTATTGGGGTTTTAGAAACTGAGCTTAAAGGGTGATTTTGATCTAGAAAATAGTGATACTGAATTTGAGGCCTTTCTTGAGAATATCCTAGTGTGTATGACTTGATGAATTGACTGAATATTAGAAATGGAATTGATGGAGTTCCATAACATGTTATTGAATTGGAAGTGAGTTATTATTGAGAAATTGAGTGGAAAGTTAGAATTTGACAAAAGGAAGTGGAAAATGGGAATTAGCACCGGGAAAGTCATGAATAGGCATCATACATCTTTTATTTAAGGCATGTGCATCATCAAATTATTTTGACTGTCATTTTGTAATGGGCATTATTTGACTGTTATAGAGACTCCGATGGATCGACATTCCACGGATACTGCTGGGACTTCCAGGCTGTAGCTTGAAAGTACAGGTGAGTAACCTAGTTAGTTCCTCAACCTTTATGTGTTTAATACTACGCACTTATGCCATGTGGAGATGAATGGAGGGTTATGTGTGTTTGCTTTTGACTGACTTCGGACCACAGGTGTCCGAAGTATTGGGAACTTGATATTGAAGTGCTATTGTGTGCAACTGCTTATGCATGCTTCAATGAAATAAACTAAAAATGATTACGACTGAAATACCAGACCGAAGGTCCGAAGGAATGGGAAATGGGTCACTGAAAGGTAAACTGACTGAAAATGTAAATTGGGACATATGCATTCATGCATAAAGGCATGTTCAGATAATGATAGTTGTGACCTGAGTCGCTACTGATACTGAAAAGAGCCTAGAGCTCGAACACTGTTACTGAACCGAGCCTCGAGCTCGAGGGGAGTTAGTGCATACCCAGAGGGCTCTCCTACTCCCTAGATGCGTCTGATTACTGATCACTATTAAGCGCTCGATCACAACACTGTAATAAACTGGAAAAGAGTCACATGTGCATTGCATACGAAAGTGATAACTGGTCTACGAAATTGCATGAGTTCTGTAAATGGTTATTTGATAATACTGAATGTGTAATTGACTGAAACCGTGAATTGTTTGTATATGCATGAGTTGAGTGAACCATCGATGATGGTTTCTCACTGAGTTCGCAAACTCACCCAACATTGCAAATATTTTTCAGGGATTAGAGAGTACCCCGTTAGACAAACGGGAGTATGCCTACTGCACGCAAGTCAGAGTAAAGGTCGAGATCAGTGCACGTCTGTATCAGTGTTATTCTGCGTTTGCATAGGACTTGTATTTCTGCAATTTCTACAGACTAGTATTGTTATTGTAGTGGGCCCAAATGATAATAATTGTCTTGTAATGTTATTACTGAAAATGCTCAGAAATGACATTGAGCCTAATTCGGCTATAGATTTTGTGCATAAAGTCATTAAATACTGTTGAAAGTTTTTATGACTGAAATTATGTTTTGATCGAACTGTTCTCATACTTAAGCGGGCCCAAACTGTCTTCCGATTTCCGTACATGTGATCGTTTTCAAAAAAAATGTATTACCGAGTTTTTAAACTGCTTTGACTACTTTAACATACCACCTTCGTGAGGCACGGGCTCGGATATCACCCACGATATCGGGTTCGGGTCTTGCAGGAGTTGGATGCTACATTGGTCACTCCTTTGGTCGATAACCTATATACAATGGTCGACCAATATCTTTTAATGTTCAACCAATATCCCCTTGTCTAAGCAACTTTTCTGTCTAGTGAGTTTGTAAATAAAATTGTTGCATATACTAATCAACCACACCAATCATTGGTCAACCAATATAGCTCTCTAGTCAGCCAATGTAGCACGGTCAAAATAAGATTTCAACCACTTTCTCATATGTTTAAAAATTACTTCAAGAAACTATCATCGATTAGTATAAGCTTTGTAGTTGACCAATTTTCATGATCTAAGAGCTTTCTCCTTTTTTCTTCTCTGTTTATATTATTTGTTTATATCTTCCAAAACCCTAAACAATTCACCCTATTCTTTGAAAAACTCCATCCCCTATTTCATAAAAATGTTGTTAGATTGTAGCATATTAAAATTTTGTCATTCTTAGGTTTCAAATTTGGGGATTTTCAAAATTTCTCTTTATTAAGAGTTGTTCTACAAATTGATGCTTTCATAAGAAAATTGTAAAATGAGTCAAGGTTGTTTCCTTTTAAGTTATATCTATAGATTTTAATTTTCTCAATTTTATGATCTTGGACACTTTTTCATATTTTTATTTTTCAAATTTTAAGCTTTTAAAATCATACATTTTAATTGATTATTGGATGTTGGAATTTGTACTTATATTATTACAATTCCAATCCCTAATTTTGTAAAATTTGCTCTTGTTACTTTAATTAAAATTTTAAAATAACACCAAAATTAGGAATTTTAAAAATTGGACACGACTATTTCAAATTTGAGCAATTACTTTGACTCTTAAAATATTTAGTAGCCTTTTTCTTGAATAAAATTTCCCAAGCTCAATCCTATTTGTTTTGATATTTTAATCAAGTTAGTTTATGACACTTTATATTATGCATTTATAGATAAATGATTTATTTTTATGATTTCAAAAAGGGTAGAAAGAGTAGTAATATTAGATTTAGGGAGTGATGAAATCTAAGAGGAGTAATGTTTTGCTTTTTTGTATTTCTTGCACTTTATGTGATATGCTTGAGCAAATTTATATTATCTACATATATGAGTATTTCCTTGATATTAAATATCTCTTTTATTCCTGATATTAATTTATGTTTTAATATTTTATTATGTTTTATACATAAATCAAGGGGAGCTAATCACCTTCTTGATAGTTTTTAATATCACAAGTGTTTTATCATCGATAAAAAGTGGAGATCATTAAACCAATGAAGGTTCTAATTGATGTTTTAATGATAACAAAACATAATTACTACTAATGACTTTTTCATTTTGGTGAAAAGTAATATAAGAACAAATAAAGTCATAAACTCAGGAAGATAGCTTACGAAGTTAAAGTTTACAGTAGTCAAAATGATAATCAAATCAAGAAAAAGAAAATTAATGCATATCAAGTTTGTTTTAGTTTGAAATGTTAATTATAATCTCATTTAATAATTTTGATGTTCTAAAAAGCTCACTATGCTTAAATATTTCATTTCACTTTATTGCAAGGGTATTTGTATTCATCAAGAGGCTTCGAAGCTTTTAGTTTTAATATAAAAGTCTCTTCATCTTTCAAACTAACTTTAAGAATATTTTGGAAAGTTTTTAAATCATAATTGCATTAAACAAATTGAGTTTAAGTTTTTTAAGCTTTAAATCATGTATTTTGGATAATAGGTTAACCTATATGGGTTAGTAGTTGACCAATATAAGTTAAAGTTATTAAGTTTGATGTATGATGAGTTTGTTTTTGTTGGACCCCAATCTTTAAGTGAAATTTAGAAATTTATAAAATGAAATTAAATGAGGAAATATGGTATGATTCCTTGAAATGAATGAAATGTATAAAAGAATCTCTGAGTATCTGATGAAATGAAAGACATTTGAGTTTCCTTGTGTTTTTGCATATGTTTGATAAAAAGATGAGGTATTATGATATTGAACATGGCCTCATCCAAGGAGGAGAATGGTGTTTTGAGTTTAAATGGAAATTGGGGTTTTGATGAACCAACTAAGTTGAGATTTGAGAAAATTGCGAAGTGAATTTGTTGTTTGGATTGTTATGAAGTGTTTAGGCATTTGAATAAGTGAATTTGTGAAGATTATGTTGGAGTTATGTAAATATAGTGCCCTGGAAAGCAAGTGTATTTACATGTAACTTTATCTTCTTCAGTAACAGTTTTGTAATGAAAATATTTATTATTAATAAAATAAAAGAGTTTGGTTTTATTTGTATGAGCATTATATATCTGGTCATATGGTACCAAGATTCTTTTGTAAGTAATATACATATACATAGAGATGTATGGGAAACATGTATATTATTAGAATCTGAATTAATTGATTCACAGTTGAATAATCAAGTTGGTCGCTTGATTATAGTTTAGACTGTAGTGTTGCGATTTATCTCCATATAAAAAAAGGAGTTTACTTCAAGGGTGTAGCGCCCCCTTACCGTAGAGTACGCACCAGGACGCCTGTAGGTCATTCCGATACATAACCTACGATGAGGGTGCACTACGAACGATCATTTCTATAATCCACATGGCATCAAAATAATAAAACCATAATATCCAAATCACTAAAATTTTGAAACCAAAATACTTCTCATTTCATTTCTTAAAAACCATAAATGTACAAGTCTATCAGTTTTCCAAAGTCTAAGTACAATATTCCAAAAAGGAAACTGATACACGACTAACTAAGTCATCCCCAAAAACCATCCCAGCTGACCGACCTGTGAGTCATACTTCTCTTGCCAACGCGCTCAACAAGGCAGGAGAAGTCCCTCGCTACTGGAGCTAGGAGTCTACTATCTCTGTCCTGAAAAATATTTGCAATGTTGGGTGAGTTTGCGAACTCAGCGAGAAACCATCATCGATGGTCCACCCAACTCATGCTTAAACAAACAATTCACATAATATCACACAATAACATATTCAGAAAATACCGCATGCATCATCATTTCACAATATATAATGCACATGTGACACTTTCCCTTTTATTACGTTGTTGTGACCGTGCGCCTGATTACGGTGGGCTTGAAGCCCTGATGCGTTGAGCCTGTGGCTCTAAAAATTACGTTGGGCTCGAGGCCCTGATGCGTTGAGCTTAAAGCTCTGAAATACGTTGGTTGCTCCGATCACAACAGCCATTATCTGATCATGCCTTTATGCATGAATGCACATGTCTCATATCGCATTAAAATCAATTTATTGCCATGTACCACAATTGACACTTCTATATCAAGTTCCAAATATTTCAGACACCTATGGTCCGAAGTCAATCAAAAGCAAACACACAAATCCTTCCTTAACTCCACATGGCATAAGTGCAGAAAATTTAACACATAAAGGTTGAGAAACCAACTAGGTTACTCACCTCTAAACTTCCGAGCTACTGCCGGGAAGTCTCCGCTACGTCGGAAGATCGACTCTCCACTTGAGTCAGAATATTCAAACTTTACTAATTGCACAATTTCAGGAATCAATAATGCATATACAACTAATGAATTGCGTACTACACATGTTTATGACATTCCCGACACTATTCCCGATTCTTTCTGATTCAATTCTTTCACTATAAAAGATAGCAATTCCTAACACCATAATTCAATTGACTAAGTTCTGAACTCTCTAAAGTCACACTCTAATATAAATCACATTCACTATTCAATTGCCATCCGATTTCGAGAACCTTCGAAATAAATTTAGAAATTCTATTCTTATAAATTCACAATTCTTAGTCTCTAAATTTAATCACCACAGAACCAATTCATTTGGAATTAAACATCAAAAATCATCCATTAAAACAATCCATTTCATTTTCAGAAAATGGGCGCCCCGCCATGCAAGATGATCGTCATGGCGAGACCCTCGCCGTCATGGCACATGCATTGCGACGCATCGTGGCGCCCCCACTTCTGCTCGCCGCGGCGTGCCCTTCGATCGTCACGGCGTGTAGAAGAAATCTGCTCGTCGCGGCGTACGGAAGGGAACTTGCTCGCCGTGGCGTGTTCATCACACATCGCAACGTGCAAACCCAGAAAACGCCCGAAACCCAGATTTCTCAGATCTGTCAACATTTAATCCATCTTTTCTCTTTACAAAACTCCAAAACAACTCAATAAACTCTAAACTACTAACCCTTAAACTCAATTTCATCAAAAATCAATTATCCCTCAAATACCCAAAATTCTCAAATCCCTATCATCCGAAACTCATATATTTTTCAACAATCATAAGTTCTAACCAATGATCAAATCAAACCATCTATACTTAAAATAACAATAAATTACTTGATTTTAAACCTTGCAAAGCTTCAAAATACTCAAGATTCGCTAACCCTCAAGCTAAGCATACCCACGGCAATCACCCATAAAAACACCAAACTTTTTTCTTTTCCAACACAAAACTTAGGGTTAGGTTAGAAATGAAGATAAGAGCAATTTAATAAGAAGAAAATGGAAGGAAAGAGAAAGCAAGATGAAGATCACGATGGAGGAGAAGAAGAAAAGCCAGAGGAAGGTATCGTGAAAAGCAATATTTCAAAAGATAAGGGTTTTATACTAGGGATTTAAAGCTAAGGGCATGTTTGGCAATTCATTTGCCATATGCCCACTTCTCGGAGTCTAAAAATCCAATTCTTATTCTAATCTCTCCCAAATTTTGCACTGGCTATAAATATTACATCCTAAAATCATAACTCTAATTATCCCGTGCCAATTGCCAATCAATTTCAGAACCGGAATCCAATTACTCAGCTTTTAGGTCATTTTTCCGGTCCGGGTCCATGACTCTAAAAATTCTAGAAAAATTCATTAAAATCCTCAAAATTATGAAACACCTAATCATACACTCCAATTCCAATTCTTAAACTCCTAAAATTCAATTTTCACTCCAATTCTATATTCAAACACAATTTATACAATAATCACAGAATTACCAATTTACACAATCATGCCGGGAATATGTCATACATGTATGTACATAGATATGCTTGTGCTACAATAATCATTTATTACGAAATATAAAGGCTAAAATGCATGTGCATGCCAAATTATGAATGCACTCAATTCTAACCCAATCCAAATTACCAATATGCCCATCACATCGGTAACGGGATATTACAAAGGGAATGATGAGTTTCATATCATGATAGTAGTTGACTATCAATAATGGCACTATTAAATGAATGTGGAATCAAGTATGTTTTCAATAATAAAGTGGGCCGTTATTTTAATCTTAAAACATACAACTTAAGCATTCACTTATTATGAACCATAATCTTGATGAGTGGTGAACTCATATATGTTTCATTATAATTCTTGATATGATCAAAATAGATTTTTACAGAGTATTAATCCAGTGTCTGAATGTTGGAATTATTAATTGAAACATGTATCAGGGAACATTCACTCAAATAAAGAGTTTATATTGTTATCATCTCTTTTAGATGTTTTAAGAAGATTTGGTGATTAAACTGGCGCCAATAGTTTGATGGACTAGCTACCCATCAAGTCTTAACACTGAGATGAGATCTTATGTGTTAATCACCATATAAAGTAAAATGAGAGATATAGAAGGAAAAACCAACATAAGGGCAAAACGGTAACTTTATCCTTTGTTGTGCGGATGGCTATAATAAGGTTCTAAATAGGGTTTGCAATTGGACATATTCTCATAATATTTAATAATTCAAGAGTTCAACTAATTGTCTTTAGTGGAATGACATTTAGTTAATAAGCTAGAATTAATTCCAATGAGATTGAATTAATTCTAGGCTTATTGGAGCTTGAATTATCAAAGTCTAATAAGATTCCCCACTTGGATTTAAGAAAGGTTATCAAGCTAAGTAAGAAATATAAATGGAGGTTAATTAGAAGCCCATAATTGAATCTTGGGCTTGGTCTAATTAAAGAAGCCCAAATGTACATTTAGTAATGGGCTTGGTTTTTGGTTTAATGTAATTAATTAGATTAATTATATTAAAACAATTTTTTTAAGAAGAAGATAGCACTTTCGGTTATTCCTAGGTTAAATGTGTAACCACACATTTGACATTAAAAATGCTAAATAAAGATGGTCTTTATTATGGTTAATCATCATTAAATGGAGTTATGAATTTACCATTAAATGGTTTAATGGTTGTCTTTTAATGTTGGCTTGTAACCTATTTGCATTCATTAGATTAAAGATTATAGATGTACATTAGATGGACCATCTTCCTTCTTTCTTCTTGGCAAAACCAAAATTGGGTATTGAATTTTAGGTTATGGTCTTTTCAAATAGCCATCATAAAGATAAATGAAGATAATCTCAATTATTGGCTATTTTATGAGTGATTAATGAAAGAAGTGATGCATTTGATGCCTCTCGCTCCTTCCATCCATGCATATACGAAATTGGTAGGCAAGATAGAGTTCTTGCATGTTCTTTACACCTTCTCTCCTTTCATGAAAGAGAGAATCGAAAATACCAATTGAAAGAGTTTCAATTTTGCTTCTTCTTCTTCTAAGAAAATCTCCTCCAAACATTTCTTCTCCTTTCCCACCAAAGGATTTTGTTAACCTAATTGTCCTTGAAGAACAGGTGGTAAATCTAATTGGTTGAGGATACTACAACAAGGAGAAAGTAGATTGCTAAAGGAAAAGAGTCAAAGGCAAAGGATTTGGATACACGAAGAAGGAGAGGATAACGCAGCGAGGATTTAAAGTTGTAGCGAAGGAGTCGGTAATACTCCTGATCTTGTTTATATTTTATTATCCTTATACCATATCATGTATGGATTGGCATGTTGATTTGGATTTGTTGCTTCTGCTGCAAGTAATGATTTCTTAAAAGTTTTGAAATCTACCGTTTTTCCAAACAAAGCATGTTTTCTTTTTTCGATCCAACAATTGGTATCAGAGCCAGTTTCTAATGCATGATTTCGGTTCCTATATATTGGATGCATGGGTTGGCAATCTTTTTGTGTATGCTGCATATTTTTATGTGATAGAAATATACATGGTGTATGTTTGCTCTTTTGGTTGTCCATAGAAGTTAAATTTACCTTGTAAGATTTCTTCATTGGTTGTAACTAGGAGGGTGGTCTATCATCACCATGTCTCCTCCTTGGTTTCTTT
This sequence comes from Erythroxylum novogranatense, assembly GCA_029891385.1. NCBI lineage: Eukaryota > Viridiplantae > Streptophyta > Magnoliopsida > Malpighiales > Erythroxylaceae > Erythroxylum > Erythroxylum novogranatense. Next base: position 39,053,900 of record CM057229.1, on the reverse strand, counting down.
TTTCTATTTTCTTTTATTTTGTAATGTACAAATTGATGTAATGATGAAGATGGAGGAGCCATGGATTGAAGAAATGGAAAGGTAAAATTTTCGGTGTATCCTTTTGTGTATTGGCATAAGTTTTGTGAAAACATTTTTTCAAAGTGTCAAAATTTGATTTTCATATATGCCATTACATTTTATTTACCAAATGGGTCAGATCATGTTTGTGAAGAGTTCAAAGCGGAAGATCCAAGTCCAAGAAGAATACTTTGGGCCTAAAAGGCTTGTAATTATTTAATTTTTCTAGGATGGACAATCAAAAGTGGCTTTAGTAGTTCATGTGATGAATGGAGAAATGAATGCTTATAATATGTGATATTATAAATGCATGTCATTTAGAAAATTGCCAACCCTAGGCTTTGTCATGCATTCATTATGTATGAGATATATAATGAAACAATATAGGATGGATAATAAATCGCATCTAGACAAGATGTATTTAAAACTTAAAGCCCAAAAAGATTGAGTGGGAGAGGATGCTCCTGTAAGAGTCCACGGTCTCCAAATGATGGCCCGTTTGCATGTGGTGAAGTGTTACTCCCCATCGGAGGGCATGAATCCTAGATCTTGCATGGTTTGGGTCTCCTTAAGGATAAGTCCACTTAATGATAGCAAATGTGACCTCCCACCGAGGCATAGTTTGTAGGTATCTTTAATGAATGAATCAAATGGTTAAACACTCAACATTTTTTATCAATAAACTGCCCACCGTAGCTCTGTTGGTAAAAGTATGGACCAAATTAAGAAGCTTCTTAAAAATTTGGGCATGAGATGCTTGGTAGTTTTTTTTGTGGGAGGGTTCCAGTTTTTCTTTTAATGGATAAGATGGCCTACAATCACTTAGTCTGTTATAGATAAGAAAAATAACCGTCGTATAATGTTTTAATTTTTTAAGTTTTGTTAAATCTATCATCATGCATACATGCATCATGATTTTATACAAAGTTCCATAAATTGTTGACTAGTATGCTCATGTTTTAATAATTTATATTTTCAGACATAATCAACCACAAAATGAATCCACTCACCCTGCTCTTGACTAATAACAAATTAGAAAACGGAGACAATTTTAATGAATGGAGACGTAACCTTGACATTGTTCTTCAATATGAACGTATTTCATGGGTGTTAACTGAAAATGAGCCTACACCTCCAAGTGGAGATTCAACTCCTGAGCAAGTCCAACAACATGAGCATTGGCAGAATTCTGACAAGACTACTAAGTGTTATATTTTGCCTTCTATCAGCGGCATGTTGCAAAAACAAATTGCTTGTATGAAAACTGCTAATGCAATGATCCATCACCTACACGAGATGTTTGGTGTGAGGACTAGGTCTGCAAGAGTGAAAGCTATCCAAACCTTTCATAATCTCAGACAGAAACCTGGTGAACCGATGCGGGATTACATGATGAAGGTAATCTCTGCGGTCACTGAGGCTGAGATGCTTGGGGCGGATATGGATGTGGACACGCAGATGATTATGATCATCAATAGCGTAAACTTTTCTTTTCAGCAGTTTAAGTTGGACTATGAGCTCAACAGCAAGGATTACACCTTGAGTGAGTTGATGAATACCCTCTAAAGCACGGAGGAGATATTGAATATTAAGGCTCAAGGGCTAGAAGCTAATGTAGCTTCTTCTTCTAAGCCCAAGGGTAAGGGCAAGGAAAAGAAGAAGGGTCCAATGAAAAAGAAGACCCAAATAGGGGTCAAGGCCAAATCCATGAAAAAGAAGGCCAAAGAGAACATCAAAGGAAAGTGTTTCCACTATGATGAGATGGGCCACCGAAAAGAAACTGTCGATCTACCTAGATTCCTCAAAAGCAAACAAGGTATGGGCTTCCTAAGTTTGTTAGGAACTAGAAATGTGGCAGATTTATCTACTTCTTGGATATTAGATTCAGGAGCCACTAACCATGTTTGTAATTCTTTGCAAGGGAATGATGAGTTTCATATCATGATATTAGTTGACTATCGATAATGGCACTATTAAATGAATGTGGAATTAAGTATGTTTTCAAGAATAAAGTGGGTCGTTACTTTAATCTTAAAACATACAACTTAAGCATTCGCTTATTATGAACCATAATCTTGATGAGTGGTGAACTCATATATGTTTCATTATAATTTTGATATGATCGAATGGATTTTTACAGAGTATTAATCCAAAGGTTGCATGTTGGAATTATTAATTGAAACATGTATCGTGGAACATTCACTCAAATAAAGAGTTTATAGTGTTATCATCTCTTCAGATATTTTAAGGAGATTTGGTGATTAAAGCTGGCGCCAGAGTTTGATGGACTAGCTACCCATCAAGTCTTAACACTGAGATGAGATCTTATGTGTTAATCACCATATAAAGTAAAATGAGAGATCTAAAAGGAAAAACCAACATAAGGGCAAAACGGTAATTTTTCCCTTTGTTGTGCGGATGGCTATAATAAGGTTCTAAATAGGGTTTGCAATTGGACATATTCTCATAATATTTAATAATTCAAGAGTTCAACTAATTGTCTTTAGTGGAATGACATTTAGTTAATAAGCTAGAATTAATTCCAATGAGATTGAATTAATTCTGGGCATATTGGAGCTTGAATTATCAAAGTCTAATAAGATTCCCCACTTGGCTTTAAGGAAGGTTATCAAGCTAAGTAAGAAATATAAATGGAGGTTAATTAGAAGCCCATAATTGAATCGTGGGCTTGTTCTAATTAAAGAAGCCCAAATGTACATTTAGTAATGGGCTTGGTTTTTGGTTTAATGTAATTAATTAGATTAATTATATTAAAACAATTTTTTTTAAAAGAAGAAGATAACACTTTCGGTTATTCCTAGGTTAAATGTGTAACCACACATTTGACATTAAAAATGCTAAATAAAGATGGTCTTTATTATGGTTAATCATCATTAAATGGAGTTATGAACTTACCTTTAAATGGTTTAATGGTTGTCTTTTAATGTTGGCTTATAACCTATTTGCATTCATTAGATTAAAGATTAAAGAAGTACATTAGACGGATCATCTTCCTTCTTTCTTCTTGGCAAAACCGAAATTGGGTATTGAATTTTAGGTTATGGTCTTTTCAAATAGCCATCATAAAGATAAATGAAGATAATCTCAATTATTGGCTATTTTATGAGTGATTAATGAAAGAAGTGATGCATTTGATGCCTCTCTCTCCTTCCATCCATGCATATACGAAATTGGTAGGCAAGAAAGAGTTCTTGCATGTTCTTTACACCTTCTCTCCTTTCATGAAAGAGAGAATCGAAAATACCAATTGAAAGAGTTTCAATTTTGCTTCTTCTTCTTCTAAGAAAATCTCCTCCAAACATTTCTTCTCCTTTCCCACCAAAGGATTTTGTTAACCTAATTGTCCTTGAAGAACAGGTGGTAAATCTAATTGGTTGAGGATACTACAACAAGGAGAAAGTAGATTGCTAAAGGAAAAGAGTCAAAGGCAAAGGATTTGGATACGAAGAAGGAGAGGATAGCGAACGAGGATTTAAAGTCAGAGCGAAGGAGTCGGTAATACTCCTGATCTTGTTTATATTTTATTATCCTTATACCATATCATGTATGGATTGGCATGTTGATTTGGATTTGTTGCTTCTGCTGCAAGCAATGATTTCTTAAAAGTTTTGAAATCTACCGTTTTTCCAAACAAAGCATGTTTTCTTTTTCTGATCCAACATATTATAAGTGTATATGATGTTAGATTGGAGGTAGAAAGCATTGGAGAGGGTTTGGAGGGGTCTTGGGAACCCCCATATCCGTTTAACAGAATTTAGGTCCGTTTAACGGACATATTCGGGTCAAAAAGGACCCTTTGCACTTCCATATCTGTTAAACGGACATCGATGTCCTTTTAATGGACATTCTCAGGTTAAATGGTGCATTTTGGCCCGACAGTGTCCATTAAACGGACATGCATGTCTGTTTAACGGACATCTAAGGGACAGCTTCACGAAATCGCGATTTTTGACCATCTTAGAAGCAGAATCTGACTTTGTGGTCTTCATGAAAGTTCTATATCTTGAAGTCTTCTTTCTAATGGTCTAAGAATAAAACCAATCCAACATTTTTGGTGAAAGTTATGACAATCGCGCCAAGACATGTTACTGCGTGATTGAGATTATGAACATGTTTGATTCTTTTGATCATAACTCCTTCATCCGACCTCCGAATGAAGTGATTCTTGAGGCGATAGATTTCTAAGACATGAATTTATCTCTCCATGAAATTTGGTAGCTTTTGTTTTTTAGATGAAAAAGTTTGATTGTAAGAAAGTGAGAGGTCAGTTTAGAGAGCATGATTAAGGTATAAACTCACTTTGGAATTTTAAGCATATCTTGATCTTAGAGCTATGATTTCTATGAAAAAGTCAAGATGTGATTTTGATATTTGATTAGTGTGCGCTCACCACTATTGTGGAATGTCGGCAAATGACCTATAGGGTTTTAAGCACAAGGTATAAGACTTCCGAAGTTGGGCTCCGCAAATGGGGTCCAGCATGCTGTCGTTGTTGTCTCCCTCCGTGTGATGCTATTTTGTCTGTTCCTTTTCCTCATGCGATGTCGTTTTTCTTCTGTTTCTCTCCCTTGCGTACTATGACGCCATTTTGCTCCTTCTGATTTTGGGTAATTTGCTTCCACTTCCGACCTCTCTCAATCTTTTGCTTAAAACTTTTCCGTCCGACATCCGATTGACTTAGTTTTTAAAGCGTTAGATTTCTAAGACAATTATCTACATCCTCATGGGAAACTTGTGAATTTTTTAGATTAAATTGAAAGAGATTGATTTAATCAAAGTGAATTAGATAATTTTTTGAACATGGGTCAGTATTTTAAGAAATTCTTGATTTATGGAAATCTGATTAAATTGATTCTTGAGGTAAAATAAAATACATACATAGGGCTACAAGTCTTATGAAGGAAGTTAATTTCAATTTAGCCTCTAAGACTTTCAATTTCTGAATTAAAGTCGGGTTTAGTGTGCAGTCTTAGATTAGTAAGAGCTGAAAATTGTGAAATTCATTATGCTTGAAGGATTTGTTACTTATGAAAATTGATACATTTGTTCATTTATTATTTATGAACGATTTTGATAAATTATCAAAAGTATTGCATACTTTGTTTATGAATTGTTATGAATCAGATGTGATTTTGAATTGTTATGAAATTGATTTGTGAATTATTGTTTGCTATATGACATGTGTATGGAGAATTGCTATATGACATGTGTATGGAGAATTGTGAATATTAATGTGTCTAGTATGGCATGATATGAAAAAATTAAGTTTTCGAAATGTGCCTTCGGGCAATCCGATGTTCAAGTATGACTTACGTGTTATGTGGGTTTGGTCAGGTCCCATAAAAGGGACAAGTGCACTTGTCTATTTTTAAAGGCTTCTCCCGCCTGCCTGCTTGTAACATCCCATCTCCGATGGGAAGGGTATTTTAGTAAATTGGGACGGGGACGGGTTAGGAGTATTAAATTATAACTCGGCATAAACATATGTCATGCGGCCTCTATAAATGGTGAGTTTTGCACAGGCATATAGTCATACATGCATTCATGACATTTCCCGGCCTAAGTGTCTAATTGTGATCTTTTGTGAAATTGGTGTGATAATGGGATTTGGAAAAATTATTCGAGTGTGCCATAGAGTGTTTTACATTTTAGGATTTATGGAATTTTTCTGGAATTATCCGAGAAAATTCCGCACCGCAAAATCACCCAGACAGGCCTAAAAGTGTTTTTGTAGTGAAAGTGTGGTTTTCGTGTTTAAAAATTATTTGGAGTGGACTATCTTATGTTTTACAATTTTGGGCAATTTAGGTCATTTTCAAAAAATAATTGGGAAATTTTGAAATTTCCGGACCGGATAAATCGCTAAGTGGCTTAAACCGGTTGATTTTCGTATCGAAAATTTTATCCAATGGCACTATAATATTGGATACATTATTTTGGGATTGAAATTAGGGTCATTGAGTTGATTGGGGTAAATTTTGATCTGAATTATAAAAATGAATATGTTGACTTTTCTTTAAACCTTTGAACAAATCACATTTTGCTACCCATTCTCCTTCATTTAATGCATACGAATCACATGTCTTGGTTGTATCATGTTCTCCTACGGTTATTGCCTTAGAAAAGAAGGAAAAGAAGCCTTTTATTGCTTAATTGGAGCATCATCCGAAACCTACTTTTGTTTCCTCTTCTCTCCATCGTTTTTCTTCTTTAAGGAATTCCTTCCTCCAAAACTCAAGACCTCTTCTTCTTACAACCAAGTTATGTTCTTGCCATGGAGAACCTACACATGTATGGTGTTAGAAGTGAGTGGAGAAGTGGTTGTGGTAGACTAGTAAGGAAAGAATTGAAGAGAATTGAAGGTTGAAAGCTTAAGAAGGTAAGTGTTTAAGTTAGGTTTTAATGATGTTTTAATTATGAATTTAATGACTTGGTTGTTAGATGCATTCAATGGGGGTTACGTTGCATTTATTATGATTATTGATGCTTTAATTTCATGAAAGTTATAGGTGGAATTGTTGGGTATAAATGTATGGTGTGTTAGGATAATGAATGATTAGGGTTGAATTTGGTTTTAACTTGATTTTGATTGAATATTGATGATTATTCTTGCATGGAAATGTAAGAGGTAGGTTCTGCCAACTTATGGTAGGTATTCCTAGTGAATGTAGGAATGATCTAGGGACTGATTTGTGTCTAATGGAGATACCTACGGTAGTAGAAATTGAATTGGAATGATAGGAAGTGAATTGGTGAAGTAAGGCTGAAAATTGAATTTTGACCTAGTATACTGATTTGATCATAACTCATTGTATAGAAATGCAAATGAGGTGACGTTTGTGGCCTCTTAAACTTTGGGATGTTAGCTACGTTTTTGTGTGAAATAAGTGTTGTCAAATTGTAACTCTAATAGGTTGAAATTTGGCATGGAAAGTTACTGTTTTATTGCCTATGAACAGTAACCGAAACCATACCCTATGATCTTAGCTGATTTTTCTAAATTAATTGGTAGGGAACTAGGAAAAATGGTCTTCATGGAAGTTGAGGCATATTGAGTTAGCTTTCCATTTCCACTGATCTTGCTAATTTTCGAGTTGTATATTGGGAGATATGAACTGATTCCTATGGACTGGTTTTGGGCATGTTGATGAAACCTAGCTTAAGTGTTGATTTTGTGAGCTTTCTGCTTGGGAGCAATTTTAGCAATTTTTTTGGACTGAATTGGTGTGAGTGATCTTCTGAAAAGTTTAAGAGGAAGAAATTATCTTGAAAATGAGATATGGCATATAATTTTTAGAGGTCAGAGTTGGGAGTTATGATTTTGGAAAAACTGATCCTGCATTAGGTTAGGAATTGCTGATCATGGCAGTAACTTGCATGACAGTTTTGAAATGGTTAGAAATGAAATTGGAAATTGAATTCTTCATGAAAATTGAAGTTTGAGGATTTATCTTTTCAGGGATATAAAGTTCAGATTTTTCTGACTTGTGTACAGGGAGTTATGCTTGTTATAAGTTTACTGCTCAAATTGAATGATTTCAGGGACAGCAACATTGAGTGAATTAATTGACTTGTTTAGAAATGGAATTTGATTTTGGGTTGTTCATGAAAGTTGTACATGACATTGTGAACTTATTGATCATATTTATGTGGTAATTTTTGGCTGAAGAATCTGAGAGTTATGGAAATTTCAATGTACTGTTCTGAAATAAATGGGATTTAAGTAGGCAGTAGCTTTGAAGGGATTTTTGACACCCTTAGGGGTGAAATTGATTTTTATGGTCTTCATGAGAATGGTAGAGCTTTTCATTATCTTTCCAACAAGCTATGGTTTGTATTTTTCTGATTTGTGTGCTAAGAATTATTGTTGTTGGAAATTCGGATGGGAATATGAAAAAAAAATGGTAATTGAATTAGGTTCGGTCACTAGTATGACGCGTCGCCCTAGTGACAGTATGATAAGGTCAGCGTCACTAGGGCGACGATCGCCTCTAGCGATTTAAGTCGATGAGTCAGCCCGCTGGGCGAGACGCCTCCCAGCGAGGCTGAACTTTTTATTTTTTTTTATTTATTATTATTTTATATTTAATTGGTAATTTGTGAGTTCATTTGGCAATTTCTTTTCTGTCCGACGTCCGATTGACCTGATTCTTGAGGCATCGGATTCGTAGAATATTTAATTTCATTTTGTGAGAAATTGGGAATTTTTGGACGGGAAATTGACGTGGCCCCGGGTAGCGGAGCCTTTAATCACTATTTTGTTTAATTGGGGACCTATAGAGGTCCGAATTGCGCACCGTCAGCGCCAATAGGTTTCTAATTTTTAGACGGATTTTATTATGGGGAAATTTGGATTTAGGGCCGGAAAATTCATGAACTTGCATATTTCACCTACATGTGCACAAATTGCATCTGTAGTGACTCATTTTTTTCTCTGTTTCTTATAGAGGCCTAAGTGGAGCGTCGTCAGACCGACGGGGCGGAAACTTTCCGGTATTAGCTCGGAAGTAATAGGTGAGTAACCTAGTTGGTTTCTCAACCTTATGTGTTTATTAATGATATGCATTGATTGCCATGAGGATGCAAGGATGGATATATGTAATTGATTGTTTTGATTGATTTCGGACCATGGGTGTTCGAAATATTGGATTGAGATATTGAAGTGCAAATGAAAATAAGTGCGTGAGAATGCATTAGTAAATTGGATTGTAAATGTGATAGATTAGTAAATTGGATTGTAAATGTGATAGTGAAACGAAAGGTAAATGCATGGGAATGAATACCGGACTGAAAGTCCGAGAACATTGGAAAATAATCGGAAATAGTAATTACTTGGAATTGGAAATAGAAATGCGATAATTGGAAATTGGAAAATGACATGTGCATTCATGCATAGTAAATGATCGATAATGGTAGCCAGACCGGTGTCGCCACCGATTTCAGAGCTTTAAGCTCAACGCACAGGGCCTCGTGCCCAACGTATTTCGAGCCTCAGCTCGATGATCAGGGCTATGCCCAACGTTTCGGGGCTTTAAGCCCAATGTTTCAGAGCCAATGGCTCAACGTATATGAGCTTAGGCGCACGGTCACAACAACGAAAGAAAACGGAAGAGTCACATGCACACTGCATAAATGAATGTTTAATGTGAATTGTGTGAAAGGCTTATTGCCTTATAAAATGTGAAATTGAGTGCCTGTGATTTCTTGTTTATGATATATATATGATTGTGTGATTGTGTGGATATGCATGAGTTGGGTGAACCATCGATGATGGTTTCTCACCGAGTTCGCAAACTCACCCAACATTGCATCTGCTTTTTAGGAAATGGAGAGTATCCCGTTGGACACACGGAGTACGCTCATCGCTAGCAAGACAGTAGTATCGGTCGGGATCGAGGTCGTCGTATCCGCATTAGTGTATTAATTTGGTATTTAGTAGGCCCAATTGTTTACATGTAATTGTATAGAGTGACCGAGCACTAATGAGTGCTAATAATGATTGAAATTGCTTTATCGATGGAATGGTTTATTATTTGAAAATGTTTTGTTAAATTGGGCCAAGTCAATGATTGCTTTATGACTCTACTGCTTTTGAAAGAAAAAGATAATGTCATGCGCACTCTAATGTTTTTGAAGAAAAAAAAAATGTCATACGATTTTTGTTAGTTAGGTAATGAATGTTCTAGTACGCCACCCTCGCGGGTCACGGGCTCGGATATCATCATGGATATCGGGTTCGGGTCTCGTCGGGAGTGGGGTGCTACACTGCTAGTGGCACTGGAGCTCCGATTTCGGACTCCCTTAAGTTCACGACTACACTGGACCTCTATGAGGGAAAGTGTAGTACGTTCCGCTCACGGCTGCATAGGACCGCTATGCGGGAATGTACAGTACGTTCCGTTTTGGACCGAACCGAACCATTTTGATGTGTTATGTGATTTTGATTTGTTTATAATGTGATGCATTCATGTTTTCGATTTTAGTTATGAATTGTGAAAAGTTTTGGAATTTCGAGAAATGAGAAATTGAGTTTTACGACCGTGAAAGTTTTGGGAAACTGTTCATGAATGTTTTGAATGATTTGAAAAGTTTGAAAAAAAATAAGCTTTCGATGAATTTCCTACTGTGAGATTTTTATAAAATGGCAAAAGTTTAGAAAATGATTTTTTGCTTATGTTTCAATTTATAAACATGTTATCCATGAGCTGTCAAGCTCACCCCCCTTTCATTCCCATCTCCAGGTATTCGAGCAGGAGATCGGATGAAAGAATGTCAAGACATTTTTGTTCGTTTTTGCATAACGAGTATTTTTGTGTAAAGTTGGATTTTTGGTATTGTTATTGGATATGGCTTGAATTGCCATTAATGTATTCCAAGCATTTATTTCGGGATGTATGAGAAGTACAAAATTATGTATAATTGAGTATGATGTATATGATGTATATGAATGATGAAGTTATGTATGGATTTGAGATATATATTTGTGCATGGTTATGGCATATGGATTTGTGTATGGTTATTAAAATATGAACGTGATTGTATATGAATGGGATTGCTTGTGTTTTGGATTCTGGACGGGAGGTCTGATGATACTGAGGTTTGATTGAGTTAGTTTATAGAAGTGAGTTTTAAACTATTTGTAGGTTTTTGAGTTTTGTAAAAATACAGCCATTATGTTGCTCGATTTTAGAAGTGCAATTTGTGTATGGTTTGTTTTTGTATAAGCCATTAAGATGTTTAAAAGATGAATTATGGGATTTCTATGAATGTATAAGAAGAATCTTAGGATTTGAGATTTGGATTTGAGGATGAATTTCCAATTGGGAAAAGTTAAGTTGCTTTATATGAGTTTTGAATAAAGATGAGTAACATGAAAATGATGAAAAAAAAAATAGACCGGTTTCAGATTGATTTAGTCATAGGTTTCCAACGCGACCCTTTGGTTTTGTTTCATAAGTTTAAGACTTCGGATGTCGGATATTTGTTCAGTTCATTTGCTCCGTTTGTATGCTTTGAATTCGATCCGTATTTGTTTTGCATTTTTGTTATTCGATAATTCGATTCGTATTCGCTTCACTTTCGATTCTTTCGTCTTATGTTTCCGATTCGATTTGTATTTCGCCTCTGATTCGATTTCGATTTGATTCCGATTGTTTCGTCTTCCGATCCAATTTCTTAGTTTTGTTTTAGGATTCGTTCCTTTGATTCGTTTCGATTTGCTATTTGCCTTTCGTTTCGTTTCGTAATTTTCGATTCGTTTTTCGTTTTTCTGGTTAGGGTCCGGTCTCGAGATCGGGTCCCAACAGTTTTAATATTAATAACTTCTTCGAAAAGAGATATAAATATCTCATTTACAGATTCTACATAATCTAAATCTATTCTAGAAAATTTAAATAAAAATTTTCCAAAAAATAAGAAGTTGTGATATAATTATATGCAGAATAGTTTCCAGTTTCCAAATTAAAAGGTCGATTACACTTCCATACATGTATCTTTGGTGTTTTGACCATAGCTCTATGGGACTTTCTTTGAATCTTTTCTGAGTGGTTTGAGAGATTTACATGTTATCTTCTTATCTTTCTAATTCATAGTTGTCACTTGGATGTACAAATGTTTGATGATTCAACTTTTTCTTTTTCTTTAATTGTCTTCTAGCCAAGTGTACAAGAAGGATAGATATTTTTTGTATGTTTGTGGAGATGAAAAAACCTTTTCTATGCTTCAAGACTAGATCTTATCTTACCTCTTTCAATTATATCTTCATTTTTACAAAATTCTCAACATCTAATGGTGTCTTTTTGGTTGGGGCTATCATTAAAGAAGAAAATTTGCTTTTCTGACGTTGGTTCAAAGACCCTTTTTAAATGCCACCTCCATGCCACAAATAAAGGTTCCCATCCTAATTCTTCTTGTATGGACATCAATTTTAGTGTATTTAGAAATTTCTTTTCTTAACTTAGTATCCACTATAATGGGAAAATGTTTTGCCTTTCCCGAAGTAATAAAATGATAAGCGTCATATCATTCATCTTCGTAAAAATTTGGTTCAACAGATAATATCTTTAATACCAAAATATTTTTTAGAGTATTTATAGGATTACTTAGATAACAATCCTTAGCCTTTTCTTAAACCCATTTAGGCAATAATGACATCTCAGGAAACTCTAGGTTAGTCAAGTATATAACATTTATCGTTACAAAATCATACCAATCTCTAATAGTTTGAGGATGACTGCCTTGTAAAAAGTTTAATATAAGATATATCCCAAAAAAATCAATATTGCAGGAATCACTATTTTGTAGAGATTATAAATCTTTCATTACCTCATAATGCATTTGAACAGTATGATAACCTTTTCAAAGGCCATCAATCATGATATTTCTATGTATCCTCAATTTTGTAGAGTATCAAGTCTTAGAGAGATATTATCAAGAGTAACCACTTTTATTTTAATCTATTGACTAATAGATTCCCTTTTAGGGAGAGAGAGCCTGCGGAAGATGTATCTTCAACTATCTTACCTTTATTGTCTAGGTTATAAAGTTTTTGTTTTGAATAATTGTAATGTTTATCTTAGTTTGTCAAGTAAGGAAAAATGAAATAAGTAGCTCTACAACTTCTTTCAAAGATTGAGTTGAAGTTTGCAATATATAATAAATCTTTGATTTGTGTCCGGAAAATATCAAACTCATCGACATTTGTATGGATATTATTATTAGATTTGATAATAATAATATCAAACTCTTCTTTGAGAACCATCTTTAGTTAAAATATTTGCAATAATAATATTATTATTATATTTGATAATCTTAATATCAAAGGTATATTCGACTAATAAAGTCTGCCACTTTATATACCTTTTATATCGTGTTTAGAAGGTAAATTATTTTGAATAAAGGTCTTGACTTGAGTATTATTAGTTCTTAATAAAAATCTTTTAGGTAATAAAGAATAATAAAAATCTTACAACTTTTACTACCTTTAATAATTCTTTTTCATTTATAAGATATTGTTGATTATCTGTAAAGATTCCCAAAGTATACCTGCAAAGAGACCCATTCATTATAATATATCTTCTTTAATATTCCACTATATAAATGATCAGAAGCAGATGTTTCAAGAATTAAATCATCCTCATCTGTTAGTAACGAAATTTTTGGTAGTGTAATGCTTAAATCTTAATTTTCTTTACTTGCTCAATAAACATAGGGTGAAATTTCAAATCTTTGATTTTTCTTTAAAAGCATTTGAAAATATTTTCTTATTTCAACTAGGTTTTGAATAACATCTGGAGCATAGTTTAGTGCTCATAGAAAAACTTGTTTTTTATCTAATAACTTATCAGGAAATTGTGAGATTTTTTTGGGACATGAGCTTGAAATTTAACTCCACTTCCATCTATTTCCATGCCAAAAAATTCTATTTCAGCCTAACATATCTTAGTTTTTCTCAAAAAGAGCTAAACCATGTTGTTCACATAAGTTTGCAAATTTATTGAGATTTATAATATATTGAGCAATATTATCACTAGTTATTAAAATATCATCCACATAACAATGTATGAAATTATGATACTTGAAGATATTATCCATTTTTCTTTAAAATATTTGTGAGGCATTTTTTAAACCAAACGGCAAAACTACCCATTAGTAATGACTGTGTGGAGTAAAGAAAGATCTATAGAATATTATCTTTATTTATTTTTATCTACCAAAATTCACTTTTACAATCAAATTTAGAGAAAAATTGTTTTCCTCTTCTTAAGTTTATTAATGTTTCTTTATAGGTTAAAAGTATCCATAAAAATTGTGTTATCATTTAATTTTTCATAATTTACTACTATTCTAACTTTATTTCTAATTAGTTTTGCATAGTTTCTAACCATAAAAGCTGTGGGAGAATGAAGGGATTTACTATGCATAATTATCTTTAGATTTTCTAATTCAAAAAGTTGTTTTTTAAATTCTTCTTGATCTTATAAAGTATATCTCAGTGCAGTAACTCTAATAATCTTTTGTTTATCTTTCATTTCTAAGTTTGCGTCTTCCCTATTTTTATCCCAAAATTGTAGTAGGTTATCAGTGTAACCCAAATCACCCCCGCTCACAGATATTGTCCACTTTGGGCCTTAGCCCAGCCAAACCCTTATGGTTTTGCTTTTCCCGAGGCCTTCCCAAGAGATCACCCATCCTAATACTACTCTCACCCAAGCATTTTTAACCTCGGAGTTCTGATGAGATCTGGTGTATTAGGCCATGGAAAACGCGTCTGTAAGGGAGAGGTATCCCTACCCTTATAAGGCATACTTCGTTTCCCTCTCCAACCGATGTGGGATCTCACACTTTCCACCCCCTTAGGGCCCAGCTCTCTTTTGGGGCCTAGCCTAGCTGACACAATGGTTCGGGTACCGGCTTTGATACCACCTGTAACACTCCAGATCACCCGCTTACAGATATTGTCCGCGTTGGGCCTTGGCCTAGCTAAGCCCTCACGGTTTTGCTTTTCCCGAATGACTTTTAACTTAAAATTGTCAACCTGTAATCTCCAAGATTCCAAATTACCGATTAATTATAAGTTCATGTAAGGGCATATAACATTATAAATCATTTACATATACACCCAAATGGCTTAAATACATCTTTGAACTCATATACAACCATATGTATATATCAATATATAGTAGTATTTCCAAATATAGTACAACACAAAAGGGCTCCGAAAGTCCGGCGTTACAAGTTCTCCCCTCCTCAAAAGAGTTTCGTCCTCGAAACTCCTAAGTCGAGGACACAAATAAATGGGGGTACTGACATCTCATAGTAGGCTCAAGTTTCCATGTCATCTCCTTGACCTTGTCGTTATTCCCAAATCTGCACTAGTTTCACCTCAAAACTCAGGTCTTCTCTCAGCTCTACTAGAGGTGTTTCCAAAATATAAGATGGATCTGGTAAATACTTTTTAAGCATAGAGACATGGAATACATTATGGATCCTATCCAAGTCCGATGGCAATTCCAACCGATACACCACAGTCCCGACACGCTTCAGGATGCGGAAAGGTCTGTTATACCGAGGGTTTAGCTTCCCTCGATTCTAAAATCTGATGATACCTTTCCATTGTGATATCCGCAAAAAAATCTTGTCACTAACTGCAAACTCTAATGGTTGTTGCCTCTTATCCACATAACTCTTTTGATGATCTTGAGCGACTTTCATCTTCTCTCGAATGATTTCTATCTTCTAAATGGTGACTTCTATCAATTCGGCTCCTTCGATTTTGGCTGTACCCACCCTATCCCAACACAGAGGTGTCCTGCACTTCCTCTCATAAAGTGCTTCATAAGGTGGCATACCGATACTTATCTGATAACTATTGTTATAAGTGAACTCTATCACAGGCAAGTGTCAATCCTAACTCCCTTGGAACTCCATCACACATGCTCTCAGCATATCCTCCAATGTCTGAATGGTCCTCTCTGACTGACCATCAGTCTAGGGGTGGAAGGCAGTACTGAGCTTCAGTTTAGTCCCTAAAGATTACTTAAATTTTGACCAAAATCATGAGGTGAATCTCGGATCCCTTTATGATATTATAGAAATTGGCACCCCGTGTAGCTTCACAATCAAATCGATATACAGCTTTGTCAATCACTCCAATGAGTAATTGTGTGAACAAGCAAAAAAATTGCAGACTGCATCAATCTATCCACTATAACCCAAATAGCATCGCAACCCTTAGATGTACTAGATAATTCAACTACAAATTCCAATGTTATATGCTTCCACTTCTATTCCGGAATAGGTAAAGACTGTAACATACCTACTGGTTTCTGATGCTCTGTCTTAATTTGTTGACAGGGAAGGCATCTGGTCACAAATTTCACTATCTCTCTCTTTATCCCTAGCCACCAATAACTCTCTCTATGAGTTCGATACATCTTTATGCCACCAGGATGCATGGCATAAGCCGAACTGTGAGCCTCTTCCAAGATAGCTCACCTGAGTACCTAGTCATTCGACACACCAACTCTGCCTTTAAAAACTAATAGCCCGTCTTTTCTCAATCTAAACCACTTACTCTCAGCCCAGATCACCCCCGCTCACAGATATTGTCCGCATTGGGCCTTGGCCCAGCCAAGCCCTCATAGTTTTGCTTTTCCCGAGGCCTTCCCAAGAGGTCACCCATCCTAATACTACTCTCACCCAAGCACATTTAACTTCGGATTTCTGATGAGATTTAGTGCATTAAGCCATAGAAAACATGTCTGTAAGAGAGAGGTATCCGTACCATTATAAGGCGTACTTCGTTTTCCTCTCCAATCGATGTGGAATCTCACACCGTCCACCCCTATTAGGGCCCAGCCTAGCTGGCACAATGGTTCGGGTACCGACTCTGATACTAATTTAATTGTCACAACTCGGTACTACATCGGGCCCATGACAACTGCCGCTTACTCGGGCTAAGGACACTCGCAGTATCCTTAATCCAACTATGCAAGGCTAACTGAATATCTTTTTTTATAGAAAAATTTGGGCAACACAACGACTGTAATTTAAAAAATCCCAAAACATGCAAACGATTTCAAACGCACTTCTATATTCACATCCAACCATAACTTCAGGACTCTCTAGTCCACTCAAGGCAATCTCAACTCCAAGCAATCTCAATTCAAGGCAATCTTAACAGCAGTATCAATAGTTCATACATAAAATCTTTTACAAAACCCAAGCAATCAAAAGTTAACTCACAAAATCATAAAGCGTATCTACATAAACACAGTTCATGAGCCACTAGATAATAAAAGTACAAAATAAGAGACTACCCACGTGCGAAAACACCTTGAAAATGCCAAAAAGCCGCACGAATCTCACAGAGCTTCGAACTCACTAAATTTAACCTACATGGTTGGAAAGCAGAGGGGGTGAGTACACTAGGTACCCAGTGAGCAGGAAAAACATATATCACAGATAGAATTAGTTCATACCAAGACGGTGCAGATAACCTATGAAGTGAATATATCACGAATAGAAAACACATAGGCCCAGCCTATGACTTAATGTATACTGGTTAGGAACCATATAGGCCCAGCCCATTAATCACCCATCCAGTGAACATAAGTCCCAGTTCCAGTATACAAAAGTATAAAAACATCATATGTATCAATCAAATCTCGATAGGAAAGACAATATCAAGATAAGCCAAAACAATTATGTGTAACACCATTAGTCGGTCAAATTAATGTGCACACCCACCGATACTCGATGTTGGCTCGACTTTCATCCATGGTGGGTCCAGACTACAATCAACAAGAACGTCATGACCCTAGGTGATGACCTCATCGGTGTCCAGACCCTAGGTGTGGAATCACCCACAAGTCCCGTAGAAAGGTGTCGATACGACAACTTGACTTTAATGTACCAATGTCAAGGATACGGGGGTCGCTTAATCATAATCAATTGTGCCCAACACACGATTGACCAATCGTTTCCTCACCAATCACAAAATCATATACAACATTTAAGTATCAAAAATCAAGTAAGGCATCATGTCTTTATTTATCGGTCCAACCGATCAAATGAGACCTTGTTGTGGCTCTAAGCCAAAAGAGAAAAACATACACGTAGCATATATGACACATTTATGCATAAGTAAGTTCGAAAACATTATTTCATGTCATAAAAATCATCTTTTGCACTCTAAATGCATAGTTGTTCAAAAACATAATTTCAGAAAATAAAACATTATTCTTTTACATTTCGAGTGCAGGTTTGTTGAAAACAATGTCATTTCTCAAAATAAAAAATAAAAACATTAGCTGCACTCCAATATCAAAGAGTTATTCAAAACAAAATTGTTTATTAAATACACAAATATACTAGCATCTATTGGAGATTAAATTCTTCTATGCATTACCTAGGTCCAAAATTCACATACATGTCTTAGAGTGATCTAATCCCATATGAGAAATATGGTTCCCCAACTCACCTCAAAAGAAGGTATACACTCTTTTAGCTTCCACAATCCTGGGTACGGGCTTCTTAATTCACTGCTCCTGAGCCTTTATACATAAAAAAAAGATATACAATGAAATTACTACCTAAACATAAATTTCCTATTTATACACCCTCACATAGGTGTATAAAACACAATATCATTCCCTTTGAGCTGTAGGATTCACCACTTTAATTCCTCACATGGTTTCTTCCTTACTATCCACATTAGTTTTTCTTTTGCATTTTCTAAGGCATTTAATGCCTTTAATCCAATACTTACTCATTTCAAAACACAATTAATGTAGCACCCCACTCCCGACGAGACCCGAACCCGATATCCATGGTGATATTCGAGCCCGTGACCCGCGAGGGTGGCGTACTAGAACATTCATTACCTTATTAACAAAAATCGTATGACATTTTTTTTTCTTTCACAAACATTAGAGTGCGCAAACAATCACTGACTTGGCCCAATTATAACAAAACATTTTCAAACTGATAAAACAATTTCACTCATTATTAGCACTCATTAGTGCTCAGTCACTCTATACAATTACATGTAAACAATTTGGGCCTACTAAAATACCAAATTAATACACTAATGCAGATACGGACGACACTGATCCCGACCCGATACTCTGTCTTGCTAGCAGTAGACGTACTCCCGCGTGTCCAACGGGGTACTCTCCATTTCCTGAAAAATAGATGCAATGTTGGGTGAGTTTGCGAACTCAGTGAGAAACCATCATCGATGGTTCACCCAACTCATGCATATCCACACAATCACACAATATTGTATATATATCATAACAAGAAATCACAGGCATTCAATTTCACATTTGATAAGGCAATAAACCTTTCACACAATTCACATTAAACATTCATTTATGCAGTGTGCATGTGACTCTTCCATTTTCTTTCGTTGTTGTGACCGTGCTTTGAGCTCATATCGTTGAGCCATTGGCTCAAACATTGGGCTTAAAGCCCTCAAACGTTAGGCATAGCCTCGATCATCGAGCCGAGGCTCGAATACGTTAGACACGAGGCCCCGTGCGTTGAGCTTAAAGCTCGAAATCGGTGGCGACACGGTCACAACCGCCATTATCGATCATTTACTATGCATGAATGCACATGTCATTTTCCAATTTCCAATTATCGCATTTCTATTTCCAATTCTAATTAATTACTATTTCCGATCATTTTCCAATGTCCTCGGACTTTCATCCGTATTTCATTCCCATGCATTTACCTTTCGTTTCACTATCACATTTACAATCCAATTTACTAATGCATTCTCACGCACTTATTCTCATTTGCACTTCAATATCATAATCCAATATTTCAACACCCGTGGTCCAAATCAATCAAATCAATCAATCACATATATCCATCCTTACTTCCTCATGGCAATCAATGCATATAATGAATAAACACATAAGGTTGAGAAACCAACTAGGTTACTCACCTATTACTTCCGAGCTAATGCCGGCAAGTTTCCGCCCCATCGGTCGGACGACGCTCCACTTGGGCCTCTATAAGAAACAGAGAAAGAACGAGTCACTACCGATGCCATTTGTGCACATGTAGGTGAAATATGCATGTTCATGAATTTTCCGGCCCTAACTCCAAATTTCCCCATAACAAAATCCGTCTAAAAATTAGAAACCTATTGGCGCTGACGGTGCGCAATTCGGACCTCTATAGGTCCCCAATTAAACAAAACAGTGATTAAAGGCTCCGCTACTCGGGGCCACGTCAATTTCCCGTCCAAAAATTCCCAATTTCTCACAAAATGAAATTAAATGTTCTACGAATCCGATGCCTCAAGAATCAGGTCAATCGGAAGTCGGACGAAAAAGAAATTGACAAAGGAAGCATGAAATCAAAAATTACCAATTAAAAATAATAAAATAAAAATAAGAAAAGAAAAAAGTCCAGCCTCGCTGGGGGCGACGTCTCGCCCCAGCGGGGCTGACTGAAACTGCCTCGTCGCTAGGGCGACGCGTCGCCCTAGCGACGCGGCCCTTTACGCCCCGTCACTAGGGCGACGCGTCGCCCTAGTGACCGGGCGTGATTCCATTTTCCTTTTTTTTCCCTAATTTCCAATCCAAATTTTCAACATCAATAATTCATTGCACACAATTCAGAAAATTTCCAACTATATCTCGTTGGAAAGATCATGAAACCCTCTACAATTCTCAAGAAGACCATAAAAATCAATTTCACCCTTAAGGGTGTCAAAAATCCCTTCAAAGCTACAGCCTACTCAAATCTCATTAAAACAGAACAGTACATTACAAATTCCATTACTCTCTGATTCTTCAGCCAAAAAAATACCACATAAATATGCTCAATAAGTTCACAATGTCAGCTACAACTTTCATGAACAACCCAAAATCAAATTCCATTACTAAACAAGTCAATTAATTCACTCAATGTTGCTGTCCCTGAAATCATTCAATTTGAGCAGTAAACTTATAACAAGCATAACTCCCTGTACACAAGTCAGAAAAATCTGAACTTTATACCCCTGAAAAGATAAATCCTCAAACTTCAATTTTCATGAAGAACTCAATTTCCAATTTAATTTATAACCATTTCAAAACTGTCATGCAAGTTACTGCCATGATCAGCAATTCCTAACCTAATGCAGGATCAGTATTTGAAAAATCATAACTCCCAACTCTGACCTCTAAAAATTATATGCCATATCTCATTATCAAGATAATTTCTTCCTCTTCAACTTTGCAGAAGATCACTCACACCAATTCAGTCCACAAAAATTGCTAAAATTGCTCCCAAGCAGAAAGCTCACAAAATCAACACTTTGACTAGGTTTCTTCAAAAAGCATAAAACCAATCAATAGTAATCAGTTCATGTCTCCCAATATACAACTCGAAAAATTGCAAAATCAGTGGCATTGGAAAGATAACTTAATAGGCTTCAACTTTCATTTATTCCCTTTGTTCTAATTCCTTCTCAATTAATTTAGAAAAATCAGCAAAGCTCATAGGGTATGGTTTCGGTTACTGTTCATAGGCAATAAAACAGTAACTTTCCATGCCAAATTTCAACCTATTAGAGTTACAATTTGACAACACCTATTTCACACAAAAATGTAGCTAACATATGAAAGTTTCATTGGGCACAAACTTCACCTCATTTACACACCTACACAGTTAGTTATGCTCAAAACAGTACAATAGGCTCAACACCAAAATTTCCAGATTTCACCTATACCTCATCCTCTTCCATTCTATCACTTTACCTACATTAATATACATTCATTTACACCTCCAATTCAGCCACAAACTCAACACAATATTTATCTGTATTCTTACACAAAAGTTGGCAGCAATAATTCCTCAATTCCTATGCACAATTCATCATCAACATGCAATTACAATCAAGCTAAAACCATTCATCACTCATCCTACTTTCAATTCATAACTAATTCTAATCTTATACCCATTAATTCAAGCAATAGTTATCATCAAATTAAAGCATCAATCAACATCATAATTGTACCATAATTCCCATTACATGCTTCTAATCACCATGACATTCAATACCTAATGAAAACATCATTGAAAAATTAAAAGAAACCTTACCTATCAAGCTTCCAATCTTTACTTCCTTCTTAACTACCTTGCTAACCCCTTCTTCTAACTCCAAGTAAATACATCATCATTCAAGGCAAGGCAAGAACTTAATTGTATAGAAGAGAAAGCCTTGAATTTGGGAGAAAGGATGAGTGAAAGGATGAAATCGATGGAGGTAAGAATGAGGGTGAGTTGCTTCGGATGAGTAACAAAACAAAGACTTCAAGCCACTTTTATCTCATTCCTTCATTCTTTAAGTCATCACCGAGAAAGGGCATAGGCAATACCAAGAAACATGATAAGGAGGCATTAAATGAAGGAGATGTTGGCAAGTTTTGGTTGGTGCAAATTTTCAAAGAAAAGTCAAATGTAAAACCAATTAGTTTTCATCAATTTTATACCTATCTCCACAATTTGATTACACTAAAAGGAAGCAACATTTTCTTATGTAAAACCGTGGAGGAGGGTACATTTATGAAAGGGTAGGTGGCTTTGTAGGATTTGTTAAAACAAAGTTGAAAAGTCAAACATATTAATACTTTACTCAATTAAACCTAGTCCAAAATTAACCCAATCAATTCCAATGAACCTAGTTTCAATCCCAAAATAATATACCCAATAATACAAATGCCATTTGGTAGAAATTTTCGCTCTGAAAATCGAAGGTTCATTGATTGGCGATTTTTTCCGATCCGGAATTTCAGGAAATTTTCCCGAATCATTTTTTGAAAATTACCTAAATTGCCCAAAATTGTAAAACATAAGACAGTCCACTCCCAATAATTTTTTAAACACGAAAACCACACTTTCACTACAAAAACACTTTTAGGCCATGTACGGCGATTTTGCGGTCTCGAAATTTTCTCCGGATAATTCCAAAAAATTCTCATAAATCCCTAAAATGTAAAACACTCTATGGCGACTCAAATAATTTTTCAAATCCCATTATCACACCAATTTCACGAAAGATCACAATTAGACACTTATGCCGGAAATGTCATGAATGCATGTATGACTATATGCTGTGCAAAATTCACCATTTATAGAGGCTGCATGACACATGTTCATGCCGAGATATAATTTAATACTCCTAACCCGTCCCAATTTATTTAAAATACCCTTCCCATCGGAGATGGATATTACAATTCTCCTCCTAATAAAAATTTCGTCCTCGAAATTTCATATCTGATGATCGGGAAGGCAGGGAGTCTTTTGATTAATACCCTTTGTTTCCCATCGATTTCACTACACGACCAAATTACGTCCATGAACGGAAATCAAAACAATCAATGACTCTTTTCCTTTTTCAACTTTCCATGATTACGCACAATTCGTGATCCTAACAATATTTCCAATTCTATCTATGAAACACTTTGTGAATCCGAATCATCTTTTAAGTTTTAGCCTAACTTGCCAATCCATAATTCTATTCACACCACAATCGCATGGAGGCCACTCCTCCCGAATTCCATTTTTCTTAACTACACCTTTATTCCCATCTAAGTACCTTTTGGCCGAGGCCATACCCTTCAAAATATTTCCTTTATCGCTTATCAGATTCCGTTATTATCAAAACACAAATCTCATGAGATTTATAACCTCGGTGTGAATCAATTCAACTCAATGTCACCGTCGTAAATTGCTTAACGCCCTGATCACATAATAAAGACCCCTTATACACTTTCGAATGGTGACACCAATATAATGATTGTCATACCACAATCACTTTGCCCTATATATCAATCTCATATCCCAATGAAATCCAAAAACACCTGTTGGTTAATCACATATGTCATCGTTCACTTTGACAGACTTTACCATCAATTGCTTTTCCACAATACTTTTACTAGAACATAACGCTTCGATTATTTCTTATGCTTTCTCGAACCATTTACTTATGATCATTTGATTTTCCCATTCTCACCTTTCAATTACTCTTCCAATACGCTCATACTATAACATAAAGCTTCGATCATTCCTTACGTTTTCACTAATAGATTCCGTAATGAATATCACCCCATATTTCTTAATTGAACTATACCTATCACTTTCCTCAACAAATGGAGTTATCTTGAGTTCTTTGATATGGTTTACAATTTCTACATCCTCACTTGGGTTTTGCCAATCCGCTTTGATGCACACCACCTTTGAAATTCCATAACTAATAATACTTTCTTTTGCCCCTTTTTTTTTTCAGTTCGACTAGTAATACGCAATAATACACCAGATTTGATAACTTTATTACCCAAATTTGGATCTTCCGCAATTGAATTTATTTATTTCTTTGTTCAATTCCTTGAATTGCACCATTTGCTTAGTTTGGAGTAATCACCACGGAATCCTTTTCAAATCATTCAGACGATGAAATAACTCAATAGTTATCGATTTGCATATTCATAGACATCTCCAAACTATTTCTGTACGATTTATGTCTCCAAGTTTTCAGGCCACACTCAGTATAACAAATTTCAAATCATCAATCATAATACCGCCCATGGAATCATATTTGTCCCAAGATGCATAAAATCACTTTATCCAAGTTCCATAGAGCACATCAGAACCTTTACTGGAACACTTCAATCTAGATAGTAAATTCTTCACATGTCTCCTTTATGATCATCAGTCATAATAATCACATGTTTTCCTCAATTATTCTTATCGATTTGTTAAAACCAGAAAATCTTTGACAATTTATGAACGCATCCAGCATTCCATTAGTTCTCATTAATTACAAATTCCGCCTTCTCATATCTTTTGAACTTTCGCATTTTATCAATACCTATATCTTAATTAATTCTCCCAATATCCCATGTTCGAATCCTAATTCATCCCTTATTTCACTCTTATGAAACTTGCATGATAACCAATCTCCTCACCTATACCAATGTATCTATTTCTTCTGCTTATATCTATTATCCACTGCAACACAATTGAGACATGTTCCTTTTCCGTACCCATAGTTGATTCATGTAACTTTTTAATTATCGAACGTCTCCAATGAGGAACAATTTTCGTATAATTTGTCTCATCATAACATAGTCTGCCACGTGTTCCTTACCTTCATTTCTCCACATTTTTTTTAATCCCCCTTAAATTCACAAATAAATATTTCCTTATTATGCAGTACTTCTTTTACATAATCAGAACCATCTCATTAACATAATGTACATTTTTTTTAGCATAGTTTAGCTCTTACGCTAGAGTCTCTGCCAGATGTAATACAAATCAGTTACTCTTGATGCATCACGAAGATAAATCTCTGAAGAGCACTTAAACAATTTCTTTTCCTCTACTATCTCGCCATACATCACCATAATCATCACATCCTATCTGACAATATATCTCTATAGTCCCATCAATTTGCCCATTAATAGATCATACTGCTAAGAATACCTTAATTGCATTTAATTCTCGATAACCATTCTCTTTTTGGTACCAATTCTCGATCATGGGGACCTTACTCTATTCATGTCCCTCATTTTATTCTCTCAAACTCATTCTCGATGCTAACATCTTTAATCAGATCACTTCTTTCTCAATTGATCATTCTGAGCATTCTCATGTCTTACTCTCACTCATTTTGAACTTGAGCTATCGACATTATAATCGGAGCTTACGTAATAGACCACCGATTACGTCCTCTATCATATTCACGCAAATTATTCATTTATGCTTAATCATTTCACCCGTGATAGTAATCCCACTATCAGATATACACTTACAGTGACAATATATTCTGAACTCAGCAACCTTCCTGTTTCCTCCCGTCCTCGCTCGTGAGGATCATATACAATCTCTATTCCTATACAACTGATCAGTATAAGCACTTTCGTTTCTTATTCTAACTCATAAAGAATTATTATTATTCTACAAGAATTCTGGCTAGCAATTATCCATTAACTCAAAGAATTGCAATGAACATTTTCACTTACCATAGGGCTCCCATAAACAAGTGTGCATTTACTTAGTGCATCAATTTAAACCCGAACAACTTTTTATCTATCAATTTCATTGTCTTACATTTCAATCTTTTCATTATGGCATTATACCCATATATTTCCACACTCAAATCAAGATCACAGATGTGAAATCATTCTTGATTTTGCCCTTAATACATTTTGACTCCAAATCACCAATCCTTATATATAACTCTCATCACGGTAATCAATCCCAATTGTAACTTTTCTATATCATAGAACACTTTATTTTCATTTACCTTCTACACTGGAAATCTTCCCATTATCACAACTCTTTTTTTTCTATTCATTCCCAACTATAATCTTTATTCAAATTCATATTCAAGGATATACCCAATCTAACTCCAATATTATACTTCACAATATACCCGTCAATACCAAAGACGAATATTCATCGTGCGGTCGAACCATACACTTTTTCCTATTTTGCGATATCCATTACTTCCTTTTATCACATTCTAACACATTATCCTTTTTCTCACTTTTTTCTAACCGCTTAAACAACTGAGACATATTTATGCATACGACTCATATACTACACTGGGGATCAGTTGTCACTATCTGCCGTGACACAACTTAAATGCACATAACTAGACACACCCATTTTTTTTTTCAGAAAGCCCATGTAAGATTGTACTTCTGGGCTCTGATACCACAAATGTAGCACCCCACTCCCGACGAGACCCAAACCCGATATCCATGGTGATATTCGAGCCCGTGACCCGCGAGGGTGGCGTACTAGAACATTCATTACCTTATTAACAAAAATCGTATGACATTTTTTTTTCCTTTCACAAACATTAGAGTGCGCAAACAATCACTGACTTGGCCCAATTATAACAAAACATTTTCAAACTGATAAAACAATTTCACTCATTATTAGCACTCATTAGTGCTCAGTCACTCTATACAATTACATGTAAACAATTTGGGCCTACTAAAATACCAAATTAATACACTAATGCAGATACGGACGACACTGATCCCGACCCGATACTCTGTCTTGCTAGCAGTAGACATACTCCCGCGTGTCCAACGGGGTACTCTCCATTTCCTGAAAAATAGATGCAATGTTGGGTGAGTTTGCGAACTCAGTGAGAAACCATCATCGATGGTTCACCCAACTCATTCATATCCACGCAATCACACAATATTGTATATATATCATAACAAGAAATCACAGGCATTCAATTTCACATTTGATAAGGCAATAAACCTTTCACACAATTCACATTAAACATTCATTTATGCAGTGTGCATGTGACTCTTCCATTTTCTTTCGTTGTTGTGACCGTGCTTTGAGCTCATATATCGTTGAGCCATTGGCTCTGAAACATTGGGCTTAAAGCCCCGAAATGTTGGGCATAGCCCTGATCATCGAGCCGAGGCTCGGAATACGTTAGGCACGAGGCCCTGTGCGTTGAGCTTAAAGCTCTGAAATCGGTGGCGACACCGGTCAGCTCGCCATTATCGATCATTTACTATGCATGAATGCACATGTCATTTTCTAATTTCCAATTATCGCATTTCTATTTCCAATTCTAATTAATTACTATTTCCGATCATTTTCCAATGTCCTCGGACTTTCAGTCCGGTATTTCATTCCCATGCATTTACCTTTCGTTTCACTATCACATTTACAATCCAATTTACTAATGCATTCTCACGCACTTATTCTCATTTGCACTTCAATATCAGAATCCAATATTTCGAACACCCATGGTCCGAAATCAATCAAATCAATCAATCACATATATCCATCCTTACTTCCTCATGGCAATCAATGCATATAATGAATAAACACATAAGGTTGAGAAACCAACTAGGTTACTCACCTATTACTTTCGAGCTAATGCCGGCAAGTTTCCGCCCGTCGATTGGACGACGCCCACTTGGGCCTCTATAAGAAACAGAGAAAGAACGAGTCACTACCGATGCCATTTGTGCACATGTAGGTGAAATATGCATGTTCATGAATTTTTCGGCCCTAACTCCAAATTTCCCCATAACAAAATCCGTCTAAAAATTAGAAACCTATTGGCTCGACGGTGCAATTCGGACCTCTATAGGTCCCCAATTAAACAAAAGCAGTGATTAAAGGCTCCATTACCGGGGCCACGTCAATTCTCGTCCAAAAATTCCCAATTTCTCACAAAATAAAATTAAATGTTCTACGAATCCGATGCCTCAAGAATCAGGTCAATCGGAAGTTGGACGAAAAAGAAATTGACAAAGGAAGCATGAAATCAAAAATTACCAATTAAAATAATAAAATAAAAATAAGAAAGAAAAAGTCCAGCCTCATTGGGCGACGTCTCGCCAATGGGCTGACTGAAACTGCCTCGTTGCTAGAGGCGCGCGTCGCCTAGCGACGCTGTTTTTGACGCCAAATCACTATGGCGACGTCGCCTACAGTGACCCGCGTGATTCCATTTCCTTTTTTCCTAATTTCCAATCCAATTTTTCAACACCAATAATTCATTGCACACAATTCAGAAAATTTCCAACTATATCTCGTTGGAAAGATCATGAAACCCTCTACAATTCTCAAGAAGACCATAAAAATCAATTTCACCCTTAAGGGTGTCAAAAATCCCTTCAAAGCTACAGCCTACTCAAATCTCATTAAAACAGAACAGTACATTACAAATTCCATTCCTCTCTAATTCTTCAGCCAAAAAAATACCACATAAATATGCTCAATAAGTTCACAATGTCAGCTACAACTTTCATGAACAACCCAAAATCAAATTCCATTACTAAACAAGTCAATTAATTCACTCAATGTTGCTGTCCCTGAAATCATTCAATTTAAGCAGTAAACTTATAACAAGCATAACTCCCTGTACACAAGTTAGAAAAATCTGAACTTTATACCCCTGAAAAGATAAATCCTCAAACTTCAATTTTCATGGAGAACTCAATTTCCAATTTAATTTATAACCATTTCAAAACTGTCATGCAAGTTACTTCCATGATCAGCAATTCCTAACCTAATGCAGGATCAGTTTTTGCAAAATCATAACTCCCAACTCTGACCTCTAAAAATTATATGCCATATCTCATTTTCAATATAATTTCTTCCTCTTCAACTTTGCAGAAGATCACTCACACCAATTCAGTCCACAAAAATTGCTAAAATTGCTCCCAAGCAGAAAGCTCACAAAATCAACACTTTGACTAGGTTTCTCCAAAAAGCATAAAACCAATCAATAGTAATCAGTTCATATCTCCCAATATACAACTCGAAAAATTACAAAATCAGTGGCATTGGAAAGCTAACTTAATAGGCTTCAACTTTCATTTATTCCCTTTGTTCTAATTCCTTCTCAATTAATTTATAAAAATCAGCAAAGCTCATAGGGTATGGTTTCGGTTACTGTTCATAGGCAATAAAACAGTAACTTTCCATGCCAAATTTCAACCTATTAGAGTTACAATTTGACAACACCTATTTCACACAAAAATGTAGCTAACATATGAAAGTTTCATTGGGCACAAACTTCACCTCATTTACACACCTACACAGTTAGTTATGCTCAAAACAGTACAATAGGCTCAACACCAAAATTTCCAGATTTCACCTATGCCTCATCCTCTTCCATTCTATCACTTTACCTACATTAATATACATTCATTTACACCTCCAATTCAGCCACAAACTCAACACAATATTTATCTGTATTCTTACACAAAAGTTGGCAGCAATAATTCCTCAATTCCTATGCACAATTCATCATCAACATGCAATTACAATCAAGCTAAAACCATTCATCACTCATCCTACTTTCAATTCATAACTAATTCTAATCTTATACCCATTAATTCAAGCAATAGTTATCATCAAATTAAAGCATCAATCAACATCATAATTGTACCATAATTCCCATTACATGCTTCTAATCACCATGACATTCAATACCTAATGAAAACATCATTGAAAAAAATTAAAAGAAACCTTACCTATCAAGCTTCCAATCTTTACTTCCTTCTTAACTACCCTTGCTAACCCCTTCTTCTAACTCCAAGTAAATACATCATCATTCAAGGCAAGGCAAGAACTTAATTGTATAGAAGAGAAAGCCTTGAATTTGGGAGAAAGGATGAGTGAAAGGATGAAATCGATGGAGGTAAGAATGAGGGGTGAGTTGCTTTCGGATGAGTAACAAAAACAAAGACTTCAAGCCACTTTTTATCTCATTCCTTCATTCTTTAAGTCATCACCGAGAAAGGGCATAGGCAATACCAAGAAACATGATAAGGAGGCATTAAATGAAGGAGATGTTGGCAAGTTTTGGTTGGTGCAAATTTTCAAAGAAAAGTCAAATGTAAAAACCAATTAGTTTTCATCAATTTTTATACCTATCTCCACAATTTCGATTACACTAAAAAGGAAGCAACATTTTCTTATGTAAAACTGTGGGAGGAGGGTACATTTATGAAAGGGTAGGTGGCTTTGTAGGATTTGTTAAAACAAAGTTGAAAAGTCAAACATATTAATACTTTACTCAATTAAACCTAGTCCAAAATTAACCCAATCAATTCCAATGAACCTAGTTTCAATCCCAAAATAATATACCCAATAATACAAATGCCATTGGGTAGAAATTTTCACACTGAAAATCGAATAGGTTCGCCGATTGGCGATTTTTTTCCGGTCCGGGAATTTCCAGGAAATTTTCCCGAATCATTTTTTTGAAAATTACCTAAATTGCCCAAAATTGTAAAACATAAGACAGTCCACTCCCAATAATTTTTTAAACACGAAAACCACACTTTCACTACAAAAACACTTTTAGGCCATGTACCGGCGATTTTGCCGGTCTGGAAATTTTCTCCGGATAATTCCAGAAAAATTCTCATAAATCTCTAAAAATGTAAAACACTCTATGGCGCACTCCAAATAATTTTTCAAATCCCATTATCACACCAATTTCACGAAAGATCACAATTAGACACTTATGCCGGGAAATGTCATGAATGCATGTATGACTATATGCCTGTGCAAAATTCACCATTTATAGAGGCTGCATGACATATGTTCATGCCGAGATATAATTTAATACTCCTAACCCGTCCCAATTTACGAAAATACCCTTCCCATCGGATATGGGATATTACAATTAAGTCCATCTTTATCCAAACACATTAAGTCATTACTCATCAATTTAAGCAACATTTCAATTTCACTCTAAGTAAACATAAAAAGTATTTTCCAATGCATACCATTATAAAGCCTTAAATCCTAAATCAAGTTCACTTAAGCATTTTATCAAACACCTAATGTGCATGATTTTCAAGTCACATTTCTAAGACTTTATCATAATAATTCTTGCTCCTATCATGTCATATACTAACACTTCTAATCAATGACACATTCCACCACTCCATTCCAACCAATTTCCTTCATTTAAGCTTCATTTTATTAATTGTACAACTCATTACATTAATCCACCTCTTCTCCATCATTTTTACCTAAACTTAACCAACTCACATCTTCTTCATTATTCATCATCAATTGACATCATACATGTATAACTAACACCATAGAATTCATTTAGACCATCAATTCCAAAAGATATTCAAAAATTCACAAAGTTTCACCTAAAGGGGACAATTTCAGTTTTGACTTAAATAACCCTCTCCATGACATATTTCATTCATCTAAACCATGTTTCATGCATAATCAAGCATGGAGAACAACATATCTTAACATCAAACTCAAAATCCTAATGTAGAGAAAGATGAGACAAAATTTACCAAAACCTTCCTTTGGTGATATCTTCCAATCCTTTATGAATTTCTCAAATCTAATGATAGATTTGAGTTCCTTGACCCCAAATTAGCTTAGAACACCTTGGTTTGAGTTGAAAAATCAAAAAGAAGGGTGAATTTTGGTGATGGCCAAAACTTCCTCTCTTCTCCTTCTTTCTCCTCTCTTTTAATTAAAAGAACATGTTTTAAGTCTTTAAAATGGAGTGCACGGCCACACCTAAGAAGAGTCTAGAAATTTGACTCTTCTTTGACCAAACATGGTGAATGTACCATTTTGCCCTTAGGTTGTATGATATTACCATTTTACCCTCCAAACTTTCCTAAATTTGCAATTAAGCCCAAAGTTTAGAAATCTCCAAAAATTTTATTTTTATTTTGGTCCTTGAACTTCTGAAAATTATAATTAAGCCTCTTGATTTTACAAAATTGCTAATTGATCCTCCAAAAATTGAAAATTACAATTAAGTCCTTTAACTTTTAACAATTTGCAAATAAGCCCTTATGTACTTCAACTTTTCCAATTAAGCTTTCTAAGTGTCCAATAAGTCTATAAAACATGTCTAATCACCTCTAAGGCATTAGAACACATTTAATTCAATCACCAAGGTCACATCCATCCAATGGACTCGGTTTTATCCACTTAAAAGCTCATATGTCAGAAATCTCCAAGATTTCGCATTACCGATTAATTCTAAGTTCATATAAGGGCATATAACATTATAAATCATTTACATATACACCCAAATGGATTAAATACATCTTTGAACTCATATACAACCATATGTATATATCAATATACAGTAGTATTTTCAAATACAGTACAATACAAAAGGGCTTCGAAAGTCCAGCTATCACTTGTAACAGCCCAAATCACTCACTTACAGATATCGTCCACTTTGGGCCTTGGCCTTGCCAAGCCCTCACGATTTTGCTTTTCTCAAGAGCTTCCTAGGAGGTCACCCATCCTGGAACTATTCTCGTCCAAACATATTTAACCTCGGAGTTCTAATGGGATCTAGTGCATTGGGCCATGAAAAATGCGTCTGTAAGGGAGAGGTATCCATACCCTTATAAGACGTACTTCGTTCCCCTCTCCAACCAATGTGGGATCTCACAATCAGAGTAATTTGTCTTTATCTTCTATTTTATTAATTCTAATCCATCTTTGATGGTTTTTATTTGTTGATACTTATTTTCTAGAATATTTTCTATTGTTAATACATATTTTCCTTCTAGAAAGATCAATTCTCTTTATATCCTACATCACTTGGACTGTGTAAGGTTTAAATGTGATCGGGGTAAATCAAGCATTGAAATTTTTAATCTTATTAACGATGATCCAATGACCACAAGGAATTTTGAAATATACTTGTTGTTTAATATAATCAAATAATATTTTATGAAATAATTAGTGAAAATTATTTCCTTAAAAATCATCATAATATGGTATGCGTTTTATTAAAATGATCCTAATAGTATTTGGGGTTGATGACTATCTTTAGATAAATGCATCTTATTGTTAGAAATATTTAATCCTATTATATTTTAAGGTTTCATGAAATTGTAAAGGAAAACAACTTGTTTTACATAAACAAGAATCTGCTCCATTGTTTATATAGGTAGTAAAGTATTCGACTCTAAAATCTTTATAAGTTATTCCAATTGGAATATAAATACTAGTAAGACTAGTCATTGTCTTGCAATATATATTACATTGTTTTTACAAGATAGTTGCATTCCATATTGAGTTATCTTATAAGGTTGAACTTATTTGAAAAATTAGTTCTTATCATTATCTCTAAATCAAATCCTTCATTTTCAATTAATAATCTTATAGTTATTTTATTGACATCTATCTTAATAGTGCATTTAATATGATATTACTAAAATAGGATTAAAACCTAAATATTAATTTAGCGCTAATAAAATAATGATTTCTTAGTTATTTAAAAAGATATTTCTTAAAACTTTGATGACCAAAAAAAGGACAAAAGCATAATGTGTTGATTAGTGACTGCATAATATATTAATTAGTAACATCGAATTTCATTTATCCTACTAAAGATCAAAAGTAAGAAAATATTCTAACATTTAATCATCTAAGCTCGTTAAAAAAAATTCACAATCACAATTCATCACATCAAACCTGTATTGAAATCACATAGTGCATATCCTCTAAAATCCCATCATATCAATTATCTTTCACGGGATCAAATCTTAAGTACCCTTTCAAAGGCATCAGATCACTTCTTCCGTAAATGCTGTGCCTATTCTGCTTCGAGATTAAAACATCGACGTTTTAATAAAACCAATCGTCTCAGCTTTACTCTCGCCTAAGCTAAACCGATGCTCCCTTGTTCTTTTGATTTTTCTTCCCGCTTTACTTCTTCGATCTTACGCCTATTCTTCTCAACTCTTTCCATCCTCCTTTTGAGTTAATTCATGGAAAGTCTCCTTCCTAGGCTAAGGTATGCTCTTGACTAACAAAGCTTCGTAATTTTGTTCTCTATCAATTACATCTGGGTATCTTCTATTTTCATTTCTTTAGCATTCGAATGATATATTTCTCAAATTTGTTCAGAAAGAGAAAAGCAATATAACATAAAAAGGTGAGTGCTCCTGCAATCTGCACACCTCGCGAATCGTGCTTGGTGTGATATATACACTTATAATAACAACATTTGGTACATGGGAGAATATCAACCATACACATGTATGGTTTATTTTAATTTTACAGTTGTCAGTATTAATGATAAATGTACATTTATATTATATTCTAATATTCCCTCTTCAAACCGGATGGTGAAAGACTTAGTTTCAGTTTGCTTCTATTACGCAAAAAATCTGGGTGAGTTAAAGCCTTCGTCAAACAGTTAGCAACTTGAAGTGAGGATGGTATATGATGAACATCAACTTCTTTCCTCAAGATCATGTCGCGGATGAAATGAATATCAATTTCTATATGTTTACTTCTAGCATGTTGTACAGGGTTGGACGCAAGAGCCTTTGCACTGAGATTGTCACACCACATCATCGATGGCTGTTTGAGGTTGATTCCAAGTTCTGTTAACAACAAAACAATCCATTTTATTTCAGCAGCACCATCTACCAGGGCTCTATATTCTGAATCAGCACTAGATCTGGAGACGACTCTTTGCTTGCGAGAAGCCCAGGAAATCAGATTATCTCCTAAATAGATACAAATTCCAGCTATAGATCTTTTGTCATCTGCATCGGTTGCCCAGTTTGCATCGATAAATGCTACCAGTTGATAACTCCTTACTGGTTTGATATGCAAGCTCAGTTGATATGTCCCTTTCAGATATCTAAAGATCCGCTTTACACCCTGAAAATGTGTTTCAGTGGGTTGAGTTATAAATTGACTCAGTTTGTTAACCGAGAAGGCTATATCATATCTGGTTGTAGTGAGGTATTGAAGAGACCCTATTTCTCTGTGGTAGAGAGAAGGATCAGACATGAGAGGACCATCTTGACTCTAGAATTTTCGCCCGGTTACCATAGGAGTGGACACAGCAGCACAATTAGCCATGTTGAAGCGCTTCAATACATCTAATGTGTATTTCCCTTGATTTAAGTAGATGCCAGTATTGTCTCGTTGAACTTCAACTCCCAGAAAATAATATAAAGGACCCAAATCCTTCAAGGCAAAGTTAGAGTTAAGCTTACGACCAAAAGCTTCAAGATAGTGTGAGTCATTACCAGTCACCAAAATGTCATCTACGTAGACTAGAACCAACACAACAAGTTTGTCAGTGCGAAGATAGAACAAGGATATGTCACTTTTGGCATTTTGAAAACCCCATTTCTGGAGAGTGAGTCTTAGTCGATCAAACTAAGCACGAGGTGCTTGTTTGAGTCTATAGATTACTTTCACAAGCTTACATATATGATGCGGTCATTGTGGATCACAGAAGCCTTCCGGCTGCTTCATATAGACATTTTCTTGAAGGTAACCGTTGAGGAACGCATTGTTCACGTCTAATTGCTTTATTTCCCAATTGAAGGTTACAGCTATAGTAAGCACAATTCGAATAGTTGTAGCTTTAACCACAGGGGTGAAGGTTTCTCCATATTCTACGCCAGGAGCTTGTTGATAACCCTTCGCTACAAGTCGTGCTTTGTGCTTAAGAAGAGATCCATCTGCTTTGAACTTGGTCTTAAAAACCCATTTGCAGTCAACAAGCTTTTGGGTTCCATCATATAGTACAAGAACCCATGTTTTGTTTCTTTTTATAGCGTCAAATTCATTGAGCATAGCTTGTTTCCAGTGAGGAAGAGAGAGAGCTTCTGGTATGCTTTTGGGTTCAGAAGCTTAAGAGGACTGGATTATGTTTTTATTTTCAATAAGACCAACGTAAGGAAGTTTAGGTTTAAATATACCAACCCGAGATCGAGTAGTCATGGGGTGTAATTCAGGTTCTTGAGCTGCACTACTGTTTTGAAGATCTGGTTCATTTGCTTCACTTAAAATAGACTCAAGTGTTTTTTGA
This sequence comes from Erythroxylum novogranatense, assembly GCA_029891385.1. NCBI lineage: Eukaryota > Viridiplantae > Streptophyta > Magnoliopsida > Malpighiales > Erythroxylaceae > Erythroxylum > Erythroxylum novogranatense. Next base: position 39,017,962 of record CM057229.1, on the reverse strand, counting down.
GCCAAAGCAATGTCACCAGCTATTGGCGCAACATTTGGACTTAGAGCATGTGAACTAGAGTTGGGTGACCTTCTTTCGGATTCTGATTCGGGACTGCCTGTGGCTTGGCTTGATGAACTTACATTAGCCGTTTGAAGAATAGCTGTTGGGTCAGCCCTTTTGGAGTATTCTGGCTAGGCAAAGTTACCAAAATGGGAACCGCACTGTCATTGGTAGGTATTTGTGCCCTTCTATTTAGGAAGCCTGTACTACAAGGAAAACTCAAGGAGTCAAATACTACATGACGAGAGACATCTATTCTGCCCGTTAAGCTTAAACATTTAAAGCCTTTATGTTGAGATGCTGGACCTAAATATACACACTTCTTATTGTGATATTGAAATTTATGTGTGTTATATGGTTTGAGACAGGGGTAACATGCACACCCAAAAGGTTGGAGAGTTTGATAGTCAGGTTTCTCATTGAAGAGTCGAAATAAAGGAGTCAGTTTTTTTAGCACAAGGGTAGGGAGTCGATTTATAAGGTATACTGTTGTCTGAAAAGCTTCCACCCAGTAGGTAAGAGGTAGATGTGCTTGTGCTAGCAAAGTTAAACCCATTTCCACTATGTGCATGTGTACATTCACTCTACCATTACATTGAAGTGTATGGACATGTATAACGCATCTCTATTCCATTTGCTTGAGTAATCGGAATAAATGGCTTATATTCAGCTCCATTATCACATTGAATAGTCTTGATTTTGGTATTGAGTTTGTTCTCAATCTGTGCACAAAAGAGGTTAAAGGCATTGATTGCTTCTCCCTTGTGTTTTAATGGATAAATCCAGGTATAGCAGCTGAAATCATCTATAAAATGTATGTAAAACTGAACACCACCTACGGAATGTACTGGTGATGGTCCCCATAAATCGGTATGAACTAATTCAAGAGGTTAAGTAGCATGAGACACAGATTGAGGAAAAGGCAACAACTTAGATTTTCCAAATTGACATGCTTCACAGAAGAAGTTACGGGAATCAATATCAACGTTGTAATTAAGCAGTATATTCTGTAGAACTCTATTACTGGGGTGTCCTAGTTTATAATGCCAAGTCCTGAAGTCTTGTTGTTGCTTTGATATCACAGTTGTTGTGTTTGCTTGAGCATGCCCTTGTTTCTTCTTCTGCAACCAATCATCCATCGGATAGAGACCTTGGATGGACCTCCCTTGTGCTACATGTTACCCTGTCCTCTTGTCCTTCACCACACAAGCATTACTAGTGAATGCAACTACCACTGGATTATCCTTCATTAATTTATGAACACTCAACAAGCTTTTAGTAGCAGAAGGTACAATTAAAATATCTTTGAGTGTTAAATTTGAGTGCGGTAGAGAAGTCGTGCCAATGCCAATTATGCTAGCCTTTTCTCCAGTACAAGTGGAAAGATATTGTTTACCTGTGGGAGAGAAATGATCAACTTGTGCAGGATTTGGTGTCACATGATATGAAGCACCACTATCCATATACCATGAGGGGTTATTGATCGTATGAGGTTCCACATAGAAGGCTGAAGGTGAATAACTATTTTGTGTTGATTGTGGGTAAAGGTTTCTATCAAACCTGTGATAGCAGTTCAGTATCGTATGTCCAGGTTTCTCACATAGGTAGCAAAAAGGACGTCTACCACTGTTATTATATCCTCCTTTTCTTCCACGAGATCTACCATGGCCTCATTCACCACGTGAACCACGCCAAGAGGATTTTTCAGAGAAATGCTTCTAACTTTTATTAGCAGAATATGATTCCACTCATTAAAACACATTTGTCGTTGGTTGAATGGTTAATGATGAGAAGTGATTGAGTTGCTCCAGCCTACTTTCGAACACCAATAATCCTGACTGTGTTTCAACCCACATTAAATCAACTTGATCAATTAGCTTTACTAAAATGGGATTGTAGTCAGTGTCCAAGCCATTCAATGTATGTAGAATGAGATCATCCGTAGCAACTGGAGCTCCGGCTAAGGTGAGTTGATCTGAGATGCTCTTCATTTTTGCCAAATATCCTTCCATCTTCATATTGTTTTTCCTAGTTTGGTGGAGTTCTGACTTGAACACCATCACCCTGGATTTCATAGATGCACACGTAAGTTCTTTTGCTCCTATCCAAAGTTCTCGATCAGTTTGACAGTGAAGAAGTTGATCACCAATCTCCAAGTTCATTGTGTTGCGCAGCCACCCTACAAGAAGTCTATCGACGAAGAACCATTCCTTAAATGCTGGATTTGGAATGATCTCCGCTCCAGAAGTAATGAGGCGAGGTGGCGCTGCACTTGTCCCATTAATGTGGGAGACAAGTAAGTTTCCTTCAATTAATGGAAGGACAACAGATTCCCAAACCAAATAGTTACTCCTATCCAACTTGATAGATGTAGTCTGGCTGGATGAGTTGAATAATGTGTATGTTTTTATGAAGGAGATGAAAACGTCTGGACTGAGGATGCAGAGGAAGCGATTGAGGAAGAAATTGTTGCGTGTCTGATACCAAGAAAGAGAAAAGCAATATAACAGAAAAAGGTGAGTGCTCCTACAATCTGCACACCTCGCGAATCATGCTTGGTGTGATATACACACTTATAATAACAGTATTTGGTACAGGGGAGAATATCAACCATAAACGTGTATGGTTTATTTTAACTTTACAGTTGTCAGTATTAATGATAAATGTACATTTATATTATATTCTAATATGTTCAATTTGGCCATGGTTAAACAAACGAGTTAGTGTTTCTCTTCCTTCGTTTGTTTAACAATGGGCAAATTTAACAAATTTGAATTGATGTTCAAATCATATTGCTTCTTTCTCTCGCGCTTCCCCAAGCTATATAATGTTATAAATTTCCTCTTCAATTATTTATCGAACTCATAGCTTTATACTCTGTTATGATGTTAACTTTTGCACGTCTCTTGTGTAATTGTAGTTTTATAAAGGTGTGTGACTCTTTTGGGGTTTGGATTTATGAAATGACAATGCATCATTTCTTGTCCAGTGGACGCTAAAACTGTTGGTATAGTGTCCCTAGAGATTAGGCTATTTTCTTGTAGATTCGTAGCTTAATTGTATGATTTAATAGCCAACTCGTAGTTGTATCTCTATGTGTTGTCATGTTCCTGTATCTTTTTTAATTACTTCTTTCTTACAAGGAATTGTTTTTCTTTTCGTTACTTTTTTCAACATCTCCATTAGTTATTTCTAGTGTTGTCCTGCAATTTGTGAAGAGCTGCTTTAGTCTCTTCTTTTTTCCTCTTGTTAGTTTGAACTAGTTTAATTAATCAGTATTTAGTGGGAAGTTTCTATGTTAATGAGTAATTTTCATGGATGTGGTGTTGCATTTTCTGTATTAGATGGGATCTGCAAAATTTCAGATTATGTGTGGTTGATTCTGTCTTGATTTTCTTTAGCTATCGGATGATATGCATCTCCAATTTTGTTAAAGCTTTGCATGTGTTTTTCATTGATGGGAATTTTTAAGAATAAAAAGGATGCTTTTTTTAAATGTCAAATTTTTTTTCTTTAATGGAAAACTCTTCTTGATTTGATTTGATTTTGGAGGGAATTTAGGCTTTCAATTTTCTTTTTGGTATTTGGTTAGGGTATGAGAAATGAATCTTGTAGTTCGTGTGATAAGGCAAGGAATTTGCCACCAATGAACACTAACAAGCTAAGCAATCTGTATGTAAATTTGAAGTTGGGAAAGCAGAAGTTCAAGACCAAAGTAACGAAGAAATGCTTGAATCCAAGTTATAGTGAGGAATTTAGTTTCAGGGTTAATGATTTGCATGACGCACTTGTAGTTTCTGTATTGGATGAAGACAAGTACTTCACAATGAATTCATTCATTTCATTACTTTCTCCAACATCTTCATTAGCCATTTCTGTGTTGTTATGGAATTTATCAAGAGTTGCTTTAGTCTCTTCTTTTTCCCTGTTGTTGGTTTAAACTAGTTTAATTAATCTTTATTTAGTTGGAAGTTTCGATGTTAATGAATAATTTTCCATGGATATAAGGAGAAGGTTTACGAGTTGTGATAGAGCTGACTGTCCTTAAAGCTATAATTGCTTCTACTTTCAGTATACTTCAGTTAACCTAGTCTTTGCTATTTAGAAACAATTATAAAGTCATTTGAGTTTGATTGTAATATGGAAATCACCTCCGCTCTAGAGTAAGGATGAGTGGATGAAGCTGTGGCATGGTCTAGAAACATATTAAAACACAAGAGGCTCTATAATATATAGATTGATGTTATTTGTCTGATTGTTTTTATAGAACTCATACGCAAAAAAACTTTAACTTACATTATTTTCCAGATGTCCATGTATGTGTTTATATTAGGAAATTTCTATATCCTGGTTTTCATTAAGTCATACACACTAGATATGTTTCCTGATGGAGGGTTGTGTTTTAATTTCAGGCTGAACAAGAATCATTCAGATTTATCACTAGATCTTATTATAGAGGAGCAGCTAGAGCACTTTTGGTTTATGACATAACCAAGTCAGTTTGTGTAAAAGTGTAGCTGATAAATTAGATTGAAATCATAACTTGTAGAAGTGTTTCAGTCATTATTGTAGAATAATCGTAGGAAATTTGAAACCATGATATACTATCCACCTCTGCTCCTATTGGACACCTTGCTTTTGAATTATGGATAAAATTAGCATGGACATATTATGATGGGTTGTGGTTTTTTTTTAATTAAAGGAAATTCATTAACTATAGTAAAACTATTTACAACATTAATGCATATCCTTACATTTGAGGTCAATTGGTTGGGCTATAAGATTGGGAATGGCTCCACTTTATATGTGTTGTGAGAAAGGTTTTCAATTTCAATAAACTTTTCCAGTTAAACTGATTTTTACTTTGGGTTGTGATTTTTTTTATTGGTAAGTTTGAAATGTTCTGAGCAGTACCTGAAAACTCTAGGAGTCTTGACACATGCATTATTAAACTGTGAACAAACAAAATCCAGTTGTTGGTACTATTTTACAAGGTCCTGTCTCACCTAAAAACAAAGTAAAAGAATAATTTAAAGAAAAGCATATGTAGGAGGATTATGGACTCGCAAGTTAATGACTTCTTATTGAACATTAAATTGTTTCAAATATTTCTACATTTGAGACTGCATGGTTTTTTAATGGTCCTCTGTATGAAACTACATAATTATCAATAATTATATTACTGTTATAATTATTTTTACCTTGGATTTGAAGACATTGATCTTTGTGACCGGAAAATGTTTTCCTTGAAAGAATGACAATGAGAGCAGCATTATTCACACAACTGTAAGACTAAATAAAATATCAGCTTGACTTCCACAAGCACTCGACAATAAGAGTAGCATTATTCACGCATTTGTATGAGTAAAGAAAAAATCAGCGTGACTTCCACGAGCACTCTCTATTTATATGTATTCTCTCTAGTTCTCTCCAGACAACAATACAAGATCAACATTTAGAGATACCCACTTCTTAAATTTTATTTCCTTAAGAACCAGACTACATTCTTAGCCCAAATTCTAGTTTTGTTTTGAAAAGAGCCGGTCTTTCTTAATTTAGCATATCAATAACTAAATTGTCTTAAACATGTCTACATTTTAGACTGCATGGCTTATGAATGATAAATATACTTTAAAAATAAGGTATCAAGTGTGAAAAAGCTGCATGTGATCTTTTTTGGAGGTTGTGTTTGAACTTGAAGACTATTCTCTTGCTCGGTAGCTTTCAAGGGAAAATAAATTTGACATTACAGTTACATAACTTCAGTGCTTCTCAATCAGTAATTACTTTCATGCTAATCTGATTTGTTTTTCATTTTCATGACATAAGCTACTTCATTAATCTGGTCACTTGATACCTTCTTCTAATTCTATTTAGCTTTGTTTTTTAATGGCTAACAGGTTTGAGCATCCAATTCAGTTTTCAGTCATCATGTTGTAGGATAAAGAACTGTGAAGATTACTCATAATTGTAGTGTACATTGGCATTTTTTCGACCGTTGGTTTGATCTTTGGTGTATCTTAGTTATCAAAAAGAATCATGCCTTTGACATTTGGTGGTATTAGATTGTCTTCAAGGCATAATTTGCATCTACATAATGGATTTTCTTGGTGGAGTGGGACAAATGCTCTTTTATGAATACGCTTAAGGTTTTTTGCGACGGGTTCAAATATTTTGTATCAATTACTCTGCTCCAACTCTAAAAAGCTTGGTTGGAATAAGATGTTGTCTCATGAGCATAGACATTGATGATGCAAGTCAAGCCCACACTGTTGTCATTGTCTATTGCTTATGAACGTAGTTATATTCCATAAATTTTAATCTAATTTTAGTTCAACTACCAAACCAAAGTACATGTTTTTCTATAATAAATAGACCTTATGTTATATAGTCTAATACTTTAATGAGATGAGTTGAGTTTTTCATGTAAATTCTTATGTGTTAAGTGGCGCCTCTTCCATATCACATTCAAACCTAATTTTCATAAAATAACACTTAATTTATTGTGATGAAAAAAAGAAGTAACTTTTATTTTAATTCTTTAAAAGAAGTAGATTGTTTTAATGCTTGTGAATGACAATTCAGATCCTCTGTTTCAATAAATATGTTCCAACCTTGTTCCACCACAATATGACGTTTAATAAAATTCAATTTTGTTGTGTATGATAAATTGACTCTATTCTAGCTTTTGTGAGGCTAGTAACTTTTCCTTTTCCTTTCTTCTTATTTCTAGTTTACTAATATGTAGGAACGCCAAACAGAGAAACCAAACATTTTTAAAACAATTTGTTTAGCACCAGTTGTTAGATGTCTATTTAAGTTTAATGCTAAAGGATTCATTTTTTGCTTCTTAATTAAATTGTGAATTCTACACTTAGTGTTTTTCTATATCATAAAAGTGACGTATCCTTTTTCAATTTTTATTTGTTTTTTAGGTTTTTGCTTCAAGATCAAAGCTAATAAGTCAATGACGGATGTATCTTCTTCTTGTAGTCAATTAAATTTTGAAGATGGTATTGAAGTTGGCAGGAGTAACAATGAAGATGAGCTTCTAGCTGTCATAAGTTTAAACAGTAACAAGGATTTGCAAGCTACTAGTTCAATTCAAGTATCCAAGGAATTAATACAAAAAATTGGAATGGAGTTTGAGACAGAAGAAGATGCTTACCAATTCTATTTAACATATGCTAAAAAAGTTGGGTTTGGGATAAGGAGAAGCAAAAACCACAAAGATAAATCTGATAACTTCATTGACATAATGTTTTGTTGTAGTGTTGAAGGTAAATGAGGAAAAGACAAACATGATATGCATGTGAGAGCAGCACGCCCTGAAACAAGGTTTGGTTATGAAGCTAAAATGAGAGTGAGTCGTCTAAGAAGTGGAAAACTCTGTGTGGTTTAGTTTATTGAGGAGCATAATCACTACCTCTCGAGTCCAAATAAGACACACTTACACAGATCTCACCGAAAGATAAGTTTATCTACAACAATGCAAATTGAAATGGGAAATGACATAGAAATCCCACTAAAGGCATCTTATGACGTCATGATTAGGCAAATGGATGAGCGAGAGAACTTAGGATTCATATCAGATGACTACAGAAATTACTTATGGTCTAAAATAACGAGAGATATAAAAAGAGGGGATACAGAAGATGTTCTGGAATATTTGCATAAAATGTAATTTGATGACCCAAATTTTTTTATGTTATCCAAGTTGATGAAGATGATATAATAACCAACATTTTCTAGTTAAATGCAAAGATGAAAGTAGATTACTTAAATTTTGGTGATGTGGTTTGCTTTGACATAGCTTATAGAAAGAACAATGAAGGTCGTCCCCTTGCATTGCTTGTAGGTGTAAATCATCACAAGTAGACTACAATATTTGGTGTTGCATTGTTATATGATGAGGCATCCCTTACGTTTAAATGGTTATTTGATACTTTTGTGAAAGCTATGTGTGATAAAAGACCTAAAACTATTCTTACAGACCAAGATGCAGCAATGGTAAAGGCTCTAGTACTAAGATGGCCTGAAACTCATCATCGCTTATGTATTTGGCACATTATCAAAATGTGGCCACCCACTTAAGTGGTCGTTTCTCTCAATTCAAAGATTTTGCTAAAGATTTTAACTCATGCATATATGATTTTGAAGAAAAGGAAGATTTTGTAAATACATGGAATGAGATGTTATGCAAATATGTACTTGAAGACAATAATTGGTTAAGGCACATGTTTGGGATAAAAGAAAATTTGTCTTTAGTGTATGGAAGATAAATGTTTTATGCAAACATGACGACAACACAAAGAAGTGAGAGCATAAATAGTGTTGTAAAAAGGTATGTCAGTTATCAACACAAATTCTTGACATTTTTTCATCACTTTGAAAGACGCCTTGAAGATCGTAGATATGAAGAGTTAAAGGCTGATTTTAAATACAAGTATTCCCGCATTATTGTTTTCAATTGAAACTTTGAAACATACAGTAAGTGTTTATACTCTTGAGGTGTTCAAGTGCTTTCAAAATGAGTGGTATAAGTCTCATAATTGTTGTATTGAAAGTTTTGGGGAGGATGGATCAATCACAAAATATCAAATTACCCCTCATAAGAAGAGCTATTACTATACAGTTATTTATGATTTATCAAATGGAAAACTTGACTACAGTTATAGAAAATTTGAGTTTGCTGAAATTTTATGTTCTCACGTTTTGAAAGTTTTTACTGTGAAAAATATTATGGAGATTCCAAGTCAATACATAGTGAAAAGGTGGACACGTAAAGCAAAACTTGGATTCGTGGAAACTGAAAATTTTGGAATCAACTAAGTGATTGAGCCAAGTTTATACTATGAATTGGCTGCATTTTTATAGCTGCTTGTGCATGTGTTGACTCTTAATTGATGATTTTTGTGCTTAAATTGGTTCCTCATACCGAGTTCTTTCAATTCTTAATTTGTCAGTAAATTGTCATGATTTGATACTTATTTCTCTACAATTTTTATTGGGACAATTGGTACTACAAATTGTTGCTATTATCTTATTGCAGGAACAAAGGAGTCAACGTCAGGAAGTCAACAGCCATAGGTCTTTCCGCACGTCGCGATGCACGGCGATGCACACGACGCGACGCGAAGCGATTGCACACGCGTCGATTTAATTTGATTTATTTATTTTATTCGTCGCGACGTACGAGCGGATATCTGACTTTTTATGGAAAGTTTGTCTCACTGTTCCGACCCGGCCCACGCTCCATCATATAAAAACTTGCCATTTTTAGGTCATACACAGAGAGACTGGGAGAGAAAAAAACTTTGAACACGCAGACTCGGGAAGCAGAAGAAGGAGACGACATTCGATTCCATCTCCACGTTTTCATCATCGTCTACCATCATCACCACCGTCAACGTCTTCTGCCAAATTGAGGATCGTTACATCTCCAGTATCTGAGGGATCAACCAGAGTCATGCGTGGCTGAGTCAACTTTCCTCTTGAAGATGTAGCAATGGCTTGAGTTCACAGAAGCTTCGAAGGGGAGTAATCACATAGTATCTGAATTCTAGTTATATTTGTGTAACTTCTGAGTTAGAGGATTGCATCGATATTTCTAGATTAGCATTGTTATAGTTTAACCGTGTGCTAATAACTATGTTGAGATTTGGACTAAGTAATTTGTAGAACTTTTGATGCTTAATAGATGAAGTTTCATATATGTCATTGAATATTGCATTTACGGTCTTTATCTGCCTAGTTGTGTTTGATTGAGATTGTTGTGTTTTATTCAATAGACCGGTTGCAATTGCTTGTCTATTCTCACACTAAGGTTTTTAACAAAGATTTAAATGATGGAGTTCATTAATTAAATCTTTCATTAATTAAATCTTTGGACCTAAAGAGTCCTTTAGGGTTGATCTTTCGAAACTTAGTAGATTGTATCCCTAAAAATCATTTTTGAACTGTGATAGCCTGAGCCTCATTTTCAAGAGGATTTTATCAATTTGATTTTTATCTTATTCTTTGTTTATTGCATTATTTCAAAAATCCCAAAAATATTCTTTTATACTTTTTGTTCGATTTTGATTACTTTATCGGTTTTGACCAAAATATCAAACCCCCCCGTTTATCAACTTCAATTGCAATTTTTGACATTTAGGCTAGTTTAGACCATTTTTATTTGGTTCCAATTAAGTGAGACGACCCGAGGTTGCATTCTATACAGCAATCTTGGAATTTATTTTATCTGACCGGTTTCCAAGGATCGATCGTAAGATCGCATCGACAGAGCCCCGATCAAATTGGCGCCGTTGTCGGGGAACCAAGAAATTGGTTTACCATCGGATAGCCATTGTCATTCTTTTGACTTGTCGTTGATAATAGGAATCATTGTTTTTGCTTGCATTTAGTATAGTTTGATCTTTACGCTTGTTCATAGTATAGGTTTGATTCCCTTTTGCACACAAATACATCATACTTTGATTTTTGTCTCTTACTTTGCACATTTTTATTTTCACACATACACACTCATACATCCATACTCTCGCATTCATCGCATTTCACTTTTATCCGATCTTGTGTGACTGTGAGCAATTTTGTTACCATTCATTTTATTTGTGGTTTGATTTTTTGGTGCATGCCTAGGAGAGGTAGACTTGTTCAATTCCATCCCGAAGTTGAGAGACATTTGAGGAGACTTAGGAAAGAAAGGAAAGAACAAGAGAGACGGAGAGTAGTTGAGCGAGATAGTGAGAATATGGCTGAGAATCCAAGCATTTTTCCGAATCCTGATTATCCTATTCACCAACCTAGAAATGGGACTAATGGAGGAAATGGTGAGCATGAGAGAGTGGGAGAAAACAATGAGAACCAGAGACGTAGGACAATTAGGGAAGCAACAACTTTTGATGTTCATTATGATCCATTTACTGCTGCTTGCCCTAATTTTGATGTTAATTTTGAGATTAAAGGCTTGTTGATTAATTCTCTTCCTAAATTTCATGGCTTGGCAGGAGAGGATCCATATATGCACCTACAGGCTTTGACAATGATCTGCCAAAGTATGAAGCCAGTGGGAGCTACCTTGGATCAAGTGCTTTGGAAGGTGTTTCACTTGTCCTTGGAAGGGAAAGCAAGAGAGTGGTATATGAGTCTTCCTAGGCATGTGGCCAATGCTTACCATAGCTGGGCCAATCTGAGGAAGGCCTTTTTGGAGAAATACTTTCTAGCTTCCAGGACATCTTCCATGAGGAAGGAGATTTACTCAGCCCATCAGGAGTACGATGAGTCACTTTATGATTATTGGAACCGCTTCTAAGATCTTTTGTCCAAATGCCCCCATCACCAAATTCCTGATGAACAATTGGTGCAGTACTTTTATGATGGGTTGAAGGGTCAGGAGAAGGGTATGTTAGATGCTGCATCTGGAGGCTCTCTGATTGACCTTACAGCCTTGGAAGCATGGGATCTGATTACGAAGATGGCTTTAAACCATCAGCGAAGACAAAGATGTCGAGATCAAAGAGGAGTGCATGAGTTGGGAGCCTTGACGGCTCAAGCTAAAAGAATGGAAAGCCTAGAATCGAAAGTGGATTCTTTGGAAAATCGGATAACATCACAGCTGTCTTGCATCACGGCCGAGCTGAAAAATTTGAATGTGCATCGTTCTACTACTTCAACAGAGCTTACCGCACCTAGTTGTGAAAATTGTGGGTCGGTAATGCATATTTTGAGTGTTTGCCCAGGATGATATGAGGAAGTTTCGGCAATGTATCAAGGCAGGCAGAATCAGAAATGGGACCCATACTCCAACACATACAATGAAGGATGGAAGGCTAATCCTAGATTGATTGGAGGAATGAGGAGAGCAGGCACCTACAGATTTGCCTGAGGGGAGGAGCGGCACTTCCACTAGCAGTTCCTAATCAACAAAGAAGCCCTGGTAGTCCCACCAAAGGAGGATACCAATCAGTTGCTCCACAGTATGATGACCTTGATGAAGGAAGAGAGGGATTCTAATGTTAACTAGTTTAATGCTATTGCTTCTTTAATTCAACAGGATTCCTCAAAGACTGCTGCCAGGTTCAATGCCTTGGAGAAGAGGATGGAGCAATGGGAGACCAAAGCGGAGAACATAAATTCCTATGTTACTCAGTTGTCTAACAACATGAGTAAAAATCAAGCAAAAAGCAGTGGGACTATTCCTTCAAATACTGTGATGAACCCGAAGAGTTTGAATGCCATTGCCCTCAGGAGTGGGAAGCAAGTGAGGTTTAAGCCTCAAGATGATGAAGAGCCATGTGAGGATAAGATTGAGAGTGAGCCAGTACCCCCACCATAGGATAAGATTAAGAGATCAGAAAGTGTGAGAGAAGAAGAACTTCTGAGAGAGAGAAAGCAAGCTTCAAGGAACAAGGGAACTACTTCAGAGAGTTCCAATGATCAAGCAGGAAGTGGAGAGTCAAGCAAGCAAGCAGGTAAAGGTAAGGAGGTAAGTCTTCAAGACCTCCCTTTTCCAAATTCATACTTGATGAGCAAGCGCCTAAATGAAAAACAACATGAAAAAGAAATCATTGACTTGTTTGGGAAGGTTGAAGTGAATGTGCCTTTGCTAGATTTAGTGAAGAGAGTTCCGGCCTATGCAAAATATTTGAAGGATTTGTGCACTAACAAGAGGAAGTTTAGGCGAATGAGAGAGTGCAAGTGAGTTCAATGTGTCGCATTGTTTAAGCCATGAGATACTGTCAAGTGTCAAGACCGGATCTTTTACCATCCCTTGCACCTTAGGGAAGGTGACTATCGGTAGAGCTTTGTTAGATCTGGGGGCCGCAATAAATGTGATGCCTAAGTCAGTTTATGAGGCCTTAGGAGTGAAGAGTATTAAGCCTACATCTGTTGTCCTCCAGTTGGCTGATAGATCCTTTAGGCATCCGGTGGGGATAATTGAAGATATCTTGGTGCAAGTTAAAGGTTTAGTGTTTCCTGCCGATTTTTATATTCTTGACATGTCTACTGAGGTTGTGCAGGATACTTCACTGATTCTTGGACGACCCTTTCTTCGGACAGCAAGTACAATGATTAGCATGAAGGAAGGAAAGATAACCATGGAGGTTGGCGATCAAAGGGTGAGCTTCAACATGTATGAAGCAATGAGCACCCCCATGAGGATTACTCTCTGCTTGGAGTGAATATGCTTGACACGGTTATTGATGATGCATGTTGTGATTTTGCACAAACTTTAACATCTTCTCGACACTCTTCTTGGAGAACATTTGCTTCATTGATGATTTTGTAGAGAGACTTCAAGTCAAGTGTTGGACATGGAACGCACGAGCCAAGCCATTGGGATGAAACTTCGGATTTTGTCGGGTGACTATCCCAGTTTGAGGACCCACCATGAGACCGAGTTGTTTCTCTGCCTGCATTCTCATTTTATTCATGCATCTGTTTGGAAGTGATGAAAACTTTTTGTTGCATGAATATCTTGATTAAGTGTGGGGAGAAACCTAGCGAAGAGACTATTTGTAGTTAGGTAGGATTTACATTCATTGTTGAATAAATTGCTTTCCCTTTGTTAGCTTTACATCTTTCTAAAGAAGCATGACATTGCTGGAGGATAAAATTTTGGGAGATTGATTGTTTTTAGATTGATTGTTGATTGGATTAAGTCAGGTTTGTGTCTTTCTTTTCGGGCAGAGGCGCTGCGACGTATTTGTATTTATACGTCGCGACGTACCTCGTTCCTCTTTTATGCCCTCGTCGCGATGTATTTGCATTTATACGTCGCGACGTATCTTGTTCATATGGCGCTTACGCCGCGACGTGCCCACACTCTAACACCGCGACGTCCCATCATTTGAAATACCCTTTTTGCCCCTTATGTCTTGCGGTCTTCGCGTTTGTCCGGAGCCCTTCTTGTCTTTTCACGTTGCGACGTTCCATCTTCTTTCGCCGCTTCATCTTCTTCTTCTTCTTCTTCTTCTTCTTTTTTCTTCTTACTCTTTTCTTTTCCCGCCGTCGTCGTTGCTCTAGCTCTCTCCGTTCGCTCTCTCTGTGTTGTTGAGTCCACATCCGTCTCCCTTCTTGCATCTCCGATCTTTGTAAGTGTTCCATTGTCCTTCATGTTCTTGTTTTTTGTCTACGTTGTTAGAGGTTTTGAGTTAGGTTTCCATGACGGCGATTGCTCACCATGATCGTCTGAAAAAAATCGCCATACGCCGCGACGAGCGTATTGCCTCGTCATGACGTCTGAAGTACTGCCTCGCCATGACGTCGCTTCCGACGTCGTGGCGTCTAGTCGAGGACTTGGCCTCGTGGCGTCTGCCACACGCGTCATGACGAGGAGGCTGATTTTTGCTTAATTCCTTATTGATTTTTCTATTCATTTCTTTTTGTTTGCAGGATATGCCTCGCCACAAAGAACGTTAGCAAGTCCCAGCGTCCCGACCCCTTCTCATGTCCTTCCTCTCCTCACACTCGCTTGCGAGTTTATTTCTGCTCCACTGTTTCCCTCATCCCCCGTCTCTCCACCTTCCTTGGGGTTTTCTCGCTAATTCTCCCTCTCCTCAACCCTCACATTCTTCGCACCACCACCCTCCCTACCCATTCCCTTCTCTCGGGTTGATCCGGAGTATGTTGCCAGCGCAAAACCGAGGCCGGGCCATCTTGAAAAAACCTTTCCTTTGACCCCGCCACTAACCCATTTGTCCACCAACTCTTCGTGACTCAACCTCATCACCTTGCCCATACCGTACCTCTGGGAACATCGACCGTCGCCAAGATACTACACCGTGCTCGCTACTCGAGCTCTTATGGCATTGCGTTTCGTGGTGTCTCCATTCCCCGTGCCTTTACTTCCATCTTTATTCGGGAGCATTATCAGCTTCCTCCCACACCCCGTTGCCACTACGCGGAGCTCATACATGAGTAACCTTGGGATGATGTTCTTCATACTCTCTGCCCTGAGGGTATTGAATGGTATCAACCCAGGGGTGCTCAACGTTATCTCCGCCGCGCTGACCTTCGATCTGAAGCCCGTCCGTGGCTTCATTTTATCTGTAACAACATCCTTCCTACTACCCACCTAGCCATGGTTCCCAAGGAGCAGGCCCTTTATATTTATCTGTTGATGGTCGGTCGGCCAGTCGATCTCGCCCATGCCATCACCTCTGCCCTTCGTCAATGCATCCTCTCCACCAACCCCAACCATTCTCTCATATTTCCTCACCTCATCACTGACATGTTTCAGGCCTATCGGGTCCCAGAACATCCGACCGACCTTACCTTCGAGCCTGCCCCTGCTTTCCGGTACATCCGTCTCCGTCAGCCTCGTGGCCTTCCTACCCCATCTACCCCTTCCCCACCTTCTTCTCCTTCCCCTCCCCCTGCTACTTCTGCCCCTGTTCCTTCCCCTCCTGTTCCTCCTGTTCTTGTTACTCCACCCGAGGCTCCTCCTCGTGATCACATTCCCTCCCCTTCCGCCTCCTCTGCTTCGATCGCCCTTCTTCGCGGCGACTTGCGCCGAATAGAGGCTCAGATGGCTGCA
The DNA here is from genome assembly GCA_029891385.1 of Erythroxylum novogranatense. Classification (NCBI taxonomy): domain Eukaryota; kingdom Viridiplantae; phylum Streptophyta; class Magnoliopsida; order Malpighiales; family Erythroxylaceae; genus Erythroxylum; species Erythroxylum novogranatense. The sequence goes on along the minus strand of CM057229.1, from coordinate 39,002,379 downwards.
GACCGCCAGTATTACCATACGATGTTCACACTTATTGCGGATCGCCTGCAGCTACCCATCCCTCCTGTTCCCCAGGATCCTTCAGCTGATTCTAGTACTTCTCATTTGCTCCTCCGGACCCTGGTGATGATCCTCCGGCTTAGCTTTATCTTTTAGCTCTTTTCTTTTATTGTATTTCTTTTCTTTTATTGTATTTCTTTTCTTTTGTTGTATTTCTTTCCTTTTGTTGTCTTTTCTTCATGTATTTAGTTCCTTAGTTCTTTTGTTTCTTTTGTCCTTGACTTAATCCGCTTCATGCTCAATCTATGCATTTATGCTTCTTGTACATTTTCATTGAGGACAATGTGTGCTTCAAGTGTGGGGGAGTTGTTTCCTCATTTATTTTTCACATTGTATGACTGTTGATATTGAGGACAATATGAATTGTTGGCTAATTGGTGCATTCTGCTGATAAACTTGGTGAATTTTCTATCTTTCTGTCATTCTGCATTTCTTCGCCGCGATGAGTGTCCACACGTCGCGGCGAAACGTTCTTCAGATTTTGTATACGTCGTGACGCAATACTCATGCATGAATGATTCTGTGCTTAATTCTTCCACTCATTTCAAATTTATCTCGCACTAGACTTTTGTGGCTTTTGTTTTCAAAGTTTTTACTAGGTTCAAAATGATGATTGAGTTTTTGAAAACACCTTCCATCCTTTTAATGATAATTGACCTTGACAAAATCTTGCTTTCAATGTTCTCAATTCAAAGTGAATGGAAGCATGCTAACAAAGTGGCATTGTGAGTTTTTGAGACTTGAGATTGTTCATGGAGATTATACCCTTGTGGAAGGATATTTGAGCCAAAACTTTTCCTCTATCTTTGTGTGCATCTACTTATTTCATTCTTTTCTAGAACTTGTTTCAATTCTTACTTGAAGCTTAATGGACTGAATTTTTGTTGATATGATAGAGGCGTTCCTTTTTCAACCCATTTTCCTAAACACTGTCCACTACACATTTATCCCTTTCTAGCCCCTTTGAGCCCTCCTATTATGAGCATTTGCATTCATATCCTTGTGGTGTCCTCAGTTATTTTGCCTATGTCAAAAAATAATAATAAATAAAAAAATTGTGTGTCCAGAAAGAGACAATGTCTCTAAAATGTTCAAAAAAAATTGCATTCTGTTTATGCAAATGATTAGTTTGCATTCCACTGTTGACATCAGTTCGCGTTTAGTGCATATGCTCATATTTTCTTTCTTTCCGTTCATCCATTTCATTTAGCCTTCCATACATTACAACCCTCAAAGTCCTCTTGATCTTCAGAATGATAGTTTTTTTGGTGGAGAAATAGAATTGACACAAGCTTATGGTAAGAGATGGATTAAGTAGATTGAGAAAAAAAATATCCCTAGACACAAGTGAGCTGAGCAAAAACACTATATCTTGAGTGCTATCTCTTCTGTTCAATCTCTTGTACTTGAATTCTTTCAATGTTTATTTTATTAGCACTCTTTCATTTTACTGTGGTTGAATTCTGAGGAAGTGACTTGCGTCAATTTCATTTTATTGTTTTGAGCATGGCTGCTATTTTCTTTTTCTCTTGTATTCTTTTTGACTCTTGTAAACTTTGTCCAGAGTACAAAGGTCTAAGTGTGGGGAATTTGATTGAGCCAAGTTTATACTATGAATTGGCTGCATTTTTATATTTGCTTGTGCATGTGTTGACTCTAATTGATGATTTTGTGCTTAAATTGGTTCCTCATACCGAGTTCTTTCAATTCTTAATTTGTCGATAAATTTTTATGATTTTATACTTATTTCTCTACAATTTTATTGGGACAATTAGTACGCAAATTGTTGCTATTATCTTATTGCGAGAACAAAGGAGTCAACGTCAGAAGTCAATGACCATAGGCCTTTCCTTGCGTCGCGACGGACGGCGATACACGACGCGACGAAAGCAAGCGATTACTGCGTCGCGGCAATTTGATTTATTTATTTTATTAAATCGCGACGTCTGGCGGATATCCGACTTTTTATGGAAAGTTTATCTCACTTTATTACGACCGACCCAGCGCTCCATCATATAAAAACTTGTCGTTTTAGGTCATACGCAGAGGCGGGAGAAAAAACTTTGAACACGCAGACTGGAAGCGAGAAGAAGGAGGCGACATTCGATTCCATCTCCACGTTTTCATCATCGTCTACCATCATCACCACCGTCAGCGTCTTCTGCCAAATTGAGGATCGTTACATCTCCAGTATCTGAGGGATCAACCAGAGTCATGCGTGGCTGAGTCAACTTTCCTCTTGAAGATGTAACAATGGCTTGAGTTCACAGAAGCTTCGAAGGGGAGTAATCACATAGTATCTGAATTCTAGTTATATTTGTGTAACTTCTGAGTTAGAGGATTGTATCGATATTTCTAGATTAGCATTGTTATAGTTTAACAGTGCTTGATAACTATGTTGAGATTTGGACTAAGTAATTTGTAGAACTTTTGATGCTTAATATATGAAGTTTCATATATGTCATTGAATATTGCATTCGGTCTTTATACGCCTAGTTGTGTTTGATTGAGATTGTTGTGTTTTATTCAATAGACCGGTTGCAATTGCTTGTCTATTCTCACACTAAGGTTTTTAACAAAGATTTAAATGATGGAGTTCATTAATTAAATCTTTGGACCTAAAGAGTCCTTTAGGGTTGATCTTTCGAAACTTAGTGGATTGTATCCCTAAAAATCATTTTTGAACTGTGATAGCCTGAGCCTCATTTTCAAGAGGATTTTATCAATTTGATTTTTATCTTATTCTTTGTTTATTGCATTATTTCAAAAATCCCAAAAATATTCTTTTATACTTTTTGTTCGATTTTGATTACTTTATCGGTTTTGACCAAAATACCAAACCCCCGTTTATCAACTTCAATTGCAATTTTTGACATTTAGGCTAGTTTAGACCATTTGTATTTGGTTCCAATTAAGTGAGACGACACGAGGTTGCATTCTATACAGCAATCTTGGAATTTATTTTATTTGACCGGTTTCCAAGGATCGATCGTAAGATCGCATCGACAGAGCCGCGATCACTAAGCAATTTGGATCCCAAGATATGTCAAAGTGTACGGTATAAAGAATTGTGTGGGCTATATGTTCAATTGGTTATAAAAGCATTTAAGAGTGAAGAGCCTTACAAAATTGTTAAAGACTGTATTTTGAAAATGTTGGAAATCGTGGATGCTAGACTACAAGGTAATGAATCAACTATCCAACAGTCGATTGCGAACTCTAATGTTAGATTACAAGTTGAAGAGATGGTTCAATATTCAAGTGTTATAACGGATCACTTGAACCAAAATGGGATTGAAATTCATGAAAATAACAGTATTGGAATTAAACGAAAAAAGTTCAGACTTAAGCAACTCTTACAATTGCAGCGCCATACTATTTAATCTTAAGGTTCTATTTGCAAATTTTTTTCTTGAATTCCATATCCCTTACATGTGTACTTTTTAATAAAAAGATTCAATGTTTTAACAATCAGTCTAGTATTTTGATTATATACCCTTTAACTTTTGTGATAATAGGTTGTCTCTGCTAATTCAAGTCAAACAAATTCTATCGAAGGTGTTCCATTTTCTATGGACATGACCTACTCCCAATTGGTATTCATCTTTTACCAAAATACTATTACTAACGACATTATGTTTAGTAACTTATTCACAATTCACTAATGATACTATTTTTATAATTCTTATAGGCACAACAACCATATGGTGTGAGCGATTTGATGATAAATAATTTACGACAAAATAGTAATGTTAATTACGATAGTGTAGATATAGGTGCTTTCGTTGAGACATGTGATTGTTTAGCTCCATTTACAGAAGGCATATTTTGTAAATACAAAGTGAAAAGAAAGTAGAATGTTTAAGTTAATTTGTGCATCTTTATCGAGAAGGTGCATATTTTATTTCCTACTAAGAATTGGCAATTTCTTTCTTACACTCTCATTATTATGTAATTTTTCTATATTTTATTGATTATGTATTGTCTCTAAATGACGAATCCTTATGTTAAAAAATATTTTTGTGCCAAAATGTGAAATGTTTAATTCTTGAGAATGTCATGAAACATGGTATGGACAAAAAAAATTAACATCAAACTTTTATTTTTTTCGGGGATGACATTATGGGAGAAAATATTAGCAATAGTGAAAATGTAAATGAAGCTGTGAGAAACTCATGGTAGAATGGAGAAAAAAAAAGAAACCATATTGTATATAGATGTATATTCATGGGTTACAATCTTGAAAGTAACATTCTTGAAAACAAATCAACAATAGTCAATTTTGAGAATAAATCACAGTCTACAAGTATAATTGCCATAAAGGATCTTTGGATTCATGAGCTAAACAATTCTAATACAAGTATTGGCCTTAACTCCAGCTTTCCTTCAATATTCGGCAAAGAGAGCAAAGAGAAGCAAGAAGTTGAACCAACTACATATCGAAAAAAGACTGCTTTCATCGAGATTGTCTTGAAACTTTTTATAATGATATGGACAAATAAAAATTAAACATCAAACTTCTTTTTTTTTAGGGATGACATTGTTGGGGAAAATATTAGCAAAATGAAAATGTAAATGAAGTCATAATGTAAATGAAGCTGTGAGAAACTCATGGTGGAATGGAAAAAAAGAAATAAGATTGTTAGCATTACTGAAAAAAAATTAACATTAGTCAATTTTGAGAATAAATCACAGTCTACAAGTATAATTGCTACAAGGGATCTTTGGATTCATGAGCTAAATAATTCTAATACGAATATTGGCCTTAACTCTAGCTTTCCTTCAATATGCACCAAAGAGAGCAAAGAGAAGCAAGAAGTTGAACCGATTGCATATGGAAAAACGACCACCTTCATCAAGAAGAAAAACAAACAACAGGAATATGGATGGCTCTTAATTGACTATCTGAAGTGAAATTTATCAACTTGGAAGTCATCTATACGTCGATGTACAAAAGGTGATTCAGCTCAGATTAAATGCTTATGGCTATAAATAAAAGCTTTTCCAAACTACTCACCGAAACACTATCCCTGATAAGTCATAATTTTCACATAGCTCACTTAACTTTCTGAAATAACCTTTTGAAATAATGAAAATGTTGGTTTGGATGATGACGGAGGTCATGCATAAATTAGTTAATGCCCAGATCAAGCCCAAAATATTTATTGTTGCTAACCAATCTAATGCATGTCGTGGCATTCTGGAATGTAATTCCTTCGGTGGCTTTGCATAAGGGATTAACAATTACACCCACTAAACCATACAGATTTTTAATGCAAAAATTCTAGCCTCATAACCTTCATCATGGAAAGCATAAAAAATGACATCTCCTTAATATTTAATGCAACTCTATATGCTTGCTAAAAAATTTCCACCTTCTATAGATTTAATTTTCCAATTAATTGTTCAGAGCAACAATATAGAAAATATTCTTTGGTATAACATGTGCAATCCATTACTGCAGATTATTGGACATGCAATTAGAGACACAAACCGTCTTTTAAAGCAATTTTTAAGTCAAAACCATCACAATTACCAAAAAACCACACACTGATAAATCTAAAATAAACATAAAACAATATACCTTCCTCAGTAATGTTGGTAGTTTTATGTAGCGACCCGAACTTTACGTAGGCTCAATGGTAAGAGGCGTGCACTTAAGTGCAACAAAACCTTGAGGTCTTGGGTTCGAGTGGTGACTCATCCAAGTACCAAAGAGGACAATACCGAGAGGAAATCCACCCTGGTAGCGGTCGCGGGCCTCTTGAGGTGCGCGAGAAACCCACCCGGTATGCAAAGTTCGGGTCGCTACATAAAAAAGGCGCCTTTTTAATGTAGAGCCCGACCTCTACCGCCATCACTCCAGGTATTGTCCTCTTTGGCACTTGCGTGAGTCACAACTCGAACACAAGACCTCAAGGTTTTGTTCCACTTTAAGTGGGCGCCTCGATGGTAGGCGTCCGCAAAAGTGAACAAAACTGAGGTCTTGTGTTCGAGTTGTGACTCACGCAAGTTCCAAAGAGGACAATAACTGGAGTGATGGCAGTAGAGGCCGGGCTCTACATTAAAAAGGTGCCTTTTTTATGTAGCGACCCGAACTTTACGCACTGGATGGGTTTCCCGCGCACCTCATGAGGCCCGCGACCGCTACTGGGGTGGATTTCTCCTCGGTATTATCCTCTTTGGTACTTGGATGAGTCACCACTCGAACACAAGACCTCAAGGTTTTGTTCCACTTTAAGTGGACGCCTCTTACCATTGAGCCATTGTAACATCCCATCACCGATGGGAAGGTTATTTTCGTAAATTGGGATGGGTTAGGTCTTGGCATTGCATATTATTGATATGAGCATTTTTCTAGCCTCTAATTTTAGAGGAATAAGTCATTTTGCACATGCATTTATATGTACATGCATTCATGGCATTTTCCGGCATTTAATTGTGAATATGATATGATTTGTGAAATTTTGAGATAATTATGTTAGATTATGATTTGTTTGAGAAGTATGGAAGAATTGGGTTTGAATAGTTGAATTAGAATGTCTTAAGAGTGATTGTCAGTTGATAGCGACCCATACGAAATTGTCTGGAGAATTTTGAGGGTAAATGTCCGGACCGAAAATTTCCTGAGTAACGGACTGATTGACCTTATAGTACTGTCAAAATTGTCCAATGGAAATGGAAAATTAGACTTTATGATTTTAGGAAAAAAAATGTCGGACCATTGGAATTTGGAGAAATCTTAGACTAGGAATTTGAGACTTAAGAGAGAGTGTTTGAGGAGAAGTGAGTAACCCTTTAAATACTTTAGGTTTTAAAATTTGGCAGGAAGGCATTTCTTCTCTCCTAGGGCACGTATCTTCCCCTTCGATCGATTCCTTTTTCTTCTTCCTCCTTGTGTGATCTCTTGTGCTTCACCTTGTTTGCTCCTTCTTTGTTGTTAAGATCAACCCTAATCCTTAAGAAGATGAAGATTGTTGAGGTTTTGAGAGATGACCGTGGGTGTTAGGGCTTGGAGGAGATTTTCGGAGATTTGAAGATTTAGGACTTGATTGGTAAGTAAATTGGCTTTAATGTTGTTTTATGGTTGTTGAAATGCATTTATGGTGTTTAATATGAAAGATTGGGTAGTTGAGAGTGAGTTATTACTAGTTTTAGAGAGAGAAAGGTGAGAGAAGGGTAGACGAACCAGAACCCGCACGTCGCGACGAACAGGAAATTAGACGTCGCGACGAGCGGTTATCTACACGTCGCAACGAGCGACAAATTAGACATCGCGATGAGCGGATATTTAGATGACGCGACGAACGAGACGTCGCGACGAGCGACCTTGTGTCGCCGCTACGTGCGCCTTTTCGCCGCGACGAAGGTGATGTTCTAAACTGAAGTATTTTAGTTTATGGGGCATAACTAATGGTGTAGACCTCCAGTTGAGGTGATTCTTGATTCGTTATGAACTAGAGAGAGAGGTCTACAATTGAGGTAAAGAATGAAAATTTGAATTTAAATTAGTAGGATCTCAATTATTGAAAGAAAGTCGAATATAGTTTCCTATTGCAACTTAAGGATTGAATTATGATAATTAGAGTTTAAATTGGAGACTTATGGAATCAATGATATGTTTTTGGAGTCTACAATGGATGATTTTGACCTAGTATATAGTGAATTTTGGTTTTGAGGCCTTCTTTGAGATTAAGGTAATGTCTAAATGTGATAGAGTCTAAAGTTTGAGAAATTGGTTATGAGGCAAAAGATAGTGAAATCGGGGATTAGCGCCGGAAAGTCATGAATATGCATCGTACATCTTTTTAATAAAGACATGTGCATCATTGAATTGTTCTGATTATGCATTAGTAATGGGTAATTATTTAACTGTTATAGAGGCATCGTTGGATCGTCATTCCACGAATATTGCTGGGACTTCCAGGTAGTAGCTCGGAAGTTACAAGTGAGTAACCTAGTTGGTTCCTCATTCTTTGTGTGTTTAAAATTATGTGCTTATGCCATGTGGAGATAATGGAGGGTTTATGTGTTTGATTTTGATTGATTTCAGACCATAGGTGTCCGAAATATCGGGAACTTGATATCGAAGTGTCATTTGTGTGTGAATTGAAATTACTGGGTTTTAATGCGATTTAGGACATATGGCATTATGTTGTGACACACTATTGTAAACTGAGACATATGCATTCATGCATAAAGACATGTTCAGATAATGACAGTTGTGACCGGAGCAGCCACCGTATTTCAAAGCTTAAAGCTCAACGCAACAGGGCCTCGAGCCCAACGTAATTTAGAGCCCAGTGCTCATCGTATCGAGGCATTCGGGCCCAACGTATTTGAGCCACAGCTCATCGTATAATAATGCCCGTTATTGGGACGAGATCGGTATACAGTCACAACATCGTAATAAAGTGGAAAGTGTCACATGTGCATTGCATATACGAATGATTAAATGTGGACTGTGTGAAAAATGAAATATCTGATATTTGTGAATTGGTAACGCACGTGATATTTTTGTATATGATATTGTGTGATATTTCGTGAATTGATTGTTTATGCATGAGTTGGGTGAACCATCGATGATGGTTTCTTACTGAGTTCGCAAACTCACCCAACATTGCAAATATTTTTCAGGACTGAGATAGTAGACTCTTAGCTCCAGAGATAGATTTTTCCTGCCGTGCGAGCGTGTTGGCAAGAGAAGTGATGGCAAACAGGTCAGTCAGCTGGGATTGTTTTGGAGATGACCTAGTATAGGTTTTTATATCAGTTTCCTTTTTGGAGTAATGTAATTAGACAGTGGAAAACTGATAGACCTGTTTACATTTATGGTTTCTAAGATATGAATGAGAAAGAATGTTTTGGTTTCAAAGTTTAGTGATTATTGTTGTACTAATGCTTTTTTTTATGCCATGTGGATTTTAGTTGGGTTCGTTCGTAGTGCACCCTTATCGTGGGTTATGCATCTGAACGACCCACAGACGTCCCGGTGTGTACACCCTACGGTAAGGGGGCGCTACATTTAGGTGGTATCAGAGCATGGTTTGGCATCTGTTGGGCATAGTGTATTATTAGGCTTGAATTTCAGTGAGAAAAGTAGAAATTGATTGGAATTATAGTTTTGTTATAGGTCATCCGTCCTTGGTGATCAGGTAGATCAACCAGCTGACCATGGATCAGTCGGAGCTAGTAGGGAGTCCTCAGTGCCTCGATTTGAGGAGCGACCTCCTAGGGTTCCCATGAGGCGAGAAAGGAGGTATGATAGGCTGCATGTGGGGTCATGATTTTTTATGGCGCACAGAGCCGAGGCCGAGGTGAGGATGGTGGAGAGGATGGCGAGTCTTGACGGATGGATTGTAATGCAAAGGAGAGGTTTGACTATGCAGTATCTCTCCTGCAGGGCCCGGCTTATTAGTGGTGGAAGACTGTCCTGGGCAGCACCACCAGGCCTTGCTTATTGTCATGGGAGGATTTTCTGAGGGCATTTAGAGACAACTCTATGCCCAAGGTATATCTTGAGATGAAGATACAGGAGTTCCTAGAGTTGAGGCAGGGTGCGACGACAGTGGCAGAGTATGAGGTTAAGTTCAACGAGCTCATGGGATATCTCTATCGCTCGATTACTCTGAGGCTGATAGGTGCCGGAGATTTGAGGGAGGGCTTAATCTGGAGATCCGTACCAGATTAGCCCGGTCTGATATGGGCACCTTTGTTGAGTTGAGAGCGGCTGCTATGCGGGTTGAGCAGCTTCTGAGACAGAGTCAGGCTAAGACTGGTCAGGGATCCAGGGGTAAGAGATCGAGTGACAGTCAGGGCAGCTCTGGTAGGAGTTTTAGCAGACACCAGAGTAGGACCTTCAGGTCTTCAGGAGGATCTCGGCAGTCTGGATTTAGTCAGAGAGGGAGGTTTATCTGGTGGCGAAGCAGAAGTGTAGAGGTTGAGGCGGTACCTCTGTTTGTGTGCATTGTGACAAGAGGCACAGTGGGGAGTGTTGGCGGTTGACTGGAGCCTGCCTTGCATGTGGCTCCATGGATCATCTGATTAGGGATTGCCCCACTACACTAAGAGCTCAGTCTGCTGTGAGTGGGAGATCTGGTAGCAATTGACGATCTGTGAGTGCGGTGGTGGACTGGGTGAGGGGCCGAGGTAGAGCCCGAGGTAGAGCGGGATTTTCCTTTGTGGGGACCGAGGGACGAGGCAGCCGACCACAGTCCCAGGCCAGGGTCTATGCCATGACTAGGCAGGAGGCCCAGGATTCTCCGGATGTTGTTGCAGGTGCGCTTCTGATCTCTGGTATTGAGGTTTTTGCATTGATAAATCCAGGGTCCACGCATTCGTTTATTGCACCGCATGTAGCATGTAGATTGCATGGGGATAGGGAGATGTTGCAGTATGGGCTAGAGGTGAGTACACCTCTAGGTAGTACTACTTCTTTGGGAGAGGTCTGCAAGGAGTGCTCGATCCAGATAGATCAAGCAGTGTTGAGTGCAGACCTAATAGTGTTGCCTCTGAGAGAGATTGATTTGATTCTGGGGATAGATTGGCTTGCTGTCCATAGGGCTGTGATGGACTGCTATACCAAGGAGGTCGTATTAGAGTCTCTGGTCACTAGAAGTAGATATTCGAGATGTTAGTCGAGCGATGCCAGTAGGGATGATTTCTTTTCTGAGTGCCCTGAGGTTGATGCAGGGAGGTTGTGAGGCCTATCTGGCCCATGTTGTTGATTCCAGAGTTAAGCAGAGGTTGCAGGATATTCTCGTGATCAGGAAATTTCCAGATGTGTTTCCTGAGGAGTTACCGGGTTTACCGCTGAATCGAAAAACGGAGTTTTCGATTGACCTCGTTCCAAGTACCGCTCCTATATCTATACCTCCATATAGGATGGCACCGGTGGAACTGAGGGAGCTTAAGGCTCAGCTGCAAGAGCTTTTGGATAAGGGATTTATCAGACCCATTGTTTCACCATAGGGAGCTCCAGTTCTGTTTGTGAAGAAGAAGGATGGGACTTTGAGGCTGTGCATCGATTATAGGCAGTTGAATCGGGTAACAGTGAAGAATAAATATCCACTGCCTAGGATCGATGATTTGTTTGATCAATTGCAGGGGGTTCAGGTGTTCACTAAGTTGGATCTGCGATCTGGTTATTACCAGTTGAAGATAACAGAGGTCGATGTGCCTAATAGTGCTTTTAGGAGCAGGTACGGGCATTTCGAGTTCCTAGTGATGCCGTTCGGGTTGACTAATGCCCTGGCAGCTTTCATGGCTTTGATGAATAAGGTTTTTCAGCCCTACCTGGATCAGTTTGTGATAGTATTTATTGATGACATATTGGTGTATTCGAGGAGTAGGCAGGAGCACGCTGGGCATCTGAGGATTGTTTTGCAGATCATGAGAGAGAAACAGTTGTTTGCCAAATTCAATAAATGTGAATTTAGGCTCAATGAGGTTGTATTTCTGGGGCATATAGTGACTGGTGAGGGTATTCAGGTGGATCCTCACAAGATTGAGGCAGTGCTTAATTAGGAGGTTCCTAGGAATGTGTCTGAGGTTTGGAGTTTCCTAAGATTGGCCGGTTATTACCGGAGGTTTGTCTAGGGTTCTCACGATCTCAAACCCCTCGACAAAACTTCGAGAAAGAATGTACCGTTAGATGGGTGAGGAGTGCCGGAGAGCTTTGAGGAGTGAAACATCGGTTGACTCTGTCTGCGGTGTTAAGTATTCCATCTGAATTTGGAGGATTTGAGGTATATAGCGATGCTTCGCATCAGGGACTGGGATGTGTTTTGATGCAGCATGATAGAGTGATAGCGTATGCCTCGAGACAGTTGAGGTCTCACGAGGTGAATTATCCAGTTTATGATTTGGAGTTAGCTGCAGTTGTATTTTCCCTGAAGATTTGGAGACATTATTTATATGGTGAGACATTCCAGATTTTTACTGATCATAAGAGTTTGAGGTATCTGTTGAGTCAGAGAGAGTTGAATTTAAGACAGAGGAGATAGATAGAGCTACTTAACGACTATGACTACACGATTGAGCATCATCCAGGGAAGGCCAACGTGGTGGCAGATGCGTTGAGTAGGAGGTCTCATATCAGTGCAGCTCAGATTCAGATTGGGAGATTGCCTAGCTTGATTCAGTTGAGAGCTCTGGATGTGCGGATAGATTTGGGTCAGGATGGAGCTCTGATAGCTACTCTGAGGCTTAGGCCGATGTTGCATGATAGGATCAGGCGAGTTCAGGACAAGGATCCTGCTATGGTGAGACTGATGGAGAGAGTGAGATCTGATTTGACTGTTGATTTTGAGTTGAGAGATGGGACATTATGGATGGGTCAAAGACTCTGTGTTCCAGATGTGGATGATTTGAGGCGTGAGATTCTAGATGAGGCGCATGTGGCCGCCTATGCTATGCATCCTAGTACTACCAAGATGTATAATACTCTTAGGTTGCATTTCTGGTGGCCCGGCATGAAGCGGCAGGTGGCAGAGTTCGTTTCTCGATGTTTGACGTGCCAGCAGGTTAAGGCTGAGCACCAGGCTCTAGTGGGGAAATTGCATTCGTTACCCATTTCGGAGTGAAAATGGGAGTGAATTACGATGGATTTTATTATGGAGTTGCCTAGGACACTGAGGCAGCACGATGCGATCTGGGTCATAGTGGACCGGTTGACTAAATCGGCTCACTTCTTGCCAGTGAGAGAGAACAATACTCTCGATCAGTTGGCCCAGAAGTATGTGGCAGAGATTGTGAGATTACATGGGGTCCCGGTATCTATAGTCTCAGACAGGGATCCCAGATTTACTTCGAGGTTCTGGAAGAGTTTGCAGTCTGCTTTGGGTACTCGGTTGAACTTCAGTATAGCATTTCATCCTCAGACAGATGGGCAGAGTGAGAGGACGATCAAGACTGTTGAGGATATGTTACGAGCTTGTGTATTGGAGTTCCGAGGAGCTTAGGATATGTATTTGGCTCTGGTTGAGTTTGCTTATAATAATCAGTACCAGAGTAGTATTGGGATGGCTCCATATGAGGCTTTATATGGGAGGCAGTGTAGATCACCTCTGTATTGGGATGAAGAGGGTATGAGGATGCTTGAGGGTCCCGAGTTGATCCATGACACTGTGGATAAGGTGAGACTGATTCGGAGTCGCATTAAGGCGGCTCAGGATAGACAGAAGAGTTATGTGGATCAGTATCGGAGAGAGATGGAGTACAGTGTGGGAGACAGGGTATTTCTCCGAGTGTCCCCTTGGAGAGGAGTTCTGAGATTTGGCCGGAAGGGCAAATTGAGTCATCGGTATATTGGTCCGTATGAAACTATCGAGAGGATAGGACCATTGGCAAATCGATTGGCTTTGCCGAGTGAGATGTCCCAGTTGCACGATGTATTTCATGTGAGTATGCTCCAACGGTACCGATCAGACCCGACTCATGTGATTCCGGCTCAGGAAATTGAGGTGGCCAGTAATTTGAGTTATGTTGAGGAGCCGATACAGATTTTGGGTTCTCGGGTCAAGCAGTTGAGGAACAGGGTTATTCCACTGGTAAAAGTCCTTTGGAAGAACCACTCGACTAAGGAAGCAACTTGGGAGACTGAGGAGCATATGAGGAGGCGATATCCCCATCTTTTCGATCAGACAAGTATGAAATTTCGAGACGAATTTTTTATTAGGAGGGGAGAATTGTAACATCTCATCACCGATGGGAAGGTTATTTTGGTAAATTGGAACGGGTTAGGTCTTGACATTGCATATTATTGATATGAGCATTTTTCTGGCCTCTAATTTTAGAGGAATAAGTCATTTTGCACATGCATTTATATGTACATGCATTCATGGCATTTTTCGGCATTTAATTGTGAATATGATATGATTTGTGAAATTTTGAGATAATTATGTTAGATTATGATTTGTTTGAGAAGTATGGAAGAATTAGGTTTGAATAGTTGAATTAGAATGTCTTAAGAGTGATTGTCAGTTGATAGCGACCCATAGGAAATTGTCTGGAGAATTTTGAGGGTAAATGTCCAGATCGAAAATTTCCTGAGTAACGGACTGATTGACCTTATAGTACTGTCAAAATTGTCCAATGAAAATGGAAAATTAGACTTTATGATTTTAGGAATAAAAATGTCAGACCATTGGAATTTGGAGAAATCTTAAACTAGGAATTTGAGACTTAAGAGAGAGTGTTTGAGGAGAAGAGAGTAACCCTTTAAATACTTTAGGTTTTGAAATTTGGCAGGAAGGCATTTCTTCTCTCCTAGGGCACGTATCTTCCCCTTCGATCGATTCCTTTTTCTTCTTCCTCCTTGTGTGATCTCTTGTGCTTCACCTTGCTTGCTCCTTCCTTGTTGTTAAGATCAACCCTAATCCTTGAGAAGATGAAGATTGTTGAAGTTTTGAGAGATGACCGTGGGTGTTAGGGTTTGGAGGAGATTTTCGGAGATTTGAAGATTTAGGACTTGATTGGTAAGTAAATTGGCTTTAATGTTGTTTTATGGTTGTTGAAATGCATTTATGGTGTTTAATATGAAAGATTGGGTAGTTGAGAGTGAGTTATTACTGATTTTAGAGAGAGAAAGGTGAGAGAAGGGTCGGAGAAGACGAACCAGAACCAGAACCTGCACGTCGCGACGAACAGGAAATTAGACGTCGCGACGAGCGGTTATCTACACGTCGCAACGAGCGGCAAATTAGACATCGCGACGAGCGGATATTTAGATGACGCGACGAATGAGACGTCGCAACGAGCGACCTTGTGTCACCGTGACGTGCGCCTTTTCGCCACGACGAGGGTGATGTTCTGAACTGAAGTATTTTAGTTTATGGGGCATAACTAATGGTATAGACCTCCAATTGAGGTGATTCTTAATTCGTTATGAACTAGAAAGAAAGGTCTACAATTGAGGTAAAGAATGAAAGTTTGAATTTAAATTAGTAGGATCTCAATTATTGAAAGAAAGTCGAATATGGTTTCCTATTGCAACTTAAGGATTGAATTATGATAATTAGAGTTTAAATTGGAGACTTGTGGAATCAATGATATGTTTTTGGAGTCTACAATGGATGATTTTGACCTAATATATAGTGAATTTTGGTTTTAAGGTCTTCTTTGAGATTAAGGGTAATGTCTAAATGTGATAGAGTCTATAGTTTGAGAAATTGGTTATGAGGCAAAAGATAATAAAATCGGGGATTAGCGCCGGAAAGTCATGAATATGCATCATACATCTTTTTAATAAAGACATGTGCATCATTGAATTGTTCTGATTATGCATTTAGTAATGGGTAATTATTTAACTATTATAGAGGCATCGTTGGATCGTCATTCCACGGATATTGCTGGGACTTCCAGGCAGTAGCTTGGAAGTTACAGGTAAGTAACCTAGTTAGTTCCTTATTCTTTGTGTGTTTAAAATTATGTGCTTATGCCATGTGGAGATAATAGAGGATTTATGTGTTTGATTTTGATTGATTTCGGACCATAGGTGTCCGAAATATCGGGGACTTGATATCGAAGTGTCATTTGTGTGTGAATTGAAATTACTGGGTTTTAATGCGATTTGGGACATATGGCATTATGTTGTGACACACTATTGTAAACTAAGACATATGCATTCATACATAAAGACATGTTCGATAATGTGATTGTAATGGGCAATGACCATCGTATTTGAACTTAAAGCTCAACATGATAGGGCCTCGAGCCCAACGTAATTCAAAGCCACAGCTCATCAGATCGAGGCATTCGTGAATGACATATTTCGAGCCACAGACTCATAGTATAATGTGCCGAATTCTTGGGGACGAGATCAGCGCTGCAGTCACAACACCGTAATAAAGTGAAAAGTGTCACATGTGCATTGCATATACGAATGATTAAATGTGGACTGTGTGAAAAACAAAATGTCTGATATTTGTGAATTAGTAGCGCACGTGATATTTCTGTATATGATATTGTGTGATATTCCATGAATTGATTGTTTATGCATGAGTTAGGTGAACCATCGATGATAGTTTCTCACTGAGTTCGCAAACTCACCCAACATTGCAAATATTTTTCAGGACTGAGATAGTAAACTCCTAGCTCCAGAGATAGACTTTTCCGGCCGTACGAGCCCGTTGGCAAGAGAAGTAATGGCAAACAAGTCGGTCAGTTGGGATTGTTTTGGGGATGACATAGTATAGGTTTTTATATCAGTTTCCTTTTTGGAGTAATGTAATTAGACAGTGGAAAACTGATAGACCTGTTTACATTTATGGTTTCTAAGATATGAATGAGAAAGAATGCTTTGGTTTCAAAGTTTAGTGATTATTGTTGTATTAATGCTTTTTTTTGAATGCCATGTGAATTTTAGTTGGGTTCATTCGTAGTGCACCTTTATCGTGAGTTATGCATCGGAACGGCCCACGGACGTCTCGGTGTGTACACCCTACAGTAAAGGGGCGCTACATTTTAGGTTTCTCATTGTCACTCAGCACCGTTGCTTCCAGCTCTGTGGGAGGTATTGTTGTAGCTATAGCTTGATTCTCGATTTTGTTTGGAGTCAATTTTGTAGTTATAGTAGATACGTAAACTTGGTTGTTGAACTCCCCTTGGCCACTTTATCCTAAAATAAGAATCAATGCACATGAAGATGTTAGTCATAGGAATCAATTTAATTGAAAAGTGTTCTGAGCATAGACTCACTATGGATGCATTAGATTTTTTTTTGGAGCATCCTCTTGGATGCATCACTATATTTGCAATGTGTACATGGATTTCTTCGCAGCATGATTTTTGAATCTACATATGGGAAGAAGATAACAGTTAACTATGCAGGAATTGAAGTTTGAGAACAAAAGCATAATAATACTTCTTCATTTTGCATTTTCGTGTTTCACTTAAATGTATTGGTTAACATCAAATTGAGGTGCAAACATTGACAAAATAAAAAGGCCACACTATCTATATCAGATAATCAATGATTGATGATATTATTATTCTATAAATGCAATTTTTTTCAAGATGTCAAATGGACATCATGCTTATGAATTTCCTTTCCTATTATGTGAACATGAAATCCTTTTGGTGTATTTATTTGTCTATAAAGAGTGAGACTAATACATTACTCCCAAAACCTTTCCCTGCAGTTTGTCAGCACAATTAGCTGCACTGCCTCAAACTGAATATAGCAACAAGCACATTGTTGGAAATAAAAAGGAAATTTTCAGTAATTTAAGATACATCTGCACCTTCCACTTGGGATTAACCTCAGTTTCAAGAGAAACCTCATCCATATAAGAAGAAAACTCCCTAAACATGATTTTGCATGCTTCCAGATGTGAGTGACCAAGAGCCATGGTGGCATCAGCTACATCAGAAGTCAATAATAAAGTCAAGCATTTGATATAGCTGTTAAAGGAATCAACATCCACATATTATAGATAGCAACAGAGAGGAATATGGAACATATCCTTAATTTCAATAAAATTGTCAAAGCATCATTTAATTTTAAAAAATTAAGCTATATTGTGTATAGCTTTGAAATGGATGATATACAAACTTCTACACTCACTGAGAAGCATGATAGGATATAAATGTGGATTAAGTACTTCACCATCACACCTTGTGCTGAATCTGAAAGTTTAAATCACTAAAATATGAAGAGTGGTGTAGTTTGGACCTGACATATCATTATAAAAGCTCTGATATCTTGCCAAAGGACAATTCATCCAAACATTTTAAACTAGAAGATGAGGGTCAAGACTAGATAATATACTAACTCCAACATGGACCAAGACATGGAAGTTCTCTTTTTACTTTGTAAGATCATGTTAAATCTTCTGTACACTTCAAGTTTGAGAATGAAACATAATATCTCATCATATCAACCTTCTCCCACCCATCTTAATACTCTGATTCAAACACATGACAAGTAAAAGGGCTTGCAGAACATTTTCCTCATTTCCCTGATAATTTGTCACTTCAAGTGAAAAGGTAGGAAAATTAAAGCGTAGATGGTTGTCACACTAAACTTACTATATTAGCCTGAAGTCCAAATTTTCACAAGGGGAACTTCAATTTCATTACCTTCATTAAAGCGTAGATGGTTTCTCTGATTCCTTCATTTTCTCCATCCTGCAAAAATAATTGAATATGAAAACATTCTATTGTACCATTGCATAGGAGACTGATAAAAACACAAAGCATGCCCAAACAAGAAATAGGAAACAACACTAATAGTTGACAAAATTGACCAATATAATCTAAAAGAACAAGTTAAGTGACCAAAACTCAAATGAAAATAGATTTTGGAGACAACATACGACAATTTTTAAAGTTAAGACAAAATTGTTAAAGATTACCCTGTTAAGTGCGAATTATTAGTCTTTCCATATACTACTATTTTTTTCTTTGTGAAATTAAACAATGAATCCCAAAAGGGACAGTCATCACTGAACTTGATATATGTATTGTGGTTAACAATCAAAGCTCAAACAAAAACAAGTATAAATCAAGACAGAATCAGCCACACATAATCTAAAATTTGTAGATCCCTTCTAACATAGAAAATGCAACACCACTTCCATGAAAAATTACTCAGTAATATAGAAACTTACATCCTTTGAGTTGTAATAAGTGCCTCAATAATTATACAGTAACTCTCTAGTCTTTACCCATGTTTTTTCCTTCCTTTTCAAACTATAGTTATCTATACTTTTGTTACTTTCTGTAGTTATAAGTGCTTTAATTAACTCTAAAATAAAACAAAAAGCACTTGAACATAATGTGATACATACTCATCTTTGTATCAAAACATTAACCTGTTTGGAAATTTGTATTTGTTACATCAATATTTCAAACAAAAGATGGAAAAACATGTAGAAAAGTGATTATCTTTTTTGCAAAATCTAACCAGAAATTCATTACCCAAGATAGACCAGTGTGTTTTTCCTTTTGGCTACTCGATGGTTTAACAACAAACCATCCTATGAATGTTCAAGTGGAGGAAGCAGAGACTCAGTTGAATATAACGTTTCACAGATTGGCACATGTAATGATGATATTAGTTTGGTTAGGTTTGTAACAAGATACATACTTCTCTAGAACTTGAGGGCAATTGAAGATAAAATGTAGTATGAAAACTGAAGATTAAGTAAAGGTTAAGAGGGAATCTAGCCAGAGAATTAAAGAACGCAAATCCTTTATATTAGTTCACCTAATAAATACCCTTTTATGTAATTCACCTAATAAATACCCTTTAAATCAGAGAATATTAACAAGCTTCTATACAACTACAACTACAAAATTGACCCAAAATTGCTTATAATTAAGTAGACAAGGAACTTCAATTTCATTACCTTCTATACTAGAATGGAAGATCCCGAGACCGACTCAGTAAAGATAGTTATTTGTAGGGTAAAGATCATACACATTGAGATACAACATCGCTCCATTGTTCTCCTTAGTACTCTGCTCCTTGTCCGAGGTTAAGCTCAACAGAAACAACAGCATTGCCTCACCAACAACTAAAACTCTGAACAAATTCACAAACACGTCATCTTCTGCAAGCAGCAAAACATTTTTGATAATAAACTAGAAGAAAAATTACTCGACTCCTAAAAAAGAAAATTTCCAAAATTTAACAAAAATACTAAAGTAATTATCCGAGAAAAGTAGGAAATTTGACTTTCCCAATGATCCAAGAATGAGAAAATCCAGAAGGAATCCAAGAAGGGAACTGTAGGAAGACTAAGAAACAAAAGGAAAGAGTTGAGGTGGGAAGCAAAATCACATAAAGATAATGAATCGCCCACGACAACACATAGAGACATAACTAAGAGTTGGCTATTACGTCATGCAATTAGGCTACAAATCTACAAGAAAACAGCCTAAACTCTAGGGGCACTACAACGACAGTTTAGCGTCCACTGGACAAGAAATGATGCATTGTCATTTCATAAATCCAAACCCCAAAAAGAGTCGCACACTTTTATAAAACTACAACTACACAAGAGACGTGGAAAAGGTAACACCATAATAGGACTATAAGGCTATGAGTTCGACAAATCATTGAAGAGGAAATTTATAACATGTTATTCTCTTTTTAAAAAAAGGAAATTTATAACAATATATAGGTCGGGCAAGCATGAGAGAAAGAAGCAATATGATTTGAATACCAATTCAAATTTGCTCGTGGTTAAACAAACAAAGGAAGTGAAATTTGCCTATGATTTGAACACCAATCCGTTTGTTTAACCATGGGCGAATTGAACAAATTTGAGAAGCGTATCATCTGATCGCTAAAGAAATGAAAAACAGAAGATAGCCAGATGTAGTTGATGGAGAACAAAATTACGAAGCTTTGTTGGTAAAGAGCATACCTCAGCCTAGGAAGGAGACATTCCCTGAATTAACGCAAAAGGAGGATGGAAAGAGTTGAAAAGAATAGGTGCAAGATCAAAGAAGTAGGGACGCAAAATCAAAAGAATGAGGGAGCATCAGCTTGACTTAAGCGAGAGTAAAGCCAAGACGTTTGGTTTTATTAAAACGTAGACGTTTTAATCTTGGAACATAATAGGCACAGCGCTTGCGAAACAAGTGATCTGATTCAATCAAAGTTTTAATCTCAGAACAGAATTAGACACGACATTTGCGAAACAAGTGATCTGATTCAGTCGACGTTTTAATCTCGGGACAAAATAGGCACAGCATTTGCGGAACAGATGATCTGATTTAGTACCTTTGCATTTACCATTATATGCACCAAAGCACATTTCCCAGTGTAGTATATATCATGGATTCTATGCCTCCCCTGCGACCGCTAATACATTTCCAAGTAAGGAAATGTCAGGTGCATAAGGAAATCGTGCATCTTTTTGTGCATAGTACTAGGAGTAGGAAGTAGAACAACCCACCAAGTATACACTAAGTCTAAAGTTATTGCTCTTAATTAATTATATATGGCGCATCAGTGGGATACTTAAATATGAGCAGATGCATATAAATTCACCACTATGCATTGAAATGGAATTCCTTGCAATGAAAAGTCACCATTACACCCTCCATCGCATACCTTGCTTCTTTGAACATTATTTGTTTTTTGATATTTTGGTTTAAGAAAGATATTTGTCTATCGATTTTTTTTACAGTAAAAGTACCACATTTAACAGAAATGGGAGACCATATGGGGCCATCCTATCCTATCCTATCCTATGTACCAACTACCAAACGTTATCTCCTTGTTTAATCCTATCTCATAGGGGACTTCAATGTATAATAAAATCGAGGAGCAATACCAATCCAAAGCATTATATAATTTGCCCATAAAGAGTTACGATCACTAGAATAGCATTTGAGAGAAACTGAGTCCTTGACATTAGGGAAGGTATTGACACAGTTGAAGCATTAATCCTATCGTACACTCCAATATACGGCACATAATTGTAGACAGTGAACCAGGTTATCTTATATTGTTAATGTTCCAAACAAGGCACCGATATGTTATTGATATATTAATCTTAGAATCCAAAATCTATTTTGTCCAGCAGTTGATAGTTCTTCCCAAACGTGTTTATGTCGAATAACGTCTTGGTTAGATCTTGTTGAAGATCTTTTGCTTTAGTATTGGCCAGTTCAAAACTAGACAAGAACTTGAAGGCTGTACCAATGCCGCAGCAATTGATATGACACTCTGTGAGATGTTCAGATGCTCGAAGTTGGCCATTTTTCTGCTACAACAGCTACAAATCACTGATGTAAAAAAGAAAACTCAGTTACCAATGCACGACATCAGGACCACTCAAGGGATCGATACCCATTGATATAACAAAGAAACTTGTATCTAGATTAGAAAATTACTGTTAAGATAATCCATACTGATAAACCTTGGCCATACATGCATAACAATTAAAAGGTTTTGCTAATGTTAAACGTTAATGCTGGTGTCTCTTCCTCTTATCATTTACAACTCCATCATTTCCTGCTAGAATCATGTACTTGTCCTTCCTCGTAAGATTTGTACACTCAAATCCCAGAGCCTCAGCCAATTTCTTCTGGAGATGGTTTGCCACTTCAAAGCTCGATTTGCCACCTGCACATGTGAACTCTCTTGGCAACTTCTCAAGTATCTCTATGTGATAGCTAGGTTTAGGGTTCATCAGGAAGAAAAAAGGGTCCAAACACTTGAGCCCGCTGGCAGTTGTCCCATAAAACATGCTTACTCGAGTGTTCATGGCAACGGGGACGATGTCATCAGCTAACTCAGCAAATAATGAACTAAACCTCAACAAGTAAGGTTCCCTACAAGTGGTCCCTTCAGGGCATACCACTAAGTCGCCTTCGCTTAGTAACCTCCGCATAGTTTCCCCGTCTTGTTTCCTCTCTCTCGTCAACCTTACAGTCTTAATGGGGGCAATTAATTCAGACATTTTGCTCAGGCTATAGGTGAGAGCAGTTAAAGGCTTAGCTAGAGAGGTGCTTAGGAAAACAGGGTCCAGGAGGGTTCTGTGGGTGCAAACATAAAGGACTCCTTTTTTGGGACCTGAACAATTTGGAGGGCTTACCCCTTTGACCCTTATGTCGACCCCACTCCATGTGGCCAACAATATTGCTAATTTGTATGGAAGCACTGTACCAACAAGTATCCTGAAAATGGAAATACCAAGTCCAAAGGGTAGCCAAATGAACATCACAGCAGTTGCTTTCGGAGTAGGCAAGAAAGCGAGCCTTCCATCATGAAATACAAGAGGTTTTGGGTATCTGTCTCTTGTCATCACTGAACTTGAAAACCCCTTGATGTCTTCATTGCTCACCACATAAGCTTCCTGTAACATTCAAACGTTTCAAGAACAGAAATAATAACGGAGTTCGCAAGAAACTTATCCATCTTGCAGTTTAAAAGTGGAAACCTATTTCATGCAAATACAGATTCTCCATTAAAAGACACGGCCATATTCATTTCCTCATTCTCAAGTTGATGTCTATAAGAGCACGTAAAACAAATATTTATATACACATTGTTGTCTCCAGAAAAGACGGTGAAATGGCACTGCTTTGACCACAGACACTGAGACATAAACAAAATCACACAAAAGTAGCTTTCCTTGCTGGACGTACCTTGCAGAGGGAGATGAAGGGAAGATCATGGATGTTTGAACTTCCAAGGCCTAGGTCAGGCTTTTTGTCTCCAAAATAATCCTTCAGAGCTTTTTGTTTTACAATCAATCCAGAATAAGACACCAAGCCTGTGAAATATCGGCCAGCTGTGTGTAGCTCAGTCCCTATAATCTTGTCAACCTCTAAGTATTCTTTGAGAAAAACTTGTACCATCACTGTAGGGACACTCGTGAAAACAACCTTTGACCCAGTTGCTGATAGTACCTCGTACGCCTGAAGATGAAGATTCTCAAGGTAAAACTTGGGCAAAACAGCTCTACCAACAATATCCATATCTTTTAATCTAAGCCCACAAAAGGTAATGAATATCATAACCCTCATTTTGCGCTCATAGTCCAGAAGCCATATAATGGGACATGATAGTAATAACAAGAATGCTCTGAAGATGCTACCACCTTCAAGAGCAACAAGCATGAAGTAAGGGAAGAAGGATTTGGTTCTTAACAAACCCCCGTCAATATCACAAACCAAAGTATCAGACCCTCTATTCTCTAGACTACACTTGATCACATTTGGGAACAAAACAGATTGTTGTTGAGATGATTTTGGAGTTGGATTCTTTAAAAAGAAGCCATAACTTCTCATCTTTCTTGCAGCCTTATAACATGAGTTGGCCAACAGCTGGTACAAGATCCAGTCTGCAAGCCTGAGAATAACCATAGCCAAGACCATGATTATACGTTCTGATATATTCGAATAGTGTATCAAGTAAAAGATGAGCAGTAACTATGAGCAGAAAGAAAGAGAGAAAGTTGAGACCAAAAGACTGGAGAGGGTTGTGAAGGACACAAAAAGAAGCAGAGAATATTTATAGGGTGATTAGATGGGAAAGATAGGTAGTGGTCGACTACTCCGTTTGGATTTGGTTAGCCACACCGCTAGCATTAATTACTGCATACAATTGTTAACAGAGTCCTATGTGCTTCATAACATGCATGCTTCTGCACAATTCTATGGATTCTATCTTCGTTGCACACAGTAACTCAATGGTAGGTTAGCTTGTTGGTGACCGTCCCATATGTCTTCTGCGCTTTTTCTTTTTTGACAATTTTTTCTCTCTGACGAACATGTGTATGTTATTTCATGTTTGACAATTCTATTTAAATAAACACACTTTATTTCAAGATACGTACATACATACATACATATATATATATATATATATATATATATATATAAGAAAAGGGATGAATCGATCACAAACTTCTCATTTCTTGTGTCTTTTTTCTTCTTGACTGAACATGTGAGGCTAGTAAGTTCAGATTGATGTGGAATTCAATGCAAAAGACATGTATGATAATTATACATCCAAATCAAATGATTAAGTGTTCACCAAACTATAACGTGAAGTAAGTGACCATAACAACTAACTATATGATGTAGAATTCTGTATGAGTTTGTTGTATTATACATTACATATCAAATTAATCATGCAAGTCGATAGGAAAGACAATTTCACATTTTGGTAATCTAATATACTACCAGTGCCTTGGAAATTGTTGCCACTCAAGAATTAGGGGGGAAAAAAGTAATATATATTTCTTGGTGAAATACTGTTGAGCTTGCAACAACCAATTGCTCCCAAGACTTTCTTTGAAGCATCCCCTGCTGGCTCTGCCTCTGTGTGAACGGTAGCCGTCGAAGAGACCTTTGCCATGGACTTTTTGACAAAGTCTGATTTCAGACCAACCTTCCTGTAGTGCGCCCGTTGGTCACAAGTTGACTGAGTTTAATCTATTATCAGAAGTTAGTTAGGAGATGGATGGGATTAAATTACTGTAAAATTTGACCATTTAAAGTTTTTTTTTAATTGGCGGAGGCAAGTCAACCAGAAAGGTGGTATTGTTTATCTAACTATGGGATTGGTCCTTTTGAAATTGAAAATGGATTCAGATACAGAAGAACCTCAAGAGTCCCCTGTGCACACATTCAAAGCTAAATGAAAATTGTTGGGTGGGATTGACAGCTCTGAGTAAATGATAGTTTTATTGCATGGCTCACAATTTTTCATGCAAGTTTTGGGAAGTACAGCATTCCAGCTGGTAGCGTGCTCAGAGCATAACATGGCTAATGAATGGCCGCTTTTTGAAAACACAATCCATACTACATGGATTGCCTTTGCGTTTAGTTAGTGGAGTCTTGACCGAGCATTTGCTTAGTTATTGGGATGCCTATAGAGCTAGCAAACCGGCCTTTTGAAGCATGACTGTAGTTCTTAACGTACACACACACACACAGTTCATTTCAATGGGACTCATTCTTTTTCCATGAATTAACTTTATTGACCAATATATATTTCATTGGAAGAACGGGAGAAAAGAATTTAATACATTTGATATTTTAAATTTATTAAATATCATTATCATCAACCCTCAATTGAAATACTGCTAGAATATAAGGTTTGGAGTGATCCGATAATAGGAAATATTAATTTTATTATACACTTACCATTTTAATCAAACAAACAAGTGTCTGCCAATTATCCTATGCATAAATTACAAAATGATATGAAAAGAAAAACCAGAAGATATTCCATATAATTAACTAAACGATGGGTTTATATTATTATGATTTAAGAAGAAAGAAATATAATTAACTCTTAATTATAAAGTAGAACAGATTCCTGTTATATAGTATTAAGTTAAATACAAATTTCTATTTTAAGTATGTAAATAAAATATTGTATTTAAGTATACTATTTTACTATATTTACTTAATCAGTGTCATACTTACCATTAAATGCAAATTTCTATATTAACTATTTAAATAAAATTTGCTTTTTAATTATATGTTTGTAAGTTTCAATCATATGTTTACTTAATCAAAGTGATATTAATTTCTTTTATATAAATAAAATATTTATTATTTTGAATATATACTAATTAAATTCTCAAATATAAATCTGTAAATTATGTTTTTATTAAATTATTTGTAATATTTATTTAGTATTTACCCTCTATTTCCTTTCCTGCACTCGACGACGGAAGCCTTCTCAGCTATCAACAGTATAGGGGACCACGGCCACAGGCAAAGGCAGCTATGTTTTCGTTTTCATAAATTAATATTTAATGATAAAGGGTGAAGAGGTTGGAGCACGTCGCAAAACGGACACCGTAGGAGCAGCCCGTACCCGTACATAGTATCTCTGACATAATCTTTTGCAGAGTTTCGTAAATGATGAGGACCCCTTGAAATATAAATTTAATTTTTAATATTTTGATTTAGTAATCATTCTTTGTAATAAAACAAATGAGTTTAAATATTAATTTTATTAATTCCACTAACAAAATGTTCGAGAATTATTAAAAAAATAGTTATTTGAGAAGTGTTAGGGTTATAAAAATTAGTTATTTAATTGAAAATTTTAAAATTTGAGCTCCTCAAAAAAAAAGTTTGAGCATTGAATTAAAAAATTCAAAAAATTAAATAGTTTAAAATATATTATCCCTTTTCAAATAAGATATTTTTATTGTATGATTTTAACTAATTTATTTTCAGACCATATTTCAAACTACATGTCCTAAATATTCGACAGAACTAAAATAATTAAAATTTTAAAACAAATTATTGATTCTTTTACTTGTACTATTGACATTAGTTTGGTACAATTACGAATATTTTATAATATTTAAACAAAAATCAAATTAAATTATATCAAATTATTATTAATTAAATTATACTTGAAATTTATCTATTATTATATAGTTTATTTATGAATTTTATAAATTTAAATTTATTAATTTCAAGTATTTAAAATCTAAATTTGTTCACTTGATTGTTAATTTCTATTTTGTATTAATGATATGAGTAATTTAAATTAGCTTAAATTTTAAAAATAGTGATGATGATGATGATGATTTTTCTTATAAATATTGCTTCCTACAAATTTTAAATTTCATTTATACCTATAGATACTACTTGTTATCATCCTTATCTTGGATTAAGAGTTACAAGTAGAATTACTTTGTTACACTTTATGATTATGATAAGCATATTATTGTCGAGATATTATATGCAATGATTAAAAACTAAACTAGATCGGTCAGTTCAAAAGTAGAAACTTTGAAACTTTCAATTTTTCGGTCTAGTTTTTAACTTTTTGGTTCAATTTATTTTAAAAACTCTCGTTGTTAAAAACTGATCGGTTTATAATCAATCGGTTATTCTCATGAATAAAGAAGTTTTTAAAAACTAAAACAAATCAAATAATTTTCATTTAACAATCTTTTTTAATTAAACTTTAAATTTTTTATGGATAAGAACAATCTTTTTCAATCTTATTTTAAATTCTTTAGTTTTATTCAATTTTTAGCCGGTTTTATGAAGATTTAATACTAGTTGAACTTTTTAAACCTTAAATCTCTTATCTTATTGGTTTAAATTTTGATATGATTTTTTAAGCACTAATGATATGTGTGTTTGGGCATAAAGAAGGAAGGGGGAAGGGAGAGGGGTTCTTTAGTAACTCCATGCATTCTAAAATTATATAAATGATGGTCATTTGCACTATATTTGCACCTAGCATGCTGAGATGCAACTCACTTATCACTTATAAACATTTGTCTTAACTCATTCTGCATCGAAACAAAAGATTGAAGTAATAAGAAATTTGTTACAAATCTTGTCATAGCAGGGTGATACAAATTCTTACCATTAGTAAATTCCCTTCTCATCAAATTCAAAACTCATGCATGATTATAATTGAATTTTTTCACTTTTTAGCCTTCTGCATAGTCTCATCAATAACAGGAAAATGCCTATGATCTCCTATATTCTCCAATATTAAATTAATGTAATGTGCAACACAAGGAGTCCAAAAAAATAAATTATAGGTATTATGTAACCTTTTCCCTGTCACTTTATAAGCGAAATCATTATCAATAATAAACTAAACAATGTTATCCGACCCTACTTTATTCACAACTTCATCAAAGATTCCAAACAAAATCTCAGCATTTCTAATAAAGCCAGATGCATCAATAGATTTCAAAAACATGGAATCACTTGAAGAATAAACCAAAAAATTTATAATAGGCTCTTGTCTCCTATTTGTCCAACCATCACACATAATTGAACATCCATAAGTATCCCAACTCACTCTTCTTTCAACCAAATAATTTCCAATTTCAGAAACAACACAACTCAAAAGTTTACCTCTTAAGTCATAAATCGATGGCCCTTTGTATCCTAGACCATAAGAGGCTAATGCATCTATCATAGATTGATAATTATAATACTGAGAAGCATTGAATGACGAACCTGTATCAAACCACCATCTAACTACTACCATATCAACATTGTGAGCCACATCTCTTGATTGCATTGCACTACGAATTGAAGGTTAAGCTCCAGGAGTTGTTCGTGGACTAGTCACCTGCCTTCTTCTCTTCCTCACATCAGATTCTTCATGATCCTGAAACGGAACAGTACCAGTACCAGTACTACTTCCATCTTCAACATTTCCATGATCACCACAGAAACCAGAAAACAAACTTCCACTACCAATTTCAAAATTCAATATTTCTCTTCTATCTTTCTCAAATTGATGTTCATCAAGCAATGTTTTCATCTGCCACTTCACATCATGACTTACTTTTTTACACGCTTCCACATCTCTTTTAACCCCAGCTAATGCCTTTTTAATCAGGTGATTCATCCACCTTTCAAATACTTGTTACAAAATAAGCAAATGGTATGATTCTTTTGATCGGGAACTGTACTAGTGTGAGCCCAAGCTAGATCACCGTATCTTCCTGAAGTAGGTTGATCGAGAGTATTTGAACTTCCTTCCATTTATCTGTACACAAAAATAAATAACACATAATTTTAGTACACAATGACAATATGCATATCCATCTTATATAATATAACTCATTTTGTATAAGTCAAAAGCTAACAATTCAAAGCATTCAACATATATAATAAGTAACACAAAACATACTCCAACAATTTTCAATATCAAGTAAGAGAGAACTAAAAGATTTCACATAATCCCTTACCGATCCATCCTGCGTTAGCTTCTTCAAGGCATCCCTCGTGAGCCAAGAAGTATTCATAGGAAGAAATTGGTCCTTCAACTCCTTCTTCATGAGCTCCCATGTATCTACAGGAGTTCTACCCGCGCTGATCTCCGCAGAGGTCCTCGTCCTCCACCAGAGCTTGGCATCCCCATCCAAGTACATGGCCGTTACACTGACCTTATCAGCGTCTGATACCCTAGCAGCTGCAAAGTACTGCTCCATATCCCACAGAAAGTTCTCTAACACCTTGGCATCCTGCACGCCTTCGAACACCCTCGGTTCACGTACTTTCAAAGAAGAAAGTTGCGGTGTTGATCCCTCACCTCGCTCGAGATCTCGCGTTGCAACGGCACACCTCAGTATAGTAATCTCAAACTGAGCATCCTCCAATGCCTTCAACGCCTCACCCATCTGTTGCTGCAACTGTTAGACCCTCGCCTCCAACATCTCAAAACGAGTACTATGAGAAGTTACCTCTTCCTCCCCCTGAGGAATAGGTCCAAGAAGTGTCTCCACCCTAGACACCCGTTCTGTCAAGTTGCCTACAGTCATTCAAACTTTTGTCTCTGATACCAGTTGTTACAAAGGTATTTTAGGAACTCAAACTTTCACCCGAAGTTTCTCGCTCACACCCTTTGTACGGCAGTCTCACTTAGATCCGTTAAAATAAGACTCAGCCTTTCCCCAACCCTCGAAGTGTTTACCTCGCACACACTCGAAGAAACAACGCGGAAGCAATAAAGAATATAGGCAACAAAAGAACACACAGAGATACGGTCAAAAGACCAACTTTATATTACTTTCCCTCAAAGAATACAAAGAATGCTCTCTCTGATTGATCTCCCGAATATCACTCAATGAGAAAAGCAAAGCTCGAATGAGCTATATATAGCACTGAGCTTGGAGTCACTGATTCCCACTAAATCATCCTACCCAAGATCACGTCTATCGTATCAGATAAGATAACATAAACCAATTGGATGACACCCCCATCCAAATAGGATTCTAACTGATAAGATAAGATCTAACAAGATAACATAAGATAGAGTTTACATTTATCTAGAACACTAACATCCTTATCCGCGAAGATCTCCACTATCTTCAGATGTTGAGTTTCATTGCAACTCTAACTCATAGTCATCGCCACATCGTCCAAGATCTCCCCACGATCTATATCCGCTGATGATGCAATGTGATCTCGCCGAAACCCACTAGCACACTGGTCTGATCCAATGTTCCCACAACAAGTCCGCTAGTCGTGGTCCATCCATCCGAGCATAGCTAAGTCCTTAGTCCGCCAAGTCTTAGCCTGGGTCGAGTCAATCTCTACAAGGTCCGATGCTCTACCAAAATTTGCACCAAGTCTGATCCCACTCGCCCATATTCGCCTTAGTGTTTTCAATACAGCCTATCCGCACATAGGTCCATCAATGCACGTCCATAGACAAGTTCATCTTGCATGTCGACCTTACTCATGGTGCAGTCTCATCGCTCCATGACTAAGTCACAAGTCACAATCCGAGTTAGTATATAAAATCTCGCCCATTTACATACCTTCGAGTTGCCTTGCCGAAGTTAAGTGTTTAGGCGTCTCATTGCGCTCGCATGCTTTCGCGCATCCTCGCAGGTCTCATACACCTTTGCGCCAACTCGCAAGACTTTGCCTTATTCCTCATCAACACGCCTTCCTCGTGCCAACTTACGTGTCAAGTATTGGCCAAGGCCCGCCAACACTCGCACGATCCCGCAATCTGAACTTAGGGGTCTAACAGTAGAGAAGGGGATGATGGATACATGCGCGACAAAGATGACACGCACAAGTCAAAGAAATGGTAAGTAGAACTTTCCAAGATATCAAGTATAAGCAGAACTTTGCACATTAGGTATATTTGTCTTGTGTTTTCTTACAACTTTGTCTTCAGATTTGTAGCTTTTTTTAAGTTGTTATTATTTTATTTTTATTTTATTATTACTTTATTATAAGTTTTTTAATTTTTTTACGTTTATTTGACTTTTTTTAAAATATATTCATGTCAAATTTGTTTATGAATTTATCAAAAATAACCTCTCTATTTCGGTAGGAGTAAGGTTGCTTACCATCAAATTTCTTTGGATCTCGTGTGTGTGTGTAGGATTCCACTGGGTGTTGACGATTTAAAAAAAATTCTCTTAATCTTTTACTATTAATTTTTTTCTATTTTTATAATTTATACAAATTTTCATAAATTTGCAACATACCACGTATATTGGTCTGGCTATTTCCTACAAACTTTGTCTTCTAATCTTACATCTCCTAATGAAGATTTTAAAGCTAGTATTATTTGATTTTAAAATTTTTTATTATTATAATTTTTTAATAAATCTTCGTATCACATTTGCATGTGAGTCTATAGGAAACAACCTCTCTACTTATGTAAGGATAAGATTGCGTATTATGAGACCTCTCTAGACTTCACGTTATTGTGAGATTCAACTAAGTGTTGATGATGATGATGATGATGATTTAAATGATTAATCATATATTAAATATTTTATATACAAACAATAATTAGTAAATTATATGTTTCATATAAATTAATTAACAAATTAACAATTTAGTGAATTAATTTTGATCACATTTTATGATTATTAAAATAACAAATAATATGACATATTTTTGAATTATACAACATTTACAAATCACAAATCACAAATTTACATTACTTAAATGTTTTCCATAATTCATGTACAATATTATTTTGATATCATTAATTTATAAATTTACGATGCGTGAATATCATTAAAATTGAACCAATTCACACAAACAATTTCAACTTTTAAACTCAAATTATTCAATACATATTTTATAGACCATTTACAAAACACACTTGACACGATCAAAATACAATACAATTGGAATTGAAAGCAAAAACGAGCAAATTAAAACACAATAAAAAATTCAGTAATTGTAACTAAGTGATGGTCGGGTTGGTTAGGGTCAATTTTGGGTCGGGTCAAGATCTAGATCTAAAAATTGGAAATCTTGATGTATAGATTGTAATCTATCCAGGCGAGTAGCTAAACTAGAGAAGACAACTTGCAACAACCAAAGGACCAAAGGTGGAATGGAAATGGCGGCTGGAGAGAGAGGCAGGCGGTTCGACAAAAGATGGAGGCTTGCAACGTGTAGTTGGACAAGCGGTCTGATGATGGCAGATTGAAGCACGGTGCGATTGCAGGCGGTGGCGCGACTTGTCGGGCATTGACGATGTTTGCATGAGGGAGATTGGAGACAATGTTGGTGTAGGGACACTGAGCAGAGAGGAGAGAGAGAGAGATAGACCATTGGTTTTAAAAAAATTTTACAAATCAATCTCCCAATTTTTTAAATTTTACATTATTGGTTGATATTCAGATGATATTTTAAATATTAGCCAGATAAATCGTGCCAGTACCGACAATCAATGCCAAACTTTATAATTTTGTACCATTTTTAGGTTGGTACAAATATTCACTTTATTGCCTAAGAAACTATAACTCTCTTTTCAAAACAATTCCATTTTGGTTTAACTTCTCAAAATAATATTGTTTTGATTTTTAAGTTTAAACAAACATGCTTTAGATTTAGATTTTAAAAACTTTTAATAATTGGTCTTAAGTTTACCGTCTATTGATAAATAATTTCCCGTTTTTGCCCTATTTTTCCTGCCTTTCATCTTCTTCTTCTTCTTTTTTGGTTTCTGAACTTTTATTCATAACTCTGCCTTTATATATATATGTATATGACACAAAAAAGGACAAAAGGAGAAAAAGGGGAATAAGGACAGCAATTAATGAAGACCATTTTTCAATTTAACTCACCCTCGGTTGTGGTGTGTCTGAGTCTGCTCCTATCCTTTGACAGCGCTCCTCGAATTTCTGCTCTCCGGTGTGTACGCCACTTCCTCTCTTTTTCCTTTCATTTTTTCTGTGTCTATCAACTCTGTTGCCTTATGGGTTTACTTAATCTGCGGTTTGGTTGACTAACGGCTCTCATACGTTTTGTTTTAATGAACTGAACCCATCAAATTTGACTTCTTTCTCTGGTTTTCGGAGTTTTTGCAACTTGTCAGTCTTTGGGATTTGTGTGTTCCATTGTTGCACCCTTTATCAGTAACAATTCTGTTCTGCAAAATGCTTGTTGTCAGTTATAACAATTGGTGTCTTGCTTTTAAGAGTCGGGGCTATATTTAAGAAACCATCAAATTGCTGTTCATTTGATTGTTTACTTTCACTGAAACAGTTAAGAATCTTGCACGCTAGAGTTAGAGCCGATGAGATCTTAGTATCAAACCACTGGATAAGCTATATTTGTCTTTAAGAGCTCAAGTCCTTATTTGTAGAGGCACAAGGCCGAAAATCCCTGGAACCGTGGAATGAAACTTGTTTACTGTACTTTATGATTTCAGTATATGGTAATTTGTATCTATTCCTTCTGTCTGCATTTTGATGGACGGGGTGTGGTACTAGGACTGAAATTCTCTACTTTTTCCCTCTTTGAGAACTCGTATTGGACTTTTCTTACTAACTACTCTGTTTCTAATCAAAACCGTTGGTTTCTCAATTCTCCTCTGTTCACTCAAGGACCAATAATTTTACTTCTTTCACAGCAGCAAACCAGTTCAGACTAAAAGTTGTAATCTTTCTGTACTTGCGTCTTGTAGCTAAGAGTTAAAAGCTCAAATGGGGGAAAACGCTGAGACCCAAGTACAAACCAAGCTACAGCGGCACCAAAAGAGGGAGAAACAAGTGCTTCTCTTCTACTGTATTGAATGTGAAGACATTGCACTGAAGATTGCTGCTCAATCTGACCTCATCACGCTGCAGTCAATTAACTGGAGGTGCATCTATCTCTCTCTCGCACAAATCTATACATATGTGAATAGTATCGTATTTTTCAATCGATATTATGGCCTTGTTATGATTTGGACATTTCTGATATACTCACGTTTTTGCCATTTTGTCTTAACATTATAAAGTTGAAATATAAAGTTTCAGCATTTTCACTTGAGTAGATGTGAATGGAGATTTTAGCATGCAAGTTTAGATAAAAATATTAAACTTTAGGTGAGAACAGATTTATAGTTCTTCCGTTGGAGATCCTGTTTACCAGTACTAACGGAACATCTGATTTGGAAAACAGGTCTCTGCTTTCATATGACAATTGAATAAATTTTTTGTAACTGTTAGGTTGATTGTACTAAAGATTAAAAAGTTTTAAGTATAGTTTTGTTTTTGAAGAGGATCACTATTACATAAGAGTTATCTATCACATAAGAGTTATTATTGATGGAACATTCTTGAATTTGGTAGGAACTTTGACGACGGATTTCCAAACCTTTATATAAACAATGCGCATGACATACGCGGTCAGCATGTTGCATTTCTTGCATCGTTTAGTTCTCCGGCAGTTATATTTGAACAACTGTCTGTAATATATGCACTTCCGCGCCTTTTTGTTGCTTCTTTTACACTGGTTCTGCCATTCTTTCCTACTGGCTCCTTTGAGAGGATGGAAGAAGAAGGCGATGTTGCAACTGCATTTACCATGGCAAGGATATTGTCAAACATACCAATATCAAGGGGCGGCCCCACTAGCCTTGTCATCTATGACATTCATGCCCTTCAGGTTTTCCTTTTTCCAATGTCTCAGCCCAAACTAAAACCATTACTTATCTAGACTTCTAGTAATGTTCTATATGTGTTCTCATTTTTCCTGATCTCATGGTTATTCAATTAGTAACTAAAACCATTACTTATCTAGACTGGTGTAGTATGTTTGGACATTCATTTACATTTGTTGACAGTTAACTTTACTCCAGAATCATTGTGTTGAGTTTTCCACTATATCTACCTTTGACATAGTGGTAGCCTGTTACCTCTGCAAAATTTCTTGAACAATGTTATTAAAATTTTACTTTTTATTAAGGTTTTACCAGTCAAGAGCTAGTTTTAAGGAAAAGGATAGTCGAAGGGTGGCTTTCTTCATGCATTTACTTTAACTTATTTTGCAATGTAGCAAAAGACTATCTTTTCTCAATTTGAAATTTTTGACATTGAAAGTGAGATCATTTGGAAAATTACTTGGCTGATTAAGAGATTGGAAGGAGAAGTTCACATTGTGCTATATCACCCATGGGCTTGCATGCAACCATTTGCAATCGTCTCCTATTATTGGGTGATCTTTGCTATTCTCCAATTATTTTGTTTCCTGTCTATACATTTTGACTAAATCATTGAACAATAAATGGATTTTACGGGAATCATGATACTTTATATGTCTCCTGATATAGAATTTTAAAAAATGGTGCAGATCTCGGATTCGAACTCTTTGTTGATCTATTTAGGAATCTTCATTCTATCATTGGGTGGCCTGCTAATCTTTGTGTAGAATTGGAGTTAAAATGCATGGGTTAAATTACATGTTAAACTCTAAATACATAAACTTATGCAAGACTTGAAAAGCACTGAGATATCTCATCTTTTCACTTTTATTCATATAGCTTTGGACCACTTTCTGAATCTTGTTGTCAGATATTGAGTTGCTAAATAATTATGTTTCAATGAACCTTTTGTTGCAGGAACGATTTTATTTTGGAGACCATGTTTTGCCTTTGTTTGAGACTGGGATCCCTCTGTTGAAGCAACGTCTTCATCAGCTTCCTGATGCTGATAAGGTATTCATGACGGTGCTTGTCTTCCTGAAATGTATTGTTCTTGTTCGGGATTCTAGAAATTACTTCCTCTTGCTTGTGTTACTATCAACCTTGTCATCTCCACTGAGAATGCAAGAAGGATAGTTCTTTTGGAAATTAAGGATAGTTCATTGCTTGCAATCTGAACTTTTGCAGATTGTTGTAGCTTTTCCAGACGATGGCGCTTGGAAGCGATTCCACAAACTGTTAGATCAGTTTCCTGTGGTTAGTTTGTACTTTATGGTTCCTGAATTTAATATTACAATCATTTCATCGCATAACTAAAGTTTCCAACTTTCAGGTGGTGTGCACAAAGGTTCGTGAAGGGGATAAGAGGATAGTTCGTCTAAAGGAGGGAAATCCTGCTGGTTACCACGTTGTTATTGTTGATGATTTGGTGCAATCTGGAGGCACACTTATTGAATGCCAAGTAAGATTTGAAGTTATCCTGCAATCCCTTGTTTTATAAATCTGTTGTTGAAACTTATTTGTAAATGTTCCTGTATGTAGGATGAGGGGAAAAAGCAAAGAGAAAATTTTCTATGTAGACTATAATTACCCACGTTAGTACAAATTAGCCATAGCATTGATGCTTTCACTCTGTTTTTCATTCCCGTTCTTTTATCTGTGTAGAATATAGCAACATTTTCCACACTGAATGAAACATTTTTGAAGTATTAAAAGGAGGCTTGAGAGTTTGCAGTCAAACTTAGGAGATCGTGATAATAAGTCACTTCAATTAAATGAATGCTCAATTGGATTTCTAAAGTTTGCTAATGAGCTCTAGCTAAAGTGATCTTTATTTAAATAACATATCAGCTGCTTTAGCTGTCTGTTGTGGCATCCTTTTCTATTTCTTCGTGGAAACTGATATTTTTCCCCCTCTATATTAAAAGATGTTTGCCTTCTTCCATCTAGTAGAATCCAGACAGAGATACTCACTGTGGCGATTGCTAGTTTATGAGAAGATTCAGAGCAAAAGTTCAACTTTAACTGCCCTATTTGTCTTGTAATCCAAGAAGCTGTTAAAAGGACCAAAACTCATAAGGCTCTAAGATTCAATGACAGGAATTTGAGGAAGAAGCCAGGCGTCAACTATCATACTATTTATAGGCCTTTATCACATAATCTTGGCATGGGAAATTGGTTGCAAAGAATTAACATCAGTTTTTGATATAGTTCTCTTCTGGAAGCACAATTACCCTTATAGTGAATTATGTGTTTATGTGACTTTGCCATATGTCTGCAACAGTAATGCATAGTATATGCTTCGATGTTGAACAGTTCATCGGGATCTGAATGTTTAACATTGATTATGTTGAATTAAGACATGAAATCTGAGGGTAGGCTTTTGTTTTCTGCTCTTTGTTCTTCAGAAAGTTTTGGCAGCCCATGGTGCAGCAAAAGTGAGTGCATATGTAACCCATGGTGTGTTTCCTAAGCGCTCATGGGAGCGATTCATACATAAGAATAATGGTCAGAAGCTTCAACTCTTTCTATACTATCTCTTTCTAAACTCAAAATGGATTGCCTTCTTTTACTACAAATATACAAGACATCAACCCATAAAAGCCTTTTCTGTTACCTTATATATGTTTTTTATTTGTCTACTTTTCCATTTGAACTTGTAAAGATAGCTGTATGATGAGATTCCACCTGTTCCTTTAGTAGGTTTTGAGAAGGCATTTTCCTACTTTTGGATCACGGATTCATGCCCCCAGACTGTCAAAGCTATTGGAAATCAACCCCCATTTGAGGTACTGAGTCTTGCAGGGTCCATTGCCGAAGCTTTACAAATTTGAATGAGATGCTTAAATTTGGAAGGGTCCATGTATTTCTATAATCAAGAGGAAGGAGATCTCTAGGAATCCATTTCCAATATGTTGGATAAGGAGAAACTCTGATATCCTCATGATATTGAAACTTGCCTTCTTACGTATGAAAGTTTTTCGTTTCATCTTTATGATTAGCAAATATTTTTCATGCCTATGAATCGTTGTAAATTTTAGTTTACATCATACTTAAAACCAAGCCGCTTGAAATATACCAAAAGGCTTGTTTTCAAAATCTTGATAGAGAGGCAGCATAAGAAGCGTATAGGAATAGGGTGATAAAATGAGTAGTGCTCACAAAAGCAGAACACTACCTAACATAAAAGATCCCTATTAAATCATGATCAAGCCATCTACAAACACTAGGAGGAGCTTGTCTCATAAGCCCAATGGGATTGGCACAAAAAAAAGTTACCTTATTCTTTTACCAATAACAACAATAGCAACTGACACTTACCATAACAAAGGACTTGAATCCTCATCACTAACTTGTGCCACCGGCAGGCACTGCCAGTCAATGTATGTAGGCCCAAATTCTATTTGCTTGTATATGCATGTGGGCAAGGGAGTTAAGGATGAAAAGAGAGAAACCTTTACAATAATATACATAGAAGTGACATTCACAAATTGACTGCTCAACTGACCCAATATCACAGGGTTATACCGGACATTAGGGTCTGTTCATCTCCCTTTCTATACAATTTTGGTAAACAGCCCTTGATCCCAGATAATCAAACAGACATATATGCATATGAATATATAAATAATTTATGCAAGTGGACACCCACCAAGCCACGGTACAAAATGAGGTGAAATGAAACAAGGATTAAAAGAGACTTCCGAAGAGGGGTTATCAGCTCAAATTGATGAGTACGCACTTGACTTCAGATCTCAACAAAATGCTGCACCTCATTTCCTTCTCCTTGGCTAATGACAATTTCTTGCTCTAGATATGAACAAAATGCTCTCTGCTTCTTCTGATATGATATTATGCAGTATCCATGGCCCAAAAGTGGATACTGTTCATCATTCAAGGAATTATATGCTTGTTCCTTGGAATCTCTTCCAAATTTGTACATTTGAAAATACCTACGCAAATGTTAGCGCTCCTAGCCACCACTTTAAGGCTAAGAGTAAAATGATCATGGTTAATTCTTCTCGTCCAGACTGCCCTTTGGGCTCTCCAATGAATCCCCGGAGTAAGATCCATCTGCCTGACG
This sequence comes from Erythroxylum novogranatense, assembly GCA_029891385.1. Taxonomy (NCBI): domain Eukaryota; kingdom Viridiplantae; phylum Streptophyta; class Magnoliopsida; order Malpighiales; family Erythroxylaceae; genus Erythroxylum; species Erythroxylum novogranatense. The sequence continues at coordinate 38,963,365 of CM057229.1, read as the reverse complement.
GATACATATGTTTAGATTGCCCGATAGTAAAGGTTCCTGGAAACCATAACATACGCAAATGTCAAAGAAAGCAATTAGCAGTTTACTACACCCCTGAATCCTGAAATTTAAAATATCATGTGGACACCGCAATCTACTCTTTACAGACAAACTCTAAAACTGAATTAGATTATTTTGTACAGGGTTTTGTTAGGACATAAAGGCTGTGAAAAGGCAGAACCATGGTCCTTGCTTTGGATCATGCCCATTTTTCTAAAGCCAATTCGTTGCATTTAATAGCTTGTAGATTCTCTGCATCTTGATCCAAACGTACTCTAATGTGATTGACTCAATGACATTCCAGAATCATTAGATCGAACTCGATAACATCATATAAAATATATTACATAGCTATTATTCCAATTATTTTCTCAAATTCGAAAATTAGCTGTAATCAGTGTGGGATGGTATAGTCCGGAGATATTTTCTTATGGCATTATTCAACTATTGTGTTGATTAAAAGTCCTGACCAGAATATATAATTCATAAGTAGATATACAATCATCTGATTGCTTAAATACTCAAATGGGCAAATGGGCCACATAACTCGAGATGTGATATCAAACTGGGTTAGCCAGACATTATATCAAAGTAATCATGTGGTTTTCCCAAAGAACTCACATTGACACTGTTCACTAGTACTATTTAAAAGTAGAACAGACTGTCATAGTTATACTGCAAAAACTTCAAGAATTTCAGGAGCAAAAACCAAGATCACTATTATCACCTGATCAGAAGTCTCTTCACCCTCAGAATGGAACAGAATTGGACGGCATCGCTTATCTTCGTTCATTAAGCTTGAATTTTGAAAATGAGCCACAAGGGCAGCCTTGCCCTGGATTCGTGCATATGCCAGTGACGCAACCTTTTCACTATTAAACTTCTCCCACTTCTTCCCATTAAATGCCTGCAAATATTTTAATGGTGTAATAGAGGCAGCATACAGGATATATATGCATAACACTGGCAAATTCATTAATGCCATAATCAAAGGACCAAAATGAACCTCATAGAAAGGAATGATGTGTGAAGGAGACACCATATTGATGAAGGCATATCCCACGTTGCATTTGTTCTGCAACCAAATACCTTCATCTGTCAATAAACCTTAATTGCCTAGTTAAACAATCATGAGAACTTGCTTCAACACACAATTACCTTAAAATCAATTGGCAGATAGAGAAAATCATACGTGCCCTGATGATTTTCATCAATAGCAACCAGCAACATCTTTGAAGTGTACCTAAATGGGCAAAAGGTAACAGATATGTTCAGCACTTGCCTTGGTTATACTTGATAACTAATTTAAGGCATTGGTTGATTATTCTTACTTATTAGGGATATTTTTTATCATTAAAGTAGTCCTGGTATCCTCTCCACTAATAATTTTTTCCAAATCAAGCTGATACTGCTTCTTGCTATCTATTTGGCTCCCACTATTCTCAACTCGCCGAGTTCGGCCACGCTCTGCAAATACATCACCATTCACTGTTCCTGGTCCTGAATAAGAACCTAGGAACATAGGATTTTGCCTTGGGAATGATATCATCCTAAAACTAGGTGAACCAGTTTCAGACATACTGCCTTGAAGGCCAAAACTTGCACCCAAAGCTGTAGGAGCACACATACCCATCATATAACTTCCTGTGTTGCGGTTTAAACCTACTCCACCATAAGCAACTTGATTCAAATGGGATGTTTCAGGTGACTCAGGCAAGAAGCCATAATGCCTCTCAAGAGGAACACCAGAGGGGGCTGAACCTACATGATGGTGATGGTGAACATTTGCGAAAGAACCATTTCGACTTGCAGGAGGAAAGGCTTGTCCAGGTCCACTGGATCCAAAAGTGCGTCCAACTGATGGAGTCTGCCAAGCTGTACTAACATGGTCGGGGTATTGATTCGGACTTCCCCAAAGAAATTGAGGACCCGATAATGTTTCAATACCAGATGTCTTGGTGTTTGAATCACCAAATGCAGAAAGAGGGCCAGGACTTATGCTTAATTTTTGGTCAGGGAAGGAACATGAGTGCTGATGTGTAGATCCTTGCATTGAGCTTGTGTTAGTAAGCAACTGACTGACCTGGTTAGCCCTTCCTTGGTCCTTACCAATAGGAGCAATTTTTGCAGGGTTGGAAACACGAGGAAGAATAGAAGCCAACCCAGGCAAAGTACTTCCATTTACAGGACTTAAAGTTCCAAGGGCCATAGACTTGTTGAGACCATGCAATAGATTATGCTCAACAGGGCTGCCAAATTTTGTCCAATTACCTGCCATGGAAGTAATGCCGAATGAGCTGAAAAACATGTATTTCCAACAAAGCAAACTAGGAATTTAAACAAAAAACATAAGTGCTAAGTTTCAGGGGAAAGAAAAAAAAAGTATTTCTCTTACCTGGAGGAGAGTTAGCCACGGGGGAACCTACTTGATGTCTAAAACTTCGAGCTTCATCTTGTTCGAGCTCTTGACTTAGTTGCTGCATCAAGCTAAAGATAAAGGATCCTCAACTTCAAGCTCATTTATCAGTTCCATCAATAAAATATGAAATTTGTTGGATGAAAACGTTGTACTAAAACAAATATGAGAAAAAAGTTTGATAAAATAATGAAGGTAACTAGGGAAGTTGCGTAATTAGAGGATATAAGAAACTTGGACAGTCAAAGAAAAGGTTTCTTACATAAGTACTCTACAAAATGAAAAGAAAAAGAAATATATAGTGAGTTGGTATCGAAATCGATGAAATATCGAAAAGACATAACTGGGATGTTCAAAGAAGCAGCTTCACTACGAATTGCCAGAACCAACACCATCCTACATGTATTAGTTTAAAAGCTCCAACTATGAGTTATTTATATTCTCCTGGATGTTTCACTCTTTCAACAATAAGACCCTCATGCTTTAAATAATGAACAAAGTAGGACAATTGCACTCACCAATGAAGAATTGGACAAGAAGCAGTCTTAATTGGAACTTGGTATTTCCATAATCAGGTAAAATCTTAAAATTCTCGTTATTGGAGTTATAATAATTTTCATTCAGCATCAGCTTTTAATTGTAAAATAACCAAATAGTGAAGTTTTATATTGTCTTTAAAAATGTCAAGTAAGAACTAAGCCATGTCATTTTCCCATTTCTATGAGTCACTGGTTGCAGATTCATACCCAAAGATGATAGGAAGTGCAGAAGTTTCCACTTAGTCTTGCTAATTAATGCCTAGATATAATCATTCAAAATGTTGTAATTTATATACTCTTTTCACAACAAAAGATAGCTATAATAACAAAGGTTTAACTGGAGGATAGTTTGAGGATAGTAACAATAACAAAGGATTAACTAGAGGATAGTTTGAGGACAAAGAATGTGTACTCACAATAGATTGCAAAATCTAGAAATTTACAGACTTACTTTCTACGAGCTCCACCAGGGCGGCTCGGTTCAAGCTTAATACGTTTTCCAGCTATATCACTCCTATTTAGTGCTTTAAGAGCTACCTCTGCTGCTCTAACATCATAGAATTCAATGAATTTGTGATGCCGTTTATGTGGTGTTTCTCTTATCTGTAGTTTGAATGCAGACAGAACACATCTTATCAAAACAAGTGGACATGTAAAAGTAGTGCAAGCAACAATCAAATTCTTCAAATATTGGCACCTCTTTGATCTCTCCATAAGCCCCAAATTTTCGACGAAGTTCGTCATTTGACACAGATGCATCCAAATTGAAAACTACAAGTGTTCCTTGATTTATATCTTTCTCCGAAGGGTTATCCTGACATTCAGTATGACAAATAAATAACCAAATAATAAAAGTACGTGAAAGCATAACTAGTTTATTTATTTAAACCTTGGGAATTGAAAAGTGAATGTCCAACTTTCTTCTTCTTAATGGCTTATTTTGTAATGCACGCATTGCAGCTCGAGCATCTCGAATATCATAGTATGAAATCATCACAAAGCCACGATGTTTGCATGCAGTATACAGCGTTCTGATATCGCCATATTGCTGCAAAAATTAAAAGGTTATCACACCTTGCTGATCAGCAATCAAGTCAAACACAATTGTTGATTTATTCAATGTACAGGCATATAAATGGACCATTGTCACCATATTTAAACGTAATTAAAGCCATACATGTCTACATATGAAAGTTGAGCTGACTTTTCAAAACCAAATAATTCTCAGGAGCTGATACCCTCAGAACGATGTCCAAATCCCAGCCCTTAGACATTTGCTCATTTACCCTCGCTTTTGCAGGCGTTGGGAAGAAGTTAACTTAAATGGGAGATGAATTAGAAAGTAGGAGTGCATCTAGACATCGACTTTTCAGAGCAGTAGCTACAGAGATAAATTAAAAGAAGAAATGGAAAGGGAAGGTAACAAGAGAGCAGCAGAACATAAAAATGCATAGTGGGTACCTTAGAGAAAAGGAGAAATCAAGAAGCTATGTGGAGCACTTACCGTTGGAAAAAAAAAATTCACAGCTGTTTCTTATTAAGATTCTGAAAGGCTACAAATATTTATAATAAGCCAATAACAACGGAAACAATTCATGTGTCGCCTCAATCTTGCAAACAACAACCACCGCTTATACCCCTCAGGGGTAAGATGTAAAAGAATTTGACTCCTAGGTCACTAACTCTGGAGAAACACGATTTCTTCAGTACAGATGAAACATTTAACAGAGTTTATTAAAGAAATGAGAATTCCTATTACCGAATACGGAAGGAATGTTAATCTGACTATAGACAAGCAATTAAAATAAGCCATCATTGTGACCAAACAAGTGATATATGTGACTCTGCAGAGATGATTAAATAAATGAAGCTAAGATGTATCTGAATCTTAATTCTACCTCAAAGAGAGATCTCAATTCAGAATCCTCCACATTACTATTGATGTTTCGAACAAATAATGTTCTAGAAGGATGCTCCCCATAGGGGTGTTCTCCAGCCACTGTCCCCACACCATTTGGAAAAGCATAGTGGCCAATCCCATTAGTTGCTATCCCATCTGAGAAGCTTAGTTTTGAAATTCCAATGCGAAGGCTCTCTTGTGGGTCCAAGTCCAACTCCATCCCCCCACCACTGCCAAAGACATCATCCTCTTCCAAATCCTCCACTTGACTGGGCAGCCTACTGAAGTCAAAATCATCGGCTATGCCAGCCAGAAGCTCATCATCATCAGGAAGCAAGCTCCCTATTGCATTTGTTTCAATATCATCAAATGGATCCTTCAATTCATCTTCTAGGCAAAGCTTGTCTAGATCAGGTGAACCATCATCAACAGACTGGCCATGATACTCTGAATCATTCAAGTTTACTGGAAGCCCAGAAACAGGTGTGTTTAATTATAGATGGTTCCAGCCAATACAAATCAAGTGTAGTAACAATAACTTGTATACATACCCTTTTCATGAGGAAGTACGGGCAATGAGGTAGAAAACAAGCTCGCATCACTTGATGTGTGATATAAATCATTTCGAAGGGGGATGCCCCACGCACCCGTAGCCACTTTCTTAAAAACATTGGCTGCAGGAGTTCCTGCAAAACCTATAGAAAAAGTACTGAGATTAATTAAGATACAACAAATTTGCATATGAAATATATCCCAAATTTCAAGCGAAGAACATGAAGGAAAAAGGGCATCTCCAGAATGACCTGACGCAACATCGTTTGAACTTTCCTCCATTGATCACCTCCTGCTCAGACTAAGAAATTTGGAAAACCAATAAGACATGGAAATGGTAAACTTAAAGCAACAATTTTAGTATACACATTATGCAACTATGATCAAATAATTATTAACCAAAATGTCAAATGGGAAGATTACATCGTTTAAAATCATTCACATGGAATTATATGTTTATGGTCAAAGTTGCCACATTTCCAACCCCAATGCTTGAAAATGATTTAAAAAAATGTCTAAATAGAAGTTTGCATGAGAAACATCATTCAGAAAAGGAGAAAAAAAAAAAGAAGCTAAACAAGGTAATAATAAGGCTAAACACAAAAGAAACAACAATTTTCCCGAGTCAACCCTCGTGAGAAAGTAAAAGAAATAGCGCCAAAATTGAACAAAACTGGGTTGGGTTCAATGGGAAGAAGAAGTAAGTGAAATTAGACAAAAGGAAGAAAAAAAACAAACAGAAAAATGAAAATAAAGTAGGTGAGCAGCAGCTAATAAAGGTCTCTCGAAGTCCCAAGTCTCAACTTGAAGTCAACCCCACTCCCAAAACTTATAACCAAACTGAAAAAGACGATCTTTTTTAGAAGAAATATAAAAATCCAATGAGTATGATTCTTAATTCCACCAAAAAGTAAACCGCTTCGGTCAGAAAAACAAAAGGCACAGTAAGCGATCATTTTCGCAACTCCCCCAGGAAGAGAAAGAGATAAAAGGAAGCCATCATCAAGTTGTAAAGCAATTCAATTAAAAACAAACAAATAAGGAGAGAGAGAAAGAGGAGAGTTACCTGAGTAGATAGAGAGAACTGAATGGGTGAGGTAAAGAAAGAAGTAACATACAGAAGAAAGAGAAGGGAAGGGGGGTTCTACTATTTACGTTCTTGATGATCAAACAAAAAGGCCTTTCCTTTTTGAGGCAGTGAAGAGAAAGGCAAGTTTTGGGGAGTTTGGAGTTTCGTAGAAGGAGACTTGTATCTTTCTTCTACTCTTCTTCTTCTTCCGCCGGAAAACCATACCATACCATACACTCTACTACTCTCTTTCTCCCTTCTTTTGTATTTACAATTATTTAAGTAATGACATATTTAATGTTATAGAAATAAAAAGTAAAAAGTAAAACAATGAGACCAGAAAATGGGAGGAGGCCCAATGTTCAATGTAGGAATGAGTAGAGAAGGAGAGTCTAAAAAGACAACAATCACTAATTCGTACTCACTTCAAACACTTTTTTGGATGTAAGATATAATCAATTATAAAATAAAAACAAAAGAGATAGATTCGGCTGTATTTGATTTCCGTTTGGCGTCCGTTGACACACGCAGCAGCACTCCCATTCCCACCTGTTGTAACTTGTAACAAATATCTCAGACCTCAATGCTGCAATCCCTTTAGGTCTGTTTTGTCCCGACCATAACACACTTCTGGGTTAAAGTTTTGTTATGAAATATAACGGAATGAGATAAAAATGAAGAATTATATTTTATTTTAACTAGTTAAAATTTTAAAAAAGTAAGATAAAATATAAATTAATAAATAATACTACCTAATGTATCTTTAATAATTTTTTAATATTAATTATTTCATCTAATCTTAATCTCCTTTTTTCTAAATTTGTTTATTACAGACCACAAAAATTATATATTATTAATAATATTTTTATATTATGTCTCTTTACCCTGAAAATAATATTTTATATTATTAATAATAAATTGTATATAATTAATAATATAATAAAATTAATAAAATTTTCATTAATGAAAATAAAAATATATATTATTCTTGAATTGTTTTATATATTTTATATAAATAAAAAACAAATATAAATCACATATAATGGAATAACATAAATTTTAATAAAATATAATTTATTAGATAATTAATAATAATATTTTATGCAATTAATAATAAAATATTAAAATTTATTATTTTAAAATAGAAAATAAATTAAAAGATTATTTATTACAGTTATGACTTGAATCGTAATTTTTAATTAAATATGATTTATATTTTAAAATCATACCAATTATTTTAATATAAAAATATAATAACCATTTATTATCCAATTCGTTTCATTTTATCTATCTTTCAAATAATATTTTATTATAAATTCTTACATCTTTCTTAAATAACTTTTTACTACATTATATTTTATTTTATTATAAATTGTTTCACTTTTGTATGTTAAATTTTATTTCATTCTGTGAATTAACGTGGCCATCTCGCGTCTCTTTAGAATTTGTAAGCCCTTGGCCTTACTCTATTTTACTTTTTCTGAGGTCATCGTACGTGTGTATGTGTGTAGCTTTTGTTTGTTGTTGGTGGCCAATTAAAATTTAAAAGCCTTTAAGCTTGACGAACTTAGATGAAGTTGCGTGCACTTGATTCCGTCTCTTTGTTTAACGCGGTGGATGAGTGGGTGACGTGGTGTTGCGTCGGCTGCTTCACTTCTGAGATACCTCCCACGAATAAAACACTCCCAATTGTAAACCGACACGTGTTGAATTGAATATCCAGCGATACGTCTTTTATCGTTTATTTTTAATTGATAAATCATAATTTGCTTTTCTGGCATCCACCCTCCGATCGGAATCCAATTTCAGTGTTTATGTTAATTTTAATTCCAACTTAGGATCATGAATTCAATTATGTTATGATTTTATTTAATTTTATAATTAAATTTAATAAAGTTAATTAATTAGTTATATTAAATTTTGTAGTAAAATATAAATAAAATTAATTAAATAATTATTAAAATAATTAAATTTAAAATATATAAATTCAAATTAATAATTAAAATATATTTAAAATAAATATTTAATCTATAAAATTTTATTTTAATAAAATAATATAAATGTTATTGATAATTTATTAATAAATATTATATAAGAGATTAAAATAAATTTAATTAATTAAATACATTATTATTAAATCTTATTTAATATGTAATTATTATAAATAATAAAAATATAACTACATCAATATTATCAATGAAACATATTTTCAATTTTTATTCGATTGAAATAAAAAAATAGAAAAAGAAGTAGAATCAAGCACCATACTCTTTCTTTTATAAGAGCCACTTAAATTGAATTTTTAAACAAAATTATAGAAATATTTTCGCATATGCAATAATTAATTGCATAATAATACCTACCAACATAATTTAGCAGAACTTCAATAATAAATTTCTAGAGTTTACATTATTACGAATTATTATTTAAATAATTTAATAATAATTTTAAAATAAATAGTATCATCTTAGAGCATCTTTTTACCTTAATTAAAACATCTACTTCAATTCAATGTTTATTCTCTAAGGAATAAACAATATTCTCTAAGGGAGTTACAGTAAAATGTCTAAATATTCTGGGTTGAAAGTCCAACCCAATCCATCCTACAAAAACAAAATTTAGATGCAACATAAGTAGGAGTATAAAAACCAATGTTGTTATTAAAGCTACTTATAAAAGACCAAAGTTTAATTAGTTTAGTAAAATTTGTTATTAAAATTTGTTCAATTTATTAATTAATCACTTATATTTTTAATTTTTAATTAATCGATTAATTTTATAAATTAATTAATTTTATAAAATTTTATTATAAGTAAATATCATTTTCAAAATTTTATTTTTAATTTTAACTAATTTTATGATAATTTAATATTAATTAATTTTTAAAATTTTAAATCTATATATATCATCAATTTAGTTTTCAGTCCAATTTTGTAAAGAGTGATGTTTACTGCTCAGTATTGATGGATGACTTTAAACATAAATCATTTGAAACGATTGCCTACCAATCTCTCCTAAAGTCAACTCATTAGACAATAACCACCCTGATTAATAATCCTGTTTTATCAAATCAGCCGTTAAAATGTTATGTCATACAGAATGTCACGTCAACAATAATTGCCATGCCAACACTCCCAACTTTTGGATAAAAATTTAAGCTCACGATACATCACATAAAATTCTCTTCTTGTCATATTTTATTATATTTTATCTACGTATAATCAAATATATTCTCCTAATACATATAAATATTTGACACCCACGAAAGTTAATATGAAATGTATAATGATAAAATAATCAAATTCTTAAATTACACATGCTTAATAAATTCCTTTTATGAAATTTGTCACGTAATAAAATGTCTTTTCTGTAGACTTTATGATGATAAGGTAATTTTATATAATAAAAAGTTGTGATTATTATATTTTAAAACTACTTAAAATTTTTGGCTGTAAATGGAACGTTACATTTTTTTACCTAAAGTATTAATAAATTAATAAATTTAATTCAACCAAATGCCTCTTACATAATTTAAGTCAAACTTTTAATACTTGGTTAATATTTAAAAATATTTTATGAGAATTCAATTCAAGACCTCCAATAATTGGAAGTAATTAAGAGAGTTTTCACGAGCTACTAGAACTTTTAAATATACACAATTTTATTGTAAATCATGTATTTTAAATAAGTTGTTTAACAAATCAAAAATTAAGTTAATCAATTCGAGCTAATATTATTTAACGTTTCTTTTACAGTGTTACTGTCTAAATTTTTTCATTATCACAATAATTCATACTTAGTATTTCCATTTAATAATTACTTGAAAAGATCTTAGAAATACTTATATCCACGTACTAAGAAACATAGCTAAAAGAACATACCAGGTGTTACAAAAACTTTAATAAGAATTTTGAGTTTGCACTAAAGTGTACAAAAGTCTTTGCATGATAGTTGAACTTGTTCGACGTAACTCACTCTTTCTAAATCTCATATGTTTAACGTGTTTCATATAAAAGCTTAAGTAAACAAATGTTTTTAACTTACCAACAGAAATAGATAATAATAAGACAAAAAGAAAGCATGAAGATTACAATAAAAATGCTAACCTTTATCAACTCTCAGGATAATTACACAGGGTACAAAGCTCCAATTTTCTTTTTGATAAAAATCTTTGCTTAAATGAGTTATTTATAAACATCGAGGGACTTAATGGCTAAAAAAGCCAGAAAGTGGTAGCCAGAAAGTGGGTATAATGACACTAAATTTACTTAGTTTGTGGTTAACATTCTCAACCACTTAGGCATTACTTTGATGGGTGATTTATACATTAACCACTAAGTAAAATAAACAAGATAAATTTGAAACTAAAGTATATTGCCCCAATTTGCAATGTTCTTTACCACATCCCTCACTTGTTTCTTGCTCCAACTTACTGATTTTGTCACATTTAAAGGTGATACTTAGTCAAGTTTCAATTCAATCATCATATGGTCTAACAGATCATTCATCTATGATCTGTTAGTTGAGCATAATTTAATATTCAATTTATCTAAGAACATCTATAATCAGTCTAAGTCGCCATAGCCAAGTCAATCAATGCAATAATAATCTATCATAGCTAATTGAAACTTTAACATTCTTGATCCCATTTAGTTAAGTTACCTTAGCTTATTTGGCAAACCATTCTCATACCTAAACAATATTTATATTTGGCCAAGACTCACTAGTAGATTGTAACATAGTCCTATAAGTGTTAAAGGGCTAACAAACTACTTCCACTAGATGAATCCGGTACCCTCATCGAAACAAATTAAAAGTAGTCATTTACTTGATCTTCAAATTGCCAAAAGGTTATGTCTTTCTTCTAAATAACTTGTGAAAATAGACTTGTTTTTCCATTAAATCAAGAATTCCATACTTTAATTCTTCTTATATTGCCCATTATTCAAAGATCTAAAATCTTATCAATCTATTCATTGAATTGATTCCTTTTAACTAATGGATCTCTCTTTATTTGGCTTATGTTAGGATTTACTGCATCCTCGTAACAAGTTTTAAGGAAACTAACATGAAAATTTGGGTATACTTTTAATAATTCGAGTAGTCTTTATTAGTAAACCATATTCTTTACTTTTTTAATACTTCAAACAATCCATCATACTTACTTGATATTGATCTTTTTGCATATATGAGGAGTAAGTTTTAATAGTTCCTTATCCCCAATATCGAATTCAAGAAGTCTCCTTCATTGATCAACATATTTATTCAGTCTTTTAATGCCTTTTAAAGACTATCTCTCGCCCCATCTAGTAATTCCTATTTTTTCCTTGTAAGCTAATAAACAATTAAGAATTCTTGCTTAATTTTTGTTGAGCGATTTTAAGAGGAGTAAGGGGTTATTTTTCCAACACAAGCTCAAAAGGAATCTTCTCCATGGTCAAATGTATGAGAAGTTATAATAAATTTGTGGATTATCAAGTAAATTAACCAATTTTATTAACTTGCACTTATACAATGCCATAAGTATTAATCTAATAAGTCTTTGATCCTCTTAGTTTGGTTGTTCATTTTTGGTAATTCATAGTAGAAAACTTTAGATTACATACCATCGTATTGGACTAAAATCTTCAAACAACATAGTTTATCAACTATTGAATTATCCTATAATAGGTTTTGTCAAGGGGCATGGTTGTTTTGATTTGCTTCAACAAATATAACACAACTAAAGTGATGAAAAACAAAATCAGAAAGATTTCTTTCCTACTTAATGCATCAATCATGTTGATATGCCTCTTTAGTTTATACTCTAAAATAAAGTTATAGTTGATAAGAAACTCCTATCACTGAGCTTGTCTCACATACTTCTTTTTAATTTTGAAAAAAATATTTAGCTAGCTTATCCGTATAGACAATAAACTATAAACTTGGTTCCAAATAAGTACACCCACTGAGGCAATGTACAACTATCAACATCTCTTTCTCATATGTCAAGTATCATTGTTTGAAACTATTGATTTTATTTTCTTTCAAAAGTAATATAATAACCTTCTTACATTAAAACTCCAATAATGTCTTTGTCCTAAGTACCTCAAAAGGAAGATCAAAATATGGAAACTTTGTTGATATAACAACCTTCAATTTCTTCATTTCTTAGAGTGGTCCCAACCAGCATTACTTTTATTTCTTCTTCAATAAATCAGTAAAGGGCTTTACTTTCTTCAAATAACTGACAATAAATCAATGATAGTATTTCTCTAAGCCAATAAAATTCTAAAGTTCTCACATTATTTTAGAAATTTACCAACCTATAATATTTTCTACCTTTTTTTGAATTTGTTCTCAATTATCCATCTTAATTTTCCCAAAAACTTGATCTTAAACTAAGAAAACTCACGTTTCTCCATCTTCATAAAGAGTTTATGCTATCCTAACATTTTTTCCCACAATTGTTATACATGATTTACCATGTTAATTTTGTATATCATAATATCATCTAGATATGCCATAATGAAGTTGTCCAAAACGTCATACATCACATAATTCTTCAAGATACAAAAAAGAGCAAGGTATTTTCAAATACTCACTTTGCAAATATATCTTTGTGAACACTTTAACCTTTGATAATATGTCCATCAATTCTTAAACTAAAGGAATATGACATTTCTTTTGATTATTACCTTGTTCAATGCTTGATAGTTTACATACATTTATAATGCTCCTTCTTGCTTCGTATGAAAAGACTCGAGAGTATTGGAAGAGACTTTCAATGGTTGGATAAATCCCATTTCCATCAACTTATTGAGATGTTTTTGTAGTTCCATCGAATCTAATAAGAACATACAATAAGGGCACAAGCAAGAGGAATCGTTGAACTTCCTTAATATTTCTATAACTGCATTTAGAACTTCCACCACATAATTTTAGGTTATCTCCCATATGGTTGCAAGGTAAGTTTTTATACATTTCTAAAGCCCTCTCCTGATGCTTGTTGAAACATGGGCCATCTTTATTTTTTATTTATTGTTCCTCATTTGAATCTACAATAATTGATATAACAAGATTTTTGTTCATGCACAACATTATACCTTTGATATGTGGATATAACACTACTTGCACTACCTTGAAAATTTTGATGCTTAAATTTAAATAAAAAAACATCAATAGGTATCACCATCATACTGAACTTCCAAAGCCAACTTGTAATACTTAGGTCATGTTTGGTAACTGATAAACATGTAGGAATGGGAATGTAGCCTTTTTTTTTCCTAATTTTTAGGTATTTGGTTACTAATAATAGCTAAAAGAAGGAAGGATAAAATTGGAACAAATCCTAAACGATCCTGGACTTTTATTCCTAAAGGGTATGTGGTATAACTTGGAATAAAAGATTGGGAAAAAGATATATAGATATTATTAAAACGTTATCAAGTTATTATCGAAATATTATCAATACATTATCAAGATATTGATTATTATCAAAATATTATAATCAAAATTATCATTTATATTAATTTAGTTCATAATTATTTTATTTTGTTTCATTGATACTTTTGTTCTTATCATGAAACTCATTAATAAATATTTAAAAATTATTGAAAATTATCGATTACTTATGTATAAAATAAATATTTTAATTAATTATGTACGAAATAAATTATATAATAACTAAATATGAGTGAAAAGAATTTCATTATCATTTTCATATTTAATAACAAATATTGACATAACTATTAACTTTGTTTAATATTATATCAAACATGCATAATCGTAATTTCATTCATATTCTAATTCATACTTTTATTTCCATTCATATTTTTATTCCAATTTCTTCATTACTAGTTATTGTTGGAGTTATATAAATATAATGCCCTAGAAAGCAAGTGTATTTACATGTACTTTAATCTTTTTAGTTACAGTTTTGTAATGAAAATATTTATTATTAATAAAATAAAAGAGTTTGGTTTTAATGAACGTTATATATCTAGTCATAAAGTACCAAAATTCTTTTGTAAGTAATATATATATACATAGAGATGTATGGAAACATGCATATTATTATAATCTAAATCAATGGATTCACAGTTGAATAATTAAGTTGATTGCTTGATTATAGTTTAGACTGTAATATTGCGATTTATCTCCGTATAAGTAAATAAGTTTACTTCAAGGGAATGATGAGTTTCATATCATGATAGTAGTTGACTATCGATAATGGCACTATTAGATGAATCTGGAATCAATTATGTTTTCAAGAATAAAGTGGGTCGTTACTTTAATCTTAAAACATACAATTTAAGCATTCGCTTATTATGAACCACAATCTTGATAAGTGGTGAACTCATATGTGTTTCATTATAATTCTTGATATGATCAGAATGGATTTTTTCAAAGTATTAATCCAGTGTCTACATGTTAGAATTATTAATTGAAACATGTATCAAGGAACATTCACTCAAATAAAGAGGTTATAGTGATATCATCACTTCTAAATGTTTTAAAGAGATTTGGTGATTAAACTGGGGCCAATAGTTTGATGGACTAGCCACCATCAAGTTTTAACACTAATATGAGATCTTATGTATTAATCACTATATAAAGTAAAACGAAAGATCTAGAAGGAAAAATCAATATAAGGGTAAAATGGTAATCTTACCCTTTGTTGTGCAGATGACTATAATAAGGATTTAAATAGGGTTTGCAATTGGACATAAAATATGTATTCTCATAATATTTAATAATTCAAGAGTTCAACTAATTGTGTTTAGTAGAATGACATTTAGTTAACAAGCTAAAATTAATTTTAATGAGAATTAATTCTAGACTTATTGGAGCTTGAATTATCAAAGTTCAATAAGATTTCTCACTTGACTTTAAGGAAGGTTATCAAGCTAAGTAAGAATTATAAATGGAGGTTTTAGAAGCCCATAATTGAATGTTGGACTTGCATCAATTAATGGTTACTTAAAAGCCCAAATGTTCATTTAGAAATGGGCTAGACTTTGGTTTAAAGTAATTGATTAGATTAATTATATTAAAACAAAATTTTTAAAGAAAGGAGTAGCAATTTCGATTTTAATGGACTGATTGTGCAGCTACATATTTGACATTAAATTGTTAAATAAAGATGGTCTTTATTATGATTTATCATCATTAAATGGAATTATGAACTTACCATTAAATGGTTTAATGGTTATCTTTTAATGTTGGCATATAACCTATTAGCATTCATTGGATTGAAGAAGAAAGATGTGCACTAGATGGATCATCTTCTTTCTTCCATCTTCCAAAACCGAAATTGGTAAGTCATATTTAGGTTAATAGTCTTTTCATATAGCCATCTTGAAGATAAATGAGAAGAGTCTCATTTATTGGCTACTTAACGATTGACTAAAGTAAGAAGTGATGCATTGGATGCTATTTTCTTCTTCTATATCATGCATAACCGAAATTGAGTTTGTAAGAAAGTGTTCTTGCATGGTTCTCTCTCTCCTTTCATGCATGAGTGAGCCGAAATTTGCAAGAGAGGAGTCTCTTTTTTGGTTTATTTCTTCTAAGAAAAATCTCCTCCAAACATTTCTTCTCTTTTCCCACCAAAGGATTTTATTAACTAAGTTGTCCTGAAAGAAGAAGAGGTAAATCCAATTGGTTGAGGATATAACAACAAGGAGATGACAGATTGACAAAGAAAATGATTCAAAAGCAAAGGCTTTAGATACAAGAAGAAGAAGAGGATAACGCAGTAAAAAATTAAACCTATAGCGAAGGAGTCGCTAATATCACAATCTTATTTATGTTTAATATTATCCTTATACTATATCATGTATAGATTAGCATGATGATTTGGATATATTGCTTCCGCTACAAATAAGATTTCTAAAAAGTTTTGAAATCTATCGGTTCTCCAAATATGGTATGCTTTCTTTTCCCGACCCAACAGTTACAAAACGAGACCTTATTGGAATGTTGTACAAAGCTCTTACCACTACTTATGTTTTCAAGATAAGAGTTTTAATTTCATCAGGGTTTTGTTAAAGTTTTGCCCTAACTTTTAACCATTTGCTCTGCCACGAATAAATAAGTGGTGCTAATGTTTAGCATAACTGTGATTTCCTTCCTTTTGACATTTATATCCACGTACATTAGTTGTTCGAAGGGAATAACTTTGTTACTGACCATATGAAAAAAACATAACAACAACAACAACAACAATAATGTCCTAGTAGAAAACCCACTGAGATGCAAGGTCTGGGAGGTTCATTAGTGCGCAGCTTACCTCCAAGCCTATCCTAGGCCCTGGCTAGGCCAAACAGTTTCTGTTGGGGTCCGAGACAGCAAGGTTGAGCTTGAGCCCAATGCTATATATATATTTATAAATTAAAAATATAAGATGACATCATTTTCATATAATTGTCGAGCCTTAGGCTTATGATGCCTAGGCCCTGGCCTTGGGTTTGTTAGCTTAAGTATGAGTTTTGCCTAAGGCATAATTTTTTGAAAAATGGGCACAAGGTCCAATCATGTTAAGCCTAGCCAGTTGACCTCAAGTTTGGATGGCCTGGGCTCGGGCTTAAATGTCATCCCCACTTCCAATTATTGGAGATATTGTTTTTTATAGACTTATAAAAAAGAAAGACAAAAGTATTTTAAATGATTTTAAAAGAAAAAAGAAAAACAATAACCAAATACATAAAAAAATTGTATAAATAAACAAAAATAAAAAGTAAAGTAAAAGTAAAAATAAAGACTTTTAAGAAATAAATATTTAATATTAAAATAAAGGATTAATTACCTAAAAAATTCAAACTTTTGTCAATTTTTTAACTATAGTCCGAACTTTAAAAAGTAGCAATAAAATCTCCAAATTTTCATTTTTTTGCAAAATTAGCCTGATTTTAGTTTGACCATTATCTTTGCTAATGTGGCCACGATCAAAAGATCCTCATTAATCAGACATGTTAGTATAATTAGCAGTTTGACTATTGAAACGACATCATTTCATGATAAAATTAAGACTACATCGTTTCAACAAATGAAAACACACCCCGTTATTCTCAATTTGTAACCTAAATTTTACTTGACCATTTTGCATAAGGTTAAGCAATTGTTACCTAAATATTTTGATACAGACCTTGGTGAAGCTTCTTTCGTCTTTAGTTTAGATTCATCGAAACAAATGTCAAAACTTATTAGATCTCTCACAGAGAGTATATACTGAGTAGGTGTTAAAAAATTTAATACAAAGAATTACAAACCTTATACAATACCAATCTCTTATAGAGAAAAATTGTTTAGATCTAGATGATAATGTTTAAAAATTTTGAGAGGTTATGCCTGGGTCTGAAATGCTTATGAAAATATGAGGGCATTGTTGCCACCTCGATTTCGCTTTCATCCACCTAATGATGAATTGGTTGGATATTACCTTTAAAGAAAAGTTTAGGGGCTTGTGATCGAGCTTGAAGTTATCCTAATGATCGATTTGTACAAATTTGATCCATGTGAGCTTCTAGGTACTCTTCTAACAAATCCTTTTGTAGCATAATAAACCGAAAATCTAATATTTTTGTACAAATTTTATTATTTGTTTAGTCCCATATTCCTTTCACTCTTATTGATTGGGAATTTAAGTCACAATTTCATTTGTGAAACTGTAGAGAAGTCATTCCTTTCTAAAAGATATAAATAATGCTATCAAAGGGACTAAAAGTATCCAAATGATTCAAGAGCCAACAAAGCCATTAAAGTTGGCTATTAGAAAGCTATTGGTAAAAACAAAGAAGTTATGTGTCAATCATCAACCATTGGGTATAAAAAGACTTTAGTTTTTTTCAATTTTTTTTAATCATGGATGCGCTCCCATATGGGATAAAACAGATTGGGTAATGCATGAATATTGCCTTTGAAATGATATTTCTTATGGATCACCAAATTTGTAGGTAAGTTAAAATTTTCTTTTATATCTAATTTAAAGGCACCATGATTAGGCCATTCTTCTTCTCTACAAAGTTTATGGTAATTCAACAGACTCATGTCATTGCTATGATACTCTCCAAGGAGCTTATGCTTTGGTTATGTTGTTAAGAAGAATGAACAAAGGCACAAAGTGAATGACTCACATAGTAAGGGGTTTAGAATCAAGAAAAAGTGGCTCAAATAATGTTAAGTTCACCTCAATCGGAATAGCAATAAATGAGTAAGGGGGCATCTCTCTAGGATGCTTCTTCTCAAAGGTGAGTTTCTTGCATAATAAGAGTTGTTATTCAAGTCCTCTTACTTCTTCTCGACACGATACATTAAACCTAGAACTAGAACCTACTTCATTGGAGAGGAATCCTTCAAATTTTTGGATCTCTTTGGATTTGTTAGACAATCAGATATTCATCTCATTCAATGTCACGATTTGCGACATCGAGTGCGTGATTGTGGAAACGCTTCTATGATCCTGCACTCCCTACGATCCTGCTGTTGACTAAGAGATATTATTTTCACAATCATGCTGATGCTGCAAATCAGGACATTGAATGAGATGAATATCTGATTGTCTAACAGGATTTGATTCTCAACTCCTTGAAGTATGGTATCTGGTTGGGTAGGTTGTGCTAGGCCCAAGCCCAGACTCAGAACGTCGCTTGGGCCGATCAGCCCATCCTTTGAGGATTAACCTAATTCCTATAGGTATTAGCCATATAAATTCTTTACTTCATCATGAAAAATGTACGACTTTCAAGAACCCTATTTTTCTTTATTTACCAGCCACCAAAACTCTCCCAATAGATTAACTTGAGCGTTGAGGGGCCTACCGGCAGTCAACCCCCGGTGTGCCTTTACTGTTTTGCAGGTATCTTTGAGCCAAAGTGAACCAATCTCATGGATCCCAGCAGCAACGCCCAGCCCCATCAAAACCAAACAGAACCAATTGGCGCCCACCGTGGGGCCGGGCATCAAGGCACCACGTCCTGAAATACTCAGATTAGTCCGGCGGTGGTGACAAATCCTGATGTAGTCATTGTTGCGACTTCAGACTACAAATGAATGGGTCAAGGATTACCGTCGCCCTTCCATCACGCATTCTGATCACCAACCACACCCTCCGCCCCTACACCAAAACCCTAGCATAAAGGAGATACCCCCTCAACGCTCACATCAGCATGATCAACCACAACAATCCCAAAACCAAGACCAAGAAGCACAAAGCGTGGCCCTAGAGGATGACGCTCGAACTAGTTCACATCCTTACATCCAATACCCCCTCAATACGAACCCTCCTACACCACAACCAGCCTTCCTCACACAAAGACAAATAGAAGAAGTAGTCGATCTATTGATTCGCCAAATCTTACAATCTCAACCGGAACAATAGCAAACCCCCGCTCGGCAGGTTGGTGTGATGGCCGATCGGCACTCTGCTGAAGCCCTAGAAAAATCGTGAACCACCGAATCAATATAGCCATGAATTCCCGTCCTGGACAACCATTAGCACAATACAACTCTCCTTTCATCCCAAAGATCCTAGATAGCCTCCCAGTGGTCGGTACTAAGATACTGACACCAGAAAAATATACTGGAAAGACCGATCTTCTCGACTATCTGCAGCACTTTCAATCGATGATGAACCTGCATTGCGTTCCAGACGTCATTCAATGTAAGGCCTTCTACACAGCCTTTCAAGAAGGAGCCCGAAGATGGTTCAACAGCTTACCCCCGCGTTGTATAACCAGTTTTGAGAATTTTAAGCTGCTATTTCTCAACCAGTTTGCTACAAGTAAACGGCCACAGAAGACTGCCTTGGAAGTAATGCAGTTGACCCAAGGAAGGAAAGAAAGTTTGCGGGAGTTCATCACCCGATTTAACAATGAAGCTGTCAAAGTCCCTGACCTCACTTGCTCGTCCATGCTGGCTGCTTTGATGAGCAATACGAGGGATGAAGAGTTCAAGAAGTCACAGGCTCTTGATCAGCCCAGATCTATATAAGAGATAAGAAATCGGGCAGATAAATACATCCAGCTGGAGGAAGTGTTGAAAAACACAAAATGTAGAGCGGATGACCATTGGCTGAGTAGTAGAGCCGATGATTCACATAAACGGCAGAAGGATCAGCCTAGCTGGAGGAAGCCGATCGATCGAAAGGACCAAAGGCGAGAATCCTTCACTCCGCTCAACAGACGATATGCGGAAGTACTGGAGGTCATGAGAACATAAGGGAAATCCCTCCGAGAACCCAATAAATTGAAAACTCCTTTAAAAAAAGGGATTCTTCTTTATATTGTCGTTTCCACAGAGATGTCGGTCATGACACGGAGGATTGCTAGGACCTAAAGAAAGAAATCGAACTCCTTATCTAGAGGGGAAGGCTGGGTAGATTTTTGAAGTACAGAAAAAATGCCGATCGAGATAATGAGGGCAGGAGCGATCGGTCTGACAATTGGCGAAAACCATGGAGACAACACAACATGAATGATGGCGGAAGGCAGACTAAGAATATGGACGATTGATGCGATATGAGAGGACAATCCAGGGCTAGAGATGACAGAAATATCGGACAACAGGATGACCGATCGATCAGGGTCATAAACATGATTTTTGGCAGTAGCGCAGTAGGGGGTCCACCGTCAGAGGAAGGAAGCGATATGCCAGGCAGATCGCTGAGGGTTAGTCAGCACCAAAAAAGTTGCAAGTTAATGAGGTGATCTCGTTTGACGAGTTTGACCTGGCTGGCATCAGCTGTCCTCATGATGATGCACTTGTGGTCACTTTGAATATGGACCGTAGTGAGGAAAAGCGCGTAATGATTGATACAGGCAGCTCGGTCGACCTATTGTACTATGATGCTTTTAAGCAGATGGAGATTCTGGAGGAACGACTACTGTCGATAGAGGAACCAATCAAAGGGGTAACAGGAACATCAGTTTATCCATTCGCTCGAGTCCTCTTGAACGTAAAGTTCGGACAAAAGCCATTCCAAGTAGTGAAGAATGTCGAATTCCTAGTTGTGAAGTTTGTAGGAGCCTATAATGTAATAATTGGAAGAGCCACACAAAACGCCCTCAGAGCTGTCGTCTCAACCTATTATCAGGCGATGAAGTTCCCAACACCCCATAGAATTGGTATTGTCAGGGGTCAGCAAAGGATCGCTAGGGAATGCTACTTGGCAGAAACAAGAACCTTTGAGGGAGCGGTAGTGTTGGCAAGCTCCCTTGATGTGAGAGCAGATGAAAAAACTAAGAGGATGAACACTGCAGAAGAAACTCAGCGGGTCATACTGGATGAAGAAGACCGATCAAAATTCACAAATTTGGGTGTCGAACTCGAACAAGAGTTGGTCGCAGCAATCACAAGTTGCTTGGTAGAGAACCGATCGGTCTTTGCTTAGGTACCGAGCGACATACCTGAAATCTCTCGAGCGGTAACATCTCATTCCTCGGTATTCGAAAATTATAGTCGATCGATGTAAGAAGCGATGGCACAAGCAAGGGAGCATAGGGGTGATCAAGAAAGAAATAGAGAAGTTGCTTGACGCCGGGTTCATTCTGGAAGTCAAGTACCCCGAATGGCTAGCTAACGTGGTATTGGTGAAGAAGAAGAACGAAAAGTAGAGAATGTGCATTGATTTCACCGACCTGAACAAAGCATGCCCAAAGGACAGTTTCCCCTACCCAAGATTGATCAGCTGGTAGACTCCACGGCAGGGCATGAGCTCCTCAGCTTCTTGGATGCCTTCTCTGGTTATCATCAAATAAAAATGAGCGTCGAAGACTTCGTAACTGACCAGGGCACATATTGCTACCAGGTGATGCCGTTCGGTTTGAAAAATGCAGGGGATACTTACCAGCGGCTAGTCATGGAAGTTTTTAAGAGACAGATCGACAAAATAGTCGAGGCTTATGTGGACGACATGATGGTCAAAAGCAAGACAGCTGCCGAGCATGTGGAAAACCTTAGAGACGTCTTCCTGAACCTCAATAAATTCCAAATGAAGTTGAATCCCGAAAAGTGCGTCTTTGGTGTAGTATCTGGAAAGTTCTTAGGATTTATGATTACTCAGCGGGGGATCGAAGCTAATCTAGAAAAGATCGAAGCTATTGTCCAAATTCCCTCACCGCGATGCTTGAAGGATGTACAGATACTATCCGAGCGGATAGTTTCTTTGAGCAAATTCGTCTCTAGGATGGGGGACAAGTGCCTCCCTTTCTTCAAAATTTTGAGGAAGGCAGATGTGACCCAATTCTAATGGCTGGATAAGTGCGAAAAATCATTCCAACACTTGAAACAATATCTGACCAATCCACCCATCTTGCAGAGCCCAGTTGAGGGGGAGAATTTGATTCTTTATTTGGCACTCACAGAGGGGGCGATCATCGCAGTTCTTGTTCGATCGGACGGTAGTGAACAATTCCCGATCTACTATGTTAGTAAAGTGTTGAACGGACCAGAAACGTGGTATGCACCCATTGAAAAGTTGGTTCTTTCCTTGATAACTGCGGCACGGAAACTAAGGCCCTACTTTCAGAGTCATACCATTGAGGTATGGACCGACCAACCCCTCAGGCAGTGCCTCCAAAAGCCCGAAACCTCTGGGCGGTTAATAAAATGGGCAGTAGAGCTGAGGGAGTTTGATATACACTATAAATCACGGACGACGATCAAGGCCCAAGTGTTAGCAGACTTCGTTGCAGAAATGAGTCAACCTAACTCGCAGGGTGAGCAACACCCTGCCTGGAGCCTATTTGTTGATGGGTCGTGCAACGCTGAGGGATGCGGAGCAGGAGTGGTATTGATCAGCCCACACCAGGAAGAAAAGGTAGAGTATGCTCTCCGGTTAGAATTTAGAGCATCCAATAACGAGGCAGAATATGAAGCTCTAATAGCCGGACTCCAGTTGGCAAGAGAGATGGGGGTAAAGCATTTGAAGGTGTACAACGATAGCCAAATAGTGGTTGGTCAAGTTACTGGGCAGTATGAGGCCAAGGGGAATAATATGATCAAGTATCTAGAATTGGTAAAACAGGAGTTGAGTAATTTTGAGCAATATTCGGTCAGCAGGATAGAACGGACACAAAATACTCAGGCATATGCACTTTCCAAGATGGCTTCCGATCAAAATGTCAGGAACAAAATCTTGGTCGAGCGGCTCGACTTTTGGGCCCGGGTCTCGAGCCCCCAATTCCCTAGGCTGCCCCTCGGGTCGCGCCTGCGACGGGCGCTCCATATACCATCGGACCCGATCCCAACATCCATACACAGAACCATTCGATTCGTATAACAATACATATACTCATACATATACACATTCTATACATGCATTCTAAACATCCATTCACCATTCAAATTGCATAATTCATCTGTCATTCTCATTTGAAGAAATGCAATAAGTATCTCAAAATATAACACAATACAAAATGAAATTAAATCCCAAAATACAAAAGTATGCTCCATGATGAAATGCTGGTGGGCTAACCAAAATACTAACTTATACAAGGCTCCTAACTAGCTTGAAGTTTCTGATGCCCTGTAAGGTCAACAATCGTCTCGATCCGCACACCGAGGAGGGAGAGTAATGGGGTGAGTCAAGCTCGATGGCATATACGTTTATAGCCATTGGCAACGATCCACACAATCAAGCAATATACATATATTCATAACTCCACATTCATCAAATAATTCACATTCAGATAAACATAGGTCATGCAATTTCTATTTTCAACATAACAATTCTTATGCAACAAGTCAATCATAGCAAACATGTATTATGCTCAACAAGTCCATCGTATGCACAATCAATTGGCTCGAGAGTTCAGAACGATCCGGATAAACCAAAGGTAACCAGAACTATCCGAGTCCGATTTTCAAGGATCTCGTTACCTGGCAGGCAAATGGAGAAGGCTTTATGTCAACGTGCACATGACTCCATCCGTAACTCTCTTACCCAAACAATTCACATAGTCCATTCGATTCATGCTTAAAGCATTTCTCACATTTTCTCAATTCTCATTCTTGTCCATTGCCATAAAGGCCTATCAATCCATGCATAATTATATCCAAAAGCATATTCCATAATTCTCATGTAATTCAATACAAGTAATGTCATATAATGCAAGCAAGCACACATCAGGCAATTTGTCCATACACACAATAACCATAAACATATTACCCACCTAGTATCGCTTGAGTATCAGACTCACTGTTGTCCTTCCTCTTGCGATTGGGTCAAATCAGCTTGGTTCCCTATAATAAACCAAGTTTTCATACAATTAATATCCATAGCAATTATTCAATAAAGCTCGAAAAGCAAAAAGTAAAGCGTTAAAAGTCTCCATCCGACTCCCATCTACATACAACTTGTAGCCCTTGATCTCCAGTTCACAATGACTCCAAAATCACCTCAATCGGACATCACACCAAAAGATATCCCAAAAAAATATGAAAATCTCACTTTCGGATAACAGGAGGCTCGCCGTGACGAACGGCCTGCTCGTCGCGGCGACCACAAGTGTGTGCCGCGGCGTGCACCCTACTCGCATGTCGCGGCGAACACAGTTCGCACGTCGCGACGAACCGTCCCCTACACGTCGCGGCGAATTTAATTTTCACTCGTCGCGGCGAACTCACACGTCGCGGCGTGTTCATACGCACGTCGCGACGTACGGGCCTGGAGAACGACTCCGAACTTGACTTTTCTGCATTTTCACAATCTAATCCTTCTCCAAACACAAACACAAATGCAACACAACCAAACTATAGATCAAGTCTCAAACTACATTTCTAGCCCATTAACAACTCAAAATCAGTCACAAATGCATCAACCCAAGAAATCTCACCATTTTTGCCTTAAAACCCTAAAACCTTCGATTCTCACAGATTCAAGACATCTTAGGGTTTAATCCAACTAAAACAAGTTGGAAGGAAGGTAAACTTACCAGAAATGGCTTCAAATCAGTCGGAAAACTCAAAAATCGCAAAACCTCTCTTCTCTTCTCCTCTTCTCACCGACGACGCTTCCTCTTTCTCTTCTCTTCTATTTTCCTTTCTTTCTCTTTTCTCTTCTTCTTTTCTTTCCTCTTAACCTAATGCATGGAACAAAGACCAACTTACCCCTCATTACAAGCCTAAACCCATTCAAACTTAAGTGAATTTCTCAAAATGCCCTCACATAATTTAATCCTCTAATGCCTTATTTAAACCATATTAAACGCAAATACACCTCAATTATCCACTAATATTCTCAAGTTAATCAAACTAAGTCTTAATCACATAACTAACACAATTCATGCTTAATGATATCATAAAAAAAATTCGGGGTCTAACATCGACCAACCTAGCATCCAGAAGGCTACTGAAGTCCTTCAAGCAGATGATGAACGGTCGACCAACCTAGCATCCAGAAGGCTACTGAAGTCCTTCAAGCAGATGATGAACGGTCAAGTTGGATGGAGCCGATCAGGCAGTACCTTCTTAAGGAAACACAGTCAGTGGAAGCTTTAGAGGCCAAGAAACTAAGGGTAAAGGCGGCCGAATATGTGATTATCAATGACATTTTGTACAAACGTTCTTATGACTGGCCGTTACTACGTTGCTTGAATGAAGAGGAGGCAGAACGAGCAATGGCTGAAGTTTATGAAGGAATGTGCGGAAATCATTTAGGAGGCAGAATGTTGGCTTACAGATTGATCAGACAGGGGTATTACTGGCCGACGATGAAGAAGGATTGTTAGGAGAAAGTTAACCGATGCGAGGCCTACCAGAAGAATAACAATTTGTCTCACCAGCCGACCGAGCAGCTGAAAATTGTGAGCCATCCCATTCCCTTTGCTCAATGGGGAATGGACATACTAGGTTCTTTTCCTCTTGGTCTGGAATAGAAGAAGTTTTTGATAGTGGCAATCGAGTACTTCACTAAATGGGTAGAAGCGGAAGTGGTCGTCACCATCACTGAGCAGAAAATTGAAAACTTTGTACGCAAAAATATACTGAGCCATTTTGGGATGCCTATGGTCTTGGTTACAGACAATGGTCGGCAGTTTGATAACGACAAGTTCAAAGATTTCTGTGAACGACTGAAGATAAGGCTCTAGTTGACTTCAGTAGCTCATTCCCAAAGCAATGGTCTTACGGAGAATACTAACAAAAAGATAATGAGTGCCTTCAAGAAGCGCTTAGATAGACGTAAGACTTGGGTGGACGAAGTAGATGAAGTGTTGTGGGCGTACAGAACGACCCCAAACGGGGCCACTTGTGAGACATCGTTCAGAATGACCTTTGGGGCAGAGGCCTTAGTTCCAGTAGAAGTAGTTTTACATAACCAACGAGTTTCGAGTTACGAAGAAGAAAGAGATGATGAAGCCCACAAGGCAGAATTGGTACTTCTCAGTGAAGATAGAGATAGGGCAGTTACTCGTTCAGAAGCCATCAGACAAAAAACAACGAAGTTTTACAATAAAATAGTAAGGTCGAGTGACATAAAGGTCGGTGGGTACGTTCTGCTTAAGGCTGAGGCAGCTGGAAAGCATCCTGGAAAGCTCGGTCAGACATGGGAAGGATCCTATCAAGTGGTCAAACAAGCCGGACACGGCTCTTATATCCTGCGCGATACCAACGGGAAGACTTTACCGAGGCCCTGGAATTTTCAAAACTTGAGGACGTTCTACCAATAAATAAGCTTTATTTTAGTTCACTTATTTCTTTATTTATTATTGTTTATGCTCTTGTACACGCAACTTGTGGGTACCTTTTTTCTGGCCCTGTCAGTTAGGTTTTTTAACGACCCACGCCCTTGTCATCGTCAATAAAGGGGTTTCAAATTTTTTGGCAAGAAAAATCTCACTAAATTGGGTAAGAGGAGAAAATTCTACCAACTGACCGCCGTCCACATCGTTCGGCCAGGTTGTCAAGATAGGATCTTGGAACTAGGCGATGCCA
The DNA here is from genome assembly GCA_029891385.1 of Erythroxylum novogranatense. Taxonomy (NCBI): domain Eukaryota; kingdom Viridiplantae; phylum Streptophyta; class Magnoliopsida; order Malpighiales; family Erythroxylaceae; genus Erythroxylum; species Erythroxylum novogranatense. Next base: position 38,935,937 of record CM057229.1, on the reverse strand, counting down.
AGAGCCAAAATCTTGGATCGCTCGACCTCTACACCGTTCGACCAGGTTGCCAAGACAGGATCTTAGAACCAGATGATGCCAAGAGCCAAAATCTTGAATCGCTCGATCTCAACACCGTTCGACCAGGTTGCTAAGACAGGATCTTGGAACCAGATGATGCCAAGAGTCAAAATCTTGTATCACTCGGTTTCTACACCGTTCGGCCAGGTTGCCAAGATATGATCTTGGAACTAGGCGATGCCAAGAGGCAAAATCTTGGATCGCTCGACCTCTAAACCGTTCGGCCAGGTTGCCAAGACAGGATCTTAGAACCAGGCGATGCCAAGAACCAAAATCTTGGATCGCTCGACCCCTACATAGCTCGGCCAGGTTGCCAAGACAGGATCTTGGAACCAGGCGATGCCAAGAGCCAAAATCTTGGATCACTAGGCCTCTACACCGCTCAGACAGGTTGCTAAGACAGGATCTTAGAATCAGGCGATATCAAGAGCCAAAATCTTGAATCGCTCGGTCCCTACATCGCTTGGCCAGGTTTCCAAGACATGATCTTAGAACCAGGCGATGCCAATAGCCAAAATCTTGGATCGCTCGACCTCAGCATCACTCGACCAAGTTCTCTTGTCTCGGTCGACCATGACTCTCTCAAACCCTACAACCAATCGACGCACATTGAGCGCATTCGTTCGCTACCTGCTATTTGAAAAGATCGTCCAATCTTAACACGACAAATAAAGAAGGCAACGAAAGATAAAAGTAAGAATTTTTATTTCCTTGAATTGCTGTTCTGGTCACAAGCCCGACCAGATGAACCTTGAAAAGGAAAAAATTATTTTGATCCCTCGGTTGGAGAGGAAGGGCCAACAGCCGGATCGGTAGGAGAAGACAACGGAGAGACATGCTCTTCCTCATCTGAACTCAGGTCCAGCATCTCATCCAGCAAGACCTCTCTTTCCCTCTCAGCTATCTCTCTTATCTCCTCAAGTGAAAGGCCTAGCTCAGAGGGAAGCATCAACTCGGCATAATCCTCGAATGAAGGACCATCCGACCCGTCAGGGATGCCAACGTTGTGGCAGCTCCTCAAGATGGAAAGAGCCAAGTCGCAAGCAAATTCCAGACACTCGTGTAAATACCGCTCTTTCCATCGCTTGATCGCTTCAACCCTTTGCTCCTTGACGGAGTCTTGCAGCTCCAGCAGTTTCCTCTCGGCCTTCATTTTATCTGTCACTGTCTCATGACAGTTATGGAGGACTTTCAAACGGAGCTCCTCCTCTATTTTCACCTTTGAATTGGCATCGAGCACCTTTCTCCTCAGGCCTTCATTACGGAGCTGCAGCACTCGGCACTCACTTTCCAGCTCACCCCTGGAAGCAATCACTCTGCTCCTCTCCTCCTCCCCTGAAACGAGTTGAGCTCTCAAAACACCCTTCTCTTCCTCCAAAACACTCTTCTCTTCCTCCAGTGAAGAGAGTTGAGCTCGTAAAACGTCCTTCTCCTCCTTTGCCTCTAAAAGTTCAGCTCTTAAAGCATTAACTTACTCAAGAAGATCGTGAACCTCCCGATCTATCGTTCGATTGACTTCATCGAGCTGATCGATACGTTGATGCATCGCAGAGGCGAACGCCAAATCCCTGACACAGCCATGGACGAGACTAGCCATCAGCTCCTTGTTGTTCAGCGTATTAAAAAATTTCTCGTCCTGAGGAGGAACAGGCTTCTGGGCAATATGCAGAGCGACTTTGATGTCCCTAATCGATGCAGTCTTATCAAGGCTGATCGTGGACACCTATTTTCTACCGCTGGAGGATCGCTCTTTCCCCTTGCCTTTATCTAATCGGGGCACTTGCTCTTCCCCCTTTCCTCTGTCCAGTTGACAGGACGATCGATTAGCACTCCGAGCGGTCTTTTTTCTTTTGAGCAGTGGCTCCATCTCTTCCTCTAAATCCGCTCGATCCTCACTCACCGGTTGGACCGGCAACGACGCAGACACTTCAGGTTGGTCCTCAGTGGACGGAAGGGCCAACAATGTTGTAGACTGGTCCAACATCGTCGGCTGAGCGATGTCTTGACTGGCTTCTACCTCCTTCCTTTGCTTCTTCACCTTCGAAGAAGATCTAAGCCCTTTGGGTTGCCTTTTGGATTTAGGGAGACTGGAGGACCCGACGAAATCCTTGACCTTCACCATGACTGCACAATTATAGAAGCAGGTTAGAAATCAAAACTAGTACTTGTGAATACAACAGATAGTTAAACTACGAGGAGTTAACCAGGAGGGGCAGTTTCCACTTCTAGCCCTCTAATTCGAGGAGGGGGATCAATTAAAAAGGCATCGGCTGATGCCCCTCCACGATACCCCAGAACGAGATTGTCGAAAGAATACCGACTGAGCGCCTTAATCCTATCGATCACTTCCCATTCCTCCATAGAAAGGTATAGATCAGCAATATCATTCCACTGCTTGGCCAGGGGATACCTCCATGGCCGGGATTCAAAGGTGGATCCTGGGGGCCTCACAAAGAAGTACTTCGCCTTCCACGCCTTGATTGATCCTACTATTCTAGCAGGACGATACCTCGCATCCCTATACTGGAGATGAGGGATCCCGGCCCCGACGCTTGAGCTCTGGTTCATTCTTAAATAATGATGCAGGACACCGACTGATGGTGGACACCCGAAATGATGACACAACAAAGCCAGACTGTTGATGAACCTCCAACCATTTGGGAGAATCTGGCTCGGCCCTAATTGGTAGGCGCACCACACCTCATCAATGAACGGGTCGTATGAAAGTTTCATACCACCGACCAAGAAAAAGCTCTCTGTCACAGCAAAATAGCCCCCCATGTTGCTATAGACCCGTTCATTCTTGGCAGCCAATCTGGATCCCCACGACGAAGGAATGTTGTTTTTAATGATCGAGCGGGTCAGTTCCCTTTCGATCATCGTCGAAGGGTCGCTCGATGGCTTTTCAACAATTTGCCCATCCTTCCGGGCACTCGCTCTGATTTCCTCATTTCTCCTTGACTCCGGCGCTTCATTTCCGCCGGCTTCCCGTACCTCCATCATTTTCGTCGCTATCTTCAGCAACCCAACAACTTGTAAAGCTCTCTCGACGGCCAGTTCCTGATGGAGCTCCCTCAGAACCGTACTTACTTCTCTGCTAAGACTCGGGGATGGCCGTGGCGAAGGCTAGCGAGGAGGCGACGAAAAAGGAGAGGGGGAGCTAGCTTCGTTCCTAAGTCTAAGTTCGTCTTTAGAGCTAGTCGACGACATGGTTATCGAAAATCAAACTTATAGGACGAAGAGAGGAAGAAGGACGTACCTAGTTTAGAGACTGGAGTTGGAGATTTGGATGATGGTGCAAAAGGAAATTTCGATGACTACGAACAAGGAGATGAAGAAGAGAGGAAGCAAAGACTGGAGAATCGAACACGCAGAAAGTGAAAAAGTGTATCAATTCTGAGCATTTATAACAGAATACTGAACAGGTATACTGGTGGACGCGTGGCAAAATCTGAGCAGTACGAATTAGGGTTATCGACTACCCAGAGCGGTTTAGCAGTTGAAAGGACGTGTGTGACAGCTGGACAACGGTTACAAAAACGTTTCGTTTCAAATTTTGAAAATCCACCAGTAGATACGTGCTGTTAGTAATGATTAAACCAGATGCCCTCATACGCTAGGCGTCGCCATTCAACTGACCGATCCTGGCACGAGCTGTCATGCACTAAGCGTTGATGTCCGACCGATCGGGCCTATCACGAGTTATCCTATAGACGAGCTGCATGATCCTTATGTACTCCTTCGACCCTTCTCCTTGGTCAGACTCGAGGAGTAGGGAGCTTATGGTTGGGTCGGTCGCGCTAGGCCCAAGCCCAGATTCAGAACGACGCTTGAGCCGATCGGCCCTTCCCTTGAGGATTGACCTAATTCCTATATGTATTAGCCATATAAATTCTTTACCTCATCATGAAAAAGGTACGACTTTCATGAACCCTATTTTTCTTTATTTACCAGCTACCAAAACTCTCCCAAGAGATTAACTTGAGCGTCGGAGGGGCTTACCGGCAGTCAACCCCCGGTGTGCCTTTACTGTTTTGCAGGTATCTTTGAGCCAAAGTGAACCAGTCTCATGGATCTCAACAACAGCGCCCAGCTCCATCAAAATCAGACAGAACTAGTATCCAATTGTTCTTATCTAGTTATAGGAATATGTCGATCAATTTTTTTAAAACTTTTTAAATCTAGTAAAGGAGCCCAAAGAAAGATAGAAAATATAAGGTAAGTTTTTTTTTTTAATGGAGAGCTGACATAGATATTTAGTTATATTATAAATTGATTGTTTGTAAAATATCACAGGTACTTTTTAAACATTTTAAAACGTGTGAATTCAAATCAAATTCTAGTGAAATGTTAGTATTCAATTTGAACCCTTTTTCCTCTTAAGTAACCCAATAAAGGGTTTGGTTAATGGGTGAAAGTCTAGTGAAAAAAGATACCTTATTAGTATGAGTCGGGTATTTATTAGGCTTATGATAAGATCTTATTATAAATAGGTGTTATGTCTTTGTTTAAGTAAGTCTACGTAATTAAATGACCTTTTAACCTGTTAGAAGTTTGGTACTCTAAGAAAAGCATAAAAAAAGACCTTGTTAGGATCGTTTTCGTCAGCGACTTACTCAAATGTTAAGGAGCTTATTTAAAGCCTCTCGTATAAAAATAGAGAGAAAAAGCAGTAAATAAAAAATTTCATTGTCTTCGTTGATTTTGGGTTGATTGAGAAAGTTCATTTTTTTTCAAATACTACATCAAGCATCGTTTCAAATATGGCAGATGAAAGATATAAAAGTGTACATCATTGTTTTCAAACACTACATCAAACATTGTTTGAAATATGGCAGATGAAAGATATAAGAGTGTATATCAAAATCTTGCATTTCGAAATCTTTCATTTCGATAGCTAGCTCTACAAGAAGCATCAAAATCTTTTGTAATCTTCCCTTCTTAATAGGGTATATTAAACAACTGGAGCTGCAACCGAAATCACAAATAAAGACTAGCAAAGAAGCACATGTGCTGTGTGTGAGTTGGCAACAGAAAACCATTGAGACATGGCAAGGTTGACTCCCCGTTAACTTTGTTAGGGATGGTAATAGAAAACGTGAAAAACATGACCCATCCTATCAACTTTACGGTCATCGGCATACGTCCCTTGAGACGGAGACTTGCCATCCCCAAAATGGAGGGGGCCTTTCACTTTCACTTTCACTTTCACATGCTGCGTTTGTTTTGTATCGCGCGTAACTTCCAAGGTGATGGGAGGGAGGTTGTAATGAAATTGTAATGAAATAATATTATTGTTAGGATTATCTTTACCTTCCAAGGGGAATTATTGCGAAGATGAATGTGCACGTGGGAAATAGTGAAATGTCCCCAGTGAACATCCATTGTTCTTGGAGCTTCCACGTGGCAAGAAGAGAGTCTCAGCTTATGGTAATAGGGCTGTTGCTATTCGCTGTCTTAATTTATGTTTCTTGTCCTGTGTCGTGTCTCCATCTCCATCTGTGGCTATTGGCAGTATGTACTGTGCAATACTAAATAAAAAGAAATAGTATAAGTTAACCAAGCAAAGCTCCATCCGAATCCGACCCAAGTAACGTAAAGCCAGCGACAGCGAAGCACACCGCCAGCTTTTGTTTCTGAATTCTTACTCCATCTTCTGAACACACAATTACATTAATGCCCCTTCCTTATCTTGTTTGTATTTGTACTTTGTAGTCGTACTTTACGAGAATACCCCGGAAGCCCCCTAGATTCCTGCCCATTCAACTTTTTCTTTTTCCATTTTTATTTTTGTGTCGGTGTGCTGTATAAATCCGCACCCACCTCACTCTCTCTTTCTCTCTCTCTCTGTTTCACTATAATACCCTAACCCCCCAAACAAACAAGAAGAAGAAGAATAGGAACCTTTTTCCTTCCACCCCCATTTACCTTATCGGAATTTGTATATGTGTTTAGTAGGGATAGAGAGAGAGGGATCGGTGGGGTTTGGTGGTAGTGAATTAACAAGGAATTTGTGTGTTTTATGCTGCTAGGTTTGAGTGGGAGTTATTGGAAGAGGGAGGAGGAAGAGTTTATGAGTGGATTATTATTGGTGGTGGTGAAGGAATTAACGAGACCAAGTGTGAAAGGGTGGGATTGTGGGTTGTCGATAAGGAGTCGGAGTCGATGGGGCAAATGTGGTTGAGATTTCGTACCTAACCACCATTTACATTCCTTTCTTTTTCATCGTCTACTCGCATTACTTGGATTTTACTTTTACTTGTTTGTTTTTGGTTCCAAGATCAAGGGCTTCAAGCTATGCAGCACCAAGATCCACGAAAAAAGGTAGATTCTTTAGTTCTTTTTTCTTCCATTTCCAATTATTTGGTATTGCTACATTTGTATATGATGAGAAGATTTTGGTTTTTGCTTATTATACGAATTGCAATCAAAGAGAAAATCTTGGTTTTACGTTATTGTTTGGATTTGTTAGTTTGCAGTTCAGAACTAATTCTGTTTGACAGACTGGTGAGATTCTAGAAATGTTTTGAAAAAAAAAAATAGGGGTTGATGGGGGTGGTCTGTTTTGCCTTTGATCTCTGATGAATACCCATGATGTAATATAATGCTTTTTGGTATTTGGTAATGTGGGAGATTGATGTTTTCTGCAATAACGCACGGACAGTCAGGCGCCACACCCAGACACGTTGTCGTCTGCAAACTGTTTCAAGTTTTTCTTTTATGTTTGAAAATTTTCTGTTTTTACCTACTAGTAACAGCTTCGTTCAAAGTTATTATCTTCCGCTGATATGGTTTCCAACTTATTCCGTTTATTTTTCTCTTCATACTCATTGATGATTTCCGTAAGTAATATTTCTATTTTTCCTTTTCAGTCTTAAACTGAACAAGTTTTTATTTGATTTGTGATTTTCCTCCAATGTTTTTAACAATTTCCTGTTAAACCTTCTTGCACTTGCATCATTATCAATATTACCTGCATTTCAAATTTTGCTGCTTCAATTATTGAACGGCTGGAAAACTAATTGTTTGTCTGCTTGCCAAGGAAATTAAAGTTTCACTGTGACTTTGAGTTACAAAGTTTTGGAAACTTGTGCTGCATCCAGCCATCCAATTCTTTCTTGTTTGTCTTCTTCTGGTCTGTGATCTTTCTCTTTTGTTAATTATTTCCATGTTTACCTCTTTGTTCTCCTGAATGGAAAGTAATGATGCAATTGTATATACAATATCGAGCTCTTTTCTAATGGGTAGATGGCAGGCTTGAAATGGCTGTGGATTTTCACATGATCGACTATAAACTGCAGATAGGATTACATTCATGTATCAGTTTTCAGAATCATGTACATTGTTTTCTTCTCTAATATAATGTCTCATCCTTCTCTGCTTTAATGGTATCTGAGTATTTCCACATGTTACAGAACCCAACGGAAATGGACTTCTTCTCTGAATATGGTGATGCCAATAAGTATAAAATTCAGGAAGTTATTGGAAAAGGAAGCTATGGTGTTGTTTGCTCAGCGATAGACACTCACACTGGTGAAAAAGTAGCAATAAAAAAGATTCATGATATTTTTGAACACATTTCAGATGCTGCTCGTATCCTTCGCGAGATAAAATTACTTAGACTCTTAAGACATCCCGATATCGTGGAAATTAAACATATTATGCTTCCACCATCAAGAAGGGATTTTAAGGATATTTATGTGGTTTTTGAGCTCATGGAATCAGATCTTCATCAAGTCATCAAAGCGAATGATGACTTGACACGGGAACACTATCAGTTTTTCCTTTACCAGCTACTTCGTGCGTTAAAGTACATCCATACAGGTACTATTATAGATAAAAAAGCTATTGTCTATAATTTTGGTGGTCACTTGCAATTTTTATTTTAAGATTGCCAAGAATGAGGACTTGCCTTTGGTCAATGCCAATGTCTTTCTATTTTGGTATGTGCTGCTTGTAATCTACTTGCTTTTGGAAGCTTGGAAATCATGATATTGTATGCCACTTCAATTCTTTTCTTCTATTTTCTTGTCTTTGGTTTTTTCCTTAATTTTTATTTCATTAAATCTTTCTTTTCATGGCTGCAGCTAATGTATACCATAGAGATCTAAAGCCGAAGAATATATTGGCAAATGCAAACTGTAAACTTAAAATCTGTGATTTTGGGTTGGCCAGAGTTGCCTTCAGTGATACACCCACAACAGTATTCTGGACGGTAAGTCCCACTGATTAGATTACTGTTGGCTGTTATTCTCTAGTTTTAACTTGCATTTTCTTTATGCATAAAGATTTTTCTTTTTAAGTTTTCATGGTACCTTTCCAGGACTATGTTGCTACAAGATGGTATAGAGCTCCAGAACTGTGTGGATCTTTTTTTTCTAGGGTATGAATTTTATTTCATTTACTCCATTATTTCTTGTAGATTTGAACTATGTAATGCATTGGCTTTGTTTAATGTTTGTTTATCTTTGATTCTTGATTCTTTAGGTATGGGCTTTGAACTAAACCAGATGATGGGTTTTTTGTAGGGATGGCAGTGGGCCGGCCCATGGGCCGGTCTTGCTAATTTTTTAAAAATTAAAAGTGTAAAACAACGGTCTTTCTTAATTGAGTCAAGGCCTGGGGCCTGTCCGAGGCCTAAATTTCCTAAGCAAAACGATGTCGTTCTGTTTGGAAAAACTGGGCCTTAGACCGGTTTGGGCCTAATTTGACCGATGGGCCTACCCACTGAAAACACCTGAATTTGGGCCCATGGGCCATCCTATTGCCATCCCTAGTTTTTTGGTTGCATCTGGTCGTTTTATCGTCTTCTGATAGGGTTTTGTGAGATAAGAGTTAGGAATGTAAGCATTATACATCTATTGCAATGTAAGCTCTCTGATTGGAGATAATTAGGTTTTTGGATTATTTGGTAGATAGAATGTCTCATCTGTTTGAGATGAAAGTTGCATTAAGCTCTCGTCCGATCAAAGGAAAGAGAAAAGGATGATTTAAACACAGCTTGCTAAGTATTATTGTTGATTTTTTTCTTCTCATTTTCTGTGTGGTAAAGAACATTCTCGAGTGTCTGCAGACTAAACATTTATAATCATTGCCACTGTACAGACCATTTTTTGCCGAGTATGCATATCCATGTGAGCATTGTCAAGCCCTATCTGATATGTGTGGATTTCAAGGAATTAAAGTATTGCTTTTCATGAAATTATGAAAAGATGCCTCTGATTCAGGAGTATATATTAGACCTAGGAATATCATTCAAAATATTCATTTCCTTCGAGACAAATGCTATGGAAGTTGTTGAAATGCTTTGATGTTACCCTTAACTAATCTGATCCTATAGTGTTTTTGAGATCATGTAAATATTAGCTTATGCTGATTAATTTGAAAGTTCATGTAGGGTTCTCTGGAATTTTTTGACCAACATATGTATCTACTTTGCAGTATACACCAGCAATTGATATATGGAGTATAGGCTGCATATTTGCTGAAGTACTGACTGGAAAACCTCTCTTTCCTGGAAAAAATGTTGTCCACCAACTTGATTTGATCACTGATCTGCTTGGCACACCATCATTAGATACAATTTCTCGGGTAGGCAAATTTTGATTGAAGTGTACTTTTAACTTGATTTATGTCCCAGTCATGGTCTCTACCACATGCAAGCCTAAACCACGGCCACACTTGTACCCATCCCCATTTTACTGGGTGTTCAGGGCCGTTCAATTTTCTATACTCTCAGTTTTAGATCACCCCAAAAAAGAAAAAGTTACAACTTTGTGGCTAATGCTTTTTGGATATAGGTTCGAAATGACAAGGCAAGGAGGTATTTAACTAGCATGAGAAAAAAGATGCCTGTTCCGTTCTCTCAGAAATTTTCAAATGCAGATCCTTTGGCTCTACGTTTGCTGGAAAGGCTGCTTGCTTTTGATCCAAAAGACCGCCCAAGTGCTGAAGAGGTTTGCCATATCATATCAAATTGAATGATATCTGTTTATTTATTTTTTATGACTTTCTTACCCTGTTCATAAGGAACTTTAATGTTGCTCATCTTTTATTAGCTGTCCTGAGATTACTAAATGTGATTAGTTTGTGCTGAGGTTTTTACTTTGGTATGCATTGTAATATCTATTTGATATTTATTAGGCACTGGCAGATCCTTACTTCAAGGGGCTCGCAAAGATTGAGAGGGAGCCTTCTTGTCAGCCAATAACTAAGATGGAGTTTGAGTTTGAGAGACGAAGAGTTACAAAGGAGGACATAAGAGAGCTAATTTTTCGGGAGATACTAGAGTACCATCCTCAACTGCTCAAGGACTACATAAATGGAACTGAGAGGACCAATTTTCTATACCCTAGGTTCTAACTTTCTCAATTCTTTGTGATTCATTTCAGGATCAAGTTATTACAGTCAGCTTACAATGCCACTTTCCTCTGATTCTGATCTATCTATGACAGTGCTGTTGATCAATTCCGCAAACAGTTTGCACATCTTGAGGAAAATGCCGGGAAAGGTGGGCCAGTAATTCCACTTGAAAGAAAGCATACATCTCTTCCTAGGTAATTTTCTTCAATCATTTCTTTTTCATTATTATGTTTTCAAATCTTTTTTGTGTGTTCAAAGTACAAGTTCTGGTAGTTCGTTAGTGTTTGGGTTATATATGATATGTGAGGTGGTGATCAGGCTCTTGGTTATTTTTTTAATAATTCTGGTTTTGTTTTATTAGTGTATGGGCTTTAGAATTTAGCTTCGGTATATTTATTCAATTGTTTTAAGTGTTGATTTACTTTACTCTTTCATTTGTCCATTAGTTGAGGTCCGTTCACGATGTAAAAAAGAAGTTGGCTAGGCACCTGCTCCAGGGCTGTGATGGGCTTTGGCATCACATCCTTAAAGCCAAAATATTTAAAAAACGGAGATTTTCTAGATTAGTGAGAAATTGTTCCCCTTTCTGGCAAGGTTCCATTCAGTTGAGTAACGAACAATCTCAAATTTATATCCTCTTAGCCTTTTTATTTTCTGGAACTCTCAGAACAAGGACTGATTGTTTTATGCCCTGTTTGCAATCCAAACAACCTATTGATTATGTTTAGCAAATCGATTGGTGTTCTTGTGCTCTTTGTTTAATAAAATAAATGAGTAGTTAGGAAGAAAAATGAGTGATGAAGGGGAACCTACAAGCAGTGCATTTGCTTATTACTGTTGACTGCTCAATCCTAGATAAGTTTTGTGTGGTATTGTTCCATCATTGATGTTTGATGTGCTTGAACTTGAAATTATATATGCGGTAGATTTTGTTTGAAGATAATTTGGTTAAGATTAATATTGTTATTTTTGTACACTCCATAGTGCATATTTGCCTATTATCATGATATTTTATTGTGCATCAAAAATAAATTACTCTTATTGGCTGCAGAAGTTTTGATCATAACAGCTATGGTTAAATAGGCAACTTTTTTCTGGAATTGCCTGTTGCAGGTCTACAATTGTAAACTCAAATACAGTCCCTCCACGGGAACAACAAACTGTTCCTTCCTTAAAAGACCGGCAGTCTACAGAAAAGGTATACGGCAAAAGTCCTGGAGAATGTGAAGGAATTCCTGTAAATATATCAAGAACTATACAGTCAGCGCAAAGAATTCCACTCGGTACAATAATACTCAACTTGTACTGTTCATATAAGTGGTATTGTTATTTTTTTAAGTATCCATGTAATAAATTCTTATCGTTGTTTTCACAGCTAAATCAGGAAAGCTTGTTGGACCATATGAGACTGGAAGTATGATTAATGATGCCTATGATCCAAGAACGTACATCAGAAGCGCAGTCCTTCCATCTCAGGTTGCCCCTCCTGCATATTGTTACTATAAATCTAGCACAAGAAACCAAGATAGATCTACTATGGAAGCTGAGAGGAGCTTGTCTTCACAAAATCAAGTGCAACAATGGGGCGTGGTTACCAAATTTTCTCCTGATGTCGCAATTAACATCGACTCCAACCCATTTTTCATGACTAGGGTGGGAGTGAATAAGGTGGAACATCCGAATGAGTGCATTACAATCGACACAAACTTGTTGCAGACTAAGGTTCAATATGGTGGGATTGGTGCCTCCGCAGCAAGTGCAGGTGCTCACATGAAGGTAGGTACGGTTCAGTACAGTAGGACTAGGATGTCTTAGAAGAATTGAGTAACCATGTTCAAGATGAGCGATGAACGTAGAATTTCAGGAAGAAAGTGGAAGTATTTGCAGTGATGGGAGGCGTTAAAGATGTGCAAAGAGTTTGAAAGGTTTTCTCAAGCCGGCCATAGAAGACTGTAAATCCAGGAAAGAAACTCTTTAACACTCTTGAAAGTGTATTATAGGTCAATCTAGTGATTATCCAGGAAAGAAACTCAACACACTTGAAAGTGTATTATAGGTCAATCTAATAAATCGAACCCTTGCCTTCCCGCCCACCCCCCCTGCATGTGCCAATATGATGCTTAGCCTTGCCCCTTTTTCCTCGGTTGCTATTATTTACGTGAGACTGTAATATTGGTTCTATGGGATGGTGATAGCCATCGTCATAATTAAAAGATCTTTGCTTGACAGGCAATGCAATGCATAGACTGGAGATGAAATTACCTTTTTTATTTTATGAAGACGAAAGACATCAATGTTATGCAAGAAAAATTAAAAAGAAAAGAACTGAACCTCCTCTTCATCTTCATCCATGTGGCTCGTGTCCGACTCCGATCTTGCCTTCCTGTTTTCCAGCTTCTGAGCCATAGCATTTCGATTTGTCAACTGAATCCTCGCCTGTTCACCCTAGACCTCAACTCTTAATTTACGTCGTCTCACTGCTTAGACTTAGACCATCCAAAATTCCGGAAAGAAAGTAGATACAAAAATTTTAAAAACAAAAAACAAAAATGATGAAAACCCTATGACTTCCTTCGCTACAGAAGCCAAATTAATTTAGTAAATAATAAGAAAGCAAACGACTAAAACAAAAGGGGGTTTTAATCTCCTTTTCAAGCTGTAATTTTATTTTATTATAAATTGAATGAAGTTCAAAATTTTATTATAATTTCTCAAAAATTTATGACGATATTTTATATTTTAAAATAATTAACTGTTTATTTTAAAAGAGAAATAATTATAATTTAAAAGAAGGAAAAAAAATATAAAAGTGACAACTGAGTTAAGAAATATATTTTTAAGAAAGCAAATAACAAATTAATTTCGTAAACAAAAAGAAATGCAAACGACCAACAGGGTTTTGATCTTTGTTTCAATTTGTAGTTTTATTTTATTATAAATTAAACTTTTGTGTATTTTTAAACAATTCTAATTATTAAATTGGTAAAGTAAAAAGTTTTATTGTAATTTGTTCAAAATTAACGAAGAAGACAACATTTTCAAATAATTAATTTTAATTTTAAAAGAACACAATTTTATTTAAAGAATATTAATAATTAAAATTTTATTTATTAAAACTAAAATGTATAGTCGCCTATAAAATTAAATGTATTTGATAAATAGAAACCGAGTTTAAAGATTTTGTAGATTTTCCAATTGATGTAAACTACTAATGAATATTTTTTTAAGTTAGAGTTTAGTAAAATAATTTCTAAAATAAATGGATTTTGGGTCAAATATAAATAAGTACATCTCTTAAGGTTAAAACTTAAAAGTGTACTTTAAATTCCCAAACAGTTTTATTCAATTATAAAATAAATCTTAAAATTTTAGAGTTTAATGGAGTCCAAGCGTGATCACGTATTCATAATTTTACAACCTAAATGCCTTAATATGCTTGTAAGAGATAATTTTAGGATTTATTCCGTTGCACGAAGAATGATAATAGGAATTATAATGAATAAAGTGAAGAATAAAATGTATATAACTTCTATTTTTACTATTTTAAGAATATATAATATTGTTTCAAAAATATAAATTATTATTTATTTAATCATAATATATTACTAACTTTTTTAATTCCTTAAGACTATACCCTTACGGCCTGTTGGCTTTGACGGAATGGCTATGCTATTCCTATCCTATTTATTAATCTTGCGTTTGGTTAAAAGTAAGCTAAGAATAACTAAGGATACGGAATATATGTTCCGTAAATTTGAGGAATAACTAGCAATCTTCTCTACCCATCTTTTTCTATTATAAGAAAACCTATTCTTTCGAAGACTTTCTTATCCTTCGACTTCACTTCAACCTTCTTTCCCAAAGCTTCTTCTTTTCTTCTCCAGATTCACGATTGCAGATTCATTGAAATCTAATCAAATCTCTTTTACCCTTTTGAGACAGCTGCTCCTCCTTCCTCTCCAACTTGTTTTCTGTACCACCCACTTGCGTTGAGGGTGCTTCCTCTTTTGGATTTGGGTTCTTCGTTTATCACCATGCCATCACGCTTTTAGGCATGTTCTTGCTGGGAAAGCAAAAACATATGAAGTTTTTATGAGCATATGAAGTCAAGTTTTTTATGAATTGTAAATTGGGAATGGAGCTCTTAGTTTTGGGATATAGATCATGTTCAAGCAAACTCAGGTCCTGTATCTCTGCAAATTTTTACACTTGGACAACCGGATTTGAGTGACGGTAAAACTTTCGTAATAATAATAATAATAATAATAATAATAATAATTTCGTATAATAAATTTAATAACAAAAATAAAATAATAATAATTGGTTATACCGATTACGGTATGGCGAGGACGTTATCGTTGGATCCACGCGACGGTTGACTTCAAAGAAGAGAATACCAGCAAAACAACACAAGACGCCGAGGTTGATAATGCAGATCATTCCGACGCCAAGTTAGTCTTTTGGTGAGGTTTTGATGGTCGTAAACAAAGAAAGTCGGTTTTAATGTCAGATCAGATCACGACAAAGAAGACTTATATATGGAATAGACGCTTGGGCCTTTACGCAGGCCTTTACGTATGTATGGAAGATTTTCACCGCGAATGGGCCGTGGACGCGTGGACCGGCCCTGCCTCAAAGACAATGAAGCCAACCATAGTTCCCCTACCTCGAGTCGACTTAAGAGAAGGATCGAAGGAGTACATAAGGATCATATAGCGTGTCTCTAAGGCAGCTCGTGTTAGGCCCGATCGAACGATTATCGTGATGTCATCGACCAATCAGATGTAAGGACACGGCGGACCGATCGAGGGTAATGACATAACCGATCGATCGGCTATAGCGATATGGCAGGTGGATCAGGTGCAACGATGAGGTCAATCGGGCGAGTGTAGTGGTAGGGTCGATCGATTGGACGTCAAGGTTTAAATGAAACACTAGGTGTAATCATTGTTGACGGTTCACGCCTCGATGATCATTACGACGCCCTTTTGATCTGCAGGCAAATTGTCAAAGGCCCTTTAATCCGCCGCACTGCGTTAAATTTCGATAACCCTAATTCACCTCATTTCGATTCGCCACGTGTCTAAGTTAATTCGGATTTTTCCATGCGCGTCAGCGTTGGTTGGTACGTCCATTCGACCGTTCTTTTATAAATATTCAGGATCGACAGACTACAGATTTTTTTTCACGTTTGTTTTGTTCTCCGGCTTTCATTCTGCTTTCGATTGCACCTTCTTGCCTACAGTCTCCGGAGTTTTCTTTCAATCGCCGTTCAAATTCCCAACTTCAATCAACAACTAGGTATGTCCTTTTTCCTCGCTTCTTCCTCAAAGTTTCCTCTTTGTAAGCATGTTGTTAACCAGTCCTAGAAGTGGGGTTAGCCCTAGGGATGAAACCGCCGAGAGGGCCTCCCAACTAGTCGGGCCGCTTGAAGTAGTGGCGGAAGCAGTGGCGGTGCTGGGGGTGAGAGGTATTGAGGGAGTCACGGCGAGTGACCGGAAGGATGGGCTGGTCGTTGAAGAGCCACCGAAAGACGAATCAACGATGACTGTGGGGGAGTTGAATCGGTCAATTATTAGGAACAATATCCCTTTGTCCTGAGGACCTAGGCTGGTCTTCGAGGACGAACGGATCCACAGTAATTTGGGAGGGTATTTTGCTGTTTCTGACAGCTTCTTCTTGGTCGGTGGCATGAAGCTTTCGTATGCCCCGATCATTGACGAGGTGTGCGTCGCCTACCGATTAAGGCCGAGCCAAATTCCTCCGAATGGATGAAGATTCATTAACGGTTTGGCTTTCTTTGTGTCATCGATTAATTTGTCGACCTTGATCGGCATCCCACGCCATTTTTAAGAATGAACCGAGTTCGTTACTGGGTGGGGTCCCTCATCTGCAGTATAGAGTTGCTCGATATCGCCTGGCCGGAACGGCTTCAAAAATCCAAGCTTGGCAGACGAAGTACTTTTTCGTGAGGCCTCCGGATCTTCCTTTGAGTCATAGTCGTGGAGATATCCTCTAGCCGAGCGATGGAACGACACGTCGAGCTTGTCTCTTACTAGAGAGGAGTGGGAGGTAGTCGATCGCATTAAGGGGCTCGGTCGGTATGACTTCGATCGTCTCATTTTAGGATATCGCGAGGGGGCCTCGGCCGATTCATTCCTAATCGACTCCCCGCCCCGAATTAGCGGGCTAGGAGAAGAAACTGCCCCTTTTGGTTGACTCCTCGTGGTTGAACTATTTACCATATTTGTAAGTATTGGTTTTGATTTCTAACCTGCTTTTATTGCTGTGCAGCCATGGCCAGGCTCAACGATTTCGCTGGGTCCTCCAACCCTACCAGAGGCCGGCGCAAAGCTGCCAAGCCCTCTTCGAAGACAAAGGGGCAGGACAAGAAAGGAGAGGCTAGTGCGGATGTCGCTCGGCCTACTATTTCCGAACAGGACATCGCTTGTCCTACTGTTCCCAAGCCGTCTGCAACGCTTGCCCTGGCGGCTGTACCCGAGCAGTCAACAATGATGAACCGGTTGACTGGTGAAGGCCTAGTGGTCATAGAAGAGGAGGAGGCAGAGGTTGAGCCGCCTCTTAAGAGGAAAAAGACAGTTCGGGGGGAAGAGCGTGTTGCCCGATCGGATAAGGGCAAGGGGAAAGGACGAGCGGCAAGCACCGAGAAGTGGGAGCCAGCGATCAGTCTGGATAAGACTTCGTCGCTTGGGGACTTCGATGTGGCTCTTCACATTTCTCAGAGGGTCGTTCCCCCTACAGACGAGAAGCTTATAGACTCGTTGGACAATCAGGAGTTGGCGACCCGTCTCGTCCGTAGTTGTGCGAGGGATCTGGCGTTCGCCTCCGCGATGCACCAACGTATCGAACAGCTCGACGGGACTGTCTGAACGCTGGACCGGGAAGTCCGCGATCTTCTTGAGCAAGTGAACACTTTGAGGGCCGAGATTTCAGAGGCCAAAGAAGAGAGAGACGTCTCCCGGGCTCAACTCTCTTCCTTGGAGAAGGAGAGGAGCGTTTTGAAAGCTCAACTCGCTACGGGGGGGGAGGAAAAGAGCAGGGTGATTGCGGAGAAGAACGGGCTAGCTAAGGAATTTAAGGACTTGCAGAGGAAGATGGAGACGGAGCAGGAGCTTCGATCAAAATTCTTCCAGGAATGCCATGAAGCGATGAGGGATAAACTAAGGACCGAGAATAAACTGATGGAGTTGTGAGGCTCCATAAAAAAGCAGAGAGTTGAGGCGATCAAGCGCTGGAAAAGGCAGTTCTTACAGGAGGAGTGCTTAGAGTTCGCTTTGTGACTTGGCCCTCTCGATCTTGAAGAATTGTCACGACGTTTGCATCCCTGACAGGTCGGATGGTCCTTCATTCGAGGATTATACCGAGCCGATACTTCCCACCGCTCTCGGCCTTTCTCTGGAGGAAGTAAGAGGGATAGTTGAGAAGGAAAGAGAGGTCCTACAGGATGAGGGGTTGGACCTGAGCTCAGACAAGGAAGATGATGTCTCTCCGCTGTCTTCTCCTGCCGATCTGGCTGTTGGCCCTTCTCCTGCCGATCTAGCTGTTGGCCCTTCCGCTCCCCCCTAAGGTTCAAAATGATTTTTCCCATTTTCAATGCTCATCTGGTCGGGCTTGTGGCCAGAATGTTAATTCAAGGAAATAGAGTTCTTTTATTTTTTATTACCACCTTTATTTGTTGTGTTGAGATTGAGCGATCTTTCCAAATAGCATGGTCGATCGAGACAAGATAACTTGACCGAGCGATCCAAGATTTTGTCTTGGTATCGCCTGGTTCCAAGATCTCGTCTTGGCAACCTGGCCGAGCGATGTCGGGGTCGAGCGATGGTTCCAAGATCTTGTCTGGGTAACCTGGCCGAGAGTAGTCGAGGCCGAGCGATCAGAGATTAATCTTCTCGGCATCGCCTGGTTCCAAGGATCTTGTTTTGGCAACCTGACCGAGAGTGGTCGAGGCCGAGCGATCGGAGATTAATCTTCTCGACATCTCCTGGTTCCAAGGATCTTGTCTTGGCAACCTGGCCGAGAGTGGTTGAGGCCGAGCGATCTGAGATTAATCTTCTCGGCATCGTTTAGTTCCAAGGATCTTATCTTGGCAACCTGGCCGAGAGTGATCGAGGCCGAGCGATCCGAGATTAATCTTCTCGGCATCACCTGGTTCCAAGGATCTTGTCTTGACAACTTGACCGAGGGTGGTCGAGGCCGAGTGATATGAGATTAATCTTCTCGGCATCGCCTGGTTCCAAAGATCTTGTCTTGGCAACCTGGCCGAGAGTGGTCGAGGCCGAGCGATCCGAGATTAATCTTCTCGGCATCGCCTGGTTCCAAGGATCTTGTCTTGGAAACCTGGCCGAGAGTGGTCGAGGCCGAGCGATCCGAGATTAATCTTCTCGGCATCGCCTGGTTCCAAGGATCTTGTCTTGACAACCTGGCCGAGAGTGGTCGAGGCCGATTAGTTGGTGGAATATTCTCCTCTTGCCATATTTAGTGAGATTTTTCTTGCCAAGAAATTTGAAATCCCTTTATTAATGATGACAAGGGCGTGGGCCGTTAAAAAACCTGACTGACAGGGTCAAAAAAAAGGTACCCACAAGTTGTACGTACAATAAATAATAATAAACAAAGAAATGAGAACTAAAATAAGGCTCATCTATTGGTAGAACGCCTTCAAGTTTTGAGAGTTCCAAGGCCTCGGTAAAATCTTCCCATTCGTATCGCGCAGGATGTAAGAGCCATGTCCGGCTTGCTTGACCACTTGGTAAGGTCCTGCCCATGTCTGACTGAGCTTCCCAGGATGCTTTCCGGTAGCCTCGGCCTTTCGTAGGACGTATCCGTCGACCTTTATGTCACTCGACTTTACCCTTCTATTGTAGAACTTCGTTGCTTTTTGTCTGACGACTTCCGAACGAGCGGCTGTCCTATCCCTGTCTTCATTGAGAAACACAAGTTCTGCCCGACGGGCTTCATTATTCCGCTCTTCTTCATAACTCGACACTCTTTGGTTGTGCAACACCACTTCTACTGGAACTAGGGCTTTTGCCCCAAAGGTCATTCTGAACGGTGTTTCCCCTGTGACTCCGCTTGGGGTAGTTCTGTACGCCCACAATACTTCATCTAGTTCATCTATCCAAGTCTTACGTCCATCTAAGCGTTTCTTGAGGGCACTCATTATCTTTTTGTTAGTGTTCTCTGCAAGACCGTTGCTTTGAGGGTGAGCTACTGAAGTCAATTGAAGCCTTATCTTTAGTCGCTCACAGAAATCTCTGAACTTGTCGTTGTCGAACTGCCGACCGTTGTCTATAACCAACACCATAGGCATCCCAAAGCGACTTAGTATGTTTCTTCTTACAAAATTTTCCATCTTCTGCTCAGTAACTGTAACGACCGCTTCCGCTTACACCCATTTGGTAAAGTATTCCACTGCCACTATCAAAAACTTCTTCTGTCCAGGACCGGGAGGGAAAGGTCCTAGTACATCCATTCCCCATTGAGCAAAGGGGATAGGATGACCCACGATTTTCATCATCTCGGTTGGCTGGTAAGACAGGTTACTGTTTTTGTGGCAAGCCTCACACCGGTTGACTTTCTCCTGGCAGTCTCTCTTCAATGTCGGCCAGTAATACCCCTGTCTAATCAATCTATGAGCCAACATTCTGTCTCTTACGTGATTTCCGTACATTCCTTCATAGACTTCAGCCATCGCCTGTTCTGCCTCTTCTTCGCTCAAGCATCATAGTAGTGGCCAGTCATAAAATCGCTTGTACAAGGTACCATTAACGATCGCATATTCGACTGCCTTTACCCTTTGTTTCTTGGCCTCCAAGGTTTCTTCCGACTGTGTTCCCTCGAGGAGGTACTGTCTGATTGGTTCCATCCAACTTGATCGCTCGACATTTGTGTCAAGGTCTTCCCTGACTTTCTGAATGCTAGGCCGGTCCGTCGGCTCGACCAAAACGGTGTTTTTCGCATCTCGATTGGAAGCCATTTTGGAAAGCGCATCTGCCCGAGCGTTTTGCAGCCTTTCTATCCTGCTAACCGAGTAGTCTTCAAAATTATTAAACTCTTGCTTCGCTAATTCCAAATATTTGACCATGTTGTTCCCTTTGGCCTCGTATTGCTCCGTAACCTGAACGACCACTATTTGGCTATCGCTATACACCTTCAAATGTTTCACCCCGATCTCTCTTGCCAACTGAAGACCAACTATTAATGCCTCGTATTCCGCCTCATTGTTGGATGCCTTAAAGTCTAATCTGAGAGCGTACTTTACCTTTTCTTCCTGGTGTGGGTTGATCAAGACCACTCCTGCCCCGCATCTCTCAGCATTAGAGGATCCATCAACAAATAAGCTCCAAGTAGGATGTAGTTCTTTCAAGGTAGGTTGACTCATTTCTGCTACAAAGTTCGTCAATATTTGAGCTTTAATCGTCGTCCGCAGCTTATAGTGTATATCAAACTCCCCCAGTTCTACCGGCCATTTTACCAGCCGCCCAGAGGTTTCAGGCTTCTGAAGGCACTGTCTGAAGGGTTGGTCGGTCCATACCTCAATGGTGTGACTCTGGAAGTAGGGCCTGAGTTTTCGCGCTGCGGTTATCAACGAAAGGGCCAGCTTTTCAATAGGTGCATACCGCGCGTCTGGTCTTTTCAGTACTTTACTGACATAGTATATCGGGAATTGTTCACAAGAATTGCACTGGTCGCCCCCTCTGTGACTGCCAGATAAATAATTAGACTCTCCCCCTCAACGGGGCTCTGCAAAATGGGTGGACTAGTCAGATACTGCTTCAAGTGTTGAAATGCTCTTTCGCATTCATCCGGCCATTGGAACTGGGTCACATCCGCTTTCCTCAAAATTTTGAAAAATGGGAGGCACTTGTCCCCCATCCTGGAAACGAATCTGCTCAAAGATACTATCCGCCCGGTCAATATCTGAACATCTTTCAAGCACCGCGGCGAGGGCATTTGGACGATAGCTTCGATCTTTTCTGGATTAGCTTCAATCCCCCGCTGAGTAATCATAAACCCTAGGAATTTTCCAGATGCCACACCAAAGACGCATTTTTCCGGGTTCAGCTTCATCTGAAATTTATTAAGGGTCTTGAAGACTTCTTTGAGATCTTCCACATGCTCAGCGGTCGTCTTACTTTTGACCACCATATCATCTACATAGGCCTCAATTGATAGACCAATCTGTTTCTTAAAAACTTCCATGACGAGCCGCTGATAAGTGGCCCCTGCATTCTTCAAGCCGAACGGCATTACTTGGTAGCAATACGTGCCCTGGTCAGTTATAAAATCTATCTTTTCTTCGTCTTCAAGACTCATTTGAATTTGATGGTAGCCCAAGAAAGCATCCAAGAAGTTAAAAAGTTCGTGCCCTGACGTGGAGTCTACCAGCTGATCGATTTTGGGCAAAGGAAAGCTGTCCTTTGGGCACGCTTTGTTTAAGTCGGTGAAGTCAATGCACATTCTCCACTTTCTGTTTTTCTTCTTCACAAGTACAACATTTTCCAACCATTCGAGGTATTTGACTTTCCGAATGAACCCTGCACTAAGCAGCTTTTCTATTTCTTTCTCAATCACTTCCTGTCTCTCTTTGCTTTGCCACCGCTTCTTTTGTCTAACTGGCTTGCAATCTTTTCGGATACCGAGAGAATGCGATGCGACTGATCGAAAAATTTCAGGCATATCGCTCGGTACCCAGCTGAAGACCGATCTGTTTTCTACCAAGCAATCTGTGATTTCTTTGACTAGGCACTTCTGAAGCTCGGAACCTAGATTTGTGAACTTGGAGCGGTCTGCTTCATCCAATATGACCTGCTGCGTTTCTTCTACGGGGTTCATCCTCTCAGTTTCTTCATCAGCTCTCACGTCAAGAGAGCTTGTCAAGACTACCGCCCCGTCTAGTGTCCTTGTTTCCGCTAAGTAGCATTCCCTAGCGATTCTCTGCTGACCCCTGACAATGCCGATTCCATGGGACGTTGGGAACTTCATTGCTTGGTAGTAGGTGGAGACAACAACTCTGAGGGCGTTTTGAGTGGCTCGTCCGATTATCGCATTGTACGCCCCTACAAACTTCACAACCAGGAACTCAACGTCCTTCTCTATCTGACACGGCTTTTGTCTGAATTTTACTTTCAAAAAGACTCGGACAAATGGGTAGGCTGATGCTCCAGTTACCCATTTGATAGGTCCTTCTATAAGCGATAGTCGATCCTCCGTATCTCCATCCATTTGAAGGCATCATAATACAATAGTCGACCAAGAGTTACTGTCAGACGATCATTTCCCGTTTCACCTCGTTACCATCCATGTTCAGACTTACGACGAGCACGTCATCATGAGGACAACTAACACCACCTAGATCAGATTCGTCGAACGGTATCATCCCATCGTTCTGCTTTTTTCTCTTGACCGACAAGTCTTCACCGACCTGCCTGACGTACCTCTTCCTTCCTTTAACGGTGGACCCGCTTGCTGCACTACCACCAAAGATCATATTAATGACCCTAACTGGTAGGTCATCTTGTTGTCCGGTGTTTCTGTCGCCTCTTGCCCTGGACTGTCCTCTCGCTTCGCGTCGATCGTCAGTATTCCCATTCTGCCTCCCTCCATCATTCCTATCGTTTCACCTCTAAGGTTGTTGCCAGTTGTCGGACCGATCGCTCTTATTCTCATTGTCTCGATCGGCATTCTTTCCGTACCTCAAAAATCGACCCAGCCTTCCCCTTTGGATAAGGAGTTCGATTTCTTTTTTCAAGTCCCAGCAATCCTCCGTGTCATGAATGATGTCTCTATGGAAGTGACAATATAAATTAGGGTCCCTCTTCTTAAGGGGAGTCTTCAACTTATTGGGTTCTTGGAGGAGTTCCCCATCTGCTCTCATAGCTGCCAATACTTCCGCATATCGCCTGTTGAGCGGGGTGAAGGATTCTCGTCGATGTCCTTGTCGATCGGTCTACTTTCTCCAGCTCGACTGATCCTTCTGTCGCTTGTGGGAATCATCCGCTCTGCCGCTCGACCTGCGGTTGACTGCTCTACGTTTTGTGTTTTTCAACACTTCCTCGAGCTGGATATACTTATCTGCCCGACTTCTTATCTTTTGAATAGGTTTGGGCTGATCGAGGGCCAATGACTTCTTAAACTCTTCATCCCTTGTGTTGTTCATCAATGCCGCCAACATAGACGAGCAAGTGAGGTCAGGGACTTCGACAGCTTCATTATTAAACCGAGTGATGAACTCCCGCAAACTTTCGTTCATTCCTTGGGTCAACTATATCACTTCCAAGGCGGTCTTCTGTGGTCGTTTACTTGTAACAAATTGATTGAGGAAAAGCAGCTTAAAATCCTCGAAGCAAGTAATGCAACATGGGGGTAAACTATTGAACCATCGTCGGGCTCCTTCTTGAAAGGCGGTGCAAAATGCCTTACATTGAATGGCGTCAGGGACGCAATGTAGGTTCATTATTGACTGGAAGTGCTACAGATAGTCTAGAAAATCGGTCTTTCCAGTATATTTTTCAGGCGTCGGTATTTTGGTGCCGGCCGCTGGGAGGCTATCCAAGATTGCTGGGATGAAGGGAGAGCTATATTGTGCTGATGGATGATCCGGACGAGAATTCATGGCCACATTGATCCGATCGTCCACAATTTTTTCTAGGGCTTCAACAGAATGGCGATCGGCCATCATACCAATCTGCCGTGCGGGTGTCTGCTGTTGTTCCTGCTGAGACTGTAAAATTTGACGAATCAATAGATCAGCCGCTTCCTCGAACTGTTTTCGGGTGAGGGAGGTTTGTTGTGGTACAGGAGGATTTGCATCTAGGGGGTGCTGAAAATTTGGATGCGTATTGGTCTCAGCATTGTCCTCCAGGGTTATGCTATGTTCTTTTTGATCTGGGTTCTGAGGTTGTGGTTGATCATTCAGGTATAGAGATGGCAATTGTACCCGAACCCGATGGGTACCCGATAAAATTACCCGAACGGGGGCAGGTATGGGGAGCCAATTTTTACCCGTGGGGCGGATATGGGGGGTTAACAAAAATACCCGCCGGGTATCGGGGCGGGTACGGGGATACCACCCCCATACCCGTTTACCCGTTATATATTAATTACAAGTTTGCCATTATATATATATACATAAAACCCATCCAAATCCCTAATAACTAATCCCTAATATTTCAATTCTTCGGTTCTTCCTCAATCCGCAGTGTCGCCGCCATCTTCTCCACGCCGATGAGAGATGAGGAACGGATGTTAGAGATAAAGTGTTAAGATAGAGAGGGAAGGTTGCGTCCAAACTGTACACACATGTACATGAGATAAATAACGGACATAAACGGTGGCCCTTTGTTTTGGCAGGTGGATATTACTATTTACTAGAACTCCCATCTATCCTTCTTCATTGCTCACCTCATCTGTTTCTTGGAATTCGTGACTTTCTTTCGTTTGACATTGATAATTTTAGATTTGAATGTTGTAGTAACTAATAATTTCATGGCTTTATGGTCCTTGGTATGTTTGCTTTTTCTTTTGTGGGTGTCTTGTCCATGCCAATACCACTTTGTTGGATGGACTTGGCTGGAAAATTTTGCTTGAATTACCTGCTATGGATTATGAATCCTTCGATTCACGCCTCTATGGCCTACAATGAAATCTAACTCCCACACCTTACCTTATTTGCCCTCTTAAGATTAGTTGCTGAACATTCTTATCATTGAGAACGATGGAATATCATCGTATTTAGTAACAATTCCCTACCTAATTGGATGCCTTTGAGTCTCCGTTTCTTTCTCTGGTAACTAAAATTAAATGAAAGCATCATACGGGTTACAATATAATGGCTCAAAAAACTATAATTTTACGACTATAAGGTTCATTGTCGCATGCCCATACTAAAATTGTGCATTTGCTATCAGTGTTACAAGTTTACGTAGATGTGCTTACCTTGTCCAACCTTATGCGGTTGGTTTCATCATCGACTCAAAACATGGTATTTTGCCCACTAGCAATGCCCACTAGCAGATAGCATGATTAGGACCCTTACCTTTTCTATATCTACTGATTTAATTATTTTTAATTTCCTTCATTAGATAAAGTATTATCAATACCTTTCGAATGATAATTTGATTGGATACTTGTGCAGGTAATTTGGGTTAATTTTGTTGGATTACAATGAACTCGGTGAGAGTATTTCTCAAAATCCTATAACTATGGATAGTCCTCTCATTCCCATCGACCTCTCTCCTTGATCGACTCACCAAATAGTACGCAGTCGGGAACCCACTTCAACTTCAGAGGTCTGTACAAGATGTTGAAGATACACGTAAAGAAGATTAACATCTGTTGTTTGGAATCATTTCAAAAAGGTGAAAATTGTAGGGGAAGATGAGAAGGCCATTTGTAATTATTGTCAGAAAAAACTTTCTGGCAAAAGCTCAAGTGGAACTAAACACTTGCATGATCACATAAAGAGTTGTCTTCGAAAAAAATTTCAAGATGTTCGACAACAAGTTTTGGTGCAACAAACAAATGCGGTGGCAAATTACAATTTTGATCAACAAAAATCAAGGGATGATCTTGCCAAGATGATTATAATACATGAGTATCCTTTGGTTATGGTCGAGCATCACGGATTTCGCCAATATTCTGCTGGTTTGTAGCCCTTGTTTAAGGTTCCCTCACGAAATACCGTGAAAAGCGATATCTTAAGGATATATGACTACGAAAGGGTGAAGACTTTGAGTTTGTTGGAGGCAAATTGTAGTAGGATTGCCTTAACTACGGATATGTGGACTTCTAGTAATCAAAAAAAGGGTTTTATGGCTATCACCGCTCATTTCGTCAATGATAAGTGGACATTACAAAGTCGTATCATGAGGTATTAATTTGCTTTCCTCTTTTTTTGAATCACATTTGTCTATGTTTTTTATCATTTAATAATAATTGATTGACAATATTAATTATCTAATTCTTGTTTATTTACTTATATAATATAGGTTCATTTATGTACCTTGTCCACACACTGCTGAAGTTCTTACCAATGTTTTATTTAATACCATTTTGGATTGGAACATTGATCGAAAGTTATCAACTTTGACGGTTGATAATTGCACGACTAATGAAGCTATCATTAGTGATATCACAAAGAAGTTTTCTCTTGATTCACTTATGTTGAATGGGTCTTTGTTTCACATGCGTTGTTGTGCCCACATTTTAAATTTGATCGTTCAAGATGGTTTGCTTGTCATTGGCAAGGGTATAGAAAGGATTAGAGATAGTGTGGTGTTTTGGACAGCATCTCCAAAAAGGGAGAAAAAGTTTGAAGAAGCGGTGTGACAATTACGCATTGCAAGTACCAAGAAATTGGTTCTTGATTGCAAGACCCGGTGGAATTCCACATATTCAATGCTTAATGCTGCTTTGATATACAAGGATGTCTTTAATCGTTTGAGTCGGCGTGAACCATTATACAAAGATTTGCCAACCAAGAGGATTGGAGACTTGCGAAATGGTTTTAGAAGTTAGGATTGTTCTATTCGTGACCGAGATGTTCTCGGTACAAAGTATCCAATGAAAATATTGTTTTCCTAAAATTTGTGAAATCGAAGCTCATTGGAAAATGGTGTGAGTCTCCAATTGAGGTGATTCAATGCATGGCAAGAAATATGTTGGCCAAGTATAAAAGTATTGGTCCGACATTCATGGAATCATGGAGTGGCAATATATTGGATCCAAGGTACAAGACCAAACTATTAGAATATTGTTTTAAAAGAATTTATGGAGAGTACTTATATGTTGATGAAGTCAAAAACTTTGAAAGTTTGCTATGATTTGTTTGAAGAGTATAGAATGAGGGATTCACCTTCTTATAATGGTGATGTTTCATCCACTTTTGGGTATGATAGAGATGCTAATGAAGGATTTCTCCAAAGTTTTGATGAGGAAGTTGCTCTTGAAAGAGAGAGTAGTTTGTTTTATAAAGCAAATTGGATCATTATTTAGAGGAAAAGTGTTACCAAGAATGAAAATTTTGATATTTTAAGTTGGTGGAAAACTAATGGGGTAAAGTATCCACTCTTGATGAAGTTGGCAAGAGATGTGTTAGCTATACCAGTTTCAATCTGTAGCTTTGAGTCCGCTTAGCACAAGCGGAAGGTTGGTGAGTCCACACCGTAGTCGGCTTCATCCCAAGACTTTAGAAGCGTTGATGTGCACAAAGTTGGTTGTGGAGTGAAATAAAAGGTGATTCTTATCTTTATTTGAATGAAATTCAATGAAATAATTAAGTTATTATTATATATATTTATTGAATCCTTTATTTTGTGGTTGTTTTATAGTAACATGTTCGATGAGACGAATGCATAATGCGCACTATTGAGTATGATGAGGATGTTAGTGAGGTATTTTAGCAATTCATAATCTATTAATTTAAATAACAATTTTATTTTTAGTGTGAATGACTAATAATTGTTATTGTTTAATGATAGGCAAGTGGTCCAACAAATGCCTAAGGTTCAAGAAATAGTCAAGGATCTCATCAAGTTCTATTGCTTTTATGCTTTGGAATTTCCATTAAAACTAATGTATGTTATTTTAATTTGTTGTCTTTTTAATTCACTCTTAGATTTGTACTATCATTTATTGTTGAGACCCGATCCGGAACCGGATCCCAACCGAATACACTTAACACTTTCACTCTATGCTCGATACCATAAATGTTGGATCCTGCATCGAACCCAACTACATACATGTATGTAACTAAACCAAGCAAACGGAAACGAAGGGAAGCGGAAATTTGGATCGAAAACAAAATGCTAAAGTTTAACAAACCGAAAGTAGCGGCGGAAGCAAATACTAATCGAATCAAACGAAGCAGATTCAATCGAATATAGCGAAGCGAAATAATCGAATCTGAATCACAAAGCGGAACGAATAAGCGGCGGGATCGAATCGAATGCAAATCAATTCGGATAGAAAACAAAGTAAGCAAACAAATCAATGTAAACTGAAACACTTTCCGACATCCGTGACTAAGCAAAGAACAGGAAACAGAATCACGTTATGAATTCCTAAGACGTTCCAAAATCCGTTATGAATTTTTTTTTTCTTTTCTTATTCTCATTCCTTATTCATTTCTTCTCTTACTCAAACACATTTAAAACATAACCAATGCATCCAATTTCCAAAATTACACTTTTATCCCAAATCTTATCGAAAATTCGGCAGCATAACGGCTGCCTTTATCCTAACCCAAAAATTCCTGCAAAGGCAGAATACACTTCTATAATCTCAACAGACCTCAGAATCATCGGACACTCCCGTCCGAATCCCAACACCAAAGTAAACACAAACTTAAAACTAATACTTCCATAATTCTCAAATCAATAAATACCAAACTCATAATTCAACTCATTTCCAAAATCATACATATATATTCCCAAATCAACCATACAATATGTTCTCAAATTCTCCATAATTTCCTATACAAATTTCACAGTCATTCACAATACTTAACTTTATACACAAATACACTTTCTTTCAAATCTATCTTAAACCATAAACATTTCCATAC
Organism: Erythroxylum novogranatense; assembly: GCA_029891385.1. Lineage (NCBI taxonomy): Eukaryota > Viridiplantae > Streptophyta > Magnoliopsida > Malpighiales > Erythroxylaceae > Erythroxylum > Erythroxylum novogranatense. Next base: position 38,906,926 of record CM057229.1, on the reverse strand, counting down.
TCAAATTTCAGATTACTCAAAACTAACTCATGCAAATTTCAAAAGCACAAAACCGCTTGAATCGATGTCTTCACACTCTTTCATCCAATCTTCGCTCAAAACCGGAGATGGGGATGAAAGGGGGTGAGCTCTAAGCTCGTGGATAACACATTTATAAACCGATAAATAAGTCAAATCATTTTAATACTCTTTTTGCCAAAAGGCTTAATTTTTTCAAACTTTATAATTTTTCAAACCATTTCCTCAAACCCATTTTTTTCATATTTTCAAACTTTTCATAATAATCTCACTTTTTTTTCTCATTTTCAAAACTTCTTGAATTTTCATAAATATGAATGCGAACACATAAACAAATCAAAACATATTACACATCGAATGGTCCAGCTAGGTCCAAGCAGAGCGATTGCATGGGCCCCAGATAGCGGTCCTGCGATCGTGAAACGAACGTATTACACTTTCCGCATTGCGGTCCAAGTAGCCGTGAAGGAGTCCGAAATCGAGCTCCGTACACTACTGGGCAAGGCACTGGAGAAGGCTATACACATAGAGACAATGACTCACCAAGGACCTACCAAACCCATATAACACATAATCGAAAACGAAAAGTCGGATTGCCGAAGGCACTTTTCAATTTCGTACTTTTCTTCAAAATTTTCCCAAAATGCATACCACTCAATTTATTCATCTATCATTCACTAAATTCAACAATCAAAACATTCAATCAAACAATAATTTCAACAATTGAATAATGCATACACAACAAATGCATTTTCGTAAATTTCTATCAATGAATTCAAACTTATAATAATCTTTAGAAAACATTCTAAATCGAATTTCAAATCTTTACAAAACAATAATTTGTCAAAATTTTCACATTTTGCTTTCTTTATTTTTCAAAATTGCTTTCTTTAATTTTTCAAAATTCACATATAGCTTACAAATCAAAATATAAATATGCTACCCACCTCGAATTATTACCTAAACTTGATTTCAAGCTCCAATTGATCCTCGCTTTTCTCTCTTCCAAAATACCAAAACCTAAACCATAATCATCCAAATTTCACATCGAAAATACTTAATTTTCACAATCAACTTAGGAATTCACCAATTCCATTTACATTCAAGTTATTTCAATCTCCAATTTTGAAAATCTCCAATTTTCAAAATTGGCCTAAACCAAGACACTCGAATTCAATCTCATAAAACATAATTTCTTCAAAATTAATCTCACAATTCCTCAATTCACATTAATTCCAAACTATTTAAATCCTCAATTTCAAAAATCCCCAAATCTTCCAATTGGCCTAAACCAATTTATCCCAATTCAATACCATAAAATACAAATTCTTCGAAATTGATTTCATATATCATCAATTCATCATATTTCCTATAATTCTACACCAAAATATCTCAAAATTCTTCATCATAAAATTTAGCCTAAACCTTAATCAATTTTCCATCCAAAATTAAACCCAGCCTAAAGCATATATTTCAAAATTAACTTCATAAATCATAAACCCAAGTCCTTTTCCATACTTCTCAATTAAAAATTCAACAAAAACTTCAAATTGAAAATCTTCTCTTACCTCATTTATCCTCCAAATTCGAATTTTCTTGGCTCATGAAGAAGCTCTCTTCATTCTCCACTCTTTTCCTTCTTGAAAAAATCCCAAAAGCTTGAAGAATTGAGTAGAAAAATTAAAACTAAACTTCTCCCTCTTCTTTCTCCATACGAACTCTTCTCCATTCTTCTTCTTTCTTCTTATTTCTCTTCTCCTTTTCTCTGGAAATTTCCAGCCACTTTCGTGGCTTTTAATAGCCAAAAACGACAACTCATCAAGTGTTTCATTAAATAATGGTCAAATGACCAAATTGCCCTCCATTCAAAACTTAAAGTTACGCTTACTTGCGGTTCTGATTCGCACTATTAAATTGAAGGAATTTGTCCAAACTTCCTTCTAGAAATGTTCCTCTCACTCATACGAATCCAACGCCACTGACCGCGCTCAATTCGAGCACTACATCAAAAGTTATGTGTAAATAAAGGCGGAAAATCCATATTCTAACACATTTCTTATGTACGATTATTTCCGTCCAAAATTTCACATTCTTAATCCCAGAATTGAAACTCTATGTCTTCATAAAAATTATAGCCTTATGTCTCTAGTTTAATTCAAAACAAGAATCTCCTCATTTCAATTCCCAGATCAAAAGTTATGCTCAAATTACTCACAAGTGTTCCCAATCCAAAAATTACACCCCAATCCGAACTTAAATTCAAAAATTAACAGTCCTAAGGGCAAAATTGACATTTCATGTCTTCATATGATTTGTAGCCCCTTGTCTTATCTTTATTTCGCCTCAAGAATCGCTTCAATCGGATCTCTACAGATCCCGAATTTTACAAAACACTGAATCATGCTCGGAAAATTTCCCGACTCACTTTGATTAAATTAATCACTATTAATTTAATCTCAAAAGTTCACAAATTTCTTATAAAATGAAATTCATTGTCTTAGGAATCCAACGCAAAAAGAATCAACTCAATCGGATGTCGGACGGAAAAGATATAGGCAAAATAGTGAGCAAAGGTCGGATTAAAACAAAGAAATCAAAATTTAAGAAGAAATCTGCGTCGGAGACGCCCAACTCATGAGGCGAGGCGCCCGCTCATGAGGCGGTGAGCCTTCGCTAGGCGAGGCGTCGCCTGGCGGGCGAGGCCTGCCTCGCTAGGCGAGGCGTCGCCTAGCGAGGGAAGACTCACATGAGCGGCGAGACAGACGCCCGCCTCGCTAGGCGAGGCGTCGCCTAGCGAGGCGATATGGCGCCTGCGCTTCGCTAGGGCGAAGCCGTTCTTACTGGCGAGGCTTAAAACTTTCTCTTTTTTTTTTTTCCTCTAAACTTCCAAAATTCATAACTTTTAATCCCGAACTCCGATTTTGACAAACTTAGTCTCTATAGAAAGCTTGAGAGAAGCTCTAAATCTTCCAAGAAGAACATAAAACTCAATTCAACTCCTACGGGAGTCCATTTTCCGGTCAAAGATACTATCCTCTATACAAACTTGTAAAAATCATAACTTAATTTTCCGAGATCGAAAAATTGCATACTTTATATCGAAATAAAGATCAAAACAAATCCTTCAATTTTCATGAAGAACATCAAAGCTCAATTAACCTCTAACTAGGTTAAGTTCTCAGTCAAAGTTCTAACCAATATAAAAGTCAAATCCAATCAAACATAAACTTTGACTGATCATAACTTTCACTCCCGATATCGAAAAATTACAAACTTTATGTCCACAAAAATCTCTCAACATAATCTACAAGTTTCATGTAGATCATTTTATCAAATTTTGCCTAAATCATAAGTCAACTCTCAAAGTCAAATATTCTCTCTCCAAAAGTCAAACTTTCTAAATCCTTCAAATTTTCACACTTTTTCTTTCTCATTCTTGCTATTTAGCTTCATTTAAATCAACTCATCCACTTGATCATAGTCAAATTGTCACTCAAGGTTCGGGGTCCAACATTTATAATCTCTGTTTACTTGTTTCTTTTATGTTAAATTCAGTATGTATGTATGAATGTAGCATGAAAATCTTAAAAAAAAAACAAATAGTCCATTCATATTAAATAATTTTTTTAAAAAAAAGAAGAATGGCACTGATGGGGTCAAACCCCAAATGCAGGTATAAGTACCAACAAAATCTCCGACGGGGATGGGGGCGGGTATGGGGGTGGGGGTGGGTTCATGGGCGAGGCGGGGATGACATACCACTTGTTGCCATCCCTATTTAGGTGCGAAGATTGTGTGCGGGAATCATGATGTGTTGGCGGGAGAATGGTAGTAATCAGAACCCATCCATTGCAGTCATGAAAAGTGTAAACGAACGACGGCTATATCAGGTTCATCTGCTGCACCGACCGATTTGAGTGTTTCTGGACGTGGTGCCATGATGTCGAGTCCCACAGTGGGCGCCAACTGGTTCTGCTTGATTCTGGTGAGGCAGGACGCTACTGTTTGGATCCATGAGATTGGTTGACTTCAAAGAAGAGAATACCGCAAAACAAACTGGCACCTTTGGGGTTGATAATAAGCGAGCCCCTCCGACGCTTCAAGTTAGTCTTTTGGTGAGGGTTTTGATGGCTGTAAACAAAGAAAGTCAGGGTTCTAATGTCAGACCAGTATATGGAAAGTAGACTTATATATATGGAATAGATGCTAGGTTTAGGTATTTACGTAGGTCTTTACGTATGTATGAGAGATTTTCACCGCGAATGGGTAGTGGATCGTGGACTAAGCCCTGGCCTAAAGACAATTTAACCTAACCAATAATAATAAATTTAATAATAATAATTTAATAATAATAATAATAAACTAATAACAATAATAGATTTAATTATGTATAATAATGATAATAATAATAAAATTAATTTTGTATAATAATAATAAGAATAAGAAAATTAATTTTTATAATAATGATAATAATAATAATAATAATAATAATAATAATATAATATTAATAATAAAAACTAATAATAATAACAAATTTAATTATGTATAAAATGATAATAATACCAAAATTAATTATGTATAATAATGATAATTAAACCAATAACAAGAAAATTATTTGTTCAATAATAATATTATTATTATAATCATAATCATAATAAAATTATTAATAATAATAAAATAGAAGAAGAAAAATTTAATAATAACAATGAATTTAATAATAAAATTAAGAATAAAAATTTTAAAATTAATAATAAGTAGAAATTCTATAATCATATTTAATAATAATAATAATAATAATAATAATAATAATAATAATTTGGTCTTTTTGTTACTTATTTCTTTCTCATTCCAAGTTTATATTTTCAAACCAAACATTGGAATAAAAATTCTTTATCTATTTCATTCCTTAAACTAAATAAAGTAATACTTATTCTATTTTATCCCTCATCTTTTCTATTCCTAAAAATAATTATTCTATTCTTTATCTGTTTCATTCCTTGAATCAAACATGCCGTTAATTCTTACCAATTAGAATATCGTCATGTGCATGCACGTGACAGTAACATACATGTGACAATAAACACGTGGTGCCCAAAGCTCAATTTCACTTTCTATTTAATCTCATCTCATAAAATTACAGAGGACCCATACTGCCCAGTTTGCCTATGTGAGACAAAGTGGTCAAGACACTTATTTACGTCCCTCGCCCACCAACTGCTTGACGAAACACCCAGTCGCCTGAAACCCTTTTGCCATCTCCAAGATAAACCCGCCTGTTTGTCTCGCCGTCCATTTTTGTGGAACAAATGAGCTTTGTTCTAGAGCTCAACTCGAATGAGCTTTGGTCAAGGCTAGATGGACGATAGAGCCTTTATTATAGTTCTCCAGATGTTGTTCACTGGCACTTTTGCAACGAGCTCTGTTCAAGGTTTTAAATCTCTGTGAAGGTGGCTGAAATTGGTGTCTCCATTGTGTGTTGAAGGTGAGAGGAGATAAAGGACAGACTTTGTCTTCTTCTCGTTTTGTGCTTTTGGTTAATGCGTTTTCCTTTAGTTATGCTGCTTCAACTTTTTCACATCTTCTCTTCCGTGAATACCAAACAAATTAAAAAGTTGAACCCCTATCTTCTGCTACATAGGTGTTACCATTTTGAACCAGAAAAGGGCTCAAACAAGGCACTGTCTTTAGCACCTAAAATGCCACAAAATGATGTCGCAATTTTCTGGGATTTGGACAACTCACTCCCAAAGTCATTCCCTCCATATGAGGCTGCTGTTAGGCTAAAAAATTCAGTATCCTCATTTGGGGCTGTTAGGTACATGGTGGCTTACGCAAATCGTCACACTTCTAGATATGTGCCGAAAGCTGTTAGAGAGGAAAGAAAGGAGAGGGAATTGTTGAATCAGTTAGAGAAGCGCGGTGTGATTAAACCAGTGGAACCGTATCTCTGTAGGGTTTGTGGGAGAAAATTTTATAACAATGAGAAATTGATCAATCATTTCAAGCAAATTCACGAACGTGAACATCAAAAAAGGTTGAATCAGTTGGAATCTGCCAGAGGGAAACGGAGACTAAAACTAGTTGGCAGGTATGCGGTGAAGATGGAGAAGTATAAGAATGCATCAAGAGATATTCTTCTGACTCCAAAAGTGAGGTACAGTCTGGTGGATGAACTGAAAAGAGCAGGGGTTTGGGTTAGGACTGTGTCAGATGAGCCACAGGCAACAGATGTGGCATTGAGGGAACATATGGTGGATGTAATGGATAAGAGGAAAGCTGAGTGCCTAGTGCTTGTATCAGATGACTCTGATTTTGTTGATGTTCTGGAGGAGGCAAAGCTAAGATGTATAAAGACAGTTGCTGTTGGTGACACCAATGACGGGGCGTTGAAGAGAGTTGCTGATGCTAGGTTTTCTTGGCAGGAAATTCTTATGGGGAAGGCCAAGAAAGAAGCTCCCTTAGTTGTTGGACAATGGAGAGACCGTGATATTCTCAAGAGATTGGAGTGGAAGTACAATCCTGAATTAGACAAAGAAATATACGGGAAAAGCAGCTAATTGTATTTACTATTAGTTGATTTTATTAGGGTCAGATTCTATTGGAGGTTAGCTGATAATTAATTATATATGCTAATTTGATTAGCAGAAAATATCAATTATTTATTAAAAATGTTTGATAAAATTTACTATTTAGTATTAACTGTTGATATATAAAATAATTTATAAGGGTATGATTTAAATATCTAAATCTAAATCGTAAAAATTTAGATTTAGATATTTAATTTTATAAAAATTAAATTTATAATTTTAATAATAATAATAGTTTGACGTGGTACTGGTACCCAGGATATTGGTTTGCTGTACTTGTACTGTTAAGAAGTCAGTTCCTGGCGTCTGATGTCACTATCGTGTATGATCTACGTTGGCTATTTCAAACGGCTGTCTAATTAAATCAAAGCATGTACAAGCATGGCAGATATTGGTTTGCTGCACTTGTACTGTTAAGAAGTCAGTTCCTGGCGTCTGATGTCACTATCGTGTATGATCTACGTTGGCTATTTCAAACGGCTGTCTAATTAAATCAAAGCATGTACAAGCATGGCAACTGGGCCAACATGTGAGGTTGGCTTGAGTTCATTAGGTCTTGAGTTTGAATTTGTAGGTTTGATTAGTAAAATAACTAAACGATATTGTTTTGAAATTTTATGTAAATTGATGTCACTTATGTGAATTTATTAATATAAAAATAATTGTCTATTTTAATATTTTTTTTTTTTTTGGGTTGAAACTTGAAAGAAGACCGCACGAGTCATTTGGACCACAGGGACTGCCATTCTCAATTGCTGAAAGCAAAGATAGAAGAAAAACAGGGCAGACAAATGGACATGCCTGAAGTTGTAATAACTACATTGTCAAATCTCTATTGTTTCTTCATAACAGAAGCATAAATACACGATATCCTCTCCTCTGAATGTGTGTTGGTGTTGAGATTTTTGTAGCAATATTTCCATGCGACTCGGTATTGGAAATGTTAAGTCGTTGGTGCCTTTCTAAGCACCAGAAAGAGGCATTTTAGGAGGATAATTAAGGTAGAAGGGAGAAAACATGAAAAGAAAAGGAAGAATATGACGATGACATGAAGACAATCAGAAGAAGAAAAACTGTAGCGTGTCGAAGTGAACTGAGAAGTGGTCCTCATAAGTATCCTTAAACGCTGTTCACCAAGTCCAAGGCTTCTACATTTGTAGAGTTTTTGAGCCTATCTACTGCTTTTTCCACCTGGTACAAAACAGTGACAAGACAATTAAAATCTGAAAAGAAGAAGCAACTGGGTATGTACTTCAGATGTATTACCTCATGTTCCCAATTTGTTCTGATAGTAAGAATTGTCAAGGTTGCTGTCTGTAGAAACACTCCGATGACCATACCCCACCAAATCCCCTAAAAGTGAACAAAGTGTTAAATTCATCTAAATGGGTACTTGTGTGAAGAGGAAAAGACAGACAGAGACTTACAGCGATACCCAAACTAGTCTTGAAGCCAAGGACACAACCAATGGGGAGACCAATAATGTAGTATGTGGTGAGGTTAACATAAGCAACTATAGCCTGCCATCCACTCCCAATGGCAACACCTAAATTTGGAAATGGAGTGAGTATAACATTTGGTGCAAGTAAAATAAAAGAGATGATTAGTACCTGAAAGTACAGGCTGAATGCCATTGAGGAAAACAGAGAAGGCAAGTAGAGGAGTCAAATTGGAGACAGCTTTTATAATCTCAGTGTCAGTTGTGAACAGTTTGCTTAGTCCAACCCGGAATATCAGCACTATTGCACAGAACACAATACTGATAAGCATGCTCGTCCCGTTCACCACTATCACTGAGAATCTCGCTAATCTTGGATGCCCTGCTCCTAGTTCATTACTTACTCGAACGCTGCAATGCATCATATCATATCTCAATTTAAGTCAGACTTGTTCTTAAAAAAGATCCCAGGCCAGGATACATGTTATCACTTGAATCTGGTCAATGTCTAATAATAAATGCAAGTGTATAGGAAAAACTACTGACCTGGCAGCTGCACAAAACCCCAACATGAAGTTAATGTCCCAATTCCAGTAGTTGAGGATAACGGAGAGGGCGTCCAATGAGAGGGTTGGATTAGGGAGAAGGCCGGCTATGATTAGTAGTCCTTGGACGTACCATATTTCCAGACTAAATCAATCAAAACAAGTTACAAATGGATTAAAGAAAAGAGTAATTAATTAATTAATTCATCATCCATTTATTTATCAGTACCAAAGCATGACAGCAGAAGCAGCAGTAAGCTTGAAGTAAGGCCAAATTCCTTTGAAAGCTTTAATGGATAAGCCAGTCCAGGTCTCCTTGCAAGATGGGCTCAGAACAACGTAAAGGACAGTCAAGAGCACAAGGAGCCACCAAGAGAAGCTCAGAGTTAAAGCTGCTCCCACTAGACCATAGTTGAGAACGTATATAACAAGCCATGAGATGAGAATGTGAACTAAGAACACCCCAACTGCCATGTATGCAAGAGGGTTAACTATGTTCTGAGCTTGAAGAAACCTCTGCATCGGGCAGCATATTGCGAAGGCGTATACCTGCGGTGTCATACCACGAGCAAATATTTGACCCTGCTCGGCTATGCTCTCCGAGTACCCCATAACTTTAAGTATTGGACCAGAGAACCAGAAGAGAAATGTCAGAAGAATGGCTGCTGCCACTTGCAGTACTATTGCCCTCTGGCAAATTATTCCCATTGCTGCATACTTCTTCGCTCCATAAGCTTGACCACATACAGTTTGCACAGCACTTGCCATCCCAATCTTTTAGTAATGTCAATTAGTTTAAGTTGCATCACAAACAGTTTTACGAAATGATAAATTGTAGTTAGTGAACTTACGTACCATAACCCCATAAGCAAGACCCTGAACGGCGGCGGCGGCAACAGAGGCTCCGGCAAACTCAAGAGCACCCAAATGGCCGGAAAAGGAGAGGGTAGCGAAGGTAAGCATGTAATTGAAAACAGACACGGTTATGGACGCACCAGAGAGCTGCCAAAGCAACCTTGACTCCCAAGCAACAAGACGTGGCCATTGTCGTACCCCGACTCTTCTCTGTCCCAAGAAGTCTTCAACGGCATCAGAGGACAAATCCCGAATTCGTACTTGCTGGTCCTCATTCACTCCTAGTAACAACGCTGTGTTGTCGTCCCGCCCCATTCCACTTCTTTTGAACTGACACCCGAAACAATAATTACAGTTCGTGGTGAAACGTCAGTTGAGCTTGAGCAACAGGTCCGTGATATACAAGGTTAAATAACATGTTGTACATTCTGCCGGTCCTTGCTCATATTATGCTAGGGTTTGTTATTAGCTACCTACCATTCCGGAGACCTTAACATTATTGCAATAGGAATATGGAAGACGAGTAGCTGAATCTAACTAATTTGATTAGTCATATGAGTTGTTGCGTTGTGGTTGAGCTGGTAGATAACTTTGGTAATTAAGCTGACTCAGGACTCCGGGTTTCACCGCTCAGTATCCTCGGCCCCGACTCTGCACGTGGCCAAATTCCAGAAACCTTGCGCACGCTCCATTGCTTTCCGTGCCTAACATTAAAATGCGAATCCAAAAACGACGGAAATCATCTCCTATCTGTAAGTTATTATTAGTTTAACATTCTGCTCCTCGATATATGCTACTCTAAATTGGGGTTGGATGTAATTAACAGTCTGCTCACCTACTGTTCTGCTTGACTTCCACTAAATGCTAATTTGATTGTCTAGTCAACATCGACTTAGCTAACAATTAACCCTTTTCAAATTTACCTCCAACTCTCCAACTTAGACTTGGCAACTCAGTCTCAAATTTTCCTAGTAAAAATCGTCCAACTAGTTAATAGATAGAGCCACAGAGGTAATTTTAATTGGTCCTTTGAATTTATATATATGTACGTATACACTTATTGTTTTTATATCTGAATAATCAGTCAACTTGCGTTTCTTTTGAAGAAAGCAAAAACGAAGTGAAGTTGGACTCCACTTCGGGTTGAATGTTAGTTACAGGTTGATAAAAGTTTTCTAACTTTTTAAAATTTTTTGAGGGAAAACCAAAATAAACTTAGAGGTTTAAATCAAACTAAATTGTATTATTTTTTTACTGTTTTTAATGGATTTCTCATATGCAACCTGAATTTTGGAATTAAATTGATCTTAAAATATATTTTAGATAAAATTTATCTGTAAAGATTGTGCAAGAAAACTAGAACTCCAAGAATATAGCAAGGAATTGAACTTGAAGAAAGCATGACCAATCTGCGAACTCTAAGAGAATTGGTTGTACTAGACTTGATTCAAAGAATTTTATGCATTACTTCTCCAAAATTTGTTGAACATATTACTTTTGAGCTTAAATCAATCTTAATTTATCTTTTCATCAACTTTTTATGGTCTTCCAGGTGAGGATGCTTACAAACATCTCAAAGAGCTTGATGTTGTCTGCCTTAGTATAAATCCTTTAGGGGTAATAAAAGAGCAAATTAATGAGAGTCCTTTCATTTTCATTGAAGGATGTTGGAAAAGACTATCTTTATGATATGCCTGCAAGTACTTTGAGCACATGGATCAAAATGAAAATTTAGTTTTTAAGGAAGTGCTTTCTAGCATCAAAGACAACCAGTATAAGAAAACATATTTGTGGAATAAAACAACACCATGGAGAATCCTTTTACGAGTATTGTGAGTGTTTCAAAAAGTTGTGTGCCATTTGCTCTCATCACGATATCATGAAGCAACTCCTTATCCAATACTTCTACGAAGAATTATTGCCTATGGATAGGAGCTTGGTAGATACAACGAGTGGTGGAACACTATGTGAAAAGTTTTTCGTAGAGGCCAAAACTTTAATTGAGTGTATGGCAACAAACATTTAACAATTTAGCATAAGCAATTATGTTTGTAGGGTAAATGAGATAAACAATTCATCCATAGAATATCATTTAGATAAACTACCATCTTTGTTTAAACAAATTATTGTAGGACAGAGATAGGTGAAAGCTTGCGATATATTTGCAGATGTGAACCATCTGATAGATATGTGTCCAACTTTGTAAGATAAAAACATGAAGTATGTCAATGCTGTAGGGAGGATTTTTTTTCCATTAATACAACCCATATTCATAGACTTATAACCCACATTAGACATATTACCCAAACCTGAGTTATGGAGGGAATAGACAACAAAACTACTTCCCAAATAGATTGCAGTGTGCATAATAATTTCAACATAGGTAATAAACCTCATCCTCTACCTCAAGTGCGTCATTGGAAAATATACTTAAGTCTTTTATAGCTAACACTTTGCAATTCCAACATGACGTACAATAATTTCAATAGGAGACCAAATCTATATTTCAAGACACGAGGTCTAACATCCAAAATTCAGAGAGCCAAATGGGTAAGATGGCAGTATCTATCAATAGTTTTGAATCACAAAGCTGGGGGAAGTTGCCATCTTAATCTGATGTAAATCTAAAGAATGTTAACATAATGACCTTAAGGAGTAGTAGAGAGCTTGAGGATCCTACAAAGGATGGGCAACAAAGATGAGTTTGAGAAGGAGTTACGAGAAAAAGGAAATCCCTCATCTAGCTTAAAGGTAAATTTTGAATGTCCTAATATGGTTAAGGCTAAACCTTCACTTTTTCTTTGCAGGTTAACAAAATCGAACAAGCGTGAAAAGGATAGTAGATATTGGGGACTTTTCAAAGGTAGAACTAAATATACCTTTGCTAAATGCAATCAAGCAAGTGATAAAGTATGCAAAATTTCTAAAGGAATTGTGTGCCAATTAGAGGAAGTTGAGTGGTAATGAGAAGGTCGTGATCGGTGAGAATGTTTCTGTGGTATTTAGAAAGAAAATACCTGCAGGGATCCAAGTATGTTTATCATTCCCTGTAAGATTGGTAACAACATAATCAAGATAGTCATGCCAGATTTACTAGCATCAATCAATGTTGGCCTCAGTCTAACTATACTTCTTTAAACTTAAGCCCTTTAAAAGAGATTAATGTTATCGTATAATTAACTAACCTTATTAATGCTTTCCCATATAAAAAGGTTGAGGATGTTTTGGTGTGGTGGATAAGAACGACGGAACCTGATATAATCCCATACCTATCTTACTAAGGAGATCATTTCTTAATATGGCCTAAACTAAGTTAGATATTCATAAGGGTACCCTCATAATGGAATTTAATAGGGAAGTATTCATTTCAATATTTCATCCTCAAGATGATCATTTCGTTTTATATATTGATGTGATTGATCCCTTCATGTAAGAAATGTTTAAGTTAAATTGTAGAGATCAATTAGAAGCAGTTTTGACCGAACATCTAGATTTGGAAGCCATTGATGACGTTGCGTTGGGAGAGGAGCTAAGTGAGATGGAGGTTACCTTACTTCTTTGAAAACCTCTCCTACAAGGTATGAGCTTGCTTCCATACAGTTACCTAAATCTTACCTGAGGGTAATACCTTCTGATAGCAGGTACTTGATACGGAGCTGAAACATTACTTGCTCACTTGAAGTATGCATGTTTGGAAGACAATAAGAATTTTCCAGTTATTATTTCTACAATTTTGACTTTTCATTAGGAACCTAAACTAGTTCATATGTTAAGAGAGTATAAGAAGCCATTAGATGGATAATTGCAGATACTTGAGAAATAAGCCCTTCTATATGCATGCATTGCATTTTACTTGAGAAGGATCCCAAATCCACTAAGCATCATATAGGTCGAATCCTCCAATGATGGAAATTATGAAGAAGGAAATAATGAAACTTCTCGATCATTTATCCTATCTTTGAAAATAAGTGGGAAAGTCCAGTACACATGGTTTTAAAAAAATTGGCATTATGATGGTCACTAATCAAAATAGTGAGTTGGTTCCCACTCGTGTGTAAATCGAGTGGCAAGTGAATATTGATTATAGAAAGTTAAATATTGCAACTCGTAAAGACCAATTCTTCCTACCATTTATTGATCAAATGTTTGAGTGACTTATTGGATATGAATATTACTATTTTCTAGATGGATTCCCAGTTTATCTTCAAATCCCTATTGTACTAGAAGACTAAGAAAAGATAACCTTTATATGCCCATTTGATACAATTGCTTACTGAAGGATTTCATTCTGCAATGCGTTTACCACTTTCCAAAGGTGTATGGTGAACATATTTTGGAGTACGTTGAAGATCATAGAGGTATTTATGGTTCTTCTTTTGATAATTGCTTAGAGAATCTTGCACTCATTTTAGAAAGATGTATTGAAACTAACATTGTTCTTAATTGAAAAAAAAAAGTCATTTTATAGTTAATCAAGGTGTAGTTCTAGGGCAAGTTGTATCTTTTAGGGGTATAAAGGTGGATAAGTTCTAAGATTAATCTCATTTTTTCTTTATCTTACACCTCAAATTTGGAGAAAGTTAGTTTTTTTCTTTGATATGCATATTTTTACTGCAGGTTCATCAAGGATTTTTGAAAGATAGTCTCTCCTCTATGTAAGTTGTTATAGTCTCTCCTCTATGTAAGTTGTTACAACAAGATGTCTTTTTTGAGTTTGATGATAAGTGCAAGGAGGAGTTTGACAAATTTAAGGAGCTATTGACATCCCCACTAGTGATTTAGCCTCCAAATTGGAGCCTTCCCGTCGAGATCATGTGATGCAAGTGATTACATAATGAAGGCAATTTTAGGGCAAAGATTAGGAAAAGTTGCACATGTCACCTACTACACTTCGAAAACTTTGAATTTAGCTCAAAACTTTGCTTCCCTTTTGGTTTATATCAAAGTAGTATGACTGGTATTTTTCAACTTTTCTTCCTCATTAATACAATGGGTAATCAGGGAATTCATATCCCAAGTCTCATCTTGATAATTGTAAACAGTATCTAGAATACTAGACTTTGAAGGAAAAGTATTCAAAGCCTAGTGAACTATAAAAGCATTATGAATAAAAATATTTAAAGCCTTCCGTATACTGTAGAGGTGGATCATTCTAATGATGCACTCCCTTACTCCCCCTGCTCCAGTGTATCTCCTAAAATATAGTTCTTTCAGTTCAATATACTCTAGAGGTGGACCATTCTAATGATGCACTCCCTTACTCTCCCTGCTCCAGTGTACCTCCCATAATATAGTTCTTTCAATATGGTACCTATTTCAGCATTTGAAGATACCACCTATTTCAGCATTTGAAGATACCATGTGCCTTTGAGATAAATTGTTAAGGAAGTCTTTGGTTATGTTGACTTCTAGAAGTCCATTTAATGGATGGTTTGTGATAAATATCTTTATGATCAAATAGCACGTTCTATTTGACCTTTCCTAGGCTATATAAGTTCCTTTAGCTTCAATAAAGATGGCTATGGGAATTGGCAGTCTCTCTGATTATGGATATGTTAATATCTGCCTTCTCTAATGCAAATTTCATATCGTAAATTTGAAACTAGTAAAGGTTTCAATAGTGGCATTATTGTTATTGAAAAAAAGGTTATTGCAAAATTAATAATGTTAATCATTGACACAAATGTATAATAATAACGACAGTTATAGCCATAAAATAGTATTTGTAATGAGCATCTTATCATACATATTATAGAACACTTGTAGTCTGAATACAAAATAGACATTGATAAGATCTCCTTATAAAAGTGATTAAGGTATACACTTTATGATTATACTATCTATGGGTATATAGATCACTTAAATAATGGCTATCTCCTAACAAATGTGTTTATACACATCTCAAAGTCTTATATAAGGTCAACATTTATGGACACAATAACCAAATACAAGATAAAAGAAATCTCCTAACATGTAAGCTAAACAGTCCAAATACTAACTTGAAGGGCTATTGTGCTGACTCATTCTCATTAACACTCAAAAAGTTCTATAAGCATAAGAGACACACCTCTATGTTATCCTCACATTACTTACATAGGCATAAACACGTGACAACATACCATTAATTAATGCAAAATCCTTATACACTTTCTCATTGGCACATATGAGTGCTATAAAACATTACCAACAATCTTTGTTTGAGCATTCATCATAAAAATCTTAATAAAGTGATAATCACGCTAAACAGAACAATAATTGCATGAAAATTCATTTAATTATAGCTTTTTAACTTTATTATCCTTTTTGGCGCTACACTTTATTTATTGCAAATGTAATAAATTTATACAAAAAATTAAAAACCACTTCAATGAATTTATATAAGACTTAAAATTTGACCAAAATAACTTGAAGGATTAAAGATTTTGAAATTTGTTTTAATTATTTGGTGTGTTGACGTCAGTTGTTGACATTAGTACCATGTGTGGGTAGATAATGTGCTCATTGCATGTGCAAAGCCTCATATGTCACTGGATGAATGAGGTACGTACAATCCATGTATCTAATGCAATAGAAATGTGTTCCCTTAATAGCATGTGGGCATGCCTAAACATGCAGAGCTCATATGCCCTACGTGCATCGATGCACCCACTGCCTTATGGCATGTGTGACTTATGTATTATACATGCGATGATAGGCTTACTACCTTAATACATGCACTACACATGCAGGACAAACGTCTAACATTAGTGAGGTACATGCGCCAACTGTTTGTCCCATTCCAGCATGCAACTTCTACATGTATTAAAGTTGCTTCTCCTTCCCAACTGTCAAAATAAGTGGTTTTCGATGGTTGTTTATGGTGATTCTTGTTGGATTTTGGTGATTTTTGTCAAAAAATCACTTGAAACTCTATTTTTTTCCCTTTTTATATGCAATACTTGTACAAAAACAAATCCAAGCAACATATATACACTTTATACAAGCAAAATATATTACCTTCTCCAATTTTCTTATGGAAAAAATGAAAATCTTTGTTTAAATTCATAAAATCACGTAACCTCTGATATCTTGTGTTATATATAACATAAACATGAGCAATTGGCCTAGGATCAACCATGAACTTGATAAACGAAAATAATGTTGAAAACTATGTTTTACTATCCATTTGCAATAAATAAATCGTTGATCAACTTAAACAAACTGTTGGTTAGTTTGAACAAGCTCCTCAACGGATGAATAAATTGTTGCAACATTCAATCAACCTTTATGAAAGTTGTATAACTTTATATCCTTAGTGTTTTTATATGCCCTCTTAATGAATGAACCTTTTAACGAGTCGGAGAAATTAAACATTAACGAAATTACTTAAGTAGATAGCATAAAACCCTCAGCATCTATTTCTAATAACCTTTTCAGGCCTCCCTATCATAGTCCTAAGAAATAATCAACTCATACTGAAAAGGACCTCTTTTTATAGGACTTCATCCCATTTAACCAAATCCTTTGTTAAGTTTCTTTATTAATTTTAATCTTAGTTTTTACAAAACCTTGTAATTAATAATTGTCAAAAAATTTCCATCATCTACAACTTAATTTATACTTCTAAACATAAGAAAATAACTAGAGTAATTTGATATCAAAATTTTACTTCTATTAGGATAAAGGTGACTAAATTCAAATATTAACTCCATTTAATCACATCAATATTTATCATGTAATATTGGATTTCAAAAGTATAATAATATCCATGCCTATATTATGTTACCTAAATGTAAAAGATATAACAAGTACATGTTAACAACAACTTTTGGCCTACTTTTTCTAAATGCCTTTCAATTTAGATATTGATTAAATTAAATTTTACATTATTACTAAAATTTAAATTTTGTATAAAGTTTAGCAAATTATTTTCATATAAATTTATCTATTGTGTAGATTATAGTAATAATTATGAAAATATAAAAAGCCAGGAGCCCGCTTGGTTCCACTTCTATTTTTTGTGATTTTAGTTTTAGTTTTTGTTTTTAGTTTATGTTTTCTCTAAAAAGGAAACCTATTTAGTTAAATTTTGTAATATATAAACTGAAATAAAAACATGTTTGTTTGAGATTTGTAATAAAAACTAAAACAAAAATATGTTTGGTTTTATCATCCTGCTTATATTTTTGTAATTATACTATTATGTTAATCATTTTAATATAATAATTTATGTTTTTAAATTAATTAATTATCATTATAGCGAAAATTAAAATATATGCAAATTAAATATAATTGAAAAATTACACATTAATTTTAGTCATTCTAATTAATAAAAGATGTCCATCATATTATAATTCTTAATAGCATAATAGTACTATCATTTACAAAAAGAAATATAAATCAATTAGTAATAATATAATCACTCTATATTTGTCTAGAGTATAAGCAATAATTCTTCTACAATGTTAGAATGTGTCTTGTTTGCCTTCTTATTCTTAGGAAATTTCTCTCTTAGATAGAGAACTTATATTTGATCTTCTTTTTCATTATCTGAGTGATCTTCATCAACATCATTTCTATGTTCTTTTTCTGTACTACTCGATGGAGAATTAGTTAATGGATGTGCATATACATTAGTTGCAGTTGTATCTCAAAAAATATGAAACAAGTTTGAAAATTACTTACATCCTTTTTTCTTGAATTTGTGAGCCATTTTATGCACCTATAATGTTGAAAAAAGAATATGAGAATAAATATTATATAATATGATATATTAATAAAACAAAGACATATTTTACCTTAAATAGATTTTTCCAATGTTCATTTATAACATTAACTTCACCAATAAAAGAGTTGTAGCCGATTCCTATTTCTTTGAGTAAGTTTTTGAAAAATTTCAATCTTGCCCTTAATCCATTATATTTATTCTTCAATTGAATATCAGTATACTCCTTATCGAATTCTGTTTGAAGCCTTGCCTTAATATTCTTCCAACTAGATTTGGAAAAGGTAGTAGTCATTCGATTTCCCTTCTTCACTTCTTCAACCATTAAAGAGATTAAATACATCTTTATGGCATCATTCCATACTCTATCTTTTTTCATTTATTTCTACACAATCATTGGAACCATTTATATTGTTCAAAACTTCCATTATTAAATGTAATCACATACAAGTGATATCAATCATAACAAATTCTACAAAGTATTAAATGTTAAACATGGTTTAAAATAAACATGAGACAAACACAACAATTTCTGCAAAATATTAAACGTTAAATATAGTTCAAAATAAAAACAACCAAATCCACAAAGTTACGAATAAAAACAAAAGGATTGTTTGCAGATAGAAAAAGTTTAGGTGAACTAAACCTTTCAACATAATCAAAGGATCCCTACAGTGATGATGTTCTTAAAAGAGACATGTCAATGAAATTGAGAGATGACTTGAATGGGTTTGATGGTGGTAAGGAATATACTTCAAATGAAGTTAATCATCAAAATTCAGGAAGTGGCTTATCTGAAGTTACAACTGATGCAATTTACAATGCAGATATGAAAGCATCTTCTTGGGAATCAAATTCGTTAACCTATAATTGAATGTTGAGAGTGGGCTATGCATTGCCAGAGATGATCAGGACTTCTAGTAATAAGGTCCTCTTTAAAGAAAGGTTGTCAAGTTCAAAAGCAACAGTCAAACCAAGTTCTGCTAGAAATAGGAGAGCTAGTTATTATGATATTGACATGTGGGGTTCGACAGCAAGCAAAGTAAATCAACCCCTAAGGAAATTATCCTGATTGATGTTGTCAAAGCATGATGATGGATATTGTTATATTGACGAAGTTGTTATATTGATGAAGTTGTATATCTGAGACATTTATCATAATTTTTCTTTATGGTTTTCCTTATATAAATGCAACTTCAATTATTTTAAGTTGTTTGTAATGTAATGCATACATATGGTCATTGAGAAAGATATCTTGAAATATTATCCTTTGCAGAAAATGTTGAACTTAATTCCAAGTAATTGTTGTTTGATATTATCGATCAATTTATCTTTTGTTCAAGGCCACCAAGAGTATATTAAGTCTAAAGGCTCATGAGAGGAAAGCTTTTAGAGTGTGTTTAGGGGATACCTTAATTCAGTTGAAATTTGCAAGTTGGAAAATCTTTTCTATGCCACTGTTGCTGGTTCTGGTGATAGCTGTTGTAAAATTAGGCTCAAATTTATAGATTTATATCTGGTGCTCAATTTTATTTTGTGAGAAATGCTGAGCTATCAAACAAGCTGAGATGTCTAAAGGATTAGTTCATAAAAAACTATCACAGTTGGAAAAAGGTTTATCATAGTTTGATTCTGATAATGTTTTTTTTTCACCTTACATTTTTCATCTGTCAATTCTTTTTTAAATGGAACAATCCATTTAGTGTTAGTAATGTGCCCTAGGGCAATGGATAGTTGTGGTTCATGTATTAACATTATGACTTGTTAATAATATATTATGAGGTATTCCTTTCATATATGCATGTATTTTGTTTATGTAATGTGATTTACATTCCATGAATGGTTTTAGACTTATGTCATCAAGTATGTGACTTGATAGTAAAACCATAAGCATTATAAGACTATTCTAGACTGTCCTTGGTCAATCATTATTGGTGGAACAATAATAAATTAAGGCTAGTATGTGTTCTTGTTGATGATCATGTTTTACTGATAATGGATATGAGTTATCAAATCAGAAACATAGATATATGTTAGAGAACATATATTGGACCGACCCACATAAAGAATACTACATGGTTTCATGTCATTAGTGATTCTTTATATGTTTTGACTTTAGTCCTTTGACTTGAAGTCATCATGGTTCCCTACATGAGGAATTTAGTGTTTTGATATTAGACTAAGTTATTTTTAACCGAATAATAAGTAGTCTTATGTTGGACACTAAATGAATCATGCGGAGGGATGTGAATGACGTAGATAGGATTTGTACCTCTCTTAAATAAGAGAGATATCATTTGGGCCTCTTGACAAGTGTGACTGAAGAAATGCATGGCCGTGCTCAAATGAATTGATGAAGAGTCATCAATGTCATTTGTTATAATCACCAACTTGGGGATCAAGAAACTATGATTAATCAAAGGTTGACATGTACCATGCCTTGTGATTAATCTTGATATCGTATTACAAAAGGACTAAGCTTATAACCATAGTTACAGGTTAAATCAGATTATCGATCCTCATTTGATTTGGGTAGTCATAATGTCTTGCTAGAGGCTGCTTATGACTTATAGGCCTGAAGTGTGATCGCCCATTGCCAACATCAAATGAGCCTCTGTATCGCACACAAAGAGTGATGTGATATGGGCTTATTCTCTTGGGCCTAATTTATTAGGTATTGAATAAATATATGTAGATATATTTATTGGGCTAGATTGGAATTAAGTTGTTGGGCTTCTATTATATGAGATATAATGGGTCGAAACTTATTAGGGCCTCAATGGGATTAGGGTTTCTCTATAAATAGAGAAGCTTAGGTCTTATTAAGGTAGAAGAAACAATTGTCACGAAACCCTAGCCACCATCAGAGAGGAAAATCGTGCGGCATTCGGGAAAAGTTTCAGGACGTGCTAGCACATCATAGCCGCAACCCGAATCGTGCATACTCGTGTGGATACTGGTAGAGGGCATTCGCGTTTGCAGTGTCTTGGAATATGAAAAGAAGCAACCTATCCACAAAATAAGGTATTTTCGTATATCCTTGGTATTTTCGATTATACATCATGTTGTTGTATGGTTTTTTCGTAGTGTATTGTGAATACTCAGACCGTACGCGATCCAACAGTGGTATCCGAGCCAGGTTCTTCTGTATAATCGTTAATATACGTGTTTTGATTACATGTGTTCACGATTTTGGCTTCTGTATAATCGAAAATATGCATGTTTGGATTACATGTGCTCACAGTTTTTGGTTGCGTGATACGAAAGTGTTTTTATTTCATGCATGTTGTTTTCGAATTTGTTGATTATCTTGGTACCGATGAGAATATATGACAAGCATGAAGGGTTTGACTGAAAGGTGGTGGCTGCTAGGGTTTCCACCATGTGAGACATGGATGTGGAATAGGAAACCGCAAGTATCCATGTTGGACAAGGATACTCCAGTCGACTACAAACTTTTCAGTAGACTAGAAACGTTCCAGTCGACTGATCGGAGAGCGGAGATGAGTGTTTCAGCAAAAACGTTTGTTCCAGTCGACTGACATTGGTTCCAGTTGACTAGCACAAGTCGTCTAGTCGACTATCATCTCTTCCAGTCGACTAGCATAAGTCGACCAGTCGACTGGCGAGCCCAGCAAGGGGCGGTTTTCCCTACGCTTGTTTGTTCGTTATGTGTTATATATTCTGGGTGATGTTACATGTGTTTATTTATATTTTTGAATATTTATATTCATGTATAAGTTACTATTCTATACTTCTAATATATATATACTCAAGTATGTTGTAGTATAGGATTAGAAATAGCATAGTATAAACACCCTTACTAACAGGATTAGTAGCCTTCATAATGTACTAAGAACGACCCTCTTCATAATTTTAAGTTTATATGCCTTCCATAAGTCTTTACCAATGTTTATCTCTAGCTTATCCTTATGTGGGTTTTTACCAAAGCAAGGCATGTGGGGATCATCTAGGGAAGACATTTGAATAATGGTGCTATTCATAGGTAAAGTATGGTTAAACTTGACTAAGCTATCAAAACGGTTTTGGGCTTAGGGCATAAGATTGGGTTTTTACATACATGCAGTAAATAAGATGTATTTTAACATAAACCCATCAAGAGTTACATATGATGTAACTGAAAAGAGTTTTCTACCTAAATAACTAAGTCTTGAGTGTTAAGCCAAAGCTTTCTTAGGACTTAGTGAAATATGGATCTTTTTTCTCCCATTTTCAATGAGGGTTATTTATTTGAGTGGGAGCTAATACCTCTTAATAATAAGAATGTTGACCCTTATAGCATAATTTTGTAGATTATGGCTACTCCATCCACCAACCTTTCCATGCGATCTATCCTAGAGAAAGAAAAGCTTAATGGAACAAATTTCCTAGATTGGTATAGGAACTTGAGAATTGTTCTCAAGCAAGAAAGAAAGTTTTATGTCTTAGAAGAGCCCATCCCTGAGGAACCACCAGCAAATGCACCTAAGGCTCAAAAGGATGCTTACACGAAGCATATCAATGATTCTACGGATGTGTCATGCCTTATGTTAGGCGCCATGATCTCTGACCTTCAGAAGGATTTAGAGGAAATGGA
Source organism: Erythroxylum novogranatense (assembly GCA_029891385.1). Taxonomy (NCBI): domain Eukaryota; kingdom Viridiplantae; phylum Streptophyta; class Magnoliopsida; order Malpighiales; family Erythroxylaceae; genus Erythroxylum; species Erythroxylum novogranatense. The sequence goes on along the minus strand of CM057229.1, from coordinate 38,884,182 downwards.
GGCCTATGACATGCTTTCTCAACTGAAAACTATGTTTCAAGAGCAAGCACGCCAAGAGAGGTTTACAACCACTAAGGCATTAAATTCATGCAAGATGACTCCTGGCGCACCCATGAGTGCTCATGTTCTCAAGATGAAGAGTTACATTCATCATCTTAAGAAATTAGGTGCACCTGTTAGTCAAGAATTGGCAACTGATCTTATTCTAGCATCTTTGACTAATGAATTTGATCAGTTCATTCTTAACTATAACATGCATAATATGGAGAAGTCCATTGATGAATTGCATGGGATGCTGAAAACTGCTGAAGAGAACTTAAAGGGAAAGGTTAAGACCACCAATGAAGTTTTTGTGGTTCAGACGGGAAAAGGTTTCAAGAAGAAGGGAACATCAAAGGACAAAGGTAAAGTACCCAAGTACAAGTCCAAGCCCAAGCCTAAAGCTAAGACTAAGGCACCCAAGGAGGGAGTTTGCTTCCACTGCAATGAACCTGGTCATTGGAAAAGGAAATGCAATCTCTATTTGGAAGAGCTGAAAGAGAAGAAGAATAGTGTGACTACTTCTTCAGGTATGTTTGTTATAGAAATCAATTTTACTCCTTCTGCATCTTGATTATTAGATACCGGAGCTGCAACTCACATTTGTACTAATGTGCAGAGTCTAAGAAGGACTAGAAGACTGATGTTTGGTGAGATCGACCTGCACGTGGGAAATGGAGCAAGAGTTGCTGCTTTTTCCGTGGGGACTTATGATCTTATTTTACCTACTGGACTCATTTTGGAACTTAAGAATTGTTATTATGTACCTACTATGAGTAGGAACATTATTTCTTTTGCTTGTTTAGAGAATGATGGATTTAAATTTTCTATTGAGAATAGAAGTATTTCCATTTATAAGAATGACATTTTATATGGCATTGCGAGTCAATTAAATGACATCTATACTCTAGACACCGAATCAGTTACAAATGAGCCCATCTATAACATAAATACCAAGAAGTTTAAATCTAATGATTTGAACCCAACCTATCTCTGGCATTGTCGCTTAGGCCATGTAAATGAAAAACGCATTTCAAAACTCCATCAAGATGGATTCATTGATTCTTTTGAATCTTTTGAGACATGTGATTCTTGTTTACTGGGTAAGATGAAAAAGGCCCCCTTCACAGGTAAAGGGGAAAGGGCCAATGAGCTATTGGGCCTTATACATACCGATGTATGTGGTCCTTTTAGCATTTCAGCGAGAGGAGATTATTTGTATTTCATTACTTTTTCATATGACTTCAGTAGATATGGGTATGTCTATTTAATGAAGCACAAATCTGAATCTTTTGAAAAGTTCAAAGAATATAAGAATGAAGTACAAAATCAGCTTGGCAAAACAATTAAAATCCTTCGATCTGATCGAGGAGGTGAATAATTAAGCCAAGAGTTTGATGATTATCTTAAGGATTGTGGAATTGTTTCACAATTGACCCCTCCAGGAACTCCTCAATGGAATGGTGTTTCTGAAAGGAGAAATCGAACTCTATTAGATATGGTTCGATCAATGATGAGTCAAACTGATCTTCCAAAATATTTATGGGGCCATGCTTTAGAAACAAAGAACATTCATATTGAACCGTATTCCTTCAAAGGTCGTAGAAAGACACCTTATGAGATATGGATCGAAGCGCCCCAATTTATTTTTCTAAAGATTTAGGGTTGTGAGGCTTATGTGAAGCGTCCAATTGCCGACAAGTTGGCACCCAAATCTAAAAAATATTATTTTGTGGGATATCCTAAGGAAACTAAAGGATATTACTTTTACTTCCCAGCAGGGAACAAAGTGTTTGTTGCTCGAAATGGTTTTTTCTTAGAGAAGGAATTTGTTTCCAAAGGAAACAGTGGGAGTAAAGTACAACTTGAAGAAATTCAAGTTTCACAAAATGACATTGAGCCTGAAAAGGATATTGAAGCGAGCTCACAAACTGTTGATGAGCAGCCTTCAACAACACAAGGCCCACTTAGATCTGATAGGATTCGTCATGAGCCCGAGATATGGATTTCTCGTTACTGATGATGATAATATGATACTCATCGATCATAATGAGCCCACAACCTATCAAGAATCTATGGAAAGTCCAGAATCTGCTAAATGGTTAGAGGCCATGAAAGTAGAGATGCAATCCATGTATGACAATCAAGTTTGGACTTTGATTGATCCGTCTGATGGCTTGAAGACCATTGGATGTAAGTGGGTTTTCAAAAAGAAACTCGACATGGATGGAAATGTGCACACTTATAAAGCAAGACTTGTTGCTAAAGGTTATCGACAAATTCATGGAATTGATTATGATGAGACATTTTCTCCAGTGGTCATGATCAAATCCATTAGCATTCTTATTGCCATAGCTGCATACTATGATTATGAGATATGGCAAATGGATGTCAAAACGGTTTTCCTTAATGGAAACTTACTTGAGGATGTATATATGATATAGCCTGAGGGTTTTGTCCATCCTAAGAATTCGGGAAAGGTGTGCAAGCTTCAAAGATCCATTTAAGGATTGAAGCAAGCATCAAGAAGCTGGAATCTTCGTTTCGATGAAGTTGTCAAATAGTTTGGATTCATCAAGAATGAAAATGAACCTCAGGTCTACAAAAGGTTAGTGGCGGTTGTTGTCTTTTAGCTTTATATGTTGATGACATACTACTCATTGGAAACGATATTCCAACCTTACAGAGTGTCAAGATTTGGTTAAGGAAACGTTTCTCAATGAAAGAATTAGGTAAGGCTGCCTATGTTTTAGGCATTAAGATCTATAGAGATGGATCAAGAAAGCTTATAGGCCTAATTCAGAGTACATACATAGATAAGATATTGAAAAGGTTCAGTATGCAAGATTCCTGTTGGGCCTGGGCCCCGCATCCCCGATTTCCTAGGCGACCCCTTGGGTCGCGTCGGCGACGGGCGCCCAAATACTGTCGGACCCGATCTCAACATTTATACTTATACATATACATAGGTCATTCATAATTCACACATCATCATTCTCCTACATTCCAGCCCTTACACATGCATCTAACATGAATTAAACTCATGCCATTACAGTCTGAAGAAATGTCACAAGTATTCAAAATAATCCAAAATACAAAATAAGATTCAATCCAAAAATACATGAGAATGCTCTATGATAATATGTTTGGAGGGCCAACCAAAATACGATCTTAATACAAAATTCCTAATTAGCTCGAAGTTTTCGATGTCTTGTAAGATCAACAGTCGGCCTGTTCTGCACCTGAGGAGGGAAAATAATGGGTTGAGCTACACAGCTCAGTGGCTAATATAATTATAGCCATCGACAACTAGCACAAATCCCAGCATATGAATGTATATATATTATATATACACTGACATCAATTCAAGCACTCGCATGCTAATCAAACAATTTACGCATTCGATATAATTAATTCAATTCATAAATATGTCATAAAATATGCTTCACAACGCATAATTCACATATGCAATGCACATCACAATGGCTCGAGGGTTTCATGAAAACAAAAGGGAGAAACCAAAGTTTACACCTTGAACGAAATGAGTCCATTCGGATCTCATAGGCCACAAGCGGGCAGCCGGGAGAAGGCTCTTATCTACGTGCACGTGACGAACGAAATGGTTCCACTCTCGCCCAAACAAAAGCACATAATCATTTTATCATATGATATTCTTCCATATCTTGCATTTAGTCAAAATGCCATGACCGAAGTCGAGGCATAACATGCTCAGAATCAAAATGTCATGCTATCATTTCCCATGATTCTTTCAAAATATATGAAATCAAAATCATTCAATTCATCACATTTAAACATGCATAACATATAACATATATTCATACATAGGCAAGAAATTGCCTAGTCATACAATAACTATAAGTATATTACCCACCCAAGATCGCTCGAGTAGTCGACTCACTGGTGTCCTTCCTCTTGCGATGAAATCGGGTCAGCTTGGTTTCCTAAAACAACCAAGTTTCCATCCAATCAATATCCACAGAAAATAATCAAAGCTTGGAAAGCCAAAATAAAGCATTAAAAGTCTACATTCGACCTCCTCCTAAAATTTCGAACCCTTACGCACTAAATCCGAACTTCCTTCTTCATGAACTTGTAGTCCTTGAGCTCTAGTTCACAATGAATCTAAATCACCTCAATTGGACATCTACACCAAAAGATATGCCCAAAAATATCAAAATTATCTTTCAGAAAGCAGGGGGCTCTCATGCAAGGGATCGCCTGTCATGCGAATCCACCTCGCCACATGCAGGCCACGGGTGTGCACCGGCAAGCGTCATGGCGTGCTTATCACTTCTCTGACGGCGCGACGCACACGTCAGAGCCACAAGGGTAATGGTGCACGCGACGTGCTAAACTTTCTCCGCACGTCGCGACGTGCTCTTGCGCAAGTCGCGACGTGCGGGTCGGAGCTGCGAGTCCGAACCCCTTTTTCCTGCATTTTCTGATCTTCAATCCTTCCCAAACTCGAATGCAGCACAACCAAACTATAGATTAAGTCCTCTACAACATTTCTAACCCATTCTAAGCTTCAAATCCATCACAAGCACATCAACCCAAGGAAATCCCTACATTTTTCTTTAAAACCCTAAACCTTCGATTCTCACAGATTCAAGCCATCTTAGGGTTTAATCCAACTAAAACAAGCTTAAACAAAATGAGACTTACCCGTAAATGATTCGAAACTATCGGAAATCTCAAGGATCGCAAATCTCTCTTCTTCTCCTCTTCTTCTCCACCGACGGCGCTTCTCCTCTTTCTCTTCTCTTCTATTTCCTTCTTTTCCTTCTTCTCTTTCTTTTCTCTTTAATTTCTTTCCCTTAAACCTAAAGGGAATAAAGACTAAGTTACCCTTCTCACTGTAGGAAAATCCCGGGAGGAACATCACATGTTCCAGCAGCGGAAACAAAAATTTTTTATTCCCGGGACCTTCCCGAAACCCAGGATCCCGGTGTCAGTATGAAAACCTCAAACCCGAATAGCCAATAGAGACTATCTCTAAAGGTATCCACGCAGAGATCGAAAACCTAACCGAGTCAAACCCTTTAACCCGGAATAGCTAGAATGAATAAGAGCTGCTAGACCTACCGTCGTCTGGAGAGCTTGAGATCGACGTTGGAACTTGCCTCGAGAAGAGAGAATCGATGGTTGCCTTAGGAAGAAGACTTGAAAACCCTTTCCAATGCTCTTTCCTTAACCCTTAAGAAATTTGCTCTTCCTTTCTCTAGCAAAACCTACGGCCATCCCTTTACAAGCCATCTTATATGTCTTTTAACAATTAAAAGACTATCCATAAGATCATGACAAGTGGAGGATAAATGACCATACATTTGGCTAAGCATTAAATGCATTAACTTTTGAAAAGTAAAAGTCCTTATCCTCTCTTCCCTTTCCAACGAAAATGCATATATATATATATAATTAATTAATTACTTAATTAATTAACATATATATATAATTACTAAGAGGTCCATCAAACCGGGTTGGTTCTACGGCCTCAAGACCCCTTGCAGATCGAAAAATCACCGAAACCTTTCTTAGCAATATTGATGTCGCGATCTCATCGGGACATATCCCAATCCCATTGGGATCCATTTAATCCTAATGCTCTCCATAATTGGAACTCGTCCAATACTATTTTACTGATTCTCGAAACACTCTTATCGTGTGACCCTTTAGGTTCCGGTTATGTTGGCCACTTAGATTAACAATTATCCGAGCAAGTCATGAGCGGTATCTAGAACACATCATGACCCTCAATTGACCGGAAGTAATTGGTTTGATGAATTCATCACGAACCGTATCACTTAACCCTTCCATGTATAATTCATCGTGCAATTCGTCCTTTCATCATCCTATACCCCACTTGGTTATGAGTATGGCTAATATGTCAACTCTTACTAGACTAAGTCTAGCCCAGTGAAATCGGCCTGTCGAGGACTCATTACTTTATATGTCCATGAAGACACTCTTCATGACATAGTCATGCTCGCCGAGACTTAAAGTAATGATCCCGACAAGAGGCCGTGGTATCTCTTCTGCTTTCACAAAATGATGAATCCTTTATTGGCTACTCAATTACCTTGAATACCTCAAATCGCACTCCAAGCACCACCCTATGAGTAACCTCTGGAAGGCCACAAGGAATGGAGTCAAAGTACGTGATCAAGATTCAAGATATCCTCGAGTACCTCAAGTCTAAGGATACTTGCACCATTGCTATGATGAGATTATCACCGACATAAATCCATGTGATGATCTCATAAAGCAGTCATCCAATGAACTTACTACCACTAGTAAGCATCCATATGTCAACTCTAAATATCTCATATTTACAGCTTCGAGATCCACCGCTGATCCAATCAAGGAGTATGACATATGTTAGTCCGTGGGATTAATGATGTCCAGTCTCATTAATCCTATGACTAGGAAAATTTAGATATCGACATAATTACACATGATAGGAATCCAGAGTATGATCACATCATAATTTCCTTCATGCTATGTCATATATCATGGACTTCATTAATTTGATTAAAGATCACAATCAATCCATAAAGAATATCAAATAAATGAAACATGCCTTTTTTATTTATTCATAAAGTCTATACATGACTATGAACAAAACGCTAAAGGGATTGCCTTTGGCACTACTCTAACAGCCTCCCACTGACCTAAAGCCAATCGCCTTGGTATCTAATACCATAAGTTTAGTACATGAGAATCAAAATTCTTACGTGACAATGGCTTCGTCAACGGATCAAGAATATTCGCTCTGTGGAATCCTCTCAATCGCGACATCACCTCTAAAGAATGATCTCGAATCGATGATATCTCGGAGTACGTGTTTAGATCGTTGGTGAGACCTTGGTTCTTTGCTCGAGCAATAGCCCCATTATTGTCACAATACAACCAGATAGGTCCATCACAAATAGAACCACACCAAGTTCGAAATGAACTTCGATCCAAACAGCTTCCTTTGTCGCCTCGATGCAAAGAATGTACTCGCTTCTTTGCCGTCGAATCGCCAGCCGTCTCTCGTTTGGAACTCTTCCAATCGACCGCTCCGCCGTTTAGCGTGAAAACATAACTCGACGGGATCCGAGTCATCCTTGTCGATTGAAAATCGCATCCAGATGCTCGCCACTGAGATTTCCATCTCCATATATCAAGAAAACATCCTTAGTCCTTCGCAAGTACTTTAGATATTCTTGATACCACCCAAAGGACCCTCATCAGATCCGATTGGTATCCGCCGTGACACTCGTAACATACGATACATCGGGCCTCGTACATAACATAGCATACATGATCGATCCTATTGCAGATGCATACGGATCTCGATCCATGCGAATCCTCTCATCTTGTGTCTTAGGACACATAGATTTCGAGAGTGTTATCCCATGAGTAATGGAAGGAACCTCTCTTGGATTGCTCCATGCTAAACCTCTTTAGCATCTTGTCTATGTACGATGATTGTGAAAGACCAAGCAACCTCTTTGATCTATCTCTATAGATCTTTATCCCAAGGATATAAGTTGCTTCACCAAGGTCCTTCATCGCAAATTGCTTGGACAACCAAATTTTAACCGATTGCATCATTGAGACATCGCTTAGAGTAACAAGATGTCATCCACATATAGCACAAGGAAAACGATTGCATTCCCATTAGCCTTCTTGTACACACAAAGGTTCATCCGGATTTTGTGAGAAACCAAACTCTTTGATTGACTCATCAAAGCGGATGTTCCAACTCTGGATGCTTGCTTCAATCCATAGATGGATTTCGAAGCTTGCATACCTTTTCGCCATCACCGAAGTGAAGCCCTCCGTTGTGTCATGTACACATCCTCGCCGATTTCCGTTAAGGAAAGTCGTCTTCACATCCATTTGCCATATCTCATAATCATAATGATGCGCAATGGCTAGGAGTATCCGAATGGATTTAAGCATTGCTACGGTCAAGTTCTCGCCATAGTCAACTCCTTGTCTTTGACGAAACCTTTAACCACGAGCCTTGCTTTCAGAGGTAATCACATTACCATCCATGGTTTTCTTCTTGAAAACCCATTTGCACCCTATAGGTTTTATCCTTCAGTGCATCAACCAAAGTCCATACTTGGTTTATGTACATGGAATCCATTTCGCTTTCATGGCACAAAGCCATTTTTCGATCAACTTTTCGTAACCTCTTCATAGGTAGCAGCTCATCATTTTCTATGAGCACACGTCATTCTGCTCACTTACGAGAAATCCATATCTCTAGAACAAGGCGCATCCTACTTGATCTACGAACTTCGTGTGTCATGGAAGGTCGAATCTGATTATTTCATCCGAATGAGTGACAGTTTGAGTTCAGTGCATTGATCTCAGGTTTGTTTGAGCATCTTGAACTTCTTCAAGTTCAACTTTGCTCCCACCGCCTTCTTGCAGAAGAAACTCTTTCTCTAGAAAGACAAGATGCCTTGAAACAAACACCTTTTGTTCCTCAAAGAAGGTAGAATTGATATCCTTGGTCTCTTTAGGATATCCTACAAATAAACACTTGTCGATTTCGCCTGCTTATCTCGATGAATCCGCTTCACGTAAGGTGACAACCCCATACTTTCAAATGAGAAAGATAAGGTTTTCGTTAGTCCACATCTCATATGGAGTAACATCAACTGCCTTAGAGGGAACTCGCTTAACAAGTAAACAAATTGTCTCTAGCGCATATCCCCAAAACGATTTTCGTAACTTTGCAAAACCCATCATTGATCGTATCACGTCCAACAAGGTTCGATTTCTCCTTTCACCACACCATTATTTGCGGCGTGTAAGGAGGAGTCCACTGAGATAATATCCCATTATCTCGAGATAATATCCCATTATCTCTCGAGATAATCCGTAAACTGCTGGTCTAAGTATTCTACCACGATCGGATCGTAATCTCTTCGATACTTTTACCAAGTTGGTTTTCTACTTCATATCCAATTGTTTGAACTTTTCAAACGCTTCGATTTCTATCTCATCGATATAAGTACCCATATCGAGAATAATCATCGATAAAGGTAATGAAGTAACGACAACCACTTTCGCATGGATGGACATCGACCGCATACATCTGAATGTATTAGGTCTAATATACCAATCGCCGCTCACCCTTTCCTTGAAGGGTAACTTAGTCATCTTGCCTAATAAACGAGATTCGCATGTGTCATATGATTCATAATCAAATGACCCTAAACTACCGATCTTGTAGAGCTTAGCGATGCGTGTCTCATTTATATGGCCAAGTCGACAATGCCATAAGTAAGTTGACTTTAGATTATCTCTTTATACCGCTTGGTGTCATTGACATTTAAAATTGATTAGACATATCTAATATGTAAATACCATTGCACAATGTACCAGCCCATAAAGCATTCCATTAGAATTAATTGAACAACCATTGCTACTAAAATTCATATGGAATCCAAATTTATTTAGACAAGAAATGTATAATATATTCTTTGTCAAAACGGGTACAAAATAACAATCATCCAATTCCAAAGACAAGTTCAAGAGGGAGATACAAAACATAGGTTCCTACGGCTAATGCAACAACTTTGCTCCATTTCCAACACGTAGGTCTACTTCTCCTTCATGAAGTTGCCTCATCGTCCCTCGAGGCCCCGTGATATCATTACATATGTGTGAGCCACAACCAAAGATCAAATACCCAGATGTTGTGATCAAGAATAATGATTAACTTCAATGACATACAAACTCAAGTAGTCGAGGCATCCGATGCCTTCTTTCGCTTCAATGACTCCAGATAGATTTTGCAATTGCGCCCAATGACCATCTTTACCGCAATGGAAGCAAGTTCCTTTCGGGCAGCTTCTTTGGTCTTCTTCTTCGATGGCGCCTCCTTTGGTTTCTTTGCCTTCTTCTTCTTTCAGGTTCTTTTCTTCTTCGAACTCAAGAAGAAGAAGTTACTACCAAAGACTTCGCTTACTATCACTCGATAGTCTCTGTAAGTTGTTTTGAGCAGATTGATCACCTCGTATTGTAGTGGATATTTGGTTCTTCCGATAGTTTAGCATTTAATCGCATAACTGTTTGACAATCCAACCGTAATTAAGTCTATACTTAATTCATGATCCATTGCAAAACCTAAGACGACCAATCTCTCAATATAGCCATTCATCTTCGTATGCATCGCACATGAGATGTCCCTCGAGCCATCTTGGTGGTGAAGAGAAGCCTCGAGGTCTCGAACCTTTCGGACCGGGCTTGCTCGCCAAATGCCTCCCTAAGATGAAAAACTATTGGTGAGCATCCATGGACTCGTCTCGCTTCGCAGCTCAGTGACATCGACGCAAGCATAATGCAAGTCGCCATGTCACCGCCTTAAGATGCTTATTATATGCCTTCGATCATCATCAAGCATCGACAAGAAAAGTGCATCCGAAGCGGAAAATCTAGGATATATCCTGCACCTTCAGATCCGAGAACGATTCTCGTGTTCCTTAACCAATCAAGAAAGTTCGTCCAGCTTAGCTTGTTTGACTCCATTAGCGAGCTAAGGTTCACACTTGATTTACATTTTCAAACAACCTACAGATAGAGAGGAAGAATGTTAGAATAGGAATAGCTGATAATCATAAGGACTGAATGATATGCAAAAGTGCTCCCACTAGTTTCATGTAATCCATAACCCTCATTACTTAATCCAAAGAAACAAAATGACATTACGTCCTAGTGGGTTGATATCCGATATTACTAAGAATGACCTCGATTTGTCCAACAAGCCACAAGTTAGGTCAATCGGTAGGTATCGGTCATACCAATTGCATCATCGATAACCGATATCGAGAATGACCTCGATTTGTCCAACAAGCCACCTTATGTCTCGGAGGTATCGATATACCAATTACATCTTAGACACAACTATCAATCGCTGTTATCAACTTGTTGATGTATGCACTTACATCGGGTATCAACTCTTTGATGCGATACATCCGATGTATGCTACCCAATTTCGCCTCGTCCATGTCGATTTTGAGTTTGCTCAACAAACCAACGCTTCTAGTGAAAACCAACCCATTAATCCGAAAATCATATTTTCATGGTTTGAACATATCCGTATAGAGTGAGCTTCGAGTTTGCTCAACAACCCAACCCTATAAGAACTCGTTCTTACCATATTAATGGAAGGCGTTAGTTTTCATATACCGAGGAGGGATTTGGAAACTCTAGACTCCAAGTCAAGGATCATAGTCACGAAAACTATATGGAATGATTTAGGTTATTTCATCAATCACATTGAATCAATCCTTATAATCATCCATCATCCAACCTAAGATGCCGCACAAGTCGACTTTCATCAAATGCAAGTCGACTTATTGCATCTGCCAGAGACAAGCTTCCACTTGTTTGACACAAGTCTAATTATTTCACTGCCCATGTATAAGTCCACTTACAAGAAGCTACAAGTCGACTTATACTGAATCTTGAACAAGTCGACTTATTCTATACACAAGTCGATTTATCCAAAATCCAACAACAAGTCGACTTATTTAATATACAAGTTAACTTATTCAGAAATTTTGCTAAAAACTCTAATCGCTAATTTCTCAATCAATACAATTCCAATTCTCAATACCATCATACCTAAGGTAATATCTGTAAATTGATATATCAATGAACACTTCATTGATTCATGAATGCCTTAAATAGTCAAACTATATGAAAAGCTTGAAATGAGTCATAACTCTAAGATTTCCAAATAATTTAGGAACACCCAAATTATCACCCTAAGCATCTCTAGCTAGTGTATACACTCTCAAAACTACTCCGGCACTTGTCACAAAAATGTGACGGCCAAAACAAGCAAGAAAATGAAATATACTAACGAGACACAAATGTGAACAATTCGGCATTCAAAAATTCTTGGAAAAGCAACTTCAAGCAATTCACTTTGGAAATCATACCACATCAAGATAACACATTTTTAATTACATTAAAAATGCTGCAAGGCATTGTAATTGAAAAAGCAACCTCAATCAAGCCAAGCAAAACAGTCCCAACAATTTTCACCAAAACTGTCCAGTTCTGTACATTGCTTGAAATGATCAATGAAACAATTTCAATAAATCATGAGAAAATTACATAGGTTATCACATGTTCAGAAAATGCTACCTGAATTTTTTCAGGATTTTAGGCCATCAACAACTCAGTCAAACAAAATAACAAAACCGATTCCAAAACTGTGTTCATCAACACAGCAATGCCCAACAGTATAGAATAAATTCGTGAATAAATATCCAATCACCTTGAAATCCAATTTCCATGCTCACAGACATTCACCAACATCTTAGAGACATGTAGGTGAAGGAAAATCCAGAAAAAGATTTTTCTAGAATTTATTCTTGATTTTATACTACTGCCTGTTCACAGAATCGTTTCAAAAACAGCATCTGTAAGCTTAGGGAATTAATTAGCAAAATTATATCAAATCAAATCGATAAATTCTGAAAATTCATAGACATATACTCTAACATGTTATGAACATTCCTGGGCAGAAAAAGTTCGAAAACCCTATCTCTATAGCAATTCGAAAATTGAACAGAAAACATGCTACAGCATCACAAGCAATTAGGGTTTATGATCTAGCTTCGCTTAAAGCTTCATACACGACACCGCACGCCCGATACCACTGTAGGAAAATCCCGGAGGAACATCACATGTTCCAGCAGAGGAAAGAAAATTTTTATTCCCGGACCTTCCCGAAACCTGGATCCCGTGTCAAGATGAAAACCTCAAACCCGAATAGCCCGATAGAGACTATCTCTAAACGTATTCACTAGAGATTAGAAACCTAACCGAGTCAAACTTTTTGACCCGGAATAGCTAGAACAGAATAAGAACTGCTAGACCCTACCTCTGCCCTGAGAGCTTGAGATCGACGTTGAACTTGCCTTGGAGAAGAGAGAATCGATGGTTGCCTTAGGAAGAAGACTTGAAAACCCTTTCCAATGCTCTTTCCTTAACCCTTAAGAAATTTGCTCTTCCTTTTCTCTAGCAAAACCTACGGCCATCCCTTTACAAGTTATCTTATATGTCTTTTAACAATTAAAAAGACTATCCATAAGATCATGACAAGTGGAGGATAAATGACCATACATTTGGCTAAGCATTAAATGCATTAACTTTGAAAAGTCAAAAGTCCTTATCCTCTCTTCCCTTTCCAACGAAAATGCATATATATATATATATAATTAATTAATTACTTAATTAATTAACATATATATATAATTACTAAGAGGTCCAATAAAAATCGGCTCATTCTATCGGCCACGCCCCTAAGATCGAAAAATCACCTAAACCTTTCTAAAGAATATCGATGTCGCGATCTCATCGACATATCCCAATCCCATGGGATCCATTTAATCCTAATTTTCCATAATTGGAACTCGTCCAATACTATTTTACTGATTCTCCAAACACTCTTACGCGTGTGACCCTTTAGGTTCCTTTATGTTGGCCACTTAGATTAACAATTAACTGGCAAGTCATGAGCGGTATCTAGAACACATCACGACCCCAATCGACCGGAAAGTAATTGGTTTGATGAATTCATCACTTAACCGGATCACTTAACCCTTTCATGTATAATTATCGTGCATTCGTCCTTTCATCATCCTATACCCCACTTGGTTATGAGTATGGCTAATATGTCAACTCTTACTAGACTAAGTCTAGCCCAGTGAAATCGCCTCGTCGAGGACTCATTACTTTATATGTCCACGAAGACACTCTTCATGACATAGTCATGCTCGCCGAGACTTAAAGTAATGATCCCGATAAAGAGGCAGTGGTATCTCTTCTGCTTTCACAAAAGTGATGAACTTTATCGCTACTCAATTACCTTCAATACCTCAAACTGCACTCAAGCACCACCCTATGAGTAACCTCCGAAGGCCACAAGGAATGGAGTCAGTATGTGATCAAGATTCAAGATATCCTCGAAGTACCTCAAGTCCAAGGATACTTGCACTATTGCTATGATGAGATTATCACTGACATAAATCCATGTGATGATCTCATGGCAGGTCATCCAATGAACTTACTACCACTAGTAAGCATCCATATGTCAACTCTAAATATCTCATATTTACAGTTTCTGAGATCCACTGCTTGATCCAATCAAGGAGTATGACATATGCTAGTCTGTCCGGATTAATGATGTCCAGTCTCATTAATCCTATGACTAGGAAAAATTTAGATACTGACATAATTACACATGATAGGAATCCCAGTAGTATGATCACATCATAATTTCCTTCATGCTATGTCATATATCATGGACTTCATTAATTTGATTAAAGATCACAATCAATCCATAAAGAATATCAAATAAATGAAACATGCCTTTCTTTATTTATTCATAAAGTCTATACATGACTATGAACAAAATGCGCTAAAGGGGATTGCCTTTAGGGCACTACTCTAACACTCACAAGCCTAAACCCTCTTTAACCTAAGTCATTTTCCCAAAATACCCTCATAATTCTTACCTTTTAATTCTCATTCAACCGTACTAAACTCAAATAAATCCACTAATGTTTTCAATTTAATCAATTCAAGGCATAAAACCACAATTATCACAATTCATGCTTAATATCATCATATAAAAAAATTCGGGGTCTAACATTTCTCCCCCTCTTAAAAGAAATTTCATCCTTAAAATTTACCTGAATCACCAAAGAGGTGCGGATACTTCTTCCGCATAGTTTCCAAGGGCTCCCATGTAGCCTCCTCTACCGAATGATTCCTCCATAGGACCTTGACTAACTGAACCGTCTTGTTCCTGAGAACCTTGCCCTTGGTATCCAAAATCTCCACTGGTTGCTCCTCATAACTCAGATCATCTCTCAATTGAACCTCACTAGCCTGAATGATATGAGAAGGATCCGATCTATACCTTCTCAATATGGAAACATGGAAAATATTGTGAATCTGTGACAATTTCGGAGGTAATGTCAATCTGTAGGCGAGTGGTCCAATCCTCTCAAGGATCTCATAAGGACCCACATACCTCGGACTCAACTTACCCTTCTTGCCGAATCTCAATACTCCTTTCCAAGGAGATGTCTTAAGGAACACTTTCTCACCGACTTCATACTCCATCTCCTTTCGGTGAGCATCAACATAACTCTTCATCCTATCCTGTGTTGCCTTAAGTCGCTGCTTAACCAGATTGACTTTCTCAACTGTCGTCTGAATCAATTCTAGTCCTTCTAATTGCCTCTCTCCTTCTTCATCCCAACAAATCGGAGTCCTACACATCCGCCCATACAATGCCTCATATGGGGCCATCTGAATGCTCGAATGGTACGAATTGTTGTAAGCAAATTCGACCAACGGCAAATGCTCATCCCAAGCTCCTCTGAAATCTATAACACAAGCCCGAAGCATCCCTTCAAGTGTCCGAATAGTCCTCTCAGATTGACCATCCGTCTGAGGGTGAAACGCCGTACTAAAATGCAGCTTCGTCCCCAAAGCTTCCTGCAAACTGTCCCAAAACCTCAAAGTAAATCGAGGATCTCTATCGGACACAATCAAATCCGGAATCCCATGCAGTCTCACTATCTCATCAATATATTTCTTTGCTAGCACATGCAAAGAATCAGTCTGCTTGATCGCCAAAAAGTGAGCTGACTTCGTCAATCGATCCACAATCACCCAATTGGCATCATGCCTCCTGCTAGTTCTAGGCAAACCCATCAGAAAATCCATGGTCACCCTTTGCCACTTCCATTCCGGGATGGACAATGGCCTCAACATGCTCGAAGGTGCACGTGTTCAAATTTTGACTTCACGACACACTAGACACTTACTCACAAACTCTGCTATATCTCTCTTCATGCCCTTCCACCAAAAATGCTCTCTTAAATCTCGATACATCCTGGTACTACCTGGATGCATGGCATAAGACGCATTGTGTGCCTCATCCATAATCTCAGCCTTAACTTCCTGCACATCAGGAATACACAACCTGTTCCCCACTGTGATAAGCCCATCATCCTGCACATCTATCTCAAAAACCTTGCCATTCTGAATTTCATCTCGAAGCCTGCTCAAATCTGCATCTTGAGCCTGCAATTCCCTAACTTTTTTCCTGAGAATCGGCCTCACTCGGAAATTAGCTATAAGGCAATCCGACTCCTCCTGTTTCAAGCTTATCTCAAGCTTGGCCATCTCTTCCAATAAAGGAAGGTATACCGATCGAACATGCGCAATCGAAGACTTTCTACTCAAGGCATCCGCCACTACATTGGCCTTGCCCGGATGATACTCAATCAACAGATCATAGCATCACTGTACACAGTATATCCTTCATCACCCGATGGCAAAATCAGAATCGGGGCACTCGTCAATCTGAGCTTGAGCTCCTCAAAGCTCTTCTGACACTCCTCACTCCAAATAAACTTCTGATTCTTCCTCATCAACTTCGTCATCGGAGCGGCTATCATGGAGAATCCCTCCACGAATCTCCTATAATAGCCTGCCAAACCCAGAAAACTCCTCACCTCTGCTACATTCTTCGGCGCTTCCCAATTTACCACAGCTTCTATCTTCTTTGGATCCACATGAACTCCTTGCTCTGAGATCACATGTCCAAGAAATGTAACTTCCCTCAGCCAAAACTCGCATTTATCGAATTTTGCATAAAGCTCATGTCTCCTCAAAGTCTCTAAAGAAATCCTCAAATGCTCCTCATGTTGCTCATCACTCTTGGAATAAACCAAGATATCATCGATAAAGACAATGATAAATTGATCTAAGAATGGCTTAAAAACCCGATTCATCAAATCTATAAACGCTGCAGGCGCATTCGTCAATCCAAAAGGCATCACCAAGAACTCAAAATGCCCATACCGAGTCCTAAAAGCAGACTTCGGCACATCCGACTCCTTAATCCTCAATTGATGATAACCCGATCTCAAATCTATCTTCGAGAAGACTCTCGCTCCTTGCAACTAATCAAACAAATCATCAATGCGAGGAAGCGAATACCGGTTCTTCACCGTGACCTGATTAAGCTTCCGGTAATCTACACACATCCTTAACGATCCATCTTTCTTCTTCATAAAAAGAACCGGAGCTCCTCAAGGCGAAGAGCTCGGTCGAATATATCCCTTCTCCAACAACTCTTCCAACTGCTCCTTAAGCTCTTTCAATTCTGCCGGAGCCATCCGGTAAGGCGGAATTGAAACTGGCGCTGTACCTGACAGAAGCTCAATGGGAAACTCAATTTTCCTAGGTGGCGGTAGTCCTGGCAATTCCTCAGGAAAGACGTCCGAGAATTCCTTGACTACTGGAATATCCTCCAGCTTTCCTCCATCTGTCCTGGAGTTAACCACATAAGCCAAAAATGCCTCACAACCCTTCCTCATCATCGTCTCTACTGTCAATGCTGAAACAATTATGGGCAGACTCGCTTTTCTGTCCCCAGTAAACTACTACTCTTTTACCATTATCCAATTCAAACTCCACTGTCTTCTGTTTACAATCCAAACGGGCATTGTACCTTTCTAATGTGTCCATGCCTAAAATCACATCTAATCCTCCCATCTTCAGTGGAATCAAATCAACCACTAGAAGTTCTCCATCAATGCGAATCTCACAACCTCTATACACTTGACTAATCACAATGTACTGGCCGATTAGAGTACTCACCATCAGCGGAGTATCCAATGGGCTCACAATCCTATCACACACGGGTCTACTCGAGGAAACAAATGAGTGAGTAGAACCCGGATCAATCAAGGCAATCACATCATCAGAAAAGAGTCGAATCATACTAGTCACAACATCCGGAGCGGTCTCAGCATCCTCCCTAGTCATCGCAAACACCCTAGTTGGTGCCTGCCCTCTCGGTCTCCCCGGAAGATTCACCTCTCGCTACATCCGAATCGCCCACTGCCGCAGCCTCCTCCGTCCCATGGTCTCGGCCCTCCTGAGCCAGATCCGCCTCTCTTGTCATGGAGGCCGAGGACACTCTCCGCCCTATGTCCCTTCCGCCCACAGCTGAAACAAGCTCTGTCAACTGTAATACTTCCACCATGAAAATTACCGTAGTTTCACACTTAGGGACGGATGGCCTGTCCCCATCTCCCTCCCACCGCCGCCCACCGTAGAAGTTGGTGAGAAACAGAGAAGTCCTCATCGGCCAGGTCGGCTCGCACCATCGCTTCCTCTCCTCGATTGAATCTGGAAGCTCCTAAGACTCTGTTCGCATAGAAGTACTAGTGCTACCCTCTCTCGGATCGCTTCTACCCTTTCTCTTCTTGTTCATCGCACTCTTGATATTCTCTATATTTTCCACTCATAAGTCGCCTCAACCAACTGCTGGAAGTCATGAAGTTCTCAGACTATCACCTTTCTCCGATAGCAAGTGTAGACCCGACTCAAACCGCTAAATCTAGCAATTTCACTCAAAGATCGATCCAAGCATACCGATAGCCGTAAACCGGCCATACTCATCGATCGTTATATCCTCTCGAGTGAGACTCTGAAACTCCCTCGCTTCACGAACATATACCTCGACAGTACTTCTTCTTATAGTTTACCACGAAATCTCGCCATGCCAACCCCATCGTCTCATCCGACCGCCTGCAGCCTCTCACCAAAGGCTGAGCATCTCCCCAAGCAAGTCGGCAAGATACACACACTCTCGCCATCCTCACACCCATTTGATCCAACACTCTCTCGCTTTCTCACCAAGTCCCAGCTTCTTCAGATCCGATGTCCCAAAGAAGTCAATCGCCCATACTTCCTCAATCGGTCAAACTGCCTCGCTTTTCTCGAGTCAAGGTAAGGTATGTCGGGTATATGGCCCATACTTTGAACAAATGTCTGGGTAAAGGCCTGGAATAACCTCGGATCCAAAGGAGGCACTTGCTCCTGCATAGCTGGCGACTCCTGAGTCGGCGACGGAATGGGCTCACTACCTAGTCCTACAGAAGCCTTAGCATTCCCTGGAGCAACTGACTCATCAGTCCTCTCCTCTCTTGTCGGAGAGTCAGGTGTAGCAGATCCTTGCATAATTCCTCGTGTCCTTCTACGAGGTGGCATCGTACTCCTTCAAATGGAAACACTAAGGATTAGCTATATGGCAATCTACATGTATGCATGATATGCATGTCACTTAACACAATCAAGTAATGCAACAAGTAATCATAGAGCACATAGTCCTATATGCATTCTAAGTCGAGGACACCTAAACCTAGGCGTTCTGATACCAAACATGTTGGGCCCGAGCCCCGCATCCCCGATTCTCGAGGCCACCCTCGGGTCGCGTCGGCGACGGGCGCCCAAATACCGTCAGACCCGATCCCAACATTTATACTTATACATATACATAGGTTGTTCATAATTCACACATCATCATTCTCATACATTCCAGCCCTTACACATGCATCTAACATGAATTAAACTCATGCCATTACAGTTTGAAGAAATGTCACAAGTATTTAAAACCATCCAAAATACAAAATAAGATTCAATCAAAAAATACATGAGATTGCTCTATGATAATATGTTTGGAGGGCCAACCAAAATACGAACTTAATACAAAACTCCTAATTAGCTCGAAGTTTCCGATGCCTCGCAAGATCAACAAATACTGCTCGCACCGAGGAGGAAAATAATGGATCGAGCTACATACCAATGGCTAATATAATTATAGCCATCGGCAACTAGCACAAATCCCAGCATATGAATGTATATATATTATATATACACCGACATCAATTCAAGCACTCGCATGCTAATCAAACAATTTACGCATTCGATATAATTAATTCAATTCATAAATATGTCATAAAATATGCTTCACAACGCATAATTCACATATGCAATGCACATCACAATGGCTCGAGGGTTCCATGGAAACAAAAGGGAGAAACCGAAGTTTACACCCTGAACAAAATGAGTCTATTCGGATCTCATAGGCCACAAGCGGGCAGCCGGGAGAAGGCTCTTGTCTACGTGCACGTGACGAACGAAATGGTTCCACTCTCGCCCAAACAAAAGCACATAATCATACTCATAATCATTTTATCATATGATATTCTTCCATATCTTGCATTTAGTCAAAATGCCATGACCGAAGTCGAGGCATAACATGCTCAGAATCAAAATGTCATGCTATCATTTCCTATGATTCTTTCAAAACATATGAAATCAAAATCATTCAATTCATCACATTTAAACATGCATAACATATAACATATATTCATACATAGGCAAGAAATTACCTAGTCACACAATAACTATAAGTATATTACCCACCTAAGATCGCTCGAGTAGTCGACTCACTGGTGTCCTTCCTCTTGCGATGAAATCGGGTCAGCTTGGTTTCCTAAAACAACCAAGTTTCCATCCAATCAATATCCACAGAAAATAATCAAATCTTGGAAAGCCAAAATAAAACATTAAAAGTCTACATTCGACCTCCTCCTAAAATTTTGAACCCTTACAAACTAAATCCGAACTTCCCTTCTTCATAGAACTTGTAGTCCTTGAGCTCTAGTTCACAATGAATCTAAAATCACCTCAATTGGATATCTACACCAAAAGATATGCCCAAAAAATATATCAAAATCATCTTTCAGAAAACAGGGGGCTCGCCATGTAACGACCCTACTACCATGCCAAGGTAATCAAAAATGCCGCGACGCGTTTCATCACTCAGACGCCATGACGCAGCATTGGTGCACGCGACGCGAAACTTTCTCCAAGACGCCATGTGGTGGTCGAAGCTACACTCAACCCTTTTTGCATTTTTCGATCTTCAATCCTTCCCAAACTCGAATGCAACACAACCAAACTATAGATCAAGTCCTCTACTACATTTCTAACCCATTCTAAGCTTCAAATCCATCACAAGCACATCAACGCAAGGAAATCCCTACATTTTGCTTTAAAACCCTAAACCTTCGATTCTCACATATTCAAGCCATCTTAGGGTTTAATCCAACTAAAACAAGCTTAAACAAAATGAGACTTACCCGTAAATGATTCGAAACTGTCGAAAATCTCAAGGATCGCAAATCTCTCTTCTTCTCCTCTTCTTCTCCACCGACGGCGCTTCTCCTCTTTCTCTTCTCTTCTATTTCCTTCTTTTCCTTCTTCTCTTTCTTTTCTCTTTAATTTCTTTCCCTTAAACCTAAAGGGAACAAAGACTAAGTTACCCTTCTCACAAGCCTAAACCCTCTTCAACCTAAGTCATTTTCCTAAAATACCCTCATAATTTTACCTTTTAATTCTCATTCAACCGCATTTAAACTCAAATAAATCCACTAATGTTCTCAATTTAATCAATTCAAGGCATAAAACCACAATTATCACAATTCATGCTTAATATCATCATAAAAAAAAATTCGGGGTCTAACAATTCAAAGAGATGATTCTTGCCAATGTCACATGGAATCAAGCTTTCTAAGAAGGATTGTCCTACTTTAGGTAAAGAGCTTGAGCGCATGAGTAAGATTCCATATGCATCTGCAATTGGATCTATCATGTATGCCATGTTATGTACTCGACCAGATGTCCCATATTCTTTGAGCATAACAAGTAGATATCAATCTAATTATGGTGAGAGTCACTGGATAGTAGTTAAGAATATCCTTAAGTACTTGAGAAGAACTAAGGATATGTTCCTCGTCATGGAGGACTCAAGGAGAGCTCGTTGTAAATGGTTACACCGATGTTGATTTTCACCGACATAGATGATTTTAGATCACAATCAGGTTTTGTGTTCGCTTGAATGGAGGTGCAAGTGAGTGGAAAAGTTCAAAGCAAGACATCGTTGTTGATTCTACAACCGAAGTCGAGTACATTGTCGCTTCTGATGCGCCTAAAGAAGTCAGATGGATCGAAGTTCATTATCGAAGCTTGGAGTTGTTCTTAGCATTGCAAGTCCTATAGACCTTTATTGTGATAATAATGGGGCTATAGCGCAGGCTAAGGAACCAAACTCGCATCATAGATCCAAACACATACTCAGACGTTTCCATCTGATTAGGGAGATCATTGGGAGAGGAGACGTGAAGATATGCAAAGTGGGCACATATGACAACATTGCTGATCCACTTACTAAACCTCTTCCACAGCCTAAACATGAGAGTCATACGAGGTCTATGGGTATTAGATATCTGACCGATTGGGCCTAGTGCAAGTGGAAGATTGTTAGTAATGTGTCCTAGGCTAATGGATAGTTGTGATTCATGTATTAACATTATAACTTGTTAATAATATATTATGAGGTATTCCTTTCATATATGCATGTATTTCATTTATGTAATGTGATTTACATTCCATGAATGGTTTTAGACTTATGTCATCAAGTATGTGACTTGATAGTAAAACCATAAGCGTTATAAGACTATTCTAGACTGTCCCTGGTCGATCATTATTGGTGGAACAATAATGAATTAAGGTTAGTATGTGTTCTTGTTGATGATCACGTTTTATTGATCATGGATATGAGATATCAAATCAGAAACATAGATATATGTAAGAGAACATATATTGGACCGACCCACATAAAGAATACTACATGGTTTCATGTCATTAGTGATTCTTTATATAGATTGACTTTAATCCTTTGACCTGAAGTCATCATGATTCCTTACATGAGGAATTTAATGTTTTGATATTAGACTAAGTTATTTTTAACCGAATAACAAGTAGTCTTATGTTGGACACTAAATGAATCATGCGAAGGGATGTAAATAATGTAGATGGGATTTGTACCTCTCTTAAATAAGAGAGATATCATTTGGGCCTCTTGACAAGTGTGACTGAAGAAATGCATGGCCGTGCTAAAATGAATTGATGAAGAGTCATCAATGTCATTTGTTATAATCATCAACTTGGGATCAGAAACTATGATTAATCAAAGGTTGACATGTACCATGCCTCGGATTAATCTTGATATCGACATAAAAGGACCGAGCTTATAACCATAGTTATAGGTTAAATCGGATTATCGATCCTCATTTGATTTGGGTAGTCATAATGTCTTGCTAGAGGCTACTTATGACTTATGGGCCTTGAAGTGTGATCAAGCCCATTGTCAACATCAAATGAGCCTACAGGGTCGCACACAAAGAGTGATGTGGTATGGGCTTATTCTTTTGGGCCTAATTTATTAGGTATTGAATAAATATATGTAGATATATTTATTGGGCTAGATTGGAATTAAGTTGTCGGGCTTCTATTATATGAGATATAATGGGCCGAAACTTATTAGGACCTCAATGGGATTAGGGTTTCTCTATAAATAGAGAAGCTTAGGTCTCATTAAGGGAGAAGAAACAATTGTCACGAAACCCTAGCCACCATCCGAGAGGAAAATCATGCGGCGTTCGGGAAAAGTTTTAGGACGTGCTAACACACTATAGCCACAGCCCGGATCGTGCATACTCGTGTGGATACCAGTTGAGGGCATTCACATAAAGTGTCTTGAATCAAAAGAAGAACCTATCCATTTAAAATAAGGTATTTTCGTACATCCTTGGTATTTTCGATTATACATCATGTTGTTGTATGTTCTTTCCGCAGTGTATTGTGAATACTCAGACCGTACGCGATCCAACATTTTGTATGGGATTAATATATTTGCTCTCTCATATAAATAAGCAACAATCATTTTCCGATATAAAACTTAATTGATCTTGACCTCTAAAATTCTCAACTTTTGAAATAATTTTTTCTTAAATGAGGGACTTAAACGAGAGTAATAATGCATGAAATGATTGTCTTTCTGAGTACCCACTAGACTATTTTGCTAACTCATTCATGGCCAAGTATGGGTGGATCAACAATGAAGAACCTAACACCTTTGTAGTTCTAAAGTTATCCCTGAGTACTGCTTGGTGAAAAACACAAAAAGGACCTCTCTCATAAAACAAAACAGTGTTGATGTGTTAATTCAAAATGACTTTACCTAGATATAATTTTGATGTATAACAAAGAGAAAAATAATAGAAAAACAAAAGCAGACGAAGCAATACAGACGAAGCAACGCAGACGTAGACGCACAATAAGAAAATAGACGCAGACGCAGACGCAAAAGAAGAAAACAGATGCAGACGCAAAAGAAGAAAACAGACGCAGACGCAAAGGAAGAAAACAGACGCAGACGCAAAAGAGAAAAACAGACGCAGACGCAAAAGAGGAAAACAGACGCAGACTCAAAAGAGGAAAACAGACGCAGACGCAAAAGAGAAATACAGACGCAGACGCAGACTCAAATTAAAAACAAACGCAGACGCAAGAGTCAGTTCGGGTTACTTACAGAACTCAACTGATTAATCGTTTCTTTTAAAGATTCAAGAAACAAGATTCAAGAAGCAAGAATCCATAAACAAGAATCAAGAAGCAGATAGAGACGAAGGCCATAAATACAAGTCGAAGTCGAATATTGCAAAGTTAGTTGAAAAATTAGCTGAATTACATCTACGCGATCGTAAAAAGCATACTGTGCAAATTAGCCGAGAGCTAATTTTTCCGTAACAAGTTTCAAACACTTTTCTGTGAGGAAGTAGTACAGATAGCCTGCAGAGGCTAAGTGTGAAAGAATACTGATTGTAGAGACCTGAAGAGGCTTGTAAAGAATACTTGTAAAAGTCAAGAGATAGTGAAATCTCGTAAAGAACTCGAGGATCGGACGAACCCACGGTTTGGGGTGAACCAGATAAATCATCGTGTCAACTACTCTTACTCTATCTCTTTAGATTCAAGTTTTATCATTACTTAGTTAGTAAACAAAGTTTTCAAAGTTTTGATTAATTAGAATCTATCGAAAGTTTCGTAAAAGAATTTTATTTCTAACAAACATTTTTGAAAGAATTTTTCAAAAAGGGGAATACATAATTCAACCCCTCTTCTCGTGCATTCTTATATTGTTGTATAAGCATTGTATTAACGTGTGATTCACTTCAATTGGTATCAGAGCCTGGTATCCAAGGATCACTATAGCAAAGTGTGGATCAAAGATAATGGCGGAATCACATATATACATCGCAGAAGGAGCCTCAGTTACTAGACCTCTAGCATTCAACGGAGAAGATTATCATTACTGGAAAGATAAGATGCTTCTATTCATAAAATCTACTCATGTCGACCTTTGGGACGTGATAGAGAATGGACCTTATACACCAGTAGATGAAGATGGGAATTCTATTCCATGAATCAGATGGACGGTGACCAAAAGGCGAGAACTGGTGAACTCAAAAGCGAAGTTCTTCTTGACTCATGCCCCAAGAGGAGCGTAGTATGACAAAGTCCACGGATGCTACATCACAAGGAGATGTGGGACACATTGTCCATTGATCACGAAGGCACAAGTCAAGTTAAAGAATCCAAGATAAGCATTCTTGTGCACCAGTACGAGCTTTTCAGGATGAAAGATGAAGAATCTATTGATTAAATGTTTCAAGATTTCAAACAATTGTCAATGGATTGAAAGCTCTTGGAAGAACGCATAACAATCAAGATCATGTTCAAAGATCTTAAGAAGTCTTCCAAGAGGTGGAGACCTAAAGTTATGCGGTGCAGAAGCCAAAGATTTGAGCGTTAAAGCTCGACGAGTTGCTTGGATCCTCAAGATTCATGAAGTTGAACTCGATGCTGAAGACAAGCCCAAACGGGACAAGTCGATAGCGCTGAAGGCCGGACAAAAGAATCACAAGACTCAAAGAAGGAGGAAGTCATCAAAAGCATTAAAGATTGAAGAATCAAAAAATGACGACTCCAACCAATCAGAACAAGAGTCAAGTAATGAAGATGACGAATTATCTTTCATCTTTAGAAAGATAAGACTCATGTGGAAGAGGAAGTCCAAAGGAAATCAGACTTTCAAGAAGAATGGCAAAGATGAGGCTAAACCAGAGAAGTCATCTGTCATTTGCTACGAGTGCAATCAGCCTGGACACTACAAGTCTAAATGTCCTACTCTAAAGAAGAAACCAAAGAAGAGTAGAGAAGGCAAGAAAAGCATGATGGCAACGTGTGAGAACCTAGATTCATCAGAGTCAAATACAGGTTTCGAGTCGTCTGAACATGCAAACATCTGCCTGGTAGCCGAGGAAGAAAGTGATGAGGAGGTACAATCTGATTACGATAACTTGCATGATGCCTACTCAGAATTGTTAGAAGATTCTCATGCTATTTTGAAACAGTACAAATTGTTAAAGAAAAAGTATGTAAAAAATATTAGACATACGGAAGTAATAGAGAGAGAAAATATCTGTCTAAAGAAGCAATTAGAGGAGAAAAAGAAAGTCGTAGACAGATCGTAAGAGATCAATCAATCTAAAATCGAGAATTAAGAATCACACCGATGAAGCTACTTTCACCGAGAGCACAAAGAAAATGAATGAGATGCTTGAAAAATGTAAACATTAGAGTGATAAAACCGGATTAGGGTTTACAGACAATATGTCTTATCCTCATAAGAACCCTTTCTCTCAAAAGAGAAACTATAATAAATCTCGTATTAATCAACGTTCTAGTAATATGCATCAAAGAACTCATCATATGCATGCTACTAACCATAAAGGACCCAAGAAAATATGGGTACCAAAAAATAAAATAGTTTCTCCTGCAGATATCCTTCCTTAGAAGATGCGGCAAGCACCATTGGTATTTAGACAGTGGATGCTCATGACATATGACGGAAGAAGGTCTATGTTCCTAAATCTTCAAGATAAGAAGGAGGATCGGTAACTTTCGAGACAA
Source organism: Erythroxylum novogranatense (assembly GCA_029891385.1). Lineage (NCBI taxonomy): Eukaryota > Viridiplantae > Streptophyta > Magnoliopsida > Malpighiales > Erythroxylaceae > Erythroxylum > Erythroxylum novogranatense. Next base: position 38,857,344 of record CM057229.1, on the reverse strand, counting down.
CCAATGCAGGCAAGCTTATTGGAATCGAAAAACAGTAAAGATTCCTTTGCATGCATAAATAATGTATCGCTTGTTGATGGTCCAAACATAATTTGATTAGCGCCACTCAATTGTGTGATTCGGTTTCACAAATACATTCAATCAAAATCTTTATGAAGTCAGAAACAAAGATGAGTCTATACTTTTTCTCGCCAAGAGAAGAAATAATCTTTACAAAATTGATTTAGAAGATTTTCAAAATCAAAAGTTTCATGTTTTTATCTTCCAAGAAGAAAGACTAGTCCGCATAAAAAGCTAGGTTATGTCTCTTTAAACACATTTCAAAGTTGGCAAAACATGATTTGGTAAGAGGTTTACCAAAATAAGTTTTGAAAAGAATTTTTCTGTGAAAATTGTTTGAAAGGAAAACAAGTTAAAACTTTATTTTCTTCTAAAATTTTGTAACATCATCTGACCTTTAGAGTTGTTACATATGGATTTATTTGGTCCAACAAGGACAATAAGTCTTGGCGGAAAGAATTATGGACTTGTTATTGTTGATGACTTTACTCGATTTTGTTGGATATTGTTTTATCACACAAAGATGAATCTTTTAAGTGTTTTAGACCTTATCCGAAAGTTACGTAATGAAAAGGAATGTCTATAGCTAGTATCAGGAGTGACCATGGTGGAGAGTTTGAGAATGAGAAGTTTAGATTATTCTGTGAGGAGAATGGAATTTTCCACAATTTCTCTGCTCCCAGGACTCCACTACAGAATGAAGTTGTTGAAAGGAAGAACAGGACGATTCAAGAAATGGCTAGGACTATGCTTTGTGAAATAAATCTTCTTAAGTACTTCTGGGCAGAAGCTGTGAACACAACATGCTATATTCAGAATAGAATTCTGTTTTCGATCCATGTTGAAGAAAACTCCTTATGAGTTATGGAATGGAAGAAGACCAAACATATCTTACTTTCATCCATTTGGGTGCAAATGCTCTATTCTGAATACAAAGGAGCTGTTGGATAAATTCGATTTAAAGACCTATCCAGGAATCTTCCTAGGCTACTCATCATCGTCTAAGGCATTCTGGGTGTACAACCTTATTTCAAAGACAGTTGAGGAGACCATCCATGTCAAGTTTGATGATAGTTCCCAACCCCATAAGGAAGATCACATGGAGAGTAAAGGTCCTTCAAAGAACTTAGATGACATAACAGAAACTTCAACACCAGGTACTCAAGTAGACAAAGTTGAAGATATTCTAGAAACTATTGGACTGAAAAGAGACTAGAAATATAAAAGTTCTCATCTAGAAGAGTTGAATATCGAAGAGACCTCAGAAGGTGTTAGGACAAGGTCCAGATTCAGAAGAGAAGCTAATGTGGCTTTTATCTCTGAAATAGAGCCTAAGAAGGTTGAGGAAGCTCTTCGAGACGAAGCTTGGGTGTTAGCCATGCAAGAGGAGCTGAATTAATTTACTAGGAATAATGTTTGGTCCTTAGTTTTGAAATCTCCTAAGAAATCCATCATAGGAACCATATGGGTCTTTAAGAATAAGTTAGACGAATAAGGAAGAGTGAGTCGAAATAAGGCTAGATTAGTAGCACAAGGCTATAATCAGCAAGAAGGAATAGACTATAATGAGACATATGCTCCAGTAGCAAGACTTGAAGCCATTAGGATATTGCTGGCATATGCGATCTGTCATAATATAAAGCTGTTTCAGATGGATGTGAAGAGTGCCTTTCTGAATGGTTTTATAGACGAAGAGGTGTATGTTTAGCAACCACCTAGTTTTGAGGATATTAAGAATCCAGACCATGTCTATAGACTTCATAAAGCCTTATACGGCCTGAAGCAAGCTCCTAAAGCTTGGTATGATCGTCTGAGCACTTTTTTCTTAGAAAATGGTTTTACCAGAGATCAAGTTGATAAGACTATCTTTAGGAAGAATTATGAGAATGAATTCATTATAGTACAGATCTATGTTGATGATATTATTTTTGGTGCTACTTCAAAGAAGTTATGCATGAAGTTTGAGAGTCTAATAAAAAATGAATTTGAAATGAGCATGATCGGTGAGTTGAAATTCTTTCTTGGGTTGCAAGTTAAGCAAACCGAAGAGAAAATCTTTATTCATCAACAAAAATATGTGAAAGAATTGTTGAATAAGTTTGATATGCAAAATGTGAATCCAATGACTACTCCGATGCATCCTTCAAACCTTTTGTCGAAAGATGAAAATGGTAAGAAGGTGGATCAAACCCTGTATAGAGGGATGATCGGTTCTTTACTCTATCTTACAGCAAGTAGACCTGATATATTGTTCAGTGTATGCTTGTGTGCTAGGTTTCAGGTTGATCCTAGAGAGTCTCATTATATTGTTGTTAAAAGGATTATGAGATATCTCGCAGGTACTACTGATCTTTGCTTAATGTTTGAGAAAGGTAAAGATTTCAAGTTAATCGGATATTGTGACGCGGACTATGCCGGAGATAGAATCGAAAGGAAGAGCACAAGTGGAGGATGTTACTTTCTTGGCTCAAACTTAGTTTCATGGTCAAGCAAGAGACAAAGCTCAATCGCTCTATCAATTGTCGAAGCAGAGTATATGTCTGCCGCAAGCTATTGTTCACAAACGTTGTGGATCAAATATCAACTTGAAGACTATTCAGTTCAAGAAGAGGAGATTCCAATCTATTACGACAACACCAGTGCAATCAATCTGTCAAAGAATCCGATCCAGCATTCGAGAGTGAAACACATCGAAGTCAGACATCACTTCTTGAGAGATTATGTTCAGAGGAAGGTGATTAAACTATAGTTCATCGAAACAGAGTATCAGTGGGCAGACATCTTCACTAAACCATTGAGTGAAGAACGGTTCTAGAAGATCAGACGCAACCTTAACATGGTAATGTTAAGCGAACAGTCAGGTTAAAGGGACATTAAAATTAACGGTATTAGAAACAGTGAGTTACAGCTGGTAACTTCGCTAACAAGGAAGTTTTGGAGGGAAACGTTTCACGATCTTTAGAATCCCGACGATTCTAGGGCACGCGTGATAAGACACTTCAAGTAGCCTGAAGTTGAGATCATTGCGGTTATTCTCATCTATAGACGGTTCATCTTGCTTTCCAAATTCTCTCAATCATCCTACCCTAGAAGAAAAGCTTACCAGAGTCAGTTTTCGTTATGAAACAATGGAGGCAGCTATGATATTCGGAAGGCATGTAGATTTCGAGTCGCTAAGGAAGGATGGTATGGACGTAGAACCTGAGATTGAAAGAGTTGGTTGGAGGAATTTCTTCCAGGTATGAGAACCAGTGTACACCAATGAGGTATTTAACTTTTGGAAGAATGCTCAACACTATTGTATCCTCAATAGACGGTATATTTATTGTCGTGAAAAAGGAGCTAATAAGGAAGGTGACCGATTGTCCATCAGTTGGTGAGACCCTGTCAACCAAGGCTAAGTGGATGACAATGGTCAACATGAAGGCAGAAGATGTTAGCAAACAGTTGTATGGAGTGAATGACCCTTCGGAGAGGAAGACTTCGAGTCTGGTCCCGAAAGTTAGGGTTCTTCATGCGATTTTGTTTAATTGCATCTTACCCAGAGCAGGTTCAAGGCATTTGGTGACCACCCTGGATGAACAATGTTTGTTCTACCTGCTGAATCGCAATCCTATTGACCTACTCTTCTTAATCTTCCATTATATGATTAAGGGGATGAAGGATACAAACAACTATCCTTACGACATGCTTCTTACAAGGATTTTTAAGGAATCCAGAGTCCTTCTACACAGAGAAAATAGAAGGATTGTACCTGTGAAGAGTACTATTGACTCAATCACTATACCGCGAATGGGTCTGAGGACAATAATTAAAGAAGAAGCAGACTCTTCAAGGAGAACTAGAATTGAGGGGGAGCGATTATTAAAGAAATCTCCAACAACAAGTTCTAGATCTCATGGAAGTGTGAGTATGTCAATAGAAGAAATGAGAAGATTATATGGAAGGCCTTTGGTAAAACAGGCATATCCTAGAGAAGAGTATAATCTAGCTCGGAGGACAGACGATGGTGCGACAAAAAGGAAAGGAGAGAATCTTTTGGGTGAAATTACTAAGAAAGCAAGGAGAATGAGAAAAAGAGAAAATTGGAGTCTGAGATACATAAGTATCAAGTTAAGAAAACTCTGAGAATAAAGACTAAAGTAGTTAGTCGAAGGAGGAGTTTGTCTACTCCTGTGGAAGTTAATCAAGAGAAGAATACTCCCATTGTTGAGCAACCGGAGGAACCAGTGGAGCCTAGCTTAGTTCAGCCTACTCCTATCGATAATCAACAAGAGGTCACAACAGATTTGAGTTCAGTGCAGGTACCATTGGAGAAATCTGATGAACCTAGTCTGGTCGTTCACAACTATTTCGAACTTTTAAGAAAGGATAAGTTTGAAGTCAGACTGGTTAAAGTGGTGACAAGGAGGAGTACTGCAATTGCCATCTGCAGTCAACCAAGAAGGCAAATAAAGGCTATCTTACAACCTATTCTGATAAATAGTGAGACATGAAATATATTGAATGAAGACGAAATGAACTTCTATGATACCTTAAGGTATGCTGCTACAAAGCCATACCTCATTTAAAATGTCTTCGCCTATACACTATTTGTCCAAATACGTATCGATCGATAGTAAAGGTTGTACCAGACATTCAGCCAAGATATCCTTTGGATATGAATAAAAGGAAAATAAAACTATATCCAGAAGAAATCAGTGATGATCTGTCCGCAGATCAAATTGAAGAAGAAGTGCGTCGAATTGATGCAGCATGCACTTCGACAGAGATTTCAGACGGAGCTAGTTTTAGCTTTACAGACAAGTATGAAGACTGTCCAGTAGGTGGAAGATTAATAACAGGGACGTTTATTGAATTCCTTGTTCAGATGGGGCCATGTATTAGACCTTTATCTAATACACTGTCTATTGAAGCTAAAGCTATACCCCTGCAAGGAAGACAGTTGCTTATGCTACCTGCTCCCTATGACTTGGACATCCCAGAGTCAAATGTATTCATTCATCCACTCTCATTTGCGATTCGAGAAGATTATGTTCCATCCTCTGACGCATATGTCACTACCATTGCGTTTCTTGAACCCTCAGTAGAAGATGATCAACCTTCTTCACCTGATGACTTGCAAGCTGAAGTTAGACACGTACAAGCAGAAGTCAAAGAGCTGAAGGAGATGATGACTGATTTGAAGCAAATGATGTCAGAACTATTGAAGAGTCGTCGACATTAATCATTTTTTATTATAACAAATAGGGGGAGAAGAAAATGAGCAGAGGAGAAGAGAATGAGCATAAAAGAATCTGAAAATGGTGTAATTGAAGGAGACGAAGAAATGAAAGGAAGAAGAAAAAGAAGATTTTTGAAGATAAGTTTTTCTTCTTATACATTGTATTTTGTTTTCTTTTTTTTGTATATAATCTGTTATCATAAAAAAGGGGGAGATTGTTAAGTCAAAATGACTTTACCTAGATATAATTTTGATGTATAACAAAGAGAAAAATAAAAGAAAAATAAAAGCAGACGAAGCAATACAGACGAAGCAACGCAGACGTAGACGCACAATTAGACGCAGACGCAGACACAAAAGAAGAAAACAGACGCAGACGCAAAAGAAGAAAACAGACGCAGACGCAAAAGAGAGAAAAAAACATACGTACGCAAAAGAGGAAAAAGATTTTAAAAGAGGAAAACAGACGCAGACGCAAAAGAAAAATACAGACGCAGACGCAGACTCAAATTAAAAACAGATCTGAGACAAAGAGTCGATTCGGGTTAGTTATGAACTCAATCGATTAACTGTTTCTTTTAAAGATTTAAGAAACAAGATTGAAGAAGCAAGAATCCGTAAACAAGAATCAAGAAGCGGTTGGAGACGGCGCTATAAATACAAGTCAAGTCGAAGATTGCAAAGTTAGTTGAAAAATTAGTGAATTACATCTACGCGATCGTAAAAAGCATCTTGTGCAAATTAACGGAGAGCTATTTTTTCAGTAATAAGTTTCAAACACTTTTCGTGAGGAAGTAGATGAGATAGCTGCAGAGGCTAAGTGTGAAAGAATATTGATTGTAGAGACCAAGAGGCTCAGAAAGAATACTTGTAAAAGTTGAAGAGATAGTGAAATTTCGAAAGAACTCGAGGACCTGGACGTAACCTCCACGGTTTGGGGTGAACGTAATAAATCAACGTGTTAACTACTCTTACTCTATCTCTCTTTTAGATTCAAGTTTTATCATTACTTAGTTAGTAAACAAAGTTTTCAAAGTTTTGTTTAATTAGAATCTATCGAAAGTTCTATAAAAGAATTTTATTTCTAACAAACATTTTTTAAAGAATTTTTCAAAAAGGAGAATACACAATTCAACCCCCCTTCTCGTGCATTCTTATATCGTTTTATAAGCATTGTATTAACGTGTGATTCACTTCATGATGAATTAATAAATAACTTTCACTTCTCTTGCGTGACTACTAAGAAGAGAAGGTGATGAACATATTTATAACATCAATATTTGTCAAGCAACGGGTTAGAACACTCATATAATCAGAAACGAAAACAAGCCTGGAAATCACAGACGGTAGAAAACTTAGAAGACACAGAAACTAAGAAGACGATGAAGATGATAAATTTTTCTTTGATTTTTATGTGCAGAGGCCTATTAACTGAAGGGACAGAAATAACTCAAAAGCAAACTCAAGCAACGAAAACAAATAGGAAACATATATAACTGGAAAAATAGAAGAATAGGTTGAAGATGTAGAAGATAATCAGTCGGCGCAGGAAATCAAAACCTGTTTTAAAAATACAGCAAAATGTCTTTTTTGCATTTTCAAAAAATCAGTCGTTTTTTATTTCTAACAACAAAAAACAAAAACAACTTCAACCAACCAATTTTCAGGGACTGTTGTATCTTTAACAAAAACAACAACGAAAAACTAAAACGAAAAACTGAAACCAAACACACCCTAAAATTTTCCTTTGTTAGTTTCTATTCTTGAGAGTCCATTATCAAAATAAAAACTAGTGATCGATTGCGTCCCCACTAAAGCAAGACCCCAGTCATTTAGTAATACGGGGTCGCATAACTAAGAAATCTATCCTATAAAACAAACCCAACCCGTACATGGTATAGAATAAGCCTATACCAACAAAAGTTAGAAAACTCAACTTTTAAGTCCAAACAACTAGAAAACATAATTGACATATTTTTATTAAGTCAGAAGTGTGGATTGCGAACAACATTTATTAGATAGTTTGAAACTCAAATAAGCAACGCAGAAATAGGGTGTAAATCATTTATACTGTCTATCCAATTTTAATGATAATCCTTAGTAAACGAATGTACGTTTATAGATGTCCTAAATATTGCGAAAGGGGATAGATTTTGCAAATCATAAGTTCAATAACGCAAACTATACTGAAATTGAAAGTTTGTGCGATTGTAATGGTCAATTTTAATACTACGAACCAGTGGCTAGATGCGTCCATAATAGGTAACCCCAAGCTTTTCGAAAATACGAACAGTTCAACTTCAATTTCATGTCTCATTTCAGACTATGCATGCTAGTTCAAATCACAACAGGGATACAAATTCAGTCAATGCATTTGAGGACACTTCTAAATCACTTAACATGGTTATTGACCGCAATTCCCAGGATTACGCACCATCTGCAAGTGTCCTCTTAGATGTACTAATGTAGAGAACTGCAAGAAATTTAAATAAATAGTAATTACCACCACATTCGAAGATGTCCGGGTAAAAAGTTGAAAAAGAAATTGATATATTTACCATTGTTTCCTCGGATGAAAGCATCACCATATTTATTTTTGAGCTGACCATTAACGTATTCTTCGGTTTGTTCCATCGCTATATTCATATATCCATCCAAACAGGCAAGGATACCTATAAGCACAAATCCCAGAATGTAATGATCCCAGAGATCAGAAACCAAATAAGAGACTAAGATTTAGTTCTGCAGTTACTTGTGTCATATTTGGAGCACACATAAGCCACACTATGAAACCAAACAGTATAAAATCACACAAATGTTGCAACGCTTTATGGACCCCCGAGTCTGTCTCCCTACTGGAGTAAAATAAGTGAATGAAGTGATCCAATAGAAGTCCAGTCCAGAAGGGAATTATTAGTCTTAAACATGAACAATTCCTGAACAGAAATAATAATCGAAAATGTAAGGTCAACTAAGGATTATCTCATCCAAATTAACCAAATTAATAGAGAATAACTCACCTCTGTAATCAACACCAGAGTTGAGCTTTACAACAACAGGTCGGCCACGAATTGATTTAAGGAAATCTGCTGGTGTTTTCGTGGTTGCTGTTCCTTTTTCTCCCCCGCTACTCATTTCTCAAATTTTTTTCTTCTGCCATAACAGAAAAGAAGTCAGTTAGATGACTTGAATTGCATTTATACGCCTTACAACAACAGCAACAAAGTATAAAACAAGCTAATGAATGACTCACATATTAAAACATACGCCATAAGGTAAAAGCCCAATTGTTTCAAGTAATAGAAAGTCAATCCCTAATAACGCCATAAGAGATTACATCTGTCTTTTCATCATTCCATGTTCATTCAAATCATTCAAGGATGAATCCATGTAGAGAGAAACTACAGCACATTCAAAATAACAAAGGGAGAAAAAAAGAGTGCAAGCAGAAAAATGGAAAGGAAATCATGAAATGGAATCGTATACGAAGAGCCAGATTATGAAAACAAAATGGAATTATCCCCAAGACAGTCATGAACTCTACTTGAAGAAAAAAGAAACTGATGATAAGTACAATTTCTCATAAAAGTAATCCTCCGACAACTCCAACATTCCAATTTCATTCCATATCCAACCAAAACGCTTATCAATAATTAATTTAATAGGCAAGTTATGATATCTGCAATAATTATAAAAAAAGAAAATTTTAAAAGAAGAAAAAAGAATAGCAAACGAAAGAATAAGTTAGAGCGACAAACTCACAATCCAATCAGAGAAGTAACAGAAGCGCTGACGGGCGGAACTGAAAATGCAGTGAACCAACGACGGTGTGGAAGTAGAAGAACAGAAAGAGGAGAGGTAGAACTTAGAAGACCCTAATAGTAATACCAATGTTTTTGAAATAACGATGTCGTATTTTAGACCAATAAAGTAAAAATGGGCCGAGCCCGAATATTGAAGAAAAGCCCTTATCCATTTAATATTCGAGAAATTATTAAGAAAAAGAGAGTTAAAAAAGTGTCTTCCAGTTGAGGAGCCCTATCGTAGATATTTGTTGTTTAGCCGCCTGCAACACACGCACACGCTGCTTGTTTCGTTGGAGATTCTTGTGTACATTTCCATTCCTGTGGTACTTGGTATTGCTTCTTCCTTTCTTCTTTATATGAAATTAAATTGCTTTTTGTAATCTCTGATTGATGCTGTGGTGTTCTCTTCTCCATAGGCAATATGGATGACAACGACCTTAGTCGCAACGGCGTTGTAGCGGAGGTGGAGGAACAGAAAGGGAGTAAGATGGAGGACGGCAAGTTGAAGCAAACGATTGAGGCCTTGGAGCAAGAGACGCAGAAGAGTGAAAAATTGGAACGCGAGGTGGGGGAATTGAAGAGAACACTCGAAGAGGTTTCCAAGAGAACGCTGCAGTTGGAGAGCGATGGGATTACGCTCAACGAGGAGTTGTATGCGGCCAGTGAGGAGGTAGAGGAGCTTAAGAAAGATAAAGCCGAAAGGGAAGTGAGAGTGAGAGAGTTGGAGCGAAAGGTTGGGGCTCTTGAAGTTAGGGAAACGGAAGAGAAGAGCAAGAGACGAAGGAGTGAGGAGTTGACAAAAGAGAAGATCGCTGAGATTGGGAAGTTGACTGATGAGTTGAGGAAAAGGGAAGGAGAGATCGAGGAGTTGGAGAAGAAGCTTGGGGAATTAAGTAATGACTTGGGTTACTCAGAGGCCATGAAGAAGGAAGTGGAAGCAAAGATCGAGAAGATGCAGGGTGAGAAGACCGCGGAGATCGGGAAATTTACGAATGAGTTGAGGCAAATGGAAACGAAGATAGAGGAGATGCAGAATAAGGGAGACGATTGGAATGGAGAGCATTGGCCACAGGTGGCAGTTGCTTCCGCCGCCGCCGCTATTTTGGCCGCATCTTCTGTTTGTGTGGTGTTCTATCTTCGCAGTGCAGGGCGCACATGAGGTCAGCTTTTCTTGGCCCTTTCTCTCTGATACGTTCTTGAATTCCAATATATTTAGAATCTTTATCTTTCCTAAAGGCTTATGCAAATTTGTCCTTTTTTACCCCCTATGTCATGAGGATACATTTTAGCTTTACAACAGATTGACCATTTTGTTGCAATTCCATCATGATACATTACCCCCTATGTCATGAGAATACATTTTAGCTTTACAACAACAGATTGGCCGATTTGTTGCAATTCCATCATGATACGTACTAGAAGGAAGATCATTTAGAACCACTTAACTGATAGATGGGTGCGGCAGCAGTAAAAGTGGGCTGGTTCTATTGGTTGTTCTTTTTGTATCTAATGAAAGAGTAAAATAAGTAAACCCCTAGGCTCTAAAAACTCTTAACCAATGTTTACTCTTTCGTATGTATGAAGAACGGATAGTAAGTAAAAAATCAGACTTGGTATGAGTAGCACTAGTGTTTCTACTACAAATGTCTTGAAGCGTGGATGTCTGCATGCAAGATTTTACAAAATCTCATTGTTTTTTGTTCATTTACAATGATATACAATTAAAAACAAGCTACCATAAATGTCTCCTGTTGATGCAAGGCACTCGAATTTCATGACAAGAGATAATTTGACTTTTTCTTTCCAAGTTTGATGGAAATTGTCTCTTATGAATTGCTTTAAGAACAACTACCTTCCAGGCAAAAGTGTGATTAAATTGATTATTCTTGTTTAAATGCAGGTGTTGGTAACAATTGCACCTGTCAACTAAATTCTTCTCATTGACGCATTGTCAACCTTTTTACTATGGTTTTTGCTAGCTGATGGGGAGGATGTGTTGTGTCCAGCTTAGCTTTTTACTATTTTTGTGTCTGAGAAGTGGTACTCTTGGGTTTTGCGTGATCTTGTAAGCCTTTGCTTGACCAAATGACTAATAAACTTGGGAGTTGCTGATGAGCGACAATATGCTAGCATTTAAAGATGCCTGTTTTGGATTGTTAGTAGAACAATAGACTCTGAGCTAAAATGCATTGCTAAGTGTTTCTACGTTTTTACCATATGAAGTTTTGAATTCTTCAAGAGTAAATTTAGTTTTAGATGGTAAGGTTGACCACAGATGAAAACTCGGTTCAGTTCTGATGATTAGTCTTCCCTGTTGGGAATAGCTTAGAAGTGCATTGGATTGGAAACAATTTTAAGGCATAGCTGGTTATGCGATGTGCCAAGCGGCTGAAGAAAAAAGGAGCAATGACTGGTACTAGGGATTCCTGGTAGTCAATTCACTCATGACTGCATTGCTTTTGAATGTTAATGCTACAACGTTACATATTTCCTTGGGTAGAGAGATTTGTTTAAAGTCTCGGGTATGTAGGGGATGAAGGAACCACAACATACATTTCTTTCCTCGGATCTTGAGTGTTCTAACATGGACTTTCCCATTCTTCTTTCTGCTTCCCTTGGTTTCAGATTTAAGAACTGATGTTAATGGTTAGATGCGTGTGCGTCTATTATGACAAAGACATTGTTTGTAACTGTCTTTGGGCATGAAGACAAAAGATAATAACTATGTTCGAAATATTTGTTTCTTTTCACCCGCCAAATTCAATTGTCTTACAAGTTACACTCGTCCTAAAAATAAACTCAATCACTGTATTACAATTACAAATGGGAGTTTCGTAGTAGAATCAATATTACTCTAGAATTTATCTGATGCAAAGCACACTAAACAAATAACAAACGACCATCCAATTTTATCACTCTTTCTGGTCCACCTTGACGTGCCGTGGACGTAGTTTATTTGTCCCAGACATCCTCTGTAGAGAAAATGGTACATTTACGATTCTGCAAGTTTTGTAGCTGGATCCAGGTTGGGACTGATCTGCACTGGGAAGGCCAAGACAAGACGAAAAAAAACAAAAAAGTAAGAATCTGCCTCTCTCTATAATCTACAAAATCGGCATTTCTCGACTTGTAAGTATTTTATTATTTCGTGTAATGTACTTGAAAATGGTACAATTGGTTCCACTTCACTACATCAAACAGAAAAAGAAGACGATATACCCAGTAGACATCTATGTTACAGTGTTCTTTCTATAACAAGACATCAAGCTTGAGAATAAAGGGCTTAAGTAGATGAAATGAAAGGGTTCCTTCTAGAACATAAGCTTAGTCTGATTATGGTCATGGCCTAGAACGTATATGCATACTTACTCCTTTAAACTACTATTGAAACAAAGCAGGAGACAACTAAATCATCTTTAAACCAGTAAAACAAAAATTTATGAGGGAACTTCAACAACTTTGAACCTCCAATTACATAATCGAAATGACCACAATAAAAGAGTCCTGGTGTTCCAAGTCGTTTTTTCTAAACTTGACTGGCTATGTAATTAATAGCAAGTAATGAATCAAAAGCCACTCAAACTACATGAATGCAGTGAAGCTCTTGATCTGTCTAACACGAAAGCAAAGCTCAATAAACCTGTTTCCAAAGACAATCACTTTCTGTCTGCACTCCCCATATGTCCTTTCAATATCAATCAAGATATATAATTCCTCCTTACCAATATTCTTTCCAGTTGATAGTTGTATCAACGTGCAGTCTAGCGACATTTGCTGGGCCAATAAATAGGCATATGCGCTCCTTTATTATTATTTTGTTTTCAGAATGATATCTGTTGTGATTCTCAAAAGAAGCAACTTACCGTGTAACAATCATCAATAAGCACCTGATTCTACCAACCCCACCGAGAAGAAAGGAAAAAGGAAAGAAAGAACAATCCAAAACCTATCAATCTAGAAAGTGTTTATTAACGTTATTCTGCAAGCATATTTCGCAGAGTTGTTTTTACACGGAACAACAATGCAGAAGTAATAGCTATTCATATCTTTAGGATGAAGTGAGGCTTTTTTACTTGATTCTGTCTCGTTTGCATCTGTTCTTCATTCAACATCATGGCCTTTGTACACTGAACAGATGCCTCAAAAACATCAATAGCTAGCTAATTACTTGGCAACAACATTGTAAGAGAAACCAGATCAAGGGATTGCTACGAACATTCAAGTTAAAGGCCTTCGATATGGATAATACTATTTCACTGGGGTAAAAAGTTTTCATATATGCTTTTCCATTTTGAGTGACGATGCATGAAGGGTACATCCTATTAGTAGTAGTGTCTTATCCCTTTAGCCAGCTTTTTAAGAATTTATCCTTGAGATAGAATCTTACGTGCTCCAACCTCTTTACCTCTAGTCTTTAGGTTACTGTTCATAATCTTTTTTATCCCCAAATAGCTAATTATTGCCTCACTATGATCATGATGACAAGCTCTAAGAAATAAAGGAAAAAACAGAAGGGAAATGGAAGAAATGAAGAAACATCGTCGTCATTTCCAAACCTCTCTGTATGACAATTTCTCTAACTCAAGACTCCTTAGCAACAGCAACTAAGAGATGGATTAACTGTGACCATCCATCCCCCAGGAAAAGACAAAGACATCCAACTTTCTTTAAAACCCAATCTTGATCTCTCTTCCATGGGATGCAGATGCATTCACAATTGATAATCAATTTCGTCGACGAAAATGTAGAGGAAGAAGAGTACGGTGTCCAAACTGAGGAGAGTTTTGTTTTTACTCACCTTGAGTTACCTATTTGAACGCCTAAGAACTTCAAAAAGACCACAGCAGCTCTTCCAAGATGTAGGTTGCATAATGCGCTGATTTATAGAGACGACAGACTGCAAGGAATAGCAATATCGAATCAGCGAAACAAACTTTTAACAGGGTAAAAAAAATAGTGGTCTTTTGCAGCAAACAGTCATCAGGTTAGTCAAACTCATATGTACTTACAGGGTTTCCAGTATTTGCAGGTGAAGAATCAGTGCTTCCAACAATAGTAGCACTCTCAGTGGTTGGTGGCAATGATTTCTTCACAGTTTCGTCTCTAGCAACAACAGATGCGTCCTCTGTTTTCTCCTCAACGGAAGCTGCTACATTTGCTACATCAGTTACCTTTGACTCTACCTCTGTCAGATCTGTTGGAACCGCATAACCATGTTTTTCATTGGCAGATGGTTCACCTTTTTCCTCGGTTACTTTTGTCACAGTATGTCCTGCAACTGGAGTGAAGTCAGGGTTCTCCACAGAAGAAGGAACAATTGTTTCGTTGGCTGCATTTGACACCACCTCAGACCCATCTGAAGTTGCAGGTGGTAATGGTGTTGAATCTATCATTAAATCTGTTACAACTACTGGAGTTGGATTTTCTTTAGGAATCTCCACTTCTTCTTTTCTTTCTACTTCCTTCACTTGAGGCTCCTCTAACAGAGCTTCCACACCTTGGACCAAGTCTTCTACAAAAGTTCCTGGAAGTGAAGCTAATTCTTCAACAATGTTAGAAACTTCGTTGTCCAGCTTCTCTAGAGTTGATTCCTCCGCCTGTGGATTCTTGTCGTCAGTTTCTTCCTTTTCTACTGAACAACCATCATGATCAGCCTCTTTCAAAGACTTGGAATTGCCATCAATATCAATTTGTTTGACAGATTCATCTTCAAGTTTGATCTCCTCGACGTCCTTGGTAATTTTCTTGGTATCTTCTTGCTCTAGTTCCACCATCTGGGACTCCTCAACTTTCCCATTTGATGGTTCCTCCATGATTTTGCAGAAACTATTTCTTGAAGGAATAAAGAATCTTTTCTTTTTCACTCTTTTCTATTTCTTAGACAGACCTGGCAACAACTTCAGAGAATGAGGTTCAGTTTTTCAGCATCTGAACTGGATGGAATCCCCGCGTGATTGCAGACCAAGAGTAGTTGTTTCGGGTAATCTTTCGAGAGGAGGAAAAGAGCACGAAGAAAGAAGCAAGTCAAACAAAGAGAAAGATCCAACGGAGAAACAACAAACAATAATATGAGCCACGAAAACTGAAGTGAGAGAGAAAGAGATCGACCTGGAAGAGTAGGTGAAAGAGAATGGGAGATGTTTACGTACGTGTAAGAATATATATATATGTACACATACGTGTTTTCATAAACATGTGAACATGATTGGACGTGGTGGCAACGAAGGAATGAGGTCGCTTTTGACTGGTAGTTAGTTCATGGTAGTTCTGGTTTTGGAGTTTGAGGAAAGTGGAGACTGGTAGATATATGCGTTGGGCCTTAAGTTGGCGCCCTTTTTACACAACACTCGGAAGTTGGGGACGACAAATTGTTAAATTCTAGGAAAAAATATTTAACAGGGGCGTATTATATAAGAATGATGACTTAAGTCTTAAGGATCTTTTCAAAAAGTATTTAGTACTCTTTTTTTAATATATAAATAACATTTTCTTCAAAATAAAAATTTTATGTGACTAAAATGTCAAGAATTCAAATCATGTCATTCTTGTTTATTTATAATAATCTACGATATGCTTTTATTAGTTTATTTATAATATATTGTGTTTGTCCGCATGTATATATGAAAGAGCATGCTAAAATAATAAATGATCTATTTAGTAGATCTTATCTATAAAATTTAAGCTTTTAAATTGAATGGTTTTTAACGTAATAAAGAGTTAAGTTTGTATTTTTCAATCTTAAATTTTAGTTAAGTGTGTTAAAATTTCATTGTTTTAAATATGTTATGTCAACAATTATTCATATTGAAATTATCTTTCTAATGATCAATTCTTATTCATAAACTCAAGCTTTTAGGTTAAATGACATCATTCTTATATTTAATCATTCCTTAATTATTTTTAGTTGATGTAATAATTCTAACAATTTAACAATTCTAATACAATCAGTTGTATCAAAAGAGTAAAACTGCCTTATAAAAAAATAAAAGTTTCTAATCATAATGACATAAAAAGTTCCTTAATCTATTAAGAGTTTTTAAGTGGTGAAGTTATTTATGAAATTCTTATTATAATTGGAATTATATATTCTAAAACTACCTTTTGTTTAGGCTTAGCAAAACTTGCCCATTCTGGCCAAAAGTCAATAAACTCAATTCAAGTTTTTTGAGTTTCAGGTTGAGTTAGAGTTTTTTTTCCCCCAAAAAGCCAAAATTTTAAGTGAAACAACGATGTTTTGAATAAAAAATGTTGTTTTTAATTTTTAAAAATTTAAAATATAATTAATTAAGTCTGATTAGATTTTGAGTTATTTGACCCCAATAGAGCTTCGGTTGTGATCGAACTTCAAATTGAGCTTAGGCCTAACCCAGAATTTTGAGACAGGCTTGGGTCCATACAGGTACGAACCTGACTTGACCTATTGCTAAGATTTCATGAGCTTAGCTCATTTGCCAACGGCATTGAGAAGCCCCTATTTATAGACAAAACTATAGCCTAAAAAAAAGTGTATTAGGTTTGCATGTATATGTGTAATTGCAAGGTTGGTTTAGGATCTCCTTAACAGTATCCCACTAATAAGATTATGTGAAGATGGTAAGTTTTATGAAGATGCTACGAGGGTCACATACACCTGGAAACCTTCTTTTAACACAAATGGAAACAATGGATACCTACCGGCAAACACTTTGTTAAAAGGGATTTTGAAAAGCCAATGAGGTAGAAATCTAAGCAACTAAATCAAAACCTGGTTACTCCAAAGCTAAATGAAGAAAAAGTACCTCTAGTTGGGTCATACACCTTAGAAGATATGTGTGTGTATATAAGCTTAAGCTCCAGTTCAAACCTTTCATAAACACAAAACAATTGAGTACAAGAAATTCTTGGATATCGTTTCAAGTAATAGTGGGGTAGACGGTAATTTACCCCTAATCGTTTTATTGATTTCTGTGAAAGAATAAAGAATGAAACAATGCGGTCATTTAGCTACACAACTTAATTAGAAAAGGAATCAATTTATCTTAAATGAATCGCCGGTTTAGAGAAATCTTGATCGCTTGCACTCAGTTGGGAGACCCTGAGGAAATCGCTTGAGGTCCGTGCAGTAGTTGTAAATCATGTGCTTGTTTTGAACCCATCGGAGTCTGTTCCTGCCCGAGGCGTCCAGTGCCTGGAATTGCCATGCGCTGTCCTGTAAGGAGTTTGTGGAGACTGAGTTGCAAGATGACGATCCTCTTGATGATGACCATACACAAGCATTGGCTTTGAAGTTTCTGTATGAGGCTGTGAACGGAGCTTGTGTCCAGTCAGTCTTCACCAGCCCTCCCCTAGTTGCCCAATCATCGGCGTTCCAAAGACTGGAATAAAGTCTCATGGGTTGCTTGCTGGGAAATGGGACACCATTTGCTTCCAAGTTGTTGAACACTCTTATTGGTATATTATCCACTAGGAATCTGCGCGAGAAATTGGAAGCAACTATAATTTATTAGAAGCCACGACATCGGTGGAATAATTAAAAGGAATTGATTATACAAGTATGTATGATAGAGAATGGACAGTCTTTTGTCTAGTTACGTACATGATCCTTAGAGAATTCCAGAGAATGGAGTAGGTGTGGAATGCCTTTGTAGGATCAAACCAGAGATGGAACTGTTGTTCCCTATTTCCTTTACCCTGGCTAAACACGTTGGTGTGAACAATGTATGGATCTCCAGACAAGTTTCCCAGAAACTCGAAGTCAATCTCATCGTGGTTTGGTCCTTGAGAAGACAGCTGTAGGTGAAAACATAATATGTAAGTTTCTCATTCGCATATAGCAGAGGAGAGAAGTGCAAAATTTGAGAAGTAGAACTCACATAAAATGTGGTCACTGTGCCCGCAGAGTTGCCGGGGACTAATTTCATTTGCATGTCTATTCTGCCCAAAAGATACTCATTCTTGGACTGGAAGCCGGAGCCTGAGTACTTATCTAGAGATAACGTAAGAAGTTGCCCCCCTTGGAATATTTTACCTCGTTGGTCGCCCCAGGTAATATCAACATCCTGGTAGAAATTGCCCTCTGTGCTGGCCATCAGAGAGCACACCAGTAGAGAAAGCAAGAGCCCTGATTCGAGCTTAGATGAGAAAAGGATTGACATTTTTCTTTTTCTTGGTTTGTCGATGGATGTAGAGATCTTCTAAAGAACAAGGAGTTCAACTTTAGGTTGAAGAAAAGGGAGAAGTGTAAGGTATGTGATGGGAGAAATAGACTCGCGGATCGATTTATAGTAGTAGCTCTTATCATGTACATGAATGTCAATTGACTAAGTGAAATAACAGGCTGTATTGAAACAGGGGAGGAGCAGCTGGCATGGCAAGAAAGTTTGAAGTCTTGTTACTCGTCTAGACAAACACGCTAGAGGATGAGGATGGAGAGGAAAGAACACAGAAGCTACAAGTGCAATACTGGTTCGTTTTGTAGTGACCTTAAGCACCAAAATTTGACCAAATTGAATGTAATAGAAAAAGAAGACGTATTACAGCTCCAAAGGTTGGGTGGTTTGTAGTCACATGACATTATCTACCTGCCTTAGATACAGGTTCTTGTGAATTGGATCGGTCGGGCTGCGACTTAATTAATTGACACATCTTGAAGAGGCCAAACTTGTTCAGGTGAATCACAGCTAGCACAAAGTCTCAAGTCTAGAAAGTCTACCTTACCCTTTGCCCAAGATGTTCGTTTTACACATTTATTTTCTTTTGACTGTTGAGAAAGAGGGACATTGTCAATCCGGGCAGTACCAATTACTTCATTTGAAGTAAGATCATGAAGAATTACTTGGGATTGGCAACAGAGATCATTCATTTGGAAACAAGCTATGCAGATGATGAGTTGGGAGTAATTGGAAAGGAATAAACAAGAAGAGAAGCCATTGATTGCTCGCCAACCGTGTGCGACCCACCGCACTTACAATTGCTTCAAGTTAAACGTGTAGGAGCCATAATCAACTCACCTCAGCCAGCTTTCAAAATATATAATAATATATGTTAGTATTTTATATGTTGATTTTTCTTATTTAGCCACTTAATCATGATGAATTTTCTCTACTAAATTATCTATTACTCTTCCCTCCTAGTCATGATATTTATTATTACATTGATTATATTTTAAATCCAAAATTTAACCTAATTTTTTATGTTCGTCAGAACTAGTAAAAAATTGATTAAATGTATAAAATTTATTTCAAATATAATTTAAGAGTTAATATATATTATTAACTATAATCGCCAATATGTCACGAGCAATGATACGAAATCCGTTCGCATCGGCCGTTCTTAGATTCCTATTGGGCACGAATCCATATGGTGATATTCGCATCGATTTCAATTCCGCCGGCATCGAATTTTTTCGGTCTCATGCACTGCCGGTATCACGGCATACCGAAATATCGGGACCAATATGCAAAAAACTATAAACTCCAGGGACCATTTTGCAATAAATGAAAAAAAACCCTAAAAAGACCTAACCCGACTTCGTGCCTCTCCCTCTCAACTCAACTCTCACATTTCTCTCTTCTCCGTTCTCTCCCTCTCACATCGCCGCCGCTCCCTCACCGACTGCCTCCCTCGCCGTCGTCGGTTGTCAATCGTCACCCTCGTCGGCCCTCGCCTCCTCTTCTTCTCTGTCTTCGTCCTCTTGGAGTCGTGAAGTCGTGGACGTGGAGTCGTCTTCTTCAACGCCCGAAGCCGTCGCCTGCTGAGATCCACCGTCTGGCGTCCACCGCACACCATTGCGTCGCCGTCTTCAACTCCGGTTGCCGCCGCCATCGAGATCCACCTCCCGCCCACCGCACACCCTTGCGTCGCCGTCTTCAACGCCGGACGTCGTCACCGCACACCCCACGGCCCACCGTCGGCACCTGCTGAGGACCTGACATCGACCCAGAATCCAGATCGTAAATGACCGATTGTTGTGTTTAATTTTTCTTGGCATTTGGACAATATTTGCATGTGTTTTTTGTGTTGGATGGTAGATCCGTAGATGATGTTGGATTTGTGGTGATGTTGGATTTGTGGATGATCTGATGATGTTGAATGAATCCGAAATGTTGATTGTTGTGTTGGAAATTTTTTTTTTGATTGGTGGTTGTAATTGAGTAGATTTTAAGGTATTAAAATTGGAATAAAATTTGATTAGAATCTGTTGTAAACTTGAAATTAAAATTGGAATAAAATTTGGAATTGTACTGAAAATTAGATTTGGAGTTGCATTTTGGAATTATAAATTGTAATTGGAAATTGGAATTGAATATTTGAATTGATAGAAAATTAATTTTGGAATTGGAATTAGAATTGGATTGAAAATTTGTTGAATGGAAATGGAAATGGAAATGAAAATGGAATTGGAATTGAATGAAATGGAATTAGAATTGAATGGAATGAATGGAATTGGAATTAAATGGAATGAATGGAATTGGAATTGAATGAAATTGAATAGAAATGAATTGGAATTGAATTGAATTGGAATTGGAATTGAATTGAATTGAATTAGAATTGATTTGCAATTGAATTGAATTGAATTCCAATTGAATTGGAATGGAATTGCAAATTGTTGGAGTATGTTGGAGTATGTTTTGAATTGAATTAGAATGAATTAAATTGGAATTGGAATTGAATTCAATTCAATTGAATTGGAATGTAATGGAATTGAATTGTAAGTGAAATGGAATTGGATTGGAATGGAATTGGAATTGAATTGGAATGTAATGGAACTGGAATTGAATTGGAATTGGAATTGAATTGGATTGGATTGGATTGGATTGAATTGTATTATATTGAATTGAATTGAATTGAATTGAATTTGATTGAATTAAATTGGATTGGATTGAATTGAATTGGATTGGATTGGATTGGATAGCATTTGATTGGATTGGATTGGATTGGATTGGATTGAATCTAATTGGATTGGATTAGATTGAATTGAATTGAATTGAATTTGATTGAATTGAATTTGATTGGATTGGATTGGATTGGATTGGATTAGATTGAATTGGATTAAAGTGGATTGAATTGAATTGAATTGAATTGGAATTGGATTAAATTGGAATTGGAATTGGAATTGAATTGAATTGGATTGGATTGGATTGGATTGGATTGAATTGAATTGGATTGGATTGGATTGGATTGCATTTGATTGGATTGGATTGCATTTGATTGGATTGAATTTGATTGAATTGAATTAGATTGAATTGAATTGGATTAGATTGGATTGAATTGGAATTGGATTGAATTGGAATTGGAATTGAATTGGATTGGATTTGATTGGATTGAATTGTATTGGATTGGATTGGATTGGATTGGATTGTATTGAATTGAATTGAATTGAATTGAATTGGATTGGATTGGATTGGATTGGATTGGATTGCATTGCATTTGATTGGATTGGATTGCATTTGATTGAATTGAATTTGATTGAATTGAATTGAATTGAATTGAATTGGAATTGGATTGAATTGGAATTGGAATTGAATTGAATTGGATTGGATTGAATTGTATTGTATTGAATTGAATTGGAATGAATGGAATTGGAATTGGATTGGATTAAATTGAATTGGATTGAAGTGGATTGAATTGAATTGAATTGGATTGGATTGGATTGAATTGGAATTGGATTGAATTGGAATTGGAATTGGAATTGAATTGAATTGGATTGGATTGAATTGGATTGGATTGGATTGGATTGGATTGGATTGAATTGAATTGAATTAAATTGGATTGGATTGGATTGCGTTTGATTGAATTGAATTTGATTGAATTGGATTGGATTGAATTGTCATTATGTACTGAAATTATGTGTTATTCATTTTTGTGTACAGATAAATGGAAGGAAGTTCAAATACTCCCGATCAACCTAGTTCAGGAAGATATAGCGATCCAGCTTGGGCGCATGCTGGTGTGGTTCCTGGTCAAAAGAATCATACCATTTGCTTGTTTTGTAACAAGCATTTGAAAGGTGGAGGAATCACCCGATTGAAAAGACATTTAGCTGGGGTTAAAGGAGATGTAGAAGCGTGTAAAAAAGTAAGTCATGATGTGAAGTGGCAGATGAAGACATTGCTTGATGAGCATCAATTTGAGAAAGATTGAAGGGAAAGATTGAATCTTGAAATTGGTCAAGTTCCATGAAGGGCTCACAAACCAATCTCACCTCTAAGGGTGACAAAAACTACTTCAAAGTTACTGCCCATAAATGACCATATGAACAGTAACTGTGTTCTTCCAATCCTCATAACTTTTTACTCATAACTCCAAATAAGGTACATTATACACCATTAGAAAGCTCTAAACATTTTCTACAATCTTTAAGAAGACCCCCAATCCAATTCAATCTATAAGAGGTTCAAAAACACAAACAAATTTTCTGCCCAACGAAATAGTAAAACTACCATATGAATAGTAACTGCACTCTACAACAAAATTCCTATCTTTCCATTCCTTATAAAAAAAATCCAAGATATATGTAAAAATAAAGATAAAATTTTTTTCTACAAGTTTCATGAATAACTTGGAAGCAAAATCAACCTCTAAACAACTCAAATTCTCAAGCAAAGCTTTTGCCTATATAAGTCTCATTCTCACAGTAACAGAATCTTCCAACATTCATAACTTTCCAACCCATTGTCGAAAAATTACATACCATATAGCAATAAAAATCTCAGACAATATCATACAATTCTCAAGAAGGACTTCAAAGCAAATTCCCATTAAAACTAGGTCAAATCTTCTCACTAAAAGTGGCTGTCCTGATAAGGTTCATGAAATCAACATTTAACCTAAGTCATAACAAAACTTTACAAATTTATATCTAGCAATCCTTACATCCAAAATTCACAAAAAATACCTCATTAGAAAGCTACAACAATCCTATACAACTTTCTAGAAGGTCACTAAAGCCAATTTCACCATCAACAGTCCCAAATAAATACCAGAGCATAAATAGCACAAAACCTGTTCATTTAGAGCATTGCACACCAAAACACAATTTGGACTGAATTACCATTTGAACATTAACAGACCATAACTTTCAATCTACACATCAAATAAATTCATACTTAGTGGAGTTAGAAAGCTAACACAAAAATCTTCAACTTTCATGAAGACCAAAGTAGCAAATTCAATCCAATTCAATCCTAAAAAATCATCAAAGTTTCAGGTCACAAGGTTCGGATACTGTTCACACAGCACCTAACAATTCACTTTGCATGCCAAAATTAAAATCCTTAAGGTTAGAATTGGACAAAACTTCCTTCATATGAAATCTGGACATACTTCTTAAGTTTAATTTAAAACAAACCTCAACTGAATTGGACAATCATATCAAAAGTTATGAGCTAAACTCTGAAACCTACACAAAGTCACATTTTCCAGATTTCCTCCCTACCTCAACTCTTTTCATTTCATCACTTTACCTACATCAATATGCATCCATTTGGACCTCTAATTCAGCAATAAGTTCATCACAAAATTTACTTGCATAATTAACCAAGATTTGGCAGCACATAACATACTAGGTTCTTCCCTAAATTAACACCTATCCAACATCATTTTAACATCAAAACCAATCATAACCCCATCCAAAACATATTCACTCATTCATTTACATTCATCCTTAATCAATCAAGAACACATCCTACCCATTTCAACCAACACAATTTCTCATGCAATTAGATGCACAAACATCACAATTCATGCATTAAACTAACATAAAACATAATCTTACCTATTTAAACTTCAACCTTCTTCAATTTCTCAAACTTCTCACCAACTCTCCAACTTTCCCTATCATATACAACCATCAACTCTCAAAGCTTAGCTTAGGATTTTTCTTTGTGAACAAAGAAAGAGGAAGCACAAAACATAGGAGGGGTCTTTGTGAAGTGAAGAAGAGTAGAAATTATAGCAAAAAGGAGGGAGAAAAATCAATGAAGAAGAGGAGAAGAAGCCACCTACGAAAGAGAAGAAATTTAGCCTTTTCCAAAGTGATTTTTTAATACTTTCAAGGAGAGTGTCGTGGGTAGCTCTTCCACTTTAGGTTAATAAAAAAGCCATTAATTCTAAGACATAGTAGGCAAGTGACAAGTGTCACTTGCCACTTGTCATTTTCTTGAACACTCTTAGGTTCATTCCTATTTTAATTCAATTTCTAGTCCAATTTGTCTCCAAATTCTAATGGCTCAAAGTTTATAATTCTTAAAATCATATGTCTCATAGTCCAGTACCATTGGACAGTCATTTTCAGTACCGGAAATCTATCAATCCGCCGCTTGGCGGTTTTTCCGTTCCAGACATTTTTCCCTAAAAATTTCAGAAAATTTCTTAAAAATCCCTAAAAATGTAAAACACACATAAATCACTCCAATTCAATTTTTCAAACACAATTATCACATATTTCACAAAAATTTACATTTAGACACATATGCCAGGAAATGTCATGAATGCATGCACAAATCATGTGCATGTGCAAAAATTACCATTCATATAATTATAGAGGCTATATGATGCATGTTCATACCGATAGTTATTTACACTCGCCTAACCCGTCCCAAATGACTAAATTACCCTTCCCATTGGTGATGGGATGTTACACTATTA
This sequence comes from Erythroxylum novogranatense, assembly GCA_029891385.1. NCBI lineage: Eukaryota > Viridiplantae > Streptophyta > Magnoliopsida > Malpighiales > Erythroxylaceae > Erythroxylum > Erythroxylum novogranatense. The sequence continues at coordinate 38,832,627 of CM057229.1, read as the reverse complement.
ATTTTATTTTTTTGGATTTTCTATAACTTATTAGTTAAGTTACGTAATTTGATCTGGATAAAGGTAATAAAGTGACCCAATAAATTATCTAAATTAATAGGTCAAAGTTTGGGAGAAAAATAGATCCTAATTAGCGTGGACTAAATCCATAGCGAGCTTGTGATGGGGAAGCTCAAAATGGAAGCTATTTATAAAAGTTAAAGTCTCCTACAGTTATTCATATCATTCGTAAGCATACAGATCCTCTGACTCTTTACAAGCACTTACGTATTAAGAAACTGTAGAAAGGTGTTAACCACGTGTCAGTGGACGTTTTCTGTGAAGGTCTCGAGAGATTAGAGCTCATCTTGGCCACAAAAACTGCTTCAAAAAGTCAAAATGGAATCAAAATAAGGTATTCTATATTTCCTTTGTTTTTAACCCTTTCATGATCAATCTAGGACATGTAATAAAATCTATGCTACGTGTTACATATGGTATCAGAGCGATTACATGATCGGGTTGTTAGAAATGAAGGTTTTCCAGTTTTCATCCATTATGTTTTTTTTTTGTTTTTATTCATTTTTTGTTTTTCTGTGTATATGATTACGTGAAAGTGGTATACATAGGCTAACTATGCAAAAAAGGTCAAAAAAGGGCTAAAAGAGTGGGAAACAATCCCAGAATCATCAAAAATTGCCCTCTCCGTCAGAGGGCGATTGCATTGTCACCTGACGGTGCTACAATAACCACCATAAGAAGGTTTGGTTGGAGCGTGCATTGCACATGCCAATCACGTCCTCCCACGTGCTCCACGGGGTGATGGACGTGTGTTGCACGCGCCTCACGTGGCTTATTCTCCCATGGGCGCCCACCATCTGTCCCAACATGCGGAAGGCAGCGATTTGAATACGTGGTGGCGCGTGTTGTACAGTGTAGGCACATATGCATGTTGGGGCGTGTGCAAAACATAAGCTAGACACATCTGGCTCACATTGTTACGCGCACGTGCAACCATGCCCTTTTGTCACGCACAAGCATAAAGTCAGCTGATGTCAACGCATAATGTTGTGTTGATGTCAATGCTACAGTTAAAAAAAGGGAAATTTTTAGAATTCCTGTAAAGTTACCTTGAGTCCTTTTGGGTCAGTTTCTGAGTTGGGGAAAATTTTAAAGTAATTAATTATTTTTTAGATTTATTACATTAGTAATTGGATTTCAAAAAATGGTTTTAATGCTTTTTAAAGTTAATTTTAAGTGCATTTTCATACTCTGAACTGCACATAAGGAAGACACTTAAAGTTTCATGTCTCGTGTGGTAGGTTTGGTATTCGGGAAAGTACGATAGTCACTCTTATTGAGGGTTTTTAAATAAAAGTCTCAAATAAAGTTTAAAGACAATGTTTTCAGTACATGTATGTGATTATTTGATTGTGCATTTGGTTTTGCATTTTTATTTTATTTTCACATACATTATGCCCATATTGAATGTGAGGATAACATAAGGATGTATCCCTTGTGTTTGTGGTCTTTCTGGGTACTGGTGAGATTGTAGTCACCATAGTGGATTTTCAAGTCAATAATTGGATTGTACCGCTTGCATGTCAGGGGATGCCTCTGGTCTCATGTTTGGTTATTCTTCCCACAGGTGTTGATCTTATATGAGATTTTGAGATGTACATAATGACATTAGATAGAGGAAAGTTGTTGTTTGAATGATCTACTCACCCATAGGTGGTAGTGTCATTAGAATTGATGATTTGTACTCTAATCACTTTTATGTAAAGGTCTAATTGCATATGTTATGTATTCAGCCCACAAGTGTTTCATAATACGTGTGATCGAATTTCTTGGTATAGATACTACTTTAATGCTTTAAGTATCACTGTTATCCTACATTTATAATGATCTTCACATTGTCTTTTTTATCTTGCAATCACTTTTTCTGTAAATAACAATACTGTCATGATTAAGAACTTAAATGGTTTCAATTTTAAGAAGTGGAAGAAGGATGTTGAGTTTGCCCTAGAGATAGCTAACATCAACATGGAAATGCATGTGGAGAGATCTTCTCCATCTACTAATATCAGCTCAGAAGCTAATAAGGCAACTAAGGCAATCTAAGAGTAGTCAAATAGGATGTGCTATTTGACCATCAAGAGGTCATCTGCTCAGTGGATTATTGGATACCACCATAGCAAAGGACTTTATGCATAGCATTTCCCAGAGGTACAAGGTGTCTTCCTATGCGGAGTAGAGCACCTTGATTAAAAGCTATTCTCCATTAGGTATATAGGAGGAGGCATCAGAGAGTACATCATCAAGATGGTTCACCTTTAAAATAAATTGAAGGTATTTGATGTACCCATTCTTGACACACTCATAGTGCATTAGGCACTTAATACTCTCCCACAAGAGTTTGAGATGTTGGCGACATCATACGTCTTTCATGATGAGGCTTGGGACATCAATGCCCTAATCTCCCGGTGTGCTGTAGATGAGGAGAAGTTTAAGAGTTCTCCTTATACAGCTCTGTATGCAGCTACCAAAGGTATAGGGAAGCCGAAGCCCCAACAACCTAAGGGTAAAGGTAAGAAACCTAAACACTCTCCAAAGATTCAAACTGGACAGTCCAGTATTGCTAAAGGCCCACATGACATGAAGAGTATGAGGTTCTTCTTCTGTAAGAAGAAGGGACATAGGAAGACTGATTGTCCAAAGTACAAGTTTTGGAAGGTTAAGCCAGAACTATAAGGTAACTCCTCAGCCTATATGATTCATGAATCCAATATAGCTATAGCTATATCAAGTTCTTGGTGGCTAGATAGTGGAGCTTCTAATCATGTTGCTTCCACAATGCAGTGGTTAGATCTAGGAGAAGGTCGACTAAAGGAGAGAGAAGTTGATGGTTGGCAACAATGAAGAGGCAGACGTTTTTTTATGTAGGAGATGTAGGTTTAAACCTCGATACGTGGTTTGTATTGGTTTTACGGGGCACTTTTTATATACTGTCTTTTAGACGGAACTTGATCTCTGTATCAGTTTTGGATAAAGAGGGATATGGTTTTGTATCTGATACTTTGGTTGTAAATATTTCTATCAATACAAGACATATCGAAACTGCCTTCTTATCCTATGGATTATATAGAATGTGTCTTACTCCTAACAAAATGTATGCCTCTTCTTATGTTGCTGAACCTGTTACTCAAAAGAGAGCCTTCATAAAGGAAACATTGTACATGTTGTGGCATAAACGTCTTTACCATATTTCCAGGTAGAGGGTTGAGAGATTGATAAAGGATAACATTCTCCAAACATTGGACTTCAGTGATATGGAAACATCTATCGATTGTTGTAGAGATAAGTTGAATAAGATAAAGAAAAAGGGGTCACCTCATGCTTTTGGTTTGTTAGACCTCATACGTACAGAAGTTAGTGGTCCCTATATAGTCACGTTATACAATGCTAGATATTTTCTAATGTTTATAGACAATTATTCCTATTATGGCTATATGTTCTTGCTTAAGGAAAAGTTTGAAGTTCTTGATAAGTTCAAGATTTTTAAGACCGAGGTTGAGAACTAGTTAGGAAAATCAATAAAGATGGTTAGGGGAAGTTGGTTCACATAAGGGAATAGTAATATGAATGAGAATGAATATATTAAAAATGAGAATGAATATAATCATTATAATTATGATGGTTGGTTAAGAGGAAGTAATGATTAATATTACTATTGATAGTGGTTGGTTTGTTAAAAATTGAGAAATAAAATTTGTTATATTTTAATTAATTGATAAATTATATTTTAATTAATTACATTATAATTAACTAATTAATTATATTTTAATCAATTAATTATATTGTAATTAATTACAATTTAATTATAGTTTAATTATATTTAATTAAAAATTAAAAATATTAGTATTTACAAGAATCAAAACCATTCCTCCCATATATGGGAGGTATGGACTATTATCTAAAACTGGGGTATGAAAAAACTATTCAATCAATCATAATAAATAACCAACCATTACTGTTCATTTCTTTCCCATTAATTTATTCCCATACCCCTTAACTAAGCATGGGGTTGCAGGATAAACAAATGGTATGTTTGCTGAGTATTTGGAATTAGTTAGAATAGTGCTCAGATTACTATACCAGTAGTCCTGAACAAAATGGCATGGCCAAAATGCACAATCACACCCTAAATGATATGATAAGGTCAATGAAGAGTAGGACTAGCCTACTCGAGTACCTTTGGGGTGTAGCCTGTAGGAAAATCCCGGTGTGAGCATCACATGCTCACGGTGCGGAAAACAACCTAGCACTTATGGCAAATAGCTTCTCAATAAGTGATGATGAAGATGAGGTACATTTCATTGATCAAGATCTTATAGATTCTTTTAACGCTTTACAAATTGATTTTGAAGAAGCTATTGAGATCAATAAAAAATTGAGAAAGAAAATAAGAGAACTAGTTGCTAAAAATAATGCTTTACATGAGACGATTGATGATTTAGATTGTCCTAAGGAAGATCATTCTCTCATGTCTTCTTTGAAAAGAAAGTCTTACTTGTGAGCTTGATAGACTTAGAAAGGAATTTTCTTATGTGGTTGGAAAATTTGTTGGTGGAAATGCAAAGTTTGAAGAGATGTTGTCTTTACAAAGATATTCTATTTCTAAACATGGTTTGGGATATGATCCTTATAATAGAGATTGTTCTTTAATTTCCAAATTTACCAAGGATGGAAAAGTTGCTCAATGTGCTAGATGCTTGAAAGATGGTCATATAGAAATTGCATGTAAAAGTATTAGGAGATGTGTTAAGGTTAAGAAAATCTGGGTGGTAAAAGGTACAACACCTTCTAATGTGGTTTATATGACTAACCAAAATGGACCCATGATGGCTTGGGTACCAATAAAAAGAAAAGATGTTTCAGTTGCAGGTACAAGCAAGGAATGAAAATCCACCAAGCACTTGGCACATTGATAGTGGAAGTTCAAGGCATATAAGTGGAGACAACAACAAAGTCGACTAATGAAGGTTGATAAGTCGACTTATGGAGGTAAACAAGTCGACTCATGTCTACACAGATTGTTATGCTATTTCAAGAGTGTGGTGCTTATTATGACTTTCTAATATTTGTATTCATTGTTGGATTGTTATGTAATGACTATTGCCTTTATTTGTGTTTGTTGTTTTGTTTGTTTATGGACTGCATTGCGACTATTTTTCATTTTTCATATTGGTTTTTAATTATGACAAAAAGGGGGAGTAATATTGGAAATTGATAATTGGTATCCTTTAGTCACCGTCATTTGATTGAGGGGGAGTGTGTTTGAATTGAGACTATTTGTGTTTGATGACCTGTTACTCTATTTAATGTGATTGCGATAATTTTTCATATTTCATATTTGTTGGTTTGTATTAGTTGTTTTGATTATGACAAAAAGGGGGAGAAAATAAGAAATTGATATTCTTTAGTCACTGATTAAGGGGAGTTTGTTTTACAAAGTTATTAAATTCAATGATTGAGGGGGAGACTTCTAACCAAAATGAAAAGGTATAAAAACCTTGATCAATGTTCTTTGTTTTCATTTCTTAAACAATTTCTAAGTATTTTGTCATTATCAAAAAGGGGGAGATTGTTGGACCAATGGTGGTTGACAAATTAATTCCACTTATGTTTTGATAATAATAAAATGTATAGAATTGGTTAAGAAATTGTTTCGTATTTTGGGATTGATATTCAATGAAAGAATTGTACAAATCAAGATGGAAGTTTCCTATACAAGTAATATATGTCAACACAAGTCGACTAACAAAGATACAAGTCGACTTATCGTGAACCACAAGTCGACTTACACATCACAAGTCGACTTATAAGAAAGCAGAGATGCAAGTTTACGTAAAATGTTGTCACAAGTCGACTTATACAACTCGACAAGTCGACTTATGGGTACAACACATTAATTCCAACGGTCCAATTAGCCAAAAATGGAAGGGAGATTATCAAGGAACCACTATAACAATCAAGCAACGGCTATATGGGTTCTCAACAGCTATATTTCTTCAAGTATAAATGAGCGATGATGGAAGAAGAGTTTAGAAGTTCCTCAAGCCTACATACTCTTATCTTGCTCCAAATTGCTCATCATTGTTCCTACTTTGTTTACATTTGTATTGAGCACTTGTTCTTAGATCTTTATCCTATTTCTTTTATAAATTGAGTGACTAGTGGTAGGTCACGTATGAGGTAGCTTGAGCCAGAAATCAAGTGTTGTTGGCAGGATTTGTGCAGGAAGACAAATCATCTGTAAAGGTTGCTTGAGCTGGAAATCAAGCGGTATTGGTAAGATTTGTGCCGGAAGACAAATCAAATTGTAAGGTAGCTTGAGCGAAAATCAAGCGATGTAAGAGTTCACACTGAACTACAAAGTGTGCAATAAAGTGGTTGGCAAAATCCTAAGTGGGAGCTTAGGTAGAGGACGTAGGTCTTAGCAACGAACCTTTATAAAAATAAGTGTTTGATCTTCTTCCCTACTCTTTTCAATTAAGTTTATCTAATTTTTTTTGTGTGTTTTAACTTCTGATTTTCTTGTAGAAAATTTCAAAGAATTTTTAAGATCTATTCAACCCCCCTGCTAGATCGCTTACACTCTATATATCAAGAAAACATCCTTAGTCCTTCGCAAGTACTTGAGGATATTCTTGACAGCCACCCAGTGACCCTCACCAGGATCCGATTGGTATCTGCTCGTAACACTTAGAGCATATGATACATTGAGTCTCGTACATAGCATTGCATACATGATAGATCCTACCAAAGATGCATACGGGATCATACTCATGCGCATCCTCTCTTCTTGTGTCTTAGGACACATAGATTTTGAGAGTGTTATCCCATGAGTCACGGGAAGGTAGCCTATCTTGGATTGCTCCATGCTAAACTTTTTTAGCATCTTGTCTATGTACGTTGATTGTGAAAGAACAAGCAACCTTTTTGATCTATCTCTATAGATCTTTATCTTAAGGATATAAGTTGCTTCACCAAGGTCTTTCATGGCAAATTGTTTGGACAACCAAATCTTCACCGATTGTAGCATAGAGACATCGTTTCCTAGCAATAATATGTCATCTACATACAGCACAAGGAATACGATTGCAGTCCCATTAACCTTCTTATACACACAGTGTTCATCCGGATTTTGTGAGAAACCAAACTCTTTGATTACCTCATCAAAACGGATATTCCAACTCCTAGATGCTTGTTTCAATCCATAGATGGATTTCTGAAGCTTGCATACCTTTTCGCCATCATAGGAGGTGAAGCCCTCAAGTTGTGTCATATACACATCCTCAGCTAGATTTCCATTTAGGAAAGCTATCTTCACATCCATTTGCCATATCTCATAATCATAATGAGTGGCAATGGCTAGGAGTATTCTAATGGATTTAAGCATTGCTACTGGGCTGAAGGTCTCATCGTAGTCAACTCCTTGTCTTTGACGAAAACCTTTAGCCACAAGCCTTGCTTTATAGGTAATCACATTACCATCCATGTCGGTTTTCTTTTTGAAAACACATTTACACCTTATGGGTTTGATTCCTTCGGGTGCCTCAACCAAAGTCCATACTTGGTTTTCATACATGGAATCCATTTCAGCCTGCATGACATAAAGCCATTTCTCAGACTCTGAACTCTTCAGAACCTCTTCATAGGTGGTAGGCTCATTATCTTCTATGAGCAATACGTCATTCTGTTCATTCACGAGAAATCCATATCTCTCGGGAACAGAGCGTATCCTACGTGACCTACGAACTTCGTGTATTGTAGAAGGTTGAACTGTTACTTCATCTGTATGAGTCACAGTTTCAGGTTCAGGCAGTTGATCTGCGTCTGTCCGAGCATCTTGAACTTCTTCAATTTCAATTTTGCTCCCACTGTCTTCTTGTAAAAGAAACTCTTTCTCTAAAAGACAGCATGCTTCAAACAAACACCTTTGTTCCTCAAGAAGGTAGAATTGATATCCCATTGTTTCTTTAGGATATCCTACGAACAAACACTTGTCGACTTTGAATCAAGTTTATCGACCGTGTCCGCTTCACATAAGCAGACAACCCCAAACTTTCAAATGAGTAAGATAGGGTCTTTGTTAGTCCACATCTCATATGGAGTAACATCAACTGTCTTTGATGGAACTCGTTTAGCAAGTAAACAAATTGTCTCGACTGCATACCCCCAAAAGGATTTTGGTAACTTTGCAAAGCCCATCATTGATCGTACCATGTCTAACAAGGTTCGATTTCTCCTTTCTGCCACACCATTATACTGTGGTGTGTAAGGAGGAGTCCATTGAGATAAAATCCTATTATCTCTGAGATAATCCAAAAATTGTTGGTCTAAGTATTCCCCACCACGATCTGATCGTAATGTCTTGATACTTTTCCTAAGTTAGTTTTCTACTTCATTTCTGAATTGTTTGAACTTTTCAAATGCTTCAGATTTGTATTTCATCAAATACAGGTACCCATATCGAGAATAATCATCGATAAAGGTAATGAAGTAAAGATAACCACTTCTGGCATGGATGGACATCGGACCACATACATCTGAATGTATTAGGTCTAATACTCCAGTCGCTCGTTCACCCTTTCCCTTAAAGGGTAACTTAGTCATTTTGCCTAATAAACAAGATTCACATGTGTCATATGATTCATAATCAAATGACCCTAAACTTCCACTCTTATGGAGCTTAGCTATGCGTCTCTCATTTATATGGCCAAGGCGACAATGCCATAAGTAAGTTGATTTTAAATTATCTCGTTTTTGTCTTTTCGTGTCATTGACATTCATAATTGGATGTGACATATCTAATATGTAATTCCATTGCATAATGTACCAGTACCATAAAGCATTCCATTCAAACTAATAGAACAACCATTGTTACTAAAAATCAAATGGAAACCAGCTCTATTTAAACAAGAAACAGACAATATGTTCTTTGTTAATACAGGTACAAAATAACATTCATCCAATTTAATTACAAGCCCACTGGGGAGTGACAAGAAATAAGTGCCTACGGCTAATGCAACAACTCTTGTTTCATTTTCTACACGCAGGTCTAGTTCTCCCTTCATGAGCTGTCTACTGTCCCTGAGGCCCTGCATATCATTGCATATGTGTGAGCCACAACCGGTATCTAATACCCATATGTTATGGTCAGAAACAGTATTAACCTCAATGACAAACATACCTGAAGAAGCTGAGGCATCTGATGCCTTCTTCTGCTTCAATTCTTCCAGATAGACTTTACAGTTTTAGCCCAGGTGGCGGATCTTGCCACAATGGAAGCAAGTTCCTTTAGTGCGATTTCTTTGGTTTTCTTCTTGGCTGCACTTCCTTTTGGTTTCTTAGACCTTTTCTTCTTCAGTTTCTTTTTCTTGGAACCAGAAGAAGAGTCCACCACAAGCACTGCCTTGCTATCCTTCTTGATAGCTTGCTCTGCTGTCTTGAGCAAATTGATCAACTCAAGGATTGTCGTGGATATTTGGTTCATCCGATAGTTTAACACAAACTGTGAATAACTATCAGACAATCCAACCAGAATTAAGTCAACACTTAATTCATAATCCATAACAAAACTTAAGATAGCCAACCTCTCAATATACTCATTCATCTTCAGTGCATACTGCACTGCAGATGAACCTGGAGTCATCTTAGTAGTGAAGAGTAGCCTCGAGGTCTCGAACCTTTCAGGCCGAGCTTGCTCATCAAACAACTCCCTAAGATGAAACACTATGGTATTAGCATCCATAGACTCATGCTGCTTCTGCAGCTCTGGTGACATAGATGCGAACATAATGCAGGTAGCCATGTCACTGTCTTTAAGATGCTTTTGATATGCTTTCTGATCCTCATCAGAAGCATCAGCAGCAGGTGGATCAGGAAGTGGAACATCTATGACATAGCCCAGTTCCTCAGATCTGAGAACAATTCTCAGATTTCTCAGCCAATCGAGAAAGTTGGGTCCAGTTAATTTTTTCGAGTCCATTAGTGAGCGCAAGTTCACACTCGAAGTCATCTTCAATAACCTATAGGGAAAAGAGAGAAAGAATGTTAGAATATAATTACATGCATGATCATAAGGACTTGCATGACATGCATATGGCTCCCACTAGTTTCAAAGAATCCATAACCCTTAGTACGAATCCAAGAAACATTATGACAAAATGTCCTAGTGGGTCGATATCTGACATTACTAAAATGACCTTGGGTTTACCCAACAAGCCACCTTAGGTCAATCGGTAGGTATCGGTCATGCCAATTGCATCATAGATATCCGACATTACTAAAATGACCTTGGGTTTACCCAACAAGCCACCTTAGATCTATCGGCAGGTATCGGTCATACCATTTGCTTCATAGATGCAACTAGCGACTAGTGCTATCAACTCGTGATGTATGCACACACATTGGGTTATCAACTCTTGATGCGCGTACATCTGATGTACACTACCCAATTTCACCTCTGTCCACATTGACCTTGAGTTTACTCAACAAATCAACGCTTCTAGTGAAAACCGACCCATTAATCTGAAAATCTTATTTTCATGGTTCGAACATATCCGTATAGAGTGAGCTTAGGTTTACCCAACAACCCAACTCTATAAGAACTCTGGTTCTCCCCATATTAATGGAAGGTGTTAGTTTTCATATGATGTGTGAGGGTTTTCAGGGTCTCATCTTCTTCTCCTCCAAGCTATAGGATTATAGTTACCATGACTATATGGAATGATTTAGGGCAATTCATCAATCACATTGAATCTATACCTAAAATCATCCATCATCCCTTCTTTTGCATGTTGTAGTCGACTGGTGCATGTGTTAGTCTACTACTATAGATTACCGTGCACAAACTAGTCGACTGGTGCATGTGCCAGTCGACTACTATAGATTACTGTGCATAAGCCAGTCGACTGGTGCATGTGCCAGTCGACCGGAACATGTATTGGCATGCTCTCTAATTGGCTAATTTCTCAATTCGTGTAGTTCAAATTCACAATACCAAGTGTAATATCCTTTATTATGATGTACCAATGAAACACTTTCATTGTTCCATGCTTACCATAGATAGTCAAACTATACATGAAAAAACTTGAAATTGATGAATACACTCTTATTCATTTAGATTTCCAAATAATTTAAGAATATCAAACTATCACCCTAAGTATCTCTAGCTAGTCTACATTTTATCAAGATTACTTCGGCACTGGTCACAAAATTGTGACGGCCAAAACAATCAGGACAACGAAATACACTAACGAGACGCTAATGTGACATATTTGACATCCGAAAATTTTTGGAAACCCAATTTCAAGAAATTCAATTTGGAAAACATACAACATCAATATAACACATTTTAATCACATTAAAAATGATCCAAGGCATTGGAACTGAAAACTACACAATCATACATTTCAAACAAAACAGCTCCAGCAACTTTCTCAAAACTGCCAAGCTCTGTGTTTTGCTTGAAAAACTCATTAAAAAAATTTCAATAAATTCTGAGAAAATTACAGAGGTTACAACATGTTCACAACATGCTCCATGAATTTTTTAGGATTTATTTTCATCAAAAACTCAACCAATCTCAGTAACAAAGCCAATGTAGAATCTGTGTTCCTTAACACAGTTATTCCCAGCAGTACACAATAAATTCTCAAATAAATAGTAAATCACCTTGAAAACATTTTTCCATTCTCATAGAAATTCATAAACATCTTAGAGACATGTTGGTGAAAGAAAATCCGAAATTTTTTTTTCTACAATTTAGTATTGAATTTACAAGCATGCCTGTTCATTGAATGTGCACAAACACATCAACCAGAACAATAGGGAATAAATTAGCAAAACCATATCAAATCACATTGATAAATTCCAAGCTTCCAAAAACATATGAAACAACATCTTGTGAACATATCTGGGCAAGAAAATTTTGAAAACAATATTTCTACACTGAATTCGAAATTAACATTTACAACATGCATCATCTTCACAAGCAATAGGCAACTCCGACCTAGTCATGATTTCTTCGTTATATACGACACAAGTGGCTCTGATACAACTGTAGGAAAATCCCAATGTGAGCATCACATGTCTACGGTGCGGAAAACAAAATTTTTTTGTTCCGGGACCTTCTCGAAAGCCAGGATCCATGTGTCTATACAACAAACTCAAATCATAACGGCCAAAGGAGACCGTCTCTAACGGTATCCATGCAGAGATCGGAGAACCTAACCGGGACAAACCCTTTGACCCGGGAATAGCTAGAACAAATTAAAGAGTGCTAGCTCTTACCTTTGTCCTTGGAGAGCTTGAGAAACGATGGAGAAGAGATGAAACTTGGAGAAGAAGAGCTTGAATATCGATGGTGAGAAGAGAAGAGAGGAAAAACCCTTTTTCCTTCAACATTTCTTACTTCATCTACAAAAGCCAACGATGATCTTTCTTCTTTCTTCAAGTTATATCTATTCTTTTGTCTTTTAGTCATTTAATTCACTTAATGACTAAGCATCCAAAAGAAGCTTCTTATGCTTCTTCTCCTCTTCCACGTAAATGCTATATATATATATATTAATTAATTCTTTAATTAATTAATAATATATATATATATATATATTAATGCTGAAGTGGTCCAGTCACACTGGGGTCTGTCCTACCGGCCTATTGGGTCCCGGTATGGAAAAACCACCGGAAACCTTTTTGTGACTTACCTCTTCCTCCTCTTGACTTGAGAATGATCTCATAGTTTATGAGTGATCCCACTAAGGCATTGAATTCCAATTGATTGAGATCTTTAGACTCCATAATGGCTGTGAGTTGTGAGTCCCATTCTTTCGGTAATGAACGTAGAATCTTTTTCACCTTCTCACTATCCGTCATGTGTTTTCTAAGGTTGCCTAATCCATTGATAATTTTTGCAAAACGATCAAACATAGTTGAAATAGACTCATCTTCCTTCATGACAAACATTTCATAGTCATGGAGAAGCATGTTGATTTTTGTCTCTCGAACTTGATTGGTTCCTTCGTGAGTAATGTGAAGTCTCTCCTACATTTCTTGAGCGCTAGTGCATGAGTTCACTCGATTTCTTTCCTCAATAGTGAGAGCGCAGTATATCAATTTCATTGCTTTTGCATTGATGTAGGCTTGCTTACAATCATTGTCGTCATACTCTAGCTCCGTTTTCAATTCACCATTCTCTTTCAAAGGTGCTTGTGGACCAAAAATGATGATCTTCCAATACTTTACTCCCTCACTTATAATGTGATACTTCATAGGATTTTTCTAAGAAGAATAGTTAGTACCATTAAATAAAGGAGGGCGATTATTAGTGTTACCTTCTTCCGCTAGATTGTTGTGTGCCATCCCTGGATACTGCTGCTCTGATACCAATTGTAAACGATCTAAAAGGGGGGTTGAATAGATCTTTAAAGCTTTTTTTAATTTTCTACAATAAAATCAGAAGTTAATTCACACAAAAATAATGTAATCAAATTTAAATATAAAGAGTAGGGAAGAGGAGCAAACACTGTTTTTATAGAGGTTCGGTGTTAAGACCTACGTCCTCTACCTAAGCTCCCACTTAGGATTTGGTAAACTACTTTATTGCACACTTTTTAGTTTAGTGTGAACTCTTACAACACCACTTGATTTCTGGCTCAAGCTACCTTTACACTTGACTTGTCTTCCAGCACAAATCCTACCAACACCACTGATGTTCCTTTCATTTCCCTTGATGTTTCTCTATTTATTTGCAAGCTATAAGATGATTATAGCCGTTGGAGATGTCCACTAGCCGTTGTTGATATTTCCTAGCCGTTCCTTGATTTCCTCCTTTCCATTTGTGACTAATTGACTTCATCAGAATCAGTTTGCTGTACTCATAAGTCGACTTGTCGTGGTGTGTAAGTCTACTTGTAACAACGATTTTTGTAAAACTTTATCTCCGCTCTTTTATAAGTCGACTTATGCAGTGTAAGTCGACTTGTAACCTTCGATAAGTCGATTTATAATCTATTAGTCGACTTGTATTGTTCTTAACCTGACAGATCTTGATATATTTGTCGCCTTATGATTTACTAGTCGACTTATGTTGGCTTCAAAAGATATATTCAATCAAATCTTCTATAATATTCATGTTTAATGTCTCTAGCATGATGAAGATTATTTCCTTCTTGATTTCACCATGATTTATGTCTTGCCCATTCAAGATTGATGCAGTCTTGATGTATTTGAATCCAAATCACCTGAAATAATTTCTTAACCAATTCTATACATTTTATTATTATCAAAACATAAGTGAAATTTAATTTGTCAACCACCATTGGTCCAACACAATGCATGTTCGTGACATTCCTGGCATTATCCCATAATTCACATCACAAAAGATTCCCCTATGACTTAGGAAATCATAGGCACCAAAATCACGCAATTTGGACCTCTATAGGTCCATTTATTGATAAAACACGGAGCAGAAAAATCACTACCCGATCCTTTCACTTCGAACTAACCAATCCTCGATAACTTTGGCTCTAAAAATTTCCAATTTTAACAAATAAATGAAATTCAATGTTTCACGGATCCGATGCCTCGAGAATCAGGTCAATCGGATGTCGGACGGAAAAGTTATAAGCAAAAGAGTGAAGAGAGGTCAGTTCAGGAAAAATGCATATCCTAGTCGACTAGTCAGAGGTTATAGTCAACTAGTGAAGGAAAATACATGTCCTAGTCGACTAGTCGGAGGTTGTAGTCGACCTAGTCGACTACAGTGACCGACTGGAAGCTTTATTCTTTCTTTTTGCCGATATCTCAACTTTCACAAGTCATAACTCCTTGCTACGAACTCCAAATTGGACAAACTTGATATCAATTTCAAGATAAAAGAGATATCTACAAGTTTTATGAAGGAAAAAAAACCAATTTTATCTCTAAGGGTATAAAAAATGCATCCAAAGTTACTATCTGAACAATGTTTCACAAAACAGTATGCCATTTTGCAAAAATCATAACTTTCCATCCCTTTTGCCAAAAATTCCAAAATTTATATCAATCAAAAGAGAAAAACAAATGCTACAACTTTCATGAACAACTTGGAAGCCAATTCCATCTTTAACCAAACAAATTCTTAAGCACAACTTAAGCTTCTGCCTACCCAAATTATTCTCAACAATAACCTGATCTTTCAAAATTCATAACTTTTTATCCCCTTTTCCAAAAATTTCAAGCTTGGTATCACTAAAAAGAGCAAAACACATGCTACAATTCTCATGAAGGACTTAGGACCAAATTCCATCTCTAACTGGGTCAAATCCTCCCATAAATGTGGTTTTCCTGTTAAAGCTTATTAAGCAACCATTTCACCTAAACCATGTTCAAACTTTGAAAATGCATAACTTACAATCCTTATATCTAAAATTGACATATTATTCCTCATTAGAAAGCTAAAACAATCCTATACAACTTTCTAGAAGATCACTTGAGCCAATTTCACCCCCTAACAGTCCAAAATCAACATCAGAACACAAAAAGCACAAAACCTATACACTTAGAGCTTTTTGCACTCAAAACATAATTTCAGCTGACTGACCACCTGAACATTAACAAATCATAACTTTCAACATACAAATAAAAAAAAATCATAATTAGTGGAGTTGGAAAGCTAACAAGTAAATCTTCAACTTTCATGAAAACCAAATTTGCAAATTCAATCCAAATCAACCTAAAAACAATCATCAAAGTTTCAGGTCACAAGGTTCGGATTACTGCTCATACAACACCTAACAACTCACTTTTCGAGCAAAATTTAAGACCCTTAAAGTCAGAATTTGTAACATCCCGTCACCGACGGGAAGGTCATATTGGTACAATGAGGCGGGATAGAATATTACCGCATAATATTGACTGAGCATCTTGTTGACCTCTCATTTCTGGAGGCCATAAGTCTTTTAGCACATGCACATATAAGTAAAGGCATTCATGACATTTCCTGACTTTTGATTGTGAATACGTGAATATGATATGAAGTGTGAAATTAGGAGATATTAGATTTGATTGTGATTTATTGAGAAATGTGGACTAATTGAGTTTGCATATTGAGTGGGAACTGTATTAGAGTGATCGCCAGTTGGTAGTGAACTTTAGGAAATTTTTCTGAAAATTTGGGAGGAAATGTCCGGACCGAAAATCTTCCGAGTGGCGGACTGATTGAATAAATTGGACCGAAATAATTGTCCATTGGTAATGGAAATCTAGAATTGTGATTTTAGAAATTAATATGATGATTTATTGAGATTTGGAGATGAATTGGACTGGAAATAAAACTGATTAGAGAAAGAGATTTAAATGTTTTGGGAGGAAAATAATAAGAGGCTTCTTTGTTATATATATATATGTTCTACGTTTGGAAAGGGGGGAAAAGGAAAAGAAAATGGTTTTCTTCTCCTAGGGCACGAATCCTTTCTCCTTCTTCAGTGATTTCGTTTCCTCCTACCCGATTGTTGCGTGCTTTCCTCCCCCATGTGCAAAGTTCGGTTTGAGGCTTAAAGAGGATGTTGTTTTTGAGTGTTTAAAGGCTCTTCGTGAGTGTTGGAAAAGGGAGAAAGAGTTTGATTTTCGGGAGATTTGAGATTTGAGCTTGATTTGGTAAGTGAATTAGTTTTAATGTTGTTATTTATTGTGTTAAATGCATACATGGGTTTAATTGTGAAGATTGGGGTAGTTATAAGTGAGTGATGGAGGTTTTAGAGAGAGAAAATGGTGGAAATCGATCGAATAAGACGACCTGCAAGCCGCACGTCGCGACGTGCGTGAAGCCTCGCCGCGGCAAATTAATGTTTAATTCGTCACGGCGAGCGAGATGGCAGACGTCGCGGCGAGCTCCAAACTCTGGACGCCGCGGCGAGCTCCTCTCGACGTCGCGGCGAGCTCGGGTCCTAGACGCCGCGACGAATTCTCTTCCATGCGTCGCGGCGAGCCCCAAGGAAAGAAACGTTCGCTGCGGCGAGCTACCTTACACGTCGCAGCGAGCGCCTTCAGACGCCGCGGTGAGCGGTTTGAAGTCGCGGCGAGGGGGGGAAATTTCTGAAGTGATTCAATTTGGTTTTTGGGGCATAACTAATGGTGTAGACCTCCAATTGAGGTGATGTTTGATTCGTTGAGATCTAGAGAAATAGGTCTACCATTGAGGAAAAGAATGAGAGTTTGAATTTGGATTTTTGTGATCTCAATTAGTGAAAGAAAGCTAAGAAATATGATTGTATTGCATCTTAAGAATTGTTTTGAGTAATTGGGGTATAATGTGAGACTTTGATGAGCATAAAGGCTGAATTCGACCTAGAGAATAGTGCTATTGATTTTGAGGTAATACCCTGACAAATATGATTAGATAAATGGACTGAATATTAGAATTGAAATTGAAGAGTTCTGTGACAAAAGAAAGTGGCAAAATGGGAAATAGTACCGGGAAAGTCATGAATAGGCATAGTACCTCTTTTTATTCAAGGCATGTGCATCATTAATTATTTTATCTGTGCATTTTGTAAGAATGAAATTAATTGATTGTTATAGAGCCGATGGATCGATAATCTCACGATCGATCTTTGGAGCTTCGAGCCTTGACTAGGAAGTTCAGGTGAGTAACCTAGTTGGTTCCTCAGCTTTTATGTGTTTAATATCTTGCAATGATGCCATGTGGAGAGAATGGAGGGATATATGTGTTTGTTTTGATTGATTTCGGACCACGGGTGTCCGAAGTATTTGAATGTGATATTGAAGTGCAAACTGTGTATACTGTATGTGCATGCTACGATGAGGTAATTGTGAATGTGATGTGCATTGCATATATATGTCTGCGACTGAATGTGGGCCGAGAAAAAGGTGAAACGCCTTATAATTGTGATAAACGAATTCCATAATTGGTTAATAATGGTTGTGACTGGAGCTGCCACTGAGAGGGATTAGTGCATACCCAGAGGGCTCTGCTATCTCCAATGTGAGCGGGCAGTAGTGCATACCCTGAGGGCTCTCCTACTTGCCGAAAATGTGATTACTGTTACTGAATCGAGCCTTGAGCTCGAGGGGAGTCAGTGCATACCCTGAGGGCTCTCCTACTCCCTAAGTGTATCTGAATTCGGTTACCGTTAAGCGCTCAGTCACAACCCAGAAAAGAATGGATAATAATGAGAAAAATTCATGAGTGCAACTCTTTTGAGTGAATGTGGGAAAAAGGTGTTAATGCTGTATATTCGTCTGATAAGAGTTATATGGTGATATCGAATGTGTAAAAGTGATAATGCCTGAGATAAATTGGATTGTGACATTATGGGACATTATATGAATTGTTGTATATGCATGAGTTGGGTGGACCATCGATGATGGTTTCTCACTGAGTTCGCAAACTCACCCAACATTACAAAGTATTAATTTACAGAGCTTGCAGAATACAATTTTATGAATAACAGAAGGATGACACTAATGCAGACATGGACTGATCCCGACCTCTATTCTTCATTTGAATGCTGTAGACATACTCCTGTGAACCTAACGGGGTATTCTTCTGAGTCCTGAAAAATATTTGCAAATTTTAGGTGAGTTTTGCGAACTCAGTGAGGAACCATCATCGATGGTTCGCCCAACTCATGCAACATGCCATGTCATATAACGTATACTCACACTGTTACAAACTTGATTACATTTCACAATTTTCCTTGACCATAAGTAATAAAGACAGTTTATACACAGCATCCAATTAGTCATACATAACCAAAGGCATATATGTACCACTTAAATATAACACAGTTGTTTCATATTCCGCATTCAGAAGTACCATGTGACATAACCCATGTTCAAAAGTACCGCATGATTATATCTAAGAGCATAACTGCACATTCAAAAATACCACATTTTTGCACATAAGCAAAGCACAGTTTATTTTACATTAGCACACTTCGCAGTATATATATAAGGCATTTTTGCCTTTCACCCATTCAAAATGTTCAATCAAATATGTATGCAATGCATATGTGACACTTTCCCATTTTATTTCAATGTTGTGACCGAGCGCTTAAACAGTAAATAGTAGGCAGTAGACGCGTCTAGGGAGTAGGAGAGCCCCTGGGTATGCACTATCTCCCTTCGAGCACGAGGCTCTTTTTCAGTATCAGTGGCGACTCTGGTCACGACTATTATTATCCGTTTATGTGTTTGTGTATGAAATGCATCCGTGTATACATTTAACACTCTCATATATCAATGTAATTCATCCAGTTTACATTCAGTAATATCACAAACTATTTCATAAAACATATTCAGAAATATCACCTGATTGGATTTTAGTAGATAGTAGTATACAAGGCATTCTTGCCTCTTTTCCGTATACAAATATTCAGTCAATTGTGTATGCAATACATATGCCCAATTTAGCAGTCAATGAATTATCAACAGTCACTATGTCACAACAGAGGCAAAACAATTGATCACAATTAACCACAAGCAATTCACAATTTTGACATCATGAACACTTCTATGTCAAATCTCCCATTACATCGGACCATCTGTCCAGAATTCAGTCAGAAACAATCACAAATACTAACCCGCCATTATCTCCACAGTGAACATACAGAAATTAAGAGAAAGCCATCTTAGTCAGTCACCTGTACTTCCGAGCTAATACCTGGAAGTCTCGGTAACGTCGGTGGATCGACGCTCCAAATGTGCCTCTATAACGGTTATAGTATATAAACATTACCAATTGTCCAAATCAGAAATATTTACGAATGCAAATGTAGCGATTTAAAATGTGTACAATGCATGTTTATGATACGAATGCAAAGCGGAAGCAAATCGAATACAGAATCGAAAGAAGCGAATCGGAACGATTACAATCAAAGGCGAAACATATATGAGGAATCGAAACTTAACAAACGGAGCCGATCTTACAATCAAAGTAATTGAGATGAATCATATTCGACATCGGAGAACAATTATCGAAGAAAAACAAAGAAACGGAGCCGACATCCGAAAACAAAGAACAGAGAAACATAATCGCGTTGGAAACCTAGACGAAACATCCAAAATTCGGTATAAAATTGTTTTTCTTTTCTTTTCTTTACTCATTAATCAAATCTGATTTCCTTTTTTTGGACATTCTTTCTCATGCCAAATCTCAACTCTTAACCATATTCTTATACATTGGTATTAATCCTAAAATTCATATTCATACTAATTTTTATCAAAATTTCGGCAACATAACGGCTGCCTTTGACCTAACCCAAAACCTGCAAGGGTTCAAAAAACACTTCTAAAATTTCTATTCAAACATACAAACATCAAAATCCACTAGACCCTCCGTTCGGGATCTCAGCAGATAAACCCAAACCTATTTCTAAAACACTTTCATAATTGTAATTCAATCTACTATTCTCATAGTTCAATCTCATTCCCAAACTCATACACAATTCCATATACAATTTCATACTCTTATACATTCATTCATAATCTTCATACATTCTGAAATACATTATAATCACTTACTTAACGACAATTCAAGTCATTTACAAAATATTCCAAATCTCAATTCACATAACAATACAAACGATGCAAAATCAGACCAAACGTCTTCACATTCTTTCATTCGATCTCCTGCTCGAAACCTGGAGATGGGGATGAAAGGGGGGGGGGTGAGCTCAGAAGCTCGTGGATAATATATTTATAAATTGAACAATAAGCGAAAAACTTACTTTCAAGAAGTTTGTTATTTTTAAACTTGTCACGATATAAACCTTTTAAAGCTTATCTTTCAAATCTTTCATTTTTCAAACCGTTCACAAAACCTTTCCAAAATCTTACATTTGCAAATCTTATATTCTCATTTCTCAAAATTCTCAATTCCTTAATTTAAAAGCATGAATGCATCACACTTAGAAACGAAACAAAAGCACATAACACATCAAATGGTCTGGTTCGGTCCAAATAGAACGTCTTGCACATTCTCAAGATAGCGGTCCTCAGACAAAAGTGAGCAGAACGTATTACACTTTCCCGTAAGCGGTCGGTGTAGAAGTGAAAGGAGTCCGAAATCGGAGCTCCATGCCACTAGTGGGCAGCCGGGAGAAGGCTATAAAACTAGACAAGTGCACACTCATCCCACAGATGGGACCTGACCAAACCCACATAACACATAATTCGAAACCGAACAATTCGGATTGCCCGAAGGCACTTTTCGAAATCTTACTTTTAAACTTTTTATATCATAACATAAAATAGTGTCCATACTTGGCACATTCTCATAACACATGAAAATCATATAACAATTCTAATGCAATTCAAATCATCAATTTAATCACATATCACAATCAATCAAAAATTCATAACCATGAATGCAATAATTCCTTTGAATCATTATTCAAACTTATTCAAAATTTACAAAGCACATTTCTCAAATTATTCAAATAATTGAAAACCCTGAATTTCATAAACCTTGCATTTTCTAAAATCATTTCCACAATAAGGAATTTAATCCTTCAAATCATAATTTTCAAACATTTATATAAACATTAATTTATAAAAAATTCACTTCTTAAATTTTCAATTTCACATGCTTAGCTTAAAATTCAACAAATAAATATACTACCCACCTCGAAATGATGCTAGAAACTCGTCCCTTTCATCAATTTGATCCTGGCTTCTTTTCTTCTTTCAATTAAAAATGACCTAAGCCATAATCATCCAAATTCCACATCATAATTTGCATAATTTTCAAAATTAACTATAGGAAATTCATAATCATCATATTTCCAAGCTTTCTAAAACCAGAATTTCTAAAATCTCCAAATTTCAAATTTGACCTAAACCAATTCATTCAAATTCAATCTCATAAATAACTTAATTACTCAAACTAAACTTAGAAAACACCAATTTCATATAAAATCAAGCTATCTAAATCATCAGTTTTCAAAACTCCCAATTTTCAAAATTGGCCTAAACCAATTTACACAAATTCAACATCATAAAACACAAATTCTTCAAAATTGGTATCATATTTCACCAATTCATCATACTTTCCATGATTCTAAGCCATAAATCTTCAAAAACCCCAACTTCTAAAATTGGGCAAAATCCCTACTCACATAAATCCAAAATTAAACATAAACTAAAGCATATACATCAAAATTGACTTCATATATCACATACCCATATCATTTTCCATGTTTCTCAACCAAAAATTCATCAAAATCTCAAAGCTCAAATTTTTCTCTTACCTCTTTTCTTCTTCAAATTTCGGATTTCTTAGTTCCCAAAGCAAGCTTCCTTCATTTTCCATCTTTTTCCTTTGAAACTAACTTAAAACTCATGCTAAAAGCTTCAAAAATTCGAAAAATAGAATGTTGTCTCTTCTTTCTCCATATACGAAGCTTCTCTCTTCTCTTCTCCTTATTCTTCTTTCATTTTCTTATGATTTTTCAGCCACCTTCGTGGCTTTATTTGGCTTAAAACGACATCCCCTCTTGTGTTAAGAGGCCATGTCACTTAAGTGAGGGGTAATTGACCAAGTTGCCCCTCCTTTTAAGTGAAATCCCAAAATACCCCTGCACAGGATTTTCAAAATCTGATAGCTTGCGTCCTGTTTTCAAGCATCTAAACGACATAATTTGGACAAACTTTTTTCTTGAAAATTGTTCATCTGGATCATACGAATCCAACGCCACCGACTACACTCAATTCGGATCAGAAACGAAGAATTTATAGTCAAAATACTATCGGACCTTCACAAAATCCGAGACTGAACATTAACATAACTTTAGTCCAGAAATTGACAATCTTAGGGATGAACTTAAATTTCGATCCCTTCACATGATTTGTAGCCCCATATCTTAATTTTATTTGGCCTTAAGAATCAACTCAATCGGAGTTGTACAGCTCCCGAATTTAGCAAAATACTGAACCATGTTCAGAACATTATCCAACTTATAACCTATAACCAAATCTCTTTCTTTGGTTCAATCAATTTCTTTCCATTTAATCTCCTTAAATTCACAATTCTTCATAAAAATGAAATTAATTGTCTTAGGAATCCAACGCTTCGAGAATCAAATCAATCGGATGTCGGACGAAGGAATTATAAACAAAATATTACAAAAGGGATCAGATTAAAAACAAAGTAATAGAACTTCAAAACCAAACTTTTAAAAAATAATATCTCTCGATCCCGAACTCGGAATTTGAAAAATTTGGTGTCAATAAAAAGATAAAAGGAAGCTCTACAACTTCCCTGAAGTACTCAAAATCGAATTAGGTCTCAAAAGAGGTCAAAAACTCAATCAAAGATTATGTCCAAAATAACTTTTCCTAAACGACTTCCAATTTTTAATCGCTCATAACTCCTAGCCCCGATATCGAAAAATTGCAAACTTTATGTCAATGGAAAGGTAAAAGCATCATCTAAAACTTTCATGAAGACTACTTACTCCAATTCAGACTAAATCCATACGACGAGTGGCCTCGAAGCATAGAACACACAAATCTATACTTAATAGCATTTTCAAAACAAAGCATATCTTTGGAAAATCATATCTCTCAATCCCGACATCGAAAAATAGCAAACTTTATGGCCACAGAAAAATCTTAACATAATATACAAGTTTCATGTAGATCATTTTCTCAAATTTTTCCTAAATCAAAAGTCAACCTATAAAGGCCAAAAAGTCAAACTTTTCACAAATTTTCATTTTTTTTACACTTTCTCTCTTTACTTCTTGATTTTCAACTCAATTTTAACCAACTCATCCACTTTTGAATATTTCTTATTTTTACTCAAAAGTCGGGGTCCAATATTTCTCCCCCTCTTAAAAGAATTTCGTCCTCAAAATTCATACTTGATTAAACTCCAACTCAAGCACTTTCTTACTAATTCCTTTCCAGAAATCTTAATCAAATCAATTTTCTTATCTACGTTCCTCATCATATCTCTTCACGACATTTCACTTCTTGTATCTCATATTACCCATATCATCTCAAAGCACTATATCTGTAACTCATTATTTCTTCATATATGGACACAAGTCAATGGTCCATTTCTTAAGGAACCCTAATATGGTTCAATAATCATTTAATCTTTATCATCATGTCATCTTTCAAATAGTCATTCTTTCATCTCACAGAAGTATAGGCTATATCAATTTCTCCCAATTCATTATGCAATTCACATTTCGAGTTCCACAAACGCATGTTTCTAATCAATCATATTCTTAACACCCAAAGCAAACAATCACTTTAATTCTTCAAATAAGTCATGACAAGTCATGCCCATCAATTTCACAATCCTAAAGTCATTCATACTTATTGTCATCGAACTCAAACGATCGCTTAGCACATTCTCACTAATTCACTTTTTATCCTTACGCACTCTTCTCAATCTTATATGCCCAGTTAAGATCCTATTACTGGGATCTGATACCATAAATGTTAGGACCCGATCCGGAAACCGAATCCCAACCGAAAAGCGAAAACGGATGCGAAGAACGAGGCGAATTCAAATTGGATAAATTGAATTCGATAACGACAAACAAAGCGAAAGCGGAAGCAAAGCGGAAGCAAATCGAATACAGAATCGAAAGAAGCGAATCGGAACGGTTACAATCAAAGGCGAAATAGATATGAGGAATCGAAACTTAACAAATGGAGTCGATCTTACAATCAAAGTAATTGAGCTGAATCATATTCGACATCCGAGAACAATTATCAAAGAAAATCAAAGAAACGGAGCCGACATCTGAAAACAAAGAACAGAGAAACACAATCGCGTTGGAAACCTAGACGAAACATCCGAAATCCGGTATAATTTTTTTTTCTTTTCTTTTCTTTACTCATTAATCAAATCTGATTTCCTTTTTCTTGGACATTCTTTCTCATGCCAAATCTCAACTCTTAACCATATTCTTATACATTGGTATTAATCCCAAAATTCATATTCATACTAATTTTTATCGAAATTTCGGCAGTATAACGGTTGCCTTTGACCTAACCCAAAACCTGCAAGGGTTCAAAATACACTTCTAAAATTTCCATTCAAACATACAAACATCAAAATCCACCGGACCCTCCGTCCGGGATCTTAGCAAATAAACCCAAACCTATTTCTAAAACACTTTCATAATTGTAATTCAATATACTATTCTCATAGTTCAATCTCATTCCCAAACTCATACACAATTCCATATACAATTTCATACTCTCATACATTCATTCATAATCTTCATACATTCTGAAATACATTATAATCACTTACTTAACGGCAATTCAAGCCATTTACAAAATATTCCAAATCTCAATTCACATAACAATACAGACGATGCAAAATCAGACCAAACGTCTTCACATTCTTTCATCCGATCTTGTTAGACCCCGAATTTTTTTTATGATGTCATTAAGCATAGCTTTTGATAATTATGTGTTTATGGTTTCGTTTGATTTATTTTAGAGTATTAGTGGATAATTGAGGTGTAATACGGTTTAATTATGGTTAAATGAGGATTAAAAGGGTAAAAAGATATGAGGGCATTTTGGGAAGTTTACTTACGTTGGAATGAATTTGGGCTTAGCTAAGAGGGGTATTATGGTCTTTGTTCCATGTCTTTAGGTTTAAGAGGAAGAAATTAGAAAAAAAAGGAAAGAAGAAAGAAGGAAAAGAAAAAGAGGAGAAGAAGAAAGGAAGAGAGGAGCCGTCGGTGAGAAGAAGAGAAGAGAAGAGAGGTTTTGCGATTTTTGGAGATTTCGACAGTTTTGGAGCAATACCCGGTAAGTTTAAGTCCTTTCTATCTTGTTTCTGGATGGATTAAACCTTAAGATAGCTTGGATTGAGTAGAATTGATGATTTAGGGTTTTTGGTGAAAAAGTTGGGTAAATCGTTGGGTTGATGATTTTAGGATGGATTTGAAGCTTAGAATGGGTTAGAAATGTAGTAGAGGATTTGATCTATAGTTTGGTTGTGTTGCATTTGGATTTGGGAAGGATTTAAGATGAGAAATGTAGAAAATCTGGGTTTCGGAGTCGAGCTCCAGACCTACACGTCGCGACGTGCGTATGAACACGCCACGACGTGCGAGGAAGGAAGTTAATGTTTATTCGTCGCGACGTGTGACAGCTTGCTCGTCGCGACGTGTGGCAACTTGTTCGCCGCGACGCGCGAGAGAGGAGCGTTCGTCGCGACGTGCGTGAAGGACGACGTCGCGACGTACGAAGGAGTTTGACTCGTTACGACGTGCGAAGGCCTTCGCCGCGGCGAACATCTGATTGGCTGAAGTGAGATTTTTCGTATTTTGGGCATATCTTGGGCTTCAGATGTCCGATTGAGGTGATTTTGGATTCATTATGAACTAGAAAAAAAGGACTACAGGTTGGGAGGTTCGGAATTTGCCGCTTAGGATTCGGGATTTTTAGTCGGAAGTCGAATGTAGACTTATAGTATTAGACCTTTGGATTTTCACGCTTAGCGATTAATTGTCTTTGAACATTGTTTGATTTGGAACTTGGTTGCTTATAGGAAACCAAGCCGATTTGACCCAATCGCAAGAGGAAGGACAGCAGTGAGTCGACTACTCGAGCGATATTAGGTGGGTAATATGTTTATGGTTGTTGTGTGTGTGGGCAAATTGCCTTATGTATGCTTGCTTGCATGATGTGATATTGCTTGTGTTAAATTATATGAGAAACAACAAATTTGCATGATGACTATGATTATGCATGGCTTTGATAGGCCTTATGGCATTTTGCAAAAATGAAAAGAGTGAAAATTTCGAAAGCTTTAATAAACGAATGGATTATGTGTTTTGTTTGGGTAAGAGAGTTATGGATGGAGTCACGTGCACGTTGACATTAAAGCCTTCTCCCAGCTGCCCGCTTGAGGCCACGAGATCCTTGAGAAATCAGATTCGGATAGTTTACGGATTAAACTTTGGTTTATCCGGATCGTTTTTACGGAACTCTCGAGTCAATTGATTGTGCATACACGATGGACTTGTTGAGCATAACACATGATTGCTATGACTGACTTGTTGCATAAGAATTGTTATGTTGAGAAATAGAAATTGCATGACCTATGTTTATATGAATGTGAATATATTGATGACTTTTGATTTGCTAGTGATATATGTGTTAGAGTAGTGCCCTAAAAGCAATCCCCTTTAGCGCATTTTGTTCATAGTCATGTACAGACTCTATGAATAAATAAAGCAAGGCATATTTCATTTATTTGATATTCATTTTATTATGAATTGATAATGATCTTTAATCAAATTAATGAAGTCCACGATACATGACATAGCATGAAGGAAATTATGATGTGATCATACTATCGAGATTCCTATCATGTGCAATTATGTCAAGATTCTAAATTATCCCTAGTCATAGGATTAATGAGGTGGACATCGTTAATCCGGATAGACTAGCACATGTCAAACTCCTTGATTGGATCAAGCGGTGGATCTCATAAAGCTGTAAATATTGAGATATTTAGATTTGACATGTGGATGCTTACTAGTGGTAGTAAGTACATTGGATGACTGCTATGAGATCATCACATGGATGTCCTATACAAATGTCGGTGATAATCTCATCATAGCAATGGTGCAAGTATCCTTAGACTTGAGGTGCTCAAGGATATCTTGAGTCTTGATTCTGCACTTTGACTCCATTCCTTGTTGCCTTTCGAGGTCGCTCATAGGGTGGTGATTGGGTGCGACTTGAGGTATTCAAGGTAATTGAGTAGCCAATAGAGGATTCACCACTTACATTATAGCAGAAGAGATACCCATGGCCTCTTATCAGGATCATTACTTTGAAGTCTCTGGCGCCGGAGCATACATATGTCATGAAGATGGTCTTCATGGACATATAAAGTAATGAGTCCTAGGACGAGAACTGATTACACTTGGACTAGATTTGATCTGATCAGTCTAGTAAGAGTTGACACATTGCCCATACTCAAACCAAGTGGGGTATAGCATGGTGAAAGGACGAATTGCACGGTAATTGTCTATGGAAGGGTTCGTGATATGGTTTCATTAGTCAAACCAATTACTTTCCGGTCAATTGGGGGTCATGATGTGTTGCTAGATACCGCTCATGACTTGCTCAGATTAAGTGTTAATCTAAGTGGCCAACATAACCGGGAACCTAATGGGTCACACGCATAAGAGTGACTCGGAGAATCTGTAAAATAGTTTCGGACAGAGATCCGATATCTGGAGAGCAATAGGATTAAATGGATCCCGATGAGATTGGGATATGTCCCGATGAGATCGCGACATCGACATTGCTGAAAACCGTTTCTGGTGATTTTTCGCCGGCGGGGCCCGGTAGGGCGGTAGGACCGACCCCAATTTGACTGGACCTCTTCAGCAAATATATATATATATATTAATTAATTAAGAATTGATTAATTATATATATATAAATGGTGATTTCGGTGGAAGCAAAATTGGTGGAGAAGTTTGTAAGTTTGAAAAGTCAAAAGTAATGATGATTTATCATTTTAAGGCATTTTATGCCTCCAACGTGGATGCCCTTACACCAAGCCTTTGATATTGTGTTTTAAGTGTTAAAATAAAAAAAGGAAGGGATTGGAAGCATTGCTTGGTCGTGGGAAAAAGGGAAGAACTGATTGCTTACATGTTAAGCTTGAAAATTTGATTTTCCACCTTCTTCCTCTCTTCCATTCAAGTTGGCTTCTTCTTCTCCAAGGCTTCAATTGTTCATCTCCACTTGCTCTCCAAGGCTAAGGTAAGAGCTAGCACTCTTCTCTTTAGTCTAGCTATTCCCGGGTCAAAAGAGTTTGTCCCGGTTAGGTTTTTCGACCTCTGCGTGGATACCGTTAGAGACGGTCTCCTTTGGTCGTTATGGTTTGATTATTTATACATACACATGGATCTTGGCTTTCGGGAATATCCCAGGACTCAAAATTTTAAATTCCGCACTGTGGGCATGTGATGCCTACCCCGGGATTTTCCTACAGTGGTATCAGAGCCACTTGTGTTGTATAAACAGTCGAAATGATAACTAGGTCGGAGTTCCTTAGTGAATTGAGCTGCTGATGCATGTTATTTGTGTGAATTTCGAATCAGTATAGAGATGCATGTTTTCAAACTTTCTTGCTCAGAATTGTTCATAACATGTTATAGAATATGTTTGTGAAAGATGAGAATTTATCAATTTGATTTGATATGGTTTTGCTATTTAATTCCCTCAAGTTTCGGATGCTGTCTTGTTGATAGTTTCTGAAACAGGTATGCTTGTAAATTCGAGAATAAATTCTAGAAAAATTCTTTTTCGGATTGGTTTTCACAGACATGTCCCTAAGATGTTTGTGAATGTCTTTGTGGATGGAAAAATGTTTTCAAGGTGATTTACCATTTATTTCCGAATTTCTTGTGTGCTGATGGGAATGTTTGTGTTGGAGAACACAGATTTTGGTTCGGCTAGATTGCTGAGGTTCAATGAGTTTTTGTGGGAAATAAATCCTGGAAAAATTCATGGAGCATGTTGGGAACATGTTTTAACCTCTGTAATTTTCTCAGTATTTATTGAAAGTGTTTCAATGGTCATTTTGAGCAAAATGTTGAGCTTGGCAGTTTTGAGAAACTTGCTGGGGCTGTTTTGTTTGGAATGATTGGCTGTGTTATTTTCAGTTCCAATGCCTTGCATCATTTTTATAGTGATTAAAATTGTGTTATATTGATGTGGTATGCATGCCAAGTTGAGATTCTTGAATTTAGGTTTCCAATAATTTTTGGATATCGAATAGGTCACTTTAGCGTCTCGTTAGCTTATTCCGTTATCTTGGTTATTTTGGCTGTCGCAATTTTTGTGACAAGTGTCGGAGTAATCTTGATAACGTGTAGCCTACCTAGAGATACTTAGCATGATAATTTGGTGTCCTTGAATTATGTGGAAATCTAGTGATTAATGATGGATTAATCGGTTTCAAGGTTTTCATAGATAGTTAGACTATATGGCATGCATGTATTGATGAAAATGTTTCATTAGCACATTAATATAAAGGATAATATACTTGTTATATTGGTGTTGTGAATTGGGAATGCCTGGATTGAGAATTAGCCGATTAGATAGCAATTCCAAAGGCACAAATGAACAAGTCGACTTATATGTGCATAAGTCGACTTGTTTTGTGCACTGTAGACTAATAAGTCGACTTGCACAATGGTACAAGTCGACTTGTTCATGCACAGTTGCACAAGTCGACTTACACATGCATAAGTCGACTTATACAGAGACATAAGTCGACTTATACATATACAAATCGACTTATATCATGCCTTGGTGGGATGATGGGTGATTTTCGGTATAAATTCAATGTGATTGATGCAATGCCTTAAATCAGACCATATAGTCATGGTGACTATGATCCTTGGATGAGATTAATTAGATGAGACCTAAAATCCCTCAACTTAAAATATGAAAACTAACGCCTTCCATTAATATGGTAAGAACCAGAGTTCTTATAGGGTTGGGTTGTTGAGCTAACCTCAAGCTCACTCTATACGAATATGTTCAAACCATGAAAATATGATTTTCGGATTAATGGGTCGGTTTTCCTAGAAGCGTTGATTTGTTGAGCTAACCTCAAGGTCAACGTGGACAGAGGCGAAATTGGGTAGTGTACATCAGATGTACACGCATCAAGTGTTGATAACCCAATGTATGTGCATACATCAACTGTTGATAGCACTGGGCGATAGTTGTGTCTAAGATGTAATTGGTATGTCTGATACCTCCCGAGACATAAGATGGCTTATTGAGCTAACCTCAGGGTCATTCTTAATGTGGGTCATCGATGATGCAATTGGTATGATCGATACCACCGATTGACCTAAGGTGACTTGTTGAGCTAACCTCAAGGTCATTCTTAGCAATGTCGGACATCGACCCACCAGTCATCATTGTGCCATTTTGTTTCTTGGATTCATGATGAGGGTTATGGATTCTGTTGAAACTAGTGGGAGCCATATGTATGTCATTTAAGTCCTTATGAACATACATTTAATCCTATTCTAACTTTCTTTCTCTCTATGTTTAGGTTGATTGAAGATGTCGACTAGTGTGAATCTTCGCCACTAATGGATGCAAACAAATTAACCGGACCAAATTTTCTTGATTGGTGCGGAATCGAGAATTGTTCTCGATCGAGGATCTAGGATACATCCTTGATTTTCCGCTCCGGATCCACTTCTCAAGGAGCTTCGATGATGATCGGAAGGCATATCGTAAGCATCTAAAAAGGCGGTGACATAGCCACCGCATTATGCTTGCATCGATGTCACCGAGCTGCGAAGCGATGACGAGTCTATGGATGCTCACACGATAGTGTTTCATCTTAGAGAGTTGTTTGATGAGCAAGCACGGTCCGAACGGTTCGAGACCTCAAGGTTGCTCTTTACAACGAAGATGACTCTGGTTCATCTCGCAGGCAATATGCATTGAAGATGAATGACTATATTGAGAGGTTGGCCGTCTTAGGTTTTGTGATGGATTCGAGTTAAGTATAGACTTAATTCTTGTTGGTTTGTCGATAGTTATTCACGGTTTGTGTTGAACTATCGAATGAACCAAATATCCACCACAATTCCCGAGCTGATCAATCTCGCCGAGACAAGAGAACAAGTCGTCAAGCAAGATAGCAAGGCGTTGTTATTGGTGGATTCTTCTTCCTCTGGTTCCAAGAAGAGGAAGCAGAAGAAGAAAAGGCTCGAAGCGAAAGGAAGTGCAGCGAAAGGCAAGAAGAAGACCAAAGAGATCGCACCAAAAGGTACTGGTTCCATTCGGTAAGACTGGTCATTGGAGGCGTAACTACAAAGTTTATCTGGAAGAACTGAAGCAGAAGAAGGCATCAGCTGCCTCGACTTCTTCAGGTATGTTTGTCATTGAGGTTAATACTGTTTCTGATCATAACATATGGGTATTAGATACCGGTTGTGGCTCACACATATGCAATGATATGCAGGGCCTCAGGGACAGTAGGCAGCTCATAAAGGGAGAAATGGACCTGCGTGTTGGCAATGGAGCAAGAGTTGCTGCATTAGCCGTAGGGACTTATGTATTGACACTCCCCAGTGGGCTTGTACTTAACTTGGATGATTGTTATTTTGTACCTGTGTTAACAAAGAACATACTGTCTGTTTCTTGTTTAAATAGAGCTAGTTTCCATTTGTCTTTTGGTAACAATGGTTGTTCTATTAGTTCAAATGGAATGCTTTATGGTACCGGTACATTATGCAATGGAATTTACATATTAGATATGTCACATCCAGTTATGAATGTCAATGACGCTAAAAGACATAAAAGAGATAATTTAAAATCAACTTACTTATGGCATTGTCGCCTTGGCCATATAAATGAGAGACGCATCGCTAAGCTCCACAAGAGTGGAAGTTTAGGGTCATTCGATTATGAATCTTATGACACATGTGAATCTTGTTTATTAGGCAAGATGACTAAGTTACCTTTTAAGGGAAAGGGTGAACGAGAGGCTGGATTATTAGACCTAATACATTCGGATGTATGTGGTCCGATGTCCATCCATGCCGAAGTGGTTGCGTTACTTCATTACCTTTATCGATGATTATTCTCGATATGGGTACCAGATTCGATGAGATACAAATCAAGCGCTTGAAAAGTTCAAACAATTCATAAATGAAGTAGAAAAACAACTTGGTAAAAGTATCAAAACATTACGATCCGATCGTGGTGGTGAATACTTAGACCAAGAGTTTTGGATTATCTCGAGATAATGGGATTTTATCTCGGTGGACCCTCCTTACACACCACAAAGATAATGGTGTGGCAGAAAGGAGAAATCGAACCTTGTTGGACATGGTACGATCTATGATGGGCTTTGCACGCTACCAAAATCCTTTGGGGATATGCACTGAGACATTTGTTTACTTGTTAAACGAGTTCCATCAAAGACAGTTGATGTTACTCCATATGAGATGTGGACTAACAAGAAACCTTATCTTTCTTACTTGAAAGTATGGGGTTGTCCTGCTTATGTGAAGCGGACATAGTCAGATAAGCTTGGAGCAAAATCTGACAAGTGTTTGTTCGTAGGATATCCTAAAGAAACAAGAGGATATCAATTTACTTTGCCGAGGAACAAAAGGTGTTTGTTTCGATGCATGCTGTATTTTAGAGAAAGAGTTTCTTTTAAAAGAGGACGTTGGGAGCAAAGTTGAACTTGAAGAAGTTCAAGATGCTTTCGGACAGACGCGGATCAATCGCTCGAACTCAAATCGTAACTCATATGATGAGGTAACAGTTCAACCTTCTACTTCACACGAAATTGTGAGGTCAAGTAGGATACGCTTTGTTCCTGAGAGATATGGATTTCGTGAGTGAACAGAATGACGATTGCTCATAGAGGATGATGAGCCTACCACTTATGAAGAGGTTCTGAAGAGTTCAGAGTCTGAAAAATGGCTTCGTTCCATGAAATCAAATGGATTCCATGTATGAAAACCAAGTATGGACTTTGGTTGATGCACTGAAGGATAAAACCTATAGGGTGCAAATGGGTTTTCAAGAAGAAAAGCGACATGGATGGTAATGTGATTACCTATAAAGCAAGGCTTGTGGTTAAAGGCTTTCGTCAAAGACAAGGAGTTGACTATGACGAGACCTTCACCAAAGAGCAATGCTTAAATCCATTAGATATTCTAGCCATTGCCGCCATTATGATTATGAGATATGGCAAATGGATGTGAAGACGACTTTCCGAATGGAAATCTGGCTGAGGATGTGTACATGACACAACCTGAGGGCTTCATTTCCGTTGATGGCGAAAAGGTATGCAAGCTTTAGAAATCCATTTATGGATTGAAGCAAGCATCCAGGAGTTGGAATATCCGTTTTGATGAGAAAATCAAAGAGTTTGGTTTCTCACAAAATCCGGATGAACATTGTGTGTACAAGAAGGTGAATGGAACTGCGATCGTATTCCTTGTGTTATATGTAGATGACATATTGTTGCTAGGAAACGATGTCTCAATCTCGCAATCAAGAAAATTTGGTTGTCCAAACAATTTGCCATGAAAGACCTTGGAGAAGCAACTTATATCATTGGGATAAAGATCTATAGAGATAGATCAAGAGGTTGTTTGGTCTTTCACGGTCAACGACATAGACAAGGTGCTAACGAGGTTTAGCATGGAGCAATCCAAGAGAGGGTTTCTTCCCATTACTCATGGGATAACACTCAAGTCCATGTGTCCCAAGACACGGGATGAGAGGATGCGATGAATATGATCCCGTATCGTCTGCAGTAGGATCTATTATGTACGCATAATGCTATGTACGAGACCCGATGTATCATATGCTCTAAGTGTTACGAAAGCGATACCAATCGGATCCCGTGAGGGTCATGGGTGGCTGTCAAGAATATCCTAAAGTACTTGCGAAGAACTAAGGATGTTTTCGATATATGGAGATGGAAGTCTCAGTGAGCGGGCATCAGATGCGATTTTCAATGATAAGGACGACTCGAGTCCCAATCAGGTTATGTTTTCACACTTAATGGCGGAGCGATCGGTTGGAAGAGTTCCAAACAGAGACGCATCGTTGATTCAACGATCGAGGCAGAGTACATTGCCGCATCGACGCAAAGAAAGGAAGGCGGTTTGGATCAAGAAGTTCATTTCGAACTTGGTGTGGTTCCTAGTCGTGATGGACCCATACTGATTGTATTGTGACAACTTTGGGGCTATTGCTTGCAGTAAAGGAGCCAAGGTCTCATCAACGGTCCAAACACGTACTACCGATACCATTTGATTCGGAGATCATTGCTCGAGGTGATGTCCCGATAGAGAGAATTCTACGAGCATAACATTGTTGATCCGCTGACAAAGCCGTTGCCACGGAAGAATTTTGATTCTCATGTACTCGCTATGGTATTAGATACCAAGGCGATTGGCTTTAGGTCAAGTGGGAGATTGTTAGAGTAGTGCCCTAAAGGCAATCCCCTTTAGCGCATTTTGTTCATAGTCATGTACAGACTCTATGAATAAATAAAGCAAGGCATATTTCATTTATTTGATATTCATTTTATTATGAATTGATAATGATCTTTAATCAAATTAATGAAGTCCCTGATACATGACATAGCATGAAGGAAATTATGATGTGATCATACTATTGAGATTCCTATCATGTGCAATTATGTCAAGATCTAAATTATCCCTAGTCATAGGATTAATGAGACCGACATCGTTAATCCGGATAGACTAGCATATGTCAAACTCCTTGATTGGATCAGCAAAGGATCTCGTAGCTGTAAATATTGAGATATTTAGATTTGACATGTGGATGCTTACTAGTGGTAGTAAGTACATTGGATGACCTACTATGAGATCATCACATGGATGTCCTATACAAATGTCGTTGATAATCTCATCATAGCAATGGTGCAAGTATCCTTAGACTTGAGGTGCTCAAGGATATCTTGGGTACGATTTACACTTTGACTCCATTCCTTGTTGCCTTTCGAGGTCGCTCATAGGGTGGTGATTGGGCACACTTGAGGTATTCAAGGTAATTGAGTAGCCAATAGAGGATTCACCACTTACATTATAGCAGAAGAGATACCCATGGCCTCTTATCGTGATCATTACTTTGAAGTCTCTCGGCGAAAGACATACATATGTCATGAAGATGGTCTTCATGGACATATAAAGTAATGAGTCCTAGGACGAGAACCGATTACACTTGGACTAGATTTGATCGATCGGTCTAGTAAGAGTTGACACATTGCCCATACTCAAACCAAGTGGGGTATAGCATGGTGAAAGGACGAATTGCACAGAATTGTCTATGGAAGGGTTCGTGATATGGTTTCATTAGTCAAACCAATTACTTTCGGTCAATTGGGGGTCATGATGTGTTGCTAGATACCGCTCATGACTTGCTCAGATTAAGTGTTAATCTAAGTGGCTAACATAACCGGAACCTAATGGGTCACACGATAAGAGTGACTTGAGAATCAGAAATAGTTTGGATGAGATTCGATATCCGGAGAGCAATAGGATTAAATGGATCCCGATGAGATTGGGATATGTCCCGATGAGATCGCGACATCGACATTCTTTGAAAACCGCTGGTGATTTTTCATCGGCGGGGCCCGATAGAGGCAAGAGGATGAATTTAATTTGATGGACCTCTTCAAGAAATATATATATATATATTAATTAATTAATAATTGATTAATTATATATATATATATAAATGGTGATTTCGTGGAAGCAAAATTGGTGGAGAAGTTTGTAAGTTTGAAAAGTCAAAAGTAATGATGATTTATCATTTTAAGGCATTTTATGCCTCCAACGTGGATGCCCTTACACCAAGCCTTTGATATTGTGTTTTAAGTGTTAAAATACAAAAAAGAAGGGATTGGAAGCATTGCTTGGTCGTGGGAAAAAGGGAAGAACCGATTGCTTACATGTTAAGCTTGAAAATTTGATTTTCCACCTTCTTCCTCTCTTCCATTCAAGTTGGCTTCTTCTTCTCCAAGGCTTCAATTGTTCATCTCCACTTGCTCTCCAAGGCTAAGGTAAGAGCTAGCACTCTTCTCTTTAGTCTAGCTATTCCCGGGTCAAAAGAGTTTGTCCCGATTAGGTTTTCCGACCTCTGCGTGGATACCGTTAGAGACGGTCTCCTTTGGTCGTTATGGTTTGATTATTTATACATACACATGGATCCTGGCTTTCGGGAATGTCCCGGGACTCAAAATTTTAAATTCCGCACTGTGGGCATGTGATGCCTACCCCGGGATTTTCCTACAATATGTATATTGCTTGATTGTGTGGCTCGTTGCCAATGTCTATAAACGTATATGACACTGAGCTTCGTAGCTCACCCCATTACTCTCCCCTCCTCAGGTGCAGATCGAGATGATTGTTGACCTTGCAGGGCATCGGAAACTTCAAGCTAGTTAGGAGCCTTGTATAAGTTAGTACTTTGGTTAGCCCACCAACATTTTATCATGGAGCATACTTTTGTATTTTGGGATTTACTTTCATTTTGTATTGTGCTATATTTTGAGACTACTTGGTGAATTTCTTCGAATGAGAATGATAGATGATTTATGCAATTGGAATGATGAATGTATGTTTAGAATACATGTGTACAATGCGCGTGTGTATTGATATATGTATGTGTTAATCGAAATATGATTATGTATGGATGTTGGGATCGGGTCCGAAGGTTATGAAGTGCCGTCGCAGGCGCGACCCGAGGGGCCGCCTCGGGAATCGGGGCCTGGGCCCAATATGTTTAGTATCAGAGCTACTAGGTTCAGATGTCCTCGGCTTAGAATGCATAATAGGATTGTGTGCTCTATGAGTATTTGTTGCATTACTTGATTGTATTAAGTGACATGCATATCATGCATACATGTAGATTGCCATATAGCTAATCCTTAGTGTTTCCATTTGAAGGAGTACGATGCCACCTCGTAGAAGGACACGAGGAATTATGCAAGGAT
Organism: Erythroxylum novogranatense; assembly: GCA_029891385.1. Taxonomy (NCBI): domain Eukaryota; kingdom Viridiplantae; phylum Streptophyta; class Magnoliopsida; order Malpighiales; family Erythroxylaceae; genus Erythroxylum; species Erythroxylum novogranatense. Next base: position 38,795,039 of record CM057229.1, on the reverse strand, counting down.
CTGCTTTTGAATCTCGACTAGAGAGGAGAGGATCGACGAGTCAAGAGCCCTGTGGAATGCTGAGGCTTCTGTAGGGCTAGGTAGTGAGCCCGTTCCGTCGCTGACTCAGGAGTCGCCAGTTATGCAGGAGCAAGTGCCTCCATTGGATCCGAGATTGTTCCAGGCCTTTAGTCAGGCATTTATGCAAAGCTATGGGTCGATGCCCTGACCTTCGCTTTGTGCCCGATTCGAAGGGAGACGGTTTGATCGATTGAGGAAGTATGGGGCAGTTGATTTCTTTGGGACATCATATCCAGAAGAAGCTGAGACATGGCTGAGAAAGACTAAGAGATTGCTTGAGCAGATGGAGTGTGAGGATGACGAGAGAGTCATCTATGCTGCCAGTTTGCTTCAGGGAGATGCTCTTCACTAGTGGGAGACTGTACTAGGGAGTCAGATGAGGCCAGTAGGGTTGGCATGTCAGGATTTCGTGGTTGCTTATAAGAAGAAGTATCTATCTGAGGTTTATATTCAGCAGAAGCAGAGGGAATTCCTCAGTTTGACTCAGAGGGATATGACAGTCAGCGAGTATGAGCGCCGGTTTACACAGCTATGCCGGTATGCTTCAGATCTGATGTTGAGTGAAGCTACTAGATGTCACCGGTTTGAGGCGAGCCTGCACTTGGCCATCAAAAAGAAGGTGATTGTGCAGAATTTTTGTGATTTTCAGCAATTGGTTGAGGCAGCTTTGAGAGTGGAGAATATAGAAAATATCAAGAGTGCTGTGAACAAGAAGAGAAAGGGCAGAGAGCAGTCCTGGAGAGGAGGTAGCACTAGCACCCCTATGCCAGACAGGAGTGCTAGGAGCTTCCATCCGGTCGAGAGAGGAGAGGAGGTGCAAAGCGGTGACTGGGCCGATGAGGACTTCTACTGTTTCTCACCAAGCCTCCACGGTGGGTGGTGGTAGAAGGGGAGATGGAGATAGGTCGTTCGTCCCGAAGTGTGAGCACTGTGGGAGATCTCATAGAGGAGAGTGCTGCAGATTGTTAGGAGCTTGCTTAAACTGTGGGTAGAAGGGACACATTGCTAGAGAGTGTCCTCAGCCTCCACGACAAGAGAGAGGCCAGATGCAAGTTTCGAGGAGAACAGAGACCATGGGTCAGAGGACTGCGACAGAAGTGGGCAATTCAGATGCAGCCAAGAGGGTGAGTCATCCGAGGAGACCGAGAGGGCAGGCACCAGCTAGGGTGTTCATGGATGACTAGGAGGATCTTGAGACCGCACGGATGTTATCACTGCAGTGCATGCTTATTTTACGATCTCGTGATAGCTTTGATTGATCCGGGTTTTACTCATTCTTTTGTTTCTTCGAGTAGACCCATGTGTGATATGATTGTGAGCCCATTGGATACTCCGCTGATGGTGGATACTCCAATCGGCCAGTACATTGTGATTAGTCAAGTATTTAGAGATTGCGAGATTTTTATTGAGGGAGCACAGTTAGTGGTGGATTTGATGCCACTGAAGATGGGAGGATTGGATGTGATTTTGGGCATGGACACGTTGGAGAAGTACAATGCCCGTTTGGATTGTAAACAGAAGACAGTGGAGTTTGAATTGGATGACGGTAGAAAAGTAGTGTTTACTGCGGACAGGAAAGCGAGTTCGCCCAGAATTGTTTCAGCTTTGACAGCAGAAAAGATGATGAGTAAGGGTTGTGAGGCATTTTTGGCCTATGTGGTTGACACCAGGGCAGATAAGGGAAAGTTGGAGGATATTCCAGTAGTCAGGGAGTTCTCGGACGTTTTTTCTGAGAAATTACTAGGACTACCGCCAGCTAGGAAAATTGAGTTTTCCATTGAGCTTTTGTCAAGTACAGCACCGATTTCAATTCCGCCTTACCGGATGGCTCTAGCGGAATTGAAAGAGCTTAAGGAGCAGTTAGAAGAGTTATTAGAGAAGGGATATATTCGACTGAGTTCTTCGCCTTGGGGAGCTCCGGTTCTTTTTGTAAAGAAGAAAGATGGATCGTTGAGGATGTGTGTGGACTACAGAAAGCTGAATCAGGTAACGGTGAAGAACAGATATCCGCTTCCTCGCATTGATGATCTGTTTAATCAATTGCAAAGAGCGAGAGTCTTCTCTAAGATAGACTTGAGATCGGGTTATCATCAGTTGAGGATTAAGGAGTCAGATGTGCCAAAGATCGCTTTCAGGACTCGGTATGGGCATTTTGAGTTCTTGGTTATGCCCTTTGGATTGATGAATGCTCCTGCAGCGTTTATGGATTTGATGAATCGGGTTTTTAAGCCATTCTTGGACCAATTTATCATTGTCTTCATTGATGATATCTTGGTTTATTCCAAGAGTGATGAGCAGCATGAGGAGCATTTGAGGATTGCTTTGGAGACTTTGAGGAAGCATGAGTTATATGCCAAATTCGATAAATGCGAATTTTGGCTTAGAAAAGTTTCATTTCTTGGACATGTGATCTCAGAGCAAGGAGTTCATATGGATCCAAAGAAGATAGAAGCTGTGGTGAGTTGGGAAGTCCCGAAGAATGTAGCAGAGGTGAGGAGTTTTCTGGGTTTGGCAGGCTATTACAGGAGATTCGTGGAGGGATTCTCCATGATAGCCGCTCCGATGACGAAGTTTTTGAGGAAAAATCAGAAGTTTGTTTGGAGTGATGAGTGTCAGAGGAGCTTCGAGGAGCTCAAGCATAGATTGACGAGTGCCCCGATTCTGATTTTGCCATCGGGAGATGAAGGTTATACGGTGTATAGTGACGCTTCGAGGAAGGGTCTTGGATGTGTTTTGATGCAGGGAGATCAGGTGATTGCTTATGCTTCGAGGCAGTTGAAGCCTTATGAGTTGAATTATCCGACGCATAATTTGGAGTTAGCAGCTGTGATTTTTGCCTTGAAGATTTGGAGGCATTATCTTTATGGAGTTCAGACGAGGATCTTTACTGATCATAAGAGTCTGAAGTATTTGCTGAGCCAAAAGGAATTGAATTTGAGGCAGAGAAGGTGGATCGAGTTACTCAAGGATTATGATTTGTTGATTGAGTATCATCCGGGCAAGGCCAATGTAGTAGTGGATGCCTTGAATAGGAAGTCTTCGATTGCTCATATGCGATCAGTTTATCTTCCTTTATTGGAAGAGATGGCCAAGCTTAAGATAAGCTTGAAGCAGGAGTCGGAGTGTCTTCTAGCTAACTTCCGAGTAAGGTCGATTCTCAGAGAGAAGGTTAGGGAATTGTAGGCTCAAGATGCAGAATTGAGCAAGGTTCAAGATGAAATTTGGAATGGCAAGGTTTCTGAGATAGATGTGCAGGATGATGGGCTTATGAAAGTGGGAAACCGATTATGTATTCCAAATGTGCAGGAGATTAAGGATGAGATTATGGATGAGGCACACAATGCGCCTTATACTATGCATCCCGGTAGCACCAGGATGTACAGGGACTTGAGAGAGCATTTTTGGTGGAAAGGCATGAAGAGGGATATAGCAGAGTTTGTCAGTAAGTGTCTAGTGTGTCAGCAAGTCAAGGTTGAACACCAGGCACCTTCGGGTATGTTGAGGCCATTGCCTATTCCGGAGTGGAAGTGGCAAAGGGTGACTATGAACTTTTTGATGGGATTGCCCAGGACTAGTAGGGGGCGTGATGCCATATGGGTGATTGTGGATAGGTTGACCAAGTCAGCCCACTTTTTGCCGATTAGACAGACTGATTCTTTGCATGTGCTAGCAAAGAAGTATATCGATGAGATAGTGAGACTGCATAGGATTCCGGATTCGATTGTGTCCGATAGAGACCCTCGGTTTACTTCGAGGTTTTGGAGTAGCTTGTAGGAAGCTTTGGGGACGAAGCTGCATTTTAGTACGACTCTTCACCCTCGGACGGATGGTCAATCTGATAGGACTATTCGGACTCTTGAGGGGATGCTTCGGGCATGTGTGATGGATTTTTGAGGAGCATGGGATGAGCATTTGCCGTTGGTCGAATTTGCTTATAACAATTCGTACCATTCGAGTATTCAGATGGCTCCATATGAGGCTTTGTATGGGCGGAGGTGTAGGACTCTGATCTGTTGGGATGAAGAAGGAGAGAGATAATTGGAAGGACCAGAATTGATTCAGACGACAGTTGAGAAAATCAATTTGGTTAGCAAATGACTTAAGGCAAAGACAGATAGGATGAAGAGTTATGTTGATGCTCACTGAAAGGAGATGGAGTATGAAGTCGGTGAGAAAGTGTTCCTTAAGACGTCTCCTTTGAAAGGAGTATTGAGATTCGGCAAGAAGGGGAAGTTGAGTCCGAGGTATGTGGGTCCTTATGAGATCCTTGAGAGGATTGGACCACTCGCCTATAGATTGGCGTTACCTCCGGAGTTATCGCAGATTCACGACGTTTTTCATGTGTCCATGTTGAGGAGGTATAGATCGGATCCTTCTCACATCATTCAGACTAGTGAGATTTAGTTGCGGGATGATTTGAGCTATGAGGAGCTTCCAGTGGAAATTCTGGATACAAAGGAAAAAGTCCTCAGGAACAAGACGGTTCAGTTAGTCAAGGTCCTGTGGAGAAATCATTCAGTAGAGGAGGCTACATGGGAGCTATTGGAAGCCATGCGGGAGAAGTATCCGCATCTCTTTGATGATTCAGGAAAATTTCGAGGACGAAATTTCTTTTAAGAGGGGGAGAAATGTTAGACCCCAAATTTTTTTTAATGATGTCATTAAACATAGCTTTTGATAATTATGTGTTTATGGTTTCGTTTGATTTATTTTGGAGTATTAGTGGATAATTGAGGTGTAATACGGTTTAATTGTGGTTAAATGAGGATTAAAAGGGTAAAAAGATATGAGGGCATTTTGGGAAGTTTACTTATGTTGGAATGGATTTGGGCTTAGCTAAGAGGGGCATTATGGTCTTTGTTCCATGTCTTTAGGTTTAAGAGGAAGAAATTAGAAAAAAAAAAGGAAAGAAGAAAGAAGGAAAAGAAAAAGAGTAGAAAAAGAAAGGAAGAGAGGAGTCGTCGGTGAGAAGAAGAGAAGAGAAGAGAGGTTTTGCAATTTTTGGAGATTTCGACAGTTTTGGAGCAATACTAGGTAAGTTTAGGTCCTTTCTATCTTGTTTCTGGATGGATTAAACCTTAAGATAGCTTGGATTGAGTAGAATCGATGATTTAGGGTTTTTGGTGAAAAAGTTGGGTAAATCGTTGGGTTGATGATTTTAGGATGGATTTGAAGCTTAGAATAGGTTAGAAATGTAGTAGAGGATTTGATCTATAGTTTGGTTGTGTTGCATTTGGATTTGGGAAGGATTTAAGATGAGAAATGCAAAAAATCTGGGTTTCGGAGTCGAGCTCTAGACCTGCACGTCGCGATGTGCGTATGAACACGCCATGACGTGCGAGGAAGGAAGGCAACGTCGCGACGAATTAATGTTTATTCATCGCGACGTGTGACAGCTTGCTCGTCGTGACGTGCGGAAGCTTGTTCGCCGCGACGTGCGAGAGAGGAGCGTTCGTCGAGACGTGCGTGAAGGACGATGTCACGACGTACGAAGGAGTTTGGCTCGTCGCGACGTGCGATGGCCTTCGCCGCGGCGAACATCCGATTGGCTGAAGTGAGATTTTTCGTATTTTGGGCATATCTTGGGCTTTAGATGTCCGATTGAGGTGATTTTGGATTCGTTATGAAGTAGAGAAAAAGGACTACAGGTTGGGAGGTTCGGAATTTGCCGCTTAGGATTTGGGATTTTTAGTTGGAAGTCGAATGTAGACTTATAGTATTAGACCTTTGGATTTTCACGCTTAGCGATTAATTGTCTTTGAACATTGTTTGATTTGGAACTTGGTTGCTTATAGAAAACCAAGCCGATTTGACCCAATCGCAAGAGGAAGGACAGTAGTGAGTCGACTACTCGAGCGATATTAGGTGGGTAATATGTTTATGGTTATTGTGTGTATGGGAAAATTGCCTTGTGTATGCTTGCTTGCATTATGTGATATTGCTTGTGTTAAATTATATGAGAAATAGCGAATTTGCATTATGACTATGATTATGCATGGCTTTGATAGGCCTTATGGCATTTTGCAAAAATGAAAAATGTAAAAATTTCGAAAGCTTTGATAAACGAATGGATTATGTGTTTTTTTTAGGTAAGAGAGTTACGGATGGAGTCACGTGCATGTTGACATTAAAGCCTTCTCCCGGCTGCCCGCTTGAGGCCACGAGATCCTTGAGAAATCGGACTCGGATAGTTTACGGATTAAACTTCGGTTTATCCGGATCGTTTTTAAGGAACTCTCAAGCCAATTGATTGTGCATACATGATAGACTTGTTGAGCATAACACATGATTGCTATGACTGACTTGTTGCATAAGAATTTTTATGTTGAGAAATAGAAATTGCATGACCTATGTTTATATGAATGTGAATATATTGATGACTTTTGATTTGCTAGTGATATATGTATATTGCTTGATTGTGTGGCTCGTTGCCAATGGCTATAAACTTATATGCTACTGAGCTTCGCAACTCACCCCATTACTCTCCCCTCCTCAGGTGCAGATCGAGACGATTGTCGACCTTGCAGGGCATCGGAAACTTCAAGCTAGTTAGGAGCCTTGTATAAGTTAGTACTTTGGTTAGCCCACCAGCATTTTATCATGGAGCATACTTTTGTATTTTGGGATTTACTTTCATTTTGTATTGTGCTATATTTTGAGACTACTTGGTGAATTTCTTCGAATGAGAATGACAGATGATTTATGCAATTGGAATGATGAATGTATGTTTAGAATACATGTGTACAATGCGCGTGTGTATTGATATATGTATGTGTTAATCGAAATATGATTATGTATGGATGTTGGGATCGGGTCCGAAGGTCATGGAGCACCGTCGCAGGCGCGACCCGAGGGGTCACCTCGGGAATCGGGGATCCGGGGCCCGGGCTCAACAGATCTCCTACTCGAAACCTGGAGATGGGGATGAAAGGGGGGGTGAGCTCAGAAGCTCGTGGATAATATATTTATAAATTGAACAATAAGCGAAAAACATACTTTCAAGAAGTTTGTCATTTTTAAACTTGTCACGATAGAAACCTTTCAAAGCTTATCTTTCAAATCTTTCATTTTTCAAACCGTTCACAAAACCTTTCCAAAATCTTACATTTGCAAATCTTATCTTCTCATTTCTCAAAATTCTCAATTCCTTAATTTAAAAGCATGAATGCAACACACTTAGAAACGAAACAAAAGCACATAACACATCAAATGGTCTGGTTCGGTCCAAAATAGACCGCGTCGCACATTCCGCAGAGCGGTCCTGCGATCGTGAGCGAAACGTACTACACTTTTCCGCATAGCGGTCCAGTGTAGCCATGAAAGGAGTCCGAAATCGGAGCTCCATGCCACTAGTGGGAAGCCGGGAAAAGGCTATAAAACTAGACAAGTGCGCACTCGTCTCACAGATGGGACCTGACCAAACCCACATAACACATAATTCGAAACCGAACAATTCGGATTGCCCGAAGGCACTTTTCGAAATCTTACTTTTAAACTTTTTATATCATAACATCAAATTGTGTCAATACTTGACACATTCTCATAACACATGAAAATCATATAACAATTCTAATGCAATTCAAATCATCAATTTAATCACATATCACAATCAATCAAAAATTCATAACCATGAATGCAATAATTCCTTTGAATCATTATTCAAACTTATTCAAAATTTACAAAGCACATTTCTCAAATTATTCAAATAATTCGAAAACCCTGAATTTCATAAACCTTGCATTTTCTAAAAATCATTTCCACAATAAGGAATTTAATCATTCGAAATCATAATTTTTCAAACATTTATATAAACATTAATTTATAAAAAATTCACTTTTTAAATTATCAATTTCACATGCTTAGCTTAAAATTCAACAAATAAATATACTACCCACCTCGAAATGATGCTAGGAACTCGTCCCGATCATCAATTTGATCCTGGCTTCTTTCCTTCTTTCAATTAAAAATGACCTAAGCCATAATCATCCAAATTCCACATCATAATTTGCATAATTTTCAAAATTAACTATAGGAAATTCATAATCATCATATTTCCAAGCTTTCTAAAACCAGAATTTCTAAAATTCTCAAATTTCAAATTTGACCTAAACCAATTCATTCAAATTCAATCTCATAAATAACTTAATTACTCAAACTAAACTTAGAAAACACCAATTCTATATAAAATCAAGCTATCTAAATCATCAATTTTCAAAACTCCCAATTTTCAAAATTGGCCTAAACCAATTTACACAAATTCAACATCATAAAACACAAATTCTTCAAAATTGGTATCATATTTCACCAATTCATCATACTTTCCATGATTCTAAGCCATAAATCTTCAAAAACCCCAACTTCTAAAATTTGGCAAAATCCCTACTCATATAAATCCAAAATTAAACATAACCTAAAGCATATACATCAAAATTGACTTCATATATCACATACCCATATCATTTTCCATGTTTCTCAACCAAAAATTCATCAAAATCTCAAAGCTCAAATTTTTCTCTTACCTCTTTTCTTCTTCAAATTTCGGATTTCTTGGTTCCCAAAGCAAGCTTCCTTCATTTTCCATCTTTTTCCTTTGAAACTAACTTAAAACTCATGCTAAAAGCTTCAAAAATTCGAAAAATAGAATGCTCTCTTCTTTCTCCATATCTGAAGCTTCTCTCTCTCTTCTCCTTATTCTTCTTTCATTTTCTTCTGATTTTTCAGCCATCTTCGTGGCTTTATTTGGCTTAAAACGACATCCCCTCTTGTGTTAAGAGGCCATGTCACTTAAGTGAGGGATAATTTGTAACATCTCACCCTCAATTGGAAGGGTAAAATAGTAAATTTGACATAGGATGGAATAGATTTGGAGTGCATAGGATTTACATTCATGCATAATAGGATTGGTCCACAGTCACATTTGTGCACATGAAATTACCGTACATGCATACATGATATTCGGTTTGCGTGCCTAAGACAATTTTATTGGGATTAACGTGGTTAATGGGTTTGAAAAATTATTCGAGCGCCATAAATTGTTTTCTATTTTAAGGGATTTTTAGGATTTTTGGGTTTTAGGAGAAAATTCCTGACCGAAAAATCGCCAATTAGCGAACCGGTCGATTTTCGGTAGCGAAAATTTCTACCCAATGAAACTGTATTCTTGGGCATATTATTTTGGGATTGACCATTTGAGTTGATTGGGTTAGTTTTTGATCTGGATTAAAGAATTAATATGTTGACTTTTCTTTAATCCTTTGAACAAATCACATTTTGCCACCTAGCCTCTCATTACCTCCTCCTTATCCTCACCCACGATTATGCCTCAATTAAGCATGAAACAATTGGTTTTGTGAACAATCAAAAATGGGGTAGGAAAGTGGATAATAGATTAAAGTATATTATAGCTTTCTTTGACTTTTCTTTGAAAAGTTAAGCCAACCTTCTTTTGCCACCCATTCTCCTTCATTTAATGCCTACTCATTACTTGTCTTGGTTTTATCCTATGCATTCTCGGTTATTGCCTTAAAAGAGGAAGGAATGGGATAAAAAGTGGATGGATTTGCTTGTTTCTTAAGCTCATCCGAATACCTTCCTCTTTTAACATCTCCAACAATTTTCATCTTCTTCATCAAACCTTTCTCCAAACTTCAAGCCTTCTTCTTCTAGACACCAAGTTCCTTACTTATCATGGAGGGCTTTCACTTGCATGAGGTTAGAAAAAGGGGTTAGCAATTGTTAGGAAAGAATTGAAGAGAAGAGAAGGATGGAAAAGCTAATTAGGTAAGTAAATGAATTAAGTTTTATATGATGTTTTAATGGTGTTTTTTATTAGGAATTAAATGCCATGGTAGATAGGAGTAATTAATGAAAGGTTTGGAGCATTTATTATGCTTAGGGTTACATTAATTTAATGACTATAATGGCTTGAAGTAATGGGTATAAGGTTAGGTTGAATTATTAATTGAAAGTAGTATGTTGGAAGTGGTTTTAGTTTGATTATTGATGGCATATTGATCATTGATTTTCCTTGGAATTGAAGAATTGAGTGCTGCCAATTTTTGTGTATTAGCCCTAGTACATGTATGAATGGTATAAGAACTGATTGGTGTTCCTTTGGATGTTTAATGATGTGTTTAAAGGCACTGGAAATGATAGAAACTAAGATTGGACCAAATCTGGAAATTTAGGGTTTTAATCGATTGTATTGTTTTGATCATAACTCATTGTATAGGAATGCAAATGAGGTAAGGTTTGTGGCCACTTAAACTTTGGGATGTTAGCTACATTTTTGTATGAAATAGGCACTGTCCAATGTTAGCTTTAAGAGGGCGCAATTTGTCTTGGAAAGTTACTGCTATTGACTGGAATGAACAGTACCTGAAATCATACCCTATAGTTTTGCTAATTTTTTTAAATTAATTGAGAAAGAATTAGGACAAATAGACTAAATGAAAGTTTAAGACTATTAAGTTAGCTTTCCAATGCCACTGATTTTGCAATTTTTCGATATGTCTATTAGGAGTGATGGACTGATGATTGTTGGCTGTTTTTATGCATTGAATGAAACCTAGCTGGAATGTCAAATTTGGTGTACATTCAGATTAGGAGGAATTTTAGTAATTTTTGTGCATTGAATTGGTGTTGGAAATCTACTGAAGAGTTTTAGATGACACATTCATCTTGAAAATGGTGTATGGCATATAATTTGTGGAAATCAGATGTGGGAGTTATGGATTTTCACAATTTGAACCTACATTGTGATGTTAATTGCTGATTAGGTCAGAAACTTGCATAACAGATTTGACACTGTTAGAGGCTGAATTGGATGTTGAGTTCTTCATGACAATTGAATTTTGAGATCTTATCTTTTCAGGGATGTAAGGTAGTGAATTTGGTGACATTTATGCTAAGAGATATACTGTTGTGAAATGTGTTGTTCAGATTGGGAAAATTCTGAGGGCTGATGCTTTGGTGAATTGTTTGACGTGGTTAGCAAGTGAATCTGATTTTGACTTGTTCATGAAAGTTGTAGATAATATTGTGATCTTACTGCTTTATTTATTGTGTAATTGTTGACTTAAGAATCAGAGAGTTACTGAATTTGCAATGTACTGCCCTGTTTTGATAGGTTTTGAGTGGGCAGTAGGTTTGATTGGATTTTTAACACCCTTAGGGGTGAAATTGATTTTTATGGTCTTCTTGAGAATTGTAGAGGTTTTCATGATCTTTCCAATGAAATATGGTTTATAATGTTTTGAATTGTGTGCAATGAGTTATGGTTGTTGGAAGTTTGGTTAGAAATCAGGAAAACAAAGAAGGAAATAAGGGTTATGTATATATCGATATTAATTGTTTAATGTGAATTTTGGTTTCTTTCGTGAATAACTTTTCCGTTCGACGTCCGATTGACCTGATTCTTGAGGCATCGGATTCGTAGAATATTGAATTTCATTTTTTTTGAAAGATTGGGATTTTTGGACGGGAAATTGACGTGGGTCCGGATAAAGGTCTGTTAATCACTGTTTTGTTTAATTGGGGACCTATAGAGGTTCGAATTGCGCACCGTTAGCGCCAATAGGTTTCTAATTTTTAGACGGATAGGAAAAAATGAGATTAGGGCCAGGAATTCATGAACATGCATATTTTTACCTACATGTGCATCAGTAATTCATTCGGATTGAATCGTTAGTGATAGTTGCCTTCTCTGATGCTTAGGCACAACTGGAGCGTCGATCGACCGACATGGCAAAGACTTTCCGACAATAGCTCGTAAGTACAGGTGAGTAACCTAGTTGGTTCCTCAATCTTTATGTGATGGAAATTATGTGGTTATGCCATGTGGAGACAATGGAGGGATTATGCGTGTTTGCTTTTGATTGATTTCGGACCATAGGTGTCCGAAGTATTGGGAACTTGTTATCGAAGTGCTATTTGTGTGTAACTGTTTGTGAATGATTACGTTTGAGATCTCGGATCAAAGGTCCGAGGGAATGGGAAATTGATATTGAAGTGTTAATTGTTTGTTTCGATAAATTGGTTTTGACTTTCAATGTGATATGGTAGAATTGTAATAAATGAATTACAGACATGATTAATTGATAACGATTGTATTTGGGTCGCCACCGAGAGCTATAAGCTCAACATTTAATGAGCCCGAAAGGACAGTTCGAGCTTTATGCTCAATGTTTAATGAGCCCGAAGCGACAATTGAGCCATAGGCTCAGCGATTATCTTGCCGGATTGGGACGATCTAAAGTAGCTCGATACAACACATAATCTAAATGGGAAGAAATAGAAAAAGATGTTATGCATGTATTTGATTGTACTATGAATTGGGAAAAGCACTGAATCACTGAAATAAAACGGAAAATGTCATGTATTTGAGCTTTGAATTCTTTCTGATTATGTTGTTGTGAAAATCTGTAAATTGCCATATGATATTCTAAATGTGCAATTGTGGTAATCTGTACGCTATTCGCGTAATGTATGAATTGGGTGAACCATCGATGATGGTTCCTCACTGAGTTCGCAAAACTCACCCAAAATTTGTATCTATTTTTCAGGTCTTGAAGAATACCCGTTTGATCTGGAGTCTGTAAGCAAGTAAAAGGTAGAGGTCGGGATGGGTTTGCGTGCGCATTAGTGTATTTTATTTTTCGATATTACGTATTATTGAATAAGTCGGTTTGTAAAGTCAATGATGGAATTAATTGTATTTATGAAAAGGGCCCCAAGGCCATTGAATTGGTTATAATTGTTTTCCGCATTTGTTATCATGTGTATGTGTGGGTGTTTGCGTTAATAAATAAAAAAAATATTTATAATGAGTTTTTGGTAGGGGTGTTCAAAAAACCCTTGAACACATGAACTGCACTGAACCGCATGAACCGAACTAAATAAGGTTAACAGAACTCGAGTTTAGGTTCGGTTCGAACCAAACCTGAAAAATCAGGTTCATGGTTCAGGTTCAGGTTTCTAACTTGCGGTTCTAGGTTAACCGAACCTAAACCGCACCTATAGCAGTTAACCAAACCGAACCTGATTTATAGGTTTAGGTTTAAACCTGAACCTGAAATACCTAAAAAAACTATCATATATTTAGATACAATTTAAGAGGATATCAATAATAATAAATTCACTAGTATTTACTATATTAATTCTTGAGTGAAAAAAAGAAAAGGAAAAAAACTACTTTACTTCTATGTTATTAAATGTTAATATTAAACATTGCTATTATAAGTAACAACTAATGCATAACACTCAATACTTCTACTTCAAATAGTAATTAATATGTGCCAAAGTTATTGATTGAAGTATTAAACTATTAATAAAAACATTCATTGACTAAAATAATATAATCGTTTAGAGATTAATTAAAGAAATTAATGTGTAGAACACATTTATTAAAAATCCTACAATTTTAGTTTTTAAGGCACATATATTAGTTTAGATATTTATGAGATATTATAAACATTAAACTAGCAAGTAATCTGATTCTTAAAAATATATAATATAGTTGCTAATAAATAATAAGAATATAATAATATTGTCTTGTACAAATACAAACATAGTTTTATTTATTAGAAACGAATGAAAATGAGTTGATTTAGTAATAAACTATGGGATTGTATTTTTTATACTACCGCGCTTTTTATAATATAATATTTGAAGTTTTAACTATGATATTAATTGCATTTTCTACACTAAGTTGCAATAAGAAGAAGGATACTTTTGTGCTTATTAGTTTATTATTATTATTATTATTTATTTTAACATGATAAAATAAGAGTTAATGATGTTAGAAGAATAGTTTTATTATTATTTTTAATCAATGAGATCAAGTAGAGCAGTTCGTTCCCTCACTATTGCATCTGAGTCAGCTTTTAATACAAGAGATCGAGTGCTTGATTCATTTTGTAGCTCTCTTACTCCAAAGATGGTGGAGACTCTTGTTTCTAGACAAGATTGGTTGAGAAAATCACAGGCTCCTCTTTACGTGGAAGAGAGACTTGAAAAACTTGAACAAATTGAATCAGGCAATCTAATTTACTTTACCTTGTTTTAATATACAAATAAATAAATAAAATTCTTTTTTTAATTACAAAGAAATAAAGAGTCTAACTCTTTTATTTTTATTTTCTATAGATGTGACTTCATGTGTAATGTTGAATCATCCTACCATTCTATTCAAAGAATAATTGTTTAATATTTTATTTTTTCTAATATTGATCTTTTATAAGACATTGTTTGGCTTATTTTACTTTCTTTGGTTTAACATATTGGATTAATCTTTGATGGATTTTATATGCATACTTTTATGAATAATTTTATTTTTCACCAATTTTTAAATAATTTTATCATATATATTGATATGAATAGGTTACGGTTACCTTGAGAACCGAACCTAAAAATAGGTTAACCAATCATACTGAGTTCTTTAGGTTCGAGTTGAGTTCGGGTTCATGAAATTGCGAACGACATTCGAGTTCGAGTTTAGGTTATTTATGAGCAGATTGAGTTACCCTACCATGAACACCCCTAGTTTTTGGACTGAGTGATGTAGCATGCCACCCTCGCGGGGCACGAACTCGGATATCACCATCGATGTCGGGTTCGGGTCTTGCGGGAGTGGGGTGTTACATTTAGGTGGTATTAGAGCCCAGTAGTACGTAATGTATCTGGGAACAGTCTGAAACATAAGGTGCATGCATTTGAGTCGTGTCATTGCAGACCGTGGCAACTGATCCCTAGTTTGAGTCGTACGGGTAGAAATCCTACGTGTGCATTCGTGTTAAGTGACTAAGTAAGAGAAAAGTCAGACCGTATGAGAGTGTGAACCCCTGAAAGTGTATAAGCAATTAGGAAAGGAAAAAGGAAAAATGGATAAGGAGATTGATATTGTACTATGGTTAGAATGACTGTGTTGGCCTAGACTGATTAAGGAAAGAAGTGGTATTAATGAATTCCCGGATTAAAATGGCAATATTATGGTGACAGAAAAATGAATATGTCTAGAATTTGGAAAGGTCCACTGGAGATAGGAGAAGCATACTGGTGATAGTAGTCTTAAGTGAGATTAAAGGTCCGGATGAGTAAGTAATTAGAGTTACATTTGTATATGTGAGGACATGGGAAACATTAGGCCGAGTAAAGTGTAGATGATCCGATCGGTGATATGGATTCAACGCATTTGTTTCAATATCGATTAGATATCATAGGTAGATGAGGATAAGCGGGATTGTGATAGGATCAATATTGTACCGTACCGGTCTACCTAGAACTGAAAGAGCAAAGTACCTAGTGCCTAGTAGAGTAAGAAAAAGTAGCCATGGTGAGATAAAAGTGTACAGATAAACTGAAATGAATTGGGGAAACGGTTATGATTATGAGCACCTAAGCGTGAGGCTGAAATGGTTATCACGAATATTGTGCTTAGAGTTTGGAAACTAGTATCAAAGGATGGTAAGGGAAAAGACAGATGACAATTTTCTACTGATTGTGTATCGGGAAATTCTAGATTTGGTTGAAAAGATGTATATAGACACAGAAATGGTAACTGGATGGGTAACTAGATAGAGATACAATGGAGTTGTATCATCGATTTTGTCGTGTTTTGGGGACTGTGAATGCCTTATTATAGATTGTTTGAGGATATTAAAGAAATACGAAGCAATAAGAAGATGACATTGTATAAGCCAAGTGGACATGACCTTAAAAGGTCAAGTTGACACATGAATGCTATGGGAATGAAACTAGGGGAAATGAAAAAAAAAATGAAACAATGATAGAGATATGAAAAGAGTTGTCACATTTAAGTCGATTTACCGTTGGGAGTACCTATTGGATAGTAAAGTTGATCATGATTAATGAAATGTATGTGAAAGATACAAGGAAATCATGGAGGAAATGATCAGTGAATGATCAGAGTGGCTATAAATTGAAAGTTTATACTGGGTTAAAGTATGACATAGGAGAACTGAGTGTACCTGTAGGAGAAGAAATGAAAAATGATTATGGCATCAGTCATTTATTTGAGGATTAGCATAAACGGAAAGGAGTCTTACAGAAATCTAAATTGCATAGGTTACTAATTGGTTTCCGGATAAAATGCTAAGGTATAAATTACTGAATAAGTGGTAAAGAAAGTGTTTATGTGACTGTCACAAGGAACCTTAGTGTAAGGAATTTTTTGATCTTTTAAAATTATGGCATAAAATTGTTCTGATTGAGATAGTACGTATAGTGAAGAATGATTGAAAAGCAATTAGGAATAATAATTGGTTGATGAGACTTTCGTGAACAGTATAAAAATGGTAATAAGACTAATGGTCAAACGGAAAGAAGTATGGACAAAATCAAAAGTGAAATTGAGTCTTATCTCAAGAGAAGATTTAGGCATAACAAGTGAAATATACTACTGAGGTTATCTGCTTTGTGTGTACGGGAATGTAACGTATCCACGTAGGTGAGTGG
The DNA here is from genome assembly GCA_029891385.1 of Erythroxylum novogranatense. Lineage (NCBI taxonomy): Eukaryota > Viridiplantae > Streptophyta > Magnoliopsida > Malpighiales > Erythroxylaceae > Erythroxylum > Erythroxylum novogranatense. The sequence goes on along the minus strand of CM057229.1, from coordinate 38,778,506 downwards.
AATTTATTGCAATGTGAAGTGAGATACTCAAATGACGTGGAAATTGATGGAAATCCAAGTACAGATGATTAGGTACTAGTATATATATATATATCAATGTGGATGACATGAAATCAATTGAAAGGAGAAAATGAATAGAGACAAGAAGTCCTAAAGGAAAACTGACAATGACGTGATGTAGTGTTATCTTCATAAAGGGATGGTAAATACACTAATTGTGGACTGAATGAATTGAATGATGTTGGGTGATGTATGGGAAAGTTCAAGAGGGAATGATGCGAAGTAAGCAAATGGTAGTGACTATGATTATCGACGGAATGCGTTTGAAAGTGTTTAATAGTGAAAAGTAAAAGAATAATGGAGGAATTTGATACTGATGATGAGCATACCCTTGGAGACGGGGGAAGTGTGAGATGAACTGAGACATTATGTTCAAACAGTACTAGATAAATTCAATTGACTTTGATAGATGGTATTGGTGTTATGATCGAAAGTGTTATGATCGAAATTGTTTTAAGCCTTGGAGACTTTAGATTCCTATAAGGATACATAATGTTTATTCGAGAAAAAAGACGGGCATAAATGACTACTATACCGACAATTTTGTAATGAACAGAAAATTATGACTACTAAACTCAAATAGTGAACAGATAAGGCTGCAATGAACAAATCAATTACAGATATTGGGATTTTTCAAAGCATGTCAAGTTGATTAAGGGTAATTGTGAAGAACTGAGATTGGAAATTTAGTGGTACTAAATAGGGATAAGAAAGGTCAATAGTTCAGGAATCAAACTGGTGATTCCCATCTTGAATCTGAGGATTCAAGGGTAATCGGGAAAATGGTATTAAATGATTCAAAGAATAAGCATGTGTCGGGATTGAATAAAGAAATTGATGAGCAAAGAAATTGAGCAATCGAAGATAGAACTTTTAGGAGAATTATACGAAGAGTGAAATTGAGTTACTACGGGTATAGACTGAAGTGATTATTGATTCAAGTGTTTATAGGTTTAAATGTTCAACAGGAAAAAGGCTTGATTATGATCGTGTTATAGAGTTCTGATTTACTGTAGGAATATACTGCTACACTGCACAGTGCCTAATTGGAGTCAAAGACCATAATGGACTTGAGACTGTGATGTGTGAGACAAAGGAAAGTGACTTAGGCAAACTGCATGGATTAGCTAAAGTGGATCAGGATCGGACAAATGAAACAGAGTTAAATGCATATCTGAATAGAGTGCGTGAACACTATAGAGCAGTGAATTGTCCAAGGAGACTTGAATTTGAACTAAGAGTCAATGAACTATAAAAAATGACTGCATTAGGTAAATTATCACTGGTTATAGCGAAATGGAGCGACATGTCACTGTATTGGTACCAAAGGAAAGTGAATCGTCGGGGACGAGATGAAGGAGGTTATGGTAAGTATCACCTTGAAAAGATGTACTCAATGGAATACGAATTAGACTGCATGGTATTGGAGAAAAAGGGTATTGGATGGGTAAAACGTGATGAGTGAATAGGTTCGGAAATAATGTACTGAGTCATAGCTCTGGAAATGGCAAGTGAGATAGTTAAGATAGTGAGATCACTGTTGTGACCTTGTTGAGTCAAATCTCTTGTGATGAGTGATAATGAGTTAGCCAAATAAGTGGTGAACAATGATGAATATAGTTCTTGTGACCTTCGGAAAATGAATTATTGAGTGAAAAAGTGTATGGGACATATAAGAACATATGATTACGGTCATACTGAACTGTTGATTGAGAATTTCAAGGACGAAATTTTTATTGGGAGGGGAGAATTGTAACATCCCACCCTCAATTGGAAGGGTAAAATAGTAAATTTGACATAGGATGGAATAGATTTGGAGTGCATAGGACTGTTCATGCATAATAGGATTGGTCCACAGTCACATTTGTGCACATGAAATTACTGTACATGCATACATGATATTCCCGGTTTGCGTGCCTAAGATAATTTTATTGGTATTAACGTGGTTAATGGGTTTGAAAAATTATTCTGAGTGCGCCATAAATTTTTTTCTATTTTAAGGGATTTTTAGGAATTTTTCTGGGTTTTTCCGGAGAAAATTCCCGGACCGAAAAAATTGCTAATTGGCGAACCGGTCGATTTTCGGTAGCAAAAATTTCTACCCAATGACACTGTATTCTTAGGCATATTATTTTGGGATTGACCATTTGAGTTGATTGGGTTAGTTTTTGATCTGGATTAAAGAATTAATATGTTGACTTTTCTTTAATCCTTTGAACAAATCACATTTTGCCTCCTAGCCTCTCATTACCTCCTCCTTATCCTCACCGACGATTATGCCTCAATTAAGCATGAAACAATTGGTTTTGTGAACAATCGAAAATGGGGTAGGAAAGTGGATAATGGATTAAAGTATATTATAGCTTTCTTTGACTTTTCTTTGAAAAGTTAAGCCAACCTTCTTTTGCCACCCATTCTCCTTCATTTAATGCCTACTCATTACTTGTCTTGGTTTTATCCTATGCATTCTCGGTTATTGCCTTAAAAGAGGAAGGAATGGGATAAAAAGTGGATGGATTTGCTTGTTTCTTAAGCTCATCCGAATACCTTCCTCTTTTAACATCTCCATCGATTTTCATCTTCTTCATCAAACCTTTCTCCAAACTTCAAGCCTTCTTCTTCTAGACACCAAGTTCCTTACTTATCATGGAGGGCTTTCACTTGCATGAGGTTAGAAAAGGGTTAGCAATTGTTAGGAAAGAATTGAAGAGAAGAGAAGGATGGAAAAGCTAATTAGGTAAGTAAATGAATTAAGTTTTATATGATGTTTTAATGGTGTTTTTTATTAGGAATTAAATGCCATGGTAGATAGGAGTAATTAATGAAAGGTTTGGAGCATTTATTATGCTTAGGGTTACATTAATTTAATGACTATAATGGCTTGAAGTAATGGGTATAAGGTTAGGTTGAATTATGAATTGAAAGTAGTATGTTGGAAGTGGTTTTAGTTTGATTATTGATGGCATATTGATCATTGATTTTCCTTGGAATTGAAGAATTGAGTGTTGCCAATTTTTGTGTATTAGCCCTAGTACATGTATGAATGATATAAGAACTGATTGGTGTTCCTTTGGATGTTTAATGATGTGTTTAAAGGCATTGGAAATGATAGAAACTAAGATTGGACCAAATCTGGAAATTTAGGGTTTTAATCGATTGTACTGTTTTGATCATAACTCATTGTATAGGAATGCAAATGAGGTGAGGTTTGTGGCCACTTAAACTTTGGGATGTTAGCTATATTTTTGTGTGAAATAGGCACTGTCCAATGTTAGCTTTAAGAGGGTGCAATTTGTCTTGGAAAGTTACTGCTATTGACTGGAATGAACAGTACCCGAAATCATACCCTATAGTTTTGCTAATTTTTATAAATTAATTGAGAAGGAATTAGGACAAATGGACTAAATGAAAGTTTAAGCCTATTAAGTTAGCTTTCCAATTCCATTGATTTTGCAATTTTTCGATATGTCTATTAGGAGTTATGGACTGATGATTGTTGGCTGTTTTTATGCATTGAATGAAACCTAGCTGGAATGTCAAATTTGGTGTACATTCAGATTAGGAGAAATTTTAGTAATTTTTGTGCATTGAATTGGTGTTTGAAATCTACTGAAGAGTTTTAGATGACACATTCATCTTGAAAATGGTGTATGGAATATAATTTGTGGAAATCAGATGTGGGAGTTATGGATTTTCACAATTTGAACCTACATTGTGATGTTAATTGCTGATTAGGTCAAAAACTTGCATAACAGATTTGACACTGTTAGAGGCTGAATTGGATGTTGAGTTCTTCATGACAATTGAAGTTTGAGATCTTATCTTTTCAGGGATGTAAGGTAGTGAATTTGGTGACATTTATACTAAGAGATATACTGTTTTGAAATGTGTTGTTCAGATTGGGAAAATTCTGAGGGCTGATGCTTTGGTGAATTGTTTGACGTGGTTAGCAAGTGAATCTGATTTTGACTTGTTCATGAAAGTTGTAGATAATATTGTGATCTTACTGCGTTATTTATTGTGTAATTGTTGACTGAAGAATCAGAGAGTTACTGAATTTGCAATGTACTGCCCTGTTTTGATAGGTTTTGAGTGGGCAGTAGGTTTGATTGGATTTTTAACACCCTTAGGGGTGAAATTGATTTTTATGGTCTTCTTGAGAATTGTAGAGGTTTTCATGATCTTTCCAATGAAATATGGTTTATAATTTTTTGAATTGTTTGCAATGAGTTATGGCTGTTGGAAGTTTGGTTAGAAATCAGGAAAACAAAGAAGGAAATAAGGGTTATGTATATATCGATATTAATTGTTTAATGTGAATTTTGGTTTCTTTCGTGAATAACTTTTCCGTTCGACGTCCGATTGACCTGATTCTTGAGACATCAGATTCGTAGAATATTGAATTTCATTTTTTTTGAAAGATTGGGATTTTTGGACGGAAAATTGATGTGGGTCCGGATAAAGGTCTGTTAATCACTGTTTTGTTTAATTGGGGACCTATAGAGGTCCGAATTGCGCACCGTCAGCGCCAATAGGTTTCTAATTTTTAGACGGATAGGAAAAAATGGGATTAGGGCCGGGAATTCATGAACATGCATATTTTTACCTACATGTGCATCAGTAATTCATTCGGATTGAATCTTTAGTGATAGTTGCCTTCTCTGATGCTTATGCACAACTGGAGCGTCGATCGACCGACGTGGCAAAGAATTTCTGACAATAGCTCGGAAGTACAGGTGAGTAACCTAGTTGGTTCCTCAATCTTTATGTGATGAAAATTATGTGGTTATGCCATGTGGAGACAATGGAGGGATTATGCGTGTTTGCTTTTGATTGATTTCGGACCATAGGTGTCCGAAGTATTGGGAACTTGTTATCGAAGTGCTATTTGTTTGTAACTGTTTGTGAATGATTACGTTTGAGATCTCGGATCAAAGGTTCGAGGGAATGGGAAATTGATATTGAAGTGTTAATTGTTTGTTTCGATAAATTGGTTTTGACTTTCAATGTGATATGGTAGAATTGTAATAAATGAATTCTGTACATGATTAATTGATATGATTGTATTGGAGCTGCCACCGAGAGTTATATGCTCAACATTTAATGAGCCCGAAAGGGACAGTTCAGAGCTTTATGCTCAATGCTTAATGAGCCCGAAAAGGACGATTCGAGCCATAGGCTCATGATTAATGCGCCGGATTGGGACGATCTGGTAGCTCGATACAACACATAATCTAAATGGGAAGAAATAGAAAAAAAAATTTATGCATGTATTTGATTGTACTATGAATTGGGAAAAGCACTGAATCACTGAAATAAAACGGAAAATGTCATGTATTTGAGCTTTGAATTCTTTCTGATTATGCTGTTGTGAAAATCTGTAAATTGCCATATGATATTCTAAATGTGCAACTGTGGTAATCTGTACGCTATTCGCGTAATGCATGAATTGGGTGAACCATCGATGATGGTTCCTCACTGAGTTCGTAAAACTCACCCAAAATTTGCATCTATTTTTTAGGTCTTGAAGCATACCCGTTTGACACGGAGAATCTTATATGAAGTAAAAGGTAGAGGTCGGGATCGGTTTATTATACGTATTAGTGTATTTTATTTTCTGATATTCTGTATTATTGAATAAGTCAGTTTGTAAAGTCAACAGACTGGAATTAATTGTATTTATGAAAAGGGCCCCAAGGCCATTGAATTGGTTATAATTGTTTTCCGCATTTGTTATCATGTGTATGTGTGGGTGTTTGCGTTAATAAATAATATATATATATATTTATAATGAGTTTTTGGACTGAGTGATGTAGCACGCCACCCTCGCGGGGCACGAACTCGGATATCACCATCGATGTCGGGTTCGGGTCTTGCGGGAGTGGGGTGTTACATAATTGACCAAGTTGCCCCTCCTTTTAAGTGAAATCCCAAAATACCCCTGCACAGGATTTTCAAAATCTGATAGATTGCGTCCTATTTTCAAGCATCTAAACGAAATAATTTGGACAAGCTTTCCACTTGAAAATTGTTCATCTGGATCATACTAATCCAACGCCATTGACCACGCTCAATTCGGATCAGAAACGAAGAATTTATAGTCAAAATACTATCGGACCTTCACAAAATTCGAGACTGAACATTAACATAACTTCAGTCCAGAAATTGACAATCTTAGGGATGAACTTAAATTTCAATCCCTTCACATGATTTGTAGCCCCATATCTTAATTTTATTTTGCCTTAAGAATCAACTCAATCAGAGTTGTACAGCTCCCGAATTTCGTAAAATACTGAACCATGTTCAGAAAATTATCCAACTTATAACCTATAACCAAATCTCTTAATGTGGTTCAATCAATTTCTTTCCATTTAATCTCCTAAAAATCACAATTCTTCATAAAAATGAAATTAATTGTCTTAGGAATCCAACGCTTCGAGAATCAAATCAATCGGATGTCGGACGAAGGAATTATAAACAAAATATTACAAAAGGGATCGGATTAAAAACAAAGTAACGGAACTTCAAAACTGAACTTTTAAAAAATCATATCTCTCGATCCCGAACTCGGAATTTGACAAATTTGGTGTCAATAAAAATATCAAAGGAAGCTCTACAAGTTCCCTGAAGTACTCAAAATCAAATTAGGTCTCAAAAGAGGTCAAAAACTCAATCAAAGATTCTGTCCAAAACAGTTTTTCCTAAACGACTTCCAATTTTTAATCGCTCATAACTCCTAGCCCCGATATCGAAAAATTACAAACTTTATGTCAATGGAAAGATAAAAACATCATCTAAAACTTTCATGAAGACTACTTACTCCAATTCAGACTAAATCCATACGACGAGTGGTCTCGAAGCATAGAACACACAAAGCTATACTTAATAGCATTTTCAAAACAAAGCATATCTTCAGAAAATCATATCTCTCAATCCTGACATCGAAAAATAGCAAACTTTATGGCCACAGAAAACTCTTAACATAATATACAAGTTTCATGTAGATCATTTTCTCAAATTTTGCCTAAATCAAAAGTCAACCCACAAAGGCCAAAAAGTAAAACTTTTCACAAATTTTTATTTTTTTTACACTTTCTCTCTTTACTTCTTGATTTTCAACTCAATTTCAACCAACTCATCCACTTTTGAATATTTCTTATTTTTACTCAAAAGTCGGGGTCTAACAGAAATTACTCAATTCGGGCCTCTATAGGTCCAAAACTAAATAAAACCGTGACCAAAGAACCATTATCCGGACCCACGTCAATTTTCCATCAAAAAATTTCTAATTTCTCATAAAATGAAATTCAATGTTTCACGAATCCGATGCCTCGAGAATCAGGTCAATCGGACGTCGGACGGAAAAACTATAAGCAAAAGAGTGGAGAGAGGTCCGTTCAGGAAAATACACATCCTAGTCGACTAGTCAGGGGTTGTAGTCGACTAGTGCAAGAAAAATGCATGTCCTAGTCGACTAGTGCAGGTTGTAGTCGACTAGAAGCTTTATTCTTTCTTTTTTTGCCGACATCCCAACTTTTACAAGTCATAACTCCTTGCTCTGAACTCCAAATTGGACAAAATTGGTGTCTATTTTATAGAGAAAAGAGAGCTCTACAAGTTTCATGAAGGACACAAAAACTAATTTCACCTCTAAGGGTGTCAAAAATACACTCAACGTTACTGCCTTCACAATGCCTCTCAAAACAGTGCAACATTTTGTCAAAACAGTGCAACATTTTATAAAATCCATAACTTCTTATTCCCTTTTCTAAAAACTACAAGATTTATTCCAAATGAAAGCTCGGAATGTGACCTACAACTTTCATGAACAACATGAAATCAAATTCAATTGCTAAGTAGGTCAAACAATTCAATGAATGATTCTGCCCACTAAAATCACCTGAATTAAACAGCAATTTTATAAAAAGCATAACTTCTTGCACAATGGTAAAAAAATTGCATACTTTATACCTATGAAAATATCAAACAGAATACTACACTTCTCATGAAGGGATTAATAGTAAATTCCACCTGTAAGAAACTCAAAACTGTCTTTCAAGTGGCTGCCCTGATCACTAGTCAATGACCTAACTTAGGTCCAGTCTTTGAAAATTCATAACTCCCAATTCTAACATCCAAAATTAACATGCTATATCTAATTTTCAAGCTAATATCTTCCTCTACAACTTTCTAGAAGATCACTTGAGCCAATTCAAATCACAGAAATCTCTAAATTTGCTTCCAATCACAATACCCACAAAACCTACACTTATGGCTAGGTTTCACCAAAATGCACATAATCAGTCAATAGTTACCAGTTCATAACTCCCTATACATAGGTACAATGTTTTTTTTTTCAAAATTTCTAGACCTCTAATTAACACATAACTTTACATTTCTTCTTTTATAACCATGGTCTAATTCGGTCATTAAGGGCATTCAAATCTTCCATTAACAATCAACTTTAACATGCAGTCCAGGTTGGACCCATCGACTTAAAACCTTATAACTCATTCATTTCACATCCAATTAAGGTGATTCAAAGTTTCGTTTTCCATAAAATCATATGGATATCACATATCCAAATCCGGTTTGAAAATAATATAAATTGGATTTATTGTGATTTTTACACACGACTGTTTACATTCTCTTACGTATCACTAAGGTTAGGAACAACCTTCACTTATTCGGACATAGCTAGCAGAATCCTCATCCAATTAAAATTTCCTCTCTACAGCTCTTAAATGACACATTCTTGAACATTTCGTAAGAAGAGATCATCATCCAATTCCAACTCTAAGGTCCTCAAACAATTAACTTTCAGGTCTTAGTTCAATCTCGCTGGTGTTTTGAACCCGATTCAATTAGGGGCCTATTACTCTCATTTAACTCACCCTAAAATCTTGGAAAAATTCATGGAGATAGTAGACCTCTAGATCTACAACTTCTATGTTTTGAGTTTCTCTAGATTCGAACGTTAAACAGCTCAAACAAATTAAACAAGTGGAGTCATGAATCTGTCTTTGCAATCTCTAACGATCCCAACTCAAGTTAATCATCATTTTTGTTCAACTTAGCCATGCAATTAACCTTAAGTAAGATCAAAAGTAACTATAAAACCATCATATAAACATATGATTTACCTTAAATAAGCTTCCACTCTTCTATACTTCACAATCTCACAATCCTCTCTAATTCTTTCCACCACACAATCATCATCATCACTTTGCAAGGGAAGCTAGGTTAGGCTCTTAGAAGCAAGATGAAGAGTAACAATTTTGGCTAGAATAATTGGAGACTTCAAGGGAGGAGAACCCACGAAGAAAGAGAAGGAAATCTCCCAAAAACTCTCTTTTTCCCTCCCAAAATTGGAAGTGTCGAGAATGTAAATGTGTGAAGATGACTCATCATGCCACTTGGCATAAAATAGGAGAAAAAGACAAAATTCATCCAATGGCTCTAATTAATTCATCCAATGGGTCTAATTAATCCATCCAATGGCTCTAATTACAATCCCAAAATTATTTATCCAATATTCCAGTGCCATTGGGCAGAAATTTTCACTACCGAAAATCAACCGATTCGCTATTTGGCGATTTTTTCGGTCTGGGAATTTTCTTCGGAAAAGTCCAGAAAAATTCCTAAAATGTCCTGAAAATATAAAACACATAACAATCTACTCCAATTAAATTTGCAAGCCCATAAACCACATTTTTTTCAAAATAAAATCCCATTTAGGCACAAATATCGAGAAATATCATGAATGTATGTACAGTTATTTTTCATGTGCAACAATTCCACTACTCACAAATACCAGTATGCATAAAAATGCCAAATCAGTTCTAATCACTCTCACCCCTGACCAATTTACTATTTTACCCTTCCCATCGGGGGTGGGATGTTACATTACATATGCCGGGAAATGCCATGAATGCATGTACAAACATGTGCATATACAAAAATTACAATTTATGCATATATGGAGGCCAAATTAGGCATGATCATGCTGAGATACGTTTTCACACTCATATCCCATTCCAAATTACCATTTTACCCTTCCCATTGATGATGGGATGTTACAGGCTATGAGGAATGTCTCGTACACTAATGCAGTTAGCAACCTAATGTATGCCAAGATGTGCACTAGACCAGACATTACATTTGTTGATGGACTGCTGGGTCAATATCTAGCTAACCCAGTTGTGGACCATTAGAATGTAATTAAGCGAGTGTTGAGATACCTAAAGGGTACCAAGGATTATACGTTGACATATAGAAAAGTCAACGATTTAAACCTCTCAGGGTATACAGACTATGATTTTGCTATGTGCTCGAGTGATTGCAAATCCACTTCAGGGTACATTTTTTTGTTGGCAGATGGTGCAATATCGTGGAAGGGTATTAATCAAACACTAGTAACTTCTTCGGCCATGAATGCAGAATTTGTTGCATGTTATGGAGTTGTTGCATAGGCAGTTTAGCTCAAAATCTTGATTTTTGAGTTATCAGTTGTAGATTCAGTAGCTAGACTCATTCAGTTATATTGTGATAATCTTGTTGTAGTGTTGTTTAGTAACAACATTAAGAATATCATAGGGTCTAAGCATTTAAAGGTCAAATACTTGATCATAAAGGATTTGATTCAAAAAGGTGACGTCGAAGTGGAGCATATCAGTACTAAGGAGATGTTAGCTGATCCATTGATTAAAGGAATTAGCCCACTAGTGTTCATTAAACATGTATCCAGTATGGGTGTGTTAAGTTCCTTAGACAATAGTAGCTAGGGATCATTATATTTGCTCATTAAATATTTGTACATTTTAATGTATTATGACATTATGATTGTTTATTAATATAGATGATCATCCTTTTATCCTCAGTAATAACTGTTCTTGTGTATAGTCATAATACATATGAAAGCCTTAAGTTTTATGTTGATCTTAAGTGTTTTAAAGGTCATTGGACATATATAAAGATTGACTTTGAGCTTATGTCATTTAGACATATACAGTTTAGTACGGATATCTATAAATTTGACATGACATAGGAGGATATAATGTTTAATCCTATAAAAGTTCTCTAATGCAATTTAGCATTCAGTTAGAGAACATAAAGATTTTCTGTAATGTTGTTTAGTATTCAATGAAAGAAAACAAAGTTTTCTTTAAAGTTGTTTAGCATTTGATAAGAGAAAACAAGATTTCTCTACTACAGTTTAGCACATGCAGTTTAGCATAAAGTTGGAAAAATCAAGACCTACAAACGAAGATGATACGTATTAGATTAAACAAGTATCATCTTAGTTTGCCACACTCTATTTTTCGATTTATGTTAGTAAGATATTAGATATTCGTGATTATATTGGACCTGTGTCACACGTGACATATGTGTTTGATATTTTTCGGTATTGAAAGCCTTACAGGATAGAATGTTAGACTTTCATTATCTTTGGATCCTTTTTTTAATTTTTAAATTTGGTACCAATACAATAGCGTGACTTAACCGAGTTTTCGAACTAATTTTAAACTTGAGTTAAAACTGCAATTAATGATTGACCAAGGGGGAGAATCTTGGACAATTTTATCCTTTCTCATAATGTTGATAACAATTAATTGTATTTTTCAATTTTTCAATAACTTATCGATTAATTTAAGTAATTTGATCCAGATAAAGGTAATAAAGTGACCCAATAAATGATCTAAATCAATGGGTCAAAGTTTGGGAGGAAAATGAATCCTGATTAGTATGAACTGGACCCATATTGAGCTTGTGATGGGAAAACACGATATAGAAGCTATATATAAAAGTTAAGGTCTCTTACAGTTGCTCATATTATTCGTAAGCATATGGATCCTCTGATCCGTTAAGAGCATTAACGTATTGAGAAACCCGTAGAAAGACGTTAATCACGTATCGGTAAATGTTTTCTATGAAGAACCCGAGAGATTGAAGCTGGTTTTAGCCACAAAACCTGCTTCGAAAGTCAAAATGGAACTAAAATTAGGTATTTTGCATTTCCTTCATTTTTAACCCTTTCATGATCGTTCCGGAACATGTAATAAAGTCTATGCTACGTGTTATATAGTGGCCATGAACCATTGGCTATTTCAAAAACTTTATTTTCTTGTTTTGTTACCCAAAGGCAATATGTTGCATTGCCTAGCGTTGGGACAATATCTAATCTGTTTGTAAGCCTAACTCAAAGATGAAGGATTTCTAAAATCGAAGCACACAACTCTTGTTCAGGGTATATTCATGATTTATTATGATTTATGGAAAGGATGGGGGTTGTATTACTGGGCATTACCTCTGAATTGTTTTCTGAGCCTCACCCAAAAGTTTACGTGTTTTGGTTGTTGTTTCTTAACATTGAAACGGTTTAAATAATTGTGAATGGAAATCTCCATTTTCTTGACCCGGTTAGCTCATATCGTTCAAAATTTCCTATTCTCATTTGCATTACCTCAATCGGGTTACATTACATTGGCTATATGTACATTTGACAACAGAAACTGAAAATCATGTATCTTTTAACGGTTAAGTATGTTCTGGAAGGATGGACGTAGATCAAACAGATGTGTTGGATCATCTTTGGCTGTAGTTTTTTCCCTATTAAAATTATATTTAGGTCACTCCTACAACTGCTATATATGGATATTGTAAATTTGAAGTTCTTTTTTGTTTAGATAATTAGGGGTGCTGTACTTTGGAAAAGGTTTCTGGTTCTGCCGAATTTTGAGTGAACTATACGTTGCCGTTCTGATCCATAAGTTTGCTGCTTTCTGTGATGAATCTGACGTGAAGATACCTGCAAAACAAAGAAGGCTTGTCAGGGGTTGTGTCCCGATTAGCCCCTCCGACGCTCAAGTTAGTCTTTTGGTGAAGGTGAGGTTGATCAATGCAGAGAAAACAACTAGGTTATGATTTCGTACCTCTGTTATGGGAGAATTATACCTTATATATGGTTTTTCAGCTAGGTTTATGTCTTTACGTGTTTGCATGGGAGACTTCTTTCTACGGATGGGCCAAGGAGGGCATTGGCCTAGGCATAAAACTGATCTTCTGAAAAATGGACCGATCGGCCCACGGGTCATTTTGACTGGATCCGGGCCCGACACTGCCGACCCGACCATAAGCCCCCTACTCCTCGAGCCTGAGCGAAGAGAAGGGTCGGAGGAGTATGTAGAGGTTTTATAACTCGTACATAGAACGACTCGTGATTGGGGCGATCGGTTAAGCATTGAGAAGTAGCTCGTCCGTAGGTCAGCTAAGTGGAGTAGTCGATCGGTCGGGCATTGTTGTTATAGCGGTCATGGGACATTTCGGCGATCCCCATCGATCGATCCGACCGATTATCGTGATGCTCGGATACCGACCGGTTGTGCATAACTACTAGATTCAGGATCGATCATTGAGTACCTAACCGATCGCCTCGGCAGTTATTGCGCGACAACTCGTGCTGAAACAGATCGGGTGGTTATCATTGACGAGCATGCGGAGCATTTATTGTAGACGGCGTGTGCTGTCTGACAACTTTCAGAATCTGAAACGTATCGTCCTCAAAACCGTCGTACAACTATCATGTGTGTCCTTTCAACTGTTCGCGCCGCTCCGATTTTGAATAACCCTAATTCTCCTTGGTTCGGATTCTGCCGCGTGTCTGAGCCTGCTCAGATTTTCTCCGCGTGTCGAGCTTTGATTGAAAATCCCTTCTACTGATCCTCTATAAGTATTCAGAGCCGATGAGTTGCGGCATTTTTTACCTTTTGCTTTCGTTTTCCAACTTACGCTTTGCTTTCACTTGCTCTTTATCATTCACGGTTTCCAGAAATTTCTTTTACTCCGCCGTCCGATTTCCCCATTTCTAGTCTCTAAATAGGTACGTCATTTTTCTTCATTCCTTCTTCATTCCTTTTTCTTTGGTAATCATGTCGACGGGTAGTTCTAGAAGTATGGTAGGAGGTATCGACTAAAGAAAGGAGGGACGGGTTGGTTGTGGAGTCGCCGTCTAGAGGTGAGTCGAAGATGAAGTTGGGAGAGCTGTAGCGGCTGATCATTAGGTGTAACATTCCTACGTCCTGGGGGCCTAGGCTGGCTATTAATGTGAGCGAATCTTGACAATCTGAGTGGGTATTTTCTTTGTTTACGAGTTTTTTCTCGGTTGGCGGCATGAGGCTTCCATACGCCCCAATTATTGACGAGGTGTGTACCGCCTATCAGTTGATGCCGAGTCAAATCCCTCCGAATGGCTGGAGTTTAATTGGTGGTTTGGCCTTGCTATGCCATCATTTCGGTTGCCCTCCGTCAGTTGACATCCTCCGCCATTTCTTAAGAATGGGTCAGAGCTCCATAATTGGGGCTAGGATTCCTCATTTTGATCTGAGGATGCCCGATATCGCCCGGATGGAACTCCCGGGAAAGTCACTTCTTGGCGTACGAAGTACTTCTTTGTGAAGCCCCCAGGATCCTCCTTCGAAGCTCGACCGTGGAGGTACCCTCTAACCGAGCAGTGGAATGACGTGTCGACCATGTCTTTTAGTAGAGAGGAGTGGGAGGTGGTCGGTCGTATAAAAGAGCTCGGCAGATATGACTTTACTCGACTCATGCAGGGATACTTTGGGGGAGTCTCGGCCAGTTCTTTTCTCATTGACCCCCCACCACGAATTAGCGGACTAAGAGAGGAAACTGCCCCGTCCGGTTGACTCCTCGTGATCGAGCTAATTGCTGTATTTTTGAGTATTGGTCTTACTTGAGTATTGGTCTTACCTTCTAACTTAATTTATCGTTGTGCAGCCATGGTGAAGATTGGAGATGGTCCTACCCGAACTTCCAAGTCAATGAAGCAGGCCGCTCAGAAGAAGAAGGGGAAAGAGGCGGAGACAAGTGAGGTTGTGGCTCTGTCTGTGGGGTTGGGCTCCTCCGCAGTGTCGACAGGTGTTCCACCTGCCGGGGACCGTCCTGCTGATTCGGTGTCATTGCCAATTGTGCCGATAGTTCAGGTAGAGGAGGAGGAGGAGGAGGATGCGAGCCCTCCTCTTAAGAGGAAGAGATTGGTTCGGCTGGGTGATCTACCGTCCAATCCGGCAAGTCGAGCCGGAACAAGGAAAGAGAAGAAAGGCAAGGGAAAGGTCTGGCCGCGAACCCAAGCGGTGGGAGTGCGCCTCGAGTTGGCCAAGGATGCCACGATCGGGGATCTCGAGGTATCCCGTTACATTGCCGAGAGGATTACTCCCCCTGTGGACGAGCAAATCATGGACAAGAGGAGTAACCTGGAGTTAGGGTCTCAGCTCGTTCGTCTCGGTGTGCGAAGTGCGACAACGTCCTTCGCCGTGCTGCAGCATTTGGAGTGTTGGACCCCGAACCTTGAGTGACAATTTGACTTAGTAATATGAGTGATAAAGTGGATGAGTTGATTGAAATTGAGTTGAAAATCATGACTAAAAAGAGAAAAAGTGAAAATATGAAAAATTGTGTAATAGTTGACTTTTTGGCCTTGGAAGGTTGACTTTTGATTTAGGTAAAATTTGATAAAATGGTCTTCTGGAAACTTGTAGTTTATGTTAAGAGCTTTCTGTGGACATAAAGTTTGCAATTTTTCGATATCGGGAATGAAAGTTATGATCAGTCAAAGTTTATGTTTGATAGGGTTTGACTTTTATTATTGTTGAAACTTTGACTGAGAAATTAACCTAGTTAGAGGTTAATTGAGCTATGATGTTCTTCATGAAAATTGAAGGGTTTGTTTTGATCTTTATTTCGATATATAGTATGGAATTTTTCGATCTCGGAATAATAAGTTATGATTTTTACAAGTTTGTATAGAGGATAGTATCTTTGATAGAAAAATGGACTTCCGTAGGAGTCGAATTGATGTTTATGTCCTTCGTGAAAGATTTAGAGCTTCCCGCAAGCTTTCTATAGAGACTAAGTTTGTTAAAATTGGAGTTCGGGAGTAAGAGTTATGAATTTTGGAAGTTTTAGGTTTTTAAGTGAAAAAAAAATGAAAATGAAGTTGCCCAGTCGCTAGGGCGACGCATCGCCCTCGCGACAGCGGGCATTCCGCCCTCGTCGCCAGGGCGACGCGTCGCCCGGGGCGAGCGAGCCCTCGCCTCGCCCCAGTGCGACGCCGTTTTGCCCTATTTGTTTTCTTGATTCCTCCTTTAATCTGACCTTTGTTCACTATTTTGTTTATATCTTTTCTGTCCGACATCCGATTGAGTCGATTCTTGTGACGTTGGATTCCTAAGACAATTATCTACATCCTCATAGAAATTTGTGAATTTTTGAGATTAAATTAATGGAGATTAATTTAATCAAAGTGAGTCAGGAAATTTTCCGAGCATAGTTCAGTGTTTTGTAAAATTCGGGATCTGTAGAGATCCGATTGAAGTGATTCTTGAGGCGAAATAAAGATAAGACAAGGGGCTACAAATCATATGAAGACATGAAATGTCAATTTTGCCCCTAATACTTTTAATTTCTGAATTTAAGTTCGTATTAGGGTGTAATTTTTGGATTGGGAACACCTGATAGTATTTTAAGCATAACTTTTGATCTGGGAATCGAAAAGAGGCGATTCTTGTTTTGAATTAAACTAGAGACATAAGGCTACAATTGTTATGAAGACATCGAGTTTCAAATATGGGATTAAGAATGTGAATGTTTGGACGGAAATAATCGTATATGGAAAATGTGTTAGAATATGGATATTCCCGAACTGTTTTGCGTATAACTTTTGGTGTGGTGACCAGAATTGAGCGAGGTCAGTGGCGTTGGATTTGTATGATTGAGAGGAACATTTCTCTAGAAGGAAGTTTGGACAAATTCCTTCATCTTGATAGTGCGAATCAACCCACAAGTGAGCATGACATAAAGTAGAGTTCAAGGGCAATTTGGTCTTTTAGTCACCATTTTAATGACATGGCAACATAAGGTGATGATTTGTCGTGTAAGAAGACTCTAGAAAGATTAAAGAAGTGAATGAAAAGGGAGGAAGTCGTTTTTAGAGAATAAGAAGGGAGAAAAGATGAGAGAAGTTTCGTATATGGAGAAAGGAGAAAGAGAAAACTTAGTTTTGATTTTTCTACTCAATTCTTAAGGCTTTTAGGATCTTTCCAAGAAGGAAAAGAGTGGAGAATGATGAGGGCTTCCTAAGGAACCAAAAAAATTCGAATTTGGTGGAGAAAAGAGGTAAGATAAATTTTTCAAGTTTGAATTTTTGATAAGTTTTTGGTTTAGAATCATTAGAAATGGTGTGGGTGTACTAATTCCTTGATCAATTTTAGAGAATACATGTTGAAATTGATTTAATTTTGGATGAAAATTTAATTGGGATTATGCCCAAATTTTATAATTTGGGGTTTTTGGAAATTGGTAGTGTAGAATTATGGAAAACACTATGGATTGATGATATGTGAAGTTAATTTTGAAGAAATTGTGAATTATGATATTGAATTTAAATAAATTGGTTTAGGCCAATTTTAAGATTTGGGGATTTTCCCAAATTTTGTAAATTAAAGGTTTAGAATCATCAATAATAGCATGAAGTGATGAAATATGGAATCAATTTTGAAAAAATTATGTTTTATGAGATTGAATTTGGGTGTATTGGTTTAGGCCAATTTTGAAAATTGGGGATTTTCAAAATTGGAAATTGAAATAGCTTGAATTTTTATGGAATTGGTGTTTTCTAAGTTTAATTTGAGTAAGTAAGTGATTTATGATATTGAATTTGACTAGTTCGGTTTAGGTAAAATTTAGATTTTGGGGATTTTAGAAATTCTGATTTTGGAAAGCTTGGAAGTATGATGTTTATGAATTTCCGATAGTTAATTTTGGGAATTTCGCAATTTATGATGTGAAATTTGGATTTTATGGCTTAGGTCAATTTTAATTGAAAGAAGGAAAGAAGCAAGGATCAAATTGAAGCTTGGAACAAGTTCCTAGCGTCATTTCGAGGTGGGTAGCATATTTATATTTTGATTTGTAACCTTAATACGAATTTTGAAAAATAAAAAGAAAGCAAAAGTTTGGAATTTTGATCACTTATTGTTTTTGGAAATGTTTGAAAATAAGAATTGATTTAAGGTTTGAAATTATGATTCCTAAGTGGTTTCTGAAAAATTATTACAAGCTTAAATTCATTGTTTTAAATGATTTGCTAAATCGTTAGAAATTTCTGAAACTGTATTTGTTGTGTACGCATTGATAATTATGCATATTGTTGCAATTATTGATTGATTGAATTAATTGAATTATATGATATGTGTGAATTTGTGAGATTGTTTTAAGTTGATGAAATAATGTTAGAAAAGTAAAATTTTGGAAAGTGCCTTCGGGCAATTTGAATTTCCGTTTTCGATATGTGTTATGTGGGTTTGGTAGGTCCTTTGGTGAGTCGGTATTTGTCTCTATGTGTATAGCCTTCTCCGGCTGCCCGCTAGTGGCACGGAGACTCGATTTTGGACTCCTTCACGGCTACTTGGACCGATATGCGGGAAAGTGTAGTGCGTTCATTCATGATTTGCAGGATCGCTCGGTGGGGCTATGCGACGCTCTGTTGGACTAGCTGGACCATTACGATATGTTATGTGTTTTCAATTTTGTTTACGTATGTTGCATTCATATTTATGAAAATTCGAGAATTTTGAAAAATAAGAAAAAGTGAGACGACTGTGAAAAGTTTGAAAAATATATATAAAAAAAGGTTTGAGGAAATTGTTTGAAAAATTGTAAAGTTTGAAAAATCAGCCCTTTTGGCGAAAGATTATGAAAAATGATTTGACTTATTTGTCACTTTATAAATGTGTTATCCACGAGCTTAGAGCTCACCCCTTTCATCCCCATCTCCGGTTTGACGGAGATCGGATGAAAGAATGTGAAGATGTCAGTTTCGACATTTGTATAAGTTAGAGTTTGAGTAATCTAAATTTGAGTATGGATATGGGAAAAATGTATTTGTGTATAAAGTTAAGAATTGTGAATGATTGTGAAATTTGTATATGAAATTATGGATAATTTGGGAATATATATGTATGATTGATTTGGGAATTTGATTGAATTATGAGTTTGGTATTGAATTGAGAATTATGGAAGTATTAGATTTAGGTTTGCGTTTCTTTGGTGTTTGGGTTCGGACGGGGCGTCAAATGATTCAGGATCTGTTTGGCATTTAGAAGTGTATTTCTTCACTTTGCAGGTTTGGGTTAGGATTAAGGTAGCCGTTATGCTGCCGAAATTTCGATAAAAATTAGTATGAATATGATTTTTGGGGATTAATACCAATGTGTAAGAATATGGTTAAGTTTTGAGATTTTGCATGAGAAAGAATTTCCAAGGAAAAAAGATATAAGATTTCTTTGTATGAGTTTGATAAATGGGTATAAGAAGAAAAAAAAAATTATACCGGATTTTGGAACGTCTTAGGGTTTCCAACGCGACTATGTTCATTCGATCGTTTCCTTTGAAAATTGTTGTCGGATGTCGGATCCGTTTTGCTAAGTGTTTGTTTCCGCATTCGCTTTGCTTCCGCTTTGATTCCGCTTCAGTTGTTTCGTTTCCTCCGTTCTTTCACTGTTGTGCTTCGAAATCTATTCGCTTGATTCGATTCGTTATTGCTTCTGCTTTCCTTTGTTTCCGTTTCGATTCTATATTCCCTTTCACATTCGATTTTACTTTTCGCTTCCGCATTTTCGATTCCGTTCCCATTCGTTTTTCGGTTGGGATCCGGTTCCCGGATCGGGTCCCAACATTTATGGTATCAGAGCAAGAAGAGTTTATAAGGAATCATGCGTACGTATGAGGGAATCTGTATGAGTAGTTGGATTTCAGAAACGGGATCCAACATTTAAGACTCTGGACCAGGAAGTCCAGGACCTCCATGATCAAGTGAAGGCTTTGAAGGGCGAGCTTTCGGAGGTGAAGGAGGGGAGAGACCTCCTCTAGGCTAAAAACGCGTCCTTGGAAGAGGATAAGAAGTCCCAGGAGGGGGAGATGGGCGCTTTGTTGACTCGAGTGGCCAAAGGGGAGGAGGAGAGGGACGAACTGAAAAAAACGGTGAGGGCGGAGCGGGAGCTTAACAAGAAATACCGCCAAGATTGTCATTCCGCAGTGGAAGGTAGAAATAGAGCCGAGAACACCGTGCAAGAGGTGCGGTGCTCTGTTAGGAAGCAGCGGATTGAGGCAATTAAGCGATGGAAGAGGCAGTTTCTGTACGAGGAGAGTTTAGAGCTCGCCTGTGACATAACCCTCTCGGTTCTGAGGAGGGGCCACGAGCTCTACACTCCTGAGGGGTCGATGTGCCCTTCATTCGAGGATTATGCCGAGCCGCTTCTTCCTGCAGCTCTTGGGCTTTCTTTAGAGGAGGTCAGGGAGAAGGCTGAGGGGTCGATGAGCGTCATTCCGGATGAAGAGCTGGATCTCAGCTCCGAAGAAGAGCTTCCTTATAAAGATATTCCTCTGGTTGCTTCCCCGGTTCCTACTCCTACTCCCATTGTGTCGCTCCCTTCCGCGTTTCTCCCGGGCATCCGCCTCTCTCCGAGGTTTCTCCTGCTCCCCCGGTCGTTCAACCCTCCCCCTCTGCTGATTTTTAAAGCTCACCTGGCCGGGCTTATGGCCAGGGCTGATTCAAGAAATGAACTTGCCTTTCATTTTCTCAATTATC
Organism: Erythroxylum novogranatense; assembly: GCA_029891385.1. Classification (NCBI taxonomy): domain Eukaryota; kingdom Viridiplantae; phylum Streptophyta; class Magnoliopsida; order Malpighiales; family Erythroxylaceae; genus Erythroxylum; species Erythroxylum novogranatense. The sequence continues at coordinate 38,757,784 of CM057229.1, read as the reverse complement.
TTCCATGTTTATATTCTTTATTTTCGATCCGTAGTAGAATTTAGCAAAGTCGTTCATGGTCAACCGGCATTAAGATCAATCTGTGGTTGAGGCCGGGCTATGGTCCCAAGGATCTTGTCTTGGTGACTCGGCCGATCGATGGCGAAGTCGATCGATGGTTCCGAGGATCGTCTTAGTAACCTGGTGGATCTGTCGGACGAGGTCGAGCTATGGTCCTAAGGATCTTGCCTTGGCGACCGATCGACCATAGCGATCGATGGTTCCGAGGATCGTCTCGGTAACCTGGTCGATCTGTCGGGCAAGGCCGAGCTTTGGTCCCAAGGATCTTGTCTTGGCGACCGACCGATCGTAGCAATCGATGGTTCTGAGGATCGTCTTGGTAACCTGGTCGATCTGTCGGGCGACCGATCGACCGTAGTCGATCGATGGCTAAGTCGATCGACTGTTCTGAGGATCGTCTCGGTAACCTGGTAGATCTGTCAGGCAAGGCCAAGCTTTGGTCCCAAGGATCTTGTCTGGACGACCGATCGATCGATGGCGAAGTCGATCGACGGAGATATCGAGGGAGGGTCCCAAGAATCTTGTCTTAGCGACCGACCGATCTATGGCGAAGTCGATCGACGGAGATATCAAGGGAGGGTCCCAAGGATCTTGTTTTAGCAACCCAACCGACCGTAGTCGATCTATGGAGATGTCAAGCGATGGCAAGCGAGGTCCCAAGGATCTTGTCTTGGCGACCCGACCGACCGTAGTATGTCTATGGAGATGTCGAGCAAGGTCCCAAGGATCTTGTCTTGGCGACCCGACCGACCGTAGTCGATCTATGGAGATGTCGAGCGAGGCCCCAAGGATCTTGTCTTGGCGACCTGACCGACCGTAGTCAATCTATGGAGATGTCGAGCGAGGTCCCAAGGATCTTGTCTTGGCGACCCGACCGACCGTAGGCGATCTATGGAGATGTCGGGCGATGGTTGATCTGATTTTTTACTCTTCGCCACACATAATGGAACTTTTTATTGCCAAGAAATCTGAACCCCTTTATTGATGATAATGAGGGCGTGGGCCGTTAAAAAACCTGTCTGGCAGGGACAGGAAAAAGGTTCCCACACGTTGTATACAAAAACGATAATAAGTAAAGATCAACTAAAATAGAACTTATCTATTGGTAGAAAGCCTTCAAATTCTGAGAGTTCCAAGGCCTTGGTAGAACCTTTCCTTTCGCATCGCGTAGGATATAAGAACCATGCCCGACTTGCTTAATCACCCGATAAGGTCCTTCCCACGTCTGTCCGAGCTTTCCAGGATGCTTCCCGGCCGCCTCGGGCTTTCGCAGGACGTACCCACCTATCTTTACATCGCTCGACTTTACCTTTTTGTTGTAGAATTTGGTCGCCTTTTGCCTGATCGCTTCCGATCGAGCGGCTGCCCTTTCCTTTTCCTCACTGAGGAGAACGAGTTCCGCTCTGCGGGCTTCATCATTCCGCTCTTCTTCATAGCCCGACACCCTTTGATTATGCAATACCACTTCTACTGGAACCAGGGCTTCTGCCCCAAAGGTCATTCTGAACGGTGTTTTCCCTGTGGCTCCGTTCGGCGTGGTTCTGTATGCCCACAACACTTCGTCTAGTTCTTCGACCCAGGTCTTTCAGCCATCTAGGCGCTTCTTGAGGGCATTCATTATCTTTTTATTGGTATTCTCTGCGAGACCGTTGCTTTAGGGGTGGGCTACCGAAGTCAGCTATAGCTTGATCTTTAGTCGGTCGCAGAAATCTTTGAACTTATCGTTATCGAACTGCCGACCGTTATCCGTAACCAACACCATAGGCATCCCGAAGCGGGTAAGTATATTCTTCGTCATGAAGTTCTCCACCTTCTGTTCAGAAATTGTAGCGACCGCTTCCGCTTCTGCCTATTTGGTGAAGTATTCCACCGCCACTATCAAGAAATTCTTCTGTCCAGGACCGAGAGGGAAGGACCCAGTATATCTATTCCCCATTGAGCGAACGGGATAGGATGACTCACAATTTTCATCCTCTCGGTAGGCTGGTGAGATAGGCTGTTGTTTCTTTGGCAGGCCTCGCATCGGTCGACCTTCTCTTGGCAGTCTCTTCTCATTGTCGGCCAATAGTACCCCTGTCTGATCAGTCTGTGAGCCAACATTCTGCCTCCTATATGATTTCCGCACATCCCTTCATGGACTTATGCCATTGCCTGCTCGGCTTCTTCTTCAGTCAAGCATCGAAGTAGCGGCCAGTCGTAAGACCGCTTATATAGGGTACCATTGACGACCGTGTATTCAGCTGCCTTTATTCTTAGTTTCTTGGCTTCCGACACGTCTTCCGGTTGTTTTCCTTCTAAAAGGTACTGCGCGATCGGTTCCGTCCAACTTGACCGACCGGTATTTATGTTGAGAACTTCCTTAGCTTTCTGAATGCTAGGCTGGTCTAGTCGTTCAATCAAAACATTATTTATGGCATCGCGGTCGGAAGCCATTTTGGAGAGCGCATCCGCTTTGGCATTTTGAGCTCGTTCTATTCTGTTGATTGAGGATTGTTCGAAATTGCTCAACTCCTGCTTTACCAGCTCCAGGTACTTGATCATGCTATTCCCCTTGGCCCCATACTGCTCGGTGACTTGACCGACCACCACTTGGCTATCACTATATATCTTTAGATGCCTTATCTCCATTTCCTTAGCCAGTTGGAGACCAGCTATCAAAGCCTCATATTCTGCTTCGTTATTGGAGGCTTTGAACTCAAGCCGAAGGGCATATTCTACCTTTTCTTCATTGTGCGGGCTGATCAGCACTACTCCCGCTCTGCATCCCTCGGCATTGGACGACCCGTCAACAAACAAGCTCCAAGCAGGGAACTGCTTGTCCTTCGAGCTAGGTTGGCTCATCTCCGCGATGAAGTCTGCCAACACCTGCGCTTTAATGATCGTGCGAGGTCTGTACTGTGTGTCGAACTCTCCTAGCTCTACCGCCCACTTTATTAGCCGACCCGAAGTTTCGGGCTTTTGAAGGCACTGCCTGAGGGGTTGGTCGGTCCATACCTCAATGGTATGACTTTGGAAGTAGGGTCTTAGTTTCCGGGCCGCCATTATCAAGGAGAGGGCTAGTTTCTCTATAGGCGTGTATCGCGTTTCCGGTCCGGTCAATACTTTGCTGACGTAATAGACAGGGTGTTGTTCGCTTCCCTCCGATCAAATAAGTACCGCGCTGATCGACCCCTCCGTAACCGCCAAGTATAAGATCAGGTTCTCTCCCTCTGCCGGGCTTTGCAGGATAGGCGGGCTAGACAAGTATTGCTTTAAGTGTTGGAAAGCTTTCTCGCACTCATCCGGCCATTGGAACTGGGTCACGTTCGCTTTCCTCAAGATTTTGAAAAATGGGAGGCACTTGTCTCCCAATCTGGAAATGAACCTGCTTAGAGAGACTATCCGACCGGTCAATATCTGCACTTCTTTTAAGCATCGGGGCGAGGGCATTTGGATGATGGCTTCGATCTTCTCTGGATTAGCTTCAATCCCTCGTTGAATGATCATAAACCCTAGGAATTTTCCTGAAGCCACCCCAAAGACGCATTTTTTCGGGTTCAGTTTCATCTGAAATCTATTCAAGGTCTGGAAGACTTCTTTGAGATCTTCCACATGCTCCGCGGCCGTCTTACTTTTGACCACCATATCATCTACATAAGCTTCCACCGATCGGTCGATCTGTTTTTTAAAGACCTCCATGATGAGCCGTTGATAGGTCGCCCCTGCGTTTTTCAAGTCGAAGGGCATTACTTGGTAGCAATATGTATCTTGGTCGGTTATGAAGGCGGTCTTTTCTTCATCTTTCAGGCTCATTTGAATCTGATGATAGCCCGAGAAGGCATCCAGGAAGCTGAGCAGTTCATGCCCTGAGGTAGAGTCTACTAACTGGTCGATCTGAGGCAAGGGGAAGCTGTCCTTTGGACATGCTTTGTTCAGGTCGGTGAAATCTATGCACATTCTCCACTTCCCGTTCTTCTTTTTCACTAAAACCACATTGGCGAGCCATTCGGGGTATTTGACTTCTCGGATGAACCCGGCCTCAAGCAACTTCTCTACTTCTTTCTCGATCACCCCCTGTCGCTCCTTGCTGTGCCATCGCTTTTTTTGTCCGATCGGCTAGTAGTCATGCCGAATACCAAGGGAGTGCGATGCGACTAATCGAGAAATTCCAGGCATGTCGCTCGGTACCCAAGAAACCTGAACTCTTAATTTTAAGAAATCTAAATCCTAATCCCTAAAATTCTAGATCATAAAACTCTATACTTTTAAGTCCCAAAATTCTTGATCCCGGAAACCTAAACCAAGACGTTTTTAAACAAATAAAAATCCTTTGTCTATGCACTTGTCGTTAAGTCATAGATTATTGATTAATCTTTGAAACTTAAAATCATACGTGATTACTTTACTATTCACCTTCAATTTACATTACTTTTGGAGTTTACTATTCACCTCAATTTACATTACTTTTGGAGCTCACTATTCACCTCAAGTAGTATATACTATTTGTTATGGTGGTTCCAACGATGGTTAGATTATTTAAAAAACTTGCTCGAGGGAGGCATGCACAAGTATAGAAAGACCGTTTACTAGATGTATTTTGGGTTTCAATTGATTTTGAGTTTCAGGTTTTGATTTAAAGTTTTATTCGATAAAAATCTCTAAACCAAAATCACTATGTGAATCCCTAATTTCTTCTTTGTTAATTAGAATTAATCCATAAACTAAAAGTCCAAATAAAATAATTAAAATTTCAAAGATTGAAACAAAAGCCATGCAAGTTGGAGGACCAAAAATACGTTTATTCTATTATATAGATACACATAAGAAAATGCATAGCTAAAATTTACATTTATCATTTACTCTATAATTATTTTAAAATATATTATATATTGTATATGAACTACTAAAATGTTCTTAAAATAATTTAAAATTATATGTTGTTGATGCGATTATTATTTGATTAAAAATTTAAAGTCACTATTAAAACATTAGAAATAAATATAATAATTAGGTAAAATAGAATAAAAATTATAGTTTTAGATAAAATATATGTCTTTTGCACTTAATGGAACAAATTATATTTAGAAAAACAATTTTATAAATCTAAAATTAAAATAAATACTTAACAGGAATGAATGATACTAATTAAAATGAAATGTAACTTTACAAAATCTATTCATAAAATTAATAATAATGTAAGTAGACTCTTAATATATATTAAGCATATTTATTTTATTAATATTTTCATAAATTTCTCAATCTAAGACCAATCAGCTTTAACTAAATGGAGTATGTCATGTAAATTTTGCATTATTATTTTATTTTAAAATAATTTAAAATTTTCTGTCTTAAATATTATAAACTTTTGTGTTCTATTATTTTTTAGAATGCCACGGTGAAACAACTTTCAACATTTTTCTTTCTAAATGTGATTCATATTATACTTTATATTTATATTTATATTCTTACTATTAGATAATGAATATCATGAAACACATACATAAAACCACACATCGTTTGAGAGTATAATTTAAGTAAAAATAGTTATGATTAAAATAATAATATTATTATAGATTAAAATTCTAATTTAATAATACTATGACTATATATTGAATATTTAAATAAAACTCGTGATAAGTATTAATTATTCACGACACATAAATAAAAATTGATCCAAGTATATGTCTATTAATTTATATATTTAAAATTTTAATTATACTTTAAGTAAATAAATATAGATTAATGTTAATTTTTGTAAAAGTTAAATATAAAATACACTATTTTCTGAACAAAAGGTTCTTTCATATGCTAAAGGAATTTATTTACATAAAAAAAATTCATATGCCAAAGGAATTAATTTTCAGTTTCAGATTGATTTAAATAGTAAGGCTTTGGATTAGGCTTAACAATAAAAGCTTTACTCAAAATCACTCATATCTGAATTAGTTTAACATGTTTTTATCATATTATTTAATCAATTGTAGACCATCAAGGATTTTTTTATGATGAAACATTTCTCCATATTGATGAAGAAATAGTTCACTGGATCAAATCAGAGTGAGTTAAATAGAGAAATGCATCAGAAGTTTTATGTAATAAGAAGATATCACTCAAGTTTAAAGATAAATTTTATCATTTAACGATTAAGTCGATCATGTTCTTTGGGGCAGAATGTTGACTCATCAAATAAGTGTATAGTTATAAGCTAATAAAGACGAAGATATGCAACCTAATTAAAAGAGATAAGATTAAGAATGTAATAGTAAGAGACAAATTAAAGATAGCTAATATTATTGACAAATTAAGAGAAAAAAGGCTTAAGTAGTTGAACATGTTAAGAGGAGACACTTAGACGATCTAGTAAAAAAATGTAAGAAAATCGTACTTAGAGACCATAAGAGGAAAAAAAAAAAAAAGGGAGGCCTAATAAAAATTGAGAGGAGATGATAAAAAATAATATAACAATGTTGGAATTTAAAGAGAACATTATTAGCGATAGAAAACTTTGATGTGTTAGATTAAGATAAATGATCCATCGTAAAGAGACCTTTCTAGTTCATTTCCTCTTTTAATTAGCCCATACTTGTAAATAGGCAACACATACATTTTAGAAATCTAACCTAAGTCTTTTACCTAGCTTGTTTTAGTAGTTTATTTATTTACATTATTATTATTACCATCACCGTCATTATCATGATTATTATTATTATTGTTATTGTTATTATTTATTTCCCCTCTTTTGATGTGAGTCATTTGGAAATAATTTATCTATTAGTTAAGAGTAAGGCTACGTATTATTAAACTTTTTTAGACCCTCATTATTATGGGTTTTTATTGGATCTTGTTGTAGTTATTGTTATTGTTATTGTTGAAGTGATCTTATTGTTGTTGTTGAAGTGTTTCACCACATTCTTAATTACAACAAGTTAGCTAAGGTGAAAAATACGGGAAGGGTCAAACTATTATGTCAAAAATTAATAGATCAAGGTTACATAATTACACTATATTAGTTATATTTTCTGTAATCACAAAATGAAAATTGTTAAAAAATTCTAAGGAATAATAATTAGCTAAAGATAATAGAAGTAAGTTTCATATTGCAATGATTGTCCAGTTGTTTTCATAGTTAATTTTGCCAAATTACTCAAGAATTTACAACATGAGTGAATTAATTGCTTTCAAGCCATAATTATTAGTGTTAGGGACTTACAGTGTATTTTATTTGTATAAAAGGGAAATTAAAAGAATCTTCTCACATTATTTTTGTAACATCCCACCCTCAATTGGAAGGGTAAAATAGTAAATTTGACATAGGATGGAATAGATTTGGAGTGCATAGGACTGTTCATGCATAATAGGATTGGTCCACAGTCACGTTTGTGCACATGACATTACTGTGCATGCATACATGATATTTCCGGTTTGCGTGCCTAAGACAATTTTATTAGGATTAATGTGGTTAATGGGTTTGAAAAATTATTCTGGTTGCGCCATAAATTGTTTTCTATTTTAAGAAATTTTTAGGAATTTTTCCGGAGAAAATTCCCGGACCGAAAAAATCGTCAATTGACGAACCGATCGATTTTTGGTATTGAAAATTTCTGTTAAATGGCACTGGAATATTGGGTAAATGATGTTTGGACTGTAATTGGGACCATTGGTATTGAATGATCAAGAAATGTCATTTGTTAGGATTCTTTTCATTTTATTTCAAATTTATTAAAATGACTTTAGTCCTTTTCCTCTCTTTACATGCCAAGTGGCATGATGACCCATCTTAGAATATTTAATGCTTGTATTTCCATTCATCACTTCACGACACTTCCATTTAGAAAGCAACAAAAGGCTTGGTCTTGCTTCTCTTATACGAAACCCATATACTTCCTCTTCTCCATTTATTTCATCCTTTTACTCTTCCTTTCTCCCAAATTCAAGGCTTTCTCTTCTATACAATTAAGTTCTTGCCTTGCCTTGATGATGATGTATTTACTTGGAGTTAGAAGAAGTGGTTAGCAAGGGTAGTTAAGAAGGAAGTGAAGAGAAGAGAGGATTGGAAGCTAAAGAGGTAAGTTCTTTCATTAAGTTTTTAATGATGTCTTAAGTTTGAATTTATGAATCATGGTAGGTAGACACATTGAATGGGAGGTTTGGAGTATTTATTATGCTTAGGGTTGCATTAAATTAATGACTATCATGGTTTGAATTAATGGGTATAAGGTTAGGTTGAATTATGAATTGAAAGTAGTATGTTAGAAGTGGTTTTAGTTTGATTAGTGATGGCATATTGATGATTGATTTTACTTGGAAAGAAAGAATTTTGTGCTTCAATTTTTTGTGTGTATTAGCCCTAGTACATGTATAAATGGTATAAGAACTGATTTGTGTTCATTTGGATGTTTAATGATGTGTTAATGGCATTGGAAATGATAGAACTAAGGTTAACACCAAATCTGGAAAATTAGGGTTTTCACTGATTGTTCTGTTGTTAGCATAACTAATTGTGTGGTCATGCAAATGAGTTGAGGTTTGTGGCCAGTGACGGAGCCAGGAATTTAAAATAGGAGGGCCCAAATAAAATATAAATTTCACAAAAAAATTTACATCAAAATTAAATTAAAACTAATGTTTTATTAATAATATAAAATAGTTAAAATTATAATGATACTACTTTACTTTTGATAAATTGAAATCTTTTCATAACAAGATCATTGTCAATATTTGCAAATACATCTCTTTCAATGTAACACACTAAACAATCATTCAATATGTCATCTCCCATTTTATTACGAAGTGAACTCTTGATAATTTTCATTCGGAAAAAGCTCTTTCCATTATGATCAGTAGAATGGTAAAAGTAATGACAATTTGACTAACAATTCGAGGTTGACAAGGACTTTTAATAAATAAACTCACGCTTTGATCTCGTTTTTCGTAAAGATACTCCATTATATTAGGTCTCAATCTCGAATCGGAAAGAAGATTTTCGAGTCAAACACAAGTTCATCAATAATAATCTCCTTCGATCTTTGGAGGTGCTTTATTAACATTCGATTTAAATCACACGATGATGATGAATGGTCGATCTTAATTTTTAAAGTATTTTTCATAAGCGCAAAGTAAAAAAATTTAGTTAGAATCAATATTTACTTATTCCATAAAAGAGGTAGCAATTATCAAATATACTAAAAATAATTGAATCTCCTTTTCTTTTATATATAAATATATATATTCCCTCTTGTTCATATGCCTAAAAACCCATTCCCTACCGCAATAATTTAGTTAAATTATTGATCAAACGATCATACATGTATTCTTTGAAACATCCCTAAATCTTGTCGTGGAATAAATATTATAAAACTTGTTAATATAAAAAGCAATCGTGAGAAAAATAAAAATCGAAAAAGCGATCGAGACATGCCGATTAGCTATGAATAAGTATTACGCAGAGTAGATATAATTTAACTCGATCACGTAAGAAAATGATAGGAAAACATTGATGATCTAGATTTGAGTTTGAAACCACCTTGAAAGCTTTATTTGAGTTTGAAACTACCTTAAAAGCTTTATATTTTTCTATTTACAATCTCTTTCAAGATTGGAGAGCTTAGTATCTTCTATCCTCTTGTCGCTCTCCTCATCGCTCTCAATTTCAATAATAATATGCATCGATTGTCGGTTACTCAAGCTTTCCCCATCTTTAGTTATACAACCTAATTTTATCCCTTTATATATATATATATATATATATATATATATATATATATATATATATAATATTTAATTAAAATAAAAAAATATTTATTTTTTAAAACTTTTGTGCTTCCATGTTTTAAAACTTTCATATCTCCGTCCATGTCTTTTAACACCTTTATATATATATATTAAAAATAAAAATATTTATTTTTAAAAGCGATATTTATTTTTAAAAACTTTGGGGGGCCCAGTGCCCCACTGGGCCCCATATATCTCCGTCCATGTTTGTGGCCACTTAAACTTTGGGATGTTAGCTACATTTCTGTGTGAAATAGGCACTGTCCAATTTTAGCTTTAAGAGGGTGCAATTTGTCTTGGAATGTTCTTGCTATTGATTGGAATGAGCAGTGCAAAGCATACCCTATAGTTTTGCTAATTTTTATAAATTAATTGAGAAGGAATTAGGACAAATGGACTGAATGAAAGTTGAAGCCTATTAAGTTAGTTTTCCAATGCCACTGATTTTGCAATTTTTCGATATTTCTATTAGGAGTTATGGACTGATGATTGTTGGCTGTTTTTATGCATTGAATGAAATTTAGCTGGAATGTCAAACTTGGTGTACAATCAGATTAGGAGAAATTTTAGTAATTTTTGTGCATTGAATTGGTGTTGGAAATCTACTGAAGAGTTTTAGATGACACATTCATCTAGAAAATGGTGTATGGCATATAATTTCTGGAAATCAGATGTGGGAGTTATGGATTTTCACAATTTGAACCTACATTGTGATGTTAATTGCTGATTAGGTCAGAAACTTGCATAACAGATTTGACACTGTTACATGCTGAATTGGAGTCTGGTTATTTCATGAAGAATTGAAGTTTGAGATTTTATCTTTTCAGGGATATAAAATGGTGATTTTTTTGACTTTTATACAGGAAGATATGATTGATAGAAAGTTACTGCTCAAATTGAGTGATTTCAGGGACAGCAACATTGAGTGAATTATTTGACCTAGTTAGCAAGGGAATTGAAATTTGGGTTGTTTCATGAAAGTCTTAGATAACATTGTGATCTTGATGAGCATATTTATTGTATAATTTTTGACAGCATAGAATGAAAGATAGTGAATTTTCCAATGACTGTTCTGTTTTAGGAAGTGAATGTGTGGGCAGTAACTTACATTGGATGTTTGACACCCTTAGGAGTTAAATTGATTTTTCTGGACTAAAGGAAACTTGTAGAGGGTTTCATTACCTTTCCAATGAGATATGGTTTGCATTTTTTTGAATTGTGTAGAATAAGTTATGATTTATTGAATTTCGGTTAAAGGAAATAAGGGCAATATATATATATTAAGTGTTGAATTTTGGTTTCTTTCGTGAATAAATTTTCCGTCCGACATCTAATTGACCTGATTCTTGAGGCATCGGATTCGTAGAATATTGAATTTCATTTTCTGAGAGATTGGAGATTTTTGGACGGAAAATTGACGTGGGTCCGGGTAAAAGTCTGTGTAATCACTATTTTGTTTAATTGAGGACCTATAGAGGTCCGATTTGCGCACCGTCAGCGCCAATAGGTTTCTAATTTTTAGACGGATTGTTTTGATGGAAAAAGTGAGATTAGGGCTGGGAATATCATGAACATGCATTGTGCACCTTTTAAGTGTTACATGTGCATTCTGAAATAGCTCTGATTGAACAATTGATAATGTGTGTATACTGTCACTGTTATAGAGTCACACTTGGAGCGTCGGTCCACCGACATCACTAAGACGGCTAGATTTTCGCTCAAAAATACAGGTGAGTAACCTAGTTGGTTTCTCAAATTCCTGAATGTCTAAATGCCCTATGTGAATTACTTGCCGAGGTGATTTACATAGATTACTGAAACATATTGGATGGAATTACATGCTTTTTACCGCATTGAATGGAACTACTTGCAAGGTGAATTGTATGGTTCTTGAATCAGTATAGGATTAATTTGCATGCTTTTCTTGTATTGGATTGGACTCTCGCATGAAACCGAAAGCGCAATATTGGGCTTTATAGCCATATCACTTTGGATTCTTGAGTCTCGCAATATCTTGGACTTTTATAGCCATACTACTGTAAACCACTGAGTACTGCATTACATGCATAAATGCATGAACAGATAATGGACGTTGTGACCCAAGTTGCGATTATTATCGACCGCCTCGAGTCCAGGGGATTTATCCTCGAATCAGATCGACCGCCTCGAGCCCAAGGGGAGAAATCCCTGACGCGTCCCTACTGAATACTGACTGAGCACTTGGGCACAACACTGAATAATTGAAAAGAGTCACATATGCATTGCATTTACATGAATGACTGTTTTGTGAAAATTACTGATTACGTGATGGCATGATTTACTGTAAACTGTTACATGTTACTGCAAATCATTATTTAATGTAAATTGTTATGTTACTGCGAATTGAATACTACTATATTATGTTGTACGCCATGTGCGTAATGCATGATTTGAGTGAACCATCGATGATGGTTTCTCACTGAGTTCGCAAAACTCACCCAAAATTTGCATATATTTTTCAGATCTGAAGAATACCCCGGTTGACACGGAGTATGTCTCATCGTAGGCAAGTAAAGGATAGAGATCGGGATCAGTCCGTGTCTGCATTAGTGTCTTATCGAATTGTATTTCGCAATCATTGTGCAACAATGCTTTGTATTTATAACGAGCTCATTGTGGTTGTATTGTTTTACACATTGACTGATTGTAAATTGTTATTGGACGACTGTAATAATTGAAAATGATTAATTGTGAACGTGGGCTCAGGTTTCTACTGTTTATGCTGCGTTAATGAATGGTTTAAAATAAAATAATAATAAATAAAGAGAGGAGAAAATGTTATACCGAGTTTTAATCGACTGATGTAATACGTCACCTTCGCGGGACACGGACTCGGATATCACCAACGATATCGGGTTCGGGTCACTCGGGAGTGGGGTGTTACAATTTTAATATATATTATTCTATATAAACATAAGTAGCATTAATGAAACAAATTTATTTGAGTTCTATCACATTTATGTTAAAATTTTAGATTCATCATCACGTGGAAACATTCTCATTTGAGCATTTTTTTTATATGTTTAATTATGTGTTTGGGCATTGGATGAATATATAGGCAATTTACTTGCATTGCTATTCCAACCATATTAAGTTAGGGATGATGGAAGGGAGGCGCCCTTGAAATTGCCTCACAAATTTTAGTTGCGTTGAGTTTATTTGCTTAAAAATGAAATAACATTTTTCTTCGTTTTAGTCTTTCACCGTCTCTTTACCTTCAAAACTTTAAGCAGAATATGTACATCGTCTAACCCAACATGCATAGGTGGGACTACTGCAGTCTTATTTGAGTTTCTTTCGTTTGTTTAAAGGCAACATAAATTGACTACTTGCATGATTTGCGCTTGTTAATTACTTGTGAAGTCAAGCCGTCACATCCCAACACTGTTATCGTGACAACCAAGAATTGAAACGTAATATTCTACCCTTACCCTAACGGCAAGGACAATGCCTCATGCGGCCTCAAGATCTCCTCACCATTTTAACCGATTAATTAAGTTTTTCTTGAAAAATTAAATTTTATAAAAATAATTAGAAGATAGTAGATAATTATAGTCAACCACTCCTAAACTAAATTAACCTCAATTCCAATTGACATCGTAGAAACAAAGCTAAACAATAGAAGAAAAGGAAACGATAGTGTGCGTGTTGGAAAAATAAAGTAGAGACAAATGAAGCAGAGAACAGAGAGACAAATATAATTTGCTTGATTTTATTTAACATCTGAAAGTGTCTATTTATAGGCTTATAAGAAATTGAACAAGCCTAAAATTTCTCTAATTACAATCCGATTTGTTGATGATACTATCTTTGACTAATTAAAACTAGAAAATCGTAGAATACAAATCTGAAATTTCAAGGATTCAATTAAATTGAAAAATAAACAAATGTTAATATAAATCAACCTTCAACACTTCCCCTTGATTCAAAATTTCATAGATAGAGTACTTTTCTTCCTAATATAATGCATTTCTCATCATTGTCTTCAAACTTGTTAATGCACATTACCATCAACTTATAGCTATTGGAGCACATCTCTCCATGGTACACTTCTCACCAACAATTTTAAAAAAAGAGTTTCTTCTTGCGCCACTTGTGTCATATTTGTTTCTTCTTTATTTTGAAATCTGTAGTTTTTTTTTTTTTTGTAAATGCCCAAACCTCTTACACTTGAAGCACTGCGGTTTTCCTTTATGCCAAAAATCCTTCTCTTCATGGCTATTATCTTACAATTTGTACATTCTAGAATTTTACTTTTACACTTTGAAGAGGAATTTTTGACAATGTATATGTTGATTTATGCCTTATAGTCAATCGCTTTGATTGTAATTTAGTAATAAATTATTTAAAGGCATTCTTTATCTTGTACATATTTAGATGTATATGATAAAGTCCATGGGACAATTGTACATTGCACATGAAATTATAACGAGATTATAATTATGAGATTCATATTGAATTTATGTATTATTCCTAAATATTCCTAATCATTGTTCTATTAAGATTGGATATTAATAAAACGTAAAAAGACTAGTGCACGTTTTGTTTTTCCTTATGAAGGAAGTAATCGATCTTATAGGCTAAAGTATAGAGGTACTTAAACAAACGTGTGGGTGATTGTTAGAGAACAAGTTCCCTAAACAGACCCGATATGAGAAATCTATTTAAAACATTATTTGTATGTCTATGAAATATGATTGTATAAGTGATCATTTGACTTGAAGTCATCAAAGATATCTTGTATGGAAGTTGTTATGTTTTGATACTACTTAATTATGATTTATTTAATCATAGGTCGTTTAATCGATGGTCATTGAATGTAGCATGAACTATATGGAGATAGTTGATTGATCAAGATATGATTCATCACCCTAAAATAATTAGGGAGAATGTTTCGTTGTTCTCGATTAGTATTAATTTAAAAAATCTTTAGTCAAGGAGAAATGATGTTTTATAAATAGTTTACAAATATCATTAATTGAATCGATAGCTAATGGCGGAGAAATAATATGATTAGACTAAAAAATGAAGTAGACATTAATTTCATGCTCTATGTCTAATCGAAACATTGTATGATGATAGGATTGAATTATACGAAAAAATTATGCACGGAAAGGTTAGTCAAAATTACTTTGACATTCTTAAATATTTGGGAGGTCATGATGTGTTGTTAGACGCTAATCTTGATATATGATTATAAATTATTTAATTGATAATTACAATTAAAATTAGATTTTATAATCATCGCTAACATATTTAGAAACCTAATAGGTCTCACATATAGAATGGGTTGAAGAGAACAAAGTTAATTTAATCAAGTTGGACTTGAATGTAAAATTTGAGAAACTTTATGATTAAATATGAGATATTTAATAAATAAGGATCAATTTGAGATATTGAATCTTATATGTGCATAATTGGTATTTAATTAGAATTGTTTGTAATTATGATTAAAGTTTAATTGAAATTAGAATTTAATTATAATTAAATTACCAAAACGTCCAAAGCTTATTATAAATAGGCTTAAGCTTTGTGGAGCTAGCATTTCTTGCTTAACTCTCTCTGTAAGAATTACAGAGTTCTCTTAACTTGTTCTATGGATACTATTAAAAGTCGAATACTTGTGCGATTACGGTGGTTGAGACGAATTGGTTTTGAAAACGGTTCGAGGGATACAACAAGATAAATATCAAATTTTGGAATAAGGTACGGATTAAATTATGATTTATTATGATTTGTGTTAATCATTTTAGAAAATTAAATAGATCTTGGTTTTTGGGAAATCAAAAATTACGAAAAAATTTTGTGATTATTCCGCTGCGATCGGGATCGGATCTCAATTCAGTTTTCTAATAGTATACTTCTTCGACTTTATTACCATTTTCTTCATCCCTTATTATTCTTCTTTGGTCCACAACTTGAAGAGCGTTTAGTGACTCTGCAAATGTTATATTTTATAGATCTTTAGTAACTTCAAAAGATGAAAATTTTGAATCGTACCTTTCGGAAGCATCACTAGAAGCTTGTCTACAACCCCTTAAGTAGGAAACTCTTCACTAAGTAACTTCATTTGATTGACAATAGGTACAAGTTTGCTCCCATATTCCTTGACACCTTTAGAAATCTCCATTTTTGACATCTCATATTCCCTTTTGAGATTGAAAATTTGGATCATCTTAATTTGAATGTTGCCCTCAAATTCTTCTTTTAGTTTCTCCCATGCTTCTTTAGGAGATTCATATGCCATTATATTCATAAAAATTCCTTCCATCACGGTCAAATGGAGATAAGATAGAGCTTTTGGTTTCTTTTCCCTTTCTTCATCATTTTTCTTGATTTGGTTTAGGGTTGGTTTTTGTGAAAGAGGTGTAGACTCAAACTCACTTTCAATGACCTCCCATAAACTAATAACTTGCAAATAAGAATTCAGTTTGATAACCCGCCAAGAGGTAATTTTCTCCATTGAAAATAGAAATTGGAATAGAGAAATTGTTTGATGCCATGTTGCTACTAAATCTTTACAAGCCTAATAATAACTGAAGCTTTGATACCACGTTGGAAAGAAAAGAAGAGACAAATGAAGTAGAGGACAAAGAGACAAATGAAGTAGAGGAGTTTTCTTTAATTTTATTCAACATCTGAAAGTGCCTATTTATAGTCTTATAAGAAACTGCACAAGCCTAAATTTCTCAACTACAATCAGATTTGTTGACACTATCTTTGACTAACTAAAACCAGAAAATCGTGGAATACAAATTTGAAACTTTAAGGACTCAATCAAATTGAAAAATAAACACATGTTAATTTAAATCAACCTTCAATAGTGTGATGTGTAGATGAAAGAAGCGTTAGCTACCACAGATTTCTGTATTAGATAAACAAAGTTTCCATTGAAATGGAGATTCAAGAAGCTTCCAAATTAGGGCTCCAGGTGGGTTCTTCCTCTACAAGATGGTCAACCATGGTAAGATGTAGAATCCTATATAAATCAATTGTTGTCTGTTCTTTCTGATCTTATATCACTCTACTTAGGGATTGATGACCATAATTGTAACATCCCGTCACCGATGGGATGGGTACAGTTCACCTCATACGTATTATGTATACGTATTCTGCATATGCATTCATAGCCTCTGCATTCTTGATAAATGTTCATAATTGCACAAGCATATGTATGTACATGCATGTATGACAGATTTTTGACTTGATTGTGAAATGAGAGGTTTTGTGATTTAGGGATTAATTGTGCTTTGATACGTAAATTGGAGTGTTAAATTGAAATTAGGAATTGAGAATTGAAAATCGGAGTATGTGACTAGATGTTTTCTAATTTTAAGGATTTATAGAATTTTTTCTGGAATTTTCAGAATATTAGGCTCGGACTGGAGAAATGGCTTAGTAACTGATTAATTGTGATTCCGGTTCCGAATTCGATTGACAATTGATATGAGATAATTTAAATTATGATTTGAGGAATTAGGGTATGAACCATGGGAATTTGGGAGAAATTAGAGTTAAAAATTGGATTGAGGTTGTTCGGATTGGACTTGTGGCAAATGAAATTGCCAAACAAGCCTTATCAAGCCTTAGTATTTAAACCTTTCTCTTTGAATAAATGATCCACGATGCTTGCCCTATTCTCTTGAAAGAAATTGCTTTGTTCTTCTTCTTCTTTGCGTGGATCTTAGCTTGGAGTTACTTCTTGATTTCTCCTTACAAATCATTCCTTCCTTGTCTCTGATCAATTATCCTTTTGGCTTGGATTGAAAGAAATGGAGTTTGGGTGGATTTGGGAGAAAACCGTGGATGAGCTTAGGTGTGGAGTTTGAATTTTCTTGGTGTTTCTCAAAGGGTTTAAGCTTGAATCAAGTAAGTTCTTGTTCCTTTATGCTTTATATAGTTTAATTTAAGCATGGATTTGAGTATAAATTGTTTAAGAAATTTGAAGTTTCGGATGATTTAGGTTTTAAGGGATTATGTGAATTTTGATTTGGGTATTTATGGAATCATGTTTATTTGATGGATTGAAGCTTAGGAATGAGTTGTGTTAAGTGTAGAATGTGGTTTAGGAGTGTTTAGAAGGGAAAGGATTGGATTATATCAGAAAAATCTGGGAATTTCTGGGTTTCGGGCGTGAATCTGAGATTGCACGCCGCGACGTGTGATGAACACGCCGCGGCGAGCAATTCAGCGTTCGCCGCCATGACGCAGTGCTTGGCACGCCATGACGACAGCGGATGATCCTCGCACGCCCATGAGACGGCGAAAGCGCGCGGCGGCGCAAAGGATGACGCCGCGTAGAGGAGAAAGGGCGTCGTCATGACGTGAAGAAGACGTCTACATGGCGGCGATCTCATGCTGTGGCGAGGGCGCTGATTTCCGAAGGTGGGTTGTTTGATTTTAAATGATTTTGAGGTTATTTTAGTTATGATTGGTGAGTGATAAATTGATCTTGATTTAGAATTTGATAATTCATTTAGATATGGGTTGAATTCAATTCGGAGACTATGAAATTGCGGAAATTTAATTTGGTGGTTCTCGAAATCGGATGGCAATTGAATAGTGAATTTGATTCTGATTTAAGGATAATTCCTATGTATTAGAATTTGACTTTGGAAGATGTAGAACTTAGCCAATTGACTTATGGTATTAGAAATTGCTATGAATTAGAGTGAAAGTGCGGAATTGAGACAATTCGAGTTTGAGGTCGGAAATGTCATAACATGCATAGTACGTAAATTATTCGATATACTTGCATCATTGACTACTGAAATTGATACAATTAGTAATATTCGAGTATTCTGATCATTGTAGAGGCTCAAGTGGAACGTCGATCCTCTGACGTAGCAAAGACTTCCCGGCAGTAGCTCGGAAGTGTAGAGGTGAGTAACCTAGTTGGTTTCTCAATCTCTGATGTGCTATATGCTTTCTGTGTGAACTATCTATGATTCTGATGTTAGAGTAGTGCCCTAAAGGCAATCCCCTTTAGCGCATTTTGTTCATAGTCATCTACAGACTTTATGAATAAATAAAGCAAGGCATATTTCATTTATTTGATATTCATTTTATTATGAATTAATAGTGATCTTTAATCAAATTAATGAAGTCCCTGATACATGACATAGCATGAAGGAAATTATGATGTGATCATACTATTGAGATTCCTATCATGTGCAATTATGTCAAGATATCTAAATTATCCCTAGTCATAGGATTAATGAGGCTGGACATCGTTAATCCGGATAGACTAGACATGTCAAACTCCTTGATTAGATCAGCGGTGGATCTCGTAAAGCGTAAATATTGAGATATTTGGATTTGACATGTGGATGCTTACTAGTGGTAGTAAGTACATTGGATGACTGCTATGAGATCATCACATGGATGTCCTATACAAATGTCGGTGATAATCTCATCATAGCAATGGTGCAAGTATCCTTAGACTTGAGGTACTCAAGGATATCTTAAATCTTGATTACGTACTTTGACTCCATTCCTTGTTGCCTTTCGAGGTCGCTCATAGGGTGGTGATTGGAGTGCGACTTGAGGTATTCGAAGGTAATTGAGTAGCCAATAGAGGATTCACCACTTCATTATAGCAGAAGAGATACCCATGGCCTCTTATCGGGATCATTACTTTGAAGTCTCTCGCGCCGAGCATACATATGTCATGAAGATGGTTTTCATGGACATATAAAGTAATGAGTCTAGGACGAGAACTATTTACACTGGACTAGATTTGATCGATCGGTCTAGTAAGAGTTGACACATTGCCCATACTCAAACCAAGTGGGGTATAGCATGGTGAAAGGACGAATTGCACGGTAATTGTCTATGGAAGGGTTCGTGATATGGTTTCATTAGTCAAACCAATTACTTTCCGGTCAATTGGGGGTCATGATTTGTTGCTAGATACCGCTCATGACATGCTCAGATTAAGTGTTAATCTAAGTGGCCAACATAACCGGGAACCTAATGGGTCACACGCATAAGAGTGACTCGGAGAATCTGTAAAATAGTTTCGGACAGAGATCCGATATCTGGAGAGCAATAAGATTATATAGATCCCGATGAGATTGAGATATGTCCCGATGAGATCGCGACATCGACATTGCTGAAAACCGTTTCCGGTGATTTTTCGCCGGCGGGACCCGACAGGCCGGTAGGACCGACCCCAGTTTGACTGGACCACTTCAGCAATTATATATATATTAATTAATTAAGTAAATAATTAATTAATTAATATATATATATATATATGTTGAATTTCGGTGGAACCTAAAATGGAAGGAGATAAGTTAAGTTTGAAAAGTCAAACTTAATCATGATTTAGCAATTTAAGGCATTTTTTATGCCATGTACGTGGATGAACATCCACCAAGTCTTCTTATGTCTTTAAAGTGTTAAATAAACATACAAGAAGGCATATGAAGTAGGCTTGGTCGTGGGTTTGAAAAGGAAGAACCGAAAGCTTAAAAGTTAAGCTTTGAAAATTTTGTTTTTCATCATCTTCCTATCTTCCATTCAACTTGGTTTCTTCTTCTCCAAGGCTCCACCAAGATCATTTCACTTGCTCTCCAAGGATAAGGTAAGAGCTAGCACTCTTTTCTTTAGTCTAGCTATTCCCGGGTCAAAATAGTTTGTCCCGGTTAGGTTTTCCGACCTTTGCGTGGATACCGTTAGAGACGGTCTCCTTTGGTCGTTATGGTTTGATTGTTTGTACTTACACATGGATCCTGGCTTTCGGGAATGTCCCGGGACTCAAAATTTTAAATTCCGCACTGTGGGCATGTGATGCCTACCCCGGGATTTTCCTACAGTGGTATCAGAGCCACTTGTGTTGTATAAACAGTCGAAATGATAACTAGGTCGGAGTTCCTTAGTGATTGAGCTGCTGATGCATGTTATTTGTGTGAATTTCGAATCAGTATAGAGATGCATGTTTTCGAAATTTCTTGCTCATAATTGTTCATAACATGTTATAGAATATGTTTGTGAAAGATGAGAATTTATCAATTTGATTTGATATGGTTTTGCTATTTAATTCCCTAAGTTTCGGATGCTGTCTTGTTGAACGTTTCTGAAACAGGTATGCTTGTAAATTCGAGAATAAATTCTAGAAAAATTGTTTTTCGGATTGGTTTTCACCGACATGTCCCTAAGATGTTTTTGAATGTCTCTGTGGATGTAAAATTGTTTTCAAGGTGATTTACCATTTATTTCCGAATTACTTGTGTGCTGATGGGAATGTCTGTGTTGGAGAACACAGATTCTGGTTCAGCTAGATTGCTGAGGTTCAATGAGTTTTTATGGGAAATAAATCCTGGAAAAATTCATGGAGCATGTTGGGAACATGTTTTAACCTTTGTAATTTTCTCAGTATTTATTGAAAGTGTTTCAATGGTTATTTTGAGCAAACTGTTGAGCTTAGCAGTTTTGAGAAACTTGCTGGGGCTGTTTTGTTTGGAATGATTGATTGTGTTATTTTCTGTTCCAATGCCATGAATCATTTTTATAGTGATTAAAAATGTGTTATATTGATGTGGTATGCATGCCAAGTTGAGATTCTTGAATTTAGGTTTCCAATAATTTTTGGATATCGAATAGGTCACTTTAGCGTCTCGTTAGCTTATTCCGTTATCTTGGTTATTTTGGCCGTCGCAATTTTTGTGACAAGTGCCGGAGTAATCTTGATAACGTGTAGCCTACCTAGAGATACTTAGCATGATTATTTGGTGTCCTTGAATTATGTAGAAATCTAGTGATTAATGGTGGATTAATCGATTTCAAGGTTTTCATATATAGTTAGACTATATGGCATGCATGAGTTGATGAAAATGTTTCATTAGCACATTAATATAAAGGTTTATATACTTGTTATATTGGTGGTGTGAATTGGAGATGACTGGATTGAGAATTATCCGATTAGATAGCAATTCCAACTGCACAAATGAACAAGTCGACTTATATGTTGATAAGTCGACTTGTTTGGTGCACTGTAGACTAATAAGTTGACTTGCACAATGGTACAAGTCGACTTGTTCATCTGATTACACAAGTCGACTTACACATGCATAAGTCGACTTATACAGAGCCATAAGTCGACTTATACATATACAAGTCGACTTATATCATGCCTTGATGGGATGATGGGTGATTTTCGGTATGAATTCAATGTGATTGATGCAATGCCCTAAATCAGACCATATAGTCATGGTGACTATGATCCTTGGATGAGATTAATTAGATGAGACCTAAAATCCCTCAACTTAAAATATGAAAACTAACGCCTTCCATTAATATGGTAAGAACCAGAGTTCTTATAGGGTTGGGTTGTTGAGCTAACCTCAAGCTCACTCTATACGAATATGTTCAAACCATGAAAATATGATTTTGAATTAATGGGTCGGTTTTCCTAAGCGTTGATTTGTTGAGCTAACCTCAAGGTCAACGTGGATGAGGCGAAATTGGGTAGTGTACATCGATGTACACGCATCAAGTGTTGATAACCCAATGTATGTGCATACATCAACTGTTGATAGCACTGGGCGATAGTTGCATTAGAGATGCAATTGGTATGACCGATACCTACCGATTGACCTAAGGTGACTTGTTGAGCTAACCTCAAGGTCATTCTTAGCAATGTCGGATATCGACCCACTAGGTCAATGTGCCATTTTGTTTCATGGATTCATGATGAGGGTTATGGATTCTATTGAAACTAGTGGGAGCCATATGTATGTCATTTAAGTCCTTATGAGCATACATTTAATCCTATTCTAACTTTCTTTCTCTCTCTATGTTTAGGTTGATTGAAGATGTCGACTAGTGTGAATCTTCGCTCACTAATGGATGCAAACAAATTAACTAGACCAAATTTTCTTGATTGGCTGCGGAATTTGAGAATTGTTCTCAGATCTGAGGATCTAGGATACATCCTTGATTTTCCGCTTCGGATCCACTTCTGAAGGAGCTTGATGATGATCGAAGGCATATCGTAAGCATCTAAAAGGCGGTGACATAGCTACCGCATTATGCTTGCATCGATGTCACACCGAGTGCGAAAAGACGAGTCTATGGATGCTCACACGATAGTGTTTCATCTTAGAGAGTTGTTTGATGAGCAAGCTCGGTCTGAGCGATTCGAGACCTCAAGGTTGCTCTTACAACGAAGATGACTCTGGTTCATCTGCGGTGCAATATGCATTGAAGATGAATGGCTATATTGAGAGGTTGGCCGTTTTAGGTTTTGTGATGGATTACGAGTTAAGTATAGACTTAATTCTTGTTGGTTTGTCGATAGTTATTCACGGTTTGTGTTGAACTATCGAATGAACCAAATATCCACCACAATTCCCGAGTGATCAATCCGCTTTCAAGGCAGTAACAATTTGTCAAGCAAGATAGCAAGGCATTCTATTGGTGGATTCTTCTTCCTCTGGTTCCAAGAAGAGGAAACAGAAGAAAAAAGGCTCGAAGCGAAAGGAAGTGCAGCTAAAGGCAAGAAGAAGACCAAAGAAATCGCACTAAAAGGTACCGCTTCCATTCGGTAAGACTGGTCATTGAGGCGAATCGCAAAATCTATCTGGAAGAATTGAAGCGAAGAAGGCATCATTGCCTCGACTTCTTTGGTATGTTTGTCATTGAGGTTATCTGTTTCGATCTTAACATATGGGTATTAGATACCGTTGTGGCTCACACATATGCAATGATATCGCAGGGCCTCGGGACGATGGCGACTCATAAAGGGAGAAATGGACTGCGTGTTGGCAATGGAGCAAGAGTTGCACGATTAGCAGTAGGGACTTATGTTTTGACACTCCCAGTGGGCTTGTACTTAACTTGGATGATTGTTATTTTGTACCGTGTTAACAAAGAACATCGTCATTTCTTGTTTAAATAGAGTGGTTTCCATTTGTCTTTTGGTAACAATGGTTGTTCTATTAGCTCAAATGGAATGCTTTATGGTACTTGGTACATTATGCAATAGAATTTACATATTAGATATGTCACATCCGGTTATGAATGTCAATGACGCTAAAAGACATAAAAGAGATAATTTAAAATCAACTTACTTATGGCATTGTCGCTTGGCCATATAAATGAGAGACGATCGCTAAGCTCCACAAGAGTGGAAGTTTAGGGTCATTCGATTATGAATCTTATGACACATGTGAATCTTGTTTATTAGGCAAGATGACTAAGTTACCTTTTAAGGGAAAGGGTGAACGAGCGACTGGATTATTAGACCTAATACATTCAGATGTATGTGGTCCGATGTCCATCCATGCCAGAAGTGGTTGCCGTTACTTCATTACCTTTATCGATGATTATTCTCGATATGGGTACCATGTCGATGAGATACAAATCAAGCGTTTGAAAAGTTCAAACAATTCAGAATGAAGTAGAAAAACAACTTGGTAAAAGTATCAAAACATTACGATCCGATCGTGGTGGTGAATACTTAGACCAAGAGTTTTTGGATTATCTCAGAGATAATGGGATATTATCTCAGTGGACTCCTCCTTACACACCACAGCATAATGGTGTGGCAGAAAGGAGAAATTGAACCTTGTTGGACATGGTACGATCTATGATGGGCTTTGCACAGATTACCAAAATCCTTTGGGGATATGCACTTGAGACAAATTGCTTACTTGTTAAGCGAGTTCCATCAAAGGCGATTGATGTTACTCCATATGAGATGTGGACTAACAAGAAACCTTATCTTTCTTATTTGAAAGTATGGGGTTGTCTCGCTTATGTGAAGCGGACACGGTCGAGATAAGCTTGAAGCAAAATCGACAAGTGTTTGTTCGTAGGATATCCTAAAGAAACAAGAGGATATCAATTTACTTTCTTTGAGGAACAAAAGGTGTTTGTTTCGATGCATGTTGTCTTTAGAAAGAGTTTCTTTTAAAAGAGGACGGTGGGAGCAAAGTTGAACTTGAAGAAGTTCAAGATGCTCGGACAGACGCGGATCAATCGCTGAACTCAAGCTGTAACTCATACGGATGAGGTGACGATTCAACCTTCTACTTCACACGAAAGTCGAGGTCAAGTAGGATACGTTACATTCTGAGAGATATGGATTTCGTGAGTGAACAGAATGACGATTGCTCATAGAGGATGATGAGCCTACCACCTATGAAGAGGTTACGAAGAGTTTGAGTGCGAAAAATGGCTTCGTGCCATGAAATCGAAATGGATTCCATGTATGAAAACCAAGTATGGACTTTGGTTGATGCACCGAAGGATAAAACCTATAGGGTGCAAATGGGTTTTCAAGAAGAAAGCGGCATGGATGGTAATGTGATTACCTATAAAGCAAGGCTTGTGGCTAAAGGCTTTCGTCAAAGACAAGGAGTTGACTATGACGAGACCTTGATCGAAGAGCAATGCTTAAATCCATTAGATACTCCTAGCCATTGCCGCTCATTATGATTATGAGATATGGCAAATGGATGTGAAGACGACTTTCCGAATGGAAATCTGCCGAGGATGTACATGACACAACCCGAGGGCTTCATTTCCACCGATGGCGAAAAGGTATGCAAGCTTGTAAATCCATTTATGGATTGAAGCAAGCATCCAGAGTTGGAATATCCATTTTGATGAGACAATCAAAGAGTTTGGTTTCTCACAAAATCCGGATGAACACTTGTGTGTACAAGAAAGTTAATGGAACTGCGATCGTATTCCTTGTGTTATATGTAGATGACATATTGTTGCTAGGAAGCGATGTCTCAATCCGCAATCAAGAAAATTTGGTTGTCCAAACAATTTGCCATGAAAGACCTTGGAGAAGCAACTTATATCCTTGGGATAAAGATTTATAGAGATAGATCGAAGAGGTTGCTTGGTCTTTCACAAATCAACGACATAGACAAGGTGCTAAAGAGGTTTAGCATGGAGCAATCCAAGAGAGGGTTTCTTCCCATTACTCATGGGATAACACTCTCGAAGTCCATGTGTCCTAAGACACAGGATGAGAGGATGCGTATGAATATGATCCCGATGCGTCTGCGATAGGATCTATTATGCACGTAATGCTATATACGAGACCCGATGTATCATATGCTCTAAGTGTTACGACGGATACCAATCGGATCTGGTGAGGGTCATGGGTGGTATCAAGAATATCCTAAAGTACTGCGAAGAACTAAGGATGTTTTCTTGATATATGGAGATGGAAATCTCCAGTGGCGAGCATCTGAGATGCAGTTTTCAATCTGATAAGGACGACTCCAGTCCCAATCAAGGTTATGTTTTCACACTAAATGGCGGAGCGATCGGTTGGAAGAGTTCTAAACGAGAGACGATCACGATTCAACGATCGAGGTAGAGTACATTGCCGCATCGGATGCAAAGAAAGAAGCGGTTTGGATCGAAGTTTATTTTGAACTTGGTGTGGTTCCTAGGCTGTGATGGACCTATCTGATTGTATTGTGACAACTTTGGGGCTATTCTTGCAGTAAAGGAGCCAAGGTCTCATCGGTGGTCCAAACACGTACTACCGATACCATTTGATTCGGAGATCATTGCTCGGTGATGTCCCGATAGAGAGAATTCCAGAGAGAGAATATTGTTGATCCGCTGACAAAGCCGTTGCCACGTAAGAATTTTGATTCTCATGTACTCGCTTATGGTATTAGATACCAAGGCGATTGACTTTAGGTCAAGTGGGAGATTGTTAGAGTAGTGCCTAAAGGCAATCCCTTTAGCGCATTTTGTTCATAGTCATGCATGACTTTATGAATAAATAAAGCAAGGCATATTTCATTTATTTGATATTCATTTTATTATGAATTGATAGTGATCTTTAATCAAATTAATGAAGTCCACGATACATGACATAGCATGAAGGAAATTATGATGTGATCATACTATTGAGATTCCTATCATGTGCAATTATGTCAAGATATCAAATTATCCTAGTCATAGGATTAATGAGACCGACATCGTTAATCCGGATAGACTAGACATATCAAACTCCTTGATTGGATCAGCGGTGGATCTCGTAAAACCGTAAATATTGAGATATTTGGATTTGACATGTGGATGCTTACTAGTGGTAGTAAGTACTTTGGATGACTGCTATGAGATCATCACATGGATGTCCTATACAAATGTCGGTGATAATCTCATCATAGCAATGGTGCAAGTATCCTTAGACTTGAGGTACTCAAGGATATCTTGAGTCTTGATTACGTACTTTGACTCCATTCCTTGTTGCCTTTCGGAGGTCGCTCATAGGGTGGTGATTGGAGTGCGACTTGAGGTATTGAAGGTAATTGAGTAGCCAATAGAGGATTCACCACTACATTATAGCGGAAGAGATACCCATGGCCTCTTATCGGGATCATTACTTTGAAGTCTCGCGCCGAGACATACATATGTCATGAAGATGGTCTTCATGGACATATAAAGTAATGAGTCCTAGGGCGAGAACTATTTACACTTGGACTAGATTTGATCGATCGATCTAGTAAGAGTTGACACATTGCCCATACTCAAACCAAGTGGGGTATAGCATGGTGAAAGGACGAATTACACGGTAATTGTCTATGAAAGGGTTCGTGATATGGTTTCATTAGTCAAACCAATTACTTTCCGGTCAATTGGGGGTCATGATGTGTTGCTAGATACCGCTCATGACATGCTCAGATTAAGTGTTAATCTAAGTGGCCAACATAACCGGGAACCTAATGGGTCACACGCATAAGAGTGACTCGGAGAATCTGTAAAATAGTTTCGGACAGAGATCCGATATCTGGAGAGCAATAGGATTATATGGATCCCGATGAGATTGGGATATGTCCCGATGAGATCGCGACATCGACATTGCTGAAAATCGTTTCCGGTGATTTTTTTACATGAGTTCGAACAGCGAGCAGGTAGGACCGACCCGGTTTGTTGGACCACTTGACAATTATATATATATTAATTAATTAAGTAAATAATTAATTAATTATATATATATATGTTGAATTCGGTGGAACCTAAAATGGAAGGAGATAAGTTAAGTTTGAAAAGTCAAACTTAATCATGATTTAGCAATTTAAGGCATTTTTATGCCATGACGTGGATGAACATCCACCAAGTCTTCTTATGTCTTTAAAGTGTTAAATAAACATACAAGAAGGCATATGAAGTAGGCTTGGTCGTGGGTTTGAAAAGGAAGAACCAAAGCTTAAAAGTTAAGCTTTGAAAATTTTGTTTTCATCATCTTCCTATCTTCCATTCAACTTGGCTTCTTCTTCTCCAAGGCTCCACCAAGATCATTTCACTTGCTCTCCAAGGCTAAGGTAAGAGCTAGCACTCTTTTCTTTAGTCTAGCTATTCCCGGTCAAAGAGTTTGTCCGGTTAGGTTTTCCGACCTCTGCGTGGATCTGTTAGAGACGGTCTCCTTTGGTCGTTATGGTTTGATTGTTTGTACTTACACATGGATCCCGGCTTTGGGAATGTCCGGGACTCAAAATTTTAAATTCCGCACTTGTGGGCATGTGATGCCTACCGGGATTTTCCTACATCGATTGAGTGATTCGCATGTGATATGCTCTTGTAAAGTGTGAACGCATGCTAGGCATGAATAGAAATCGATGGAAGCGAGTTGTATTTGGAGCACATTACGATCGATTGGAGCTATAAGCTCGTCTTTGTGATAGTGAAAAGGATTAGTGCATACCGGAGGGCTCTCCTATCCCTAGTGCGGCGTGGGCGATAGTGCATACCGGAGGCTCTCCTACCGCCAAAACGCAATTTCGTGTAATGTATATTGTGCCCAAAGAATGGGATAATTCGACCTTGATCCAACATTAAAATGAACTGGAAATCATTGTGCATTGATCTGTGATTGTTTTGTGATTGTACTGCGAATTTGATATGGGATTAATTGCAAATGTGTGATTATGATTTTATGAACTTCTGAATTGTGATTTTAAATATGATATGTGTTACTTTGTACGCAATTTCGCGTAATGCATGAATTGAGTGAACCATCGATGATGGTTACTCATTGAGTTTTCATAAACTCACCCAAATTGCATTATTTTCAGAGACGTGAGAGTGTGACTCCTAGCTCCGGATAGTGAGACTTTTCCTGCTATGTGTGTGCCGGCGAGAGTAGCATGGCCCACAGGTCGGTCAGCTGGGGATCCTTTGGGATATTTTGGGGATGATCTAGTTAGGAGTTATTACTGTTTATTTTGGCTTGTACAATTGTAATTATGACCCGATGTTGTAATTAGGATTTCATGAAAGGAATGAAAAATGGATCTTTTGGTTGCAAAATTTAGTGAATGTGATCTTACCGCTTTATTATTGATGCCATGAGGTTTAAAGAATTAATCGTATCGTAGTGCACCCTCATTATAGGGTATGTACCGGTATGACCTACAGGCGTCGGTGTATATTCTCTGATGGGGCGCTACATTGGTGGTATCAGAGCATGGTTTGACATCTTTTGGGCATAGTATATTTTAGGCTTAAATTTCGTAAGAAAAGCAAGAAATTGATCGGAATTGTGATTTTGTTGTAGGTCATCCGTTTTTGGTGATCAGGTAGATCACCTTTCGGTGACGAGATCGATCGAGCGAGTAGGAGTCTTATGCCTTTGTATGAGGCGACCTCCTATAGTTCCCATGAGGCGGGAATGGAGGTATGATCGTTTGTGCAAGTGGGGTGGATTTCTATGGCAAGATGACCTTGCCGAGGTGAGGTTGGTTGGAGAGGACCGGCGGGTCTGATCGAGATGGATTGTGACCCGATGGCGTTTTGACTATCTTTGTTTCGTTGCTTGTGGTCCAAAGATATTAGTGGTGGAAGAGCTGTCCGGGTAGTTCCACGGACCACGTGTTCGACTTGGCGGATTTTCCGAGGCCTTCGAGATAACTATACGCCCAAGGTCTATATGGAGATGAAGATGCAGGAGTTCCTAGATTTGAGACAGGGGTCCATGGCAGTGGCCGACTATGAGGTCAGGTTTAATGAGTTGTCGGCGTATGCATCTGTTTTGATTTCCTCTGAGGCAGATAGGTGCCGGAGATTCGAGGGAGGGCTGAATCTGGAAATTCGTACTAGGTTAGCCCGGTCAGATATGGGCACCTTTGTGGGCCGAGGTCATTCTTTGTCGAGATCGACTTTTGAGGCAGAGTCGAGTTGAGGTTGGTCAGGGATCTCGGAGTAAGAGATCCAGTGATAGTCAGGGCAGTTCTGGTAGGAGCTTTAGCGACGCCTTGAGCGAGCTCGGATTTTGGGAGGTCGAGGCGATGCAGTTACGGCCGAGAGGCGATTTGGTCGGTCGAGGCGGCGATGGTAGTGGTAGAGGCTCCGACTAGTTTTCTCCGTTGTGTGAGTTTTGTGAGAGGAGGCATAGTGGGGAGTGCTGGAGGTTCACTGGAGCTTGTTTGAGATGTAGCTCGATGGAGCATCAGATCCGGCACTATCCAGAGATTCTGGGAGCTCAGTCTTCTTCGAGTGGGAGAGCTGGTAGTAGCACGACTGTGCAGCAGAGCCGCGATAGTGGACCTGGATTCAGGGGCAGAGGTAGAGCTCGGGGTAGAGCTGGAGATTCCTTAGTGGGATCTGAGAGTCGGGGTAGTCGACCGCAGTCCTAGGCCAGGGTCTACGCCATGACCAGGCAGGAGGCTCAGGACTCTCCAGATGTGGTTGCAGGTTTGCTTCTACTCTCAGATATTGAGGTGTATGCATTGATAGATCCAGGGTTCACACATTCTTTTATTGCACCGCATGTGGCATGTAGATTGCATGTGCATAGGGAGATGCTTCAGTGTGGGTTGCAAGTGAGTACACCTTTGGGTAGTACTACTGCTTTAGGCGAGGTCTGCAAGGGGTGTCCGATTCGGGTTGATTGCAGATTGAAAGTGCACTGATTGTGTTGCCCCTTCGAGAGATTGATTTGATTTTGGGGATGGACTGGCTCACTGCCCATAGGGCGATTATGGATTGTTATACCAAGGAGGTTGTGTTAGAGTCTCCTGGTCAGCCTAGGGCTGTTTTTAGAGGTGTTAGTCAGGCAGTGCTAGCTAGGATGATCTCGTTTTTGAGTGCTCTGCGGTTGATGAGAGGTGGCTGTGAGGCCTATTTGGCGCATGTGGTGGATTCCCGAGAGTAGCAGAGTTTGCAGGATATCCACGTGATCGGGAGTTTCGGATGTGTTTCAGGAGTTCTTGGGTTTCTTCACGGATCGGAGGCGGAGTTTGAGATTGACCTCGTTCCAGGTACCGCTCCTATATCGATACCTCCGTATAGGATGGCACCGGTGGAACTGAGAGAGCTTAAGGCTCAGTTGTAGGAATTGTTGGATAAGGGGTTTATTAGGCTGAGTGTTTCGCCGTGGGGAGCTCCGGTATTGTTTGTGATGAAGAAGGACGGGACTACGAGGCTTTGCATCGATTATAGGCAGCTCAATCGGGTTACTGTTAAGAATAAGTACCCACTGCCTAGGATCGATGATCTATTTGATTAGTTGCAGGGAGCTCAGGTGTTTACCAAGTTAGATT
Organism: Erythroxylum novogranatense; assembly: GCA_029891385.1. Lineage (NCBI taxonomy): Eukaryota > Viridiplantae > Streptophyta > Magnoliopsida > Malpighiales > Erythroxylaceae > Erythroxylum > Erythroxylum novogranatense. Next base: position 38,726,411 of record CM057229.1, on the reverse strand, counting down.
TGAGATCCGGTTACTATCAGTTGAGGATCGCAGAGGTCGATGTGCCTAAGAGTGCTTTTAAGAACAAGTATGGGCATTACGAGTTCTTAGTGATGCCGTTTGGGTTGACTAATGCCCCAGCAGCCTTCATGGCCTTGATGAATAGGGTCTTTCAGCCATACCTGGATCAGTTTGTGATCGTATTCATCGATGATATTTTGGTGTATTCGAGGTCTAGACAGGAGCATGCGGAGCATCTGAGGATAATCTTTGCCGCATTATGAGAGATAGGCAGCTGTATGCTAAATTCACTAAGTGTGAATTTTGGCTGGATGAGGTGGTGTTCCTAGGCCACATCGTGTCTGGTGAGGGTATCCGGGTGGATCCTCACAAGATTGAGGCAGTGAGGAGTTGGGAGATTCCGAGGAACATGTTAGAGTTGAAGAGTTTCCTCGGATTGGCAAGATATTATCGGAGGTTTGTCGAGGGATTTTCTGTGATCTCCGCCCCTTTGACAAGACTTCTGAGGAAGAGTGTGACCTTCAGATGGACAGATGAGTGCCAGAGGAGTTTTGAGGAGTTGATACATCGGTTAACTACGGCACCGGTGTTAACCCTGCCATCTAGAGCAGGAGGTTTCGAGGTTTATAGTGATGCTCGCGGCGGGGTTTAGCCGTGTCGACGTGAAAGCATGGGAGAGTTATAGCATATGCATCGAGACAGTTGGGAACCCATGAGATTAATTATCCTGTGCATGACTTGGAGTTAGCAGCAGTGGTGTTTGCTCTGAAGATCTGGAGACATTATTTGTATGGGGAGACGTTCCAGATCTTCACCGATCATAAGAGTTTGAGATATTTGTTGAGTCAGCGAGAGCTGAATCTGAGGCAGAGGAGATGGTTAGAGTTGATTAAGGACTACGACTACACTATTGAGTATCACCCAAGGAAGGCTAATGTAGTGGCTGATGCATTGAGTAGGAGATCGTATGGTAGTGCAGCTCAGATTCAGGTTTCGAGGTTGCCGTGCTTAGTTCAGTTAAGATCTCTTAATGTGCAGATGGATTTGAGTCAGGATGGAGCTCTGATTGCGACTTTGAGGCTCAGGTCGGTATTGCATGATCGGATCAGGAGAGTACAGGATCAGGACCCAGTAATGGTGAGATTGATTGACAGAGTCAGATCTGGATGGTTGTCTGAGTTTGAGCTGAGAGATAGTACTTTGTGGATGGGCCAAAGGTTATGTGTTCCAGATGTGGAGGATCTGAGTGAGATCTTCGAAGAGGCTCATTTGGCTGCTTATGCCATGCATCCTGGTGTCACCAAGATGTATCGCACTCTTAAGTAGCATTTCTGGTGGCCAGGTATGAAGAGGCATGTAGCGGAGTTTGTTTCTCGGTGTCTGATGTGCCAGCAGGTTAAGGCTGAGCACCAGGCCCCTGTTGGGAGATTGCATTCGTTGCCCATTCCGGAGTAGAAATGAGAACGTGTTACGATGGATTTTATTATGGGGTTGCCTAGGACGCCGAGACAGTGTGATGCTATCTGGGTCATTGTGGACCGATTGACTAAATCGGATCACTTCTTGCCAGTGAGGGAGAGCAATACCCTCGACCAGTTGGCCAAGAAGTATGTAGCAGAGATAGTTCATCGCATGGGGTCCCGAGATCGATAGTGTCAGATAGGGATCCCAGATTTACTTCGAGGTTACGGAGGAGTTTGCGATCACCTATGGGTTGAGATTGAACTTCAAGACTTTTCATCCTCGCATGATGGGCGAGTGAAAGGACTATTGATTATTGAGGATATGTTGAGAGCCTGTGTATTGGAGTTCCGAGTGCATGGGATCGATGATTTACCTCTGGTAGAGTTTGCGTATAATAATCAGTACCAGAGTAGCATTGGTATGGTACCGTATGAGGCGTTGTATGGACGTCCATGCAGATCCCCTCTTTACTGGGATGAAGAGGGTATGAGGATGTTAGAGGGTCCCGAGCTGATCCAGGACACAGTAGATAAGGTACAGCTGATTCGGAGTCGCATTAAGGCGGCTGGGGCGAAGAGAAGAGTTATGTGGATCAGCATCGGAGAGAGATGGAGTATGCTGTGGGAGATAGAGTGTTCCTCAGAGTGTCTCCGTGGAGAGGAGTTCTCAGATTTTTCCGTAAAGGCAAGTTGAGTCCTCGGTATATCGGTCCATATGAGATTACTGAGAGGATTGAACCGTTGGCTTACAGATTGGCCTTACCGAGTGAGATGTCCCAGTTGCACAATGTGTTTCACGTGAGTATGCTCCGGTGATATTGATTTGACCCGACTCATGTGATTCCGGCTCAGGAGATTGAGATAGCTAGTGATCTGAGTTATGTTGAGGAGCCGGTGCGGATTATTGGATCGCGGGTCAAGCAGTTGTGGAGCAGGGTGATTCCATTGGTGAAAGTCCTTTGGAAGAACCACTCATCAGAGGAGGCAACTTGGGAGACTGAGGAGTACATGAGGAGGCAGTATCCTCACTTGTTCGATCAGTCAGGTAAGAAAATTTCGGGATGAAATTTTTGTTAAGAGGGGAGAATTGTAACATCCCGTCACCGATGGGATGGGTACAGTTCACCTCATACGTATTATGTATACGTATTCTGCATATGCATTCATAGCCTCTGCATTCTTGATAAATGTTCATAATTGCACAAGCATATGTATGTACATGCATGTATAACAGATTTCTGACTTGATTGTGAAATGAGAGGTTTTGTGATTTAGGGATTAATTGTGCTTTGATACGTAAATTGGAGTGTTAAATTGAAATTAGGAATTGAGAATTGAAAATCGGAGTATGTGACTAGATGTTTTCTAATTTTAAGGATTTATAGGAATTTTTCTGAAATTTTCAGAATATTAGGCTCGGACCGGAGAAATGGCTTAATGACTGATTAATTGTGATTCCGGTTCCGAATTCGATTGACAATTGATATGAGATAATTTAAATTATGATTTGAGGAATTAGGGTATGAACTATGGGAATTTGGGAGAAATTAGAGTTAGAAATTGGATTGAGGTTGTTCGGATTGGACTTGTGGCAAATGAAATTGCCAAACAAGCCTTATCAAGCCTTAGTATTTAAACCTTTCTCTTTGAATAAATGATCCACGATGCTTGCCCTATTCTCTTGAAAGAAATTGCTTTGTTCTTCTTCTTCTTTGCGTGGATCTTAGCTTGGAGTTACTTCTTGATTTCTCCTTACAAATCATTCCTTCCTTGTCTTTGATCAATTATCCTTTTGGCTTGGATTGAAAGAAATGGAGTTTGGGTGGATTTGGGAGAAAACCGTGGATGAGCTTAGGTGTGGAGTTTGAATTTTCTTGGTGTTTCTCAAAGGGTTTAAGCTTGAATCAAGTAAGTTCTTGTTCCTTTATGCTTTATATAGTTTAATTTAAGCATGGATTTGAGTATAAATTGTTTAAGAAATTTGAAGTTTCGAATGATTTAGGTTTTAAGGGATTATGTGAATTTTGATTTGGGTATTTATGGAATCATGTTTATTTGATGGATTGAAGCTTAGGAATGAGTTGTGTTAAGTGTAGAATGTGGTTTAGGAGTGTTTAGAAGGGAAATGATTGGATTATATCATAAAAATCTGGGAATTTCTGGGTTTCGGGCGTGAATCTGAGATTGCACGCCGCGAGGTGTGATGAACACGCCGCGGCGAGCAATTCAGCATTCGCACGCCGCGACGTGTGCTTGGCACGCCACGGCGAGCGGATGATCCTCGCACGCCGCGGTGAGCGCAAAGGATGACGCCGCGTAGAGGAGAAAGGAGCGTGCGCCTCGACGTGCTCACGCCGCGGCGAGGACGCCTGATTTCCGAAGGTGGGTTGTTTGATTTTAAATGATTTTGAGGTTATTTTAGTTATGATTGGTGAGTGATAAATTGATCTTGATTTAGGAATTTGATAATTCATTTAGATATGGGTTGAATTCAATTCAGAGACCATGAAATTGCGGAAATTTAATTTTGTGGTTCTCGAAATCGGATGGCAATTGAATAGTGAATTTGATTCTGATTTAAGGATAATTCCTATGTATTAGAATTTGACTTTGGAAGATGTAGAACTTAGCCAATTGACTTATGGTATTAGAAATTGCTATGAATTAGAGTGAAAGTGCGGAATTGAGACAATTCGAGTTTGAGGTCGAAATGTCATAACATGCATAAGACGTAAATTATTCGATATACTTGCATCATTGACTACTGAAATTGATACAATTAGTAATATTCGAGTATTCGATCATTGTAGAGGCTCAAGTGGAACGTCGATCCTCGACGAGCGAGACTTCCGCAAAGAGTTCGGAAGTTTAGAGGTGAGTAACCTAGTTGGTTTCTCAATCTCTGATGTGCTATATGCTTTGTGTGTGAACTATCTATGATTCTGATTGAGTGATTCGCATGTGATATGCTACTGTAAAGTGTGAACGCATGCTAGGCATGAATAGAAATCGAGAATCGGCGGTTGTAATGGAGCACATTCTGATCTGATTGGAGCTATAAGCTCGTCTTTGTGATAGTGAAAAGGGATTAGTGCATACCCAGAGGGCTCTCCTATCCCTAGTGTGCGTGGGCAGTAGTGCATACCCGGAGGGCTCTCCTACCCTCAAAAACGCAATTTCTGTGTAATGTATATTGTGCCCAACAATGGGATAATTCTGACGCCCAGTCACAACATTAAAATGAACTGGAAATCATTGTGCATTCAGTCTGTGATTGTTTTGTGATTGTACTGCGAATTTGATATGGGATTAATTGCAAATGTGTGATTATGATTTTATGAACTTCTGAATTGTGATTTTAAATATGATATGTGTTACTTTGTAAGCAATTTCGTGTAATGCATGAATTGAGTGAACCATCGATGATGGTTATTCATTGAGTTTTCACAAACTCACCCAAATTGCGACTATTTTTCAGGACAGCGAGAGTGTGACTCCTAGCTCCGGATAGTGAGACTTTTCCTGCTGTGTGTGTGCCGGCGAGAGTAGCATGGCCCATGTGTCGGTCATTGGGGATCCTTTGGGATATTTTGGGATGATCTAGTTAGGAGTTATTACTGTTTATTTTGGCTTGTATAGTTGTAATTATGACCCGATGTTGTAATTAGGATTTCATGAAAGGAATGAAAAAGGGATCTTTTGGTTGCAAAATTTAGTGAATGTGATCTTACCGCTTTATTATTGATGCCATGAGGTTTAAAGAATTAATCGTATCGTAGTGCACCCTCATTATAGGGTATATACCGGTATGATCTACGGGCGTCCCGGTGTATACTCTACGGTAAGGGGGCGCTACAACAATATCCTTCCTCTCCGTGACTAGTAAAATTGAGGGGAGTCTCTACCAAGAGGTAAGTGTCTTCTTCCTCACGACTTAGAAAAAAACTTGAGTTAGTTGAGTTGTTTGCTCGATATTTACCTCTTCTATCTCTTTTCCTTAGCCTACACAATAGTCGATAGAGTCGAAAATTTCTAGGAATTTAAAGGAAACATTGTAACAACATTCTTGGGATTAAATCCTTCAACAGGCATCAGGTAACAGTTTAATCACTTTTCCCCTTTTTTTCTCTTACTACATGTGAGTAAGTTAGGGTTAATCCATATTCCAAAATCTAACTATATGTTCACTACACATAGATAGTTCTTTCGAAAGTAAAAGCAACTCTCTAACCCTAATGAATAGAAAGTTTAATACCTTTAGATATGAACACATTTTATATGTGAAAATTCTCAAATTTATCTCTTTCCTTATCTACTTTAGGGTAGAAGCCAGTGAGATGATGAATACTGCTCTATCCCCTTTAGGGATAGTCTTCAAAGCCCTTAGATTATCCATTATTACAGTAAGCAAAAACTCATCCAACCTCTAATAACACTTTTTTTTAATTTTTCTCCAAATGGTCATAGCAAAAGGGCATTGGAAAAAAGATGATCTCTAGTTTTATAATCATTCCTACATAAGACACATGTTATGTCCAGATTTAGAAAATGTAATCTATCTATGGTGGCCATTTTGATCAAAATTGCGAAGCATAATAAGCAGGAGGATTAGGTCTTAAAGACTTATGCCATACTATAGGGTACCAATCAATAGGGGATTGTCCCTGAGTTAGCTATTCCCTACATACCTTGTTAGAAAAGGAGTTAGGGGGTTGGTTTAACCATGAGAAATGATCCTGAGTCCTATAAGTATAAGTAGGGATTAGGTGAATCACCTAGCCTAGAAAATCAGTCCACCTATTATCAGATATAACTACACACACATTAGCATTAAGTGGAATATGACTCTACTGGGCATTCACATCAATGGACCATAACCCATCCAATTATCAAACCACAATGAGTTTTTTTCCATTACCAACTCTACATTTAAACTCCGGCTCCATAATATCCCTAAGGCTCAGCAACTTGTTAATGAAAAAGGATTGAGAATCTTTAAGGGACATAGACCACAATGAAATTTTTCTTAGTATATAAGAGTGAAACCACTTGGTCCATAACAAATCTTCATTACACAAAATGTGCCAAATTTTCTTCAGCATGAATATCTTATTAGTGGTGTCTATAGAGATAAGCACTTTAGGGTTAGTTATCCCATCTTAATCTTTATCACATTGATGTTCATAAAATCTTCTTGAATGGTAATTTAGGCAAGAGCGATTCTATGTAACATCCCCTAGCTTTTGAGGTGAAAAGGAATGAACATCAAATTTACAAGTTAAGGAAGTCAAGTTATAGATTGAAGCAGGAATCTTGATAGTGGTACTTAAAATTATTTGATGCAGTCATAACTTTAGATTTTATGGAGAATACATTTGACTCTTTTATATATTTCAAATTTAGTAGGGACAAGTTTGTGTTTCTAGCCCTACATATGGATGACATTATTTACCAACAATGACTTGAGCATGTTTGTAGAATGTGAAGAAGACACTTTCAAATAATTTTGATATGAAAAGTCTTAGGGTGACACATTTTGTTCTTAGAGTTAAGATTCATAAGAACAAATCTAAAAAGGTTTTGGGCCTAACTCAAAGGAATATATTGATAAAATGTTGAAGAGAATCAACATATAAGATTACAAATTCAATATATCACCCAAAGTTAAAGGTGATAAGTTGAAAAAAAAATCAAGCAGTGCCTCAAAATAAGTTGAAGAAAGTAATGATGAGTCCTATTCCTTACAATGATGCAGTGGAGAGTTTAATGTATTCAAAGTTATGCATAAGACCTGATATTGTTTTTCCAGATAATGTTCACGGCCAGTATTACTAAATCTTGATAATGAATAATGTGTTGCAACGAAGAAAGTGTTGCACTATATGCACAATACTAGAGAGAGTTGTGTTTTGGGAGAGTTTGAAGCAGTTTATCGTGATGACTTCAACCGTAAAAAGTTGAGATCTTATTTCAAGGCATGAGCGTATGCCAAGTGATTGAAGAACTTAAGTAGAGGCTTTAGGATTATTGACTTAGTTTCTAGGCCTATTAATATTCACTATGACAATTTTTTTTTAAAGAATACAAAGAATACTAGTGTAGCCAATTATATTGAACTTAAGTACTTTAAGATTTATGGATGCATTAATCTTCATGACATATATTAAGAGTATATTACCACCATAGACATATTAGTTAACCCATTGACCAAGGAGCATAGGCTTGTAAATTTTCATAAACATGTAAGAAATATAGATTTTATGTTGTCTTATGATGTTTTAATGTTGACTTTTATGTTATGTTACAATATTTGAAATCAATAAAATTGTGGATTTTAAACTTATCTATTGTACAACGATGTTTTAAATGCATATCTGCAGTTATCTTATTGTATATATACAAATGTGATTTTTTTATTTTGAGATATGACTTTTTTTTATTGAAACAAATAGTTTATGTGATGATTGATCTGTATAGTCAGTAGATCTTGATAGAGCAAGACATCTTTTAGAAGCTAATCTCTATACAAGATTACCGGTTTCTTTTAAAGAGTATAAGTCTTGTTTCGAGATCAAGGGCTTGGTTTGCGACTTGATTAGTGTGGTTATACATGGTTTATAATTTTACAAGTCAAATATATAAGTCACACTATAGTAGCACTATCCCAAAGGTTTTAATTAGTGAATTCTTTTTGTTTATGAATATGGAGAGTTATATGTTGATTATAATATGTTAAGTATCATATGAATGATTCAATGAATTAAGTTCTTTATGATGAGATATTTTCTAAAATTGCACATAAACTTTTTAAATTTGTATTTAACCCAATCAAGTCAATTTTCAAATGCTTTCTCATTAAGTTTGTTACTTGAATAAATCAATTCATTTTAAAATGTTTTCACATAAAATATTGAATCTTAATTAGTTTTGTTTAAATGGGAGAATTTAATCATTTTCTATATGGATTATGACTTATTAATCTTTTCTTTTGCAACTTAGTCAAATATAAATTTGAAGCCTTTGATTACTTTATATACTTAGTCTTCTCAATATGTTTATTCAGAGTTGTATGATTATTGTATAGAATTATGTTGATAGTCCAAACTTATGTCTAATTAGCTAGCCTACGTTTCTCTTACCATCTTGTAACTTTATATGTAAATAATTTATAAGAAGTTAGTTTTACATCATTTATATTCTAACTTAAAATAGTGAGAGAGGCAAGTGAAGAGTAGGTGTTTTTTCTTTGTAACTACTTTATAAAGGTGGTTTTGACGAGGTTCAAGAATAATAATTATATCTTATAATTTAAATATTCTTAATATATTTTTAGTATTCATATATCAATCATAAAATTGTATAAAATGCTATTGATCGATATATGATTTCTACAACAATCACATGGCATTCATTGGGGGCAAGGAAGTGATTTTAAAGGTTAGGCCGACTTATTATAGCTGTTGAAGGAATCAACTGTGCGCCTAGGAATATACTGTGCCTTGTAAGCCGGGTTGGTGTCAACTCACTATATCACAAGCTAGAAGAATTTTCCAAGAAAACGAAGTTGGTCCCGAAACCCAGCTGCCAGATATTCCTTGAACTAGCCCCTAAAATTGGTGATTGTGGTCCTTGTGTTGATTTTAAGTAATTTGACAATGCTGATATGCAGCCCTCGGCATATAAAGGGGGCCAAACTAAGAGAGTTGGGCAAGTAACGTTTCAATCCTCTTTTCCTCATCTAGTTTCTTCCAAAATGACTGTGGCTAGATCTTTTTCTGCTACCAAATGTCCTTCCATCTTCTCTGTTATGCTTTTCTTTGGAATGTTCCTGTCAATTATATATGAAACGGGTAATCTGAAAGCATGCATAATTTGCGTATGAACCATCCAAAACACTAGATTTCATTAGGGATCTGGCATTGTCAATTAGATATCACAAATATATGCATATATGTCTTCAAAATACTTCCCATTCCAGCAAATAGACAGGAGTCGTTAATTAACTGGTTGCTTGTGCTTCTGCAGATGCTCAAGTAGGTGTCTGCTACGGAATGCTCGGCAACAACTTACCGCCACCAAGAGACGTGGTAGCAATGTACAAACAGAATAACATCCGTCGAATGCGACTCTATGATCCAAACCGAGCAGCTCTTGAAGCCCTCAGGGCCACCAATATAGAGCTCATGCTCGGAGTCCCAAACACTGACCTTCAAATGGTTGCTTCTAATCAAGCTAACGCAAACAAGTGGGTGCAAAATAACGCAAAAAACTACGGAAATGTTAGGTTTCGATACATAGTAGTCGGAAACGAGGTCAAGGCAACGGACTCTTTTGCGCGGTATCTAGTTCCTGCCATGCAAAACATTCGCACTGCACTTACATCAGTTGGTCTCGGAAGCATCAAAGTCTCCACGGCCATTGACACAGGTGTTCTAGATGTCTCCTTCCCACCCTCAAAGGGCTCTTTCAAGCAAGAGTATCGACCTCTTCTCGATCCCATCATTCGGTTTCTAGCGAACAACCAATCCCCATTACTTGTCAACTTGTATCCATACTTCAGTTACATAGGAAACACCAAAGATATCCGTCTTGATTATGCACTTTTCAGATCTCCGTCTCCAGTTGTCTCCGATCCTCCGCTTAGTTACCGGAACCTTTTCGATGCGATTCTGGATTCAGTTTACTCTGCCTTGGAGAAGGCTGGTGGGAGATCGCTGGAGATAGTGATATCGGAGAGTGGCTGGCCATCAGCGGGAGGAACAGCAACCTCAGTTGACAATGCGAGGACTTACAACAACAACTTGATTCAACATGTGAAGGGTAACAATGGGACTCCAAAAAGGCCTGGGAAGCCTATCGAGACCTACATTTTCGCCATGTTTGACGAGAACAACAAGAGCTCGGAATTTGAGAAACATTGGGGCGTCTTTCTTCCAAATAAGGAGCGTAAATATCCAATCAACTTCAACTAAAGAGTTGCACACTTGGTTACTCTAGTTAAGGACAATAATTATGTGCAACGAAGCTAGAAAATAATTGTGACTTCCGGTCCTAATCCAAATGAAGCTCAAACTCTTGTCGTTAGTGTACTCAATGTTTTAAAAACCGGACCGGACATTAAACCGATCGAAGGAAATATTTAAGGTTTAGAGGTTTAACCGGTAGTGAACCGCTATAAAACCGGTATATAATAAATAAGAAGTAAAACTTATAAGAATAAGTAAAAATAAAATATATTATTGAAACAAAAATACATCAATGTCTATTATTATATAATGAATTAATAATAAATAAATATAAGTTTAATATAAATATTAAAATAATAATTAAAATTAAAATTATATTTCTGAACCACACAAAATTTAAGCTCACGGATTCCGGATCCTTTCATTTTTTCTTTCGCCGCTTCTCACTAAACAAATCAAAACTAAAAAGAAAATGTTATTACTCTCCTTGGCTCCTCAAATGCCTGCCCAGCACCGATGGCACAACTATCAAGAGCTTAGATGTCTACCATCTTTTGGAAGAGCTTCCTCAAATGCCTGCTCACAACAATCTCATCCTCACATCCATTGCCCACCAAAGAAGAAGATGAAACCTCAACCATGACCAAGAACTTCAACATTGTCTATGTCCTCTCCTCTACCTCCACCTCCAAGTCCCTCAGCACTCACTCAACCAACTCCTCCTTCTCCTCCGACACCGACACCGACTCCGACTTTGACATCGACTCTCCTCCTGATCTCGCCACCATCTTCGCCTCCCAACGCTTCTTCTTCTCCTCCCTCGGCCAATCCAACTCTATCATCGAGTCAACGGATACGCTCACCTCAACTCCCGAGCCTCAGTCGTCGCTCAACGGAGGTATAAATAAAAATCGGACCGGACCGGACCGTCCGATTCGACCGAAAAAGGTTAAACCGACCGGTTTTTATACAGAGAGGTTAGTAGGTAAAACCGAACCGGACCAATGACCGGTTCAGAGGTTTTTCGGTTGGACCGTACGGTCCAAAGGGGTTTTTAAAACATTGTGTACTGCCTAATAACATTTCACAAATGAATAATTTTTGTGTTATATGTTAAAAAAGGGAGAAAGGAAAATTAGTATATATCAAATATCTCTAACATGAAAAAATAAATAAAATATTTTGTAGGATTAAAAAAAGTTTATAAAAGACCCAAATATTTCTTAAATTAAAATTATCTTTTAACACACCCTTTAAGCTTAATATAATTTATTCCTATTGATCTCTCAATATGAAAAAATTCCAAGTTCAGTGCTTTAATCAAAATATAAGTGATTTAATCTTTTAATTTTACATACTAATTAAGCTACACTCGTTAAAATGATATTTTCTCAAATAAAATGAAGTTTGGTATTAATGAATCTTGCTTTATATTTTGAAAAATAGGCAAGGCAACAAAAGTTTCAATTGTTTCATAACATGTACAATATTTCTTACACTTTTCTTCACTAAATTTCATAACAAACACATGAAACAAGTCAACAACTACATGTTGATCACATTCGCGGATTAAGAGAGTCATAATTTGATTATTTATTCAAATCCTACACGAATGCAAGTTTTATTAATGTAAAAAATAAACATCTAGGTAGTTGTATGTAACCAAATCAAAGTTGTTAAAAATAGTGTTAAAACAAATCCTAATGCATTCTGACTTTCACTGATTTCAAGATCTTTTTTAGGGACCTTCGTAAAGTTGATGCTTCCACATAATCAAATAGTGCAGAGAATATTTAGCTCAGTATAAATCAAGAATCTCCCCCACAAACTTTTTAAACAAAATTAAATTTACATTCTCATGATCAACGTATCCTTTTAAATTATTTTTGCATACTCCCAAGGTAACATTTTGTCCACTGAATTGTTCAAAATTATAATCCTTTCAAAAATAAAAATATTTTTATTCAATTGTCTTATTTCAATGTGAAGATAATATCACATTATTTTAACAAGTATGTGTCGTTTCAAATTCTTTAAGTATGTCCTTCTTAAACTCTTTAATTATCAATGAATAGCAAAAATTATAATTTGCAAGTGGAAGTTGCAATTAAACTCACATCAGCCCAACTGATTCACTTGGAGGCACTACAAGAAAAGGAGGCCTTTTGCGTCGTTTTTTAAACGTTGTTAAAGGAAATTTGCCGTCGTAGAACACTATCTTCGACGTCAATACAAACGTCGCAAACAACGTCGTGGAAGGTAGGGTAGGCATTGGTGATCTACGACGTCTGTTGAAACACGTCGTTGAAGGCCCAGATATTCTTCGATGTTTGTAAAGACGTCCGGAAAGGTTAACACAGTTTGCGACGTCTAAACTAAACGTCACAGATTGAAAAGTTTTAACGACGTATTAAGGACGTCGTAGAAAACTAGCATTTTACGACGTGTATGAAGACGTCCGTGAAAGTGAGTATATGTTACGACATTATAAGGAAACGTCGATAAAGGGTTATTATGCTCACGTTTGGAAGACGTCATAAAAAATACCCTTTCTACGACGTCTTCTTGTATGGACGTCGTAAATTGTTGAATAATTAATAATTAACTGAAAATAAATTGATTTAAACTATTTTTGCAAAATTAATGATTAATCAATTTGAATTAATAATTTTGTAAATTTCAATTTCCAAATAAAAATTGAATTTAATAAATATGAATTATATTTAATTTTTAATTTACATTTGTTTTATAATTTTTGCAAATTTAATATTTATCAAATTTGTAAATTATTAATTAGTTAGTAAAAATAAATATTGTTTATGAATAAATTTATTTAACAATTTATCAATTTTTAATATATCATTAATTCTAATAATTGTTAATGTATAATAAGAATTGAATACATGCAAAAACAACTTATTATTTAATCGCAATTCCCAAACATGTCATAATACGATAATTAAAATAAAGTAAACGTCATAAGTGTTTAATATATCAACATATCAACATGTTTAGTCTAAATGAACATTATGTGTAGAAGATAAAACTTGCAAGAGCTTATTTTGTTGTTCGACTTATGAAATTAATCGATCCTTCATTTCTTTAAATTATTTTGTCAACTCATCGACTTGAGACTGTAACTCCTGATTAGCCCTCTTTGAATCCTCTAATTGCCTCAAGTCTCTTTCGTCAAGTATTCCTCGTGGTCGAGCCCCAATTCCCATGCCAACAATGTAATCTGATCTTGTTCCCAAGACTTTGTCGCACACTTCATCTACTGTCATCGGATGACCTTGTTCTATTGAATGTGTCATTTCATGACACATTAATTCCTAGAAAAGTAAGAATAAATTACATACACATTCTCATGTAGCAAATATTTGTAAATGAACTATGTACTCACCCATTTTGCTTTGCATTCGGGAGTTGTCCATTGATCTTTGCTTTCATTATAATGAGTGTGATACCATAGCTTCATCTGGTCACACTCTTCTCCTTCCCTGTCAGTCTGTTGTAAAGAAATATATTACTAGTAATTCTTTTCATAAATTTTTAAAATGTCAATCAAAGTAAAATATAATTTAAAAGATAATAACTCACAATCTCATGTCGTATCGCTACAAAGGCCTTGAAGCCGGAGTTTGGTGGACATTTGACCTGACTCATCACCATCACCTTCATTAATATCAATGCCTGTCCCATCTACATCTACATTTGCAGCGTAAAACCTTTCTTCCCTAGAGATAAATCTATATTCTGGGGCTTCACCATGTAGAACCCAGCGGGTGTATGATTGGTCCATGCCGAATTGCATTAAATGTTCAACAACATTCGTTTGAGACCTCTTATAACAATTCATGCAACGTGCACAAGGGCATGAAATCTCACACTCTTTGCCCTTTTTTTCAGCCACAAAACTCATAAATATCCTAACTCCATCAATGTATTCACGAGAAACCCTTACACTTCTAATCCAACTCTTGTCCATAGAGCAACAAATACCTATTAATTCTGTATAAGATGGAGAACATTATGTTATGTTAGTAAGCGAAGGATGGGGACATGTTTACTACGTACCTAAATGAAGTAGTAGAAAACCTAACTGTTCAAGTAGGAAAACTAAATTTTTCCGTTTAAGCGCCTTAACATAATAGTTCTCATCATGTTAAGGAGAACATATCGTTTTAGTTTAACTAAAACGATATTATAAATCAATTAAAACTTATATTCATCATTTTAACTATTTTCTTCTCTCTCGTTAGTCAATAATTCATATACTTTCCTTGCTTTCAAATCCTTTCAAAGCCTTATGTACTAAGTCACAGAACCTAAGTGCTTCCTTTAGTCCCTTAATTCATTTTACTTTCTAATATTTTAAGAGAGACTCAATTTTAGGCATTTCATTTTATTTTCAAGACCTATGATTCATTTTAGGCATTCATAACAATTTCATGACCTATGTCTCAATTCTAGGCCCTCATTTTACTTTTCAAGCCTTAAGATTCATTCTAGGCATTATGTACAAACTTAGAAACGTGAAACTAGCACTCAAATTGTTTGTCAATTCCCATTATAAACAGGTCTTAGAGACCAAGCTGAAACATCAGGAGGCACATTAGGAATGCTATAATCATCCTTATAACATCTACTTAACGCAGTAGGAAACCCAAACTTGAGATTTATATTGCAAACTAAAAGGAATGAGACTCAATCATATGTTTGAAATGAATGAGACTCGATCTAATATATAGATCTTTCCTCTTAAACTATCAAACAACATCATAGATGAAAGATTCAGATTGTGGATCTGATTTGATGACCTTCTAATCAGTATGATTGACAAAAATAACATAATTAATGTTAAGGTCAAATAAAAGTTTAATGCATCAACTAACCTATATATGTACTGATATTTGCAAAGGGGGAACAAGAAGCAACTCAGTGGGATTAACTTTGCAATTAGAGAGATGAAGAAGCCCGGTGGTAAGATGTGCCCGTTATTGGTTTCCTGAAAAACAACATCAATTCATCAGCTAATCCAGCCCACATGTCATCTTGCAATATGCTAGCTGTTAGACTATATATTACAAAGAAATCCTGATTATACTTGATTGACATATAAGGAAAAAACTAAATAGAGCTTTATAAAAATTCCTAGACAGCATATCCTTTTTTACCATTCTATTATTCTTAGACCATTATCCTATTCTTATCTAGAGTCTCACTATAAAGCATCTAAGAAAATTACCCTTTTGCTTTGAAAGTTATTTAATAGATGTTTAGGGTTTGAGGAAGCTATAATAAAGAGGCTTGCTTCAATATTTTAAGGTAATAAAGCTTTATTCTATATAAGGAAGCTATATATGGTGAAATAGTAACTGAAAAAGATAATCCATACCAATATTTGTAATGCTCAACTTTTCCAGCATCATCAATTATACTCACATCATCACCAACCTGCCAATAGCATTCCAATAAGTAATTTGCAAATTAATGGTAACAAAATAAAGAAAACAAAACAAATAATTAGGCAAATAAGAGATGATTGTGTTGAAAAAAACAGTAAAAAACCAAAGAATATAGCATCAGAAAATGGCAACATGGTTTATTAGTTTCCAGAGAATTCAGACTAGCATCGGGATATTAGTAGCATATAAGCGGTGCTAAAACAATTTGAGAAATAGAAGAGGAAGGAGAACTATTGAAATACTCTAAAGTCCACGAAGATTCACAATTCACTACTTAGGCGAAATAACCATAATGCGGTGGGAAGTTGATCTAATTGCAAAATAAATAAAAATATGCATTCACTTTGATTTGTTTTATGCTTAAAAGTTGCTGAAAACGAAAAATTAGAACAACATCTGACCATTAAAAATGGTAAATGGGAAGAAGAAAGAAAAGACCTCAATGTTGATAGGCCACTTCAACATCAAAATTCTCGAGAGAAGACAAGTTGGCCCCATTTCATTTCCAGAGAACTCCGATGCAATGTCTCGATCGTAATGAATGCCTACCTAGTTTTTCATATGTTAAGTTCACTATCAAGCCATGTAGGAAAGGAAGTTATTTGATTATATGAACCGACTATAAGAACATTCATATAATTAAAGGAATGAGGACTAAGTGCCACTTGAAGAATTCGTAAACTAAATAAACCATGGTAGAAAGCAACAGAACTAAGAGGAAAGAAATTTCAAATTCCTAATCCCCTCAGCCCTCACTTAAAAAACCAAAAGAAAATCAAGTGAAACTCATACAAGTCAGAAACTGAAAATTGTGTAAAAACAATATCCGTAACCAGATTCATGATGATAACTCGAGATCAGAAGATGTGCAACTAAGCATCTTAAATTTAACATTGGTAACAATTAGAACAAACGGAATACAGAGCAACTCAACCATCAAAAACATAGCGAGTGAAAAACATACCCGGAATCTTCACTCTACCATTAATGTTGTACCCATCACCAGACCTGTGGCTCGACGGGGATCCTAACTTCCGCAGAATATGATGGTCCAACGAGAGGAAAAAGACGATGGAAGGGACGATGGCTCCAGGGAGAAGGACGGGAGAGGGAAAAGACAGTGGAAATCTAAATATTCTGCTTGGGAGGCGGCAGACTAATGTTATAAACCGCGCGGGGGAAATCTAATTTTCAGGCCTTCCCTGACGTCTAACTCTCCAAGACATCGTCGATAGTATTTTGCCACGTCTTACTACTAAAATGACCCAAAAAACATGCCAATTCAACGACGTCCTTATTAAACGTCACTGAATTTTACTACCTTGCCTGACGTCTAAAAGGACGTCGCGAAAGCCTTATACATTTCGTGACGTCTGATACAAAGACGACGCGAAATGTGTATTTTTGTTGTAGTGAGGTTTACAACAAAATCTCAGGTAAGCTCATACTAATAACCTTTGTTTATGCCCAAAACACTGAATACCAGAGAATGTTTTTGTGGAACCAATTTAGATCTTGCAGATACCTCCTCGCTGTCTTGGTTGGATGTTGGGGACTTTAATGCTTTTATTAATCTAGAAGAAACACAAAGCATTGGTTCTTTAGGAATTCTCTGCAATGACATGTCGCAATGTTTAACTGATGCCCTTTTATTTGACATGCCACTTGGAGGAAACCTATTCAGTTGGTGTAATAAGCAAATGGGAGGTAACTTTATCAGGAGAAAAATGGATAGAGCCCAGCAAATCAGATGTGGTTCTCTACCTTTCGTGGCAGTTTCTCCACCTTCACAAACCATCATATATCATATCATTCTACTATTATCACTTTGCTTGACACTGCTAGACCATCACACCCCTTTAGGTTCAATCATTTCCTTACTGAACTAGCTGATATTGAGAATGCATATTGAGGGCTATGAATGTGTTCATCAGAGGCTCCGATCAATTTGTCTATGCAAAAAAGTTCTCTCATTAAACAAAAAATGAAAGATCTATTTCAGTGCAGCATTGGTAATACACACTATCTTCTTCTCACTGCTAGAGCTTCTGTTGATAAAATTTAATCTGAATTACAAAGTGAACCCACTTCTGTTGTTCTTCAAAATTAGGAAAGAGTTACTATGCAATATCTTTCTGGTGCTCTCTTATATGATTATTTTCTCATAAAACAAAGATCTATAGTGGATTGGATGAAGTGTGGAGATAAAAAAATACAACTTTTTTTCCGTAGAGCTATCATAAATAGGAGAAAATCCAACAGAATCATTTCATTGCAGCTCAACAATCAGGTTTTTTATTCCAAGATTTGTTACTTTCTGGTGATTTCAAATAATTTTCAGATATCTTGTCTTCTCCTACACGTGCTACTTCTTCTCAGCTATTACTAAATGAAATCATGCTAGGTAAGATCAGTCTTACATATACTGATTTAATTAGTAAGCCTGTTACAATTCTAAAGATTGAGATTGCCTTAGCTCCGTAAATCCAAACAAGGCACCTGGACTTGATGGATTTAGCCCTCATTTCTTCAACAAATCCTAGCATCTAACAAAGAATATGGTAGTTAATGCCATCCTAGTTTCTTCAACAAAAGTTAGATGTTATCATAAATTAATGACACCTTTGTAACTCTAGTTCCTAAGAATGGAAAATCTAGGCTTTTGTCAGACTTTAGACCTATTTCTTGTTGTAATACTATGTATAAGATTATTGCTAATTAAAGATCTTGGCTCAAATAATGAAAGAGGTCTTACACAAATACATTGACATTTTATAAGATGCCATTTACTTGGCAGAATTATAGGGATAACATTATGTTAATGCAAGAACTTGTCAAGATTTGCACTAAGAGAAGGGGAAGCAGGAAATGGATCATTAAGGTTAACCTAAAGAAGCCCTGTGATATTATAGATTAGGGCACTATATTGAACATTTTACATGCTTTGGAATTTCTTGCCAAGTTTATCCAATGGATATCACAATGCATCACCTCACTTTCCTTTAATATATTGATGAATTCTCATTCTAGTAAGTCCTTTAAAAGCAACAAAGGACTTAAACAAGGAGATCCTATATCAAATTACATCTTTGCTCTTGTTATGGAAGTTTTTTACATAACCTTGAAGAGAGTAGTAGAAAGAACCAAAGATTTCAAATTTTATTCTAGCTGTAAGAAGCTAAGGATTACTAATATATACTTTGCAGATGATCTCATACTTCTTTACAAGACTAATCAGAGTTATGTATCAACATTTATGAAAACTTTAAAAATCTTTAGCAAGATTTCTGGATTGAAAACCAATTGTTCCTAGAGTTGCTTTTATTTATCAAAATCAACTCTAAGTAAGTAATCTGCCATTGAAATTGTCACTAGTTTCGAACTACCGACACTTCCTATATTGTACCTAGGAATTCTCAATTCAACTACTAGCCATACACATGGACATTTCAGCAAACTTCTTAACTGTATCAACTGTAGAATCTCTACTTGGAGTTCCAAATTAATTTCGACAAGTGGCATATTTGTGCTTATCTCATCTGTACTGAATTCAGTCAATGTTTTATTGGGCTGCACATATTGCTATACCTAAAAGAGTAATCAAATCAATGAAGATGATGTGTAGTAGGTTTCTTTGGAATGGGAATGAAGAAAGTGTTAAGAGAGCTCAGATGCAATGGAAAGAGGCATGCTTACCTAGGGGCAAAGGTGGTTTAAGAATAATTTCTCTCAAACTAATGAACAACTATTATGTCCAAGAGGTTATAGAGGTTAGTAATTGACAATCATTCCTTCTGGTGTAAATGGATTCATTAGATCTATATAAAAAAATATTAGCCTATGAACCATATATTAAATCTTCCTTTTCTTTAACCTTAAAAGCCAATCTAAAGAACAGGTAATTGTTGCGAAATGAATTTACTTATCTCATTAGAGATGGCAAGCAAACCAATTTTTGGTTTGAAAACTAGACATCTCTTGGTCCTCTTTATAACTTGCAAGTTATGGAATGTATCAATCCTGCCATTGGTAAAAAAAGCAACAACAGTTGATGCACTAGTTGACAAATAGATCTTTGTAAAAAGCTTTATCATTATACTTATTTGTGAAGAAATTTTTCACACTAGCTTGAGTGAAGGGGAAGATTATATTATCTGGAAGAATTCGAGAAATGACAAGTTTAGCAACCAATCTTATAGGAGGTGTATGCAGAAACACTATAACAGGTGTCTCTAGCACAAAGTTATTTTACACGAACAATTTAATTCGACATCAATCTGTCTCTGACTAGTTATGAAAGATAAGTTACCAACTATGGATAAGCTATAGAGATTCCTAAATATACCTAATTGGTGTATTCTTTGTCAGAAAGTTGAAGAAAGTATTGAACAATTGTTTTTTCAATGTGCTTATGTCAATAGTATGTGTAAGTATGTATTACACCAATGCTTTATTGATGATGCACCTGGAATATGGGATTGTATAAGGAGATGGAGTAGTGAAATCAAGCATCTTGACTCTACAGTTGAGTGGCCATTCAGCCTAGTTATAGCATGTCTGGTGAAACCTATATTGGATGAAAGAAATGCTAGAATTTTTCAAGACAAAAGTCTAACAACAGAATAATTCAATAGCAGAATCATCATGCAAATTAGAGGATACATGAGCATACACAAGTCTAGACTCCTTAATGAAGACTACTGAAATATAATATGTAGTGTACAAGTCTATTAACTTTTGTAGTATTTGTCCTTAGGTTTATAAGCTTCTAATGATTGGTTTTCAATATATACAGATCTTTGTAACTACTTTGTATCGTTTGATTATCATTCATCTCCTGATTCATTACTATTATTTCTTTTTAAAAAGTACAAGAAATGCCACCATTTATGAAGATGATAGAAAAGATCTTTATTTCAAAATTTTAAAAATTATACAAAATCTCAAAATAAATATTCATTTATAACACAAATGATTCACTAATTGGCGTAAACAAATGAGTGAAAATTTTAAAATTACTACACGTAATTACGTTAACTAAAATTTTAATACTTAAGCGAGTGGTTAAAATCATTACGTATGTTATCTTTTTACTCCGACCACATTTTTCTAAATAGATTTTGTTTGGTGTATAGTTATGTGTTTTAAGTAACTCTATTCTAGATAGATTATGCATAGTAATTACTAATTATATGAAAAATTATAATTATTCACCCTTTTCTTGTTATGTTATTACCTTTGTCACTTTATAAAACATGATCTTCATCATCTTTTCTTTCAAAATAGTTTTGAAAATAGAAACTAAATTTCTACCTTCTTCTTATGTATTATATCTTCATTAACATTTAAAGATCCAACCCATTGCTAAGGATTCTATATGTTTTATTCCTTAATTGCAATAATAACATAATTAGACTTTAATTCCAACTATCTCAAAATATGTTTAACTACATGAACTTATTCTTACTTCTCATTAAATCTTCAAATTTGATTAATAATCTTTAGTATTGTAATGAAATGATTAAAATGGATTTAGATGTTTTCATATCGAGAGATTCATATTTAGTTCTAAGGCTTGAAAATTGATTTAGGAAAACATACAAATAGGCAACTTACTCTTAGCATGCCATAGTACATGAATACACAGACTATTGACATGCCAAGTACACTGAAACAAAAGCATAATTAGAACATTTCGTAAAACTAAAACATCTTTTCCTTATCCATTATAGCTCTTGAAGTCAAGCTATTATTACTGATTACCTTTACTCAATCTATTAAAATGTTTAGTTTTGTAGGAAATTTAATTTTTTTCACATGCAAATTCGAAACAAACCCAAAATTAGTTTTTTTTGTACAAAAAGCAAGTAATTAGCTTTTTATTATCGATACCAACTTCTATAAGATAAGGGATGAATAGTGCGATATTAAATTTAACTATAAATTTGTGTCCTGGCAATTAGCTTTTTCATTATCTAGACCAACTTTTATAAGATAAGGGATGAATAGTGTGAAAGACATTTATGGATTGATTTATTAAATCATACCTAAATCTATGATAGTGTTTGTAAGGATTGATTCCCTCTCTGCCTTTTTCTTCTTTGATTAGTTTCCTCAATGGTTCAGAAACCTCTTTGATAATTTTCTAAAACTTATGAACAACCAACCATTATGTTGATTTTTAAAAGAGAGAGGTGAAGGGTCTTGGATCCATTTTAGATTAAGGCTTTAATACATGTACAATAACCATTATCTCGGACTCTATTAATTGGACTTAAATCTATAAGTGACATGGGCCATTAATAATCTAACAATCTCCCACTTAACCCATGTTACGACTTGGTAATTTAACAATAAAACTTTCGATCAAGCCATCCTTAATTAAATTAAGATGATGGGATCATGGCGTTCACAAGTTATACAACATGATTCCTTCTATGTATCATATAATCAACTCAACTCATAAAACTTTAAGTTGGTAATTTTGTAATTGTTTTCTCACAAAAAATAATTATTGTATACAACATAATATGGATAACAAGTAAGTGAGAAAATATATGACTGTAATTGAATTCACAAGTGTCACAACAATTTGAGCAAAACAATTATATGTATATATACATATCAGAACGCTATACTAATAAGGATTTTACGTTTTTGCACTTTTTCTTTCACAGGCAAATACTTAAAATCCACGTGTTTCGCACCCTTTGAATACTTGTCATTCTTAGAGAAGAAAATGATTGCAGAATTATCACTATAAATTATTAACGATCTATTAATAATGTCGACAATGCCAATACCTAAGATAAAGTTTCGCAACGACAATCTATAAATCGTGGTCTCAAAGCACGCCACAAATTCAGCCTCCATAAAAGAGCAATGACGAACTACTTTCCACTTTTCCATGAAACTGCTCCTCCAACTAATAGAAACATATAATCAAATATAGATTTTTGTGAGTCTACACAACCGGCATAGTCTAAATCTGAGTAACCTATCACTTTGAGATGGGTTGATTTTCTATATATGAGCATATAGTTCTTTGTGCCTTATAAATATCTAAGAATTTTCTTTGAAACATTCTAGTGGTCCATTCTAAGATTGCTTTGACATTGGCCTAGCATTCCGATAGCAAAACTAATATCTAGCCGAGTGTATGTTTGAGCATACATTAAGCTCCCAACTATTGGCGTATAAGGAATAGCCTCCATTTCCTTAAATTCCAAATCGATTCATGGACATTGCATTTGACTAAATTTGTCCCCTTTCTGAATTGAAACTATCCCTATAGAGCACTTTTCCATTTGAAATCTTTCTAATACTTTCTTGATATAATCTTTCTGAGAAAATCCTTGTGATCTATCACGGAATAATTCAATTCCTATCACATAGGATGTCTCACCCATATCTTTCATTTTGAAATTATTAGAGAGAAAATTCTTTACATAATGTAACAAAACCATATTATTAGCAGCAAGAAGGATATCATCAACATATAAGACTAATATAATGAACTTGCTCCTACTGACCTTCATATATATACACCGATCAACGATATTTTCTAAAAAATCATAAGACATAATGATATCATTAAACTTAAGATACCATTGTCGGGAAGCTTATTTTAGTCCATATATTGATTTCTTTAATTTACACACTAATCATTCCTTTCCTGTGGTCATGAAACCCTCTGGTTGATCCATATAAAGTTCTTCTTCTAAGTCACCATTTAGAAAAGCAGTCTTTACATCCATTTGGTGAAGCTCTAAATCATAATGAGCCACCAGGGCCATAAAATTTTTTAAAGAGTCCTTTTTTGAAAATGGAGAGAAGGTCTCTTTATAGTCAATTCCATCCTTTTGAGTGTAACCTTTGGCAATAAGTCTGACTTTATACCTTTCAATGTTGCCCTATGACTCACTTTTGGTCTTAAAGACCCATTTATAACCCACTTGCTTTGCACCTTCTGGCAACTTAACTAATTCCCATACATTGTATTGATTTCAACTCTTCTTTCATATCATTGAACTACTTTTCAAAATTGTTACATTCTATGGCTTGTTTAAACGAGACTGGATTATGATCAATGCTTAAGTCACATTCATGTTCAAGTGAGTAAACCTCATAGTCACTCAAAATAACTAGTTTTCTCTACCTTACAGACTTTCGTAATGCCACTTCTTGTGGCATCACTTGATCATTTATAACTTGAACATCATTAGCTGGCTATTTATTAATATGTTCAATTTATAGAATTGGAATATTAATTTGTTGTTCGGTATATTGCATATCCGTGATGCAACAAGAGCTATTAAAACCGGTGGGATCACATTTGATGTAGTTGTTTCTACTCGACTCTCGTGAATATCCACTTTTCGTGGCTCTACACTCCCATTGATTGGACCATTCTCAATAAACCGAGTATTACCAGATTCAAATATTCTTGTACTATGATTAGGATAATAAAATATATACCCCTTTGACTTTTTAGGATAGCTAATGAAAAAACCAATAATGGTTCTCACATTAGGACAATAAAATATATACCCCTTTGACTTTTTAGGATAGCTAATGAAATAACCACTAATGGTTCTCACATTAAGATTCTTTTCATGTAGATTATACAACCTTACTTTTGCTGGACAACCCTAAATATGAAGGTGTCATAAACTAGGTTTCCTTCTTGTCCATAGTTCCTAAGACACATAAGGTGTCTTAGGAACTGCCTTACTAGGAATCCTATTAAGCAGATACGCAGCGGTCTTTAATGTGTACATCCACAATGATAAAGGTATAGTACTATAACTTGACATACTACTAACCATAACCATAAGAGTTCGATTTCGCCTTTTAGCTACACCATTTTGTTGCGGTATACCAAGCATTGTGTATTGTGCACATATTCCTTGATTTGTAAGACACTTTGCAAATGGACTTGGACAGTGTCCATTATCATCAAATTTTCTATAATATTCACCACCTTTATCAGACCTCACTATCTTTACTTTTCTATCTAAATGCCTTTCTATCTCATTAATGAATACCTCTAGAATGTCCACATACTGAGACTTCTCATGTAGTAGATAAATATAACCATATCGTGAGAAGTCAACAATAAAGGTAATGAAATGTTTTTCGCCGCCCCAAGAAGGAGCGTCGAAAGGACCACATATGTTAGTGTGTTTTAATTCAAGTAATTTGCTACTTCTTGTGTTTTAATTCAAGTAATTTGCTACTTCTTGTGGCTAGATTCCTTTATATATATTTAGTTTACTTACCTTTAATGCAATCCACACATATATCCCAGTCAACAAAATCCAATTGAGGTAAGATTTCATTTTTCACTAACCTCCGTATCCTTTCCTTGGATATATGACCTAATCTTTTATGCCACAAAAAAGCAAAACATTTCTTATGTGCACTACGTTTATTTCTTATAATATGGTCAATATGAAACAAAGATTCAACAAAATCAACATCAGGATTGAAACGTTATAAACAATCAATTTAAGTACTAGAACCATAATAGTACTTGTGTTTATATAAAGAAAACACACAGTTTCCAATCTTAAAGTTAAAAACATTATCATAACTTTGCAATATAAACTAAATTCCTAGCACAGTCAGGAACATAAAGACATTGTTTTAGATCCAGGTGACACCCAGTGTCTAAGATCAATCCGTATGTCTCAATGCCCTCTATTCGTGCCTTCATTCTGTTCCCTATATATAAGAACTTTCAGTTCCGTTTATGAGCTAGATTGAAAGAAATCCCTATTTAACATGTGACACATGAGTAGTTGCACCAGAATCTAACCACCTGGTATTATTAGGCCCTTGACTAAGATTTGATTCAAAACATACAGAGACATAATATGTACCTTTCTTTTCGAAACAAGCCTTTCTTTTAAGGCAATCTTTCTTAAAGTGCCAAGATTTTAACAAAAGTGGCACCTCTTATCTTTATAGATTTGACCCTTATTAACTTTGTTGAGGGCTTTGTCCTTATCTTTGCCTTTCTTTCCTAGTTTGTTCTTACTGTTATTATCTCCTTCATAAAACGTGAGATGAACGAAGTGCTCCTTCATTTTCTTCAACCTACCTTCCTCCTGAACCAACAAGCCCTTAATCTCTTGAAGGTTTCATTTTTCCTTAATGGTGTTATAATTCACCTGGAATTGGCCGAACTCAAGAGGAAGTGAGTTGATAATGAATCATACAAGGAAGGGCTCACTTACATCCATATGTATAGATTTCAGCTTTGTAGCTAGATTTGACATATGTGTTACATAATCATGAATAGGCTACGACCAGTTAAACTTTTTGGTCATCAACTCACTCATTAAAGTCCCTACTATGAACTTGTTAGCTATATCAGCTTGGGAGTATTCTTTAAGCTTCAACATGAGCTACTTTGCATTGTCCGTTTTGCATTGACGGCTTTACATTTTTAGCAATCATTATTCACATCAAATTCAATCTCAGCCTATTAGACCATTCTCAAGCCTCATAATAAGACTTGTGACCTTCAGAACTAGTCTTAGTTATGGCTGCAGGCCTTGCGTCTGAAACTATGGCTGTTGGGGCCGGGTCCCAGATCCCCGATTCCCGAGGTGGCCCCTCGGGCTGCACCGGCGACGGGCGTCCTATAACGTCGGACCCGATCCCAACATCCATACAAATACATAATTTGATACAAATACAAACATATACTCATACATACATTCTACCCATACATTCCATTTGTGAAATTAAACACCCCATAAACTAAGGGACTTCATGCCATTACAAATTAAAGGAAATTCAACAAATATTCTCAAAGGTAGCATAATACAAAATAAAAGTTAAAATCCAAAATACATGAGTATGCCCCATGATGAAATGCTGGCGGGCTAACTAAAGTACTAACTTAATACAAGGCTCCTAACTAGCTTGAAGTTTCTGATGCCTTGCAAGGTTGACAATCGTCTCGATCAGCACCTGAGGAGGGGAGAGTAATGGGGTGAGCTACGAAGCTCAATGGCATATACGTTTATAGTCATTGGCAACGAGCCACACAATCAAACATATATATTTATACAAGCATATAACAAATCATCAATCCATCACTATAAAATCGTCGCATCACAATTCATGTCATATGATTACACGATATATCAATTTAACATGTGTCATGCTCAACAAATCAGTTGTGTATGCACAAATAATTGGCTCGAGAGTTCCGTAAAATGATCCGGATAAACCGAAGTTAAATCTGTAAACTATCTGAGTCCGATTTCTCAAGGATCTCGTTGCGTCAAGCGGGCAGCTGGGAGAAGGCTTTATGTCAACGTGCACGTGAATCCATCCGTAACTCTCTTACCCAAACAAATCACATAATCCATTCATTTCATGCTCAAAGCATCTTAGCAAAGCTTTCGAAATTCTCATTCTTTTCATATATGCAAAATGCCATAAGCCCTATCAAGCCATGCATAATCATAGTCATAATGCAAAATTCAATATTTCTCATGTAATTCAATACAAGCAAGGTCACATAAAGCAAGCAAGCATACATAAGGCAATTTGCCCATTCACACGATAACCATAAACATATTACCCACCTAATATCGCTCGAGTATCTGACTCACTGATGTCCTTCCTGTTACGATTGGGTCAGGTCGGCTTGGTTTCCTATAATAAACCAAGTTTTCATTCAATCAATATCCATAGAAAATATTCAAAGCTTGGAAATCCAAATTAAAGCACTAAAAGTCTATATTCGACCTCCTCCTAAAATTTTGAACCCTTCGAGACAAATTCCAAACTTCCCTTCTTCATACAACTTGTAGCCCTTGATCTCTAGTTCACAACGAATCAAAAATCACCTCAATTGGACATCTACACCGAAAGATATGTCCAAACTACCAAAAACTTCACTTTGGACAACTGAACGACCCATTTCGCCATGCATGGAAGGTCCGCCTTCGCCATGGCGTGCTCACTCTCAGACGCCATGACGTGCACACCAGACGCCAAGGCGTGCCGTCTTCGTGCACGCCACGACGTGCACCTGGTGCACGCAGCGTGCCCCCTCTTCTCCGCACACCGCGGCGTGCTCATGAGCACGTCACGATGTGCGGGTCGGAGAGGTGACTCCGAACCCCATTTTTCCTGCATTTTTTGATTTCAATCCATCCCTTAACCAAATTCCACACATCTAAACTTTAGATCAAGTCTTATACTACCTTTCTAACCCAATAACAACTCAAAATCAGTCACAAAAGCATCAACCCAAGAGATCTAGCCATTTTTGCTTTACAAACCCTAAAACCTTTGATTCTACTACATTCAACATTCTCTAGGTTTAAATCTAACCATAACAAGTTTGAAGGAAGCTAAACTTACCAGAAATTGCTTCAAATCGGTCGGAAAACTCAAAAATCGCAAAACCTATTCTCTTATTCCTCTTCCTCTATCGACGACACCTTCTCTTCTTCCTTCTCCTTCTTTTCTTTCTAAGTCAATTTGTCTTAGGTCTAAATGAAATGAGCAATGATCATGTTACCCCTCCAAACAAAGCCTAAAGCTCTTCCACATAAGCCATCTTTCCAAAATGCCCTCATATCTTTTTACCCTTTTTAATCCTCACTTAACCACAATTAAACCTTAATTGTTTCCTACTCCTCTCAATTTAATCAAACTAAGGCATAAACACATAATTAACACAATTCATGCTTAATGACATCATAAAAAAATTCGGGGTCTAACATTTCTCTCCCTCTTAAAAGAAATTTTGTCCTCGAAATTTACCTGAAACATCGAAGAGATACGGATACTTCTCCTTTATAGCTTCCAAGGGCTCCCATGTAGCCTCCTCTACCGAATGACTCCTCCACAGGATTTTGACTAGCTGAACCCTCTTATTTCTGAGGACTTTATCCTTAGTATCCAAAATCTCCACTGGAAGCTCTTCATAACTCAGATCATCCCGCAACTGTACCTCACTAGTCTGAATGATGTGAGAAGGATCCGATCTATACCTCCTCAACATAGACACATGGAAGACATCGTGAATCTGCGACAATTCCGGAGGTAACGCCAATCTGTAGGCGAGTGGTCCAATCCTCTCAAGGATCTCATAAGGACCCACATACCTCGGACTCAACTTACCCTACTTGCCAAATCTCATGACCCCTTTCCAAGGAGACGTCTTAAGGAACACTTTCTCACCGACTTCATACTCCATCTCCTTTCGGTGCGCATCAACGTAGCTCTTCATCCTATCCTGTTCTGCCTTAAGTCGCTGCTTAACCAGATTGACTTTATCAACCGTCGTCTGAATCAATTCTGGTCCTTTCAATTGTCTCTCTCCTTCTTCATCCCAACAGATCGGAGTCCTACATCTCCTGCTATACAAAGCCTCATATGGAGCCATCTGAATGCTCGAATGGTATGAATTATTATAAGCAAATTCGACCAATGGCAAATGCTCATCCCAAGCTCCTCGAAAATCCATCACACAAGCTCTAAGCATCCCCTCAAGTGTCCGAATAGTCCTCTCAGATTGACCATCCGTCTGAGGGTGAAAAGTCGTACTAAAATTTAGCTTCGTCCCCAAAGCTTCCTGCAAACTGCCCCAAAATCTTGAATTAAATCGATGATCCCTGTCTGACACAATCGAATCCGGAATCCCATGCAATCTCACTATCCCATCGATATACTTCTTTGCTAGCACATGCAAAGAATCAGTCTGCTTAATCGCCAAAAAGTGAGCTGACTTCGTCAATCGATCCACAATAACCCATATGGCATCATGCCTCCTACTAGTCTTGGGCAAACCCATCAGAAAATCCATAGTCACTCTTTGCCACTTCCATTCCGTAATAGGCAACGGCCTCAACTTACCCGAAGGTGCCTGGTGTTCAGCTTTGACTTGCTGACATACTAGACACTTACTGACAAACTTTGCTATATCTCTCTTCATGCCTTTCCACCAAAAATGCTCTCTCAGATCTTTGTACATCCTGGTGCTACCCAGATGCATGGCATAAGGCGCATTATGTGCCTCATCCATAATCTCATCCTTGATCTCCTACACATCTGGGATACACAACCTGTTCCCCACTGTCATAAGTCCATCATCCCTCACTATCACTTCAGAAATCTTACCATTCTGAATTTCCTCTCTGAGCTTACTCAAATCTGCATCTCGTACCTGCAATTCCCTAACTTTCTCCCTAAGTATCGGTCTCACTCGGAAGTTAGCTAGAAGACAATTCGGCTCCTCCTGCTTCAAGCTTATCTTAAGCTTGGCTATCTCTTCCAGTAAAGGAAGATAAACTGTCCGAACATGAGCAATCAAAGACTTTCTACTCAAAGCATCTGCCACTACATTGGCCTTGCCCGGATAATACTCAATCAACAAGTCATAATCCTTGAGCAACTCAATCCACCGTCGCTGCCTCAAATTCAATTCCTTCTAACTCAACAAATACTTAAGGCTCTTATGATCGGTAAAAATCCTCGTCTGAACTCCATAGAGGTAATGCCTCCAAATCTTCAAAGCAAAGATCACAGCTGGCAACTCCAAATCATGCGTCGGATAATTCAACTCATAAGGCTTCAAATGCCTCGAAGCATAAGCAATCACCCGATCTCCCTGCATCAAAACACAGCCAAGACCCTTCCTCGAAGTATCACTATACACAGTATATCCCTCATCTCCAGAAGGCAACATCAAAATCGGAGCACTCGTCAATCTGCGCTTGAGCTCCTCGAAGCTCCTTTGACACTCCTCACTCCAAACAAACTTCTGATTTTTCCTCAACAACTTTGTCATCGGAGTGGCTATCATGGAGAATCCCTCCACAAATCTCCTGTAATAGCCTGCCAAACCCAGAAAACTCCTCACCTCTGCTACATTCTTCGGTGCTTCCCAATTCACCACAGCTTCTATTTTCTTTGGATCCACATGCACTCCCTACTCTGAGATCACATGTCCAAGAAATGCAACTTCCCTCAGCCAAAATTCGCATTTATCGAATTTGACATACAACTCGTTCCTCCTCAATGTCTCCAAAAAAATCCTCAAATGCTCCTCATGCTGCTCATCACTCTTGGAATAAACCAAGATATCATCGATAAAGACAATAATAAATTGGTCCAAGAATGGCTTAAGAACCCGATTCATCAAATCCATGAATGCTGCAGGAGCATTCGTCAATCCAAAAGGCATCACCATAAACTCAAAATGCCCATACCGCGTCCTAAAAGCAGTCTTCGGCACATCCGACTCCTTAATCCTCAACTGATGGTAACCCGATCTCAAGTCTATCTTCGAGAAGACTTTTTCCCCTTGTAATTGATCAAACAGATCATCAATGTGAGGAAGCAGATACCTGTTCTTCACAGTGACCTGATTCAGCTTCCGGTAGTCCACACACATCCTCAACGATCCATCTTTCTTTTTCACAAATAGGACCGGAGCTCCCCAAGGTCAAGAACTCGATCGAATATACCCTTTCTCCGACAACTCCTCTAATTGCTCCTTAAGCTCTTTCAATTCCGCCGGAGTCATCCGGTAAGGCAGAATTGAAATCGGCGATGTACCTGACAAAAGCTCAATGGGAAACTCAATTTCCCTAGCTGGCGGTAGTCCTAGCAATTCCTCGGGAAAGACATCCAAGAATTCCCTGATTACTGGAATATCCTCCAGCTTCCCTCTATCTGCCCTGGTGTCCACCACATAGGCCAAAAACGCCTCACAACCCTTCCTCATCATCTTATCTGCATCAATCTTTGAAACAATTATTCAGGCGGCACTCTTTTCATCCCCGATAAACACCACTCTTCTGCCATCACCCAAATCAAATTCTACTGTCTTCTGCTTACAATCCAAACGAGCATTGTACTTCTCTAAAGTATCCATGCCCAAAATCACATCTAATCCTCCCATCTTCAGTGGCATCAAATCGACCACTAGAAGTTCTCCATCAATGCGAATCTCACAACCTCTATACACTTGACTAATAACAATGTACTGGCTGATTGGAGTACTCACCATCAGCGGAGTATCCAATGGGCTCACAATCCTATCACACACGGGTCTACTCGAGGAAACAAACGAATGAATAGAACCCGGATCAATCAAAACTAGCACATCATCAGCAAAGAGTCGAATCATACCAGTCACAACATTAGGAGCTGTCTCTGCATCCTCCCGAGTCATCGTAAACATCCTAGCTGGTGCCTGCCCTCTCGGTCTCCCCAGAAGATTCACCCTCTTGGCTGCATCTGAACTGCCCACTTCTGTTGCAGTCCTCTGTCCCAAGGTCTCTGTCCTCCTCGGAACTTGCATCTGACTCCTCTCTTGTCGTGGAGGCTGAGGACACTCTCTGGCAATGTGTCCCTTCTCCCCACAGTTGAAACAAGCTCCTGTCAATCTGAAGCACTCTCCTCTATGGGACCTTCCGCAGTGCTCACACTTCGGAACGAAAGATCTATCTCCATCTCCCCTTCTACTGCCGCCCACCGTTGAGGCTTGGTGAGACACAGTAGAAGTCCTCATCGGCCTAGGTCGGCTCGCACCATTGCTCCTCTCTTCTGACTGAACTGGGAAGCTCCTAGCACTCCTGTCGGGCATAGGAGTACTAGTGCTACCTCCCCTCCTGGACTGCTCTCTGCCCTTTCTCTTCTTGTTCACCGCACTCTTGATATTCTCTATATTTTTCACTCTCAAAGCTGCCTCAACCAGCTGCTGAAAATCACATAAGTTTTGCACAATCACCTTCTCTCTGATAGCCAAGTGCAGACCTGACTCAAACTGGCGACATCTAGCAGCCTCACTCAGCATCAGATCTGAAGCATATCTCGCCAACTGTGTGAATCGACGCTCATACTCACTCACTGACATCTCCCTCTGAGTCAAACTGAGGAACTCCCTCTGCTTCTACTGAATGTAAACCTCTGACAGATACTTCTTCTTAAAAGCAGCCAAGAAATTCTGCCATGATAACCCCACGAGTCTCATCTGACTGCCTGGCACGGTCTCCCACCAATGCAGAGCATCTCCCTGAAGTAGACTTGTAGCATAGATGACTCTCTCGTCATCCTCACACTCCATCTGATCTAGCACCCTCTCAGTCTTCCTTAGTCAAGTCTCGGCCTCTTTTGAATCTGATGTCCCAAAGAAATCAACTGCCCCATACTTTCTCAATCTGTCAAACCGTCTCCCTTTCTGAGCTGGGGCTGAAGCAAAAGGCTGTGGCATCTGGCCCATAGCCTGCACAAATGCCTGAGTAAAGGCCTAGAATAGCCTCGGATCAAGAGGAGGCACTTGCTCATGCGGAACAGGCGACTCCTGAGTCGGCGAAGGAATGGGCTCACTACCTAGCCCTACAGAAGCCTCAGCATTTCAGGCTCTTGACTCATCGATCCTCTCCTCTCTAGTGGAGAGTCAGGTGCAGCAGATCCTTGCATAACTCCTCGTGTTCTTCTACGAGGTGGCATCGTACTCCTTCAAATGGAAACACTAAGGATTAGCTATATGGTACTCTACATGTATGCATGATATGCATGTCACTTAATGCACTCAATCAAATGCAACACATAATCATATAGCAAACAATTCATCTTATATGCATTCTAAGCCGAGGACACTAAACCTAGGCGCTCTGATACCAAATCTGTTGGGCCCAGGTCCCGGATCCCCGATTCCCGAGGTGGCCCCTCGGGCTGCGTCGACGACGGGAGCCCTATAACGTCGGACCCGATCCCAACATCCATACAAATAAATAATTCGATACAAATACAAACATATACTCATACATACATTCTACCCATGCATTCCATTTGTGAAATTAAACACCCCATAAACTAAGGGGTGTCATACCAATACAAATTAAAGGAAATTCAACAAATATTCTCAAAGGTAGCATAATACAAAATAAAAGTTAAAATCCAAAATACATGAGTATGCTCCATGATGAAATGTTGGCGGGCTAACCAAAGTACTAACTTAATACAAGGCTCCTAACTACCTTGAAGTTTCCGATGCCTTGCAAGGTTGACAATCATCTCGATCTGCACCTGAGGAGGGAAGAGTAATGGGGTGAGTTGCGAAGCTCAGTGGCATATACGTTTATAGCCATTGGCAACGAGCCACACAATCAAACATATATATTTATACAAGCATATAACAAATCATCAATCCATCACTATACAATCGTCGCATCACAATTCATGTCATATGATTACACAATATATCAATTTAACATGTGTCATGCTCAACAAATCATTCGTGTATGCACAAATAATTGGTTCGAGAGTTCTGTAAAACGATCCGGATAAACTGAAGTTAAATTCGTAAACTATCCGAGTTCGATTTCTCAAGGATCTCGTTGCCTCAAGCAGGCAACCGGGAGAAGGCTTTATGTCAACGTGCACGTGACTCCATCCGTAACTCTCTTACCCAAACAAATTACATAATCCATTCGTTTCATGCTCAAAGCATCTTAGCAAAGCTTTCGAAATTCTCATTCTTTTCATATATGCAAAATGCCATAAGCCCTATCAAGCCATGCATAATCATAGTCATAATGCAAAATTCAATATTTCTTATGTAATTCAATACAAGCAAGGTCACATAATGCAAGCAAGCATACATAAGGCAATTTGCCCATTCACACAATAACCATAAACATATTACCCACCTAATATCGCTCGAGGATCCGACTCACTGATATCCTTCCTCTTGCGATTGGTTCAGCTCGGCTTGGTTTCCTATAATAAACCAAGTTTCCATTCAATCAATATCCATAGAAAATATTCAAAGCTTGGAAATCCAAATTAAAGCACTAAAAGTCTATATTCGACCTCCTCCTAAAATTTTGAACCCCTCGAGATAAATTCCGAACTTTCCTTTTTCATACAACTTGTAGGTCTTGATCTCTAGTTCACAACGAAATAAAAATCACCTCAATTGGATATCTACACCAAAAGATATGTCAAAAATACCAAAAACTTCACTTTCGGTGTGCTCATAAGTACGTCGCGACGTGCGGGTCGAAGAGGCGACTCCGAACCCCATTTTTTCTGCATTTTCCGATTTCAATCCATCCCTTAACCAAATGCCACACATCTAAACTTTAGATCAAGTCTTATACTACTTTTCTAACCCAATAACAACTCAAAATCAGTCACAAACGCATCAACCCAAGAGATCTAGCCATTTTTGCTTTACAAACCCTAAAACCTTCGATTCTACTACATTCAACATTCTCTAGGTTTAAATCTAACCATAACAAGTTTGAAGGAAGCTAAACTTACTAGAAATTGCTTTGAATCGGTTGGAAAACTAAAAAATCGCAAAACCTATTCTCTTCTTCCTCTTCCTCTATCGACGACACCTTCTCTTCTTCCTTCTCCTTCTTTTCTTTCTAAGTCAATTTGTCTTAGGTCTAAATGAAATGAGCAATGACCATGTTACCCCTCCAAACAAAACCTAAAGGTCTTCCACATAAGCCATCTTCCCAAAATGCCCTCATATCTTTTTACCCTTTTTAATCCTCACTTAACCACGATTAAACCTTAATTATTCCCTACTCCTCTCAATTTAATCAAACTAAGGCATAAACACATAATTAACACAATTCATGCTTAATGACATCATAAAAAAAAATTCGGGGTCCAACAATGGCGATGTCCAAATCCATTATAGCTAGTTGAAACTGGAGTTATTCAGACCAATTAGTATAGTTCAGACCATTGAACTTAATCAGACCATATCCTAAGCAAACAAATTAGTAGATGCTGCAAACACAACATATAGCTCACATATTAATTCTTTTAGGAAACCTAAATGTATTCAAACTAACTAATACACTTTGATTATGCATTTAAATTCTCCTTTGGGTGAAATTTAAATAAGGATAATTTAAATATATAGTTGTAACCTATCATGATGCAAATATAGTTCACTATAATGGACAATCATTCATATTCTTGTCAACTTGCATGTTTTCTTTGGATATGCAATCTTATTAATCAAATATGTTGATAAAGTTCCTTTAATGTCATTAATTATAAGCAATGGTCCACCTTTGGGTAACCTTGAGTTATAATTAATAATCCCAATTGTTCAGTTCAACCTTTTTGTCATTTTAACATCGTATCATAACGAACAATTGAAAATATTCACAATTAAATGATTAATATTTTCATGGTGACTAACAAGCTTTCCATGTAATAAACATTTAATTGGATAATTATCATCTATGAAAAATTTAATTTAATTAGTTTGGTCACTTTGGTGACTAACAAACTATTCTAAATTACCATAATGTCATGTAGCACATTTAACATATAATAACAAATGTAATTCCAAGCATGAAATAATATAAATGGTCAAAGTGTAAGTACAAGTCGACTTGTACTACTGATAAGTCGACTTGTTCTTGAAAAGTACCGATAAGTCGACTTGTACATTGGATAAGTCGACTTATTCAAGGGCGGTGATCGTTTATTTGTGCCTAAAGGCAATCCCTTTAGCTGCGTTTTATTCACATCATGATGCGATGAATGAATAAATAAAGAAAAGGCATAATTCATTAATTTGATGTTCATGAACATTGTTTATGAATTGATTGGATCTTTAATCGATTAATGAAGTCCATGATATATGACATAGCATGAAGGAAATTATGATGTGATCATACTCCGATATTCCTATCATGTGCAATTATGTCAAGATCTAAATTCTCCTAGTCATAGGATTAATGAGGCTCGACATCATTAATCCGGATAGACTAGCACATGTCATATTCCTTGATTGGATCAAGCGGTGGATCTCGTAAAGCGTAAATATGAGATATTTAGAGTTGACATGTGGATGCTTACTAGTGGTAGTAAGTTCATTGGATGACTCGCCATGAGATCATCACATGGATATCTTATCTAGTGTCGGTGATAATCTCATCATAGCAATGGTGCAAGTATCCTTAGACTTGAGGTACTCAAGGATATCTTGAATCTTGATCACGTGCTTTAACTCCATTCCTTGTTGCCTTCGGAGGTAACTCATAGGGTGGTGCTTGGAGTGCACTTGAGATATTCAAGATAATTGAGTAGCCAATAAAGGATTCACCACTTACGGATTAGCGTAAGAGATACCCATGGCCTCTTATCGGGATCATTACTTGTAAATCTCGGCGAGTGAATATGTCATGAAGAGTGTCTTCATGGACATATAGAGTAATGAGTCCTAGGGCGAGATCTGTTATCACTGGGCTAGACTCGGTCTAGTAAGAGTTGACCCTTTGACCATACTCATAACCAAGTGGGGTATAGGATGGTGAAAGGACTAATTGCACAGAATTGTCATGGAAGGGTTTGTGATCCGGTTCGTGATGAATACATCAAACCGATTACTTTCCGGTCAATTGGGGTCATGATGTGTTGCTAGATACCGCTCATGACTTGCTCAGATTAATTGTTAATCTAAGTGGCCAACATAACCGGAGCCTAAAGGGTCACACGATAAGAGTGTTTCGAGAATCAGTAAAATAGTAATTGGACGAGTTCTAATTATGGAGAGCATTAGGATTAAATGGATCCCAATGGGATTGGGATATGTCCCATGAGATTGCGACATCAATATTGCTAAGAAAGGTTTAGGAGTCTGTTTCAAAGATCGGGGCCCGATGGCCCAGTAGGACCAACCCGATTTGATTTGGATCTTTAGCAATTATATATATTAATTAATTAAGTAAATAATTAATTAATATATATAAATATATGGTTGGGTGCGTTGGAAGGAGAAAAGGAAGAGATAAAGCTTTGACTTTTCAAAGCTTTATACTTTATTCCTTTATGAAATGAGTGGCTATTAAGCCACACACTTGGCCATCTCTTATTAAACTCTTTTAAGAGTTAAAAGAGAAAAACAAGAAGGCTAAGGTGGTGATGATCGACGGTTGCACATGGAGAAGGAAGAGATGGAAGCTTAAGGGTTAAGCTTTCTTTTAGAAAAATGGTTTTTCATGTCTTTCTCCTAAAGCATCATCGATTTCTCTTCTTCTTCCAAGGCAAGATTCCAACGTTTCCTTCAGCTCTCCAGGACAGAGGTAGGGTCTAGCAGCTCTTAATCTGTTCTAGCTATTCCCGGGTCAAAGGGGTTTGACTCGGTTAGGTTTTCTGATCTCTGCGTGGATCACCTTTAGAGATAGTCTCTTTTGGCTATTTAGGTTTATGTCTTCATACGGATACCTGGATCCTGGGTTCGGGAAGGTCCCGGGAACAAAAATTTTTGTTTTCCGCTGCCGGTACATGTGATGTACCTCCCGGGATTTTCCTACAGTGGTATCAGAGAATCTGGTATCCCGTATGAAGCTAAAACCTAAGCTAGATCAGAAACCCTAAGTGCTGTTGATGTTGATGCATGTGTACTGCCCAGATTTCGAATTGCTATAGAGATGTATTTTTCGAAATTTTTCTGCCCATAAATGTTCATAACATGTTAGAGAATATGTCTATGAATTTTCAGAATTTATCGATTTGATTTGATATAGTTTTGCTAATTAATTCCCTAAGGTTACAGATGCTGTTTTGTGAAACGATTCTGGAACAGGCAGTAGTATAAAATCGAGAATAAATTCTAGAAAAATATTTTTCTGAATTTTCCTTCACCTACATGTCTCTAAGATGTTGTTGAATGTCTATGAGCATGGAAATTGGATTTCAAGGTGATTGGATATTTATTCACGAATTTATTCTATGCTGCTGGGAATTGCTGTGCTGATGAACACAGATTTTGAATCGGTTTTGTTATTTAGGTTGACTGAGTTTTTTGATGGCCTAAAATCCTGAAAAAATTCATGTAGCATTTTCTGAACATGTAGTAACCTATATAATTTTCTCATGATTTATTGAAATTGTTTCATTGATCATTTCGAGCAATGTACAGGACTGGACAGTTTTGGTGAAAATTGTTGAGACTGTTTTGCTTGGCTTGATTGAGTGTGCTTTTTCAGTTCCAATGCCTTGCACCATTTTTAATGTGATTAAAAATGTGTTATCTTGATGTAGTATGATTGCCAAACTGAATTGCTTGAATTCGCTTTTCCAAGAATGTTTGAATGCCGAATGGTCACATTAGCGTCTCGTTAGTATATTGCATTATCTTGTTTGTTCTGACCGTCATATTTTTTATGGCATGTGCTGAAGTAAATTTGATAATGTATATGCTAGCTAGAGATGCTTAGGATGATAATTTGGGTGTTCCTAAATTGTTTGGAAATTAATGAGTTATGACTCATTTCAAGCTTTTCATATAGTTTGACTATTTAAGGCTTTCATGAATCAATGAAGTGTTCATTGAGGCATCAATTATCAGATATTACCTTAGGTATGTAGGTGTTGTGAATTGGAATTGTACTGATTGAGGAATTAGCCGATTAGAGATTTTAGCAAATTTACCTGGATAAGTCGACTTGTGTATGAAATAAGTCGACTTGTTCAAGGTTTTTGGGATAAGTCGACTTGTCTATAGAATAAGTCGACTTGTTCAGGATCTCAGTATAAGTCGACTTGTAGTACCTTATAAGTCGACTTATTCATGGGCAGGTGACATAAGTCGACTTGTGTCATACAAGTCGACTTGTGTGTGGGCAGAAGCATAAGTCGACTTGCATTTGATGAAAGTCGACTTGTGGCATGCTCAGGTTGGATGATGGATGATTATAAGGATTGATTCAATACGATTGATGAAACCTAAATCATTCCATATAGTCTTCGTGACTATAATCCTTCGGCTTGGAGAAGAAGAGACTCGAAATCCCTCCTCGGTATATGAAAACTAACACCTTCCATTAATATGGTAAGAACCAGAGTTCTTATAGGGTTGAGTTGTTGAGCTAACCTCAAGCTCACTCTATACGAATATGTTCAAACCATGAAAATAAGATTTTCGGATTAATGGGTCGGTTTTCCTAGAAGCGTTGATTTGTTGAGCTAACCTCAAGGTCAACGTGGACAGAGGCGAAGTTGGGTAGCATACATTAGATGTATGCGGATCAAAGAGTTGATACCCAATGAAGTGCATACATCAACAAGTTGATAACACTGATCGATAGTTGTGTCTAAGATGTAATTGGTATATTTGATACCTCCCGAGACATAAGGTGGCTTGTTGAGCTAACCTCAAGGTCATTCTCAATGTCGGTTATCGATGATGCAATTGGTATGACCGATACCTACCGATTGACCTAAGTTGTGGCTTGTTGGGCAAACTCAAGGTCACTCTTAGCAATGTCGGATATCGACCCACTAGGACATTATGTCACATTGTTTCTTTGGATTCAGAAGAGGGTTATGGATTCTAGGAAACTAGTGGAGCCATATGCATATCATGCAAGTCCTTATGATCATGCAGCATATCTATCCTATTATTCCTCTCTCTATCGCGTTTAGGTTGATTGAAGAAGTCATTGAGGTGATTTACGCTCTATTCGGACTGAATTTTCTTGATTGGCTAAGGAATCGAGAATTGTTCTCGGATCCGAGGGCTGGATCGCCCTAGATGTTCCACTTCAGATGCACTGCTATCGATGCTTCGATAAAGATCGAAAGCATATCGTAAGCATCTAAAGGACAGTGATATGGATACTTGCATTATGCTTGTCTCGATGTCACCAGAGCTGCAGAAGCAGCACGAGTCCATGGATGCTCACGTTATAATATTTCATCTTAGGGAGCTGTTTGATGAGTAAGCTTGGTCTGAAAGGTTCAAGACCTCAAGGCTTCTCTTCATCACAAAGATGGCTCAAGGATAGCTCACATGCAAGATGCCACAAGATGAATGGCTATATTGAGAGATTGGTTGTCTTAGGATTTGTAATGGATTATGAATTAAGTAGAGACTTAATTCTGGTTGGATTGTCGGATGGTTATTCACAGTTTGTGTTAAACTATCGGATAAACCAAATATCCACAACAATTCCTGAGCTGATCAATCTGTTCAAGACAGCTGAGCAGGCTATCAAGATAGCTAGCAAGTGCTAATGGTGGATGTTTCTTCTTCTAAATCAAAGAAGAAAAGGCATAGAAACCAAAGGGAAGTGCCAACAAGAAGAAAACCAAAGATTCTGCCCCAAAAGGATTTTGCTTTCAATGTGGCAAATCTTGCCACTAGAGGCGAAACTGTAAAATCTATCTGGAGTCCTTGAAGCAGAAGAAGGCATTAGATGCCTCTACTTCTTCAAATATGTTTGTCATTGAGGTTAATACTATTCCTGATCCAAATATATCGGTATTTGATACCGGATGTGGCTCATACATATGAAATGTTATGCAGGGCCTCAGGGACAGTAGAAAGTTCATAAAAGGAGAACTAGACCTTCGTGTAGGTAATGCAGCAAGAGTTGCTACATTAGCCGTATGCACTTATGTCTTGTTACTCCCTACTGGGCTTGTATTCAAATTGGATGATTGACATTTTGTACCTGTTTTAAACAAAGAACATATTGTATGTTTCATGTTTAATTAGAGCTGATTTCCATTTGACTTTTAGTAGCAATGGTTGCTATATTAGTTGCAATGGAAAGCTCTATGGTACTGGTACATTATGCAATGGAATTGACATATGAGATATATCATATCCAATTATGAATGTCAATGACGCGGAAAGACATAATCGAGATAATTTAAAATCAACTTACTTATGACATTGTCGGCTTGGCCATATAAATGAGACACGCATCGCTAAGCTCCATAAGAGTGGATGTTTAGGGTCATTTGATTATGAATCATATGACACATGCGAATCTTGTTTATTAGGCAAGATGACTAAGTTATCCTTTAAAGGAAAGGGTGAACAAGTGAATGGAATATTAGACCTAATACATTTGGATGTATGTGGTCCGATGTCCATCCATACCAGAAGTGGTTGTTTTTACTTCATTACTTTTATCGGTGATTATTCACGATATGGGTACATGTATCTGATAAGATACAAATCTGAAGCATTTGAATAGTTCAAATAATTCAGAAATGAAGTAGAAAACTAACTTGGTAAAAGTATGAAGACATTACGATCTGATCGTGGTGGAAAATACTTAGACCAACAGTTTTGGATTATCTCAGAGATAATGGGATATTATCTCAGTGCACTCCACCTTGCACGCCGCAGCACAATGGTGTGGCTGAAAGGAGAAATCGAACCTTGTTAGATATGGTGCGATTGATGATAGGTTTTGCACAGTTTTGGAAATATGCGCTTGAGACAGCTGTTTACTTGCTAAACAGAGTTCCATTAAAGACAGTTGTCGTTACTCCATATGAAGATATGGACTAACAGAAAATCCTATCTTTCTCATCTGAAAGTATGGGGTTGTCCTGCTTACGTGAGGCGGACACAGTCAGATTAGCTTGATGCAAAGCTGACAAGTGTTTGTTCGTGGAATATCAATTCTACCTTGCTGAGGAACAAAAGTTGTTTGTTTCAAAGCTTTGTTTTCTTAAAGAAATAGTTTCTTTTACAATAAGGCGGTGGGAGCAAAGTTGAACTTAGAAGTTCAAGATGCTCGAACAAACCTGATCAATCGTCAACTTGAAAGCAGTAACTCATGTAGATGAGGTAACAGTTCAACCTTCTATTACACACGAATTTCGTAGGTTAAGTAGGATACGCACTGTTCTCGAGAGATATGAATTTCTCGTAAAGGAACAGAATGACGTATTACTCATACGAGATGATGAGCCTACTACCTATGAAGAGGTTCTGAAAAGTTCTGAGTCTGAAAAATGGCTTTGTGCCATGAAATCTGAAATGGATTCCATGTACATAAACCAAGTATGGACTTTGGTTGTTACACCTGAAGGGATAAAACCCACAGGGTGCAAGGAGTTTTCAGAAGAAAACCAACATGGATGGTAATCTGATTACCTATAAAGCGAGGCTAATGGTTAAAGGATATAAATCACGCATAAAGAGTTGACTATGACGAAACCTTCAGCCCCGTAGCAATGCTTAAATCCATTAGGATACTCCTAGCCATTGTCGCTCATTATGATTATGAGATATGGCAAATGGATGTGAAGACAGCTTTCCTGAGAGGAAATCTACCCGAGGATGTGTATGACACAACCTGAGGTCTTCACTTCCATCAATGGCGAAAAGGTATGCAAGCTTCAGAAATCCATGTTTGGATTGAAGCAAGCTTCCAGGAGTTGGATTATCCGTTTAGTTGAGTCAATCAAAGAGTTTGATTTCTCACAAAATTCGGATGATCATTGTGTGCATAAGAAGGTTAGTGGGACTGCAATCGTATTCCTTGTGTTGTATGTAGATGACATACTGTTACTCGGAAACGATGTCTCTATGCTGCAATCAGTTAAAATTTGGTTGTCCACTCCATTTGCGATGAAAGACCTTGGTAAGGCAACTTATATCCTTGGGATATAGATTTATGCAGATAGATCAAAGGTTGCTTGGTCTTTCACAAGCATCGTACATAGATGAGATGCCAAAGAGGTTTAGCATGGAACAATGCTATGTACGAGGCCCGATGTATCGTATGCTCTAAGTGTTACGAGCAGATACTAATCGGTTCCTAGTGAGGGTCACTGGGTGGCTGTCAAGAATATCCTCAAGTACTTGTGAAGCACTAAGGATGTTTTCTTGATGTTTGGAGATGGAAATCTCCATGTGAGCGGCATTAGGATGCCGATATCTAATCGATAAGGATGATTACAATCATGATCAGGTTATATACATTCACACTGAATAGCGTGGCGGTCAGTTGGAAAGAGTTCCAAACAAGAGAGGACTGTTGATTCAACAACCGAGGCAGAGTACCTGTCGCATGAGATGTGCAAAGGAAGCAGTTTGGATCGAAGTTCATTCTTGAACTTGATCGGTCCCTACCGTGATGGGCCCATAGGATTGTATTGTGATACAATGGGGCTAGTGCTGAGCAGAGGAACCAAGGTCTCATCGACGATCCGAACTTCGTGATTACCGATTCGGGAGATCATTAGTCGAGATGATATCCCGATAGAGAGAATTCCACGAGCAAAGTGTTGTTGTTCGTTGACAAAGCCATTGTCACAGGAGAATTGTGATTCTCATGGACTCGCTTATGGTATTAGATACTAAGGCGATTGGCTTTAGGTCAAGTGGGAGATTTGTAAGTACAAGTCGACTTATACTATCGATAAGTCGACTTGTTCTTGAAAAATACCGATAAGTCGACTTGTACATTGGATAAGTCGACTTATTCAAGGATCTGATGTTTATTTGTGCCCTAAAGGCAATCCCTTTAGCGCGTTTTATTCACGATCGTATCTGGTGAATGAATAAATAAAGAAAAGGCATAATTCATTAATTTGATGTTCATAAACATTGTTTATGAATTGATTGGATCTTTAATCAGATTAATGAAGTCCATGATATATGACATAGCATGAAGGAAATTATGATGTGATCATACTCACGAGATTCCTATCATGTGCAATTATGTGGGTATCTAAATTCTCCTAGTCATAGGATTAATGAGGCTGGACATCATTAATCCGGATAGACTAACACATGTCATATTCCTTGATTGGATCAGCGGTGGATCTCGTAAGCTGTAAATATGAGATATTTAGAGTTGACATGTGGATGCTTACTAGTGGTAGTAAGTTCATTGGATGACGCCATGAGATCATCACATGGATATCTTATCTAGTGTCGGTGATAATCTCATCATAGCAATGGTGCAAGTATCCTTAGACTTGAGGTACTCGAGGATATCTTGAATCTTGATCACGTGCTGACTCCATTCCTTGTTGCCTTCGTGAGGTAACTCATAGGGTGGTGCTTGGGTACGACTTGAGGTATTCAAGATAATTGAGTAGCCAATAAAGGATTCACCATACGGATTAGCGTAAGAGATACCCGTAGCCTCTTGTCGGGATCATTACTTGTAA
The DNA here is from genome assembly GCA_029891385.1 of Erythroxylum novogranatense. Lineage (NCBI taxonomy): Eukaryota > Viridiplantae > Streptophyta > Magnoliopsida > Malpighiales > Erythroxylaceae > Erythroxylum > Erythroxylum novogranatense. The sequence continues at coordinate 38,681,564 of CM057229.1, read as the reverse complement.
ATCTCGGCGAGTGAATATGTCATGAAGAGTGTCTTCATGGACATATAGAGTAATGAGTCTAGGGCGAGATCTGTTATCACTTAGGCTAGACTCGGTCTAGTAAGAGTTGACACTTTGACCATACTCATAACCAAGTGGGGTATAGGATGGTGAAAGGACTAATTGCACCAGTAATTGTCATGGAAGGGTTTGTGATCCGGTCGTGATGAATACATCAAATCGATTACTTTCCGATCAATTGGGGGTCATGATGTGTTGCTAGATACCGCTCATGACTTGCTCGGATTAATTGTTAATCTAAGTGGCCAACATAACCGGAGCCTAAAGGGTCACACGATAAGAGTGTTTCAGAGAATCGTAAAATAGTAATTGGACGAGTTCCAATTATGGAGAGCATTAGGATTAAATGGATCCCAATGGGATTGGGATATGTCGATGAGATCGCGACATCAATATTGCTAAGAAAGGTTTTGAATTTTTTTGACATTGGGGCCTAAGAGGTGGTAGGACCAAACCAGTTTGGTGGATGATTTAGTAATTATATATATTAATTAATTAAGTAAATAATTAATTAATATATATAAATATATAGTTAGAGTGCGTTGGAAGGAGAAAGGAAGAGATAAAGCTTTGACTTTTCAAAGCTTTATACTTTATTCCTTTATGAAATGAGTGGCTATTAAGCCACACACTTGGCCATCTCTTATTAAACTCTTTTAAGAGTTAAAGAGAAAAACAAGAAGGCTAAGGTGGTGATGATCGACGGTTGCACATGGAGAAGGAAGAGATGGAAGCTTAGGGTTAAGCTTTCTTTTAGAAAATGGTTTTCATGTCTTTCTCCTAAAGCATCATCGATTTCTCTTCTTCTTCAAGGCAAGATTCAACGTTTCCTTGACTCTCCAGAGAGAGGTAGGTCTAGCGACTCTTAATCTGTTCTAGCTATTCCGGTCAAAGGGTTTGACTCGGTTAGGTTTTTCGATCTGCGTGGATCACCTTTAGAGATAGTTTCTTTTGGCTATTTAGGTTTATGTCTTCATACGGATACACGGATCACAGGTTGGGAAGGTCCAGGAACAAAAATTTTGTTTTCGCTCTTTGGTACATGTGATGTACCTCCCGGGATTTTCCTACACAAAGTACCAATTAAAATATAATATGACACAAAATTATATTATGTATAGCAAATATATGCGCAAATTTTCTGCGTATAAACCTAAATTAACTAATTGATTACTTCATTAATTAATTTAAATTATCAATTAATTAATGAATTTTGAGTTATGACCTAAAATAAAATACCTTAAGTAGAACCAATATTCAAACCCATAAAATTATTTTTTTTTTTAAGAGCACGCGCCTGCCACTTGTCATTTCTATCATATGAGGTGTGTGCGTTGCACGCCCCTCATCTTCCTTAGGCGATACACGCTAGTTTTCTCTTCTTTTTTTAATTCTAACATCTTCTTTCTTTTATGGATTCTTCTTGCAATTCCTTTCCAGAATCCTCTCTTGGCTTGAGCCAATAACAATGAAATCCACCATTTACTTATTTGGTGGCCAAAACAACGAAACCCCATATGAGTTTCTCACTCTAAACCATCCATCCATATTTTGTTTCGGTCCATCCATCTATATTTTGTTTCAATCCATCCATCTATATTTTGTTTTGGTTAAGCATTGAGAATGAGTTTCAAGTCCTTAGAAAACTGATTCTATTAATATTCAAAAATCATCAAGAAATTACGGTTCATTTCTATTCATATACGAAGAAAGCAATGCCATTAAAAATATAGAAAACAACCATTCCAAAAACAAAACGAATAGTTGATGATGGTAGACAACAAATAATGTAACATCTTGCACTGATACCAATTGAAAGACATTTATGGATCAATTTATTAAATCATACATGAATCCATGATAGTGTTTGTAAGGATTGATTCCCTCCCTGCATTTTTCTTCTTTGGTTAGTTTCCTCAATGGTTAAGAAACCTCTTTGATAATTTTCTAAAACTTATGAACAACTAACCATCATGTTGATTTTTAAAAGAGAGAGGGAAAGGGTCTTGGGCCCATTTGAGATCAAGGCTTTAATACCCAATAACTTTTATTTTGGGCTCTGTTCATTAGACTCAGATCTATAAGTGACATGGGTCATTAAATAATCTAACTTAGTGCGATATTAAATTTAGCTATAAATTTGTGTACTAGCCCAATCCAACCAAAATCTTTGTTAAATGGTGAGTTAAAAATTTTAATTATAGACTACAATTGCAATTATAATCAATTAATTGTAGTTAAAAGTAGGTCCTTCACTAACAGGTCATGCTACCGTAGCCTCTAAGCCGACTGTTCCCTTGTATTCCCTTCTTTAACAGCACAGTATCAACCCCAAAGCATCCACGTTCGCTTGGCTAGCAATTAAAAATTGATTGAGTACTGAAGACATATGGCATGGAATGTTTGACCCATTATGCCACTCATGTAAGTTGCTAGTAGAAAATAGAAACCATTTATTCTTCAATTGTATCTACTCCACTACTGTATGGAGTTAATTACTCCATAAGCTTGCCCCTTTTATTAACTCTTACAATTGGACCACCACACTCACCTGGATCATCCAAGTTTTTAGCTCACGGAAGCAGGATAGTTTGCTATTCAAAATAGCTTTTTAACTCATAATCTACAACATATGGCATGAGATGAATCGAAGAACATATTTCAAGGAGCTAACCAGCCCATATCAACTTGTCGAATCATATTCAATGACATTCGAGCTCTTGTTATAGCAAAAGGTGCAACACACCCCTTATCAGATAGCATGAAAGTACATCGATTTCTATAATTTTTTTTGGTAATTCAGTAGATTTTATACAAATATAGAGTTATGTACAACAATGGATGAAAATTAACTCTAGGACTTTTCTAACACTCACCTACAAGGTGGGGTTTAAAGGAACAAAGTCCTTTACTATACAAAAGCTCCAACAAGAACCCAGGAACTCCATCACTTCTTGCTCACAATCTACCAAGGTTCAACACTCCATCACTCCCATAACTACCTCAGATAATAACACTCATTTCACCTCAAAAAAGCATAAACCATAGTCCAAAATTACTATTTAACCACAACAAGATAGAAACGCCAAGCCACTCAAAGATCAACACAAACATAAGTATCTTAGACTTATACCGTAGCTACGGATTAAAACATGATGTTTACTAATTTTGTCCTCTTGGTGCCGTGAGATCTGAAGAAATTTAGAAATATTAAAGACTATCCCCTGTCCGCTACCAACTGTAGACACACATAACCGAACCTATTGCATTCCTTGTGCCAGCAAACTTGCAAAGAAAGATTAGTAAAATAGGCACTCATTTAATTACCTCCTCTCTGTGTTTGGGCTTGATGTTCCTTAAATTGGGAGATTACTCTGAGGTACACACTCCCCATATCCTTGGCTTCATCTTTAAAGGCTCTAGCATTCCTTTCAGACCAAATGTGGTAAACAACAGTAGAAAGTAGGATTGGGAAAAGGTTTGAAATACGAGTATTGGAGGCTTTTTGAAACCAAGTGCGAAGGGACGAGAGGGAAGGCTAATTTGGGCATTGTAAGTGGAAATGAGTGAGGCTTTGGTCCCAAACTGATTTAGAAAATGAGCACTCAAAAAACAAGTGGTCTAAGGTTTCTTTAGACGAAAGGCACAATGAACAATGGTTAGGAGTATAGAGGTAGGGAAGTTTGTCACGAGTTTGTAGTTTTTGAAGGAAAATAAGCCAAAGGATAAAGGAGCACCTAGGTCTACTACCTTTATCCCACACTAGCTTATACCATGGAACTTCCTGGATAGGAGGCCGCAAAAAGTTATAGGTGGAAGCGGTTGTGTACTGTCTTGTGGATCCAGCTAGCCGTTCCAGACTATCAAGGTGGGAACTATTTGGATGATAACGAGGTACTTCAAAGTTCCTGATGAGCTTTAAGGAAACTTCTTGCCAACTCCACTCATCATGATTGATAGTTTCGAAAACTTGTGCTTACATTGGAAGTTCTGAACCATTTGTCTCCCTTGGAGAAGAAAAGGTCTACAAGATGCCTATTGGGTGCCAGGGGTCTTGCCATAAAAGAGTAGATATACCATTGCCAATCCTAAATCTGAATTGGTTCCTCATCTTATTGCTCACAATTAAAATTTTTCGCTACTCCATGAACTATTGTATGTTAGTTGGACACTCCAAAAGTTGTTTCTTCTCAGAATAATGGTATGCACCTACTTAACCTACAACGCCTCCCTATCTTCAAACAGATTCCGAATCCGTTTCCCTATCAAAGCATGGTTCCAAGTGGTCAAGTGTTTCACTCCTGATCCACCCTCCTTTTTAGATCTACTAATGTCATTCCACTTAATCTTGACATAAGATTTTAAATTTACCCTCCCAGCCTATAGAAAGTTCCTAAGCTTCTTCTCTATATCCTTAAGAATGGAGGAAGGAAGGATGAAATGGGAAGACTAGTATACTTGGAAGGAAGAGCGATCAGAGACAACCAATTGGATTTTGCCAGCATATGAAAGACTTTTATGAGTCCAACTGTTGATCTTATTGTGTATTTTGTCTAGAATAGGAAGGCAATCCCTCCTATATAAATGACCTGTTATGAGAGGGACCCCTAAATACCTAATGGGAAGCGAGCCTTACTAGAGACCAGAGATTAGTTTCAATTGGTGTGCTAGATAGTTCACATTCGAGGATAGAAAAAATTGGCTCTTAGATGTATTCGTATCTGTGCCGAAGAACATAGAGAAAGAAAATAAGGAGTCAAGCAATGTTTGAACAGATAACAAGTCCGCATGACAAAACATTAAAAGGTCATCAGCAAAGAGGAGATGGTTGAGTTTAAGGCTTCGGCACCTCCAGTGATATTTGAAGGAAGGGGAATTCTCTGTACTAGCCTTCAAATTCCTAGAAAAAACTTCCATACAAATTATACAGAGAAAGGGAGATAAGGGGTTGCCCTGTCTTAAGCCTGACTTACCCTTGAAAAATCTAGATGGAGTGCCATTGATCAAGATAGAATAAGAAGGAGTGGAAATGTATTCTCTGATCCAGGTAAGGAACTTCAAAGGAAGCCCTACTGCTTCTAGAGCAGTCATAAGGAAATGCCAATGAATAGAGTCGTAGGATTTTTGGAGATCCACTTTAAAAACACATCTCTTATGATTGTTAGAAAGGTGATAGTTCTTGAAAATTTCTTGAGCCAGTAGGACATTATCCCCTATATGACGGTTCTTGACAAAGGCACCTTGATTGGGACTAACTATGTGAGGAAGGATGGCTCGAAGCTTACTTGCTAAGATTTTTGCAATCACCTTGTAAATCATGTTACAACAATAAATAGGTTGATAGTCTAAAACTATGGATGGGTGAACTTTTTTGGGAATGAGAGAGATAAAGGTGGAATTGATCTCTTTGAGGAGTTTTTCGGAGTGGAAAAAATTTTGAATGACTGTGGTCACTTCCTCCCCAATGATAGGCCAAGTTTTCTTGAAGAAGAACTCATTAAACCCGTCTGGGCCAGGGACCTTATTAGGGTTAAAAGACTTAAAAGCTTCACTAATCTCCTAGGTGGAAACTTCAGCAGTTAGAGGATTGGTAAGATGTTCAGACAAAGGGTGAGGAAAAAGGTTCCCCACAAACTCTTTGGAAGAGTGAAGTGCCTTCTGAGTTCCTATAGTACCTTGACAATGATCGAGGAACTGATCTTTAATTTCTAAGAGCTTGACTATCTTGTTCCCATTTCCCACCTCTAGGGAGTGAATGGAGTTGTGGTTCCTATTGGCGATGAGAGAATTGTGGAAAAATTTGGTATTTCTATCCCCTTCTCTGAACCATTTAATCCTAAAGGATTGTCTAAAGAAAGATTCCTAATCCTCTAAAGATCGAAATAACTCATTAATTGCTTATGATTCCTGATCATACAAATGAGAAGATCTAGGCAAAAGTCTCATATGATCTTGGATATGATTAAGATGAGCTTGACAGTTCTCTACTCTAGCATTCACATCACCTATCTAACCAGCATTCATGATCTTAAGGGCTTGTTTAACAATCTTTAGCTTAGCCACTACATAATACATAGGAGTGCCTTGAATCGGAGAGGACCAAGCTTCCTCTATAGTGTGCATGAAATTGGGTTGAGAGGCTAAAAAGTTTAAGAATCTAAAAAGGGAGGGTCTCTGGTGTCGATGAATAGTAGACCTAACAACTAAAGGGGAATGGTCCGAGATGTGAGAGTTATGAATGACTTAATAAAAACTAGGAAACTTGAGACTCCAAATAGAGTTTATAAGGGTTCTATCTAATTTCCTAGCAATGAATGAGTCTCCATATTGTTTATTATTCCATGTAAAACTAGGGCCACTGGAGTTTAAATCAAAAAGGCCAATTTCCCCTACACATTTTCTAAAATCACTTATCCCACTCATAGCTGAGGGGCTAGAAGGGACAACGTCATGAGGATATAAAATAGCATTAAAATCCCCTACAATGAGCCAAGCGGAATGAGCAACTGTAGGGTGAATGTTGGACAATCCAGACCAAAGAACCTTCTTATGGTTGAAATTGTTAGACCCATAGACACAAGTAACTAGGATAGACTCAGAACAATGCCTAGGAGTCAATTCCATGTGAATAAATTGATCAGATCAGCAGATGATAGAACACAAAAGGTGATCAGGGTGCCAGGTTAGCACAATCCGAGCATTCGAAAACTGATATATGTTATTGTAAAAAGCCCAGTTGGGAATCAGAGAATTACAAACCTTATTCAGATAGGAAGGAGATCTAATCCTAGATTCTATTAAAAAAACAAAAGAAACTGAATGACTTTTGAACCAAGCGCAAACATCAAGTTATTTTTAAAGGTGATTTAGACCCCTCACATTCCAAAATATCAAATCCATAAACCTAAATATGAACCAGCATCCAACCTACTTCTATTTCCTCCTAGATTTCCTTTATTCCTCACTGTGAATTCCCCTTCTGCCTCCCTTAGTACCAATACTATAAGGAACTGATCTAGAAATAGGAGAGGAAGATATACCTACCCGATGTACAGCAACACTGTTGAGCTCCTCATTGTCTCCAGTAAGTTCTCCGGACCTTGGTTAAGACAGGTTCTGGGATGAAGGACTCCCTTCCAAACTAATGTCTATACCCTTTTGCATAGGTACCTACTAGAGAGGTTCTTGCTCCTTACTTGGCTCTTTAGAATCTTCTGGTACACTAATATCCTTCTTGCTGGTATCTGCCCTCACAGAATTGAGATCATGTGTCAATTACGGCTAAGTTGAGGTGTTGGAGATTGTCTCCTTACCCTTCTCTAACTCATGTTGAAGCCCAGTCTCAAAGACTCTCCCTGGAGGAGCCCAAGCCTTTTTCAACCCCTAATGATTTGGCCTCCATTTATATTTAATTTGGATCTCCTTGAAAATTGTTTATCCCTCCTCATTGTACATAGCCAATTGGCAAGCTTTAGGCCATTTCCCTTGGAGCTTCAATTCCATACACGGACGAGCATAAACTATCCTAGACATCCTTGCAGTATGTGAATCCATCAAAATTGGACGACCCACCGCACTGGCTATCTAACCCAAACCTTCAGTTGTCCAGTATTCAATTGGAATATTGTAAAACCTAGCCCACACTGGGGCATACTTAACTTCTTCCTGTTCCCCTCCATTTAGACACCACTTCCGCAAGAATAAGGGTTGCCCTTGGATATGCCAAGGGCCCTTTTCTTACACATCAATCAAACCTTTCTCTGACTCAAACAATAAAGCGGCTTGCTTATATAGTTTTCTAGTTTGTGTTTTTGCCATTCTAAGGAGATACTTTTGATTTCCACATGGGAAATATCACTGTAATGTTGTAAATAGTTTCACTATAGTTAATAAATTCTCTTTTAATTTTCAAAAAAATTGTGTAATAAATGGAAGAAAAAGGATATGTGGTATTCGCAACTAAAATCTTCTTTTCATTTTACAATAGAGACTATCATTGAAAACCAAACATGCTCTATAAATATTAAGTTATTACACATTTAATTACAATATAATTTTGAATTAAATTGTACATATAAAATTAAGAAATCTCTTATATAATTTTCAAATCTATCTTAGTTAAAAGCGGCTAAAAGAATATATAAGTATATGATTGTAAATATTTTAAAACTGTCTTGATTACCGAAAATGGGAAAAGTGGTTAAAAGAATATGTGATACATTATATGATTAATGACAATATTTAGATTGTTATCCACATGGCTTCATGATTATTATTTCAATTTTTGGATGTTTTAAATAAAGATGACACCGAATGTTAAAATAATATACTTAATGGAACTACTAATCTAGGTTGGATATGTTGGTATGTTTTTGAAACGAAAGAGACAAGATTATAAAGCAAATTAGAGCATAAATGTTTAACAAGGAAAAGGACAACCTCTATGCAAATTACAAGTAGAAAAGATGACGCAACGTTGATGGAAGGAGGCGTCAGCGTGTTTTGAGCGTTTACTAAAAATGCAAAGGAGAGTAGTAAAACGCATAGTAAAATAATAAGAAGACAGCAATGACCGAGAGCAGGGAGGATTTAAACATTTAATTGTCTAATGAATGAGCTATAGGCGCAAGGGACGCATAGGAGCACGACATCGCACAAGGAAGAGCATAGGAGAGGTTTTAATAGGCAGCAAACTTAAATTGTCTAATCCATCAACAATACGAAGAATATAGAGGACGCGCAGTAGCTGCGGCTAGAGGCGTGAGGCGCAGCAGGCGCAAGGGAGAAGCTGCGACTTGGGGCCACGAACAGCTGGGCAGTGCAGGCTTGGAGAAGAGCAGCAGACGAGGAGAGTGGAGGTTTTATGCCTGAACACTTAAGTGGAAACCAATGTTTATTTGTCCAATCACACTACAGTGGCACAGGCAAAAGAAACCAACTAGTAGAACAGTAGAAGCTACAGTGAAATCTAGAGGAGAGCCACAGAGGCAAGGAATAAAAGGATTTTCGGTGAGAGAATAAGATAGGGGTTGAAGCAATTTATAAGGAAAGACCCATGAAGAGCTAGACATCCCGATATCAGTTCATAGTTAAAATCGATGCCGATGACCCGGGTTAAGTATTTTTATTATTATTTTGTTGTTTCCTTTTCTCATTAGGAATTGATTGTGTTATCCTATTTTAATTGATTTGGGTTTTGTGTATGGATAATCAAATTTTTGTTATTATTTGGTTATTTGTGTATGAACCCGTTGGGTATCTTAAATTGATGATTTTAATGCTTTCATTGAATCGTTAATTTCAAACCCATTGCTAGAATTTCGATATAATCCGTAATTGTTATGTTGAAATTCAGTGTAGCGACTAATGATTCGTAATCATTAGGGATAACATGACCTAGGTTAAATGACGCATCGTATGTGGTTGTTGCCTTGATTAATCAATTTTCCTAATTCGTAATGCTACTGCCTAATTAAATATAGAGATCGTATTCTAGGTTATTCGGTGGTTAGGTTTAATTAACGATCGTATCTTGATTAGACAAAATCTAAGGGAAAACTCGGGTTAGTTTTTAACACACGATTAATAATTGCTAATATTAAATAACAACAAATTAATGAAATGTGCTTAATTAGGGTGGAGGCCGAGATTGAACCAAAGAACCGGGTCCCTACTGAATTCCCCACTTTTATAATTTTTTGCATGTTTTATTTAATTTGTTTTTATTAGTTAGTTTTATTTTATTTTCTTCTTTTAAAATGCAAAACCCCCCGTTAGTGTAAACACCGGTTAATTTCATTTCATAAACTTTACACACACTCTCTGTGAGATCGACCTAGACTCGCCACTGCTATAATAGTAGTTTAGTTATTTTATTTTGACCAACGTAACAATGCGCGGTCAAATTTTGACGCCGTTGTCGGGGAGTGCGGTGTTTTAGTTTTTGACTATGATTTAATTGGTGTTTTGTATATATTTGTTCATGATTAATTTCTTTTTTGTTATTTCGTGATCTTTTTTTTTTGGTTTCATTTTTTAAAAAAAAATTGATATGGACGGAAGTAATTTCTTTTATAATTCATATTCTCAATCCTATAACAATGTTTGGATTGATCAACCTATCTTTTGTTATGGATGGAATAATCATAAGAATTAATTCTATGATAGTTTACAGGACGCACAACAATTCTCGTACAGACCGGAAGCTTTCTATTATGACTCCGGTGCATCTCTGGAAGAGTTGAATAATATAGTGCAAAAATTTCAGGAGAATGCTCTACAATTCCAGAAGGATAGAGGGCAATTTCTAAAAGACACATATTCTAGCGCCCAAGATCCGGAAAGCCAACATAATTCACTTGCATCTTTAGAAGAACTTGTTAATACTATGGCTGCTAACAATTTGCAATTTCAACAAGACATGCAGTAGGAGATGCAAGAATTCCGACAAGAGGCAAAAGCCAGCCAACCTGGTTCAGGTGCATCTTTAGAAGAAATGGTTAACAAACTTGTTGCTAACACTTTGCAATTTCATCAGGATACAAAAGCAAGGCAACAGAGGATGGAAAACCTAATGGGTCAGATGGTAATAAGCCTTGATTACCTAGAATCGCAACGAGAAGTGGTGCAGCTGTATCAACCCGAGGTGTATCCAAGTGAAGTTTGTACAGAAAATTTGCAAAGTGATGAGGAGCTTGAGAATTTTGAGTTCAACCCTCAATGAATTGTTTGTGTCAAAGAAGTGAAGGAGCTCGAAGTCACAAAAGACATATCTTTTAGCTCGGAGGTAAGTACTGAGTCCATAATAATTTTTGAGACTAACTCTTTACTTTTACATAACAGACTGGAGGAGTTAAATGATGAAGAAAAAGGTGAAGAGACGTTCGAAATATTTCCAAAGTGTATAGACTCAGTCGGGATTAAGAGCCTGAGGATAGGGAAGATGTTGAATGAGGATGACGATCAACTAAGGCCCTATCTGGAATTACCTTATGTGGAGGAGCCGCATATGACACTCGAAGATCACAATTTTGTCACGTGAGGAGAAAAAGAAGTCGAGCCAGTGACCCTAAACAAAGGCGCTTCTTGGGAGGCAACCCAAGGGAAGAAAATTTCTTTTCCTTTCCATTTCTGCATTATCTTTTTATATGCATGTGTGTTTTTGAATTTGTTTGTTTTACTTGTTTTTAAGTTTTCAATCAAAATGAGAGAAAGAATAAAACAAATGAAACAAACATTGTCTCATTTTCTATTGCTTTTGGGATTATATAATCATGATTAGAGTGTGAATTGACTAGAGAATTTCATAGCAACTTTATCATGTACTTTTGCTCTTGTGATTGGCCGATATGCATTATCTTTGGAAGAGTAGTGACTAATGGTAGATAAAACCGGTGAGATTTTAAGTCTTATTTGACTGACACATCTATATCAGTATCATTTCCTTTTGATAATGTGTGACCTTTATGATATGTACATTCCAATTTTGTATTGATTTTCTATTCAAGACCACATTTTTATCACATGCATTAACATGGATATGATTAGGCATTCTTTGTTTTTCATAAGCTACATTAGCCGAATGACCTATCCTATTGGCATGATTTTTTCCTTGATAAACCCCTTTGAGCTTTAACCTTTCTTTTTGTATAAACCACATTTTATGCTTTTAAACTTAACCAAATGTCCTACCCAAGTCATAAAGATAGTGGAACATTTGTGATTGTTGAGTTAGTGGATGTACAAAATTCTAAGTGTTGGGGTGTATATATATGAGGGCTGGTTATAATCTTGGGATGTTATTTTATGTGTTATCATTGAAATTCCCATGTTGATTTAGTTTATTTCAATTTTATTTAAAAAAAGAAAAAAAGAAAAGAAAAGAAAATGAAAATAAAGAAAGAAAAAATTTGTTTACAATAAATTTATCAAGGAGGAATTATGCGTTGAAAAGCTGTTTCTAGTTTATGCATCTTCTTAGAGTTGTAACGGATATGTTATTTGAGCATGTTGAATATAAGGTAAAGGATGGCTTGGATGGTTCACTCTTGGGATTTCATTGGTATAAATTGTATGAGCGATTCCTTCGAATTAGTGTATGCTTTATGTGGTTTGTATGTGAGAGCTGAATGAGGTTGTGAAATGTAATTGTTGCATTTTTCATAGCTGACGATACCCAATTTTTGATGAGTGTTGCTTTGTTTCACTAGCTTTGATGACTTTCATGCTACTTGACCCAAATATACCTCACCTTACCTTTGCCTACATTACAATCTTGAAAAGTCCTTTGATTCATGATTTTGCATGTGAACATTAGTGGTGGAGAAATGAAATAATATGCAAAATTATGTATTGTCATGATCATGAATGATGTTGAGTGTACCCTTTGATATATTTTAGTTAAACACATTTTTCGAGTTTATCATTAGATTGCTCAGTTTTTGAAAATATTGAATGTTGATCGATCATGAGTAAAAGCTTGGAATGTTGATTTTTTGCTATGATTTTTTAAAGTCACTTATCTTTGTTTGTGATTATATAGTCTTGGAAAAATATAGAAATTGAGTCAATGTTTTGAGTCAATGAGCTTAATTTTGACGATTTGCCCGAGGACGGTCAAAGGCTAAGCATGGAGGTATTTGATAAGATTGAATTATCTTCTATTTTCTTATGTATTTCTATGTGATTTCAATCCTATTTTTAAGATAAAATGCTTAACTGATGTTTAATTTGTGTTTACTGCTAGGTTGGATATGCTGGTATATTTTTGAAACAAAAGAGACAAGATTATAAAGCAAATTAGAGCATAAATGTTTAATAAGGAAAAGGACAACCTCTTTGCAAATTACAAGTAGAAACGACGACCCAGCGCTGATGGAAGGAGGCGTCAGCGTGTTTTGAACGTTTGCTAAAAACTCAAAGGAGAGCCGTAAAATGCACAGAAAAACAATAAGAAGACAACAGTGACCGAGAGTAGGGAGGATGTTAGGCCCCGAATTTTTTTTTTATGATATCATTAAGCCTAAATTGTGCTAACTATGTGATTATGCTTTGGTTTAATTTAAATTGGGAGTATTAGTGGATAATTGAGGTGTATTTGCGTTTAATGTGGTTGAAATGAGAATTATAAGATAAAAGTTTATGAGGGTATTTTGGGAAGTTACTTACTTTGGATAGGTTAAGGCTTAGTAGGAGGGGTATTGCGATCATTGTGCTTTCCCTTTAGGTTTAAAGAATTAGGCTTAGAAAGAAAAGAAAAGAAAGGAGAAGAAAGAAGCTGTCGGTGGAGAGGAAGAGAAGAGAAAAGAGATTTTCGACATTTGACATTTTTCGACCGATCTAAGACGTTTTCGGGTAAGATTGGCTTTGTTTGAACTTGGCTGTCGGTGGAGAGGAAGAGAAGAGAAAAGAGATTTTCGACATTTGACATTTTTCGACCGATCTAAGACGTTTTCGGGTAAGATTGGCTTTGTTTGAACTTGGTTTGGTTAGATTTAAACTGAGAAGATAGTAGGAATGAAGAGAATCGGTGGTTTTAGGGTTTTAAGGCAAAAATGGTGAGATTTCTTGGGTTGATGTGTTTATGACTGATTTTGAGTTGTTAATGGGTTAGAAATGTAGTACAAGTCCTGATCTAAGGTTCAGATGTGTTGCATTTAAGTTTGGGAAAAGATTGAAGTTGGTAAATCTTTGGAAATCGAGTTTGAGTCGTTCTCAAACTTCGCACGTCATGACGTCGTGTATGAACTCGCCATGGCGTCGAGAAAGGAAACAACGTCAACGAATTAATGTTTATTCGCCGCGACGCGAAGAGGTATTCGCCATGACGTGCAAAGAATTGTTCATCATGGTATACGCGACGAGCATTTGTGTTTCATGCGATTTCCTACTGAACCCTGTTGTCGACAAAGGTGAAAATTGTGATATTTTTGGGCATATCTTTTGGTGTAGATGTCAATTGAGGTGATTTTGGATTCGTTGTGACCTAGAAATAAAGACTACGAGTTGTAGAAAGAAGGAAGTTGAAATTTGTTGAAGGGTTAGGAATTTAGATGGAAGTCGATGGAGACTTTTAATGCTTTACTTTTGATTGTCACGCTTTATGGAATATTTACTTTGGATACTGATTGAATGAGAACTTGGTTGCTTACAGGGAACCAAGCCGATTTGACCCAATCGCAAGAGGAAGGACACCAGTGAGTCGAATACTTGAGCGATATTAGGTGGACAATATGTTTATGGTTATTGTATGTATGGGCAAATTGCCTTGTGTATGCTTGCTTGCTTGCATATGTATGATACTGCTTGTGTGGAATTACATGAGAAATATGGAACATGCATTGTGATTATGATTATGCATGGCCTTGATAGGCCTTATGGCATTTTATGAGAATGAAAATAATGAAATGATGAAAGCTTTGAAAAATGCTTCGAACATGGAACGAATAGTTATATGTATTGTTTGGGTGAGAGAGTTACGGATGGAGTCACGTGCACATTGACATAAAGCCTTCTCCCGGCTGCCCGCTTGAGGCCACGAGATCCTTGAGAAATTGGACTCGGATAGTTTACGAATTTAACTTCGGTTTATCCGGATCGTTTACGGAACTCTCGAACCATTTGTGTGCATTCATAATTGTTTGATAGAAATGATGCATAATAATTGTTATGTTGAGAAACAGAAATTTTGCATGACATATGTTTATGTTAGTGTGAATCATTGGATGAATCTTGACTCGTTATATGCTTTCTACATGAATATACATATATGCTTGATTTTGTGGCTCGTTGCCAATGGCTATAAACGTATATGCCACTGAGCTTCGCAGCTCACCCCATTACTCTCCCCTCCTCAGGTGCAGATCGAGACGATTGTCGACCTTGCAAGGCATCGGAAACTTCGAGCTAGTTAGGAGTCTTGTATTAAGTTAGTACTTTGGATAGCCCGCTAGCATTTCATCATGGAGCATACTTATTTATAGATTTAACTTTCATTTTGTGTTATGCCACTTTTGAGAATACTTGTTGAATTTCCATTAAGTTGTAATGGCATGAAGCCCCTTATTTTATGGGGTGTTTAATTTCACAAATGGAATGCATGTGTAGAATGTATGTATGAATATATGTGTTTGAATCAAATTATGTATTTGTATGGATGTTGGGATCGGGTCCGAAGTTTTGGGGCGCCCGTCGCTGGCGTGACCCGAGGGGTCACCTCAGGAATAGGGATCCGGGGCCCGGGCCCAACATGTTTGGTATCAAAGCGCCTAGGTTTAGTGTCCTTGGCTTAGACTGCATAATAGGATGAACTGTGTGATATAAGATTAATTTTTGCATTGATTAAGTGACATGCATATCATGCATACATGTAGATTGACCAGTAGCTAATCCTTAGTGTTTTCCTGTGAAGGAGTACGATGCCACCTCGTAGAAGGACACGAGGAGCTTTGCGAGGTTTATTGCACGACTCTCCATTAGAGAGGAGAGGATCGATGAGTCGATAGCCCGAAATCTTTGAGGCTACGTAGGGCTAGGTAGTGAGCCCATTCCTTCACGAGACTCAGAGTCGCCAATTCCGCAGGAGCAAGTGCCTCCATTAGATCCGAGGCTATTCCAGGCCTTTACTCAGGCATTTATTCAGGCTATGGGTTAGATGTCACGACCTTCGCTTGACCCTAGCTCGAGAAGGGAGGCGGTTTGATAGGTTCAAAGTACGGGGCGATTGATTTCTTTGGAACCTCAGATCCAGAAGAAGCCGAGACTTGGCTGAGGAAGACTGAGAGAGTGCTGGATCAGATGGAGTGTGAGGATGATGAGAGAGTCATCTATGGTGCTAGTTTGCTTCAGGGAGATGCTCTGCATTGGTGGGAGACCATGTCAGGCAGTCAGATAAGACCCGTAGGGTTGTCATGGCAGAATTTCATAGTTGCTTATAAGAAGAAGTATCTGTCTGAGGTATATGTTCAGCAGAAGTAGATGGAGTTCCTTAGTTTGACTCGAGAGGATATGACGGTCGGTGATCTGACGCCGGTTTACTGACTATCTCGGTATGCTTCAGATCTGATGTTGAGTGAAGCTGCTAGATGTCGCCGGTTTGAGTCGGGTCTGCACTTGGCCATCAGAGAGAAAGTCATTGTGCAGAATTTTTGTGACTTTCAGCAGCTGGTTGAGGCAGCTTTGAGGGTGGAGAATATTGAGAATATCAAGAGTGTTGTGAACAAGAAAAGAAAGGGTAGAAGCGATCCGGAGGGAGGTAGCACTAGTACTCCTATGCGAGCAGAGTCTAGGAGCTTGATTCGATCGAGAGGAGAGGAGCAGTGGTGCGAGCCGACCTAGACCGATGAGGACTTCTACTGTTTCTCACCAAGCCACAATGGTGGGTGGCAGTAGAAGGGGAGATGGGGATATGTCTTTCGTCCCGAAGTGTGAGCATTGCGGGCGAGCTCATAGAGGGGAGTGCTTCAGATTGACAGGAGCTTGTTTCAACTGTGGGGAGAAGGGACACATCGCCAGAGAGTGTCCTCAGCCTCCACGATAAGAGAGAGGCCAGATGCAAGCTTCGAGGAGGATAGAGACGATGGGACAGAGGACTGCAACAGAAGTCGGCAGTTCAGATGCGGCCAAGACGGTGAATCTTCCGGGGAGACCGAGAGGGCAGGCACCAGCTAGGGTGTTTGCGATGACTAGGGAGGATGCAGAGACCACTCCTGATGTTGTGACTCGTATGATTCGACTTTTTGCTGATGATGTGCTAGTTTTGATTGATCCGGGTTCTACTCATTCGTTTGTTTCTTCGAGTAGATCCGTGTGTGATAGAACTGTGAGCCCATTGGATACTCCGCTGTTGGTGAGTACTCCAATCGGCCAGTACATTGTGATTAGTCAAGTTTATAGAGGTTGTCAGATTTGCATTGATGGAGAACTTCTAGTGGTCGATTTGATGCCACTGAAGATGGGAGGATTAGATGTGATTTTGGGTATGGATACGTTGGAAAAGTATAATGCCCGTTTGGATTGTAAGAAGAAGACAGTGGAATTTGATTTGGGTGATGGCAGAAGAGTGGTGTTTACTGGGGATAGAAAAACGAGTCCGCCCAGAATTGTTTCAGCATTGACAGCAGAGACAATGATGAGGAAGGGTTGTGAGGCATTTTTTGCTTATGTGGTTGACACCAGAGCAGATAGAGGGAAGTTGGAGGATATTTCAATAGTTCAGGAATTCTCGAATGTCTTCCCCGAGGAATTGCCAGGACTACCGCCGCCTAGGGAAATTGAGTTTCCCATTAAGCTTCTGTCTGGTACTGCGTCGATTTCAATTCTGCCTTATCGGATGGCTCCGGCAGAATTGAAAGAGCTTAAGGAGCAGTTGGAGGAGTTGTTGGTGAAGGGATATATTCGACCGAGTTGTTCGCCTTAGGGAGCTCCGGTTCTCTTTGTGAAGAAGAAAGATGGATCGTTGAGGATGTGTGTAGACTATCGAAAGTTGAATCAAGTTACTGTGAAGAATCGGTATCCGCTTCCTCGCATTGATGATTTGTTTGATCAATTGCAAGGGGTGAAAGTCTTCTCGAAGATAGATTTGAGGTCGGGTTATCATCAATTGAGGATTAAGGAGTCGGATGTGCCCAAGTCTGCTTTCAGGACTCGGTATGGGCATTTTGAGTTTTTGGTTATGCCCTTCAGATTGACGAATGCGCCTGCAGCTTTTATGGATTTGATGAATCGGGTTTTTAAGCCATTCTTGGACCAATTTATATTGTCTTTATCGATGATATCTTGGTTTATTCCAAGAGTGATGAGCAGCATGAGGAGCATTTGAGGATCGCTTTGGAGATTTTGAGAAGGAACGAGTTGTATGCCAAATTTGATAAATGCGAATTTTGGCTGAGGGAAGTTTCATTTCTTGGACATGTGATCTCAGAGCAAGGAGTTCATGTGGATCCAAAGAAGATAGAAGCTGTGGTGAATTGGGAAGCACCGAAGAGTGTAGCAGAAGTGAGGAGTTTTCTGGGTTTTCATGGACATGTGATCTCAGAGCAAGGAGTTCATGTGGATCCAAAGAAGATAGAAGCTATGGTGAATTGGGAAGCACCGAAGAGTGTAGCAGAAGTGAGGAGTTTTCTGGGTTTAGCAGGTTATTACAGGAGATTTATGGAGGGATTCTCTATGATAGTCGCTCCGATGACGAAGTTGTTGAGAAAAAATCAGAAGTTTGTTTGGAGTGAGGAGTGTCAGAAGAGCTTTGAGGAGCTTAAGCGCAGATTGACGAGTGCCCCGATTCTGATTTTGCCATCGGGTGCTAAGGGATATACTGTGTACAGTGATACTTCGAGGAAGGGTCTTGGTTGTGTTTTGATGCAGGGAGATCGGGTGATTGCCTATGCTTCGAGGCAGTTGAAGCCTTATGAGTTAAATTATCCGACGCATGATTTGGAATTGGCAGCTGTGATCTTTGCTTTGAAGATTTGGAGGCATTACCTGTATGGAGTTCAGACGAGAATTTTTACCGATCATAAGAGTCTGAAGTATTTGTTGAGCCAGAAGGAATTGAATTTGAGGCAGAGAAGGTGGATCGAGTTACTCAAGGATTATGATTTGTTGATTGAGTATCATCCGGGCAAAGCCAATGTAGTGGCGGATGCCTTGAGCAGGAAGTCTTCGATTGCGCATGTTCGGACGGTATATCTTCCTTTATTGAAAGAGATGGCCAAGCTTAAAATAAGCTTGAAGCAGGAGGAGTCGGATTGCCTTCTAGCTAACTTTCGAATGAGACCGATACTCAGGGAGAAAGTTAGAGAGTTGCAGATTCAAGATGCAGAGTTGAGCAAGCTCAGAGATGAAATTCAGAAGGCTAAGACTTCTGAAGTAGAGGTGAGAGATGATGGGCTTATGATAGTGAGAAACAGATTGTGTATCCCAGATGTGTAGGAGGTTAAAGATGAGATTATGGATGAGGCACACAATGTGCCTTATGCCATGCATCCCGGTAGCACCAGGATGTATAGGGATTTGAGAGAGCATTTTTTGTGAAAAGGCATGAAGAGGGATATAGCAGAGTTTGTGAGCAAGTGTCTAGTGTGTCAGCAAGTCAAGGCTAAACACCAGGAACCTTCAGGCATGTTGAGGCCATTGTCCATCGCGGAATGAAAGTGGCAAAGGGTGACCATGGATTTTCTTATGGGTTTGCCTAGGACCAGTAGGAAGCACGATGCTATTTGGGTGATTGTGGATCGATTGACCAAGTCAGCTCACTTTTTGGCGATTAAGCAGACTGATTCTTTGCATGTGCTAGCAAAGAAGTATATCGATGAGATAGTGAGATTGCATAGAATTCCGGATTCCATAGTGTCGGATAGGGATCCTCAGTTTACTTCGAGGTTTTGGGGTAGTTTGCAGGAAGCTTTGGGGACGAAGCTAAATTTTAGTACGACATTTCACCCTCAGACGGATGGTCAATCTGAGAGGACAATTCGGACTCTTGAGGGGATGCTTCGGGCTTGTGTGATGGATTTCAGAGGAGCTTGGGATGAGCATTTGCCGTTGGTCGAATTTGCTTATAACAATTCGTACCATTCGAGTATCCAGATGGCTCCATATGAGGCATTGTATGGAAGGATGTGTAGAACTCCATTTTGTTGGGATGAAGAAGGAGAGAGGCAATTGGAAGGACCAGAATTGATTCAGACGACGGTTAATAAAATCAATCTGGTTAAGCAATGGCTTAAGGTAGCACAGGATAGAATGAAGAGTTATGTTGATGCTCACCGAAAGGAGATGGAGTATGAAGTCGGTGAAAAAGTATTCCTTAAGACGTCTCCTTGGAAAGGAGTAATGAGGTTTGGCAAGAAGGGAAAGTTGAGTCTGAGGTATGTGGGTCCTTATGAGATCCTTGAGAGGATTGGACCACTCGCCTACAGATTGGCGTTACCTCCGAAATTGGCGCAGATCCACGACGTCTTCCATGTGTCTATATTGAGGAGATATAGATCGGATCCTTCTCACATCATTCAAACTAGTGAGGTTCAGCTGAGGGATGATCTGAGTTATGAGGAGCAATCGGTGGAGATTTTGGATACCAAGGACAAGGTCCTCAGGAACAAGATGATTCAGTTAGTCAAAGTCCTGTGGAGGAATCATTCGGTAGAGGAGGCTACATAGGAGCCATTGGAAGCCATGCAGGAAAAGTATCCGCATCTCTTTGATGATTCAGGTAAATTTCGAGGACGAAATTTCTTTTAAGAGGGGGAGAAATGTTAGGCCCCGAATTTTTTTATATGATATCATTAAGCCTAAATTGTGCTAACTATGTGATTATGCTTTGGTTTAATTTAAATTGGGAGTATTAGTGGATAATTGAGGTGTATTTGCGTTTAATGTGGTTGAAATGAGAATTATAAGATAAAAGTTTATGAGGGTATTTTGGGAAGTTACTTACTTTGGATAGGTTAAGGTTTAGTAGGAGGGGTATTGCGGTCATTGTGCTTTCCCTTTAGGTTTAAAGAATTAGGCTTAGAAAGAAAAGAGAAGAAAGGAGAAGAAGAAGCCGTCGGTGGAGAGGAAGAGAAGAGAAAAGAGATTTTCGACATTTGACGTTTTTCGACAGATCTAAGACGTTTCCGAGTAAGATTGGCTTTGTTTGAACTTGGTTTGGTTAGATTTAAACTGAGAAGATAGTAGGAATGAAAAGAATCGGTGGTTTTAGGGTTTTAAGGCAAAAATGGTGAGATTTCTTGGGTTGATGTGTTTATGACTGATTTTGAGTTGTTAATGGGTTAGAAATGTAGTATAAGTCTTGATCTAAGGTTCAGATGTGTTGCATTTGAGTTTGGGAAAAGATTGAAGTTGGTAAATGCTGGAAATCGAGTTTCGGAGTCGTTCTCCAGACCTGCACGTCGCGATGTGCGTATGAACACGCCACGGCGTGCAAGAAAGGGAAGCAACATTGTGACGAATTAATGTTTATTCGCCGCGACGTGCGAAGAAGTGTTCACCGCGGCGCACGCTAAAGTAAGTCTGCCATGAAGAAATTGAAATTCGCCATGGCGAACCCTGATGTCGACAAAGGTGAAAATTGTGATATTTTTGGGCATATCTTTTGGTGTAGATGTCCAATTGAGGTGATTTTGGATTCGTTGTGACTTAGAAATAAAGGGCTACGAGTTGTAGGAAGAAGGGAAGTTCGGAATTTGTTCGAAGGGTTTGGGAATTTAGATGGAAGTCTGATGGAGACTTTTAATGCTTTACTTTTGATTGTCACGCTTTATGGAATATTTACTTTGGATACTGATTGAATGAGAACTTGGTTGCTTATAGGGAACCAAGCCGATTTGACACAATCGCAAGAGGAATGACACCAGTGAGTCGGATACTCGAGCGATATTAGGTGGGTAATATATTTATGGTTATTGTATGTATGGGCAAATTGCCTTGTGTATGCTTGCTTGCTTGCATATGTATGATACTGCTTGTGTGGAATTACATGAGAAATATGGAACATGCATTGTGATTATGATTATGCATGGCCTTGATAGGCCTTATGGCATTTATGAGAATGAAAAGAATGAAATGATGAAAGCTTTGAAAATGCTTGAACATGGAGCGAATAGTTATGTGTATTGTTTGGGTGAGAGAGTTCGGATGGAGTCATGTGCGTTGACCAAAGCCTTCTTCCACTGCCGCTTGAGGCCACGAGATCCTTGAAATCGGACTCGAATAGTTCTGATTTAACCGGTTTATCCGGATCGTTTACGGAACTCTCGAACCATTTGTTTGCATTCATGATTGTTTGATAGAAATGATGCATAATAATTGTTATGTTGAGAAACAGAAATTTTGCATGACATATGTTTATGTGAGTGTGAATCATTGGATGAATCTTGACTCGTTATATGCTTGCTACATGAATATACATATATGCTTGATTGTGTGGTTCGTTGCCAATGGCTATAAACGTATATGCCACTGAGCTTCACAGCTCACCCCATTACTCTCCCCTCCTCAGGTACAGATTAAGACGATTGTCGACCTTGCAAGGCATCGGAAACTTCGAGCTAGTTAGGAGCCTTGTATTAAGTTAGTACTTTGGATAGCCCACCAGCATTTCATCATGGAGCATAGTTATGTATTTTGGATTTAACTTTCATTTTGTGTTTTGCCACTTTTGAGAATACTTGTTGAATTTCCATTAAGTTGTAATGGCATGAAGCCCCTTAGTTTATGGTGTGTTTAATTTCACAAATGGAATGCATGTGTAGAATATATGTATGAATATATGTGTTTGAATCGAATTATGTATTTGTATGGATGTTGGGATCGGGTTCGACGTTTTGGGGCGCCCGTTGCTGGCGTGACCCGAGAGGTCACCTCGGGAATAGGGATCCGGGGCCCAGGCCCAACAGAGGATTTAAACATTTAATTGTCTAGTGAATGAGCTACAGGCGCAAGGGACGCATAGGAGCACGACGTCGCACAAGGAAGAGCGCAGGAGAGGTTTTAATAGGCAACAAACTTAAATTGTCTAACCCATCAATAGTGTGAAGAATATAGAGGAGGTGCAGTAGCTGCGGCTAAAGGCGTGAGGTGCAACAGGCGCAAGGGAGGAGTTGCGGCTTGGGGCCACGGACGACTGGGCAACGCAGGCTTGAAGAAGAGCCACAGACAAGGAGAGTGGAGGTTTTATGCCTGAACATTTAAGTGGACACCAATCTTTATTTGTACAATCACGCTACAGTGGTGCAGGCAAAAGAAACCAACTAGCAGAACACTCGAAGCTACAGTGAAATCTAGAGGAGAGCTGCGGCAGCAAGGAATAAAGGGATTTTCGGTGAGAGATTAAGATGGGGGTTGAAGCAATTTATCAGGAAAGACCCATGAAGAGCTAGACATCTCGATATCAGTTCAGAAGTAAAATCGACACCGACGACCCGGGTTAAGTATTTTTATTATTATTTTGTTGTTTCTTTTTCTCATTAGGAATTGATTGTGATATCCTATTTTAATTGATTTGGGTTTTGTGTATAGATAATCAGATTTTCGTTATTATTTGGTTATTCATGTATGAACCCATTGGGTATTTTAAATTGATGATTTTAATGCATTGATTAAATCGTTAATTTCAAACCCATTGCTAGAATTTTGATATAATTCGTAATTGTTATGTTGAAATTCAGTGTAGCAACTAATGATTTGTAATCATTAGAGATAACATGAACTAGGTTAAATGACGCATCGTATGTAGTTGTTGCCTTGATTAATCATTTTTCCTAATTCGTAACGCTACTGCCTAATTAAATCTAGAGATCGTATTATAGGTTATTCGGTAGTTAGGTTTAATTAACGATTGTATCTTGATTAAACAAAATATAAGGAAAAACTCAGGTTAATTTTTAACGCACAATTAATAATTGCTAGGAGAGGTTAACGAATAACAAATTAATGAAATATGCTTAATTAAGGTGTAGGTCGAGATTGAACCAAAGAAACGGGTCCCTATCGAATTCCTCACTTTTATCATTTTTTGCATGTTTTATTTAATTTTTTTTATTAGTTAGTTTTATTTTATTTTCTTCTTTTACAATCCAAAACCCCCTATTAGTGTAAACACCGGTTAATTTTATTTCATAAACTTTACGCACACTCTCTATGGGATCGACTTAGACTTGCCACTGCTATAGTAGTAGTCTAGTTATTTTATTTTGACCAGCATACCAACGCGTGGTCAGATGGACACACAACATGATCATATAACACTATTAAGACATTCATAGGGGAATAAAAGGCCTACACCCTTAGATAATTTTATTATTTAGATGAGTTAGATTTACTATATTTTAAGAGATATTTATGATTCTCTTACTTATGATGAAGAAAGAAAAAGTGATCATTATGATAAATGGATGATTACTATAGAGGAGGAGAAGTAGTCTATAATAATGGCGTTTAGGAGTTAGTTGATATTCTATATAATTTTAAAGCCATTAGTTCCAAGTGGCTATTTAAGACCAAAAAAGATTCTAAAGGTAAGGATGAGAGGCTTAAGGTAAGACCTATAACTAAAAGGTACACATAGAAAGAGGGAGTAGACATTTTAAAGAGTTTTTACTAATCTTAACCAAGGAATCATTCTAAATCATAATGGATTTAAAATCCCATTTTGATCTTGAGCTTCACCATGTTTAGGTTAACAAAATCTTCTCGAATGATAATTTAGTGTAGGGCATTTATATGTAAAAGCCTAAGGGTTATTTAGGTGAAAGTGTAACATCCCACCTCCTACTGGAAGGGTAAAATAGTAAATTTGGCATAAGATGAGATAGATCGGAATGACTTAGGACTGTTCATGCATAATAGGATTGATACATAGTATCATTTGTGTACATGAAATTATTGTACATGCATATATGACATTCCCAGTTTTCGTGCCTAATGTAATTTTATTGTGATTAACGTGGTTATTGGGTTTGAAAAATTATTCTGAGGGTGACATTGAGTGTTTTATATTTTAAGGAATTTTCAGGAATTTTTCTG
The DNA here is from genome assembly GCA_029891385.1 of Erythroxylum novogranatense. Lineage (NCBI taxonomy): Eukaryota > Viridiplantae > Streptophyta > Magnoliopsida > Malpighiales > Erythroxylaceae > Erythroxylum > Erythroxylum novogranatense. The sequence goes on along the minus strand of CM057229.1, from coordinate 38,656,979 downwards.
AGAAAATTTCCGGACCGAAAAATTCGCCAAGTGGCGAACCGGTTGATTTTCGGTAGCAAAAATTTCTATTCAATGGCACTGTAATATTGGGTACATTATTTTGGAATTATCCGTGGGACCCTTTTGAAAATGTATTAAAGATGTAATTTTTAATATTAGGATTAAATGATTAAAGTTATTATTTAAAGTTTTGTCTTTATTCTTTTAAATTTAGACATGTGTCATGGTGACACATCTCCATTGTGATTCTCGATTCTTCCTAATTGAACACATGAAAGGTGAGTTTTCTTTCTTATTTCCTTAGCCAACCGAAATCCCTTCCTCCTCTTTGGTCTCTCCATCGATTTTTCTCCATCTTCAAGTGTCTCTTCCTCCAACCTTAAGAGCTTCTTCTTGCTACTTACTTGCTTCTTCTTTATGCTTTCCTCATACTTGCAAGCTTAAGCCTTGAGTGGATGATGATGTTGTGGGTGGAAAGTGAGAATTAGAAAGTAGAGAAAGTGAAGAAATTGGTGTAGTATTGAAGAGGGAAAACTTTGAGTTGGTAAGTTTTGTTTTAAGCTTTCATTTATGCATTTAATGAATAAATTGGTTGTTAGATGCATTGATTGGTATGTATTGGTCATTAATCATGATTTATGATGATCTATTGGCTCAATTCTTGTGTGATTAGGATGCTTATGCATGTGGATTTGGTATTAGAAGTGATAGGATTTAAGTTGAAGATGAAAGCTGGAAAATTGATTTTGACCTAGTACACTGATTTGAGCATAACTAATTGTGTGGTTATGGAAACGAGGTGAAGTTTGTGCCAAATGAAACTTTGGCTTGTTGACTACAATTTTGTGTGAAATAGGTGTTGTCTAATTTTAGCATTAAGAGGTTGAAATTTGGCATGGAAAATTACTGTTAAGGTTACTGTGAACAGTAACTGAACCAATGATCTTCTAGTTTTGATGATTTTTCTAAATTAATTGAGATGGAGTTAGGGAAAATGGTCTAAATGAAAGTTGAAGCTTATTAAGTTATATTTCCATTCCCACGGATTTTGAAATTTTTCGATATGTATATTAGGAGTTATGGACTAATGACTGTTGGCTGTTTTAATGCATTGAGTGAAACCTAGTTGAAATGGCAGATTTGATGCACATTCTGATTAGTAGCAATTTTAAGAATTTTTGTGAATTGAATTGGCCTGAGTGATGTACTGGAGAGTTGTATAGGACAAATTTATATTGAAAAGGGTATATGGCATGTAATTTTTGGAGATCATATGTGGGAGTTATGAATTTTCAAAAACTGAACCTACATTAGGTTTCTCACTGCTGCCTTGATCAGTACATTGTTAGGCAGATTTGAAATTGTTAGAGGATGAATTGGAATTTGGGTTCTTCATGAAAATTGAAGTTTTAGATCTTATATTTTCAGGGATATAAAGTAGTGATTTTTTTGACATTTGATCTGGGAGATATACTGGTTGGAAATTTACTGCTCAGATTGGGACAATTTAGTAGACAAATGCTTCGGTGAATTATTTGACCTAGTTAGTAAATGAATTGGGATTTTTGTTATTCATGAAAGTTTTAGATAACATTGTGATATTGATGAGCATATGTATTGTGTAATTTTTTACTGAAGAGAATGAAAGTTACTGAATTTACAAGATACTGTACTGTGTTGAGTGACTTTGAGTGAGCAGTCGCTTTCATGGGATTTTTGACACCCTTAGGGGTGGAATTAATTTGAATGGTCTAAATAAAACTTGTAGAGGGTTTCATTATCTTTCCAACAAGGTATGGTTTGCAATTTTCTGAATTGTGTACAAAAAGTTATAGAGGATTGAAATTCGGTTGGAAAATAGGAAAAAAAAGGAGGAAATAAGGGCTTATAGATATAGATATATTAATTGTTTTATTTGAATTTTGGTTTCTTTCGTGAATAACTTTTCCGTCCGACGTTCGATTGACCTGATTCTTGAGGCATCGGATTCATTGATTATTTAATTTCATTTTGAGAAATTGGGGATTTGTGGACGGAAAATTGGCGTGGGCTGAAGTAGCAGAGCCTTTACTCACTGTTTTATTTAATTGGGGACCTATAGAGTTCCAAATTGAGCGCCGTCAGCACCATTGGATTTCTAATTTTTAAACGGATTTTTCTAATGGAAAAAAATGAGATTAGGGCCAGGAATTCATGAACATGCATTATACACCTACATGTGCATCGTAAACGAATTCGGATTGGATAATTAGTGATCGTTTTCTTCTCTGATTCTTATAGAGACTCAATTGGAGCGTCGTTCGACCGACGTGTCAGAGACTTCTCGACATTAGCTCGGAAGTGATAGTTGAGTAACCTAGTTGGTTTCTCAATCTATGTGTGTGTATAATATTACGCATTGATGTCATGTGGAGTTAAGGAAGGATCTGTGTGTTTGATTTTGATTGATTTCGGACCAGGGGTGTCCGAAATGTTGGAAATGTGATATTGAAGTGCTAATGTGTGTAAATGACTATGAATGCATCAATGCAATAAATTGAAAATGTATATGATTGAAATACCGGACCGAAAGTTCGAAGAAATGGCAAATAGCATTGACATGTAAATGGAAATTGGAACATGTACATTGCATGCATAAAAGTATGATCGGATAAAGGCAATTGTAACCGGAGCAGCCACCGTATCAGGGCATATCACGCCCAACGTATATGAGAGTTTTCATTTCAGCCTACGGGACCTCGGGTCCAGCGTATTCCTTGAGCCCAATGTTTTCAAAGCCTTTGGCTCAGCGAAATGTGCAAAATCCTTTGGGGCGATTTGGTATGCAGTCACAACAACGAAATGAAAAATGAAAGGTGTCACATGTGCATTGCATCTATAAATGATTGAATATGAATTGTGTTAAAGGCGAAACGCTTTACATTTGAGAAATGTGATTGTATGTATTATTTAGTAAATTGATTGATTATGCATGAATCGAGTGAACCATCGATGATGGTTTCTCATTGAGTTCGCAAACTCACCCAACATTGCAACTATTTTTCAGGAATTGAAGAGTACCCCATTAGTGGAACGGGAATATGATTACTGCAAGTAAGGCAGAGTTTGGCGTCGGGATCAGTCTCATGTCTACATTTGAGTCATTCTGGTTCTATGTCAAAGAAATTGTATTTTTTTCGCAGATAAATATTGTTATTGTATTGGGCCCAAATTGGCTATCAATCTATGTGTGTATGAATGGTTTTATGACTGAAATTGGACTTTGATTGAAAATGTTTTGGTATCGTGGCCCAAATTGTTTACCGAAATATGTTTTAAATTGATTTGACCGTTCTAGCATACTACCCTCGTGGGGCGCGGGCTCGGATATCACCATCGATATCGGGTTGGTCTTGCTGAGATGGGATGCTACATTTGTGTATCGAGCTCGGCAATAAGAATGTATCTCAGCGCGATCTGAAACATAGGTCAAATTGCATGCATTTGAGTCGTGTCGTTGCAAACCAGTGGTGGCGATCCTAGTTTGTGTGCATACGAGGATCAATCTATGTGTACACATGTGTTAAATGATTACGTGTGAGAATCGTGAGAAGTATGTGAATGTGAACCCCTGGAAGTGGATAAGCAATTAGGAAAGGGAAAAAGGAAAAATTGATAAGGAGAGTTATATATGGTACTGTGATTATAAACCCGGAATGTGGTATACGTATGACTATGTTGGCCTAGACTGTTTAAGGAAAGAAGTGATATCATAAGTAATTCCCGGATTAAAATGGCAAGATTACGGTGACAGAAAACGAATATGTCTAGAATTTGGAGAGGTCCACTGGAGATATGAGAAACATACTGGTTATAGTAGGCCTGTGTGAAAGTAAATGATGAAGTAATTAGAGCTCTGACTGTATATGCGATGAAATGGGAAACATGGGAACTGAGTAAAACGTAGATGGTCCGATCAGGCAGATATTGTTTCAATGCATTTGTGTTCGATATCGATGAATGTCGAGGAGATAGATGATGATAGCGAGATTGTAATAAGATCAATATTGTACCGTAATGGTCTACTAGGCTGAAGAAAAGTGCCTAGTAGAGTAAGAAAAAGCGAAATGGTGAGATAAAAGTATCTGAGATAAATGAAATGAACTTCGTGAAGCGGGTATGATCGTGGAGCATAAGCTTGAGGCTGAAATGGGTATCACGAATATTGTGTTAAGAGTTTGAAAATCGGTATAATAAGATCGAAAGGAAAAAGACGGACTGACAATTTTCTACTGATTGGGTATCGAAAAATTCAGGATTGGTTGAAAAGATGTATATGAACACGAAATGGTAAATGGATGGGTAAATAGATAGAATCTGATGGAGTTATATCACCGGATTTTGTCGTGTTTTGGGGAATTGTGAATACCTATCATAGATTGTTTGAGGATAATAAAGAGGCGTAGCAATATTTGATAAGTGCATATTTGTCTAATATTTATGTTTTAATTATTCCTTTTATTCCTCTTGTTGATTCAATTATTGGGAATTAATTTGATTTAATATTTTCATGAAGGAATTAAGGGAGGAATAAAACACAGTATATCTGAGGACAAAAGCGCAGCCTGAGGAGAAAGTATAGAAAGAAATCACATGAAGTGGCGGTGAAGGAGGTAGCAATTTTGGAGGAAAAACAAGAAGAAGCGATGCAGAGGAGAGTTACATACGTGAGCGAGGAGAATTCTTTTGGACTAAAAGCAAGGGACCTTACGGCAGCCAAGGCAAGGAATTAAAGTATAGGAGACAACACGTGGCAAGGAAATAAAAGGTCTTTGGAGTTTTAATTAAAAGGAGAAGCAACAAGAGAACAACGACCACGCATCCAAGAAATCAACATCAAGGAGGGCCCACATTGCTCACTAAAGAGGCCATGAAGAAGGGCCCACGAAGATTTGAGAGGAACAAAACCTAAAATTAAAAAGAAAAGGGATTGGCCTTGACAAAGGGGGAGGCGGACATGAATAGCGACATCGACCATTTTTCAGATTTTCTCTTTTTATTAGCTTTTATTTCTTTTCTTTGTTATGGAGACTATGTTATTCCATTACTTTGTTAGGTTTAATTTCGTTATGAGTAGCTAAGTCATTTTTAGTCGGGGAATTCCAATTATTATGCTTTGACTCGTGAGACTATTGTTCTGATTATTTGGTTATAATATTAAATCTTGTTTACGATTCTTGTCATTGTTTATTAATTGATTACGCAATTGAGGCTGATTGTAGAGTTAGTTAATTTACATATCATGTTGATTTACTTGGTGGAGTCTAAGCTGGGTGATTGGTATTTGTGGCAATTGGCACTAGGGCATAATACTTATGCGATTTTGTGTGGAGGAACTTGCGATCTAACTAGATGAAGCATGAGTCGGTCGTGGTCGATTAGGGTTAGTGTTTCTTTATAATTTAATCTTTGTTAATTAATTGAATCTCGGAGAGAGTCTCGAAGGGTTATTAGTTAATTAGGGAATAGTCAAAGGAGTTTCTGCGACTATTCTAAAATTAAGAAAAAGCGAGGGAGCAGAGGTAGTTGGTAACTATAGCTAACCTATTATTAAACCAAAGAAAATATTTGAGTCGATGATCGTGGTCTAAGCATAATTAGGAATTTCTGGCTAAGTTATGCGTTATTTGAGTTTATCAATTTTATTTGCGTTCTTTGTTATTTGAATCTTAGTTGTTATTTTTATTTAATTTTATTTGAGTTGATAATTTATTAGTTGTTATTTCAATTAGTAGTTCGATGAAAACTCTAAACCCCATTTTAATTATTTTCATTAGATTCTTTGGCATTTAAATAGAATCAATTATTCCATTCTCGTGGATCGAACCCCATTTACCCTTTATGTAATTTATTTTCGTTTGGTGTTTGGGATTTATTTTGGTGGATTGACACCCATCAAATTTTGGCGCCGTTCTTAGAGTTGGTAACTAATTGATTTTGTTTTGTTTTATGCCTAGGAACATTAAATCGGAGATTCCACCTTATGCGACCGAGATTGAAAAAGGCGCTAAAAGGCTAAGGAAGTTGAGCAAGCAGAGGAAGAAGCAAGGAGAAGCTCGTGGATTACGGACCCGGTTGAGTCGGACCTTTGAAGCGAATCGAAGAGGAGATTGAAGTTGAGCAATGACTGACGGGAAGCTTAACCGTGATCACGCGCAGGATATGGCTCTTAGAGAACTCTCGAGGACTTGGTAGCCCCTTGAAGCGCGACATCCGCTGTGCATAGATTTTCAGAACTTCAAGAAGGGTTGAATTGAAATCCGGACTCATCCACTTACTTGCCCACCTTAGTGGATTGGAGAGCGAGGATCGAATAAGCATCGAAGGAATTTCACCCGTCGCACTTCCATGAAGCCCCATGATATCACGGAGGACCAAATTAAGCGAGAGCTTTTCCATTCTCGCTTCTGAGGATGCAGCTAAGGATTGGCTCTACTACCTACCTCGGGGACAATCAGACTTGGGAAGGATGTCCAGCAGTTTCTAGAAAAATATTTCCAGCATCGAGCCGCCAACATCAGGCGTGAAATATGTGGCATTAGCGAAGGATTGAGAGAACCTCTACGATCTTGGGAGAGTACAAGAGAATTTTAGCAAGCTGCCCACATGGCATATCTGAGCAATTGATCATCCGATATTTCGAGGGTCTAATTCCAATGGAGCAGAGAATGATGGGCCTTATGAGTGGCGGAGCTATAATCAACAAAACCCGGTGAAGCGGGAGTTAATATCGACCATGGCAGCAAACTCTCGACAATTGGTTGCTCGGCAAGATATACATGAAGGGTGAATGAGGTAAATGTTACTTCTCTTAATGAAGTCAAATTTTTGCTAACAACTTTGGTCGAGAAATTGAATGTAGGTACTCCTCCACCTGCGAGGGCGTGTGGCATCTGCACTAGCCTAGCTCACCCAACCGATGCATGCCCAACGCTCCACGATGAAATATCGGCGAATGTGAATTCTATCAGATTTCAACAAAGGAAGTTCGATCATTATTCAAACACCTACAATCCCGGTTGGAGAAGCCACCAAAATTTCAGTTATGCTAACAACCAACCGAACCATCAGAACTTCCATCACGGACCACCACCACCACCACAACAACCTTCGGGCTCAGGTAAGCCTCTTGAAGAAATTGTCCATATGTTAGCTACTAATACTGCAAAATTTCAACAGGACACTACAACTAGATTTCAAAAGTTAGAAGAGAGCATGAAGACCCTAGAGACTCAAATGAGTCAGATAGCATCCTCCGTTAGCAGAATGGAGACTCAAGGCAAGCTGCCGTCTCAGACACTCGACCCGAGGCATAATGTGAGCGCGATTTTCTTAAGAAGTGGTAAGGAATTGCAGCCCCCAGTCGACAGGAACCCTAAACGTGACCACGTCCAGGGTTCCAGCGAAAACGAGCAGGAGAGGTGAAAGGAGCTTACGTGACCACATCTGATTTGGGTCCAGCTGGAAATTTTCATAAACCCAAACCTCTAGTGGTTCCACCACCATTCCCCCAGAGGCTGGCTCAGAACAAGAAGGAAAAGGAAGATAAAAACATCATGGAGTTGTTCCAAAAAGTTGAAGTAAACATCCCACTCCTCGAGGCCATTAAGCAGGTTCCGCGCTACGCCAAATTCCTTAAGGAATTATGCACAAACAAGCGTAAGTTAACAGGTAATGAAAGGGTGAGTGTGGGGGAGAATGTTTCAGCTGTCTTACAGAGGAAACTACCTCCTAAGTATCGCGACCAAGGTATGTTTTCAATTCCTTGCAAAATTGGGAACATTGGTATCAGTAAAGCTATGTGTGACCTAGGAGCCTCTATTAATGTGATGCCTTTATCTGTTTATACCTCCTTGGGTCTTGGTCCATTGACTAGTACTGGAGTTATAATTCAATTGGTGGATCGATCGATTGTCTATCCTGAAGGTGTTTTAGAGGATGTGCTAGTTCAAGTTAATGGATTAATTTTTCCTGCTGATTTCTTTGTTATTGATATGGGAAATGATAGTTCATCTAATTCTTCTGATATCTTGTTGGGTAGGCCTTTCCTTAGCACGGCTAAAGCAAAGATAGATGTGCATAGTGGTTCATTAACTTTAGAGTTTGATGGTGAAGTGGTTAAATTCAATGTTTATGATGCCATGAAGCGTCTTTGAAAATGTGTCTTGTGTTTATAAGGTTGATATCATTGAAGATTTGACTCATGAGGTTTCTACTTTAAATCATGATGATGAGTTGAATTATGCTTTGTGTCATAGCATGTCATTGATAGAGTTAAGAGAATAAGCGATCGATTCGAAGTTTCGATGATATACTTGATGAGGCCCCAAATTTGGAGCTCAAAAGCGCTTCCGAGCATTTGAAATCGCATATTTAGGTGATGGTGAGACCTACCGTGATCATATCCGGCATGCTCGACGGCTGGAAGAGGAGAAACTAATTAGAGTGCTTGAGAGTGCAGGGAGGCAATTGGTGGGACCATTGTTGATTTCCAACATCGAGACGATGGTTAACATCGAAACGAGGATCGTCGAGCCTAGGACGTTAAACAAGGGCGCTAATGGGAGGCAGCCCATATTTTTATTTTATTTTATTTTTCTTTCCTTTATTTTGCTTTATTTTGTGTTCTTTTTGTCTCGTTAGTTTCCTTCTTTCTTTGTTTTGATATTTTCCTTTCCTTCCCTGTGTCTTTCAGGAGGTTCGGCATTGGATCAATTCGGAGTTCTTGGATTACCGCTGGCGAGAGTCCTTTATATGATCATATGTTGGGTCTCATCCCTCACTGTACTAGTTGTACCCTACTGGCGGGATGCCTAAACGAGCTCACGTATAAGCCCTCATCTTCTCTCCAGATTCAGGGAAGTCCTCGGTTTACCCTTTTCATTTACTTTTACGTTGAGGACAACGCATGCTTTAAGTGTGGGGAGGGGTGATTTATGCTTTTGAGAGGCATGTTGTTTTTGCTTGATGCATTATTTTGGGCTGTACTTAGGAATCCTCTTTTGCTCCATTTTGCTTGATAAATTGTTGTGCCTTAGGTAATGGTGGATTATTTTAAAGGAGTCGAGAGTATGGTTGAGTCCCTTGTTGTTTAATGTTAATTAAATGTTAATGATTTTGTCCTATATGTTGAAGTTCGAGCTGAGTTAATTGGTTAGAATTTTAAAAAACTTGTGTGATTAATTGGTGCCTTTCTTGTCTAGAGTCATGTTAAGCTTAGAAGTTGAGTTGGTATATGTGTTGAACTTTGGATTAATGTGGAAAATTATGGTGAGAAAGGAATGGAAAATAAAAATAAAAAGGTGTTTGATTAGTTCGCCAATCACCAAAAGGTGGTTGTGAGTAAGCCAAAAATCCGTCTAAAATTCAGACGGGAGTGAGTAGCAAGGCGACATTCATCCTAAATGTTTGCGCTCGCGTCAAAAGGTCTCGGACAACTGACGTATGAAGCAATTAACTACTCCTCTGATTACTCGGAAAAAAAAAAAAAACAAAAGAAAAAAAATTTGCAAGCATCTGAGTAATTACGAGTAGGGCTAAAGCCACTTGGCGTTGTGATTGACCGAGTAACCGGATGACATTCATCACAAATGTTTGCATTCGCGTAAAAAGGCCAATGACAATTCCAAGCAAATTATAGCTAAAACACCTAATTAAGTAATTAAGATTAACCCGATCTTCCCATGACTACCATAAATTTTGAATTCCTCATATATGCTAACCACGATAAGTGAAGTGTGTTTTCTAGGCGATTGGTTTTAATTAAAATTGAGTAATTCATGCATGCGTTTCAATTTGAGTTCAGGCTTGTGTCTTCTCGTGTGGGAAATTTGTTGCATTTATTTGACATTTCATTGACATTGGGACAAGATTGCGCTCTCATTCCTAGTTTACATTACCTCTGTGCATGTTTCATTTATTGGCGCGGTTTTTCATTGTGTCTTGGTCTTCTTTTATGCTTGAGGACAAGCATCGTTTAAGTGTGGGGATATTTGATAAGTGCATATTTGTCTAATATTTATGTTTTAATTATTCCTTTTTATTCCTCTTGTTGATTCAATTATTGGGAATTAATTTGATTTAATATTTTCATGAAGGGAATTAAGGGAGGAATAAAACACGATATATCTGAGGACAAAACGCAGCACAAGGAGAAAGTATAGAAAGAAATCACATGAGTGGCGGTGAAGGAGGTAGCAATTTTGGAGGAAAAACAAAAAGAAGCAGTGCAGAGGAGAGTTACATACGTGAGCCAAGGAGAATTCTTTTGGACTAAAAGCAAGGGACACATACGGCAGCCAAGGCAAGGAATTAAAGTATAGGAGACAACACGTGGCAAGGAAATAAAAGGTCTTGGAGTTTTAATTAAAAAGGAGAAGCAACAAGAGAACAACGACCACGCATCCAAGAAATCAACATCAAGGAGGGCCCGTTGCTCACTAAAAGAGGCCATGAAGAAGGGCCCACGAAGATTTGAGAGGAACAAAAACCTAAAAATTAAAAAGAAAAGGGGATTGGCCGCAAGAGAGGGGGAGGCTTGCATGAGATAGCGACATCGACCATTTTCAGATTTTCTCTTTTATTAGCTTTTATTTCTTTTCTTTGTTATGGAGACTATGTTATTCCATTACTTTGTTAGGTTTAATTTAGTTATGAGTAGCTAAGTCATTTTAGTCGGGAATTCCAATTATTATGCTTTGACTCGTGAGACTATTGTTCGATTATTTGGTTATAATATTCGTCTTGTTTACGATTCTTGTCATTGTTTATTAATTGATTACGCAATTGAGGCTGATTGTAGAGTTAGTTAATTTACATATCGCCAATGTTGATTTACTTGGTGGAGTCTAACTGGGTGATTGGTATTTGTGGCAATTGGCACTAGGGCATAGTACTTATGCGATTTTGTGTGGAGGAACTTGCGATCTAACTAGATGAAGCATGAGTCAGTGCGTAGTCAGTTAGGGTTAGTGTTTCTTTAGAATTTAATGCTATTAATTAATTGAATCTCGGAGAGAGTCTCGAAGGGGTTATTAGTTAATTAGGGAATAGTCAAAGGAGTTTCTGCGACTATTCTAAAATTAAGAAAAAGCGAGGGAGCAGAGGTAGTTGGTAACTATAGCTAACCTATTATTAAACCAAAGAAAATATTTGAGTCGATGATCGTGGTCTAAGCATAATTAGGAATTTCCTGGCTAAGTTGTCGTTATTTGAGTTTATCAATTTTATTTGCGTTCTTTGTTATTTGAATCTTAGTTGTTATTTTTATTTAATTTTATTTGAGTTGATAATTTATTAGTTGTTATTTCAATTAGTAGTTCGATGAAAACTCTAAACCCCATTTTAATTATTTTCATTCGTTCTTTGGCATTTAAATAGAATCAATTATTCCATTCTCTGTGGATCGACCCCATTTACCACTGTGCGCAATTTATTTTCATTTGGTGTTTGGGATTTATTTTTGGTGGATTCGACACCCATCAATAATGTGATGACATTGTATAAGCCAAGTGGATATGACCTTAAAAGGTTAAGCTGACATATAAATGATATCGGAATGAAACTAGGGAAATGAAAAAGAAAATGAAACAATGATAGTGATATATGAAAAGAGTTGTTGCATTTAAGTCGATTTACCGTTGGGAGTATCTATTGGACAGTAAAATTGATCATGATTAATGAAACGTATGTGAAAGATACATGGAAATAAGAGAGGAGATGATCGGTGGATCATTAAATATGTGCTACTATGAGTGGCTATAAGTGTAAAGTTCATAATGGGTTAAAGTATGACATAAGAGGACTGAGTGTACTTGTATGAGAGGAAATGAAGAATGATAATGGCATCAGTCCTCTATTTGAGGATTAGCATAAACGGAAAGGAGTTTTATGGAAATCTAAATTGTATAGGTTACTAATTGGTTTTCAGATAAGAGAAAATGATTTCGGGTAATATGTATAGTAAAGTATGTGTAGGAAAATCCCGGTGTGAGCATCACATGCCCACGGTGCGGAAAACAAAAATTTTTTGTTCCGGGACCTTCCCGAAAGCCAGGATCCATGTGTCTATACAACAAACTCAAACCATAATGGCCAAAGGAGACCGTCTCTAACGGTATCCACGCGAGATCGGAGAACCTAACGGGATAAACCCTTTGACCGGGAATAGCTAGAACAAATTAAAGCTCGCTAGATCTTACCTTTGTTCTTGGAGAGCTTGAGAAGCGATGGGAGAAGGAGAAAACTTGGAGAAGAAACCTTGATGATCGTTGGTGAGAAGAGAAGTTTCTTAGGATTTTCTAAAATCCTTCTTCCTTCTTTCTTTCTAAAAGCCACGAAGATCATCTCATGAACTTGGGTTTAAAAATTGTTTTAAACCTCATTTTATTATTCATCCACGATCATCTTCCTTTCTCATCTTCAAGTTTTGTCTTTTAGTCATTTAATGTTTTAATGACTAAGCATAATTAAAAAGCTTCCTTTGCTTCTTCTTTCCTCCCACGTTATATATATATATATATATATATATATATATATATATATATATATATATATATATATATATATATATATATATATATATATATATATATATATATATATATATATATATATATATATATATTAAATATTTAATTAATTAAAACATGTATATATGTATATATAAATCTTTGAAGTGGTCGAATACACTGAATTTGGTCTACTGGCCTCACAAGGTCCCAGTATGGAAAAACCACCGGAAACCCTTTTCAGCAATATCGATGTCGCGATCTCATCGGGACATATCTCGATCTCATCGGGATCCATTTAATCCTATTGCTCTCCATATATTGGATCTCTATCCAAAACTATTTTACTTAATTCTCCGAGACACTCTTATGCGTGTGACCCATTAGGTTCCCGGTTATGTTGGCCACTTAGATTAACACTTAATCTGAGCAAGTCATGAGCGGTATCTAGCAACACATCATGACCCCCAATTGATCGGAAAGTAATTGGTTTGACGAATGAAACTATATTCATCATGAACCATATTACGAACCTTTCCATAGACAATTACCGTGCAATTCGTCCTTTCACCAAGCTATACCCCACTTGGTTATGAGTATGGGCAATGTGTCAACTCTTACTAGACTGACTACGTCAAATCTAGTCCAAGTGATATCAGTTCTTGTCTTGGGACTCATTACTTTATATGTCACTGAAGACACTCTTCATGACATATATACTCCGGCCAGAGATTTCTAAGTAATGACCCTGACAAGATGCCATGGGTATCATCTTCTGCTATCACAGAAGTGGTGAATCCTCTATTGGCTACTCAATTACCTTCGAATACCTCAAGCTGTACCCAATCACCACCCTATAAGTAACCTCTGTAAGGCAACAAGGAATGGAGTCAAAGCACAGAATCAGTATCCAAGATATCCTTGAGCACCTCAAGTCTAAGGATACTTGCACCATTGCTATGATGAGATTATCACTGACATTAGAATAGGACATCCATGTGATGATCTCATAGCAGGTCATCCAATGTACTTACTACCTCTAGTAAGCATCCACATCTCAACCCTAAATATCTCATATTTACAGTTTTTGAGATCCACTGCTTGACCAAATCAAGGAGTTTGAGATGTGCTAGTCTTTCCGGATTACCGATGTCGGTCTCAAGTAATCCTATGACTAGGATAATTTAGATCTTGACATAATTGCACATGATAGGAATCTCAGTAGTATGATCACATCATAATTTCCTTCATGCTATGTCATATATCATGGACTTCATTAATTTGCTTATTGATAAATATCAGTTCATAAATAATGAACAGCAACGTAATGAAATATGCCTTTCTTTATTTATTCATAAAGACTGTACAAAAATTTGTACAAAATGCGCTAAAGGCGATTGCCTTCAGGGCACTACTCTAACAGTATGAGGGTTAAAGAAAGTGTATCGCGTCTCACCGAACCCGAGTGCAAGGAATGGTTTGATCTTTTCAATTATGGCATAACATTATTCTGACTGAAATAGTGCATATAGTTAAGAATGATTGAAAAGCAATTAGGGACACTAATTGGCTTATGAGACTTTCGTGAACAGTATAATGAAGGTAGCAAGACTAATGGTCAAACGAAAAGAAGTACGGACGAAATCAAAAGTGAAATTGAGTCATATCTCAAGAGGAGATTTAGACATAACAAATGAAATATACGACTGAGGTTATCTGTATTGTGTGTACAGAAATGTAAAGTATCCAACTACGTAAGTGAAATTTTAATTTTAGATGATGTTATTGCAATGTGAAGTGAATAGATCTCCATATGTGATGCAAAACTGTTGAGAAATCTTGATTTGAAACTAAGAAGAAAATAGTCCTGAACTGCGAAGTGAAATACTCAAATGAAGTGGAATTATGAAGGTCCAAGTACGGATGACTAGGTATTAGCATATATCGATGTGAATGACTGGAAATCAATTGAAAAGAGAAAATGAGTAGAGATAAGAAGTCCTAAAGGGAAACTGACAATGACGTGATGTAGTGTTATCTTCATAAAGGGATTGTAAATACACTAATTGTGGACTGAATGAATTGAATGATGTTTGGTGATGTATGGAAAAGTTCAAGAGGGAATGATGCGAAGTAAGCAAATGGTAGTGACTATGATTATCGACGGAATGCGTTTGAAAGTGTTTAACAGTGAAAAGTAAAAGAATAATGGAGGAATTGGATACTGATGATGAGCATAACCTTGGAGAGGGGGGCAGTGTGAGATGAACTGAGACATTATGTTCGGTATTAGTGTTATGATCGAAATTGTTTAAAGCCTTGGAGACTTTAGATTCCTATAAGGATACACTGTGCTTATTCGAGGAAAAAAAGACGGGCATAAATGACTACTATACCGACAATTCTGAAATGAACAGACAATTCTGCTTACGAAACTCAAATAGTGAACATATAATGCTGCAATAAACAGACCAATTACAGATATTAGGATTTTCAAAGAATGTCAAGTAGATTATGGGTAATTGTGAAGTGTTACTAGAAAAATTGAAGTTGTAGATCTAGTGATACGGGATAGAAGTAAGAAAAGTTAAGAGTTCAGAAGTTAAAGTGGTGAGTCCTATAATGAGTCTGAATATGCGAGGGAAATCGAAAAAAAAAACAACAAACAATATTGAATGATTCAAAGAAGAAGCATGTGTACCCGACAAAAAGGTGATAGAACAAGAAAGTGAAAATTCGAAGCTAGACATTCTAATAAGTATATGCGAAAGTGAAATTGAATAACTATGGGTGTAGAATGAAGTGATTATTGATTCAAGTGCTGATAGGTTTGAATGTTCAACAGGAAAAATGCTTGATTATGATCGTGTTATAGAGTTCTGATTTACTGTAGGGATATACTGCTACACTGCATAGTGCCTAACAGGAGTCAAAGACCCTAATGGATTTGAGACTGTGATGAGTGAAACAAAGGAAAGTGACTCAGGAAAGCTGAACGAGTTAGTGGAGGTGGAACCGGATCGGACAAATGAACTAAAGTAAAGTACATATCCGAATAAAGTGCGTTAACACTTTAGAGCGTTGAATTGTCTAGAGAGTTGAATTTGAACACGAGCCAATGGAATATAAAGAATGACCGCATTAGGTAAATTATTCTGGTTATAGCGAAATGGATCTAAATGTCCTTTGTATTGGTACCAAAGGAAAGTGAATCGTCGGGGGACGACATAAAGGAGGTTATGGTAAGTATCACCTTGACAAGATGTACTCAGAAGTGATAAAAAGGGGTATCAATGGAACACAAATTAGTCTACATGTTACTGGCGAAAAAGGTATTGGATTGATAAAATATGATAAGTGGATAGGTTAAAGAACTGAGTCATAGCATCGAAACTAAAGGTAGTGGCTACTCTGAAAATGGCAAATGAGATAGTTAAGATAGTGAGATCGCCAACTGACAACATTGTTGAGTTCGTCTACTGTGATGAGTGATAATGAGTTAGCCAAATAAGTGATTGAACAACTGACTGAGTGTGGTTACTGTGACCTTTCGGAAAATGAATTATTAAGTGGAAAAGTGTATGGGACATGTAGGAACATAGGAATACTGTCATATTGAACCGTTGACTGAGAATTTCGAGGAAGAAATTTTGAGAAATTGGGGATTTGTGGACGGAAAATTGACGTGGGTCCGGGTAACGGAGCCTTTACTCACTATTTTATTTAATTGGGGACCTATAGAGGTCCAAATTGAGCACCGTCAGCGCCATTGGATTTCTAATTTTTAAACGGATTTTTCTGATGGAAAAAAATGAGATTAGGGCTGGGAATTCATGAACATGCATTATACACCTACATGTGCATCGTAAACGAATTCGGATTGGATAATTAGTAATCGTTTTCTTCTCTTATTCTTATAGAGGCTCAATTGAAGCGTCCTTCGACCGACGTGGCAGAGACTTCCCGGCATTAGGTCGGAAGTGATAGGTGAGTAACCTAGTTGGTTTCTCAATCTATGTGTGTGTATAATATTACGCATTGATGTCATGTGGAGTTAAGGAAGGATCTGTGTGTTTGATTTTGATTGATTTCGGACTAGGGGTGTTCGAAATGTTAGAAATGTGATATTGAAGTGCTAATGTGTGTAAATGACTGTGAATGCATCAATGCAATAAATTGAAAATGTATATGATTGAAATACCGGACCGAAAGTCCGAAGAAATGGCAAATAGCATTGACATGTAAATGGAAATTGGAACATGTACATTGCATGCATAAAAGTATGATCAGATAAAGGCAATTGTGACCGGAGCAGCCACCGTATCAGGACATATCACGCCCAACGTATATGAGAGCTTTCAGCTCAACGCACAGGACCTCAGGTCCAACGTATCGAGCCTCGGGCTCGATGTATCGTGGCTTCAAGCCCATGTTTTCGAGCCACGGCTCAACGAAATGTGCCCATCTTCGGGACGGTTCAGGTACGCAGTCACAACAACGAAATGAAAAATGAAAAGTGTCACATGTGCATTGCATCTATAAATGATTGAATATGAATTGTGTTAAAGACGAAACGCCTTACATTTGAGAAATGTGATTGTATGTATTATTTAGTAAATTGATTGAATATGCATGAATCGAGTGAACCATCGATGATAGTTTCTCATTGAGTTCACAAACTCACCCAACATTGCAACTATTTTTCAGGAATTGAAGAGTACCCCGTTAGTAGAACGGGAATATGATTACTGCAAGCAAGGCAGAGTTTGGCGTCGGGATCAGTCTCATGTCTGCATTTGAGTCATTCTGGTTCTATGTCAAAGAAATTGTATTTTTTTTCAGATAAATATTGTTATTGTATTGGGCCCAAATTGGCTGTCAATCTATGTGTGTATGAATGGTTTTATGACTGAAATTGGACTTTGATTGAAAATGTTTTGGTATCGTGGCCCAAATTGTTTACCGAAATCTGTTTTAAATTGATTTGACCGTTCTAGCATACTACCCTCGTGGGGCACGAGCTCGGATATCACCATCGATATCGAGTTCGGGTCTTACGGGAGTGGGATGCTACAGAAAGGGAATGAGCATCAGGTTTGCAAGGCGAGGAAATCACGTTATAGATTGAAGTAGGTATCTGTTAAGTCAAAAGGACTTTACATCTAAATAATTTTGATGACATTCAAATAATAATAATATTAGAAATTGTTGAACTATTTTGATCAGGAAGAAACCAAGATGAAGCGGAAGCAAAAGTAAGACGGAAGAAACTAAGACGAAGTGGAAGAAAAAGTGAGATGGAAGAAACTAAGAAAAAGTGGAAGCAAAAATGAGACGAAAGAAACTAAGAAGAAGCGGAAACAAAAGTAAGACGGAAGAAACTAAGATGAAGTGGAAGAAAAAGTAAGATGGAAGAAAGTAAGACGGAAGAAACTAAGATGAACCTGAAGCAAAACTAAGGCGAAGCTGAAGCAAAAGTAAGACAGAAGAAACTAAGACAAAGCTGAAGTAAAATTAAGACGAAGAGGAAGCAAAAGTAAGACGGACGAAACTAAGATGAAGTGGAAGCAAAACTAAGATTAAGTGGAAGCAAAATTAAGACGAAGCGGAAGCAAAAGTAAGACGAAAGAAACTAAGACAAAGTGGAAGCAAAAGTAAGACAAAAGAAACTAAGACGAAGCAGAAGCAAAAGTGAGATGGAAGAAACTAAGACGAAGCGGAAGCAAAAGTAAGATGGAAGTGATATAAGACAAAGATCCGATACTAAATCGGATAGTTAATCAGTTTGAGTTAGTTACAGAACTCAACTGAATAACTGTTTCTTCAAAGACCAAGAAACAAGAAGAAAGAAGCAGTTATCAAGAAGCAGTTAAAGAAGAAGGTTATAAATACAAGTCAGAGTCGAAGATTAAAAAAGTTAGAGATTTTAAAAAGTTTTTTATTTTTTGCAAACACTGTATTCATTGTGAGAAACACTAGAGCAATCATTACTGTAACAAAGCTCGCAATATCTTTCTGTAAGAAAGAAGAAAAGTTGAGAGCCTAAAGAGGCTAAGTAAGAAAAAGAATACTTGGTGTAAGAGACTTGAAGAGGCTCTGTGAAAAGAATACTTGTACAGTTTGAAAAGAATAGTGAAATCTTATAAAGGATTTTAAAGACTAGACGTAGCCCACAGTTTGGGGTGAACTAGGATAAAATCGTTGTGTCAACTTTTAAACTCTCTATTTTTAATTTCTATTGTTTTATACAAGTATATAGAAATTAATTACAATACATCATGATTCTTACTCAATAGTTTTTAAGAAAGCAAGTTTTCAAAGAATTTCAAAAAGGGGATTGTACTCACGCAAAAGGATACACAATTCAACCCCCCTTCTTGTGCATTTTATACATTGAATATAAAGTCTATACTAATGCGCGATTTACTTTAATTGATGTCAGAGCTTGGTGTCCAAGAACCACCGTTACAAAGTATGGATAAAGATCCATGGCAGAATCACACGTTTATATAGCTGAAGGCGCCTCCGTCATTAGACCTCCTGCATTTAATGGTGAAGACTACCACTGTTGGAAAGACAGGATTTGGCTCTTCATTGAATCTACACATATTGATCTTTGGGAGATTATAGAGAATGGACTATATGCACCGATGGATGATGAAGGGAATGCCAATCCATGTACCAGATGGCTAGTTGATCAAAAAGCAAGATTCCAACTAAATTCAAAGGCCAAGTTCTTTCTAAGTTGTGCCTTAAGCAGAATTGAACACAATAAAGTTCATAGATGTAACACTGCGAAGGAGATGTGGGATAATCTATCCATCGCACATGAAGACACCAATTAAGTGAAGGAATCCAAGATAAGCATTCTTATACACCAGTATGAGCTGTTCAAAATGAAGGAAGATAAGTCTATCGATCATATGCTTGGACGATTTTAAACTATCGTCAATGGACTCAAGGCTCTTGGAGGAATATATGATAATCAAGATCATGTTCCAAAGAATCTTAGAAGTTTATTGAAAAGATGGAGACCTAAAGTAACCGCAGTACAAGAAGCTAAGGACCTGAGTGTATTAATGCTTGATGAATTGCTTGGATCCTTGAAGATACATAAAGTAGAGCTCGATGTAGAAGATAAACCCAGAAGGGATAAATCTATAGCATTGAAGGCTGGACAAAAGAATCATAAGATTCAAAGAAAGAAAAGTTCATTGTCAAAAACATTAAAGATAGAAGAAGTCAAGGATGATGACTCCAGTGAATCTGAGCAAGATTCAAGCAAAGGAGATGATGAATTATCTTTTATCTCAAGGAAGATCAGACGCACGTAGAAGAACAAAATAAGAGGAAACAAAGAGTTTTTTATCAAGAAGAATAGCAAAGATGAAGGCAAGAACGAGAAAACATCTGTCATCTGCTACGAATGCAATAAACCTAGACCCTACAAGTTTGAATGTCCATTGTTGAAAAGGAAACCAAAGAAAAATAGAGAAAAAAAAAGAAGAGCGTGATGGCAACATGGGAAGATTTGGATTTGTCCGAATCTGATACTAATTCGGAGGCATCAGTTCAAGCAAACATTTGCCTAGTAGTCAAAAGAGAAAGTGATGAGGAGGTAACCTTTAATCTTAAAGAATTACAAGATGCATATTCAGAATTATTAGAAGATTCTCATGCTATACTTAAGCAGTATAGATCATTAGAGAAAAAGTTTGTAAAAAGTTTGAAGAACACACAAGAGTTAGAGAGAGAAAACATTTTCCTGAAGAAACAAGTAAACAATATGAAGAAAAAGGTAGCTATAGATAGATCTGAGGAGATCAGTCAGCTGAAACAAAGGATCACTAATCTTTCAGCTGATTTCTCAACATTCACTGAGAGTACAAGAAAGATGAATGACATGCTAGGAAGATATAGACACCCAAATGATAAGAGTGGATTAAGGTTTGCTAAAAACAATACTTAGTATAAAAAGAACTTTGTTTCTAATAGGAAGAAATTTCATCAGTCGCATTATCATCATTTCATGAATCATTTTAAGACTAACCCTTAGGACCTAAGAAAATCTGGGTACCTAAGAAAAATATAATATCTAATGCAGATCTCCTTCCTTGGAAAAAGCAACCAGCGCCAATGGTATTTGGACAGTGGATGCTTGCAACATATGATGGGAAGAAGGTCTATGTTCCTAGATCTTCAAGATAAGAAGGGAAAATCGATAACTTTTCGAGACAACTAGCAGGGCAAAATAATTAGAATCGGTAAAATCGGTAAAGATTCTTTTGCATCTATTGAAAATGTGCTACTAGTTGATAGTTTAAAACACAATTTGATTAGTGTTAGTCAATTATGTGATTCTGGTTTTGAAGTATCCTTTAATCAAAATTCTTATGTAGTCAAAAACAAGGATGGTTCCATATTCTTTTCTGTCAAAAGGCGAAACAATCTTTACACAATCAATTTAGAAGATTTGCATAGTCAAAACATTTCTTATTTTATATCAACAAATGAAGAAAAACTGATTTGGCATAAAAAGCTAGGTCATGTTAGTTTTAAACACATTTCCAAGTTGATTAAACATGATTTGGTAAGAGGATTACCAAAAATAAGTTTTAACAAGGATTTCTTTTGTAAAAGTTGTCATAAAGCAAAACAGATTAAAATAACTGTTTTTTCTAAAAATATTGTAACTTCATCTAGACCTCTAGAGTTGTTACATATGGATTTATTTGGTCCAACTAGGACATTGAGTATTGGCGGAAGTATGGTCTTGTAGTTGTTGATGACTTCACTAGATTTTGTTGGATATTATTCTTATCACATAAGGATGAGTCTTTTAAGTGTTTTAAAGTACTTTCCAAAAAGTTATAGAATGAAAAAGGAATTTCTATTACTAGCATTAAAAGTGATCATGGTGGTGAGTTTGAAAATGAGAAATTTAGAATATTTTGTGAGGAGAATGAAATTTTCCATAATTTCTTTGCTCCTAAAACTCCACAACAAAATGGAGTTGTAGAAAGGAAGAACAGGACGATTCAGGAAATGGCAAGGACTATGCTGTGTGAAATGAATCTTCCTAAGTATTTCTGCGCAGAAGCAGTGAATACAACTTGTTATATTCAAAATAGAATACTTATGCAACCTTTGTTGAAGAAAACTCCATATGAGTTATGGAAAGGAAGGAAGCCTAATATCTCTTACTTCCATCCATTTGGTTGCTAGTGTACTATATTGAATACAAAGGAAATTTTAAATAAATTTGATTTTTTAAGACTTATTCAGGAATTTTTCTAGGCTATTCATTATCCTCGAAAGCTTATAGGGTTTACAATCTTACTTCTAAGACTGTAGAAGAAACTATTCATGTTAAGTTTGATGATAGCTCTCAACCAAATAAGAGAGATGATACTGATAATTAAACCCTATCAGTACCTTTGGTTGATAGTGAAGATGTGTCACCACCAGATACTCCTTTAGACAAAGTAGAAGATATTCTTGAAACGCTTGATCTGAAAAACGATTGGAGATATAAGAGTTCTCATCCAAAAGATTTGATCATAGGAGAGACCTCAGAAGGTGTGAGAACTAGGTCCAAATTCAAAAGAGAAGCAAATGTAGCTTTTATTTTTGAAATAGAGCCTAAGAAAATCGATGAAGCTCTTCAAGATGAAGCTTGGATTTTAGCTATGCAAGAGGAGCTGAACCAGTTTACTAGGAATAAAGTTTGGTCTTTAGTTCCCAGACTCGCTAAAAAGTCCATCATAGGAACTAGATGGATTTTTAAGAATAAACTAGACGAATCAGGAAGAGTTAGTCATAACAAAGCGAGATTAGTAGCATAAGGCTGTAATCAACGGGAAGGAATAGACTATAATGAGACTTATGCTCCTGTAACAATATTAGAAGCTATTAGGATTTTTCTTGCATATGTTGTCTGTCATAATATAAAGCTATTTCAAATGGATGTAAAAAGTTCATTTTTGAATAGTTTTATAGATGAAGAAGTTTATGTAAAGCAACCTCCTAGTTTCGAAGATGCTAAGAAACCAGATCATGTCTATAGATTTCATAAAGCTTTGTATGGATTGAAACAAGCTGCTCAAGCTTGGTATGATCGTCTGAGTTCTTTTCTAATTGAGAATGATTTCAGTAGAGGTCATGTAGATAAGACGTTATTTAGAAAATGCATTAAGAATGATTTCATCATAGTTCAAATTTATGTTGATGATATTATCTTTGGTGCAATGTCTAAAAACTTATGTACTAGTTTTGAGAATTTGATGAAGAATGAATTTGAGATGAGCATGATGGGTGAATTAAAATTCTTTCTTGGGTTGCAAGTTAAGCAAACCGAAGAAAAGATTTTTATTCATCAACAGAAATATATTAAAGAACTGTTGATTAAGTATGGGATGAAAAAAGTAAAACCAATATCAACTCCTATGCATCCTTCAAACCCTTTATCTAAGGATGAAGCTGGTAAAAAGGTTGATCAAACCCTTTATAGAGGAATTATTAGTTCTTTACTTTACTTTACAGCAAGCAGACCTGATATTTTGTTTAGTGTTTGTTTGTGTGCGAGATTTCAAGCAGATCCTAGAGAATCTCATTATATTGCTATTAAAATAATTTTGAGATATCTATCAGGTTCTACTGATCTTTGCTTAATGTATGAGAAAGATAAAGATCTCAGGTTAATTGGCTACTGTTATGCTAATTACGCTGGAGATAGGATTGATAGAAAGAGTACGAGTGGAGGATGTCACTTCCTTGGCCATAACCTAGTTTCTTGGTCAAGTATGAGGCAAAGCTCAATTGCTCTATCCACTGCAGAAGCTAAATATATGTCAGCCGCAAGTTGTTCCTCACAGACGTTGTGGATTAAGTACCGGTTAGAAGATTATTCAATACAAGAAGAACAAATCCCAATCTTCGATGACAACACAAGTGTTATAAACCTTTAGAAGAATCCAATACAACACTTAAGGGTAAAGCATATCAAAGTTAGACATCATTTTCTATGAGACTACATACAAAAGAAGCTCGTAAGTCTACAGTTTGTTGAGACGAACTATCAATGGGCAGACATCTTCACTAAGCCATTGAGTGAAGAAAGATTCAAAGAAATAAGACAAAACCTGAACATGGTAATGTTCAGTGATCAACCGTCTAACACGTCATGACCCAGATAAAAAGTCGTAAGAGTTCAAGGTAACAGTAACAATAAGTTACAGATGGTAACTTCTGTCATGAGAAAGTTTTAGAGGGAAAGCTTCTCAAAGCCTTAAGATTACCACCTACTCTAGAACACTCTTGAGATACCCTGACATTGGCTTTTAAAGAACTCTCAACAAAATATTTCATTACTCTATTTTGATATCAAATACTCTTTGCTCACACTTTCTGTAACATCCCACCCCCTACAGGAAGGGTAAAATAGTAAATTTGGCATAGAATGAGATGGATTGGAATGACTTAGGACTGTTCATGCATAATAGGATTGATACACAGTATCAATTGTGCACATGGAATTACTGTATATGCATTCATGATAATTCTCGGTTTTTGTGTCTAATGTAGTTTTACTGTGATTAATATGGTTCTGGTATTTGAAAAATTATTCGGATTGCGTCATTGAGTGTTTTATATTTTTAGGGATTTATGAAAAAAAATTTGGAATTTTTTGGGTTACTTTCCCGGATCGGAAAATTTTCCAACGGGCTGACCGAGTGAATTTTTCTGTACTGAAAAGGGGTGCCTAATGGCATTGGATTAGTGGATAAATAATTGTGGGAATTGTTATAGAACCCTTAGCATATGTTGGATTAAGATTAAATTAGATTAGAGGTATGATTAAATTATGTTAATTAAGTTAGGTTTTTGTCTTTTCTCTATTTAGGACAAGTGTCCCTTGTCATTAAATGACTTTGTCTTATTCCCTCTAAGCATTCTCGGCTATTCCTCTTAAGTGTATAAGTATATCATCTTGAAAGTTGTAAAAGGGGTTACTTGAAAGTGAAAAACATCATCATCCGTAGGTGTAATTGCTCTCCTCCTTCGCATGTTCTTTTCCATCCCATATGAGAAGCTTTTTCTTGCTACTTGTTTGCCTCTCTTTATTCTCAACCAAGACCAAACTTTCACCTTGTGAAGATGGTGAATTATGTGTATGATCTAGTGAAGGTCGTAGGTGAGGTGTCAAGGTAGGAAGTGTAGAGAGTTTTAAAGATTTGGAGAATTGAGAGCTTGTAACTTGTTTAAGGTAAGAATTGATGTTTTCTTTTATTCTTTTGGTAGTTAGAAGCATTCATGGAGACCATTTATGCATTTACTTGATCATCATAGTGGTAGGTTTGAATGGGTTTAAATGTATGCTTGTGAGAGGGTGAGTGAAAGAATATGGTTTGCATTGATTTTTGGCTTGGTTTTGGCTTGCTTTTTGGAAGTCTAGATGAATGGAACTAAGGAAAGTAAATTGTGTAAGTGCTGCCAATTATATAAGTACATGTTGTTATGATTTTTTGGTTGAATTAGAGGTGTAAATGGATGCTTAGTGATGTGTTATTGGTATTAGAAGTGATAGGAGTTAAGTTGAAGATGAAAGCTGGAAAATGAATATTCAACTTATTGCAATATTTTGATCATAACGAATTGTGTGGTTATGCAAATGAGTTGCGGTTTGTGCCCAATTAAACTTGATCTTATTGGCTACAATTTTGTGTGAAATAGGTGTTATTAAATTGTAACTCTAAAAGGTCGAATTTTAGCATGGAAAGTTACTGCTGATGGCTGGAATGCACAGTAACCGAACCACATAATCTAGAGTTTTGCTGATTTGTCAAAATTAATTTAAAAGGAATTAGGGAAATGGTCTTCATGAAAATTGAAGCATGTTAAGTTAGCTTTCCATTCCCACTGATTTTGCTATTTTTAGATCTGTATATTGGGAGATATGACCTGTTTACTATTGACTGGTTTTGAGCATTTTGATGAAACCTAGCCTAAGTGTAGATTTTGTGAGCATTCGGATTGGAAGCAATTTTAGCAATTTATGTGAATTAAATTGGCATGAGTGATCTTTTGAAAAGTTGTAGAGGAAGATAGTATCTTGAAAATTATATATGGCCTGTAATTTTTCGATGTCATATTTGGGACTAATGAATTTGCAAAAACTGAACCTATATTAGGTTTCTCATTGCTGCCCTGATCAGTACATTGTTTGGCAGATTTGAAATTGTTAGGGGTTGAATTGGAATTTGGGTTCTTCATAAAAATTGAATTTTGAGATCTTATCTTTTTAGGGATATAAAGTAGTGATTTGTTTGACATTTGTGCTAGGAGATATACTGGTTGGAAATTTACTGCTCAGATTGGGACAATTTAGTAGACTGATGCTTCGGTGAATTATTTGACCCAGTTATAAATGAATTGGGATTTTGGTTATTCATGAAAGTTTTAGATAACATTGTGATCTTGATGAGCATATTTATTGTGTAATTTTTTATTGAAGAGAATGAAAGTTACTGAATTTACAAGATCTGATCTTGTGTTGAGTGACTTTGAGTGAGCAGTAGCTTTCATGGGATTTTTGACACCCTTAGGGGTGGAATTAATTTGAATGGTCTAAATGGAACTTGTAGAGGGTTTCATTATCTTTCCAACAAGGTATGTTTTACAATTTTCTGAATTGTTTGTAAAGAGATATGCTAGTTAGGATGTCGGACAGGAAAAAGGGAAAAAAAAGAGAGAAGGAAATAGGGGCTTATATATATAGATATTAATTGTTTTATTTAATTGAGGACCTATAAAGGTCCAAATTGAGCGTCGTCAGCGCCATTAGATTTCTAATTTTTATAAGGATTTTTATGATGGAAAATATAGGATTCAGGCCGGGAATATCATGAACATGCATTGTGCACCTGCAAATTACTTCATATGCATTATTAAATAGTTCTAATTGGACAAGTGGTAATGGTTATATTTTCTGATTATTATAGAGGCACATTTGGAGCTTCGATCTACCGACATTACTGAGACTTCCAGATATTAGCTCGGAAGTACAGGTGAGTAACCTAGTTGGTTCCTCAATCTATATGTGATAAAAATTATGTGGTTATGCCATGTGGAGACAATGGAGGGATTATGTGTGTTTGCTTTTGATTGATTTCGGACCATAGGTGTCTGAAGTGTTGGAAACTTGTTATCGAAGTGCTAATTGTGTGTAACTGTTTGTGAATGATTACGTTTGAGATCTCGGACCAAAGGTCCGAGGGAACGGGTAATTGATATTGAAGTGTTAATTGTTTGTTTCGATAAATTGGTTTTGACTTTCAATGTGATATGGTAGAATTGTAATAAATGAATTCTGTACATGATTAATTGATAACAGTTGTGACTGGAGCTGCCACCGAGAGCTTTATGCTCAATGTTTAATGAGCCCGAAATGGACAGTTCAGAGCTTTATGCTCAATGTTTAATGAGCCCGAAAGGGACAGTTCAGAGTTTTATGCTCAATGCTTAATGAGCCCGAAAGGGACAATTCAGAGCCATAGGCTCACTGATTAATGCGCCTAGATTGGGACAGTACAGGCGCTCAGTCACAACACATAATCTAAATGGGAAGAAATAGAAAAATGTTATACATGTATTTGATTGTGCTGTGGATTGGGAAAAGCACTGAATCACTGAAATAAAATGGAAAATGTCATGTATTTGAGTAAGTATATATTAAATTGACTTTTGGATTGGGAAAGAGGCAATATGCCTTGCATTTTTGTGATACTGCTTTAAATTCTTTCTGATTATGCTGTTGTGAAAATCTGTAAATTGCCATATGATATTCTGAATGTGCAATTGTGATAATCCATACGCTATTCGCGTAATGCATGAATTGGGTGAACCATCGATGATGGTTTCTCACTGAGTTCGCAAAACTCACCCAAAATTTGCATCTATTTTTTTAGGTCTTGAAGAATACCTCGTTTGACACGGGAGTACTGTAAGCAAGTAAAAGGTAGAGGTCGGGATCAGTTTGCGTCTGCATTAGTGTATTTTTATTTTCTGATATTCTGTATTATTGAATAAGTCAGTTTGTATAGTCAACAGACTGGAATTAATTGTATTTATGAAAAGGGGCCCAAGGCCATTGAATTGGTTATAATTGTTTCCGCATATGTTATCATGTGTATGTGTGGGTGTTTGTGTCCAAAAAAAAATATTTATAATGAGTTTTTGGACTGAGTGATGTAGCACGCCACCCTCGCGGGGCACGGACTCGGATATCACCATCGATGTCGGGTTCGAGTCTTTCAGGTTCATGATACAGTTTATCTTAATGAAGTATATGATTTCTGGAAGAATGTAGAAGTAGTTGAAGATACTCTAATATCAGTGGTAGATAGATTGTCGGTCATAATAACACTGAAGTTAATCGAGAAGGCTACTGAATGTCCATATGATGGAGTAAGCTCGCTCATAAAGCAAGATGGATGACTCAAGCCAGTGTAGAAAAGGTACAGATCAATCGACAACTATATGGATGTAATGACCCAAATGAGAAAAAGGCCTCAAGTCTTGTGCCAAAGGTTAGGGTTCTACATTCACTGCTCTTCCATTTTGTTCTACCAAGAACAGGATCGAGGAATCTGGTAACAACGTTAGATGAGAAATGTTTATTTCATCTACTCAATTGCCAACCCATAGATCTTCCATACCTAATCCTTAATTACATGGTAAAGTTGAAGAAAGACTCGACTGCTTTACCGTATGGAATGATACTAACAAGACTCTTCAGAGAATCTTAAATTCTTCTTGAGAGAGGAAACAGAATGAAGATGAACATCAAAAGCGTCATTAACTCTACAACTGTCAGTAGAATGGGCTTGAAGAATCAAGAAAAAGAAGATACAGATTTCAAGACGATAGCAAGGATTGAGGGGGAGCGTACTGTCAAACGTAGTTTGAGTGAAAAAGTAACTCCCACAAGAAAATCAAAATCTCAATCCACTGGAAGAATGCCTACAGAAGGATTGAAGAAATCGTCAAATGATGCAATGAAAGTTAAGATGATTTCTCAAAAAGAAGAAAGTCAGGTGCAATAGGCAGAGAAAGAAGTGTCCTTGAATAGAAAAGGGGAGTCACTATTTTCAGAGAAACCCAAACAAGTAAAAAGATCACCTAGACTATGGACCCTGCGTCAACAAAAGCAGAAGAAAGGTAAAGAGTTGACTCATAGTGGAGATTCTGAAAAGAAAGCTATGCAGGCAACCAGATCCTTAGTCTCAATTTTGCAAGAAGACTCAGCAAAATTGGTTAAAGAGATTGAAATTAAGAGGAAGTTGGAATTGGAGAAGAAGAAACCTCAACCTTAACCTCAACAACAACCTCCTAGGTTGATTAAAGAAAGTAAGAAGCAGAAAATCAGTCAGAAAAAGAGCACTCCAACAGCTATTTAACAAAAGAAAAGGTCAATTGAACACAGTCTGGCACAGGTTACTCCTTCTCAACTAATGAAAAAAGAAGATTTGAAAATAAAGATCATTGAAGAAGTTGAACCTGCAAGATGTGGAAGCTCTATAATCATAAGAGAACCTCTGAGAAGGTTGGTCAAGGTACAATTTGAACAAATCTTAGTAAATAGTCGTACAATACATCTGTTGAATGATGGAGAGAAAAGGTTGTATAGTGTTCTACGAGATGAGAAATCAGAACCATATCCAACACAGATGACCCAGTAAAACTATACTATTTTCCCACTCATAAAAAGAACAGTGATTAAGATTGTACCTGACATTCAACCAAGACCTTAAATTGTTCACAATGAAGATAAGGGGAAGAAGAAAATGTATCCAGAAAGGATTACAAGTGATCAGATTGAAGAAGAAGTGAGAAACATAGATGCAACATGTTATGCAGCTCAACAGAGAGGAATCTATATTTCCCATCATATCTCAAAAGCATCAGGAAGTCATTATGGTTGCGTCACCATTGATGAAACTTCTCAGGTAGTTGGCAAAATAACAGAAGGGCAGTACAGAACCATCAGAATTGGAGATATTAATTACAATATAGAGACTCTTGTGCACTTAATTATGCATATTAGACCCTTGAGCTCTATATCTTCAGTTGGAGATGTACTACACTTATTTGGAAAACAAGTTCCAAAGCTCCCTCGTCCTGATGATCTTGATCTACCTGATAGGAACTTATCTTTCAAACCTCCTGCTATTAAATTCATTGAACCGGATGTTTTACCTTCAGAATCATTTGGTACTACTATTGGTTTTAAAGAAGCACAACAAAAGATTGATGCGGCCTTAGTCAAAAAAATTCATGACAAGGTTAATGATCTGTGTGTTTTTATGGGTGACTTACATGAGGAAGTAACTTATATATGAAAAGACCTCAAGTTACTCTGTACTGAAATGCAACAAATGTTCTCTGAAATTTTGAAGCATCTTCAGTCATGATTTTTGATTAATAACAAATAGGGGGAGAAATGAAAAAGAGAAAGATAGGGGGAGAAGAGAAGAAGAGTTGAAGAGGAAGATAGGGGGAGAAGAGAAGAAGAGTTGAAGAGAAAGAAAGGGAGAAGAGGAAAAGAAAAGAAGAGAAGTGAAAAGAAGATAGTATAGTTATAATTTTTTCAATTGTATATCTTTTTATAAATAATACTCGACTATCTTTCTAAAATTATGATTATTTGTTATCATCAAAAAGGGGAAGATTGTTAAGTCAAAATGACTTTACATCTAAATAATTTTGATGACATTCAAATAGTAATAATATTAGAAATTGTTGAATCGTTTTGATCAGGAAGAAACTAAGACGAAACGGAAGCAAAAGTAAGACGAAAGAAACTAAGACAAAGCAAAAACAAAAGTAAGACGGAAGAAACTAAGACAAAGCGGAAGCAAAAGTGAGATGGAAGAAACTAAGACGAAGTGGAAGCAAAAGTAAGATGGAAGAAACTAAGAAGAAGGGAAAGCAAAAGTAAGACGGAAGAAAGTAAGACGGAAGCAACTAAAACGAAGTTGAAGCAAAACTAAGACGAAGCTGAAGCAAAACTAAGACAGAAGAAATTAAGACGAAGTGGAAGCAAAAGTAAGATGGAAGAAACTAAGACGAAGCGGAAGAAAAAGTGAGACGGAAGAAACTAAGATGAAGCGGAAGCAAAAGTAAGACGAAAGTAATATAAGACGAAGACTCGATACTATGTCGGATAGTTAATCAGTTTGAGTTAGTTACAGAACTTAACTGAATAACTATTTCTTTATAGATCAAGAAAAAAGAAGAAAGAAGCAGTTATCAAGAAGCAGTTGAAGACGAATGTTATAAATACAAGTCGGAGTCGAAGATTAAAAAAGTTAGAGATTTTAAAAAGTTTTTAATCTTTAGCAAACACTATATTCATTGTGCGAAACACTAGAGCTATCATTATTATAACAAAGATCGCAATATCTTTCTGTAAGAAAGAAGAAAAGCACAGAGCCTTAAAAGGCTAAGTAAAAAAAAGAATACTTGGTGTAAGAGACCTGAAAAGGTTCTGTGAAAAGAATACTTGTACAGTTTGAAAAGAATAGTGAAATCTCATAAAGGATTCTAAGAACTGGACGTAGCTCACAGTTTGGGGTGAACCAGGATAAAATCATTATGTTAACTTCTGAACTCTCTACTTTTAATTTCTATTGCTTTATACAAGTATGTAGAGATTAATTGCAATACATCGTGATTCTTACTCAATAGTTTGAGAAAGCAAGTTTTCAAAGAATTTCAAAAGGGGATTGTATTCATGCAAAAAGATACACAATTCAACCCCCCTTTCTTTTGCATTTTGTACATTAAATATAAAGTCTATACTAACACGTGATTTACTTCAGTATCAAAATAGTGGTATTTGAAATTCTATGGTCTAGTCACAACTTTAGATTTTAAGGAGAACACATTTGACTCTTGAATACTCCAAATTTAGTCGAGAAAAGTTTATGTTTCTATTCTTATATGTAGATGATAAATTATTTGGAAACGATGAATTAAGTATTTTATAGAATAAGAAGGAGATACTTTCAAATAATTTTGAAATAAAATTTTAGGAGGAATTTTTTCTTAGATTTGAGACCTATATGAAAACAAATCTAAGAAGGTTTTAGGCCTAAAAAGATTACGTTAACAAAATGTAGGCGAGTTTTAGTATATAAGATTACAAATTCAGTTTATCACCTATATTTAAAAGTAATAAGTTGAAAAAGAAGCAATGTCCTCATAATAATGTGAAGAAAGTTAGGATGAGTTATATCCCTTATAATAATATAATTGAGAGTTGATGTATTAAGAGATATATACCGGACCAAATATTGCTTAATGTTCTTAGCAAGTATTTTTCAAATCTTGGTTTTGTAGTGAAGAAAGTGTTATGTTATATACACAATAATAAATATTATATGTTGGTTTATTGGTGCTTAGATAATATGAATATTATTGGATATGATGAGGCTAATTTTGATGTTTATTCTGATGACATGAACTTTATTACAAGGTCATATATTTATCATAGTTAGAGGAGTTTTATCCCTTGGAAGTGTTCTAAGAAATTTATTGTGATAACCATATAAGTTGAGATTATAGGAAAGAGTACATGCTAAGTTCTTAAAGAACTTAGTTAGAGAGCTTAGGATTGTTGATTGAACTTCTAGGCCTATTAGAATTCACTATGGCAACTCATTTAATGTATTTTTTAGAATTCATAGAACACTAATTGAGCCAAGTATATTAAACCTAAGTGCTTTACAAACAAATGTATATGAGCTTTTTAAGAATAAGAACAAAGTAATTAAACAAACCCGATATAAGAATTATATTTAGAACATTGCTTATATATCTATAAAATCCTTATTGTGATTGTATAAGTAGTCTTTTGACCTGAGATCTCTTATAGGATTTCTATGTATTGATATTACTTATGACCTATCCTAATCAAGGATAGCTTAATTTATAACCATTAAATAAAGTATAAATTATATGAAGGTAGTTAAGTGATTAATATAAGACACTTTAAAATAGTTTTCAGATGTCATTAATTAAATCAATTACTAATAGCGAAAACTAATATAATTAGATGTAAATAGAGTAGATATTAATTTTATACCCTATGCCTAATTAGAACATTGTTGAATGAAATGATTGACTTATATGAATGCATAGAAAGGTAAGTCAAAACCTTTTGACATTCATAATATTTAGATGGTTATGATGTGATGCTAGACACCAATCTTAATCTATGGATATAAATTATTTAATTAGAGAGCTAAAGATAAATTAAACGACTTTATTTTATTTTATTTTATTTTTATTTATGATTATAATTTCTATTCATTGCCAACATATTTTGGAACCTAATTTGAGATATTCAATAAATAAGGATCAATATTAAACATTAGATTTTATTTGGGTCCACTTAGTATTTAGCTAGAATTAATTATAATTTTGATTAAAGTTCAAGTAAAATTAAAAGTTTATTTCAATTAAATTACTAAAAGGCCAAACCCTATTAGAAATAAGTTTAAGCTTTAAAGAAGTTGACACTTCTTGCCTAATCCTCTTTACACCACTTGTAGAGTTATCTTAACATATTTGTATGGATACTATTAGATCACATGTAACGATTATTGTCTAGAATTACTAGAAACCATGTTGATGGTCCAAACTTATGTTTCATCAGCCTACGTTTCCATTACCATCTTGTAACCTTATATGTAAATAATTTATAATAAGTTTGTTTTTTTAATACAAGGGAGAGGAAAGTGTAAGAAGTTAGTTTTACATCATTCATAATCTAACTTAAAATAGCAAGAGAGGCAAGTGAAGAGTATGTGTTCTTTTTTCTTATTTTGTAACTACTTTATTAATAAAATATTTTATTTTAAATATTATTTATAAACTAATACTTTTTATATATTTTAATTTTAAATCAAAATTTATTTGAAATTATATATTTTAAAATATACATTAAATTTAATTATATTTATTAATAATTATTAAATTAATTTTAAAATTAAATTAAATTAAAATTGTTATTGTTATTTATTATTGTGATTTTTGGAGAGAGTTAAAATATACAACGTAATTGTACAATATGATAATAGAATACTTTGTAAATTTTAAGAAAATTTAGGAACTATTTCATAAGTTTAAAAAATTATCCAAAACAGTATTCAGTATTAATCGATACCAGTACAGTACCGTATTAGAACCCAATCCAGTACCAAATATGACATGGTATTCGTAACATTGGGCTAAACTAAAAGAGTTGGGTTTTTTCTGATGAGATATTTTTTAAAATTGCACATAAATTTATTAAATTTGTTATTTAACCCAATCAGGTCAGTTTCATAATGCTTTCTAATTAAGTTTGATATTTGACTAAATCGATTTATTTTTAAAATGTTTTCACAAAAATGTTAAATCTTGATTAGTTTTGCTTAAATGGGAGAATGTAACAATTTTTTTATGGATTACAACTTATTAATCTTTTCTTTTTACAACTAAGTCAAATAAAAATGTGAAGCCTTTGATCACTTTATATACTTGGTCTTCTCAATATGTTTACTCAGAGTTGCGTGATTATTGTATAGAATTATGTTGATAGTCCAAACTTATGTCTAATTAGCCTCCATTTCTATTACCATCTTGTAACCTTATATGTAAATAATTTATAAGAAGTTAGTTTTACATCATTTATAATCTAATTAACTTAAAATAGTTGAGAGAGGCAAGCGAAGAGCACGTGTTTTTTCTTATTTTGCAAGTATTTTATAAGGGTGATTTTACGAGGTTCAAGAATAATAATTATATATTCTAATTTAAATATTCTTAATATTTTTTACTATTCATATATCAATTATAAAAATGTCTAAAACGCTATTGATCGATATATAAAATCTACAACAATCACATGGCATTCATTTCTGCCAAAAACAAAAAGGCTAGGAAGTGATTTTTAAAGGTCCGGCCGAAAATTCTAAACTTTTATAACTGTTGACGGAATCAAATATGTACCTAGGACTATACTGCTCCTTGTAAGTGGGGTTACTTATATTACGATGGCAAGAAAAGAATAGGTGTCAACTCAATATATCCCAATCTATGAATATTTTTTCTAGACAACGAAGTTGGTCCCGAACCCAGTTGCTAGATATTCATTGTACGAGTCCCTAGATTGTAGATTTTCCCTACGGTAGGTGGTTTGACAATGCTGATATGCAGCCCACCGCAACTCTATAAAATGGGACCAAACTAAGAGAGTTGGGTAAGTGAAGTTTCAATCCTCTTTTCCTCATCTAGTTTCTTCCAAAAATGGCTATGGTTAGATCTTTTGCTGCTACCAAATGTCCTTCCATCTTCTTTGTAATGCTTTTCTTTGGTATGTTCCTGTCAAGTATATATGAAACAGGTAATCTGAAAGCATGCATAATTTGCCTATGAACCATCCAAATTAAACACTAGATTTCATTAGGAATCTGGTATTGTCAATTAGATATCAGAAATATATGCATATACGTCTTCAAAATACTTCTCATTCCAGCAAATACACAGGATTCGTTAATTAACTGGTTGCTTGTGCTTCTGCAGATGCTCAAGTAGGTGTCTGCTACGGAATGCTCGGCAACAACTTACCGCCACCAGGAGACGTGGTAGCAATGTACAAGCAGAATAACATCCATCGAATGCGACTCTATGATCCAAACCGAGCAGCTCTTGAAGCCCTCAGGGCCACCAATATAGACCTCACGCTCGGAGTCCCGAACACTGACCTTCAAATGGTTGCTTCTAATCAAGCTAACGCAAACATGTGGGTGCAAAATAACGTAAGAAATTACGGAAATGTTAGGTTTCGATACATAGTAGTCGGAAACGAGGTCAAGGTAACGGACTCTTTTGCGCGGTATCTAGTTCCTGCCATGCAAAACATTCGCACTGCACTTACATCAGTTGGTCTCGGAAGCATCAAAGTCTCCACGGCCATTGACACAGGTGTTCTAGATGTCTCCTTCCCACCCTCAAAAGGCTCTTTCAAGCAAGAGTATCGACCTCTTCTCGATCCCATCATTCGGTTTCTAGTGAACAACCAATCCCCATTACTTGTCAACTTGTATCCATACTTCAGTTACATAGGAAACACCAAAGATATCCGTCTTGATTATGCACTTTTCACTGCTCCGTCTCCAGTTGTCTCCGATCCTCCGCTTAGTTACCGGAACCTTTTCGATGCGATGCTGGATTCAGTTTACTCTGCATTGGAGAAGGCTGGTGGGAGTTCGCTGGAGATTGTGATATCGGAGAGTGGCTGGCCATCAGCAGGAGGAACAGCAACATCAGTTGACAATGCGAGGACTTACAACAACAACTTGATTCAACATGTGAAGCGTAACAATGGGACTCCAAAAAGGCCTGGGAAGCCTATCGAGACCTACATTTTCGCCATGTTTGACGAGAACAACAAGAGCCCGGAGTTTGAAAAACATTGGGGCGTCTTTCTTCCAAATAAGGAGCGTAAATATCCAATCAACTTCAACTAAAGAGTTGCACACTTGGTTTCTCTAGCTAAGGACAATAATTATGTGCAACGAAGCTAGAAAATAATTGTGACTTCTGGTCCTAATCCAAATGAAGTTCAACTCTTGTCACTAGTGTACTGCCTAATAACATTTCACAAATTAATAATTTTTGTGATATATGTTAAAAAAGGGAGAAAGAGAAATTAGTATCGAATATCTCTAACATGAAAAATAAATAAAATATTTTGTAGGATTAAACGAAGTTTATAAAAGACCCAAATATTTCTTAAATTAAAATTATCTTTTAACACACCCTTTAAGCTTAATATAATTTATTACATATTGATCTTTTAATATGAAAACAATTCCAAGTTCAACGCTTTAATCAAAATATAAGGGATTTAATCTTTTAATTTTACATACTAATTAAGCTACACTCGTTAAACTAATATTTTCTCAAATGAAATGAAGTTTGGAATTAATGTATCTTGCTTTATATCTTGAAAAATGGGCAAGGCAAAAAAAGTTTCAATTGTTCTTCAAAATTAGGAAAGAGTTACTATGCAATATCTTTCTAGTGCTCTCTTATATGATTATTTTCTTATAAAACAAAGATCCAGGGTGGATTGGATGAAATGTGGAGATAAAAAAATACAACTTTTTTTCATAGAGATATCATAAATAGGAGAAAATCCAGCAGAATCATTTCATTGCAGCTCAACAATCAGGTTTTTGATTCCAAGATTTGTTGCTTTATGATGCTTTCAAATATTTTCAAATATCTTGTCTTCTCCTACATGTGCTACTTCTTCTCAGCTATTAATGAAATCATGCTAGACAAGATTAGTCTTACATATGCTGATTTACTTAGTAAGCATGTTACAATTCTGGAGATTGAGATTGCCTTAAGATTCTTAAATCCAAATAAGGAACCTAGACTTGATGGATTTAGCCATCATTTCTTCAACAAATCCTAGCGTATGACAAAGAATATGGTAGTTGATACCACCTTAGTTTCTTCAACAAAAGTTAAATGTTATTAGAAATTAATAACACATTTGTAACTCTAGTTCCTAAGAACGGAAGACAAAGAATTTTCTTAAACTTCATACCTATTTCTTGTTGTAACTCTATGTATAAGATCATTGCTAATTAAAGATCTTGGCTCAAAGAATGAAAGAGGTCTTATACAAATACATTGACGTTTTATAAGGTGCCTATTTACTTGGCAGAATTATAGGGATAACATCATGTTAATGCAAGAACTTGTCAAGATTTACACTAAGAAAAGGGGAAGCAGGAATTGCATCATTAAGGCTAACCTAAAGAAGGCCTGTGATAGTATAGATTAGGGCTCTATATTGAACATCTTACCTGGTTTGGAATTTCTTGCCAACTTTATCCAATGGAACCTCACCTTCCTTTAATATATTGATGAATGCTCAGCCTGGTAAGTGCTTTAAAAGAAACAAAGGATTTAAACAAGTAGATCCTATATCAACTCAAATCTTTGCACTTGTTTTGGAAGTTTTTAACAAAACCTTGAAGAGAGTAGTTGAAAGAACCAAAGATTTCAAATTTCATTTTAGGTGTAAGAAGCAAAGGATTACTAATATATACTTTGTAGATGATCTCATACTCCTTTACAAGACTAATCAGATTTATGTATCAACACTTATGAAAGCCTTAAAAATCTTTAGCAAGATGTCTGGATTGGAAACCAATTGTTCCAAGAGTTGCTTTTATTTATCAAAATCAGCTCTAAGTAAGCAATCTATCATTGAAATTGTCACCGGTTTGAAACTACAGACACTTCCTATATTGTACCTATAAATTCCCAATTTAGTTACTAGCCATACTAATGGAGATTTTGACAAACTTCTTAACTGTATCAACTGCAGAATCTCTGCATGGAGTTCCAAATTAATTTATACAACTCGCATATTTGTGCTTATCTCATCTGTACGGAATTCAGTCAATGTTTTCTTGGGTCGTACATGTTGCTATACCCAAAAGAGTAATCAAATCAATGAAGATGATGTGCTGTAGGTTTCTTTGGAATCGAAATGAAGAAATTGTTAAGAGAGCTCAGATGTAATGGAAAGAGGCATGCTTATCTAGTGACAAAGGTGGTTTAGGAATAATTTCTCTCAAACTAATGAACAGATATCATGTCCAAGAGGTTATTAATTAACAAACATTCCTTATGGTGTAAATGGATTTATTAGATCTATATATAAAATATTAGCATATGAACTATAAAGATTAAATCTTCCTTTTCTTTAACCTTGAAAGCCATTCTAAAGACCGGGGAATTGTTGAGGAATGAATTTACTTATCTCATTAGAGATGCCAAGCAAACTAATTTTTGGTTTGAAAACTAGACATCTCTTGGTTCTCTTTGTAATGTGCAAGGTATGGAATGTCTCAACCCTACCGTTGGTAAAAAAAAAAAGCAATAGTAGTTGGTGCACTGGTTGACAAATAGATCTTTATAAAAAGCTCTATCCTTAGACTTATTTGTGAAGAAATTGTTCACACCAGCTTGAGTGAAGGGGAAGATTATATTATTTGGAAGAATTCGAGAAATGGTAAGTTTAGCAACCAATCTTATAGGAAGTTTATGCAAAAACACTATAGCAAGATTCTCTAGCACAAAGTTATTTGACACAAGCAATTTAATTCAACATCAATATGTCTATGGCTAGTTATGAAAGATAAGTTACCAACTGTGGATAAGCTATAGAGATTCCTAAATATCCCTAATTGGTGTATTCTTTGTCAGAAAGCTGAAGAAAGTATTGAACACTTGTTTTTCAATGTGCTTATGTCAATAGTATGTGGAAGTATATCTTACACCAATGCTTTATTCATGATGCACCTAGAATATGGGATTGTATAAGGAGATGAAGTAGTGAAATCAAGCATCCTAACTCTACAATTGAGTGGCCATTTAGCCTAGTTATAACATGTCCGGTTAAACCTATATTAGATGAAAGAAATGCTAGAATTTTTCAAGACAAAAGTCTAATAGCAGAAGAATTCAGTAGCATAATCATCATACAAATCAGAAGATATAGGCAAATCAAAGGATACATGAGCATACACAAGTCTAAACTCCTTAATGAAGACTACTGTAGTATAATATGGAGTGTATAAGTTTATTAACTTTTAGGCTTATAAGCATCTAATGATTGGTTTTCAATATATACAGATCTTTGTAACTACTTTGTATTGTTTGATTGTCATTCATCTCCTAATTCGTTATTATGATTTGTTCAAAAAATTACAAGAAATGCCACCATTTATGAAGATGATAGAAAAGATCTTTATTTCAAAATTTTAAAATTATACAAAATCTCAAAATAAATATTCTATTTATGACACAGATAATTCACTAAATGGAGTAAACAAATGAGTGAAAATTTTAAAATTACTACACATAATTATGTTAACTAAAATTTTAATACTTAAATGAGTGATTAAAATCATTACGTACATTTTCCTTTTACTTTAACCACATTTTTCTAACAAGATTTTGTATAAGTATAAGTACGCGTTTTAAATAACTCTAGTCTAGATAGATTATGCATAGTAATTACTAATTATCTGAAAAAATTATAATCATTCACCCTTTTCTTGTTATGTTGTTACCTTTGTCACTTTATAAAACGTGATCTTCATCATCTTTTCTTTCAAAATAGTTTTGAAAACAGAAACTAAATTTCTACCTTCTTCTTATGTATTATATCTTCGTTAACATTTAAAGATCCAACCCATTGCCAAGGATTCTATATGTTTTATTCCTTAATTGCAATAATAACATAATTAGACTTTAATTCCAACTATCTCAAAATATTATCAACTACATGAACTTATTCTTACTTTTCATTAAATCTTAAAATTGATTAATAATCTTGAAGATTGTAATGAAATGATTCAAAATGGGTTTAGATGTTTTCATCTCGAGAGATTCATATTTAGTTCTAAGGATTGAAGATTAATTTAAGAAAACATACAAATAGGCAACTTACTCTTAGCATGCCATAGAACATGAATACATAGACTATTGGCATGCCAAAACATTGAAACAAAAGCATAATTAGAACATTTCGTAAAACTAAAACCCCTTTTCCTTATCCATTATGTCTTTTGAATTCAAGTTATTGTTTCTGACTACCCTTACTCAATTTATTAAAATGTTTAGTTTTGTAGGAAATTTCTTTTTTTTTTTCACATGCAAGTGCGAAACAAACCCAAAATAGTTTTTGTATAAAAAGCAAGTAATTAGCTTTTTCATTATCTAGCCCAACCTTTATATAAGAAAAGGGATGAATAGTGAGATACTAAATTTAACTATAAATTTGTGTACCGGCCCAATCCAACCTAAATCTTTGTTAAATGGTGAGTCAAAAATTTTAATTACAACTACAATTGCAATTATAATCGATTATTTGTAGTTAAAAGCAGGTCCTTTACCATACTTTATATCCATTTCAATATTTAATTACAATTGTATTCACTTTGATTGTAATTGTATCAATAACAAGTATCCGTATTATTAATTACAAGTTCTAATTTAAAATCTTTGGCGAGCTTTAAGTGACACTTCTTAAAAGAAATTGGCTTGCCTAACTTCAAATAAACACTGATAATTAATCTGATGGACTTAGTTTAATCACTTAAAAAAAGTTTTGTATTTGGTTTTATATTTATTTTATTTTACTTAAATGAGTTCCGATGCTCCTCAATCTGAATAGCACCAACAATATAGACACGATTGTTTGGAAACCTCATCTTAAAGGTATCTTCGCTAACAAGTCATGCTACCACACCCTCTAAGCCGACTGTTCCCTCCTATTCACTTCTTTAACAGTACGGCATCAGTCCCAAAGCATCCACGTCGCTTCCGAGTCCGGATCGTCATTCAAATTTTAGTCATCTAATTGCATCTAATAATTATACGGCGTCGTTTTCGTTTGAAAATTGCTCTTGGTTATTCGTAGATGGCCAGGCGCCTGTGGGTCCCATCCACAGGCGCCTTTTTTGCCAAAGTTAAAGCCAACCATAGGAAAATCAAGTCATTAACAATAACGTGATATATTGGCTTTTATATAATATACTGGTTATCCATATTGTGTTAAATGTTTTTATTTTATACAATTTAACGTTTGCACTTTTTGATTATTATTAAAATCCAACTCATTTCTTATATAAACATTATTAAATTTGTTATTATTATTAGGTGTATATATTTACTTATTCAGTTATTTAAATTAATTTTATTATTTTGATCATTATTATTATTATTATTAATGTTATTATTAATAATAACAACATTATTTAAAATTATTTATAATAACAATAATCGATAATACTAATAATTATTATAAGATAATAATAATAATAATAATGATGATGATGATGATAATATTAATAATAATAATAAGATAATAATAATAATAATAATGATAATAATGACAATAATAATATTAATAATAACCATTTTCGGGGGCGGTTCTTTTACGATTATTTGGTCATTTGTCTCTTGAATATTTTGCTGTATTTGTTGTATCAATGATACTATTTCTATTTGGGTTTGTATAATAGCTTCAATTTTCTGTTCTATTATTTCTTGTGTTTGTACTATTGATTCTAGATGTTGAGTCAGGTTTGTTAATGTTGTCATAATTTCTGAACTAAATAGGTAGATAGTGTAGATAATTGCTGTTGAATTTCATCTAACTGTCTTGTTTGATTATTGGGTTCTGTTATTCTTAATGGTCGTTCTATATAAAGAGGTCTTTGATGTCTTAATGACAGAGATCTTAGCAAAGGAGTATTATTTGATGATGATTCGAAAAGAATGTCTTCTTTCAATTAATGGAATTCTTTGGTTCAAAGGGTTATTGTATTCTTTGGAAGTGGTTGTAATTTTGGTTGAATTTTAATTCCTACTTTAGCAACTTCTTGAAATAATTGATCTAGATAGATTTGTTCTGTATGTTTGAAATCAATACTATGATGTGAGTTGGTTAATGCATAACTAATTTGATAAGTTAATGAAAAGGGATATTGTCCTGAGTCATTAAATTAGTTCTATAAAATTTATATGCAATTGTGATAGCTTTATCCAATTCGGAAGAAATTAAGGAATACCTAATTTTAAACGAGTGTTAAATTTGATTTTTCCATATTGTAAATTTCCATTCATCATTCCTAAAATTTGATCATTTAGATTATTCATTCTTTCATCTAAAATTGCCATTCTAATAGGAGTATCAATTCCTTGTTGAAAAGTGGATTTTAATAATATTTGTATGGTAGATAATTGAATATATCCAATTTTCTTTCGTTTGATTCGGTAACAATTGTAATTGTCTATGAATTTGTTCGGGATTAATTAAACTAAT
Source organism: Erythroxylum novogranatense (assembly GCA_029891385.1). NCBI lineage: Eukaryota > Viridiplantae > Streptophyta > Magnoliopsida > Malpighiales > Erythroxylaceae > Erythroxylum > Erythroxylum novogranatense. The sequence goes on along the minus strand of CM057229.1, from coordinate 38,614,463 downwards.
TCTTAAATTTCCATGACATTGATCAATTCGAATAGGTTGTTCTTGAATAATCTTTCCATAATAAATAAGATTTTGTCTATTAAAGATTTGTTTTATTGTTGATTTGTGAATGTCTTGACCTTTCTTTAAATCTAATTGAGCTTTAGCAATTTGATTCTTTTTATCTTGAGTTATTAAGGTAGAAACTTGAAAATTTCCTAAGGATTCAGTTAATTCTAAATTGTCTACATCGAGGATGGTAGAAGTTTGAGAAGTCATAATGTATTGGGATGATATGGATGATAACAATGATGATCAGTTTCAATTTGTTCTAATTGTGTTAATTGTTCTATATATTGTTGATGTAATCTTTGTACTACAGATAAATGTTCTTCATAAGGTCGTCTGCCGAGACGATTGATTCCTAGAAATATAAGACTATCAATACGATTTTCATTGTATTGTATATGATCTTTATAATGATTTATAGCTTGTTGTGTGTAGTGAATTCTATCTTGTAAATCTAAACAAATGGGACAGTTCATTTAAAAATCTTCAGGGAAATTACTACAATCGATATCGTCTAAATCATAATTTATATCTTCATCTATATTATCATAATCAGTACTGGTGATTTCTATATCTTCTATTTCCGTATCTGAAGGAAATAATTGTGATAGTGATTCTGAACAATATAATTGTTGTGGTAATTCCGTATCTAAATTTCTTGAAATTTGTTCTAAGAAAATATCTTGTTGTATTTGTGTTAATCTTTCTATTTCATTTTCATCTTCTAATAATTCAAAGGTTTCTGATTCTTCCTCAGATGGAGGTGAGAAATCAAAAATTATATCTCTATCATCGAGTCGTATGAGATAACCGACACGAGTATTGAGACCTAATATAGTTCTATATAAATAATTAAGAGTAATATCTATATGATGACAACTAATTTCAAAATATTGATAAAGTATTTCATGAGGAATAAATAATCGACTTGCAATTATAAAGAAAAGTAAAGGTCATGCTTGAAATAAAGTAAAAGCATAAGCATGTAATTGATTAATAATGACAGTAAACAATAATTAATAAAATAAGATAAATGAAATGTCATGTTAATGGAATGCTTTAATCGATAAGTAATTCCATTTCTTGTTCAAGTTCATATCTATCGTTTTAACTGAATTATAAATATATAATGTTTGATCTAACAAAACTCTTGCATTTATTAAAAGTTGAAAACATTGATTTTCTTTTGCCATTTGTATGTGTTCATGATATAATTCAATAAACTTTCTTTGTTCAGTTTCAATTTCTTTATAGAAACGAATTCTTTGTATAAGTGATCGGCGATGATCAAAATAATTCATTTTATTTAAATGATAAGAAGAGATAGTTTGGATACATAATATTTGCGTCTTTGCAATACAATCTAAAATACAGTAATCTAAAAAGCGAATTAAATCGGCTGATTCTTCAATCATTTGCTTTGCAGTAGAAAGAATTTCTTGTTCTTCATCATAAAGAGGGTGATCTGGAGAATTCTTAAAACGGGGATTAGTGTAAATATCATTTGCTTTCTTGTTTCTTGCAATGGTTTTAATCTTAAGTTCTTCGTATTCTGCTTGTTGATTATCTAATGCTTTGATTCGTTGCTTCAACATACGTTTGATGTGAAAATAAGCCATTCTGAAAATCAAAATCTTGTAAGTCGTGAAAAGATTTTAAAAAGGATAAGAAATTGAATAATTTTTAGAATGCTAATGATTGTATAACAGAAGATTGCATGAATGATTGCAAAAATGAATAAAATAATAAGATATATAATTTGATAAAATATATGCATGACTTGTATGCTTGAATTAATCTAAGGGTGACAAGAAGTTAACCATAATCACTCTAACCTGTTCTTCCTGGCTCGCTTGAACGTCACACTGGACTTAGGTGCGAAGAGAGAAGATAGAGAGAGTAATGTATGGAAAGCTTGTTGTGCGATTTTTGCTTTTCGTTTGCTTAAAATTAATCCTTTGTCTTTACATCTTTGTAAGACAAATTTAACTTTCTTCAAATGATCTAATTTATCTTGATTTGAATAAATAATAATATCATCTATATACACAAAAGTATATTCTTCTAAACCGATAAGATTGTTATCCATAAAGCGTTCATTTTCGGGGGCGGTTCTTTTACGATTATTTGGTCATTTGTCTCTTGAATATTTTGCTGTATTTGTTGTATCAATGATACTATTTCTATTTGGGTTTGTATAATAGCTTCAATTTTCTGTTCTATTATTTCTTGTGTTTGTACTATTGATTCTAGATGTTGAGTCAGGTTTGTTAATGTTGTCATAATTTCTGAACTAAATAGGTAGATAGTGTAGATAATTGCTGTTGAATTTCATCTAACTGTCTTGTTTGATTATTGGGTTCTGTTATTCTTAATGGTCGTTCTATATAAAGAGGTCTTTGATGTCTTAATGACAGAGATCTTAGCAAAGGAGTATTATTTGATGATGATTCTGGAAAAGAATGTCTTCTTTCAATTAATGGAATTCTTTGGTTCAAAGGGTTGTTGTATTCTTTGGAAGTGGTTGTAATTTTGGTTGAATTTTAATTCCTACTTTAGCAACTTCTTGAAATAATTGATCTAGATAGATTTGTTTCGTATGTTTGAAATCAATACTATGATGTGAGTTGGTTAATGCATAACTAATTTGATAAGTTAATGAAAAGGATATTGTCAAGGAGTCATTAAATTAGTTCTATAAAATTTATATGCAATTGTGATAGCTTTATCCAATTCAGAAGAAATTAAGGAATACCTAATTTTAAGCGAGTGTTAAATTTGATTTTTCCATATTGTAAATTTCCATTCATCATTCCTAAAATTTGATCATTTAGATTATTCATTCTTTCATCTAAAATTGCCATTCTAATAGGAGTATCAATTCCTTGTTGAAAAGTGGATTTTAATAATATTTGTATGGTAGATAATTCAATATATCCAATTTTCTTTCGTTTGATTCGGTAACAATTGTAATTGTCTATGAATTTGTTGGGATTAATTAAACTAATTCTTAAATTTCCATGACATTGATCAATTCGAATAGGTTGTTCTTGAATAATCTTTCCATAATAAATAAGATTTTGTCTATTAAAGATTTGTTTTATTGTTGATTTGTGAATGTCTTGACCTTTCTTTAAATCTAATTGAGCTTTAGCAATTTGATTCTTTTATCTTGAGTTATTAAGGTAGAAACTTGAAAAGTTCCTAAGGATTGATTAATTCTAAATTGTCTACATCGAGGATGGTAGAAGTTTGAGAAGTCATAATGTATTGGGATGATATGGATGATAACAATGATGATCGGTTTCAATTTGTTCTAATTGTGTTAATTGTTCTATATATTGTTGATGTAATCTTTGTACTACGATAAATGTTCTTCATAAGGTCGTCTCACGAGACGATTGATTCTAGAAATATAAGACTATCAATCGATTTTCATTGTATTGTATATGATCTTTATAATGATTTATAGCTTGTTGTGTGTAGTGAATTCTATCTTGTAAATCTAAACAAATGGGACCGTTCATTTAAAATCTTCAGGAAATTACTACAATCGATATCGTCTAAATCATAATTTATATCTTCATCTATATTGTCATAATCAAGATCTTGGTGATTTCTATATCTTCTATTTTGTATCTGAAGGAAATAATTGTGATAGTGATTCGAACAATATAATTGTTGTGGTAATTCGTATCTAAATTTCTTGAAATTTGTTATAAGAAAATATCTTGTTGTATTTGTGTTAATCTTTCTATTTCATTTTCATCTTCTAATAATTCAAAGGTTTCGATTCTTCCTCGATGGAGGTGAGAAATCAAAATTATATCTCTATCATCGAGTCGTATGAGATAACCGACACAGTATTGAGACCTAATATAGTTCTATATAAATAATTAAGAGTAATATCTATATGATGACAACTAATTTCAAAATATTGATAAAGTATTTCATGAGGAATAAATAATCGACTTGCAATTATAAAGAAAAGTAAAGGTCATGCTTGAAATAAAGTAAAAGCATAAGCATGTAATTGATTAATAATGACAGTAAACAATAATTAATAAAATAAGATAAATGAAATGTCATGTTAATGGAATGCTTTAATCAATAAGTAATTCCATTTCTTGTTCAAGTTCATATCTATCGTTTTTAACTGAATTATAAATATATAATGTTTGATCTAACAAAACTCTTGCATTTATTAAAAGTTGAAAACATTGATTTTCTTTTGCCATTTGTATGTGTTCATGATATAATTCAATAAACTTTCTTTGTTCAGTTTCAATTTCTTTATAGAAACGAATTCTTTGTATAAGTGATCGGCGATGATCAAAATAATTCATTTTATTTAAATGATAAGAAGAGATAGTTTGGATACATAATATTTGCGTGCTGCAATACAATCTAAAATACAGTACTCTAAAAAGCGAATTAAATCGACTGATTCTTCAATCATTTGCTTTGCAGTAGAAAGAATTTCTTGTTCTTCATCATAAAGAGGGTGATCCGGAGAATTCTTAAAGCGGGATCGATGTAAATATCATTTGCTTTCTTGTTTCTTGCAATGGTTTTAATCTTAAGTTCTTCGATTCGCTTGTTGATTATCTAATGCTTTGATTCGTTGCTTCAACATCGTTTGATGTGAAAATAAGCCATTCGAAAATCAAAATCTTGTAAGTCGTGAAAAGATTTTAAAAGAAGGATAAGAAATTGAATAATTTTAGAATGCTAATGATTGTATAATGAAGATTGCATGAATGATTGCAAAATGAATAAAATAATAAGATATATAATTTGATAAAATATATGCATGACTTGTATGCTTGAATTAATCTAAGGGTGACAAGAAGTTAACCATAATCACTCTAACTGTTGTTCTTCTGGCTCGCTGAGCGTCACTTTGGACTTAGGTGCGAAGAGAAGATAGAGAGAGTAATGTATGGAAAGCTTGTTGTACCCATTAAGGATACCCAAGGCGTCTATTTATAATCGCAGAAAGGAATAACATGGTACAGACAGACTTAACATAAAGAAAAAGCCTAAAAGAAGAAAAGACTTAAAGAAAAAGTAAGATGCTAAAGGGACATCTTACGACATAAAGAAAAGATAAAGAAAAGGCAGAGGCAATTGGACGATCAAAGGATCGCCGAAAGTAAAAAGACTACATTATTGTGATAGTAGTGCTTCGTACTTGATCTGATGTTTTATTCTTCAATGATAATAAGTTCGTCGTCAGGGTTGCTTGTGCCTTCTCCTTGTGCTTGAGAGGATGGACAGTGTTTACATCTGTGAGTGGGATATTCTTATGGCGCTTGCAAAGTGCTTCACGCCAAGCAAAGCTTAGAGTGTGAAAACATTCGATAAGTCATTGAATGGTGCTTGAAAGCGTTTGTAAGACCGGTAATTCATGTGCTAGGATGGGATGCTTCCATATTGAAGTTAATAAGACATTATGACCACGATAGTTGATCTTGATTGTTGAGTCTGCTTGAATCTTGAGACATTGAGTATAAATTCCTTCAAAACAATTCAAATTGAATTTGTTTACCAAATCCCAATTGAATTCGGTAATGAGGTGCTTCATCTATGGGAGGATATGCATATTGCTTATGCCAATCTGAAGAAAGGCAATTCTTGAAGTAATGATTGCTGCTCTACTGGCTGTTTCTTCATCGGATGCTTCAAAAATTGGATAGCTGCTGTAGACTTTAATATATATTTCTCTTTCACGTGCAAAACGATCCTTGAATTGCTTGATAGCATGGACTAAACCGGATGGGAAGTCCGCTAATAACTTCATATCTTGTAGATAAATGGTGTCAGCTAATCCACTCTGAAATAATAAATAAGTTGTTAACGGTTCTGCTCCAGGGAAGATGACTGCTTTGGGACCATACTTGCCACGATTCTGAGGGTAGTATTGAAATTGCTTCATTTCTTCAGTCCAATGATTGAGTGCTTGGAAACAATCCATAAACATGTCAGAAGTGAGAACCTTTGATTCTTCATGAAGTGCTTTAGCAGGAACGGCATGAATTCGTTCCATGTCAATTGCTTTGCCCAATGTAGTTAACTTGGACATTGGTGGTCTGGAGTTTATGTCTGATCTTGTATTGTGGTGAAGTGTTGGATGCTGAAATTCTTGGAAAGACTTTTCAACTTCGCTTTAGTAGAAAAACTCTTATGAATAACACTGCTTTTGCCTGTAATATGAATTGCTGCCTTATGCCACTGATCATAAAGACCAGCAAAAGGACCATTATATATCACATAGTGCTTGGATTCTTGATTATCACCACCTTTTGAGGTCTTCGATGAGGAAGTTATTGATGATGAAGTACTTATATATGGTTTCACAGAAGTGGCCGGTGCTTTTGATACTTGTATTTCGGGGACCTTAGAAGGTGCAACTGAATAGCTTCTTGTATTACTGAGCAGATGCTTTTGGAATTTGAGTAGTTATAGTAATAATGAGATTGATCCCGGATCTTGATGTTGATGCTTTAGAACTTTGCTCCTTTGGTTTTAAAACCGGAGTGTCTGTTTTAATGCTCAAGTTCACTAGTAATTTGTTCTTGCTTTACACGAATGTTGATACTTTGAAGATGTAATTCGGTGAGTTCGCTTCCTTTAATTCAATTGTACTTTCGAAATGAGCGATTAATGCTTCCATTCTCTTGTTAATGTATCCGCAAGAAAATTGTTAGCGATTTAATATAATGAATATTAAATTGATCTTGACCTAGCTCTAATTGCCATCGATCGATCGTCCTTGATTATAATTGGTACTTGATGAAAGGCGATATCTTGTAAATCCACATAAGTATTGAGAATCAGTATGAATTGTAAATTTCTTTGGGAGTAGATCTATTCGCCATTTTCTCAAAGTTTTGAGACAGGCTAATGCTTCTTTTTCATGAATAGGATAATTTAATTCCGCAGAACTAAATGTTCCATTTATATATTTGCACAGTTGATATTTTTTCTGAGTAGGGGGTTTTGCTAAAAGACAACCTGCCCATACATCATTGCTTGCATCTAGTTGAACTAATAATTCATCATTTTGTTGATAATTATAAAGTTTGGGAAGATTTTACAAAGAAGTTTTAATCTTTGTCTTCTTTGTAGTATCTGAAGTAGTCCATTGCCATTGTAGATTCTTGCTACATTTTTTACGTAAAAGTGTTCTTTCTTTTGCTAATTCTTTTAGAAATCCTTGATCGATATATAGTTTAATAAGCCTAAAATTGTTGAACATGTTTTCGATTTGTGAGTTGATCGGGAAATTCTTGTAATTTACGTAAAATGTTAGGTTGTAATTGTAAATAACCATGATGATTAAATTGAATACCTAAATATTCAATTGTTTGTTATGTGATTTTGCTTTTCGTTTGCTTAAAATTAATCCTTTGTCTTTACATCTTTGTAAGACAATTTTAACTTTCTTCAAATGATCTAATTTATCTTGATTTGAATAAATAATAATATCATCTATATACAAAAGTATATTCTTCTAAACCGATAAGATTGTTATCCATAAAGCGTTGATAAATACTTGGTGCTTGTTTTAATCCAAAGGGTAATACATTCCATTGATAATGTTTTGGGGTGGACAAGTGAATCTTTGTTAGTGCTTTTGTATTATCATGTAATCGTAATTGCCAATATCCGATTTTGCATCTAATGTTGTAAACCAAATATGACCTTTTAGTTTATTAATAATATAATCTTTTAGTGGTAATTTATAAGCATCTCAATAGTTGCTTCATTAAGTTTTCTGTAATTTATAACCATTCTTCGTTTTCCTCGTTTCTTTTAATTTGAATTATTGACATAAAAAGTCAAGTGCAGAGTGTTTACTAGTCTTTGGGTGTAATTAATCCTTTTCAAGTAATTCTTTACATTCTTGAGTGAATTCTTTTACATCTAAGGTGTATATGGTATATTATTTTGATATTGACTTCTGAAGAGGATCTTTTAGTTTAATTTCAATAATTTATGTATTATGATTTTTGTAGGATCTAATGGATTTTCACTACATACTTGATCTAATAAGGTATTGACTTGAGTTTGTATGGTTGTATTATTCAATAGGTAAAATTGTAACATATGAAGTTTCTCATTGACTATCTTTAATTGTTGATAATAAGGCGTATGATAAATAGGGATTAAGTAAAATAATGATTTCGGTGATTCTTAATATAAGGGGTTCGCAAAGTTATGTAATGTAAATATTGACAAAAGGGTTATATAATTTAAGAAAATTATTTCCAAGTATTAATGGTAATCTGATTCTTTTGATAGATTGATGGTATGATAAAAGTGTAGTTTTCAATAATAATAGTATTATAATAACTAACATACCGGATGGAATTAAAACTTCCATCGTGATTTTACTTGTAATGGTTTATGTAATTTCTTCGGTTTAAATCTAATTGTTTTGATCTATCTGAGATAGTTGCTCTGTATCTATATAAGCATGTACTTTAGTATTCGTTTTACGAACTAGTACTTGAATAAGCGTTGAATTGGAATTGGAGTTTGATTCGAGTTTTGTTATCGATTCATTAGATAAAGATTCATAAATGTAGAGAGATGTATCGTATTATAATCTGATTCAATTGGTTCTAAGTGATGTTCTAAGGTGAATGTAATATTTGTACTTTATTATTATATGATTTTCTTTCTTTTAGGACATTCATTTGCATAATGACCTTCTTCTTTACAAATCCAACATTTACAATCTTTTTCTTTTAGGACAAAATTGTTTTCTTTTTATATTTGGGATTAAATTTATATCTCGAAAATATTTTGGATAAGTTTTGGTTGATAACGTTGTGGTTTATATTTTTCCATCGAAATCTTCGTGAATAATGTTTCTTATATCGTGGATTAAATATTTTCTTTTTCTTTTATAGTTTGTATAAGTTTTATTACATCCATATTCTTTGAGGAACGTCAACATTTTGATCATAATACGCTTTTAAATTCTTATGTTTTAATGTTCTTTTAAGCGAGCTTCATACAATAATCAACTAATAAGTCTCTTGCTACTAATATTGCTCCACCTAAATTATGAGCGATTGTATGATTTTCTATTCGTTCATAGAATTGTTGTTGAACTTTTAGATTAAAGGATATGGTAATTTTGAATAAAATGTTAATATACATTTCTTGTTAGACTCTAGGTAATTTATAGTAATGTTTTTAAATTCACAAATAAAAGCTTCTAAGTAATTAATATCACATATCATTAAATTGTTTAAATGTCTTAATGCTTTTAATCGTTTTCTTTTAGTATATCTGCTTGATGAAATATAATATCTTTTCAAAAATTCTTTATATATTTCTTCTCCAATAATTTCAAATTTATCTTCATCGTAAGTTGACTAAGATAATGAGGTGTATTTTGTAATTGAGTGCATTATCTCTTAGAAATTCTTGCACTATTCCGAAGTTTTATATATAACAAAATAATATAGAGAATCTTTGGTTTGATTTATTGCCAAAAGGTTTTCGACTTGTAATAATAATAATATTTTGGAAAACCATTCTTGAAAGATTTCTTTAGCATTTGTTGTACAGTCTAGATTTAATATATTGTCAGTTGTTAATTTTGAAATTTTTGGTTTATATTCATCTGGATATTTTCGTATTTTTGTACCTTTATAATAATATCCTTGTTGATGTAAAAAATCATCTTTGTCATTTTTCCAAGTATAACTTGATGGTTGAAATGTTGTTTTTCGTTTATCTCCTAATTTTTCTTTTAATTTTAATTCTTGAGTGTTACTACTTTCGGGTTTTTCATCATTATCCATAAAAAGTTCTTGATCTTGATCAGATTCATATCCTAAGATTATTTCATCTTTATGTTCATTTGAAAATACGGGACAAATATATTCTTCTTTTTCGAGAGGGGTAAGATGTAATTTCTGTATGAGATCAGTTACTTCATGTAATTGTACTTGAATATTCTTTTCAACTTGTTCGATTGATTCGTCTTGCATTTAATTTCGTTCTCGGGGTATTTTTGTTAATGGAATGCTTTAATCAATAAGTAATTCCATTTCTTGTTCAAGTTCATATCTATCGTTTTTAACTGAATTATAAATATATAATGTTTGATCTAACAAAACTCTTGCATTTATTAAAAGTTGAAAACATTGATTTTCTTTTGCCATTTATATGTGTTCATGATATAATTCAATAAACTTTCTTTGTTCAGTTTCAATTTCTTTATAGAAACGAATTCTTTGTATAAGTGATCGGCGATGATCAAAATAATTCATTTTATTTAAATGATAAGAAGAGATAGTTTGGATACATAATATTTGCGTGCTGCAATACAATCTAAAATACAGTAATCTAAAAAGCTAATTAAATCGGCTGATTCTTCAATCATTTGCTTTGCAGTAGAAAGAATTTCTTGTTCTTCATCATAAAGAGGGTGATCTGGAGAATTCTTAAAGCGGGATCGATGTAAATATCATTTGCTTTCTTGTTTCTTGCAATGGTTTTAATCTTAAGTTCTTCGTATTCGCTTGTTGATTATCTAATGCTTTGATTCGTTGCTTCAACATCGTTTGATGTGAAAATAAGCCATTCGAAAATCAAAATCTTGTAAGTCGTGAAAAGATTTTAAAAGAAGGATAAGAAATTGAATAATTTTAGAATGCTAATGATTGTATAATGAAGATTGCATGAATGATTGCAAAATGAATAAAATAATAAGATATATAATTTGATAAAATATATGCATGACTTGTATGCTTGAATTAATCTAAGGGTGACAAGAAGTTAACCATAATCACTCTAACTTTGTTCTTCCGGCTCGCTTGAGCGTCACACTGGACTTAGGTGCGAAGAGAAGATAGAGAGTAATGTATGGAAAGCTTGTTGTACCCATTAAGGATACCCAAGGCGTCTATTTATAATCGCAGAAAGGAATAACATGGTACAGACAGACTTAACATAAAGAAAAAGCCTAAAAGAAGAAAAGACTTAAAGAAAAAGTAAGATGCTAAAGGGACATCTTACACGACATAAAGAAAAGATAAAGAAAAAGACAGACAGGTGGACAGTCAAAGGACTGCCGAAAGTAAAAAGACTACATTATTGTGATAGTAGTGCTTCGTACTTGATCTGATGTTTTATTCTTCAATGATAATAAGTTCGTCGTCAGGGTTGCTTGTGCCTTCTCCTTGTGCTTGAGAGGATGGGCGGTGTTTACATCGTGAGTGGGATATTCTTAAGCGCTTGCAAAGTGCTTCACGCCAAGCAAAGCTTAGAGTGTGAAAACATTCGATAAGTCATTGAATGGTGCTTGAAAGCGCTGTAAGGCGGTAATTCATGTGCTAGGATGGGATGCTTCCATATTGAAGTTAATAAGACATTATGACCACGATAGTTGATCTTGATTGTTGAGTGCTTGAATCTTGAGACATTGAGTATAAATTCCTTCAAAACAATTCAAATTGAATTTGTTTACCAAATCCCAATTGAATTCGTAATGAGGTGCTTCATCTATGGGAGGATCTGCATATTGCTTATGCCAATGAAGAAAGGCAATTCTTGAAGTAATGATTCACGCTCTCTTGGTCGCATTTCTTCATCGGATGCTTCAAAATTAGATAGTCGCTGTAGACTTTAATATATATTTCTCTTTCACGTGCAAAGCGATCCTTGAATTGCTTGATAGCATGGACTAAACCGGATGGGAAGTCCGCTAATAACTTCATATCTTGTAGATAAATGGTGTCACTAATCCACTCGAAATAATAAATAAGTTGTTAACGGTGCTCCGGGAAGATGGCGCTTTGGGACCATACTTGCCACGATTACGAGGGTAGTATTGAAATTGCTTCATTTCTTGATCCAATGATTGAGTGCTTGAAACAATCCATAAACATGTCGAAGTGAGAACCTTTGATTCTTCATGAAGTGCTTTAGAGAACGACATGAATTCGTTTCATGTCAATTGCTTTGCCCAATGTAGTTAACTTGGACATTGGTGGTCTGGAGTTTTGTCTGATCTTGTATTGTGGTCGAAGTGTTGGATGCTGAAATTCTTGGAAAGACTTTTCAACACGCTTTAGTAGAAAAACTCTTATGAATAACTTTGCTTTGCACTGTAATATGAATTCTCGCCTTATGCCACCGATCATAAAGACCAGCAAAAGGACCATTATATATCACATAGTGCTTGGATTCTTGATTATCACCACCTTTTGAGAATCGATGAGGAAGTTATTGATGATGAAGTACTTATATATGGTTTCACGAGGAAGTGGCCGGTGCTTTGATACTTGTATTTCAGGGACCTTAGAAGGTGCAACTGAATAGCTTCTTGTATTACTGAGCAGATGCTTTTGGAATTTGAGTAGTTATAGTAGCAGCAGGATTGATCACGGATCTTGATGTTGATCTTTAGAACTTTGCTCCTTTGGTTTTAAAACCGAGAAGTGTCTGCATTTTTAATGTTCAAGTTCACTAGTAATTTGTTCTTGCTTTACACGAATGTTGATACTTTGAAGATGTAATTCGGTGAGTTCGCTTCCTTTAATTCAATTGTACTTTCGATTTGAGCGATTAATGCTTCCATTCTCTTGTTAATATATCTGCAAGAAAATTGTTAGCGATTTAATATAATGAATATTAAATTGATCTTGACCTAGCTCTAATTGCCATCGGATCGATCGTCCTGATGATAATTGGTACTTGATGAAAGTTGATATCTTGTAAATCCACATAAGTATTGAGAATCTGTATGAATTGTAAATTTTTTGGGAGTAGATCTATTAGCCATTTTCTCAAAGTTTTGAGGCAGGCTAATGCTTCTTTTCATGAATAGGATAATTTAATTCATGAACTAAATGTTCCATTTATATATTTGCACAGATTGATATTTTTTACGAGTAGGGGTTTGCTAAAAGACAACCTGCCCATACATCATTACTTGCATCTAGTTGAACTAATAATTCATCATTTTGTTGATAATTATAAAGTTTGGGAAGATTTTACAAAGAAGTTTTAATCTTTGTCTTCTTGTAGTATCTGAAGTAGTCCATTGCCATTGTAGATTCTTTGCTACATTTTTACGTAAAAGTGTTCTTTCTTTTGCTAATTCTTTTAGAAATCCTTGATCGATATATAGTTTAATAAGCCTAAGAATTGTTGAAAATGTTTTCGATTTGTGAGTTGATCGGAAATTCTTGTAATTTCGTAAAATGTTAGGTTGTAATTGTAAATAACCATGATGATTAAATTGAATACCTAAATATTCAATTGTTTGTTGTCGATTTTGCTTTTCGTTTGCTTAAAATTAATCCTTTGTCTTTACATCTTTGTAAGACAATTTTAACTTTCTTCAAATGATCTAATTTATCTTGATTTGAATAAATAATAATATCATCTATATACAAAAGTATATTCTTCTAAACCGATAAGATTGTTATCCATAAAGCGTTGATAAATACTTGGTGCTTGTTTTAATCAAAGGTAATACATTCCATTGATAATGTTTTGGGGTGGACAAGTGAATCTTTGTTAGTGCTTTTGTATTATCATGTAATCGTAATTGCCAATATCCCGATTTTGCATCTAATGTTGTAAACCAAATATGACCTTTTAGTTTATTAATAATATAATCTTTTCGTGGTAATTTATAAGCATCTCAATAGTTGCTTCATTAAGTTTTCGTAATTTATAACCATTCTTCGTTTTCCTCGTTTCTTTTAATTTGAATTATTGACATAAAAAGCTGGTGCAGAGTGTTTACTAGTACTGGGTGTAATTAATCCTTTTTCAAGTAATTCTTTACATTCTTGAGTGAATTCTTTTACATCTAAGGGTGTATATGGTATATTATTTTTGATATTGACTTCCTGAAGAGGATCTTTTAGTTTAATTTCAATAATTTATGTATTATGATTTTTTGTAGGATCTAATGGATTTTCACTACATACTTGATCTAATAAGGTATTGACTTCAGTTTGTATGGTTGTATTATTCAATAGGTAAAATTGTAACATATGAAGTTTCTCATTGACTATCTTTAATTGTTGATAATAAGGCGTATGATAAATAGGGATTAAGTAAAATATGATTTACGGTGATTCTTAATATAAGGGGTTCGCAAAGTTATGTAATGTAAATATTGACAAAAAGGGTTATATAATTTAAGAAAATTATTTCCAAGTATTAATGGTAATTCTGATTCTTTTTGATAGATTGATGGTATGATAAAAGTGTAGTTTTCAATAATAATAGTATTATAATAACTAACATACCAGATGGAATTAAAACTTCCATCAGCGATTTTTACTTGTAATGGTTTATGTAATTTCTTCCATTTTAAATCTAATTGTTTTGATGCTATACTGACACGACCCACCTTTTTGGGCCGTGTTGGCACTAGGGAATGGGTAGGCTTAATGCCACCAAAACCCGTAGTAAGCCCAACTTCTACTAAAAATTGGCATGACCCATTTATTTTTCGATAATCCTTATCATGTTTAATTGGTGTAAGTAAGGATCCAATCATGAAATTCTCACATACATCATCAACAACCAACATTGTTCGCAACAACACAACAAGACCATAAATGTTTTATGTATATATATGATTATGACAGACCCATGGAGCAGCTATAAGTATCTGCAAATTACATCATGTCGAGTACAAAACCAAAACATTACTTGTGTGCTTATCCAAGCTAGTCTCAAAAGGGCTTGGATTTCTCTCTTGTCCGATCTGCTAATCTCCTGAAATAATGATAGTGAGGTGTGAGTCTACCACGTGACTCAGTGAGATATAAACATACTACCATGCTTGTGAGGCTAAGTACACAAGGCTAGCTTCACAAGAATGGTCTATAGCATTCTGAACAATAACATATATGGCATCAATGAATATCTGGTAGTAAATCTCAAATGCGGCAATAACATGAGTATCAACAAGTAAGCTCAATATGAATTGTTCAAAGAAAACATGAATTTGGTTTTGAATTCTTTTCTAGGTTCGGGTTCTTTTACGAGTTTAGGTTTCTTTCTCATTCGGGTTCTTTCTCATTTCAATTCTTTCTCATTCTTTACGAAATTTTAGGAAGAGCAGAGGCATGCTAATCGGCATATCTCCTCTTTTCGATTCTTGACAAGGTCGGGCTAACCTTGTCCCTAGAGGCTTGCCCTCTCTAGGTAGGACCGGATCTAACCCATCACCGCGGGTTATCTATGTGCACATAGTCGATAATAAACCTATCGGTGGGTATTACGAGAATTCATCAATCTTGGTTAGCATGGAAAACATGCTTCATCAAAGAATCGCAATCAATAGGTTCAACACAATAAGGGAACCAGAAGATGCAAAGAATCTGAAATCATATGGTCAATCTGGCATACAACATGTGAGATTCAACTACATGGAGTCATATGTCAAAGAAGTCATAAGGATTCAAGAACAATTCGATAAGCCGCAAGATAAAAGAAGAGGCTTACTACACAAGGATAGTAGTATGATTATACTCACCTCGACTATCTTAGAAATTCTGATTTCTTTCTATCTTTCTTGAACTTGTGAAGAACTAGGTACAATGTCTAGTTCTATTCCTTTTCCACTTCCACAAGCTATTGGGTAACATGCATGACAAGACATATACCCTCATTAGTCATTCTCACACAAAACATCATAAAAATACTGCATAAGTCTCATTCATGACAGCATAACTCTTAGCACGAAAGTCCAATGTTTTTCAAACTTTGCAGAACTCTAGTTTATACATAAACTCACATTTCTTCTTTTATGACCATATTCTAATTCAGTCATTAAGGAGATCCAAATCTCTCATTTACAATCAGCCTGAACATGCAGTCATGAGTTGGACCCTTTTCTACTCAAAACCTTATAACTCATTCATCTCTCATCCAATTAAAGCGATTAAAAGCTTCATTTTCAATAGACTCATGTGGCTATCACATATCCAAAGATGACTCAAAAAATGACTTAAATTGATTTATTGTGATTTTTACAAGCCTGACTTGATTCTGTTCTCTTCTGTGTCACTAGGGTTAGTAACAACCTTCACTTATTCGGCCATATATAACAGAATACGTATCCAATTAATAAGCCCTTTCTACAGAACGTAGAGGACACATTTTGAAACATTTCGTAAGAAGAACTCGTCATCCAATTCTCACCTAAAGTCTTCAAACAATTCACTTACAGTTCTCGTTTTAATCTTGCTGGTATTCTGAACTAGTACCAATTCAGGGCCTATTACTCCTATTCTTCTAACCCTAAAATCGTGAGAAAATCATAGAGACAGTAGACATCTGGATCTACAACTTCTATGTTTTAAGTTTCTCCAGATTCTCACTTTAAACAGCTCAAAAAAAATGAACAAAGGGAGGTACGAATCTGTCTCCAGCTCAACCTTCAAAACCCTAGGTTTTGGTTTAACCCCACAATCACCAAATACACGAAATCTCTTCAAGAATAAGTGTCATTGGACATCAAAGAACACAAATCTATCATCCAATCATCAAACCTATACATCCCCTCAAATGGGTTTCACAAAGAAGAGAAACTCAAGTTGAAATCCATAGATCTAAGCATTGGGATGAAGACTTACCTCTTTATGTTGATGATTTAGCTTGAATCACCTTCCCTTTCATGAAATAAGACTTGAAAAAGCTTGAGAGGAGCTCTAATGGAGGTTAGGGTCGTGCATGAGAGAGAGAGGAAGAAGACAAGGCCTTATATACTCCCCATGTCCACTTATTTACAAAAGCGTCACTCTTGTCTTTTTTTTTTTTACATCTGTTAGAATACCCTCCTGGCCACCGAAGATATCATACATCATTAATTGATGTCACTAATATTATTGTTCATTGCTCTGATTTTAATGACATTAGTCTCAATATTAATTTATTTGATTGTAACGTTAATAGCGGGTGTTACATTCTCCCCTTATTAAAATTAGTCCACAATTTTGAAAATTTACCTTATTCGGGGAAACAAGCTGTGGATATCTGCTTCTCATTGATTCTTACATCTCCCATGTACATTCCTCAATTCTTTGATTCGCCATTGAACTTTGATCATCGAATATCTTTATTCCGCAACTTTCTAATCACTTTGTCTATAATGGCAGGGGTTTCTTCATAGAGAGATCTTCTGCTATATTCACTACGGGGTTTGCAAGATATGAGAAGGATCTGGAATGTACTTTCTTAACATAGATATGTGGAAGACTGGATGCACAGAGCTAAGATGAGGAGGTAAAGCTAACCGATATGACACATTTCCGACCACTTTCAAGGATCTCGAATGGTCCAATGTATCTAGGTTGACTTCCTCTCTTTCCAAATCACCTCGCCTTTCATAGGAGAGACTTTACGAAAACTTGATCACTGGTTCATACCGCACATCTCTTCTCTTAGAATCTGCATAACTCTTACATCTCTGAAAGCTATTCTCAATCTTTCTGTATCGGAGGAACTTTTGCAGAGCGTTTCTTAATTAGGTGCGGTCCTTCTAATCTGTTTTCTCCCACTTCATCCCGGCATAGTGGAGATCTGCATTTTCTACCATACAATGCTTCAAAGGTGCCATTCAATGGTGGAATGATAGCTATTGTTGTAAGCAAATTCTATTAAGGGCAAATGGCGTTCCCAATCTCCACCAAAATCTAAAAACACATTCTTAACATGTCTTGAGTGTCGGATGGTTCTCTCGATTGCCCATCGGTTTGTGGGTGGAATCTTGTACTAAAATTCATTTGTGTACCCATAGCTTCTTGTAATTTCTGCGAGAATCTAGAAGTGAGCTGCGTCCCTCGTCGAAACAATAGACACTGGCACTCCATGATACTTCACAATTATGTCCACATACTGTTGGGCTAAGCGAGCTGCACTATAAGTAGTCTTAATGACTATAAAGTGAGATGACTTAGTTAGTCGTCGACTATAACCCAAATCGAATCATGCCCTTAAGCGTTCTTGGCAATCCAATCACAAAGTCCATGGTAATCCGCTCCCACTTCCACTCGGGTGGCGGTAGCTCTGTAGTAGTCCGATGGGCTTTTGATGTTCAAACTTGACTGTTGACAAGTTAAGCAGTGGATACAAATTGGGCTATATCTTTCTTCATACCGCCACCAATATATGCCTTTAACATCATGATACATCTTGGTGGTTCGGGGTGAACACTATAAGGTGCATAATGTGCTTCATGCATAATCTTTTTCTTAGCCCATTTATATCGGTACACATAACTTTGTCACCACATCTCAATACTCCATCCACCATATTGAACTCTGTCACCTTACCATCTTGGACGACTATTTTCAATTTGGCTAGCTCGGATCACTACCTTGGGCGGTTTTAATCTCATCCATCAAATTGGACTTCACGGAATTGAGCAAGTAATGCTTGGGAATCAGATACTTCAAGTGCAATCCACATTAAATAACTCATTTAAATCTTGAACTAACTCTTTCTTTTGAATGGAGATATGATGCAAACTCCCATCGATTTTACGCTCAAAGCATCACCACTACATTGGCTTTGCACGGGTGATACAAGATCGACAATCATAATCCTTCAATAACTCAATCCATCGTCTTTGTCTCGATTCAATTCTTTACATTTTCGAATGTCTTTGAAGACTCTTATGATCTGTATATATTTCACTCTTTTCACCATATAAATAGTGTCTCCATATTTTCAATGCAAATATCACAGCTGCCATTTCTAGATCATGTGTAGGATAGTTCACCTCATGTTTTCTCAATTGTCTAGAAGCATAGGCAATTACCTTCCCATTCTGCATCAATACACAACCTAAACCAACTTTGGAGGCATCACAGTATATCACATAATCACCTTGCCCTGAAGGCAATGCTAACACTGGAGCTGATGTGAGACATTCCTTAAGCTTTTGGAAACTTTGCTCACAGGAATCATCCCACTCAAATCTCACTTGTTTTCGAGTTAACCCGTCGGAGGAGCGCTATCTTGGAAAAATCCTTTACAAATAAATCTGTAATAACCGCCATACCGAAACTTCGTATTTCGGTAACCTTCGTGAGGTCTAGGCCAATTAGAACCTTGCTTCCACCTTACGAGAATCTACGAATCCCTTCTTTACTAATTATATGACCTAAGAAATTCACTCTGTCAAGCCGAACTCACACTTTGCCAACTTGGCATATAAGCGATTATCTCTAAGGATTTGCAACACCATTGCCAAGTGTCTTTCATGTTCCTCTTGGCTCTGGAATAAACCAATATGTCATCAATGAAAACTACAATGAATTTATCCAAATATGGCTGAAGATTCTATTCATCAAATCCATAAAGGCCATTGGTGCATTTGTTAACCCAAAAGGAAGTACCAAGAACTCATAGTGCCCATATCTAGTTCTAAAGCGGTTTCGACACATCTTCTTTTTCGATTCTCAATGATGATACCCAGTTTGAGATCAATCTTAGAGAAATGACTTGCTCCTGTAATTGATCAAACAAATCGTCAATCCGAGGAAGAGGGTATTTATTCTTAATAGTTACTTTATTCAACCGCCTATAATCTATGCATAACCGTAAGGATCCATCTTTCTTCTTGACAAATAACTTTGGCGCACCCATGGTGAACTCTGGGTCTAATAAACCCTTATCAAGCAAATCCTGCAATTGCACCTTCAACTCTTTTAGTTCTATTGGTGCCATTCGTATGGAGTAATGGAGATGGGGTTTGTACCGAGGAGGAGTTCTATACTAAACTCTATTTCCTATCTGGTGGTAATCCGGTAAATCTTTTGAAACACATCCGAAAAATCCCTTACTATAGGAATGTTGTATCTCGCCGATCTCCTTTACGGTATCCCTTACATGCTATATACCCCGACATCCCTTTCTTAAGAATCTTTGGGCTGCATAGCTGAAATTACATTAATAAGAAACCCAAGTCGATCTCCTTGATATAACACTACATTTACGGATCCGCCTAAGTATGATTCTTTTGGCATAACAATCCATTGTAGCATGGTGATTTGACAACCAATCCATACCCAAGATGACATCAAATTCTATATCGCTAACTCGATCAAATTTGCCATAAATTTTTCGCCTTCTATTTCTCGACACATGAGGAGTAAATATATGTCACTTCAACAGTTTCCCTAAAGGTGTAACTATGAGCAGTGGGTCTTTCATTACTTCTCTCCCTTTATCTAACTTTACGGCAAAACTTCGGCCTATAAAAGAATGAGTGGCACCGAGTCAAATAGCACTTTAGCATTCTCATTACGGATAAGGACTATGCCTATATCAACATTCATCAATAAAAGAAAGATCATATCTTTTATCATAACAAAGCATAAATATTTTATTCATAACAACAATTTAACTCAATGTCAGCGGGTTTGTATAGGGTTACTGTGGCAATTTGTATTAGAGGCTGTGCTTCTTGGGATTCACAACAAACACTCTCCCCGACCTCTATTTCTTTGGGCTGGTCTTGACATCATCCCATATTACAGTGAGTGCACGGCCTTGAGGTCTACCTCTACCATTTGGGCCTCTATATGATTCTGTCTATCTGAGCAGATGGTTTGTGGTGGGGTGGAAGCGCTTGGTTTTACGGCATTGGGCGGTCTTTCATGAAATGTCCTTGTTGTCCGCACTTATAACAACCTCTGACCCAGTCTACAAGGTCTGGATGATTCTTTCCACAGACATTACAAGCAGTTCTAACTTTGTGGGTGTGTTGGAGGTTCTTGTGATCTAGGCCGAGCTAGGTGTTGTGTACCACTAGGTGCTGAAAAGACAGATGCACTTGGATTTCTAACTCTACCTTGACCCCTCTCCGAGGTTCGAAGGAGAGCGATGTGTTGTTTGTTTTGTTTGTCTCATCGAGAGCTATCTCTCTCTCTATGGCCTCTACCGCTCTGGCCTTTACCTTTTCTTCTTGATTCTCTTCTGCTCTCCCTCCTTAAACTTTGCTTCTAATTGCCGAGTCTTATCAATCAGCCTTGACAAATTTGGGAAGTCAATAGCTGCTGTGAGACTATACAAGGAAGGTATAAGTCCCAACTTGTATCTTTCCATTTTGCAGCCTCGATGAGGCACAATTCTTGTAGCAAATTTGCATAAGCGTAGAAATTCACTTGCATAATCATCTACACTCACACCAAAGTTTTGTTTGAGCCTTTCAAATTGTAGGGCTCGATTCATCTCTCATATGGAGAAACAAACTCATCGATTAATGCTGTTTAAAGAACTCCCGGTTGGAGGTTCCCACCATATAATTGATCTTCAATATTCCCCTGGAACCATTCCCAGGCATTCTTTGTCAATTTAATCCCCACTAATTCTATGATCCGTGCATCAGAGCAAGTCAATCTCGAACCATTTTCTCAGTATGTCTCATAAACTCTTGGGGATCCTCATATCTCTCACCACCAAACTCAGGGGTTTGCAATTTCAAGAAATCATTGATGCTTACTCCTTCATCATCTAACGTTCGCCTAGGTAATCCTCTAGGCATTTGCATTGGCTGTGATGTGCAGAGCAACTTGGTATAGCTTTGAGTTCTTTCTCTCTCTCTTTCTCTAAGTATTCGTACTTCTTCTCTCAATTCTAGAACCTCCCCTCTCTCTTAAAGCTCGATTCTCGCTTCTAAGGCCTCGATCCTTTGTTGTAAGGTTCTAACATCTTCCCTTGAGCGGTGGGGCTCGGGTTCATTTTCTATCTCGATCTCCTCCTAACTCGGGTGGAGACCTTTCTTCTTGTTGTTCTTCTTGCATCGATTCGACATCAGTGCAGTGGTCGGATTTTCTAGGACGACCTCGTCCTCGTCCTCGTTGAGGAGGTGTTCTTCTTTTAGGAGGCATCTCTAGTATTAAAAAAAAATAGAAATCGTTTAGACACGAAAATAACATGCTATTGACATGATGCAGATCCTATGCTCCATAGTGTCATGCTCATGCAAAATATCATATGCATATCTCTTATCCGAAATGTCTTTGTTTTTTTTTTTAATACATCTATAATTTTTTTGTCCATCATCTAGTTCACAAGATCCTTACTCTTATGCAACCTTTGTCTCTGATACCATCTGACACGACCCACCTTTTTGGGCCGTGTTGGCACTAGGGAATGGGTAGGCTTAATGCCACCAAAACCCGTAGTAAGCCCAACTTCTACTAAAAATTCGGCATGACCCATTTATTTTTCTGATAATCCTTATCATGTTTAATTGGTGTAAGAAGTAAGGATCCAATCATGAAATTCTCACATACATCATCAACAACCAACATTGTTCGCAACAACACAACAAGACCATAAATGTTTTATGTATATATATGATTATGACAAACCCATGGAGCAGCTATAAGTATCTGCAAATTACATCATGTCGAGTACAAAACCAAAACATTACTTGTCTGCTTATCCAAGCTAGTCTCAAAAGGGCTTGGATTTCTCTCTTGTCCGATCGCTAATCTCTGAAATAATGATAGTGAGGTGTGAGTCTACCACGTGACTCGGTGAGATATAAACATACTACCATGCTTGTGAGGCTAAGTACACAAGGCTAGCTTCACAAGAATGGTCTATAGCATTCTCGAACAATAACATATATGGCATCAATGAATATCTGGTAGTAAATCTCAAATGCGGCAATAACATGAGTATCAACAAGTAAGCTCAATATGAATTGTTCAAAGAAAACATGAATTTGGTTTTGAATTCTTTTCTAGGTTCGGGTTCTTTTCGAGTTTAGGTTTCTTTCTCATTCGGGTTCTTTCTCATTTCGAATTCTTTCTCATTCTTTCGAAATTTTTAGGAAGAGACAGAGGCATGCTAATCTGGCATATCTCCTCTTTTTCGATTCTTGACAAGGTCGGCCTAACCTTGTCCCTAGAGGCCTGCCCTCTCTAGGTAGGACCGGATCTAACCCATCACCGCGGGTTATCTATGTGCACATAGTCGATAATAAACCTATCATTTGGGTATTCGAGAATTCATCAATCTTGGTTAGCATGGAAAACATGCTTCATCAAAGAATCGCAATCAATAGGTTCAACACAATAAGGGAACCAGAAGATGCAAAGAATCTGAAATCATATGGTCAATCGGCATACAACATGTGAGATTCAACTACATGGAGTCATATGTCAAAGAAGTCATAAGGATTCAAGAACAATTCGATAAACATGAAGATAAAAGAAGAGGCTTACTACACAAGGATAGTAGTATGATTATACTCACCTCGACTATCTTAGAAATTCTGATTTCTTTCTATCTTTCTTGAACTTGTGAAGAACTAGGTACAATGTCTAGTTCTATTCCTTTTCCACTTCCACAAGCTATTGGGTAACATGCATGACAAGACATATACCCTCATTAGTCATTCTCACACAAAACATCATAAAATACTGCATAAGTCTCATTCATGACAGCATAACTCTTAGCACGAAAGTCCAATGTTTTCAAACTTTGCAGAAATCTAGTTTATACATAAACTCACATTTCTTCTTTTATGACCATATTCTAATTCAGTCATTAAGGAGATCCAAATCTCTCATTTACAATCAGCCTGAACATGCAGTCATGAGTTGGACCCTTTTCTACTCAAAACCTTATAACTCATTCATCTCTCATCCAATTAAAGCGATTAAAAGCTTCATTTTCAATAGACTCATGTGGCTATCACATATCCAAAGATGACTCAAAAAATGACTTAAATTGATTTATTGTGATTTTTACAAGCCTGACTTGATTCTGTTCTCTTACGTGTCACTAGGGTTAGTAACAACCTTCACTTATTCGGCCATATATAACAGAATACGTATCCAATTAATAAGCCCTTTCTACAGAACGTAGAGGACACATTTTGAAACATTTCGTAAGAAGAACTCGTCATCCAATTCTCACCCTAAAGTCTTCAAACAATTCACTTACAGTTCTCGTTTTAATCTTGCTGGTATTCTGAACCAGTACCAATTCGGGGCCTATTACTCCTATTTTTCTAACCCTAAAATCGTGAGAAAAATCATAGAGACAGTAGACATCTGGATCTACAACTTCTATGTTTTAAGTTTCTCCAGATTCGCACTTTAAACAGCTCAAAAAAATGAACAAAGGGAGGTACGAATCTGTCTCCAGCTCAACCTTCAAAACCCTAGGTTTTGGTTTAACCCCACAATCACCAAATACACGAAATCTCTTCAAGAATAAGTGTCATTGGACATCAAAGAACACAAATCTATCATCCAATCATCAAACCTATACATCCCCTCAAATGGGTTTCACAAAAGAAGAGAAACTCAAGTTGAAATCCATAGATCTAAGCATTGGGATGAAGACTTACCTCTTTATGTTGATGATTTAGCTTGAATCACCTTCCCTTTCATGAAATAAGACTTGAAAAAGCTTGAGAGGAGCTCTAATGGAGGTTAGGGTCGTGCATGAGGAGAGAGAGGAAGAAGACAAGGCCTTATATACTCCCCCATGTCCACTTATTTACAAAAACGCCACTCTTGTACTTTTTTTTTTTTTTACATCTGTTCCGAATACCCTCCTGTGGCCACCGAAAGATATCATACATCATTAATTGATGTCACTAATATTATTGTTCATTGCTCTGATTTTAATGACATTAGTCTCAATATTAATTTATTTCGGTGTAACGTTAATAGCGGGTGTTACATATACAGATAGTTGCTCCTGTATCTATATAAGCATGTACTTTAGTATTCGTTTTCTGAACTAGTACTTGAATAAACGTTGAATTGGAATCCGGAGTTTGATTCAGAGTTTTGGTTATCTGATTCATTAGATAAAGATTCATAAATGTAGAGAGATGTATCTGTATTATAATCTGATTCAATTGGTTCTAAGTGATGTTCTAAGGCTGAATGTAATATTTGTACTTTATTATTATATGATTTTTCTTTCTTTTTAGGACATTCATTTGCATAATGACCTTCTTCTTTACAAATCCAACATTTACAATCTTTTTTCTTTTTAGGACAAAATTGTTTTCTGTTTTTATATTTGGGATTAAATTTATATCTACGAAAATATTTTGGATAAGTTTTTGGTTGATAACGTTGTGGTTTATATTTTTTCCATCGAAATCTTCGTGAATAATGTTTCTTATATCGTGGATTAAATATTTTCTTTTTCTTTTTATAGTTTGTATAAGTTTTATTACATCCATATTGCTGAGGAACGTCAGCATTTTGATCGCAACACAGTTTTAAATTCTTATGTTTTAATGTTCTTTTTAACTGAGCTTCTATACAATAATCAACTAATAAGTCTCTTGCTACTAATATTGCTCCACCTAAATTATGAGCGATTGTATGATTTTCTATTCGTTCATAGAATTGTTGTTGAACTTTTAGATTAAAAGGATATGGTAATTTTTAATAAAAATGTTAATATACATTTCTTGTTCGACTCTAGGTAATTTATAGTAATGTTTTTTAAATTCACAAATAAAAGCTTCTAAGTAATTAATATCACATATCATTAAATTGTTTAAATGTCTTAATGCTTTTAATCGTTTTCTTTTAGTATATCCTTGATGAAATATAATATCTTTCCAAAAATTCTTTATATATTTCTTCTCCAATAATTTCAAATTTATCTTCATCGTAAGTTGACTAAGATAATGAGGTGTATTTTGTAATTCGAGTGCATTATCTCTTAGAAATTCTTGCACTATTCCAGAAGTTTTATATATAACAAAATAATATAGAGAATCTTTGGTTGCAGATTTATTGCCAAAAGGTTTTCGACTTGTAATAATAATAATATTTTGGAAAACCATTCTTGAAAGATTTCTTGACATTTGTTGTACATCTAGATTTAATATATTGTCGGTTGTTAATTTTGAAATTTTGGTTTATATTCATCTGGATATTTTCATATTTTGTACCTTTATAATAATATCCTTGTTGATGTAAAAATCATCTTTGTCATTTTCCAAGTATAACTTGATGGTTGAAATGTTGTTTTCGTTTATCTCCTAATTTTCTTTTAATTTTAATTCTTGAGTGTTACTACTTTCGGGTTTTTCATCATTATCCATAAAAAGTTCTTGATCTTGATCAGATTCATATCCTAAGATTATTTCATCTTTATGTTCATTTGAAAATACGGGACAAATATATTCTTCTTTTTCGAGAGGGGTAAGATGTAATTTCTGTATGAGATCAGTTACTTCATGTAATTGTACTTGAATATTCTTTTCAACTTGTTCGATTGATTCGTCTTGCATTTAATTTCATTCTCGGGGTATTTTTGAAATAAAGTAAAAGCATAAGCATATAATTGATTAATAATGACAGGTAAACAATAATTAATAAAATAAGATAAATGAAATGTCATGTTAATGGAATGCTTTAATCAATAAGTAATTCCATTTCTTGTTCAAGTTCATATCTATCGTTTTTAACTGAATTATAAATATATAACTGAATTATAAATATATAATGTTTGATCTAACAAAACTCTTGCATTTATTAAAAGTTGAAAACATCTAAAATACAGTAATCTAAAAAGCGAATTAAATCGGCTGATTCTTCAATCATTTGCTTTGCAGTAGAAAGAATTTCTTGTTCTTCATCATAAAGAGGGTGATCTGGAGAATTCTTAAAACGGGGATCAGTGTAAATATCATTTGCTTTCTTGTTTCTTGCAATGGTTTTAATCTTAAGTTCTTCGTATTCTGCTTGTTGATTATCTAATGCTTTGATTCGTTGCTTCAACATACGTTTGATGTGAAAATAAGCCATTCTGAAAATCAAAATCTTGTAAGTCGTGAAAAGATTTTAAAAAGAAGGATAAGAAATTGAATAATTTTTAGAATGCTAATGATTGTATAACAGAAGATTGCATGAATGATTGCAAAAATGAATAAAATAATAAGATATATAATTTGATAAAATATATGCATGACTTGTATGCTTGAATTAATCTAAGGGTGACAAGAAGTTAACCATAATCACTCTAACCTGTTCTTCCTGGCTCGCTTGAACGTCACACTGGACTTAGGTGCGAAGAGAGAAGATAGAGAGAGTAATGTATGGAAAGCTTGTTGTACCCATTAAGGATACCCAAGGCGTCTATTTATAATCGCAGAAAGGAATAACATGGTACAGACAGACTTAACATAAAGAAAAAGCCTAAAAGAAGAAAAGACTTAAAGAAAAAGTAAGATGCTAAAGGGACATCTTACACGACATAAAGAAAAGATAAAGAAAAAGACAGACAGGTGGACAGTCAAAGGACTGCCGAAAGTAAAAAGACTACATTATTGTGATAGTAGTGCTTCGTACTTGATCTGATGTTTTATTCTTCAATGATAATAAGTTCGTCGTCAGGGTTGCTTGTGCCTTCTCCTTGTGCTTGAGAGGATGGACGGTGTTTACATCGTGAGTGGGATATTCTTAAGCGCTTGCAAAGTGCTTCACGCCAAGCAAAGCTTAGAGTGTGAAAACATTCGATAAGTCATTGAATGGTGCTTGAAAATTTGTAAGACCGGTAATTCATGTGCTAGGATGGGATGCTTCCATATTGAAGTTAATAAGACATTATGGCCACGATAGTTGATCTTGATTGTTGAGTCTTCTTGAATCTTGAGACATTGAGTATAAATTCCTTCAAAACAATTCAAATTGAATTTGTTTACCAAATCCCAATTGAATTCGTAATGAGGTGCTTCATCTATGGGAGGATACTGCATATTGCTTATGCCAATCTGAAGAAAGGCAATTCTTGAAGTAATGATTGCTGCTCTACTGGCTGTTTCTTCATCGAATGCTTCAAAAATTGGATAGCTGCTGTAGACTTTAATATATATTTCTCTTTCACGTGCAAAACGATCCTTGAATTGCTTGATAGCATGGACTAAACCGGATGGGAAGTCCGCTAATAACTTCATATCTTGTAGATAAATGGTGTCAGCTAATCCACTCTGAAATAATAAATAAGTTGTTAACGGTTCTGCTCTAGGGAAGATGACTGCTTTGGGACCATACTTGCCACGATTCTGAGGGTAGTATTGAAATTGCTTCATTTCTTGATCCAATGATTGAGTGCTTGAAACAATCCATAAACATGTCGAAGTGAGAACCTTTGATTCTTCATGAAGTGCTTTAGCGAGAGCGGCATGAATTCGTTCCATGTCAATTGCTTTGCCCAATGTAGTTAACTTGGACATTGGTGGTCTTTGGAGTTTATGTCTGATCTTGTATTGTGGTGAAGTGTTGGATGCTGAAATTCTTGGAAAGACTTTTCAACCGCTTTAGTAGAAAAACTCTTATGAATAACACTGCTTTGCTGTAATATGAATTGTCGCCTTATGCCACCGATCATAAAGACCAGAAAGGACCATTATATATCACATAGTGCTTGGATTCTTGATTATCGACCACCTTTTGAGGTCTTGATGAGGAAGTTATTGATGATGAAGTACTTATATATGGTTTCACGGGAAGTGGCGGTGCTTTTGATACTTGTATTTCGGGGACCTTAGAAGGTGCAACTGAATAGCTTCTTGTATTACGAGCAGATGCTTTTGGAATTTGAGTAGTTATAGTAGCAACAGATTGATCACGGATCTTGATGTTGATCTTTAGAACTTTGCTCCTTTGGTTTTAAAACCAGGAGTGTCTGTTTTAGCTGTTCAAGTTCACTAGTAATTTGTTCTTGCTTTACCTGAATGTTGATACTTTGAAGATGTAATTCGGTGAGTTCTGCTTCCTTTAATTCAATTGTACTTTCGAGCTGAACGATTAATGCTTCCATTCTCTTGTTAATATATCTGCAAGAAAATTGTTAGCAGATTTAATATAATGAATATTAAATTGATACTGACCTAGCTCTAATTGCCATCGGATCAGTCGTCCTTGATGATAATTGGTACTTGATGAAAGTTGATATCTTGTAAATCCACATAAGTATTGAGAATCTGTATGAATTGTAAATTTTACTGGGAGTAGATCTATTCGCCATTTTCTCAAAGTTTTGAGACAGGCTAATGCTTCTTTTTCATGAATAGGATAATTTAATTCCGCAGAACTAAATGTTCCATTTATATATTTGCACAGTTGATATTTTTTCTGAGTAGGGGGTTTTGCTAAAAGACAACCTGCCCATACATCATTGCTTGCATCTAGTTGAACTAATAATTCATCATTTTGTTGATAATTATAAAGTTTGGGAAGATTTTTACAAAGAAGTTTTAATCTTTGTACTGCTGTAGTATCTGAAGTAGTCCATTGCCATTGTAGATTGCTGCTACATTTTTTCTGTAAAAGTGTTCTTTCTTTTGCTAATTCTTTTAGAAATCCTTGATCTGATATATAGTTTAATAAGCCTAAGAATTGTTGAAAATGTTTTCGATTTGTGAGTTGATCAGGAAATTCTTGTAATTTCTGTAAAATGTTAGGTTGTAATTGTAAATAACCATGATGATTAAATTGAATACCTAAATATTCAATTGTTTGTTGTGCGATTTTTGCTTTTCGTTTGCTTAAAATTAATCCTTTGTCTTTACATCTTTGTAAGACAATTTTAACTTTCTTCAAATGATCTAATTTATCTTGATTTGAATAAATAATAATATCATCTATATACACAAAAGTATATTCTTCTAAACCGATAAGATTGTTATCCATAAAGCGTTGATAAATACTTGGTGCTTGTTTTAATCCAAAGGGTAATACATTCCATTGATAATGTTTTTGGGGTGGACAAGTGAATGCTGTTAGTGCTTTTGTATTATCATGTAATCGTAATTGCCAATATCCTGATTTTGCATCTAATGTTGTAAACCAAATATGACCTTTTAGTTTATTAATAATATAATCTTTTCGTGGTAATTTATAAGCATCTCCAATAGTTGCTTCATTAAGTTTTCTGTAATTTATAACCATTCTTCGTTTTCCTCGTTTCTTTTCGGCTGAATTATTGACATAAAAAGCTGGTGCAGAGTGTTTACTAGTACTGGGTGTAATTAATCCTTTTTCAAGTAATTCTTTACATTCTTGAGTGAATTCTTTTACATCTAAGGGTGTATATGGTATATTATTTTTGATATTGACTTCCTGAAGAGGATCTTTTAGTTTAATTTCAATAATTTATGTATTATGATTTTTTGTAGGATCTAATGGATTTTCACTACATACTTGATCTAATAAGGTATTGACTTCAGTTTGTATGGTTGTATTATTCAATAGGTAAAATTGTAACATATGAAGTTTCTCATTGACTATCTTTAATTGTTGATAATAAGACGTATGATAAATAGGGATTCGTAAAATAACAGATTTCTGGTGATTCTTAATATAAGGGGTTCGCAAAGTTATGTAATGTAAATATTGACAAAAAGGGTTATATAATTTAAGAAAATTATTTCCAAGTATTAATGGTAATCCTGATTCTTTTTGATAGATTGATGGTATGATAAAAGTGTAGTTTTCAATAATAATAGTATTATAATAACTAACATACCAGATGGAATTAAAACTTCCATCAGCGATTTTTACTTGTAATGGTTTATGTAATTTCTTCCATTTTAAATCTAATTGTTTTGATGCTATACAGATAGTTGCTCCTGTATCTATATAAGCATGTACTTTAGTATTCGTTTTCTGAACTAGTACTTGAATAAACGTTGAATTGGAATTCGGAGTTTGATTCAGAGTTTTGGTTATCTGATTCATTAGATAAAGATTCATAAATGTAGAGAGATGTATCTGTATTATAATCTGATTCAATTGGTTCTAAGTGATGTTCTAAGGCTGAATGTAATATTTGTACTTTATTATTATATGATTTTTCTTTCTTTTTAGGACATTCATTTGCATAATGACCTTCTTCTTTACAAATCCAACATTTACAATCTTTTTTCTTTTTAGGACAAAATTGTTTTCTGTTTTTATATTTGGGATTAAATTTATATCTCTGAAAATATTTTGGATAAGTTTTGGTTGATAACGTTGTGGTTTATATTTTTCCATCGAAATCTTCGTGAATAATGTTTCTTATATCGTGGATTAAATATTTTCTTTTCTTTTATAGTTTGTATAAGTTTTATTACATCCATATTCTTTGAGGAACGTCGACATTTTGATCATAACACGTTTTAAATTCTTATGTTTTAATGTTCTTTTAAGCGAGCTTCTATACAATAATCAACTAATAAGTCTCTTGCTACTAATATTGCTCCACCTAAATTATGAAGCGATTGTATGATTTTCTATTCATTCATAGAATTGTTGTTGAACTTTTAGATTAAAAGGATATGGTAATTTTTAATAAAATGTTAATATACATTTCTTGTTCGACTCTAGGTAATTTATAGTAATGTTTTTAAATTCACAAATAAAAGCTTCTAAGTAATTAATATCACATATCATTAAATTGTTTAAATGTCTTAATGCTTTTAATCGTTTTCTTTTAGTATATCTCGCTTGATGAAATATAATATCTTTTCCAAAAATTCTTTATATATTTCTTCTCCAATAATTTCAAATTTATCTTCATCTCGTAAGTTGACTAAGATAATGAGGTGTATTTTGTAATTGAGTGCATTATCTCTTAGAAATTCTTGCACTATTCCGAAGTTTTATATATAACAAAATAATATAGAGAATCTTTGGTTGCGATTTATTGCCAAAAGGTTTTCGACTTGTAATAATAATAATATTTTGGAAAACCATTCTTGAAAGATTTCTTGACATTTGTTATGCAGTCTAGATTTAATATATTGTCGGTTGTTAATTTTGAAATTTTGGTTTATATTCATCTGGATATTTTCGTATTTTTGTACCTTTATAATAATATCCTTGTTGATGTAAAAATCATCTTTGTCATTTTCCAAGTATAACTTGATGGTTGAAATGTTGTTTTCGTTTATCTCCTAATTTTCTTTTAATTTTAATTCTTGAGTGTTACTACTTTGGGTTTTCATCATTATCCATAAAAAGTTCTTGATCTTGATCAGATTCATATCCTAAGATTATTTCATCTTTATGTTCATTTGAAAATACGGGACAAATATATTCTTCTTTTTCGAGAGGGGTAAGATGTAATTTCTGTATGAGATCAGTTACTTCATGTAATTGTACTTGAATATTCTTTTCAACTTGTTCGATTGATTCGTCTTGCATTTAATTTCGTTCTCGGGGTATTTTTGTAATTACTATCTCTGATACCATTTTCGGGGGCGGTTCTTTTACGATTATTTGGTCATTTGTCTCTTGAATTTTTTGCTGTATTTGTTGTATCAATGATACTATTTCTATTTGGGTTTGTATAATAGCTTCAATTTTCTGTTCTATTATTTCTTGTGTTTGTACTATTGATTCTAGATGTTGAGTCAGGTTTGTTAATGTTGTCATAATTTCTGAACTAAATAGGTAGATAGTGTAGATAATTGCTGTTGAATTTCATCTAACTGTCTTGTTTGATTATTGGGTTCTGTTATTCTTAATGGTCGTTCTATATAAAGAGGTCTTTGATGTCTTAATGATGAGAGATCTTAGCAAAGGAGTATTATTTGATGATGATTCTGAAAAAGAATGTCTTCTTTCAATTAATGGAATTGCTGGTTCAAAGGGTTGTTGTATTGCTGGAAGTGGTTGTAATTTTGGTTGAATTTTAATTCTTACTTTAGCAACTTCTTGAAATAATTGATCTAGATAGATTTGTTCTGTATGTTTGAAATCAATACTATGATGTGAGTTGGTTAATGCATAACTAATTTGATAAGTTAATGAAAAGGGATATTGTCCGGGAGTCATTAAATTAGTTCTATAAAATTTATATGCAATTGTGATAGCTTTATCCAATTCGGAAGAAATTAAGGAATACCTAATTTTAAGCGAGTGTTAAATTTGATTTTCCATATTGTAAATTTCCATTCATCATTCCTAAAATTTGATCATTTAGATTATTCATTCTTTCATCTAAAATTGCCATTCTAATAGGAGTATCAATTCCTTGTTGAAAAGTGGATTTTAATAATATTTGTATGGTAGATAATTGAATATATCCAATTTTCTTTCGTTTTGATTCTGGTAACAATTGTAATTGTCTATGAATTTGTTCGGGATTAATTAAACTAATTCTTAAATTTCCATGACATTGATCAATTCGAATAGGTTGTTCTTGAATAATCTTTCCATAATAAATAAGATTTTGTCTATTAAAGATTTGTTTTATTGTTGATTTGTGAATGTCTTGACCTTTCTTTAAATCTAATTGAGCTTTAGCAATTTGATTCTTTTATCTTGAGTTATTAAGGTAGAAACTTGAAAAGTTCCTAAGGATTGATTAATTCTAAATTGTCTACATCGAGGATGGTAGAAGTTTGAGAAGTCATAATGTATTGGGATGATATGGATGATAACAATGATGATCAGTTTCAATTTGTTCTAATTGTGTTAATTGTTCTATATATTGTTGATGTAATCTTTGTACTACAGATAAATGTTCTTCATAAGGTCGTCTGCCGAGACGATTGATTCCTAGAAATATAAGACTATCAATACGATTTTCATTGTATTGTATATGATCTTTATAATGATTTATAGCTTGTTGTGTGTAGTGAATTCTATCTTGTAAATCTAAACAAATGGGACAGTTCATTTAAAAATCTTCAGGGAAATTACTACAATCGATATCGTCTAAATCATAATTTATATCTTCATCTATATTGTCATAATCAGTACTGGTGATTTCTATATCTTTTATTTCCATATCTGAAGGAAATAATTGTGATAGTGATTCTGAACAATATAATTGTTGTGGTAATTCCGTATCTAAATTTCTTGAAATTTGTTCTAAGAAAATATCTTGTTGTATTTGTGTTAATCTTTCTATTTCATTTTCATCTTCTAATAATTCAAAGGTTTCTGATTCTTCCTCAGATGGAGGTGAGAAATCAAAAATTATATCTCTATCATCGAGTCGTATGAGATAACCGACACGAGTATTGAGACCTAATATAGTTCTATATAAATAATTAAGAGTAATATCTATATGATGACAACTAATTTCAAAATATTGATAAAGTATTTCATGAGGAATAAATAATCGACTTGCAATTATAAAGAAAAGTAAAGGTTGTGCTTGAAATAAAGTAAAAGCATAAGCATGTAATTGATTAATAATGACAGTAAACAATAATTAATAAAATAAGATAAATGAAATGTCATGTTAATGGAATGCTTTAATCAATAAGTAATTCCATTTCTTGTTCAAGTTCATATCTATCGTTTTAAGCGAATTATAAATATATAACTGAATTATAAATATATAATGTTTGATCATTAAATGGCACTGTATGGTAGGCGCATACTGGTGAAATAATGACGCCCTTGCCCTAGTGAAATGGTTATAATATATATTATTTATTTAAATAATAAATAATATTTAATAATATTATAAATAATAAATTAAATATTATTTAATAATGTTTATATTAAATAATATCATTAAATTTTTATTATTATTAATTTTGTTCTTAATAATAATAAGAATAAAATATATGTTTATTTTTGTTATATAAAGCCATTTGAGAATCTTGACAAATAAATAAATAAATACACTTAATAATGATAATAATAGTAATAGTAATATGAATTATATTCATATTTAATATTAATAAGAAATCTAATAATAATAATAATAATAAATTTAATAAATACTCTACAATAAATTTAATAATAAATGAAGAAATTTAATAATAATATTTAACAATAATTATAATAATATAAATAAATTTAATTAACAATCATGACGTATAATAAGAATAATAATAATAAATATAATAATAACAATAACAATAAATAATTAAATGATCAAAATGGTGTCGTTAAAAATTTAAACGGGCGCGTAATTCCTCTGTTCTACTTCTCTTGGACAGCCAAGCCACCACTCCTCTTTTAAAGCCAACCCATTTAGAGCCACACGTGAGTGACTTTTGCACTTCTGAATGTTTTATGTAACTTCTAACATTCAACTTCAACTATTCTCTTCTTATTATTATTAAATTTTTGCAAAGTATTTATTATATATTATTATTATTATTATTATTAAATTGTTTAATAATATATATATATAATATTATTATATTTATATTTATTATTATTATTATTATATTAGTTATGATTATTAAATTTATTAATATTTTTAATTTCTATTATGATTAACTTTATTATTATGATTAATTTAATTGTTCCTTTTATTATTAATTATTATATATCTTATATAATAATAATTTTTATTATTAATATTAAATTCCTTATTATTATTATTAAAATGTTTATTATTATTCATAACATTATTAAATTCCTTATTATTATAAAGTGTATTTATTTAATTATTTATTGTTATTATTATTATTATTATTATTATTATTATTATTATTATTATTATTATTATTATACGTAAATTTGTTAATTAATTTTATTTATATTATTATAATTACTGTTAAATATTATTATTAAATTTCTTCATTTATTATTAAACATATATTTTATTCTTATTATTATTAAGAAAAAATTAATAATAATAAAAATTTAATGATATTATTTAATATAAACATTATTAAATAATATTTAATTTATTATTTATAATATTATTAAATATTATTTATTATTTAAATAAATAATATATATTATAATCATTTCACCAGGGCAAGGGCGCTCGCCCTAGTGAAATGGCCATATGAAATGCCATTTCACCGGGGCGAGCGCCCTCGCCCTGGTGCCATTTAATGGCCATATTAAATGGCCATTGGCCATTTATTATAATAATTTAATATAATATATATTATTTATTTAAATAATAAATAATATTTAATAATATTATAAATTATTAAATAACATTATTTAATAAACTATTACAATAATCATAAAACTATTACAATTATAACTATTATTATATTATTATTATTATAAATCCTTAAATAAATATTTATAAATTAAACCCGATATTATTAAATGATAATAAGATAATAATAATAATGATAATATTATTAACAATGTTATTATTATTTTGATTATTACTTAAAATTATTTCCATTATTATAATAACTATTAAATATTATTATTAAATTACTTATTGTTATTATTAAATTTATTATAGAGTAAAATTTTGCAACCAAATTATTATAATTATAATAATTATACTGCTTTTATTATTATTAATAATATTATTATTGTCATTATTATCATTATTATTATTATTATTATTATTATTATTATTATTATTATTATTATCATCATCATTATTATTATTATTATTATTATTATTATTATCTTATAATAATTATTAGTATTATCTAATTATTGTTATTATAAATAATTTTAAATAATGTTGTTATTATTAATAATAACATTAATAATAATAATAATAATGATCAAAATAATAAAATTAATTTAAATAACTGAATAAGTAAATATATACACCTAATAATAATAACAAATTTAATAATGTTTATATAAGAAATGAGTTGAATTTTTAATAATAATCCAAAAGTGCAAACGTTCAGCTGTATAAAAATAAAAAACATTTAACACAATATGGATAACCCGTATATTATATAAAAGCCAATATATCACGTTATT
Source organism: Erythroxylum novogranatense (assembly GCA_029891385.1). Lineage (NCBI taxonomy): Eukaryota > Viridiplantae > Streptophyta > Magnoliopsida > Malpighiales > Erythroxylaceae > Erythroxylum > Erythroxylum novogranatense. Next base: position 38,577,759 of record CM057229.1, on the reverse strand, counting down.
GTTAATGACTTGATTTTCCTACGGCTAGCTCTAACTTTGGCAAAAAAGGCGCCTGTGGATGGGACCCACAGGCGCCTGGCCATCTGCGAATAATCAAGAGCAATTTTTAAATAAAAATGACATCGTATAATTATTAGATAGAATTAGATAGACTAAGGCTGGACAGACGATCCGGACTCGTCGCTTCCCTAGCAATTAAAAATTGGTTAAGTACTTATTATTAAAAAAATTGATTAAGTACTAAAGTCAGATGGCATGGAACGTTTGACCCATTATGCCACTCATATAAGTTGCTAGTAGAAGATAGAAACCATTTATTCTTCCATTGTATCTCTACTCCATTGCTGTATAGAGTTAACTACTCCATAAGCTTGCCCCTTCCATTAACTCTTACAATTGGACCACCATACTCACCTGGATCATCCAAGCTTCTAGCTCACAGAAGCAGGATAGTTTGCTATTCAAGACAACTTTTTAACTTATAATCTTTATGGCATGAGAGGAATCGAAGAACATATTGCAAGGAGCAAACCAGCCCATATCAACTTGCCGATTTTGTATTAAATGAGATCCGAGCCCTTGTCATAGCGAAAGGCGCAACACACCACTTGTCAGATAGCATGAAAGTACGTTGATTTTTATAACTTAGCTGCCTGCTCATATAGTTTTCTAGTTTGTGTTTTTGCCATTGTAAGGAGATACTTTTGATTTCCGTATGGTAAATATCATTGTAATGTTGTAGATAGTTTCATTATAGTTAATAAATTACCTTTTAATTTTCGAAAAATTGTGTAATAAATGGGAGAAAAAGGATATATTGTATTTGTATCTAAAATCTTCTTTTCTTTTTACAATAGAGATTATCATTGAAAACCAAACCTGCTCTATAAATATGAAGTTTTTACACATTTAATTAGAATATAATTTTGAACTAAATTGTACATATAAAATTAGGAAATCTCTTATATAATTTTCAAATCTATCTTGGTTAAAGGCCACTAAAAGAATATGTAAGTATATGATTGTATATATTTTAAAGTTGTCTTGATTACCGAAAATGGGAAAAATGGTTAAAAGAATATGTGATACATTACATGATTAATGACAATATTTAGATTGTCATCCAGGAAGATTTATCATCATACAAGTGAATGCCTACAAAAATATTCGCTCAGAAAGTAAAGAATGTAGGAGATTTTTGAGAGAAGGAGATTTTGGTCACTGCCTTATTTTGATAATTTAACTAATTTTTTTTATAGTTTTCAAATTTTACTTTGACCATGACCAATGAACTTTGAACCTAATGAGAATTGGACATTAACCGGATAATGGGCTTGATCACAATGGATTGGTATAAGTCATTCAACTCTGCTTTAATTGAACCCATTACAAGAAAAAGAAGTTAATAGAGACGAAAATTTAGGGACCGATAACATTTCGTTGGTAATTACTGACGGAATAACAATCGCTTCGGAAGATTAGATGGGAAGTAACCATTTATTGGCGGCGTAAATTCTGTCGATAAATGGCGTCAGTAAATATGTATGTAAATCGTCGTCCAGCAGCTATAACAAAACGAAGTTGTTGTGAATAACTTAGAATCTAACAAAAATAATGTCGTTTGCTTAAAATCCAAACGACGTCGTTTGATGAGATTATAAACGTTTAAAAGATAAACAAAACGACTTCGTTTTGGATATTCGTTTTGGACATATCCAAAACGAAGTCGTTTTGTTTATCTTTTAAACTCTTGAAAAACGTATCAAAACAACATCATTTTGGGTAATGTTTTAAAGCTCCAGAAACCCTCCCCTCTCTCACTCTCGCACGCGCCTTCCTCTCCTTCTCCTCTCCTTCTCCGACGCCTGTGGCCACCGTCGCTGTCTGCTCTTTCCGTCGTCGTCGAGGCTTGCGTCATCGATGTCCCCTGCTTCGGCGGTGGTAACCAAAGGTAATATCATGTTTAAAACTATCATCTCCTTCCTCTAGAATCGGTGGATTATGTTTTGACTAATATGGAGTTGTTGTTTGATTTAAAATGTTAATTAGTGATTGTTAATGATAGGGTATGTGTTTGTTGGAGATTAATGAAAAAAATGTAGAATTTTGTGTTGAATTAGGGATGAAAAATTGTTTGCACACCAAGTGTTTGAGAAAATACTTATAGGTGTTTGTGTTGAATTGTTGTTGAATTTGAATTATTGGAGTTGCTTTGCAAGCTGTTTAGAATGTATGTGTTGATATATTATAGTTGTTCATAGGAATGTTATACGGTTTTGAATTTGAAATTGTTGTTTCAATTTTTTAAAATAAAAATAACGTATAATGTTAATATGACAATGTATTGATAATGATTATGTATAAGATAAATTATTTTAGAGAAATTAAAATTTTAAACTATTGTATGTTTTATATTGTTTTATTAAATTAAATAATTTTAAATAAAATATATATTTTTAATTCTTAAATCAAATTTAATTTATAATTTATATATTCTAAAGATATTTTCAATTTAATTAAAGTACTTATTAATAATTATGAAAATTAATTACAAATATTAAATAAAGTAAAATAACTAAAATTAATTAAATAAAATTCTTATTAATAAATTAATAAATTAATTAAATTATTCACATTTTTAATTAATAACTAATATATTGGATAATTATATGATATAATTTTAGTGAGAAATAGGAAAAACTTATTTTTACGGCTTTCCTAAATTTTTAATAAGAACTTTTTAATAATTCATATGATACATCAAATTTGTTTGTCATCATATTTCTCATAAATTTATATAACTCTTTTAGATAATTTTAATAAGAACTTGTTTAATAATTCATATGATACATCAATTTTATTTAAATATGCATAATATATTTATTTTGTGTTAAAATAAACAAACAATATTATTTTTAATTATATTGGCATAATTTGTTATATTTTATAATTAAATGAATAGTAATTAAGATCAATTTAATTAAAATATGAATAATACATTTATTTTGTGTTCAATTAAACAAATAATATTACTTTTAATTATATTGGTATAATTTGTTATATTGTTATAATTAAATGGATAGTAATTAAGATGAATTTAATTTAAATATGAATAATACATTTATTTTGTGTTCAAATAAACAAACAATATTACTTTTAACTATATTGTTATAATTTGTTATATTGTTAAAATTAAATGGATAGTAATTAAGATGAATTTAATCTAAATATAAATAATATATTTATTTTTCTTCAAATAAACAAACAATATTACTTTTAATTATATTGGTATCAATTGTTATATTGTAATAATTAAATGGATAGTAATTAAGATGAATTTAATTTAAATATGAATAATACATTTATTTTGTGTTCAAATAAACAAATAATATTACTTTTATTTATATTGGTATAATTTTTATATTGTTATAATTAAATGGATAGTAATTAAGATGAATTTAATTTAAATATGAATAATACATTTATTTTGTGTTCAAATAAACAAAAATATTACTTTAATTTGTTATATTGTTATAATTAAATGGATAGTAATTAAGATGAATTTAATTTAAATATTAAAAATACATTTATTTTGTGTTCATATAAACAAACAATATTACTTTTAATTATATTGGTATAATTTGTTATATTATTATAATTAAATGGATAGTAATTAAGATGAATTTAATTTAAATATGAATAATAAATTTATTTTGTGTTCAAATAAACAAACAATATTATTTTAATTATATTGGTATAATTTGTTATATTGTTATAATTAAATGGATAGTAATTAAGATGAATTTAATTTAAATATAAATAACACATTTATTTTGTGTTAAAATAAACAAACAATATTACTTTTAATTATATTGGTATAATTTGTTATGTTGTTATAATTAAATGGATAGTAATTAAGATCAATTTAATTTAAATATGAATAATACATTTATTTTGTGTTCAATTAAACAAACAATATTACTTTTAATTATATTGGTATAATTTGTTATATTGTTATAATTAAATGGATAGTAATTAAGATCAATTTAATTTAAATATGAATAATACATTTATTTTGTGTTCAAATAAACAAACAATATTATTTTTAATTATATTGGTATAATTTGTTATATTGTTATAATTAAATGGATAGTAATTAAGATGAATTTAATTTAAATATGAATAATACATTTATTTTGTCTTCAATTAATCAAACAATATTACTTTTAATTATATTGGTATAATTTGATATATTGTTATAATTAAATGGATAGTAATTAGTTTGTGTTCAAATAAACAAACAATATTATTTTAATTAAATTGGTATAATTTGTATATTGTTATAATTATATGGATTGTAATTAAGATGAATTTAATTTAAATATGAATATTACATTTATTTTGTGTTTAAATGAACAAACAATATTACTTTTAATTATATTGGTATAATTTGTTATATTGTTATAATTAAATGGATAGTAATTAAGATTAATTTAATTTAAATATGAATAATACATTTATTTTGTGTTAAAATAAACAAACGATATCACTTTTAATTATATTGGTATAATTTGTTATATTGTTATAATTAAATGGATAGTAATTAAGATCAATTTAATTTAAATATGAAAATACATTTATTTTCTTGTTAAAATAAACAAACAATATTACTTTTAATTATATTGGTATAATTTGTTATATTTTTATAATTAAATGGATAGTAATTAAGAACAATTTAATTTAAATATGAATAATGCATTTATTTTGTTGTTAAAATAAACAAACGATATTACTTTTAATTATATTGATATAATTTGTTATATTTTATAATTAAATGGATAGTAATTAAGATGAATTTAATTTAAATATGAATAATACATTCATTTTGTGTTCATATGTGACTTCAATTGTATGTTATATTTTATTTTGTTATATTAAATTAAATAATATAAAATTAATTATATATTTGTTTAATTATTTAATCAAATTTTATTTAGAATTTATTTATTTTAAATGATAATGTGATGATTGATTCTCGAGTCATTGAAATGAGGAATTTAAAGATTATAAGAAATTTACATTGGTTGAATTATAAATGACGTGTTTGATTTTTTTGAACTTTGTTTAAGTCAAAGTATTTTACTGTTGATTAGAATTGAGAAAATGTTGATGTATTGACTATAATTGACAGTGTATAGGGGTTACAAATTGGTTAACTTGTATTGGAAATTGCAAAATTATAGATTTTGAGATGTAAATGTGGATTGCATTGAGAATAGATATATGGTCAACAATCCCAATATGAGTTATGATTACTGGTCGATATAGAAGTGTTTTTTTTTCGGGATTGACCCTTCTTATAGAAAGGGGATATCCATTTTATAGGGAAAACTCTGTCGAATTTTTAATAGGATCTTTGTAAATAATGACATCACCGTTTTTATTTCAGGATTAAGAGCTTCTTAGCATTAATTGATGATTGAATATAGTTAATGACCTTGATTGATTTAAATATTTCATGGTAGTTGATGTGTTATATAGGAGAAATGCTTTCTAACTTGTGAACAAATGTGTTTTTGGTTGTAGGAACTCTTTTGTTTCCAATATATTTATTTGTAGTGAGTTTGAAGAGAAGCTTTACCAGGTATTTAAATTTGTCTTCGACTTTATCAATTGCCTACGTTTGTGTGTCGGTTCAGGTAAATGAATATGTTGTTGTCTATGTTTTTTTTTGTACTAGGTTTATTTTGGGTTATTTTTGTGTGGAATGAACTTCAGTTTATCATTGAAGTAATATAGGATGAGTGTAACTTATATTATAGTTGTAGGTACCTTAAATTGTCCAGTCGTTATTTATTTGGTTTTTATTCCGTCGTTATTAATTATCTTCTCTTAACTTGTCATTATTGAAATTCTTCACGCAGTTTATGAAAACTAACGATATGTTTAAACAATTTATTAAAATAAGTATTTATATTTTGATGAGTACTTATAATATAACGCAGTTGTAAATATTAAATATAGGACTTGTAGTTATTGAAAAAATTGTCTCACATATATGATTACAAACATGAATGTGAGATCTTTAGTATAAGTTCAATTTGTAGATTTGAACCCATAAATTTTAACGAAAATTTCATCATGATTGAGACCATCAGGCTAATCGAAGAAAAATATGGGAAGCTTAGGAGCCACTACCAAAACTTGTCCCGAGTCACATATATTATCTTAGATGTTTTGTATACTTTGGCGAGCATGAAGGATACTAACTATGGACTCACTGTTTTACATTAACAGCCTTACAGAAATGAGTTATGTTGATAGATCTTAGATGTATAGACGATTAACAGCTGGTGGTTACATTAATCCTGAATTTGTTGCCAGAGTTGAAGCCTTTATTCATTATGCATGTTCTCAACCTGCATATATGAATGGGCCAAAGATCAGATGTCCAAGTGCAAACACAAATGTTTCCTTCTTATTGAAGAAGTTAATGGGCATTTGTTGAGAAAATAGTTTGTCCCAAATTATTTTGAGTAGACAAGACACGAGAAAGTTGGCATTTTTAGCAGCTCAAGGGGTAATCAAGCATAATCGTCTGTGCATTTCAATGAGTTTGAAAGGGGGATTGGATTTAGAACAAATTATGTGAAAGAGACTGGAAATTTGTATAGGAAAATGGTTTATGATGCAAGCGATAATACCTTTCACGAAAATATAGGAAATCTTGAAGAAGAACCGAACCCACATGCAAAACAATCCTTTGACTTACTACAGTTAGCTGACTAAGAGTTATGGCCAAATTGTGAGACAATGACCCAATTGTCTTTGATTGCGCGAATATTGAACATTAAGTCTAAAGGGCATATTTCGGACCGTATTTTTGATAAAATTCTTGAGTGGTATAATGAATCAATGCCTCGTGATCATACAATGGTTGATAGTTTTTACAGTATGAAGAAACTTATTAGGGGTCTTGGTTTGCCTGTTGAGAAAATTGATTATTGCAAATTGGGATGTATGTTGTATTGGGGAGATGAGGTGGACTTAGAAGAGTGCTAATTTTATGGGCAATCTAGATTTAGGCCTAAAAAGTGTTCAATGAAATAGAAAATAGTTCCATAAAAGCGGATGTATTATTTCCCGTTAACTTCGAGACTTCAAAGTATTTATGCTTCTGATGTTACTGCATCTCGTATGAGATGGCATTTTGAACGCGAACAGGAAGATGGAATAATGAGTCATCTATCAGATGCACTGGCATGGAAGCATTTCAATGACACCTATCTTGATTTTGTAGTCGAATGTTGAAATGCTAGGTTGGGATTTTCAACGGATGGATTCCAACCTTTTGGTCAATCCGGGTAGCAATATTCATCATGGCCAATCATAGTGACTCCTTACAATTTGCCTCTGTGGATGTGTATGAAAGAGGCATATATGTTCTTGACAGTGATTGTACTAGGGCCTAGTAATCCGAAGCATAAAATTAATGTGTTCTTGCAACCACTGATATCTGAATTGCAGCATCTGTAGGAATATGGTGTTCAAACATATGATGTGTCTCTGAAACATAATTTTGTGTTAAGGATGGCTTTGATGTGGACCATTAGTGATTTTTCAGCATTTGCCATGTTATCTGGATGGAGAACGGCTGGAAAATTGGCTTGTCCTTATTGTGGAAACGATTCTGATGCCTTTTATCTTCCAAAAGGGGGAAAAGTGTGTTGGTTTGACAATCACAGGAAATTTCTTCCTCCAGATCATCCATTCAGATGCAATAAACATAAGTTCATTAAGAATACGATGGTAAAAAAACTTCGCCCCCTTACAAAGATGGTAAAGAGATATTACTGGAGATTGATGAATTAGGCTTATTGAAAGTTAAAGAATTTGAAGCTGATGAAGTTAATACAAGCATCAGTAAAAACTTTGGTTGGAGAAAACGAAACATCTTCTGGGATTTTTCATATTAAAAAATGAATTTGATACGTCATATTTTAGATGTCATGCATATTGAAATTTTTTTTTGACAATATCTTCAATATCATAATGAATATTGAGGGGAGGACAAAAGACAATACAAAATCACGAGCTGGTTTGCAAATTTTTTGTAGAAGGAATGAGTTATATAAAGATCTTCGCATCGGTAAATATCCGAAAGCTTGTTACACTTTGGACAAAAAACAAAGGGAAATATTGTGTGAATGGTTGAAGGGTTTAAAGTTTCCCGATGGTTATGTATCAAACTTGGCAAGGTATGTGGACATGAGGAAGTACAAATTATTTGGGTTGAAAAGTCATGATTGTCACGTGTTTATGCAAAGGTTAATTCCAATCGCATTTCAAGAGTTGCTACCAAATAAGGTTTGGGAAGTGATTACAGAAATAAGTTTGTTTTTCAAAAGTTTAAGATCATTTGAAATCAAGTACAGTGACATGAAAATCCTAGAAAGGGAGATTCCAGTAATTTTGTACAAGTTAGAAGGAATTTTTCTTCCAAGCTTTTTTGATTGTATGGAGCATTTACCTATGTATTTAGCATACGAGGCTAAACTAGCTGGTCCAGTTCAATATCGATGGATGTATCCATTTGAGAGGTAATTCAAATTCAAAAATCAGTAAATGAAGTTATAACATGTTTTAACTGTTACATTGTAATAATCATATTTTCTAATATAGGTATTTGCATCACTTGAAGAAAAATGTCAAAAACAAGGCTAGAGTTGAAGGTTCCATTTGTAATGCTTATTTAGTTTAGGAGGCTAGTACATTTTGTGGACATTATTTTGCGCCATACGTTCACACAAGAGAAAGAAAAATTCCTCGTAATGATGATGGGGGAGGAACCAATGATGCTGATGGTAACATATTCGTTTTCACATTTTCTGGGTGAGCATATAGGCGTGCAATAAGAAGAATGTTAACAGAGCAAGAAATTGAGGCTGCCTATGGTTACATTTTATTGAACTATCAAGAGGTTCAACTTTCGTGTAGTAAGTTGAAGCACATTATATTGGTAGTAAAATTTTGTCTTGTTCTTAACTAACTTATATGATAACGTAACTCAAGACATACGAGGCATTGTAACACGAGATCATGGCAGACAGCACACAGGATAAAGTAAATAATGAGGTTGGATGACACTTTGCATGATAGTTCGAGAGATATGTTAGTTTCCACTTTCAAATATTCTTATAATTAAACTATGCAATTCAAGTGTTGAAATAACCAGATGTATTCATTGATATTGAAATATTTTTTTGTAGGCCTTAGAAAATCGAATAGAGAACAACTTCATTTGTGATCTTGCTAAGGGACTTTTGCGAACTGTTAAATCATATCCAATTTATTTCGTTAATGGCTACAAATATCATATAGAAGCTCATGGTCATAGCATGGCAACAATAAATAGTGGAGTCCCCATATAAGGAGAATTCATGGATTACTATGGTAAAACCATTGAGATACTAGAAGTTGAGTACCTGAATTGCTAATCAAGCGAACTGTGATATTTAAGTGTGATTGGTTTGACCTCACTCTAAATGTTGGAACAAAAGTGCATAACCGATACAATCTTATTGAAATCAACTCACGCAAAAGAATGAAACATTTTGAACCTTTCGTTTTGGCTATGCAAGCGAAACAGGTATGTTATGTCCCTTTTCCCAGCATACGACGAGATAAGTTAGATTGGTTAGCAGTTTGCAAAGTTAAACTTAGAGGTGTTTTTCAATCACATGAAAAAGGAGAAAAGAGAATTGAAAGTGAAGCATTTCAGGAAGATGCTTATTTTAGGGGGGTGCTTGTTTGGTCGGTATGAAAAAAAAGGAATGGGTATAGAATGAAAAATTAAGTTTGGTAAAGGGGTATCATTATAGAGATATTATTTTCATTACCCATTTTTGGGTAATACTCCATTCCCCTCCTAATATAGAGGAATGGGTATCATTGTTATGTAAGGGTATGGTTGTTATAATTAATTAAAATATAACTAATTAAAATATAATTATTAATTAATTAAAATATTGTAATTAATTTAACTACAATATAATTAATTAAAATATAATTCATTCATTAATTAAAATATTGTTATTAATTAATTACAATATAATTAATTAAAATAGTATTATTATTTATTAAAATATAATTAATTAATTAATTAAAATATTATAATTAATTTAACTAAAATATAATTAATTAAAATATAATTCATTCATTAATTAAAATATTGTAATTAATTAATTACAATATAATTAATTAAAATATTATTATTATTTATTTATTAGAATATTTTAATTAATAATTAAAATATAATGAATTAATTAATCAAAATATAATTAATTAGTTAATTAAAATATAATTAATTAGTTAATTAAAATATAATTAATTAGTTACGATATAAGTAATTAAAATATAATTATTCATTAATTACAATTTTGTAATTAAAATATTATTAATTAGTTACAATATAATTAATTAAAATATAATTCATTTATTAATTAATAATTATATTGTAATTAATTAATTACAATATAGTTAATTAAAATATAATTAATTAATTAATTATAATAAAATTTTATTTCTTAGTATTTTTACAAACCAACTACTATCAATGATAATAGTAATCATTCATTCCTCTTAATCAATCATCATAATTATAATGATAATATCTATTCCCATTCCTTACTATATTCATTCTCATTCCTATTATCATTCCTCTGTACGAACCAACCGCACCCTTAATAATGCACCTGTGACATATGATGATAATAAACCATTGCATGATCCATCAAATGAATATATTGAGATTTCATTTGGAGAGGAGGAAGATGGTCAAAGATCTGAGAGGAGCCGAATTTTGATTCTTATTCTTCAGAAAGTGAAGATGATTGTAATTTACAATTAAGTTATGATAGCGATTAATTTGTGTATGTAGTGGAATATTTAATTTCCTTTGACAAGTAATATGTACTCAAAATTTCAATATATTTTGTCAAATTTTTATTTCAAATTCTTAATCAAGGAATGTCCGTCTAGTTCTGGATGGTAGCAATTCATTCTGTTGAGAGGAATGTAGTAAAATTGTCCATGCCGAAATAATAAAGGATGCAGCAACAATCTCCACTTCTTTAAGTAATGATCGTTTGCCTTCCATGAACGATCTTCTACTTGAAGGTGTATAATATCATCTAAACAACATCACTTTTCTTATTATATACATCACAATTCAAACATATGAAGTTGTTATATTAACATTTCATGGAATATATTACATGTTGTTTTAAGCTTTAATAAATCTCGAAGATGACATGTATGTTGAAGGAGGCGGGAGCGATGACACAACGATCGATGAAGGATTAGGCAAATTGGTTGCTTTGGAAAAGTTGGCAATTCCATAGTGCTCATTTGGAAATTCACGTATGTATAGGTATTTAGGATAGTTTTCGTTATCCCGTTTTTAATATGACAATATGTAAGTTCCTTCCTATTGTGTTGTAGGTAAACCGTTTCCGAACGTTTCACCAACAAGTTTAGCAATAATGGAAACGTTGTTTCAAGAAGGTATTCAAAACCAAACACGTGCGGGAAGAACTTTTACTGTTTCCATTGGAGCGTTCGATCATGCGAGGAACCTTCTCGGGAATCCAGCTATCGGGGAGTCCTTTACCTTTACCAACTCTCATGTTACTTGGAATCCAACAAAAAATTAATATCATTGTCATATATTTCTACAATAGACATGATTATGCTATAAACTAATTATATTATTATACCATGACTGTAACAATTATTCTCATTACTAAATTCGAAGTTATGATATGAAATAAATCACCTGAATTCCTTTTACATATATTGTGTAAAATATTAGATTTAGAATCAAATTCTTATATTTTAAGGAGAATTCAATAAACAAAGAATTTCAGGTATAAATATGGGACCAAAGAGACAACACGAGATCATGCGGCCCAGGCTCAGAAGCATGTTTGGAGGAACTTACTGTGAGGGTGGCCCATCAAAGACTCCAACTGCAACTGAGTCACCACCACCACCTCCGCGCCTACAGTTGCAAGAATATCATCACCTACAACTGGTGATACGCAACAATCCAATACTTATATATCATCCAATATAGTTATAGAGGATGAAGGAGACGAGATCCACCCTAGATTTGAGGGTCTTGATAGCAGAAAGTATATAAAAATAACCGTTAAACTGTAAGTGAAAACGCATGCAACACTATATATGTTTATTATTAACTTATATGTTTAAATTTTTGCAAATTTATTAACTTATTTGTTCTTATATTAAGTTCATTCCGTCTGGAACGTGTTCAAGACATATGACATCTACATTTAAAGAGATGATTGATCCTGAAAGTTATGCATGGAAGAAGATCTGTCAGGACACAAAGGCATTTTACTTTCAGGAGTTTGAGGTACAATATGCAATAAATTGTTTTTTCATTTTGTTGTATACATTAATAACATACATATAAATAGATTATAAGTTATCGAATTTATTCCTTTTATTTTCATATTTTTTTTTACTGGAGTTCTGATATCAATGGGATAATACATAGTGTATGGGAGTTGCGAGCTTGTACACGTTATCACGACTTTATTAATCAGATACATAATGTTGGTGTACGATCCTCTTTTATTTCTGAGCCTACATGGAGTTGTTGGTAGGAATACTGGAGATCACCTAAGGCAATGATCATATTAGGCCTTAACTCCACCAACAGATGTGGTAGGTCAGGGGCAGACAGTCTTCCGTTTTATACGAGAGGATCAATTACTCACCGCGAGCATGCTTGAACGGGAAGATCAATTACTCACCGCGAGCATGCAGAGAGACTTGTAAGTATATAAATATTGCATTTATATTCTCAATTTTTACTTTGCTATATTGTTGTGATGAACATATATGTATAGTATGCCTAATGATCATAACTATGTCGAGTAATTTGCTGGTGCCATTTATGGTTGTATTGAGTACTTTGCTTTCTTAAACAGGGGGTAATATCATAAAAACAGAAGATACTCTGTTGAAATTTTTATAAATTCTAGTTTAACTTAATTATAACATTTTATTGTTATGCAGGAAAAGTCGATGGGTGTTAAGCCTACACCCCGTCAGTTGTTTTTGCATCCTCCTATTAAGAAACATGACGGTGTGACATTCGTCAAGAGCCGATGTTGAGAACTAAATGTATGTGAATTTCATAGTTTAATATTCAATCTTAATAATTATCACTTACTAATTATAATATCAGCATTGCCTCTTAATATGACCAATTACAACAAGCAATTGGACAACAGTCGCAGGATGAACCAATTGTTGATGAAATTTAGGCATATTTTGATGCAGTGGATGGCAGGGACAACCGTGGATGGATCTTTGGCCTAGGCTCATGTGCCAACACATTTTATTCCTAGTCCTCTATGTCCACTACAGCAGCATCTAGTTCACAGCCGACAACACAACGTATCAATCAGCTTGAGTCGACAGTTCAGACTTTGATGGAAGTAATAAATAAGCTCCAAAATGATATGGACCAAACGAGATCGAGGGATAACGACTCACTTCAGACACGCTCACCACGACAATAGGATTGTTGTTGTCATTAATTTGGTTTTAATTTATGTACTATTTAATATTTTAATTATCAATTAGGAAATCTTTAATTATTTTTATGATCATTAAACTTTCTGTTTAAACAAATGGGTTGCAAAATCCTAAATTAATGGAAGGATAATTTATAATTGTTGACATTGAAATCAAATTTCACGAATAGATTTTTGAAAAATTGTCATTCAACAAGACATTTATAGAGAATTAAAGGTGATCTCAGCGATCTGATAGCTTCCACCTTTGGATTAAGCAATCAAGGTTATATTTGAAGAAGGTTTACAATTATCGACAGATTACGGAAACTGTCAACGAGGATAGACATATATTCTGACAGTTTCCATCAGTAAATTTTTACCAACTATACCGACGGTTTCTTTATATCGTTGGTAAATATTACCGATGGTTATCATCCTATCGTCGGTAACATATACCGACCATGGCTACGTCAACGTAAGTCTCCGTTGCTCTGTTCCATTGGTAAATATTGTTACTGATGGAAACTCCGCTATTTTCGTCGGTAACTTCTGTCGGTAATTCACCTTCTTCTTGCAGTGGCCTAATCAATTAAGTCAAGGTAAATGGGTTCATCAACATGGCTTCATAATTATTATTTCTATTTTTGGATGTTTTAAATAAAGATGACACCGGACGTTGAAATAATATACTTAATGGAACTACTAATCTACCTCATTAAAAAATAGAGAAAAAATTAAGATAGAAGAAATAGAAAGATTTTTACCAAAAATCTTGAATTGGAAGGCTAATATATAAAATAAGAAAAAGGTGTTAAGCACCTAATTTTACCCCAATATTTTATGTGTTGAAAGATGTGGAGGACTTTCATAAATAGAGTTGGTTAAAGCAACACAACTGATTGGTGAAGATGATAAAAAAGTTGAGGCCTTTTTTAGTATGCCCTTAGATAACAACACCTTGAAACATACTCGAGTCATCTCAATAATCACATGATATTGTAAAATCTATTTAAGAATTTAAGAATAGTTTATTGACTTAGACAATACATCATTCGATTGATTCTTATTAAGATATTATTATCAACATTGCATATTACTTTATTTAATTTATTTAATAATTATTTTATTTTATTTCACCGATTTTATATCATAAAATAAGTTCGTTATGTTATTTTAGTTTTATTCTTATAAGAAAATCATTCACGATTATTTAAAATTAATAACTTATTAAATCATTAAAAATAATTTTAATTATTTATTTATTAATTCAATTTTTTGTTAATTAATAAAAATAAAAATATTTATTTATTTATTTACAAAATTTATCATATAATAATCAAACTTAAATTTAAAAATGGTCATTACTATTCCTAATATTTCATGTCAATCATTAGTATAACTATGAATCTTATAATCTTAGTTTTAATGCTTGCATACCTAATATGCATGATTAAAATTTCATTTATATTCTCGTTCCTTCTTTCTATTCCCATCACCATTTTTATATTTGCATTCCTACATTCCTTTTACCTAAAAAACCTAAAGGTTTAAAAGGATACAAGTTTTATTATACTAATCATAATACCATAATCTTAAAGTTATTACTTGTAAAGTTTTGAATAATAATGTAGAAGATATATCATTAATAGCTAAAGCAATTAAGAAGCTCATGCTAATATTGGTATACATTCTTATAATACTTCTAGAGGTATGTGGGGATACTTTGCATAGAGTTTTAGCTCTTGATGATGGAGATGGCACATATGTTATTGAACAAGCTATGATGGACACTCAACATGATCATATAACACGATTGAGACATTCACAGGGGAATAAGAGGCCTACACCCTTAGATAATTTTATTATTTAGATGAGTTAGATTTACTATATTTTAAGGGATATTTATGGTTCTCTTACTTATGATGAAGCAATAAGAAGTGATCATTATGATAGATGGATGATTACTATAGAGGAGGAGATGTAATCTATGACAATGGCTTTTAGGAGTTGGTTGATATTCTGTATAGTTTTAAAGCCATTAGTTTCAAGTGGCTATTTAAGACAAAAAAAGATGCAAAAGGTAAGGATGAGAGGCTTAAGGTAAGACCTACAACTAAAAGGTACACTTAGAAAGAGGGAGTAGACATTTTTAAGACTTTTTACCAATCTTAACGAAGGAATCGTTCTAAATCATAATGGATTTAAAATCCCATTTTGATCTTGAGCTTCACCATATTTATGTTAAGAAAATTTTCTTGAATGTTAATTTAGTATAGGCCATTTATATGCAACAACCCAAGGGATATTTAGGTGAAATGGAATGAGCATCAGGTTTGCAGGGCGAGGAAGTCATGTTGTGGATTGAAGCAGGTATCAAAATAGTGGTATTTGAAATTCTATGGTCTAGTCACAACTTCAGATTTTAAGGAGAACACATTTGACTCTTGAATACCCCAAATTTAGTCGAGACAAGTTTATGACTCTATTCTTAGATGATAAATTATTTGCAAACGATGAATTAAGTATTTTGTAGAATAAGAAGGAGAAACTTTCAAATAATTTTGATATAAAGTTCTTAGGGAGGCAATTTTTTCATAGATTTGAGACCTATAAAAACAAATCTAAGAAGGTTTTAGGCCCATCTCAAAAAGATTATGTTAACAAAATATAAAAGAGTTTCAATATATAAGATTACAAATTTAGTTTATCACATATAGTCAAAAGTAATAAGTTGAAAAAGAAGCAATGTCCTCATAATAAGGTGAAGAAAGTTAGGATGAGTTATATCCCTTATAATAATGTAGTTGAGAGTTTGATGTATTAAGAGATATATACCAGACCAAATATTGCTTATATGATTAATGTTCTTGGCAAGTATTTTTCAAATCTTGGTTACGAATAATGGGCTGTAGCGAAGAAAGTGTTATGTTATATACATAATAATAAATATTATATGTTGGTTTCTTGGTGCTTAGATCATCTGAATATTATTGGATATGGTGAGGTTAATTTTGATGGTTATTATGATGACATGAAGTTTATTACAAGGTCACATATTTATCATAGTTAGAGGAGTTTTATCCCTTGGAAATGTTCTTAGAAATTTATTGTGATAACCATAAAAGTTGATATTATAGGAAAGAGTACATGCTAAGTTCTTAAAGAACTTAGTTAGAGAGCTTACGATTGTTGATTCAATTTCTAGGCCTATTAGAATTCACTATGGCAACTCATTTAATGTATTTTTTTAGAATACATAGGACACTAATTGAAGTATATTAAACTTAAGTACTTTACAAACAAATGTATATGTGCTTTTTAAGAATAAGAACAAGGTAATTAAACAAACTCGATATAAGAATTATATTTTGAACATTGCTTGTATATCTATCAAAATTCTCATTGTGATGATTTTATAATTAATCTTTTGACCTGAGATCTCTTATAGGGATTTCTATGTATTGATACTACTTATGACCTATCCTAGTCAAGGATAGCTTAATTTATAGTCATTAAATAAAGTATAAATTATATGAAGGTAGTTGAGTGATTAATATAGGACACTTTACAAATAGTTTTCAGATATCATTAATTAAATCAATTACTAATGGCAGAAAACTAATATAATTAGACTTAAATAGAGTAGATATTAATTTCATACTCTATGTCTAATTAGAACATTGTCGAATGAAATGATTGAATTATATGAAAAATAATGCCTAGAAAGGCTAGTTAAAACCTCTTTGACATTCATAATATTTAGTTGATTATGATGTAATGCTAGACATCAATCTTAATCTATCGATATAAATTATTTAATTAAAGAGTTAAAGATAAATTAAACAAGTTTATTTTATTTTATATTATTTTAAATTTATTTTATGATTATAATTTATATTCATTGCCAACATCTTTTGGAACCTAATTTGGGATATTCAATAAATAAGGATCAATATTAGATTTTAGATTTTATTTGGGTCCACTTAGTATTTAGCCATAATTAATTATAATTTTGATTAAAGTTCAAGTAAAATTAAAATTTTATTTCAATTAAATTACCAAAGGCCAAATGCTATTAGAAATAAGTATAGGCTTTAAAGGCATTGGCACTTCTTGCCTAATCCTCTTTACACTAGTTTTAGAGTTATCGTAACATATTTGTATAGATACTATTAGAGGCTGACATGTGTTTAACTATATAATTTTAGAAAATTTTTAAGGAAACAATAATAAAAAGATCAAATTGAATAATAAGGTACACTTTATGTTTATGTTTATGTTTACTATGTTTATGCATTAATCATATTATATAATTTAAAGTGACAAAGTCTATAGGATAAATATAAATTGCAAATGAAATTATAATGAGATCATAATTATAAGATTTATATTGTATTTATATATTATCTTTAAAATTTTCCTAGTTACTATTTTATTAAGATTGGACATTAATAGGCGTAAAATGACTAGCAGTTGTTGTATTTATTTCTTAAGAAGGAATTAATAAGTCATATCGTCTAAATTATGGAGATACTTAAACAAATGTGTGGGTGTTTATTAGAAGATAAATTCACCAAATTAACCCTTTGATTAGCTCAAATTGACAATCATGGATATAGTATAAACTATATGGAGGTAAATGAGTTATCAATATATGATTCATTACCATAAAGTGATTAGGAAAAATGTTTATTGTTTTTTATTTAAATTGATTTATGAAATTCATAGCCAAAGTGGAATGACTTCATAAAATAGTTTATACATCATCATCACACCCAATTTGAAGTCCTGCAATAAAGTAGGATCTGGAAAGGTCTGATAGTATATCAAAATCAAAAAATCATAAAGAACAGAAATTTTAGAAACCACCAAAGCAGAAGAAACTGATTAATCAAGAACTATACCCAAAACGAGGAGGTTGTGGAGAAGGAAGAGAGAGTGAGAGTGCCAAGAAAGAAGGAGAGCAACACAGAGAAGCTTATGTGTTGAAATACTAATATTAATATCAAAATAATAAAAACTGCAAATAGCCGTTGCTTTGCGATCTAACATTTTATAATCAGTGACAACAAAGAAAGTTTCCATTTTTTTCACCAAAAGAGGAAAAGAAAAACTAACCTGTTTGTTGTAAATATTGAAGTAGATATTGAAAAGGTACCAGAGTCCAAACAACAATCCAAGCACCGAAATCCTTCCAAAGCTCGTTGTGAAAAACTAACCTCTGATATAGGCCGTAAAGGAGTAAAGCAGTGTCGTTTTGAACCTATATATATATATATATATATATATTGTGAAACAACTTCACAAAAATGCAACCATCCACAAATTTAAAGAAAAATCTCTTATTGAATAATGTTAACTAGTTAACACGACTACAATCATCATACGAAAGGTCTATTAAAATCATAACAACTCATTGAAAATTCATGTGCAGAAAAGAAGCTAAGTCTATACTCCATCAAAAATTCCAAACTAAAAAGCAAACTGACCAATCAAAAGCATAAAGAGCAAACTACTGAATTGATCGATCTACATACAGATTCAAAAATTGCAAAATCCAGGGAACATGGTAAAGATATGATCATACCACAGGCTTCCAAATTTGTTTAATGCAATCATTAAAACAACAGCAGACCTAGTAAGCAAAACCTATTAAAGAAGATGGTAGTATTATTGTCTTAACCGAAATAAATGTTGGTTTATGCCCTACAGCCAATCGCTTTGGTTGTAGTTTAGTGACAAATTATTTAAAAGGCATTCTTTATCTTGTACATGTTTAGATGTATATGATAAAGTCCATGGGATAATTTTACATTGCAAATGAAATTATAATGAGATTATAATTATGAGATTCATATTGCATTCATGAATTATTCCTAAAATGTTCCTAGTCATTGTTCTATTAAGATTGGACATTAATAGAACATAAAAAGACTAGCACACGTTTCGTTTTTCCTTATGAAGGAAGTAGTCGATCTCATAGGCTAAAGTATGGAGATACTTAAACAAACGTGTGGGTACTTGTTAGAGAACAAGTTCACTGAACAGACCCGATATGAGAAATCTATTTGGAACATTACTTGTATGTCTATAGAATTCTCATTGTGATGATTGTATAAGTGATCCTTTGACTTGAGATCATCAAAGTTATCTTGTATGGGGATTGTTATGTTTTGATACTATTCGTGATCTATAAAGGTCGTTTAAATGGTAGTCATTGGATATAACATGAACTATATGGAGATAGTTGAATGATCAAGATAGGATTCATCACCCTAAAGTAATTAGGGAGAATGTTCCGTTGTTCTCGATTAATATTGATTCAGGAAATCCTTGGCCAAGGTGGAATGATATTTAGTAAACAGTTTACAAATATCATTAATTAAATCAATAGCTAATGGCGGAGAATTAATATAATTAGACTCAAAATAGAGTAGACATTAATTCCATGCTCTATGTCTAATTGGAACATTAGTTGATGAAAGGATTGAATTATACGGAAAAATCATGCACGGAAAGGTTAGTCAAAACCACTTTGACATTCCTGAATATTTGGGTGGTCATGATACGTTGCTAGACGTCAATCTTGATCTATGATTATAAATTGTTTAATTAGAGAATTAAAGATAAATTAAAAGGAGTTTTAATTTATCTAATTCTAATTATGAATTAGAATTATAATTTATAGTCATTGCCAACATATTTGGGAACCTAATGGGTCACACATATAGAATGGGTTGAAGAGAGCAAAATTAATTTAATCAAGTTGGACTTGATTATAAAGTTTGAGAAACTTTATAATTAAATATGAGATATTTAATAAATAAAGATCAGTATCAGATATTGAATCTTATTTGGAAATAATTGGTATTTAATTAGAATTATCTGTAATTCTAATTAAATTTTAATTGAAATTAGTGTTTAATTTCAATTAAATTACTAATACATCCAAAGCTTATTATAAATAGGCTTAAGCTCTATGTAGCTAGCACTTCATGCTTAACCCTCTCTGTAAAAGTTACAGAGTTCTCTCAACCTATTCAGTGGATACCATTAGAGGCCGAACACTTGTGCGGCTACGGTGGTTGAGACGGATCGGTTTCGGAAACAGTTCGAGGGATGCATCAAGATAAAGATCAAGCTTCGGAATGAGGTACGAATTAAATTCCGCTTTATTATGATTCGTATTAATCATTTTATAGAATTAAATAGATCTTGATTTTCGGGAAATCAAACGTTACGAAAAAGTTTCATGATTATTCCGCTGCGGTCGGATCAGATCTGGACCCGATTTTTCAACAGTGGTATCAGAGAAATTTTTAATTCTATAATTTGGTTAAAATTTTGAGTGTTATTGATCGAAAAATTTGGAATTGAAAATTCAGATATGACCTGATGCATGACTGTGGAAATTGTTTCTGTTTATGTATACTGTGTTTCTGGAAATTGTTTCCCCGAACAAGATATCCACGACTGTTCTGAAAAGTGTTTCTGAAATCCTAATTGTTCTGGGTTTATGTGATTCGGAATAAGTTTCTGCGTTTGTGATTACTGCCGCACATATTAGCCTTCTGGAATTCCATTTGCTTGCGATAGCGAATTTTGTTTTCTGGAAAAATCAATTGGCTGCGTCGTTGTTGGTTTTGCCATAGCCTGAAAATCTTGATTTTCTGGGCATTCTCTGTGTTTTGATGGCTGGTGAGTTTTGGAAACTCACCAGCGGCAGTCGCACACCAGTGGCCGTCGCCGCTGGTGTGAGTAGTTTGGAGAAACCTCAGCATCGGCGGCGTGGGACATCGGTGGCGAAGACGGCGTGATGATGGCTAGATGAGCAGTTAGTGAAACGTGGGTGAGCTGCTATACACGCCATGGACGTGTGCACTGTCGCTTTGCTGTCCTTGGAGTTGTCTTTGTGTTTGTGGCTGCAACACGAATAGATGGTGGCGACGTGGGCATCTGTTGGAGAATCATGGGTTTTTGAAACCCATAAAGGCCATTAGAGAGTTGGCGTTTCCAGGCAGATGACGGCGGCATCCTTGGAGGCTAGGGTCATGCTTATGAATTTAGGTTTTCTAAAACACACCACAAAGGTGGCAGATGATCTTTGGAAATTGGCTTAGGAATAGTTCCGTTTGTTTTCATTTTTTTTTTAAGGACTTAATTCTTATTAAATGAGTTTTATTGAGATTAAGTAGGTTTAAACTCTAATAAAATTAGAAAAGTGTTTTCTAATCATTTGAAAATTGTTTTCAAATGATAATTTTATTAGGATATTTTAGAAATTAATTTAATTTTCAAGTTGTTGAATTATTAAGTTATCTTAAATCATCAAATCAATTCCAATATTAACATAATTATTTTCTTAATTAGATTAAGATTAATAATTATATTGATTCCTAATTAATTTTAGAAAATTAGTTTCTAAAATTAGAATTAATTAGTTTCAAGTAGATTGAAATTAATTAATTAGAAAAGTTGTTTCTAAAATTAGAATTAATTATTTTCAATTAGATTGAAATTAATTAATTAGACTTCTTGAAATTAAGAAAATGTTTTCTTAAATAATTAAGAAAGATGTTTCTTAATTAAATTTATTTATTTCAATATTGATTGAGATAAATTAACTTTATAATTTTATTTGTTTAGAGAATTATTATTTTATTTATTTAGAAATTGTTTCTTTATAAATAATAATTTTTCCTGATTTATTAGAAAGGATATTATCTTGATTAAATTTTGAAAAGTGTTTTCATTTATTTATCAAGAAAAGGAATTTTCTTTAATATTTTGAAAATAGTTTTCTAACTTATTAAAGAAAGGTTTTCTAATTAATCAAGAAATAAATCTCAAAATAAATAATCTATAAGGACTTTTTAATTAAATTTAAAATTGTTTTATTTAATTTTGAAAGTAGTTTCTTTTAATTTAGAAAATAGTTTTCTAATTAAGGAAAATAATTTCTAATGAGATTAGAAATAATTTTCTAATTGGATTAGAATGTGTTACTTGTATAGTTTTTAAAAATAGTTTTCTAAATTATAATAAGTAAGAAGTACAATTTATTGAAAATTGTTTTCAATTAAATTTTATCAAAGGACTCAAGAAAATTGGAAAAGTTTCCAATTGGATTTGAAAATTTTGTTTTCAAATCAAATTAAATTTCTATTTGGAATAGGAATTTAATTTATTTAGAATCGATTATTTTAATCTAATTTAAGTTTTCCAAAGAGTTGGAAATGTTATTTTAGTTTATAAAGATCAATAACTAAAATCAAACGAAGCTTGATATTTTATGCATATAATTTGATTATGAGTGCATAAGTTGCATACTTTATTTATATGGTTGATATATGTATTGGATGCATGATAAATTGTATGTTTTATATGTGTGATATTTTACATGCAATTTGTGTTTGATGAGACATATGAAATTAAAACCCCTCGTTAAAATATTAAGTACACGTTAAGAACGTGATTGATGTCTTCCATTGTTATAAGAATAAACCAGAGTTCTGTTTATTGTAAGGCTTGTTGAGCAAACTCAAGGCCTCTTCAACCCGAATATGTTTAGTCTTATAATAGTGAGTTTTACTTAACTAAATTTGTGTGATTTGGATGAGCAAACTCATGATCACATGAATTTAGAGGCAAGGTTAGGAATGACATATAAGATATGTTGTGGCAAGAGTTGTCACCTAACGGATCTAGGAGTCACATGAGATATGATTGATAAAGTTGTTATTCACCTAATTTAAGTATAGTTGGTTTGTTGAGCAAACTCAAGGTCAACTATACTTGAATGGGATCTAGCCCACTAGAAAGATTAGAGTAATCTTCCAGAATAATAGTGAGGTATTTTGAATAAAATAGTGGGAGTAACCAAATGCATGATTAAAGTCCTAATCTTATTTGGTAGTCATGACATATAATTGATTACTTATTTTTCTTACATTTATATTTTGTTCTTAGTAGAATTCACCTTGTTTAGTATAGTTGATACTACGTTAGTGAACTCAAATTCTTGGACATAGGATATGTTTGAGAAGTGTTCTCAAAAGTTGGAAAAGAAAATTGTATGTCCATTATGCAAATTTGTTATAATCCTTGTTGAGGACTTGGTGTTAAAGTTTTAGAGATATGTCAAAATCATAAAGATGACAAAATGTATTGACATTTTGAGTTGACTAATGCCTCGTAAACTTTGACGATGACATGTAAGATGTATGTCAACACCATGATAGCAAAATGCAAGGGGTTGCATGGAGTAAGGCTGAAAGGTATAGTTTCTTGTTGGAATTGTTCCACTTAATTTAGCCTACTAAAAGCATAAGTATAGGCTACAATTAAAGGCTTTGCTATAGTATGTCAACAGTTGTCATAAGAAGAAAATGATTGTATTATTTTCTTTTTGTATGTGATATGATTGAGATCATATGTATTTATAATTCATGCTTATGAGTATTTGATACTGAATTTAGATTCAGCATTATTGTAATGTTCATTGCATGGTTAGAAATAGATTGTTAAGTAAAAGTAGCTGATCCAATTTATACAAAGAGTTTGTATGTGTTGGATTAAATGAGGCTTATGCTTAACATAAATGACAAGAATTAAAAGTTGGATAACCGAGACAATCCTTTTATGCCATAATGGTTAAATCAACATAACGAGAATCATAAAGTTACATACTAGGATATATGTATCCTTTTGATTATGAATCGTATGGAACCTGTGAAACTTGAAAAGTTGAAGAATAACCAAATCAACCTTTGGTGAAAGGATGATGATGGTATTGAATTGTTAAATTTTATACATGTGATGTATTGGATGGAATAACAATTCATAAGGATAATATTTTATTTTATTTTATTACTAATGACTTTATGTGATATAGTCATATGTATTAAATAAAATGATGATTTAAAATTTTGAAAAGTTCAAATTATTTAAATCTAAGTAGAAATTAAGCATTGAGAATGCTAAAGCACATCGATGAGATCGTTGTGGTAAGTTTTAAATTTTCGGTTATCTATAAAGAATGAGATTCTTTAATGAATTCCTTCACAATTAAATTCGTAAGTGTATGGATTTATGTAAGGAGTAAAATACAATATGAGATATTGTATGATGCAATAGTATTTCTTTTATAGCAATACCTAGTACAATGTCTTACCTTCTATAGTTCTAGTTAAATCAATTAGTAAGTTTTCATATTAAGATATGAAACACTAAGTCTTTGAAATAGTCAAAGTTAATGATTTAAGGATGTGATGCTTAGCTGAAGCATATCTTATCCATTTAGTTTAGAACTAAAGTGGGTAATAAAGGTTATGAGATATCCAAAGGTTGGATATATTCTTACAGACCAATTGAACAAATTGTTTGATTCAATGTATGCTTATAGGAGAACTGTTCTCAAGATAAGTAGTGGGAGTAAAAAGGAATTTGAAAGGTTCAAATCTCATGACTATACATCTAATTGGAACTAATACCTTTAATGATACATTTGATGTATAGTTGAAAGGTTGCGAGATATTGAAAGATTCACTTTCATGATGAATTCAAAGAGTTTGTTTTGAAGATGATTGTGAATTTGTCACTTTTACAAGAAGGTTAGTGGGAGTATGGTTGTCCTCTTAGTGGGAGTATGTGGAGACATATTGCTCACGAGAGAACAACAGATTCTAACTTTCAATTGTTGAATATATAATTGTCCAAGAACAACTCTTGTTGGATATGAAAAGGTAACAACTTAATTTTAGGAATAAGATCTATGGAGATAGATTGGACGTTGTTGACTTATTCTAAGTCCAAGTGCATAGATAATGTACTAAAGATGTTTAGTATTTAAGATATCAGATACTTATGAAGTATTAAAGATATCCATTACTCTGTGTTTGAGTTGATATTTGAGTTTAAGATGATAAGGATATAACTTTAGTAAATCCTAATTAAGGTATATTTACTTAGAACATTATCATTTAGGATTGGAAAAGTTCCAATGTAGCAATTAGTTGCTAATTAAGCCATAATACATTTTCATTTAGTGGAAATGATTAATTGGATCAACAAGTTCTTTAGTGAATTTGATCGAGTTTCTTTGCATTGTTCAAGACAGTAATGTACTGTAAAAACATTAGAGTCATTGGGAATGCATAAGGAGCTAATGTCTCATCAAAGATCCAAGAATGTATAGGCAAATGTTCTTAATTATGATGATAATTAAGATAGAAGTTGTAAGGTTTAATCAAGTGCTCACTATAGAGAATCTTGTAGAATTCTCTCATTAAGCCACTACTCTAGTAGTAGAATAATCGTCATATGGTGATATGGTATAAGATACTTAAATGATTGACTTAGTGCAGTGGGAGATTGTTGGTTTATGCCCTACAGCCAATCGCTTTGGTTGTAGTTTAGTGACAAATTATTTAAAAGGCATTCTTTATCTTGTACATGTTTAGATGTATATGATAAAGTCCATGGGATAATTTTACATTGCAAATGAAATTATAATGAGATTATAATTATGAGATTCATATTGCATTCATGAATTATTCCTAAAATGTTCCTAGTCATTGTTCTATTAAGATTGGACATTAATAGAACATAAAAAGACTAACACGTTTCGCTTTTCCTTATGAAGGAAGTAGTCGATCTCATAGGCTAAAGTATGGAGATACTTAAACAAACGTGTGGGTGCTTGTTAGAGAACAAGTTCACTGAACAGACCCGATATGAGAAATCTATTTGGAACATTACTTGTATGTCTATAGAATTCTCATTGTGATGATTGTATAAGTGATCCTTTGACTTGAGATCATCAAAGTTATCTTGTATGGGGATTGTTATGTTTTGATACTATTCGTGATCTATAAAGGTCGTTTAAATGGTAGTCATTGGATATAACATGAACTATATGGAGATAGTTGAATGATCAAGATAGGATTCATCACCCTAAAGTAATTAGGGAGAATGTTCCGTTGTTCTCGATTAATATTGATTCAGGAAATCCTTGGCCAAGGTGGAATGATATTTAGTAAACAGTTTACAAATATCATTAATTAAATCAATAGCTAATGGCGGAGAATTAATATAATTAGACTCAAAATAGAGTAGACATTAATTCCATGCTCTATGTCTAATTGGAACATTAGTTGATGAAAGGATTGAATTATACGGAAAAATCATGCACGGAAAGGTTAGTCAAAACCACTTTGACATTCCTGAATATTTGGGTGGTCATGATACGTTCTAGACGTCAATCTTGATCTATGATTATAAATTGTTTAATTAGAGAATTAAAGATAAATTAAAAGGAGTTTTAATTTATCTAATTCTAATTATGAATTAGAATTATAATTTATAGTCATTGCCAACATATTTGGGAACCTAATGGGTCACACATATAGAATGGGTTGAAGAGAGCAAAATTAATTTAATCAAGTTGGACTTGATTATAAAGTTTGAGAAACTTTATAATTAAATATGAGATATTTAATAAATAAAGATCGAGATCGATATTGAATCTTATTTGAAATAATTGGTATTTAATTAGAATTATCTGTAATTCTAATTAAATTTTAATTGAAATTAGTGTTTAATTTCAATTAAATTACTAATACATCCAAAGCTTATTATAAATAGGCTTAAGTTTACATGTAGCTAAGACTTCACGCTTAACCTCTCTCGTAAAAGTTACGAGTTCTCTCAACCTATTCAATGGATACCATTAGAGGCGAACACTTGTGCGGCTACGGTGAATTGAGACGGATCGGTTTGAAGCAGATTCGAGGATGCATCAAGATAAAGATCAAGCTTGAATGAGTGCAATTAAATTCGCTTTATTATGATTCGTATTAATCATTTTATAGAATTAAATAGATCTTGATTTTCGGGAAATCAAACGTTACGAAAAAGTTTCATGATTATTCCGCTGCGGTCGGATCAGATCTGGACCCGATTTTTCAACAATAAAAGGATGGAAATATAACATAGATGGGTGCAAAAAAGAAAATAATATGGGTGAATGCTAACAGGAAAACAAGAAAAGTAGTTAAACAAAAACTTCAAAAGGGGGATTTTTAATTTTTATTTTTAAAGTTGAAGTAGAAACAACAATGCAAAGGGAAACCCAACAGCTTATCTCAAGGTTTAGATCCTCATAAAGAAGCATATGAATGCATAAGCTGAAAGTTCAAATAAAAACAAATTAGCACACAAAGCGCACGCTCACGCCCAGAAACGAAAAATCCGAAAAATCAAATAAAAAAGACCATCTTGCACGAGACTACAGGTGAGAAAATTGCTTCAGTATCAGACTCCTCTTCAAGAAAAGACAGTACCCTTAGATCCTCAGCCCTCTTCACAATCGAACGTATGACATGAAATTCTTAAGATAGATCCCAACTTACTCATGTTACCTACATTCCACAGAATCAAACAAACAGGAAGCAAAATCTTGAACCCAGGAGTTTGAAGGACAACCCAAATCAGATAAAAGCAAGATTTTGTGAAACGTGGCTATGTAATCAAACAAAGAAAATTTAACGTATAAGAAAAATCAAATAGATAACATGCATAACTAAGTTTTCTCAGAGATGAAAATGAAGTTGCAAACTTTATCTTTGGTATGGCCCAAACCTAACCTTCTGTGGTGAGGAGGAGGAGTTGGGCTGTGAGAATTGATGCTACGAGATGGAGAAGAGAAAAAGGAGAGAAG
This sequence comes from Erythroxylum novogranatense, assembly GCA_029891385.1. NCBI lineage: Eukaryota > Viridiplantae > Streptophyta > Magnoliopsida > Malpighiales > Erythroxylaceae > Erythroxylum > Erythroxylum novogranatense. The sequence goes on along the minus strand of CM057229.1, from coordinate 38,549,427 downwards.
GATTTGGAGTGTGAAAATTTGTTGACTTATTACTGGTATGAGATAAGGCACCTAAAAGTTGAGCAACTATGTCCAAAAGCAGACCGCGCAGATTAATTAACAACTATGGAGAACTAATACGATCAAACTTAAATAGAATAGACATTAATTTTATTTTCTGTGTCTAATTGGAATATTATATAATGAAAGGATTAAATTATAAAAAAATCATACATAAAATAATAAGTCAAAATTAGTTTGACATTCTTAAATATTTGTATAGTCATAATAGCGTTGCTAAACACTAATCTTAATCTATAGACATAAATTATTTAATTAAAAATAAAAATAATTTAAAAAGTTTAATTTATCTAATTCTAATTAAGATTAATAATTATATTAGTTCATAATTAAAATTTAAAATTTATTTTCTATAATTAGAATTAATTATATATATTATATTGAAATTAAATAATTGGACACATTTACAATTAAATGTTTTATTAAGTAATTAAGAAATATGCTTATTAATTAAAATTATTTATTTTAATTTGATTGAGATAAATTAAGTTATAATTTTATTTATCTAGAGAACTGTTATTCTATTTAGGATAACCAACCCTAAAGTACCCAATATTTTGGGATTTTTTGTTAAAATCTTAGCAATTAAGTTCAAAACAATAGTTCCGCTAGTAATTTGTTGATTCGACTAACTAAATCTTTATTATTTATGACATTTATGTCAACCTAGAAAATTAATGATCATGGTTAGACTGGAGGAAAGAGAATTTTTTGAGTTGATACCTATATATCATAAACAACGAAGATTTCATTAACCAAATTAGCAATTTATCAAAAGAAAATAATGTTTTGAGCTAAACTATTAAGGTTTTAAATGATAGCTACACAGTTGAAAATTTTAAGAGTTTGGGTTTGAAAGTGGTTCCTTTAATATTAAAAATATTTTTTAATTAGGAAAAATTATTTCTGGTTAGATGAGAAATAGTCTTCTAATTAGATTAGAATGTTTTACTTTTAAAATTTTGAATTTTTTCTAAATTATAATAAGTAAAATGTGTACTTCTTTGAAAATTATTTTCAATTAATTTTATTAAAGGAGTAAGAATGGAAATGTTTTCGATTATTAATTTGAAAATAATTTAAAATCAAATCAAATTTTCATAGGAATTTAATTCATTTAGGAATCAATAAGTTAAATATTATTTAAATTTTCAAAGAGTTAAAAATATTATCTTGAATTATAAAGATCAATAATTACAATCAGACAAAACTTGATGTTTCATACATATAGTTTGATTATATTAACATGAGAAATTGCATAGTGTTAATATATTTTGAAATATTTTGATGTATATTTGATTGCATGTTTTATATGTATGGTATGATTATATATAATTTTATGTTTGATGAATTGTTAGGCTTGTTGAGTGAGTCAAAGCTCCTTTAACTTGGACATATTTTGTCTTAATTAGTGGGTTTTACTTAACTAAATTTGTATGATTTGGATGAGTGACTCATGCTTATATGAATATAGGATCAGGGTTAAGAATAATATATAAGATATATTTTTTTGTAAGAGTTGTCACCTAATAGATCTAGGAGTCACATGAGATGTGATTGATAAGGAATTATCTACCTTAATTAAGTTAGTTCATGTGTTGAGTGACTCAAGATCAACTAAATCTAAATAGGATCCTAACCCACTAGATATATTATAGTAATCTTTCTAAATAGTATTAAGGGCGGGTAAATGTCCAATTTGGGGCTAAAAGTTGTTGGGTTTGATCAATTTAGGGCCAAACATTATAATCTGCTTAATTAAGGTCTAAACGTTATTGAGCTGCTCAATGTTAGGTTATTTTAGATGAAAATTTGGCAGTATAATACACGTGTCATTAAGTCTAAGTGAGATGTCTTACATGACATTTTTGTGACCTATTTTCTAATACCTTCCTTATTTCTAATGTTACGTTGGTCTTATCGCAATTCAAAACCTTCACTAAGAGCGAATTCCAACAAGACCACTGTGGTTAAGGATCTACTTTCTACCTCTACATAGCCATGTCCTCACCATCTTCTATTCCTTGTCTCAGCAGTCTTAGGCATATGTAGTTTCTACATTATAATCAGTATAATTTATAATAGACACTAGAAAAGAACAACAAAATATACTAACACAAATTGTTCCCTTTAGATTATATATAAAATCAGTAATATCAAATAAGTAATTAGCACAGTAAACCAGTTTGTGTCTGTTTATCGTGAACTAAACATATAGGGTTTACGGTTGATGCTTGACGCTTGATGCTTGCAAGTTTTTCTTTTGCTCTGTTTCAAACAATGTGTGGCTATTACATCAGTCAACTCACCTTCCACTCCTAGCTAAGAACAAAAAAAGGAATATTGCCATTTAATATGTTACCAAAACTCAATTCCTTACTATATGAGGAAATCGAATGAGAAATAATACTTGATATATTACAAAATATTACCATTTTAAAAGCCTAGAGATTTATTTCTTTACAATTAGATGGTGATGAGGAAGAATTGCAGTTGAATGTTATGATCTTCTTGGGTGTCTCTGTATCGACACTACATTCATGAATTAACAGTTATGAATTGTATGTAACAGGTTAGGTTAGTATATGTATGCTAAAGCTACCTAAACTATTTTCCTTTATATCCATATTAGCTCTTCATGTTTTTCTTTTTATTTTATGGTCAAAAATGGCTCTTTAGTTACGTATTTATGCCATATACTATAATGCATCTATAACCATATCAACTGAAATATCACAACACCCATAGCTAATGGTAAATATTTTTCACCTTATGTTACACATCTCTATATCTGTATATATAGCTATAGCTTAGTAGTTATGGTAGAGATCGGATTTCTTACAAATTAATAGAGTTGGAACATAAGATAATATGATTTTTGGACTTATCATGACATGTGGGGACAAAGAAGAACTGGGAAGTCCTTTTTTTTCACCAAGTTGTTCATGAACGCTAATATTTCCAGTCTAGTATATTCCTTTCCAGGACATATTCGAGGTCCCCCACCAAACGGGACATATGTGTATGGTGCTGGACCATTTCCTTCAAATCGAGTTGGATCAAACTTTTCTAGTTCCGGGAAGTACTTCGGACTTCTGTGTGTTAAACTTGCACTCCAATACAACTGTACGCATACAAGACATCATGCCAAACTTCTTCGTAAATTATATGCCCTTGACAGAATCATGCTCGAAAAATTGCTCATCCACACTATTTAGAACAACATGAACTCTTTCTTTTAGGATCATATATACTCTTTTCAAGACATCTCCGGCATGATCACTAGTAGCGACATGGTGTGCATAGTCTGGGAAGAACTTAACCTCTTACACAACCTTAATCACTCTTTCACTCAGTGTATATGCTTGCAGTTCTTTTAGATTTCGTAGAACCTCTCAAATGATATTTGTGTAAATGGTTTCATATGCAATACAATGCCAAGTAAAAAGCTAAGTTGCTCAAATTGTAGGATTAGGTATGCAGGAGACTGACGCTCTCAGTGTGGATCACATCAAATGGTTTCCTGGTGGAGTTTTGAGCTTCAAATTGCATCAAATTGTTTACCAGTTGAGTTTTGACTTCAGATTGATTCTAGACTATAGATTGGTCTAGATGGTTAGCAGCTATCAGCTTTGAGAGGAGAAAGTATAAGTTGCTAATTTGATGTTTTGGGAAAGACGTGTTAGGGAGAGAAAAGGTGAAAATGTGAAGCTTATGCCCTTTTTTGGCAAGAGCAAGATGAATGGTCAAAGTATGGCCGTCTAGTTTATCAGATAAAGATCGATAAGGCCATTTCTTGACGAAAACCGCAATTTTAAGGAGCTTTCGTGGGGGTTTTGAAGAAAATAAGAGTTGATTCCAAGCCGATGGAAAAGAAAGGAGATCAATAAGATGAGGACAGTTTTGATTTTGAAATGTCATTTAGTTGCTGGAATAACAAAGGTCGGAGCAGGGACACTAGAAGAGGAACGAAACAAAGAAGAATGCATATAAGACGAAAACGATGAAGCAGAAATAGGGAAAACTAAAGATAACAACTTGATCCCTAACCATCCAAATAATGAATTCGAGACCATATCCTATCTCTTTTCTAAAGACAAAAACATTAGTGAAGTTGTTGGTGAATCTATTCCACTTGCATATAATTTTAAATGTGAAAAGAAGTTTGATTTGACAATATAAATCATAAAGACCTAAAAATATTTCTACAAAAACAAAATACATACACATAGCCAGCAAATCCTAACATTAATATGGCCGAAACAGAAATGACACAAACTCCAAGCAAGCAAACAAATCCTAACATTAATTGTTTCCCTCAATCATATCTTTTCTCCTAAGCAATTTTTTAAAAAATATTAGAATTCTTAAATTGAACAAAATGAAGTCAAAGTAGGAGGAGAGTTACTGATTATTCGTGGTTTGATAAGCCATTTTTTCATAATAAAATGCTAACTCTAATAAGGTTGTCTTTATTAGTATATAGCTTAGCTTCGATTTTAAAAATGGTGTAGTCTTACACAACTTTGCATCTTCTTCTCCTATGTAGTACCCTTTGGTGATGTTTCCTCCTTTTCTTTTCCCTTCCCTCAATGGAAAAGAAGGTCACTATATATCTACTAGCAAAGCTAAATATATAACCTTAAAAAATTTCCTATTTTTTTGTGTTGAAATCAATATATATATATATATTGATTTCTACTTCTAACAACTAACGATGGTTTCCTTTTCTTCTATTGATTCTTTCTACAGATGTATGATGTACATGGTTATTGCCTAACAATGTTTTATAAGTCTTTGACGTATTAATATTAGTTTAAACGAGCAAAAGGGTCTTTTTTCCATTCTTGGTTCTTCTTTTCTTCTTCTTTCATGTCTCTTTATTCTTCTTGTCTTTCCTCTAATCTTTAGCTTACATGCATGATGGTATACTTTAATGAATAGTAGGGTTTAAATTTTACAATCTATATATACATAATACTAAGCTAAGATTATGGAGGAAATCGATTGATAATAGAATGTGGAAGTTGAAGATAGCAAAGGAAGATCCATGGCTGACAACAACTAATAATCACATAGGAAGACAATATTGGGAGTTTGATATTGATGCAGGAACTCTTGAAGAACGCTTTCAAGTGGAAAGGGTCTGTCAAGAATTCAAGAAAAATCATTTTAAAATCAAGCAAGGTTCTGATCTCCTAATGAGGATGCAAGTGAGTATTAAATTCATTAGAAGAGATAAAACTTTTAAAATTTTGTGAATAAAATTGACCGATAATACCTGAAAATTATGATGCTGACAATTTCATTAAATTGTAAAGTCATGCAATATTTATTATGCTAATGACTGCATCATCTATCTATCTTTCTGTAAACTTAAATTTCAATTGCAACAAAAATAATAAAAGATTGTTGCAATTTGATTATACTACATTAAACAAAATTGTTGACTTATGCAGATGAGGAAGGAGAACCAGTATCCTCCAATACCTCTAAATGTGAAAGTGAAGAATGAGTTGGAAAAGATAACAGAAGAAGCTATGGCAATGACACTGAGAAGGGGTATCTTCCATTTAGGCTTATGGTGGGCACTGGTATGTCGAATATGTTGGTCACTTCTTTTGGATCTAGCCCTTCGTAATTAATTAACTAACTAAACCTACCTACTTGAGTAAATTAATTTATTATTATCTCCTTTTCAGTGTATAATAATTAATAAAGAACTATCCATCATTAAAATAAATTCAAATGCTCAATGATAATCTCTTTTCTTAATACTCATTCAGGTTATGGCATTATACGTGAGTGGGGAGCTTAACATTATATTTCCTTCCAAACACTAGAAGGAAATCATACAATACTTATACAATCATCAAGTGTGCTATAGTATGCTTTATATATATGTATAAGATTGGATATTCTCAAGTAACATTAGTTTGGTGATGCTTATTATTAATTAAAACTCATTTTAATTAACTTGGAATGATCATCAAAGAACGAAGATAGTAGGTGGGGGTTTCACATAAAGGGAATATTTAGTTTAATGTTTAACTACATATGCCTAAGACTGCTGGGACAAGAAACAAAGATGGTGAGGATCCTTGACCATGGTGGTGTAATTGGAATACCCTCTTGGTGAAACTTCTGGCTTGCGATAAGACCAACGTAACATTGGAAATAAGGAAGGTGTCAAAAAATAGGTCAGAAAAATGCCACATAAGACGTCTCACTTAGACTTAACGATGCATGTATTACACTGCCAAATTTTCATCCAAAATAGCTTAACATTGAGAAGACTTGATAACGTTTGGACCTTAATTTATTAGATTATAATGTTTGGCCCTAAATTGATCAAACACAACAACCTTTAGCCCCAAATTGGGCATTTAGCCTATTAAGGGCTATTGTTTTGAATAAAATAGTGAGAGTAAGCAAATGATCAAAGTTCTAATCTTATTTGAAGTCATAACATATAACTAATACTTGTTTTTTCTTACATTTGCACTTTTTTCTGAGTAGAAATTACTTTTTTTAGTATAGTTAATACTAAATTGATAGCAAACCAAATTTTTTGGACCTAGGTTAGGTTTGAAAAGAGTTCTCAAAGATAGACAGAAAAGATATATGTCTATTATGTAATTTTCCTATCAATCCCTGTAAAGGATTTAGTGCCAAAAAGTTTAGAAATATGTCAACATCATATGGATGACAAAATGTGCAAATATTTTAAGTTGGTTAATTTCCCATAAATTTTAATAATAACATGTAAGATATATGATAACACTATAATGCAACATGTAAAATGTTGAATAAAGTAGAGCAGCAAGGTGTAGTACCTTGATAGAATTGATCCACTCAATTTAGCCCACTAAAAACATAAATAAGGACTACAAATAAAGGAAATTTCTATAGTATAATAACAGTTATCATTAAAAGAAAGATGATTGCATAAATTTTATTGCCTATCGTGATATGATAAAGATTATATATATTTCTCTTGTATGCTTTTGAATATTTGATCTTGAATTTGGATTCAAAATTATTATAATGTTCTAAGTATAATAAGAAATAGATTCTTGAGTAAAAGCAGTTGACCTAAATTTATATAAATAGTTTTATGAGTTAGATCAAAGAAGACTTATGCTTAACATAAGTGATAAGAACACAAAGTAAGATAACTGTGACTATCCTTTTATTCCATGTTGGTTAAATCAACATGATGGGATATAAAACTTGTGAATGATACTTGTATTTCATTAATTATACTATTGACTTTATATCATATGTATTAAATGAAGTATTGATTTAAATTTTAAAAATTCAAATTATTTAAATTTGACTATAAATTAAGTATTGAGAATATTGAATCACTTTGATAAGATCGATATGGTGCGTTTTAAATTTTATTGATTATGTATAAGGAATGAGATTCTTTAGTGTGTATCTCATAACTAAAATACACAATAGTTTGAATTTATGTAAGGAGAAAAATACAATATAAGATATTGTATGACGCAACATTTATTTATTCTATACAAATGCTTAGTAAAATATCTTGCCTTTAGCGGTGATTGAAAGTCAAGCAGCTAATCTGAATATCCTATTTTATATAGTGCATTTACTAGCTTAGAGATATGGAGTTTAAGATTTTGGGATGTGATGCTCAGTTGAAGCTTGTATTATCCAACAAATTTAGAACTAAATCGGTTACTAAAATTTTATGAGATATCCAAAAGATTATATATAATCATACAAACCCATTAAACAAAATATTTATTTTAATAAATGTTTATAGGAGAATGGTTGTCAAGATAAGTAGTAGGAGTAAGATGAAGTTTGAAAAGGTTCAAATCGTACAATAATACATCTAATTGGAACTAGTACCTTCTTGATATATTTGACATATAGTTGAAAGGTTACGAGATATTGAAAGATTCTCTTTATGATGAATTTAAATTATTTGTTTTAGAGATTATTGTGATTTTATCATATCTATAAGAAGGTTAGTAGAATTATAGTTATACTCTTCAGTAGGAATATGTTGAGACATAATACTTATAGAGAACAATAATTCATATTTCTGAATGTTTAACATATGATAACCAAATAAATATTCTTATTAGATATGAAAAGGTAATAACTTAACTCAGAATTAGATCTATAGAGATAGATACAAAATTGTTTACCTATTCTAATTCAAAGAATGTATATAATATACTAAATTTATTTAGTATTTGAGATATCTAATACTTGTGAAGTATTAAAATATCTATTATTCTATGTATAAGTTAATATTTGAGTTAAAGGATATATAATATTAACTATAAAACTAAATCCTAGTTTAGGTATTTTATCTTAAAAATTCATTTTGAGATTAGAAAGGTTCCAATGTAGCATTAATTGTCATTCAAGATAAAATATATTTTTATTTAGTTAAAATGATTAATTGGATCAAGAAATTCTTTATTAAACTTGTTATAGTTCTTTACATTGTTCGGACTATAATATAGTATAGAACATAAGAGCCAATGAGCATACGAAAGGATGTAAGGTCTCATCAAAGATCCAAATATGTGTTTAGGCATTTTCTCTAAATTATAATGATAATTAAGAATAAAGGTGTAAGATTTCATTCATTACTACAAAGAATCCTATAAATGCTCTTACTAAACCATTGTCCCAATAGTAGCATGATAATTGAGACTGTTGGCTTATACCCTATATCTAATTGGTTGGTTAGTGTTTAATGACATAATTATTTAAAGAAAGTCTTTATCTTATACATATTCAAATGGATATAATAAAGACTACGGGATAAATATAGATTATAAATAAAATTATAATAAGATCATAATTATGAGATTCATATTGTATTTATGTATTATCTCTAAATTGTTCGTAGTCATTATTCTATTAAGACTTGACATCAATAGAGCGTAAAAAGACTAGTGTAAGTTATGTTTCTTCCTTATGAAGGAAGTAGTCGATCTTATAGACTATAGTATAGAGATGCTTAAACAAACATATGGATGCTTGTTAGAGAACAAGTTTCTTGAACTGACCATGTATGGTAATTCCATTTGAAACATTACTTATCTTCTATGAAATTATCATTGTAATGATTATATAAGTGATCCTTTGATTTAAGACCTCCAAAGTATCTTATATAAGAATTGTTATATTTTGATATTACTTATGACCTATTTTAGTTAAGAATAGCTCGATAGGTAGTTATTAGATATATCATAAACTATATGGAGATAGTTAAGTGATTAATATAGGATTGATCACATTAAAGCAATTAAAGAGAATGTTCCATTTTCTCCATCAAGTATTGATCTAGAAAATCCTTAGTCATAGTATAATGAAACTTTGAAAATAGTTTTCAAATTTCATCAATTGAATCAATCAATAATGGTAAAAACCAACATGATTGGATGCAAATAGAGTAAACATTAATTATATATTCTACGTCTAATTAGAATATAGTATGATGAAATGATTATATTATATAAAAAAGTATACATGGAAAGTTTAGTCAAAGCTACTTTGACATTCCTCAATATTTGGGTAACCATGATGGCATTGTTTGACACTAATCTTGATCTATAAATATAAATTGTTTAATTAGAGAATCAAATATGAATTAAAGGAGTTTAATTTATATAATCCTAATTATCATTGAGGTATATATCCATTACCAATATATTTGGAAACTTAATATGTCTCATACAAGTTGGAAAGGAAAAGGTGTTTTAATCAAGTTGATTGTAAAGTTTAAGAAACTTTATCATAAAATATGAGATATTTAATAAATAAGGACCAATATGAGATATTAAATCTTATTTGAACTCAATTGGTATTTAATTAAAATTAATTGTAATTCTAAATAAGTCTAATTGAAACTAAAATTTTATATCTATTAAATCACAAAAGTTCCAAAACTTATTACAAATAGGCCTAAGATTTAAGGGAGGTAGTACTTCTTGCCTAACCCTCTCCACAATAGTTGTAGAGTTCTCTCAGAATGTTCTATGATACCATTAGATACAGTGGTTGAGATGAACCAATTTCATAACGGGCTTAAGGAAAATGAAAAAAGAAGAATCAAGCTTCACAATAAGGTACAAATTTCAAATTTCAAATTTATTATATTTTATATGTTAATTATATTATAGAATTTTAAGCAATATTGGTTTTTAGAAAATCAAGAAAAAAAATTTCTTTCTTATTCCATTGTGTGTAAGATCGAATCTTGTCCCAATTTTGCAACGTGGTTCTAACTTAAGATGACAAGAATCATATGTGATAAGAGAAGAAACGTGTTTTCTTGGAAGAAAACGAAAGATGGGAGCAAGAGTAGTGATAACCAAAAGAAGTTAATCTCCTTAAGTTTTCTCCAAAAGTAATGTTTTTGCACACATATAAAAAAAGGCAATTTAAAATGATATAGCCTTTCTCTAAACATTGTTGTACGTATATATATTCATCTTGTCTATCAATTTTAATTGAATGGTCATTGTTTTCCTCGTATTTCTGTCCAGCTTAAATTTAAGTCTTTGATGACAATGATAAGGTCATGTGATCAACTTTACTAGCATGTTTTAGTAAAACTTTAGTAGCCAAATTGAGGTCACTCGTTTATTAGACACTTATATAAAAAGATCTAATCATTCCATGAAGAAATGTTTAACGCTAATGTTATGGGTAGTGAGATAAGGGGGATACATATCGTATCCTACCAGATTGATAACAATTGTAACCTATCGGACTATACTTACCTCAGAATTTAAAGAATATTTAGAATATATATAAATGTATTTTAGCCATAATAAAAATATTAAGAGGATGGAAGATATCATATGGCACTTGTTACAAAATCACAAATGACTTGAAATTGGGTTGAAGACACATACCTCCCCTGTAGTTTAAGAAATTTTGGAAAATCTCTTGATCTTTAAAATTCTAAAAAAAACTCCTTTTAGTTTTTATTTTTAGAAATACTCGTTTTCTTAGACTTCGGTAAACGATCTAATCATTCCATGAAGAAATATTTAGGGCTAATGCTATGGATAGTGAGATAAGGGGGATACATATCATATCCTACTAGATTAATAACAATTGTAACCTATCAAACTGGACTTACCTCAGAATTTAAAGAATATTTAGAATATATATATAGAAATGCATTTCATCCATAATAAAAATATTAAGAGGATAGAGGATATCATAAGGCACTTGTTATAAAATCACAAATGACTTGAAATCGGGTTGAAGACACTGGCCTCCCTGTAGTTTAAGAAATTTTCGAAAATCTCTTAATCTTTAAAATTAAAAAAAAAACTCCTTTTAGTTTTTAGATTTTTTAAGAAATAATCATTTTCTTAGACTTCAGTAAAACAATTAGATAAAAAAACATAGTATGAACATTAGACATAGATTAATCAATTGCTATTTACATAATGATTTAACCTAGATCTTAAACTCAAATCGAACTAATTAAAATAATAATTTATTATAATTATTTTAAATTATTAATTTAAATCAAATTCAATTAGTTTAGCTTAAGTTTAAAAGTTCAGTTGGGTTATCATATTAGTAATATTTAATTAGTTATGATGTTCATATTGCATGTTCTTCATTGTTATTTTTAACTAAAGTTTAAAAGAAGAGTTTTTTCTAGAAAATTAAAATTGGAAGGAATTTTTGAAAATTTTAAACATCATAGAGTTTTTCTAAGATTTCTTAAACTACAAAAGAGGTTTATATTTTTACCCTTTGAATTTTAAAGCCAAATATTAACGTGAATATGATTAAGTTTGGCTCATAAGGAATTGAAAATAAGAAAATAAAACATTATGATTAACCTAAGTAAAAAGAGGCATGAAAGGTTTTTACGACGCTACAATTTCAAGATAATAATACTAACTTGGGGTGAAAAAATTTTCAAAGGAAAAGGTAAATTATAAAACAATTTGAATGTTATTCAATTTTAATACTAACCAAACTTTGAAAATGGTGTTAAAATATTCCACTTTCTAAATTTTCACAAAATAATCAATCCTTAGCTCCATATTTAATGATGCTAATGTATATTGTCATGCCAAATATTTATATTTATTATATTTTCATTAATGATTTTATAAAATTTAAAGTAATTTGGCTTTCTGAAAGCCTATTAACAACATATATTGTCGCATTTATGTTTTATCATATTTGTGCATTAATCATAACATAGAATTTAAAGTGATTGAATTTTGAGAAGTTATATAAAAAATTTTGTTTTTATTTCGTATTACGTGAGATGGGACCCCACCCTACTTTCCAATATGGCTTTACCTTAAAATATAGAGAATTGCATGGGATAAAAGAAGAAATAAGTTTGCTTGGAAGAAAATCAAGGATGAGAGCAAGAGTAGTGCTGGCTAAAAGAAGTTAATCTCCTTAGGTTTCCTTCGGAAGCAATGTTTTTACACACTTACACACAAAAACTGCAATTCAAAACGATATAGCCTTTCTCTAAACTTTTTTTTTTGAAAATTTAAGATATATGTAATTATAATGAAAAGAGCAAAACAATGTACAAGAACCGCAAGCTACTATATGCGAGCCAAAAAGAGGAAAAGCCTTTCAGGCCACCGAAACTAGAAACCTAGAAAACCACTGTCACAAGAGAGCAAACCACAAAATGTCCAATATCCAGCTACGTCTAAATACTCCAGCGCTGTCGCATAGCCAAACCTAGTTGCTCTTGCATACCATGCCCGATGATGACCTCCCTGATCAGGTTAATAATGTAGTCCGCCAACTCATATTTATGTCGCTCCATTTGTTTGTAAAGACACCTGTTTCTCTCTTGTCAAATATGATAGATAACCATATGAAAGGAGGTTCTAATCATGAGAGAATAACGTTGCCCATTATTGACCGCGCGAATAATCTCATTAAGGACCTCAGGCCATTCATAAGAAGACTACAAGAGACCTGTCATATACAATATGCGATTCCACACTGCCTTGGTATACTCTCATTCAAAAAATAAATGGTTTCTACTTTCAGGAACTAGCTTACATAGCACACAAATAGGATCATAAGTACCAAACCACCTGTCCTTTGTTTTCAATCTATTTTTAATGGTCAGCCATAGGAAAAAAGCTGCCTTTAGACATAATACTTGTTTCCAGACGAGTACAGTCCAAGGAACTTCTTCGCTCGGTGCCTTTCTCTAAACATTGTTGTGGATATATGTATTTATCATGTCCATCGTTTCTAATTGAACGGTCGTTGTTTTACTCTTTTTTCTAATCCAAACATATGGTGTATATGACTAACTTTGGCTCGTAGGGAATTGAAAACAGGAAAATAGAACATTACGATGGACCAAAGCAAAAAACAGGGCCAAAAAAAAAAGGTTTTACGACTTAATACTAATTGGGGTGAAAAAAGAGAAAAGAAAGTTTCAAAAAGAAAAAAAGTTAAATTATGAAAATTATAAAATTTACTCAATTTTATAATATTAGTCCAAAGTTTACAAACTAATTACAAAATGTTAATTTTAATTTTTGGAAAAAAAGAACTCGTTGTTATCCTTACCAATGTTTTAAAAACTGGACTGGATATCGAACCGTTCGAAGGAAAGATTTAAGGTTTAAAGATTCATCCGGTAATAAACCGCTATGAAACCGGTATATAATAAATAAGAAGTAAATTTTATAAGAATAAGTAAAAATAAAATATTTTATTAAAATAAAAAATACATCAATCTCTATTATTATATAATGAATTAATAATAAATAAGTATGAGTCTCGTACAAAACTTAAAATAACAATAAAAATCAAAATTATATTTCTAAAGGAGGTTGTGTCTCATCATCGTCAAAAACTCCAAATTCTCTAACGCTATTTAAAGATTCGTAAACTACGCTTTCATACAAAGTATTTGCATCAACTTCTTTTATTGTATTAAAATAAATTACAAAATAGTAATATATTAAATTATTCTCAATGGTAAACTTGTAATACAATATACTTTTAACTTAAATATGATCAAAATAAGATATGAACTGATGATTAATAGATATTCTTAATTCATTCGTTGTGCCAAATGCATTTTCTTCATAAATCGCCTTTTCAAGTTCATTATAATTAAGATCCTGTGATGGTTCTTCTTTTTCGATCCAAAAATCAATATGCCCAATACAATCAATATCACCTGGATCATATGTTTTCTTTTTACTAAGCGCTTTGAATATATAATAGAGAATTATAAAGTTAATAATAAAAATAAAATTAATGAAAATAAAAACAAAACTATAAAATACTTGTTCTTCATTCTCAAATTATAAGTAACGTAAACAAGATCATTAAGTCTTTGATGTTCCAAAAGATCTTGTTTCTTTGTAAGAATACGTTAAAAAATGCCCTAATTATGTTCACAACCTAATGCAGAAGCTATTTGAGTGAGTAACCTAATAACGAGTTTTCTTAATGTTGGAATACTATCATCAAATAATCTCCACCACTCATTTATATTTTAAATTAATAGTTATGATAAATATAAATATATATTATTAGTAAGTAAATAATGAATTAAATTTGGCTGCATTTTTTTCATTGTAAGTTTTCTCTTTACTAATGATCTAACAAAACTCTCTAAACCTTCATGATACAATTTAATTTCATTTATTGCTTGAGATTGCTCTTCAATAGTGAACATACCTATGCATTCATTCACATAAAACAAATCGACCACAATATTCATTATACATGCATCTCCACTAATTAGCAACAAGGATTGAGAAAATAAGCTGTTAAGTTGATCCTTTAAATAAGATGCTTATCCCATCGTCGATCAATAATATCTATATAAGGCTTATACAATTTCTCTTTCCTTTAAAAGATTTATAGTTGTTTTTTGAAATTGTATGAAATTTCTAATATACAAGCCTTATATTACAATAAACAAATTATATTAAAAGCATCAATAGACTTGATAAAAGTTATTCCAATATTACAATAAACCAAGAAATTAATCAAGGTTCTTTGTATTTGATCAACCACCCTTTTGTCATAATAATGCATCCTGTTGATTCTCAACTAGACTTATATGTATCCACAATTATCTGACATTCCCTTTTTAAATCTTAAAACAAAGGCACGCGCAACTCATAATAAGATGGTACCTTAAATCCTAGACCTATTATTGTTGTAGCATCTATTGCTTCTTGAAAATATGGTGAATTTAAAGTATTTAAAGAAATACATGAATGATAGAACCATCTAACCTATGCTCTTTTACATCGCAAAACAACGTCCTTATTAACCAAAACACTTTCTATACCAAGTTAAGAACTAGGAGTAGTTCTTGGAGAAATATAAAAATCTATGTCAATAATAGCTTTCCTTTTTCTTTATCTAATACTTGTGGTGTTTTTGCTGGGACCCTGCTTTCGGAGCCCAGCATTTGGAGACATTTAACAATCGAAACTCATTGCAAATTTTTTCCTTAAACAGTTAAAGCGTATGCAAAAAATCGATAATCAAATTGGTCCGATTTATTTAAAACCATTTCAGTCACCAAGATGCAAATATTATTACACATATTAGAGTTTCGGTAATCACGTGGGCCCATTACAGAACACAATGTTTGTTTTCATAATATTTTTACATTTCAAAAACTACCGTTTACCTTAATACAAAATACAAAATACAAAATACACATGATACAATTGAATGCTTATGCTTAAAATGATTTCAAAATACAAAAAGTTCCTGAACTAACTTAATTATAAAAGTCTTTAACTATCTTGGAGTTCCAATGCCCTGCAAGGATCGTTAATCTTTTGTTTCTGCACCTGAGGAGGGAAGCGTGGGGTGAGCTACACAACTCAGTGGCTAATATATTCATAGCCATTGGCAATTGACGAAAGTCAATCATATGTATATATGTATATCTAGAAATTCTAGCATTCATACTTCATTAAAAAAATTTAAACATTCATTAAATTTAACTCCAAACTTAATACATAATATAACTTCATCCATTAAACACAATCACTTTATCATGCACCATACTTGAACATCTAAACATACAATGCACATCAATTGGCTTGGGCGGAGGTTTCGTGAATAAAACATAGAAACCAAAGTTTACTCCGCAAACAAAACGAGTATATTTTTCAAATCTCGTGAGCCACAAATAGGCAACCGGGAGAAGGCTTTATGTCGACATGCACGTAACTATGAAACAGTTCCTCTCTCGCCCAAACAAAACACATAATCAATGCTCAAAAATCATTTTATCAAAAATGAAATACTTTCATACATTTCATGCTCTTTCTTCTTTCCATTCAAATCAAAATGCCATGATACAATTCAATGGCATAACATTGATCAAAATCACAATTTAATTATATCAACATATCATACTTCTTCCACAATATGACAAAATAAAAAATCATCATGTATTTTCTACAAGTCAATTTCAAACAATTTAACACATATCCATACATAGACAAGAATTTGCCCAATCACACAATAACTATAAATACATTACCCACGTAATTCGCTTGCAAAAATCCAAGTCAAGGTTGTCTTTCTCCTTACTCTTGGGTAGGATTCTCTTGGTTCCCTAAATCAAACCAATTCTCATTTAATAGGAATCCAATAAAAATCCTACAATGAAAAATCACTAAAATTGATTCTAGAATGCTTAAATCCAAGCATTTTATAAACTCCATATACTAAAATCCTTCCAAAAATCCAAAAGATCCAAAATGGTCTTACTTTGATTCTTCACCAATTGAAGAGATCTTTAGCTCAAAGGGAAGCTCTTCTCTTCCTCCTCCTTTTTCCTTTATTGAACAACTCCAAAATCTCTTTTGAAGGTTAACACAATTGAAACCCTACCTTGTTTTCTCTTCTTTCTCTCATTCTCTTCTTCTCTTTGTATTTCTGTCTCTTTTTCATGACACTCCCTCTTTTCTCTTCAATTTTCGTTCTCCTCTCTTCTTAAAATGCATGACAACACTTCTTCTTCCAATTATGCCCTTAATGATTGAGAAATGTCCCATTTGCCCTTCCATTTTTTGCCTTATGTCTTTTATACTTAAGTGTCTTGCTAAAAGCACCTTTGAATATTTTGACATAACTCTTTCTTCCAGAAAAGTGTTCTCCCTTGTCTCAAGTTTCCAATGACACCAAAATCATTCAATTTGGTTCAGTGATTCGAAAGATACACTTCAAACATTTTTGGGCTACTCTTGACCAAATCAATATACTATGCACAAATTCTATCCAAAATTTAAACATCTTAGAAACTGAATTAGATTTCAATTTCTTCATACCATTTATAGCTCCATGTCTCTAGTTTATCTTGAAATAAGAATCATCTTATTCGGAGCTCTACTAGTCCAGAAATCATAAAAAAACTGAAGCATGTTCAGTAAAATATCCAAATCCTACTCTTCCAATTGATACCCTCACTTTGGTTCAATTCATCTTTTTCAAATCAATACCAAAAGCTATAACCTTTCATGGAGACATAAAATTAAAAGTGTTAGAAATATAAGGGTTCAAGAATCAGCTCATTTGGAGGTCGGATAACAAAATTATGGCCGAAAGAATTAATCAAGGTTTGGTCCTCAATCATATTGAACTTGTTTTGGGACAAAAGGCATAACTTTCACTAGAGATGTTGGATTACGATCATCTTGGGATTATTTCAAATATAACTTTGATATCTACAACTTTGAATAAGACCTTGAGTTCAGATTTTATCATCTAAAGGGTCAAAATGGACTAGACAATAGGATTAGATGAAGCCAAAGGAAAAAGTAGACGAATGGAAAAAGACAGACGAATATGGGAAATTGCCATAACATTCCCTAAAGATATCAGATTTGTGTGGTCTTTAGATGGTTCAAAAGAGGATTTCAAGATATACAACTTTCAAGAGGACCTCAAAGATAGATTCTATCTTTTGAAGGGTCACAAATGGAACAGAAGATAGGTACAGACAAAGCCAAATGAAAAAGCAGACGAATGAAAAAAAAAACAGATGAATGGGAAAAATTGAATTAATTTTTCCTATAGATATCAGATTTGTGTGTTCTTTAGATGGTTAGAAAAATAACTTCAATATCTACAAAGTTTAAGGAGACCTAAAAGGCATATTCTATCTTATAAAAGGTCAAAAATGGAACAGAAGATAGTTACAGATGAAGCCAAATGAAAAAGCAGACGAATGAAAAAAGACAGATGAATGGGAAAAATTGCCATAACTTTCCCTACAGATATCGGATTAATGTTTTTTTTAGATGGTTAAAAAAAGAACTTCAAGATCTACAGCTTTCATGAAGACCTAGAAGATAGATTCTATCTTTTGAAGGTAAAAAATGGACTAGAAGATAGGTACAAATGAACCCAAATGAAAAAGTAGAAGAATGAAAAAAGATAGATGAATGGGAAAAATTGCTATAACATTCCTTAAAGATATTGAATTAAGATGTTCTTTATATTATTTAAAATAATATTTCAATATCTACAACTTTCATGAAGATCTCGAAGATAGATTCTATCTTCTAAATGGTCAAAAATGAAACAGAAGATAGGTACAGATGAAACCGAATGAAAAAATAGAAGAATGGAAAAAGACAGACGAATGGGAAAAATGGTTATAACTTTCCCTACAGATATCAGATTAAGATTTTCTTTATATGGTTTGAAAGAAAGCTTCAATATCTACAAATTTTATAAAAACCTCGAGATAGATTCCATCTTCTGAAGAGTCAAAAGTGGAATAGAAGATAGGCCAAATGAAAAAAACAGAAGAAGCAAAAAGTAGAAGAAGTAAAAAGCAGAAGAAACAAAACACAGAAGAAGCAAAAAGCAGAAGAAGCAAAACACAGAAGAAGCAAAAATTAGAAGAAGCAAAACATAGAAGAAGCAAAAAGCAAAAGGAGCAAAACACAAAAGAAGCAGAATGCAGAAGAAGCAAGAAGCAGAAGAAACAAAAAGTAAAAGAAGCAAAACACAGAAGAAAAAAAAAAGCAGAAGGAGCAAAACAAAGAAGAAGAAAAAAGCAGAAGGAGAAAAACATAGAAGAAGCAAAAAGAAGAAGGAGCAAAACACAGAAGAAGCAAAAAGCAAAAGAAGTAAAATACATAAGATACATCTTCCTTTATAAGGACCATATCTTTCAGCATAGAAGTCCAAAAATTTCATTCTATATATCGTTAGAAAGCTAAAAGAAAGAAATACAACTTTATATAAGATACATTTCTCTAATTCAGCCTATAACAATCCAAAATTTCCCTCTAATTTAGAATACATACTTTACATTCATCCACCAATGTACTACCCAGTTCCCAACTTCATGACAAATTTTGAGATTCTTAAAGACAGAATTTAAATTTAATGTATTCATAAGAAATGTAGCCATATGTTTCTAGTTTAATTAAAATTAAGAATAATCTCGTTTGGATAACTGGAGAAAAAGTTGTTGCTAAAAGATTGAAGCATACTCCATAAATATTTTCCAGATCAACCATCCATTTTGTTTCACAATCTTTCCTTAACACAAATCATACTAAGATCACCTTTTCCACTTCATTTACTCCTCATTCTCAACTTCATTTAAAATCAATATCATCTATAAAGAAATTTATAATCCATGATTAATCATGAATACCAATAACAGAACATACACATATATACATATTCATTATCTACTTACTACACAAATTCAACTTCATTTTTTTCTTTCATTTTACTTCTAACTTTCTCCTTAATTCTTCCCATTTCAAAATCTCTTATTCACTAAAAGAACCAAGGCAAAATATGAATCTATCCACATTTCTCATTCGCTACTTTACTCTTGTCTATCATTTTTTGGTTCAAGAATTTTCATTCATTTATTCTTGACTCATGACTAATAACCAAAATTTGTTATTTCCAGTTCTAACTTCTAAGAAACGTTCGTGGTCTAACAGTTTTATCATCTCCAAAAGATATGTCACGAGCCTCTTTATTTTCCTTTTTCTTTTTTACTTGTTGCTACAAATATTTTCCAATCATATCACGTACATCAAATGGTACTTTTTTGCAAGAAGCAATATTAACCTTAATACCAGCAAGATCCTTTTTCATTATATAAATTTCTCCCCCTTTAAATATTCTACCGTAAAGTATACAGTTGTATTGGATATTCTCATCAAATGCTTGAGAAGAAGAAAAATAATTCCATGCTAGATCGGACGTACCATAAGTAGATGATGATTCCATAGTATAAAAATAATTGGATATACTATTGTTAGGAAAAAAGTCTCCTACTGAAATAATTCTCATATAAAATTCCTATTTAAGTTACCATTTTTCAACAATTTGTGAACCTTGTCCCATTGACTAAGGTATGTCATTTGTTAGAAAAGTAAAGGTAAAAGGATATGCTATTAGTGTGTCTGTTTGTATAGCTTGTCTTTACTCTAAAAAAGATTTTGCCTGTGTGGAAGTAAAGTGAGAGGGATGTCGAGTCAAGATGATTTATAGGTAGATGAATGCCCAAATTGTTTTTAAACTTATATTCTTTTGTGTGAAATACCATAACAAAGAGGCATACATAGTTTTGTCCAAATTTGTATTTATGTTTCTCAGTTTAATATTGAAAATTGGCATAAATAACTTGAAAGTAAATACCACCGGTGTGAAACCAAAACATTGAAGTTAAAGATTCAGTTTTGTAGTCTTGTTTTCGAATAGGATAAAGTCAAAAATTATTAAGGCACACAAATGGAACATACCTATACAGAAGACCAATAGCAAAATGGGTACATAGTAGACCAATAGGATGTTACTCACTTTACTTTGCTCCAGCAATTGCTCCACTTTAAATAACCTCACTAAAATATTGCTAGTTTTTTGTTTTGCTGTTTTAGATCAACAAATTGATTACTTCAAAGAGTATATATAAGCCAACTAACAAAATCACTTATTGATATGAAATAATGTTCTAACTATTATAGAAAACTGATTAATCAATACTAGTGGATCCTTATCTCCTTATCTGTTAACATATTGAAATGTTAAATAATACGAACAAATTGAATACTTCAAAGAATGACTAACTGTTAATAAAGTATATAATAGATTTCTAATTATTATAGACAATGTTTTAATCAATATGACTATTGTGGATCCTTATCTCCTTATTTCTTAACCTTGAAACAAATTGGAACTCTATAACAACTAGAATCAGCATTTCAATTCAAAACTCATTGTAATTTTTTCTCTCTCAGTCAGATGTAGAGATTAGTGATATCGGTCTTAAAGATCCATGATTTCCTTGCCACTAGACCTCCATCTAATTCATTGATCCAGAGCAAAGGAACAAAACCATTACAGTGAGCTAACCTATGCAAGAGATGAGTATGCAGATCAAAAGCATCATGTTCCAATCTCTTGCTCCAGTGGCTATTTGGTTATATGATCAGATGATGCTTTCTTTTGGAGACAAAATTACCACTCCAACCTAAATCACAAAACCAAAGATTGAAAGAAGATTCAGAAATTAATGCAGCAATTATAGGCCTCACCTTAGATACAAAAGAATTAGTAGTAACAGTAAAAGAAATTACCACTCTAAAATACTCTCCAAATGATAGGTTGTGTGATAGTAAAATGCACAGCTTGTTAAAGAACAAATAGCAATAGTAGAATATAAGATGATCAAACAAAAAACCACAAATCTTTGTTAACTCTGAGAGAGAGATCAACAAGAGAAGCACTAATTTCAATAAAGAATGAAAGATCTAACTCAAACAAGCATTATAGAGACACAGACCCCTTACATGGCTCAATTTCTACATCTATGGGTTACCCACAGTAGTCGCCCAAGGAAAGTCACAATAGCTGCCCAAGGAGAGTCAACAAGGCTTGATTTCTATATTTATGGGTTACATGCTTCTATGGAGACAGTGAGATATGGTGAAGAGAAGAGAGATGCGTCAATTTCTGAATGAAATCTAAAGGCTTTAAGTTTAGATATATCTGTATCATCAAACTGATTGAGAAGAAGGTGAAGGGGCGGAGACAAAGAATGAAATATGAAAGCTTTAGGTTTAGATATATTTGTATTGTCAAAACAGTTAAACTAGTTTGATGAAAACCGACTGGTTCTCTTATAAATCGGTAAGTTTTCATACTAATAGGTTATTAACTAAAACTAAACCAGATAACCAACTT
Organism: Erythroxylum novogranatense; assembly: GCA_029891385.1. Taxonomy (NCBI): domain Eukaryota; kingdom Viridiplantae; phylum Streptophyta; class Magnoliopsida; order Malpighiales; family Erythroxylaceae; genus Erythroxylum; species Erythroxylum novogranatense. The sequence goes on along the minus strand of CM057229.1, from coordinate 38,527,128 downwards.
GTTCAAACTTTTTTCGGTTGGACTGGTTGGTCCTGTCCGATTTAATTTTTAAAACTTTGATCCTTACATTGATAATGATTACATAGATTGTCACGTTACTAAACCCATTAAATACATAGCTAATGTTGGACCCCACACCTGGGCTAGCATTTCCCACCCAGTGTGTGTTTGTGGGTTATCATGACATCAACACAAATCGACCATTGAGCCTCTGCAAGGTGGGAATCAGAAAACAACAAAACCTCGAGGTTTTGTTGATTCCCACCAAAGAGGACTCTTACCATTGAGCCAGGTGGAGAGGCGTGCTTATAACCCGCAAACACACGCTGGGTGGGAAATGCTAGCCCAGGTGTGGGGTCCAACATTAAAAAAAATGGCCAAATTAGTTCTTAAATCCTTCTAGGAAATTGTAGAGTTTCTTTTTTACCTTTTTATTGATACCAAATTTATGAATTTTGGACTTCGGGAGAAAAAGTTATGATGTTTGTAAACTCTGAAATTTTCCTGCAAATCCAGACTTTATCCTTAGACGTGGCCATGTCTAGTCTCTAAATCTCTTAAACGTGCCCACGCCTAATCTCTGAATGTCCTCCTCTCACTCTTTTGCTTGTAACTTTTTCGTTTGGCCTCGGATTCACTCGGTTTTTGGAGCGTTGGTTTTCTAAAAAAAATTTCTACCCGTTTTTTATAAAATTAGAGATTCGGGTTTTAGCGAGAATTTATGGATAATATTAAAGAGAGTCAATTTCGTGACGGTTTTGAATATAATTCCGTTTTCAGACGATTTTGTGATTTATAGAGATCCGATTGAGGCGATTTTTGATTTTATTTGATCTAGAGACATGGAATTTTATTTTAGCTTAGGAATCGGATTTAATGATGAGCCCTAAGCAGATCAATTTCATTGGTGGATAATTAAGATGAATTTATCAAGTTTTGTTTGGATGACGTTAAATTAAGTTCGATTTAGGTTTCTTTTGTGGTGAGGAATCCCTCCCTCATGAGATGTGCGTCCAGACGTCACGTAGGACGTTGGGCCCGCGACTCACCGGAGAGGGGTTTCAACAGCTAATATGTAGCTAATTAATGCTACATCAGTTTAAATATTAAAGATTTTAAAAAAACTTGAAACCCTAAAATATATATCTAATGTTGTCTTCTCATCTTTTAGTTTTTAATCAAATATCATTGTCTTATGTTTCTCCTCTCTAATACAGATAGCAATGACCTAAAAAGCTTATTAATTAGCAACAATGGACCTAAGTAAAAAAGAGGCAAGAAAGGTTTTTACGACTCTTAAAATTTTAAGAAGGATAATATTAAGTGGGGTGGGAAAAGAAAATTGAAAGTAAAAAAAAAGGATATAGAGGGAGATATTGATATTTTGTAATATTTAGTGTATTCTATATCTATGATCAAGAGATATTATAGGTTTTTATTTAGGAAGTAGTTTCCTACTTGCGTATTTTAGCTAAACTGAATCTCTTCTTTGTACTATATATATTCTTAGCTATTACGACAATGAAAGCAAGGGTTTTTACACCAAGAATTTCTCAAGGATCAAAGCCTTCATAGAAGCAAAAACCTTAAAAATACTCATGGAGATATTGAGTGATTCCTTCCCTATGCATTAATGATGAAAACAGTAATGACAGTAACAATAGTAAACCAACATAGGAGAGGAAGTAGAAAATCAATAATCCTTCTTCCCCATATTTTCTACATAATTCGGATATACCCGGATTGAATATCTGTGGAATTTTCCTTAAGGAAGAAACTAATTATCGTGAATGGGCTACGAATTTAAAGAACTCTTTTCGTGTCAAACAAAAGTTGGAGTTTCTTGATGAAACCTTGAACAAACCGACCCAAAATGATGATGATCTTGAAGACTGGTATAGCGTAAACTCGACACTTGATTCGGCCAAGGATCTGTAGTATCAGATAAAAGAACGATTTTACAAACCTTAAGCAATGAGAGTACACGAGTTGAAAGAAGTCATAGGAAATTGCAAGCAAAAGGGGCAGACTGTGACTAGGTATTTTGGACAAATCAAAGCTCTTTGGGATGAATTTGTAAGGTACCGTAATGTGCCCATATGCAAATGTGGTGGGTGCACGTGTGATTTGGCCAAGCAATTAATCGCAACTATTGAAATAAAAAAAAACCCATAAATTTTTGATGGGTTTAGATGATGATATATATGGCAACATTAACATAAAAATCCTCAACATGGATCCACTTCCCTCTCTTAAAAAAGCTTATTAGATGGTGGTTAAGGAGAAGTGACACAAAAATATCATTCAATCGAAGGATGAATGAGGTGATGCTATGGAATTTGCTGTGTCGAGTGCACACTTGAAGAATCAAATGCAACAAAGAGATTATAGACCTTTTTGCACTCACTGTAATAAGGAGGGGTGCGAAGTTTCTAATTTCTTTAAACTCATTGAAAAATATATGGATTAGTGGTCTACTAATGGAAAGGGATAAGGGCGCAAAGCAGGGTGAGGGGGAGGATGTGCTGATGTGGCAGGTCAAGCACATTAGGTACTATTACAAATGTGGCATATTCAAGTGAAATCGGTTGTACCTCGGCCTCTACAGCTATTTTAACTAAGGCACTACAACCTCCATTTTTCACTACAAAGCAATGGAGTTCCTTCCTCTCTATACTTGTTTCCAGTAAGCAAACAAGTACCACTAAAAATTTGACTAGTAAGGAAAATCGTAATAATTGGTTGCTTAATAGTTGAGCCTTATATCATATGACCTATTTGATTGGTTTGATTGAATTACCTAAGTCCCCTATCAGTTTTCCAACGACAAACTTGAGTTTGCTACCTATGAAGGCATTGCCCATATTGAAGGATTGATTTTAGAACATGTGTTTTATGTCCCACAATTGGAGTGCAATTTGATATATGTTGTTCGATTGATAGATGCCTTGAGATGTCTTGCCATATTCACTAATCAACTTTATGTGATACAGGACCACACTTCGAGGATGTTGATCGGAGTGGGTGAGAGATGTGGTGGGGTCTATTACTTCTATGGTGCAATAAAGGCTCAAACACATTGAGTGAAGATGACAAACTCCGCTGACTTTTGGCATCATCATATGGGGCATCTCTCCCATAAAATAGTTTGTTTCCTCCCTAATGCTTCCAGTTGTGGTTTTCCTAATAGTCAAAATAAGTCTTGTAATGCATGTTTTTGACCCAAACAAACACAAGATATTTTTGGTATTAGTATTAGTCATGCTTTGGAACCTTTTGAATTGATATATTGTGATGTTTGGGGTACTTATAATGTTACCTCTTCCTGTGGAGCTCATTATTTTTTGACGATAATTGATTATTTTTTACATACTGTGTGGATTTATTTAATGGCTGAAAAGAGTGAAGTGACCACTATTTTCAAACAATTTTGGGTCATGGCCACACTCAATTTCATAAATTTTTCAAAATTTTGCGTGGTGACAATGAGACTGAGTTTAAAACCTTGAAATCATATTTTAAGGAGAATGGAATTTTTTGTCAAAATTCTTGCACTATCACACCTCAACAAAATGGTCGGGTTGAAAGAAAACAACGTCACAATCTTAAAATTGCACGTGCTTTACGCTTTCATGCTAATCTACCTATTGAGTTTTAGGGGGCTTGTGCTTTGGTAGGAGGATATTTGATTAATAGAAATCTGACTATGCTTAATAATGGAAAAGGTCCCTATGAGATTTTGTTTGGTAAACCCCCATCTTATGATCATATATGGGTTTTGAGTTGTTTATGCTATGCACATTAAGAGTCCAGGGACAAACAAATTTGAAGCTCGAAGTAAGAAGTGTGTGTTCTTAGGATACCCTTATGACAAAAAGGGTTAGAAAGTTACGATCTTAAAACTAGGTAGCATTTTGTCTCTTGTGACGTCAAATTTATTGAAAATAACTTTCCCTTTTATGTCAATGATGCTTAACCCACAACCCCCTCTTCTTTCATTGATGATATTTCTTTGATTGTTTGCATCGTACTTTTGATGATGAATGGAATTTTGATACTTGTGAGTCTGATTAGGCTCCAAATCCTAACCCCTTGAGGGGGAGTTGTTGAACCCCGAACTTCTCTTAAAATTGCGAGTTAAAATTTGACATGAAATGAGAAATTGGTGGTGAATTAGTCATGTGTAAAGGAAAAGAAAATTCATGATTTTGAATGATTATGTGTAATGTTCTATGTGAGCAAATTCTAATTTGAACAAATTGAAATGATATTTTGGGAATAATACATGAAATGGGTGTTTTTGAGTTTAATGAAATTGATGTGAGGTTTTGGGTAAATTTTGTATTGTATTATGAAATTTATTAGTGAAAGTGTTAGATTTTGGAGATGTGAAAATCTGAAATTTTAGGGATGCATAGTAGTAGAAAATGCTAAATTGGATCTGAAACTTTATAAATTTTTTTGGCTTGATCTAGGCAGTTTTTGATCAAATGATCTTCATGAAACTTGTAGTTTCTGTTGAGAGCTTTCTATCTCCATAAAGTATGACATTTTTCGATATCGGGATGGAAAGTTATGATCATTCGAATTTAAGTATTATTTTGCTTTGTTTTTTGAAATGACCATTAGAGTAAGTTTGTGTGTACTACTTTGAGGCCAATTTATGTGCTAATGTGGTCTGAATTGGAGTAAGTGGTCTACATGAAAGTTATAGAGAATTTGCATAGCTTTACAATGATGCATAATATGCAATTTTTGGATGTGGGAATTGAAAGATGTGAATGTGTGAAGTTTGGATATTGTTTAGGTGATTTTTAACAGGGCATAGTCTTTGATTGAAAGATTGACCTAGTTAGAGGTTGAAATTTCTTTGAAGGTCTTCATGAAAGTTTTAGATTATGTTTTGATATTTCCATTGATGTAAAGTATGGAATTTTTGAAACATGGAATAGGAAGTTATGATTTTTACAAGTTGTTGTTACTGTTTGGGAAGAGTATTAGAGGACAGGAATTTTGAAGTGATTTTTTACTCCTTTAGAGGCCAAATTGATTTTTCTGTCCTTCATGAAAGTTGTAGGTTGCTTTTTGATCTTTGCATTGATATAAAATATGACATGTTTGGACCTTGGAGTGGAAAGATAGAAAATTTTCAAAGTTGAGTTATTAATTAGGGTGGCATGATATTGGGCAGTAACTTTGATTGGATTTTGGCCCCCTTTAGAGATGGAATTGGCTTTTGAGCTCTCATGTAAGTTGTAGAGCTTCCTTGGAGCTTTCTATTGGTACCAAATTTGTCAAATTTGGAGTTCGGGAGCAAGAGTTATGAATTTTGGAAAATTCTGTTATATATATATATATATATATATATATATATATTTTTTTTTGAGAGAAAAAAATGAAATGAAAATGGACCAGGCACTTTGCTAAGCCCTCATGATCTTGCGCGCTCGCCAGCTCGCTGTTGTTCCCTCGCGTGCGACGTCGTCTGTGATTTTTGCCCCATACGACACCGTTTTGCTTCCCTAGCGCGCGCGAAACGCTGCCGTTTTGATCTCTTTAATTTTTTGCCATTGTCCTCCGCTAATCCGACCTTGTTCAATCTTTTGCTTATATCTTTTCCATTCGACATCCGATTGACTTAGTTTCAAAGCGTTGGATTTCTAAGACAAATATCTATCTTTCCATGAGAAATTTGTGGATTTTTGAGATTTAATTGAGGAAGATTGATTTAATCAAAGTGAGTTAGATAATTTTCTGAACATGGTTCAGTCTTATGAGAAATTCTTGATATGTGGAGATCCGATTGATCTGATTCTTATTGCAAAATAAAATAGAGATATGGGACTACAGGTTATGAAGGAATTAAATTTCAATTAAGCTCCTAAGATTTTCAATTTCTGACTTGAAGTCGGGTTTAGTGTGCAGTCTTGGATTAGTAAGATTTGGAAGTATTTTGGCCATAACTTTTGCTTTAGTCATCCAAATTAGGTGATTTTTGATTTGGATGAAACTAGAGAAATAGGGCTACAAATGTTATGAAGGATTCGAGTATCAATTTAGTCTTTAAGAATGTCAATTGTTGGATGGAAGTAAATTGCTGGAAAATGTTTTAGCATAATGATAGTCCGAAATATTTGGAGTATAACTTTTGGTATAGTGCACCAAATTAAATGATTTTGGTGACGTTATGAAATTGAGACAATGAGGAACATTTCTCTAGAAGTAAGTTTTAGCAAATTCCTTCAATTTGATGATTTGAAAAATGTCCTATGGAGAACATGATTTAATGTTATGTGAGACTTTGTTTTAATTTATGATTTTTGAGGATTTAATTAGCATGTTAATGTGAATAATTAGCATGTTAATTTGAGTAAAAGCATATGGGATAAATTGATTGGATTAAATGAATTAAAGTGTTAGAAATAAAAGTGTAAAGAAGGCATGAAGAGCAAAATTGGAAGGTTATTTAAGCTTTTAAGTTTCTAGGCTTTTAAGGAAAGGCAAAATGGTCATTTAGCATTCATTAAAGACAAGAGGAGTGGGCTGTCATTTTTAAGGGAAAGGAGGCACGAAATTTAAAAGAGAGGAAGAAAGAAAAGAAGAGAAAGAGAGAAGAGGAAGGAGAGTTTCGGTGGAGGTAAAAGAGAAAGAAGAGGAAACTTTTAGGTTTTGATTTTTATAAGGCTTGAAGGGGGATTTTGAAGAAGATTCAAGGGGGAAATGAAGAGGAGCTCAAGAGCCTTATTTTGAGCCAAGAAAATCCGAAAATGATGAAGAATAAAGGTAAGAGGAATTTTTACTTTGTTAAATTGTGAAAGGATTTTGGTTTAGATAGCTTGGATATGGTATGGGTTTGTGATTTCTAAGCTCAATTTGGGTGATTTTGCTTTATGTGATGTTGAATTGGATGGTTATGAATTAGGGATTTTTGTCTTGGATTAGGGTATTGAAGTGAGGCTTTGGAGAAATTGAAGCTATGGACAAGTTTTGAGCATGGAATTGAGGTGAGTACCATGCTTATATTTTGAATTTTAAGCCATGTAAATGTTTTTGAAAAATTAAGAAAGAAAGTATCGAATTTTATTTGTTTCCGAATGTTTTTGGAAAATGATTACAAGTTTTAAATGATTTCATAAATTAAGAAAATTTGTGAAATTCATTATTTATGAATGAAGTGATAAATTATGAAAAAATTTGCATTCTTTGCTTGAGAATGATTGTGCATTTGATATATGAAATTGTGTGAAATATGTGACATTATGTATGATATTATGTTTGAATGTTTTGAAAAACTGTTGTACGAATTTTGGTTGGAATTATGAATGAAAATTTGTTTGATATGAAAACTAAGTTTTTCGAAATGTGCCTTCGGGCAATCCGATTATCAAGTGTGAAATGTGTTATGTGGGTTTGGTTAGGTCCCATAAGTTGAGTCAAGTGCACTTGTCTTTTTTTTTATAGGTTTCGCCCGCCTGCCCGCTAATGGAATTGGAGCTCAGTTACGGACTCTCATAAGTTCACGGCTACACTGGACCGCTATGTGGGAAAGTGTAGTACGTTCTGTTCACGGCTGCATAGGACCGCTATGCGAAAATGTGCAGTACATTCTGTTTTGGACACCCAAACCATTTTGATATGTTTATGTGTTTTTGTTTTGATTCTATGTGCGTTGCATTCATGTTTTTTAAATTGCTCATGAATTCTTTGAATTTGAGAAATTGTGAAAAATAAGCTTTCGATGAATTTTTTATTGTGAAATGTTTATAAATGGAAAATGTTTTGACAAATAATTTTTGCTTATTTTTCGATTTATAAACATATTATCCACGAGCTTTAAGCTCACCCCCCTTCATCCCCATCTCCAGGTATCGAATAGGAGATCGAATGAAAGAAACTCAAGACTTTTGTTCGATTTTGCTTATCTTGTGTTTTGTGTATTTTGGATTTTGGTGTTAGTTTTGTATATGTCTTGGAATGCCATTAAAGTTTGTAGTGCATTTATTTTGGAATGTAAGTGACTTCTGGACTTGTGTATGGATTTGAGATATAAATTTGTGTATGGTTATGATGTATGGATGGGATTGATTGAATTATGGATTTGTATATGGAATAGAATAGTGAATTATGGTTTTATATATAAAAATTGTATATTGATTGTGTTTTGGATTCCATACGGGAGGTCCGATGATGTTGATGATTGAGAATTATTTGAAGTGCTATGTAGATGATGATGATTGAATGTGTTTGTTTATGATGGGATCCCGGACAGGAGGTCCATTGTAATTTTTGAGATGAGATATAGAAGTGCTTATTGTGTATGAATTGTGATTTGGATATATGGATATGCGTGTTATGTGTCTATTGGCAAAAGAAAAATAAGAATTGGTTAAAAAGAAGATTTATGAGATATGTATGAATGGGAAAGATAAAATATTTGAGTTTATGGAATTGAGAAATTCTAAATGGGAAATTGGAATGTTTTTTAATAAAGATGGACAAAATGAAAGAAAAAATTTATACCGGTTTCGGATTGGTTTAGTCTAAGATTTCCAACGCGCATTTTTTTCTAAAGTATACGTTCACGGATGTCAGAAAATTTGATTGAGTTCGTTTGAACCGTTTGTGTTGCTTTGTTTCAATTCGTTTTCGATTCTTTTGCTTTTGATTTTGTCCGTTCTTTTGTTTCGCTTTTCGTTTCCATTTTTCATTTTTTTCGGTTGGCATCCGGTTCTGAAATCGGGTCCCAACAGGAGTGATATTCTAGCTCCTGTTGAAAGTGGACAACCTCTTATGGGTTAAATATAGGTGAAACATTGGGTTGTGATCATCGCACCAAGAAAGCCTTTGTTCTTTTACGCTATTATCTTTGTAATAACATGGTTCAACAATTAAACCCCCCACTCTCTTCTCCTCCTTCAACATCCCCAAGTACTCTTTATCCCATTGCTTATTCTGTGAATTATGATAAAAATTTTTCCCCAACATCTAGATTTTTTGGAAGCTATTTCTACATAGATGGAGCCTACTAATTATTGTGATGTTGGGCGTGACCCTCAATGATGTGAGGCCATGCATCAGGAGATTGACGCTCCTGAATGGAACAGTACCTGGACAATTAAGGATTTGCCCCCTGAAAAAACCGTTATTGCGTTTAAGTGGGTTCATCATGTCAAATATAATTATGATGGCACTATTGAACGTCCTAAGCCTTGTTTGGTTGTTTTAGGAAATCACTGGGTTTAAGGCATTAATTATGTTGAGACTTTTGCTCTTGTTACTAAGATGGCTACTATTTATAAACTTTTTGTTGTTGCGGTGTTAAAAATTGGGAACTACATTAGATGGATGTTCACAATGCCTTCTTACAAGGTGATCTTGATGAAGAAGTGTATACAAGATTACCGTCCGAGTTTGTTGCTTCCTCTCATGAAAATTTTTTCCATCTTTAAAAATCTTTATATGGTCTTTGTCAAGCACTTCGTAATTAGTTTGCAAAGTTTTCTACTTCTCTTCATGACTATGATTTCTCTCAAACTTATGTTGAATACTCTCTTTTTACCATGCATCGAGGAGGTGACAGCTTGTGTGTCCTAGTATATGTTGATGATCTAGTCATTGCAGGCAGTAATCCTGATGTTGTTCATGATCTTAAAGCCTACCTCAACCTTTGTTTCTATATAAAGATCTTGGTAAGCTAAAACATTTTCTTAGCATCGAAGTTGTGTGGAATTGTTATGGAATTTTTCTCTATCAACATAAATATGTTATTAATATTATTACTGAAGTAGGACTTCTAGGTGCCAAACCTGCTATTTTTCCAATTCAGCAAAATCATTACTTGGCTCTTGCCTTTAGTCCACAAATGACTGACCTAGCACCATATCGTTGATTGGTTGGTCAATTAATCTATTTGACCATCACACCACCTGAGCTTAGCTACTGTGTACATGTCTTGGCTCAATTCATGCAAAGTCTATGTGTTGATCATTGGGAAACAACTCTATATGTTGTACGTTATCTTAAGAACAACCCTGGACAAGGTATTCTCCTACGAGCTGACAGTGACTTCCAGTTGTATGGTTATTATGACTCTAATTAGGTCAATTTTCCATTGAGTTAATGGTCCTTGACTGGCTACTTTGTCCTACTTGATCATTCACTAATTTATTGGAAAACTAAAAAACCAACAAATTGTCTCAAACCCTCAGTTGAAGCTAAGTATCGTTCCATGGCTACCACTACATATGAACTCACCTAGCTTAAGGCCTTACTTCTAGCTCTTGGGGTCACCCATTCATGGCCTATGTATTTGTGATGTGATAACAAAGCAACTCCCTATATGGCCTTTAATTCAGTATTTTCATGAATGTACAAATTAAAGTTGACTGTCATTTCATTGGTGAAAAATTGAAAGTAGGTGAGATCGCTACCTCTCATGTTCGTATATATTCACAAAAACATTGGGTTAACAATAGTTCATATATCTCACTCGCAAGCTGGGCATTTGCAATTTACATGCTCCAAATTGAGAGGGAGTATAGGGAAATATTGATATTTTGTAAATATTTGTAATATTCAATGTATTTTACATATATGACTAAGAGATATTATTGGTTTTATTTAGGAATTAGTTTCCTACTTTCCTAATTTAGCTAAATTGAAACTCTTCTTTTCTGTATATATTCTTAGCTATTACGACAATGAAAGCAAGGGTTTTCACACTAACAATTTCTCAAGATAAATTATTAAAAAATTAAACCTTATTTAGTTTTATAATATCGTCTAAACTTTAAAAATGGTGATAAAATATTTTAATTTTAATTTTAAGTAAAAACCTATATTGTTAATCTCACAATTAATTATGTTAGATTATCACCATAGATTGCCATGTTAATGAATCTATTAAACTCGTGGTTGACACAACCTATTAATATAATTATGTTAGATTATCACCATAGATTGTCATGTTAATAAATCTATTAAACTCGTGGTTGACACAAACTATTAATATTTATCTTTAGTACTGTCTTCTCATCTTCTAGTTTTTTTTATCAAATTTCATTGCCTTACATTTCTCCTTCCTACTATAGCAAGCAATGACCTAAGAAGACCAATCTTCTCTTTTTTTTGTCGAAGCCTATCAGCAACCCCCTAAAACACTAAGAGGTAGTAGATCTTGAGCTGCTCTCAGATAACATTCAGATCCCAATGTTCACATGATCTCAATTGCTGATGGTGCATTAGTGATGTTGGAGAGCGTTATCACCTACAACCAAATATAAAATGAAACCAACTTTCTACATCACAAATTAATATAGTAGTGGAAAGTAGGGATCGTTCCCATGAGAAATTCAGATGTTAGTAGTTACGCAATAAAAGGAGGGGTTCAAAATTGTGAATTAAACAAAACTTAATTGGAATACAAAAATGAAAAATAACTAATAGCAAAACAATGAGAATTTAATAATCAATAGGAATAAATCTTGGTTTCTGGTCTCCTTCATTATTGAACTTACGTTGATCATTAATACTAAAAATAATCAATTTATTGGTTAAGCTTTTGTCGTGGTAAATTTCTTTACCTATTTTCTCTTATGATTAGTTAACCGAAACATGTTTTCGAATTAACCCTTATTAATCAATAACCTAGATATGATCTTAGTTTTAATTAATTATAGCTTTACGAATTAGAAAAATCGACGAACTAGACAACATATATACAATGTATATTTAGCCTAGACAGCTACTTTTCCTAGAATCATGTCCCTCATGTAGTAAACAAAAAGCCTAGTCGCTAATTTTGATTAAAAGAATTGAACGTCAACCTGTTTAATTTAGCAATTGATTGAATAAAATCACAAACTAGTTGTGCACCTAACTATAAAATCAAACAATCAAATAATAACCTAGAAAAGTAATTAATATTTGGCTAATAAATTGATTCAAATAAAGAACGAAAGTCTCACAACATTCAGAGTTCAATATCTAGGATTCCGTAAACCAAGAAATAAGAATTTAGTTACCCAACATCACAATTTTTCCTAACTATTTGGGACTATCCACGTTTGGGGGGTTCTTAATTTTCTTCTTTGTTTCCTGTCCAGCTGTCATCCTTGTTGCTTGATTTTTCTCTTCTTTTATTGGGCATTATTCTTCTCTATGGACATGTTCTTCTCCCTTTTTTGTTTCTTGAGCCGCCACCCCTCTCTCTTCTGTTCTACACTACTGTTATGTTAATGTGACAAATAAACTTCGTTGGTCTACTGTCACTGTTCCCTTCTGTTTTTTTTAAACCTACATTGATATTGTGCATTTTTAAGTAAAACGCAAAGGTTGCATTTAATATGTTAAATGCATTGCTGCTAACTGTCACATAGGTATCATTGCACAAGGCCATGTCTGGTTAGGTTCAACGCCTGGTTTAGCTCTTTTTGCCCCAAAATGTTCGTAGTTCTTTCTATTTGGTTCCAAAATATACCTTGACATAAAACAAAATTAATTTTCATTAAGTATAACTTCAAGCCTAAAAAATACAAAGAAAATTAACACACAAAAAGATAGGAAATAAAGACACTAACAAACCCCCCACACTTAATCTTTTGCTCGCCCTTGAGCAAATTAAACTCTATCAATTTGTTTTCAAAGAAACCAAGCGCATGCAATCATTCTCGAATGCTAAGCTACTACATACATCATGATTAGTTTTCATCAGTGCACATAAATTAAACTCAACTTATGATACTATCGTTTAAAGATAAGCATAAACTCCTAATGGATTTTCCTCACAGTATTCACTCATTTCACTCAAGTGTTTATAGGATGGTGTTTCACTCACAACTCCCTATAGGAAATCACATTACCATAGGCTTGTAAATACACCAATTCTCTTCTACAGTGATTACATGCTAAAATAGATCAAAAGGGCTTTATTTGAGGTTGTAATGGGGATAAGGTTAAGGTGAGTCAAAAGGGATTTGAGGGGTTCTTCACAAATAGTCATAAAGCACTAAGTAGACAAAGGGACAACAAATTGTATTTCTAAGAATTGCATGTAAATAAGTAACTACTCAACACTTATTATTGCTACTATACTTGATTCTTTTCTTTTTCTTTCTCTTTTTTCATTACTAAGGAAATAGTGAACAATAACAACAGCTAAATACAATGTGCTCTATGAGTAGAAGTATTGGTAAACTCGTCTCAGAAAAAAAAAAAGCCAAAAGTCTTAAAACTAGCTAACTTATCACTTTATTCAACTTGTGAATAGGTAAGGTTAAAGGGGTAAAGGCTCAAAGGGTTTGTAAGGGGAAATAAGATAGGTGGGTCATTTAAGTCAAGGGTAAAAAGAAAAAGGGCCTTAATCTTTTTTATCTAGCATGCATTAAATAGATTCAAACCAATTCAGAGCAAGTTCCGAAGGTAATCATCTAAGGGAGTATCACATACACAAAGAAATGAAATGACTTTGGAATGGAGTCATATAGGCTCAATTCCTCACATAGGCTCAATTGAAAATCCATTATACTTCTATAAGTTAACTAATCACTCAAGCATCAATTTATGAGTAAGCTTATGTAACCTGTTGGACCCCGATCTTTTAGTGAAATTTAGAAATATAAAAGGTATGAAATGAGTATTTTTGTACATGTATTGTGTTATAGATGAAATGATACTTTGAGAAAATGGATGAGAAAAGAATTATTTTGGTTTTGATGACTTTGAAATTTGAGTAGAGTTGTATGAGTTATGAAAGTTAAAGTAAATGAGTTGATTGAAATGGAGTTGAAAAGCATGAAATAAATAGGTGAAAGTGTGAGAAGTTGAAGAATTATGAAAGTTGACTTTTTGGGGATAGAGAGTTGACTTTTTGATTTAGGAAAAATTTGAGAAAATGATCCTCATGAAACTTGTAGCTTATGTTTCAAGCTTTTTGTTGCCCTAAAGTATGATATTTTTCGATATCAAAATTGAAAATTATGATTTTCTGAAGTTAAAGTTATTTTACTTTGTTTGAAAAATGCTATAGGATGACATATGTTTGGCAAAATCTTTGACTGGAAAATTGACCTAGTTAGGAGTTGAATTTGCTTTTGAGTTCTTCATGAAAGTTTTAGATTATGTTTTGATCTTTCTATTGATATGAAGTATGCAATTTTTGTACCATGGAATGTGAAGTTATGATTTTTGCAAGTTGTTGTTACTGTTTTGGCATGATTATTAGAGGACAGAACATTTGATTGGAAATTTGACTTCCTTAGAGGCCAAATTGGTTTTTCTGTCCTTCATGAAAGTTGTAGGTGATTTTTTGATCTTTTCATTGATATAAAATATGACATGTTTGGACTTTGGAGTTGAAAGATAGAATTTTTCAAAGTTGAGTTATTGTTTAGGGATATATTAATTTAGGCAGAAAGTTTGATTGGATTTTTTACCCCTTTAGAGATGAAATTGGTTGTTGAGTTCTTTAGGGAAGTTGTAGAGCTTCCTTTAAGCTTTCTTTTGATAACAAATTTGTTAAATTTGGAGTTCTGTATCAAGAGTTATGAATTTTGAAAATTTCATATATATATATATTCAAAATTCATATATATATATATATATGTATATATACACACACACACACACACACACACACACACACATATGAAAAATTCTATTGTTTTTGCTATTCTCCTCCCCTAATCCGACCCTTGTTCAATATTTTGTTTATAACTTTTCCGTCCGACATCCGATTGATTTAGTTTTTAAAGCGTTGGATTCCTAAGACATTTATCTTCATCATAATAGGAAATTTATAATTTTTTATATTAAATTGAAAGAGATTGATTTAATCAAAGTGAGTTGGATAATTTTCTAAACATGGTTCAGTCTTTTGAGAAATTCTTGATCTGTGGAGATCCGATTGGATTGATTCTTATGGGAAAAATAAAATAGAGTCATGGGGCTACAAGTCATATGAAGGAATTGAATTTCAATTTATCCCCTAAGACTTTCAATTTCTGAATTGAAATCGGGTTTAGTGTGTAGTTTTGGATTAGTAAGAGCTGAAAGTATTTTATCTATAACTTTTGCTATAGTAATCCAAATGAAGTGATTCTTGATTTGGATTAAACTAGAGCAATATTGATACAATGTTTCTGAAGAAAGTGAATTTTAATTTAGCCTCTAAGATTATCAATGTTTGGATGGAATTAAAGTACTGGAAAATGTTTTAGCATAATGATAGTCCAAAATGTTTGGACTATAACTTTTGGTGTAGTGCACCAAATTAAATGATTTTGGTGGCGTTATGAAAATGAGACAATAGGGAAAATTTCTATAGAAGGAAGTTTTAGCAAATTCCTTCAATTTGATAGTTAAAAAAATGTCCTAAAGTGAGCTTGAATTAAAAAGAATTTAAAGTGAGCTTGAATTAAAAAGAATTTAAGGGGCAATTTTGGAAATTCACTTAAAGGGTTAAGGTTTAAGGCTTATATGGAGGGACAAAAGGGTAATTTCATTAAAGACAAGAGGCAAATGGACGTCGTTTTTAGCAAGAGAAGCACGACCCTTAGGAAGAACAAAGGAAAGAAAATGAAAGAAAAGAGAAAGGAGGAGTTTCGGTGAAGGAGAAGAAGAAAAGAAACAAAAGGTAACTTAAGGTTTCGATTTTTTTGGGCTTCAAGCATGAGTTTTTCGTTGCTCCAAGAGGAAAAAGATGGAAGAGCTTGAGAGCTTCCTAAGGAACTACAAAATTTTGAATTTGGGTGAGGATGAAGGTAAGAGAAATTTTTAAGCTTTGAATTTTTAATGAGATTTTGGTTTATTTGACTTAAGATTGGTGTGGGTTTGTGAATTATCAAGTTAATTTTGATGATTTCATAGTTTAATTGGTTCAATTTTGGATGATTAAGTAATTAGGGTTTATGTCTTTGAATTAGGGAAAATTAAGGAAAGGCTTTGGAGAATTGAAGTTTGGGGCAAAGTTCTAGCATGAAAATGAGGTGGGTAATGTGTTTATATTTTGAATTATAAGTTACTATTGTGTTCTTGAAAAATCAAGAAAGTGAAAAGGGTTTTTTAATTTTATTTTGAATGATTAAAATTCCTTGCTTTTGGAAATGATTTAAGAAATTGCAATCTTTATCCAATTCGTTATTGTTCGAAAGATTTGAATAATTTGAGAATTGCCTTCAATTGATCATTTCATTGGTTTTGAATGAATGTGAAATTGCCATATAGAATTTTAGATGATGAATGTGTAATGTGAATGAGAATTTGTGGAAATTATGAATGAAATTGTTTGATATGACACGATATGAGAAGTAAATCTTTGAAATGTGTTGCTTTATAGTTTGAAAATGATTAGATATATAGGAGTATGGTTGCTGCCATTTGAGGGTTTATATATATGGATTGGTTTGTGTTTTGGGAGATTGAAGATTGTGGAGATTAAGTTTTGTGCAGGTGCTTAAGTTTGGGTTGAAGATTGAAGATTTGGCTAGTTGATTTTTAGGGGAGGTGCTGTCAAATTTTTGTAAAAATGGACAGAAACTTTGTTTGTATTTTTGACCCTCTTAGAGCTTGAATTGGATTGGGGGTCTTCTTGAAGAGCTTTCCAATGGTATATAATTTGTCACTTTTGGACTTAGGATGAAGAAGTTATAAAGATTGAAAGATTGCAGTTACTGTTGATAAATTTGTGTGGGCAGTATCTTTGGAAGGGTGTTTCACCTTTTTAGAGCCTTCATTGATTTTTACATCCTTCATAAAAGATGTAGATTGTCTTTTACCCTTTCCATTGAGGTATGATAAGCAATTTTTGGAGTTAAGAATAAGAAGTTATAAGGTTTGGAAGATTTCAGTTACTATTTGAAGTGTCATCTTATAGGCAGTATCTTTGGAAGGATTTTTCACCTTTTTAAGCTTTCATTGATTTTTGCATTCTTCATAAAAGATGTAGATTGTCTTTTACCCTTTCCATTGAGGTATGATATGCAATTTTTGGAGTTAAAAATAAGAAGTTATAAGGTTTGGAAGATTTCAGTTACTATTTGAAGTGTCATCTTATAGGCAGTATCTTTGGAAGCATTTTTCACCTTTTTAGAACCTTCATTGATTTTTGCATCCTTCATAAAAGATGTATACTGTCTTTTACCCTTTCCATTGAGATATGATATGCAATTTTTGGAGTTAGGAATAAGGAGTTATGGGGATTGGAAGAATTGATTCATTATTCATATGGTCATTTCTTGTTTGATTGGTCATTTTATAAGCGTACCTTTGAGTGAGTTTTACCTTTTAATGATTGAATTGATTTTTTCTTCCTTCATGAAATTTGTTAATCATCTTTTTATCTTTCCATTGAGGTAAAATGTGACATTTTTAGGCTATTGTGTTAAAAGATATTAATTTTCAAATTTCTGGCCTTGAGTAGGACTTTTTCAATTTGAGCAGTAACTTTTAAGTAACTTTTGACTCCCTTAGAGGTTAAATTAATTTTTGAATCCTTCATTGAAGTTGTAGAGTTTCCTTTAAGCTTTCTTTTGATACCCAATTTGTCAATTTTGGAGTACAGGAGCAAAAGTTATGAATTTTGGAGAAATCTAGTATTATATACAGATTTATGAAATAATAATAATAATAATAATAATAATAATATTATTATTATTATTTCTTATATTTTCAAAAATAAAGAAAGGAAGTATTGAATTATATTTGTTTCCAAATGTTTTTGAAAAATGGTTACATGTTTTAAATGATTTGAGAAATTAAAAAAGTTTCTGAAATTCATTACTTCTGAATGAAGTGATAAATTATGAATTTAAGCAATTGCTATGATTTTTCCATTCCTTGTTTGTGTATGATTGAGAAATTGAATATGAAATTGATTGTTATGAGATTGATTGATGAATTGAGATTGCATTTGAATTGCTATATGAATTTATGTGAATTTGTGAATGTCAATGTGTCTAGTACGACACGATATGAAAATATGAAAAACTAAGTTTTCGAAATGTGCCTTCGGACAATCCAACTTTTTTAGTATGAATTAGGTGTTATGTGGGTTTGGTTAGGTCCCATAAGTTAGTGTCAAGTGCACTTGTCTCGTTTTCATAGGCTTCGCCCGCCTGCCCTCTAGTGGCACTAGAGCTCTGATTTCGGACTCCCATAAGTTTACGGCTACGCTGGACCGCTATGCAGAATAGTGTAGTACGTTCTGTTCCATTTTGGACTGACCCAAACCGTTTTGATATGTTATGTGTTTTTGATTTTGTTTATAATGTGATGCATTCATGTCTTTGAAATTGTTCATGATTTGTGAAAAGAAAATTTGAGATTTTCGAGAAATGAGAAAGGGAGGTTTTCAACTGTGAAAGTTTTGGGAATTGTTTATAAATGTTCTGAAAAGGTTGAAAAGTTTATGAAATAAGCATTCGATGAAATTTCTTCAATGAAATCATTTATAAGATGACAAAAGTTTTGAGAAATGGCTTTTGCTTATTGTTTAATTTATAAACATGTTATCCACGAGCTATAAGCTCACCCCCCCTTTCATCCCCATCTCCAGCTATCGAGCAGGAGATCGGATGAAAGAAGTCAAGACTTTGATCGATTTTGTTCGTTTTATGTTTAATGTATTTGAAATTTTTGGTATTGTATATGGCGTGGAATGCCATTAAAGTTTGTAGTGTGTTTATTTTGGAATGTAAATGAATTATGGAATTGTGTATGAAATTGAGATATAAATTTATGTATGATTTGAGATATGAATGTGATTTGTATATGAATATGGATGTGTTTGAATGGGATTGCTTGTGTTTTGGTTTCTGGACGGGAGGTCCGATGATACTGATTGTTGATTGAGCTGGTATATAGAAGTGAGTTTAAACTATTTGCAGGTTTTTGGATTTATTAAAATACAGCCGTTATGCTGCCCAATTTTTGAAAGAAAAAAAGTCAAATAAGATGTTTAAAATGTTAATTATGGGATTTGTATGATTGTTTAAGATGACTTTTATGAATTGAGTTTTTGATTGAGATTATGGAATTAGTAAATTCCAAATTGAGGTAAAAGATTGAATGAAAATGAAAAAAAAGAAAAGAAACAATTTGCATGAGGATTAATTTCCAATAAGGGAAATAAGATTGCTTTGTATGAGTTTGATACTTGAATGAGAAAAAGAAAAAAAATTTACACCAATTTTCGGATTGGTTTAGTCTTAGAGTTTCCAACGCGACAAGTTTGTTTTATTTACATGTTTGAGTTCTCGGATGTCGGAATTCGTTTCAGTGCGATTAACATTTGTTTGCTTTGATCCGATTCGCTTTCAATACTTTCGTATTTGTTTCCGCTTTCCGATCTGTATTTGTTTCCGTTGCAGATATGTTTCATTTTTATTCTGATTTGAATTTTCGATTCGAATTTCCAATTACATTCGTATTCGATTTGTTTTCAATTCGTATTCGTTTCTTTCGCTTTATGTTTCTACTTCGGATTCTTTCATTTTTCGATTCCGTCTTCTGTTTTTCCGGTTGGGATCCGGTTCTGAGATCGGGTCCCAACATTTATGGTATCAGAGCTCAATATTAGGATCTTACTTGGGCAATATGTTTGTTAAAATTGAATTTGTGAGAATGTGATGAACATGGAAATGTATTTTCATGAATTATGTGAATAACCAAAGTGATTGTTTAATTAAGGTTAAAAATCATGATTGATTTTAGGAATGTGTTAATGAAATTGAGATTGGAATTTCATAATGAATTAGGTTGATTTGTTTTTTAATATACAATTATGAGATGATAGAGATATATGAGTAGAAATTCAAAAGATTGATTTGAATGATGTTTTGGTCCATATTAAGGTTATTAAGAATTAGACCATTGACTTGTGTAAATATGTTAAGAAATAGTGAATTGTGGATATAGTGAGTTGATATGATTTTGGTGGTTCTTGCTACAAGAAGTGAAATAGTGTAAATGAGTTAAGAATATGTGTGTTAAGGAAAGAGATAAGAAAGTAAGTGATTATGGTCATTTAGAAGCAAATACTTGGTGATTTCTTAAGTAAGAATTTCGAGGACGAAATTCTTTTAAAAGGGAGAGAAATATTGGACCCCGATCTTTTAGTGAAATTTAGAAATATAAAAGGTATGAAATGAGTATTTTTGTACATGTATTGTGTTATAGATGAAATGATACTTTGAGAAAATGGATGAGAAAATAATTATTTTGGTTTTGATGAATTTGAAATTTGAGTAGAGTTGTATGAGTTATGAAAGTTAAAGTAAATGAATTGATTGAAATGGAGTTGAAAAATATGAAATAAATAGGTGAAAATGTGAGAAGTTGAAGAATTAAGAAAGTTGACTTTTTGGAGTAAAGAGTTGACTTTTTTATTTAGGCAAAATTTGAGAAAATGATCTTCATGAAACTTGTAGCTTATGTTGCAAGCTTTATGTCGTCATAAAGTATGATATTTTTCGATATCAAAATTGAAAGTTATGATCTTCCGAAGTTAAGGTTATTTTACTTTGTTTGAAAAATGCTATAGGATGACATATGTTTGGCAGAATCTTTGACTGGAAAATTGACTTAGTTAGAGGTTGAATTTGCTTATGAGTTCTTCATGAAAGTTTTAGATTATATTTTGATCTTTCTATTGATATGAACTATGCAATTTTTGTACCATGGAATGTGAAGTTATGATTTTTGCAAGTTGTTGTTACTGTTTTGGCATGATTATTAGAGGACAGAACATTTGATTGGAAATTTGACTTCCTTAGAGGCCAAATTGATTTTTTTGTCCTTCATGAAAGTTGTAGGTGATTTTCTGATATTTTCATTGATGTAAAATGTGACATGTTTGGACTTTGGAGTTGAAAGATAGAATTTTTCAAAGTTGAGTTATTGTTTAGGGATATATTAATTTAGGCAGAAAGTTTGATTGAATTTTTGACCCCTTTAGAGATGGAATTGGTTGTGGAGTTCTTTAGGGAAGTTTTAGAGCTTTCTTTAATCTTTCTTTTGATACCAAATTTGTTAAATTTTGAGTTCTAGACCAAGATTTATGAATTTTGGAAATTTCGGATATATGTATATATATATAGATATATATATGAAAAATTCTATTGTTTTTGCTATTCTCCTTCCCTAATCTGACCCTTGTTCAATCTTTTGTTTATAACTTTTCCGTCCGACATTCGATTGATTTAGTTTTTGAAGCGTTGGATTCCTAAGACATTTATCTTCATTAGAATGGGAAATTTATAATTTTTTAGATTAAATTGAAAGATATTGATTTAATGAAAGTGAGTTGAATAATTTTCTGAACAAGGTTCAGTCTTTTGAGAAATTCTTGATCTGTGGAGATCCGTGTTTAGTTCAATTCATATAGAGATTTAGATCATATTTGCATTTATTTTGCATGTTCATTCATTCATTATAGTAGCATTTTTTTAGGTTAATTGATTTAATTGCACTGAGATTGTTATGTATTTTATTTTCTCTTAAAATTGAACCAATGGGTGCAATTTCAGTTGAAACTCTTAGGGACAAGAAAAAAGAAGAAGAATAAAATGCAGCAGAATCCAAAACTTAAAAGCAAATAGGAGAAAACGTAGGCTGACTTGGGTGAGGAGTTTAATTGTCAAATCAGCTATAGGGGCACAACAAAAAGAAAACAATGTAGCAAACACCAAAGAAGACCCACCATGAACCCGCGCAAGAGCAGAAGATGGAGAGAAAACAATGCTACAGGCACAAAAACATCACGTTACAAGGAGGTCAACTTAGCAGCTAGAAGAAAGGAGGCATGGGCTAGTTTCAAGACAAAGAGAAATAACACAAAAATCACGTGGAAAGAGGAGAGTTGGGGAGTTAAAATGAAAAAAAAAACAAAGAAGTATGGGTGTGTGGGCTGATGATGTGAGTAATGTGAGATGGGTGAGAGTTAGTGAACAGGAGTAACGTGAAGTTGGCAGGAAAGGAGCTGTGAGTGAACTGGTAGCCTTGGAGATAAAGAAAAGATAGCAAAGAAAGAGGGTGAACAGAAAGAGACAAGGAGGGTGGTGAACTGAAGAAGAAAATAAAAAGGATAGCTGGAAAGGAGAAGGAAATGAGGCTCCACCAGGAAAGAGAAGAGGAAGGTGAGCTGGTGTTATGGGGGAGCAGCGTGAATAAAAGAAAATGAAAGAGAGCTGAAGCTGCATGAAAAAACGTGGGGGGTTTGTCTGGAAAGAGAGCAGCGTGGACTGGAGTGTGAAGGGAAGAGGTGTGGACTGAAGGTGCGTCGACTGGAGAGAATAGAAATGCTGAAAGTGGGAGGGCATGAACTGAAAGTGTAGTGCATTAGTGAGGGGGAGAAGAGTAGCGTGAGTGTGTGCTGTGCAAGTGAACAGGTGTGTGTGTGAGTAAATAAAGAAGGAGATAGCGTGGATTTAGAGGAGGTGCATGAATAGAATAAAACAAAGAGAGGAGAGTAGCGTTACATGGGAGTTCAGTGAGAGTGAAGTGCGTTACAAGGGGTGTGTGCGTAAACTGCAGTGTGAAGTGTGTGAGTTGAAAGGTGAGTGAGGGGCTGAAGAACAAGAACGTGGGAGGCTGTGCGTGAGTGTGGTGCAACGTGAGTGAGGCGCTGTGTGTGAACTGAAGGATATTCAGCTCTTCAAACGTTACTTTAGACTGGCTCTCTCAACATTACACCAACAACGGCGTAGGCGACAGCTGAAAAAAAAGATCACGAAAGCAGGGACGCAACATCACGGAGAGGCGCAAAATAATAAACGCAGAAAGGGAGACCCGAAAACCCATTTATCTTCTGTTTATTATTTAGTGTCATATGATGTTTGTTGACTTGAATGTTTTTGGTCTTCATTTTATTATGATTGAGTAGTTTCCTCAAAGCTTCAAGGTTGGGCTTAACCTTTCGGTTAATTTTATGGATTAAATCTCGGTTGATTTATTTGTATGAATTTTTAGTTTTGATTTTTCTGTTTTGAGATTAATTTTGCTGGTATTGTGTTTGGCCAACCATTACTTGATGTTAGTTGTTAATTGAAGAACCGATAGGTGAAAATTAATAACGGAACTCCAAACAGGGAACTTATAAATTTCAGATTTAGACATAGACTGAATTTATGAGAGAAAACCAGGCGAGCAAAAAACATAATGGGTTATGCTTGATTGCTAGGGCTACGATAGTAGACTAGGATTATTGCGTAATACTCCTTTGATACCTTGAAAAAGGATCTAAGAAACTCTAGGCTCAACCTTCTATCAACCAAAAATTCGCCTAATAAATTGATCCGGGTAAAGTTCATAAAAAGCGCTAAAAGTGGAACCATCCTTGAAGCTTACCACATTTCCTCCGAATTAACGCCTAGAAATATTCGCAAATTTTCTTTAGCTTGATTTTGTTATTTTTGCTAGTTAATTTTCTTATTTTATTTCCCCATTTGTACACAATTGCCATCGGTTTTATCTATTTATTTATTTCGATAGTTAAATTTTATTTTAATTTAATTTCCCAATCCTACCTAATCGCTTAGTCCAATTAATTGAGTGATCCAAGCCTGGTACTTACACAATTACTCCCTGTGAGACGATATTATACTGTACTATTTGAGACCCGTGAACTTGCAGAACCGCATCAAGTTTCTTGGCGCCGTTGCCGGGGAATAATCCCTGAGTAATATTAGGCGACTGATTGTTTGGTTAAATTGGACAATTTTTTCTTTTCCTTTTTTTTAATTTTAAAAAAAATTCTTTTGTGTTTTGTGTTAATAAATTTTGTTAAAATTGATTTGTGTTTTCTTTTATTTTATTTTTTCTCTTTACTGTCTATTTTTTTATTTTGCATTTTATGCACCTTACATTTGATTTTGCTTTGTGTTTTGTTTTAGTCTATACGAAGGGTCGTTAGTGCTAAAGAATTATTATACGATTCTGAAATCGAGAAGACAGCTAAGGCACTAAAAAAGGAAGCAAAAGCTAGAAAAGCATGGACAAGAGCGTCTAACGCACAGTTTGTGCAGGAACGACAGATCGAACCCGAATTTACTACAACTTTTCCACCAGAAGAGGCAGTCGAGTTGGACATGGCTGAACAAAATCAGAGAATGATGCGGGATCATGCGGTCCCAGATTTTGGGGAATTTCGCCCAAGCATTACAAGGCCTCCTGTGCAAGTGAATAATTTTGAATTGAAACCTGGCCTTGTGCAAATGGTGCAACAGAATCAGTTCAGAGGGCACCCAACAGAAAATCCACATCTCCACCTATAGCAATTCTTGGAGATTTGTGAAATGTTGAAGCAGAACGGGGTACCTGAGGATGCAATAAGGCTTCGATTATTTCCTTTTTCTGTGAGAGATCGGGCTAAGGATTGGCTCCATTCATTACCACCCGGTTCGATAAATAATTGGCAAGAATTGTCTAAGGCTTTTATGGCTCAGTATTTTCCACCCGGGAAGACGGTAAAGCTCGGAAGTGAGCTTACCTCATTTCAGCCTAAAGAAGATGAGTCGTTGTACGAAGCATGGGAGAGGTACAAGGAGCTTCAACGCAAATGTCCACATCATGGTGTCCCGAAGTGGATGATTGTGCAGATATTCTACAACGGAGTTTCTCCGGTTATGCGAAGTGCAATAGATGCTGCAGCTGGAGGTGATCTAATGGACAAGAGTGAAGATGAGGCATTTATGTTATTGGAGAAAATTTCCTACAACAACTACCAGTGGAATAATGATCAGAAAGAGGTTAAGCAAGAAGGGAAGAAACCTCAAGGAGTCTTTGAATTGGACGCCTTTACCTTGTTGAATTCGAAATTTGAAGTTCTTTCAAGGAAAGTGGATAAGTTCACTGCAGCTGCTGTGAGTAATGTGAATGCCTTACAGGATCAGGATTTTGGATCGAGTATGGGAACATAATTTCAGAACATTGGGCAAGAATTTGGGGCTGAACATATGAATTTTGTGGCAAATTATGGGCAGAAGAACCAAGGTGGAGCTTTCGCAAACACTTATAACCCTGAATGGCGAAACCACCCAAATTTTTCCTGGTCTCAACAACCTAAGCCACCCCAAAATTTCCCAAACCAAACCCATTACCCACAAAATCAACCACATTACCAACAAACCCAGCAACAACAAAATCGTGGCCCCCCAGGTTTCCCAAGCTTGAGACAACAAACTCCACTTGAACCTAAGTCTAGCCTTGAATCAATGATGGAAACCTTTATGCAGAAGCAAGGAGACTTGATCCAGCAACTTACTACCCGAATGGACCAACTGACGGTCCATAATAAGATGCTTGAGACTCAGATTGCGCAACAAGCTGCATCACTAACGCTGGACAAGGGTAAGCTACCAGTACAACCAGAGGCTCCCAAGGAAGCCAAAGCAGTGGTACTAAGGAGTGGAAAGGTTTTGGAACCGATGGTACAGAAGAATAGGGCTGAAAAAGAATCTGCAGGAACAGATCAAGATGCACAACCTGTGCAACAATCACCTGAGCCTGAAAAATACATACCACCACCATATAAGCCACCCATCCCGTTCCCTCAGAGATTTCATAGAGCTAAGCTAGACCAGTAGTTTGGAAAATTTGTTGACATTCTAAAGAAGCTCTATGTTAACATCCCCTTTACGGAAATCCTAACCCAAATGCCTACTTATGCCAAGTTTTTAAAGGAGATCTTATCCAACAAAAAACGGCTAGAGGAATATGCGACTGTGGCTCTTACAGAGGAATCAAGTGTCATTCTTCAAAACAAACTCCCTCCCAAGCTTCAAGATCCGGGAAGTTTCTCAATACCTCGCCAAATTGGAACCATAATAATTGGGAGAGCATTATGTGATTTGGGGGCAAGTGTGAGCTTATTGCCATTATCTATCTGTCAAAAATTGGACATCGGAGAGCTTAAACCAACTACCATATCTTTGCAGCTAGATGATAGGTCCATAAAATTTCCCATTGGGATATTGGAAAATGTGCCTCTCAAGATTGGAAGTCTTTTTATCCTAGTAGACTTCGTTGTGCTAGAGATGGAGGAGGATACTAACATACCTGTTATACTTGGGAGACCCTTTTTAGCCACAGCTGGAGCAATCACAGATGTTAAGAATGGAAAAATGACTCTGAGAGTCGGGGAGGAAGAAATTGAGTTTAATTTGGAAAAGACAATGAAGGCTATGGATGACAAGGATTCTTGTTTAAGGGTGGACATTCTTGACAAGCTGGTTAATGCTGAATTCAGAAAATCTCATCCGAAGGATTCGTTGGAACACTGTTTAGTGAAGGCTGTAACAATAGGGGGTGATACAAAATTTACAGAGAAGAAATCAGAAATTTTTGAATTTGCGCAGATGCTCGATGCACAACCTGTGCAAAGATCTACACAACCTGTGCAACCTGAACTGACACCATCACCTGATCCGAACAAAGAAGAACCTCCAAATGTGAAATTGAAACCGTTGCCTCCTAACCTCAGGTATGAATTTTTGGGCCCAAATTCAACCTATCCAGTCATTGTTAATGCTCTTTTAAGCCCTGTGCAGGTTAATAAACTTTTAAGAGTGCTTAGAAAGCACAAGCAAGCATATTGGGTTGTTCAGAAGCCTAATTTGGACTTCAAAGCAGCTGGAGAAAGGCGTTTGCTTTAGTTGAATGAGTTGGAGGAGCTTCACTTGGATGCTTATGAGAATGCCTGAATCTACAAGGAAAGAACGAAGAGATGGCATGATCAACATATTCTCCAAAGAGAGTTCAAAGAAGGAGATTTGGTCTTGCTATTTAATTCGCGACTCAAGCCATTTCCCGTAAAGTTGAAGTCAAGGTGTTCGGGACTGTTCAAAATTGTTAAGATTTATACTCATGGTGCGGTAGAAGTTGAGGATCCCAAAACTGGAGTATTTAAGGTTAATGGGCAGAGGTTAAAGCCTTATGTGGTTGGATTTCCAATAGAAATAGAGGTCGCTCAATCCCTCTCTAACCCCAACCCTTGAGCAACAATTTGGCCAAGTCAAGCTAAGGACTTTAAATTAGCGCTTCTTGGGAGGCAACGCAAGTTTCACACCTTCGTTGTTTTTTATTTATTTTTGTTTTTTTATTTTTATTATTATGTTTTTCTTGTACCTTAAATTCACGTTCCTCTTTGTGTTATTTGCAAGAAATTGGACCTTACAAGCGATTTTTGACGGGGAGAATTACACTTTTGAAGAAAATGATTCCAGTTCATTTAAGGGAAGTTCTTTGTGCCTCTTACTCATGTCTTCACATATTGTTGAATTTTGCGACTGTTTGTGTTTGAGTACGATCTGCAGCAATTTCTTGATTAGCATGCATCATTGTCGACACTCCTTTTGTCCTTAATTATGCATATCCATGTTTACTTACCTACTTCAAAATACGCCTACACATCTTGACATTGAGGACAATGTCCTATCTGAGTTTGGGGGTGGAGGTGAGCATTAAAAAACAAAAACAAAAAAAAAATTCAAAACCAAAAAAAAAACAATGTTCCATTTTTCCATTTTTTTCTTCTTTTCTTTGCATTAAAAAAAACGTAAAACAAAGTTTGGAAAATTGAGAATTGCTTGGGATCTAATTGGGTTTACCTTTAAAAGGTTTGTGGATAGATTGTTCCGGATTAGTGCTCGGTTTCCCATTGTTTAATCACACTCATATTCTTTGATTTGAGTCTTTCCATCCATTTCATTTGAGTTTTGATTATCCATTAAATTTTTAGGCAAGTTGGAACCTAGTGAGATCTCGCAAATCCTAGAACAAGTTCTCTAGGCCTATCGAGGCGAAATGTGAGAACAAATTTGATAAGGAAATGATTAAGGCATTTTCTTTAAATTATGAACCACAATCCAATTTTGGCTTTAAAAAACAGAAAAAACCCTATATTCCCTTTGGAGCCAAGTTATGCCTAACTAAAATTTCTATTTCTTTGGTGCCCTCATTTAACCAAGCCATAAGCCAAGCATTCCATACCTTTCATATGGAAATGATTATTTAGGAGTACGTTATGTGGGGGTTGAAAAAAAAATGAAAAAAAAACGAATACAAAAAAAAAGAAGAACAAAAGGAAAAAAAAGAAAAGAAAAGTGCAAGCAAGTGAGGATCTTGTAAGTTATTGCCCCTAGCATACAAGAAACTGAGTTTGGGGGAAATTCAATTATTTGAAATTTAGGAATTCGTTGAAATTTTGTTAAGTCTTGCAATTGTTACCGTTGTTATGTTCGAATTTTGTCTCAGTAAATGATGTTGTTAGTTCCCTAAAAAAATATAATAATCTTTCTTCCTTGTTTCCACGGTTGTACTTGCTCATAAAAAAAGAAGAAAAAAAAAAGAAGTCCCTTACATTTTCCTATTTCTTGAATAATTGTTTCCATTTCATTTGAGCTTTTATTTTCCTTTTCTTTGGTCTAGCTAAGTTTAAACCCCAACGACCCCATTACAACCCTAATAAGACCTTTTGATCCTTTGAGAAGGAGTGTTAAAAAAATAGTGGAGATGGGATGGAGAATTTTTTCCTATGGGATTAGTTAATTTGATAATATCTTTAGAGTCACTTGGGTTGTAAATTGCCTTTAAGTTTATTCGGCTTTTCTCTACTCTTGTGAGTTGGTTGGTTTTTAATTAGACTTGAATCAATGTATGTTTAGCGAGCATTGGCATCCTTGAACTATGAAGGTGGATATGGTTTGATAAGTGGCTAAAGGTAAATTTTTATTGGCTATTGCAATTTTGAAAATTCCAATTGTAGAGTATTCCTTAATCTATTTTGAACAATTTTTCTTAATTTTGCTTAGGGACAAGCAAAAGTTCGAGGTTGGGGGCATTTGTTTAGTCCAATTCATATAGAGATTTAGATCATATTTGTATTTATTTTGCATGTTCATTCATTCAGTATAGTAGCATTTTTTAGGTTAATTGATTTAATTGCATTGAGATTGTTATGTATTTTATTTTCTCTTAAAATTGAACCAATGGGTGCAATTTCAGTTGAAACTCCTAGGGACAAGAAAAAAAGAAGAAGAAGAAAATGCAGTAGAATCCAAAACTTAAAAGCAAATAGGAGAAAACGTAGGCTGACTTGGGTGAGGAGTTTAATTGTCAAATCAGCTATAGGGGCACAACAAAAAGAAAACAATGTAGAAAACACCAAAGAAGACCCACTATGACCCCACGCAAGAGCAGAAGATGGAGAGCAAACAACGCTACAGGCACAAAAACATCACGTTACAAGGAGGGCAACTTAGCAGCTAGAAGAAAGGAGACATGGGGTGGTTTCAAGACAAAGAGAAATAACACAAAAATCACGTGGAAGGAGGAGAGTTGAGGAGGAGTTAAAATGGAAAAAAAAAAACAAAGAAGTATGGGTGTGTGGGCTGATGATGTGAGTAACGTGAGATGGGTGAGAGTTAGTGAGCAGGAGTAACGTGAAGTTGGCAGGAAATGAGTTGTGCATGAACTGGTAGCCTTAGAGATAAAGAAAAGATAGCAAAGAAAGAGGGTGAACAGAAAGAGACAAGGAGGGCGGTGAACTGAAGAAGAAAATAAAAAGGATAGCTGGAAAGGAGAAGGAAATGAGGCTCCACCAGGAAAAAGAAGAAGAAGGTGAGCTGGCGTTATGGGGGAGCAGCGTGAATAAAAGAAAATGAAAGAGAGCTTAAGCTGCATGAAAAAACATAGGGGGTTTGTCTGGAAATAGAGCAGCGTGGACTGGAGTGTGAAGGGAAGAGGTGTGGACTGAAGGTGCGTGGACTGGAGAGAATAGAAGTGCTGAAAGTGGGAGGGCATGAACTGAAAGTGTAGTGCATTAGTGAGGGGAAGAAGAGTAGCGTGAGTGTGTGCTTTGTAAGTGAACAGGTGTGTGTGTGAGTAAATGAAGAAGAAGATAGCGTGTATTTAGAGGAGGTGCATGAATAGAATAAAACAAAGAGAGGAGAGTAACGTTACATGGGAGTTGAGTAAGAGTGAAGTGCGTTACAAGGGGTGTGTGCGTAAACTGCAGTGTGAAGTGTGTGAGCTGAAAGGTGAGTGAGGGGCTGAAGAACAAGAACGTGGGGGGTTGTGCGTGAGTGTGGTACAACGTGAGTGAGGCGCTGTGTGTGAACTGAAGAGGAGTGGAAGGGCCAGAAAATTAAAAGGAGAAAATAGGTGGGCTGTGCGTGAAGAAGCTCTCAATGTTAGGCTCCACCAACGTGACAAAAGAAGGAAGCAAGGACTAACCAACTCTTCACTCACTCACAGGATATTCAGCTCTTCAAACGTTACTATAGACTGGCTCTCTCAACATTACACCAACAACGGCGCAGGCGACAGCTGAAAAAAAAGATCACGAAAGCAGGGACACAACATCATGAAGAGGCGCAAAATAATAAACGCAGAAAGGGAGACCCGAAAACCCATTTATCTTCTGTTTATTATTAGTTTCATATGATGTTTGTTGACTTGAATGTTTGTGGTCTTCATTTTATTATGATTGAGTAGTTTCCTCAAAGCTTCAAGGTTGGGCTTAACCTTTTAGTTAATTTTATGGATTAAATCTCGGTTGATTTATTTGTATGAATTTTTTGTTTTGATTTTTCTGTTTTGAGATTAATTTTGCTGGTATTGTGTTTGGCAACCATTACTTGACGTTAGTTGTTAATTGAAGAACCGATAGGTGAAAATTAATAACGGAACTCCAAACAGGGAACTTATAAATTTCAGATTTAGACATAGACTGAATTTATGAGAGAAAACCAGGCGAGCAAATAACATAATGGGTTACGCTTGATTGTTAAGGCTACGATAGTAGACTAGGATTATTGCGTAATACTCCTTTGATATCTTGAAAAAGGATCTAAGAAACTCTTGGCTCAACTTTCTATCAACCAAAAATTCGCCTAATAAATTGATCCGGGTAAAGTCCATAAAAAGCGCTAAAAGTGGAACCATCCTTGAAGCTTACCACATTTCCTATGAATTAACGCCTAGAAATATTCGCAAATTTTCTTTAGCTTGATTTTGTTATTTTTGCTAGTTAATTTTCTTATTTTATTTCCCCATTTGTACACAATCGCCATCGGTTTTATCTATTTATTTATTTCGATAGTTAAATTTTATTTTAATTTAGTTTCCCAATCTTACCTAATCGCTTAGTCCAATTAATTGAGTGATCCAAGCCTGGTACTTACACAAGTACTCCCTGTGGGACGATATTATACTGTACTACTTGAGACCTTAAAGGGGTTTTTAATTTTTATTTTGAATGATTAAAATTCCTTGCTTTTGGAAATGATTTAAGAAATTGCAATCTTTACCGAATTCGTTATTGTTCGAAAGATTTGAATAATTTGAGAACTGCCTTTAATTGATCATTTCATTGGTTTTGAATGAATGTGAAATTGCCATATAGAATTTTATATGATGAATGTGTAATGAGAATGAGAATTTGTGGAAATTATGAATGAAATTGTTTGATATGACACGATATGAGAAGTAAGTCTTTGAAACGTGTTGCTTTATAGTTTGAAAATGATTAGATATATAGGAGTGTGGTTGCTGCCATTTGAGGGTTTATATATATGGATTGGTTTGTGTTTTGGGAGATTGAGGATTGTGGAGGTTAAGTTTTGTGCAGGTGTTAAAGTTTGTGTTGAAGATCGAAGATTTGGCTAGTTGATTTTTAGGGGAGGTGCTGTCAAATTTTTGTAAAAATAGGCAGAAAATTTGTTTGTATTTTTGACCCTCTTAGAGCTTGAATTGGATTGAGGGATCTTCTTGAAGATTGTAGTACATATGTAGAGCTTTCCAATGGTATATAATTTGTCACTTTTGGACTTAGGATGAAGAAGTTATAAAGTTTGAAAGATCGCAGTTACTGTTGATAAGGGTTTTGTGTGGGCTGTATCTTTGGAAGGGTTTTTCACCTTTTTAGATCCTTCATTGATTTTTTCATCCTTCATAAAAGATGTAGATTGTCTTTTATCCTTTCCATTGAGGTATGATATGTAATTTTTGGAGTTAAGAATAAGAAGTTATAAGGTTTGGAAGATTTCAGTTACTGTTTGAAGTGTCATCTTATAGGCAGTATCTTTGGAAGATTTTTTCACCTTTTTAGAGCCTTCAATGATTTTTGCATCCTTTATAAAATATGTAGACTATCTTTTACCCTTTCCATTGAGGTATGATATGTAATTTTTGGAGTTAGGAATAAGGAGTTATGGGGATTGGAAGAATTCAGTTACTGTTCATATGGTCATTTTACTGTTTGATTGGTCATTTTATAGGTAGTACTTTTGAGTGAGTTTTTACCCCTTGTAATGATTGAATTGATTTTTTCTTCCTTCATGAAATTTGTTAATCATCTTTTTATCTTTCCATTGAGGTAAAATGTGACATTTTTAGGCTATTGTGTTAAAAGATATGAATTTTCAAACTTCTGGCCTTGAGTAGGACTTTTTCAATTTGAGCAGTAATTTTGAAGTAACTTTTGACTCCCTTAGAGGTTAAATTAATTTTTAAATCATTCATGAAAGTTGTAGAGCTTCCTTTGAGCTTTCTTTTGATACCTAATTTGTCAATTTTAGAGTACGGAGCAAAAGTTATAAATTTTGGAAAAATTTGGTATTATATATAGATTTATGAAAAATAATAATAATAATATGCTTATGTTTTCAAAAAATAAAGAAAGGAAGTATTGAATTATATTTGTTTCCAAATGTTTTTGGAAAATGGTTACAAGTTTTAAATGATTTGAGAAATTAAAAAAGTTTCGAAATTCATTACTTATGAATGAAGTGATAAATTATGAATTTAAGCAATTGCTATGATTTTTGCATTCCTTGTTTATGTATGATTGAGAAATTGAATATGAAACTTATTGTTATGAGATTGATTGATGAATTGAGATTGCATTTGAATTGCTATATGAATGTATGTGAATTTGTGAATGTCAATGTGTCTAGTACGACACGATATGAAAATATGAAAAACTAAGTTTTCGAAATGTGCCTTCGGGCAATCCGATTTTTTTTATTATCAATTAGGTGTTATGTGGGTTTGGTTAGGTCCCATAAGTTAGAGTCAAGTGCACTTGTCTCATTTTCATAGGCTTCGCCCGCCTGCCTGCTAGTGGCACTGGAACTCCAATTTCGGACTCCCATAAGTTCATGACTATACTGGACCGCTATGTAGGAAAGTGTAGTACATTCTGTTCACGGCTGCACAAGACCGTTACGCGGAAATGTGCAGTACGTTCCGTTTTGGACCGACCCAAACCGTTTTGATATGTTATGTGTTTTTTATTTTGTTTATAATGTGATGCATTCATGTCTTTGAAATTGTTCATGATTTGTGAAAATAAAATTTGAGATTTTCGAGAAATGAAAAAGTGAGGTTTTCAGCTGTGAAAGTTTTGGGAATTGTTTATAAATGTTCTGAAAAAGTTGAAAAGTTTATGAAATAAGCATTCGATGAAATTTATTTTGTGAAATCATTTATAAGATGGCAAAAGTTTTGAGAAATGGCTTTTGCTTATTGTTCAATTTATAAACATGTTATCCACGAGCTATAAGCTCACACCCTCTTTCATCCCCATCTCCAGGTATCGAGCAGGAGATCGGATGAAAGAAGTCAAGACTTTGATCGATTTTGTTCGTTTTATGTTTTATGTATTTGAAATTTTTGGTATTGTATATGGCGTGGAATGTCATTAAAGTTTGTAGTGTATTTATTTTGGAATGTAAATGAATTCTGAAATTGTGTATGAAATTGAGATATAAATTTGTGTATGATTTGAGATATGAATGTGATTTGCATTTGAATATGATGTGTTTGAATGGGATTGCTTGTGTTTTGGTTTTCGGACGGAAGGTCCGATGATACTAATTGTTGATTGAGCTGGTATATAGAAGTGAGTTTAAACTATTTGCAGGTTTTTAGGTTTATTAAAATACAACCATTATGCTGCCCAATTTTTGATAGAAAAAAGTCAAATAAGATGTTTAAGATGTGAATTATGGGATTTGTGTTGGAACCCCTTCCCAGTGAGTCGCGTGCCCAACGTCCTACGTAACATCTGGACGCGCATCTCACGAGGGAGGGATTCCTCACCACTGAGGAAACCTCAAATCGGACTTAATGTTAATGTCATCCAAACAAATCTTGGTAATTTTACCCTAAATTTCCTCCAATAAAAATTAATCTGCTTAGGGCCCACAATTAAATCCGATTCCTAAGCTAAAATGAAATTCTATATCTCTAGGTTACATAGAATCAAAAATTGCCTCAATCGGATCCCTATAGATCACAAAATCCCCAAAAACGGAAATACATTAAATTCCACCACATAAGTGACTCGCTTTAATCTTATCCGTAATTTCCGACTAAAACCCGACACTCTCATTTTACTAAAAAGGGGTATAAAAGTTTTTTTAGAAACCCATTGCTTCGAAAATCGTAAAAATCGGAGGTCAAACGAAGGAAAGACAAAGAAAATAAGAAAAAAGGTTTTATTTATCATATTTTAAAAAAAAATCAAAAATTAATATTAAAAATATATATATATATATATATATAATACAAACAGTGTTGTCGCACTCAGCAGAGTGCGAGCCTCGCACTTTGCAGCCGAGTGCAAAGTGCGAGGAGTTCCTCGCACTCTGCTGAGTGTGGGGAACATTTCAATTTATTTTTTTTACTAAAAAACCCTCTGATTTTGAACATATCTAACTTTTCACCCCGAAATGGATATTTCGTTAACTTAGTGCCAATAGAAAGATGAAAGGAAGCTCTACAACTTCCTAGAAGGATTTAAAAACTAATTTAGCCATTAAGAGGGTCATAATTTCCTTCAAAATTGCTGCTATTAAATTTCAATTTCCTACACAATGCCAAAATTTGAGAATTCATATCTTTTAGCACACAAGTATAAAAATGACACATTTTACCTCATTGGAAAGATAAGAAGATAACCTACAAGTTTCATGAAGTATGCAAAAATCAATTCAATCATTTAAAAGGGTAAAAACACTTTCAAAGTTTCAGCCTAAATGAAAATCAATGAAACAGTAAATTTACCCAAATGAACAGTAATTGTCAACATTCCCAACCTCATAACCTTTTATTCCTAAGTCCAATAATTGCAAATCATACCTCATTTTAAAGATAAAGAATAATCTACATTTCTTATGAAGAAAGAAAAACTTGAAACTGTCTCTAAGAGGGTGAAAACCCATCCAAAGGAACTGCAAAATTGTAACTTCCATCAACAGCAGCTGAAACCTTTCACCTCTCATAACTTTTTCATTTTAGGTCCGAATGTGACAAACTTAATGTCATTGGAAAGATCTAATCATGCACTACAATCTTCAAGAAGGCATCTCAATGAAAATCTCACTCTAAGATACTCTAAAACTCAAAACAGTTTGCTGTCCAATTTGGGAAAATTGGACAGCATTTCCCCTAAAAATGCTCTAACCAAAATCTTCAATCCAACACACAACCTGCATAAAAACTCATTATTCCAATTTCCATAAAACACAACTCAAACCCAATACACTTCAAATCAAGGGCAGTAGCATACTCCTAGGATTCTATTTGTTTCCAAAACATAACATAATCCAACTTCACTCTTTCTTTTATCAAGTTTAACTACACAATTATACATTTTTTGAAAGCGTATACAAGGTATATTTAACCTTCGAAACCGTTATATTTACATAAAAACAAGTCAATACAAATATTCAGAGGGCATTTAGCCCAATTACATCCCAAAACAACAAAAGTAAAATTTACAAAAAACAAGCTAATGCTTGATTTCTCAAAACATGACTTCAAAAGCAAAATGCATCGGAGTTGCCTCAATCCCGATACGGTGACTCGGTTACTCGCTCGACACCTGTGGAGGGGAAATGGGGGGTGAGCTCGACGGCTCCGTGAGTAATAACTTAATAAACGAGAAATAAGCAGAAACCATTATATATTCCTTCATATTCAAACAATATCACATTCATAAAAGTAATTTCACTTTACAACTCTTTTCACCGAATTTACTACTTTGAACAATTTACAAACTTAACATATCACACAGATAACCTAGGAAATCACAAATTCACAAACAGAGTGATTCGGGTGGATTCGAAACGGAACATACTACACATTTCCGCGAAGTGGTTATGTGTAGCCGTGACTGATGGAAATCCTTGAAAGGAATTCTAGTGCCACTTGCGGGCAGGCGGGAGAAGCCTATGGTTAGACAGGTGTACCTGACTCGAACGGGACCACCACAAACCCAAAGAAAGCATATAATTCACATAATTCAAAATCAATTGCCTCAACTGGCATTTACAAATTCATTTTCACATAAATTGCCAAAATGACGATCTTTTTCCGAAATCACAAATTCTTATCGTATCCACTTAACAATTCATTAAACCATTCCAACATAAATTCATAAGCAAGAACATCACATACAAGTTCAAAACATCACCAAGAGTAACTCCTACAAAAATTCAAAATCATTGGAAAACTTAATTCGCACTTATTATAAAAACGGTAACATACCTATTAACTCAATTATTAAGAAATCACCCACCTTAAATTCCTTTAGCTTGTAGGATGGTCAAATGGCCTTGGCTCTTCCTCCAATTGCCTTAATTCACCTTAATTAAGCATAATTATCCCATAAGAACATAGGATATCAAAATCGAGCATTTCTAAGGAAAGGAAAACTTGAATTAACACCTACCTAACTTAACCCATACCTAAACTAAGTTATTTAAGCCAAAACCTACCTAAAATACCCAAGAATTTTGAAATTTTCTTACCTTAGAAGATGACCCACAAAATTCTCTTTTTGTTTCTATTGGAAGATTAAACCTTCCTCTCCACTTTCTTCTTGAATAAAACTCTTAAACCCTCCTTTCTAAAGCATAAGCACCTAAGCTTTTACTTCTCTTCCTCTTCTTCTTCTTCTTCTTCTTCTTCTTCTTCTTCTTCAATCCACCGAAGCTCTTCTCTCCTTCTCTTTTCTATAAGTTTCGAAAGTCTCTCTTATTCCTTATAGTTTCGGAAGTTTCTAGTTTAAAAGCCTAAGGAACAAGCCTCTCTAACTTAAAAACCTATACTAAAACGACATAGCTTCACTTAAGTCTCCATATACATGAAATTGTTATTTCCTCCTCCTCACCATACGGCAACCTCACTTGCTTCCCATTTAATTCATCACTTAATTCCTTCTTTCTTCATTTAATAACATATAAAATGGGCTAAAAGCCCATCTTGATAAACCTTAAGCCTTAAAACCTAAGCAAACTTCCTAATTTACCCAAACTCCATCTTATTCTTTTTAATTCTACCAACTTATTAAAATTCTAATTTTAACTAAATCCTTTCAATTTTTTTAATCATTAACTGAGCACTAAAATCCCAAATTATTCTAACTAAAAGGAATTTATCAATTTAAACATCAAAATAAAGAAAACAAGCTTAATGCAAATCGGGGCCCAACATTTCTCCCCCCCAAAAAAAAAAGAATTTCTTCCTCGAAATTCGTACCTGAATCAATGAAGAGATGGGGATACTTCTCCTTCATAGCTTCCAATGGCTCCCACGTGGCCTCTTCCACCGAATGATTTCTCCATAAGACCTTTACCAACTGCACAGTCTTGTTCTTGAGAACCTTTTCTTTAGTATCCAAGATTTGCACTAGAAGCTCTTCATAACTCAAATCATCACTCAACTGAACTTCATCAGCTTGAATGACATGGGAGGGATCTGGTCGATATCTCCTTAGCATAGAGACATGAAAAACATCATGAATCTGGGATAATTCAGGAGGCAATGCTAACCTGTAAGCCAACGGACCAATTCTCTCCAGAATCTCATAAGGTCCCACATACCTCGGACTCAGCTTACCCTTTCTCCCAAATCTCAAAATCCCTTTCCAAGGAGAAGTCTTGAGAAACACCTTCTCGCAGACCTCATACTCCATCTCTTTCCTGTGGGCATCTTCATAACTCTTCATCCTATCCTGAGCTGCCTTCAGCCTATGCTTAAACAAATTGACCTTATCAACGATCATCTGAATCAACTCTGGACCCAAGAGTTTCCTGTCTCCCTCTGCATCCCAACACACTGGAGTCCTACATCTCCTCCCATACAGAGCCTCATAAGGAGCCATCTGAATGCTCGAATGATATGAATTATTATATGCAAATTCGATCAAGGGCAAGTGCTCATCCCATGCTCCTCTAAAATCCATCACACAAGCCCTGAGCATTCCCTCAAGAGTCCGAATGGTCCTCTCGCATGAGACCATCGGTGCGAGGATGGAAAGCGATCTTGAAACTCAACTTAGTGCTATAGCCTCCTGTAAAGCGCCCCAAAATCTCGAGTAAAGCGAGGATCCCTATCGACACTATCGAATCCGGATCCCATGCAATCTCACAACCTCATCAATGTACTTCTTAGCTAGCACATGCAGAGGATCATGCATCGATTGCGGAAAATGGGCTGATTTCGTCAATCTATCCACAATCACCCATATGGCATCATGCCTCCTACTGGTCCTGGGTAACCCCATCAGAAAATTCATAGTGATTCTCCGCCATTTCCACTCAGGAATGGATAATGGCCTCAACTGGCCTAAAGGTGCCCGATGTTCAGCCTTGACTTGCTGACACACCAAACACTTACTCACATACTCGGCCACATCCTTTTTCATACCTCTCCACCAGAAATGTTTTCTAAGATCCCTGTACATCCTGGTGCTGCCTGGGTGCATAACATAAGGTGCATTGTGCGCCTCATCCAGAATCTCATCTTTTACCTCCTTGACATCAAGAATACAGAGCCTATTCCTGACTGTCAAGAGCCCATCATCACTCAGCACCATACCGGACTCCTTACCCCTCTGCACCTCTTCCTGCAGCTTACTCAATTTGGGATCCTGAACCTGCAATTCTCTCACCTTCTCTCTAAGGATCGGTCTTACCCTGAAAGTAGCAATCATGCAATCAGATTCCTCCTGCTTCAAACTGATCCTGAGCTTAACCATCTCTTCCAATAGCGGCAGATAGACTCTCTGCACATATGCTATGGAAGGCTTCCTGCTCAAAGCATCTGCAACAACATTGGCCTTATGTAACATCCCACCCCTGACGTGAAGGGTAAAATAGTAATTTGGTCAGGGATGAGAGTGATTAGGACTGATTTGACATTTCCATGCATACTGGTATTTGTGAACAGTGAATTTTTGCACATGAAAAATAACTGTACATGCATTCATGATATTTCCCGGTATTTGGGCCTAAACGGAATTTTATTGTGAATAATGTGAAAATTATGTTTGAAAAATTTATTGGAGTGAATTTTTTTGTGTTTTATATTTTAATAGAATTTTAGAAATTTTTCTGGACTTTTCTGGAAAAAATTTCCGGACCGAAAAAAAATCGCCAAGTGGCTAACCGGTTTATTTTTGGTATTGAAAAAAAAATTTCGTCCACTTGGAACTGAAAATTTTGATTCATGATTTTAGAAATTATTGGATTAGAGCTATTGATAATTTAATGACCTAGAGATTAAATCCTAATAAGGTCTTTTATTTAACCATTTATTAATTGATTGTTGTTTTATTAGGTGACAAGTGTCATGACATGTGTCATGACACTTATGAAGCTTTTATTAAAGCCTTTCTTGAATCTCCATTCTCGATACTTCCATGGTTGAAGGCAAAAAGCAAAAATTTTATCATGTTTTCCATCACCATCGAAACCTATCTCTTCCTCTCCTCTTTTCGATTTTGCTTGCCTCTCTTTTCCATCTCCTTCTCCATGGTTAGCCCTTCTTTGGTCTTATCATACAAAACAAAAAGTTTAACCTAAGCTCTAATTGATGGTGATTGTCGTGGATGTGAAAAAAAAGGAGAGAGAGATTGAAGTAGTTAAAAAGATTGGGAAGATTTGAAGCTTATAGGTAGGAATTGTATTTGTATTCCTTCTTTTGGTAGTTAGAGGCATTCATGGAGAGCATTTATGCATGTACTTGATCATAATAGTGGTAGGTTTGAATGGGTTTAAATGCATGCTTGTGTGAGGGAAGTGGATATGGTAGTGAAAGCTTGTGAATTTAAATGTTGTTAATGATTTTATGATGTGAGATAAATGTAAATAAAGTATGGAAGATGTGTATGGGATTGCTACCAAATATGCTCTATTATGTAAGAAATTGTTGTGATGATTTTGTGGCTGAATTAGAGGTGAAAATGGATGCTTAGTGATGTGTTATTGGTGTTAGAAATGATAGGAGTTAAGTTGAAGATGAAAGCTGGAAAATGAATATTGAACCTATTGCAATGTTTTGATCATAACTCATTGTGTAGGTGAGCAAATGGAGTGCGGTTTGTGCCCAATTAAACTTGAGCTTGTTGGCTATAATTTTGTGTGAAATAGGTTTTGTTAAATTGTAACTCAAAAAGGTCGAAAATTTGCATGGAACGAATCGGTCTGCTTGATTGCCAAAAAATGGGCTGACTTCGTTAACCGATCCACAATAACCCATATGGCATCATGCTTCCTACTAGTCTTAGGTAAACCCATCAGAAAATCCATGGTTACTCTTTGCCACTTCCACTCAGGAATGGACAATGGCCTTAACTTGCCTGAAGGCGCCTGGTGTTCAGCCTTAACTTGCTGACACACGAGACACTTACTGACATACTCTGCTACATCTCTCTTCATGCCCTTCCACCAGAAATGCTCTCTCAAATCTCTGTACATCCTGGTGCTGCCTGGGTGCATGGAATAAGGTGCATTGTGTGCCTCATCCAAAATCTCATCCTTAACCTCCTTGCTATCTGGAATACAAAGTATGTCCCCTACTGTCATGAGTCCATCATCTTTCACTACAACTTCAGAAACCTTACCATTCTGAATTTCCTCCCTAAGCTTGCTCAACTCTGCATCCTGTGCCTGCAACTCCTTAACCTTCTCCCTGAGTATAGGCCTTACTCTGAAATTAGCTAGAAGGCAATTTGGTTCCTCCTGCTTCAAGCTTATCTTAAGCTTGGCCATCTCTTCCAATAAAGGAAGATACACTGTCTGAACATGGGCAATAGAAGACTTCCTGCTCAATGCATCCGCCACTACATTCGCCTTGCCTGGATTATACTCAATCAACAAATCATAATCCTTGAGTAACTCAATCCACCTTCTCTGTCTCAAATTCAATTCCTTCTGGCTCAGTAAGTACTTGAGACTCTTGTGATCAGTAAAGATCCTGGTCTGAACTCCATATAGATAATGCCTCCAAATCTTCAAGGCAAAGATCACTGCTGCCAACTCCAAGTTATGAGTCGGGTAATTCAACTCATACTGCTTCAGTTGCCTTGAAGCATATGCTATCACCCTGTCTCCTTGCATCAATACACAACCTAGATCCTTCCTTGAGGCATCACTGTACACTATATAGCCCTCATCACCAGAAGGCAAAATCAACACTGGAGCGCTTGTCAGCCTGTGCTTGAGCTCCTCAAAGATCTTCTGACACTCATCAGTCCAGTCAAACTTCTTATTCTTTCTCAATAGCTTGGTCATTGGAGCAGCTATCATGGAGAATCCTTCTACAAACCTCCTGTAGTAACCTGCCAGACCCAGAAAACTCCTTACCTCTTTCACTGTCTTGGGTGCATGCCAACTCACTACTGCTTCAACTTTCCTTGGATCAACATGTACACCATCCTGCGAAATCACATGTCTAAAGAATGTCACCTCATGAAGCCAAAACTCACACTTGCTGAACTTGAAATAAAGCTCTCTCTCCCTAAGAGTCTGCAATACAATCCTGAGATGCTCCTTATGCTCTTCTTCACTCTTGGAATACACCAGAATGTCATCTATAAACACTATGACAAACTGATCCAGAAACTCCTTGAAGACCCTATTCATGAGATCCATGAAAGCAGCTGGAGCATTGGTCAAGCCGAATGGCATAACCAAAAACTCATAATACCCATAACGGGTCCTGAATGCTGTCTTGCTTACATCAGACTCCTTGATTCTGAGCTGATGATAGCCTAACCTGAGATCGATCTTGGAGAAAACCCTTGCTCTCTGCAGCTGGTCAAACAGATCATCAATCCGTGGCAACGGATACTTGTCCTTAACTGTCACCTTGTTGAGTCTCCGATAGTCAATGCACATCCGCCATGATCCATCCTTCTTCTTAACAAACAGAACCGGTGCTCCCCAAGGAGACGAACTCGGCCTGACATATCTCTTCTCTAACAGTTCCTCCAACTATTCCTTAAGCTCCCTCAACTCAGCTGGAGCCATCCTGTATGGCGGTATAGAAATAGGCGCAGTTTTGGGAATCAAGTCAATGGCAAACTCGATCTCCCTCACCGGCGGCAAACCTGGTAACTCATCTAGGAACACATTTGGAAACTCCCTCACAATCGGGAAGTCCTCTAACTTCCCTTCATGCACATCGGCATCTACAACATGTGCCAAGAAAGTTTCACACCCTTGGCCCATCATCCTTTCAGCTAACATAGCTGAAATCAATCTTGGTGATGGTATCTTCCTGTCCCCTCTGAAGATCACCTTCTCACCATTGCCCAGATCAAACTCTACCTCTTTCCGACCACAATCCAGCTTGGCCAGATACTTCTCCATAGTATCCATCCCCAGAATAACATCTAATCCTCTAAGGTCTAGCGGTAGTAAGTCCACTACCAATCTAGCACCCTCAATGAAGAGCTCACACTGCTCATACACCTGACTGATCACCACATTCCTCCCTAGAGGAGTACTAATAACCCAAGGCCTATCCAAAGGCATAGAACTCACACCATGCAATGCTATGCTCGCAGAAACAAAAGAGTGCGTGGAACCAGAATCAATCAAAACAAAGACTGCTGAATCAAATAACTGAGCCATACCCGTGACAACCTCAGGTGCCGCTGCAGCTTCCTCCCTGGTCATGGCAAACACTCTTGCCGGCGCCTGACCCCTTGGCCTTCCTTGAGGAATAGCCTGCCTTGCAGTCCCAGAACTGCCTACCTCAATAACTAGTCTTGTTCCCACTGTCTCTGCACGCCTTGGAGCCTGAAACTACGACCCCTCTTGTCTTGGTGCCTGTGAATAATACTTGGCTATATGTCCCTTCTCTCTGCATCTAAAACAAACTCCAAGTGATCTGAGGCACTCTCCCTAATGATGCTTTCTACACTGGTCACATAAGGGATAGTTGAACCAGCTTCTTCCTGCTCTACCGGCGCCTCCCACATTAGAGGCTTGCCCTGATACTGCCCTCACCTGCTTGTTCTTGGTAGCCCCACTGCTACCTACTTCACTCTGACTGTAAGAGCTCCTCGTGATCCTCTCGGGCAATGGAGTACTAGTACCCTTTCTATAAGTCTGCTCCCTGTTCTTCCTCTTCTTGTACGCTTCATTTTTGATATTCTCAGGTTCTCACTGAGAGCAAAGCATCCACTGGCTTCTTGGTAGTCACAGAAATTGTGAATCAGGACTTTCTCCCTGATTCCCAAGTGAATACCTCCTTCAAACTTGCGGCACTTGTCTTCCTCTGTTGCCACAATATTGGCTGTATATCGGGAAAGCTGTGTGAACTTCAGCTCATACTCGCTCACACTCATGTCTCTCTGCATGAGATTCAGAAATTCTCTGGCCTTCTCCTGCACATAAACCCTGGAGAGATACTTCTTTCTGAACACTTCTACAAAGTCCCTCCATGTCAACACTGAAGGAACAACCTGACTGTAGGGCACTGATTCCCACCAATGTAGTGCATCTCCCTGCAACAAACTGACCGCATAATCCAGCTTGTCCTCATCTGAGCATCTCATCTGAACTAGG
Source organism: Erythroxylum novogranatense (assembly GCA_029891385.1). Classification (NCBI taxonomy): domain Eukaryota; kingdom Viridiplantae; phylum Streptophyta; class Magnoliopsida; order Malpighiales; family Erythroxylaceae; genus Erythroxylum; species Erythroxylum novogranatense. The sequence goes on along the minus strand of CM057229.1, from coordinate 38,483,269 downwards.
ACCCTCTCGGTCCTCTTCAACCGAGCTTCGCCTCTTACGGATTGTAGTCCCATGAAATCTACTGCCCCAAACTTGGAGCTTGTCATCGCCCTCCTCGCTCTGGAGCTTGCATCGCATCTGAGATCTCGACCCATAGCATACGTGAAAGCTCGAGCAAAGACTTGAAAGAAACTTCGGATCCATGGGAGTTCCACGAGGCATAGGAGGAGGCGGAGGAGGCACTTCTTCTGCAAACTAGGTGCCTCTGAAATCGAACAGAATGTGTCCGGCATCCCGAGGAATATGGGATTCATCCGTACTACCGACGAGAATGAGATCGAGTCATAGCTCCCCGAGTTCTCCTTCGAGGTGGCATGTTCACTCCTTGAATAAAAAACCATTGAAAACTTCAGTTCAAGTAAGACAAGTTTCAAAATATGCAAAAACAGTTCCTATCGTGTAAAACTATGCAAGTTATTTCTTGAAAGCAATGTCATGCAGCCCTAGATCAAAAACCTAGGCGCTCTGATACCACAACATGTTGGACCCCGTTGTTGGAGCCCAACATCGAACATGAGAGCGTGGCGTGAAACGTGCTAATGATACATGTAAGGAAAAAGACCCGCAGAAGATTAATGGGCCTGCTGGAAAACAAACTTGAAACCTGCTTTCATGTGATTTAATAAACAAGGCTAAATAGATCAATTTAATGATTGAGAAAGGAGACCATCGGAAGTTCAATGGACCCATCGTGAACAATCTCAAAACTTACTTTCATGCTTTAAAACAAACATATCCATAAGTCGTTATCAAAAATATGAGTTTTACTAAAGCTTTAAGAACATCTCAAACCAAATTACAACTTTGAGTTCAAGAGCCACAAATACAAAATACTCTTGAATCGATAGTACTTGAAATGAAGCTAAAGTTTAAAAATAAACATGACAAAATGGAGTGCCGCCGTACTCGTAACTCACTCGATCTCCTGCTCGTCACCTGAATGGGAGAGATTAGAGGAGGTGAGCTATAAAGCTCGTGGGAACATATTTATAATATAGTAATAAGCAAAAGTATTCAAAAAATATCTCATTGCCGTGGTACTTGTTGAAATCATAGTCATTGATCATGTATATGTCATTGTTTTGAAACATGCTTGATTCTTGAACAATTCATGATGCATGACACATAACAAATCATAACACATAACATAACATGATGGTTTGGGTTATCCCTGGTTCGTGACGTACTACACATGCCATCGAAATGTTGATGTGTAGACGTAGTTTCGTGAGAGAATCCTTATGAGAAACCCTGTGCCACAGTCGGGCAGGTGGGAGAAGCCTTTTCGTGAGTCAATGTGCACTTGACTATTCGTGAGGGACACCGCAAACCCACATAAGTATGCATGATTCATATTCTTGTAAACTTGTTTGCCAAACTAGCACTTGCTTGCAAACTTGCTTGTAATCTTGCTTGTAATCTTGCTTGTCATGTATTTCATAAAAACTTGAAATTCATGTACTTGTATTAGTGAAAGGGGAAAAACTCCCTTTTTGGAATTCTTTTCATAATTCATGAATGCAAATCATGTAACAACATATAATCATTCCTAATCGTATATAATGCAGTCGTGATGATGCAATTTCAATGCATTAATTCTTTCTTGATTTGAACAAAACAATGAGTACTTATATACTCTATTATAAACATGAACCCACCTGATTTCCTTGCTTGATCTTGCCTAGGAATGAGTTTCCCCTTGAGCCTCTTGATCCTCTTGCCTCACTTGATCTCCTAAAATAAGAACCAAAATCTCATTCAATAACTCATGCTGAAACAATAATTCCATTCCTAAATTCCATCCAAAATTTCACATCCTTAGAAACTGATTTAGAACTTCGTCACTTCACAAGACTTGTAGTTCTATGTCTCTAGTTTACAACGCCTCAAAAATCACCTCAAAAGGACTTCTGTAGCAAAAGATATGATCAAAACACTAAAAACAACTTTGCTGGAAAAACTGGCCTCGCCGCGACGAGGCTCGCTCATCGCGGCGTGCGGCCTGGTACGTCGCGGCGTGCGGCCCTCTATCGCACGTCACGGCGTGCGGCTCAGCACGTCGCGGCGTGCGGCCTCACTCACGTCGCGACGTACGGACGGGAGAGACGACTCCCGAACCCAGATTTCCGCCATTTTCAACTTTAAATCCTTCCCTTTCTCAACTACAACACATCTAACCCTTGAATCAAATCATATACTTCCATTCTACACTTATTCTCACACCAAAAACATCAAAAACACAACAACCCATGCATTTCTACAAATCTTTCCCATAAACCCTAACTCCAACGATTTCTACTCAATCCATGCAAATCTAGGGTTTGATTCAACCCAAACAAAAGTAGAAGAGTTTCACTTACCTGAAGAATGCTTCTAATCTGTCGAAAAATGGCAAAACCCGAGCTTTTCCCTTTTCTCTTCTTCTTCCTCTCTTCCCACGATACTTCTTCTTCTTCTTTCTTCTTATTTTTCCTTTCTTTTCTTTTCCTCTTTTCCTTTAACTCCTTAAACCTACCAGGAAGAGTAATGACTAAAATTCCCCTCTTAGTTAAGCCTTAAACCTCTTACCCTTAGGCGATCTTCCATATATGCCCTCAAACATTTTTACTCTTCCATAACCATTTATTCCATACTAAACTCAATTAAATCCAAAATTTCCATTAATATTTCCAATTAATCAAACTATGCCATAAATAACACAATCAAATTAATTCATGCTTAATAACATCAAGAAAATTAAATTTGGGGCCCAACAAATATTCTCCAGCTTCTCATCCTGGAGTGCAGCATCCACCAGCTGCTGATAATCACAGAAATTATGAAGTACTACCTTCTCTTTGATGCCCAGGTGAAGGCCTCCCTCAAACTTTCTACACTTATCTTCCTCACTGGCCACAATTTGAGCTGCATAACGAGATAACTGGGTGAATCGCAGCTCATACTCGTTAACAGACATCTCCCTCTGTGTCAAATTAAGAAACTCCCTGGCCTTGTCCTGCATGTAGACCCAGGAAAGATACTTCTTTCTAAATAATTCTCTAAAATCCCTCCATTAAAGCACTGGTGGTACAGCCTGACTCTGTGGGACTGACTCCCACCAATGGAGAGCATCACCCTGCAATAAAATGACAGCATACTCCACCTTTTCCTCGTCTGAACATTTCATCTAAACCAGGACTCTTTCTGTCCTCTTCAACTAAGATTCTGCTTCTTCGGGATTGGTGGTACCATGAAAGCCCACCGTTCTGAACTTCCTCAGTTTATCAAACTGTCCGCCCTAACATCAGAAACTGGTACAGGAGCCCGAGATCCTTGACCTAAGGCATGGGTGAAAGCCTGGGCCAGAGCCTGTAAAAACTGAGGATCCATAGCAAGCATAGTAGGAGGAGGAGGAGGAGGAGGCTCCTCAGGTTGCACACTAGATGCCTCAGGGCCAGGAGCAGAATTTGTCCCTGCAGCTTGTGGGACATGAGACCCATCTGTGCTCCCCTGGCGAGAGCTTGAGTGAGATCGAGTCCCTCGGGTTCTACCCCGACGTGGCATATTACTCCTTCAAAATAAAACTAGTGAAAATCTTTAGTTCATGCAAAAACAATTTTTCAAAGTATCTTGAACGCTTTCATTCATGCAAACTCATGCAAAATCAACATTTAAAATCATTTAAAACAATTCAAAATAATACAATTTATGCACACAAAGCACATAAGTCACTTTCAAAAAAAATCCACAAAAACCCTAAATTTCTCTTTCTACTCGAACCTAAACCGAAAGCTCTGATACCATAAGTGTTGGAATCCCTTCCAGGTGAGTCACATGCCCGACGTCCTACGTAACATCTGGACGCGCATCTCACGAGGGAGGGATTCCTCACCACTGAGGAAACCTCAAATCGAACTTAATGTTAATGTCATCCAAACAAATCCTGGTAAATTTACCCTAATTTTCCTCCAATAAAAATTAATCTATTTAGGTCCCACAATTAAATCCGATTCCTAAGCTAAAATGAAATTCCATATCTCTAGGTTACATAGAATCAAAAATCCCCTCAATCGGATCCCTATAGATCACAAAATCGCCCAAAAACAGAAATACATTCAATTCCGCCACATAAGTGACTCGCTTTAATCTTATCCGTAATTTCCGACTAAAACCCGACACTCTCATTTTACTAAAAAGGGGTATAAAAGTTTTTTTAGAAACCCAATGCTTCGAAAATCGTGAAAATCGGATGTCAAACGGAGGAAAGACAAAGAAAATAAGAAAAAAGGTTTTATTTATCATATTTAAAAAAAATCAAAAATTAATGTTTTCAAAAAAAAATAAAAATAAAATAAAATAATACAACTAGCAGAGTGCGACACACTCAAGACTTTTCGGAGAATCTGAGCCTTGCACTCTGCTGCGGCCGAGTCGAGGAGTTCCTCGCACTCACTGATCTTGGGAACATTTCAAATATTTTTTTTCTGAAAAACCCTCTGATTTTGAACATATCTAACTTTTCACCCCGAAATTGAAATTTTGTAAACTTAGTGCCAATAGAAAGATGAAAGGAAGCTCTACAACTTCCTAGAAGAATTTAAAAACTAATTTAGCCATTAAGAGGGTCATAATTTGCTTCAAATTTGTTGCTATTAAATTTCAATTTCCTACATAATGCCAAAATTTGAGAATTCATATCTTTTAGCACACAAGTCTAAAAATGACACATTTTACCTCATTGAAAAGATAAGAAGATAACCTACAAGTTTCATGAAGTGTGTAAAAATCAATTCAATCATTTAAAAGGGTAAAAACACTTTCAAAGTTTCAGCCTAAATGAAAATCAATGAAACAGTAAATTTACCCAAATGAACAGTAACTGTCAACATTCCCAACCTCATTAACTTTTTATTCCTAACTACAATAATTGTAAATCATACCTCATTTTAAATATAAAAGAATAATCTACATTTCTTATGAAGAAAGTAAAACTTGAAACTTTCTATAAGAGGGTGAAAAACCCATCCAAAGGGACTGCAAAATTGTAACTTCCATCAACAGCAGCTAAAACCTTTCACCTCTCATAACTTTTTCATTTTAGGTCCGAATGTGACAAACTTAATGTCATTGGAAAGATCTAATCATGCACTACAATCTTCAAGAAGGCATCTCACTGAAAATCTCACTCTAAGATACTCTAAAACTCAAAACAGTTTGCTGCCCAATTTGGGAAAATTGGACAGCATTTCCCCTAAAAATGCTCTAACCAAAATCTTCAATCCAACACACAACCTGCATAAAAACTCATTCTTCCAATTTCCATAAAACACAACTCAAACCCAATACACTTCAAATCAAGGGCAGTAGCACACTCCTAGGATTCTATTTGTTTCCAAAACATAACATAATCCAACTTCACTCTTTCTTTTATCAAGTTTAACTACACAATTATACATTTTTTGAAAACGTATACAAGGTATATTTAACCTTCGAAACCGTTATATTTACATAAAAACAAGTCAATACAAAGCTTCAGAGGGCATTTAGCCCGATTACATCCCAAAACAACAAAAGTAAAATTTACAAAGAACAAGCTAATGCTTGATTTCTCAAAACATGACTTCAAAAGCAAAATGCATCGGAGTTGCCTCAATCCCGATGTGGTGACTCGGTTACTCGCTCGACACTTGTGGAGGGGAAATGGGGGTGAGCTCGACGGCTCCGTGGGTAATAACTTAATAAACGAGAAATAAGCAGAAACCATTATATATTCCTTCATATTCAAACAATATCACATTCATAAAAGTAATTTCACTTTACAACTCTTTTCACCGAATTTACTACTTCGAACAATTTACAAACTTAACATATCACAAAGATAACCTAGGAAATCACAAATTCACAAACAGAGTGGTTCGGATGGATCCGAAACGGAGCGTACTACACATTTCCGCGAAGTGGTTATGTGTAGCCGTGACTGATGGAAATCCTTGAAAGGAATTCCAGTGCCACTTGCGGGCAGGCGGGAGAAGCCTATGGTTAGACAGGTGCACCTGACTCGGACGGGACCACCACAAACCCAAAGAAAGCATATAATTCACACAATTCAAAATCAATTGCCTCAACTGGCATTTACAAATTCATTTTCACATAAATTGCCAAAATGGCGATCTTTTTCCGAAATCACAGATTCTTATCGTATCCACTTAACAATTCATTAAACCATTCCAACATAAATTCATAAGCAAGAACATCACATACAAGTTCAAAACATCACCAAGAGTAACTCCTACAAAAATTCAAAATCATTGGAAAACTTAATTCGCACTTATTATAAAAACGGTAGCATACCTATTAACTCAATTATTAAGAAATCACCCACCTTAAATTCCTTTAGCTTATAGGATGGTCAAATGGCCTTGGCTCTTCCTCCAATTGCCTTAATTCACCTTCATTAAGCATAATTATCCCATAAGAACATAGGATATCAAAATCGAACATTTCTAAGGAAAGGAAAACTTGAATTAACACCTACCTAACTTAACCCATACCTAAACTAAGCTATTTAAGCCAAAACCTACCTAAAATACCCAAGAATTTTGAAATTTTCTTACCTTAGAAGATGACCCACGAAATTCTCTTTTTGTTTCTATTGGAAGATTAAACCTTCCTCTCCACTTTCTTCTTGAATAAAACTCTTAAACCCTCCTTTCTAAAGCATAAGCATCTAAGCTCTTACTTCTCTTCCTCTTCTTCTTCTTCTTCTTCAATCCACCGAAGCACTTCTCTCCTTCTCTTTTCTATAAGTTTCGAAAGTCTCTCTTATTCCTTGTAGTTTGGGAAGTTTCTAGTTTGAAAGCCTAAGGAACAAGCCTCTCTAACTTAAAAACCTATACTAAAACGACATAGCTTCACTTAAGTCTCCATATACATGAAATTTTTATTTCCTCCTCCTCACCATACGGCAACCTCACTTGCTTCCCATTTAATTCATCACTTAATTCCTTCTTTGTTCATTTAATAACATGTAAAATAGGCTAAAAGCCCATCTTGATAAACCTTAAGCCTTAAAACCTAAACAAACTTCCTAATTTACCCTAACTCCATCTTATTCTTTTTAATTCTACCAACTTATTAAAATTCTAATTTTAACTAAATCTTTTCAATTTTTTTAATCATTAACTGAGCACTAAAATCCCAAATTATTCTAACTAAAAGGAATTTATCAATTTAAACCTCAAAATAAAGAAAACAAGCTTAATGCGAATCGGAGCCCAACAATTTGTATGATTGTTTAAGATGACTTTTATAAATTGAGTTTTTGATTGAGGTTATAGAATTAGTAAATTCCAAATTGAGGTAAGAGATTTAATGATAATGAAAAAAAAAGGAAACAATTTGCATGAGGATGAATTTCCAATAAGGGAAGTAAGATTGCTTTGTATGAGTTTGATACTTGAATGAGAAAAAGAAAAAGAAAATTACACCGATTTTCAGATTGGTTTAGTCTTAGAGTTTCCAACGCAACAAGTTTGTTTTATTTACAAGTTTGAGTTCTCGGATGTCGGAATTCGTTTCAGTGCGATTAAGCGTTTGTTTGCTTTGATCCGATTCGCTTTCGATACTTTCGTATTTATTTCCGCTTTCCAATTTGTATTCGTTTCTGTTGCCGATATGTTTCGCTTTTGATTCCGATTCAAATTTTCGATTACATTCATATTCGATTCGTTTTCAATTCGTATTCGTTTCTTTTGCTTTATGTTTCTGCTTCGGATTCTTTCATTTTTCGATTCCGTTTTCCGTTTTTTCGGTTGGGATCCGGTTCCGAGATCGGGTCCCAACATAACCAACTACTTTAATCAATCAACATGTTTCACCTTCTATTCAATTGGCCTAATTCGACTTAAAGCATGCAATTCAAATTCATTTTAAACTATTAAGATAGAGTTTTATGGTTTAACACACATCACATGCAAATTAAAAGATAGAAAAGAAAAAAATCAAATTCAAATTTAACTTCAAAATGAACAAAGAAATAGTAAATTCAAAACACACCATCACACAAACATTCAATGTTTCCCTATCTCCCCCACACTTAATCTACGTTTTACTCAATGCACTCGCAAAAAAGAAAAAAACAAGAAAATAAAGGGTTAAGAAGCTTCTCTGTTAATGCATCGAGGTGTTAGTGAAAAAGGTAGTTGAAAGTTCTAGTATTTGAAGAAAGTGAGCTAGTTGTGCTCCAATATGTCTAATCTGTTCTCCATGCATTGTAGGAGTGTTAAAATAGTCATATTAAATGCATAAGATTGTGTTGTGGTGGGTGTTGATGGCTGTGAAGTTGTGGCTATGGAGGTGTTTGTTTTCATAGTTTTTGTTTTTCACCAATAGGGCGAGGAGTAGGTTGTACAACCAGTCCTAGTGGGGCAAAAGTGTATCCATCAGCTTCATCAGTAACTACAAGTCCCATCCTGTATAAACACTCATAATCCAATGGTTCCATCTCACAAGCTACTGAGAGGTTAGTGTTATCAACACGTAAGACTCCAATATTAACAGCAAGTTGAGCGATATATGAACCTAAGACTAAAGCTTGATTGTTTTAATATGGAATGCATTTGAGTGAGCATCCAAAAACCTAAATTAATGAGGCATCATTTTCCATACACCATAGAAAGAAAATTTCAGCTTTTGATATAATATCAGCAGTTTATCTACGACCAAAAAAATTGTAAACCAGAAAATGATGGTTGTATTTCAAAGCTAGTTTGCGAAGAAAAGAACTTTTGGAACTGCAAAGGTTATACTTATCAGAATCAACAAACCATTCTGACCACAGTGCATATGGATAAAATTCAAACACATAATCATAACAACCATTTAAAAATGCATCACTTTTAGCCACATATTTTTTCACTAATTTCATTGTTGCACAAAATGAAGCAATAGAAAATGAATGTCATTGATTCATAAGTCTACACTCGATCATACTAGGTAAGAAAAAGCTAAAATTTGAATCATCTAATTTGAAAAGAAAAGTGGCATAAAATTCCCTATTCAATTCCACATATGCAAGGTATCGAATATTAATGTAATGAATCAAACCTATATTATCCACATAATGTTTAATTTCATAATGAATATTCAAAGTCTCCAAAATTTCATCATGTATAAACTTACAAGGATTTATATGCCTATCACAACAATTTCGAAACAATCCTTATCAATTTTTCAATGAAACAAGTTAAATGTGTCGACTGTCAATTGTAGCCAACTCTAAAAAACAACATTTTTACCTTTTCTGGTTCTGTTAAGCATCATAGAGAGAATTTTGCCACTGTCTGTGTCCACATTATGTTATTCTGCCACTATTTTTGCTTCTAATTGTTCTTGGTTCCGAGTTTTCGCTGCTTCTGGTTGTGGTTGGACCTCATTTATGTCAGAGGAATCAGATTCTTCAGGATCTATAGGTGGCCATGTGTATGTGGATAATGGTGGAGAATTTGTAAAAAAAAAGTGGAAATGGATTGTCTTTAACATGGATGGGGTTGGCTGGAGAACGATGTTGCTACAATTGTTGGGTGAGCTGTAGTGAATTGAGACGACTTGAGCATCTAGGTAGCATTATTGTTAGAAGTTAGGCTGTAGAGGATGGGGTTTTCTAAGTTAATGGCGTTTGGTGAGTAGTGGATAGGCTTGTGTGAAGTGACAGTACTAGTGGAATGGCTGGTGGTAGGAGTGTCTGGGAAGTTGGCGTTGGTAGGTAGTGGATAGGCTTAAGAGGACTCGATGTGTGCCTTAGAAGTGTTTCTAGGACAATTTGTCAAACAATTGGTGGGCGGGTGCTGAGAGTAAAGCTTTGGTTAGGTGCATTTGGTAAGTGGAAGTGGGAATGGAGGGGGCTTTGGCTATTGTTGAGTGGTCTGTTGATTTGGAGAGGGGGCCTGGGTGCTTGGATGGCGATGATGGAGTGCGTTAGTTAGAGAGTGAATTGGGAAGTTGGTGTTGGTGGGTGATTTGGCATGAATAGTAACATGGACCACAAATTAAATTGTCAAATCATGGAACAGTAGAGAAGGCGAAAGCATGAAATAGAGCTTGCAAGAGAGAAATAGAGAGGGGTCTTTAGTTGAAATAGTGCATGTCGCTATTTTTTTAACAAAATAAATCAAATAATAAAAATAACAAGCTAACTGTTTTTAAGAAAATTATGATAAATAAAAATGAAATAATAAAAAAATGAAACAACTTAAATTAAATTAAATCTTGAGGTGCCTTTCAAAAGCGCTTATTTAACGTCACATTAGCTAGATGAAAAATTTATTGACTTATTCAAAGTAAACTGGCTCAGCCAGTTCACTTTCTTTCGTAGTTTTAACCTATAAATTCTCACAATATGGTTTCAATTGGTGTCCATTAACTTTAAACATTTTAAAAGTGTCTAAACTCTAAATTTCAACTGCACCATGTGAGAAAACATTAGTAACAACAAATGGACCTATCCAACGAGATCGTAATTTACTATGAAAGAGATTTAGTTTAGAGTGATAAAGAAGGACCTTTTAACCTATGGAAAATTCTTTTCTAGTTAAGATTTTGTCATGAAAGGCCTTAATCTTTTCTTTATAGATTTTAGCACACTCATAAGCATCATTACGTATCTCTTCCAACTTTTGCAATTGTAATTTTCGATTAATTCTAACCTCAGGTAAATCCAAATTGCATTATTTGACAGCCCAATAAGCCTTATGTTTCAATTCTACAGGAAAATGACAAGGTTTTCTAAATACTAACTTATATGGCAACATACCAATAGGAGTTTTACATATTGTCTTGTATGCCTATAGCACGTCGTCTAAATGCAAACTTTAATCTTTCCTGTTAGGATTAACCACTTTCTCTAAAATTGATTTAATTTCCCTGTTAGAAACTTCGGCTTGTCCATTTGTCTAGGGATAGTATGTTGTTGAAGTTCAATGTGTAATGCCATATTTCTTCAGTAAAGCCTCAATAATTCGATTACAAGAATGTAGATTATTGCTCTAGGCACTCCAAACCTGACAAAAATATGAGACTTAACAAAATTGACAACAACTTTAGCATTATCAGTATGAGTAACTTTAGCTTCAACTCATTTTGAAACATAATCCATAGCAATGAGAATATATGTCTTACCGAAAAAGGAAGAAAAAGGGCCCATAAAATCAATTCCCCATATATCAAAAATTTTACATACCAGGATATTCGTGAGCGGCATTTGGTGTTTTGGTCCTAAACCACCTGTTCTTTGACATCGATCATAAGACTTGCAAAATATATAATTATCATAAAATAGTTTAGGCCAAAACAAACCATATTCAAGCACCTTATAGGCTATCCTTCTAGGACCGAAGTGTCCACCACTCGCAAAAGAATGGCAAAAATTTAATATATAAGGGATTTCATCATCAGATACACATCGCCTAATAATTTGATCATAACAATATCTCCACAGACATGGCTCATCCCATGCATAATATTTAGCCTCTCTTTTGATTTTATCTTTTTCAGCTCGTGATAAAGTACTAGGTAACTTGGTAATCAAAAAATTAACTATGTCAGCATACCAAGGTGTTACCTATTAGGTGGTGAATAAATGTTCATCTGAAAATTTGTCTTTTAGGTTGTTTGCATTTGTGTATAGACGGATATGACTAAGATAATTTGCAACTAGATTTTCAGTTCTCTTTTTGTTCCGTATCTTTACATCAAATTCTTGTAGTAGTATAATCCAATGAATAAGATGTGGTCTTGCTTCCTTTTTGAACAACAAATAGTTCAATGCGGCATGATCTGAATAAACTATGATATGTGTGCCTAATAGATATAAACAGAACTTCTCTAGCCCAAAAACAACTGCCAATAATTCTTTTTTGTTACTGAATAGCTTTTTTGGGTGTCGTTTAGCATCATGGAAGCATAGTAAATCATATGTGGTGCTTTGTTCATCTTTTGCCCCAGAAAAAACTCCTAACGCATAGTCAATTGCATTGCACATTATCTCAAACGGAGACTTCAGTTCGGAGGTTAGATTATGGGAGCAAAATTTAGTTTATCTTTTAATTCATCGAATGCTTTCCTATATGCTTCATCAAACTTGAACTCCACATCTTTTTTAAGTAACTTGCATAAGGGTTTAGTGGTCCTTGAAAAGTCTTTGATAAAGCATCGATAGAAACCTGCATATCCAAAAAAAGAACGAACTTCTTATAAACTAATAGGGTAAGGAAGAGATTTAATAATTTGTTGGGCCCCAAATTGTTTTTCTTGATGTTATTAAGTATGAATTATGTTAGTTATATGATTTATGGAATAGTTTGATTTTATTGAAAGTATTAATGGAAAATTAGGATTTATTTTAGTATAGTATGGTGTAAGTGGAAATGAAAGAGTAAAAATGTTTGAGGGCAAAATAGGAAGGTCACTTAAGTTTGAGAGGCTAAGGCATTACATGGAGGGGTATAATGGACATTTGTATGATTAGTGAGAGTAGGGAAATTAGAAAGAAAGAAGGAAGGAAAGTGAGAAAAGAGAGGGAGTGTCATTGGTGGCTTAAGGGAGAAGAAGAGAAATTAGGGTTTTGCATTCTTGAGGATTTTGGGAGGAATCAAAGCATCATCAAGTAAGTATAAGCTTATTTCTTCTTCTTTGGGTTGGATGAAACCCTAATATAGCTTAGCATGTGTAGGAAAATGGTGGTTGAGTGGTTTATGAAAAATGGTTAAATCTCTTAGGGTTGATGATCATGTTGTGTTTGTTTATGATTTTGGGTTAGAGTGAGCTTAGAAATGGAGTTTAAGGCATGATTTAGGGTTTAGATGTGTTGTAATTGAAGAATGGGAGGTTTAGGGTTGAAAAAAAGTGAGAAAATCAAGTTACGGGAGATTTCTGGGCTCGCTCACCGCAGCGCGCCCATGCTCTCACCGCGGCGCGCCCAGTTTTCTCGCCGCGGCGAGCGGCCAATTTCCTGCGACGACATGCTTTGGTATTTTGGGCATAATTTTTGATGTAGATGTCCAAATGAGGTGATTCTTTTTGCGTTGTAAACTAGAGACATAGGGATACAAGTTTTGTGAAGAAATTAAGTTCTGATTCGGTCTCTAAGGATATCCAATTTTGGATGGAAGTTGAGCATAGAATTTATGTTTCATAATAAGTTATAGTTTGAACTGTTAAAGTATGACTTTCCGATTTCTACACCAAATTGATTGGAATTTGATTGTTTGGTTAAGGAAATCAAGTGAGGCAAGAGGATCAAGAGGAAACTCATTCCTAAGCATGTACAAGCAAGGAAAACAGGTGGGTTCATGTTTATAATAGAGTAAATAAGTCACTCATTGTTTTGTTCAAATCAAGAAAGATTTAATGCATTTAAATTGCATCATCCACGATCGCATTACATACTATTATGAATGATTATATTCTGCTATGTGATTTGCATTCATGATTATTAACAAGGTTTCACAAAGGGGTGTTCTCCTTTCACGAATACAAGTACATGAAATCATGTTTTACAAATATATGACAAGCAAGTTTACAAGCAAGTGTCAGTTTGGAAAACAAGTTTACAAGAACATGAATCATGTATATTTATGTGGGTTTGCGGTGTCCCTCATGAATAGTCAAGTGCACATTGACTCACGAAAAGGCTTCTCCAGCCTGCCTGCTAGTAGCACAGGGTTTCTCACAAGGATTCCCTCACGAAACTACGTCTACACATCAACATTTCGATGGTATGTGTAGTACGTCATGAACCAGGGACAACCCAAACCATTATGTTATGTTATGTGTTTATGATCTGTTGTTATGTATCATGCATCATGAATTGTTCAAGAATCAAGCATTTTCAAGCTATGACTCATACATGCTCAATTACTATGATTTCAACAAGTACCACGACAATGAGTTATTTTTGAATACTTTTGCTTATTGCTATATTATAAATATGTTCCCACGAGCTTTATAGCTCACCCTCTATTCTCCCCATTCGGTGTGAGCAAGAGACCGAGTGAGTCACAAGTTCTGACAACACTCCATTTTGTCATGTTTATTTTTAAGCTTTAGTTACATTTCAAGTATTATTGGTTCAAGAGTATTTTGTATTTTTGGCTCTTAAACTCAAAGCTGTAATTTGGTTTGAGATGTTCTTCAAGCTTAGTAAAACTCATCTTTTGGAGCATGAATTATGAATTTGTTTGTGTAAATCAAATGAAAGCAGGTTTCAAGTTTGTTTTCCAGTAGACCCATTAATCTTCCGCGGGTCTTTTCTAAATGTATAATTAGTATGTTTCACGCCACGCTCTCATGTCCGATGTTGGGCTCCGGCAGCGGGGTCCAACATAATTTCTATCTTCACCTTAACAACCTCAATTCCCCTAGAAGACACTATATGGCCTAAGATTATCCCTTGATCAACCATAAAATGACATTTTTCATAATTCAGAATCAAGTTATTTTCAATGAAACGTTTCAAAACTTTTCAAGGTTAATCAAGCGAGTATCAAAGGACTCACCGTAAACTGTAAAGTGGTCCATAAAAAACTTCAATATACTCATCCACATAATCAAAGAAAATACTTACCATACACCTTTGGAACGTGGCGGGTGCGTTACGTAGTCCAAATGGCATTCTTCGATACACAAAGAATCCAAAAGGACATGTGAAAGTTGTTTTGTCTTGGTCTTCTGGTGTAACAAAAATTTGGTCATAACCTAAATAACCATCTAAACAAAAATAATGAGTTTTCCCTGCAAGTTTTTCAAGATCTGGTCAATAAAAGGAAGTGAAAAATGATCTTTACGAGTAACAGAATTTAACTTCCTATAATCTATACAAACCTTACACCCATTTTGCTCACAGGTGGGCACCAATTCACCTGAAGTGTTCTCCACTACGGTTACTCCAGTCTTCTTAGGAACCACCTGTATTGGACATACCCATTTACTGTATGAAATTGGATATATTATCCCAGCATCGAGGAGCTTTACAATCTCCTTCTTGACTACCTCCATCATTGGTGGGTTCAATCTTTGTTAGGTTGTCTTATTTCCTTAGCTCTATCTTCTAATAGAATTTGATGCACAAATTGATGGGCTAATCCCCGTCAAATCAGCCACAGTCTATCCAAAAGCATCTTTGTAATTTTTCAACATACCTATTAATTGTGTTTCCTATAAAGATGTTAATCTACTCAAAATAATAATAGGAAGAGTTTCATTGTTGGGACCCGATCTGGAACTGGATCTCAACCGAAAAATGGAATGAAAGTGGCCGAAACCAAAGCGAACGCACATCGAATAATTCGAATCCGAAGGAGACATGATTAGAAAAATGCGGAAACCAATTGCAAAGAGAAAGCAGAATTTCAAAGAATGGAACAATAAAGTGAAAAAAAGCGGATCATAAATCGAAAGTAATCCAAAGCAAATCGAATACAAATACGGAATCGAAAGCGAATCGAATGGACAGTTGAAATCAAAGGCAAAATACGAATCGAATTATCAAATCAGAACGGATTGAAGAAAACAAACGCTTAAGCGAATTGAAACAAATTCCAACATCCGAAATGCGTACTTTCGAAAACATATCGCGTTGGAAACCTTAGGACATTCTAAAAACCCGTATAAATTTTTCTTTTTTTTTTCTCTTCTTTCTTATTCATTCCTTTCATCATTTAATCCATCGTATACAATTCGAAACTTAAACTTTCCTCAATCAAAACTCAAATTATCACAATCTTCTTAGCATCATAAGCTCACATTCATGTCAATAAACGGATAAATTCATACGTCATATACACTTATCTATATACTACCCGACGAAAATCGAGCATCATAACGGCTATATTTTCAAATAACCCAAACCTACAAAGTGTTCAAAAATACACTTCTTATAATTCCCAATCAAACATACAATCATCAAAATCCACCAGACCCTCCGTCCGGGATCTCAGTAAACACAAACCTATATCTAGTAATTCACATATCCCAAAAAATACATTTCAAACCTTAAGGGCATTTTCAAGTCATATACAAAACTAAAATCCCAAATGCATAAAACACAAGACAAGTACGACCGAACAGAGGCCTTGATTTCATCCAATCTCCTGCTCGAAACCTGGAGATGGGGATGAAAGGGGGTGAGTTTATAGCTCGTGGGTAACAGTTTATAACAAATAATTAAGCAAAACCTTTAAAAACACTTTTCTTTTCTTTTCTTGCAGAAACTTTGTTTGAAACCCATAAAGCACATTTTCAAAAGTTCTTTTCTTGCAGTAATCGAAATCATAATTTCCAAAACATGGATGCATCAATCATAACACTTCACAATGCAAATGCACACATAACGGCTCGAGAGTTCCGTGAAACGAAACGGATAAACTGAAGTTTATACCGTGAATGAAACGGATAAACTGAAGTTTATACCGTGAACAAAACGAGTCCGATTTCTCAAGATCTCATGGCCTCAAGCAGGCACCCGGGAGAAGGCTATACGTCGACGTGCACGTGACTAACGAAACGTTCCTCTCTCGCCCACACAAAAGCACATATCATGCTCAAATCAATTTATCGAATGCTCTTTTCCGAATATTCAAAATGCCATGAAATCTTTCAATGCATAACACAAATGTCTTTTGCAATTCATCAAAAGTTCATGTATCGAATCAGAAATGATTTTTTTTATTTTTAAATCATTCATACCATGATGCAACATTTATGATGCAATTTAAATCAGAAAATCTCTTTGTTTAAAGAAAGTAGTTGTGGCTTATAAATTTTATTATAAACAGGTACCCACCTCGATTTCCTTGCATAGAGGCTTGACTTGTTCACCATGCCTCTTCTCTTTGCAAACTACCTGAGGTATCAAAGGTTCTGTCTCTTGTCCAAAGCATCAATTCTCCACAACCTTTCCTTAATTTTCCCTAATTTAATGACATAAACCCTAATTAATTTATCATCCGAAATCGAACATCATACAGAACATAATCACCAAAATAAATTTTAGAAAACTCAAACCCATCATATTTCTAAGCTACCTATACCAAAAGCTTCCAAAATTCCCAATTCACAAAAATGGCCTAAACCCTAATTCTCAAAAATCCGAAATTAAACAATTTCAACCATACTATCTCCAAAATTGACCTTAGGGAACATAATCCCATAACAATTCCAAGCTATCTAAACCAAAAACTCATCAATATCCACAAATTAAAAATTCCAAATCTTACCTCATTCATTACCAATTTTCGGATTTCTTGGCTCATATTGGGGCTCTCGTCATCCTCCACATTTTTCCTTCATGAAGAAACATCAAAATCACACTTAAAACCCAGCAAAAATTGTGACCTAGCTTCTTCTTATTCTCCCATATGAAACACTCTTCTTCTCTCTTCTCTCTCTTTCTCTTCTTTCTTTTCTTCTCTTGTTGTTTTTCTGTCTACGTGTCGTGCATTCTCTCCTTATATATACTAAAGCCCATTCTTCTTATTTACCAAAATGCCATTAATGAGTGCATAATGTCCAATTTTCCCTTACATGTAAGCCTTATAACATAGCAGCCTAAGTGATCTTCCAACAATGTCCTTCCTAAAAATTGACACAATCACTCCTTACTTCGATCAAGTAAATGAAGCTATTTGACAAAACTTTCTTTTAGAGAAATGTCTCTGTATGTCTTACGAATTCATCGCTTCAAGAATCAAATTTTGGAGCTCTATAGCTCAAAATATCTCCAAAATACTGAAGTATGTTCAGACCATTACAAAACCAAGGCTGAACACTACACCTAACTTAAATCCAGAAATTGAAAGTCTTATAGGCTAAATTGTTGATCGGCTCCTTCAGATATATTGTATATCAATGTCTCTAGTTTAATTTTCAAGAAGAGTCAGATCAATCGGAGCTCTATAGCTCAAGATATCTCCAAAATACTGAAGTCTATTCAGACCATTACAAACCGAGACTGAACACTACACCTAACTTCAATCCAGAAATTGAAAGTTTTAGAGACTAAATTGTCAATCGGCTCCTTCAGATAAATTGTATATCCATGTCTCTAGTTTAATTTTCAAGAAGAATTAGATCGATCGGAGCTCTATAGCTCAAAATATCTCCAAAATACTGAAGTCTGTTCAGACCATTACAAAACCGAGACTAAACACTACACCTAACTTTAATCCAGAAATTGAAAGTCTTAAAGGCCTAATTGTTGATTAGCTCCTTCAGATAAATTGTAGATCCATGTCTTTAGTTTAATTTGCAAGAAGAATCAGATCTATCGGAGTTCTATAGCTCAAGATATCTCCAAATTACTGAACGATGATTATACTTTTTCCACCATTCAGCTCACTTTAATCTGGTCGATCTTTCTCCATTTAATGTCAAAACCGATCGATTTGGTACGGAAAGATAGAAAAATTTCTTAAGAATCCAACGCTTCAAAAATCAGGTCGATCGGAGGTCGGACGAAGAAGTTATGGCCAAAAGAGTGGGGGGAGGTTGGGTCGATCGATCGCTCAGCTAGGCGATCTATCGCTCAGCCAGGCGATCGATCGCCCAGCCAAGCGACTGATCGCCTAGCGCTAGCGCGTGCTGGGCGCGCGATCGGTCGCCAGCATGGGGGATCGTCCAGGCTGGCCGAGTGGAAATTCAAACAGACACCTTATCTTAAAACCTTCATAACTTTTGACTCCGAATTCTAAATTTGACAAACTTGGTGTCTATGGAAAGATAAAAGACCGATCTACGATTTTCATGAAGGACTTAACAACAAGTTAGGTCTCTAAAAAGGTCAAAAAGTCCCTCAAAGGTGACTGGTTGATCAGCTTCACACTAAATAGCACCAAAACTTCCAAAAATCATAACTTTCTACTCCCTTGTCCAAAATTTTCGCGCTTTATATCAATGGAAAGATAAAAATAAGCTCTACAATATTTATGAAGAACTCACAAACCAATTCAGCCTCTAGCTAAGGTAATTTTTCAATCAAAGTTTCCGCCCTGCTAGAACTCACCCAAACACTATCAAAACTTCAATCGATCATAACTTCTAGCCCCGATATCAAAAAATTGCTAACTTTATAGCGTTAGAAAACTCTTAATAGAAGCTACAAGTTTCATGAAGATCATTTTATCAAAATCCTTCTAGATCAACCCAGAAATATTCATGAAAAATTCAGCTTACAAATCACTTTCTGCTACTATTCATCCCAAACAAACTTCAAACTTACTATTTTCCAAACTCTCACACTTTCACTATTCATTTCTCGATTTTCAACTTCCATTCAAATCGATTTATTCTCCATAATTGTCATGGTACCCTTACACATGCAAATTTACCCAAAATCTCAAAGTCATCAAAAACCAAATCAATTCTTTTTTTGCTTTTCAGTACCATTCAAAACAATTTATTTACTATCAATTTCATTTAAACTCAAAACACCATTTTAACACATCAACTTCACATACTCACCCACTAACACAAACTCTTCAACTAATTTATCTCAAATACAATTCAAAGCTCCAATAAGCTATTCCCCAACATCAAACTCAACAATAAAGAGTATGGGCATACACATTTCTCTTTTACAAAAATCATACACAATCAAACACAAAACACTCATTTCATGTATTAACCTCAAAATATCTTTACAATTGCTCTAATTACCTTACCCGAATCAAAAATTAAACACCACTAATTTCTCATTTAATTTCATTTAATAAATCAATTTTTCAAGAAAAATTCAGGGTTCAACATTCATGCTCATTTAAATAGATATATTTCAAGTTACTTGGAAGAGCCTTTAACTTTAATTTTGGTGGCTGTGTAAGAGATGTAAACAACTTCAAATTATTTCTAGTTAGCTCCAAAAAACATACCTGTTCCTCTAAGTATTTGCTCCACTCTAAAATATGGATAATGGTATCTAGCTCCTCAGGAATGGCAAGATAATTGGCAAATGATTTTCCTTCCTAAATATCCAAGCTATTTTCCAATGCGTTCCATAATTTATCTGGTCCATCTAAGCAAAATGTTTCCTACACTAAAGTATCAAGAAAACTCACAGAAATAAAAAGATTAATCATCATTAGGAAATTTCATAGCATCATAAATATTAAACTTATTCACATCACCATCAAATTCCATAGTTAAAGACCCATCATAGACATCAATTTTTGTTCTAAAGGTTTTCAAAAATGGTCTTCCTAATAAAATTGGGACTAACGTGGATGAATCTTCATTACCCATCTATAAGACATAAAAATCAGCAGGAAAAATCATATTATCAACTTGAACTAGGACATCATCAAGAACACCCCTAGGATAGGCATTAGATTGATCAACAAGTTAGATTATGACATAAATTTCTTTCAGAGGCCCCATATTCAAAGAGTCATAAATAGATTGAGGCATAACATTAATCGATGCACCTAAATCCAACAATTCTTTCTCAATTTTTAGATTACGTATTTACAAGGGTTCGTAAACATACCTAGATCTTGACACTTAGGAGGTAACTTCTTATGAAGCACAGTAGAAACATTCTCATCCAATCGTACCTTTTCATTACCACTTAAATTTCTCTTTGAGGTACAGAGTTCTTTAAGAAATTTAGCATAACGAG
Source organism: Erythroxylum novogranatense (assembly GCA_029891385.1). Classification (NCBI taxonomy): domain Eukaryota; kingdom Viridiplantae; phylum Streptophyta; class Magnoliopsida; order Malpighiales; family Erythroxylaceae; genus Erythroxylum; species Erythroxylum novogranatense. Next base: position 38,462,586 of record CM057229.1, on the reverse strand, counting down.
GAATTTGTTTAATAGCATCAAGTAAAGGAATATTGATCTGTACCCTGCGAAAAGCTTTCAAAATTTCTTTCTCATGCTCTTTCTTCTTTTGCCTAGCAAAATGACTAGGAAAAGGAGGTTGTACACTGAACTTAGGCATGAAAATGCAAGAATCACCCTCCTTTTTATCTTATGATTGCCTTGGAACTTCTTTCTCTACTTCTTCTTCAACCTCTCACTTAGAAACCATTGGGGTCAGTTCCTTGAACTCTTTACTACTTCGAAGTGTGATAGCACAAACACTCTTCTTTGGATTCACCTCAAGTTGAGAAGGGAGCTTTCCTAAATTTTGTGCCTCTAACTTATTAATGGCAATCGCCATTTGGCTCATTTGAGTCTCAAGATTTTGTATGCTGGCTTGCGTATCTTGCTAAAATTTCATGGTATTCTATTGAAAGTTCACAATATTCATGGCCAATATCTTGACTATGTCCCCCAAGGAATTATTTTCACCAGAACTTTGTCCCATTTGTTGTTGTTGTCTAGGCACAAGCTGTTTATATGGCTAAAAATTAGAACTTACTTGTTGTCCCTGATTGTTTCCATAACGAAGGTTTGGATTATCTTGCCAACTCGGACTATATGTATTTGAAAATGGGTCATACTTCCTTTGAGGTTGTTGTCCCAAATAACCGACCATTGCCTTGGCTTCTTCAACTTGGTCTTCTTATAAAGTGGGACACATATTTATGGGATGGTTAACCATAGAACAAATACCACAAGTCTTAACTTTCTCTTTTCTAGATACTCCAAGTTGACGCACCAAAGAAGTCAAATCCTCTAATCTTCTTTCTAACAAAGAAACTCCCATCTCATTAACATATCTTGAACCATAATCATTCTGAGCTCCAAATTGTTGAGAGTTAGAAGCCATAATTGAGATCAAATCCCATGCAACTGCCGGTGTTTTATCAACTAGAGCTCCTCCACTTGCAACATCTATCATACTCCTCTCAGTCATTAAAAGACCTTCATAAAAATATTGAATCAACAGTTGATCGCTGATTTGATAATGGGGGCAGCTTACACACAATTTCTTAAATCTTGCCCAATATTCATACAATGACTCCCTGGTGTTTTGTCAAATGCCACATATTTCTTTTCTGATATTGGCGGACCTAACTTCTTCATCTCTGCTCATGTTGTAATACTTCCAATAGGCAAATAATATAAACATTCTTGGGCATCATCCTTCAAAGAAAAGGGAAAAACCATCAGTTTTATATGCTCTTTGGTGACATTAGTAGGCTTCATCCCCATGCAAACAACATCAAACTCCTTAAAGTTCTTATAAGGATCTTCTCCCAATGTGCCTCGAAAAATGGGTAACAAGTGAATCAGTCCCGACTTCCACTCAAAAGTGTTATTATCACCCAAATTCAGAAAATTAATGTAGTGAGGATGTTGGTCCTCAGCTGGAGCAGCCAATTGGCGTAAAGTGCGATTTGTATCCATGTTCCTTTTTCTCTGTCGTTCTTCTTTTAGTACTTGTTGTCTTTCTTTCATCTACTCTCTTAAAGCCTTTGTTGTTTTCTCAATTTCAAGATTTTACTCCAAATTTTCATATTGCTTCAAACGCATAACATACATAAACTATCAAAAATTTCATGACAATGGAGCCAAAATTTGGTGAGTATTGTCGCCTGCAATCAAATATAAAAAGAAACCAACTTCTTATAACACAAAGTAATGTAGTAACGGAAAGTAAGGATTGTTCCCACAAGGAATTCAAAAGTTAGTAGTTGTGCAATAAAAGGGCGGTTTTTAATTGTAAATTAAACAGAATTTAATTGGAACACGAAATTGAAAAATAACTAATAACAAAATAATGAGAATTTAGCAATCAATAAGAATAAATCTTGGTTTCTAATCTCCTTCATTATTGAACTTGCGTTGATTATTAACATTAAAAATAATCAATTTATTGGTTAAGCCTTCGTCATGGTAAATTTCTTTACCTATTTTCTCTTATGTTTAGTTAACTGAAATAAGTATTCGAATTAACCTTTATTAACCTAGATACAACCTCATATTTAATTAATTAATAGCTTTACGAATCAAGAAGATAAACTAGACAACATACATATGATGTATATTTAGCCTAGACAAATATTTTCCTAGAATCATGTTCCTAATGTAGTAGACAAAAATCCTAGTCACTACTTTTGATTAGACACAGCAAAAGCAGGCGGGTCACCGTTTATTTCGCCTGTACCATACTAATAGTCCGGGTATGGGTTGGTATATTTTGTTACCCGTTTTACATTTACCCGTACCCGACCCACCCGTTGATTTTGCGGGTGGGTCGGGTCCAACTCGCGGGTACCCATGGGTACCCGCAAAATTATTTAAAAATAAATATATATATATATCATATAATTCATATGAGATTAAAGGTAAAATGTGAACTCAATAAATCTTTAAAATGTTGGCATAAGAGATTTATCATTTATGTTTGTTAATTGTAGATGATGAAGTGGATGAAGATTGTCTTCTTGTGTCATTAATTAATTCGGAGAATGTGGAATCATTAGAATCCACCAACACCATTGATTCATGAACGTTACTTGAGGTATTTTTACATATATTTTATATCATTGGAATATTTTGTTTTTTCTTTAGGGATTTTATATGTTGTTGTTTATAGTGTTATTTTATTGATTATTTTATTTGGAGGGAATAATATGAATTTTATTTTTAATTGCATTTAGGGATTGGATTTTAATTGCTTTCCGTGGAAGAAGTGTATGAGAAGATTGAAGAACAAACTTTAATTTGACGGAAATCAATTACTAGTGGTTTTTGTGTTGGCATTGATAAATTAAATTTGATGTTTGTATGTGTTGTTATAACGTATTGTTATTGTGTGGTGTGTGTTGGATTCATGGATTGAGATGGTTTTAATTTACATATATTTTGTAAGTTTAGCTTAATTTATACTATTTAGATAAATTTAGCTTGATTTATATTAGTTTCATTTGTATTAATTAACTTAATTAAATTTGGGTCGCTAAATAGATCAATTCGGTGACATTTTAAACACGCAAAATACGCCCATTTAATGAAAATTTAAACTTGTTGAATAAGTTTATTAATTGAAATTTAAAAATGAAAATAAAATATATATAGCGGGTAACCATGGTTTACCCATATACCACAAGGTGGTATGGATTTTCAAAATCATTACCCGTTTCTATAAATTTACCCGCGAACCCGTACCCGTGAGACCCGTACCCGTGAGACCCATACCCATACCCGGACCACCCGCCCGTTTGCCAGGTCTACTTTTGATTAAAAGAATTGAAAGTCAACCTGTTTAATCTAGCAATTGATTGAATAAAATCATAAACTAGCTGCGCACTTAGCTGTAAAATAAAAAAATCAATTAATAACCCAGGAAAATAATTAATACCTGACTAATAAATTGATTCAAATAAAGAACAAAAGTGTCACAACATTCAGAGTTCAATAACCAGGATTTTGTAAACTAAGAAATAAGAGTTTAGTTACCCAACATCCCAATTTTTCCTAACTATTTGGGACTGTCCATGTTTAGGGCGTTCTTAATTTTCTTCTTTGTTTCTTGTCCAACTGTCGTCCTTATTACCTGATTTTTCTCTTCTTCTGCTGGGCATTGTTCTTCTCTATGGACATGTTATTCTCCTTTTTTGTTTCTTAAGCCGCCATACCTCTCTCTTCTGTTTCTACTTTTGTGTTGATGTGACAAATAAACTTCGTTGGTCCACTGTCACTATTCTCTTTTGTTTTTCCTAAAACCTACATTGATACTGTGTGTTTTTAAGTAAAACGCATGGGTTGCGTTTAATGCGTTAAACGTACTACTGCTGACTGTCACATAGGTATCACTGCATAAGGCCATGTCTAGTTAGGTTCAATGCCTAGTTTAGCTCTTTTTGTCCCAAAATGTTCGCAGTTCTTTTTATTTGGTTTCAAAATACTCCTTGACATTTATAACTTCAAACCTAAAAAAAAACAAAGAATATTAACATACAAAAAGATAGAAAATAAAGACACTAACAGAGGCCCTTGATGATGTTTGCTTTAGCAAGGTTGAAGCTTGGCACCTTCCTCAATAGGTCTTTATCTATTGCTGACTTTGACAATGTTAGAACAACAACTACAAATCTTTGTCTTATTTTTCGATTAAGCTTCTTCTTATTATCCTCGTTGTTGGAGAATCTTGTATCAATTATTGAATTTTTTTTATTCAAGGATAGATTAGAGAGATTATGCATTCTAAATGAGAAGTGTTAAGATATATCTTATGGTATCTTATTATTTAATTTTGGATATTATTTGATAATTGGACTTAGCTAGATTTATCTGGGACTCTTTCAAGATAAGTTTGATAAGGTTTAAAATCCTAATCAATATGGGATTTAATGGATAACCTATTTTGGGGATAATGGCTATCTAAGGTAGCATATTCTTGAAGTAAATCACACGTTAGTACAATGCTTATAAAAAGATAACGAATACACGAGAAGGGGGGTTGAATTTTGTATTCCCCTTTTTGAAAACTCTTTCAAAAATGTTTCGTTAAAAAACAAGTTCTTTTACAGAAACTTCAGTAAGTTCCAGTCAATCAAAACTTTGAAAACTCGTTTCAAAAAGTAAGTAGTAACAAAACTTTGAACTTTAAGAGATATAAGGTAGAGAGAAGTTGACACAGTGATTTTATCCTGGTTCACCCTAAACCGTGGGCTACGTCCAGTCCTCAAAGTTCTTTCTGAGATTTCACTATCTCTTCAACATTTACAAGTATTCTTTCTGAGTCTCTTCAGGTCTCTACACTTAGTATTTTTTCACTCTTAGCCTCTGCAGGCAATCTACACTACTTTCTTACAAAAGTATTTCGAACTTGTTACAATAAAATTAGCTCTCAGCTAATTTACACAAAGTTTGCGTACGTAAATCAATTATCTCAGCTTTTGCTCATTTTTTTGCTTTTGCACTTGCTAACTTTACTGTACCATCCCGTCCTCGATGGGAAGAGTAAATTGGTCAGTTGGGACAGGTTAGTGGGTCACACTTGCATAATTTATATGAGCATTTATTTGACCTCTAATTATAGAGGAATGAGATATTTTGCACATGCACTTATATGTACATGCATTCATGACAATTCCCGGCATTTAATTGTGAATATGATGTGTTCTGTGATTTCTGAGATAATTGTGTTTGAGAATTGGAATTGGAACTGTTTTAGAATGACTGTCAATTTTTAGTGACTCTTCGAAATTTTTCTGGAATAATTGGGAGAAAATGTCCGGACTGGAAGTCTTCCGAGTGACGGACTGATTGATTGTATAGTACTTGAATAACTGTCCAATGGCCATGGAAAATTAGAGATATGATTTTAGAAATTATCATGTCGAGCCATTGAAATTTGGAGACAAATCGGACTTGAAATGATTGTGAAAGAACAAGGAGCTTTATGTGTATTTGAGGAAAAAGGTTGGTGGCTTTAGATCAAACCCCCTTTTAAATGCCTTAGGTTTTAAAATTTGGCAAAACCTATCTTCTCTATCTTAGGGCATATTGTCCTTCTCCATCGATCGATTCTTGTTCTTCCTCCCCTTCTCGATTTTGCTTGTCCATTTGTTTGCTTCTTCTCCACTTGCAAAGCAAAGCTTAAATCCTAAGGAAGATGAAGATTTGTGAAGTTTTGGGAGAAAGCCGTAGGTGTTAAAGCTTAGAGAGATTTTTGGGAGTTTGAAGATTGAAAGCTTGATTTGGTAAGTTAATAGTAATTATGTTGCTTATTGTTAGTGTAAATGCATTTATGGGGTTTATTATGAAAGTTTGTGGTAGTTGAAAGTGAGTTATGCTTGAATTTTAGAGAGAGAAATGTAAATAGGGTATCGGAGAAGAAGATCCAGGATCGCACGTCACGATGAGAGGATTATTGAACGTCGCGACGAGCGTACGCCGCGACGAGCGTAGACGCCGCGACAAGCGTACGCCGTGACGAGCGGGACGTCGCAACAAGTGGTAAGTTGTACGTCGTGACGAGTCACTGTGTAGACGCCGCAGCGAAAGCTCTGAGGCCGCGGTGAGGACATTTTTCTGAATTGGTTTATTTTAGTTTTTTGGGAATAACTAATGGTGTAGACCTCCAATTGAGGTGATTCTTAATTCGTTATAAACTACAGAGAGGGGTCTACAATTGAGGTAAAGAAAGAAAGTTTGAAATAAAATGAGTGAGATCTTAAATATTGAATGAAAGTTGGGTTTAGATTGTTATTACAACCTAAGGGTTGTTTCTTGATCATTGGGGTATAATTGTGAGATTTCTGAATTTAAGGAAATGCTATTGGGGTTTTAGAAACTGAGCCTAATGGGTGAATTTGGATCTAGAGGATAGTGGCACTAGTTTTGAGGTCTTTCTTGAGAATATCCTAGTGGGTATGATTTGGCAAATTGACTAAATGTTAGAAATGAAATTGGTGGAGTTCCGTGATATGCCTTTAAAATGAAATGATTCATTATTGAGCAATTGAGTGAAAAGTTAGTTTTTGACAAAAGAAAAAGATCATGAACAGGCATCGTACATCTTTTATTTAAGACATGTGCATCATTGAATTATTTTGATTGTGCATTTGGTAATGAATGGTTATTTGACTGTTCTAGAGACACCGTTGGAACAACATTCCACGGATATTGCTGGGACTTCTAGGCTGTAACTCGGAAGTACAGGTGAGTAACCTAGTTGGTTCCTTAATTTTTAACTGTTAAATGTTCTATAAACTGTCTGTGAATATGAATTGTTATGTTTGAAATCTCAGACCGAAGGTCTGAGGGATTGAGTGATTGGATATGCTAATGTGATTGTTTGTGAATGTTTCCATGGGAAAAATGTGAATGTATGGTAGAGTGGAATTGGAAATGATATGAATGTTTCCGATAAATTGATTCTGATTGTATGTGATAAATGAATTCCATAATTGATTGATTAATAATGGTTGTGACTGGAGCTGCTACCGAGAGCAACAAGCTCGACCACTGATACTGAAAGAGAGCCTCGAGCTCGAAAGGGATTAGTGCATACCTAGAGGGCTCTCCTATCCCTACTGACGTGTGGATAGTAGTGCATACCCAGAGGGCTCTCCTACTTCCTAAGACGCGATTACTGTTTAATGTGCCCAAAAAGGGGCAGACGCGTTTGCATCCCTCGAGTAGGGGTGAAACAAAACCGTGAGGCTAGCCCACCATGCCAAACCGGACAATATCGAAGGGTGGAAGTGCATTCCCTAAGGGCTCTCCTCCCCCTAAGACGCGTTTACTAAATATTGTTCACTGTTTAAGCGCTCAGTCACAACTCAGAATAAAAAGAAAAATGGATAATAATGGGAAAAGATTATGTGTATGGATTAAATTGTGAAATGCTCATAATTATGTGATGACTGATTTGTGAAATTTCTGATTTCTGCAATTGCATGAGAACCTGATAATTGTTACATGATGATACTGAATGTGTAATTTACTGAAACTGTCAATTGCTTGCGATATGCATGAATTGGGTGAACCATCGATGATAGTTTCTCATTGAGTTCGCAAACTCACCCAAAATTGCAACTATTTTTCAGGAATTGAAGAGTAACCCGTTAGACAACGGGAGTATGCCTACTGCATGTAGGTCAGAGTTGGAAGTCGGGATCAATTCACGTCTGCATTTATATCATTCTGTTATTGTGTAAATTTGTATTTCTGTAAGTTCCGCAGAATAGTGTGTTTTATTTCAGTTGGCCCCAATTAGCTAATGTTGTATTTGAATTTTGATTTCTGAAAGTGTTCAGGATTATCATTGGGTCCGTTTTGGTTATGAACTTTTGTGCATGAATTGATTAAATACTGTTGACTACTTTTTTTTAATGACTGTAATTGTGTTGTGATCGTAACTGTTTTCGAATTAAAGTGGGCCCAAATCGTTTACTGAATTTCGCGTATATGATTGTTTTTAAAAATAAAAATGTCTTACTGAGTTTTTGAACCGTTTTGACTGCTCTAGCATACCACCCTCGTGAGGCGCAGACTCGGATATCACCCTCGATGTCGAGTTTGGGTCTTGCGGGAGTGGGATGTTACATTTGCAATCTTCGACTTCGACTCATATTTATAGCCTTCGTTTGCAACTGCTTCTTGATTTTTGAATCTTGTTTCTTGAATCTTGAAAGAAACGGTTAATCAGTTGAGTTCTGTAACTAACTCGAACTGACTCTTGCATCTTCTTTTGAATTCGCCTCGCTTTTCTTAAATCGCATTTTACGTACGTGTTTACTGCTCAGGTATGCGTGCGTCTGCGTCTGCTTTCCAGCTGCGTCTACTTTTAGTTTGCGTCTGCGTCTGCGTCTGCTTTATGTCTGCATCTGCTTTTAGTTTACGTCTGCGTCTGCTTTTCATTTTGCTTCTGCGTCTACTTCTTACTTTGCGTCTGTGTCTTTACTTCTCTGTCTGTTTGTTTAATCTGCGTCTGTATTTCTTCGTCTGTCTTTTAACTTCGTCTGCGTCTGTGTTTTATTCTCCGTCCGTATGTTTTCTATTTTGCTTCTTCTTTTACTACTTCTTTGTTATTCATCAAAATCATATATATGTAAAGTCATTTTGACTTAACAATCTCCCCTTTTACAAATTATACACAAAAAAGAAAAAACAAAATACAATGTTTTAAAACCAAACCAAAAAAAAACTTATCTTCAAAACTCTTCTTTCTCTTCTTCCTTTCTTTTCTTCGTCTGCGTCTACTTCAGTCACACCTTTTGAGATTCTTTTTTGAACATTCTCTTCTCCTCTGCTCATTCTTTTCTCCCCCTATTTGTTATAATAAAAAATGACTAACGACGATGACTCTTCAGCAATTCTGTCATCATCTTCTTCAAATCATTCATTGTCTCCTTTATCTCATTGACTTCTCCGCGTAATTTGTTGATTTCAGCTTGTGAGTCCAACAGTGAGGAGGATTGATCATTATCTGCTGAGGGTGAAGTGAACGCAATTGTTGTAGCATATGCGTCCGAGGAGGGAATGTAGTCATCAACAACCTCAAAACTTGGTGGATGAACGAATACATTAGATTCAAGAAGGTCTAAATCAAAGGGAGCAGGTAGCATAAGCAATTGTCTTCCTTGCAGGGGTATAGCTTCAGCTTCAATAGACAGTGTATTAGATAAAGGTCTAATATGCAAAAATGTCTGAACAAGGAATTCAATAAACGTCCCTGTTATTAATCTTCCCCCTACTGGACAGTCTTCATACTTATCCGTGTAGCTATAACTAGCTCCATCTTTATTCTCCTTAGAAGCGCATGCTTCATCAATTTTACGCACTTCTTCTTCAATTTGATCTGTGGACAGATCATCACTTATTTGTTCAGGAAATAGCTTCGACTTCCCCTTATTGAAATCCAAAGGATATCTTGGCTGAATATCTGGTACAACATTTATTTCCGTCTTCTCTGTGATTAGATAAATAGTACATAGTTTGTTGGACATTTTTGTAGGGTATGGCTTTATAGCAGCATCCCTTAAGACATCATAGAAGGTCTTTTCTTCTTCATTCAGTAAATGCCATGTGTCACTATTTATAAAAATAGGTTGTACAACAACCATTATATTCTTCCTTGGTTGATTACAGATGGCGATTGCAGTCCTCCTCTTGGTAACAACTTCAACCATTCTGATTTTCAACTTGTATCTTCTCAAAAATTTAGAATAGTTGAATATAATCAGACCAGGTTCATCATTTTTCTCCTGTGGTACCGAACCAAGTTTGGTTACATTCTTTGCCTCGTTAGCGCTTCAATAGGATTCTCCTGAACCAGGCTTATCTCCTCTGGTTCCTCCTGTTGAGCAATGGGGATTTCCTGAACTCTACTATGATCAATTTTCTTTTTCTTTTGAGCAACATTGAAGGTTTCTTTCTTTCGACTAACTTCCCCAGCAGTGGAAACAGTCTTCTTCCGACTAATCTTCTTAGTCTTTTCTTCTGCTTCAGTCAGTCTTGAAGATTTCTGCATTTGAGATTTTTCCTTTTTAGATTCCGACTTGCTTTTCTTCTCAATCTCTTTAGCCTGTTTGGCTGAGTCTTCTTCTAAAATTGAGACTAGAGATCTTGTTCCTTTCGGTACGCGAGATCCAGAACCTTCTGCTTGACTCTACTCTCTGGCTCTCTTTTCTTCTTGTTGCCTCAGAGTCCGAATCCTCGGTGATCTCCTTTCTTTCTTCGTAATTCCACCAAAAAGATTTTCTCCTTTTCTTTTCGGCGTGCCTTCATTTGTCCTCCGAACTGGGCTCACTTCCCTTTGAGGACTTACCTGTTTCATCAAAGGTCTACCCGATAATTTCCTTCTTTCCTCTATGGTCAATCTCATACTTACTTGAGATTTAGAGCTTGTGTCGGGAGACTTCTTCAATAACCGCTCCCCCTCAGTTCTAGCTTTCTTTGTAGTCTCTGCTTCTACTTTCACCACAGTTTTCAGGCCCATTCTTCTGATAGTATCTGAGTTAATGGTACTCTTGACAGATACCATTCTTCTGATTCCTCTGTGAAGAAGGACCCCGGATTCCTTAAAAATCCTGGTGAGTAGCATATCGTAAGGATAACTGTTGGTATCCTTCATCCCTTTAACCATATAATGAAAAATCAAAAATGGTAGGTCTATTGGTCGACGATTCAGCAGATAGAACATAAATTTCTCATCTAAGGTAGTCACAAGATGTCTTGACCCGGCTCTTGGTAAGATGCAATTAAACAAAATCGCATGTAGAATCCTAGCCTTCGGGACCAGACTTGAAGTCTTCCTCTCCCATGAGTCATTGGCTCCATATAACTATTTTCTGACATCTTCTTCCTTCATACTAACCTTGGACATCCATCCGACTTTGGTTGATAGGGTTTCTCCAAACGAAGAGAATTCAGTCACCTTCTCCATTAACTCCTTTGTCACTATGACAGTTATTCCATCTACTGTGGAGATGATGGTGTTATCAACCAGTTGCGCATGCTTCCAGAAGTCATATACCTCGCCTCAGATACATTGGTTCCGTGCACGGAAGAAATTTCTCCACCCAGCTTCTACAATTTCTGGTTCAACATCCATAGCATCTCTCTTCAGAGATTCGAAGTCCACATGCCTTCCGAACATCATAGCTGGCTCCATTGCTTCTGATTTGAAATTGCTTCTTGGTAGGATATTCTTCAAAGCTAAAGTTGTTTGTGAGAGTTTTTCGGGAGAGAGTTGAAACTTCTGGGAGTAAAAGTAATCGAAATGATTATGGTTTCAGACTACTCGAAGGGTCTTATCCGATGGGTTCTAGAATCGTTGGGATCCTCAAGGCTGTCAAACTTTTCCCTCCAAAACTTTCTTGTGAGAGAAGTTACCAGCTGTAAACTACTGTTTCTGACGCCGTTAACTTTGACGATCTTCTAGCTTGACTGGTTATTTAACATAACCATGTTAAGGTTCCGTCTGATTTCCTTAAACCGATCTTGACTCAATGGTTTAGTGAAGATATCTGCCCATTGATACTCTGTTTCAACGAACTGTAGTGACACCATCTTCCTCTGAACGTAATCTCGCAAGAAATGATGTCTAACTTCAATATGCTTTACTCTCGAATGTTGTATTGAATTCTTCGATAGATTTATGGCGCTGGTGTTGTCACAATAGATTGGGATCTCATCTTCTCGAACTGAATAATCCTCCAGTTGATATTTAATCCACAATGTTTGTGAACAACATCTTGCGGCAGACATGTACTCGGCTTCGGCAGTTGATAGAGCTATCGAGCTTTGTCTCTTGCTTGACCAGGAGACTAGGTTTGTGCCAAGAAAGTGACATCCTCCACTGGTGCTCTTCCTTTCAATTCTGTCTCCGGCATAGTCCGCATCGCAATATCCGATTAACCTGAAATCTTTACCTTTCTCAAACATTAAGCAAAGATCAAGAATACTGCGAGATATCTCATAATCCTTTTAACAAAGAATAAAATGAGACTCTCTAGATCGGCTGAAACCTTGCACACAAGCATACATCAACATAATATCAGTCTACTTCTATTGTAAGATCTGAAGAAAGAATCGATCATCCCTCTATATAGGGTTTGATCCACCTTCTTACCAAGTTCATCTTTCGACAAAAGGTTTGAAGGATGCATCGGAGTCGCCATAGGCTTCACATTATTCATATCAAATTTGGACAGCAATTCTTTCACATACTTTTGTTGATGGATAAAAATTTTCTCTTCAGTTTGCTTAACTTGCAACCCAAGAAAGAACTTTAACTCACCCATCATACTCATTTCAAATTCATTTTTCATCAGACTCTCAAAACTCATACACAACTTCTTTGAAGTAGCACCAAAAATTATGTCATCGACATAGATTTGCACTAAGATAAAGTCATTCCCATAAACCTTTCTGACAAGCATCTTATCCACTTGACCTCTAGTAAACTCATTCTCCAAGAGAAAATTACTTAGACGATCATACCAAGCTCTAGGAGCATACTTCAGGCCGTATAAAGCTTTATGAAGTCTATAGACATGCTTTGGATTCTTGACATCCTCAAAGCCAGGAAGTTGCTTCACATACACTTCTTCGTCTATAAAGCCATTCAGAAAAATGCTCTTCACGTCCATCTGAAAAAGCTTTATATCATGATGATTGAGCCAAGTTTATATTATAAATTGGCTGCATTTTCATAGCTGCTTATACATGTATTGACTCCTGATTGATGATTTTTGTGCTTAAATTGGTTCCTCATACTGACTTCTTTCAATTCTCAATTTGTCAGTAAATTGTCATGATTTGATACTTATTTTTCCATAGTTTTTATTGGGACAATTGATACTGCAAATTGTTGTTATTGTTTTGTTGCAGGAACAAAGGAGTCAACATAGGAAGTCAAGTCCTTCCGCACGTCGCGACGCATGGCATCTCACACGACGCGGCGAGCACACTTCCGCACGTCGCGACGCACGGCGATGTACACGACGCGACGAGCAAACAAGTGCACACATCGCGATGAATTTAATTCATTTATCTTATTCGTCACGACGTATGAGCGGATACCCGACCTGTTTATGGAAAGTTCATCTCACTGTTCCAACCCGGCCCGTGATCCATCATATAAGACTTGCTATTTTTAGGTCATCGAGAGACTTTTTCACACAGATTTTAAATACAGAGACGGCTTGAACGCAGACTGGAAGGAGAAGACCTTCACATTTTCAAGATCGTCTACCATCATCACCACACCGCCATCATCACCGCCATCATCGTCTTCGCAAACATGAGCCTCGCTCATTCTCCAAGATCCGAGGGATCGACCGAGTCACGCGTAGCTAAGCCAACCTTCCTCTTGAAGATGTAGCAATGGCTTGAGTTTCTGAGCTTCAAGGGAGTAATCACTTAGTATCCAAGTCTAGTATATTTGTGTAAACTTCTGAGTTAGAGGATTGCATCGATATATTTAGATTAGCATTGTTATAGTTTAACCGTGTGTTGATACTATGTTGAAATTTGGACAAAGTAATCTGTAGAGCATTTTGATGCCTAATATATGAAGTTTCATATATGTCATTGGATACTGCATTCACGGTTTTAATCTGCCTAGTTGTGTTTGATTGAGATTGTTGTGTTTTATTCATTTGACCAATTGCATTTGCTTGTCCAATTGTCACACTAAGGTTTTTAACAAAGATTTAAATGATGGAGTTTATTAATTAAATCTTTGGACCTAAAGAGTCCTTTAGGGTTGATCTTTCGAAACTTAGTGGATTGTATCCCCGAAAACCATTTTTGAACTGTGATAACCTGAGCCTCATTTTCAAGAGGATTTTATCAATTTGATTTTATCCGATTCTTTGTTTATTGCATTATTTCAAAAATCCCAAAAATATTCTTTTATACTTTTTTTAAAATTTTGATTACTTTATCGGTTTCGACCAAATTACCAAAACCCCGTTTATCAACTTCGATTGCAATTTTTGACATTTAGGCTAGATTAGACCATTTTCATTTGGTTCCAATTAAGTGAGACGACCCGAGGTTGCATCCTACACCGCAATCTTGGAATTTATTCTATTTGACCGGTTTCCAAGGATCGATCGTAAGATCGCATCAACAGAGCCGCGATCAAATTGGCGCCGTTGCCGGGGAGCCAAGTAATTGGTTTACCATCGGATAGCCATTGTCATTTATGACTTGTCGTTGATAATAGGAATCATTGTTTTTTATTGCATTTAGATAGTTTGATCTTTACACTTGTTCATAGTATGGATTTGATTTCCCTTTGCACACGCATACATCATACTTTGATCTTATTTCGTACTTTACACATTTTTCACACATACACACTCATACATACATTCATACATCCATAATCTCACATTCATCGCATTTCACTTTTATCTGATTTTGTGTACTGTGAGCATTTTGATACCATTCTTTAGTTTGTGGATTGCTTTTTGGTGCATGCCCAGAGAGGTAAACTTGTTCGGCCCATCCCGAAGTTGAGAGACATTTGAGGAGACTTAGGAAAGAAAGGAAAGAACAAGAGAGAAGGAGTGTGGTTGAGCGAGATAGTGAGAACATGGTGAGAATCCTAATATTTACCCAAATCCTGATTATCCTGCTCACCAACCTAGAAATGGAACTAATGGAGGAAATGGTGAGCATGAGAGAGTGGAGAGAACAATGAGAATCAACGACGAGGACAATTAGGGAGGCAACAACATCTCGATGTGCATTATGATCCATTTATCATTGTTTGCCCTAATTTTGATGTTAATTTTGAGATTAAAGGTTTCTTGATTAATTCTCTTCCTAAATTTCATGGTTTGGTGAGAGGATCCATATATGCACTTACGTGCTTTGACAATGATCCATCGAGAGTATGAAGCCGATGGGAGCTACCTTGGATCAAGTACTTTGAAGGTGTTTCATTTTTCTTTGGAAGGAAAGCACGAGAGTGGTATATGAGTCTTCCGAGGAATGTGGCCAATGCTTACCATACCGGGCCAATCGAGGAAGGCCTTTCGAGAAATACTTTCCACCTCGGGACATCTTCTATGAGGAAGGAGATTTACTCACCCACCAGAATACGATGAGTCATCAGACGATTATTGGAATCGCTTCCAAGATCTTTTATCCAAATGCCCCTATCATCAGATTCCTGATGAGCAATTGGTGCAATACTTTTATGATGGGTTGAAGAGCCAGGAGAAGGGTATGTTAGATGCTGCATCTAGAGGATCTTTGATTGACCTCACAGCCTTGGAAGCATGGGATCTGATCAAGAAGATGGCTTTAAACCATCAGCAGTACAGTGTCAGAGATCAAAGAGGAGTGCATGAGTTGGGAGCCTGACGGCTCAAGCTAAAAGAATGGAGAGCCTAGAGTCGAAAGTGGACTCTTTGAGAGTCGGATATCATCACAGACTATCTTGCATCACTTCGCCGAGTGAAGAATTTGAATGTACAACGCCTACTTCTTCAATGAGCTTACCGCACCTAATTGTGAAAATTGTGGGTCAGAATGCATATTTCGAGCGCTTGCCCTGTAGATATGAGGAAGTCTCAAGAATGTATCAAGCGCAAGTAATCGAAATGGGATCCATACTCCAACACTTACAATGAAGGATGGAGATCCAATCCTAGATTCAGTTGGAGGAGTGAAGAGAACAGGGCACCTACTAGGTTTTCACAAGGAGGAGGAGCTGGCATTTCCACTAGCCAGTTCCCTAGTCAACATCAAGCCTTGGTAGTGCCACCAAAGGAGGATACCAATCAGTTGCTCCACAGTATGATGACATTGATGAAGGAAGAGAGGGATTCTAATGCTAACCAATTTAATGCAATTGCTTCTTTCATTCAACAGGATTCCTCAAAGACTGCTGTCAGATTCAATACCTTGGAGAAGAGGATGGAGCAATGGGAGACCAAGGCAGAGAACATCAATTCCTATGTCACTCAATTGTCTAACAACATGAGTGAAAATCAGGCGAAAAGCAGTGGAGCCATTCCTTCCAATACTGTGATGAACCCGAAGAGTTTTAATGCCATTGCCCTCAAGAGTGGAAAGCAAGTGAGGTTCAAGCCTCAAGATGAAGATGAGCCATGTGAGGATGAGATTGATAGTGAGCCACTACCTCCAACAAGGGTAATGAGATCAAAAAGTGCCAGAGAGGAGGACCTACGGAAGAGACTCATAACAACTGAGAAGGAAACAACTCCAAGAGATTCTAAAGAGAAAGCAGGAAGTGGAAAGTCAAGTAAGCAAGCAGGTAAAGGTAAGGAGGTAAGTATTCAGGACCTTCCTTTTCCCAATTCATATTTAATGAGTAAGCGCTTAAATGAGAAACAACATGAGAAAGAAATCATTGATTTGTTTGGGAAAGTGGAAGTGAATGTACCTTTGCTTGATCTAGTGAAGAGAGTTCCGCCTATGCTAAGTATTTCAAGGATTTGTGCACTAATAAGAGAAAGTTTAGGCCAAATGAGAGAGTCCAGTGAGCTCCAATGTGTCTCGCATTATTCAAGCCCCAAATACCGTCAAGTGTCAAGACCTGGATCTTTTACCATCCCTTTCACTTTAGGAAAAGTGACCATCGGGAGAGCTTTATTAGATTTGGGGCGGCTATCAATGTGATGCCTAAATCGCCTATGAGAACCTAGGAGTGAAAAGCATAAAACCTACATCAGTAGTGTTACAATTGGTGATAGGTCTTTTAGGCATCCAATGGGGATAATTGAGGATATCTTAGTCTAAGTTAAAGGTCTAGTTTTTCCCGCTGATTTTATGTACTTGACATGTCTACTAAGGTTGTGCGGGATACTTCACCGATTTCTGACGACCCTTCCTTCGAACAGCAAGCACCATGATTAGCATGAAGGAAGGGAAGATAACCATGGAGGTTGGCGATCAAAGGGTGAGCTTCAACATGTATGAAGCAATGAAGCACCCCC
This sequence comes from Erythroxylum novogranatense, assembly GCA_029891385.1. Classification (NCBI taxonomy): domain Eukaryota; kingdom Viridiplantae; phylum Streptophyta; class Magnoliopsida; order Malpighiales; family Erythroxylaceae; genus Erythroxylum; species Erythroxylum novogranatense. The sequence continues at coordinate 38,445,559 of CM057229.1, read as the reverse complement.
ATGAGGATTACTCCTTGCTTGGAGTAAATATGCTTGACACGGTTATTGATGATGCATGTTGTGATTTTGCACAAACTTTGACATCTTCTACTAACACTCTTCTTGGAGAACATTTGCTTGCTGATGATTTTGTAGGAGAGACCTCAAGTCAAGTGTTGGACATTGAGCTGCACCAGAGCCAAGCCATTGGGATGAAGCTCGGATTTTTGCCAGGTGACTATCCCAAGTTTCAGGACCCGCCATGAGACCAGGTTGTTTCTCACCCTACATCCTCTTTATATTCATGCATCCTGTTTAGGAGTGATGTGAACTTTTGTGTTGCATGAATATCTTGATTAAGTGTGGGGGAGAAACCTAGCCAGTAGAGTAGCTGTAGTTAGGTAGGATTTCTGTTCATTTTTCGAATAAAATGCTTTCCCTTTGTTAGCTTTATATCTTTCTGAAGAAGCATGACATTGCTGGGAGGATTAATTTTTGGAAGATTGATTGTTTTTGGATTGATTGTTGCTGGATTAAGTCAGGTTTGTGTTTTTCTTTTCGGGCAGAGGCGTTCCCTATTTATTTTTCACATTGCATGACTGTTGATATTATATTGTTGGCCAATTGGTGCTTTCTGCTGATAAACTTGTTGTATTCTCTGTCATTCTGCATTTCTTCACCGCGACGAGTGTCCATACGTCGCGGCGAAGCATTCTTCAAATTTGGTATACGTCGCGACGTCATCCTTGCTACGTTGCGACGTCCATACGTCTCGACGTCTGCTTCTACACGTCGCGACGTCCATACTCATGCATGAATGATTCTGTGCTTAATTCTTCCACTCATTTCAAATTTTTCTTGCACTGGACTTTTGTGGCTTTTGTTTTCAAAGCTTTTACTAGTTTCAAAACGATGCTTGAGTTTTTGAAAACACCTTCCATTCTTTTAATGATAATTGGACTTGACAAAATCTTGCTTTCAACGTTTTCAATACAAAGTAAATGAAAGCATGCTAACAAAGTGGCATTTTAAGTTTTTGAGACTTGAGATTGTTCATTGAGATCATACCCTTGTGGAAGGATATTTGAGCCCAAAATTTTCATTATATCTTTGTGTGCATCTTCTTATTTCATTTTTCTCCAGAACTTGTTTTAATTCTTACTTGAAGCTTAATGAACTGGATTTTTGCGGATGTGATAGAGGCGTTCTTTCTTAAACCCATTTCCCAAACACCGTCCCTTGCACATTTATCTCTTGTTAGCCCCTTTGAGCCTTCCTGTTATTAGCATTTGCATCCATACCTTTGTGGTGTCATTGGTTATGTTGCTTATTTCAAAATAATATGTCAAAAAAAATTGATGATGAATTTTGTGTTTCTAAAAAGAGACAATGTCTCTAAAATGTCCAATAATAAAAAAAGAAAAAAAAGAGCAAAAGCAGAAGAAAAGAGAAAGAAAGAAAAAGAATAATGTTGCATTCTGTTTATGCAATTGTTTAGTTTGAATTCTACAGATGACATCAGTTCACATTTAGTGCATATGCTCATATTTTCTTTCTTTTACTTTACCCATTCATTTAGCCTTCCATACATTACAACCCTCAAAGTCCTCTTGATCTCCAAAATGATAGTTCTTGTGGTGGAGAAATAGAATTGACAAGCTTATGGTAGGAGGTGGATTAAGTAGATTGAGAGAAAATATCCCTAGACACAAGTGAGTGAGTGCAAACACTATACCTTGAGTGCTTCTCTTTTTCAATCTCTTGTACTTGGATTCTTTCAATGTTTATTTTAGTAGCACTCTTTCATTTTGCTTTGGTTGAATTTCGAGGAAGTAACTTGCGCCAATTTCCTTTTATTGTTTTGAGCATGGGTAGATATTTTTTTCTCTTGCACTCTTTTTGACTCTTGTAAAACTTTGTCCAGGAGTACAAAGGTCTAAGTGTGGGGAAATTTGATTGAGCCAACTTTATATTATAAATTGGCTGCATTTTCATAGTTGCTTATGCATGTATTGACTCCTGATTGATGATTTTTGTGCTTAAATTGGTTCCTCATACTGAGTTCTTTCAATTCTCAATTTGTCAGTAAATTGTCATGATTTGATACTTATTTTTCCATAGTTTTTATTGGGACAATTGATACTGCAAATTGTTGTTATTGTTTTGTTGCAGGAACAAAGGAGTCAATGTAGGAAGTCAACAGTCCTTCCGCACGTCGCGACGCATGGCATTTCACACGACGCGGCGAGCACACTTCCGCACGTCGCGACGCACGGCGATGTACACGACGCGACGAGCAGACGAGTGCACACGTCGCGATGAATTTAATTCATTTATCTTATTCGTCGCGACGTATGAGCGGATACCCGACCTGTTTATGGAAAGTTCATCTCACTGTTCCAACCCGGCCCGTGATCCATCATATAAGGCTTGCTATTTTTAGGTCATCGAGAGACTTTTTTCACGCAGATTTTTGAATACAGAGACGACTTGGAACGCAGACTCTGGAAGGAGAAGACCTTCACATTTTCAGTATCGTCTACCATCATCACCACAGTCGCCATCATCACCGTCATCGTCTTCTGCAAACATGAGCCTCGTTCATTCTCCAGTATCCGAGGGATCGACCGGAGTCATGCGTAGCTAAGCCAACCTTCCTCTTGAAGATGTAGCAATGGCTTGAGTTTACAGAGCTTCGAAGGGGAGTAATCACTTAGTATCTGAAGTCTAGTATATTTGTGTAAACTTCTGAGTTAGAGGATTGCATCGATATATTTAGATTAGCATTGTTATAGTTTAACCGTGTGTTGATACTATGTTGAAATTTGGACAAAGTAATCTGTAGAACATTTTGATGCCTAATATATGAAGTTTCATATATGTCATTGGATACTGCATTCACGGTTTTAATCTGCCTAGTTGTGTTTGATTGAGATTGTTGTGTTTTATTCATTTGACCAATTGCATTTGCTTGTCCAATTGTCACACTAAGGTTTTTAACAAAGATTTAAATGATGGAATTCATTAATTAAATCTTTGGACCTAAAGAGTCCTTTAGGGTTGATCTTTCGAAACTTAGTGGATTGTATCCCCGAAAACCATTTTTGAACTGTGATAGCCTGAGCCTCATTTTCAAGAGGATTTTATCAATTTGATTTTATCCGATTCTTTGTTTATTGCATTATTTCAAAAATCCCAAAAATATTCTTTTATACTTTTTGTTAAATTTTGATTACTTTACCAGTTTCGACCAAATTACCAAAACCCCGTTTATCAACTTCGATTGCAATTTTTGACATTTAGGCTAGATTAGACCATTTTCATTTGGTTCCAATTAAGTGAGATGACCCGAGGTTGCATCCTACATCGCAATCTTGAAATTTATTCTATTTGACCGGTTTCCAAGGATCGATCGTAAGATCGCATCGACAGAGCCGCGATCACATGACAAACAGCATATGCTAGCAAAATCCTAATAGCTTCAAGTCTTGCTATTGGAGCATATGTCTCATTATAGTCTATTCCTTCTTGCTGATTATAGCCTTGTGCTACTAATCTAGCTTTATTTCGACTTACTTTGCTTGATTCGTCTAGCTTATTCTTGAAAACCCATCTGGTTCCTATAATGAATTTCTTTGAGGGTTTTGGAACTAAGGACCAAACTTTATTCCTAGTAAACTGATTCAGCTCCTCTTGCATGGATAAAATCCAAGCTTCGTCTTGAAGGGCCTCCTCAATCTTCTTAGGCTCTATTTCAAAAATGAACGCCACATTAGCTTCTCTTTTGAATTTGGACCTTGTCCTAACTCCTTCTGAGGTCTCTTCGATAATTAGCTCTTCTGGATGAGAACTCCTATATTTCCAATCTCTCTTTAATCCTATAGTTTCTGGAATATCCTCGATCTTATCTACTTGAGTTCCTGATGATGGAGTTTCTGTTGTATCATTTAAATTCTTTGAAGGACCTTTACTCTCCATGTCATCTTCCTTATGGGATTGAGAACGATCATCAAACTTGACATGGATGGTCTCCTCAACTGTCTTTGAGATAAGGTTGTAAACTCAAAATGCCTTAGACGATGATGAGTAGCCTAGAAATATTCCTAAATAGGTCTTCGAATCAAACTTATCCAACAATTCCTTTGTATTCAGAATAGAGCACTTACAACTGAATGGATGAAAGTAAGATATGTTTGGTCTCCTTCCATTCCATAGCTCATAGGGAGTCTTCTTCAACAAGGGTCGCAACAGTTTTCTGTTCTGAATATAACATGTTGTATTCACAGCTTCTGCCCAGAAGTACTTAGGAAGATTCATCTCACATAGCATAGTCCTTGCCACCTCTTGAATCGTCCTGTTCTTCCTTTCAACAACTCCATTCTGTTATGGGGTTCTAAGGACTGAGAAATTGTGGAAAAATCCATTCTCCTCACAGAATAACCTAAACTTCTCATTCTCGAATTCTCCACCATGATCACTCTTGATACTAGCTATAGATACTCCTTTTTCAATCTGTAACTTTCTGGAAATGGTCTTAAAACACTTAAAAGATTCATCTTTGTGTGACAGAAACAATATCCAACAAAATCTAGTAAAATCATCAACAATAACAAGTCCATATTTCTTTCCGCCAAGACTTATTGTCCTAGTTGGACCAAATAAATCCATATGTAACAATTCCAAAGGTCTAGAAGATGTTACAACATTTTTAGAAGAAAACGATGTTTTAACTTGTTTTCCTTTTAAACAACTTTCACAGAAAAATTCTTTGTCAAAACTCATTTTTGGTAAACCTCTTACCAAATCAAATTTTGCCAACTTTGAAATGTGTTTAAAAGAGACATGACCTAGCTTTTTATGCCAGATTAGTCTTTCTTCTTCAGAAGATAGAAAACATGAAACATTTTGAACTTGAAAATCTTCTAAATCAATTTTATAAAGATTATTTGTAACATCCCACCCTCAATTGGAAGGGTAGAATAGTAAATTGACATAGGATGTGCTAGATTAGGATTTCATAGGACTGCTCATGCATAATAGGATTGCTACATAGTCACAATTGTGCACATGAACTTACCGTACATGCATACATGACATTCCCGGTTTGCGTGCCTAAGACAATTTTATTGGGATTAACGTGGTTAATGGGTTTGAAAAAAATTATTCTGAGTGCGCCATAAATTGTTTTCTATTTTAAGGGAGTTTTAGAAATTTTTCTGGAATTGTCCGGAGAAAATTCCCGGATCAGCAAAATCGCTGGTAAATGGCCTAAATGTGTTTTGTTATGGAAAATGTGGTTTTCGTGTTTGAAAAATTATTGGGAGTGGACTGTTATATGTTTTACAATTTTGGGCAATTTCGGTATTTTTTTAAAAAATGATTCGGGGAAATTCCTGGAAATTCCCGGACCGGAAAAAAATCGCCAATTGGCGAACTGGTCGATTTTCGGTAGCGAAAATTTCTACCCAATGGCACTGTAATATTGAGTATATTATTTTGGGATTGAAATTAGGGTCATTGGAATTGATTGAGTTCATTTTGGACTAGGTTTAATTGATTAAAGTATTAATATGTTGACTTTTCCTCACCATTTGTTTAACTAATCCTATAATGTCATCTTGCCTCCATTTAATGCTTTCTTACTTCTTAATTTCGGTGATGTTGCCTATGAGAAGATGGAAAGAATAACTTGTTTTGTTGAAACTCCTCCCTCACCGAAAATTGGAATTAATTAAAGAATGAGGTTGTTGACTTTTCTTTTCTCATGGAACCAATGATCTCTCTCCACCTTTCTCCTTCATTTAATGCCACTTATGGCTTTGATTGGTTTTGCTTAATGATGCCTTCGGATATGCCTAAATCAATTGATGAAAGATGATTTTGAATAACTTGTATCCTTCTCATCCAAAAGCAACTCACCCCTCATTCTTACCTCCATCGACCTCATCCTTTCACTCATCCTTTCTCCCAAATTCAAGGCTTTCTCTTCTATACAATTAATTTCTTGCCTTGCCTTGATGATGATGTATTTACTTGGAGTTAGAAGAAATGGTTAGAAGGCATAGTTAAGCAAAGAATTGAAAAGAAGTGAAGATTGGAAGCTTGATAGGTAAGGTTTCTTTTAAGTTTTCAATGATGTTTTCCTTAGGTATTGAATGCCATGGTAGTTAGGATAAATTAATGGGAGGTATGGTGCATTTATGATGTTTATGGAAGCATAAATTGATATCTATTATTGTTTGAAATGATGGGTATAAGGTTAGGTTGAAGTAAGAATTGATAAGGTAGTATGACTAAATGGTTTTAACTTGATTTGTGATTGAATCTTGATGATTGATGTTAATTAGAAATGAAGAATTAAGTGCTGCAATTTTTGTTAAGTATTAGCCCTAGTGCATGTATGAATGTGTAAGAACTGATTTTGTGTTCATTTTGGGTGTTTAATGAGGTGTTAATGGCATTGGAAATGATAGAAACTAAGATTGGACCAAATCTGGAAATGTAGGGTTTTAATCGATTGTACTGTTTTGGTCATAACTAATTTTTTAGGAATGCAAATGAGGTGCGGTTTGTTGCCACTTAAACTTTGGGATGTTAGCTACATATTTGTGTGAAATAGGTGTTGTGAAATTGTAACTCTAAGAGGTTGAAATTTGGCTTGGAAAGTTGCTATTTTGACTTAGGTGAACAGTATCCGGATTAATAACTTGATTGTTTTGATGATTTTTCTAAATCAATTGAGAAGGAATTAGTGAAAGTGGTCTTCATGACAATTGAAGCCTATATTTTTAGCTTCTCATTTCCATATATTTTTCAATTTTTCGATCTGTATATTGGGAGATATCCATTGTGGAATATTGACTGATTGTGAGCAATTGGTGAAACCTAGCTATCAGTGTTGGTATTGTGACCATTCTGTTTAGAGGCAATTTTAGTAATTTCTGTGAATTGAATTGGCTTAAGTGATATTCTGAAGAATTGTAGAGGAAACAATTATCTTGAAAATGGTATATAGCATGCTATTTTTAGATAACAGAATTGAGACTTATGATTTTTCAAAGATTGGACTGAAGTTAGGTCATGGACTGCTGAACAGGGCAGTAACTTGCAGGACTGTTTTGAATTGGTTAATGATGGAATTTGATTCTGAGCCTTTCATGAGAAGTGTAGTACTGTGTTTTATCTTTTCATGAGTGTAAAGTATGCAATTTTTCGACATTTTTACAAGGAGTTATACTGTATGGAAATTTACTGTCCAGATTGGTTGACTTCTGTGGGCATATGCTTTGGTGAATTATTCAACCTAGTTAGCAATGGAGTTGGATTTTTGATTGTTCATGAAAGTTGTAGAGCACATTGTGATCTTACTGAATCTATTTATTATGTAATTTTTGACTGAATAAACAGAAAGTTAATGAATGTGCAAAGTACTGCACTGTTTTGATAGGTTTTAAGTGGGCAGTAGGTTGGATTGGATTTTTAACACCCTTAGGGGTGAATTTGATTTTTATGGTCTTCTTGAGAATTGTAGAAGTTTTCATGATCTTTCCAATGAAATATGGTTTATAATTTTCTGAATTGTGTGCAATTAGTTATGGCTTTTGGAAGTTTGGTTAGAAATCAGGAAAAACAAAGAAGGAAACAAGGGTTATGTATATATATATATTACTGGTTTAATGTGAATTTTGGTTTCCTTCGTGAATAACTTTTCCGTCCGACGTCCGATTGACCTGATTCTCGAGGCATCGGATTCATAGAATATTGAATTTCATTTTCTGAGAGATTCGGGATTTTTGGACGGGAAATTGACGTGGGTCCGGATAAAGGTCTGTTTAATCACTGTTTTGTTTAATTGAGGACCTATAGAGGTCCGAATTGCGCACCGTCAGCGCCAATAGGTTTCTAATTTTTAGACAGATTTTTATGATGGAAAAAAAAAGGATTAGGACCGGGAATTCATGAACATGCATATTTTTACCTACATGTGCATCAGTAAGTCATTCGGATTGAATCGTAGTGATAGTTACCTTCTCTGATGCTTAGGCACAACTGGAGCGTCGATCGACTGACGTGAAAAGACTTTCCGAAAATAGCTCGAAAGTAAGATGTGAGTAACCTAGTTAGTTTCTCAGCCTTTATGTGTTTAATTTTACGCATAGATGCCATGCGGAGATAACAGATGGATATGTGATTGATTTGGATTTTGATTGATTTCGGACCATGGGTGTCCAAAATATTAGAAATGTGATATTGAAGTGCTATTATGTGTAAATGATTATGATGCATCAATGCAATAAATTGAAAATGATATGATTGATATACCGGACCAAAGGTCCGAAGGAATAGGAAATGGCATGAAATGTAAATAGAAATTGGAACATATGCATTCATGATATTGGTATGATCGATAAAGCAACAGTGACCGGAGCAACCACCGATCGGGGCATATCACGCCTAACGATATGAGAGCTTTAAGCTCAACGCACGGACCTCGGGTCCAACGTATTGAGCCTCAGCTCAATGTATTAGGGCTTTAAGCCCAATGTTTCAGAGCCACTGGCTCAACGCAATGTGCTCGCCATCCTTTGGACAAGATTTCAGCATGCAGTCACAACAACGAAATGAAAATGAAAAGTGTCACATGTGCATTGTATATACAAACAATTGAACATGAATTGTGTTAAAGGCGAAACGCCTTATAAATGTGAAATTGATGCATGTGATTATATGAATGTGTTAATATATATGATATGATGTGAATTGTGTATATGCATGAGTTGGGTGAACCATCGATGATGGTTTCTCACTGAGTTCGCAAAACTCACCCAAAATTTGCAATTATTTTTCAGGACTCAGAAGAATACCTCGTTAGGCAACGGGCGTATGACATCTGTTGGTTAGTGAAGTAGAGAAGAGTTCGGGATCAGTTCGCGTCTGCATTATTTTATTTTTATTTTCTGAATTTTTGTATTACTGATAAGGTCAGTTTGTAAAGTTAACCGACTGAAATAAATTGTGTTTATGAAAAGGGCCTCGAGGCCAGTGAATTGTTTATATAAATTGTTTTCCGCATAACATGTGATGTGTATGTATGTATGTTAAAAAAAATTTTAAAAATTTATACTGAGTTTGGACTGAGGGATGTAGCACACCACCCTCGCGGGGCACGGACTCGGATATCACCATAGATGTCGGGTCGGGTCTTGTGGGAGTGAGGTGTTACATTATTTCTTCTCTTGACAGAAAAGAATATAGATCCATCTTTGTTTCTGACTTCACAAAGACTTTGATTGAATGTGACTATGAAACCAAAATCACACAATTGACTAACACTTATCAAATTGTGCTTCAGACCATCAACAAGTAGTACATTATCTATGCATGCAAAGGAATCTTTACCTATCTTACCGATTCCAATTATTTTGCCCTGCTGGTTGTCTCCGAAAATTACCGATCCTCCCTTCTTATACTGAAGATCTAGGAACATAAACCTTCTTCCTGTCATATGTCGCGAGCAGCCACTGTCTAAATACTAACGGTGCTTGTCGCGTTTTCTAAGGAAGGATATCTGCAGGAGAAACTATTTTACTCTTTGGTACCTATATTTTCTTGGGTCTTTTCTAATTAGTAGTATGCATATAATGAGTTTTCTGATGCCTTTTCTTAAACTGTTGATGAAAATGTGTTTGATAATTCCCTTTATTTTGAGAAAAATGCTTCTTATTATAATGAGACTTATTATCCGAAAACCCTAATCCGGTTTTATCGCTCGGATGTCTACATTTTTCTAGTATCTCATTCATTCTCTTTGTACTCTCAGTGAATGAAGCTAAATCAGATGAAAGACTTTTAATTCTAAGCTTTAATTGATTTATTTCATCGGATCTATCTACAACTTTCTTTTTATCCTCTAGTTGTTTCTTTAAGCATGCATTTTCTCTCTCTATCTCATCTGTATGTTTCAGATTTTCTACATACTTCTTCTTTAACAGTTTGTACTATTTCAGAATAGAATGTGAATCTTCTAATAATTCTGAATAGGCTTCATGCAAGTTATCGTATTCAGAAGTTACCTCCTCATCACTTTCTTCTTCGGCTGCTAGGCAGATATTAGCATGTTCAGATGACTCAAAATTTGTGTCTGATTCTGATGAATCTAGATCTTCCCATGTTGCCATCATACTTTTCTTGCCTTCTCTACTCTTCTTTGGTTTCTTCTTCAGAGTAGGACATTCGGACTTGTAATGTCCAGGTTGATTACACTCGTAGCATATGATAGATGTCTTTTCTGCTTTGCCATCATCTTTGCTATTCTTCTTGAAGAATTGACTTCCTTTGTACTTCTTCTTCCACATCCGTCTTATCTTCTGAGAAATGAACGATAATTCTTCATCTTCATCACTTGACTCTTGTTCTGATTCGCTTGAGTCATCATTCTTCGATTCTTCTATCTTCAATGCTTTTGATGACTTTCTCCTTCTTTGAGTCTTGTGGTTCTTCTGTTCGGCCTTCAGTGCTATTGACTTTTCTCGTTTGGGCTTGTCTTCAACATCAAGCTCTATTTTATGAATCCTTAGTGATCCAAGCAGCTCGTCAACCTTTAGCACGCTCAAATCCTTTGCTTCCTGCACCGCTGTAACTTTTGGTCTCCACCTCTTCGGAAGACTTCTTAAGATCTTTCTTACGTGATCCTGGTTATTGTACGTTCTTCCAAGGGCTTTCAATCCATTGACGATTGTTTGAAATCTTCCAAACATTTGATCAATAGATTCTTCTTCCTTCATCTTGAACAGCTCGTACTGATGCACAAGAATGCTTATCTTGGATTCTTTGACTTGGTTTGTACCTTCATGCGCGATGGATAGTGTGTCCCACATCTCCTTCGCAGTGTCGCATCCGTGAACTTTGTCATATTCACTCCTACTTAGGGCACACGTCAGGAAAAACTTCGCTTTGGAGTTGAGCTGAATTCTCGTATTTTGATCGGCCGTCCATCTGGTTCGTGGAATAAGATTTCCATCTTCGTCCATTGGTGTATATGGTCCATTCTCTATTACATCCCAAAGGTCGACATGAGAAGACTCTATGAACAATCGCATTCTATCTTTCAGTAGTGATAATCTTCACCGTTGAATGCTGGAGGTCTAGTGACTGAGACACCTTCTGCAATGTATACATGTGATTCTGCCATTATCTTTAATCCACACTTTGCTGCAGTGATTCTTGGATACTTTGCTCTGATACCAATTGAAGTAAATCACACATTAGTACAATGCTTATAAAATGATAACGAATACACGAGAAGGGGGGTTGAATTGTGTATTCCCCTTTTTGAAAACTCTTTCAAAACTGTTTCGTTAAAAAACAAGTTCTTTTACAGAAACTTCAATAAGTTCCAGTCAATCAAAACTTTGAAAACTCGTTTCGAAAAGTAAGTAGTAACAAAACTTTGAAATTTAAGAGATATAAGGTAGAGAGAAGTTGACACAGTGATTTTATCCTGGTTCACCCCAAACCATAGGTTACGTCCAGTCCTCAGAGTTCTTTCTGAGATTTCACTATCTCTTCAACTTTTACAAGTATTCTTTCCGAGCCTCTTCAGGTCTCTACACTCAGTATTCTTCCACTCTTAGCCTCTGCAGGCTATTTGCACTACTTTCTTACAAAAGTATTTCGAACTTGTTACAGTAAAATTAGCTCTCAGCTAATTTGCACAGAGTTTGCGTACGTAAATCAATTATCTCAGCTTTTGCTCTTTTTTTTCTTTCGCACTTGCTAACTTTGCAATCTACGACTTCGACTTATATTTATAGCCTTCGTCTGCAACTGCTTCTTGATTCTTGAATCTTGAATCTTGTTTCTTGAATCTTGAAAGAAACGGTTAATCGATTGAGTTTCAGAACTAACTCGAATCGACTTGCGTCTTCTTTTTGAATTCCGCGTCTGCTTTTCTCTGTCTGTATTTTTACGTCTGTATTTTTACGTCTGTATTTCTGCTTCTGCATCTGCGTCTACGTCTGCGTCTGCTTTACATCTACGTCTTCTTTTAGTTTGCGTCTGCGTCTGCTTTTAGTTTGCGTCTGCGTCTGCTTTTCATTTTGCTTCTACGTCTGCTTCTTACTTTGTGTCTGTGTCTTTACTTCTCCGTCTGTTTGTTTAATCTGCGTCTGTATTTCTTCGTTTGTCTTTTAACTTCTTTTGTGTCTGTGTTTTATTCTCCGTCTGTATGTTTTCTATTTTGCTTCTTCTTTTACTACTTCTTTGTTATTCATCAAAATCATATATATGTAAAGTCATTTTGACTTAACAATTTTTTGGAGATTTGGTTGGTTTTATTACAGCTAGACTGTGGCTGTAATTTACGTGAGATGGGGGATGAAGTATTGTTGTTTTTGGTGTGAATCAACGATAGTTTTTGTATAACCTACAAGTTGGGATTTTAGGGCTATCTTGGATAATATTTTGTGGTTGATTTTATGGGATATGATTTTGATGTGATGTTGAATTTATGGTCAAGAGTTACGTGACTTTGGTGGGCTGAGCAATTGTCAATTTTGTGTGATTTTTGCAGTTGTTTTTCCTTTTATTTTGAACGACTATTGAGGGCAGTTTGGAGTTATGCTTTCTTCTGTTTTGAATGACTATTGAGGGCAATTTGGCAGCTAATTTTATCTTGTGTTTTCGTGATTTTTTGGTGGTTGTTAATTGTTTTTATGGTGTGTTAATTTCCAGTAGCTAGCAGTGATTTATGGGGTGCCAAAACTTCACAAGTTTTCATGATTATTGAAGTTGTCACTTATGGTTGATGATATGTTTATTGTTGGGCTGATTGGGTGTTAATTAGATTTGCTTTTAGTGGTTGTCAATAGTGGTAGTGATGTATGCAAAATTCTAGCAGACGTGGTGGGTTTTGTACCTCCGTTGTTTGCAACGTTTTAGTGAAGAAACATTTATATTTATTGGTGATTTGTTCACTACTGTGTATATGATGGTTCAGTGACAATATCGAAAGACTCCAACAACATTTTTGATGAACAACTTTCCGTTCTTTTGTTGATGAAATGGCATATTTAGGGGAGTTGCTTTTTAGCTCAAGTATTGTCTTTATTTATGTTCATTATTGTTTCTATCACTTGAGTTATTTTATTTTCATCCTTTATTATCAAATACTGTTGAGACAATTCTCAATTGAATTTAGTACAAGGCGGTCGTGCTTTTAGGATTGATTTACTTTTACAGGTTGTGAGGGCGAGAGATAGTGTCAAGGGTTGGGTGAGTTAGCTCTGTAATATCTTGAGTAAAACTATTGTTGCATCACAAGTAAAAAAAATTAAATTAGGTATGGGTTCCATAGATATAGACAAGGTGTGTCGAACTATGTTACTAAATCTCACATGTTGATTTGTTTATTTTGCGTTGAATTTGTCTGTTTTCGTTTGTGATAAAAACAACTGCAACTAAACTAGAAGTTTTTGCAAAATTGAATCCTTTTGAAATTTGAACAAGATTTTCAGTCACAAGTATATTGCCTTCTTTATATTCCTTCTAAGAACAAGATATTTTTTATGTTGTAAAGGAAATGAAATGTTAATATTCAAGTTGGATTTGACAATAATTGAGAAATCTCCCTATGGTTTTATTATGGAATATTTCCTCCTCCGCGTTGACTTGTTAGCTAAATTGCTTTTACTTTTAACACTTTCCATCTATATAACTAGCTAATTCCCAATAGAAATAAACTCTCTTGGCTTTTGTTTGTGGAACGATGATGCTATTCTTAAGATTTAAAAATGGTGACACCAAACCCAATTCTCTAGTGTGATTGTTGCTGATGGGATTCTCTTCATCGACTTATACAGCCCTCTGGAGATTTGATCCGACTTATTTTTTAAAAACATAGATGCATTGTTGAAGCTAGATTTTAGGAATATGATGAGTTCTAACATTAGGAATTGATTTTAGCGCTTTTAAAAATGTTTAGTATTTAATCTAACATAGAATTAATAGGTCGCGTATCAGTGTGTGTTCAATGAGTTTGTGAACGTAACAATCCACATTATGTCTACTCAGTTATGTCTCACAAAGAAACGAAGTGGCAGAATGTCCTCATATTGTGGTCATTTGGATTGTCGCAGCTACTGGTTTACTGTGGTCGATTTATCTTCCTTGATTGGCGCATCTTTTCGGTGTAATGTAATATAGGACTGAAGGCGTCCTGGCTAGTTTTGCGCAACTCCGTCCATTTCCATTATAATGAGCCAAAGGTTGTTTTTTCTTCATTGACTATGAGCAATAAAACAGAGTCAATTGTTTTACTGGATCCTTACCAATACCATATTAAGTAACTTATGATTCCTGCTGGTCCCCCAACAATTAAGTGGAAATCTACAACTGCCACTTTTGACTATATATTTGATGACAATTTTGTACATTCATGGTAGAATATGGTTGTATTTGGGAGCACCAAAGTGAAAATTTAACCCAAATTTGGTATCTCAACGTTAATCATTTTTCTTCTTGATTCTAACAAAATATATATATATATATATATTACCTGTTAACTTGAAAAATATATTTGTGAATTTAATTTTATATAAGAACAATTCAAAGTATTTAAAATATTATAATTTAATCATCTAATAAATAATAATGACATCAAAATATTAAATAAAATTACAATAAATATTCATTCATCTCTAAGACTTACAATTATACCTAATTTAATATTGATATAACATAATTATAATTTTAAAACAAATTTAATAATTTTATTTTCACCTTGTATACTAGTTTGTGCTTTAACATTATTAAAATAATATCTATTATATTTTGAAATCGGTAATAGAAATAATAATAAAATTTATTTAGATATTTTATTAAACATTAAAATACAATTATGTCTTTAATAAATAATTTAAGATTATTTTGAGATCACAATGTGAGTAAGTTTAAAAAAGATATTAGAGTGTCTAAAATTGGCCAGATAGGTATAGTAAATCTAAATTGATTAATTGTAATATGACATAGTCTAAATTTATAATTTATACACTAAAATTTGAAAAAAAATTAAGGATTTAGGATATTATTAATATTATTTTAAATATTAAATATTGATTTACATCTTTAAAAATGATTAATATTATTTTAAATATTAAATATTGATTTACATCTTTAAAAAAATGTTTGGAGGCGATCTAATCTTTGCCTATAAAAATTAAAAAAGGAGCAAGCATTTGTAGTGTGTTCCTTTGCCTTGACTATTTTAAGATCGCAAGAGAGTTGACTTTGACCTTTACTTTTCAATAGCTGGCTACGACCTTTCCCTCTTAACTCTCCCTCTTTCTTTCAACGTTTCTCGAGCTGACTTTGACCTTTACTTTTCAATAGCTGGCTTTGACCTTTCCCTCTAACTCTCCCTCTTTCTTTCTACTTTTCTCCTTTAATAGGTGGCTCCCATGGGCGACTATATGCTGACATTACGTTCCCTCCATTCCCATAATATTTCCATAACATATATCTTTTCTTATAAATTTTATTGGTTACTACTTGAAAAACTTTTATAGATCCAATAGTATTAAAAAAAATTCAGTGATATTTTTTATTCATATTTTATTATCTAATAAAAATTTAATACAATACCTGTTATTTTATATGCTATAAAATTCCATAAAGTACTTAGATCAATTAGATGAGAAATTAGAGAAAAAAATCAGACTAAAATTGGTATCATAACCAACCAGCTCATCTAACCCAAACATAACCCTAGTAAAGCCACGGAAGATATAGAAAAGATATAAAATTCAATTAGGTTAAATTACTCAATTAATTAATAAATTAACATTAGATAAAGAAAATAATTCTTTAAAATATGAACTTATAAAACTCATCACTGATCAAAACGAAATAATTTATGGATATGAATCAGATCAAGAAGTATATATGGATATTAAGAACACCAATAATAAAATCTTTAAATCACAAATCGATAATCCTTAAAATTCCTATATACTATACAATTTATTATAAAATCTACAACTTATAACAGAAAAATTAAATAAGTTATAATTTTATAACAAAAAATAAATCAGTTATAATTTTATCTTCTTAATAATCTTACTTTACAAAATGATATCGAAAATCCTTTAAACTCTAAAAAGAATACTAATAATCAATTAATTGAAATAAAACTAAAAATCCTACACAGAAATCAATATTAAAATAATATCTCATATACATAACAAGATGTTAAAGAATTTTTCACTTAATGTTCAAAATTATTACACAAACAATTAAGGGCACCAAATACAAGTAAACATTATGCTCTAATCTTCTATGTAAATAACCATTCAGAACAAAAATATGACAAAAGAAAATGGTAATTAATTATAAAGAACTAACTAAAGCTACTATAGGTGATGCATACAAATTACCTACAAAATATTATATTATTAATAGATTAAAAGGACATTATTGGTTTACCACACTAGATGCCAAATCTAGTTATTGGCAACTAAGATTATACGAAGAAACAAAACTATTAACAACTTTTACATATCCACCAAAAACATTATCAATGGAACGTATTACTTTTGATTAAAACAAACACTTGGTATTTATCAATGATTTATGGATAACAATTTAGAAGGATTAGAAGAATTTACATTAGTCTATATTGATGGTATTATTATATTTTCAAATAAAGATAAAGAGGATCATTTGAAAAAAAAGTAAAAGCAGTTCTCACTAGATGTCAACAAAATGACTAATTTTAAGCAAAAGAAAATTAAATGAGCCCAACAAAACATTGAATATTTAGGCATAGAATTTAATAATAGATTTTAAAATATAACTTAATATTCTTGAAAAATTACAATAATTTCTAGAGATGTTAAAAATATCATTGAAGTTCAAAATTTTCTTAGATTATTAAATTATACATCGATCAAGAATTTCTAAAAATTTAGCTAAATAAAGAAAAAGTTACAACTTAAATGTAGTATAAAAACCAAATGGACGTGGACAAAGGAAAATACAACAACGGTATGTATACTTAAAAATCTCTGCAAAGATTTACCAACATTATACAATTGTAATGCTAAAGATACATCACTGGTATAAATTGATGCAAGTATAGATACATAAGCTGGCTGTCTTTTAGCACAACCACTCAATTCAAGGAAATATTTTTTATGTAAATACATTAATGAGACTTTTAATCCCGATGAAAGGAAATATCCTATTCACAAAAAGGAAACGCTTGCATATATTAAAACATTAAGAAGATGGAAACTGGAAACTGGATTTATTACCTGTCGAATTTCTAATTCAGACATATTTATGTGGAATTACTAAATATAATATTAAAACAAATTATAATCAAGGTCGATTAATTAGATAGCAATTATAATTAAATCAATATAATTTTCAAATTAGTTATACAAAATCTTCTGCTAGCAGTCTTTCAGATACATTAATCAGATAA
This sequence comes from Erythroxylum novogranatense, assembly GCA_029891385.1. Taxonomy (NCBI): domain Eukaryota; kingdom Viridiplantae; phylum Streptophyta; class Magnoliopsida; order Malpighiales; family Erythroxylaceae; genus Erythroxylum; species Erythroxylum novogranatense. The sequence goes on along the minus strand of CM057229.1, from coordinate 38,428,098 downwards.
TGGAAATAGCTATCCTCAACCTAAAGGATTCACTCACTAAGAAGGAAGGGGAACTATATATAAGATCTCCAGTAGCAAGTAGAAAACATAACAAAAGAAATTAATTAATTAAGAGTAACCATCTCTTTTCTTGAGAAACAACAAGCATCTATTGGTCAAACACCACCGCCTTTGCAACCAATTACATCTTAACAAATATCGCAAACTACTTTTATCTCATCCACTACTAAAAGCCCACAACCAAAAATAGCCACTCCTTTTCCTCAAAAACAACAAGACATGTCAGAATCCAAAGTATATGTCATTTTCAATGGACCCATAGCTGGACTATATGATAAATGACACAAAGCAACTATCCATATCACGAGCAAACCTTCAATAATTCACCAAAGTTACACTAATAGATCTGAAGCATAAAAAACATTCACTGAATTCAAAGACCCATCTCTCATACCACATTATAAACAAGCCTTAGAAAAACCATAAGATGTTGGAACCCGTTTTCGAAACCCAACCTCTTGCCAATATCAAGAAACTTGAGCGTACCTTTATAACATCATACTCTTTAATACATTACATACAAATATTTTTTGTCATTTACATTTCAATACCCTAAAAAAAAGGGTTTTACAAAACTATAATGGCTTTTCAAGCCATTTTACAACATAATCCAAAATCTCAAACTATAAAAGTTACATGAACTACAAATTCTTGAAATGTGACTAATCCTTGTATTTTACAAAGATAACTTAAACTGCAAGCTATGCAAAATTTGAAGTAACATCCTTATACTCTTGATCATTCGATCTCTTCCTCATCACCTGAAGGTGGGTACAGGAAAGAGATGAGCTTGAAAACTCATGGGTAACAGTTTATAATAAAAAAAGATAAGCAAAACTTTTGAAACCATTTTACTAGTCATAGAAAAATTTTCATTGAGTTTATAAAATACATGATTCTTAAAATTCTTGTCTTGTCGAGTAATCGAAAACACAAGAAATAAAATTTATGCATTTTTCAACACAAATTGCAAGCATGCATGTATCAAACTTGTCAACAGATCATAAGCACATAAGCACATCAGGATGATTTGGGTGGATCCAAAATAGAACGCACTAGATAATTTCTATAAGGATCTTGTGTAGCCGTGAACTTATAGGAGTCCTTGAAGGAGCTCCATGCCACTAGCGAGTAGGCAGAGAAGCCTTAAACTTGGATCACCGTGCACGTAACTGAACTTAGGGGACCATCACAAACCCACATAACACATATATTTCAAAATCTTGTAAGCTTGTTGCCCCAAAATGGAACTTCTTATAAACTTGCTTTTTCATATACTTGATATATATCTTGAAAACCATTCTCAAAAACATGAATTCATGTACATTTGATCTTTTCAAAATAAAATTACTTTTATAAATCATCACAAAACCCATGTAGCAAACATATAGCAGATCATGCAAAAATAAAAGATGTAACACTTATGATGCCATTGAAATCAGTAAACTTCTTTGCTTTAAAGAAAAACATTAGTGCCTTATTTACTCTATTATAAACATGTACCCACCTGATTTCCTTGCTTATAGGCTTGCTCATAATGTTTTTTCTCTTTGCAAACAACCTGAGGTTTCTAAAGTCCTTTCCTGTTGTATCTTTAATATGTGCTCTGTGAGCTGATCTAACTGAAATAGATCTCTTCGATTCCTTCGGTTCTTTACCAAATGAAGTGATTCTTCGCTCAAATGGAAGAACTTCTCTTCCTTTATCTTTTTCTCTTCTTGAACAACCTCAAAATCTTTCTTATAGGCTAAGGAAATTGAAACCCTAGCTTGGTTTCTCTTCTCTCTCTCCTTTTATTCTTCTCTTTGTATTTCTCTCTCTTTTTCATGACATTCTCTCTTTCTCTTTCTTTCTCATTTCGTTCCCCTCTTCTCTTCTGCTTCCTTCCATTTATAGGCAAGACAACACTTTTTCTTCCAATTATGTCCTTCCATTTATGCCTTATGTCTTTTACACGTAAGTGTCTTGCCAAAAGTATCCTTGAATATTCTTACATAACACTTTACTCTAGAAGAATCTTCTCTATTGTCTTACGTTTTCAATGGCACCAAAATCATTCAATTCGGGTCAGTGATTCGAAAGATACACTTCAAACATTTTTGGACTGCTCTTGTCCAAATCAGTATACTATGCACAACTCCTATCGGTAATTTAAACCTCTTATAAACTGAATTTAACTTCAACTTCTTCATACCATTTGTAGCTCCATGTATCTAGTTTATCTTGAAACAAGAATCATCTTATTCGAAGCTCTACTAATCTAGAAATCTTCAAAATATTGAAGTATGTTTAGGAAAATATCCAATTGATATCCTTACTTTGGTTTAATCCACCCCTTTCAAATCAACACCAAAAGCTATTACCTTCAATGGAGACGCAAACAGAAAATGTTAGGAATCTAAGGATTCAAGAATCACTTCATTTAACTTTGAAATTTACAATTTTGAAGAAGACCTTGAGGTCAGCTTTATCATCTGAAGGGTCAAAATGAATCAGACGATAGGATTTGACGAAGCCAAAGGAAAAAATAGACGAATAGAAAAAAGACAGAATAAGTGAAAAAAATTGCTATAACTTTTCCGATAGATATCGTATTAAGATGTTCTTTATATGGTTTGAAAGAAGACTTCAAGATCTACAACTTTCATGCAAACCTTGAAGACAGATTCTATCTTCTGAAAGATTGAAAATGGAACAGAAGATATAAGATGAGCAGTAACCTAGAAGATAGCAAAACACATACAAAGCGAAAGACAGAAGAAACAAAAGACAGATGATAGCAAAACACAAAAGAAACGAAAAACTGAAAAAGCAAAAGGCAGAAGATAACAAAACATAGAAGGAACAAAAACAGAAGGAGCAAAATACAGGAGAAGAAAAAAGGCAGAAGAAGTGAAACTTAGAAGAAGCAAAAGTCAGAAGAAGCAAAACTAAGAAGGAGCAAAAAAGCAGAAGAAGACGCGTCAACAAAAGATAGAAGAAGACACGTTAGCAAAATACATAAGAAGATGCGTCAACAAAATACAAAAGAAGACACGTCAACAAAACACAGAAAAAAAACACGTCACTAAAACACAGAAGATACAAAACACAGAGGATACAAAAGACAGAAGATACAAAAGGCAAACGATACAAAACACAGAACATATAAAACGCAGATGATACAAAAGACAGAAAATACAAAAGGAAGACGATACAAAACACAGAAGATATAAAACACAAAAGAAGTGAAACTCAAAAGGAACAAAAAATAGAAGAAGTTCATGAACAGTAATACAGAAGAAGTTCACAAACAGTAACACAAAAGACGTTCATGAACAGTAACACAGAAGAAGTTCATGGACAGTAACATAGAAGAAGCAAAAGAAAGATGATGCAAAACATAGAAAAAGATGTCGTCATCACAAAGAAAACTCATAAGGAGATGATGCCATCACAGAAGAAGCAAAAAGGCAGAAGATACAACTTCTCTTTTGCACATCTTCCCTTATAAGGACCATATCTTTCAGCCTAGAAGTCCCCAAAAATTCCATAGTTTATGTCATTAGAAAGCTAAAAGGAAGACCTACAATTTCTGAGAAGACAACTTTCTCTAATATAGCCTAGATCGATCCAGAATTGCCCTTGAATACAAAACATGAATTTACATACATCCAATGTATTGTACCGAATTCTCAACTTCATGACAAATTTTGATATTCTTAAAGATAGGATTTAAATTAGATGTCTTCATAAGAAAATGTAGCCATATGCTTCTAATTTAATCCAAATCAAGAATCATCTCGTTTGGATAACTAGAGAAGAAGTTGTGACTAGAGGACTGAAACATTCTCCATAAACATTTTCCAGATCAACCATCTACTATGTTTCACAATCTTTCCTTAACACAAATCATACTAAGATCACCTTTTTCTACTTCATTTACTTCTCATTCTCAACTCCATCTCAAATCAATAGCATTCGAAGAAAATATATATAATCCATGATTAATCATGAACACCAACAACAGAACATACACATATGTACATCTCTTTCATCAGCGTACTACACAAATGCAACTTCATTTTCAGCTTTCATTCTGCGTCTAACTTTCAGCTTAATTCTTCTCACTTCAAAATCTTTTATCCACAAGAAGCACCAAAACAAAACTTGGACATATCTACATTTCTCATCCACTATTTTACTCCTGTCTATCATTTCAGATTCAAGAATCTTAGTTCATTTATTCTTTACTCATCACTACTTCCCAAAATTTCTCCTTCAAGTAGTTTTAACTCCTATGAAACATTCGAGGTTCAACACAAGAAGACACAAAAATGAAAATATTGGGAAAACCTATCCAAATGGACAAAATAAATTCAGTACCTACAAAAGTAATTAAAAAGGAAATGAGACGAATTACTACATACATTTTTTATGAATGCTTTCAAGCATTAAATCACTGGAAGGACGAGCAAAAATTATTTTAGTATTATCCTCAAAATCGAGGCAGATATGAACCTAAAGCCATTGTATTCCCTGAAGTTGATGCACTCACCACTTACCTATTTTTTTTCAAAATAGCTTAGTAGATACCATTTATTTAACCAATCTAAAAATTCTTTCTAAATTTCCAGCAAGATTCATTCTTGCAGTAAAAAACTACAAAGAACACTTTGTAAAGAAAAGAGAAATTTTTATCAAAGTCTTTAGTAGTTACCCTATCTTTATGAAAGCAGATAATTTCAAAGATCCAGACATACAACTATCTCATATAACTAGCTTATGTACAAATTGGAATTAGCAATGGAATATATCCACCTATTGATAGTCCTCCAAAATATGATTTTGATTGGGATCTCATCAATTACCTCGAAGGGGTTTACAATCAATGCATCAAAATTATCCAATAATCAATGATCAATTTGAATTAAAAAGGAACCAACTTATTGATGACATCAAGCTATAGAACAAACATCTCCAAAGATTCCCTTCAGATTATCAAACAAGTGTAAGAATTATTTTTAACATTATCAGAAGGATTCACCACTCTATTAGAAGATTGGAAAAATGCAATTTGTCAACAATTCTGTCAATATCCAACTCATAAATGTCCATATTACCCTTCTACATCCAAGGAACAAGACAAAGATGACACCTCATATGTAGATGTAATTATCAAAGAATAAAATGTAACAACTTTATAAAAAGCATTCAATTATTATAGGCCAACTATCGGGCACTACAATAGAAAAAAAAACGGATTCTTTAGACAATAATTTAGGAATCTACTTGTACTGCTCTTTTATATTTAACTTTTTCTTTTTCTTTTCTTTTCATTTTTTAGTTGTTGGATGCTACTAAGTGTCCTCTCTAGATAAGGTAACACATAGCATTTGCTCAACATGAAGAAATAAAAGCTTAGTTATCATATTCCTGTCTAATCTCTTCACAATCCCGTTCAAGCCTAAGGATTGGCATTAGAGAAGAAAAAGAGCAAAACTTGTATAACTTTTTGTGTTTTTATCTGTTCATCATTTCTACATATTTGATTTCAGTTTATTATATTTCTACTATTCCTATTAAATTATAATTCAAAGCCCTCTTCTAGTTAATTATTCTATTATCTCTTGATAAAATGCCTATTTGTACCGATTGTAAAAATATTCATCTATTAATAATACATCTTGAAGAAAACTTCAACTTAGTAAAATATGTATTAAAACTTTTAGAGATACTCATAACTATTAGAATATATAAGTGATTCGAAATCACTCTTAATAAAATTAAAGAAATTTTAAATAGAGATACAAAAATGACAATAAAAAAGACCGAATTAAAACAATTATATAAACAATTTCAAGAACACTATAAAATTCATTATTCATAACTAGTCTGTCCTATTTGTCAATTTATGTTACAATTTTTTCCTAATGAATAACTGCAATCTGCAATCAAACTACTAACATAATTTATTTGTTTAGAAAATTTAGTCACTAAATATAGATTATAAAAGATTATTATAAATGAAGATATAATTATTTACAATTTTGTATTAATAATAATGGTTTAATTCCTATTAAAGAAAGATTAGATATTGCAACTACCCTTTATAATTTATATAACAAAAATTTAGTTCATAAACACAACGAAATAATAGAACATCAAAGAATTCCTCATTAATACGATTTGAATAACTCACGAATCTAATAATAATATTAATAATATTTTAGATGTAGATACTTTAGAATTAATCGAATCTACTTAAACTTTCCATATTAATACGCAAATTTACAAGAAAACGAAAACAAATAGAAAAACACAATTAAATCTAAAAGATGGACAAGATATCACACACCATCCATTTAAAATTTTAATTAATAGAAAAATATCATTTATTATAGAAAATTTATACATGAAACACCTATTAGAATTGACAATGTAATGGACATATTCTAATAAATTTAATAGACCAAGAACAAATTTATAAACAGTTACATAAAATCCTTGAAGAAAAGAGACATACAATTAGATATATACATCTTTCTACAATCCAAATTTTGTTAAAATCCACCTTTTAGGGATAGATTCTGTTGGGTCCCGGGAAAAAAAAATTCGTTTATTTAATTGATTATTCATTTATTTATTTACTATTCTTGCCTTAATTGTTTTAATTATGTGTTTATATAGATATATATTTTATTGAGGCTTGGATTTAGCATGTATGATTGGGAATCAGAAGTTGGGAATTAAATGAAGGCTTGGACTTTATGTTGGATGGAATGGGCTTTGGGAAAGAATGAGTTAAGAAGAAGGAAGGTTAGAAATAAGTGGATTAGAGGTGAATGGGCTTATGAGGAGGAAAGCCCAAGTCTTATAAGTGAGCTTTAAAGGAGTATCAAAACTACATAGTTTTGAGATAGGGTTTTTTTGGTTGAGATATAAAGGAATTAAGAGAAGAGAAGTGGAGTAGCAAAGTTGTCGTAAGTCACCTAAAGGAAGAGAAACAAAAACGTGAGCAAGGAAAGAGAAAGCTTCAGCCAAGAGGAAAGGGAGAGTTGTTGGAGGCTTGAAGGAAGGTAGAAGGAAGGAGAAAATAAGAGAAAACCACTTGTGAGAGTTAAGTTCCATCTTTGCTTAGGTTAGGTTCGAAAATGGTGTAGGATGGAAGTTAGGGTTTGTGTAGAGTTTGAAGAAAGATAGAGAGAAAGGTGAGATCTATAGATTTTCGGGACTTTTAAGCTAAAGTTATGGTTATTCTAGCTTAAATGTCCTATGGGTAGGTTAGGTTTAAGGTTTATTTTCATCTTTGCTTGATTTATGAGTATTATGACCTTCTTTGAAAATGTATTTATTGAATGAAGTGTGATTTAATTGAAGGAACTCAAGAAAACCCCACTCAAGACAAGGAGGAAGGGCAATCTTGAATTCATATTTCTGCGATAGGTGGGTAACATTTTTATAGTTGTTGTGTAATGGGAAAATGTCCTATGTGTGCTATCTTTGCTACATTGTGTGTATATTAAAAGTGTATTTCTATGGATTTGAAAGAAATTGTGAAACTATGATGATTCGAAAGTATGAAAGAAGCATGAAATGCTATTCTTTTGCTTGAATGTGTGAGCATAAATGAGTTGTGATTGGGCAAGAGAGAACCTACTTCGATAGTCACGTGCACGTTGACCCCCCTTTAGCCTTCTCCCTGCTGCCTGCTTGAGGCTTACGAGATTCGAAAATAGACTCGTCGTGTTTACTATAAACTTCGGTTTCCGTCGTGTTTATAGAACTCTCGAGCCTACTGTGTGCATTCCATTCTTTAATTGTGCTTATGATGCATAATGTGTGTTTGATTGAGATAAACTCTCATGTTGTGCTTATGTGATGATTTTGGGTTATTTGAGCTTAATATGATGAATTGCTATTGTTTTGGATTGTTAATGATGTGTTGTGTGGCTCATTATTCGATGGCTATAAACTTGTTAGCCACTGAGCCGTGTTAGCTCACCCCATTCTCCCTCCTCAGGTGCAAAATCAAAGTTGAGAGCTGAACCTTGCAAGGCACCGGCATCACTCCAAGAAACTTAGGAACTTTGTATTATTAAGTTAGTAACTAGCTTTTGGAATAGCTTTGTAAGCATATTGATCATTGAGCATCTCATCTTTTGTATGTTGTACTTGATCTTGATGAATATGCCAATATGTAACCAAAGCTATGCATGAATCTTTATTATGATTTGAAAAGAGAATGAGAGCTCTAGTACTCTCTTCATCATGTGTTTATGTTGATTTGTGATTTATGTGTGAAGTATGCGTATTGAGTCTTTTATCATTGAGTTTTTGCCTTGAGAGAGCTTGCTGGAAATTTGCACAAGTTTAGAAGCTGTTGAAGTTCTGCAAATTTCAGGCTGAAGCTTTGAGTCAACTTTTGGCCCTTATAGGGTTGGAGTTTAGGTCCGTGATCTTCATGAAAGTTGTAGATTTTTCTCTTAGCTTTCCAACGAATTAAACCATGTCTAATTTAGAGTTTTGAGTCAAAAGTTATGCATCTTATAAGTTGAGACGTTCTGGAGAAAAAGGTCGACGAAATTCTCGATCATCGTCTCGATTCGCTCATCGCCCCGATTCATTATTCATCGCCTTAGTTTGACTTTTGCGTCTCGATTGACCGTCTCGATTCATCGTTCATCGTCTCGATTACTATTCATCGTCTCGATTCATCGTTCATCGTCTCGATTACTATTCATCGTCTCGATTACTATTTTTTGCGTCTCGATTGACCGTCTCGATTCATCGTTCATCGTCCGATTCATCGTTCATCGTCTCGATTGACTTTTTCGTCTCGGTTTTATAAATCCGCTTCATTTATCGACCCCTTTTCCTTCTTTTAGCCATAACTTTTTGTACAGACCTCCGATTTAGCCGATTTTCGAAGCGTTGGATTCATAAGAAAATTTTCTATCTTTTTATACCTGATTGGTCAGTATTACTTTTAATTTGAAAAAGGTGGTTTGAAACAAAGTGTGACGATCGGTTGTCAAAGTCTAAAAATACTTCACTAATTTTAGAATATCTTGAGCTATAGAGTTCCGATTGAGGCGATTCTTCTTTTAAATTAAACTAGAGACCTAAAACTACAAGTTTTATGAAGGAACCGATCAGAAATTAAGCCTTTAAGATTTTCAAATTTCTACCTGAAGTCGGTAGTGCACAAATTTTGAATGTTTTCTTTGAAATAGTATCTTTGCCATAACTTTCTCATTTCTAATCGGAATTGAGCGTTTTCAGTGGCGTTGGAATCGTGAGAGCATAAGGAACATATTTTCTTAAAAAACCAATCTCAAATTTTCCATTAAAGTATCTCTAATTGTGGTCAGTTTGTGTTCGGTTTTGGGTCTGCTATGCTTGTATGGGTCCGAATGTTGGGCCTCGGAGACGGGGTCCAACAGATTCACCTATAAGAATGACTATAATTGATGAAAGAATGACTTATTTAAAAGATCAAGTAATTGGAATCATGAATGGAAATCTAGCTTATGAAAAATTCGAATTTAACACTCGTCTTAAATTAGGAATTCTTTACAATCACAAATTTTAGATGAAACAAATATTATAGCTTATAAATTTTATCGATAAAATCTAATGACAACAGGACAATATCATTTTTCAATTACTTATCAAATAAGTTATGCTTTCAATAATTCTTATCATAGTATTGAATTTAAAATACAGATCAATTAATATAGGTCTTAAGAATATATTATGAGTGTTACTAAGCTATTAGGTCTCCTGAACGTGGTGCATCAAGTGAAAAGTATAAAAGAATATAGAACAATTAGTTAATGAATTAGTTAATATCAAAAGACAACTTCAAGAATTATCAAATCGTCTTAAGAATATATTATGAGTGTTACTAAGCAATTATTTGAATTATTCGATAAACAAAATAATATTGAAATTCAATTAAAGGAATTAATTATTGTAGTGGTGTTGATAAAATCAAAATTATCAATCATAAAAATTTAATGAAATTCACAAAATATAAAAATCTTTAATTATTAAAATTAATAATAGAATAATAAATATTGAATGTAAATGTTACGAAAAATTACCTTTACAATTAGATCAAATAGATGACAACTTAGCAAAAATATCAGACCAAAAATTGTTTTCTCTTTATTCGTTTTTCGTCGCATAGGTTAAACACGGCAATGCGGTTAAACTATTTGGCTCCCCCTGGTTCTTTAATACGATATATTGTGATAAATTTGGGACGACCCCGAGTCAAGTGAATAATGCCGTTCTGCGGAATGGTACCATCAATACATCTCAACCTGTTTGCAGACTTACCGGTCGGATTTGTCAAAATATATTGGTCCACTTGTTTATTAGCGGAAGTGATCAGCCAGAGGCCGTAGGACTTTTCCCAAGTCTTTGAACCAAATGACAATCTATGAATGATTCCCTTTGTTTTCTAAGTGGAAGATTATGGTTTCTACGGCCGTGATTGACGTGTCAGCAGTGGAGATAAAAGTCGTTTCTTTCTTCATTTCTCTTTTGGCTATAAAAGGGAGGCTAATGAAGTTCTCTTGGCAATATATACAGTACTAGGTTTTCATTCTTCTATCCATCTCTAATTAGATGGCTTTATCAGTTCAGACAACGCCCTCCATGATTCTTTCTACAGTGCTTCTTGTTGGCCTGCTACTTTCAAGCTTAGATGCAACAGGTATTCTACATATATATGTAATCATGCTCTATACTATAATACGACTAACTATGAACCATAATTAATGATTGTCCAGCATGTGCATGCTAATTAGTAGCCATCGACATGATGTGGTCCTTTGAGGTACCTGTTGCATTGACATCGGATAATCTTTCCAAATATTTTTATTCCCAATCTTTTAATTTTCATTATCAGAGTAATGACTCCATTTGAGGTCGCTAATTAACATGTCCTAACCTACAGTTGCTCAAATCGGTATATGCTATGGAATGCTTGGTGACAACTTACCATCAAAGCAAGAAGTGGTAGACCTATTCAACCAAAACAACGTCCGTAGAATGCGAATCTATGACCCCAACCAAGAGGCACTCCAAGCTCTTAGAGGTACTAACATCGAGCTGATCCTAGGTCTGCCAAACTCTGATCTCCGAACCATAGCGTCGGACCAAAATTCTGCAAATCAATGGGTTCAAAACAACGTCAGCAACTACGGCGATGTCAAGTTCCGTTACATTGCTGTCGGTAATGAAGTAGAGCCTGGAGATTCATCCGCAGCACAATTCCTAGTACCTGCCATGAAAAATATACAGAGCGCGTTGTCTGCGGCTGGCTTATCCAACATCAAAGTTTCTACTGCCATTAAATTTGGAGCAATTGAAGACTCCTTTCCACCCTCGAAAGGTTCTTTCAAAGGCGAATATCAACCAATTATCAATCCTCTAATAAACTTTTTAGTGGAAAACCAATCTCCATTGCTCGTGAACTTATATCCATATTTTGCTTACGTCGGCGACATGGCTAATATACCTCTGGACTATGCCCTTTTCACTGCTCAGTCGTCGCCGGTCTCTGATCCTCCGCTTAGTTATCAGAATCTTTTCGATGCCATGCTCGATGCTGTTTATGCCGCTTTGGAGAAATCTGGCGGGGGCTCGCTAGAAATTGTAGTATCGGAGTCTGGTTGGCCAACGGCTGGTAAAGAACCGGCGACATCAACCGATAATGCAAAAACTTATAACAACAATCTGGTTCAACATGTGAAGAAAGGGACTCCAAAGAAACAAGGAAGGCCTATAGAGACATACATATTCGCAATGTTTGATGAGAATAAGAAGGACGGTGACGAGATTGAGAAATTCTGGGGTCTCTTTCGCCCTAATAAAGAGCAAAAATACTCAATCAATCTAAACTAATTACGAATGACGAATAGAGGAGTTGCTGTTATGTACTACCATACGAATAGAGTAAAATAGCATGCATTGGCAAATAAGAACATTCAGAGGATGAAGCCACGAAGGTATATAAGATCTTCTTTGCTCCACTGTATAAGCTTCTTTGTTATGCTCGACTCATTCTCAGTTCCACTGTATTAGAAACCAATAAAATGTTTGATAAGAGATGGAATAACAAAATGGTATATTAAGTGTACTTCTAATGCAAGTTCAACGTTAGCATTTTAGATCTCAAAAAATTGAAAACCATTCTTGTTCAACTATAGCTCATTATTAATCCATGACTCTTTATTTAAATTAACATATATAATAATATTCATTTAACTTAAGCACAATTAAAAGATAAGGTAAGTGAAATTATCATTTTACCGACGGAAATTACCGTCGGTAAATGACACATTTCCGTCAGTAAAATTAATCACCGACGGAATTTGGTGCCCGAAAAAATCAGTCGGTGAAGTTCCCGTAGATAAAAATGCCGACCGAAATATTCCGTCGATATTTAACGACGGTATTAACAACGGCAATTTGTTGTCGGTATTTATATAACGACGGAAGGGGCAAGCGAGATTCCGTCAGAGAAATTTAGCGACGATCTTTTGTTCCGTCGGTGAGGCGAATGTATCTTCAATCAATTTTCCGACGGTGTTTTTGACCGTCGGTAAATATCGTTATCGTTTCTGACGGAAAAGTTTCCGTCGATAATAACTGATTATATATATTTTTATTTCGTTGTTTTGTTGTTATAATAATGCTATATTGTATATATACTTTATTTATTTGTATTACGTTATATTATTTGTTCATAATATATTAATTTGTATATATAGTTTGAATAATGAGAAAATTAATAAATAATAAAACATATAAAGAATTTAATTTAATAATTAAAAAATAAGAAAGAACAAATCTTATGTTTTTTAATTGAAAACAAATGACAATGATAAGCTAATGTCGTGGTGATCATGGATGCTATGAACTGTTTCCCCCCTCTTTAACAGTTTCATCTCTTGCCTAAACTAAGTCATCTGCTCCATGTGTTGTCTCTCTTTAGTCGTTTGCTTCACCTCCGCTCTCATCTTAGTAAGCCGCTACATCTTCTCTCTCCTCTTAGTTGCCTGCTCCATTTGTTCCATCGACTCTCTGATATTTGATACATGCTCCAGTTCCGTCCTCATCTTCTCACTCATCTGCAAACTCAACTCCTCTCTCATCTGCAGACTCATCTCCTCTCTCATCTGCATACTCATCTCCTGTCTCAACTGCTGAGTCATCTCTGCTCTCATCTGTTTTCTCATCTACATACTAATCTCGTCTCTCATCTTAGCTATCTCCTCCATATGCTCCTCACGTTGATTAACCAGTTGCTCCCTCAATGTGTCCATCAGAGTTCAAGCTCCGATCGTCATGAGTTTGCGATGGCGAAAGCGATCTTGCTATACTAGAAAGGTAAGAGCGCGAATAACAGGTGTTTGCATATGAGCCCAGGCCGAATATTCTTCCACGACGGTCCCTACCACCCACGACATCAAAATATGTCTGAGTCTCGTCCAAAGGTTGTTCCTCCTGAGATTGTCGCTGAATATTTTGTTGTATTTGGTCCTATTAGGAAGCAATCTTTACATTAGTAATTAAAGTATAATTGTTAAGAAATTATTAAAATATGTTATTTTCACTTAAATTCAGTTCTCTACATCGAGTGTTGATGAAGGTGACACCATCATGTTTCTTCGTGTGGGTGTGCAAAAATACTAGGATAGGTGCAGGCTTCGTGTACAATGACTTTTCCTACATGTATAACTTAAATTGTCAGATGTAAACTAGAATTTAAAAAAATTTTCGCAGAGTTTCCTCAATATATATGATATTTGCCCCCTGTTCAACAAAGAAAACAACTTCACACAGCCATATATGGCACCAAACATTTATATCATAATCACTATGTTCAATAAAGCGAAGCAAAATATATGTAAAATTGGTGTAAGAGAGTAGATACTTACTAGTCTATATGTATACTCGTAGTGGATAATTGATCCTCCCGTATGCACTGCAAGACTTGCACCCCCCGGCCCTCCACGTTTGTTGGCCGAATTACGCTCTGATATGGACATTGCCGCAGGTGATGTCCAATATTCGGTCTAATGAGTCCAAATTTTCTCCGAAATATAACGCGATCGTACACAAACCTTGCGTATCGCATTAATTAAGTCGCGATAACGTATACGAGCTTTCTTTTCCCATTGTTTATACATGCTGGCGTCGAAACAAGAATCCCAGTAAAATTCTTTCTGAAATAAGAAGAGTAAGAATAACAAAATGTTAAAATCTTTATGAACATTGTAAATATAAAGCAATGTAACAAGAAAATAACTATTATTTGTACCTTAAACTCCTGAAAGTATAATTGCTTTGTGGTGTCAGATAAATTCTTCCACACATAACCCTCTAGTTCAATTCTTTGCTTAAACGAGGAAGTCATATTTCTTGAAGTTGGTCCAGACGGAACCAACCTAATATGCCAAATTATGTTATCCTATGTAAAAATTGATAAAAGTAAAAGTTGATAATAAACAAATTGTGAAGTGCTTTGATTTCGCTTACTGGTCATTGACAATAGAAACAAACTTTCTTCCATCAGGTCCCTTAGCACCAGGCTGATGGACGTCTCCTATTTTCGATACGCTGGGATTGGACGATATATGCGTTGCAGAAGGGGATGGTGTAGGCTGAGAAACAGTCGGTGATGCCGCAGCTGCAACTCTCGGCACGAGAGGTGGAGGAGGTGAGTTAGTAGGAGCGGTTGATTGTGACGAACCACCTTCACTGTAAGTTCCCCTGAATATGGCTCAAAACCTCGGTCGCATGACCTCACGTTGTCTCTTCGGTCCCATTCTTTTCCTGAAATTCAATTTTGCCCAATTCTCTACATGTACAATTAATAATTTGAAAACAATATTTTACACAACACATAGAGAAGAAACTATGGTAATATATGAAGGTTAACATATTGTTATCAACAATAAATGAACCTTAACAATAATATAAATATGCACTGTTTAACGAAGTCTTACAGATACAACAATAAATCAACGTGAAAGCTTAGTGTAATAATGTCTGACAGTACAAAAGCACATTGATATAATCATTTGGTTTGATTCCATATAACATGGGAGTCGGTAAAGGTAAAAGAGTCTCCAATATTTGGGTACGCACTAATAGAAACAGTGAAACTTCATCCACCTGCTGTACGTTGTTGATCACATTCTTGCAATAGTTTTGAAGCTATAGCTATACTTGCTGAGGAAACAGTGAATGAGTTCCCGGTCTTAGAATAGAAGACTAATTCTCCGGATGAACTACTAATAGGAACAAATCTACTAAAAACATAATCAGTGAAGAAATGTTGAAACCGTGATATTAAAAAACCATATAAGTAACAAAAACGGTATATAATGCATAAGTGATTGTGCAGGCGGGGTTTGAGAAATAGTAGAATTGTCGACAATACCCGATCTTCCTATTCCGTTATAAGCTGTCGTGACATTGTTGTCACCTTTATCAGCACACATGTCTACTTCGAGTTTAAAGGAAGCTTAAACATGTAAGATTGACAATAAAATGAGAATATGTATGATAACTTTAATAAATGTTATGAGATGTTCATAACACGGAAAGAGTCGACGTGTAGATCATATTAAAAACCTTCAAGTAACAGATCGGTCATAGAAGGCAAACGATTGGTACTGTATGATCGAGTGAGATGTTCTGTAGTTTTGATTCCATAGGCTGGGACAATTTTGTCATATTCCTCCCAACGGAAAGAATTTTTACCGTCCAGAACCAATCGCCATGTCGACATTCCTTTCAAAGAAATTCAATGAAATACTTAACATAATATAATTAAATGAAAATAATGTTAATATTTAAGTTAAAATATACAATTACAAACACAAGTCATTCGCTATCAAAACTTAATGGTAAATTACAATCATCTTCTTCTTCAGAAGAATAAGAATCAAATTTCAGCTCCTCGTCAGATATCAGACCCTCGTCATCCTCTCTAGATGAAATATCAACAAATTCGTTTAATTAATCGTTCAAAGGTTCATTATCGTCATACGTAACAGATGCATTGATAAAAGTCACATCTTCTTGAAACGCCTCACTTTCAAGACTATGATCTTCTCTTCCATGTGATTCGTAAACACCTCTAGGTTTAACTTTACAAACCGCTAACCAATCTGTCTTATCTCATCGTAAGCTTGGAAAAGGGATATAACAAACCTGTTTAGCTTGCACAGCTAAGACGAAAGGTTCAAATTGCACAGCTAAGACGTGGGCGCTCGCGCACGTCCCACGACATGCGAGACCTGCGTGCACCGCGACGTGCGAGACCAGAAACCCTCCGAACACTCATTTTCGACATTTTTCATCTTTAAACATTCCATCTTCCACAAATAACTCATCTTAACCCTAAATCATCATTCCTACTTCATTTCTAAACTCATCTCAACACAAAAATCATCCACAAACAATATAATTCATTAACCCTAAAAACCAAACATATGCTTTAACTCATCCGACAACTTCTAACACATAATCCTCTCTTAACTAACATCAAAACATGATTCATTCATCTAATCAAGAGGAAAGATGCTTATACTTACTTGATTTGGCTTCAAATTCTTCAAAGATCTTCAAACCCTAGCTTTCTCCTCTTCTCTTCTTCTTCCACGACTTCCTCTCTTCTTTTTCTTCTCATTTCTCATTTCCTTCTTCTAAGTCATACTCTTAATGAGTGGGCAATGTCCATTTTACCCTCCCACATAAGCCTTATAACTCTTAGACTTAAGTGTCATGCCCAATTTGCCCTTATATATTCTTACAACTTTAATACTTCAATTCAAAATTGACAATCTTAGGGACTAAATTGGAATTCGATTCCTTCAGATAACTTGTGATCCCATGTCTCTAATTTATTTAGAAATAAGAATAAACTTAATTGGATCTCTACAGATCAAGATATCATCAAAATACCTAAACATGTTCAGAAAAATGTCCAACTCAAATTATGTAATCAATCCTCTCACTTTGATTCAATCAATCTTTGTCAAATTAATCTCAAAAATCACAAATTTTCATGAAGAGATAAGGGATGTCTTAGGAATCCAACGCTTCAAAGATCGAATCAATCGGATGTCGGACAGAGAAATTAGAAGCAAAAGAACAGGCAAGGGTCGGATCACCCTAAACAGTAACAGCAACTTGTAAAAATCTTAACTTCCTATTCTATAGTCCAAAAATTCCATACTTTATATTATTGGAAAGATCAAAACATAATCTAAAACTTTCATGAAGAACTTAAAAACAATTGTAACCTCTAACAAGGTCAATTTTTCTATCAAAGCTTCTGCTCATAAATGTGTCATCCTATATCACATCCAAACTTCCAAATTTCATATCTTCCAAATTCCACGACCAGAAATAACATATTATACATAATTGAAAAACTAGGACAATCTTCTATGATTTTCATATAGATCATTGAACTCAATCCAAAACACATCAGTCTATAATTATTCCTCAAAGCACTGCATACAAAATCCTACACTCATGAGCATCTTCAAAAACAAAGTAACATACACTTCAATTTGACTGATCATAAATGTCAATCCCGATATCGAAAAGTATCAAACTTTATAACGATAGAAAGCTCTCAACAGAAACCACAAATTTCAAGGAGATCATTTTCTCAAATTCTGCTTAAATCAAAAAGTCAACTCTCTACTCTAAAAAGTCAAACTTTCTCAATTCTTCAAATTCTCACACTTTTTCTCTTTATTTCTTGATTTTTAACTTCCAACAATGTATTCACTATCAATTTCATTTAAACTCAAAACCACACTTTAGATCATAATTAATCATAGACATCAATAACAAAAGCATACACACACCTATACTCTCTCATCATCAACTTGCTAAATTCACCTATCTTAATTTCATATAACAATTCACATTCTTGAATTGTCTTTTTCTTTGCACCTGAATAATTTACCACAAATTTCTCATTTAATGTCAATTTTTTACTTCAAAAATTCAAGAAAAATTTGGGGTCCAACAATATATATAGACTTCCTAAATAAGAGGCCTAGATAATAGCAACTGCTGATAGCTGTCGTTCCTAGATTTATGTTTTTTTGCAAATACAGTGGCACTTTCTTAAGTAGACATTTTCTTCAACTAGGTGTTGTTTAATCTTCGATATCGCCTCTGCTGAAATCTTCGATATTTAGACGTTAAGATAATTGGTCTGTGAAGGCTTTCGAAGCTAATTATTCTAATTAGTAAGATCCTTTCGAATGTCATGGAACCATTTCTAATTAAGTAAGTTCATAAATAAGGTTTCGCAAAAAGGAAGTAATTATCATATGATTTAATTTTTAAGAATTATATTGTAGCTTATATAAGAAATAAATCCAATTTGAATTTTAAAATATTATAAAATTATCATCAAAATCATTAAACCTTAAGTTAACATTGTAGTTATATATCTTTTGCTACATTTTGTAATTTGACAAATACAGTATTTTAACTATGTTTTTTGTAATTTTGCAAGTCTTTTAATTACAAGTGTGTCAAAATATTGTTAAAATTTTTGCAACTTTTGTGTAATCCATAATATTGAATAATTTATATCGTTTTCTATACAAGGACTCAACAAGAATTTTTTTTGCGAATTATTTTCTTATAATTATAAAATTAAGTTGCAGAATTTAATGTTCTAAAATTTTGAGGATAGTATCGATGAGGACCATCTTTTACAGCTTCAGAGTACTCAAGCAGTAATGCTCTTAACATTCAAATTTATTAACCATTGTTTGTTCACCCAGAAATTGTTCTCACATGCCAATTGCTGAACATACTTGAACCAGAAAACAAAATACGAGCATTATTTCTTGCCTGCAAGCAAGATAAGTTATGCCATCGTCAGATAGCAGTGACATCGTACGAAAAATAAAAGAAACAGAAAAATGTCAGTACATATTTCTTGTACTGGAATTTGGGATTGTTTAGATATTGAGGTAACTTGGAAGAAATAATTTAAATAAAGGACGTTAAAGATCCTAACTAGAAAATTGAATTTGAAAAATAAGAAAGGTGTTAAAAACCTATTTTACTCACTTAACTGATTATTTAGTTTTGTTTTCTATTGTCATTTTCAATTTTTATTTTGAAATAAAAGTTGTTAAATGTTAATGCTGATGTTAATGCTGATAATTATATATTAAAAACTTAAAGATAAATTATTTCTAATTAATTCAATTTATTTTAATCATTATATAATATGTAAAGTTATTTCATTTTGTTAAATAAATTATTTAAAATTATTGTTTAATTTAATTATTTAATAAATTTTATTTGAAATTTTGTTCTTTTAAATTTAATTATATTTATTAGTTTTAATTTAATTACAAAACTTAAATTATTCTTAATTTTATTAATAACTAATTTTACTTAAATAAATATATAAAATTAAATTAAATTATTCATAATTATTATTAATAATTAATATATTAAATAATATATTTAGTTGATAATAAATCAGATTATGAAAAAAAACTAGAAATAAAAATAAAAACAATTTTTGGTTTTATAAATTTGGAAACTAGAAATACATTTTACTAAATTTGAAATAAAACAAAAAATATAAATAGAAAAAATAGGTATTAAAATTGAAATTATTTTGAAAATTTGTGGAGTTTGAAAAGAAAATTAGCTTGGACATAAAATAAATAAAGGTAGGATGAATTTTAAAAATAAAGCATATAGTTGAGCATAATCTATGGTTTACTTATGGATCATGTAAATAAAAGTCTAAAAGTTTTGAAAATAAAACATTTGAGGATGTGTAAATTAGGGTTTTAAAACGCAACATTTCAAATACAAATTCATAACATAACAAAAATCTTGAAACACACAAATAAAAATAAAAATAATTCAATGTCTCACAAATAATAATAAAATAATTTATTTTTAAGGAGTAAATAATGTGGAGGAGCTCTCTTAGATGACATTCAAACTGAGCAAACTTGATGATTATAGTTAATAATATATATTAACTATTAAATTATATATGAAATAATTTTTACATTTAATCAAAATTTTACTAGTTCTGACTAACATTAAAAAATTAGGTTAAATTTTGGGTTTAAAATATAATCAATGTAATGATAAATATCATGACTAGGTAGGAAGAGTAATAGATAATTTAATAGAGAAAATTCGCAATGATTAAGTGGCTAAATAAGAAAAATCAACATATATTATTATATATTTTGAAAGCAGGGTGAGTTGATTATGGCTCCTACGCGTTTAACTTGAAGCAATTTTAAGTGGGGTGGGTCACACGCAGTTGGCGAGCAATCAATGACTTCTCTTCTCGTTTATTGCTTTCCAATTACTCCAACTCATCATCTGCATAGCTTGTTTCCAAATGAATGATCTCTATTGCCGATCCCAAGTATTTCTTCATGGAGCTGTAATACGTCTTCTTTTTCTATCACATTCAATTTGGTCAAATTTTGGTGCTTAAGGTTTCTACAAAACGAACCAGTATTGCATTTGTAGCTTCTGTGTTCTTTCCTCTCCATCCTCATCCTCTAGCGTGTCTGTCTAGACGAGTGACAAGACTTCAAACTTTCTTGCCATGCCAGCTGCTCCTCCCCTGTTTCAATACAGCCTGTTATTTCACTTAGTCAATTGGCATTCATGTACATGATAAGAGCTACTACTATAAATCCATCCGCGACTCTATTTCTCCCATCACATACCTTAAACTTCTCTCTTTTCTTCAACCTAAGGTTGAACTCCTTATTCTTTAGAAGATCTCTACATCCATCGACAAACCAAGGAAAAGAAAAATGTCAATCCTTTTCTCATTTAAGCTCGAATCAGGGCTCTTGCTTTCTCTACTGGTGTGCTCTCTGATGGCCAGCACAGAGGGAAATTTCTACCAGGATGTTGATATTACCTGGGGCGACCAACGAGGTAAAATATTCCAAGGGGGGCAACTTCTTACGTTATCTCTAGACAAGTACTCAGGCTCTGGCTTCCAGTCCAAGAATGAGTACCTTTTGGGCAGAATAGACATGCAAATGAAATTAGTCCCCGGCAACTCTGCGGGCACAGTGACCACATTTTATGTGAGTTCTACTTCTCAAATTTTGCACTTCTCTCCTCTGCTATATGCGAATGAGAAACTTACATATTATGTTTTCACCTGCAGCTGTCTTCTCAAGGACCAAACCACGATGAGATTGACTTCGAGTTTCTGGGAAACTTGTCTGGAGATCCATACATTGTTCACACCAACGTGTTTAGCCAGGGTAAAGGAAATAGGGAACAACAGTTCCATCTCTGGTTTGATCCTACAAAGGCATTCCACACCTACTCCATTCTCTGGAATTCTCTAAGGATCATGTACGTAACTAGACAAAAGACTGTCCATTCTCTATCATACATACTTGTATAATCAATTCCTTTTAATTATTCCACCGTTGTCATGCATGGCTTCTAATAAAATATATTTGTTTCCAATTTCTCGTGCAGATTCCTAGTGGATAATATACCAATAAGAGTGTTCAACAACTTGGAAGCAAATGGTGTCCCATTTCCCAGCAAGCAACCCATGAGACTTTATTCCAGTCTTTGGAACGCCGATGATTGGGCAACTAGGGGAGGGCTGGTGAAGACTGACTGGACACAAGCTCCGTTCACAGCCTCATACAGAAACTTCAAAGCCAATGCTTGTGTATGGTCATCATCAAGAGGATCGTCATCTTGCAACTCAGTCTCCACAAACTCCTTACAGGACAGCGCATGGCAATTCCAGGCACTGGACGCCTCGGGCAGGAACAGACTCCGATGGGTTCAAAACAAGCACATGATTTACAACTACTGCACGGACCTCAAGCGATTTCCTCAGGGTCTCCCAACTGAGTGCAAGCGATCAAGATTTCTCTAAACCGGCGATTCATTTAAGATAAATTGATTCCTTTTCTAATTAAGTTGTGTAGCTAAATGACCGCATTGTTTCATTCTTTATTCTTTCACCGAAATCAATAAAACGATTAGGGGTAAATTACCGTCTACCCCACTATTACTTGAAACGATATCCAAGAATTTCTTGTACTCAATTGTTTTGTGTTTATGAAAGGTTTGAACTGGAGCTTAAGCTTATATACACACACATATATGCATAAAAATTTAAATCTATGTATATATAGATATATTAAATACCATTAATTATTATAAAATTTATGTCAAACTAGTAAGTTTAGTATCATGGCAAATAATTTTAAATTTTATAACATTTTAAAAATTGTACATGAATACAGTAGAGAATGGATTTGCGTTAAATAATTCTGGTTTATAAAGAAACTCAAAATACTAAGTTTAAAATAATTATATATATTATAAATAAAAATTATTTTAATTATTCATAATCAAATTTTAAGTTTATGTTTAAAACGATTTAAGTAACAACCTCTTATCTTTTTTTTTACTTATATTTAAAATGCACACTTAATAAATTTCAACTATTTTTAATCAACAAAAGTTTTAAGGGATTTAGAAGTGAAATAAAGAATTTTATCTACTATAAATTGGCCTATTACCCTTCTCTCATAGCTCTCCGCCTATAAAATAAGAAATTGGATTAATATCATTTTTAAACATTGTAATAATTAATAAAAATATTAAATATAACATAAAACTATTACAACAATAACATAAAAATTTTACTCTTTTACATGGAATCACAAAATTTCTTATTTTCGTTAGATAGAGAAATATAAATAATATTTATTGATGTAAAGAAAGAAATTAAAATTACTAAAAATTATCTAGTGTATAATTTTGAAAAACTTGTAAAAAAGTTTGAAAACCTTATATTGTAAACTTAAAAGGCCAACTTTAAAAATTTAATAATTTCTGATATTAAAAATAATTATAATAACTTTTAAAATATGTGAAAATAATATTTGAATTCAATTGCTTTTAAAATAAATTTTAATTTATTTAAAATTTATAGTATTTTAATTGTTATAATAAAATTTTAATATTTTATAAGTTTAAAATCAATTTCACTTTTCATAATTCATCTCAATAATTCATAAATATTCAGTATGTACAAATCTCAAAATAATTAAATTACATTTTAAATTAACATTAAAAATATTTCATGTTGAAATGTTTCAAATTATTACCTTAAAAATTAATCTAACAAGGACGGCAAAGCCGCCCCTACTATTTATCTCATGTATACATCGTTGAAATATAGAAATTTTCGTATCAGCGATTTTTCACTCTTACTTACGCAGGATGTCAAGCTGGTTATACTTTGTTTTATATACAGATTCTAGAACTTTCATTGATGAGTTGTAAATATTTTGTAAATATGTTTTTTTTTTCATTTTACTTCTTGTACAGTTATACAAAAGGAGCAACTATTCACGTGAATAAATTGAAGAGAAAAATTCTTTCTGCTATTGCGTTTCTTCTTCGTCTTTACAGTATCAATGGCATCGTATTAAATATGTCATTCTTCCTCATATTTATTTATGGTATCAGAGCCAACATCTTGAATCTGTGAACCTCACCATTTTTGTTAAACTCAGAAACTTATCATACTCTTCGTCATAGCCAACATCGATGAAGTTGTCGATCCCACAAATAGAAATACAAATGTTATTCAAAACTCCGACAATCCCTTATTTTTGCAGGGATCCGATAACCCAGGAATGGCTCTCGTAACTATCTTACTCAATGATAGCAACTTTCCGACATGGAACAGATCTATGAAAAGAGCTCTAGCGGCCAAGAATAAACTGGGATTTATTAATGAAAGCTTGGTGGAACCAACGGATGAACCCACTCGCTCTAAATGGAGAAGGGTGGATGAAATGGTCAGCTTGTGGATAATCAGTTCAATGCAGAAAGACATAGCCGAAACCTTTATCTACTCTACCTCGGCTAGAAAACTTTGGCAAGAACTAGAAGAGCAGTTTGGTAAAAGTAATGGCCCTTAAATCTACCAAATACAAAGGCAGATCTCTTCCATGGAGCAAGGTAATTCCTTTATTGTCATGTATTACAGTAGGATGAAAGAATTGTGGGAAGAGTTGAATGTCCTTCAGCCCATTCCTCAATGTTCATGTGGAGCGATGAGAAATTGTATTTGCAATGCTGCTGGAAGTTTTCTGGATATTACTCATTCAATTTCTTATGGGTTTAAATGAAAGTTATGACAATGTTAGGAACCAAATCTTGGTCCTGGAACCTATGCCTTCAGTCAACAAAGCTTATGCAATGATACTAAGAGTAGAGAAGCAGAAGAATGTACAAATGGATTTTGCAGAAAATACTGATACAAGTGCCTTGTTGATTAAAGGAACACGTTCTGGAGTTGATGCAAATAAGATTAATTCTTATAAGAAAAGGGAATGGCAAAAGAAGGATGATAGAAACTGTGAATACTATAAAGGTGGAGGACATTCCAAGGAAACATGCTTTAAGCTCTATGGATATCCAGATTGGTATAAACAATTAAGGAAGGACAGACCAGTTGCTGCAAAGGGAAGAGTTAATATGGTCAGTACTCCTTTTGAAGAAAACTCCAGTGACAATGTGAAAGTTTCAGCTATGCAGTGCCCACCCTCAGTCACAAAAATGCTTCAATTAGAAATCACCAGAATCTTGAAGGAGAAGCAAATGGCACCAGCGGAGCAAGTCAAAATGGATTGTGGACACTGGTGCAACTAATCATATATGTGCATTTAAACATTCCTTCACTTCACAAAAAATCTTGACTAGAAAAATCCATGTCCATTTACCTGAAGGAAGTATCAAACAAGTTAGCTCTTGCGGTGATGTGATTATCCATAACAACATCCAACTGGAAAATGTTCTATGCATCCCTGATTTCAAACATAACCTATGTCAATTAGGAAACTAGCAGAGAGGAACTCCTTGTGTTGTAGTTTTTATCCATAGTTTTGTATTTTTCAGGACCTGAAGACTAATAGGGTCCTTGGAGTGGGCAAGGTGAAGGGAAACCTATATATCCTTGATGCCGGTTCATGCACACCCAAAGCTATCCTTAGATACTGCAATTTTCTCAATTCAGTACCCAGTAGAAAAAATGTTTGCTGCATAAATAATGTAGTTGATGTCAGTACTCTTACTTGGCATCAAAGGTTAGGACATCCTTCAAACGTTGTACTCAAACATCTATCTTTTATGAATGAGATTGAAACTTCTGTTGAATACAACATTTTCCCTTTTGCAAAACAAACTAGACTATCTTTTACACAGAGCAATAGCAATGCATATGATATTTTTTGCATGCCACTTTTCTTCTAAACCGATTACCTACAGTTGTCCTACATTGGAAAACACCCTATGAAATTTTGCACAACAGGAAACCATCCTATGATAACCTAAAATGCTTCGGATGCTTGTGCTTCACAACAAACACTTTACTTCACAAAGACAAGTTCTCATCGAGAGCCTTTAGGGGAGTTTTCTTGGGGCATTCACCAGGGACAAAGGGTTTTAAACTTTATGATCTAGACAATAGGAAATTGGTTGTTTCTAGGGATGTCATCTTTCGTGAACATACTTATCCCTTTGCAACAAAGGAAGACCATATCATTACCACCCAAAACACTCAAATCCCATTGCCTATTATATTTGACAGCACAAACGAATTCATAGAGGATGAAGCTATGTGTGATAATCCTATTGAGCATGCACCAATAGAAATTGAAAATGATGAGGATCAGCTACAACCTAGCAATTCACCCTGACCTATATCCATACCCGAAACAGTTCCCATTAGACACAGTACAAGAATTAAAAAGGCTCCAATTTGGACGAATGATTATTTATCTAGTGTTGAGCATGATCTATCCAACTACCAAAGACCCTTACATATCAATAAACCCACCAAATACACTCCTCTTACCTATCCATACACTATACCGAAACACATATCAGATGCACATATATGTTTTGTTGCAAATTTGTCTGAAGTGCAGGAACCAATGTCATATTAAGAAGTAAAGAATAATCCAAAATGGGTGAAGGCTATGAATGAAGAAATTGAAGCTTTAGAAATGAACAGAATGTGGGACATTACTGATCTACCCGAAGGAAAAAGGCCCATAGGATGTAAGTGGATTTTCAAAGTAAAACTGAAGCAAAATGGAAAATTTGACATATTCAAGCTAGATTGGTAGCAAAAGGATACAATCAGATTGAAGGAGTAGATTTACATGAGAGCTTCTCACCTGTGGCTAAGGTAGTTACTATCTGAATTTTTTTTCCATTGTCGCATCAAAGTCATGGAGTCTTCACCAACTTGATATTAACAACGCATTCTTGCATGATTATTTGGGTAAAGAGGTGTTTATGATGTTACCATAAGGATACAATAAAACCAAACCAACTCAAGTATGTAAACTAAGGAAGTCATTGTACAGCCTCAAACAAGCATCTAGACAATGGAATACAGAAATGACGATGAAACTGCAGGAGTATGGTTTTAAACAATCAAGCCATGATAATTGCCTATTTATCCTTTCTAAATCTAGTATGTTTGTAGCTTTGTTGGTGTATGTGGATGATGTTTTGGTTACAGGAAACTCTGAAGAAGAAATTGCAGCAGTAAAATCATTCCTACATGAAAAATTTATCATAAAAAATCTTCAACATGCAAGATATTTTCTTGGTTTAGAGATCACAAGATTTGAAAATGGCATCTACGTTAACCAGAGAAAATATGCTCTGGATTTAATCCAAGATGCAGGGTTGATGGGAAGTAAACCTGCTGCTACACCATTGATGAAAGGACATAAGATGAGTATTGATGATGGTCCTAAATTAGAAGATCCATATTCATACCGAAAATTAGTGGGAAGATTACTTTATTTGGGGTATACAAGACCCGATTTGGCTCATGCCACACAACAACTTAGTCAGTATGTACATGATCCCGGACAGCTACATTTAAGGAATGCTTTGCATGTTTTGAGATACATCAAGAACAGACCATCCCTAGGACTGTTTTTTCCAGCAAACAACTCCCTAAGACTTGAGGCCTATTGTGATGCAGACTGGGGATCTTGTGTAGACAACAGAAAATCATTAACAGGGTATTGCATATTTCTGGGAAGTTCTCTTATTAGCTGGAAAACGAAGAAGCAAACTACAGTATCGAAATCCTCAACTGAAGCAGAATATAGATCCATGGCATCAACAGTGAGCAAACTGCAGTGGATATCTTACATTCTGAGAGATTTTCAAATGCCAGAATCAATTCCTATACCCATTCATTGTGACAATCAGGCTGCGTTACATATAACAGCCAATCCAGTTTTCCACAAAAGAACTAAACACTTAGATATTGATTGTTACATAGTAAGGGAACAGTACAAGTTGGGTTTTATTTCACCGAGAAAATTTTCTTCATCTCTACAACTAGCAGATTTATTTATAAAGATTCCCAGTGCTCCATCGTTTATCAAGCTAGCATCCAAGTTAGGCCTTTGCGATTGCTATCAGGCCTTAACTTGAGGAGGGGATGTTGAAATATAAAAGTTTTCATATCAACGATTTTTCACTCTTACTCATGCAGGGATGTTAAGCTGGTTATACTCTGTTTTATATACAGATTCTAGAACTTTCATTGATGAGCTGTAATTATTTTGTAATTATTTTTTTTCTTCATTTTACTTCTTGTATAGGTATACAAAAGGAGCAGCTATTCACGTAAATAACATGAAGAGAAAAATTCTTTCTGCTATTGCGTTTCCTCTTCGTCTTTACAATATCAATGGCAGAGTATTAAATCTGTCATTCTTCCTCATATTTGTTCATACATATTTTCATTTCACGAATGAGGTTCGTATTAATTTAATTGGGCTCGACAACGGAGGTTGGCTCCAAAGGTTAGATGAATTGAATTTTGACTTCAAAACGATATCATTTTCGAGGTGGCTTGGTCAGTTGAACGCAGTGTTATGGGATCCGTTCCGTTCCGGCCGGGATCTGAAACGGAACGGACAACCACTGTAACACCCAAATACCCCCTGGGAGGATACATGGATGCCACCCAAGACAGGACAAATAAATCAAAACGTTTCACACATGCATTTTTAAAAACTTTAAAAACTAAACGTAACACACATATAATACATCTCATAATTTCAGAAACAAATCCAAAGAATATTTACAGGCCCAAACAAACCAAACAAAATACATTTTCGCGTGACACAAAACTCAGACTCTTTTGGCCACTGCGGATGACTTGTCCCAATCTTTAATCTCTTCACTCTGAACCTACACGGGGTAAATCCACCGTGCTAAGCATATAGCTTAGTGAGTAATAACTAATCTATATTAACGATTTGAAGAAAGCAAAGAATGCATTTGAAGCAGATTTTTATACTAAAGCGAGCGGCGAACACGGAGATCCTTGAATCGAATATAATTTAGTTTATGTCAAAATCAAGCAGATATCGAATCGAACAAATCAAACTATAAATCCATTAACAGAAGTGGGTAACGGGACTTATACAGGAGATACCATAATTAGTATCAGCAGGAGAGACATATGTCTCGATATCAGGAGACACCAAATTGTCAAATAACAGGAGCAGCTGCAGACCCTTCTAGGCATGCCTATTTACCCACAACTAGGACTCAATAGTTTTAAAACAAAACAAAGTCATTTCAGACATTCCATGCAAAGCATGTAGCATTTCAATATCCCATTCATCGATCAATACCTCAGACTTTCATGTCCGGAATCAGTATACAATTCAGTACACATTCATCATTATCAAATTCAATTCAGTAATAAACAAATCAATCAAGGTGAGACCATCTTAGGTTACTCACAAAAGTTACCATCTAAATTACTTACCTAAATTACTTACTGAAATTACTTACCTATATTACTTACCAAAAGCGCTTCATCGTTCATCTTGCCTCAAGTCCCAAGAATATGGAAGTGGTCTTTCTATGCGTTCCTCTATAACATTTAACATATATACAAATCACTATTGTACATTAATTCATTTATGTGTGAATATGTATGATGCATGTTCATGACAATTCCGGGTATCTTATTGTAATTTTTATCATCAAATCAATCAGATATCAAAGCCCTCATTAATAACACTTGGTACTTATAATTTGGACCAAAATAAAACAATGTAGAATCAATTTCATAACCTAATTGACCACTTCAGATTTTCTACTCACTTGATTTCAGGTCAACTTTGCATAATTAATTTGATAGGGTAAATGACAAAATTAGGCAATACTTCCTTCTGAAAAGTTGTTCTAAAGTGTCTTAAGTTTCTAACGCCTCCAAGATCACCCAATTTGATTCAGTATTCTATGAGTTATGCACAAATTACCTTAGACTGTGCACATTTGAATTTTTGGCTAGAACTTGATCATACCCTCTAATTGTACAACTTATATCTTTCAGCTTAGATATCTAAAAATTACAAACTTTATACCAATTTAAAGCTAAGAGAATAAGATACAAGTTTGGTGAAGACACCTCAGCCTAATTCTGCCCACATCAATACAGTTTAATCAATAACTACAGGACATGAGTTCTGTCCCTGACAGTGCTTCAGCTTAAGCTACAACTCATTTACATGCCAATTTTGAAATTCAAAGAGACAGAACTAAAATTCGACCTCTTCAAAAGAATCGTAGAAACATGTCTCTAGTTTAATAGAAATAAAAAACGAACTCATTTCAAAATCTACAGCTCAAGTTATAATTAGAAAACCGAAGCATGTTCTTAATAATACTCCAGTTCATAACATTCCAGCACATACCCTCACTTTGAATCAATTAATCTTTTTCTAATCAATTCAGATGGTTGTAAATTTTTATGGAAAGACAGAAAAATGTCTTAGGAATCCATTGGTCCAAGTTTCAAGTCATTTGGAGTTCAGATGAAGAAGTTATAGGCAAAAGATTGAGAGTTGTTCAACAAACAACTCTAGTTCAAATGATATTTCAACCACCAACGTAAATCACTATTCATCCTGTACTATTCATCTTCTTCTTCACCAACCTATACGAAACAACAAAGTTTTCTTCCATTTTTCTTTAACTTCTTCACTTTAAAACTAACATATTCAGCATTTCTAACCTATCGAAATCATCAGAAACAACTTTATACTCCAAAGATCACAAAACTAACATTCCAACTTTCTCTCTCTCTCTATGGTAAACCTTCAAAATCCTTATTATCACACTTCCTTTCATTTTCTTTATTTATTTTTACACTTCATGTACCTCATCCCAATATCAAAACCTCACCAACCAATTCAGAAATAATTTCCAACTTCAAACATCATTTAAAAACAAATATTCACTTTCTCACACTACTGCGTTTCTTTCAAACATAACTTTTCCAGAATTTTCATACTCCTTCTCTCTTGTTATTCCCAACTTAAACACTTCTTACACTCATTAATATCACACCACCGAATCACTCCTTACACAGATCATGCCTATGTATATATATTTATAGCAAGAACAAAGTATGATTTTACAACGTAGGAAAACAGAGCATATCCCAAACCATATATCCATATATTTATATAATCTTTTAAACCAAGCATGCAAAACAAATTAACAACATAACTATAGACAGTTTTTCTCTAACATAAAACAGAACCCACATATATATATCATCTTTTAAACCAAAACAGAATACATTTGTCTTTATTAACTTACACAATTCTCGTAGTCTCACTTCTAAGCCAATGTAATAGTTTAAAGACAACCCAACATCTACATATATATTGGAGAAAAAAAATAAACAGAGCATGCGTTTTCAACTGTATATTAGTAAAGCTACTTACTAGTTTCCGCTTATGAAAACAACCAACTGAGAGACACAAAGCAGTGAATGTTTTCGACAATCCAAAAGCTATAATAACTCTTGTCTTAACCAACTTCGTGGGTTTGCTCATTTTAATGCCACCTTTTCTCCATGCATGATGCCATCTCAAGGACACAGGTTAACGTGTGGACATGCATGTTTCACACTTGGCATCACACATGCAATTGAACACCGTTGTTGTTTATTAACATATATATTAATATCTATATATAATTTCTTTATAAAAAATTCACAATATTATTAAAAGCCTCCAAATAAAATTTTTAAGTTAGAATATTTTTTTTCCAAATTTTCAAAATTTTCAAAACATACCGAATTTGTCGAAAATTCCTAAATTCACCAAAAATTAAGAAATAATAAAATGACTCTCCACGTAAATTTTCACATCATAAATAATTCACCAACAAGTTCTAAAAATATTCAAAGTATACGAAAATTGCCAAAAATTATAATAATACAGTCCGAATAAATCAGAAATCTCATTAAACCAATTTACCCGGAAAATGTCATGAATGCATGCAAAAATGTTTTTGCACAATTTAGCCAAATAGCAAACATAAAACATACTAAATTTCGTTAATATTCTAACCCCTAATTTGGGGCGTTACAACTACAGTATCGGCTAAAAATACCGGCTGATATCGGTGGTTTTCGGTCGGTACCGGCAGGTACCGTAAAGTTGAAAAAGTGAAGGGACTAAATTGCAAAATTTAAATATGTCATTCTTCCTCATATTTGTTCATACATATTTTCATTTTCATCCAACTAGAGCTTCACGAATGAGGTTCGTATTAATTTAATTGGGCTCGACAGTGGAGGTTGGCTACAAAGGCTAGATGAATTGAATTTTGACTTCAAAACGATATCATTTCCGAGGTGACTTGGTCAGTTGAGCGTCTTAAATTTAATCGGATTTCAAACTTACTCAGAATTGTGTACAACAGATTTCGGGTCAGACTGAATATAAATTGATCCATCTTATTGTCAATTCTTACTTATAACCTTATACTATAATTTTACGTATAAGGTTATATGTAAAATTATATAAATATCTTATACGTCCATCAAAGAAATGAATAAATTATTTCGTATAGATTGGAGATGCAGTCGACCAGTGTTGTTTCCTTGCGCAGGAACAACAACAGCATTAACAAGGACTTTCGCGTCTCGTTTTCACCCCCTTTCTCTACGTCTTTTCCTTTCATTTGCCATCTCCCGATCAAACCCTTCTCGTTCTGCTCTCCTAGTAACTACAAAACTGGCTCCAAACTCACTCCTTCACTCATTGTTCTTTCTCCCACTTGTAGCTATGGCAGCTACAAGGACCAACCCCATTACTTGACAAAAGCGTCCTCACGCTCACGCCCATGTTATTGCCATTCAATTTCCAATCTTTCCCACTTCTTCTTTGATCATCTTCATCTTGACTCTTACCCAGGTATTCGGAATCAGCAAGAACGCCAGGACAGACGAGTACAGTTCAAGACTGGTAGAGGACTTTTCACAAACATGTGGTGGGTTGATTTGAAGGCTGCAGTGGGCCAGCGAATTAACCTAGAAGGCATTGTTTCTTCCGCATCTGTGTTCGTCAAAGACCGTCATTTGGCCCTACCTCATGTTTCAGTGCCTGACGTACGCTACATAGACTGGGCAGAGCTGCGTAAAAGAGGCTTCAGAGGAGTGGTTTTTGACAAGGATAATACAATCACCGTCCCTTACTCTTTGAAATTATGGGGTCCTCTAGAATCCTCCATAGAGCGTTGTAAATCAGTTTTTGAGAATGAAGTTGCGGTTTTTAGCAATTCTTCCGGTAATCTATTTGGCTTCGGCTTGCGAGATGTTATCTTACTTTTGCTTTTGATTTTGGTTTCGTAAAATGTTCGATATACTTTTTCCATGTAATGATTTAGGGCTCTATGAGTATGACTATGATGGTTCAAAGGCCAGAGCACTTGAGAAGGCAATTGGGATCAAAGTCTTAAGACATAGTAAGTCCTTCATATGATGTTAGAACAAAAATTTGAATTTCTATGTTTTATATCGCAGAAAAGAATTGCTACTTTGTTCTTCATCGGAAGTTTGATTGTCTTATGCATGCTTAATTTGCATAATTAATATACGTGACACTAGATATTGCACTGGGTTAGGTTAATGTTGATATGGGTATCACGGATACATTATAGGGGTCAAGAAACCGGCTGGAACGGCTGAAGAAATGGAGAAACATTTTGGCTGTAAATCCTGGCAACTTGTCATAGTATGTACAAATTTCATGAAGTTCTACAGCTATTGGCTTGGCCTTCGAGTTCAATCTTTGTTGGTATCTTAATTGTGGCAGGTGGGTGATCGCCCTTTTACTGATATCGTTTATGGAAATAGAAATGGTCTTTTGACTATTCTAACGGAGCCCTTAAGTCTTGCTGAGGAGCCATTCGTTGTTAGGCAGGTTTGTAATTTCCCATTTAACACAATGAATCTGATGCCTTTGATATTCCAGATGAGAAACACATAACAAAATATGACAAAGATAGGTTCCCAGTATGCATTGTTCGCAGTTTCAACTCATTCATATTAATCCTAGCATCAACAGAAAGCCCTGAATGACATTCCGTCTCAAATATATCCAGTACTGAAATCCTTTGTCTTAAATTTACTTAGATTACGGTCTATAACCCTAGTTCTCCTTTTAATTACCCGAAATGTTTTTGAGCTCTCGTGTCATTGTCTATAGGCTGCTAGGATTTTGCTATAGTGCTTATATTCTAGTTTTGCCTCTCAACAGTGATCATAATTTATTCAAAGGCAAAAACAATCCTCAGTGTACGAGATACCTGTGATGCATTTGAGAATTTGGGAACAAAAAGAAAGTTTTTGTTCTAGCATATAAGTTAGAATAAAGGATACCTGAGATGCACCTATGGCTTCGGTACTTAAAAAGAAATGTTTTGTTTTCTCATAGAAGTTGGAATAATAGATCTCAATTTTAATCTCACACTTGACAGATGTGAACATTGAAAGATTTGACCTTTCTCAGGATCTTCCAAGAAAGTTGAATAAATGAAATTTTACCCATGTTTCAGAACAAATCAAATTCTAGCCAAATGAAAATGGAATTTTTTTTTTCCTGGATTTTGGTTATTGATCATTGAACTGTTTTCTCCTTTTGTTGCAACAAACTATGAAAAATATGATGGTGGCGCTGGAAACTAGATAATTTTTTTCGAAATTGCCATGGCGTCCTTGCTCCATCAAGGGACTTTATATATGTGTTGCATTGCCATACTGAGGAAAGACAAGAATGAAAACTGAATAATAATAAAAATTGTTATCTTGCTGCAACTAATGTGGGGAATGCAATTGGTCTTAAGATTTGTCTTCCTTTCTAAGAATTGTCGCAGTATGTTGTTAGGCTCTTTTGGGTTAAAACTAAAACAGGAAAGCATATGAAATAAATCAACGAAGTGGAAAAGGTTTTGAG
Organism: Erythroxylum novogranatense; assembly: GCA_029891385.1. Classification (NCBI taxonomy): domain Eukaryota; kingdom Viridiplantae; phylum Streptophyta; class Magnoliopsida; order Malpighiales; family Erythroxylaceae; genus Erythroxylum; species Erythroxylum novogranatense. The sequence goes on along the minus strand of CM057229.1, from coordinate 38,393,623 downwards.
CTTTTCGCTCAAACACTTACATGGGGAAATTGTTGACAGGTAAGGAAACTAGAGATGTTTCTGATAAATTGTTGGCTTAGGAGAGGACTGAAGCCAGCTGATCACAGTCTACTTCCAGATGTCACGAGCTCTGTAAAAGATCCGCTACAATTTGACAAAATCTAATGACGTTTGATAGGATATTTTGGTATTTTGCAACACATTGTAATAGAAGTGCGTAGAAAACATAAAAGTGCCGGAGATTACCTGACTTAAAGGTCAAATTTTAAATACAATTTGATGGGTATTCTATTCCATTACTATTTTCGTGTCCAGGCTCCAGCCAAGCAACATAAAGTACGTTATACTTCTCATTAAATTGCACCAAGTACTATACTCATAGTTAGTATTTTAGTTTCCTGGATATTGTGTAGTCTATGTTAACTTCTTTCTTTAGGTGTTCATAATTCCTTCTGTTTGTATTACATATTTATGTTCTTCGATTATCTTCTTTTAAAATTTTATTTCCTACCCTATGTTGTGTTTGTTTTCTAAGTATGGTGTTTAGTTTCAATGAGAACGATGGTTACATCCGACAAGTATGGGTATCAATTAGTTTGACGTGGTAGGGTGTGGCACTCCAATAACTAATGTGGATACAGGCTAATGTCAATATATTGAAGGGTTAAATAAATTGGGATTTGTGGTTTGATCCTTTTTCAATTGTGGTATTGTCACTTATTTATTATAGTGTTTAATTATATTGTTAGTTTGTATTATTCAAAAATGACTTAATATTAGAGTTTTTAAAACTAATATGATAATGTTTTAGAATTAAGAATGGACAAAAATTAACATAATATGATAAAATAATTTATATAACAATTATGAATAGACAAAAATTAACAAAATATGATAAAATAATTTATATAATAACTAAAAAATTTGTGAGAAAATATATGCTAATTTTGAAAATATAAAATTAAAATAAAAAAGTTTAAATTTAAAACTACAGTGTAATTAACTTTATGTTGAATACACTGCCAGGAATATTGGATTTCCCATTGCATACATTGCGAGTAGTATTGGATTCCTCCATAGGTTTTAGTTGCAATGACTTTTGTAGTTGTCAAAAGATCTTCATGGTTTTTCATCTTTCAACATTGATTGCTCTTAAAAAATTGAGGCAAGATTTGATTTCTTATGCAGTCGTTTTATTTCTTGAAAGTAAAATCACTTAAAGTTTATAACATAATTAAAATATAATAAAATATGGATAATAATTTATACCTTGTTGTAAAGTTTGATCATTCTTATATTTCCTTTCGAAACATTCCTTGAATTAGTTTATCGCAACCATTATAACTGCATATGTGTTCGATCACTAATAATATTCATAGAATAACGGTAGAACTCTATAAATGGTGGAGAAAATGTTAAGAAAAAAGTACTAATTATTTTAGAGCCAACGGTTATTTATAATAAGGGTTAGACCATTTACTTTGAAATAAAATTCTAATTTTAATTAAACTTAATTAAAATTAAACTTATTTTAATTAAATACTAATTGAGCTCAAATGAGATCGAATATTTCTTATGCATTAAGTATCTCATATTTAATTCTAAAGTTTCTCAAATTTTACAATCAAAATTAACTTAATTAAAACACCTTTTTCTCTTTAACTTTGTGCTTTGTGTATTACCTAATATATTTCTAAATATGTTAGCAATTTCTATAAATTATAACCCTAAATCATATGTAAGATTAGGTAAATTAAACTATTTTAAGTCATCTTTATTTCTTTAATTAAATAATTTATATCCATACATTAAAATTGATACCTATGATTATATTATGACCACCTAAATATTTAAAAATATCAAAGTGATTTAAACTAATTTTTCATTTTTTGTATAATTTAATTTTTATCATACAATATTCGATGAGATAGATCATGAAATTAATTCCTACTTAATTTGAGTCCAATCATATTAACTTTTACCATTAATATTTGGTTTTATTAATCACATTTGTAAACTATTTTATATAGTTTGTTTCACCTCGTCAAGAATATTATAAATCAATACTAATCAAGTATAATGAAACATTTTCCTTGATCACTTTAAGGTGATGAATTTTATATTGATCACTCAAATATCTTCGTATAGTTCATGCTATATCTAGTGACCGAGAATAAGTTACCTTTAATTAAAATGTATCGTAAGTAGTATTAAGACATAGTAATTTCTTTATGAGATACTTTAGAGATCTCAATTCAGAGAATCAATTACACAATCATCACAAAGAGAATTTTTATAGACATGCAAATAATATTCTAAATAAACTTTTATATGAGGTTAGTTTAGTAAACTTGTTCTTTAATAAATACCTACACATTTGTTTGTTTAAGTATCTATACTTTAATCTATTAGATCAACTACTTGTTTCATAAGGAAGAAACATAATGTGTGTTAATTATTTTTACGCTCTATTAATTTCTAGTCTTAATAAAACAATAACTAATAACAATTTAGATATAATATATAAACACAATATGAATATCATGAATATGATCTCATAATAATTTTATTTGTAATGTATATTTACTCCATAAACTTTATCTCATACATACATACATACATACATATATACATACATATATATACATACATGCATACATACATATATACATACATACATATATACATACATATATATATATACATACATATATATATATATACATACATATATATATATACATACATATATATATATATACATATATATATATATATATACATATATATATATATATACACATACATACATATATATATATACATACATATATATACATATTTTAGTAATTAGTAAGTACAATGTTCAGGTAAATTTTAATTTTACAATTTCAAACAATATTTTAGATATTTTTATGTCATTTCCACTTGGCAAATAAAGTTGAACAACTTAATATAATTAACTATAAAATAATTTTATGTTTTATAAATACAAATTACTTCATAACAAACTTTAGTTTATTATAAAATTTTAGTTTAAGATTTAAAATTAATTATTTACATATTCATCTTTAAATGTAAGTTCAAATGAAAAACAAACTTAAGAATTTTTTTTTAACCTTTTCACATGTTTAAGATGTGTGCTTGATAAATTATAATTATCTTAAATTGTCTTGTGAACTTTTTCCAATTAAAATATCAATAAAAACTATCATGATTAATTGTAATGTATAACTTAAAAAATATATGAAAATTTCAAATTTTGTATTATAAACTTTAAAAAGCTATTTTAAAAGTATCATAATAATACATGAATGTAGAAAATAATTATGACAACCATTTAAATATATAAAATATTATTTGAAGTCAATTTCTCATTACTTTTATGTGTTACATTAATTGTGACTATAAAAGTTCAATATTTTATAAGTTTAAAATTAAATTCACCATTTTATAATACTTATATATAAAAATAATTATAATAATCATATCATATATAATTATATAAATTTAAAAATATGATAAATGCATACGAAAATGGTTATGCCATACTTTAGTTTTATAACTCTAATTTTATCTCGACTTTATAATATACTTAATTAGAATGACTAAGATATATGAATAATGTAATTGTCCCTCTTTTAAATTTTATTTTGAATAAATATAATACATTTTATTATTAATCTTGTTTCAATAAATTTATTTTCTATCTGTCGTTACATGCTCTTTTATGAAACCAATAGACTTCTTTGTTAGTATAAAATCAACTTTAATTTAATATCTATTTAATTTTTTCATTTTTAAACGCTTATAATTGTATCTTAATTTTATAAATGTATTTATTTAAACCGAAAAGATATACCTGGTTTCATAAATATATTTATGTTAGTCTCCGGAGAGTCATGAGAAGGAGAAAGTAAATTTTATATGTTCACAGTTTACTCTATTTGTAAACTAATAAGTGGAGTGCCTATTTATAAATGATTATGTCAATTTGATATGATAATTACAAATAATAATAATAATAATAATAATAATAATAATAATAATAATAATAATAATAATAATAATAAGATAATAGAAAGAGAGACAAAGCCAAATAGTTGTTCGACCAAACAACTTTTGAACCGTGTCCATTCTCCTAGCTCTACTTAAAAAGTCATTATTTTCTTCCTTCAATGATTGAAAAGAGGTTATACATCTTCTCTTTACAATTGTCTTATTTTACCAGAGGTGAAGAGTAACTTTTAAAAATCTTATTCAAAGTTAAGATGAACCTTCACAAATTGTATTCTAAGCAATTTCCTTAATTATAAGAAGTATACAATTTTAAAAATCCTTTTCTTGCTCACATCAATTAATAAAATATCAATATTTGTTATGTAATTCAAATATGCATTATCTAGTCTTATGAGACTCTTAGAAACTATCTAGTATATATATATATGCAAAATAACCTAGAATAGTCATCATAACAAAAGTAGTCATTATAATAACTAACAGTAGCACTGATCGACTATTCTTTATATTGGTTGATATTTTAATATTTTAGTTGACCAATCTGGTCATAAACTATTGGTATAGATTTTTAATGGACACCAATCAATTACATAACTATACTAGTCTATTAATCTATCCAAATCCTAATATTAGTCACCTAAATCACCATATTGGTTGGCCTAACTTCCTGAAATAAGTTTTGAAGAATTCTCAAGTTCTTTCAAAAATCAAAGTATGTTACTTTAATAAAAACTTGAAAAACTCTCTCAAATTTCTCCAAAAGTTTATTTAAAGAACAAAAGATTTTCTTTAAAATTAAAATAATATTTTTAATTATGAAAGGATTTATATATTGTACCTTATATGAAATGATCAAGTAATGATAGAGTCCTAATATATGAAGCATTTGTTAATATTGGAGAAAATAAATGAATTTGAGTAAGTCTCCCTTATAGTAAAGCAATATGTGATATATATTCCTCTTAATTCATGTACGATGTAATGATAAGATTTCAATATCACCATTCTCTCTCCTTTTGTCAATATAAAAAGAGTATAAGATACATAAATCTGTAAATGTTAAATTACAAAATTCCAAACTTTACTAAAATTTTCATTTATAGCCTAAACTTCAAAAGTGAGAATTAAATACTTAAACTTTCAATTTTTTAAATCTAGCCCAACATTAATATCTCATTAATGCTATTGATGTGACAAGCCATATAAGATAGAAATCCTAAACATCGAAATCCTAAACACGTGAGATTATAGCAATATTAAATTATACACATAAGAGTTAATTAAACATATTAATTAAAATTAGGAAATTTAAGAAACTTAAAAGAAAAGAGTTAAAACCCTAAATTACCCATTCAAATTGTTACCCTTTCAAGTTGGGATTTCATGTAGCACACCTTTTCTTTGATCCTCTTTGGGTGACAGAGTGTTCTTAGACCAGCACACTAGCTACAAACTGTCGCATTGTTGTCTATGTTTACACCAAGTAAATTAGTAGCTGTAGTAAACATTTCACATCATTTTTTATTGTCTCTTTTATTGATTATAATTTCTCAATTTTTTTTAGGTTATGGACTGAATGTAGTTGACAATGTGAGAATGGTGGATAGTTGACGATGTTCATATGTGTAATTTAAACGGGTTGGAGATGATTTAATTTTTGTCCACAACCATTCTTGCTCTATAAAGTACTTTTACTCATTACTCTGTCTGAAAATTTGAAATTGTCATATGCTATTCATGTCTTGATGGATATGTAATGTTGTCTACATGTAATTTCTGCAACTCTCTTATTAGACACAACCTTTTACAATGCATAGCCCCAATTTTTCTGTCAAAAAACATTGTCTATCTTGTTGGATATGTAATGATGTCTATATGTAATTTCTAGCTTTATCTACATGTTGGTTATTCCACCAAGTAAGTAAATCAAGAAAGCTTTGTCAAGATTGATTAAGTTTTGACAAATAATTTGGTTAGGGCTCATTATAATTTTTGTATCAATGATCCAAGATCTTGCATCTAAAAACTGAAAAATAGAAACTATTAGGTTTGCCAACAAAAGAAATAGCTATCTCTCCACTATTTTTGCATTATTAGTGTTGCACAATCCCTCCCTTTCCCTTAAGCAAGCTCATTATGTCTTCTACTTTGAAATTGAGTTATTTTAGCTTGGAAATTTCTCCTTATACTTCCTCTTCAAATGGTAAGCTTTGCAATGTTAATATTAACTACCAACCTCACTAGCTTCAAATAGTAAATTTTTGTGTGTGGTCATCTTGATCACAATAATCACAGTGACCTTTGTCTTTTTTTAACTAAAAAACTTCTTTTTATCCCTTTTTGATGAATGATTTTATGACAATTTAATTACTTATTATATACTCATCTTAATCACTTATCTCAGGCCTTCAAAACTTGTTTGAACCTCTATTTAAGCTTTTACTCTCAATATCATTTAATAATCTTTGTTAATATAGTAGTTAAATAATTATGCACTACTGTTTATTTCTCATTTAATCATATCCTTCATACAATTCCATCAAGAATAGCATTTACTTCTTTAATCTATTTTATTACTCCATAACTAAAATGTGGTCGAGGATCTAACTCTATCAACTCATCCCATAATTTATCACATATTTCATTCCAAGCTTTTAAGCATATGTAATATACATTAATACCTCTACCAAATCCTTCAAAATCGAATTTAAAATACACTATGTCATCATGTAATCTACCATTTGCAATTACTCACTCAATCAAATCATACTTAAGCATTTTAACCTTCTCATAAATAAACCTTAATTTGTTCTCAGTGATCTATTGTTAGATCTAATCAAAGGTATTGCTACTATATCGATACGTAATTGATCAAAATTCTGTAAGTGAAGTAAATCACCCTAACTTCTTTGTTGAAAGCAACTTTTGAGCAGATAAACTCTCTTTTCAAGTGCTTTTAAGTTACTAATTAAATATTTGTATGATGATTTTGTAATAGGATAAACAAATATCGGTAGAAATAAAATATATGTAGCTTTTGTTGCTTATGTACCTGTTATATATTTGACATAGGAAGAGTGTCAAAGTGTCATTAATAGATTCAAGGATGTTATTTTTAATTGTTTTGATAATTTAGCGAGCTAAAACAATTTATTCTCAATTTTGTTAAGAGAAAGCATTATGTTTAATGGTAAAATAATTTTAATATATATTTGTTGTTGCATGTGATATTTAATTTTATTCAATTAAAATTAATATTTTAATTTATATATAATTCATATTTTTAATATTGATTGCCCCAATCGTGATGAGAAGATGAAGTTATAGATATCAAATGCTAAGCTTAACATTGGTAAACATTTTTTGAATGCATCAAAAGAAAAGTAAGTATTTCAATTATTATTTTTTTAACAATGCCATTATTATAAAAGATCTTAATCCATATTCAAATTGAAGGCTTCTTGTAGGTAATTAGCATTTGTAAAAAAGATGAGGGTTTGTTTTTGTCAGAAAATATGTCAAACATCTTATATGCATTCGAGTATGGATCTTCTTCGCAAGAAGTAAGTATATGTAGTAGTTTATTTGCATAATGCAAATTGATCATAAGCCTAATTTTTGTGTTTATATCTTTATTTTGTAGGCCCTATATGATATTATGACTTGGGTGTCGTATGTAAGTAAAACAAATATGGAGACATAGTAACAATTAAAATTTGAAATGTAAATTTTTTTTCTTTTTTGCAACTGCAAGTAGTATGTTTTCTTGAAAGAATAAGGAAACTGTTGAGTATTCAAGTAGTATTTTGTTGGACCCCGAACCTTTTTTGAAATTTTGAATTATAAAATGAAATTAAATGAGGAAAGGGGTGGTGAATATTTGAAAATGCGTGAGAAAATATGATATGTCTCCTAATGAAAAGTATGAATATGTGAGACTTTGATAAAATGAAAGAAGCATGAGAATTCAAAGATTTTTTTTCCATTGTGCATAATTGTGTTATTTTGTAAGTTGTACATGAAAATTGTGGAATAGCGAAAAAAAATTAATTTTGGGTTTTTGATGACTTTGAGGGTGCTATGAAATTTTTAGTAAATAAATTGCTTTAAATGGAATTGAAAAGTAAGAAATGAATAGTGAAATTGTTAGTTTTTAGAAAATTGAAAGTCTAAAATTTGTTTGGGATGAATACTAGCAGAAAGTGATTTGTAAGCTAAAACTTTCATGAATTTTTCTGGGTTGATCTGGAAGGATTTTGATCAAATGACCTTCATGAAAGTTGTAGTTTCTGTTGATAGCTTTCTATCGCTAGGAAGTATGATAATTTTCGATATCGGGATTGAAAGTTATGATCTTTCGAAATTAGGGTTATTTTGTTTTGTTTTTAAAAATGCTATTAAGGAGAAGTTTGTGTGTACTATATTTTGAGGCAAATTTTTGTACTGATGTGGTTTGCATTGGATCAAGTAGCCTTATTGAAAGTTGTAGAGGAAGTTTATAGCTTTTTAATGATGTGTAATATGTCATTTGTGGATGTAGGAATTAAAAGATGTGAAAATTTGAAGTTTTGATGTTGTTTAGGGTAAATATTAGGGGCAGAAACTTTGAAGTAAAATTTGACCTAATTAGTGGTTGAAATTGCTTTTAAGTTCTTCATGAAAGTTAGAGATTGTGTTTTCAGGTTTCTATTAATTAAAAGTATGGAATTTTTGGGCAATAGAATAGGAAGTTACGATTTTTAGAAGTTTTTGTTACTGTTTGGCATGATCATTAGTGGACAAAAAATTTGAGTGGATTTTTGACTCCCTTAGAGGCCAAATTGATTTTTTTGTCCTTTATGAAAGTTGTATGCTGCATTTTTATCTTTTCATTGATATAAAGTATGACATTTTTGGACCTTGGAGCTGAAAGATAGAAATTTTCGAAGTTGAGTTATTGTTTAGGGAGACATTAATTGGACAGAAAGTTTGAAGTAGTTTTTGACCCCTTTAGAAACTGTTTTGATTTTTAAGTTCTTCATGGAAAGTGTAGAACTTTCCTTCAGCTTTCTATTGATACTAAGTTTGTAAATTTTGGACTCTTGAGTCAAAAGATATGAAGTGTGGAAGTTGAGAATTTTGAAAAAAAATGAAAAAAAATGAAAAATTGAATTTCAAGTGTCCTCGCGAGTGCGAGCGCCTCTCGAGGGCGAACCTCGCGAGCCGCTGGCCTGAGCGAGCACTCTCGCGAACAGGCCCTTTTGCTCGACTCGACCCGACCCGATGCGACACTCTTTCTTTCTTTTGCTTATATCTTTTTTGTTTGACATCCGATTGACTTGATTTTTGAAGCGTTGGATTCCTAAGACATTCCTCTACCTCTCCATGAAAATTGTGGATTTTTTAGATTTATTTGAAAAAGATTGATTGAATCAAAGTGAGAGGATTAATTAAAGAGTTTGAGTTGGATATGTTTCTGAACATGTTTCAGTCTTTTGGTGATTTCTTGATTTGTAGAGATCCAATTGAGTTAATTTTTGTTCCTAAATAAACTAGAGACATGCAATTACAAGTTATATGAGGGACTGAATTTTAATTCGGACTCTAGGACCTTCAATTTCTGAATTGAAGTTAGGTTTAATGTTCAGTCTTGGATTAGTAAGAGCTGAAAGTATTTTAGCCATAACTTTTTCTCTAGTAATCCGAATGTGATGATTCTTGATTTGGACTAAACTAGAGAAATAGGGCTACAAATGTTCTGATGGAATTGAATTTTAATTTAGTCTCTAAGACTATCAATTTTTAGATGGAAGTAAATCGCAGGAAAATATTTTAGCATAAAAATAGTCCGAAAATGTTTGGAGTATAACTTTTGGACTATTAAAACAAATTGAATGATTTTGGTGTCATTATGAAATTGAGACAATGAGGAACATTTCTCTAGAAGGAAGTTTTAGCAAATTCCTTCAATTTGATGATTAAAAAAATGCCCTAAGTTAATCATGATTTAATGATATTTTGAGACTTAGATTTATTTTATTATTTTGAGGACTTAATTAGCATGTTAATGTGAGTAATTAGCATGTTAATTTGAGTTAGATCATATGGGATAGGTTGATTAGATTAAATTGAATAAAAGTGTTAAAAATGCATGAGGGGCAAAATTGGAAGAATACTAAAGCTTTTAAGTTTCAAAGCTTATAAGGAAGGGTATAAGGGTCTTTTCTCATTCATTAATTGCAAGTTGGTAAATTAAAACTTGTGAGTCTTCGTATAAGATGAAGTGAAGCACGAAATTGAAAGAAAGAAAAGAAACAAAAGAATAAGGAAAGAGGGAAAGAGTGTATTCAGTGGAGAGAAAGGAGAAAGAAGAAAAGAAGCTAGGTTTCGATTTTTATAAGTTTTCAAGAAAGATTTTTGAGATGATTCAAAGAAGAAAAATAAAGAAGAAGGTGAGAGCTCCCATATGAGCTAAGAAATTCCTCATTTGGTGAAGGTTTAAGGTAAGAGAAAATTTTGATTTGTTGACTTTTGAAAAGATTTTGGTTTATATAGCTTGAGAATTGTATGAGTTTGAGTTCTATTAGATCAATTTTGGTGATTGCATGGTATGAATTGTTCAATTTTAAATTTCTATGAATTAGGGATTTTGTCTTGGATGAGGGAAATTAAGAGAGGCAATGGAGAAAGAGAGGCTTTGAACAAGTATTTAAGTATGGATATGAGGTGAGTACCATGTTTATAATTTGAATTATAAGCTACGTATATGTTTTTGAAAAATCAAGAAAGCAAAATGATTTCAAATTATGGTTTTCGAAATATTTGATAAGTTGCTCCAATAGTAAAATCCATTGTTTTTAAACGATTTGCTAAATTACTACGATTGTTGTTTTTTCTTGTGTTTTGAATGATTGAGAATTGCTATGTGAATTTATGTAAAATTGTGAATTTCTGAATGTAAATGTGTCTGATATGACATGATTATGAAGAATTAATTTTTTGAAAGGTGCCTTTGGGCAGTTCGATTTTTCATGTGTGAAATATCTGTTATGTGGGTTTGGTTAGGTCCCATAAGTTGTCAAGTGCACTTGTCAAAAAGGCTTCGCCCGCCTACCCGCTAGTAGCATTGAAGCTCCATTAAGGACTTCCATAAATTCACGGCTACACTAGACCGCTATGCGGGAAGGTGTAGTACATTCTGTTCACGGCTACACAGGACCACTATGCAGAAATGTGTAGTACGTTCTGTTTTCTGGACCGACCCAAACCAATTTTTGATGTGTTATGTGCTTATGTTGTGTTATAAGTTTGATGCATACATGATTTGAAATTGCTCATGAATTTTTGAAAAATTGAGATTTTGGAGAAATAAACATTTGATGTTTCAACCGTGAAATTTTATGAAATGACAACGAGTTTTTGAAAATAGTTTTTGCTTATTTTTCTGTTATAAACATGTTATTCACGAGCTGTAAAGCTCACCCCCTTTTATCCTCATCTCTAGGTATCAAGAAGGAGATCGGATGAAAGAAAGTCAAGACGTTCATTCGTTATGTTTGTGATTGTATTTTTAAGTTAGATTATTGTAAAAATAAGAGCTTAGGCTTATGTTGAGAATTGTGCGGATTTTTGTATCTTTGTATTTGGAATTTGAGATTGATGTGGTATTGTGGCTTGAAATTGCCATTAAAGTTTGTAATGCATTTATTTTGGAATGTAAATGAATTATGGATTTGCGTAAGAAATTGGGATATAAATTTGTGTATGGATATGGTATGTGAATGTTATATAGATGAGATGAGATGAATGTGAATGTGAATTGGCTATTGAAGTTCTATATGTATATGATTATGATTGATTGTGTTTGGATTCCGGACAGGAGGTTCGATGATTTTGATGATTGAGAATTATTGAAGTGCTATGGGTAACATGAATGTGTTTGATTGTGTTTGGATTCCGGACAGGAGGTCCGATGATTGTATTGATTGTTTTAAAATATAGAAGTGCTAATTGTATAAGAATTGATGGTATTTAGTTTTGTATGTGAGGGATTTTATGGAAAAGAAAAATAAGAATTTGTTAAAAGATGAAGTATGGGATGTGTACGAATGTGAAGAATCAAATGAATTGAGATTTGAATGTGGATGAATTCCAAATGGAAAATTGAATTGTTTTGAATGATGAAAAAAAAATACCGATCTGGAATTGTGTAGACCAAGTGTGTCTTGCGTTCCAACGCTAGTTTTTCTAAGGTATGCGTTTTCGGATGTCAAAATTTGACTTTCAGTTTGTTTAAACCGTTTTGTTTTCTTTGATTCCCAGCCATTTCAATTTTTTTTGGCTCCTTAAGCTTTCATTTCTGCACACTTTTTTATCCGATTTGTGTTTCGTTTGTTTTTGGCCCACTTTCGCTTTGTGATCCGCTTTGTCCGCCTTTCGATTATGCTTTTGATTTGTTTCCATTGTATGTTTTTGAGCAAGAGTATAAGTGTTATGGTTTAGTTTAAGCGGTTGGGTTTTGGTCCCAACATATTTTGTGTTGAAGACGAGTCATTTGAAAACTTTATTATTGGCTTGGTAATGAAAAGGACATTATGGCATTGACGACTTCTAATTTGTTGAATTCATTACTGGCTTAGTCATTACAATTTTAGTTTCAACAAGCTAGCTTAAGCATTTCATCAGTAATTAATGCGATAAATATGTATGTAGCTATGACTTATTCCGTGGTCTGATAATGTGAGGAACAAAGTGAAGGAGCAAATAAAACATGTGTACAATGTCAAGAGAATATGTAGGACTTAAAAGAAACTTTAACAACTCTGTGGATTATATGTTACACACAACAAATAAGCTTGTCACAATGATTGCATTCATAAATATATAAATCTAGATCAAGAATTAATACAAAATATATTTAAACTGAGCACCAATTCTATATTATTGAGCAAAGTATAGTTGTCAATTTTACAATATAACACTTATAGAACAAAATAAAACCATGTTCAAAATGTGAATCAAATCATGTCAAAATAATCAAATAAATGATAAATAATTAATATACAAAACTAATACATAACTAGAAATTGGTATCCAAATTCTCAATCATCAACAAATTGAGATTTTTTAGGTGTAGATCTTTTGCCCTCAGTTTGATCCTCCTCCTAGTTTGAGTTATATTGCCAATTGTATTTTAGGAAGCTTGAGTATTTGTTGCATTAGTATTTGAAGGCTCAAGCACTTGACATTAACTTCCACCTATCTATGTAACAAAAAAATTAAAAAGCAAAATTTTATCATCTCCCTTATAATTATATATAATTAGTGTAAATATGTATTTAAATGCCTTACTGTAAAATAGGTATTCCCACTAGCTCCCCCAAATGTCTCTCCATATCCTCTAGTTGGGTGTATAAACAAAAGGAATTATATTGTTATATAAGTTAGAGACAAAATAGCTTAAAATTAAATGTGAATATTCACTAACCATTCTTTTCTCCCTTTTAAAGATAGAAGATGCAATATTTGAGTATGTAGATATTGATTGTGTGGGTCTTTGAACTGGATGGCTGACCTTCCTCTTTTTTTGTTGTATTGTACATATTGAAAACAAACAAAAAATTATTAATAATTTGTTATAAATAAATAGACAATTTTGTTACAGCTAAAATGAAGAGAAACAAAAAATTATAATAACAACCTTTACAGTTTCAGGTTGCCTCAAAAGCTAATTCTTATTTTTGCGTCCTCTTATGTTATGAGTAATTTCATAACAATGATGGCATCTCATTGCTACTTTAACTTGCTCAATTTGTTGGAATTTCATGGTTTTTTAATCTTATTCATTTTTTAAATCTTTTTGGGTCTTCCAGGCACCTTCTTGATTAATGGAGATAATATTGGCTAAAGACTTTCAGTCTTCGGCTAAAATTTAAGACCATTAATAGGCTATATAATACACTAGTAACTCTTCGAATAACAATCACGCTTGTAACATCGATTGACATAAGCATCGATATCTTCCCTCTAATATGAGATGCAAATCACATCATATTTACATGGAATCCCTGTTAAATCCCATATTCTAGGGTGACAAGTTCGTGTTTGTAAATCAACAATGAACTTATTCGTAAAAAGTAACTTCAAATTTCAAATTCTCATTTATCTTGGTCATACAATGCCTTGCTTCCTATTTTGTAACCTCTATTTTCTTTCTTACTCTTAGACATATATCATTAGTGGATTTGAGCATCATGTCTCTTTTTTCATGCATCCTAGTCATTAAAGAAACTTGAATGTCTTTTAACATACTTATCAAACTTTTTGTAGTAGCTTCACAAATGAATCCAATAAATATTTTTTATATATTATTATGAAATATTTCACACTTTAATATTGCATTGACAAATACCTTAAAAAAAGTCTCCAATTTTTTGATTTTGAAATCATCATAAGCTTTCATTGAAATACTCTTCAAATGCTCAATTATCTCATCAAATTCAATTTTCGTTGTGCAATTCACTACTTGCTAAAATAAACTCCTATATGTGTGGCCTTTATGAACACTTGACCAATTTGCAATAACATACCGAGCACATTTTCTATGTTGATCTTCTAGAAACAGATTCTTTAATGTATCCAATAAACCATGTAACAAAAAATATAGTATAAATTAAAGAAGATAAATCATATTAATAAATGAACATCATATGTATGGATATTTAAAGTTTACCTTATGCTAATCACTAATAAAAGTACATAAATTCCTACTTATGTCTAGATCTTCTACAAGAATGTTCAAAAAATAATGCTACGATATGTAATTTTCTCTCTCAACCACACCCCAAGATATAGGAAACATATAATTGTTTACATCACAACCTATTATAGCTGATAAAGCACCTCTAAGGAATGTATTAAAAAAATCCATCTAACCTAATTATTTTCCTGCATACACTACGAAAATCATACTTTAAAGCACTAAATCCAATATAAAACCTTTTGATCATTAGTTTTTTGGACTATTCATCAAGTTTAGTTAGAATAATATATTGTCTATCTTTATCAACTTATCGTAAATCTTGTCCATAAGACTATAACTTGGAATAATGACCTTCTATAGATCCTCATAGCATGGTAATAGTTTCCCACTTAGCCTTATAACATAGGATTTAGTTACCTGTAGCACATATTTTCTTTGGAGATCATCCATGATTTCAGTCATAGGCCAATTTGAATTCTTCATAAACTTGTGTAAGAATTCATTTGTTTTCCATTCTTGCTAACTTGCTTGTTCCTTTGCACTTTTATGCAATTATGCTTGTGATACATTATCTTAATAGCAAATGATTCCAATCCAGCTTGCATATACTTGAAAAAGGGCTCATAAACTACCTCCATTGTCACACCAGATCTTACCATTAAAGCATCGCATCCATTTGTAATTGCATAGTTTTTTATTTCTTCTCTCAACTGCATCTCGTCTGTAAACTTCATTCCAATTTCAAACTTTCATATCGACTTTTGGATTAAAGAAATTTTATTTCTTCTTTGGAATAGATGCTTCATCATCACTACAAATTGATGATTGAACTTTATCATCACTATCCTCATATTCACTATTTTCACCATGTGAACTTCCTTCTTGTCTTTATGTATCTTTGGAATAATCACCTTCTTTATTGCAATCCTTTCCACTATCTTCAACCTTATCGACAACATTGTCGTATTTAAACTTGTTATGTACAATCTTGACATATCTCTTCTCATTTGTTCTCGCATTCATCATCAATTGCAAATAACTCATCATTAACTAAATCATATCCATATTCACTAACCTGCAAAACAATGAAGTCATCATCATGCTCCAGTTGAACTAGGAATAACCTCTCATCATCATCATCAAATTCACTGTGAATATCAGAGTCAGATTCTTCACCATTTATTGCAGGATGCTCAAAACCATGCTTGTAGTAGATTTCAACATTGTGGTAATTCAAATATTCCATATGTTGGAGCATAGCCAACATTTCCTTATGATAATGTAAACTTAACTCCTTCAAGCTTCTCATCGATTCATTAAGAAATTTGTAAAACATAGATATTACTCCATATCCTTTATCTTTAGAAACTCCTTTTAGGACTAGCATGCTAAGTTCATCAACATCCATATCCTTATATCCTATTCATTTTAATCTTACCCCTAACATATTTATTATCATGTCTTTCTAATATTCCACTATAATAAAATGCAAAATTTACCAACATCTATAAAATATTGGGCATTTTAACAATGACATATAATATAACACATAAGAAAATGGTTATAAATGGAAATATGTACAAAATTTCAAACTAAATAAAACGAGCTAAAGGAAAGTGTGACTAAGTACAAAATGAAACATAGTCCAAGAGGAAAATGAGAAGAAAAACTAAGCAATCTTAATTTTGGACAATTAGAAACACTGAATAGAAGTAAATCACATAAATACTTCAATTCAAAAAAAAAATCTAAACTAGTTCTTCACCTATTCAGGTTGGACAACCTTTGTTTTCACCTTGTAATACTTATTTAGAGTTATCCTAAATTGTCATTTAAGCACCTAATTTAATTAAGGTATATAAATTGATATATTTCAAGTTGTAAATAAACTAATAAGCCTTTAGTCATCACATTTTAGTCTAAATTCTTGAATGTAATATCCAATGCATACTTTCTTTGTGTGAAATTCATTAAGTTATGCTCTTATTCAATTTACAAAGAGATTAAACAAACACATGCAACAATTTTTAGAGGAAGGTATAGAGTTGGATAGAATGAATAAATATTTCGAGTAGTGCATGAAAAATTAACATTAAACTTGATAATTTTTCCCTCAAATTTTCATTTCATTGTAAATAAAACATTATGTATCTTCTAAACCTTATTTAAAATAATCTATGATATTGAAAACAAGCTTAACTTTACAAGTTTCAACTTAATTAGCTAAAATAAATAAGGAAGTAGACAACTAATTTGATAAATCCAAATCACAACATGGAGTTAATGGTCCTATTTTGACTACAATTTGTCTAAAACCTGCAATTTAGCTAAAAAAGAGAATTATTCCAGCTAATTTAACTAAAGATACAAAGTTACAATTATTGGTATGGAAGGGACAAATAGCTTGCCTGCTACTATAGAACACTTATTACAGCTACAAGTTTAGTTGGTGCAAACACAGACACAATAAGGAAAGATCATAAATTGAGCATGTTAGAATATTATTCTCTTAATCCTAATTCTGTAGCATAGTAGAATATTAGAAAAAATCTTCATGAAATTTTTTTGAATTTCTGTAAAGTTTTAGCATATGTAGATGGATAAATCAATTGATAATCCAAATAACCTAAGCACATGCAGATGGATAAATGAATAACTATCTAACCGCAGGATGTTTCAAACATAATTCATAAGCCAAATACACATGAAGTACTTCATGGTTTTTTTGTAATGAATTGAAAAATAAAAATTTTTACAAAAAATTAGAAAAGACGACAAAAGGATAAACAAGACACACTTGAAAATCACAATTTCTATAATGCAACAAAGAAGATTGATGTGACAAATTTTGTAATGCGAAGAGGGTAAAGAATGGTGTGTGACATATAACGGTATGTGACAAAGAATGGTGTATGACATATAATGGTATGTCACAAAGAATGGTGTGTGATAGAGAAGATTGATGCGACAAGGAAGAAAAGCACTTTCTAGTTTTCCTATAGTGACCTAAAAAAGAGGCGAAGCAAAGTGTGGTGTGAGAACAAAGAGAAGGGCAACAAATTGAACTGCCAAATCAATTTAGGGATTTTACCCTAAACGATGTAGTTTCCTTAATTTACTTAATGAAGCTTAATTAGGTTAATTAAGTTTGATGTGTATAAGTATTTAAGGTTATTGTCTGATTTTGGTTTACCATGTCAGCAATGTTAATGGAGATATTAACATTAGGCTAGATTTGAAAAAAATTAAAAACTTGAGTATTTAATGGCTGCATTTTAAAGTTTGAGTTATAATTGCAAAATTGAGTAAAATTTAGGATTTGTTTTTTAATTAACCCAAAAAATTCCTTTTAACCTTTTCAAAAACTGTATTATATGAGCAAATAGTACATGTGAAACATTTATAAAATTAAGGAGCTATTATTATAATTCTCATATACTAATTTCACAGGTCAATCTATCTTTCTTCCCATATATAATGTAACAATGTTCTCTTCCCCTAAAATGCATACTAAGTAAATGTTATAAAATATTGTCAATATGAAAGTAAGTGGCTACTTTTAACAGTTGATTCTTTTATTTATTACTTGATTCGATAATTGGTCGTTTAATATCAATTTCTTTACTTGGCACATGTGGGAATCTTGGTAATTTTATTTTAAAATTAATTATTAAACACCATGGATGTTTCTCATTTAACATTTATAGAGGTTACACACCAATTATTGGTATCCAATTGATGCCATTTAATATTGAGCTATCAGGAAAATAAATTAATATGTTTTAGGTACCAAAATAAACATGGGTCTTAATATTAGTTCTTGAACATTTTCTAATCTATATCTTTTACGTTTACTTGACAAATATTATTTTAAAGATAAATTTATATAGATATGTCTATAATCACTATAAAATAACATTTCACATAAATAAAATTAAAAGCGTTAGTGTTATCTAAGAGAGACTTATAATACAACTTATATGCACTTTTTGATCTTGATGGATGATTTCATGATATAATGCCTTTTTTGGATATATAGGGATTATAAATTCTCCTTGTATGATGAAAGCGGAGGCTAACAAATGATTTAATATGCAATTTGATCTTTTATGACAATATAACCTATAGTAATTTTAAGAAAATGTCATCTTCTTTTTTCTTTTAATGCCTATATTAAATGAGAGTAAGTATTATGCCTTTATAATAAGACCTATATTGATTATGAGTTTGTTTCATATCATTTTAATAATAAAGCAAAGGATGTTGCATTTTCTTTTGAAATGACCTTGCATAAAAATTATGTTACTTTTACCTTGAATATCATATCCATTAGGTTTAGAATATGATTTAAATGTGAATGCATTAACTTTTTTCTTTTGCTTAGAACCTGGTGAATGATCGATATGTATTTGATTTTTGTACATATTTAAAAAATGCAACATACTTATATGATAATGTAGGCACAGGCTCTTCATGTAAATGCTTTTTTCTTTACAAAAATTGTCTTTATATTAGATGATGAACTTTCATAAATGAAAACAATTCCGTGCCTATCATTGGAGCTCTTTTGGGATTCAAGCATGCTATTTAAATTTTCACTTCCTAGAGTGAACTTAGACAATGGTTCTCTAAGTATATTGATTTCCTTCTTTATTATCTCATTCTCATATAACAAATCATCAACTTTATCATTAGCAACAACTATAAATTCTATCATGTCATGCATATTGCATTTTAATTTCTCTTTCCCAATTATGCATATATCTTAGAGTTTTTACTTTTTATACTTGGAAGATGTTTTTCTTCTTTTCATGCTCATGACCTATAAATATTTAATTCTCTCATCATATGAAAGAGTAATATTACAATCCTTATCATAAGAATTTGAAGAAGTTACCTTATCATTATTAACTATAAAAAACTTAGTTGTTACCATATTTTTACATTCCTCACTATCTGAACTAGTAGTCCCATCCTATGGGGTCTTAAGTGCTTTCTTCTTTTTCTTTAATTGTTTGTTTTTTTTCTTCTTTAAGAACTTCTTGAATTTATTTCTAATGAGTTTTATATATCATCATCATTAACTCTCGCTTGTAGATGTCTCACCATCATCAAGTTTCTCATCCTAGATATTTGAAAGTCCACTTCTCTTCTTATCGGAGCCACTTTCTCTTCATGCAATTCATTTATCCTCATCTCATAGATGAGGCATGATCTAACTAGCTCTTCTAATAATAGGGTGTTGAAATGTTTGGGTTTATTTATAACTATTTCTCTCATTAGGACATAAACATCACTCTCTATAATTCCTCAAAGATCAAACCTAAACCTTTAGCTAAAAAAGGTTTCATCTTAGTTTTTCAGTATGTGTAATTATCACCTTCAAAGAAAAAGGGTCTATTGATACATTAACTATCTTGACTAAAAAGTAAATCAAACTGTGCCATAAAGATCTTTGCTCAAATTTAACTAAAAATGTAAATTTAATGAATAAGATGTGCATTGACACCAATTGTTAGTCCTTAAATAGCACAAGGGGGGGATGAATTGCGTGTGTTCAATTTTTATCCAATTTTTAAATTAATGAATAAGCTGCATATTATGAATGATTATGAAATGTTGATATATGATAATTGTAAAGAAATAATAATGACAATTAAAAGAGAGAAAGGAAAGAGATAAAAAAATCAATTTTTAATAGTTCGACTAAATAACTATTGACTTATATTCTCTCAAGGTCCACTTGGAAACTTACTAACTTCTTCCTTTAATTCAATGGATGAAGAGTAACCTTCATCCAATATCTTCTTTGTCAAAGGTAAAGAGGAACTTACAATTGTCTTATTTTGCTACAGGTGAAGAGGAACCTTTTACAAATCCTATTCATAATCAAGAGGAGCCTTTACAAAGTGTATACCAAGAAATTTTCAATTAGAAGCTAGTATACAACTCAAAAACTCCTTATCTTCCTTACATCAATAAATAAAGGCTTAATATATATTATGAATGCATATTTGATTCTCTAGTCTCTCAAGACTCTTAAGAACTCCCTATTATGTCAAACTAGTTCCCTCATCTCATATGTAGTCTATTTATACCCAAAATAATCTAATTGTCTTTAAAAACAAAAATTAATCATTAAAATAATTAGTAACGATAATATTGGTTGACCATTTAGCATATTAATTAATCATTCAATATAGTAAATGGTTCAACCATATGGTCGCAACTCTTAATGCATGTTTTGAAAAATGACTATGAAACTAATCTATCAAAAATCCTAACATTGGTAGCCCAAATCACCAATCAACAAAACTTCTTGAAATAAGTTTTTTTATAAAACTTATCAAGTTCTTTCTAATAGCAAAACGTGTTTCTTTGACAACTGCTTTATTTAAACATTTCAAAAGTTCCCTAAAATTTTGTTTAAAATCAAGAGATTTTCTTTAAAAATAATTTTTTTTATTTTATTATGAAAAGATTTATTTGTTATGCCTTATGTGTAAAGTATCATGCAATGAATGAACTTTTACTTCATTAAAATAATTAGGATAAGGTTACAAGAAGAATTATAATGATTTGTATGCTTACCTCTTCTTTTTTCTTGATCCTTCACTTGAATTTTATGTGTACTCCACTTTGCACTTTTTTTTTCATCTTTGATTGCTCATATGTTTCAATTGTCTCCTTTACTTGCTTTACTCTTCCATTGAATTTTATCTTTTACATATTAATTTACTAATATCATTAGGAATAAAACATTAATAGTAACATATTTTGTTATCATCAAAATTATAGGTTAAAGTATTAGTTAGCCCTATAATTTATGTAGAAAATTAATGTTTGTTCAGTTTTATAAATATCAAATTCTAATAAAAATAACTACGTTTTAATATATTAACAATTATTACCTAATAATCAATAATAATTGTTGGTAGTTTTAACTATTTATGTAGTTAGTCTATCGATAAATGGAAGAAGTTGTATATAAATATTGTTGTATTTTTTTGACTTTGTGGCTATTTGTTCATTTTTGACTGTTTTGGCACAATATCTCTCCCATATTGGGAAGAGATGAAGTTGGGAGGAGTTTTTCAAGTTATAAAATAACTCCTCCCCCTTCCTTATCAAATCATCCCAAAAATTTTATAAATACTCAAAAGTTGTATACATGTCAAATTTAGTATTCTCTTCTTAATGAGAGCAGGATGCCTTAAGTGGTGCTCGGAGAAGTAGGCAAAATTAGCCGAACTCTGTTATCAATTTTTGGGTGTGTTCTTTCCTTGTCTCTTTTATTTATTTCGCATTTATAGTATTCAATATTATTTGTCGGGTATATTTGTAGTGTTGTGTTTAATTTATTTGGGTGTATTTATTGTTCGTGTGTGTACACGGGTTTAGGTTGTGATAAATACACCGTGCACATAATTTCTATCTAGGAGGCCGGGTTTTAAGTGGGACCGTTTGTGACTCCTCCGCCCTTTCCTGAGATCTTACGTGGAATGGTAATACTGTCTTAGGAGTCCGTTTGGCGGTCTTTCCTGGGTATTACCGAATCGATTCACTTCATTAGTTGTTTACCTTAGAGAAAAAAATACTCGATTTTCCCAACAAGTGGTATCAGAGCCAAAGGTTTATCCTTTAGTTTGTTTGTAATATTAAATACTATTATTTGAGTTTGTAATGACGTCTATAAATTCACCAGCAATTAGGGATACAACAAATATGACACAAGCAGCATCGACTTACTCGTCTACATGGCAGAGGATTCCAATGTCAAGTATGAAGTTGGCGGTAGAAATATTTGACGGTACTAGTCATTTTGACGTGTGGCAAGGCGAGGTTCTGGATTCCCTTTTCCAACAGGGTCTTGACATAGTTATTGAAGAAAAGAAACCAGAATATATAGAAGATAAGGATTGGAGTATCATAAATCGGTTGGCATGCGGAACAATTCGATCATGTTTGTCTAGGGAGCAAAAGTATGCTTTCAAGAATAAAACTTCTGCATACAAATTGTGGAAGGCATTGGAGGACAAATTTCTGAAAAAGAGTGGTCAGAATAAGCTCCTTATGAAGAAAAGGTTGTTCCGATTTGATTACTGACCAGGTACTACTATGAATGAACACATCACTATGTTTAATCAGTTAGTAGCATACCTGTTGAATTTGGATGTGAAATTTGAGGATGAAGATTTGGCTTTGATGTTGTTATCATCCCTTCAGGATGAATTTGAACACTTAGAAACTACTTTACTTCATGGGAAGGAGAATGTATCTTTAGATGCTGTGTGTTTTGTTTTGTATAGTCATAAATTGCGAAAGCAAGATAAAAAGAAAAGTAAAGCAGTTACAGAAGATGAAGCATTTGTGGCAAGAGGCCGTCAGCAGAGCCGGTCAAAGGGGAGAAGAGAAAGATCCAAATCAAAAAGTGGAGTTGCCAAAGATGAGTGTGCTTTCTGTTATGAGAAAGGGCACTGGAAGAAAGACTGTCCAAAGTTGAAGAAGAAAGGGAAGGCTCTGCAAGATGCAAATGTTGCAGAATGTAAAAGTGATGCAGAGTCAGATGTCTCTTTGGTGGTATTACCTTCAACATTCCATTCAGGCGAGTAGATTCTGGATTCAAGTTACACCTATCATATGTCTCCCATTTGGGAGCAGTTCTTTGATTTTGAAGAAATTGATGGCGGAGTTGTTTACATGGGAAATGATAATCCGTGTAAAACAGTTGGGATAGGTTCAATCAAGCTGAGGAATCATGATGGAGCCACCAGAATTTTGAAGGATGTTCGGTACGTGCCGAATTTGAAAAAGAATCTCATCTCTTTGGGGACCTTAGAATCAAAAGGTTTAGTTGTGATGATGCGAGATGGAATTCTTAAGGCAACTTCAGGAACACTTGTGATGTTGAAAGGCATAAGGAAAAACAACTTGTATTACTACCAAGGAAGTACAGTTGTTGGGACAGTAGCGGCAGCAACTTCTAGTAGCAAGAAGGATGCAGAGGCAACAAAGTTGTGGCATATGCGTTTGGGACATGTTGGTGAAAAATCCTTGCAAATTCTTGCCAAACAAGGATTTTTGAAAGGTACGACGACTTGCAAATTAGAATTTTGTGAGCATTATGTTCTGGGAAAACAACGAAGAGTGAAATTTGGCACTGTCATCCATGACACTAAGGGTATTTTGTATTATGTGCACTCAGATGTATGGGGACCTGCTAAGACTCCATCTCTTGGAGGTAGGCATTATTTTGTCACTTTTTTTGATGATTTTTCTAGAAGAGTATGGGTGTTTTCTATGAAGAATAAGGATGATGTGCTTGGAGTTTTTATCAAGTGGAAAGCTCAAGTTGAAAACCAGACAGGAAGAAAGATCAAAGTTCTCCGAATACACAATGGTGGAGAATACAAAAGTGATCCTTTCCTAGAGGTATGTCAAGAGTCTGGTATAGTTCGCCACTTTACAGTTAGAAAAACACCACAATAGAATGGGGTGTCGGAGCGTATGAACAGGAAATTGGTGGAGAAAGTTCGTTGTATGTTATCTAATGCTGGTTTAGGCAGAAAGTTTTAGGCTGAGGCAGTGACATATGCTCAACATCTCATTAATCGTTTGTCATCATCTGCAATTGGTGGCAAGACTCCATTAGAGGTATGGTCTGGAAAACCTGTAACAGATTATGATTCTTCGCATATTTTTGGTTCTATTCCATATTATCATGTGAATGAATCAAAGTTGGACCCATGAGCAAAGAAGGCTTTATTTATGGGCTTCAATGCTGGAGTTAAGGGATACCGTTTGTGGTGTCTAAAGTCAAAGAAGACAATTTTCAACAGGGATGTTACCTTTGATGAATATGCCGTGTTAAATAAGGTAACCCCAGAACGGGCTAATGGTACTTCACATCAGGTGGAATGTATGTCGAAGCAGGTGGAGTTTGAACAGACAGTGGTAATCCCAGCGAAAAGCACTACTAATGACTCTCCTACAGTAGAAGAAGAGTTAAATGAGGAAGAGGTTCCAACCCAAGAACCTCCGCAGCAATCAGAGTCAATTGCGCCTAGAAGGACGAGACGAGATATTCATAAACCTACTCGTTTTACTGACATGGTAGGTTATGCACTTCCAGTTGTTGATGATGTTCCATCTACCTTCCCAAAAGCAATCCGAAGTTCAGAAAGTAGCAAATGGGCAGGTGCGATGGAAGAGGAAATGCAATCTCTTGAGAAGAACAAGACATGGAAGCTGACATAAGTACCGAAAGGAAAGAAGGCAATTGGATGCAAATGGATATTTACAAAAAAAGAAGGATTTTCTGACAAAGATAATATTCGCTACAAGGCAAGGTTGGTAGCTAAAGGCTATGCTCAGAAGGAAGGAATTGATTATAATGAGGTATTTTCTCCGGTTGTTAAGCATTCTTCCATTAGAATTTTGTTGGCCTTGGTAGCGCAATTGAATTTGGAGCTAGCTCAACTTGATGTGAAAACCGCGTTCCTACACGATAATTTGGAGGAGGAAATCTATATGTCTCAGCCAGATGGATTCAAAGTTGCTGGTAAAGAAAATTGGGTTTGTAAATTGAATAAGTCGTTGTACGAATTGAAGCAATCACCGAGGCAATGGTACAAACGATTTGACAAGTTTATGATGGGCCAGAAGTACGCAAGAAGTAAATACGATCACTGTGTGCATTTGCAGAAACTTTCAGATGGGTCCTACATCTACTTACTCTTATATGTTGATGATATGTTAATAGCATCCAATAGCTAAGATGAAATTAACAAAATGAACGCTCAGTTAAATGAAGAGTTAGAGATGAAGGATTTGGGAGAAGCCAAGAAGATTCTCGGTATGGAGATAAGCAGGGATAGACCAGGAGGTAAGTTTTGGCTGACTCAGAAACAGTATTTGAAGAAAGTATTACAACGTTCTGGTATGAATGAAGATACAAAACCTGTAAGTACTCCGCTTGCTCCTCATTTGAAGCTTAGCAACCAATTATCTCCAAAGACGGATGAAGAACGAGAATACATGACAAAAGTCCCTTATGCTAATGCAGTAGGAAGCTTGATGTATGCAATGGTATGTACAAGATGTTGGGCCCCGAAATTTTTTTATTATTATTGATTTATTGATTATTCGTTTACCTTGTTTATTCTTTATTTTTGCTTTAATTGTTTATATATATTATTATTTTTATTGAGACTTGAAAATAGCAAGTATGAATGGGAATTAGAAATTGAATAAAAATGAAGGGTTAGGATTAAGTTGGATTAATGTGTAGTAGGCTTGAAAGTGTAGAGCCATATGAGTCAAAGTAAGGGTAAAAATGGGAAAGTCGTTGGATGAAGGGCATCTTTGGAAGGAATAGGCTTTAGGGATTAATGAAATAAGAAGAAGGAGGAGACAAATGAAGAGTGTCGTATGTGAGGAGAAGAGGTCAAAGGAATTGCAAGTTATAAGGAGAAATTGAAACTACGTAGTTTTGAGATGGGTATTAAGTTGGGAAACAAATGAATTAAGTCATCTTGGAGAGGAAGCTCACGACACTACCAAGGAGAAAGGGGGATTTCGGCTAAGAGGAAGAAGAGTCGTAGGAAGCTTGAAGGGAGAAAGGAAGAAGAAAAAAAAGAAGAGAAAATCTACTTGTTAGAAGTAAGTTACATCTTTGCTTATGCTAGATTCAAGAAAGGGATAAAATGGAGGTTAGAGTTTGTGTTGGGATTGAAGGAAGAAAGAAGGGAAAGGTAAAACCAAGTGGATTTTGGAATTTCTAAGTCAAAGTTTTGGTTATTCTAGCATAGATGGCCTATGGGTAGGTTAGGTTTAAAGTTGATTTTACCTTTGCTTGATTCTTGAATGCTATGACTTTCTTTGGAATGTGTTTATTGAATGGAAATCGATTTTATTGAAGGGAATTAAGAAAACCCCACTCCAGGCAGGGAGGAAGGTCAATCTTGAACTCAGATTTCGACATTTAGGTGGGTAACACTTTTATAGTTGTTGGGTGATGGGAAAATGCCCTATGTGTGTTCTTTCTTTTTGTTTAAATTTCGTACGTGTTGACTTGTGGTGTATATTTGAAAGTGTATGATGCAATAGGTGTGTTCCCTTTGATATGAATGTAAAGTATGAAACTATGATGATTTGGTAGAACGAAAGAAGCATAAAAGTGTTATTTTTGCATTTGAATATTTGAACATAGATTGGTTGTGACTGGGCAAGAGAGAACCTGTTTCGTTAGTCTCGTGCACGATGACCCATAGCCTTCCCCTGGCTGCCCGCTTGAGGCCACGAGATCCTGAGAAATCAGACTCGTTTTGTTTACGGTGTAAACCGTTTTATTTATGGAACTCTCGAGCCATTTGTGTGCATTTCATCATTAATTGTGGTTATGATGCATAATACGTGTTATGACTAATAAAAGATTTCATGTTATGCTTTATGTGATGATTTTGGTTGATTGTGCTTTATGTGATAAGGTTGGTTATTTATGCATAATATGTTAATTGCTAATGTTTTGGATTCTTGATTATGTGTTGTATGGCTCATTACTCGATGACTATAAACGTGTTAGCCACTGAGCCGTGTTTGCTCACCCCACTCTCCCTCCTCAAGTGCGAATCAAGTCAGGCGCTGAACCTTGCAAGGCATCGGAAAAACTCCAAGACACTAGATACTTTTGTATTAAGTTAGTGACTAGCTTTTGAATAGCTTTATAAGCATATCAAACATTGAGCATCTCGTATGTTATGTATTTTGTGCTTGCCTCATGAGGGATATGTTGATATGTAACTAAAGCTATGCAAGAACTCTTATTATGATTGGAAAAGTGAATGAGAACGCTAGTATTCTCTTCTTCATGTGTTTGTATTGAATTGCGATCTGTGTATGACCTTGTAGAAAGGAATGTGTATGTGCGTTTATTCATTGTTGAGTTGTTGTTGGGATTTTTCTTTGAAATAACTCATTGGAAATTTGCAAAGGTTTTTGAGCAGTTGAAGTTGGGCATAGTGCTATCTGATTCCTGGGCTGATGTGCTCATAGGGTTAGTTTTGGGTATGTTGTGCTTTAAGTCAAATTCTAGACTGGTATAGATCGGATGGGATCGATTAGCCTTCTTGAGAGTTGTAGACGAGCTGTAGAGCTTTCCCATGATGTATAATGAGCTATTTTTAGGGTGTGTAAATTGCAAGAGGTGAGTTGTTAAAGTTGGGAGCAGGTGCTACCAAAATGACAAACTTCAGACAGAAGATTTGAGTCCATTTTCAACCCTTATAAAGTTGGAATTTGCTCTTATGATCTTCATGGAAGTTGTAGAGCATCCTTTTATATTTTCATAGACACCAAGTTTGTTAAATTCGGAGTTCTGGATAAAAAGTTATGATGTTTACAAGTTTTGGTACTGTTGAGAAGCTTGTCGATCGGTCACTTTGAAGCAAACTTTTGACCCCTTTAGAAATAGAGCTGAATTTTGAGTCCTTCTTGAAAATGGTATATCTGTCTTTGATCTTTCCATCGATACCAAGTTTGTAAAATTTGGAGTCTGGTGTCAAAAGTTATGAGGGTTAGAAGTCAGAAAGGTCGGATTGCTCGGTGGGTCGCTCGGCCCCTCGCCCGCCGCGCGCACCCGAGCGAGCGAGCGCTCGGCCGAGCATCCAAGCACCCGAGCGCAAGCGCGCTCCTACGCACTTGGAGCGTGTCCTTTGGGGTCGGTTCTTGGCCGACCGACTTCTCTTCCTTCTTTTAGCCATAACTTTTTAGTCCTACCTCCGATCGATCCGATTTTTGAAGCGTTGGATTCCTAATACATTTTTCTATCTTTTCTCATCCAATCGATCGGTTTTGACAGTAAATAGATAAAGATCGATCAGATTAAAGTGAGCTGATCGGTGGGAAAAGTCTAAACATCGTTGGGTATTTTGGTGATATCTTGAGCTATAGAGCTCCGATTGATTTGATTTTTCTTGCAAATTAAACTAGAGACATGGATCTACAATTTATCTGAAGAAGCCGATCTACAATTTAGCCTATAAGACTTTCAATTTCTGACATGAAGTTGGGTAGAGTATCCAGTCTTGGTTTGTTTTCTTTAAGACAGTATTTTGGTCATAACTTCTCCATTTTTAATCCAAATTGAGCATTTTTGGTGGCGTTAGAATCGTTAGAACGGAGGGGAACAATTGTTCTTAAGAGGTCGATCTGAAATTTCTAATTGAAGTTCCCCAAATTGCGTTCTGTAAGTTGTTGGTTTTGGGTCTTCTATGCTTTTATGCTTCCGAATGTTGGGCTGCGGAGACGGGGTCCAACATCGTTTGTTGGACTTCGGAGACGAGGTCCAACACAAGACCCGATATTTCACATGCAGTTAGTGTTGTAAGTAGGTACATGCATGATCCTGGCAAGGTTCATTGGCAAGCTGTGAAATGGATTCTACGATATATCCTAGATACTGTAAATGTTGGTTTAGCATTTGAGCAGGATGAATTACTTGGTCAACGTGTAGTTGGATATTATGATTTTGATTATGCAGGCGACTTAGATAAGCGACGGTCTACAACTGGCTACTTATTCACTTATGCTAAGGCGCCAGTTAGTTGGAAGTCTACTTTGCAGTCAACGGTGGCTTTGTCTACAACAGAGGCAGAGGATATGGCAATTACAGAGGCTGTAAAGGAGGCGATTTGGCTTCATGGGTTGCTTAAAGACTTGGGAGTTGGTCAGAAACAACTTGAGGTATATTCTGACAGTCAGAGTGCTATTCATTTAGCAAAGAATCAAGTCTTTCATGCAAGGACGAAGCACATTGATGTTCGATATCACTTTGTGCGGGAAATTCTGGAAGAAGAGGAGATACTTATTCAGAAGATTTGGACTACAGAGAATCCTGCAGATATGCTGACCAAGGTGGTTACAAGAGCCAAGTTTGAACATTGTTTAGACTTGGTCAATATTCTGCACATTTGAGTTGGCACCTAAGGCCGCAAATTGGAAGCACCAGTACAAAGGCTGTTTTGTTTGTTTGGGAGGATGAATGATGCTTACATTTGGTCGGACTCGAAATTGTGCCAAGGTGGAGATTTGCTGTATTTTTTTGACTTTGTGGCTATTTGTTCATTTTCGACTTTTTTGACACAATATCTCTCCCATATTGGGAAGAGATGAAGTTGGGAGGAGTTTTTGAAGTTATAAAATAACTCCTCCCCCTTCCTTATCAAATCATTCCAAAAATTTGATAAATTCTCAAAACTTGTATACATATCAAATTTAGTATTCTCTTCTTAATGAGAGCAGGTTGCCTTAAGTGGTGCTCGGAGAAGTAGGCAAAATTGGCCGAACTCCGTTATCAATTTTCGGGTGTGTTCTTTCCTTATCTTTTTTATTTATTTCGCATTTATAGTATTCAATATTATTTGTCGGGTATATTTGTAGTGTTGTGTTTAATTTATTTGAGTGTATTTATTGTTCGTGTGTGTACACGGGTTTAGGTTGTGATAAATACACCGTGCACGTAATTTTTGTCTAGGAGGCCGGATTTTAAGTGGGACCGTTTGTGACCCCTCCACCCTTTCCTGGAATCTTACGTGGAATGGTAATACTGTCTTAGGAGTCCGTTTGGCGGTCTTTCCTGGGTATTATCAAATCGGTTCACTTCACTAGTTGTTTACCTTAGAAGGAAAAATATTCAATTTTTCCAACAAATATCTTAAAATATTTATTATCTAATATGAGTCAACTCCCATATTTTAAAATATTTTGTTGGTATAAGCTAGAAATTTAAAAGTAGCATGACGGAAAAAATAATATAAATAAGAGGTCTATAAAAATAAGTGATTAGATAACGAATTAATTATATAAATTTAATATTACTTGATTGTTTATTTTGAAGTAGTTTCTACAGATAGATTGCAATAGGCTACATGTAAAATAAGTATATATAAATATCTAAGAAGAAGCCAGATTGCTGGTCCTTGTCTTTTCCCTGATATCAAATTGTTGACGTCTATAACAACTTGGGAGAAACCTTTATAGGCATTCCACGGGAAGGGATTGGAAGAGGATCCATGATGATTTGCTCGTCAGGGTAGAGTAAAGACCAGTCGTATCTAGTCACCACATAGTGCACGAAGATTAGGATATTGAGCTTGGCCATTTGGTACCCTGCGCAAACTCTTGGTCCTCCTCCAAACGGAAGGTACACATATGGCGGAATCGCCTCCTCGAACCTGCCAGGATTGAAACTGAGTGGATCCTTGAAATACTCTTCATCGTAATGTGTGCCATACGTTGTCCATAACACCTGCAAGCAAAACAGAGGTCATTAGGAAATGAAACTTAAAAACAAATCTATCTTATATACATAGCTGAGGATACTTCAAGAAATTAAATTCTATTAGCATATGGTTGGATATTGTTGAACATGTGCACTACTAAACTACTACCAGTGAGCTTCTTTTAGAAGATTAAGTTGAATAAGTCTAGATGGAGGGAAATCACAATTAGAAGAGAGTGCACCTTCCATCCTCTGGGAATGGTAAATCCTTCAAATTCAATATCTTCAATTGCTTTCCTGAAGGATCCAAAGATGGGAGGAAAGAGGCGCATGCTCTCACGTGCAACTTGCCAAGTATACTTCATCTTCTTCACTTCTTCCAATGTTAGATAATTGTCATCATCCACTCTTTTCTTCTTCTTTATTTCAGCATGTTCTGACCACCACCAAAACAAACAACGTTGTTTATACTTAGTTTAAAGACATGAACACAAAGAATAAAGCATAGCTTTTTACGCATATTCTTTTATTCAGAGTGCATTTTTCTTATCAGACTAAGCCACCTTATATGTATACATATATGATTTTAATACGTTAAAGTGAGACTTCGAGTATTATTATATACCAGTACCTTCAAGTAAAAGAGCCAGGCACTCTGGGTGTTGAGCTAGCATTTTGAAGGTCATGGCAATGGCGAAACTGGTTGTATCGTGAGCTGCAAACACCAGT
Source organism: Erythroxylum novogranatense (assembly GCA_029891385.1). Classification (NCBI taxonomy): domain Eukaryota; kingdom Viridiplantae; phylum Streptophyta; class Magnoliopsida; order Malpighiales; family Erythroxylaceae; genus Erythroxylum; species Erythroxylum novogranatense. The sequence goes on along the minus strand of CM057229.1, from coordinate 38,361,854 downwards.
AATACCACGTTGTCGATAACCTCCTCTTCGCTAATTTCTCCACGAATCATCCCACCAACCAACCGAGACAGCAACATGCCTTCGTTGCTTCTTTCCAATCCTGCTCTCTCCATCTCCTTCCTCTTCTCCCTCACTACTTCAACTAACATTTTTGCTATTTCATTCCTCGCTTTCATTGCCCTTGAAAACCTAGACCCAGGACATGAAATGGGAGGTGCAAACACTCCTTCCAGTACTCTCTCGAACGTGTTAAGTGTTTCAGGCTCAGCATTTACACCTAACAAGCACTCAAACACTATGGTGAACGTCAACACTTTGGTTGAACGATAAAGACTCAGCTTGTCTTGGCTTTCATTCCAGTTTTTGTTTAGGTGCAACTCAACTGTCCTGCAAATTTTTGGCACCAAAGACCCAAGCCCTGTATTGCTGAGTGCAGTTGCTATTAGTCCACGAATGCATCTGTGATGATCACCTTGCTTTTCCATGATGGAATTCTTTCCCATCAGCTGAACTGACGAAGTAGGCCATGAGCTTATCACCAACTTGAACTCGTTGGACAAGAAGAATCTGTTTGCATCAGCTCCATTGACAACTATTGTTGGTGAGCCCATTAGCCTTGTTTTGAATATTTTCCCATACCTTGTCGCTCGAGGTTGGACAAATTCCTCGAACAATCGGTTCTTACGTTGAGCTTTGTAGAAGTCTACCGTTTCACCAATCCAAGGTAGACCCATTTCTCCTGGTGGTAGCTTTATATTTCTCCAATTACAACCTCGAGTAATACATATGATCAATAAAATGGTGGAGAGAATTGAAAGTAAACCAATTGAAACACAAGAAATCAAGTAGCTATAGGTTATTTGGATGACCATTTTGGAAGATAGATTCAGGAGACGGATTTTGGAACAAGGCCTTAAGTTGTAAACTTTAAGGTTGGTATCCATCACTGAGAATTGCTGGTGCTATATATAGGCATTATCATGAGTAGTTAGAGAAGGAACATTGATTAAGCAACAGAATTAATAAGTCAAACCGCATTTCATTGGTTTGTGAGGGAGGTCAACGGACCATGAATTGAGATAAACCGTCCCACCATAGGCATGGTAGCAAACATATGTTTTTTCTTATTAATTCTCATATAGTTGCCGACCCAATTGTTGACTTTTGAAGAGGAGAATGAGAGTGAGAGCCAAACTAGGTATTAAGACACAGTGATCCCAAGTACGCTGCATGTGCTCCTAATGTGCACTCGAAGAATTGACAACTTTGTCAATCATTATATATGCGTCTGTAAGTTTGTCTGAGGGATTACCGAATCTCTTTTTGGTGTGTTAGGAGTCAATATATACCTCTTGAAACTCTTTTTTTTTTCTTAATTAACATATAGTATCCCTGAAGATCTGGTAAGTCCAATAAACAATTTTTTTTGGTATTATTCTCTTCAATAAATATGTTGAATACAATGGAATCCTCTTCCTATCTCACTTGGTAGCTGATGGCCAACAGGGCTATATAAATAATAAAAATGGACCGTCCCTCATCAACCTTGGAACTCTAAAATTGTAATTGGTGTGTAAGGTGATATGGTACTGCACCGGCTAAATCTTGTTTAATTACCACTTCTGGTGTGGTGGGGTTTGCTTGATTTACTTCACAGGTATGATGCCTACGCGTTAGATAGCAGATTTTGAGGAGGTGCTCATGTAACCACAAATGGATACGCAGAGATTACTTAAGCTTTTTAACCAATAATTCAATTCATTAATCACTAGTTGTTGAGATTGGAGGCTTGGGGTTGATATCGTATCTTACCTGTACTAATACTCCAATGCCTTGTTAATCAATGTGGATTTTCCCTAAAAGACTCGTGGCCATAATCATACGAGGGTTATATGATTTATTTAATAGGTGTTGATCTCGTCATAGATATAAATATGTTATTTTTTTTTCCCATCCTTCCAAACTTACGGTGTATTACAAAGCTTTTTTAAAATAGTATTTCTATATACTACATACGATAATTTTTTACAGCAGGTGCCAACTTATACTAGCTGTAGGCTTTTATATGACAGAGCATAAGTTTGTATTGAATATCAAGAGAACTCCCAAAATTGTGCATTTAAGATAAATAAACCCTTCACGATTGAAAATAAATAATCAATCCCATTATATTACTCACGGTAAATTTTACTACATAAATATTAAAGCATGTATTAATTAGCAATTAAATTCATTCTTTGACAAAATCAATCACAAACTTACTCATATAGAAATGAATGCTTATTTAATTAGCTATTAAATTTTAAAATTAGTGGGAAATACACATCTGAGTAAATGTGTTCAGTAATATAAATAAAAGTATCTTTTATTTTATTTCAAATTTCATTCAATTAAAATTATTACGTGACATGATTTGTTATTAAATATGTAAATTAAGGAAGACTTTAAAGAAAAAATCTAAGAATCGGTTATCATAAGGTGACAAATCACATTTTCTTTAATGCTATGAAGCATTTTCAATCTCTATAAATAAAAAAGAGTTCAACTCATTTTAAGGGGAGAAGATTCAAGTTAAGAAACATCATGAAACACCCTATCGTAACTACATATGCGTTTAAAGTTTAAGATACTTTGAAACCTTGTAAAGTCGATAAAGAGAAAAATCGAAGCTACAACAAACTTATCAAAACTCACATGAGAACTAGCCAAGTGACCCTCACAGAGACAAGTAAGACACGTGCGAAATCAAGTTAAGTGGCATTTGCATAGTACTAAGATTCAAAGATCAAATAAGAGGATTCACCAAAAGTAAATACTACTTCATTATAATCATAACTAAATTGATTTTGTGGCGGATTTTATTTTTTGGTTTAGTCAAACAAGATAACATTTAGGCACGCCAAATGGGGGGACTTTTTACCTCTAATCACTTTCATTCTTTTGAAGAGGTTTCGAATTTCAACATCTAAGATGTCTTTAAATAGTCATATGATAATAAGGATTGTCGAGAAGGTTGTAGAAGGCTTCAATGTCATCTTCAATCATACTTCCCCTCTTGGAGTCAATCACCAATACGAACCTTTAGCAGAGAATATATTACAATCAAGCCTATGTCGACTCTTCCATTTAACATTGACACCTAAAACTACTTTGCTAACTCCATTATGATACATAATTTTCAATGCTTCATATGCTCTAACAAGAAAAAGTTGAAGGCTATGATTTCAAAGAAACTTTGTTGAAAATATTGTAGCGCTTGGATCTCCTCAAGAAGGCCTAGAACTCCCTCAAATTGATTCCTATGATACAATGCATATATGATAGCTAGGACTACATCTTTAGAACATTGAGTTGTGAATATGACACAGATCTTAGAAGGTCATATGACTTTTAATTAAATAGAAAAGATAATTCAATGACTTATTCCATAAATATGTTACAACAAATGAAGAAAAGGGAGTTTGATGACCTTTAAGCTAGTAACCCATAAGACCAATCACTATAAACAATTAATGAAGACTCAGAAAGAGTTGAAGTCATACAAGAATTTGGCCAAGTTATTGTTACACAAAGGATCATCTCTTTATTATAACTCTAAGGATTTATTAAGTAGGTGGTAAAAGAATATTTTATTTAATCATCTTACTCATATACTAGCCATCCTCTTGTCATATTAACAATGTGAAGATGTCTTTAAATTACCAACCACTGAAATTTTAACAAATCAATAGGAAGGGGAATCCAAGGCAATATATTACTCACTTTACCAACACATCCAATAATGTTGGCACAAATGGTAATTTGATGGTGAAACAATTTACTCTTTTGCTAAAAGACATAACTTTTGAATGGCACGCAGACGTTAATGTAATCCCTATTGACAATTGGGAACAATTGGAGAAAGAATTTTCCAACTTTTACAACACTCAATGTACTGTAAGTAAGATATAATTGACAAATAATAATAAACAAAAGGATATACCAATTTTCTTTTACATTAATAAGTTAAGGGATTTGAGACTCAACTACAAAGATTAACTCTCAGAAGCATCTGTTCTAGAAATGTGTATCCAAAGCATGGATTAGGGACTTTGCTACATGGCACAAGGCACAAGACTTTTGAAGACTTCACGTCCTATGCGTATGGCATGAAGTTGAATATTGTTGTAGCTAGTCAAAAAATCTTATTGGCTCAAGAGCCTAAGAAAATTAAATAAAAATAAGAAATGCATAAAAGGGGCATTCTTCCTTAAATAAAACTAAACAAGCCATGAAAGTGAACAAGGCACCATTGAAGTTCACTCCTAAAAGTTAAATACAACAAGAAATAACTTTAACTTCCTTTAGTAAAAAAAAAGGAAGAAAGAAGTTTTTTTTAGTAAATCAGAAAAAAATTAAATAAATGAACAAAATATATACAAAAAATTCCACAAACAAGGCTGCAAAACACTCCGCCAGCCAAGCCTCAAGGCGACCAATAATAAACTAGGAAACACAGCAACTGGGGAAGATGCAACCCGAAACTCACTCAATAGTTACATCAATATCACCAAGAAACAAAGCAAAAGCCCAAGCAGACAAAGTCAAGTAGAAAGCCTAACTGAGACACTCTAACCCTAAGTTAGCAAGCATAGACAAACTGAGATAAAAGAACTGCGTAACCATGGCCCCAGACTAGCTAAGATGAATATTGCCACCAAGAAGGAACTACTCTGCACCTCCAAGGGTAGGCATGGCAAGCAAGGACACCCCGAAGAAAACTTCGAAGCTATAACCTGAAAAGACTTGAACAAAACCCTGTAAAAAGGAAGGGGAAATCAAATCAAATCAAATTACCTCCTCTCGGTGTTTAGGCTGAGCAGTTCCCTAACGTGGGAGATAACTCCTGCAATCACGCGCTCCTCAACCAAGGCTTCATTCCTGAAAGTTCTGGCATTGCATTCAATCCAAATGTGGTAAACAGCGGTGGAAAGCAGTAGAGGGAAGAGAGTAATGACTGAAGCTCTGGAATTGGGAACAGTTAGGAACCAGGAAAGAATAGTGGAAAGGGTAGAAAGATAGAAACTGGGCAAGTGAAAATGGGAAAGACAGTGGTCCCAAATAGCTTTAGAAAAAGGGCAGGCAAAAAAAAGGTGGTCTATAGATTCATTAGTGGAAAGGCACAAAGAACAGTGATTAGGAAGATAGAGAAAGGTAAGGCTATCCCGAGTTGGAAGCTTTTGCAAGAAAGCAAGCCATAAGGTAAAGGAGCATCGAGGTAAACTAGATTTGGCCCAAACCAGTTTGTACCAAGGGACTTCTGGTAAGGGAGGACGCAAGAAGTGGTAGGCTGACTCATTGGTGTAACACTTTGTTTGGCTAGCTAACCATTCCAGACAGTCTAGTAAGGAAGAATTGGGGGAAAAAGAAGGAGGGGCCAGATGTCTAATTAGGTCCAAAGAGACCTCACTCCAGCTCCAGGTACCAATACGGATCACATCTGACACATGTGCAGATAGTGGAAGCTCCGAGCCATTAATCTCCCTCAGTGTAGACAAGGTCTGCATGATACCACGTGGGTATCTCTTATTAGAAGCTAAGGTGCCAAAAATCTCCTTAAAGCTTAACTCATTAAATTGCCTGAAACAAAAAAAAAAACAGAGGAGGAAAAGAAGGTGAATGATTAGAGGAACTACAAATATCATTGATTAATTAGTCATTATGCAAAAAATGCTTTATTTTAAAGAAAAATCATCGAGTTGTAAGGGAATAGAGTAATTTTCTGCGATAATGAAGTTGTAAATTCCAACTTGACAAATATTATAGGGTCGTTTATGAAATCATCTTATGTGAATTCAATGATGACATTCAAATCCTTTATTCATATAAAAGTAATAGAAAGGCCAACTGAGAATAGTAAACTAACATGATTACTCAAACCTTTAAAGTTGGAAGCCTACAAAATGATGGTTTGAAAGAAGGGTAAGATTTTGTCACTCAGAAGAGATGCCATAAGAATAAATTCCTTAACATCAAATTAGTACCTAATAGCATGAGATCGATAAAGAAGACCAAGAAGAATCGTAAAGCTATAATAAGAGATCCAACATCAAATTCAGAGAACAAAGTAGGCAAGTCTAGTCATTTTGAATATGTTCATACCAAGGAAATGAAATAGATAAGACTATCATTTTTCCTTGTGTTATTACATTTATAATGAGGGTGAAAAAAATAGTAAAGTCAATGTGACATAACAAAGATAGGTATATGACTACAAAATGAATAATGAAAATCATTTCCAAAGACTTTGCTTCTTTAATGAAGATTTCCTATTAAGTTCCAAGCTATGAAGTTACTTGCTTTTTTGTTTATGAAATAACTTGAGAGGCAAAAATCAATCATATTATGGTCAATGATGGCCCTACAATTAACATTTTAACACTAAGAGTTATGAAAGAATCATCCATGTTTGTAAATGAACTTATGCTTAACTAATTGATGATTTGAGGTTTTAAATTAGGGAGGAAAAGGCCACTAAAAATATCCAACTTGACCTTCTTATCAAAGATTTATGATTAGAAACATTATTCCATTTGATAAATGAAAGAACAACTTATGACATACTTTTAGGATGTATATAGTTGTATGGAATACGGAGTAGTTTCTTTTATGCTTCATCTATGCCTTATATAATATAAAGATGGTAGATTGAGAAAGGGTGATATAGACACTGACCCTTCAATATAGCCAAATCTTACTTTGTTGATGAAAAATTCTACCTCAAAGAAACCAAAGTGAAGGAATCCTAAGTTTTTAACTAAAAGGAAAAGGGAATATCATCATTGAATGGCAGACACTCAATTCAGAGGGAAAATAAATAGTAAGGTATGAGAAAGGAGAGAATAACACTAGCCTAGAGGCAAAAGAAAACTCAAACTTTGGTTTACTCCTTAAACAAAAGTTAAAGATAAAAGATATAGAGGAACTAAAAGGTTTAACTCTTAAGTAAAAAAAGTGTGGAAGGAGAAGATTAAACTTCCATATTAAGCTTAGTGTGTGACACAAAAACTACCTTATGTCTAAAGATGCAAAATAATTTAAGTTGCCATGTATATGCTAAAAAAAAGGATTTAGGTAATCAAAAGAAATCAATAAGGATGTCAATCTTTCATTGTCTAAAAAGACCACCAGTATAAAGATTTATACATGAACAAAAAGAAAAAAAATAGATTGAAGAAATAAGGTGTGCTTTTACTCAAAAGGAAAATTGCACTTTCATTTATACATGACTGAGAGTCAAGAATGTTGGGAACAAAGTGAAACCCAAAAAGGTAGTTAGGGTTAATTTTTCTTCCAAATTAGTATAACTTAAAGTGTCATCTAACATGAAGAGTGAACATTAAATAAAAAGTGAAGGTGAACATAATTTTAAAAGGAAAGGTCCATATAATCATAATCAAAAATAAATTAACATCTTCATAAGATGAAGATAAATTCTTACAGAAAATGATGCTTTGCAATCGTATTTTTGTTTAAGATTTTAGTGGCAATGATTCAAGAAGAAGGAAGTATTGATGATGCTCATCTTTCCTTAGAAAAAGTAAATTAGGCAACTATTGATGAATTAAAAGAATATCAATCTTATTATCACTGAATAGTCTTATCTAATCTTCATGAATGTGAATTTATCTAGAAAAGATCAAGAAACTTACAAAGCCTATTGATGAAGTACAGAGATGTTTTTACTTGTACCCATAAGGAGATGCTAAAACTAGATTCTAAAGTTGTAGTGCATCACATTATTAAGAAAGGAAAAAGGCTCATCAAACAAGCATAAAGTTGATTCTAACTAAAGCTAACACCACAAATCAAGGGTGTAAATTATGAAGCTTATAAAATTGAATTTCATTTGGGAAGTCAAATATCCAACTTAGATCTCAAACATCTTCCTTGTAAAGATAATGGTCACTTTTTCATATTTATTAATTTTAGAGCTCTTGACAATGAGTTCCCTAAACATTACTTTCCTTTTTCCATCATTGAAATCATAATGGATGCAATGATTGGTCATAAAGCATTAACTTTTATAAATAGTTTGTAGCATATATTCAATCTCATATCATATAACTCTTTCTAAGTAAATGCACCTATCAAATCTATAGTATAAGTTATGGAATGCAAAGTTTCAATCCTATAAAGACTACGGTACTAGTATTAAATTTTTTTATTATTTAACTAATAAATTTTAACAATGGTGATTGGTAAAATTCAAATTCAAAGCAATGAACTAAAACAAATGAACATAGTTGACAAACTAGAAAAAAATTAAACCAAGAAACAATCAATAAAAACAGCAATACTACGATAATGAATTCCCCAAGGACTTCTCCTAAATATAAGACTTAACATATAAATTTAAACTAAAGTTTATTGAACCATGAAAATTCATCAATGATGCTAATATTTTTCTCAAGATTATTAACAACTAATCCTGATTTGAGTAATCAAAGTCTCTTTTAAATTATAACCCTTAGAATTGTATTACCCAATTTATGAATTCCTCTATTATATTTGACTGTAATTTGAAGGAATTATGTTAACATATCTCTAGGATTGCATATAATTTTTTTCGATTATTCTAATTCAATTCATACAATAAGAGATAAGATTAGGAATATCGTAGTAAGAGATATATTGGGGGTGGCTAACGTTAATAATAAACTAAGGAAGACAAAGTTTAGGTGGTTCAGACATATTAAGACGAGACATTCTAATACTCTAGTAAGAAGATGTGAGAAGATTGTGCTTAGAGATTGTAACAGAAGAAGAGGAAGACCTAAAAAGAATTGAGAGGAGGTGATTAGGAACAATATGACTCTACTAGAAGCTACCGGGGACTTAGTCCTTAATAAGAAACTTTGGCTAACTAGGGTACAAGTAAAGAACCCTACATAGAGATTTGAAACTTTCCCACTAATTTAGTTATTTTATTTATTTATTTTTTCTTTTCTCCTTTTAGTTACTTATTTGTTTCTTTCTTCTCTGTTTATTTATTTATTTACTTTTCTTTTCATTATATTATATTATATTTTTATTTTTAGTTATACAAATATTTGTTTATGTATTTGGCTATTGTTTTCTTCCAATTACTTTCAAAAATATATTTTAGGTGTATCAAAAATAACCTCTTTATTAGTTAGAGATAAGGTTGCGTACTTTTGAACCTCCCAAAATTTTGCATCTCGACGATATTTCTATTGGGGCGTTGTTTTTGTTATTTTTAATTCATTATTTTTATCCTAGGTTTCCAATATCTCCTTAAATGATGGCATACTATAAGTCAGATAATAATTTCCTTTTCATCCTTCCATTATGTTTGGTAACTATAGCAATTAACAAATCATAAAAATAAGCCACAAACATAAAATCAAGAAAGAGAGCTCTACATATAAAAAAAATAAGCATAAAAAGATATGTAAATAAAATAAATGCAAAAGAAAACAATAGCTAGATTGATTAAAATTAAGTGTTCCTAATATCCTACTCCCCAACAACAGCGCTAAAACCTTAGTAATGTATATTTGATCTCCTACCCTATAAATCTTTCTAAGCAAGTGCACCAATCACTACTTTAGTATAAGTTATGGAGTATTAAGTATCAATTATATAAAGACTATGAGAGCACCAATAATAACTATTTTCTTATTATCTAACTGTTAAATTATGACAATAGTGATTAATCAAATTCAAATTTAAAGCAATAAACTGAAACAAATCAACACAATTGACTAACTAAAATGAAGATTAAACTAAGAAATAACTAATGAAAAACAACTAATAAAAACATGAATACCTGAATAGTGAACCCTTCTAGGACTTCTTTTATATATAAGACTTAACGCATTAATTTAACATAAAGTTCATTGGATAACAAAATTTCTCTCACAAAATTATTATTAACTAATCATAGGTTGATTAATCAAAATATCTTTCCAATTAAAACTATTGGAATTGCATTACCTAATTTATAAATTCCTTTATTAGATTTGACTTTATTATAAAAGAGCTAGATGAGGTGATTTAGTCGATTTCTCCTAATGAGAAAGTTATTTTAGAAGGAGATTTTAATGGCTACATAGGGGCAACATCGAATGGGTACTCATAGGCTCATGGGAGTTTCACGTACAAAGATTAAAATGACAATAGAACTAGTAATGTTTCATTCGATGGTAGCCAACTATTTTTTTAAAAGAGGACCATCGGTTGACTTTGAGGAGAAAAACCATGAAAACTCAAAATGACTACTTTCTCGTAAGGTAGAGTGATCCACTTAGTTGCAAGGATTGCAAACTCATACCTAATTCATGCTTGGCTACTTAGCATAAATTGCTAGTTATAGATCTTATAATTATTGGTTAGAGAAAGAAGAGAAGTCATCGAAGGTGTACTAAAGTTAGATGGTGGAATCTAAAAGTAGATATTACAATATAACTTAGGAATAGAGTAATATCCAAAAAAGAATGGAAGCTGGAAGGAAATGTTAATAAATGTGGGAGAAAGTAGCAACTCTTTTAAGGAATATGGCTAAAGAGATCTTGAAAGTTTCTAAAAGGCCTAAGGGTAAGATGATGGCATTGTGGTGGTGGAATAAAGATGTACAAAAAAGGTAAATATCAAGAGGTTTGCTTATAAAGCTCTAATGGATAACATCATAGATGTAGAGAAGGTAATTGACAAAGAAAGTTACAATATGGCAAAGAAAGAGGTATAAAAGATAGTCTTAGAAGCAAAAAGTAGAGATTATAAGAAATTATACCGACAATAGGAAACAAAAGATGGAGAAAGAGATATATTTAAGTAGGTAACAGTGAGGGATTTAGATCAAAATCATTATATAAAGGATGAAGTAAGACCCGTGCTCGTGGATGAAGCGTACATCAAGAAAAGATAGTACTGATACTTTTGTAGCTTTTTCATTGAAGGTGGAGAAGATAACATCTTAGGGGATATTAGGATGTCTGCAAAAAATCGTAATTTCACTTATTATAGGTAAATGACAAAAGAAAAAATTAAAGGCGGATTAAGGGAGATGAAGAATGGAAGGGCAGTAAGACCTAATGATCTTCCCATAGAGGTGTGGAAGAGCCTAAGAGAAGAGGGTCTTACTTAGTTATTCAAGCTTTTTCATATGATCTTTATGTCTGACAAAATGTCAAATGAGTGAAGACTAAGTACATTAATTCCTTTATATAAAAACAAAAGGGACATCCAAAGTTGTAATAAATAATGAGGTATCAAACTATTTAGTCACATCATGAAGTTATAAGAGAGGGTAATTGAGAAGAAAGTGAGAAAGGATATAGCTATCTAAGAGAACCAATTTGTTTTTAGTGGCTTATAACAAAACTTATACATCTTCTCAAAAGATTAATAGAATATTGTAGGGAAAGACAACAAGACTTGTATATAGTTTTTATTGGCTTAGAGAAGACTTATGATAGGATACCTATGGAAGTTATATTAAGGTGTTTAGAAGTTAAGGGACTTTCTATGACACATATACAAGTTATTATGGATATGTATGAAGGTGTTAAGACTAGAGTAAGGATGACATGAGGATATACAAAACAATTTTCTATCGATATTGAGCTATACTAAGGATTCTCATTGAGCCCCTTCCTACTTGTAGTTGTGACGGATTATGATAGGTGCTTAATTGGTTATGAATTTATTCCATAATACTTAGTGGATATTACTATAAATTTACTTAAGATACTAAATTTGACTCATATGTGATTTTAGACACAACTCAGAAGTAAAGAAGTTAAAGTGAGTCGAAAGCATGATATTTAGGTCATTTTTTAAAAATTAATTTTTACTTGTCTCCATAAAGCAAGAAGAAGAAAACTAAAAGACATGAAGAAGACAAGAAAAATGAAAACACAAACAAGAAAAATCAAAGTTGTGTATTGCAAAGAAGTGCAAGAGTTGTGCATGGAAATTGCATGTTTGCATGCAATTATGTGAATTTAATGGCTAGTAAAACAAAGGTGGCCAAGAAAATGAGCAACCAAGCTAGGAGCTAAATGTCACTAAAGAAAAAACCAAAACGACGTAAACAAGCAGCTGGGAAAAGATGAAGCATGAAACGGTAGCATAATGGAAAGCAACCAAGGGAAGCAACAGATGACCAAACAATAACACACAGCCACGTTGAAGCAAAGCAAAATGCAGAAGCATGCCAAAACGTAAACAACGCAGACATTTCACTCTAGCAGGAAATGACGACATGTAGTAGTAGAGCCAAGAGAACAAAACATAGTAACGAAAAGGAAAATATAGTAGCAAGCTGGAATGAAGAAAACACTATTGTTGGGATGGATGGAACATTTTCATAGGCAAGAGCTAAAAATGCACAGTGGCAAAAGATAAAACGCAGAAGTAATGAGGTTTTGGAAGGTTGGTTTTAAATAAAACCATAGAACATCGTAGGTTTTAAGGGAAAAAAAGAATAACAGTAGCGGGAGAGCAAAAGGTGGTCTTTGGCTGGGGGAACATTTTAGGGGTTGACCCAAATTTCTCTTCAGGAGCTTTGGGAGAGCACAAAGAGAAGAGGCAAAGCTCTTAACCATGAGAGACCCATGGAGGGGTAACTTCCCATACCAGTTCAGAGGCGATATCGACATAGAAATCCCAATTAAGCATTCTTTCACTATTTTTGTTATTTCTTCCCCTCTTTAGAAATTGTTTATCTTATCCGATGTGAATAGATTTGAGCATTATGAAAAGATGATTTTAATACATTCATTGGATCGTTTATTTGCAAACCCATTGTAAGAATTTTGATATAATCCGTAATTATTATATTTGAAATTCTTATGTAGTAACTAATGATTCATAATCATTAAAAATAACTTAATCTAGGTTAAATGACATATCGTATGTGATTTTTGTCTTGATTAATCGGTTTTAATAATTCGTAATGCTACCACCTAATTGAATCTAGAGATCTTATCCTAAGTTATTTAGTAGTTAAGTTTAATTAACAATCGTATCTTAATTAAACAATACTTAAGGGAAAACTCGTATTAATTATTAACCTATGATTAATAATTGCTAGGAGAGATTTGAGAACAACAAATCAATGAAATATGTTTAATTATGATGTAAGCTGAGATTGAACCAAAGAACTAGATCCCTATTGAATTCCCCATTTTTATCATTTTTTACATGTTTTTCTTTATATTGCTTTTGTTAGTTAGTTTAACTTTATTGTATTTTCTTATTTCTAAAACCAAAACCCCTTAAACCTAAACACTGATTAATTTTATTTCAACAACTTTACACCCACTCTCTATGGGATTGACATAGACTCACCACTACTATATTAGTAATCTAGTTTATTTTAACTAACGTTACAATGCACTGTCATATTAATTCACTAAGAATATCTAAGCTGATGTGACTTGGTATATGTTGTCTACTGACAATATTGTTTTAGTGGATAAAATAAAAAAGAGTGTCAATGTCAAGTTAGAACTTTACATGGATACATTAGAGTCAAAGCGTTTTAAATTAAGTAGGACTAAGACTGAGTAATTATAATGTAACTCTTTGGACCATAGGTTGGCATCCAATTTGGAGATGAATATTGATCCAAAAGTTATTTCACAGAAAGAATAATTTAAATACCTTGGATCCATCATCCAAAAGCAATTACAAGATCAATGAAGATATAGTCTACTGTATCAATTCAAAGTAGCTTAAATGGAGCATTAAAAAGAGTGGGTTCCTATGTGTAAGGTGTTAGAGTAGTGCCCTAAAGGCAATCCCCTTTAGCGCTTTTTGTTCATAGTCATGTGCAGACTTTATGAATAAATAAAGAAAGGCATGTTTTATTTATTTGATGTTCTTTATGAATTGATATTGATCTTTAATCAAATTAATGAAGTCCATGATATATGACATAGCATGAAGGAAATTATGATGTGATCATAATCCTGAGATTCCTATCATGTGCAATTATGTCAGTGTCTAAATTTTCCCTAGTCATAGGATTAATGAGACTGGACATCATTAATCCGGACAGACTAGCATATGTCATACTCCTTGATTTGATCAAGCAGTGGATCTCAAAAACTGTAAATATGAGATATTTAGAGTTGACATATGGATGCTTACTAGTGGTAGTAAGTTCATTGGATGACCTGCTATGAGATCATCACATGGATTTAATGTCAGTGATAATCTCATCATAGCAATGGTGCAAGTATCCTTAGACTTGAGGTACTCGAGGATATCTTGAATCTTGATCCTGCATTTTGACTCCATTCCTTGTGGCCTTCGGAGGTTACTCATAGGGTGGTGCTTGGGTGCAGTTTGAGGTATTGAAGGTAATTGAGTAGCCAATAAAGGATTCATCACTTACGTGAGAATGAAGAGATACCAACCTCTTATCGGGATCATTACTTTAAGTCTCGGCGAGCATGACTATGTCATGAAGAGTGTCTTCATGGACATATAAAGTAATGAGTCCTCAGACAGGAACTGATTTCACTTGGGCTAGACTTAGTCTAGTAAGAGTTGACATATTAGCCATACTCATAACCAAGTGGGGTATAGGATGATGAAAGGACGAATTGCACAGTAATTGTCTATGGAAGGGTTCGTGATCTGGTTCGTGATGAATTCATCAAACCGATTACTTTCCGGTCAATTGGGGGTCATGATGTGTTGCTAGATACCGCTCATGACTTGCTCAGATTAATTGTTAATCTAAGTAGCCAACATAACCGGAAACCTAAAGGTTCACACGCATAAGAGTGTTTCAGAGGATCTATAAAATAGTAATTGGACAGAGTTCCAATTATGAAGAGCATTAGGATTAAATGGATCCCAATGGGATTGGGATATGTCCCGATGAGATCGCGACATCAATATTGCTAAGAAAGGTTTCCGGAGCTGTTTCAACACCGGGGCCCGGTAGGCCGGTAGGACCGACCCCAGTTAGACTGGACCTTAGCAAATATATTCTAATTAATTAATTAAGTAATTAATTAATTAATTATTATTTATATGTATTAGACATGTACGTGGAAGGAGAGGAAGGAGGCTTTAAGTTTAACTTTATATATATATATATATATATATAAAGAAAAACGTGGAAGCTTCTCATCCAAGCCTTTTTAATATGTCTTTTAAATGTTAACAAGACATATAAAAGGGTAAGTTGGAGAGGATGGCCGTAGGTTATGCATAAGGAAGAGAAAAAGAAAGCTTAAGTGTTAAGCTTTGTAAAGAAAGTTTCAATTTCTTCTTCTTCCAAAAGGCACCATCGATTTTTCTCTTCTCCAAGCACAAGGTTCCAACGTTTTCTCAAGCTCTCCAGGACAGAGGTAGGGTCTAGCAGCTCTTATTCTGTTCTAGCTATTCCCGGGTCAAAAGGGTTTGACTCGGTTAGGTTTTCTGATCTCTGCGTGGATACCTTTAGAGATAGTCTCTATTGGCTATTCAGGTTTGAGGTTTTCATACCGACACCGGGATCCTGGGTTTTCGGGAAGGTCCCGGGAATAAAAAATTTTTGTTTTCGCTGCTGGAACATGTGATGTTCCTCCCGGGATTTTCCTACAGTGGTATCAAAGCGTCTGGTGTCGTGTATGAAGCTTTAACTGAAGCTAGATCATAAACCCTAATTGCTTGTGATGTTGTAGCATGCATTCTGTTCAGATTTCGAATTGCTATAGAGATAGGGTTTTCGAAATTTTTCTACCCAGGAATGTTCATAACATGTTATAGAATATGTCTATGAATTTTCAGAATTTATCGATTTGATTAGATAAAGTTTTGCTAATTATTTCCATAAGCTTACAGATGCTGTTTTTGAAACGATTCTGTGAACTGGAAGTAGTATAAAATCAAGAATAAATTCTAGAAAAATCTTTTTCTGGATTTTCCTTCACCTACATGTCTCTACGATGTTGGTGAATGTCTGTGAGCATGGAAATTGGATTTCAAGGTGATTGGATATTTATTTTCGATTTTATTCTATGCTGTTGGGAATTTCTGTGTTGATGAACACAGAATTTTAATCGGTTTTGTTATTTTGGTTGACTGAGTTTTTGATGGCCTAAAATCCTGAAAAAATTCAGGTAGCATGTTCTAAACATTTAGTAACCTATATAAGTTTCTCAGAATTTATTGAAATTGTTTCATTGATCATTTCAAGCAATGTACAGAACTGGACAGTTTTGGTGAAAATTGTTGGGACTGTTTTGCTTGGCTTGATTGAGTTTGCTTTTTCAATTCCAATGCCTTACAGCATTTTTAATGTGATTAAAAATGTGTTATCTTTATGTAGTATGATTTCCAAATTGAATTGCTTGAAGTTGCTTTTCCAAGAATTTTTGAATGCCGAATTGGTCACATTTGTATCTCGTTGGTATATTTCATTTTCTTGCTTGTTTTGGCCGTCACAATTTTTGTGACAAGTGCCGGAGTAGTTTTGAGAGTGTATACACTAGCTTGAGATGCTTAGGGTGAGAATTTGGGTGTTCTTAAATTGTTTGGATATTTATGAGTTTTGACTCATTTCAAGCTTTTCATATAGTTTGACTATTTAAGGCATTCATGGATCAATGAAGTGTTCATTGATACATCAATTTACAGATATTACCTTAGGTATGATAGTGTTGAGAATTGGAATTGCATTGATTGAGGAATTAGCCGATTAGAAATAATAGCAATCTTGCAGAATAAGTCGACTTGTTTGCTACATAAGTCGACTTGTTTTCAGCATAAGTCGACTTGTTTGCTACATAAGTCGACTTGTTTGCAGGATAAGTCGACTTGTTTTCTGGATAAGTCGACTTGTTTTCTGGATAAGTCGACTTGTTCAAGATTTCAGTATAAGTCGACTTGTAGCTTCTTGTAAGTCGACTTATACATGGGCAGGTGAAATAAGTCGACTTGTGTCATACAAGTCGACTTGTGTGTGGGCAGAAGCATAAGGTGACTTGCATTTGATGAAAGTCGACTTGTGACATGCTCAGGTTGGATGATGGATGATTATAAGGATTGATTCAATGCGATTGATGAAATCTAAATCATTCCATATAGTCTTCGTGACTATAATCCTTCTGCTTGGAGTCTAGAATTTCTAAATCCCTCCTCGGTATATGAAAACTAACGCCTTCCATTAATATGGTAAGAACCAGAGTTCTTATAGGGATGGGTTGTTGGGTAAACCCAAGCTCACTCTATACGGATATGTTGAACCATGAAAATATGATTTTCGATTAATGGGTTGGTTTTCACTTTGAAGCGTTGCTTTGTTGAGTAAACTCAAGGTCAACGTGGACGAGGCGAAATTGGGTAGCATACATCGATATATGCGCATCAAAGAGTCGATACCTAATGTAAGTGCATACATCAACAAGTTGATAGACCGATCGATAGTTGTGTCTAAGATGTAATTGGTATATCCGATACCTCCGAGACATAAGGTGGCTTGTTGGGTAAACCCAAGGTCATTCTCAATGTCGGTTATCGATGATGCAATTGGTATGTTCGATACCTACCGATTGACCTAAGTTATGGCTTGTTGGGTAAACCCAAGGTCATTCTTAGCAATATCGGATATCGACCCACTAGGACATAATGTCACTTTGTTTCTTTGGATTCGTAATGAGGGTTATGGATTCTATGAAACTAGTGGGAGCTTTTTGCATATCATTCAAGTCCTTATGATTATGCAGCTATTCCTATTCTAACATTCTTCCTCTCTATCCGTGTAGGTTGTTTGAAAATGTCGTCAAGTGTGAATCTTCGCTCACTTATGGATTCCAACAAGTTAACTGGACCGAATTTTCTTGACTGATTAAGGAATCTGAGAATAGTTCTCAGATCTGAAAGTCTGGGATATATCCTAGATTTTCCGCTTCCAGATGCACCTGCTGTCGATGCTTCTGATGATGATCAGAAGGCATATAGTAAGCATTTAAAGGACAGTGACATGGCTACTTGCATCATGCTAGCCTCGATGTCACCAGAGCTGCAGAAGCAGCACGAGTCCATGGATGCTCACACTATAGTTTTTCATCTTAGGGAGCTGTTTGACGAGCAAGCCCGGTCCGAAAGGTTCGAGACCTCAAGGCTTCTCTTCACTACCAAGATGGCTCCAGGGACATCTGCTGTGCAGTACGCCCTGAAGATGAATGGCTATATTGAGAGATTGGTCGTCTTAGGTTTTGCAATGGATCATGAATTAAGTATAGACTTAATTCGGTTGGATTGTCCGACGTTATGCGATTCGTGCTAAACTATCGGATGAACCAAATATCCACTACAATACGAGATGATCAATCTGCTTCAAAACAGTTGAAAGGAACTATCAAGAGTGATAGTAAGCAAGTGCTGGTGGTTGCTTCTTCATCTTTTGGGTCCAAGAAGAAAAAGAACCCAAAGAAGAAGAAGGCAAAGAAACCAAAGGGAGGCGCCATCAAGAAGAAGACCAAAGAAGCGCCCAAAAGGAACTTGCTTCCATTCGGTAAAGATGGCCATTGGAGGCGCAATTGCAAAGTCTATCTGGAGTCATTTGAAGCGAAGAAGGCATCGATGCCTCGACTACTTGAGTTTGTATGTCATTGAAGTTAATCGCATTCGATCACAACATCCGGTATTTGATCTGGTTGTGGCTCACATATGTAATGATATGCAAGGCCTCGAGGGACGATGAGGGCAACTCATGAAGGAGAAGTAGACCCACGTGTTGGAAATGGAGCAAGAGTTCTTTGCATTAGCCGTAGGAACCTATGTTTTGTCTCTCCCTACTGGGCTTGTCTTTGGAATTGGATGATTGTTATTTTGTACCCGTTTGACAAAGAATATATTATCATTTCTTATTCGAATAAATTTGGATTCCATATGAATTTTAGTAGCAATGGTTGTTCTATCAATTCTAATGGAATGCTTTATGGAACTGGTACATTGTGCAATGGTATTTACATATTAGATATGTCTAATCCAATTTTAAATGTCAATGACACCAAACGGCATAAAAGAGATAATCTAAAGTCAACTTACTTATGGCATTGTCGACTTGGCCATATAAATGAGACACGCATCGCTAAACTCCATAAGAGTGGCAGTTTAGGGTCATTCGATTATGAATCATATGACACATGCGAATCTTGTTTATTTGGCAAGATGACTAAGTTACCCTTCAAGGGAAAGGGTGAACGAGCGATTGGAGTATTAGACCTAATACATTCAGATGTATGCGGTCCGATGTCCATCCATGCCAGAAGTGGTTGTCATTACTTCATTACCTTTATCGATGATTATTCACGATATGGGTACTTGTATCTCGATGAGATACAAATCAAGCGTTGAAAAGTTCAAACAATTGAAATGAAGTAGAAAACCACTTGGTAAAAGTATCAAGGCATTACGATCCGATCGTGGTGGAGAATACTTAGACCAACAGCCAGGATTATCTCGAGATAATGGCATTTTATCTCGATGGACTCCTCCTTACACCCCACAAAGACTGGTGTGGTGAAAGGAGAAATCGAACCTTGTTGGACATGGTACGATCAATGATGGGTTTCGCAAAGTTACCAAAATCGTTTTGGGGGTATGCGCTAGAGACAGCTGTTTACTTGCTAAACAGAGTTCCCTCTAAGACAGTTGATGTTACTCCATATGAGATGTGGACTAACAGAAAACCTTATCTTTCTCATTTGAAAGTATGGGGTTGTCCTGCTTATGTGAAGCGGATTCAGTCAGATAAGCTTGAAGCAAAGTCTGACAAGTGTTTGTTTGTAGGATATCCTAAAGAGACCATGGGATATCAATTCTACCTTCCGAGGAACAAAAGGTGTTTGTTTCAAGCATGCTGTCTTTTAGAGAAAGAGTTTCTTCCGCAAGAAGGCGGTGGGAGCAAAGTCGAACTTGAAGAAGTTCAAGATGCTCAAACAAGCACAGACCAATCGCTGAACTCGAGGCGCCACTCATTCGGATGAAGTAGCATTCAACCTTCATTGCACACGAAGTTCGTAGGTCAAGTAGGATGCGCATTGTTCCAGAGATACGGATTTCTTGTAAGTGAGCAGAATGACGTATTGCTCATAGAAAATGATGAGCTGCTACCTATGAAGAGGTTTCAAAAGTTGAGTCGAAAAATGGCTTGTGCCATGAAAGCGAAATGGATTCCATGTACATAAACCAAGTATGGACTTTGGTTGATGCACTGAAGGATAAAACCTATAGAGCAAATAGGTTTTCAAGAAGAAAACCGACATGGATGGTAATGTGATTACCTACAAAACAAGGCTTGTGGCAAAGGATTTCGTCAAAGACAAGGAGTTGACTATGACGAGACCTTGACCGATAGCAATGCTTAAATCCATTCAGATACTCCTAGCCATTGCCGCTCATTATGATTATGAGATATGGCAAATGGATGTGAAGACGACTTTCCTTAACGGAAATCGGCCGAGGATGTGTACATGACACAACCAGAGGGCTTCACTTCGATGATGGCGAAAAGGTATGCAAGCTTCGAAATCCATTTATGGATTGAAGCAAGCATCCAGAGTTGGAACATCCGTTTGATGAGTCAATCAAAGAGTTTGGTTTTCTCAAAATCCGGATGAGTATTGTGTGTACAAAAAGGTTAATGGGAATGCAATCGTTTTCCTTGTGCTATATGTGGATGACATATTATTACTAGGAAACGATGTCTCATTGATGCAATCAGTTAAAATTTGGTTGTCCAAGCAATTTACGATGAAAGACCTTGGTGAAGCAACTTATATCCTTGGGATAAAGATTTATAGAGATAGATCGAAGAAGTTGCTTGGTCTTTCACAATCATCGTACATAGACAAGATGCTAAAGAGGTTTAGCATGGAGCAATCCAAGAGAGGGTTTCTTCCGATCACTCATGGGATAACACTCTCGAAATCTATGTGTCCTAAGACACAAGATGAGAGGATGCGCATGGATCAGATCCCGTATGCATCTGCAGTAGGATCGATCATATATGCTATGTTATGTACGAGGCCCGATGTATCGTATGCTCTAAGTGTTACGAGCAGATACCAATCGGATCCTGGTGAGGGTCACTGGGTGGCTGTCAAGAATATCCTCAAGTACTTGCGAAGGACTAAGGATGTTTTCTTGATATATGGAGATGGAAATCTCCAAGTGAGCGGGCATACGGATGCCAGTTTCCAATCTGACAAGGATGACTCCAGATCCTAGTCAGGTTATGTTTTCACGCTAAACGGCGGAGCGGTCAGTTGGAAGAGTTCCAAACAAGAGACGACTGCTGATTCGACGACCGAGGCAGAGTACATTGCTGCATCAGAGGCGGAAAAGGAAGCTGTTTGGATCAAGAAGTTTATTTCTGAACTTGGTGTGGTTCCTAGCTGTCATGGACCCATACAGTTGTATTGTGACAACAATGGGGCTATTGCTCAGGCAAAAGAACCGAGGTCTCACCAACGATCTAAACACGTACTCCGCAGATATCATCTGATTCGAGAGATCATTGCTAGAGGTGATGTCGCGATCGAGAGGATTCCCACATAGCAGAACATTGCTGATCCGTTGACGAAGCCATTGTCACAGAAGAATTTTGATTCTCATGTACTCGCTTATGGTATTAGATACCAAGGCGATTGGCTTTAGGTCAAGTGGGAGATTTGTTAGAGTAGTGCCCTAAAGGCAATCCCCTTTAACGCTTTTTGTTCATAGTCATGTGCAGACTTTATGAATAAATAAAGAAAGGCATGTTTCATTTATTTGATGTTCTTTATGAATTGATATTGATCTTTAATCAAATTAATGAAGTCCATGATATATGACATAGCATGAAGGAAATTATGATGTGATCATAATCCTGAGATTCCTATCATGTGCAATTATGTCGTTGTCTAAATTTTCCTAGTCATAGGATTAATGAGACTGGACATCATTAATCCGAGATGACTAGTATATGTCATACTCCTTGATTTGATCAGCGGTGGATCTCAAAACCGTAAATATGAGATATTTAGAGTTGACATATGGATGCTTACTAGTGGTAGTAAGTTCATTGGATGACTGCTATGAGATCATCACATGGATTTAATGTCGGTGATAATCTCATCATAGCAATGGTGCAAGTATCCTTAGACTTGAGGTACTCGAGGATATCTTGAATCTTGATCCTGCATTTTGACTCCATTCCTTGTGGCCTTCGGAGGTTACTCATAGGGTGGTGCTTGGGTACAGTTTGAGGTATTGAAGGTAATTGAGTAGCCAATAAAGGATTCATCATACGTGAGAATGAAGAGATACCTGCCTCTTGTCGGGATCATTACTTTAAGTCTCGGCGAGCATGACTATGTCATGAAGAGTGTCTTCATGGACATATAAAGTAATGAGTCCTCGACAGAACTGATTTCACTTGGGCTAGACTTAGTCTAGTAAGAGTTGACATATTAGCCATACTCATAACCAAGTGGGGTATAGGATGATGAAAGGACGAATTGCCGAAGAATTATTCATGGAAGGGTTCGTGATCCGTTCGTGATGAATTCATCAAACCGATTACTTTCCGGTCAATTGGGGGTCATGATGTGTTGCTAGATACCGCTCATGACTTGCTCAGATTAATTGTTAATCTAAGTGGCCAACATAACCGAAACCTAAAGGGTCACACGATAAGAGTGTTTGGAGGATCTATAAAATAGTAATTGGACGAGTTCCAATTATGGAGAGCATTAGGATTAAATGGATCCCAATGGGATTGGGATATGTCCCGATGAGATCGCGACATCAATATTGCTAAGAAAGGTTTAGGAGTCAAGCCAAAGATCGGGCACAGTGGGGGTAGAGACCGACCCAGATTGGATGGACCTTAGCAAATATATTCTAATTAATTAATTAAGTAATTAATTATTATATATATATATTAGACATGTACGTGGAAGGAGAGGAAGGAGGCTTTAAGTTTAACTTTATATATATATATATATATAAAGAAAAACGTGGAAGCTTCTCATCCAAGCCTTTTTAATATGTCTTTTAAATGTTAACAAGACATATAAAAGGGTAAGTTGGAGAGGATGGCCGTAGGTTATGCATAAGGAAGAGAAAAAGAAAGCTTAAGTGTTAAGCTTTGTAAAGAAAGTTTCAATTTCTTCTTCTTCCAAAAGGCACCATCGATTTTTCTCTTCTCCAAGCACAAGGTTCCAACGTTTTCTCAAGCTCTCCGGAGACGGAGGTAGGGTCTAGCAGCTCTTATTCTGTTCTAGCTATTCCCGGTCAAAAGGGTTTGACTCGGTTAGGTTTTCGATCTCTGTGTGGATACCTTTAGAGATAGTCTCTATTGGCTATTCAGTTTGAGGTTTTCATACCGACACGGGATCTGGGTTTTCGGAAGGTCCCGGAATAAAAATTTTTGTTTCATTCTTTGGAACATGTGATGTTCCTCCCGGGATTTTCCTACATAAGGTCTACTTCTATCTTTGAAATTCATGCGCCGATATGTTTAGAGACCTTAGTCAAGAAAGAAAAAGACTAAACTACCTTATCAGTTTTCACCTTCCGTAGAGAATGAGAAAGGCATATTTCAAGTTCTCATTACTTGATATCTTTTCTCTCTTCTTCCACCTTTCTACTTTGTGTCATCATATTTTAACTTTGTTGGTTTCTTTATGTAATTGATGAATGAAAGTGAAAAAAAACTCATTAAAGATGAAACCATAATAATAATCTCATAATTTGGTTGGCATGCATATATCCAGCCACTTTGTTAATAAATGACTTGGTCTTTTGCCCTTAATTAAGAAACCTTTTTTATTATTCATGATGCAATACTCATAAACTCTAAATAACTCGCTTTTAATGTGTTCAAGGAGTAAGCTCAACAATTGTGGCTAAAAGGTGATCCTAAAGTAAAGGAGACTACTCATGACTTAGATTGGTTGAACATGTTAAGAGGAGATATCTTGACGTTTCAGTGAAAAGATACAAGAAGATTGTACTTAGAGA
The DNA here is from genome assembly GCA_029891385.1 of Erythroxylum novogranatense. NCBI lineage: Eukaryota > Viridiplantae > Streptophyta > Magnoliopsida > Malpighiales > Erythroxylaceae > Erythroxylum > Erythroxylum novogranatense. The sequence goes on along the minus strand of CM057229.1, from coordinate 38,337,833 downwards.
CTATAAGAGAAAAGAAGAAGACCTAATAAGAATTATGCGAGGTGATTAAGAAGGTTCGGGGAGCAAAGGGTCGCTTGGAGGTGGATTGACAGGAGATGTTGTTTTAGCAACGAACGATCTTCCTGCAGTGAGAAAGGCGTGTGGGAAGAGAAAAAGAAGCAGAGATGGCAACTTTTGTGCTTCGTCTCCATCAGCGAAGAGACCCCTGCGCAAAGGTACGTTCTCTACATATGATATTCTGATAATAGTTTGCTATTCGGTTGGTGGATTTCTTCTTCACACTCACTTAGGAGGAAGACATGGGCAATAACGGGAAATCCGCATCATCAGGTACCTAAAATTATGTTTTTACCGCAAGCTTTTTATCTTTTTGGGCGAGCTAGCTGCCTGTTGATACAGGACCTATGCCTTGGCCATTTCTACATGAGTGGCACCGGCCGTTTCTGGAGGTAACGGGTGGCACTTGCCAGCTATCCTTCTAATTGTTTATGTGTTTGCAGTTTATGTCAGTGCGATCTTTGTGTTGTGCATGTCAGCGGTGGGTTGTTTATGTGGGTTGAATCACGGAGTATCCATTCCTAGACGAGGTTGGTTGCTATGTCCGTAAGAGTCTATGTTCCCTATTTCTCGGTTGGAAGGGCCTTGTATTCATGAACATTCTGGTAACTGGGGTAATTGGGACCTAGATCAGGAACAAGTTTTGTGCTTGTGTTTGGTCTGAGAATGATCAAGAGCACCAATTTTTGTCACGTTTTTAGAAGACGACTTTAAGCGGCTAAATGCTCTTTTCTTGTCAGTAAGGGGTTTCAGTGCATTTGCTTCTACACGTTTCTTTGTTCCATAATCGCAGTGGGTCACAGCCTGGCAAACAATGCACGACTACAGGCCAGGAAAACAAAGAACGTATAGCTACGTTGCGTAGGGTTTGAGTCGTATCTGCCAGAAGATTTCTCGAGCATCCTGACAATTTTTGTCGTTTTCCATACGAAACTTTCAATCCTTTTCCTATTGCGAATCGAACCGTTGGTCCCTTGGTATAGCGCCCCCTTACCGTAGGGTATACACCGGGACGCCCGTAGGTCGTACCGATACATAACCTACGATGAGGGTGCACTACGATTCGATCATTTCTATAAACTTCATGGAATCAATATAATTAAACTGCAATATCGAATTCACTAAATTTTTAAAACCAAAAGATAATTCTCATTCTATTTCTTAATAACCATAAGTTCACAATTCGGTCTGATTACAACTGTACAAACCAAAAGAGCTAAAATAACTCCTAACTAGATCATCCCCAAAAGATCCCAGCTGACCGACCTGTGGGTCATACTCCTCTTACCGACACTCACACAGCAGGAAAAGTCTCGCTAACTGGAGCTAGGAGTCAACTATCGCTATCCTGAAAAATAATTGCAATGTTGGGTGAGTTTGCGAACTCAGTGAGAAACCATCATCGATGGTCCACCCAACTCATGCATAAACAAACAGTTCACACTTTATCACATATATTAACACAACCAAGAATCACATGCATTCAAATTTCACGTTTATAAGGCGGTACGCCTTTCATACAATTCACATTTGAACAATCAAATATGCAATGTACATGTGACTCTTTCATTTTATTTCGTTGTTGTGACCGTGCGCCTGAGCTCATTTGCGTTGAGCCATTGGCTCTGAAAACCTTGGGCTTGAAGCCCTGATACGTTGAGCATAAAGCTCTGAAAATCGTTGGGCATGAGGCCCTGTGCGTTGAGCTTAAAGCTCTGAATACGGTGGCTACACCGGTCACAACTGTCAATTATCTGATCATGCATAATGGCATGAATGCACATGCTCCAAATTTTACTAATCGTGTCTCAACCTAATATCACTATCCAATTTGCATTCAAAACCAATTAATGACAATTTATGCAAACATAACACTTCTATTGCACATTCCAAATATTTCGAACACCTATGGTCCGAAATCAATCAAAACAACCACACATAATTCTTCCTTAACTCCTCATGGCATAATTACAAAAAATGTAACATAGAAAGGTTGAGAAACCAACTAGGTTACTCACCTCAGAACTTCCGAGCTACTGCCGGGAAGTCTCGCCTACGTCGGACGATCGACGATCCACTTGAGCCTCTATACAATCAGAATGAATATAACATTACTAATTGTACCAATTTCAAATATTCAAAGATGCATATGTATCGAATGATTTACGTACTATACATATTATGACATTTCCGACCCTATTCCCGAATTCTTCCAATTCAATTCCGTTTTACTCTAATTGATAGCAATTTCTAACACCATAATTCAATTGACTATATTCCAATCAATCACTAACTAATCCCCATTTAACCTCAAAATTCTCTAATTAAAAGTATCACTTTTGGCCTAAATAGGCGTCCTCGCCGCGGCGTGAAATCTTTTGCTCGTTGCGACGTGTGTTGTTGCTCATTGCGACGTGCAGGCGAAATTCGCTCGCTGCGGCGCACACATCCACTCGTCGCGGCGTGAGATAGAACTCGGCTCGTCGCGACGTGCAAGAAGGGGTGGCTCGCCGCGGCGTGTTCATCACACGTCGCGACGTGCGAACCCAGAAAAGCCTCCGAAACCCATAAATTTCTCAGATCTTCTGATATAAATCCATTCAAATCCCTTCAAAACACTCCAAAACAACTTCCTATACTTAACACAATTCATTTCTAACCTTAAATCCACCAAATAACCATTATCCCTAATTAGCAACATTAAAATAAGAAAAAAAATCATCATCCGAAACCCTAACATTTCTTAAACAATTTACAACTTCATTTAATGCTCAAATCAAACTATTTAAAACATAAACAAGTAAAAACTTACTTGATTTAAGCCTTAAACCTTCGAAAATCACTTCAAATCTCCAACTCCCAACTCAATCACCACCCACGACATTTACCTAATTCCTCAACACTCATCATCTTCTTCCAACCCAAGCTCAAGGATAGGTATAGGTGAAGAAGGAAGTAATTAATCAGGAAGAAAGTAAAAGGAAGAAATCAAAACATCCACAAAGAGAAGAAGATCAAGCTTTCTTTCAAGAGAAGGGGCAAGCATCGTGGGAGGCAAGGTTTAAAAGCTAGGATATATATATATAAGGATTTAAAATTAAGGGTTTGTTTGGCAAACTCCCATACCACAAGCCCAAATCTTAAGGTCTAACAATCCAATTCTTATTCTAATTTCTCCTGATTTCCAATGGCTCTAAACCCTAATTCCTCAAATCATAATTCAAATTACCTCGTATCAATTGTCAATCAAATTCGGAACCGGAATTTAATTAATCAGTCACTAGGTCAATTTTTCGGTCCGGATTTATGACTCTGAAATTTTCAGAAAAATTCCTATAAATCTTCAAAATTAGAAAACACCTAATCATACACTCTAATTTCATAATTCAAATTCCTAAATCTCATTCCTAACTCAAATTCAATTTCTCTAAACTGAATTGACCTAATAATCTCCAGAATATGTCATACATGTATGTACGTTCACATGCTTGAGCAATCATAAACATTTATCAATAATATAGAGGCTAACATATACAAATCAATTTATGCATGCACCAATGCTACTCCATCCGAATTACCGATATGCCCTTCACACCAGTAACGGGATGTTACACTTGGCGTTTTATTTTAGTGGTTTTTATCGATTTTGGTGCTTCACTCTTTTACCAACAAGCCTTCCCCCTTTTAAAATCCCACCTTCCGTATATTTTGACCATTTGCTCTGATATTACCTTAATATTATATTTTCTCTGCCAGCTTTTTTTTTTTGGCAAGCATGGTTTTAACTTCCTTGACCTCATTTGCAAGCACATTTCAGTAGGTCTTAGTATACTTTACAGGCTTTTATGTGCTTTTACGATTTGGCTTTTGTTTTTAGCATTATCTCCTTTTTTTGTTATTATTATAGTATTATTAATACGTTAGTGGTATATGTTTATATATTGTATCCTTTTTTTATTTTTTTATTTTTTTATTTTTTTATTTTTTGGAACTTGTTATTTTTGTAATTTGCGTAATTTTTATCTACTTAATATTTTACTGCAATAGTTGTGCCTTTTTTCTTTGTACCATGCATCACTCTTATTATTGTCTCATTTACATGTGGGTCTACCGGAAGCAGCCTCTCTACTATGTAGGGATAAGGCTGCGTATTATCAGACCTCCCCAGACCCTGCTTCATTGCGGGACTTCAAACTGGGTGATGATGATGACGATGAAGATGATGATTAAGAATGATATGACTTTATTAAAGCTTATCGAGGACTATATATATATAATTCTCTTTCAGTTGCTTGTTTGTTTTATTTATTTATTTTCCTTCTTCCTTGGTTGTTTGTTTGTTTATTTATATTCTTTACCTCTTTTATTTGTATTTTATTATTTATTTATTATTTATTTATTATTATCCTTTATTTTATTATATTGTTATTGAATTTATATTCTTATCTTAGTTTGTTTTTATTTAAAGTAATTATTTGTTTATATTATAATAATTACAATAATTTTATCTTCAACAATTCTTAAAATCTTTTCTTTTCTCCTTTTATGTGAATCTATTGAAAATAACATCTTTATTAGTTAGGAGTAAGCCTATATACTTATGAATCTTTCCAAACCCCACATCTCAGCGAAATTTTTACTAGAATATTGTTGTTGTTGTATATTTGGGATCACCCGTAACTCTTTTCAATTGTGCTAGATCAATTTATATAAATATTTTCCCAATCTCAAATTTATGAAATCAAATATAAATCAACATTCCAACATAAATTGATTTAAGAATGGTAAAGAAGACATAACCGAATCTTAATAAAAATGTCGAATAAATTGAACTTAAAAGAAATCATTACAAAATCTATAGGGAAGTTCATCACATCCAAGTACCATAAATTTTTAGTTCTTAATCATTACAGGCATAACATCAAAACTAAAGAAAAAATAGAAAACAAAAAGAAATATAATGAAATTTCTTTTAATCTTCATTAAATCTATTTTAGACCGACATAAATTCACTCTAAATATGTCTCCTTAATTGTTCTTTGTTCTCTATACTATTCTAAACTTTATAAATGACACTTTGAAGCCATTTTCATAGGAATCATCTCGTATTGAATTCTTGAAAGTGCTCCCTCCAAAGCTTGAAGAAACCTCCTTCAGCTAGCAACCTGTCGAGCTTGAATATTAGTTTAGGCAAATAATTGAACACCTTCTGTACTGGTCACGCAAGACTCCTTCAGCTGAAAGTGTTGGAACTTCTGATCTTCAATTTGTAATGTGCGTGTATGAAATGTCTCCAAAAACAGCAACCCTTTCCTCACAAAATGAATGTATGATAGATGTTTTGTGTGTATTTGTAAAGAAATCAGCTCTCCTATTGTATACGAATGAAACAGAGAATTTCTGATTTGTAAACTCTGAAAGTGTAAAGACTACTTCAGCTCTCCTCTACTATTGCCACTCAACTTCTGAAAAACTTGCTACTGGAAATCAAAGAAAAAACATAACAAGCAAAATGAAACTTCAACTGGAATTTTTGTATTAATGGATTTATGATTTTTCCATACATCTGAAAGTGAAAGAAAGATGGAGCTTTATAATTAGCTCTTGAATGTTCTGATACATTTTTTATTCTAAACTGAAAAATAACGTCTTAGACTGATGAATAAAGCAAACTATTACTACATTTCCTGATTTAGCAAGACAAAAAAGCAACTTCATTTGTCTTTTGCAAAACTAAAACTAACATTTGTAAAAACAGAAAAAGCAACAAGTAATTCTTCTGCAATAGTTTGATTCTTCATCTTCAAAAGACTGACATACAAATCTGTGTCAGTTCATGCATTTGATTAGCACTAAACTTGATTTTGCTAATTAAACTTCTTGAAATTTGCTTTAACCTTCTGCTGATTTTTTACCTCTGCACTTTTGGTTACTTCTTGCCTGGTTACTTCCTTCTAAGTAACTAACTGGAATCCTCAACTTTTGCTGATTTTCCAACTCTGCACTTTTGGTTACTTCGTGCCTGGTTACTTCCTTCTAAGTAACTAACTGGAATCCTCATCTTCTGCTATGCACCTGATGAGCTTGCATCTACATCTTTCAATTATCTTTTCTGCCTTGTGCTTCATTCATCTGATCTTTGGTTTCATTTGTTTGATCCATACATTTTTGGATTATGCTTAGGATCATCATCTTCAATCTCCACTTGCATTTAAACTCCTTCATCTTTCCCTTCAGCTTTCTTTTCTTTCTAATCTTCATTGTCAATGCTAACTCCTCCACTAATTTCAACACCTCAGGCTGCCCAAGACAACTCATCTCAACATGAATATGTTGCAGCATTTTGAAACTCAGTGTGTCTTAAAGGTGTTCCCTCGTGAGACTCACGTCGAGTTTCAAAATGCTATAACATATTCAATTAAAGATGATTTTGTGTTCATCGTATCATTCAAAAAGTTTTTAGGCTTGATTACTCTCGTTAACAAGGAATTAAGATTCACTAATCTAATATCGACACCATCATGAAGAAGCATGAACCAAAGAACTTGCATGAACATAAAAGTTTACAAGAAAGGTTAGCATATATTAGAAGGTTTGTATTCACTCTTGTTAGGCGATGTCAAACATTCAATCATTTAATGAAGTAGGAGTTCCTTTCAAATGGGAAGAAGCGTGTCAACACGCTTTTAATATCATTAAATAATGCCTATTGCTCCCTTTGGTGTTACAAGCATTCATCAACCATTAATCTTATACCTTATAGCTCAAACAAGGACGTTAAGAGTCTCACATAATGAAATAATGAAAAGAAAGAAAATGCACTCAATTACTTTAGTAAAACCATGAATGGTGTCAAACTCAACTGTATACCTATCAAGAATATGTGCTTGGCGCTAGTCTTTCCGATAAAAAAAGATAAGTTATTACCTAAAACACATTCAATTATATTGATATCACGTACAGTTCGAATCAAAGATATTATATTAAAGGCAATTTTGGCTAGGAGGCTTGCAAAATGGGCTCTACTCTTTTAAGCATTTCAGATTACAAAGGTAAGCTCTCGTTGATTTTTTCCAAAAATCATGATCTGTCCGATGATTAAGGACTGTATTAGGATCTTCCCAATGAAGATGGCATGCTAATCGTTGTTCTAATCTGATGGAAGATGTTCTTTGATAAATGTGTAAGTCAAGATGGTGTCGAGATGGTGCTGTTTAGTGTTTATTACTCCATATGACATATGTGTTCACGTCACCTAACAATTCTCTGACATAATATTAAGTTTTTATCCTAAGTTTGGAAGTCGCATTCGAGATTGGTATACATCATCTTGAGAAATGTGGAAACTCAATGTTGATCATAATTCAATTTAAGAAATTAAAAAAAAAAAGTTGAGCTTTCACCCTCTTCAAATGGTAAAATTAAAGCATACTATTAATTTAAAACTTTTCATCCAAATAAATTGAATTCAAATGTCTATAAAAGTTTTGAGAATTCTCTTTACAATTCAGCTATCCTTAACTGTCTCAATGCAATCGCTTATCTGAATTTCATCTGACACATCCCAATTTCGTTGCGAAATTATAATGGAAAAGCGATTACTGTGATCTAAAATAATAATACATTTCATAAACTTCAAAAAACAGTAATATTTCAACGAAGATAAATCCAAAAGCCTATAATCGTTGCTACAGATTATTTTGAAATTTGAAAAGTATTGTCGAAAGAGTGGAAGAACATTAATTAAATAATATAAAACTGTCATGTCAATATCGAATGAGGTGGAATTATTATATGATATAAGAAAATGTTACATTTTTATTGAATATGATCTATTTTTGTTTTAACTGTGTATGATTTTACCAATTTTAAGTTATATGATACTTAAAGTTAAAGGACTACTGCATTATTATGCAATGCTCTTACACATTCTTTTCTATTATTTTATTGGCTAGGAAGAGGAACAGCACTAAGAGGATGGATGTGTGTTTACTGCCTTCCTTACCTACTTCTCTGTTTTTGTCATTATTTAGTTACAGCTTAAGATCATTAATTTCCAACTTTTAAAAATCCAGAATTACTTTGTTTATTTTATATTTTACAAATATGACTCGTATCATCATGGTGGTCCATCCATAACCATTTTTTGTGTGTGGGATGGGGTACTACTACTATCCGCCATTTAAAGAAGTTGCAGAGATCTCGTCCGTACTGCACATGGTCTTGATTTTCATTGCACATTCACAGCCATATATGAGTCGCACCACAAATCTAAACCCCACAAACCAAATTCAATTCTCATGTTTACAAACTCTGTAGGCCAGAAAATGAAATTACTTCATCCAATACCAAAAACAAAAAATACCTTTTGATGTTAGTTTTTTTTTTTTTTTAATTTAAAGGTGTTAGTATTTTATGTTAAGGCAAATTGAATAACTATATTTGATATGGACATTTTGAACGTTCAAGTTAAATTTCTGATCAATAAACAGAAAAGATAAATTTTCGAAGAGATTTTTGTATACTAATTAATTCTCTTGGTGATTATTGTAATATAGTTTAATAAATTTATAATTAAAAACGCTTGGAATTACGAGTTTGAGGTAGTTGTAAGATTTTGCATATGTCGTCCCCGAGAAAAGAAAAACATATTGCTAGCAATGGATGCTATTATGCTGAATTTTCATGAACGGATAGCTGTTTGTTTGTAAATCATTCCTTGTTTTGGGCAATTGTACATATTTTGCATTTATGTCAACACTCAAGTCAAGACGTTCCATTCATGTCCTCGAATGGCTATAACCCTGCCTCTGTCCTGCGCTCTCATAAACAAGTGCTCTAGACAAGAGGGGAAAGTATAGTTATAAATATAATTATCATTTCTTTTGATTAGAGCAACATAATTCATATCATTATAAGAAGTAGTGCTGCAATAAATATAAGGCAACGAAAATTTTTAATTAGGCAACAAAATAAAAATGTTGCTTTAAGATCTAACTAAGGCTACACATTAGTTTCAAACTATGACAACAATGTTAAATAAATATTACAACACTTTTAAGTTTTTATAAGGCAATAAAGTGAAATATTTTTATGCAAAAGTTTGTAACAATGAAAGTAACAATTTATTCTTTTGTTACCAATATTATTTAAGGTAAAATCAAACTCTTATCATTGCATAGGCAACATCCATATATACATTAAAATATATATATAAACATTAATGTACGTCTTAATTACATACGTATTATCAAATGTAAACGATAAAAAAATTGCATTTATAAATAATATATAGTTCATAAGAACTTGTAAAATTCAACCTTTAACATATTTAAAATATAAAACAAAAATTACTAGCTAAAATATTCATCTGCAATATTGTCCTCCATTCCATATGGAATATAAATAATATAATTACTAAACAAAGCCAAAATGTATAGGCAATCTAAAATTCTTCACAAAGTACCTCCTTGTTCACTCTTAATATCCTTAAAAAAAGAAATAAGAAGTAGATTAGAATTTTAAAACTAAGGTGCAAGAAAACTTGGTTTCTTTCAACCTCGTCAACCACAATGTAAAATTGTGCAGCAAATAGAGTTTATTATAATAGAACCAAGTTATCCAAGAACTAGATCTGTTGAGATGGTATAATGAGCTAAGCATCTCACTTCCCATAATTTTACCCAATTTATTTATGGTTGTTAAGCCAAGTGTACTTATTCTCACAAACTTCAGAATTAATGTCATCATATTTTCCTTACTCCACTTTCCTCAAGTCAAAGTGCACATTACAATGAAAAGTTATATGATTTTCAATTGTTGATTTCTCAACTTAATAATATGTTAGCTTTCCATTCACTTGACCTCTCCTCCATAAATTAAAAGATATCTCCAAAGTTTTGTAATTATACTAAAAATAGTTACCTGTTGATGTTTATATGTTGAGTCAAATTTTTAGACAATCTAATAAACAAACCAGTGTCTAAAGTACCTGAGAAGAAATAGCAAAACAAGAAGGATGGAAAATATAGTTAAGTTTCATATTTTGTCCATCATTCTGAGGGTGAAAAATGTTATATTTTACATATGAATAAACTTGAAATTTAAATGTTGAATCATTGTACCATTAACATACACAAATAATAATAACACTTAGTGTCCGTTTAGTTGAGCTTTTGGAAAGTGAATAAACACTTTTTTCCATTGCAAAAACCTTTTTTAAGAAAAATGATTGTTTGGCTGTAAAATAAAAAGTACTTTATTAGTAGATATAGCTTTTTTGGCAACCAAAATATAGCTTTTTAAGAAGTACAAATTTGGAGCTTCTCAAAAAAATACTTTTTCATATAGATTTTTCATATCAATTAATGAAATTATAAGAAAAGCTCTATTAACAAAAGCTTTACTGACAAAAGCTCTATTAATATAAACTCATCCAAACATGCACTTACAATTGCTCTTCACCAAATTTTCGCCAATCCGGCTCATACCATTGCCTTTGCCTACAAACAAAGAGGATAGTAAAAATAAATCTCTTATAGCCTTTTTTTCTTTATGCTTATGATAAGCACAATTCCAATGTACTTAATATCTTAAAGAGCAAGCTGAAGTGAGAACATATGAAACCCTAGGCCATTATGGAGCTAGAAAAGCAAATCAAGCATAATTCAAAACATGAACCTAACTCATAGCTCACAAATAAAACATAAATAGCTTATATTATTTGCGTAAAAACAAAAATCAAAGGAACAACGAGATTCTGAAGATAAATATCCTACAAACTAATAAGAATAAGAGATGACAAACTAGGAATTTTGTGTTATCTTGAATTCACTCTACATCCACATGAATAAGGAATAGACGTCTACAAACTACACAGGAAAATTAGTTCATAGAAGTTCTTGTGAGTTTGAAAACTCGGTAGCAAAATTCAAGTTAGGACTACAACAGTCATATATTGAAAATGATAAGCCATAACCATTTGGCTAAAGAACCAATATCTCACACTGTTCACATTCACTAATAGAAAGCTTGAATTTTTCACCTAATTCTAACTTCTAACCACAATTTAATTTTACAAACATTATCCATTGCAATCTATGCCCTAATACTTGTTCTAGAACCTACAATCCTATTCTTTTGATCCACCAAGCAAACTCTTATCTAAGGTGCCTTTGTCTATAACAAGCTTAAACTACCTTTCTAGCTTTGTTTTAAGAACACCATCAACATTTATGCAAAACAAAGGTGGCAACTCCACAATATCAAATAATTAGAATTACAAGATATAACAAGGATGAAATAGAAACTTATATCAAATTCTCTACAACCAAGGTTGTAGTAAACATTTTTTGTCACTATACGTTATGAATTGCAGTAAACTTAAATAAAGCATATAAAAATCTCAACACATATCTCAATATGGTATAAATTTAGACACAAGAGAAACTTCACAAAATTGAAGAGTGTTTCTGTACGTGATGAAACCAAATCACATTTCAACTTTACAAAATTGAAGTGACAATGTAAAGAGCAATATACATGTGACAAAGCAATGTTCAATTTTTCGATACTATGAATACTTCCCCATTACATGGTAAAATAAAATAAAAACAAGCCAGTTCATAATCAAAGAGCTCAATACTTGGACAAGACAATGCCTAATTTTACCAAAAATTCACGGTTAAACAGACAATGGGCTTAGTAAATGAAAAATCTTAAGATACAATAAGAAATATTTATTGGGAAATAATCAAGAAGGGAAGAAGAAAAGAAGCTAATGATTAGCTGACTCCCCTTATTCATCAATACAATGTAGGTGAATTCGTATAATGCATAAGTTAAAATATGAGTAAAACTATGCTAAAAATATACACATAAATAAGGATGAAGAAGCAAGAGTAGCGCAAAAGGGGAAGAAGAAAAACAACTATCAAGTAATAACTTTACTTGATGCTCCTATACTCTGGGCATTGATGATAGAGTATGATCTATAGTACAATCAAGAATATAATAAAACATGAGTTGCCATTCATATGAACAACAAATCCAAACTATTAACATTATCTGAAGAGTTTATAACTATTATTTTTCCTATCACAAATTCTTGAGCCACAATTAAATTTCCCTATTCTGATTCAACCTAAATTAAGTCCCTAATTAGACAATTAAAGAACCTTAAGAAAAGAAATTTAGCCTAACTTGTTAATTTATCATTCAATCTTGAATTTTTCACCTAGTTCTAACTTCTAACCACAATTTAATTTTCCAAACACTACCCATTGTAATCTACGCCCTATTACCCGTTATAGAACACACAATCCCGTTGCTTTGATCAACCATCCCCATGAATTGGCCAACGACGAGAGGCACCAATTGGATCTGCTTGGCCTCATCTTAAGAGCGAAGAAGTTCTCGCCTAGATTCTTCTACTCATCTTTGATGTACCATTCTTGGAATTCGATGAAGTCAAGCTTCCAATGGATATACTTGAGGCAGCTATAAAGATCCTCCTCATTGGCGGTGGACCAGTCGGTAAAGTCAAATTTTGTTGTCGAAATCAACAGCGATGGGATAGTGGAGACTGAAGTGCGATGAGGGAGCTACGAGAGTGGAGACTAACTGGAAGAGAAGACACGGTGAGTGAAGAACAGAAGAATTGATGTCTGGAAATTAAATGAAGAAAAAAAGACACCATTTTGTTTCCTTGATCAAAGTAAAGCTATGTCGTTTTGATTAATTAAAACAACATTGCATTATTCAATTCTTATCTAAATAAAACGACTTCGTTTTGATTAAGTAAAACAACAATACACTTTCTAATTGTTAACAAGTAAAAAGACATAATTTTGCTTAAAAACAAAACAATGTTGTTTTGTTGTTTGATGTTGTTTTTAGCAGCACATTTTTAAACTGTTGCAAATTTGTAGTTGCCTAAAATATGTTTTTGCAGCAGTGCAGCCTCCCATGACATAACTAGTCTCTATAAATGACTATACCTGTTAGAGATACATGTTCCTTTGAATTTTTTGATTAGATCCACCAACTTTTTTCTTTTGTCCATTTTTAGATGATTCCATCGCTGCGAGTAACAATCCGTTTAACTCAAACAGAAATGTCCAAGATTGATGAATGTCACGTTAACATTGTGACATAAATTAGAAACTTAGAATAGTATGTAGTAGTACGTAAAGGAACAAGGATTCAAGTTGGAAGTTTCAAGGTTAACACCAAAAGTGAGCTTACAGAACCAAAGTAAATGAGGAACAGAGACATTTAACCGAAACAGGGATTCAAAGATGATCGGCGACCACGCGTAGACAGCAAATCAACCTGACCTTACCATGAAAAGGAAGACACCATTCATTTAAACTACATATTAATGCGTCCTGCAAAACATCAACTAACCACACACTCCTCTACCAACCCGTATTTACTTCACTCCCTCTCCCTTCTTTTATCTTTTCTTTTGTTATATATAAATAATCACCGCATCCTTTTCAAACATATCCACCCAACTTTTTAAGCTGTTGTCTCTCTTTTCCTTCGAGTGTTGTTCGAAAGCAGAGATAGGTATGGAGAAACGCAAGCGCGTTTCGATGCTTGTGTGGATTCTTGTCATTGGTTTGGTTTCACATAACATGGTTGTCGTCCCTGTGATGGCAAATACCTTTGAAGATCAGAAGAACTACTACTCACCAGACCCAAACACAAGAAGTCCCCCTTCCGGTCTCTCCGTCTCCCTCTGTACTGTCCTTAACTAACACACACAGTAATACATACACAACACACAATTGAACTTGGTTCAGTACACATGCAAGTTGGTCATTTTTGCAAGTTTGTTGCGCACGTAATACAGTGTAGTGAAGAAACTAAAAATGTTTTACTTTCATATCTTCCATGGAGTACTATCGTGAATACTTGTGAACTAGCTTCCTGACGTACAAAGACGGTGTAATTGACAAGAGTTGTTTTTTTCTTTGATCTTTTAAATGACAGGTTCACACCGAAGCCACGGCGGTTCTCCACCTTCTCACGGAAGCCACCACCACCATCCCACACCATCAACCCCATCTCCTGGGAACTGCGAAAACCCACCACCAGACCATAATCCGCCATGTGGAAGTTGCGGTACACCAAGCGTTCCTACGACACCATCAACACCAAGCGTTCCGACACCATCAAATCCTCCGAGTGGTGGCGGCTATTATCCTCCAACACCAACTGGCGGTGGTAGTCCCCCAACACCAGTCGTTGATAACCCGCCACCCTCTCCTATATTTGTTCCAGGAACACCATATAGCCCATCACCTCCATACACTCCTGATCCAAATTCACCATTCTCATGCAAGTAAGTGGATTTACATATTCATAAAAGTAAATGATAATAATCTCATCGTAAACATGAAATCACTTGCATACTAATTAATTTGATTGGTTGGCTTGTAACATGCAGCTACTGGAGGACTCATCCAGGGATCATATGGGGTATATTAGGATGGTGGGGAACATTGGGTAGTGCATTTGGACCTGTGACTAGCTTCCCAGGAGCTGGTGCAAGTACGAGTCTTCTACAAGCACTTTCTAACACTAGAAATGATGGTTACGGCACACTCTACAGAGAAGGCACTGCTTCATTCCTCAACTCCATGATCAACAACAGGTTTCCTTTCACAACAAGGCAAGTTAGAGACAATTTCATTGCTGGACTTGGCTCCAATAAAGCTGCTGCGGCTCAAGGAAATATCTTCAAGCTTGCTAACGAAGGCAAAGTGAAGCCAAGAGCCTGATGAGGACTCGCTTATTTGTTTGCAACTCTATCCATCTTGTGGGTGTGTTTGTTCAGAGCTTCCGTTTCCATATGGTTCAACTTTTAACTAGCTTTTGTTTTCTTCCTGTGCGAGCTCATTAGGATAGTCACCATGTCTTTATATATTGTATCTCAAAATCGAGTGTTTTACCATTTCGTGTGCCTGCTTTGCTAGACTTTTCTTTTTATAAAATTAATTAAATCATCGTCTTCATCCTTCTCTAAACTCCCACAAAACGAAAACTTTGTGTAATGAATACTTCAAAATTAATTTAATAAGATTCATTATTTTTGAATTACCATCATTAACCGTTTCATAAGCATAACCGAGTTACATATGTCAGATGAACCATTTTCCACCGTATTAAAAGAATATGGTACTAAGCCATAACCTAATTGCCAAAGAAATAAAGTGAAAATATATAAACAACTTGAATTAATAATGGTTTTGTGCAAAGGTCTCAATCCAGTAAGTGTGAATAAAAGTGTATTGAACTTTTTCAACTATATCATTGAATAGATAAAATTACGAAGGAATTCCTGAAAGATAACTACATTGCAGAAGTACATGTAGGCTGAAGCAAAGCAAAAGAAACAGCCGAGGATCAAGAATAGAGAATTAATTGACTCGAAGAATCTTGACTTCAAATCTTCGTGGATTAAAAAAATAGAAAAGAAAAACTATATATTGGTAATCAAAACGTTTGAATCCAAAAACGGAAAATATATGTTAAAAGATAGTGAAAAATTAAATTACAAATGTTAAAATCACATATTCATTTCCAAGTTAAAGATATAAGGGGTACCTCTAGATAAAGAAAATGATGCCACATGGAATGATAGAAACATATATATCTCATGAGAAGTAATTGTAGCAATATCGTTGTTGGTATTTGAGCATAAATTTATTTTATGAAATTGGAGACAAAAAGTTAGACTTTAAATAGAGTTAGACTTTAGAGTTAGAGTTTAACAAAACCTTTAATAGATTCCTTATTCTTAGGTACGAATAACAACTCTCCAAAATGAAAAAATAGATAAAAGCATCCTAACGATTAAAACAGAAAAATAATTTAAAAGAAAAAGTTATCATAATCCAATTTACAAATATTGAGGCAGTTTTGAACACTTCTCCTTACCCTAATTTCTGCAGACTCCTAGTTTGTTTCTCAATTTCTTAAATCTAACTTTTGAAAGCACCTTTTTTTGGGACATGTGCAAATTAGACATATTTCACCTTCTTTCTGCACTTCCTTCTTTCTGCACTTCCTTAAGAAAAATAACTTAATTTTAAAATGCTTAATCATCAATTGTTTGAGATTGAAATGACAGCTTGATTATAAAAAAAATTGAGTTGACTCATTTTGCTCCATATGTAACTGCAAGGATGTTTCTGAGCCAAATTGTTTAATTTACAACAACAATAGTAGCCATATATTCTGCCTCAAATGTGCTTTAAGCCACAACATCTTATTTTTTTGAACACCATAAAATAACCCTGAGCCAAAGCTAAAGCAATAACCTATTGTACTTCTCATATCATCAACAAAACCTCCCCAATCACTATCAAAATATCCATGAAGTTTGAAATAACGTGTACTTAATTCCATAATCTATAGTACCTTTGACATATCTTACAATTCTTTTGGCAGCTTGAAGATACACTTCACTTGTGTAATGTATAAATCTTGAAAGCATAGTTACTATAAACATAATATCCTATCTAGTTGCAACAAGATATGTTAAGCAACCAATTAGGCTTATATAATGATGTTCATTCACCTTATCAACTTCATCATCTTTGTTGAACTTTTCCTTGTAGTTTATTGGAGTAGTAGTGCTTTGGCAATCCTCCATATGAAAATTTTTAAGCTTTTCCCTTGCATACTTCTTTCGGTATATGAAGACTCTATCTTTATCTTCACCTCACTTCTCAGAAAATAAGTCATTAAACCAAGGTCAATCATCTCAAATTCTTGGAGGATTTCAACTTTAAACTCCTTTATTAGTTTCTCTGAATTTCTTATTATAAACAAATCATCAACATAAACAAAAATTATGATTAATTTAGCTTCTGTTTGCTTCACATATAATGTAGCTTCACTTAGACTTTTAATGAATCCAAGGTTTTGAATATAATCATCAATTCTACTATACCAAGCTCTAGAGACCTATTTAAGATTATACAAGGCCTTTTTTAGCCTATAGACCTTCTCCTCCTGTCGTTTGATTTGAAATCCTTCTGCTTGTTCCAAAAATATGTCTTCCTACAAATAACCATTTAAGAAAGTTGGGTTTACATCTAAATAGTAAAATTTCCATCCTTTATTCCACAGTCAAGATTAACAACGTTCTAAACATATCAAGTGTGCAACTAGAGCAAATGTTTATGAAAAATCTACTATAAATACTTACGAATATTCCTTCACCACTAATCTGGCCTTGTATTTATTTATAGAACTATCTATATTAAGTTTGATTCTATAGATCCATTTAACTCCTATAGGTTGTTTGTGTTGTAGTCTATCAACCAATTCCCATGTGTCATTTTTTTAATCATCCTAAGTCTTATTTCATTGCATCTATCCGCTTGTCATCCTTCTTAACTTCTTTGACTTATGCAGGAATTAGAATATCAACATTGCTTCCTTTATAAATTTCGGATCAGGCCCTTGTACCTCTAACTTGTATGTCATCTACGACATCATCAAAGTGTTTTGGAACTTCTAAATATTGCCTTTTCATTGTCTTCTTCCAGCTCCATTGTTTTTCCTCCATAAATTTGACATCACTACCTACAATTTTTTTTTCATTTTGTGGTTGAAAAATTATATAAGCTTTGGAAGTTTTGTTATACCTAATGAAAACTCTTGGTTCAGCAGTTTTATCAAGTTTGTATCTCTTAAACTGAGGCACATAAGAAAAACAAATACGACAAAATTTTTTGAAGTTTTATAAATCTAGCTTTTAACTAGACCAGGATTTAAATGGAGTTTTTTTTAGATAAAACTTTGGTTGACAACCTATTTAGCAAAAAAACAGTAGTGTTTGTAGCCTTTGTCCATAGTTTCTTTAACAGTCCCTTTTCATGCAACATACACCTTGTTATTTCCATAATACTTTCAATTTTTCTGACTTACACCATTTTGTTATAGGATGTAAGGTGCAATAAGTTGGTGTTCAATACCAGCTTCTTCACCAAAATTTTTCAAAGACTTTATTTATGTATTATTTCCTATTATCTGATCTTATTGTATGTAACCTGCAACCACTTTGATTTTCCACAAAAGCTTTGCATTTTCAAAATATATTAGCAACCTCATATTTGGATTTAAAGAAATAAATCCAACAAAATCTAGTGAAATCATCTATAAATGTAATATAATACTTATTACCATTTAAAGATGATGGTTTCTAAGGTCCTCCAACATCTGTGTGCACTAGCTGTAACTTGTGTGTTGCTCTCCATATTGTTTAAAGGAATCATTTTTTGACTTTGACAAGCCACACAATTAACTAACTTGTCTTCGAGTAATGAGACATCTCTCACCAAGGTATGTTTCTGCATGTAAAGAAGTTCAGCATGATGGAAATATCTAAGCCTCTTGTTCCATAATTCAACACTTTTCATAATGCTTGAAAAAACTTTGCTCCTCGTCCATTAGATTTAGAGCATAACTTTTAGCTCTCATATTCACCTTAAATGCATCTCTGCCTTTCAAATCTTTGATCAATCAACATTTGTCTTCAAATATGACCTTAAAGCCTTTTTCAACAACTATGCAACACTAAGTAGATTTTGGTCAATGTCAGTCAAATATAAGACATCTGTGATATGTTTCAAACATTTCATACTCTCAATAGCTATAGTTTTTTTTTCCTTGACTGGGATAAAATCACCATTTCCAATTTTCATCTTAGAAGCAATGGTTTTATCAAGCTCTTTAAAAAGGTTTTGGTCATTGGTCATATGGTCGTATGGTTTGTGTAGCCTTTATTTATTAGCCAAGAATCACTAGAGTTGTTGTTTGTAACAAAACATGTTGCAACAGAGAGTTAGTCCTCTTGGTTTTGTTCTACGGATACCTTTGCCTCATCAAGTTTGCAGATCTACTCCACATTCCCATATTACCACACTTTTTTGTACTTGACATTAGGCCTCTACCAATATTTTCTTTGAGGATAATTTGTCTTTTTGTAGTGTGGACAAGGTAGCAAAGCCTTATCCTACTGCTTGTTGAAGCCTTTAAGTTTTTTGTTGTTTTTCCTCTTGTTATTCTTCTTTTTTTTTTGCCTCCTCCTAGGTTTTGTCTTTTATACAAAAAGAACCTTGTACTACCTCCTCTTTATCTCACCATTCTTCTCTACTCAAGTGCCTACAAAGCATTTACTAATTCTCTCAAAGAGACACTAGACAAAATCTTTAGATTCTTCCAATGAAGATATTTTGTATTCATATTTTTCAGGTATAGTGACAAGAATTGTCTCCACAATTCTTTCATCAGGCAAATTCTTAACAAGAATTCATACCTTATTAACAATGTTTAACAACTTGTCAGTATAGCCTTTAATAATTTATGTCTCCTTCATGCTTTGTACCTCAAATTCTTTAATCAAATTGAGCATTTGCATACCTTTGGTTATTTCACTACCTTAATATTCTGATTTGAGATAGTTCCAAATATATTTAGTAGATTGTAGATTCATAATTCTTGTAAAAATCACACTTGGCACTACTGAAAAAAGACAAGCTTTCGCCTTGGACTTCTTTATCTTCATCTCTTTGTGATTATTCAGATGCGTCATTGTAGAATTTTTGGATAATTGAAACACTTTTGTAGCGTATGGTTACTGTCTCCATTGGTGGAGACAGATAACAAAACACAAAAATCATGTGCTTCGCAGTGTTTGATTACTGACCCAACTTATTTTTATTCTATCTTCAGATGATAAAAACATAAATTTGTTGGTCCTTCTAAAACCAAAGGATAAAATTTCTTGTCTCAGTCTCCGAAACAAACACATAAGCAATTTCCAGAAATACCCCTCCCCCAACACATAAGCAACTTTCACTTATTATTATTATTATTATTATTAATTATAAATTTATTATTATTATTATTATTATTATTATCATTATTATTATTAATTTATTATTATTATTATTATACAAAATTAATTTCTTATTGTTATTGTTGTTATTATTATTATTTGTTAATTTTTTTACTAATACAAATCATTCGTTTTAAAATAATCAGTGAATTACATATTTTCGATCATATTATACTGCATGGGTAATTTAGTCATTGATACTGTTTTTTATGTTTTATCAACTACAACCAAACACATTTATGTCATCGAGACGAACACAATTTTATCTATTTTATCCATCACAACCAAACACCTCACTGTCTCCAATTTTTATTATGTTCTGTCTCTAAATTTTTGTTTCGTTCCATCTCTACATATAGGAGACAGTAACCATACGCAGTGTTCATAATCTTGTTCTACAACCTCCCAAAGATTTAGAACTTCAAGATGAATAGTCATCCCGATTTATAGTTGTCACCATAAAAAACTGATGGTATAATAATTATTGATGTTGTGTCTACCTCCATTATGGTTTCACTAAACTCACAAATATCTCAAGATAAAAATCTGATACCAATTTGTTGTTGTTAAAACATAATTTTATTTTATGAAATTGGAAACAAGAAGTTATACATAAAGTGATACTCCCTCCTATTTAAAATAAGTATCGTTTTAGAGAAATTTTAATTATTCAAAATAAGTGTGTTCACGATTTTTCATGCATGTTTATAATTTTATTTTCAAAATTATCCTTTAATTTCTCTCACACTCTCATTATACAGATTACACTTTCAAGACAATTCAACATGCAGTTAATAAGGGTATATCAAACATTTCACTAACTTTCTTAATAGGAGATGCTAAAACGACACTTATTTTGGATAGGAGGGAGTATTAAACTTCTAGAGCTCTTTAAGTAGAGCTAAAGTTTAACAAAAACTAAAATCCATTCATTATTCTTAGGCATACATAACAACTCTATAATCTGAAAAAATAATAAAGTCATCCTAAAAATAAAAACAGAAAAATAATTTAAAAGACAGAGTCATCCTAATTGAAATGTACAGAAAAAGTTCACCCAGTTTTCAACAATCGTGCAAACGGTGGTCTCACCAACCTGTACACAGCGGTCCACACCCCAGCGTGGCCATTTTTATTTTCTTTTTTTTTGGGACACAAGCAAAGGCCACATCGAAGTTTGAATTTGTGAGAAGAAATCTTTCAACCTGTCTCATTAATCCACTAAACATCACCGGTTCCCAAGATTATCAACTACAGTTTATACAATAAACTAAAAAAAGTACGTAGTTTGCTGTGAAAATTGTTACAAACATCACCTTAAAGAAACAAAGTGGCTAGCCACAAAATTATTTCTATGCTACAAGAACAGGTGATCTAAGCAGAAAAAGGATTCAGATTTCCTTTCCATACAGTAGTGTATGATCAAGGTGTTTAAGTAGCTGCAAGTCAGCCAGCGACGTATTCCAAGAAAATTGCAGAGCATTATTAAATGAAGACAGCTGGGATTTAGGAACTTGTTCGGGATTTACCTTATTCCAAGACCAAGTGGAATCTGCAAAGGAAGCTGAGGCAGTTGTAGTATTATTGTATGGTTGCTTTGAATACTGGGTTACTTAATTGAATGGCTTTTATGTGGGACAACAAGAAATGCAGAGACACAAGTTATATTTACTGCTATAGCTCCACACTACAGCCATGAAAATGATTCTCTCACTAGTACTAGTAGTTGGCATCAATTTATGTCTTCTGATTAGGAAGTAGGAGGAGTAGGAGGAGGATGCTGACATTGACATTGATGTAGCAGTTAATGTTTCACTGTCTCCATTAATCCTTGTCTGATCTGATCCATCTCCATCAGCTTCTCGTGACCTCATTTATTTATAATTATACTCCTAGTTCTAGACATACTTCTTCATTTGGTAATATCTTTTTACAGTAAAGTGGGATCACACTAACTCACACATTGAATTACTTGTCTATATATAACATGGTTGATTTAAGATTAAATTAGGGGTTTGATCAAGAAGGCAATAAGGTATGGTTTAGACTTGAATTATTTTTGCCCTGTGTTGTCAGTAGACCAAGAAACGTAACACTCAAAACACATCAATGAGGTGGCAGCATTCACTTTGATGGGACCTGGACAATAATGGACGATTCTTACAAATTTACTTGAAATCACTTGAACAAGAAAGCTTCAGGTGTTTTTGTGTTTGTGCTTAAGGGTTTCCAATAATAAGTATATGAATCTACAATACGATTGCATCCATTTGCAATTAAGCAATCAGTTTTGAGTAATTAAGTGGAGCTATAATTGCCCACAGTAAACTCTTAAGTGTTCTAATTGTAAAGGGGAAAGTATTGTAGATCTTCTTACTGGGCCTGAAATCCTCTGTTCCTATTTTTATGTACCTATCATGTCTCATTGAATCCAAGTCATCTATTTGTGTAGATTCCACATAAATGAATGACTTGAATCTAATAGGACATAATAGATACACAAAAATAGGGATAAAAGATCTTTCCCCCCATATACTGACCCTAGAAGACCAGAATTTCGGTCATGAAATGTGTGACCCCAAATCTTCTGTACCCTTTCTCCAGACCCTATTTTGGCCCCCTCTCATCTGAGTCATCCATCCACGTGGGATGGCTCAGATGAAAGAGGGCCAGAGTAAGGCCGGGAGAAGAGGGACAAAAGATCCCCTCCGAGATGTGTAGGTACTTCTTGTTAATACGTCATCTCAAATAATAAGTGGTCACACCGTACTTATTTAAATTAACGGATCCGAGAGACATCACCACTTCAACAGACATCGACTTTAATTGACATTCTTCAGAGCATATCACGTTAAGAATTCTAATAATGAAAATCTCGATTGAATAAAAATTCAGATCACTCACTTTCAAGCCATTAAGTTCAAATTCGTAGCCTAACTTCACAATTGTTTGTCAGTACATAAACGGTTATACCCTCGAGTTTTGTGAAATATGTTCATCACGCATCTGCTAGGTTCAGTTATAAATAAAGCCTCGCAGAATTTTCATGTGGGATCTAGAGTAATTTAGTATGCCAGGTTCAGTAAGGAAAAGAAAACTTCAGATTATGGGAGTCCGGTGTTACTTCAAATGAGATTCAAACCAACTGAAGATTTTCTGAGACTGCAAACTAGTCATTTCATGATATGCAAATGCAAGATTCAATTCCTCTTGCACATGTTGAAACAACTTTCTATCCAGGTCAATGTTCTCGGTTTCAAGAACGGCCTTTTTCCATCTCGTTGCTCGCCCATCTTTCTTCATATATCCATTCCCATCAATGAAGCCTTTATCTCGAAATAGATTAAATAACTTGGCGGAAACTGTTTGATCGACTCCTGGGATTCTGTCACCTAACAGATTTGGTGACAAGGGGAATTCCATGCATTCCACCTCTGCAACATCAATGCCTTTGTTCTTCATGATTTCAACAAACTCAC
Organism: Erythroxylum novogranatense; assembly: GCA_029891385.1. Taxonomy (NCBI): domain Eukaryota; kingdom Viridiplantae; phylum Streptophyta; class Magnoliopsida; order Malpighiales; family Erythroxylaceae; genus Erythroxylum; species Erythroxylum novogranatense. The sequence continues at coordinate 38,314,376 of CM057229.1, read as the reverse complement.
TTATCTTTTGCCGCCTTCTCAAATCCTTGGGCATATGCACAAACAGAGTAGGTGGATAGTCCTCACTGATGTCCACTGGATCAAGTATCGCCTCAGCAACCAAAAGTGTAATACTACTGAACCTCAAACTAGTTGCAAGAACTGAAACAAAGTGACCACCAGAAGAGGCTCCCAAAGCCACAAGAGGGAGCTTTTCAACCTTATTTCTCTCAATCCACCATCTTATGATGCTTTTAACAATAACTAATTCGTCACCCAATGTCCAGCACCTACCCGCACTGGATATGGTAAGAACAGCATATTTATGAGCAAGAGCATGAAGAACAAGCAACCTTTCCTCAGGCAAACCAATGCAGTTCGGGCAGCTAGGAGATCTGTCCCAAAAATTAATGGCTCTACCATAGCATCCATGAGCCATGAATAGAACTGCTTTTGGTGAATCGGGTATTTGCCATATCACATCTGTTCCATTTCTCATCTCTATGGATGGGTGCAGTTGGACTGCGTCAAAAGTACTTGACTTCCGCACTGGAAAGTCGAATGAATAATGGGTTCTTTTTCCATCATCACAAAAGATCATTACTAAAATCAGGATAGCCAAAACCAGACTCGTGATCATAACTGGCAACCGAGAGTTTTGAAATTTTTGCCATGGCTTTGATCTGGTCCCATGCTTCAGCATCCCTCCAAAACATAAAAATAGCAACCAAAGTGTGGCGCTAAAATTTAAATAATCATTAGTCATAGAGAGAATCTACACACTCCCAAGAAAATAAGAACATTTTCTCACAGAATTCTTATTCAGAGCCCCATTCATAAGTTCTAGGGAAAAAAAGAAAATAATGAAAGAAGCAGAAATGGTTTGAACAGAACAGAGATACTAAAGAAATCCACGATCAGAAATTTTCTTCTCGGTTCTTCATTTTAATATTTTTCTCCTCTAATTTACAATGAGAGCAATCTAAAAATTAAAATCAGTAAACAAAAACTAACCATTTTCATTTGTGAATTAAATTGATCATGGCATTCTTCAGGGTAACATCAAAACTAAGACCTTGGTTTGCAATATTGGAACTTGATAGAGGTATTTCCTACAACAATTACTATTAGAACCTGCCTCACCAACAGGCCTGTAAACTTCTATATCAAAATTTCAGAGATTAATCTATGAAAAGTTAACAAGTTACATATGCAGTGAAGAATACAAAAATCTTGGGAATCAGTTAAAGCAAACTATGAACTTCTTTCGATTCTTTCGATTTTAACTCATATGTTTAACACAAAGTAAACACTAAATCTTTAGTTGTTACACATGTCAAACTGAAATCTATGGAAAGGTTACGGCCAGCACTCAACCCTTCATCTCATTTTCAGGCAACAGGCCACTAAACAAGATGATATGCAGAATAACAAAAGAGGCAACTAGATGCAAGGCAACAGAAATGAATGATTACGAAGAAATTCATGGAAAGCTAAGTTAGAATACAAGAAAGGAAGAAAATTAAGGCTTTTATGACATTTTTGGGGCTATAATATAATACAAAGAAACATATTTAGTATTTCACCAGGTATAGTAAATTAATGTTACAGAAATAACTTAGAAGGGGCCGTAGGTCTAATTCAAATATTCTGAACAGTGCAGCAGGTCTGATTACATTCATTACTGTACAGACTACCAGGTTTGCATCAAGCTCTCAAAATTTTGCTTTATCCATCTTTTCACTTTTGTTATCCAAGGTTTAACATTATGGCGGTTCCGTAAGACAATAATGATCAAAATCATTCCCATGAAAACAATAGAATTACTAACTGTATTAGCAAATAAACCACCATCAAGTTTACTACAGCAGGGTCGCAGTTGGTAAAGTACAGTTTGCTTCAAAGTCACAGCAACAGAACACATTAAGATACTAGTGCTGATAGAAATTTATAGTACAGAAGTATTGCTCACCCTATTGACAACACCTGTTTTATGAGGTGACAACAAAATTCAAATAGCATTGGTAAAGTTTCTCAAGAAAAAAGTTAATGCGTCAATGCAAATCTAGCATTTCTATTCATTCTTACACAAACCCATACCACAATACTCAGTATCTCTTTCTAATCAGGTTTATGAATCGCCGTTTAGTGTAGAAGTAAAGCTGAGTGCAAATAGACCAGCTAAGTCTAGATCTAAAATATCAGATTACCAGCATCAAAAAGGATGTTATTTTCTTCTAAATGCAGAAGTTAAAGACGATTAAGCATAAAGAGCACAGAAGGTTTTGCCTTGAAGCGCCAACACATAGATCTTTTCATGTACTTTGTTTTATTTACTGTACTTATAACTAAATTCCTAATTTCTACACAAAGTTTGAACTCTATACAAGATTTAAAAAAAATGACTTGTTATTGATACACACGACTCCAAATGATCTAAGTGTTCAAATTTTGCTGGTGTTACTCTCTCGACCAATCTGCAATCAAAACCATACCTTTCTACATCAAAACCAACACCGAACATGAACAGTGCTTCCCTTTGAGAAAAGTAGATAACCAAGATTAAAGGGATGAGAAAAAAGTCAACAAAATCGAGCCCAAAAAATTCAGCCCATCCCAGTTTTTTAAATCTTTAATCTGAACATAATCAGACATACCAAATTCACAATTATGGAGATCAAACATAAGAAGTTTCCATTAACCAATAGCATCAACGTAGTTCAGAGTTGGAATGCATCGACTATGAACTACATTTTTTCAGAACAGAACCAAATCCAGCTCGGAGAACTTCACAATCAGCAACTAAAACGTAAGAAAAGATATAGAAAGGACTGTTTAACTTACCGGGAACAGTTGATGAAACAAACAAGCGAGAAAGGTGAAGTTGAAGAGATGTAACCGAAAAGTGAAACACCGCGGTTGCTAGCTCTAGCATTCACCGGTTAAAAACGCTCCATTTTTGTGGATTGAGATATAATGGGTCGTTCATTGGGCCTTGGCCTATTTTCCATGTTAACAGTTACAAGATTTTCAATACGAAGTCAGCCACATTTTCCTTTCCTTTCCTTTCCTTCGGCGTGGAACATGCGCATTGAATAGACCCTCTCTCTCTCTTTCAACCTCGTGAATCTACAGAAAACGCTCAACATTTATAACTTACCTACAAGTCAAACTCATGTTAACCAAACCTTTTTATATATATATATATATAATTGTTTCTATTAATATACACTGTCAATTCCTAATTATGCAGATTTATACTCCACTCAAAACAAATCCCTCTTGCTCCATTTCCCTTCTAAACCTCCCAATTAAAGATTTTGCATATATCAAAGCTTCTAAGCTTAAATGCAACATTCACTTGACAAAAGAAGTTAGCATGAGCAAACGGCACTTTTCTTTATTTTTATTTTGATCGTTTAATTTTGAATTGATTAATTTTATAAATTAAAATTAATTAATTAATTTTATTTAAATTTTTTAATTAAATTTAAAATTCTTCGATAGATAATTACGAAATCTTTCAATTATATTTTAAATTCTTCAAATTTATTCAATCTTTAACGAATAATTTCAAATTCTTTAATAGATAAAGATATATTTTTTAATCATATATTAAATTTCATTATATCTTAAATTTTTAAAATGACAATAATTAAAGTGACGTGAAAACAAATAAAACATAATTAGTGGTACAAGTTATATATTATATGTGGACAGTTTGCTTGAAACTGCATATGGATGTATAAAAGCATAACCATTAAAGAAAAGTAGATATCAATCCTTTAAATTAATTAATGGTGACGTATAGTAATCAATAATAACTAACAAAACAGCAACATAGAAAAATATAAGAAAAATAAAGAGTGATGGGGGGGTTGTTGCCGTGGAAGCGGATCTATAAATATCACACTCCCCCACACAACAACACAATCCCCCTCCTCTTTACCCTTCCCCTTTTCTTTTTCTTTGTCTGTCAGCCTCTTTACATTTGTCTGAGTTCAGAGCTAGCAACTTGTTTCTTATTTTTTATTTTATTAGTTTAAATTTCTAGAGCTTCTCAACGTTCATTTGCTGCAAATAGTCCAAATCTACCAACATTTGTAACTTCAAGTAAGTTACTTTTCAGTGTTTTAAATATGAGTTATCTTAGTTTTGTTAAATTGTTGCACTGCTGTCTAATGCTCATTGATCTTGGGTCTCTTTAGATATGGCTCTACATTAATCTAAGCTTTGCCAAGTTAGATCTGGAATACTAGGTAGGCGCATCTTTTCCTTGTGGGGATAGTGGTTTGATAGTCTATATAGACTGCTGCAAACGCGCGTTATTTTGGTCGCTCTCTGCCGGCTTTTTTAATTCAATGGATTTGTCGATTCTGTGTTCGAAATTGCTACACGATGGTGCATTGTTTATGACTCTAGGTTTCTGATTTATCTTTATTTATCTTGTTGCTTCTGATTTATTCTTTATGTGGGAATGCAATGCCGAGCAAGATATGTAGTTGATCTCTGGATCTTGCTTGCTACGTCTGCTAAGTTTTCTTCAAGGAGACGGTCTCCTTCTGTTTCACAATCAGTTGTTCCTCCCGTCTTTTTGGAGATTCTTAGTTTTCTCGACTAGACAGATTTTCCTTGTGCTTTATTGCCCAATGCTTTTGTTTTGATTTTTGTGTTCATCATCAGCTGAAACTGTTGTTTTCCCCTGTTGCTTCACCGGAGAATTGAAAGGCTGCTAAGATGGACACTCCATACAAGCCAAAAAACATCCTCATTACTGGAGCAGCTGGTTTCATCGCGTCCCATGTGTGCAACAGACTTATCCGAAACTATCCCGACTACAAAATTATTGTCCTTGACAAGCTTGATTACTGTTCAAATCTCAAGAACCTCCTCCCTTCACGATCGTCTCCCAACTTCAAGTTCATCAAGGGAGACATTGCGAGTGCTGACCTTGTCAATTTCATACTCCTCACGGAGTCCATTGATACGATCATGCACTTTGCAGCTCAGACCCACGTGGACAACTCATTCGGAAACAGTTTTGAGTTCACTAAAAACAACATTTATGGCACTCACGTTCTTCTCGAGGCCTGCAAAGTCACTGGACAAATCAAGAGATTCATCCATGTGAGCACAGACGAGGTTTATGGAGAGACAGAAGAAGATGCTGTTGTGGGAAACCATGAGGCGTCCCAGCTGCTGCCGACAAATCCATATTCTGCCACAAAAGCTGGCGCAGAGATGCTTGTTATGGCATATGGGCGATCATATGGTTTGCCGGTGATAACCACCAGGGGAAACAATGTTTATGGGCCCAACCAGTTCCCAGAAAAGTTAATTCCGAAATTCATCCTCTTGGCAATGAGGGGAAAGACTCTTCCAATCCATGGTGATGGATCAAATGTGAGGAGTTATCTCTATTGTGAGGATGTTGCTGAGGCATTTGAAGTTGTTCTTCACAAAGGTGAAATTGGCCATGTGTACAATATTGGGACAAAGAAAGAAAGGAGAGTAATTGATGTGGCAAAAGATATTTGCAAGCTTTTTTGTTTGAACCCGGACACTCAGATTAAGTTTGTTGATAATAGGCCTTTCAATGACCAGAGATACTACTTGGATGATCAGAAGCTGAAGAGCTTGGGTTGGTCTGAAAGGACCACATGGGAGGAGGGTCTGAGGAAAACCATGGAATGGTATGTTGGCAATCGTGATTGGTGGGGGGACGTTTCCGGGGCACTTTTACCTCATCCGAGAATGCTGATGGTGCCCGGAGTTGAAAGAAAGTTGGATGGGTCAGATGTAAATGATTCTTCTTCATTACTAATGAAAGCTAATAACACCCAGAACGGAATGGTAATAACCACATCAAAGAATACTCCTGATGAGCATAAGCACTCTCTGAAATTCTTGATTTATGGTAGAACAGGTTGGATAGGAGGGCTTCTTGGGCAGCTTTGCGAGAAGCAGGGTATACCATATGAATATGGAAAGGGACGTCTGGAGAACCGATCACTGCTTTTAGCAGATATTCAGAATGCTAAGCCAACTCATGTTTTCAATGCAGCTGGAGTGACTGGTAGACCCAATGTTGATTGGTGTGAATCTCATAAAACAGAGACTATTAGAGCTAATGTTGCTGGCACATTGACTTTAGCTGATGTCTGCAGAGAGCATAACCTACTGCTTATTAACTATGCAACTGGTTGCATTTTTGAGTATGATGATGCACATCCATTAGGGTCAGGCATAGGGTTCAAGGAGGAAGAGAGAGCCAATTTCACCGGTTCTTTCTATTCCAAGACCAAAGCCATGGTAACTTCTTTGAAATTCCTTTTTCTGTTTCATTTTATGAGTTGAGGGGAAAAACCAAGGTTTTAAATGCTTCACAAATTGTTCGTTAGTTGCATAGGTAATAAAAATTTCCATCTTTATGCCAGGTTGAAGAGCTTTTGAGGGAGTATGATAATGTTTGCACCCTCAGAGTCCGGATGCCAATATCATCTGATCTCACCAATCCGCGTAATTTCATCACAAAGATTTCAAAGTACACCAAAGTGGTTGACATCCCAAACAGCATGACTATCTTGGATGAGCTTCTTCCCATTTCAATTGAGATGGCCAAAAGAAATTTGAGGGGCATATGGAACTTCACAAACCCGGGTGTTGTAAGTCACAATGAGATTCTGGAGATGTACAGGGATTATATTAACCCCAGCTTCAAGTGGGTTAATTTTACTCTGGAGGAACAAGCCAAGGTTATTGTTGCTCCTCGCAGCAATAATGAGTTGGATGCCTCTAAGTTGAAGAAGGAGTTCCCTGAGCTGTTATCAATTAAAGAGTCACTGATTAAGCACGTCTTTGAACCCAACAAGAAAACTTAGATGGACATACATGGGACGATCCTCAACTAATCTGGCGGCTGCTGTATTTTTATTTACTAAATCATAGTGTTTCATATTGCTTTGATTCCTCTCTGCAGCTTGCTTTCACTCATACTATCTTTTGTACTTGAGTTAATAAATGCATTTGTGAAGCCTTGGATGATAAAAATGTTCAGTTAAAAGTTTCGTGCTCAGACCAATTATCTTGATAGATGCTGTTGAAGAAGGAAACATGGAGAAGAAGACAAAGAGTGAAACTCAAGCATATTCATGTGCTGCTCTTAAAATTTAAACAGCTTTAACGAGAAGATGAGGTGAGGCAGATTCAATTATTAGCATGTAACATGTCCCCTCTTGTGTAGTTTGTGCAAGTGACATTGAAACCACACAAACTCATGCCATTGTCAGGTTCTATATGCAAAATCCGATCAGAACAATTTGAGGAGTACAATACAATGCCATTTGACGGAGTTCTACGGTTTGGCTTTTAATTTTCAACTTAATAGATAAATTATTTGCCAATAAATCTAAATTTAATGATAAATTCCATCTTAATCTTAATTTAAAAATTTAGACTCAAGTAATTAAAAAAAAGTTCAATCTCAATAATTATTATTAACAAATTCACTTTTAAAAGACCTAAAATATTTTCAAATATTAAAAGTTTCATGAATTCAAAGTTTGACATGGCCGGTCGAAGTCAACAAGCTAGGTTCTAATTAACCAGGCTATGGGCTGGATCATGAGCCAAATTCTTGGCCCGATTGGGTCATGAATTGAACCAGTCTGAAGATTTAGAGCGACAAAATAACATTAAAAAAAAAAGAAATCTGGCGAGGATCGGGCTACCCTAATTTTATTGAAATCCTAACTAGTTCTAAAGAGATGTAAATGATACAAAATTTTTTAAATGATTTATATTTGTCAAAGTATATCAAACTTTATTAAAAATAATATCTTATAATATTATTAAAAGACCTTTTATTAAATTTACGTTTAATTATTTTAATATAATCTGTTATTAAAGTAAAATTAGAACATAAAATTTTATCAGATATTTGAAACATGCACAAGTACAGAAAAAGTTCAAGGTTTAGATCAATGTTATTTAGAGTTTTGACATTTGGGTACAGGTCAGAGTAGGTAACATACCTTGTGTCGGTGATAAGATAGGAACAAGACAAGGGCAAATCCGTAATCGAACTATTACCCGGAGATAAAGGGCAACCCCCGCATCTGGGTCGTTATCGGTATTCTTGCAATTCCCGCGGCTTTGAACGCGCCTTTTGTTGTGGCCTTTTTGTCCCATCTCCACTTTCCCTGTCTCTTTCTCTCTCCTCCAATTTCTTATTTTTAATCAAATAATACTTTTTCATTAACTTATATTTTCAATTGTTTATTAAAAAATTCTATCAACATTAGGTTATCCAATCTTATTAATTAGATATAATATAAGGATAAAGAAATTGCCGAGAATATTATATAAATATGCAAAAGACTAATTTTAAGAATGCTTCTACTCTCACTCTCACTCATTCACTCTGACGACTACACACAAAATTACAAACCCGTGATCTTCGTCCCAAACAACATAGATCATTTCCTCATCCCCTCAATTGTTTATATGCATAAACTAATGAAGTTGTACATATCGAGTACCGGAATTAAGAGAGTCTTGGTTTCCAACTCCCCCACCGGTAAGGCTGTTGCAGGAGGAGGAGGAGGAAGAAGCAGTAGACGGATTACTAGTCGGACGGTGGCGTTTGGGATCATTTTGCTCGTTCTTTTTCTTAGAATTGCCATACTGCTTCTTCAATCTTCCACTCTCGGTATTTTTCTACTCTTTTGTTTCCGCTTCTAACATGTTTGTGTTTTGCTTGACTATGATGATGCCCTGCGTTAATTAAACACAAAAAAGATTCATCTTTCAACTCTACGAGCACGCTTCAGTACTGGTCCTGATTTGTTTACAGATCATCCATTTTTCTGTTTCTGATTCATACATATGCAGATTGTTTGGGACGGAGGTTTCTGGGCGGGGGCGATTCATCTCTGGTAACTCACCAACTCTTACATTTTTACTTTTTTTTCTTTAATTCTTTGACTGAAAAATCATCGCATGTTTTTTAAATACTTCACTTTAAAATTTTAATTTTCTTAACCAAAGGTTCATGTGAAATCAAAAGTAAAGCTTTTTAAGATTTACCAAGGTCTCCACGTTAATAATGCATAGTAGCTGAAATCACATTGCAGCTTTTTCGGACCATAAAACATAGTTTGTTGGTAGGACCCCACTCTGAGCCTTTAGTCCCTTTTGTTTCTATTTATTCCACTTATTAAAATTTTACGTACTTTATCCCTAAAAAAAAAAAGTTTTTACGTACTTTTAATTGTCTTTCACATGATCGAGTTACGAATGGCAGTATCGTTAAACTTGACAGGGGTGACGCCATTTTGGTCTTTATGCACATTATTGTTTGGTAATGCAGAAGGAAGAAATATAGAGGCCAGATTCTCTGTCTAATATTACGATGTCTTATTGTGTTAAATAAATTTCAGTCATTTATTTATATAAATCCTTCATAAATTTTGTGTGTATCTCATAAAATAAATGATTAAAATTCTACAAGATAAAATAAGATAAAATAATATTAGATAGATATCTCTTTTTCGGAAATATAGTTGGCGAATTACCGATAGATGATAAGCGCATATTTTGAAGTGTCTGACGGTGTTTAACTTTGCAGCACCAATTGCTTTCGTATCCACGTGGCCACACGTCCTGCAATAGAACTAGAATTATTCTTCTGTCCACTTGATTTGGAAATAGAACTTTAAGAAATCATCGATATTTAGGGCCATACTTATTTTCACAATTCAAGCTACCTACTACCTTCCCCAATGTCTGACTCAGAAAAGAGGATTAATTTTTTAGTTATTAGACTCCGATACGCCAATTATCTCACATGATATTTTCTGTTGAAATTACGGTATTTTAATTTTATTTTATTAAATTTTATTCATATATGTGAATAAAATTTAATAAAAATACTATAATATCTGATCCTCAATTATCTACCAAAGGAATCAGCTCTATTTTGCTTGCCAGGGGAAAGGTACTCTGGCAACAGCTTATGACAATTGATCATATCACACGTCAACACGGTTTATTTGGCTCATTCTCGATGCCTGCAAATGGGAATTTGAAAAAGCCCCCAAAAATTAGGGGGTTGAGGCGCTCTTTGCCATTGCTAAGTGCTAACATTAGAAAACGAATAAAAAATTTCTACCTGAAAATAAGTAAGTGATTGCAAATAAGAAAAGATTTTGGATGGTGATAACATTTTATTTAGATATGTAATTAATATTTCATGCTTATTTAATACCTGAATGCTCACAACAACTAATTGGAACAATATTAACCTCAAATGGCAGCATTTTCTAGCATTAATCTGCTAATTAATTAGAAGAAGGGCTTTAATACGTCTTATACATGTTGGTGTCAGTCAAGTTGACCTTAATATTTTGGTTGTCCCGAAATAGAATTGATCTGATGTGATATTACAAATTGTTGGTACATGTACCATGGCAACATGAAGAGGCTGAAAGATGAACTGACAAGAGCTCTGCTGGAAGCAAAGGAAGGTGGCTTTAATGAGGTTCCAATAGAATCATTCAACCAACTTGTCAAAGAAACCACTTCGAAACGGCAAGATCAAGACCTGAAGGCTTTTGCTTTCGGGGTCAAAGCCATGGTATGTGCGTACCTGGTACTTACTCACCGCCTTAAATTATTTCTTTCCCACATCCTGCACACCCTTTATCTCCTGTGCCTCGTGGCCCACAAAACATCTACGTGTGGCTTCTTAGTAGGGGTGTCTACAGGTTGATGTGTAGTCCAAAACTTTCGTTCTCCAGTCTGTTAAGAATATTGTGTTCTTTGGTGCCTGGTTTGTTCTCAACTAGGTAATGAAACAAGCCATATGCCAATAAATGTTTTCTCTCTGTCACCATGATCCTCTACCAAAAAAACTTTCATTCCTTAAATAACGGAGCACAATTGATTGGACAACCGAGATAAATGTTTTACAATTCTGAACCTGAGGGAGTTAATGGGACTTCTAAGCTGAGACCTAATATACAGATTCTTATTGCTTGCTATAACAAACATGTTAATTATGAAATGGCTTTTTGGATACAAAGAATGTCGTAAGGATTATTTGCAAAATCACGGGTTTTACTTTACTAGAAGTTAGTTCTCCAACCTTGTCAATTTGTTGATATTCATCTACATACATACAGAACTACAAATGGAAAGGCTTCTCTTTCTAGTAAGTATATTCATCATCAGCACAGCAAGCTGTCTACTTGCTTTTCTACTGTCTTTTTGTAGAGGAGGTCACTTGTACGAGCCATGTTTTCCATAAAGACTCACAAAGTTGATCCTCTTGTCTCAACAAGATTAATGATAGATTTTTGCATCTGTTTAAGTGGCTTCCAGGTATTTTACTTGAATATATGTTTGTTTAGGCTGAAGTAGAGCTTTCTAGTCCTATTTGTTTGGATTACCTTGTCCTAATGAGCAGCGGAAGAAACACTGGTACTTTATGACTATTCATAAAATTTAATGGCATTAGATCCAGCCACAGAGACTGGTATTTATGATTAACATTTAACAGCGTTAGGCCCTGCGATTATGTATTATGAAAGTCAATGAGGAGCTGATATCATGTATTTTTTTAAAGCCATTTATGTTCGTTTTGATTGAGAATTCTGTCTTTGCCTTATCTTTAGCTCCAAATTTCTGAAAAGTCAAACCACATTTATTTTTGCATTCCAATGCAGCTATCCAGGATGGAACACGAGGTCCAGTCGGCCAGACAACGTGAATCAGTTTATTGGCATTTAGCTTCACATAGTGTACCAAAAACTTTACATTGTCTTTGCCTTAAATTGGCAGAAGAGTATGCTGTAAATGCCCTGGCTAGATGCCATTTGCCCTCACCTGAATATGTTTCTCGTCTGTCTAACCCATCTTTCCACCATGTAGTTCTCCTAACCGATAATGTTCTTGCTGCGTCCGTGGTCATATCGTCCACAGTACAAAACGTGGAGAATCCTGAAAAGTTTGTGTTTCACATAGTCACTGATAAGAAAACTTACTCCGCAATGCATGCATGGTTTGCAATTCATCCCATCAAATCAGCTGTTGTGGAAGTCAAAGGATTGCATCAATATGATTGGTCCGAGGAAATCAATGATGGAGTTCAAGATATGGTGACGATTCATCGCCTTATTTGGAACCACCACTGCGACAATTTGAAACAGGACGACTTCCAGGAAAGAAGACGGCTTAGAAGATGTTTGGAGGTTTTAAATCCTAATAACCTCTCCCTTTTGAATCAACTTCGAATGTATCTCCCAGAGGTACTGCTCAAAAAAGCTAACACAATCTTCTCTGATGGATGGATGATGATATTAACTGCATGGAACATTTAATAATGATTGGTATTCTATGACTTTCATGGGCCACAGCTTTTTCCAGATCTCAACAAGATAGTTTTGTTGGACGATGATGTAGTAGTGCAACATGACTTATCGTCTTTATGGGAATTAGATCTCAATGAGAAAGTTGTTGGTGCAGTTTTTGACTCCTGGTGTGAAGAAAATTGCTGCTTGGGTACAAGATATAAGGACTATTTGAACTTCTCCCACCCAATTATTTCATCTGCCTGCAATGAAAGCGATTTTGCTTGGATTTATGGCATGAATGTCTTTGATCTCGAAGCATGGAGGAGGGTCAACATCACAAGGAATTACCATAAATGGCTGACTCTTGTAAGTACTTCTGCTTCATTGTAATTCTAGTAGTTGGAGATTATGGCTGATTTCACTTTCCATTGCCTTCTTCTTTTTCCCCATTTCACGAACTTATAGTGCTGCTTCAAAATGGATTCAACGAGTTGAAATATAAATGAAATATTGATAAGCAGAATAAAGGAAACGAAAGCAAAAGAAATCGGCCGTAAGGGCTATTCCATGTACAAACATAAAGTTCACGTCTTTTTCATTAGATTTTTATATAGATAAAAGTCTTACACTAAATTAGGAATTAGATATACACAAATCAAATGTGAGTGAGTGGCATCTCATGATTTATAGCTATGTCAAGAAGTCTACAAAATTAGTTTCGAAAAATACAGTGATTGCTTCTCCATATCATTGGTATTGACATATGAGACAAAGATTGCAGTTTTCGTTGTCGAACATTTGTACGTGTGATCAATTAAAATTCTTCCACAAATGACTATAACCTAACACTCTGCATGAGGACAAACATTATAGGGTTTCGCTAAATACGTACACCAACGCATAAGTCTTTAAGTTCACACAAAATTCATTTTCTTTGCTCCATGTCACCATATTTACTACTTGACTTCTTTGCAGAACCTTAACTCAGGATTAGAATTATGGCAACCAGGGGTGTTTCCTCCAGCCCTACTTACTTTCAAAGGGTATGTGCATCCTATGGATCCTTCATGGCATGCGGCTGGACTAGGTCACAGACACCGAGAATACCGGAGAGAGATATTGACTGCTGCTGTCTTGCATTTCAGTGGTCCAGCAAAACCATGGCTTGACATTGCATCACGAGAGGTACGAAGCTTGTGGAATAGGAACCTGAACATTTCAAACAAGTTCATAAGAAAATGTGGATATGTTGGCTGAAAAGATCTCTCTCTGACGCATTTGTTTTGACACATCGCAAGAGGGGCATTGTATGAAGCCAGAGGGAAGAAGAGTTTGCCTTCAGTCTCTGCTCACAATAAAGCTCTCTACTGTAGTTATTGTCCATAATACGTAGTAGTTGAAGGTACCACGCATGAGTAGCGCAGTAGGTACAAATAGTCAGGAACAGAATCTTCAACTTGGACAAAACAAGTTAGTGATGCATTAAGCTTATAATACTGATGTAAAAAGCTCATAGCTGGTTTTGGGAACAGTTCTCTCAAACATGATGTGGCTCTTTACTATTACTAAATATCATTAGTATAGTAGGAATATTTTTAAAGGTAATACATTAGTACCAATAAAAAATGGAATAAAAGTTCAATGCAAAGCGGTACTCTAGTTTTTGAATACCAGAAAATGAATGCAACGAGGGAGAAAGGCTCATAGCAAGAACAGAGGAATTATATCAGCTAGGTTTGCCTGTTAAATTCCTCTGGAGAAACTCTTAATCCTTGTCACAAATTCTATTAGTTCGCTAAGCTGGGACTCAAATTCTCTGTCATTTCTCTCACCATAGTTGCTTCTCTTATCTTTCCAATCAACCTTTGGATAAAGAATTCTTCACTCATTTGAAACATCATGAACATTCTCTGATCTCTCTCCATCCATATCATATAAATTATACTTCTAAATGCCATCTTAAACATATTAAATCTTATTTTTTAGATCTCTTAATCTTTAGAGCTAAATCAATTATCCTTTATCACTATATGTAACAATGCATATTGCAGGGGGATAATATTTGGTTCCATAATTTATAGCAGAATTTATAATTAAAAAATAAGTGATTCATGCACTTTATTCCATCTTTACACAGCACACATATAGGATCAACTTGACAACTTTTTAGGCTATCCTTTGTACCCTATCTACATTTACTAGCTAGCTATAGGATGAAAGATTTGTAAGAGTTCATGTTATGATTCCAGGCTAGTTCATGCCATGAGACCTTGTCCTGCCTTTCTACAAGTATATCCTTGCATGATTAATTTGTAAATTTTAGAGAGTTGTGGTTTAGCCAACTTAAGGTGTCTTCCTTTCTTTGGTTAGGAGAATAGCTTGGGAGGTTATCCTTGACTCTACTAAAATCCCTTAATGCATGAATTGGCTACCTCCATCTATCTTTAGCTATGATGCTTTCTACCTTAGAGTTCACAAGAATGCTTACTCATGAGTGAATCAAACTCTTAAGTCTTGTATAAAGATCCTAAGTTGTGCCAACTTTCAAACCAAAAAGATGTACCCTTGCTATTACCAATGCTGTGTTTGAAAACCTAGTTTACCAAGTCCGTAATTTGTAATATTTGTCTAAGGGTTGATAAGGTGCTAAGTTTGGGTGTTGCTTTTCAAATACTATCTCATTTTCACAAATGTGTATGTAGCCATTTTACCTAAAGTAACTCTTTATATGTGTATGGCTTCCATATCCTCTTTAGAAGGAGCATTTTGTTTATAACAATAATGGAATTTATTCCAAGATCTTGATTCTCTAGATATAGATCAATCCATTTGACCTTTATCACCCATTTTTTCTCCTCCAACTTCGACCATAGGAACTTCCTTAACATCCTTTTGATTGACTTAATTGTCTCCTTTAGAATTGCTAGGTGAATCCTTCATTATAAATAGAGATTGCGAAAAATAAAATTGATTAGTTGTAAACTGCCCTTATAATAGAGAAATCCTTTGCATCAACTACCAAACCTTTATTTATAATATACAATTTGAGTAGAATAATATCTTCTTAGTAATTGATACCTCAAAATACTTAAAAAGGAGTTATTCATATTTGAAGCCCTTGGTAATTTTTAAGAGCTCCTTTGTTGCATTTCACCCAGTTAAAATGTAAAAGCTACTTTTAAAAGGATTATAGCTCAACCCGAAGTAATTCTTTATACATATATAGCTTCTATATCCTCTTTATAAGTAGAATTTTTTTCATAACCTTAATGGAATTTATTCCAAAATACCTGTTCTGCAAACATAGATTAGTTCACTTAATCTTGCTACCCTTTTTTGGTCTCCTTTAGCTCTGACTGTAAGAACTTCATCAACATCCTTTCAATTGACTTAATTATCTCTTTTAGAATTTCTACGTGAATACTCGAATATATATGGAGATTGCTTAAAATAGAATTGATTAGTCATAAAATGCCAATATAAGATAAACCCATTGCATCAACTACCAAATCCTTTATGTATAAAGTTAATAAATAGTTTACAATATGAATAACATAATCTCTTTATAGTAATTGAGAATAATCTCTTCGTAGTGATTGAGATCTCAAAATACGTAAAAGGGAGTTATTCATATTGAAGCCATTGGTGATTCCCAAGAGCTCCTCTATTGCATTTTAACTAGCTAAAATGAAAAAATTGCTTTTGAAAGGATTGTGGCTCAACCTCGATATGTCCTTGAACTAATTCGATGATCTAGTGAAAACCTTAACAAATTCCTTAATAGCACCATAAAGTAATAGTAAATCAAAAAGATGCCAATTTTAGTTATAATAATACTTAAACCTGGACTCATTGGTAATATTAAATGCAATTAGTTTGGTGAGTGTCTCTATATAGGGTGAACATATATAGAGATAAAAGGATATCTTTACCTAAGACCTTTTGCAGCTTTAAATAGTGTAGTTAGCTCTCCATTGACTAAGGTCGAGTATAAATTAGACGTAACACATTGTATTACCCTATTAGTGAATTTAGCAAGAATCCCTAGGCTTCTAAAGTACTGAATAAGAAATTAGAATTTAGGAAGTCTAAAGTATTGTTGAAATCAATCTTTAGAGCACAGAGTCTTATCTCATTCATTTTATAGCAACTTTTGAATAATTCTTAGGCAATTAGTATATTTTCACCAATGCTCCTTCTATGGATGAAAACACCCTAACAAGGATTGATGATGTCTTGAGAATCACCATTAATCTAGAGGCCAACAACTTAGAAATGACTTTGTAAATTATATTACAATAAGGAATGAGACTATAGTCAAATAAGGTAACATGATTTACAATCTTAAGAATCAAATAAATATAAGTTTTGTTAAGATACATTTAGAAGAATCTAACATTGAAACCAGCAATTTCAAAGGCTTTATTTGAGTTTAAGCTAAAAAGGGCCTTCTTGATCTCCCTTTTGGAGAACTCCCTATAAAAGGAAGGAAACATGATTTGCTAAGATGGATTCTATTATGAACTTTGTGTCTTCACTTAATAGACCGATCTTGTCATCAGTACCCAACACACTATTGAAATAATTGAGATCTAGGCCTTTCAAATATTCTTAATCCTTGGTTATAAAGCCGTATAGTGTTTTTAAGGAAAAATTTGTGTTAACATTTTTCTTAGTTAAAATAGTATTATAGAATTTTTCTTGTTCCTATCTCTATCTTTCATTCATATAATTATTGACTTCTACTCTATTAAACAATAATGCATCTCTAAAGTTTCAATATATTTTTATAGCTATTCGTTCAAGAAGGTTGAGGGTTTCATCTATTGGATTAACTTTTAATTGTTCCTAGATATTGTTGAGAGAGTTTAGACTTACATTTTTGTCCATTTCTATAATTGTGCAACTCCTTTTATTCAATTGAATTAATTATGTTTTTATAACCCTTATATTTTGCATATATATACACCTTTTTATCACCTTGCATTTGGGTGTTTCATGATCTTGTTATAGCTTTTGTTGAATCTAAGAACTTCTAAAAGAAAATTGTTAAACTTAGGGTGCTTTCCTTTTCAATAGTTTCTCATTTAAATGAAATTCTATGGGTGTGTAATATGGACAAAGAGAATCGTTAAAGTGAGTAAAATTATAGAGATAGCTTATCATTTAGAGGGAGTTAACGAGGCACCTATCAAACTTTTTTTAATAAAAACCAACTTCTGAATTGTTTATGATTTCAAGAAATAGCGATTGCTATTATGTTTGGGATTAGTTACACTAGCATTATTGATGTATTTAGTGAAATCTTAATTGCCACTTTTCTACTTAGATCGTTGCACATAAACCCCTTATGCTAGTACAATTTATTTTGTAATTACTTAAGTATTCCTTTCATTGAATTATTCTCACACTGCAATTAATTAAGTATTCCTTTCATTAAGTTATTTAGTCACTTTTGAGTAGTTTGTATTTCACAGTTACTGTTCCCTTCTCTCTTCCAAATTAGATGAATTGTCTAACTTCTATTCTCATGGAAACTGCTGCTAACTTTACTAGCTCGAATTAGGTTAAAATCAGTAAAGACTAAATGTTCCACATAATGAGAAGTTTAAAATATTAGTATAATTAATTTTTTCTAATGTTTTTACTACTTGGATTATTTGTAGTTTGTGACAAGTGTCAAAAATGTCATTTCAAAAGAGCATATAATTAATAGTGAGAAAGCTCCAAAAGTGAATAATAGATTAAAAAGCGAAAAAGCTAAAAAGTTGTAAGAACGACAAAAGGTGCTAAAGCTTATAGACTTAATATAAAGAAATATTTTTACTAATATTTCTAACTTCATATCTTGAAAATGCAATAGATATTAATCACAACTCTAGGAGTTCTAGCATAAACCTCATCTTAACTAATATAGGATTATTAGTTTCACTTATATTTTAATTTTAATTTACATTTTAAAATAACGATCAATTTTTATTGTTAATATTAATATAGTCATACTTTTATAATTGAAAATAATAAAACAAAATAATAGTAACATATAAATTAATTTTATGAGTTAATTAAGTAACTAGTTTTTATCTTAATTTCTTATATAATATTTATTAATGATAAATTCATCATATTTACTAAAATTAGTAATTAACCAAATAAGAAATTTGCAAACTTTTATTTATAAACTAATATTTATTTAGTAAAATATATTTTAATTTTAAATCATTGCTAATATCATAATTAAATGTTTAAATTTTAAAATATTTTTAATCAATAAATAATTATTTTGATAATTTAAATTTTATGTACCTTAAGATAATTTAAATTTAAAATGAGTTATTTTAAACTTTAAGTAATTTTAATATAAAATAAATAGTTAAATTATATTTTCATAATTTTTAATAGTTAATTTTAAATAATTAAATAGTATTGCCGTGTCTCAAATTTAACAAAATAAAATTCTTCTTTTAAAATATAATGTATATAATGATGAGTAGGATCGTATAGATTAAGTTGATTTATAAAGGGATCTTATAAATTATTGAGACCGATTCAATCAATATAATAAGAGAGAAAATTAAATAATACTTAACAATATCATAGAAATCTATATTTAAAGAATTAATCTCAATTTTGATTTATGTAGTTGATTAATCATATAAGGACAAAATCCTCTATTTGTGAATAAATTAGTTATGATTATTAACAAGCTCGATAACTTCTCTATCTAGTTTCTTGTCAATTAGAATAGATTTTAATTAATAAACAATTCTAAATAAGCTTTTGAGATTTAATTCATTAACAACGTTAAGAAAGAGAAAATTTATCAATTCTAATTAATAAACAAACAAGCTTGGTTTATTTAAATTAGATTATATATTTTCAAAACACGAAATTTTTCCATAGTTAATTATGTTATTTATCACAAATATTACAACAACCAAACGATATGAATTTGATACTCTTATTGACTTATAACTATTTTTGACAGTTAAATAATCATGCCTTTATCAAATTAATCAAAATAATTATTTGAAGATGTTGCAAAGAATATACAAGTATTCAAGCATAATTAAAAATTAACTAGAATAGTACTCAAGCATAATTAGGCCCTCTTTAAGTGGAACTTGGTTATCATAAAGGCTATATATCTATCTCTTAAAGCCTAGTCTACTTCCATAATCTTGGAGTCTCTTACCAAATATGGAACATGGACAAGTGGAGGGTATCCATATAAAATATCAAATATAGTTGAACCAGTCACTATGCCAAGGAAACTCCCTCATACCATTTGCAAGGAGTTTTTTTATAAAAAACCTTAAATTAGGTTTGTAAAATCTTATTAGCAGTCTCTATTTTCCCATCTATTTAAGGTTAATAGGGTATAGAATACCTTAAACTGACCCTTTGCGACCTAAATAACTCTTGCTAGAATTAAATCAAGAATGTCGAATCTCAGTCAGTTACGATTACATTATACATTCCATGTAACTTTAAGATGTGATTAATGAATAATTAGACGGTATTCAAATCCTAATAGGGATGCCCCATAGAATAAATGAACATATTTGGTGAATTTTTCAACCATCACCAAAATCACTATATTTCCTTTACATATAGGAAGGCCCTCAATGAAATCTAGGTTAATTTCTCTCTAGTTTACTTTAGGGATGGTTAATGGGTCGAGCAGTTCTAATATATTAAGGTATCATATTTGTTTCTTTGATAAACCATGCAAAACTTAATGTAGTTCTTTACATTTTTAGCCAATCCTTTCCAGTGAAACAAGTTTTTTAATTTCATGGGGTTTTTTAATACTTGTAAATGTCCAATAGTAGCTTAATCATGCCAAATTTTAATCAGTTTATTTTTTAATTTTGAATTAAACTTAATCATTATCCTTCTTTTCCACCTTAATAACCCATTTCTCCACTCATAAGCCTTTAAATTTACAATTCCCACCTCTGACTTCATATTTAAGTCCTCCATAATAAGGTCCTTTACTTAACTCATTTTAATACCTCTACTAGACTAGAATGCACTGGTGATATAGACATTACTAATAACTTGGAGTTGTAAGTATTGATAAGGCGTCATTTGCTAAATTCTCCTTCCCACGCTTATAATGTACTTCAAAGTCATATTTTAATAACTTAAGGAGTCAAGTTTATTGAAAGGGTGTAATGATACACTACTCTAAGAGATATTTAAGGCTTTTTGTGATTGGTGTGAGCAATAAAAGGCTTCATACTAAGGTAACGATGTCATTATTTATTGGTCTTAATTATAGCTAAGCATTCCTTATATGTTGATAATCCTTGGTAGATTGTTGCCAAAACCTTATTAAAAAATGCTATAGGATGTTTCGCCTATTATAGCACTACTCCAATTCCCATTTCACTCACATATGCTTCTATGATGAATGAATTGGAGAAGTTAAGAAAAGCAAGAATGGGGTTATGGTGATGGCCCTTTTGAGATTCTCTAAGTTCCTTACCCTTTTTCCTCCTAATTTTAATTTGAAGCATGTAGTTCTTTAAAATTTTAATCATAGGCGGGCTATCTATCCATACCCTTTTATGAATATAAAATAATATCTAATGAGGGAAAGAGAATCTCACAATTATTTGATGTTCTTAGTAGTAAGTCATCCCTGAATACCTTCATCATATTTGTTATCACTCTTTTTTAAATAATAAATACCCCAAGTACTTCACTTGTCTTGGCCCAAACACACAATTTCTCCCTATGATAAATAATTGATTTGCCTGAATTGTCTACATTGCTATGTTGAGATGCTCTATATATGACTGAAAATAATAGCTATGTATAAGTATGTCATTAAAAAAACCCAAAGATGACTAACTTGAGGAATGGTTTTAAGATGTCATTCATTAAGTGTTCAAATGTATATGGTGCACTCATTAATTCTAAGAGCGTGACAAGAAAATTTGTAATGGCCTTTATGAAGTTTACAGGCTTCCTTTAGAATGTCTTTAGGTTGCATCCTAATTTGATGATAACCTAACCTCAAGTCCAACTTTGAGAACCAAATGGAGCCATGTGACTTATCTAAAAGTTCTTCTATTAGAGGAATTAGGAATTTATCCTTGATCATATGTTTTTTGAGCTCTTTGTTGTCCATACATATACATTATCAATTATCCATTTTCTTGACTAAGAACGTTGGTGAAGCAAATACAACAATGTTGTGTCTTATGAAGTCTTGATTCATCAACTCACAAATGGAATGCTCTATGACATCCTTCTGCACTCCATAGTAATCATATGGTTGAATTTTAATCACTTCCATGCCTTCCTTTAAGTGAATCTAAAATATAAATGGGATCTATAAGTGACAAACTATCAAATCCCTGAGTACATCACTATGTTAACATTATATTAAATCCACACAAGGAAGGTTCACCAAAACATTACAAGTGGGTTGGGATTTCTGTTCCATTTGTCCTGTATACAATGTAAACTTATGTCCACCTTAAGTTTAAATGTTATTAGCCTTTATTATCTATCAACTTGTATCTTATTCCTTATTTTTTTCTTCTATAAGCTACTTGATTGTTTGCTATGTTTTCTCGTAGGTTTCATTGTTACAATCCTTAACTTTCTACTAGTCTTTTTATGTGCCTCAACTTGCTTCTAGTTTGATAAAATCAAGGTTTCTACCTTATATCATCGAGAACTAGTAAGTCCTATCATTGTTCTTCACTACGATCTGGTACCTACATTTATACTCCTTCTGATATAAACACTACCTGCATTTTAATTAGGCAACACATGAAAGATGTAGGTGAATGCGTTACCCGTAGCCAATTCTCCATATGTGTACTATGTGCTCATTAATATGTTTCAAGTCTTTTGAAAGAATTAATTTATAACACCCCACTCCCGCCAGACCCGAACTCGACATCTACAGTGACATCCGAGCCCGTGACCCGCGAGGGTGGTATGCTAGAGCAGTCCAATACTCGGTAAAACAATTTTCTTTTGAAAACATTTGAGTGCGCAGAAAACAATAAACCATTTGGGCCCGCGATGCGGAAACATTTTCAATCAAAACACTATTTCAATAATCAATTTATGAAACCCTATTAGTCAGTTGGGGTCCTCTATAATAACAATACAATTATGCGGAAACACAATTTATACATCAATCAGAAAGACTCATTTACACACGACTCAGAAAGACACTAATGCAGACGCGAACTGATCCCGACCCTAGTCTCCGACTCGGTCACGATGAGACATACTCCCGTTCGTCTAACGGGGTACTCTTCAATCCCTGAAAAATATTTGCAATGTTGGGTGAGTTTGCGAACTCAGCGAGAAACCATCATCGATGGTTCACTCAAATCATGCATTACGCACATGGCGTACAGCACAATACAGTAATATTAAATTATCAGTACATTATAACAATTTACAGCATTAAATAACAATTCGCAGTAACATGTAACAATTTACAGTAAATCATGCCATCACGTAATCAGTAATTGTCGCAGAACAATCATTCATGTAGATGCAATGCGTATGTGACTCTTTCCAGTTATTCAGTGTTGTGCCCAAGTGCTCAGTCAGTGTTCAGTGGGGACGCGTCAGGGATTTCTCCCCTCGGGCTAGGCCCGGTCAGTACAGTGTTGGAGCTCGAGGCTCTTTTCAGTGATAATAGCAACTTGGGTCACATTCCATTATCTGATCATGCATTTATGCATACAATGTAGTGTTCAGTAATTCGGTATTCAGTGATTCAGTGTATGGCTATAAAAGCCCAGTATTGTATTTCTCAGTAACATCTGATAATTCAGTCCGATCTGATAATCCAATCCGATCAGATGAAAGTGATCATGCAATTTCACAGTCTAATACAGTAGAGACATACCATCCAATCATGTATATTTCAGTAATCATACAGTTTCACATTTGGCAAGTAATTCACGTTGAGCATTTGAATAGTCAGGAATTTAAGAAACCAACTAGGTTACTCACCTGTAACTTCCGAGCTACTGCCTGGAAGTCCCAGCAATGTCCGTGGAATGATGATCCAACGACGCCTCTATAACAGTTAAATACAGTCCCATTACTAGATGATCAATTAAACAGTTCAGTAATGCATATGTCTCAGTGAAATTATTTACAGTGCATGTTCACAATTTCCGGCGCTAATACCAAATTTTGATATCTTATGCTCAACCCTATCTCTTTGCTCAATTGATCGGTAATGATTTGATCCATTCCTATAATTCAGTTAATTTCCTATTCATTGGGTCGAAACCTCTATAGAAACTCCCAATTAAAACTCCAATAGTCTCAATTCAATACTTAAGTCACAATAGGAACCGTAATTGATCTTATTCTCTATGAATCAATACCATTATAATTAAATTTTAATTCCCATAATTATCCTCAATTGTAGACCTCTTTCCCT
The DNA here is from genome assembly GCA_029891385.1 of Erythroxylum novogranatense. NCBI lineage: Eukaryota > Viridiplantae > Streptophyta > Magnoliopsida > Malpighiales > Erythroxylaceae > Erythroxylum > Erythroxylum novogranatense. Next base: position 38,290,604 of record CM057229.1, on the reverse strand, counting down.
AGTTCACAATGAATCTGAAATCACCTCAATTGGAGGTCTACACCAAAAGTTATGCCAAATAAATTGAAATTAAACCAATCGGAAACCATCCCCTCGCCATGCCAAGAGCCTCTCGTCATGGCGCAAGAATGGCTCTTCGCCCATGGCGTGAAGGTCGTTCGCATGTAACAACTCCTTTGGGTGTGCTTGCATGAGTAAGCAGAGTTTCGCCAAGGCGTCAACTAATTGACGCTCGCCGCGGCGAACGAATAAAAATTCGCCGCGGCGAGGCTTGCACGCAGGTCGCGGCGTGCGACGATCCGCCTCGTCTTCTCCGATCGTTTCCATCCTTTTCTCTCTCTAAAACCTCCATTTACTCTCCCAACACTCAATCAACCATAATAATTGCCATAAATGCCATAAAAACTATCAATAACAACATTAAAACCATTAAAACTTACCAATCAAGCTCAAATCCACAGATCCCTCAAAAACACCGAAAACCCTAAAATCTTTCAGAACCAACGATGATCCATTCTAAGGCTCCTCAATCCTTCATCAAACACAATAAACATGTTAGCCTTACACAATGAGAAGGAAACCACAAGGAAAATCGAAGAATCCTCACCAATGGGAGGAATTGATGAACGCCGAAGGGGAGAAGAAGAAACTCCAATGCCTTAGAGAAAATTTCCCCAATTTCTTTCAAACCTAGTATTTATAGACCTAAGTCTCCAACTCAGTCCAAATTTCAGTCTCTAATTTTAATGACTCATCATATTTATTTCTTAACAAGATAATCAGAATTTTTCCATTGCCATCGGGCAATTCTTTCAATCTTATCTGATCGATCGATTCATCTCTCAAATATTTCCGATCCGGGCATTTCCTCTCGAATTCCCCGAAAATTTCCTATAAGCCACTATCAATTACCAATTGCACTTAAACTATTCCAAATCAGTCATTTGAACCCAATTTCTCATGATTCCTCAATAATTCACCTTCCAGTCAGTTCAGTCAGTCCATGCTCAATTAAATACCGGAAAACCATGAATGCATGTACCTATGAATAAATGCATATGCAATAAACCTGTTCCTCTATATTTAGAGGTCAGTAACATGCTCAGTCAGTGAATGCAATGACACCTATAAGTCTGTCCTAATTTACCAAAATACCCTTGTTAACAGTAACGGGATGTTACAATTCTCCCCTCCTAATAAAATTTCGTCCTCGAAATTTCATATACAGTCGGTCAGGAGGACAGGGGAATTGATCCGTTCCTTTCTATTCTGATTCACACTCATTTCTTTATATGACCAGGTTCTGACCATTTTACGGAAATCAATACAATCAATTACTCTTTTTTCCTTTCTCAGTTTCTACACTGCCTTAACTGTTTCCTCATAATTACTCGCAATTCTTCACGTTCGGTACCATTTACACGTTTATCAGATCTTAACAATGTTTCTTATTCTAGTCTATAAAACACTTGATAAATCAAAATCATCTTTTAGGTTATAAATCACCTTACCAATCTATAGCTCAATTCACATCACAGTCACATAGAGGTTACTTATAACAAATTCAGTTTCTCCCTTTTACGCTCTTATCCTCATCTAAGTGCATCTATACCGTAGTGATACACTTGGAAACATTTCATTTATCGATTATCAACTTACATCTCTTTAATGGTAAAACACTAATCTCATAAGATTCTCATTACTTCAATAATAATCAATTCGACTCATTGACATTAACTTGGATCACTCACCCTATTACCGATTCATTTTATTAAATCAACACTATCTCCTTCTTGGTCAATAAGCCTATTACACAATCGGGTTCCTTGCACTAACCATAGGACATCTCTTTTCAGTAGCAGATTTTATTTCTTACACTTAAATCTCGGCTCAGATTATGACTCCCGAGTTAACCTGTAATTCATTTCACATTAATCTCTATATTGCCTTTTCGTTAATCACTTTCAAACCGACTCATCTGATCATCGTATCCAATTCCAGAAAGTTCTTACTATTTTCATCGATACCATTTATAAAATTTATTTCTCATCAACTATCGTCATTATTTCTTGTCAATCATTTTCAATACCATAGAAATCAATTCCGGTATACTCAAGATCCCCAATAGATCAACTTATGCCATAATCCATATACCAAGAATGTCCTTTTTAATACTGTTCATTACGGTACATACCGTTGAAAATCATTGCGTCAATATACCAATTTGTCACTCACGCTATACTTTGTTTTCATTAAATTTTTACCACACTTTCCCTTTTTTTACAATCGTTCCCAATCGTGAGGGTCATAACCACTCTCCATTCATTCTGATCACTATAATCATTTTCGTCTCTTATTATACTCATATTGAACTTTAAACGATAAGGACTACAACTAGCACTTAGCCACTAACTCATCAATCTCTTCCCGTAACCTCTACACATATGAAACAATTGAGTTTAAAATTTTCACTCGCCATAGGGCTCCCATAATCAGGTGTGTGTTTACTTAGGCAATTCAACTAAACCTTGACCACTCTGTCATCTATCATTATCAGTATCTTATATTTCAATCCTTTCATTAATGCACCATACCCATGCATTTTCACTCTCAATTCAATGTCATAGACGTATAATCATTCTGGATTCCTTGCTAACATAATCTGACTCAAGTCATAACTCTTATACACTACCTCTTGTTTCAGTAATCAATTCCAATTTTAACTCTTCTAGATCACAGAACATTTTATTATACCCGCTCTATTTATACACTTCCAATCTTGCCATTCCCATCATCTCTCTATTTACCTCTGTCAATCCATAACTATAACTTCATACCCTACATTCAAGGATATGCCTCGATATAACACGGGTGTCGCAGTTCGTAATATATCCACCAATACCGATACACTTAATCGTCTTTTATCAGATCAAACTATACACTTTCTGTTATTCCATGTTATCCACAGTTTCCATTTATCACGTTCTAACATATCATCCTTTCCTTGCCACTTCTAACCACTTAAACAATTGGGACATACTCATGTGACTCTACTAGGGATCAGTTACTACCGTCTGCTATAACGACTTTAATGCATGTAACTCAGTACAAATTTCAGAACGCCCATGTACAATCGTACTTCTGGGCTCTGATACCATAAATGTAATACCCCACTCCCGCCAGACCCGAACACGACATCTACAGTGATATCCGTGTTGGGCCCGGGTCCCGAATCTTCAAATCCCGAGGCCGACCCCTCGGGCTGCGCCTGCGACGGACGCTCCATATACCATCGGACCCGATCCCAACATCCATACAAAGAACCATTCGATTCGATTCACACATACATATACTCATACATATACATATTCTACACATGCATTCTAAACGTGCATTAATCATTCCACATGCATAAGCCAACTGTCATTTGCATTCAAAGAAATTTAACAATATTCTCGAAATGCAGCGTAATACAAAAGAAAATGAAGTCTCAAAATACAAAAGTATGTTCCATGCTGAAATGCTCAGAGGGCCAACCAAATTACTAACTTAACAAATTCCTAGCTAACTTGAAGTTTCCGATGCCCTGCAAGGTCGACAGTCGTCTCGATCTGCACCTGAGGAGGGGAGAGTAATGGGGTGAGCTGCGAAGCTCATGGCATATACGTTTATAACCATTGGCAACGAGCCACACAATCAAGCATATACATATTTATTCATAGATCACTAGCAAATCAAGATTCATCACATGATTCGCATTCATATAAGCATATGTAATTCAATCTCTATTTCTCAACATAGCAATCATTATGCAATTATGCTCATCAAATCAATCGTGAATGCACACATAATTGGCTTGAGAGTTCCGTAATCCATCCGGATAAACCAAAGGTAGATCCGTAATCTATCCGAGTCCGATTTCTCAAGGATCTCGTTGCCACAAGCGGGCAGCCGGGAGAAGGCTTTACTGTCAACGTGCACGTGACTCCATCCGTAACTCTCTTACCCAAACAAAGCACATAGTCCATTCAATCCATGCTCAAAGCATGTTTCACATTTTCTCAATTTTCATTCGTGTCCATTGCCATAAAGGCCTATCAATCCATGCATAATTATAATCAAAAGCATTTTCACATCTCTTATGTAATTCAATACAAGCAATTGTTAAGTCAAACCAGACTTCACGTATTAAATAATTTTGATAATAAACAAAGAGAAATATACGGAAGAAAAACAGACGGAAGAAAAGCAGACGATACAAAAGGCATTTAAAGAAAAATGAGCGGAAGAAAAGCAGACGATACAAAAGGCATTTAAAGAAAACAGAGGCGGAAGGAAAAGGGCGATACAAAAGGCATTTAAAGAAAAGCAGATTGAACTAAAAGCGTATTTATACAAAAGGCATTTAAAGAAAAATGATGAAGGAAAAGGCATTTAAAGAAAAGCAGGCGGAAGGAAAAGAGATTTATACAAAAGGCATTTAAAGAAAAAGTAGAAGGAAAAGCGGGCGATACAAAAGGCATTTAAAGAAAAATGAGGCGGAAGAAAAGCGGGCGATACAAAAAGGCGGAAGCTTTACGAAGACAAAAAGCGACGATACGAAAATAAGGCGGAAGAAAGAAACATCGTTTAAGGCGGTTACATGAGCTAAACTGAATAACCGTTCTTTAAAGATTCAAGAAGCAGATAGTCAAAAACAGTTGAAGTTCACTATAAATAAGAGTCGAGATTGAAGAAGAAATAACTTTTGGAAAAAGTGAATGAAACTCTGTGTATTCAATATCATCATCTCGAGAAAAATTGCGAACTATTTTCGAGTGTATATTGTGAAGAGCAACTCTCTTGTAAAAGCTCTTTATCGCTTTTTCATTTTGAAAAGTCTGCTGAGATAACTGAAGAGGCTAAGAGTAAAGAATACTTGATGTTAAGAGACCAAGAGGCTCGGTCTAAAGAATACTTGTAATCAGTTTGGAGATAGTGAAAATCTCGGAAGAATATCGAGGATCGGACGTAGCCTACGGTTTGGGGTGAACCAGATAAAATTGATGTGTTTCTCTCTAACTCTTACTTTTCTTAAATCGTAGTTTTCATTATTAACAAAGTTTTCAAACTAGTTAAGAATTGATTTACGATAAGTTTTCTAAAAGAACAAAGCAAGTGTTATTGAAGGGATTAAAGAAAAGTTTATCACAATTCAACCCCCCCTTCTTGTGTATCTTGGTCATATTATTACTCAATATATTAACGTGTGATTTACTTCAATTGGTATCGAGCGAGGTGTTCAAGAATCACTCTAATAAAGTGTGAACTAAAAAATGGTGGAATCACACGTATATTGCAGAAGGAGCCTCGGTCACGGACCTCCAAAGATTCAATGGTGAAGACTACCACTATTGGAAGGATCGGATGAGATTGTTTATCGAGTTTACTCACATTGACCTTTGGCACATCATCGAGAATGGACCTTACACACCGAAGATGATGATAAAATCCAATTCCACGAGAAAGATGGACGGTGAAAGTAAAGCAAGATTTCAATTAAACTCAAAGTTTAAATTTTCTTGAGTTGTGCATTGAAGCGAAGCGAGTATGACAAAGTGCATGGATGCGATATCGCCAAAGAAATGTGGGATACATTATCAATTGCACATGAAGGAACAAATCAAGTGAAGGAGTCCAAGATAAGTATTTTGGTGCATCGAGACGAGTTATTCAAGATGAAAGAAGAAGAGACCATTGATCAAATGTTTGGAAGATTCCAAACAATTGTTAATGGGCTAAAAGCTCTTGGAAGAACGTATAACAGATCAAGACCATGTTTGAAAGATTTTGAGGAGTCTCGCCCAAAAGATGGAGACCCAAAGTAAGCTGCACAAGAAGCCAAAGACCTAAGCGTCATCAAGCTTGATGAATTGCTTGGATCGTTGAAGATACACGAGTAGAGCTTGATGCGGAAGATAAGCCCAAAAGGAGAAGTCCATACCAAAGCAAGTCAAAAGAATCACAAAATCCGTAAGAAGAAAACAAAAGGAATACATCAAAGCGTTAAAGATTGAAGAAGCAAGGATGATGATTCCAAAGAAGTCGAATCAATCAAGTGATGAAGACGATGAGCTATCTTTCATTTCAAGAAATATAAGAAGAATGTGGAAAAAGAAGTCCAAAGGAAATTCAACATTTAGAAGGAACAAATGCAAAGACGATGAAAAAGTCGATAAAGCATCCATTACATTATGAATGCAAGAAGCGGGACATTACAAGTCCGAGTGTCCAATGTTGAAAAGACAACCCGAAGGAGTAGAGATAACAAGAAAAGCATGATGGCAACGTGGGAAGATCTGGATTCATCGAATCGATACAAGTTCACAAGTGTCGTAACATGCTAACATATGTCCGTAGTGAAGAAGAAAGTGATGAGGAGGTAACTTCCACTATAATGATATACAAGATGCATATTCGTAATTGTTAGAGGATTCTCATGCTATTCGAAACAAAGACAAGTCGTTGAAGAAGAAATATGTAGAAAACCTCAAACATACTCATGAGATAGAGTGAGAATATAAGTTTGAGAAAGCAAGTTGAGGAATTGAATAACAACAAAGTTGTAGATAGATCTCAAGAGATTAATCAATTGAAAGCGAGAATTAATAATCTCAATTGATCTAGCTAAATTTGCAAATAGTACAAAAAAGATGAATGAAATGATAGGAGAATCTGAGACATCCGAGGGATAAACTGGATTAGGGTTTACTAAAATAAGCTGACATTACGTAGTAAAATCGGTTGCTCAAAAAATAAGAAAAGATATCAATCGATTTTCGGAAAGGTCATCAACATTATCATTCTACACATCATTATCATTCATTACATCGTATTAACCTAAAGGACCCAAGAGAATCTGGGTACCTAAAATAAAATAATATCTCCCACGTAAATCCTTCGTTGGAAGAACCAAGAAGCACCATTGGTATATGGACGGTGGATGCTCGCGTCACGTGATGGGAAACAAGTCTATGTTCCTAGATCTTCAAGACAAGAAAGGAGGATCAAGAACTTTTGGAGACAACCAACAAGGAAAGATAATCGGGTTTGGTAAGATTGATAAGAATTCTCATGCATGCATTAATAACGCATTACTAGTTGATGGTTTAAAGCATAACTTGATAAGTATTAGTCAATTATGTGATTCTGGTTTTGAAGTTTCTTTTAATCAAAAATTTTGTGAAGTCAGAAACAAAGATGGTTCCATTTTCTTTTCAGCCAAAAGACGAAACAATCTTTATAAAATTGATTTAGACGTTTTTCAGTCTCAAAATATTTCATGTTTTTTATCTACTGAAGATGAAAGACTGATCTAGCATAAAAAACTAGGTCATGTCAGTTTTAAACATATTTCAAAACTTTTGAAACATAATTTGGTAAAAGGTTTGCCACAAATTCGTTTTGACAAAGATTTCTTTTGTGAAAGTTGTCAGAAAAGGAAACAAGTTAAAACCTCTTTCTCTTCAAAACATTTCATAACTTCTTCTAGACCACTTGAGTTGTTACATATGGACTTATTTGGTCCAACAAGAACAATAAGTCTTGGTGGAAAGAAGTATGGACTTGTGATTGTTGATGATTTTACAAGGTTTTGTTGGATACTTTTCTATCACATAAAGATGAGTCTTTCAAGTGTTTTAGAAACCTTTCCATGAGATTACAAAATGAAAGAGGAATGTCTATAGAAGCATAAGGAGTGATCATGGAGGAGAATTTGAAAATGAGAAGTTCAGAGTATTCTGCGAAGAAAAAGGAATTTTTCATAACTTCTCTGCCCCAAGGACTCCACAACAGAATGGAGTTGTTGAGAGGAAGAATAGGACGATTCAAGAGATGGCAAGAACAATGCTGTGCGAGATGAATCTTCCTAAATACTTCAAGGAAGTCATCAATACAAAGATGCTACATTCGAATAGAGTGTCTGCGACCAATGTCAAGAAAACTCCTATGAGTTGTGGAATGGAAGGAGACTAAACATTTCTTATTTCCATCCTTTTGGCTGCAAGTGCACTTTTCTGAACACAAAGGAAGCTCTGGACAAATTTGATGCGAAGACACTTTCAGGAATTTTTCTAGGCTATTCTCTCACTTCAAAGGCAATTAGAGTCTTCAACCTCACCTCAAAGACTGTTGAAGAAACTATTCACGTTAAGTTCGATGATAGCTCTCAACCCATTAAGGAAGAGGAATCGAGAAGATGATGTTTATACGGTGCCCTTCTTGACGCAGTTGTAAGGAAGTATCTTCATCAGAACACTTCATGATGAAAAGACAGATATCTCTAAGAATTTTGAGTTAAAGAAAGATTGGAGATACAAAGCTCTCATCCTAAAGAGTCAATTATCGGAGAAACCTCGGAAGGTGTAAGAACAAGGTCCAAGTTCGGAAGAGAAGCCAACGTGGCATTTATATCAAGTAGAACCTAAAAGATTGATGAAGCTCTAAAAGATGAAGCATGGATATTAGCTATGCAAGAGGAGTTGAATCAATTCAAGAGGAATAAAGTCCGTCCTTAGTTCCTAAACCGAAAAGAAATCCATTATTGGTACTAGATGGATATTCAAGAATAAGCTAGATTTAATCAGAAAAGTAAGTCGCAATCAGTAGGAAAATCTAGGATGGACATCACATGCCCAGGTGCGGAATTAAAATTTTTAAGTCCCGGACATTCCCGAAAGCCAGGATCCATGTGTATGTATACACAATCAAACCATAACGACTAAAGGAGACCGTCTCTAACGGTATCCACGCAGAGGTTTGAAAATCTAACAGGACAAACTCTTTTGACCCGGAATAGCTAGACTAAAGAATAGTGTGCTAGCACTAACCTTAGCCTTGGAGAGCAAGTGAGATGATCTTGGTGGAACCTTGAGAAGAAGAAGCCAATGGAGAGGATGAGAGGAAGGAGATGAAGACAATCTTCAAAGCTTAACCTTTAAGCTATTTTCGATCTTCTCCCATTCCAAAACCGTGCATTCACTTTTCTTCAAGCCTTCTTATATATATGTTAACACTTTAAAACACATATAAGAGGCTTGAGTGGGATGCATCCACGTATAGGCATAATAAATGCCTTAAATTGCTAAACCATCATTACTTTGAAAAGTCAAAGTTAATAAAGCTTCCTCTCCATTTTGGTTCCACGAAATCAACATATATATATATAATTAATTAATTATTTAGTTAATTAATTAATATATATAATTGCTGAAGTGGTCGATCAACCTGGGTCGGTCCTACCGCCCTCTAAGCCCCACCGCGAAAAATCACCGGAGACCCTTTTCAAGAATGTCGATGTCGCGATCTCATCGGGACATATCCCAATCTCTTCGGATCCATTTAATCCTATTGCTTTCCAGATATCGGATCTCCGTCTCAAACTATTTTACTGATTCTCCGAGTCACTCTTGTCGTGTGACCCATTAGGTTCGGTTATGTTGGCCACTTAGATTAACACTTAATCTAAGCAAGTCATGAGCGGTATCTAGCAACACATCACGACCCCAATTGACCGGAAAGTAATTGGTTTGACTAATGAAACCATATCACTTAACCCTTCCATAGACAATTACGTGCAATTCGTCCTTTCACCATGCTATACCCCACTTGGTTTGAGTATGGGCAATGTGTCAACTCTTACTAGACCGATTAAATCAAATCTAGTCCAAGTGTAATTAGATCTCGCCCTAGGACTCATTACTTTATATGTCCATGAAGACCATCTTCATGACATATGTATGTCTTTCGGCCAGAGACTTCAAAGTAATGATCCCGATAAGAGGCTATGGGTATCTCTTCCGCTATAATGTAAGTGGTGAATCCTCTATTGGCTACTCAATTACCTTCGAATACCTCAAGCTGTACCCAATCACCACCCTATGAGCGACCTCTGAAAGGTAACAAGGAATGGAGTCAAAGTACAGAATCAGTACCCAAGATATCCTTGAGTACCTCAAGTCTAAGGATACTTGCACCATTGCTATGATGAGATTATCACTGACATTTGTATAGTACATCCATGTGATGATCTCATGGCAGGTCATCCAATGTACTTACTACCACTAGTAAGCATCCACATGTCAAATCTAAATATCTCAATATTTACAGTTGTCTGAGATCCACTGCTTGATCCAATCAAGACATTTGACATGTGCTAGTCTATCCGGATTAACGATGTCCAGTCTCGTTAATCCTATGACTAGGATAATTTAGATATCTTGACATAATTGCACATGATAGGAATCTCATAGTATGATCACATCATAATTTCCTTCATGCTATGTCATGTATCGTGGACTTCATTAATTTGATTAAAGATCACTATCAATTCATAATAAAATGAATATCAAATAAATGAAAATGCCTTTGCTTTATTTATTCATAACTTCTATACATGAATATGAACAAAATGCGCTTAAAGGGATTGCCTTTAGGCACTATTTAACAACCTCCCACTTGACCTAAAGCCAATCGCCTTGGTATCTAATACCATAAGCGAGTACATGAGAATCAAAATTCTTCCGTGACAATGGCTTTGTCAACGGATCGGCAATATTCGCCTGGAATTCTCTCTATCGTGACATCACCCGAGCAATGATCTCCGAATCAAATGGTATCGGTGAGTACGTGTTTGGATCGCCGATGAGACCTTGGTTCTTTCGCTGTAGAATAGCTCCATTGTTGTCACAATACTGGCGAATGGGTCCATCACATTAGGAACTACACCAAGTTCAGTAATGAACTTCTTGATCCAAACGGCTTCCTTTGCTGCATCCGATGCTGCAATGTACTCTGCCTCGGTCGTTGAATCAGCAGTCGTCTCTTGCTTGGAACTCTTCCAACTGACCGCCCGCCATTTAGTGTGAAAACGTAACTGATTGGGACTCGAGTCGTCCTTATCGATTGAAAATCGCATCAGATGTTCGCCACTGGAGATTTCCATCTCCATATATCAAGAAAACATCCTTAGTTCTTCAAGTACTTAAGGATATTCTTGATACCACCCGATGACCCTCACCAGATCCGATTGGTATCCGCCGTAACACTTAGAGCATATGATACATCGGGTCTCGTACATAGCATTGCGTACATAATAGATCCTACTGCAGACGACACGGGATCATATTCATACGCATCCTCTCGCCCCGTGTCCGAGGACATAGACTTCGAGAGTGTTATCCCATGAGTAATGGGAAGAAACCTCTCTTGGATTGCTCCATGCTAAACCTCTTTAGCACCTTGTCTATGTACGTTGATCGTGAAAGACCAAGCAACCTCTTAGATCTATCTCTATAAATCTTTATCCCAAGGATATAAGTTGCTTCTCCAAGGTCTTTCATGGCAAAGTGTTTGGACAACCAAACTTTTACCGATTGCAACATTGAGACATCGCTTCCTAGCAACAATATGTCATCTACATATAACACAAGGAATACGATTGCGGTTCCATTCATCTTCTTGTACACACGGTGTTCATCCGGATTTTGTGAGAAACCAAACTCTTTGATCGCCTCATCAAAACGGATATTCCAACTCTGGATGCTTGCTTCAATCCATAAATGGATTTACGAAGCTTGCATACTTTTTCGCCATCGCGGAAATGAAGCCCTCGAGTTGTGTCATGTACACATCCTCGGTGATTTCCATTCGGAAAGTCGTCTTCACATCCATTTGCCATATCTCATAATCATAATGAGCGGCAATGGCTAGGAGTATCCTAATGGATTTAAGCATTGCTATTTGATCAAGGTCTCGTCATAGTCAACTCCTTGTCTTTGACGAAAGCCTTTAGCCACAAGCCTCGCTTTATAGGTAATCACATTACCATCCATGTCGGTTTTCTTCTTGAAAACCCATTTGCACCCTATAGGTTTTATCCTTGGTGCATCAACCAAAGACCATACTTGGTTTTCATACATGGAATCCATTTGATTTCATGGCACGAAGCCATTTTTCGACTCAACTCTTCGTAACCTCTTCATAGTGGTAGGCTCATCATCCTCTATGAGCAATACGTCATTCTGTTCACTCACGAAATCCATATCTCTCGTGAGGAACGGCGTATCCTACTTGACCCACGAATTTCGTGTGAAGTGGAAGGTTGAGCTGTTACCTCATCTGTATGAGATACAGTTTGAGTTCAGCGATTGATCTGCGTCGTCCGAAAGCATCTTGAACTTCTTCAAGTTCAACTTTGCTCCCATCGTCCTCTTTAAAAGAAACTCTTTCTAAAAAGACAGCATGCATCAAACAAACACCTTTTGTTCCTCAAAGAAAGTAGAATTGATATCCTCTTGTTTCTTTAGGATATCCTACTTAACAAACATTTATCGACTTTGCTTCAAGCTTATCTCGATCGTGTCCGCTTCACATAAGCAGACAACCCCATACTTTCAAATAAGAAAGATAAGGTTTCTTGTTAGTCCACATCTCATATGGAGTAACATCAACTGCTTTGATGGAACTCGCTTAACAAGTAAACAAATTGTCTCAAGTGCATATCCCCAAAAGGATTTTGGTAGCTGTGCAAAACCCATCATAGATCGTACCATGTCCAACAAGGTTCGATTTCTCCTTTCTCGCCACACCATTATCTTTGTGGTGTGTAAGGAGGGGTCCACCGAGATAAAATCCCATTATCTCGGAGATAATCCAAAACTCTTGGTCTAAGTATTCACCACCACGATCGGATCGTAATGTTCGATACTTTTACCAAGTTGTTTTTCTACTTCATTCTGAATTGTTTGAACTTTTCAAACGCTTGATTTGTATCTCATCGATCTGTATACCCATATCGAGAATAATCATCGATGAAGGTAATGAAGTAACAACAACCATTTCGCATGGATGGACATCGGACCACATACATCCGAATGTATTAGGTCTAATAATCCAATATTCGCTCACCCTTTCCTTTAAAGGTAACTTAGTCATCTTGCCTAATAAACAAGATTCACATGTGTCATATGATTCATAATCGAATGACCCTAAACTTCCACTCTTGTGGAGCTTAGCAATCGTCTCTCATTTATATGGCCAAGGCGACAATGCCATAAGTAAGTTGATTTTAAATTATCTCTTTATGTCTTTTAGCGCCATTGACATTCATAATCGGATGTGACATATCTAATATGTAAATACCATTGCATAATGTACCAAGTACCATAAAGCATTCCATTTGAACTAATAGAACAACCATTGTTACTAAAAGACAAATGGAAACCAAATTTATTTAAACAAGAAATGCATAATATGTTCTTTGTTAACACGGGTACAAAATAACAATCATCCAAGTTAAGTACAAGCCCACTAGGAGTGTCAAAACATAAGTTCCTACGGCTAATGCAAGAACTCTTGCTCCATTGCCAACACGCAGTCCATTTCTCCCTTTATGAGTCAGCCATCGTCCTCGAGGCCTCGTGATATCATTGCATATGTGTGAGCCACAACCGTATCTAATACCCATATGTTATGATCGAAGCAGATTAACCTCAATGACAAACATACGAAGAAGTCGAGGCATCGATGCCTTCTTCGCTTCATTGTTCCAGATAGACTTTGCGATTCGCCTCCAATGACCGGCCTTACCGCAATGGAAGCGGTACCTTTTGGTGCGATATCTTTGGTCTTCTTCTTGCCTTTCGCTGCACTTCCTATCGGCTTCGAGCCTTTTCTTCTTCTGTTTCCTTTTCTTGGAAGCAGAGGAAGAAGAATCCACCAATAGAACGCTTGCTATCTTGCTCGACAAATTACTCATTGCTTGAGCATGTTGATCATTTCGGGAATTGTGGAGGATATTTGGTTCATCCGATAGTTCAACACAAACCGTGAATAACTATCCGATAAGCCAACAAGAATCAAGTCTATACTTAACTCAATCCATCACAAAACCTAAGACCGCCAACCTCTCAATATAGCCATTCATCTTCAATGCATATTGCACCGCAGATGAACCAGAGTCATCTTCGTTGTAAAGAGCAATCTTGAGGTCTCGAACTGCTCGGACCGAGCTTGCTCATCAAACAACTCGTAGATGATACACTATCGTGTGAGCATCCATAGACTCGTCTTTCGCAGCTCGGTGACATCGATGCAAGCATAATGCATGTAGCTATGTCACCGTCTTTGAGATGCTTACGATATGCCTTCTGATCATCATCAGAAGCTCCTTCAGGTAGTGGATCAGGAAGCGGAAAATCAAGGATGTATCCAAGATCTTCAGATCTGAGAACAATTCTCAGATTTCGCAGCCAGTCAAGAAAATTCGGTCCAGTTAATTTGTTTGTATCCATTAGTGAGCGTAGATTCACACTAGTCGACATCTTGAATCAACCTAAACGTAGAGAGAGAAAGAAAGTTAGAATAGATTTAAATGTATGACCATAAGGACTTAAATGACATACATATGGCTCCCACTAGTTTCAACAGAAATCCATAACCCCATCATGAATCCAAGAAACAAAATGGTACAATGACCTAGTGGGTCGATATCCGACATTGCTAAGAATGACCTTGAGGTTAGCTCAACAAGTCACCTTAGGTCAATCGGTAGGTATCGGTCATACCAATTGCATCTCTGATGCAACTATCGCCCAGTGCTATCAACAGTTGATGTATGCACATACATTGGGTTATCAACACTTGATGCGTGTACATCCGATGTACACTACCCAATTCGCCTCTGTCCACGCTGACCTCGAGGTTAGCTCAACAAATCAACGCTTCTAGGAAAACCGACCCATTAATCCGAAAATCATATTTTCATGGTTTGAACATATTCGTATAGAGTGAGCTTGAGGTTAGCTCAACAACCCAACCCTATAAGAACTCTGGTTCTTGCCATATTAATGGAAGGCGTTAGTTATCATATTTTAAATTGAGGGATTTTAGGTCTCATCAAATTAATCTCATCCAAGGATCATAGTCACAATGACTATATGGTCTGATTTAGGGCATTGCATCAATCACATTGAATTTATACCGAAAATCACCCATCATCCCACCAAGGCATGTAATAAGTCGACTTGTTTATGTATAAGTCGACTTATGGCTCTGAATAAGTCGACTTATGCATGTGTAAGTCGATTGCAAGCAATCACAGATTTAACAAGTCGACTTGTACCATCAGGCAAGTCGACTTATTTGTTGTCTGAGGCACCAAACAAGTCGAGTTATGAATGATAAGTCGACTTGTTTGTGGTGCATTAGGAATTGCTATCTAATCGCTAATTCTCAATCCATGCATTTCCAATTCACAATACCAAGTATATTATCTTTTATATTAATGTGTTAATGAAACATTTTCATTGAAACATGCATGCCATATAGTCAAACTATATGAGAAAACTTGAAACCGATTAATCCACCATTAATCACTAGATTTCCACATAATTTTAAGAATATCAAATAATCATGCTAAGTATCTCTAGGTAGGCTATACGTTATCAAGATTACTCCGGCACTTGTCACAAAAATTGCGACGGCCAAAATAACCAAGATAACGGAATAAGCTAACGAGACGCTAAAGTGACCTATCCAACATCCAAAAATTATTGGAAACCTAAATTCAAGAATCTCATCTTGGCATGCATGCCACATCAACATAACACATTTTTAATCACTATAAAAATGATTCAAGGCATTGGAAAAGAGAATTACACAACCAATCATTTCAAACAAAACAGCCCCAGCATGTTTCTCAAAACTGCCAAGCTATGCATTTTGCTCAAAATGATCATTGAAACATTTTCAATAAATGCTGAGAAAATTACAGAGGTTAAAACATGTTCCCAACATGCTCCATGAATTTTTTTTAGGATTTATTTCCAACAAAGACTCATTGAACCTCAGCAATCTAGCCAAACCAGAATCTGTGTTCTTCAGCACAGACATTCCCAGCAGCATACAAGAAATTCGGAAATAAATAGTAAATCACCTTGAAAACATTTTTCCATCCACAGAGACATTCACAAACATCTTAGGGACGTGTCGGTGAAAACCAATCCGAAAACGATTTTCTAGAATTTATTCTCGAATTTACAAGCATAGCTGTTTCAGAAACGTTCAACAAGACAGCATCCGAAACTTAGGGAATTAAATCAGCAAAACCTTATCAATCGGCATCAATAAAATTTTTCCTTTCATAGACACATTCAGCAACATCTAATGAGCAAGTCTATACAAGAAAATTTCGAAAACCCCAATTCTATACAGATTCGAAATTGCACAGAAGTAGCATGCAACACAGCTCAATTCTCAAAGGAATTCCGACCTAGTTATCCTTTTAACTGTTTATACAACACGAGTGGCTCTGATACCACTGTAGGAAAATCTCGGGATGGACATCACATGCCCAGGGTGCGGAATTAAAATTTTTAAGTCCCGGGACATTCCCGAAAGCCAGGATCCATGTGTATGTATACACAATCAAACCATAACGACCAAAGGAGACCGTCTCTAACCAGATCCACGCAGAGGTCGGAAAATCTAACCGGGACAAACTCTTTTGACCCGGAATAGCTAGACTAAAGAATAGTGTGCTAGCACTAACCTTAGCCTTGGAGAGCAAGTGAGATGATCTTGGTGGAACCTTGGAGAAGAAGAAGCCAATGGAGAGGATGAGAGGAAGGAGATGAAGACAATCTTCAAAGCTTAACCTTTAAGCTATTTTCGATCTTCTCCCATTCCAAAACCGTGCATTCACTTTTCTTCAAGCCTTCTTATATATATGTTAACACTTTAAAACACATATAAGAGGCTTGAGTGGGATGCATCCACGTATAGGCATAATAAATGCCTTAAATTGCTAAACCATCATTACTTTGAAAAGTCAAAGTTAATAAAGCTTCCTCTCCATTTTGGTTCCACGAAATCAACATATATATATATAATTAATTAATTATTTAGTTAATTAATTAATATATATAATTGCTGAAGTGGTCCAGTCAAACTGGGGTCGGTCCTACCGGCCTACCGGGCCCCACCGGCGAAAAATCACCGGAGACCCTTTTCAGCAATGTCGATGTCGCGATCTCATCGGGACATATCCCAATCTCTTCGGGATCTATTTAATCCTATTGCTCTCCAGATATCGGATCTCTGTCCGAAACTATTTTACAGATTCTCCGAGTCACTCTTGTCGTGTGACCCATTAGGTTCCGGTTATGTTGGCCACTTAGATTAACACTTAATCTAAGCAAGTCATGAGCGGTATCTAGCAACACATCATGACCCCAATTGACCGGAAAGTAATTGGTTTGACTAATGAAACCATATCACTTAACCCTTCCATAGACAATTACCGTGCAATTCGTCCTTTCACCATGCTATACCCCACTTGGTTTGAGTATGGGCAATGTGTCAACTCTTACTAGACCGATTAAATCAAATCTAGTCCAAGTGTAATTAGATCTCGCCCTAGGACTCATTACTTTATATGTCCACGAAGACCATCTTCATGACATATGTATGTCTCGGCACGAGACTTCAAAGTAATGATCCCGATAAGAGGCTATGGGTATCTCTTCTGCTATAATGAAGTGGTGAATCCTCTATTGGCTACTCAATTACCTTCAATACCTCAAGTCGCACCCAATCACCACCCTATGAGCGACCTCTGAAAGGTAACAAGGAATGGAGTCAAAGTACAGAATCAGTACCCAAGATATCCTTGAGTACCTCAAGTCTAAGGATACTTGCACCATTGCTATGATGAGATTATCACTGACATTTGTATAGTACATCCATGTGATGATCTCATGGCAGGTCATCCAATGTACTTACTACCACTAGTAAGCATCCACATGTCAAATCTAAATATCTCAATATTTACAGTTGTCTGAGATCCACTGCTTGATCCAATCAAGACATTTGACATGTGCTAGTCTATCCGGATTAACGATGTCCGGCCTCGTTAATCCTATGACTAGGATAATTTAGATCTTGACATAATTGCACATGATAGGAATCTCGATAGTATGATCACATCATAATTTCCTTCATGCTATGTCACGTATCGGGACTTCATTAATTTGATTAAAGATCACTATCAATTCATAATAAAATGAATATCAAATAAATGAAAATGCCTTTGCTTTATTTATTCATAACTTCTATACATGAATATGAACAAAATGCGCTAAAGGGATTGCCTTTAGGCACTACTCTAATAAAGAATAAGGCAAGATTAGTAGCACAAGGCTATAATCGGCAGGAAGGAATAGACTATAATGAGACATATGCTCCAAGAGCAAGACTTCAAGCAATAAGGATCTGCTTGCATATGTCGCTTGCCATGACATAAAGCTTTTCGATGGATGTAAAAGTGCATTTCGAATGGCTTTATAGATGAAGAAGTCTATGTCAAGCAACCTCCTGGATTTGAGGATATAAAGTATCCAGATCATGTCTATGACTTCATAAAGCCTTATATGGATTGAAACAGGGCTCTAGAGCATGGTATGATCGTCTGAGCTCATTTCTTATTGAAAATGGATTTACTAGAGGTAAAGTTGACAAAACTCTTTTAGGAAGAACTTGTATAATGATTTTATTATCAGGTAAATCTATGTTGATGATATTATTTTGGTGCCACCTCAAAAAGTTATGCATAAGCTTTGAAAATATGATGAAAATGAATTTGAGATGAGCATGATGGGTGAGTTAAAATTCTTTCTTGGATTGCAAGTAAAGCAAACTAAGGATAAGATTTTTATCCATCAACAAAAATATGTCAAAGAATTGTTGTCTAAATTTGATATGTGCAGTGTTAAAAGTATGTCTACACCGATGCATCCTTCAAACTTGTTGTCGAAAGACGAAAGTGGTAAGAAGGTGGATCAAACCCTATTTAAAGTGGATGATTGGTTCTTTGCTTTATCTTACAGCAAGTAGACCTGACATTCTATTCAAGTGTATGCTTGTGTGCAAGGTTTCAGGCCGATCCTAGAGAATCTCATTACATAGCTGTAAAACGAATTTTGAGATATCTCGCAGGTACTACTGATCTTTGCTTAATGTATGAGAAAGGTAAAGATTTCAGGTTGAATGGATATTGCGATGCGGACTATGCCGTGATAGGATTGAAAGGAAGAGCACGAGTGGTGGTTGTCACTACTCGACCAAACTCGTGTCATGGTCAAGCAAGAGACAAAGCTCGATTGCATTATCAACCGCAGGTTGAATATATATCCGCCGCAAGTTGTTGTTCACAATTCCGGGATCAAGTATCAATTGAGGACTACTCAATACAAGAGGATGAGATTCCAATATATCTGCGACAACACTAGCGCCATCGACTTGTCAAAGAATCCAATTCAACATTCAAGGGTGAAGCACATTGAAGTTAGACATCATTTCAAGAGATTACGTTCTCAAGAAAGTTGTCACCTACAATTCGTGGAAACGAAATTTCGGTGGGCAAATATCTTCACAAAACCACTAAGTGAAGATCGCTTAAAGAAATCGACGCAACCTCAATATGGTGATGTTAACGGACCAATCATCCGGTTTTCGCAAAGAAGAAACAGATAGAGCGGAGGAGTTAACGGACCAATCATCCGGTTTTTCGCAAAGAAGAAACAGATAGCGGAGGAGTTAACGGACCAATCATCTGGTTTTTTCGCAAAGAAGAAACAGATAGACGGAGGAGTTAACGGACCAATCATCTGGTTTTTCGCAAAGAAGAAACAGATAGACGGAGGAGTTAACGGACCAATCATCTGGTTTTTTCGCAAAGAAGAAACAGATAGACGGAGGAGTTAACGGATCATTCATCTGATTTTTTAAAGACAAAGACAGTAAAGATTCAGAGAGTTAATGATTGATCATCTGATTTTTCAAAAGAAAGACAATGAAATGGTGGAGTTAAACGGCGTTGACGGTTTCGATTTAAAACTTCTTTCACAAAGAAAAATTTTAGAGGAAAAAAGTCATTAGATCATCGAGAAGTATTAATCGTTCTAGAATTTGCTATAAAATCCCTAAACCGACGTTTGGGATCTCTAACAAATTCGAAATTGCTAGTTCTCTCAAATCTCTCTGAAAATTCTTCAAGCGAAGTTCCTATTCACTCGTAATCAACAAGATGAATGTCAAGCCCATTTGCGAGTTGATCCAGAGCAAACCGGGAAGATTGGTAAACTTTGAAGATCTAAGAAGGAACAAATGGATATAGAGCCGAGATAATAAGCGGCAGGATGGAGAAACTTCTTTCAAATATGAGAGCAAGTTTATCTCAAAGAAGTTTATGAGTTACGAAACATACTAAAGCGTGGATAATACAATCGATCGTATGTAGAAACACTCCTCGTTATAGTAACCAAGGAGTTTTGGAAAGAGTCACCGAATGTCCGAGTAGTGGAGTTCAACCTACTAACATGGTGAAATGGATGACTGTGAAGTTAAACGAAGATGAAATTACTCGTCAACTTTATGGTCGTAACAACCTAATCGAAAGAAGAGCCTCTTGGCTTGTACCAAAGGCAAGGGTTTTGTTTGTTGTTTTGTGTGTTGTGTGTTACCTAGATAGGTTCAAGACATCAAGTCACTACTTTGGATGAACAATGTATCCTTCATCTCTTGAATCACCAACCAATAGATTTACCATTTTGATTTATCAATATATGGTTAAATCAATAAAGGATACAAACACTCTCCGTATGGGATGTTGTTGACAAGGATGTTTAAAGAATCAGAATCGATTGAGTTGGGAGTCGATGGAAGGTATCTCAAGAAGTTATATAGATTCTACATCGACACAAATGGGTCCGAGATTTTCGACAAACAAGGAGCAGAAGAATCAAGGAAAGCAACAACCGAGGGGAGCCTAAACCAAGAAATCCTCTATGAAGGAGAGAAGATCACACTCAGAGTCAAGTCAAGATCTATTCGATTTTTGAATCTGTGACTTAAAGCGGAAGGGGAACCTTTGGTGAGTGACATTCAGCAAGCAAGAACGCCACCCACAAAGGAAACTCTGCTGACAGTAAAGAAGCCGATCCTTCCAGAGATTCCTATGATCTTGATATCAATGAACAAGTTGATTTGTTCCTCCTCCTCTTCGCAAATCATTGAACCAAATGTCTTTAATAAGGATGCTTATACAACAACGGTGGCTATCGTTGAAAAGCAAGTTGTTAAGACAAGTACCCTCGATCGCAGATGAATCATCAACTCTAAATAAGCATGTTCGAAACTTGATAAAGATATGAAGAAGATTAAGAAGATGCTGAAAAGTTGGTGAAGCAGATTGGAAAATAATTTTTGATCAATAACAAATAAGGGAGAAGGGAGAAGGAAGAGAGAAGGAGAAGGAAGAAATCATTTGGAAGGATGAAGATAATTTTTATCTCAATACTTCAGATAATTCACAAGTATTTGTTATTATCAAAAGGGGAGAATGTTAAGTCAAACCAGACTTCACGATTAAATAATTTTGATAATAAACAAAGAGAAATATACTAAGAAAAATGACTAAGAAAAGCGATTTATACAAAAGGCGATTTAAAGAAAAATGACGGAAGGAAAAGCGACGATACAAAAGGCATTTAAAGAAAATGTAGGCGGAAGGAAAAGGTATTTAAAGAAAATGATTAAGGAAAAGCGATTTATACAAAAGCGATTTAAAGAAAACAGACTAAGGAAAAGGTATTATACAAAAGGCATTTAAAGAAAAATGTATCGGAAGAAAAGCGACGATACAAAAGGTATTTAAGCTTTACGAAGACAAAAGCGAGACGATACGAAAATAAGGCTAAGAAAGAAACATCGTTTAAGACGGTTACATTGAGCTAAACTGAATAACCGCTTTTAAAGATTCAAGAAGATAGTCAAGAAACAGCTTGAAGTTCACTATAAATAAGAGTCGAGATTGAAGAAGAAATAACTTTTGGAAAAAGTGAATGAAACTCGTATTCAATATCTGCTTATCTAAGAAAAATTTGTAATTATTTTCGAGTGTATATTGTGAAGAGCAACTCTCTTGTAAAAGCTCTTTATCGCTTTTCATTTTGAAAAAGTGCTACTGAGATAGCCTCAAGAGGCTAAGAGTAAAAGAATACTTGATGTTAAGAGACCAAGAGGCTCATCTAAAGAATACTTGTAATCGGTTTGGAGATAGTGAAAATCTCGGAAGAATATCGAGGATCGGACGTAGCCCACGGTTTGGGGTGAACCAGATAAAATTGTGTGTTTCTCTCTAACTCTTACTTTTCTTAAATCGTAGTTTTCATTATTAACAAAGTTTTTCAAACTAGTTAAGAATTGATTTATTATAAGTTTTCCGAAAGAACAAAGCAAGTGTTATCAAGGATTAAAGAAAAGTTTATCACAATTCAACCCCCTTCTTCAGTGTATCTTGGTCATATTATTACTCAATATATTAACGCATGTGATTTACTTCAAGAATGTCATATAATGCAAGCAAACACACATCATGCAATTGCCCATACACACAATAACCATAAACATATTACCCACCTAGTATCGCTGAGTATCGACTCAACGTCGTCCTTCTCTCTCGATTGGGTCAAATCAGCTTGGTTCCCTATAATAAACCAAGTTTCCATACAATTAATATCCATAACAAATATTCAATAAAGCTCAAAAAGTAGAAAGCAAAACGCTAAAAGTCTCCATCCGACTCCCATCTAAATTCTCGAATCCTTCGAAGAAATTTCTGAACTTTCCTTTTTCATACAACTCGTAGTCTTTTATTTCTAGATCACAATGAATCCAAAATAACCTCAATCGGACATCCACACCAAAAGATATCCCCATAAATATGAAAATCTCACTTTCGAAAACAAAGGGGGCTCGCCGCGGCGAAGGGACGCCGCAAGGAATGACTCTACTGCCACAAGGCAGTGCGCATGCCATGCAAGACGACGTCACACACCGTATGCTCTCTCGGCATAACAACGTTGCATGTCACGACGCCCCTGCGATACACACGTCGCGATGAATAATCAGAATTCATTTACACGTCGCGACGTGACTCC
Organism: Erythroxylum novogranatense; assembly: GCA_029891385.1. NCBI lineage: Eukaryota > Viridiplantae > Streptophyta > Magnoliopsida > Malpighiales > Erythroxylaceae > Erythroxylum > Erythroxylum novogranatense. Next base: position 38,267,565 of record CM057229.1, on the reverse strand, counting down.
TTCCCCATTACGCCAAGGCGCCATTGACACACGACGTAGCGACGTGCGGGTCCGCTCGACCAAACCCAGATCTCGTGATATCCCAACTTCGATTCTTTCCTTAACCAAATCTAACACTGCTTATCAAGTGTTGTAATGCATTTCTAGCCTATTCTCAGCTTCCAAACATCATGCAGACACATCAATCTAAGAAAATTCCTACGCCACCCAAAACCCTAAAACCTTCGCTTATTCTCAATCCAAGTTATCTAACTGCTTAATCCTTCTAGAAACAAGATAGAAAGGATGTAAACTTACCGATTGAAGCTCTAAAATCGCTGAAACTTGCCAAATCACAAACCCTTTTTCCTCTTCTCTTCTCCTTCCACCGCTTCAAGACTTCTATTCTTTCCTTCTTCTTTCTTTCTTTTCCTTTCTTTTCCTTTCTTTCTAATATCTTAAACCTAAAAGCCCAAGCCCATAACAAAGCAAGTAACTCCCTAAGACCTTACACCATTAAACCCTTTAAGTCCTTATTTAAACCCTATTTAATCATATCTTAAACTCAATTATCCAATAATACTCCCAAAATAAATTAAACTAAGCTTTAAACACATAATTATCGCAATCCATGCTTAATCATATCATAAAAAATTCAGTGGCCTAACATTTCTCCCTCTTAAAAGAAATTTCGTCCTCGAAATTTGCCTCAATAGTCAAGAGATGCGGATACTTCTCCAAGATGGCGCCCAATGGCTCCCAAGTAGCCTCCTCACCAATGATTCCTCCATGGGACTTTGACTAAGCGAATCGTTTGTTCTCGAGGACCTTGTCCTTGGTATCCAAAATCTCCACTGGTAGCTCCTCATAACTCAGATCATCTCGCAACTGAATCTCACTAGCCTGAATGATGTGAGAAGGATCCGATCTATATCTCCTCAACATAGACACATGGAAAACATCATGAATCTGCGATAACTCCGGAGGTAACGCCAATCTGTAGGCGAGTGGTCCAATCCTCTCAAGGATCTCATAAAGACCCACATACCTCGGACTCAACTTCCCCTTCTTGCCGAATCTCAATACTCCTTTTCAAGGAGATGTCTTAAGGAACACTTTCTCACCGACTTCATATTCCATCTCTTTTCGGTGAGTATCAACATAACTCTTCATCCTATCCTGTGCTGCCTTAAGCCACTGCTTAACCAGATTGACTTTCTCAACTGTCGTCTGAATCAATTCTGGTCCTTCCAATTGCCTCTCTCCTTCTACATCCCAGCAGATCGGAGCCCTACACCTCCGCCCATACAAAGCCTCATATGGAGCCATCTGAATGCTCGAATGGTACGAATTATTATAAGCAAATTCGACCAACGGCAAATGCTCATCCCATGCTCCTCGAAAATCCATCACACAAGCCCGAAGCATCCCCTCAAGAGTCTGAATAGTCCTCTTAGATTGACCATCCGTCTGAGGGTGAAACGCCGTACTAAAATTCAGCTTCGTCCTCAGAGCTTCCTGCAAACTACCCCAAAATCTCGAAGTAAACCGAGGATCTCGATCCGACACAATCGAATCCGGAATCCTATGCAGCCTCACTATCTCATCAATATACTTCTTTGCCAACACATGCAAAGAATCAGTCTGTCTAATCGCCAAAAAGTGGGCTGACTTGATCAACCGATCAACAATCACCCAAATGGCATCATGCCTCCTGCTGGTTCTAGGCAATCCCATCAAAAAGTCCATAGTCACTCGTTGCCACTTCCACTCCGGAATAGGCAATGGTCTCAATTTGCCTGAAGGTGCCTAGTGTTCAGCCTTGACTTGCTGACACACTAGACACTTACTGACGAACTCTGCTATATCCCTCTTCATGCCTCTCCACCAAAAATGCTCTCTCAAATCTCTGTACATCCTGGTGCTACCCGGATGCATGGCATAAGGCGCATTGTGTGCCTCATCCATAATCTCATCTTTAATCTCCTGCATATCTAGAATACACAATCGGTTCCCCACTGTCATAAGCCCATCATCCTGCACATCTATCTCAGAAACCTTACCCTTCTGAATTTCATCCCTGAGTCTGCTCAAATCCGCATCTTGAGCCTGCAATTCCCTAACCTTTTCCTTGAGAATCGGCCTCACTCTGAAATTAGCGAGAAGACACTCCGACTCCTCCTGCTTCAAGCTTATCTTAAGCTTGGCCATCTCTTCCAATAAAGGATGATACATCGATCGAACATGAGCAATCGAAGACTTCTCGCCAAGGCATCCGCCACAACATTGGCCTTGCCAGATGGTACTCAATCAATGATCATAATCCTTAAGAGCTCAATCCACCTTCTCGCCTCAAATTCAATTCCTTCGACTCAAAGAATACTCAGACTCTTATGATCGGTGAAGATTCGAGTCTGAACTCCATACAAATAATGCCTCCAAATCTTCAAGGCAAAGATCACAGCTGCTAACTCCAAATCGTGCGTCGGATAATTCAGCTCATAAGGCTTCAACTGCCTAGAAGCATAAGCAATCACCCGATCTCCCTGCATCAAAACACATCCAAGACCCTTCCTCGAAGCATCACTATACACCGAATAACCTTCCTCTCCCAAAGGCAAAACCAAAATCGGAGCACTCGTCAATCTGAGCTTGAGCTCCTCGAAGCTCCTCTGACACTCATCACTCCAAACAAACTTCTGGTTCTTCCTCAGTAACTTCGTCATCGGAGCGGCTATCATGGAGACTCCCTCCACGAATCTCCTAATACCGCCAAACCTGAAAACTCCTCACCCGCCACATTCTTGGTGCTTCCCAACTCACCACAGCTTCTATCTTCTTTGATCCACATGAACTCCTTGCTCGAGATCACGTGTCCAAGAAATGAAACTTCTCTCACCAAAATTCGATTTATTGAATTTGTATACAACTCATTGCTCCTCAAAGTCTCCAAATGATCTTCAAATGCTCCTCACGCCGCTTCATCACTCTTGGAATACACCAATATATCATCAATGAAGACAATAATAAATTGGTCCAAGAATGGCTTAAAACCCAATTCATCAAATCCATAAATGCCGCAGCGATTCGTCAATCCGAAAGGCATCACCAAAACTCAAAGTGCCCATACCGACTCTCGAAAGGACTTCGCACATCCGACTCCTTAATCCAGAATCGATGATAACCCGACTCAAATCGATCTTGAAAAGACTCGCCTTGCAATTGATCAAACAGATCATCAATGCGAGGAAGCAGATACTTGTTCTTCACAGTAACCTGATTCAACTTTCTGTAGTCTACACACATCCTCAACGAGTCATCTTTCTTCTTCACAAATAAGACCGGAGCTCCCCAAGGTGAAGAACTCGGTCGAATATACCCCTTCTCTAATAACTCCTCCAATTGCTCCTTAATCTCTTTCAATTCCGCCGGAGCCATCCGGTAAGGCGGAATCAAAATTGGCCTTGTACCTGACACAAGCTCAATGGGAAACTCAATCTCTTGAGCTGGCGGTAGTCCTGGCAATTCCTCAGGAAAGACGTCCGAGAACTCCCTGACTACTGGAATATCCTCCAGCTTCCCTCTATCAGCCCTAGTGTCAACCACATAAGCCAAAAATGCCTCACAACCCTTACTCATCATCCTCTCTGCTGTCAATGCTGAAACAATCCTGGGCGGACTCGCTCTCCTGTCCCCAGTAAACACTACTCTTCTGCCATCCAAATCAAACTCTACTATCTTCTGCCTACAATCCAAACGAGCATTGTACTTTTCCAAAGTGTCCATACCCAAAATCACATCTAAACCGCTCATCTTCAGTGGCATCAAATCTACCACTAGAAGTTCTCCACCGATGCGAATCTCACAACCTCTATACACATGACTAATCACAATACATTGGCTGATTGGACTACTCACCATCAGCGGAGTATCCAATGGGCTCACAATCAAATCACACACGGGTCTACTCGAGGAAACAAACGAATGAGTAGAACCCGGATCAATCAAAACTATCACATCATCAAAAAATAACTGTACCGTACCCGTGACAACATCTGGTGCGATCTCAGCATCCTCCCTAGTCATCGCAAACACCCTAGCTGGTGCCTGCCCTCTCGGTCTCCTCGGAAGATTAACCTTCTTAGCCACATCATAACTGCCTACCTCTGTCACAGTCCTCTGTCTCATAGTCTCTGTCCTTCTCAGAGCTGGCATCTGACCACTGTCCTGTCGTGGAGGCTGAGGACACTCTCTGACAATGTGTCCCTTCTCCCCACAGTTGAAACAAGCTCCTGCCAGTCTGAAGCACTCTCCTCTATGAGCTTTCCCGCAGTGCTCACACGTCGGGATAAACGATCTTTCTCCCTCTCCTCTTCTACCGCCACCCACCGTTGAAGCTTAGTGAGAAACAGTAGAAGTCCTCATCGGCCTAGGTTGGCTCGCACCACTGCTCCTCTCCTCTGAATGAACTGGGAAGCTCCTAGCACTCCTGTCTGGCATAGGAGTACTAGTGCTACCTCCTCTCCTGGACTGCTCTCTGCCCTTTCTCTTCTTGTTCACAACACTCTTGATATTCTCAATATTCTCATCCTCGTTTGCCTCAACCAATCTTTGGAAATCATGTAAATTCTACACTATAACCTTCTCCTCGATAGCTGTGTAGACCGACTCAAACTGCGACATCCGGTAGCCTCGCCAAGATCGATCGGAGGCATACTCGCCAATCTGCGTGAACCGACGCCATACTCGTTCATCGACATATCCTCTCGAGTCAAACCGAGGAACTCCCTCGCTTCTTTGAATATATACCGAGCGGTACTTCTTCCGAAGCAACCACAAAATCTCGCCACGCCAACCCCATCGGCCTCATCCGACTTCGCAGTACAGTCTCCCACCAATGAAGTGCATCTCTCAAGCAAACTTCGCCGACAGATGACCCTCTCGTCATCCTCACACTCCATCTGGTCGAGCACTCTCTCAGTCTTCCTCAACCAAGTCTCAGCTTCTTCAGGATCTGACGTCCCAAAGAAATCAACTGCCCCATACTTTCTCAATCTATCAAATCGTCCCCTTCTTCAACTGGGGCGACGCGAAAGGTCGTGGCATCTGACCCATAGCCTGCATGAATGCCAGAGTAAAGGTCTGGAACAATCTCGGATCTAATGGAGGCACTGGCTCCTGTGGAACTGGCGACTCCTGAGTCGACAACAAAACGGGCTCACTACCTAGCCCTACAGAAGCCTCAGCATTCCCTGGGGCTACTGACTCATCAGTCCTCTCCTCTCTCGCAGGAGAGTCAAGTGCAGCAGATCCTTGCATAACTCCTCGTGTCCTTCTACGAGGTGGCATCGTACTCCTTCAAAGGTAAACACTACGGATTAGCTATATGACAATCTACATGTATGCATGTGATGCATGTCACGAAATCAATGCAACAAGTAATCAGATATCACACAATCCTATATGCATTCTAAGCCAAGGACACTAAACCTAGGCGCTCTGATACCAAACATGTTGGGCCCGGGTCCCGGATCTTCAAATCCCGAGGCCGGCCCCTCGGGCTGCGCCTGCGACGGACGCTCCATATACCATCGGACCCGATCCCAACATCCATACAAAGAACCATTCGATTCGATTCACACATACATATACTCATACATATACATATTCTACACATGCATTCTAAACATGCATTAATCATTCCACATGCATAAGCCAACTGTCATTTGCATTCAAAGAAATTTAACAATATTCTCGAAATGCAGCGTAATACAAAAGAAAATGAAGTCTCAAAATACAAAAGTATGCTCCATGCTGAAATGCTCAGAGGGCCAACCAAATTACTAACTTAACAAATTCCTAGCTAGCTTGAAGTTTCCGATGCCCTGCAAGGTCGACACTCGTCTCGATCTGCACCTGAGGAGGGGAGAGTAATGGGGTGAGCTGCGAAGCTCAGTGGCATATACGTTTATAGCCATTGGCAACGAGCCACACAATCAAGCATATACATATTTATTCATAGATCACTAGCAAATCAAGATTCATCACATGATTCGCATTCATATAAGCATATGTAATTCAATCTCTATTTCTCAACATAGCAATCATTATGCAATTATGCTCATCAAATCAATCGTGAATGCACACATAATTGGCTCGAGAGTTCCGTAATTCATTCGGATAAACCAAAGGTAGATCTTTAATCTATCCGAGTCCGATTTCTCAAGGATCTCGTTGCCACAAGCGGGCAGCCGGGAGAAGGCTTTACTGTCAATGTGCACGTGACTCCATCTGTAACTCTCTTACCCAAACAAAGCACATAGTCCATTCAATCCATGCTCAAAGCATGTTTCACATTTTCTCAATTTTCATTCGTGTCCATTGCCATAAAGGCCTATCAATCCATGCATAATTATAATCAAAAGCATTTTCACATCTCTCATGTAATTCAATACAAGCAATGTCATATAATGCAAGCAAACACACATCATGCAATTGCCCATACACACAATAACCATAAACATATTACCCACCTAATATCGCTTGAGTAATAGACTCACTGTCGTCCTTCCTCTTGCGATTGGGTCAAATCAGCTTGGTTCCCTATAATAAACCAAGTTTCCATACAATTAACATCCATAACAAATATTCAATAAAGCTAAAAAAGTAGAAAGAAAAACGCTAAAAGTCTCCATCCGACTCCTATCTAAATTCTCGAATCCTTCGAAGAAATTTCCGAACTTTCCTTTTTCATACAACTCGTAGTCTTTTATTTCTAGATCACAATGAATCCAAAATCACCTCAATCGGACATCCACACCAAAAGATATCCCCATAAATATGAAAATCTCACTTTCGGAAATAAAGGGGGTTCGCCGCGGCGAAGGGACGCTCGCCGCGACGAATGACCCCTACATCGCCATGCATGCATGCATACGCGCCATGACGACGACGTCACGCCGTATGCTTCTCGCGGTGAACAACGTTGTATGTCGCGACGCCTCTGCGATACACGTCGCGATTTAATAATCAGAATTCATTTACACGTCGCGACGTGACTCCCTTCCCCACACGCCATGGCGCCATTGACGACAAGACGTCATGACGCGCGGGTCCGCTTCGACCAAACCCAGATCTCTGCATATCCCAACTTCGATTCTTTCCCTTAACCAAATCTAACACCTGTTTATCAAGTCTTGTAATGCATTTCTAGCCTATTCTCAGCTTCCAAACATCACAGACACATCAATCTAAGAAAATTCATACGTTTTCACCCAAAACCCTAAAACCTTCGTTTATGCTCAATCCAAGTTATCTAACTGTTTAATCCTTCTAGAAACAAGATAGAAAGGATGTAAACTTACCGATTGAAGCTCTAAAATCGTTGAAACTTGTCAAAATCACAAACCCTTTTTCCTCTTCTCTTCTCCTTCCACCGTCGGCACTTCTCTATTCTTTCCTTCTTCTTTTCTTTCTTTTCCTTTCTTTCTAATATCTTAAACCTAAAAGCCCAAGCCCATAACAAAGAAAGTAACTCCCTAAGACCCTTACACCATTAAACCCTTTAAGTCCTTATTTAAACCCTATTTAATCATATCTTAAACTCAATTATCCAATAATACTCCCAAAATAAATTAAACTAAGCTTTAAACACATAATTATCGCAATCCATGCTTAGTCATATCATAAAAAAAATTCAGGGCCTAACAATCCGAGCACGTGACCCGCGAGGGTGGTATGCTAGAGCAGTCCAATACTCGGTAAAACATTTTTCTTTTGAAAACATTTGAGTGCGCAGAAAATAATAAACCATTTGGGCCCGCGATGCGGAAACATTTTCAATCAAAACACTATTTCAATAATCAATTTATGAAACCCTATTAGTCAGTTGGGGCCCTCTATAATAACAATACAATTATGCGGAAACACAATTTATACATCAATCAGAAAGACTCATTTACACATGACTCAGAAAGACACTAATGCAGACGCGAACTGATCCCGACCCTAGTCTCCGACTCCAGTGCAGTAGACATACTCCCGTTCGTCTAACGGGGTACTCTTCAATCCCTGAAAAATATTTGCAATATTGGGTGAGTTTGCGAACTCAGCGAGAAACCATCATCGATAGTTCACTCAAATCATGCATTACGCACATGACGTACAACACAATACAGTAATATTCAATTATCAGTACATTATAACAATTTACAGCATTAAATAACAATTCGCAGTAACATGTAACAATTTACAGTAAATCATGCCATCACGTAATCAGTAATTGTCGTAGAACAATCATTCATGTAGATGCAATGCGTATGTGACTCTTTCCAGTTATTCAGTGTTGTTCCCAAGTACTCAGTCAGTGTTCAGTGGGGACGCGTCAGGGATTTCTCTCCTCGGGCTAGGCCCGGTCAATACAGTGTTGGAGCTCGAGGCTCTTTTCAGTGATAATAGCAACTTGGGTCACATTCCATTATCTGATCATGCATTTATGCATGCAATGCAGTGTTCAGTAATTCGGTATTCAGTGATTCAGTGTATGGCTATAAAAGCCCAAAGATTGTATTTCTCAAGAATATCTGAGAATTCACCCAAAGACAAGAATCCAATCTAGTACAGTAGAAAGTGATCATGCAATTTCACAGTCTAATACAGTAGAGACATACCATCCAATCATGTATATTTCAGTAATCATACAGTTTCACATTTGGCAAGTAATTCACATTGAGCATTTGAACAGTCAGGAATTTGAGAAACCAACTAGGTTATTCACCTGTAACTTCCGAGCTACTGTCTGGAAGTCCCAGCAATGTCCGTGGAACGATGATCCAACGGCGCCTCTATAACAGTTAAATACAGTCCCATTACTAGATGCTCAATTAAACAGTTCAGTAATGCATATGTCTCAGTGAAATTATGTACAGTGCATGTTCACGATTTCCGGCGCTAATACCAAATTTTGATATCTTATGCTCAACCCTATCTCTTTGCTCAATTGATCGGTAATGATTTGATCCATTCCTATAATTCAGTTAATTTCCTATTCATTGGGTCGAAACCTCTATAGAAACTCCCAATTAAAACTCCAATAGTCTCAATTCAATACTTAAGTCACAATAGGAACCATAATTGATCTTATTCTCTATGAATCAATACCATTATAATTAAATTTTAATTCCCATAATTATCCTCAATTGTAGACCTCTTTCCCTAGTTCACAATGAATATGGAATCACCTCAATTGGAGGTCTACACCAAAAGTTATGCTAAATAAATTGAAATTAAACCAATCGGAAATCATCCCCTTCGCCGCGACGCAAAATGGTGCGCTCACCGCGGCGTGAAGATCGTTTCATGGCGAACAACAACTTTAGGCCATGAGAGAAGTAGCTCGCCAGGCGTCAACTAATTGACGCTCGTCGCGGCGTCCTCTTCTCGCTCGCCGCGGCGAATGAATAAAAATTCGCCACGGCGAGGCTTGCACGCAGGTCGCGGCGTGCGACAATCCGACTCGTCTTCTCCGATCGTTTCCGTCCTTTTCTCTCTCTAAAACCTCCATTTACTCTCCCAACACTCAATCAACCATAATAATTGCCATAAATGCCATAAAAACTATCAATAACAACATTAAAACTATTAAAACTTACCAATCAAGCTCAAATCCACAGATCCCTAAAAAACACCGAAAACCCTAAAATCTTTCAGAACCAACGATGATCCATTCTAAGGCTCCTCAATCCTTCATCAAACACAATAAACATGTTAGCCTTACACAATGAGGAGGAAACCATAAGGAAAATCGAAGAATCCTCACCAATGGGAGGAATTGATGAACGCCGAAGGGGAGAAGAAGAAACTCCAATGCCTTAGAGAAAATTTCCCCAATTTCTTTCAAACCTAGTATTTATAGACCTAAGTCTCCAACTCAGTCCAAATTTCAGTCTCTAATTTTAATGACTCATCATATTTATTTCTTAACAGTATAACTCTAAATTTTTCCATTGCCATCGGGCAATTCTTTCAGTACTATACAGTCAATCGGTCTGTCTCTCAAATATTTTCGGTCCAGGCATTTCCTCTCGAATTCCCCAAAAATTTTCTATAAGCCACTATCAATTACCAATTACACTTAAACTATTCCAAATCAGTCATTTGAACCCAATTTCTCATGATTCCTCAATAATTCACGTTCCAGTCAGTTCAGTCAGTCCATGCTCAATTAAATACCGGAAAACCATGAATGCATGTACCTATGAATAAATGCATATGTATGAATAAATGCATATGCAATAAACCTGTTCCTCTATATTTAGAGGCCAGTAACATGCTCAGTCAGTGAATGCAATGAAACCTATAAGTCTGTCCCAATTTACCAAAATACCCTTGTTAACAGTAACGGGATGTTACATAATTACTCTCTGATGCTAGCTAGAGTAAGTTGCAAAACTATTTCTATACTTGTCTCTTGGTGTTTGAATCGTTTGGCATTCCTCTCCTTCTAGATAATTTATAAGCAAGTTCTAAATGCAATTAAGTAGGCAACTAAGTCCCCTATAGGAATGCTACTGTTATTTTGTCACCATAGGAGAGTATCCAAGAAATCTTCTAATTTAGTGTTCTCATGCATGAGATCTTTAACATAATTGCAAATTTCTTTAGAGTAGCTACATATAAAAATGAATTGGCCATAATTTCCACTATTAATCTGCATAGGACTCAAATGTCCTAAATTTGGAGATAATGTAGCCTATCCAAGGTGTTCATTCTATTTTTAGCTACTGACCATATAAGGAAGGAGATTCTAGCCATAAGATTCCTATTGCACACATGTTTATACCATACTAATTATTAACCTTTAAGTATTAGTTAGTCTTTTCAATCTTTGTTTATGAAATTTCCTTCTGAATAATTGTTGCACACATAACAAGCCCTCATCTGTGTATTAAGATAGTAATATTAAGGATCGAGTGCCTTATTTTATACTTGCATACTTTAGCCTAGTTTAGGATTTCCTCCATAGCTTGGATAAGCTAATGCATTTCTTATTAAGGCTCCATTATCTGTCCAATTATCATACTATAGGAAACTTAAGGTCCCATCTCCAATCCTACAACTTATATTTATCTCTAGTGATCTTCTTATCTTTAACAATTGTGTTACAAAATAGGAGTGAGAAGCTATGTTTGTAAGTGCCCAAATACTGACACCCTTCAATATTTTGTTGTGCATCCACTTCATCCATAATGATTCCTTGTCCGCTAACACTCTAAAGATTTTTATCCATTAATACTTTATTTCTTACACTTATAGGAGTGATCTATAAGCACCATGATTAAGAAGTTTACATAAGTCCAACTATTTAACCTTATAATTGGAAATTCTAACATTCATCTTAGCCTATAAAGAGTTTTTCATCAGCTCCTCAATTGTCTTAATTAGGCCTTTAGATAAGAACATGTGGATACTCTAATAGATGTTCATGAAATTAACAACATACTTTAGAAGTTGAAGCTTACCTATAAAAAATAGTTCCTTATCAGTCCAACTTCTCAATCTCTTTAAATTTTTCTCAAACAAAGTCAAGCATTCTTTAAATTAAATCCATCTAGTAATAGCCATACTAATCAAGGTTCTGAGCCTCTCCATATGTTGGATTGCACTAGAGACAATGATAGTATGACTTTTGTTGTAGTTTATATCTAGCCCAAATATCACTAACTTGTTTTAAGGTCTTCATCAAAACCTGAACAGATTTAGCCTTAGCCTTGAAAAAGAAAAGGAACAAGACATCCAATTTTTAAAATTTACAGAAAAACAAGGAGTTCAAACAAATTTGAAATAAATTATCAATTTATGCTATTAAGATCTTTATTGAAATTTATTTTAATTGCACAATTTTATAGATATTTTTTTCCTAAAGTATCCCTTCATAAATTTTTAGGCAATGAGAATGTTGTCTCTAATATGCCTTCCTTAGAGAAAATCACCTTGATTATCACTTATAATTGATTAAAGCTCCAGTTTAATTCTATTTACCAAGACTTCTGCAATGATCTTGTATATGACATTACTACAAGAAATTGGCCTGAAATCTTCAAAAGATGGAGAATTGGGGATCTTTAGAATAGGATAAAGAAATGTTTTGTTGAGTTCTTTGAGTAGTACTCTACTAGTGAAGAACTTCTTAACAACTTATATCAATATTGATACCACTTGTGGTCAAGCTTTATGATAAAAAATTCCATTCAAGACATCAAGACTAGAAGCTTTCTATTCATTCATCTAGAATATTATTTTTTCTACTTCATAAACATCAACTAGTTCAATGAGAAGTTGAGCATCCTCTTACCCAATTTGGATATCAATGAAAAACTTAAGGTGCTCCATTAAATAGGAGCTAAGGAAGCATGATCCAATCAAATTCTTGAAGAAAACCACTACCTTATTTAGTAACTCTTCTTATTTAATGAATAGTTAATGGTAGGTTATCATTAGCCTAATCAAAGTGCCATTTTATGGGATAATTGAACAAGTTGTTGGAATTTTTCTTGGCCAAGATTAGTATTTGGTGCATCTATCTCCATCCTTTTGCCAAATTATTTATAGACCTTTGCATTAATAATGATGCTTGGTCCTCAACTTTACTTAAGTAGTACTTTAATGCTAGCTTATCTTTCATTAAATCTCCTTGCTTACTAGATATTAAAAAGCCTTTGTTGGATCTTTATGAGCTTGTCCTTTGAATTCAAAGGTTTTTGTTTAGTACTAGATATTAAAAAGCCTTTGTTGGATCTTTATGAGTTTGTCCTTTGAATTCAAAGGTTTTTGTTTAGTATTGGGGTCCCTATTTACATTCAAATTCTTCAATTCTTTCTTGATGCCTTTAATTTTTACATATATATAAATTATTGGGAACCTTGTAAGTTGATTACCTTCCCTTTTGAAATTACATCCTGAAATCCTTCATCAAAAGTTTAAATTTTTTTTGTTGAATCTAAAAATATACTTTCTACATACATTTTGGAACATGTCTCCGATCTTAATAGGCATGTGATATGGAAATAGTGGCTCTACAAACCTTGCTTTGTTTTTAGGAAATTTAGTTAGCCATGCAAGGTTTACTATAGCTCTATCCAACTTCTTCCTAAGAAAGTATCTTAATTCTTATTTGTTGCTCTAGGCAAACTATGCCCCTTCTAGTACAGGTCCTCCAATCCTAGACTTTCTACACACCTTTTGAAGCATTATGTGAAATTCTTTAAGCTGGAATGTTCTTCAGCTTCTGACCTGAATAAGGTTGCATTAAAATCTCCAAAAACTAGCCACGGTTCATAGTAGTAAACCTAAAATCACTTTAATCTTTCCCAAAGCATCTTTCTATAAAAATTGAAGTTAGCTCCATATATAATGGATACTTAATCCTTACAATTCACCCATAAAATTGGAAAACTACATAGATTGCTTGATCACAAGCCTCTAATTTCTACACCTTGATAAAATTATTATACATGTTAGTATAATTAGTTTGGCTCTTTGAATACATCAACATAGTATAAGCTAAGATTCCATTAATCTCATTGAAAATATTACATTGATTTTCTTTAATATCAACTTATTATAGTTGTCAATTTATAGGATATGTTAATTGCATTATATAGAATTATCACTCTTATGAAATTCTGTCCTTGAAACTATCTTAGATCCCTTGTTTGGATTGTCATTCAAGGTAACAAGTTTCCCTCCCATTTGAAGTTTATTTTTTTTAAATTGCATAAAATGTCATTCAACCATACTAACCATCGCGTTCTTATCACAACAACACAACCTATTAAAGTTATCTCTAAGGAATTAGTGGTGAATTTTAGCCCTTACATAAACAATGTAAAGTTCACGCAATGTTGGTTATAAGTCATTTTTAATCCTCCTCCCATTATGAACTAAAGTGGATTAATTTCCTTCATATCACATTTTCTCTTCTTGATCAGTGAAATGTCCATGAAATTATGGGTACTTCCATTATATATTAGAATATGGATCACTTTCTTTTGGTGCACCCCTGAGATCCTCATTTTGCTTAAATTCCCACTCTTTTTCCATCCTTGTCATTGCTTGCAAGGAGACATTAAGGGAAGTTGGTTTTGCATACTATTCACCTACCCGACATTTCTTCCCTTTTTACTAAATATAAATGAAGATGCTTTTTCTTACATTGACTTAAGACATATCTCTCATCGTATTAGAAATAAAGCCCCTTGGCTTTCTTTTCAATAAATTCCTTGTTGCTAATACGTCTTGAAACTTTATTGAACTTAAATTAATTAGGTTGTGATTAGTTACCTAGTGTAGGAGAAGGGGACTTGGGAATGATCCCATTATGATGACTTTGAGGAGCTGGATTGATTTTCAATCCTCTACTGAACACTTTCATACTCCCATATTTAAACATAGACATGCTTCTTTTGGCCATCACTGTTGCTTCTTGCTTCCATGCTAACATATAGGCTTATTAAAGTGAGACAGGATCCAATAACTTCACTGTCAACTTAAATTCAAGTTTAAGCATTTTAAGGAAAAGTCCAATTAGATACTCCTCTATTGACGATAATATAATACTCTTGAATTGATCCTTCTTATTTCAATCCCTTAAACTCCCCATTAAACCATAAAAATCTTCATTTTAAAACATTGCTTAAGCATGGTAATGAACCTTTTCTATTCTATATATTCTATTTTGGTTCTATCTTCAAATAGAGTTGATACCATTCCTATGCCTACTCCTCCAAATGCAAGAATACTATACCCACCTTCAAGATTTTTAGTGTGTGATCTAGTATAAAAGAACTAGTCATATGGATATAGTTGTAACTTAATATGATCTCCTTTGAATGCTAGGAACTTAATCGTACTAAGTCTTGTTGGAACCACATATTTGTCCTTTTGTTGAGCATGTTGAGTATTTCCTCTTATTTCAAACATCTCCTCCTGCTTGTCTACTATATTCTAGGATTCTATAAGAATTTTCTCATTCCACATTTGGGTCTTCATCAAGCTTTTAAAATTTTCCTAAATTTTCCGTAACTCTATTCCACAAGTTCTTTTAACCATTCTTTTTGACTAGGTTCATTTCTTTGATACCAAAATTTTCAAGAATTTGAATTAAAGGAATAAATCACAATCAATAATAAAAGAAAGGAAGAAATCATAATACAATGGAGAGAGAAAAAGAGAGATGGAATAACAAATTATGGGAATATTCATTATCAAAAAGATCCATCGCATAATGTTTTAATATAAAGATAACCAATATAGGATAGACATATGTACAAGTTGTTAGGCTTAGTTGTTACTTAAACAGTATACTTTTAAGTATTGACAATACATAAAAACAATTTCATGTTTGTTGTTTTCATTCTTTTAAATCTCTTTTTCATCCTAGTTTTGATATCCAATAGGACAAGCCATATAAACTAGTAAAGAAGGACGTTCCTATAGTGAATTTGCCCAATTGTGTTAACTTCATATCGAATTTACCTTGTTTTCTTGTTTAAAATATTATTATCTTTGCGGTAAAAATTCGGTAGTGACATCTTTTTTTTTGGTGAACAAGATTCTTCAATTTCTTTTCCTCCTAACTAATATTTGTAAAGCTCTACACATCCACCTTTTACAGTGATTTGTAATGAAACGTTCTCTTTTTTCAATGATTTGTAAACAATTAAGTTAGCTGTCTTTCTCTAAGAAGGCTAAATCCTCTATTTTTTTTAAATATTTAGATTAAATATTTTAGGCCCTTGATCTCTTCCACCTCTTCCCAAGGTGATTAGGGAACAAAATTTTTTAGTTATACGAATTTAAGTTATGGCAATTTTTTTTGTATTTTTTTTGTTCCAAGGTTAAATTAATTTTGACAAAATATTAATATAACATTTTAATAAAATTTAATTTTATAAAATTTAATTTTTATAAAATTTAATTTTAAAATTCATGTCAACATTTATATAGTATAAGTTGTTCACTGACATGCCATAATAGTTGGAACAATGGTTCAATAATAGGTTAATAAATGCTTAACTCTATTAAGTTTTTGGGTATATATAGTATATTTTTATAAACGTTAAAATGTAAAGTGGTACTAAAGATAACGATAATAAGTATCTTAGATCTTTTGTAACATTACGAGCTATTTGCACCTTTGATTGAATTAAAATATAGTAAGATTCAATAACCCTATCACATTTCACTCTTTATGTTGGGACTCGATCCGGGAACCGGATCCCAACCGAAAAGCAGAAACGGATACGAATAATGAGGCGAATTCAAATTGGATATATTGAATTCGATAACAACAAACAAAGCGAAAGCGGAATCAAAGAAAGCGAAGGATCGCGTAGCGGAAATGCAAATTGAACCGAATCGGAAAAACGAATTTATCGAATTGAAACACATGCCGACATCCCGGAGAAGCACACAGTATAGAAAACTTATCGCGTTGGATAACCTAGACTAACCATCCGAAACCGGTATAATTTTTTTTCTTTTTCTTTCTTTCTTATTCCTTGTCTTTTCATTCTTAATCACTTTATTCCATTATGCTTAGATACTCATACAAATCCCAAATCTCACTTTAATACTAATTCTATCAAAAATTCGGCAGCATAACGGCTGCATTTATCCTAACCCAAACCTGCAAAGTGTTCAAAATACACTTCTAAAAACATATTCCAATCAATCATGCAATTATCAAATCCACCGGATCCTCCGTCCGGGATCTCAGCAGAGACAAACACAATCTTAGTTCTAAACACTTTACATATCGGAATCATCCATCTCAAATCCACAATCTTCAAAATTACAAACAATTTTATAATTCATCATAGCCATAGCCAAATCAACAATCATATCTTAATTTCATTAACTTAAATCCCGAATTCATATCCTTCAGATCCAATCACATACAGAATCATATACACACATGGCAATTCAAGCCATATACAGAATTAATACCAAAGCCCAATTTACACAAAAATCCAAACGATATAAAATCGGACCAAACGTCTAGATATTCTTCCATCCGATCTCCTGCTCAAAACCTGGAGATGGGGATGAAAGGGGGGGGGGGTGAGCTCGGAAGCTCGTGGATAATATATTTATAAATTGAACCATAAGCAAAAATCGTTTCTTACAAATTTCCCAATTTTCTAAATAATCGTAACCAATTTGAAAACATTTCACAGTTGGAACATTCATTTGTTTATTTCTCAAGATTTCTCACAGATTCCAAAATTTTCACAGTTCACAATTATTTGCCAAAACAATTGCCATCGCTTTTCAGTTGAAAAAAAAAACCACTATAATTTATTTCTCAAAATTTTCACATTTTGTCTTTTTAAAAATGATGCAATGCAACACACTTATAAACAGAACAAAACACACAAAACACAGCAAATGGTTTGGTTTGGTCCAAACAGAATGTACTGCACATTCCCGTATAGCGGTCCTGTGCAGCCGTGAACAGAACGTACTATACTTTCTCGCATAGCGATCCAGTGTAGTCGTGAAGGGAGAACGTACTATACTTTCTCGCATAACGTACTATACAACTTCCCTGAAGAACTCAAAATCAAATTAGGTCTCGAAAGAGGTCGGAAACTCAATCAAAGATTCTGTCCAAAACAGCTTTTCCTAAACGACTTCTAATTTTTAATCGCTCATAACTCCTAGCCTTGATATCGAAAAATTGCAAACTTTATATCAATGGAAAGATAAAACATCATCTAAAACTTTCATGAAGACCACTTACTCTAATTCAAACTAAATCCATACGACGAGTGGCCTCGAAGCATAGAACACGCAAATCTATACTTAATAGCATTTTCAAAACAAAACATATCTGCAGAAAATCATCTCTCAATTCCGACATCGAAAAATAGCAAACTTTATGTCCACAAAAAGCTCTCGACAGAGGCTACAATTTTCATGTTGATCATTTTCTCGAATTTTGCCTAAATCAAAAAGTCAACTTTTTCTTCAAAAAGTCAAACTTCGCTTAACTTTGGTGATCATAACTCTCACTTTCGATATCGAAAAATATCAAACTTTATAGCTACAGAAAGCTCTTGACATAAACTACAAGTTTCCATAAGACAATTTTCTCAAATTTTGCCTCAAACAAAAAGTCAACTCTCTTAATTTTTTTCAAATTCTCTCACTTTCTTTCTTTTTTTCTTTCTTGACTTTCCACTCCCATTTCAATTAACTCATTCTCTTCCTCTCATAATCCATATAACTTCATTCAAATATCAAAGTCCTCAAAACTAAACAATTCTTTTCTCATAATTTTTCTTAATTTCAAAAATTTTCTTAAATTCATAAATTGTCTCACCAATTTCTTTCTCATTAATATTCATTTTAATATTTCTAATTATCATCAAAAGTTCGGGTTCAACACTTTACATTTAAGATATTTAAGGTATCATCAACCTCTCAAATTAATAAATGAATAATATTATTATAGGATAAAGCCAATGCATTAAAAATATAAGAGTCTTCAACAAGTGACAACATAATTTAGATAAAGTTTCATAAAATGATTTTGAGTGAAAATTATCAAAGGTATAAATAAACTTAGTGCATGAATTTTGACCTTAATCATCTCATATATTCTTTAATTAAGATATGTATATACACACATATACATTTTGTTGGACCCCACCCCCCACACCTGGGCTAATATTTCCCACCCAGCGTGTGTTTGCGGGTTATACCACGGCGGGTGTTTGCGGGTTATACCGCGGCATCCAACTTAATCAGTACTGTCCTCTTTGGTCAAGGGTGAGGCCACGACTCGAACCCTTGACCTCAAGGTTTTATAGCTTCCACATGCTCGCCTCTTACCATTTGGCTAAGCCTTTTAATGTTGGACCCCACCCCACTTTGGGCTAATATTTCCCATGACGTGTGTTTTGAGTTCACCACGGCGGGTGTTTGCGGGTTATACTGCGACATCCAACAATCGATCACCTCTTTGGCTAATTAGCCAAATGGTAAGACCACTTGACCTCGAGGTATAAGCTTGAGGCTCGCCTCTTCCATTTGGCTCACCTGGACCAAAGAGGACAAGATCGATTAAGTTGGATGTCAGCAGATAACCCAAAAACACCGCTGTAGATATAACCCGCAAACACACGCCTGGTGGAAATATTAGCCCAAAGGGGTGGGGTCCAACACATTTAAGATATTTAAGGTATTATCAACCTCTTAAATTAATAAACAATATAATATTATTATAGGATTGCCGATGCATTAAAAATATAAGAGTCTTCAACAAGGTGCAACATAATTTAGATAAAGTTTCATAAAATGGATTTTGAGTGAAAATTATCAAAGGTATAAATAAACTTAGTGCATCAATTTTGACCTTAATCATCTCAAATATTATATATATATATATAATTTAAATTATTCAAGTCCCAATAATCTTACTTCAATTCACAAGATCAATCAAATTTTTATGCAACTATTTCATCCAAGTCTTGAATTCAAGGTTCAAATATTTAATTGAAAAGCCTTAAGATAGCACATTTTATGGTTAGCTAACAAATAAAAGGGTTAACATTAAAAAATTGGTTATATGGTGATAAAATTACTAAGGTATAAGCTTTTTAATACACACACACACACACACACACACACACACATATATTTAAAACATTATGATTTAAATTATTTGAGTTCCAATAATCTTACTTCAGTTCACAAGATCAATCAAATTTTTGTGCAACTATTTCATCTAAGTCTTCAATTCAAGGTTCAAATATTTAATTGAAAAGTCTTAAGATAGCACATATTATGGTTAGCTAACTTAAGAATGTGATCTCAATATTTATAATAAAGCTAGTTTTAGAATGATCAAAACGTGTTTAGAAATTAATTAAAGAATAAATGGAGCAAGACAAATTAATCAACTGCTTATTGGGCTCTAAAACTTATAAAAGTTGAAGTTGCACCAGTTCGCAAGCACTTAACATGTGAATCAACCATAAAGACCATGAGACACTCATTTTCGTAAACAAGAATTAACTATTCATACTTGTATGATATCTTGCCTTTTCAACTTAATTCAATAAATTCATAATAACACAAAATCATTAAAAAAAAATACAAAAAAGGGCAGAGAAAAATTAAGAAGTGAGAATCAAAGTACATTAAAGTAAAGAAATAAATTAAAACAATCAAGCAAGGTTAATTATCAATTTCTTCCATTATGCTTAAATTGCACATTATCTTTAATGTATGAAAATAAAAGCATACATGTTACAAAAGAGAAAAATATAGGTAGTATTAAAAACTAAAAAAAGTAGTTCCCTAAAAGATAAGCTTATAAGCATAATTGCAACTGCAGACTAGGTAGGCGTGAAGAATAAAGACGCACAATGGCAATGATTATAATTTCTAGTAAAGGCTTTCGTTAGATTGAAGAGTGAAGGAAGAAAGGATGAAAGGTGAAGAATCTAAGTTTGAAATGATAGAGATTTAAAGAGAAAGATGTTAACTTAAAATGCAAAATAAAATAAAATAAAATAAAATAATTTTTCCAAATTTATAAAGGAAAATAACTTTTAGAAGTAGAAGGTGCATTTTTATAAAGCCTAGCATGCCTTATAAACCAAAGTCTTTTAGATAAAACTTCAAATCACGAAGATCATAGTAATCAAAAAGTATGTTCACAACTTATATACCAAAGTCAAATGGAGCAAACCTCAAATCACTTAAATTAGGGCCAATTATAAAGCATCGGCATGACTTATATCTGATAGTCTTTTGGGAAAATTTTTAAATAGATAATACTATTTTAAAATATGGAATACTTGAGCATTATAAAATTTTACCCTTATTCAAAAATGAAATTTAATTATTGACAAACATAATAATTATAAGCAAAAAATAGAATAAATTTGAACTCCCAACAAGTGCCTTTTATATCTTGAACTAGATATAGTGATTCCTTAAATTACATAACTTGGACCCTTAAAAGTCACTTCTTCTAAATTGTACACTTGAAATCCTTCATAAGTACCTTTTTTATATCTTTAACTATATATAGTGATTCCTTAAATTGTATAACTTAGACATTCAAGAGCCATTTTTTCAAATTGTACATTTGAAATCCTTTATAAAAACATTTTAGATGATG
This sequence comes from Erythroxylum novogranatense, assembly GCA_029891385.1. Taxonomy (NCBI): domain Eukaryota; kingdom Viridiplantae; phylum Streptophyta; class Magnoliopsida; order Malpighiales; family Erythroxylaceae; genus Erythroxylum; species Erythroxylum novogranatense. The sequence goes on along the minus strand of CM057229.1, from coordinate 38,246,390 downwards.
ACCATTTACTTTAAAAATGCTATTGGTGGTTGAATTTTGAATTTTGACTGAATTATAAGTAAATTTTAGTAATAAACAAACTAAACTTTTGAGAACATAACTTCCTAAGAAATAATTCAAGTACATAATGAAAAAGAAGAACTTTATGACAAACAAAAACTTTTCTTCTTGAAATCATTTTAGCATGAAAAGATTCCATCTTTTCCTTATAAATTTACAAACTCTTATAAGCATTATTGCAAATTTCCTCCAACTCTTGTAATTACTACTTCCTTTCTTCACATACCTTATCCATTCACATAATACAATGTATATCCATTGAATATGGGCTATATTCTAATCTAATAGGAAGATGACATGGTTTACCAATTATCAAACGGTAAGAATACATAGCTATATGGGTCTTATAGGTTGTACGATATATCTATATTACACCAACAAGTTTCACACTCCATCCTTTTTTATTAGGGTTATTTGTCTTCTTGAGTATGGACTAGATTTATATATTAGATACCTCAACTTTTCCACTCATTTATAAAGATAGGTTTGTGAAAATTTGTTGAGTGACATTATATTTCTTACTCTTGATATACCAAACCTAAAAAGAAAGCAAGTGTCTTAATAAAATTTGCAACAATTTTAGTATTATCAGTTTGGGTAGCCTTAACATCTAACCATTTTGAATCATAATCCACATTAAGAATAAAATAAACGTTACCAAAAGTGTGAGATCCCATATTAGGTTTGGTATCACAATCTTATATTAAAAAGGATAGGAGAGGTGAAAACTGTTTATAAACTTATAGTTGCTAGCTAGCTATTTCCAAACTAATGGTACATTTAAGCTAGAATTAGAATTATTTTTAGGCTGGTTTAAACTTGAGGCATTTCAAATAGTATAATAGAAAGAAACCTCCATTAGTATAACATTGGACCAAGATGACGAGGATGAGAGTGGCATTGACGACAAGGCCATGAACATATTAGAAAAGGAGAGAAGATTCTAAACAATGTATTAGGCCTTAATAAGGACATCAAGGGTTCAAGTAGGGGAGGATATTTAGGAGGTTAAAGTCAATGGTTTAAGTAGGGAAGATTGTATAGGAGGTGAATGTCACAATCTCGTATAGGAAAGGAGGGGAGAGATGAAAACTATATAAGCCTATAAAAAGACTATTAATCAACATCTTTGTTAACTATTTTTACACTTGTAAGTCTTTTAAACTCAAATTAGAATAATTTTTAAACTAACATAGACTTGACACATTATAAAAAAATTGGGAAATGAGACAATAAAATCAAATACCCTATATATAAAAACATTTCACATATAAATATAAGAGTAACATTTTAACTTTATGACCTAAATTACTCTTTCTTTGATAGTACTCACATACTTTATCCTAGTCACAAAATAAGGTTGACTAAAATAACCTGTATTTTAACACCTTACATGCTATTATGAATGAAAAATGAAAGAGTAGAAGGAATTTCAACTTCATACATATAACTTCAAACAACTTTAATAAAGTAATGTTTCCACAAATATAGGTCATCCCATATATTAGCTTAAAGTGAATTTTAACCCATATTTTATGTTAACGAAATATGATATTGCTAATGTTTTTATCCTTAATTATATTAGTAAGTTAATATGTGAAAGATTAAGTTCAATGAAAGAGTAAATAAGCTAAATAAGGCAATTAAATTGAGTAGCCAAAAAATAAAGAAATTGTGCAAAGTTTTAGCATATATTTAATATAAGTGAATAACTAAGAAAATAAGGAATCAAACACATTAAGATTTAAGCAAATCATTATAATAGTCCTTGTAAACTTATCTTGGTAATTTCAATAAATTAAAGGATCAATCATTGCATGATCATACTGCACTTAAGGCATATTACATATATTTTTTTTACAATCAAGAGAAAATTTGGGAATGTTTTAATACATCAATAAACTTTTGGGAAACTTTAACATGATTTTGGATCAAGTTTTTATCAAAGGAATGTGTTTTGATCCTTGAAGAATTTGAAAGTTTTTTAAAAACTTGTTTTTGGGTATATTGGTTTATTATTGTATGTAAATGGTTAACCAATGCCTTTTAGAAGAAAATAAATTATGTACCATAAGGTTATAACTACACTATTGACTAGTGTGACAAATTAGTTGAGCAATATGATTTTAGAAAATTATTTCACATATCGTGAGTTTGTTGGGGGTATTGTCAATATATTTTATTTATCAAAATGATATATTGTTCAACTAATGTACCAGAATAATCGACTAATGTTACTATTACTAGTCACTGTAATGGCTAGTTTTTTTTCCTAACGACTACGTTAAGTTGTTTTAAATATAAATAGACTATATTTGAGTTGTGTGACAGAGTTTGGGTATAACGGAGTTTCTTTTAGAGCCTTAAATGGCTAGAGAATACATATGTGCATTATGTAACACTTATTAAGTCTTTATTTATTAGTGTCAGCAAAAGAAGGAATTCTTGATCTATATAATTGTTAAAATTAGGGAAATTGCTTGAAATTTACTTTTTGAGTGTTCCTTTTGAAATTGAACAATATTTATAAAGAGTTTCTCTTTACTTATGGAAAAATACAAGATTGTAGGGGTTCCTCTTTACCAAGAAAAAGATGATGTTGTATGAAGAGTTGCTTTTCACCTATTGATCGAAGAAGATAATGAATTCTCGAAATGGATTTTAGGGAGTGGATATACACTGACATTCGTAGCTATTTAGCTGCTAGAATATTACCTGATGATTCATATATACCTTAAAAATATAAAGTAAAGTGTGAGACTAAATATTATATATAACATTACTTCACTTTTTCCCTAGTTTTAAACTAATGAATGAATTGCCTATTTTAATGAATGGTTATGGAATATTTATATGATAATCACAAACTAATGGTTTATAACCAAGTTTTCAACACCTTTTTAACTCATCAAATAAGTTTTGATTTGCACCCTATTTGGAGAGCAAGTAATTAAGTTTGCATTGTCAGATTAAACAATTACTTTCATACCTAATAAATATGAACAAAATTTTTCTAAAGCAAAATATATAGCTAAAATTTCTTTTCCTTTATAAAATAGTACATTAAACATTACAAAAGTTTGAAAGTAATGCTACATAGGTAGCTCTCCTAACCAATTGTCCAAAAACCACACTAACAGTATGATTATTCACATCATGTATGATTTTAAAAGACATGCTCATATTTGTTGTTTTGTATAATTAGATGTGAAGTTAACAATTCTTTAAGTTTTCAAATTCCACTTACATCCCTCATCACACTAAAAATAAAGATCTTTACAAAATTATTGAATTATCTTTGAAAAATCCTTAATAAATTGCCTATATAATCATGTTTGTCAAATAAAAAAAACAAAATTCTGCATAATTTTAGGTTAAGGTAAGGTATTTTAGCATATATCTTTGCTTTATTAGCTTCATCTCCTTTTGAAGATACCACATATCCTAAAATAAAATACCTTGATCAACCATAAAATAAAAATTTTAATAGTTCAAAACAAGGTTCATTTCTATGCATCTATTAAGTACTTTCATAGGATTACTTTAACATTAACAAAAAAGATCACCATAAAATTGTGAAATCCTCTTTAAATATCTCCATAATGTTCTCAGTATAATCTAAAAATGTAATAATCATACACCTTTGAAATTTCATTAGTACATTACAAAGACCAAAGGATATCTGTCAGTAAACAAATGTACTAAAAATGCATATAAAGGTAGTCTTCTCTTGGTTCTCCGTTGTAATTGGAATTTGGTGAAAATATGAATAACCATTAAAACAATAATAGTGAAATTGACTATGCAATCTTTCAAACATTTGGTTAATAAAGCGAAGAGTAATGCAATCTTTTTTAGTTCATGTATTTAGTTTCCTATAATCGAAATAATGCTAGCACCCACTTTGAACTTAGGTGGGCACCAACTTACTTTATGAGTTCTCAATTACCATTATACATGTTTTATTTGGAACTACTTACATTTGATTTACCCTCCTACTATTTGAAATTGTATAGATATGCCATCATCTAGAAGTTTTAGATCTTCGTTCTTTACTTTGTCCATCATAAGTAGGTTTAACCATTGTTTAAATTGTTTTAAAGGCTTATATTCTTCTTCCAATATTATCTTTTGCACGTATTTGGATGGGTTATCCCTGTGATATCATCCATAGTTCATCCAATAGCCTATTTATAATCCTTGAGCCCCTAAATCAACTTTGCTTCTTCTAGATTACCAAGTTTAAAAGATATTGTTATAGTAAGTGTCACACCTTCTCCCAAGAAAGTATACTTTGGATATTCTAAAAAAAATGTATACCTTAGATGTTTTGACAGTGGTATAATTCTAATTTTAGTGATTATGGAATATAAGGAAGAACTTTTATATTAGAGGAGTAAGGACGGAAAAAATGGCTCAGATAAAAATAATGTTGTTTTTACCCTCGAGCCAATAAGGTTTTAAGCTATCTCCAGGCTTGAGTTGTTAAATCTAAGCCTGATTGAGGTTAGCTATCAGAAAAGGGGGTAGATGTTTTTCAGAAGTAGGGAAGTAGGAAACAAGACAGGCTGGAGTTAATGTAACATCCATGCATAGTTTAAATTTTGAGCAATGGAATATGGATGGATTTTTTTTAAAATCTATTACTTAGGGTTTATGAGCTAAAAAAAAAGTATTTAATAGACAAAAAGGCAAATTCCTAGAGGAGAAGAGGGAGAGAGATTTTGCAAGGGAAAGGAGAGAGAGAAGAAAAAAGAAGTAAAAAAAAATAAGAAAAGAGGAGAAAATTTATCATGTTCAAGCTTGAAGAAAACCTTTAAATTTTAAAACAAGTGAAGCAATGAAAAGGAACAGACTTTGAGGAAGAAGACTTGATTTCTATCAAAAAGGGGAGGGATTGAAGTAAATCACACGTTAGTACAATGTTTATATAACGATAACGAATACACGAGAAGGGGGGGGGGTTGAATTGTGTATTCTCCTTTTTGAAAACTCTTTCAAAACTGTTTTGTTTAAAACCAAGTTCTTTTACAGAAACTTCAGTAAATTCGAATTAATCAAAACTTTGAAAACTTGTTTCGGAATTTAAGTAATAATAAAACTTTGAACTTTAAGAGAGATATGGTAGAGAGAAGTTGACACAACGATTTTATACTGGTTCACCCCAAACCGTGGGTTACGTCCAGTCCTCAGAGTTCTTTCTGAGATTTCACTATCTCTTCAACGTTTACTAGTATTCTTTCTGAGCCTCTTCAGGTCTCTACACTCAGTATTCTTTCACTCTTAGCCTCTGCAGGCTATCTGTACTACTTTCTTACAAAAGTATTTGAAAACCTGTTATAGTAAAACTAGCTTTCAGCTAATTTTTACAATTGTATTACAAGCTTTTTCGTTCGCGTACGTAAATCAATTTACTCAACTTTTGCTAATTTTTTTTCTAACTTTGCAATCTTCGACTTCGACTTATATTTATAGCCTTCGTTTGCAACTGCTTCTTGAATCTTGTTTCTTGAATCTTGAAAGAAGCTGTTAATCAGTTGAGTTTTGTAACTAACTCGAATTGACTCTTGCGTCTTCTTTTGAATTCTGTGTCTGCTTTTCTTCGTCTTTATTTTTCCGTCTGTGTTTCTGCGTCTGTGTTTCATTTAGCGTCTGCATTTCTTCATCTGTGTTTTATTTTACGTCTGCGTCTGCTTTTCATTTTGCGTCTGCGTTTGCATCTGCTTTTCATTTTGCGTCTGCGTCTGCGTCTGCTTTTCATTTTGTGTCTGCGTCTGTTTTTCTAACTTCGTCTGCGTCTGTGTCTTATTCTCCGTCTGTCTGTTTTCTATTTTATGTCTGCTTTTTCTTCTTATTTGTTATTCATCAAAATCATATATATGTAAAGTCATTTTGACTTAACAATCTCTCCCTTTTTTATGATAACAAATTATATACATAAAAAGAAAACGAAATACAATGTTTAAAACGAAAAAAAATCTTATCTCTTATCTTCAAAAATCTTCCTCTTCCTTCTTTCTTTTTCTTCGATTCCTTCAATCACACCCTTTGAGATTCTTTGATTGCTTCCTTCCATTCTCTTCTGCTGCCTTTCATTCTCTTCTCCCCCTATTTGTTATAATAAAAAATGATCAATGACGATGACTCTTCATCAGTTCTGTCATCATCTTCTTCATTTCATTCATTATCTCATTTATCTCGTTGACTTCTCCGCGTAAGTGACTGATTTCAGCTTGGGAGTCAAACGGTGAGGAGGGTTGATCATTATCTGCTGAGGGTGCAGTGAACGCAATTGTTGTAGCATATGCATCCAAGGATGGAATGTAATCGTCAACAACCTCAAAAATTAGTGGATGAACGGATAGATTAGCTTCTGGAAGATCTAAATCAAAAGGAGCAGGTAGCATTAGCAACTGTCTTCTTTGCAGGGGTATGACTTCAGCTTCAATAGACAGTGTATTAGATAGAGGCCTAATATGCATGACTGTCTGAACAAGGTATTCAATAAACGACCCTGTAACCATTCTTCCCCCTACTGGACAGTATTCATACTTATCTGTATAGCTACAACTAGCTCCGTCAGTATTCTCCTTTGAAGCGCATGTTGCATCAATTTGACGCACTTCATCTTCAATTTGATCTGCGGACAGATCATCACTAATTTCTTCAGGATATAGCTTCTAAAGTGAATCACACGTTAATACAATGCTAATAAAATGGTGTAAGAATGCACGAGAAGGGGGGGGGGTTGAATTGTGTATTCCCCCTTCTTTTAGATTCTTTGAAAAATGTATGTTAGAGATAGAATTCTTTTACACAATTTCGGATAGATTCTAATTAATCAAAACTATAAGAATATTTTGTTTACGAACTAAGTAATGATAAAACTTTGAATCTAAAAGAGAGATAGAGTAAGAGTAGTTGACACAACGATTTATCCTGGTTCACCCCAAACCGTGGGCTACGTCCAGTCCTCAAAGTTCTTTATGAGATTTCACTATCTCTTTAACTTTTACAAGTATTCTTTACGAGCCTCTTCAGGTCTCTACAATCAGTATTCTTTCACACTTAGCCTCTGCAGGCTATCTGCACTACTTTCTTCACAAAAAAGTATTTGAGTACTTGTTACAGATAAAAATAGTTCTCGACTAATTTGCACAGTATTCTTTCTACGATCGTGTAGATGTAATTCAGATAATTTTTCAACTAACTTTGCAATCTTCGACTTCGATTTGTATATATAGCCTTCGTCTCCAACTTCTTCTTGAATCTTGTTTCTTGAATCTTGCTTCTTGAATCTTGTTTCTTGAATCTTTAAGACAAATGGTTAATCAGTTGAGTTCTGTAACTAACCCGAACTGAATCTTGCGTCTGCATTTCAATTCTTCTTCTGCGTCTGTTTTTGTCACTTCGCGTCTTCGTCTGTTTTTTATTTTGTGTCTGCGTCTGTGTCTGTGTTTCTGTTTTGCGTCTGCATCTGTGTCTGTGTTTTTGTACGTCTGCGTTTGCGTTATTGTTTTTGTACGTCTGCGTCTGCGTTATTGTTTCTGTACGTCTGCGTCTTATCCTTTTATGTCTGCGTTGCTTCGTCTGTATTGCTTTTTCTTTTATTTTTCTTTTTGTTATTCATCAAAATTATATCTAAGTCATTTTGACTTAACAATCTCCCCCTTTTTGATGATAACAAATTATATAAATAAAAAGAAAATGTACAGATAGAAAAACAAAAAAAACTTATCTCCTCATTAGTTTTCTTCAGACGATCTTCATTAGTCTTCCTTCTTGTTTCTTCTTCGACTTCTTCAGTCACACCTTTTGAGATTCTTCCATTTTCTTCAGATACCTTCCATTCTCTTCTTTTTCCTTCCATTCTTTTCTCCCCCAATTTGTTATGGTAAAAAATGATCATCTACGATGACTCTTCATCAATTCTGCCATCATCTTCTTCATTTCATTCATCATCCCCTTTATCTCGTTGACTTCACCACGTAGATGGCTGATTACTCCTTGAGAGTCAACCGGTAAGGAGGGTTGAGCATTATGTTCCGAGGGTGATGAGAACGGAATTGTTGTAATGTATGCATCCGAGGATGGAATGTATTCTTCATTAATCTCAATAATTGGTGGACGGATAATTGTATTAGATTCAGGAAGATCTAAATCATATGTAACAGGTAGCATGAGCAACTGTCTTCCTTGCTGGGGTATGGCTTCATCGTGTAGAGACAGTGTATCAGAAAGTGGTCTAATACGTAATACTGTCTGCACAAGCAATTCAATGAAAGTGCCTATAAGCAATCTTCCCCCTACTAGACAGTCTTCATTCTTGTCTGTAAAGCTACAACTAGCTCCGTCTGAATTCTCCTTAGAAGCGCATGCTGCATCATTTTTTTGCACTTCTTCTGCAATCTGATCTGCGGACAGATCATTACTGATTCCTTCTGGATATAGCTTCTTTTTCCCTTTATTCATATCCAAAGGATATCTTGGCTGAATGTCTGGTACAACCTTTATTACTGTCTTCTCTGAGATCGGAAAAATAGTACATGGTCTTCTGGTCATTTCTGTAGGGTATGACTTTGTAGCAGCATCCCTCAGAACGTCGTAGAAACTCTTTTCATCTTCTTTCAGTAAATGTCATGTGTCATTATTTATCAAGATAGGTTGTACAAGAGCCATTACCTTCTTCATTGGTGTTTGACAGATAGCGATAGTAGTCCTCCTCTTGGTGACAGCTTCGACCATTCTGATTTGCAACTTGTCTCTCCTCAAAATTTGAGAGTAGTTGTGAATGATCATACCAGATTCAACGAACTTCTCCTTAGGTTCTTGAGCTGAGCTCAAATCTGCTGTGAACTCTTGTTGATCATCGACAGGAGTAGGCTGAACCAGGTTAGGCTCCACTGGTTCCTCCGGTTGCTCAACAGTAGGAGTAGTCTTCTCTTGATTAACTTTCACAGGAGTAGACAAACTTCTCCTTACTTTAGCCTTTATTCTTGGAGTTTTCTTGATTTGAGACTTCTGTATCTCAGACTCCAATTTTCTCTTCTTCTTAGTCTCCTTGTTCTGTTTGGCTGATTCTTCTTCCAAAATTGAGACGAGAGATCTAGTCACCTTTGGTGTGCCGGATCCAGAGGCTTCTTCTTGTTCCTGCTCTCTGGCTCTTCTCTCTTCTTGTTGCCTTAAGGTTCGAATCCTAGGTGATCTCCTTGCTTTCTTAGTAATTTCACCCAAGAGATTCTCTCCTTTCCTTTTTTGTGGCACCATCGTCTGTCCTCTGAGCTAGATTATACTCTTCTCTAGGACATGCCTGTTTTATCAAAGGCTTTTTATGTAATCTTCTCCTTTCTTCTATTGGCATATTCATACTTCTATGAGATCTAGAACTTTCAGTAGGAGACTTCTTCGATAAACGCTCCCCCTCAGTTCTAGTTCCCCTTGAAGAGTCTGCTTCTTCTTTAATTGCTGTTCTCAGACCCATTCGCCGCATAGTGATTGAGTCAATAGTACTCTTAATAGGTACAATCCTTCTATTTCCTCTGTGTAGAAGGACTCTGGATTCCTTAAAAATCCTTGTAAGAAGTATGCCGTAAGGATAGCTATTTGTATCCTTCATCCCCTTAATCATGTAATGGAAGATTAAGAAGGGTAAATCAATAGGATTGCGATTCAACAGGTAGAATAAACATTGTTTGTCCAGAGTGGTCACCAAATGCCTTGAACCTACTCTGGGTAAGATGCAATTAAACAAAATCGCATGAAGAACCCTAGCTTTCGGGACCAGACTCGAAGTCTTCCTCTCCGAAGGGTCATTCACTCCATACAACTGTTTGCTAACATCTTCTTCCTTCAATTTGACCATTGTCATCCACTTAGCCTTAGTTGACAGGGTCTCACCAACTGATGGACAATCGGTCACCTTCCTTATCAGCTCCTTCGTCACAACAACAGATATACCGTCTATTGAGGATACAATAGTGTTGTCTACAAGTTGAGCATTCTTCCAAAAATCAAATACCTCATTTGAGTACACTGGTTCTCATATCTGGAAGAAATTCCTCCAACCAGCTCTTTCAATCTCAGGTTCTACGTCCATACCATCCTTCCTTAGAGACTCGAAGTTCATATGCCTTTCGTGTAGCACCCCAACTCCCGCGAGACTCGAACCCGACATCTACAGTGACATCCGAGCCCGTGACCCGTGAGGGTGACATGCTAGAGCAGTCAATCACAATTAAAACTCGTTATGAAATTTTTCTTCCGAAAACGTTTTAACGCGCGGAAATCAAAACACACTTTGGGCCCGACATATCACAAAAACATTTTCAGATACAAAACACTTTCAGTTATTAATTAGCACTCGGCGATTGCTCAATCAAGACATAAGGTAAAGGCATGACCCAATGGGCTCGATGCCATTTCAACACATTCGTAAATCAAAATCTCAACACACTATTACATTTATTAAACTAGGGCCCACTAAACAAAACACTGTACTCATGTAGATGTGACGACACTGATCCCGATCCGCTACTCTGCCTTGCTAGCAACGATCATACTCCCGTTAGTCTAACGGGGTACTCTTCAGTTCCTGAAAAATAGATGCAATGTTGGGTGAGTTTGCGAACTCAATGAGAAACCATCATCGATGGTTCACCCAACTCATGCATTCAAAATTCATATACACACTGAATCACATATTCACACTTTCATATATTCACATGCATTCAATTTCACTTTCACACAGTTCACTTTAGATCATTTACATATGCAGTATGCATGTGACACTTTCAGTTTCATTTTATTGTTGTGACCGAGCGCAATCAGAAATCAGTAATCACATTTTTGGCAAGTAGGAGGGCCCTCTGGGTATGCACTACTGCCCACTCACATTAGGGATAGGTGTAGCGCCCCCTTACCGTAGAGTATACACCGATACGCCCGTAGGTCATACCAATACATGCCCTACGATGAGGTTGCACTACCAGACAATCGCTTCTAAAAAAACCTCATGGCATCAACATAATCAAAGCAGTAAGATCGCAATCGCTAACTTTAAGACCAAAGAGTACTTCTCAATGCATTCATAAATCTTAAGTACAATATCCGATCATAATTTACAACTGCATAAGACCAAAATAAACAGTAATGGCTCCTATCTAGGTCATCCCCAAAATACCCCAAGGGTCCCAAATGACCGACACTGTGGGCCATGCTCCTCTCGACACACACACAAGCAGGAAAAATCTCAAAATCCGAGCTAGAGTCACACTCACCCGTCACGAAAAATAGTCGCAATTTGGGTGAGTTTGCGAAACTCAATGAGTAACCATCATTGATGGTTTACCCAATTCATGCACTACGCAAAATTGCGTACAGGGCAACACATGTCATAAATCAGATTTTATACAATCAAAATCACACACTTATAATTAGGCCATATCACATTCATAGCATAATCACAGACCGTATGCACAATGATTTCCAATTCATTATTAGCATTGTGACTGGGCGTCAGAGTTATCCCATTTTGGGCACATCACACAGAAATCACGTTTCGGGGGTAGGAGAGCCCTCTGGGTATACACTACAGCCCACGCGCACTAGGGATAGGAGAGCCCTCTGGGTATACACTAATCCCTTTTTCACTTATCACATTTAATGAGCTTATAGCTCAAATGATCGAGAATGTGCTCCATCTGGCAACTGCCGCCATCGATTCCTATTCATGCCTAGCATGCATTCACAATTCTCACTAATACATATCTCATGCGAATCACATAATCAAAAGCACTGATAGTTCACATACATAGCACATAACACATAATACATAAGAGATTGAGAAACCAACTAGGTTACTCACCTGTAACTTCCGAGCTCGCTGGAAGTTCCAAGAATGTCCGTAGAACGACGATCCAACGACGCCTCTAAAACAGCAAAATATAGTCCCATTACTAAATGCTCAATTAACGAGACAAGAATGCATATGTCTCGGTGAAATGACGTCTATGCATGTTCACGATTTTCGGTGCTAAAACCCAATCTTGAACTCTTAAGCCCAATTCGCCTCTTTATTCAATTGATCGATGAATTAATCCAATCCTAATATTCAGTCAATTTCCTCAATTCATACTCTATCACCAATTCCTATTCATTCGGTGAAACCTCTAAAGCAATTTCCAATTAAAACCCAATTGACCCATTGACACTTAGGTCACACTATGCACTATGACCGACCTTAATCACTATAATTCAATACCATTTAATTCAATTCTAAATCCCATAAAACTTCTCAAACACACCTCTTCGGACACTGTATGGAGGTCAACAAGGAATGAGAAGAACCAAGTGACATCGCGTCCTTGATTGCACTGGCGCCAACCTCATGCCCAGCAGTCGACTGGCGTGAGCCTAGCCCATTGGTGAACCGCTCGCTCTTCGACGAGCCACGCAGATCGCTCGTCCCACTTTCGCTGCATGGTGAAGCTACACTCGCCGTCGTCGCATGCCGAGCTACACAAAGCCGCGTAGTCTCCAATCTAAATCCAATCTACACATACAGCTCTCCTTCTTTCCCAACACATCTTTTAAACACACCAGTCCAGATTCCCATCTTTCCGACTCTATAACTCTCCAATTCCAATCTTTCCTCTTTCAACAACTCTCAAACAATTCAATACACCTAAATCAAACAATTTCATCATCGGAAACCTTAACATATACAATCATCAAAACTTCCACAAATCCACTCTTCGATCCTTTACACAGCCACGACAACACCAAAACAAAACCCATCCAGAAACACTCCCAATACCCAATCAAACATAATAAATGCCATAAAAACAGTAGAAACCATTAATAATAACATTAAATTCATTAAAACTTACCAATCAAAGCTCAAATCCACAAATCTCTCAAGATCGCCGTAAACCCTAGAAATCCTTCAAATCCTCCGATCTACCAATATCAAACCTTCCAACCTTCAACAACCATTATAACATGTTAGACTAACATCAATGAAGAGAACCCATTAAAGAAAATCAAGAAATCCTCACCAATGGGAGGAAATCAAGAACGCCGTAGAGGGGAAGAGGAGAACTCGCCAATGCCTTCTTCGATTTTTTTCCCCAAAATTGCTAAACCCTAACTATTTATAGACCTGGGTCTCTATATCAGTCCAGATTCCAATCTCTAAATTTCAATGGCTCAACATAATTATTTTCCATTGCCCTAAGACCATTCTTCCAGTACTATACAGTCATTTAATCTGTCACTCTAAAATTTCCGGTCCGGGCATTATCTCTCGAATTTCTCGGAAATTTCCTATAAGCCACTATAAATTACCAGTCACTCATAAACTACTCTAAATCATTCACTTGAACCCAATAACTCTGAATTCCTCAATTAAACACGATTCAGTCAGTCCAGTCGGTTCACAATCCAATCAGTTCTTAGTCACAATTGAAATGCCGGAAAATCATGAATGCATGTACTATAAATAAATGCATATGTAAGAAATCAATTCCTCTATAATTAGAGGCCAATAACATAATCAATCAGTGAATGCGATGCGATCTATCACCTAACCCATAATTACTAAAATACCCTCTTTCATGTAAACGGGATGTTACAATAGGAGAGCCCGCTGGGTATGCACTAATCCCTTTCACATAATAGGACCCCACACCCCACCCGTAGGAGTTTGCAGGTTTTACTGCGGCATGTGTTTGCAAGTTTTACCGCGGCGTCCTCAAATATACAGTGGCGTCTCGGGTCAACAACTATCATTATCTGATCATTTAATTATGCATGAGTGCATATGTCATTCACATTTCACTGTCATATCTCATTTATTTCACTAACACTTTTACAATTCGATTCACTATTGCATTTATGCACATTTATTCACATTTTGCACTTCCATATCTCAATTCAATATTTCGAACACCCATGGTTCGAAATCAATCAAAACAGTCACACATATCCATCCGTATCTCCACATGGCATATATATACAAAATGTAACACATATAGGTTGAGAAACCAACTAGGTTACTCACCGCACTTAGAAACTACTGACACTGAAGTCTCAAAGATCGCCTGTGGAATTGCTCCATCGGCGCTTGATTAAGCTTTAAACTCTTCCAAATCACCAAGAAATCCACAAGCGATCCAAGGGAAGAAGAAGAACAAAGCAATTTCTCCAGAACAGAGGCAAGCATCGCAAATTTCAAAGGCTTAAGTTATATATATATTGAGTACCTTAAGACTTGTTTGGCAATAAATTACCACCAGTCCAGATCGAACAACCTCGATCCAATTTCTGATTCTAATTTCTCCCAATACGCAATAACAATTAATAATAAATCCTAAAGTCATAATTCAACTTGCCTCATATCAATTGCCAATCAATCACGGACCCGGAATCCGATTTATCAGTCACTATACCATTTTTTCGGTCCGGACTCGATTCTCTAAAAATTCCAGAAAAATTTCCATAAATTCACAAAATTAGGAATTGCATATTCCTACACTCCAATCTCATAATCCAGTTCTCTAAATTCAATTTTTCTCATTCCAATTCATATACAAAACTCATTTATACACTTTTCGCACAAATTTCCAATTTCCACAATTCAATCGGGAAATGTCATACATGTACGCATATTCATATACTTATGCCATCAATAATCATTTACCGATGACTATAGAAACTATAATGCATGAAGAATTCACATTTTCCTGTACTTTAACCTGACCCGATCTAATTTACAAATATACCCGTCACTTCGGTAACGGGATGTTACAATTCTCCCCTCCTAATAAAAATTTCTTCCTCGAAATTTCACATACGATCGATTAGGAAGTCGGGAGATTTATTCCGATCACTATAACACTGTTTCCCTCTATATCAATATAGAATTCTATTTATGCCAATTCACTGAAATTAATACAATCAATTACCTCTTTTTCCTTTCTCAATTTCCACACTGTATTCACTATTCTTTATTTTAATTCAATCATACACACATCCGATCATATCAATATTCCTTATCTCTGTTCATATAACACTTTACAAATCCCAATCACTCTTTTAATTTTACACTAACTTCTATTTACAAAGACAATCACATCGATTCACAAAGATAATCACATCGAGGCCGCTTACAACAAATTTATTTTCTCCCAATTTTACCTTTATTCTCAATCTAAGTGTATCTTGATCGGCGATACACTTCAAAACATTTCATTAATCAATTATCGATCACATCACTTTATGGTTCAAACACCAATTTCATACGATGCCAAGAACCTCGATAAAAATCAATTCGATTCATCGTCATTTACTATGTTTCACAATTCCTATTTCAGATTCATTTCACCTGATTTACACAATCTCTAATAGCGCACACTTTTGACCCCTTATACACTTTTCAACTGGTAATACCAATACAATTAATATACTCTCTATCAATGTGAATTTTACATCAATCTCATATCCTTATGAATTCCACAATATCGATTTCACATTTATCTCCAACAGTCAAGTCTGTTGGTTATTCACACAAACAATTACTCAATGTCACACTCTACTTTCTATCACCCTTCCAATACACTCTTATTAGAACATAAAGCTTTAATCATTTCATACAATTCCTCTTACAATTCCTTAAGTGGTATCACCCACATTTCGTAATTCAGTCTTAACAATTAAATTTCCTCAACGGTCAAATCCATTTTCTAAATCCACAATTCTGTTTTGCCAAATTCTTTTACACACATACACACATCTGATTTGGAATACCAATTGCCCATAATGTTTTTTTTTTGTCCCTTACTGGTTCAACAGATCGCGTTTACTATAACAACGGGTTTAATAACCTTATCGCTCTCAAAATTGAAATTTTCTGTCGTCACATTTTCCAATTCAATACTTCACATTGCAATACTATTAGATTCTAAAATACTCAAACACATAATTCTGTTCAAATCTTTCAAATTCACGAAATACCTCAATCGCATAATCCTTTTCACTGTTTTCAAATTCACCAATATCTCAACCATTATCACTTTGCGTATCCATAGATACATCTAAACACATTTCTGTACAAATAAGGTCTCCAAAATTTTTTCAAACAAATATCCAGTACATATCTATCAATCATCTCTATCGATATTAAGTCTCCCAATGTGGCATATTTGAATACTGACTCAACCACTCTTTATTTGATCAACTAAGATTCATTCTTACAACACTTGCACAATTCCTCAATTGTGCCAATTCATATATTCCATTTTTCAAATACATTCAATTGATCATCTACACTTACAATCATTATACACTCTAAACATAATTGAGACATTTTACCTTTCAACAGCATAATAAACTCCTCATACTCATGATCACTTCGTATAATTTTCTAATTACCGATTGTCTCCAGTGAGGAAAAATTTTCTTATAACTTTCTCAGTTTCATCATAATATATTTTGACATCTGCTTCTTTACACTAATTTCTCCACATAATTCACTTTATTTACCATCATTTCAAACTAGGTCGATGACACATTTTATCAAATACACTTGTACTTTTCGAACATTTTTTTCCACTAATATATGCAAATTGATATTTTCTCCAATTACACAACTAATATCTCTTCACTGTTCAATAATCCTATCACACAGTCACATATTTTATTTCTAACTCTTGAGTCTCCACCAGGATTTGGACTCCTAATAAACACTTTTCATTCATTTTCAATTTATCTCAGATTTATCTCTTAATCAATAATTCGTCCAATTAAAGCATCTAATCAACTTAACCCAATTCAGGGAAACTCTTCTTTGAAAGAAGGTTTCTATCTATCTTTATCAATACCACTTATGAAATTCCTAATCAACAACAATTGTCACATTTCTTGCCAGACATTTGAAATGCCTTATGAAATCACTTTTAACTATACTCATACTATCCCATATGAATCAGTTATGCCTCAATTCATATAAATCAGAACATCCTTTTAAATACTACACATTGAGGTACGTACCATCAAAATCATTTCATTGACATCAAGAGACAAGTGTAAAATAATTCACCAATTAATCGCTTACACTATCCAATCTATGACTCCATTCATATCCAGTTACAATCTTAATTCATTTCAATAAATCACTATAGGCACTTTCACTTCTTACTCTAACTCACAATGATCTTTAATCATAAAAACTATGACTGGCGGTTCTCTACTAACTCACCAATTGATTCTGATATCATTCCCCTAGGCTTCATATTTTCACTTACTGTGATGTATTCCCATCATCAGGTGTGCATTCATATAGGCAATTCAACTCATCCTTGATAACCTTTTTCATCTACCCTTACCATTGTCTTACATTTCAATCTTTTTATTCATTTGTCTTACACAAGATTAATCACACGTAAATACATATCACAGATGTACATTCCATCTTTTTCATTATTGATTCATACTAATAAATTTTCATTCTCAAATCAATATCATAGTTATGCAATTATTCTCGATTTCCTCACTTAACACATTCTGACTTTAAGTCACAAATCCCTATTCATAACTCTTATCACTGAAATCAAACCCAATTGTATTCTCTATAATTCGCAGAACATTTTAATTCCATTCACTTTGTTTATACACTGTCAATCTTACCAATTTTATCATATCGCTACTTCCCTTTATCCATTTACCATTATACATTCATATCTATTCTCCATCCCAAGATAGATTCCAATATAGCACAGATGTTGCCTGTCATAACATATTCACTAATACCAATACACTAAATCCTCATTTGTCAAATCGAACCATACACTTTTTCTTATTTCACAATATTTCCAATTTCCTTTTTATCACATTCTCACATATCATCTTTTTCCTCACTATTTCTCATCACTTAAACACTAGTACAGGGCTCATGTATGAGACTCATATGCTAGATCGGGATCGATTGTCACTATCGCCAATGACATGACTTAAATGTATGCAATTTGACACACTTTTCGAAAGCCCATGTAAGATTGTACTACGGGCTCGATACCACAAATGTAGCACTTAACTCCATGAGACCCAACCCGACATCTACAAATGACATCCGAGCCGTGTGACTTGCCAGGTGGCATGCTAGAGCGGTCAATCACAATTAAAACTCGTTATGAAATTTTTCTTCCGAAAATGTTTTAACGCTGAAATCAAAACACACTTTGGGTCGACATATCACAAAAACATTTTCAGATACAAAACACTTTCAGTTATTAATTAGCACTCGGCGATGCTCAATCAAGACATAAGCGTAAAGGCATGACCCAACTGGGCTCGATGCCATTTTGAACACAATTCAGAAATCAAAATCTCAACACACTATTACATTTATTAAACTAGGGCCCACCAAACAAAACACTGTACTCATGCAGATGTGACGACATTGATCCCGACCGCTACTCGCTTGCTAGTAACGATCATACTCCGTTAGTCTAACGGGTACTCTTCGATTCTGAAAAATAGATGCAATGTTGGGTGAGTTTGCGAACTCAATGAGAAACCATCATCGATGGTTCACCCAACTCATGCATTCACAATTCATATACACACTGAATCACATATTCACACTTTCATATATTCACATGCATTCAATTTCACTTTCACACAGTTCACTTTAGATCATTTACATATGCAGATGTCATGTGACACTTTCGATTTCATTTTATTGTTGTGGTGAGCACAATCGTAAATTAGTAATCACATTTTGGCAAGTAGGAGGGCCCTCTGGTATGCACTATCGCCCACTCACATTAGGGATAGGAGAGCCCACTGGTATGCACTAATCCTTTCACATAATAGGACCCCACACCCCACCCGTAGGTGTTTGCAAGTTTTATCATGCGTGTGTGTTTGCGAGGTTTTACCGCGGTGTCCTCAAATATACTGATGGCGTCTCGGTCAACAACTATCATTATCGATCATTTAATTATGCATGAGTGCATATGTCATTCACATTTCACTGTCATATCTCATTTATTTCACTAACACTTTTACAATTCGATTCACTATTGCATTTATGCACATTTATTCACATTTTGCACTTCCATATCTCAATTCAATATTTCGAACACCCATGGTTCGAAATCAATCAAAACAGTCACACATATCCATCCGTATCTCCACATGGCATATATATACAAAATGTAACACATATAGGTTGAGAAACCAACTAGGTTACTCACCTGCACTTCCGAGCTACAACCTGGAAGTCTCATCACTACCCGTGGAATTGCTCCATCGGCGCTTGATTAAGCTTTAAACTCTTCCAAATCACCAAGAAATCCACAAGCAATCCAAGGGAAGAAGAAGAACAAAGCAATTTCTCCAGAACAGAGGCAAGCATCGCAAATTTCAAAGGCTTAAGTTATATATATACTGAGTACCTTAAGACTTGTTTGGCAATAAATTACCACCAGTCCAGATCGAACAATCTCGATCCAATTTCTAATTCTAATTTCTCCCAATACGCAATAACAAATAATAATAAATCCTAAAGTCATAATTCAACTTGCCTCATATCAATTGCCAATCAATCACGGATCTGGAATCCGGTTTATCAGTCACTATACCATTTTTCCGGTCCGGACTCGATTCTCTAAAAATTCCGGAAAATTTCCATAAATTCACAAAATTAGGAATTGCATATTCCTACACTCCAATCTCATAATCCAGTTCTCTAAATTCAATTTTTCTCATTCCAATTCATATACAAAACTCATTTATACACTTTTCGCACAAATTTCCAATTTCCATAATTCAATCGGGAAATGTCATACATGTACGCATATTCATATACTTATGCCATCAATAATCATTTACCGATGACTATAGAAACTATAATGCATGAAGAATTCACATTTGCCTGTACTTTAACCTGACCCGATCCAATTTACAAATATACCCGTCACTTCGGTAACGGGATGTTACATTCCGAATATCATAGTTGCCTCCATTTTTTCAGAACGAAAACTGACTCTGGTAAGCTTTTCTTATAGGGTAGGATGATTGAGAGAATTTAGAAAGCAAGATGAACTGTCAATAGATGAGAATAAGCGTAATGATCTCAACTTCAGGCTACTTGAAGGGTCTTATCACGCGTGCCCTAGAATCGTCGGGATTCTAAAGATCGTGAAGCGTTTCCCTCCAAAACTTCCTTGTTAGAGAAGTTACCAGCTGTAACTCATTGTTTTTAACGCCGTTAATTTTGACGTTCCTTTAGTTTGACTTTTCGCTTAACATAACCATGTTAAGGTTGCTTTTGATCTTCTGGAACCGTTCTTCACTCAAAGGTTTAGTGAAGATGTCTGCCCACTGATACTCTGTTTTGATGAACTGTATTTTAACCACCTTCCTCTGAACATAATCTCTCAAGAAGTGATGTCTGACTTCGATGTGTTTCACTCTTGAATGTTGTATCGGATTCTTTGACAGATTGATTGCACTGGTGTTGTTGTAATAGATTGGAATCTCCTCTTCTTTAACTGAATAGTCTTCAAGTTGATATTTGATCCACAACGTTTGTGAACTGCAGCTTGCGGCAGACATATAATCTGCTTCGACAGTTGATAGAGCGATTGAGCTTTGTCTCTTACTTGACCAGGAAACTAGGTTTGTGCCAAGAAAGTGACATCCTCCACTCGTGCTCTTCCTTTCAATCCTATCTTCGGCATAATCCGCATCGCAATAGCCGATCAACCTGAAATTTACCTTTCTCAAACATTAAGCAAAGATCAGTAGTAACTGCGCGATATCTCATAATCCTTTTGACAGCTATGAAATGAGACTCTCTAGGATCGGCCTGAAACCTTGCACACAAGCATACACTGAACAGAATATCAGGTCTACTTGCTTTAAGATACAGTAAAGAACCGATCATCCCTCTATACAGGGTTTGATCCACCTTCTTACCAAGTTCATCTTTCGACAAAAGGTTTGAAGGATGCATCGGAGTAGTCATTGACAGTATCTTTCATTTTGAGCAACATTGACAGTATCTTTCATTTGACTCACTTCCTCAGCAGTGGTCACACTCTTCTTTTGACTATTCTCCTTAGTCTTTTCCCCTGCTTCAGTCAGTCTCGGAGTTTTCTGAACTTGAAACTTTTGTCTCTCAGACTCCGACTTCTTCTTCTTTTCAGTCTCTTTTGCCTGTTTGGCTGAGTCTTCTTGTAAAATTGAGACTAGAGATCTTGTTGCCTTTGGTACACGAGATCCAGAACCTTCTGCCTGACTCTGCTCTCTGGCTCTCTTCTCTTCCTGTTGTCGCAGAGTACGAATCCTAGGTGATCTCCTCGCTTTTTTGGAAATTTCACCCAAAAGATTCTCTCCTTTTCTCTTCAGCGCACCTTCATCTGTCCTCCGAACTAGGCTCACTTCTCTTTGAGGACTCACTTTTTTTATCAACTATCTTCCCGATAATTTTCTTCTTTCATCTATCGGCAATCTTATACTTACTTAAGATCTTGAACTTGTAGCGGGAAACTTCTTCAATAACCGCTCCCCCTCAGTTCTAGCTTTCATTGTAGACTTTGTTTCATCTTTCACCACAGTCTTCAAGCCCATTCTTCTTATTGTATCTGAGTTGATAGTACTCTTGAAAGATACCATCCTTCTGATTCCTCTGTGAAGAAGGACCCTGGATTCCCTAAAAATCCTGGTGAATAGCATGTTGTAAGGATAACTGTTGGTATCCTTCATCCCCTTAACCATATAATGAAAAATTAAAAATGGTAGGTCTATTGGTCGGTGATTTAGCAAAAAGAACAGACATTGCTCATCCAAGATAGTCGCTAGATGCCTTGACCTGGCTCTTGGTAAGATGCAATTAAACAGAATCGCATGAAGAACCCTAACCTTCGGGACCAGACTTGAAGTCTTCCTCTCCCATGGGTCATTAGCTCCATATAACTGTTTTCTGACATCTTCTTCCTTCATACTAACCTTGGACATCCATCCGGCTTTGGTTGATAGGGTTTATCCAACCGATGAGCATCCAGTTACCTTCTCTATTATCTCCTTTGTCACGATAACAGATAATCCATCTACTGTGGAGACAATGGTGTTATCAACCAGTTGTGCATGCTTCCAAAAGTCATATACCTCATCAGTATACACTGGTTCCCGCACCTGGAAAAATTTTCTCCACCCAGCTTCTACAATTTCTGGTTCAACATCCATAGTATCTTTCTTCAGAGATTCAAAGTCCACATGCCTTCCATACATCATATCTGGCTCCATTGATTCTGATTAGAAACTAGCTCTGGTAGAGTGTTCTTCAAAGGTAAAGTTGATTTCAAGAGTTTTCAAGAGAGATGAAACGTCTGTGTTTGAGAGTAACCGTAATGATTTTAATTTCAGACTACTCGTAGGGGTCTTATCCAGTGTGTTCTAGAATCATTGGGATCCTCAAGACCATCAGATTTTCCCTCCACAACTTCCTTGTGAGAGAAGTTACCAGTTATAAACCACTGTTTCTGACGTCGTTAACTTTGATGATCTCTTAGCTTGACTGGTCATTTAACATAACCATGTTAAGGTTCCATCTGATTTCCTTGAATCGTTCTTCACTCAATGATTTAGTGAAAATGTCTACCCATTGATACTCTGTTTCAATGAACTGTAGTCACACCACCTTCCTCTGGACGTAGTCTCTCAAGAAATGATGTCTGACTTCGATATGCTTTACTCTCGAATACTGTATTGGATTCTTTGATAGATTGATGGCACTGGTGTTGTCACAATAGATTGGGATCTCCTCTTCTTGAACTGAATAATCTTCCAGTTGATATTTAATCCACAAAGTTTATGAACAATAGCTTGCGACAGCCATGTACTCAGCTTCGGCAATTGATAGAGCAATTGAGCTTTGTCTCTTGCTTGACCAGGAAACTAGGTTTGTGCCAAGAAAGTGACATCCTCCACTAGTGCTCTTCTTTTCAATTCTATCTCCGGCATAGTCCGCATCGCAATATCCGATTAACCTGAAATCTTTACCTTTCTCAAACATTAAGCAAAGATCAGTAGTACCTGCAAGATATCTCATAATCCTTTTAACAACAATAAAATGAGACTCTCTAGGATCGGCCTGAAACCTTGCACACAAGCATACACTGAAAAGAATATAAGGTCTGCTTGTTGTAAGATACAGTAAAGAACCGATCATCCCTCTATATAGGGTTTGATCCACCTTCTTACCAAGTTCATCTTTCGACAAAAGGTTTGAAGGATGCATCGGAGTTGCCATAGGCTTTACCTTATTCATATCAAATTTACACAACAATTCTTTCACATACTTTTGTTGATGGATAAAAATTTTCTCTTCGGTTTGCTTAACTTGCAACCCAAGAAAGAACTTTAACTCACCCATCATACTAATTTCAAACTCATTTTTCATCAGACTCTCAAAACTCATACACAACTTCTTTGAAGTAGCACCAAATATAATATCATTAACATAAATTTGTACTATGATAAACTCATTCTCGTAATCTTTTCTGAAAAGCGTCTTATCAACATGACCTCTAGTAAACCCACTCTCCAAGAGAAAATTACTTAGACGATCATACCAAGCTCTATGAGCTTGCTTCAAGCCGTATAAAGCTTTATGAAGTCTATAGACATGATTTGGATTCTTAACATCCTCAAAGCCAGGAGGTTGCTTCACATACACCTCTTCGTCTATAAAACCATTCAAAAAAGCGCTCTTCACATCCATCTGAAAAAGCTTTATATCATGACACACAGCATATGCCAGCAATATCCGAATAGCTTCAAGTCTTGCTACTGGAGCATATGTCTCATTGTAGTCTATCCCTTCTTGCTGATTATAGCCTTGAGCTACTAATCTAGCTTTATTCTGACTTACTCTACCTGATTCGTCTAACTTATTCTTAAAAACCCATCTGGTTCCTATAATGGATTTCTTTGAAGGTTTTGGAACTAAGGACCAAACATTATTCCTAGTAAACTGATTTATCTCCTCTTGCATGGCTAAAACCCAAGCTTCGTCCTGAAGAGCTTCCTCAATCTTCTTAGGCTTTATTTCAGAGATGAAAGCTACATTAGCTTCTCTTCTGAATTTGGACCTTGTCCTAACTCCTTCTGAGATCTCTCCGATAATTAGCTCTTCTGGATGAGAACTCCTATATTTTCAATCTCTTTTTAATCCTATAGTTTCTGGAATATCCTCAACCTTATCTACTTGAATTCCTGATGATGGAGTTTCTGTAGTATCATCTAAGTTCTTTAAAGGACCTTCACTCTCCATGTCATCTTCCTTATGAGGTTGGGAACGATCATCAAACTTGACATGGATGGTTTCCTCAACTGTCTTTGAAATAAGGTTATATACCCGAAATGCCTTAGATGATGATGAGTAGCCTAGAAAAATTCCTGAATAGGTCTTTGAATCGAACTTATCCAACAACTCTTTTGTATTCAGAATAGAGCACTTGCACCCAAATGGATGAAAGTAAGATATATTAGGTCTCCTTCCATTCCATAACTCATAAGGAGTCTTCAATAAAGGTCGCAACAGTATTCTGTTCTGAATATAACATGCTGTATTCACAGCTTCGGCCTAGAAGTACTTAGGAAGATTCTTCTCACATAACATAGTCCTTGCTATCTCTTGAATCTTCCTGTTCTTCCTTTCAACAAATCCATTCTATTGTGGGGTTCTAGGGGCAGAGAAATTGTGGAAAATTCCATTCTCCTCACAGAATAATCTAAATTTCTCATTCTCAAACTCTCCACCATGATCACTCCTGATACTGGCTATAGATACTCCTTTTTTAATCTGTAACTTTCTGGAAAGGGTCCTAAAACACTTAAAGGATTCATCTTTGTGTGACAAAAACAATATCCAACAAAATCTAGTAAAGTCATCAACAATAACAAATCCATATTTCTTTTCGCCAATACTTGTTGTCCTAGTTGGACCAAATAAATCCATATGTAACAACTTTAAAGGTCTAGAAGATGTTACAAAATTTTTAGAAGAAAACGATGTTTTAACTTGTTTTCCTTTCAAACAACTTTCACAAAAAAATTCTTTGTCAAAACTCTTTTTTGGTAAACCTCCAAATCAAATTTTGCCAACTTTGAAATGTGTTTAAAAGAGACATGACCTAGCTTTTTATGCCAGATTAGTCTTTCTTCTTCTGAAGATAGAAAACATGAAACATTTTGATCTTTAAAATCTTCTAAGTTAATTTTATGAAGATTATTTCTTCTCTTGGCATAAAAGAATATAGACACATCTTTGTTTCTGACTTCACAAAGATTTTGATTGAACGTGACTATGAAACCAGAATCACACAATTGACTTACACTTATCAAATTGTGCTTCAGACCATCAACAAGCAGTACATTATCTATACATGTAAAGGAATCTTTACCTATCGTACCGATTCCAATTATTTTGCCCTGTTGGTTGTCTCAGAAAGTCACCGATCCTCCCTTCTTATACTGAAGATCTAGGAACATAGAGCTTCTTCCCGTCATATGTCGCGAGCAGCCACTGTCTAAATACCAACGGTGCTTGTCACATCTTCCAAGGAAGGAAATCTGCAAGAGAAACTATTTTACTCTTTGGTACCTATATTTTCTTGGATCCTTTCTGGTTAGTAATATGCATATAATAAGTTCTTTGATGCCTTTCACTAAATTGTTGATGAAAACGTGTTTTGTAATACCTTTTATTTTGAGAAAGAGGCTTCTTATTATAATGAGACTTATTATCCGTAAACCCTAATCAGGTTTTATCACTCGGATGTCTACATTTTCCTAGCATCTCATTCATTCTCTTTGTACTCTCAGTGAATGTAGCTAAATTAGATGAAAGACTTTTAATTCTAAGCTTCAACTTATTTATCTCATTAGATTTATCTACAACTTTCTTTCTCTTCTCTAGTTGTTTCTTTAAGCAAAAATTTTCTCTCTCTATTTCTTTTGTATGTTTAAGATTTTCTACATACTTCTTCTTTAACATTTTGTACTGTTTCAGAATAACATGAGAATCCTCTAATAATTCTGAATAGGCTTCATGCAAGTTATCGTATTCAGAAGTTACCTCCTCATCACTTTCTTCCTCGGCTACAAGGCAGATATTAGCATGTTTAGATGACTCAGAATTTGTATCTGACTCTGATGAATCTAGATCTTCTCAAGTAACCATCATGCTTTTCTTGCCTTCTCTACTCTTCTTTGGTTTATTATTTAGAGTAGGATATTCGGACTTGTAATGTCCATGTTGATTACACTCGTAGCATATGATAGATTTCTTTTCTACTTTACCATCATCTTTGCTATTCTTTTTGAAGGGTTAACTTCCTTTGGACTTCTTCTTCCACATCCGTCTTATCTTCTGAGAAATGAACGATAATTTGTTATCTTCATCACTTGACTCTTGTTCTGATTCGCTTGAGTCATCATTCTTCGATTCTTCTATCTTTAATGTTTTTGATGACTTTCTTCTTCTTTGAGTCTTGTGGTGCTTCTGTCCGCCCTTCAGTGCTATTGACTTTTCCCATTTGGGTTTGTCTTCCGCATCGAGCTCTACTTCATGAATCTTCAATGATCCAAGCAACTCATCAAGCTTTAGCATGCTCAAGTCCTTAGCTTCCTGCACCGCTGTAACTTTTGGTCTCCACCTCTTCGGAAGACTTCTTAAGATCATTCTTACGTGATCTTGATTATTGTACGTTCTTCCAAGGGCTTTCAATCCATTGACAATTGTCTGAAATCTTTCAAACATTTGATCAATAGATTCTTTTTCTTTCATCTTGAAAAGCTCGTACTGGTGCACAAGAATGCTTATCTTGGATTCTTTGACTTGGTTTGTGCCTTCATGAGCAATGAAAAGTGTTGGGACTCGATCCGGAAACCGGATCCCAACCAAAGGAATGAAACACGACGGTGAAAACATAACGAAAAGTGCAGCACAAACCAAAGGGAAGGCGAATCGGATAACAAAGCAAAATACAAAGCGAGTGAAAATCAGAACCGAAAAACGAAAAGTAACCAAACAGATCTGTAATTAAACGAACGAAAGCGAAAGAAGCAACATGGAATCAAAATGTGAATCGAAAGCGGATCAAAAATCAAAGAATACAAATGAAGACAAATCGAATAACATAACAAATGTCCGAAATCCGTGAACATACTGCTTAACGAATGAACGCGTTGGAAATCCTAAGCTAAACCGATCCGAAATCCGGTATAATTTTTTTTTTCTTTTTTTTATATTCACCTTTATTCGAACTAAAGCAAATCAAATACAATGAATTCTCACTTTTGGAAATTCATTCTCATGCAAATCTCAATACTTGAATCATATTTTTTATATATCCATACAAATCTTAAATTACATTTTTATCCCAAAATTTATCGAAAATTCGGCAGCATAACGGCTGCATTTATCCTAACCCAAAACCTGCAAATGGTAAAATACACTTCTAAAATTCCCAAAGAAAACCCAGAATCATCGGACTCTCCCGTCCAGAATCCAAACACCAGCAAACGCAAACCTATACCTAACACTTCCATAATTCTCAATCAGCCAATACAAAGAATCTCATTATCCATATATCAAAACCAATCCAATCATAGACCAATCGAAGTCATATACAAACTTATATCTCACATTCAATACATAAACCATAAATCATTTACATTCCGAAGTAGATACACTATCAAACTTGAATGGCATTCAAAGCCATTTACAAACCATTTCTAACAATCCAAACTACACAATTTGCAAAATAAGCAAAAAAGAACAGTTGACCTGACTTTCTTTCATCCAATCTCCTGCTCAAACACGGAGATGGGGATGAAAAGAAGTGAGCTCAGAAGCTCGTGGATAATATATTTATATATTGAACAATAAGTAGAAAATCATTTTCAAGACGTTTTTCATTTTTAAACATTTCATAGAAGAAACTCTTCAAAGCTTATTTCTCAAATCCTTCACTTTTTAAACCATTCATAAAACATTTCCAAAATCTTACATTTACAATCATCAATCTCTCATTTTTCAAACTTCTCAAATCTTTCACATTTCATGACCAAATACAAAACATGAATGCACCAATTCATACAAATTCCAAGATATTTAAATCACCAATTTCTCAAATTCTCAAATTCCAAATTTAACCTAAACCGATTCACTCAAATTCAATATCACATTTAACTTAATTTCTCAAATTGAGCTTAGAATACATTAATTCCTCACATATTCAAGCTATCTAAATCTCCAATTTTTAAAAACCCCAATTTCCAAAATTGGCCTAAACCAATTTACACAAATTTAATATCATAAATCACAATTTCTTCAAAATTGATATCATATTTCACAAACACATACTATTATCTATGATTCTACACCAATAATTCACAAAATCTCCAAAATCACAAATTTGGGCATAATCCCTAGTTAATTTCCATCCAAGATTAAACACAACCTAAGGCATAAACATCAAAATTGGCTTCATAAATCACATACCCATATCATTTTCCATGATTCTCAACTAATAATTCACTAAAAGCTCAAAACTTAAAAATTTCTCTTACCTCTTTTCTTCTCCAAATTCGAATTTTCATGGCTTGAAAGGAAGCTCTCTTCATTTTCCATTTTCTTTCTCTTGAATCAACATAAAAATCCTTCTTGAAATCTCAAAATTTTCGAAATCTCCAAGCTTTTTCTTCTTCTTTCTTCTCCACGGCAATACTCTTTCATTTTCTCTCTTATTTCTTCTTCTTTCCTCTCATCATCGTGCTTCTCCCTTTAAAAAAATGACAACTCCCTTTTATATGTAGCGCCATGTCATTTAATGTGGGTCAAATGACCAAAATGCCCCTACACTTTACTTTAAGTCATACTTACTTTCGGATCTGATTCGCATTATCAATTTGAAGGAATTTGCTAAAACTTCTTTCTAGAAAATTGTTCCTCTATGTCTTAATTTCATAATGCCACAAAAATCATCCAATTTGGAGCACTACATCAAAAGTTATGCTCAAAACATTTCAGATATGTTCATGTTCTAACACATTTTCCAGCACGTCATTTCTATCCAAAAATTAACATTCTTAATCCCACAATTGACATTCGATGTCTTCATAAAAATTGTAGCCATATTTCTCTAGTTTAATTCAAATCAAGAATCGCCTCATTTCGATTACCAGACCAAAAGTTATGCCCAAAATACTTTTAGATGTTCTTAATCCAAAACTGCACACTAATCCGAACTTCAATTCAGAAATTGAAAGTCTTAAGGGCAAAATTGAAATTTACTTTCTTCATATGACTTGTAGCCCCATGTCTTAATTTTATTTTTCCTCAAGAATCACTTCAATCGGATCTCCACAGATCCCAAATTTTGCAAAATACTGAACCATGTTCGGAACATTTCCCGACTCACTTTGATTAAATTAATCACCCTTAATTTAATCTCAAAATTTTACAAATTTCTATGAGGATGTAGATAATTGTCTTAGGAATCCAACGCTTCAAGAATCAAGTCAATCGGATGTCGGATGGAAAAGATATAAGCAAAAGATTGAAGAGGGGTCATATTTCCTATAATATGGAAATAATAATAAAATAATCCGAAAATAATAATTAAAAAATAAAAAATAACAAAAAATCATAATTAAATTAAAAAAAGACCCCCCTCCCCGCGAGGGGGCTTTCATCATTTCTTTTTTTTTCATTTTCATTTTTTTAAAAAATATATATATATATATATCTGAATTTTCTCAAAATCATATTTTTGATTCCGAAATCGAAATTTGAAACATTTGGTCTCTATGGAAAGCTCGAAGGAAGCTCTACAACTTCCATATAGAACTCAAAAATCAATTTTGTCTCAAAAGAGGTCAATTTTCTCATCAAAGATTTTGCCCTAATTATAATTTCCTAAACCGTAACTCAACTTTAAAAAAATTCTATCTTTCTACTCCGAAGTTCAAACACATCATATTTTATATCAATACGAAGATACAAAAGTCACCTACAACTTTCATGAAGGACATAAAAATCAATTTGAGCTCTAAAGAAGTCAATTTTCCCATCAAAAGTTTTGTCTTCCGATAATCATGCTAAAATCATAACAGAAACTTGTAAAAATCATAACTTATTATTCCTTAATCGAAAAATTCTATACTTTATATCAAAATAAAGATCAAATCAAAATATTCAACTTTCATGAAGAACTTAAAGGCTGAATTAACCTATAACTAGGTCAATTTTTCAATCAAAGCTTCAATCATAATAAAAGTCAACCCTAACACACCTAAATTTTGACTGCTCATAACTTTTACTCACGATATCGAAAAATTACAAACTTAATGGCGACAGAAAGCTTTATACATAATCTACAAATTTCATGTAAATCATTTTCTCAAATTTTGCTTAAATCAAAAGTCAACTCTCAAATGCCAAAAAGTCAAACTTTTCATATTTTCATATTTTCATACATTTTCTCTTTGTTTCTTGATTTTCAACTTAATTTTCAATTTCTCATCCACTTAAACTTGTATCATCTATACAAATCTATTCAAATTTCAAAATCATCAAACTCCATCAATTCTTTTTCTCATCAATTTTTTTAAAACATAATCACATCTATTACAAACTTCATATACAAACTTACTTATTTCATACTTTTTATATTTCTAAAATTCACTTAAAGATCGGGGTCCAACATTTCTCCCCCTCTTAAAAGAATTTCGTCCTCGAAATTCTAACTTAAGAAATCACCAAATGTTTGCTTCTCAATGACTATAATCACTTACTTTCTTATCTAATTTCCTCTTCATCCATAATTCTCAATCTTTGCACAATTTCTCACTTCTTATATCAAATATCATAATAACATATCCAAGCACTATATCCTCTAAGCAATATGTCTTAACTCAATTTCATATGTCAAACAACCTATTGACCTTCCATACATATTTTTCTTTCCTTTAATCTCATCTTTCAAGTATGCTTTCTTTCATCTCACAAAAGTCTAGATAACATCAATTTATCCCAATTTCATTATGACAATCTCAAGTTTATCATCACAAACCTAAAATCAATTAATAATTCTTAACTTTAATCAAACGATCACTGCACTCATCACAAAATTCATGGAAATACTTTTCCATGTTCATCACATTCTCACAAATTCGATCTCAACAAATATAAAGCCCAAGTAAGATCCTAATATTGGGCTCTGATATTATCTATGTTGGGACCCGATTCGAAAACCGGATCCCAACCGAAGGAACGAAACACGGCGGCGAAAACATAACGAAAAGCACAGCACAAACCAAAGGGAAGGCGAATCGGATAACAAAGCGAAATACAAAGCGAGTAAAAATCAGAACCGAAAAACGAAAAGTAACCAAACGGATCCGAAATTAAACGAACGAAAGCGAAAGAAGCAACATGGAATCAAAATGCGAATCGAAAGCGGATCAAAAATCAAAGAATACAAATGAAGACAAATCGAATAGCATAACAAATGTCCGACATCCGTGAACATACCGCTTAACGAATGAACGAATTGGAAATCCTAAGCTAAACTGATCTGAAATCCGGTATATTTTTTTTCTTTTTTTTAATATTCACCTTTGTTCGAACTAAAGCAAATCAAATACAATGAATTCCCACTTTTGGAAATTCATTCTCATGTAAATCTCAATACTTGAATCATATTCTTATATATCCATACAAATCTTAAATTACATTTTTATCCCAAATTTTATCAAAATTTGCAAAGATAACTAATTTGCATTGTCCTAACCAAAACCCGCAAATGGTAAAATACACTTCTAAAATTCCCAAACAAAACCCAGAATCATCGGACTCTCCCGTCCAGAATCCAAACACCAGCAAACGCAAACCTATACCTAACACTTCCATAATTCTCAATCAGCCAATACAAAGAATCTCATTATCCATATATCAAATCCAATCCAATTATAGACCAATCGAAGTCATATACAAACTTATATCTCACATTCAATACATAAACCATAAATCATTTACATTCCGAAGTAGATACACTATCAAACTTGAATGGCATTCAAAGCCATTTACAAACCATTTTTAACAATCCAAACTACACAATTTGCAAAATAAGCAAAAACGAACAGTTGACCTGACTTTCTTTCATCCAATCTCCTGCTTGAAACCTGGAGATGGGGATGAAAGGGGGGGTGAGCTCAGAAGCTCGTGGATAATATATTTATATATTGAACAATAAGTAGAAAATCATTTTCAAGACGTTTTTCATTTTTAAACATTTCATAGAAGAAACTCTTCAAAGTTTATTTCTCAAATCCTTCAGTTTTTAAACCATTCATAAAACATTTCCAAAATCTTACATTTACAATCATCAATCTCTCATTTTTCAAACTTCTCAAATCTTTCATATTTCATGACTAAATACAAAACATGAATGCACCACACTTAGAAACAAAACAAAAGCACATAACACATCAAATGGTCTGGTTCGGTCCAAAACAGAACGTACTGCACATTCCTGCATAGAGATCCTGTGCAGCCGTGAACAGAACGTACTACACTTTCCCGCATAACGGTCCAGTATAGCCGTGAAAGGAGTCTGAAATCGGAGCTCTATGCCACTAGCGGGCAACCGGGAGAAGGCTATAAAACTAGACAAGTGCGCACTCGTCCCACATATGGGACCTGACCAAACCCACATAGACACACAATTGAAAACGAAATTTCAAATTGCCTGAAGGCACGTTTCGAAATCTTGATTTTCACAATCTTCATATCATAACATCAAATCGTGTCAAAAAGCTTGACACATGCATATTTCACATATTCACATCAATCTATATAACAATCATATTCAATAAATCAATTAATCACATATAAATCAAATGCATAAAATGAATGCAATTATTTCTTTCAAACATAAATCAACATATACAAATGCATAAGCAAAGCATTGTTCACATTTTCAAAAATGTGAAAACATAATTTTCATAAATCTTGTATTCTAAATTTTCTATAAATTCCACAAATCATTTACAAACATTTTAACGTAAACCTTTTGAACTATTTTTTCAAATCCTTTGAAAACATAATTTGAAATATTTTCCTTTCTTGATTTTCAAATTCACATAATTTACTCATAATTCAAAATATAAATACATTACCCACTTGAATCGATGCGGAAGCTTATCCCTAGCTTCAATGTGACCATTCCTCTTTTCTTCTTCCAATTAAATTTTCCTAAACCAATATGATCAAAAATTAACCTCATAAATAACATAATTCTTAAAATTGATGTCATAATTCATCAATTCATACTAATTCCAAGATATTTAAATCACCAATTTCTCAAATCCCCAAATTTCAAATTTGACCTAAACCGATTCACTCAAATTCAATATCATATTTAACTTAATTTCTCAAATTGAGCTTAGAAAACATTAATTCTTCACATATTCAAGCTATCTAAATCTCCAATTTTTAAAAACCCCAATTTCCAAAATTGGCCTAAACCAATTTACACAAATTTAATATCATAAATCACAATTTCTTCAAAATTGATATCATATTTCACAAACACATACTATTATCTATGATTCTACACCAATAATTCACAAAATCTCCAAAATCACAAATTTGGGCATAATCCCTAGTTAATTTTCATCCAAAATTAAACACAACCTAAGGCATAAACATCAAAATTGGCTTCATAAATCACATACCCATATCATTTTCCATGATTCTCAACTAATAATTCACTAAAAGCTCAAAATTTAAAAATTTCTTTTACCTCTTTTCTTCTCCAAATTCGAATTTTCATGGCTTGAAAGGAAGCACTCTTCATTTTCCATCTTTCTTTCTCTTGAATCAACATAAAAATCCCTCTTGAAATTTCAAAATTTTCGAAATTTCCAAGCTTTTTCTTCTTCTTTCTTCTCCACGGCAATACTCTTTCATTTTCTCTCTTATTTCTTCTTCTTTCCTCTCATCATCGTGCTTCTCCCTTTAAAAAAATGACAACTCCCTTTTATATGTAGTGCCATGTCATTTTATGTGGGTCAAATGACCAAAATGCCCCTACACTTTACTTTAAGTCTTGCTTACTTTCGAATCTGATTCGCACTATCAATTTGAAGGAATTTGCTAAAACTTCCTTCTAGAAAATTGTTCCTCTATGTCTTAATTTCATAATGCCACAAAAATCATCCAATTCGGAGCACTACATCAAAAGTTATGCTCAAAACATTTCAGATATGTTCATGTTCTAACACATTTTCCAGCACGTTATTTCCATCCAGAAATTAACATTCTTAATCCCACAATTGACATTCGATGTCTTCATAAAAATTGTAGCCCTATTTCTCTAGTTTAATTCAAATCAAGAATCGCCTCATTTCGATTACCAGACCAAAAGTTATGCCTAAAATACTTTTAGATGTTCTTAATCCAAAACTGCACACTAATCCGAACTTCAATTCAGAAATTGAAAGTCTTAGGAGCAAAATTGAAATTTACTTTCTTCATATGACTTGTAGCCCTATGTCTTAATTTTATTTTTCCTCAAGAATCACTTCAATCGGATAGCGACAGATCCCAAATTTTGCAAAATACTGAACGATATTCGGAACATTTCCCGACTCACTTTGATTAAATTAATTAGCCTTAATTTAATCTTAAAAATTCACAAATTTCTCTGAGGATGTAGATAATTGTCTTAGGAATCCAACGCTTCAAGAATCAAGTCAATCGGATATCGGACGAAAAAGATATAAGCAAAAGATTGAAGAGGGGTCATATTTCCTATAACCTGGAAATAATAATAA
Source organism: Erythroxylum novogranatense (assembly GCA_029891385.1). Taxonomy (NCBI): domain Eukaryota; kingdom Viridiplantae; phylum Streptophyta; class Magnoliopsida; order Malpighiales; family Erythroxylaceae; genus Erythroxylum; species Erythroxylum novogranatense. The sequence goes on along the minus strand of CM057229.1, from coordinate 38,211,419 downwards.
AATAATCCGAAAATAATAATTAAAAAATAAAAAATAACAAAAAATCATAATTAAATTAAAAAAAGACCCCCCTCCCGCGAGGCACCATCATTCTTTTTTCATTTTCATTTTTTTAAAAAATATATATATATATATATATCTGAATTTTCTCAAAATCATATTTTGATTAGAAATCCAAATTTGACACATTTGGTCTCTATGGACCAAATAATAAAATAATAATAATAAAATAATCCGAAAATAATAATTAAAAAATCATAATTAAATTAAAAAGACCCCCCCCATGAGGGGCCTTCATCATTCATTTTTTTCTTTTCATTTTTATATATATATATATATATATATATATATATATATATATATATATATATATATATATATATGAATTTTCTCAAAATCATATTTTGATTCGAAATCCAAATGTGACACATTTGGTCTCTATGGAATGCTCAAGAAGCTCTACAACTTCCATGTAGAACTCAAAAATCAATTTTGTCTCAAAAGAGGTCAATTTCCTCATCAAAGATTTTGCCCAAATTATAATTTCCTGAACCATAACTCAACTTTAAAAAAATTCTATCTTTCTACTCCGAAGTTCAAACACATCATATTTTATATAAATGCGAAGATACAAAAGTCACCTACAACTTTCATGAAGGACATAAAAATCAATTTGAGCTCTAAGGAAGTCAATTTTCCCACCAAAAGTTTTGTCCTCCATAATCATGCTAAAATCATAACAAAAATTTGTAAAAATCATAACTTATTATTCCTTAATCGAAAAATTCTATACTTTATATCAAAATAAAGATCAAATCAAAATCTTCAACTTTCATGAAGAACTTAAAGGCTGAATTAACCTATAACTAGGTCAATTTTCCAGTCAAAGCTTCAATCATAATAAAAGTCAACCCTAACGCACCTGAACTTTGACTGCTCATAACATTTACTCCCGATATCGAAAAATTACAAACTTAATGGCGACAAAAAGCTTTATACATAATCTACAAATTTCATGTAGATCATTTTCTCAAATTTTGTCTAAATCAAAAGTCAACTCTCAAATGCCAAAACGTCAAACTTTTCATATTTTCATATTTTCACACTTTTTCTCTTTGTTTCTTGATTTTCAACTTAATTTTCAATTTCTCATCCACTTAAACTTGTATAATCCATACAAATCTATTCAAATTTCAAAATCATCAAACTCCATCAATTCTTTTTCTCATCAATTTTCTTAAAACATAATCACATCTATTACAAACTTCATATACAAACTTACTTATTTCATACTTTTTATATTTCTAAAATTTACTTAAAGATCGGGGTCCAACATTTCTCCCCCTCTTAAAAGAATTTCGTCCTCGAAATTCTAACTTAAGAAATCACCAAATGTTTGCTTCTCAATGACTATAATCACTTACTTTCTTATCTAATTTCCTCTTCATCCATATTTCTCAATCATTGCACAATTTCTCACTTCTTATATCAAATATCATAATAACATATCCAAGCACTATATCCTCTAAGCAATATGTCTTAACTCAATTTCATATGTCAAACAACCTATTGACCTTCCATACATATTTTTCTTTCCTTTAATCTCATCTTTCAAGTATGTTTTCTTTCATCTCACAAAAGTCTAGATAACATCATTATCCCATTTTCATTATGACAATCTCAAGTTTATCATCACAAACCTAAAATCAATTAATAATTCTTAACTTTAATCAAACGATCACTGCACTCATCACAAAATTCATGGAAATACTTTTCCATGTTCATCACATTCTTACAAATTCGATCTCAACAAATATAAAGCCCAAGTAAGATCCTAATGCTGGGCTCCGATACCATCTATGTTGGGACCCGATCCGGAAACCGGATCCCAACCGAAGGAACAAAACACGGCGACGAAAACATAACGAAAAACACAGCACAAACCAAAGGGAAGGCGAATCGGATAACAAAGCGAAATACAAAGCGAGTGAAAATCAGAATCGGAAAACGAAAAGTAACCAAACGGATCCGAAATTAAACGAACGAAAGCGAAAGAAGCAACATGGAATCAAAATGTGAATCGAAAGCGGATCAAAAATCAAAGAATACAAATGAAGACAAATCGAATAGCATAACAAATGTCCGACATCCGTGAACATACCGCTTAACGAATGAACACGTTGGAAATCCTAAGTTAAACCGATCTGAAATCCGGTATAATTTTTTTTTCTTTTTTTTAATATTCACCTTTATTCGAACTAAAGCAAATCAAATACAATGAATTCCCACTTTTGGAAATTCATTCTCATGCAAATCTCAATACTTGAATCATATTCTTATACATCCATATAAATCTTAAATTACATTTTTATCCCAAATTTTATCGAAAATTCGTCAGCATAACGGCTACATTTGTCCTAACCCAAAACCTGCAAATGGTAAAATACACTTCTAAAATTTTCAAACAAAACCCAGAATCATCAAACTCTCCCGTTTGGAATTCAAACACCAGCAAACGCAAACCTATACCTAACACTTCCATAATTCTCAATCAGCCAATACAAACAATCTCATTATCCATATCTCAAATCCAATCCAATCATAGACCAATCGAAGTCATATACAAACTTATATCTCACATTCAATACATAAACCATAAATCACTTACATTCCGAAGTAGATACACTATCAAACTTGAATGGCATTCAAAGCCATTTACAAACCATTTCTAACAATCCAAACTACACAATTTACAAAATAAGCAAAAACGAACAGTTGGCCTGACTTTCTTTCATTCAATCTCCTGCTCGAAACCTGGAGATGGGGATGAAAGGGGGGTGAGCTGCAAAATTCGTGGATAATATATTTATATATTGAACAATAAGTAGAAAATCATTTTCAAGACGTTTTTCATTTTTAAACATCTCATAGAAGAAACTCTTCAAAGCTTATTTCTCAAATCCTTCACTTTTTAAACCATTCATAAAACATTTACAAAATCTTACATTTACAATCATCAATCTCTCATTTTTCAAACTTCTCAAATCTTTCATATTTCATGACTAAATACAAAACATGAATGCACCACACTTAGAAACAAAACAAAAGCACATAACACATCAAATGGTCTGGTTCGGTCCAAAATAGAACGTACTGCACATTCCCGCATAGCGGTCCTGTGCAGCCGTGAACAGAACGTACTACACTTTCCCGCATAACGGTCCAGTGTAGCCGTGAAAGGAGTCTGAAATCGGAGCTTCATGCCACTAGCGGGCATCCGGGAGAAGACTATAAAACTAGACAAGTGCGCACTCGTCCCACATATGAGACCTGACCAAACCCACATAGACACACAATTGAAAACAAAATTTCAAATTGCCCGAAGGCACGTTTCGAAATCTTGATTTTCACAATCTTCATATCATAACATCAAATCGTGTCAAAAAGCTTGACACATGCACATTCCACATATTCACATCAATCTATATAACAATCATATTCAATAAATCAATTAATCACATATAAATCAAATGCATAAAAATGAATGCAATTATTTCTTTCAAACATAAATCAACATATACAAATGCATAAAGCAGCATTGTTCACAGTTTTCAAAAATGTGAAAACATAATTTTCATAAATCTTGTATTCTAAATTTTTCTATAAATTCCACAAATCATTTACAAACATTTTAACGTAAACCTTTTGAACTATTTTTTTCAAATCCTTTGAAAACATAATTTCAGAAATATTTTTCCTTTCTTGATTTTTCAAATTCACATAATTTACTCATAATTCAAAATATAAATACATTAGCCACCTCGAATCGATGCCAGAAGCTTATCCCTAGCTTCAATGTGACCATTTCCTCTTTTCTTCTTCCAATTAAATTTTTCCTAAACCAATATGATCAAAAATTCAACCTCATAAATAACATAATTCTTAAAATTGATGTCATAATTCATCAATTCATACTAATTACAAGATATTTAAATCACCAATTTCTCAAATTCCCAAATTCCAAATTTGACCTAAACCGATTCACTCAAATTCAATATCATATTTAACTTAATTTCTCAAATTGAGCTTAGAAAACATTAATTCCTCACATATTCAAGCTATCTAAATCTCCAATTTTCAAAAACCCCAATTTCCAAAATTGGCCTAAACCCATTTACACAAATTTAATATCATAAATAACAATTTCTTCAAAATTGATCTCATATTTCACAAACACATACTATTATCTATGATTCTACACCAATAATTCACAAAATCCCCAAAATAAAAAATTTGGGCATAATCCCTAGTTAATTTTCACCCAAAATTAAACACAACCTAAGGCATAAACATCAAAATTGTCTTCATAAATCACATACCCATATCATTTTTCATGATTCTCAACTAATAATTCACTAAAAACTCAAAACTTAAAATTTTCTCTTACCTCTTTTCTTCTCCAAATTCGAATTTTCATGGCTTGAAAGGAATCTCTCTTCATTTTCCATCTTTCTTTCTCTTGAATCAACATAAAAATCCTTCTTGAAATCCCAAAATTTTCGAAATCTCCAAGCTTTTTCTTCTTCTTTCTTCTCCACGGCAATACTCTTTCATTTTCTCTCTTATTTCTTCTTCTTTCCTCTCATCGTCTTGCTTCTCCCTTTTAAAAAAACGACAACTCCCTTTTATATGTAGTGCCATGTCATTTAATGTGGGTCAAATGACCAAAATGCCCCTACACTTTACTTTAAGTCATGCTTACTTTCGGATCTGATTCGCACTATCAATTTGAAGGAATTTACCAAAACTTCCTTCTAGAAAATTTGAAGGAATTTTCCAAAACTTCCTTCTAGAAAATTCGGAGCGCTACATCAAAAGTTATGCTCAAAACATTTCAGATATGTTCATGTTCTAACACATTTTTCAGCACATTATTTCCATCTAGAAATTAACATTCTTAATCCCAAAATTGACATTCGATGTCTTCATAACAATTGTAGCCCTATTTCTCTAGTTTAATTCAAATCAAGAATCGACTCATTTAGATTACCAGACCAAAAGTTATACCCAAAATACTTTTAGATGTTCTTAATCCAAAACTGCACACTAATCCGAACTTCAATTCAGAAATTGAAAGTCTTAGGGGCAAAATTGAAAATTACTTTCTTCATATGATTTGTAGCCCCATGTCTTAATTTTATTTTTCCTCAAGAATCACTTCAATCGGATCTCCACAGATCCCAAATTTCGCAAAATACTGAACCATGTTCAGAAAATTTCTCGACTCAATTTGATTAAATTAATCACCCTTAATTTAATCTCAAACATTCAGAAATTTCTATGAGGATGTAGATAATTGTCTCAGGAATCCAACGCTTCAAGAATTAAGTCAATCGGATGTCAGACGGAAAATATATAAGCAAAAGATTGAAGAGGGGTTATATTTCCTATAATCTGAAAATAATAATAAAATAATCCAAAAATAATAATTAAAAAATTAAAAAAATCATAATTAAATTAAAAAAAGACCCTCCTCGCGAGGGCAATGTATCGCCCCCGCGAGGGGGCTTTCATCAATTCATTTTTTTTCATTTTCATTTTTTTTTCAAATATATATATATATATATATCTGAATTTTCTCAAAATCATATCTTTTGATTCTGAAATCCAAATTTGACACACTTGGTCTCTATGGAAAGCTCGAAGGAAGCTCTACAACGTCCATGTAGAACTCAAAAATCAATTTTGTCTCAAAAGAGGTCAATTTTCTCATCAAAGATTTTGTTCAAATTATAATTTCCTAAACCATAACTCAACTTTAAAAAAATTCTATCTTTCTAATCCGAAGTTCAAACACATCATATTTTATATCAATGTGAAGATTCGAAAGTCACCTATAACTTTCATGAAGGACATAAAATTTAATTTGACCTCTAAGGAAGTCAATTTTCCCATCAAAAGTTTTGTCCTCCAATAATCATGCTAAAATCATAACAGAAACTTGTAAAAATCATAACTTATTATTCCTTAATCGAAAAATTCTATACTTTATATCAAAATAAATATCAAATCAAAATCTTCAACTTTCATGAAGAACTTAAAGGCTGAATTAACCTATAACTAGGTCAATTTTCCAGTCAAAGCTTCAATCATAATAAAAGTCAATCTTAACGCACCTAAACTTTGACTGCTCATAACTTTTACTCCCGATATCGAAAAATTACAAACTTATTGGCGACAGAAAACTTTATACATAATCTACAAATTTCATGTAGATCATTTTCTCAAATTTTGCCTAAATCAAAAGTCAACTCTCAATGGCCAAAAAGTCAAACTTTTCATATTTTCATATTTTCACACTTTTTCTCTTTGTTTCTTGATTTTCAACTTAATTTTCAATTTCTCATCCACTTTAACTTGTATAATCCATACAAATCTATTTAAATTTCAAAATCATCAAACTCCATCAATTGAAATTAATTGGTTTAATGCGAAATTGGATATAGGGTGCTAGGTTGTGACACAATTATTGTAAATGGAAGCATGTTCATTCATGCATAAAAGCATGATCAGATAATGGCAGTTGTGACCGGTGCAGCCACCGTATTTTCAGAGCTTTAAGCTCAACGCATCAGGGTCTCGAGCCCAACGAAATTTTTAGAGCCACAGGCTCAACGATCAGGGCTTCAAGCCCAATGTTATTCAGAGCCACTGGCTCAACGTTAATGAGCTCAGGCGCACGGTCACAACAACGTAATAAAATGAAAAGTGTCACATGTGCATATACATATGAATGATAAATTGTGAATTGTGTGAAAGGCCTTATATGTGTGAAATAGAATGCATGAGATATTTTCGAATATGGTATTATGTGATATTCCGTTAATTGTTTGTATATGCATAAGTTGGGTGGACCATTGATGATGGTTTCTCGCTGAGTTCGCAAACTCACCCAACATTGCATCTATTTTTCAGGTCAGAGATAGTAGATTCCTAGCTCCAGAGTTTGACTTTTCCTGCCGTGTGAGCTCAGGCAAGAGAAGTTATGGCTCACAGGTCGGTCAGCTGGGATCATTTTTTAGGATGATCTACTTTAGGCTTTCGTTTCAGTTTCTTTTGGAGATATATGTATATACTGTGGAAACTGATAAACGTGTAAATTTGGTTTTGAGGTTATGAAATGAAAGTACTTTGGTTTTAAAATTTAGTGAGTTTGATAGTACGGTTTTACTGTATCGATGCCATGTGGATTATAGAAACGATCGTTCGTAGTGCACCCTCATCGTGAGTTATGTATCGGAATGACCTACGGGCGTCTCGGTGCGTACCATACGGTAAGGGGGTGCTACATTAGGTGGTATCAGAGCATGGTTTGGCATCTTTTGGGAATAGTGTATTTTAGGCTTGAATTTCAATAAGAAAAGCAGAAATTGATCATAATTCTTTTTTGTTGTAGGTCATCCGTCCTTGGTGATCAGGTAGATCAACCAGCTGACCATGTATCAGTCGGAGCTAGTAGGGAGTCTTCAGTACCTCGGTTTGAGGAGCAGCCTTCTAGAGTTCCCATGAGACGGGAGAGGAGGTATGATAGATTGCGCAAGCAGGGGTCTGTAGACTTTTATGGCAGCACTGACCTGCTGAGGCTGAGGGATGGCTAGAGAGGACTGAGCGAGTATTCGACCAGATGGATTGTGATGCTGAGGAGAGGTTTGATTATGCAGTGTCTGTCCTGCAGGGCCCAACTTATCAATGATGGAAGACTATCCCGGGCAGTACCACCAGGCCTTGCTTATTGTCATAGGAGGATTTTCTGAGGGCATTCATAGATAATTACATGCCCAAGCTCTAATTGGAGATGAAGATGCAGGAGTTCTTAGAGTTGAGACAGGGTCAGATGTCAGTGGCTGAGTATGAGGTTAAGTTTAATGAGCTGATGGGATATGCTTTGGTTCTGATTGCTACAGAGGCTGATAAGTGCCGGAGATTTGAGGGAGGGCTTAATCTGGAGATCCGTACCAGGTTAGCCCGGTCTGATATGGGCACCTTTATTGAGTTGAGGGCTCTGAGCTCGAGAGAAGCGACCGAGGCGAGTCGGTGAGGCGGCCAGGATCCGAGGATTAAGAGATCTAGTGATAGTCAGGGCAGCTCTGGTAGGAGTTTTATCGGCGTCGAGCGGGGCCTTGAGTCTTCGGAGGATCGAGACATATCTGGTTTTATATGTAGGGGAGATTTGGGTAGACTGGCAGTGGTAGTGGTAGAGGATCAGGTCAGGCACTTCCTGTTTGCGTGCATTATAACAAGAGGCACAGTGAGGAGTGTTGGCGAGTGACTGGAGCTTGCCTTGCATGCAACTCCATGGATCATCTGATTAGGAATTACCCTATGACATTGGGAGTTCAGTCGGCTATGAGTGGGAGAGTTGGTAGTAGTTCGACAGTGCAGCAGAGTCAGGGTAGTGGACCTGGATTCAGGGGCCGAGGCAGAGCCCGAGGTAGAGCTGGAGATTCCTTTGTGGGGACCGAGGGTCATGGCAGCCGACCACAGTCTCAGGCTAGGGTCTACGCCATGACTAGGCAGGAGGCCCAGGATTCTCCGGATGTTGTTGCGGGTATGCTTTTGATTTTCGGCTTTGAGGTTTATGCATTGATAGATCCAGGTTTCACACATTCTTTTATTGCACCGCATGTAGCATGTAGATTGCATGGGGATAGGGAGATGTTGCAGTATGGGCTAGAGGTGAGTACACCTCTAGGTAGTACTACTGCTTTGGGAGAGGTCTGCAAATGATGCTCGATCCAGATCGATCAAGCAGTGTTGAGTGCAGACCTGATTGTGTTGCCTCTGAGAGAGATAGATGTGATTCTGGGGATGGACTGGCTTACTGTCCATAGAGCTGTTATAGACTGTTATACCAAGGAGGTCGTGTTGGAGTCTTCTGGTCAGCCCAGAGCTGTTTATCAAGGTGTTAGTCAGGCAGTGCCAGCCGGGATGATTTCTTTTCTGAGTTCCCTAAAGTTGATGCAGGGAGGTTGTGAGGCTTATTTGGCTCATGTGGTTGATTCTAGGGTTGAGCAGAGATTGCAGGATGTTCCCGTGATCAGGGAATTTTTAGATGTGTTTCCCGATGAGCTACCGGGTTTGCCACCGGATCGGGAGACGGAGTTCTCGATTGACCACGTTCCAACCGCTCCTTTATCTATACCTCCATATAGGATGGCACCGGTGGAACTGAGAGAGCTTAAGGCTCAGTTGCAGGAGCTTTTGGATAAGGGGTTTATCAGGCCTAGTGTTTCGCCGTGGGGAGCTCCAGTGTTATTTGTGAAGAAGAAGGACGAGACTTTGAGGCTGTGCATCGATTATAGGCAGTTGAATCGGGTGATGGTAAAGAACAAGTATCCACTGCCTAGGATCGATGACCTGTTTGATCAGTTGCAGGGGGCTCAGGTGTTTACTAAGTTGGATATGCGATCTGGCTATTATCAATTGAGGATAGCAGAGGCCGATGTGCCTAAGAGTGCTTTCAGGAGTAGGTATGGGCATTTCGAGTTCCTAGTGATGCCGTTTGGGTTGACTAATGCCCCGGCAACTTTCATGGCTTTGATGAATAAGGTTTTTCAGCCCTACCTTGATCAGTTCGTGATTGTATTCATTAATGATATTTTGGTGTATTCGAGGAGTAGGCAGGAGCACGCTGAGCATCTGAGGATTGTTTTGCAGATCATGAGAGAGAGACAGTTGTATGCCAAATTTAGCAAGTGTGAATTTTGGCTAGATGAGGTTATGTTTTTGGGGCATATTGTGTCTGGTGAGGGTATCCAGGTGGATCCTCACAAGATTACGACAGTAAGGAATTGGCAGGCTCCTAGGAATGTATCAGAGTTGCGGAGTTTTCTCGGATTAGCAGGGTATTATCGGAGGTTTGTCGAGGGGTTTTCAGTGATCTCAGCCCCTCTGACAAAACTTCTGAGGAATAATGTGGCTTTCATTTGGACTGAGGAGTGTCAGAAGAGTTTTGAGGAGCTGAAACATCGGTTGACTACGACATCGGTGTTAGCTTTGCCTTCGGGGACTGGAGGTTTTGAGGTTTTTAGTGATGCTTCGCAGCAAGGATTAGGATGTGTTCTGATGCAACATGGGAGAGTGATAGCGTATGCCTCGAGACAGTTAAGGTCTCACGAGTTGAATTATCCAGTGCACGATTTAGAGTTAGCAGCAGTTGTATTTGCTCTGGAAATCTGGAGACATTACTTGTATGGTGAGACGTTCCAGGTTTTCACGGATCATAAGAGCTTGAGGTATCTGTTGAGTCAGAGACAGCTGAATTTGAGATAGAGGAGATGGATAGAGTTGCTTAAGGATTATGACTGCACGATTGAGTATCATCCAGGGAAGGCCAATGTGGTGGCTGATGCTTTGAGCAGGAGATCTCATATCAGTGCAGCTCAGATTCAGATTGAGAGATTACCTAGCATGATTCAGTTGAGAGCTCTGAATGTGCAGATGGATTTGGGTCAGGATGGAGCTCTGTTAGCTACTCTGAGGCTTAGGCTGATGTTGCATAACAGGATCAGGAGAGCTCAGGATCAGGATCCTGTGTTGGTGAGACTGATTGAGAGAGCGAGATCTGATCGGGATTCTGATTTTGAGTTGAGAGATGGGACTCTTTGGATGGGTCAGAGATTATGTGTTCCAGATGTAGATGATTGGAGGCGCGAGATTTTGGAGGAGGCGCATTTGGTTGCTTATGCTATGCATCCTAGTACTACCAAGATCTATCACACTCTTAAATTGCATTTCTGGTGGCCAGGCATGAAGAGGCAGGTGGCAGAGTTTATTTCTCGGTGTCTGACGTGCCAGTAAGTTAAAGCTGAGCACCAGGCCCCAGTTGGGAGATTGCATTCGTTGCCCATTCCGGAGTGGAAATGGGAGCAAATTTTGATGGATTTTATTATAGGGTTGCCTAGGACGCCGAGGCAGCATGATGCGATCTGGGTCATAGTGGACCGGTTGACTAAATCGGCTCACTTTTTTCCAGTGAGAGAGAACAATACTCGATCATTGACCTGAAGTATGTGGCGTAGATTGTGAGACTGCATGGGGTTCGGTGTCTCTGATCTCGACGAGGATCGTGTTTACTTCGAGGTTTTGGAGGAGTTTGCAGTCGGCTATGGGTACTCGGTTGAACTTCAGTACAGCTTTTCATCCTCAGAAAGATGGGCAAAGTGAGAGGACGATTAAGACTGTTGAGGATATGTTGCGAGCTTGTGCATTGGAGTTCAGAGGTGCTTGAGATCAGTATTTGGCTCTGGTTGAGTTTGCATACAATAATCAGTACCAGAGCAGTATTAGGATGGCACCGTATGAGGCGTTGTATGGGCGTCAGTGTAGATCGCCTTTGTATTGGGATGAAGAGGGTATGAGGATGCTTGAGGGTCCCAAACTGATTCAAGACACTGTGGATAAGGTACAGTTGATTCGGAGTCGCATTAAGGCAGCTCAGGATAGACAGAAGAGTTATGTGGATTAGCATCGGCGAGAGATGGAGTATGATGCAGGAGATAGGGTTTTCCTCCGAGTGTCTCCTTGGAGAGGAGTTTTGAGATTTGGCAGGCGGGGCAAGTTGAGTCCTCGGTATATTGGTCCTTATGAGATCCTAGAGAGGATAGGACCATTAGCTTATAGATTGGCGTTGCCGAGTGAGATGTCTCAGTTGCATGACGTTTTCCATGTGAGCATGCTCCAGAGATATCGTTCAGACCCGACTCATGTGATTCCGGCTCAGGAGATTGAGGTGGCCAGTAATTTGAGCTATGTTGAGGAGCCGATTCGGATTGTGGGGTCTCGGATTAAGCAGTTGAGGAGCAGGGTGATTCCATTGGTGAAAGTGCTTTGGAAGAACCACTCAACTGAGGAAGCAACTTGGGAGACTGAGGAGCACATGAGGAGGCAGTACCCTCATCTGTTCGACCAGTCAGGTAAGAAAATTTCAGGACGAAATTTTTATTAGGAGGGGAGAATTGCAACATCTCGTTACCGATGTGAAGGGCATATTGGTAATTTGGGTCGGGTTAGGATTGAGTGCATCCATATTATTGAATTGCACATGCATTTGCTTCTATATTATTGATAAATGACCGTTATTGCACAAGCATATGAGTGTACATGCATGTATGACAATTTTCCCGGCATGATGGTGTAAATTAGAAATTTTGTGATTTTTGTACAGATTGAGCTTTGAATATTGAATTGGAGTGAAAAATTGAATGCTAGAGGTTTGGGAAATGAAATTAGAGTGTAGAATCATGTGTTTTATATTTTTGAGGATTTATAGAAATTTTTAGGAAATTTTTAGAGTTATGGGTCCGGACCGAGAAAAATGGCCTAAAGACTGATAAATGGGATTCCGGTTCCGAAATTGATTAACAATTGGCACGAGATAATTAGAGTTATGATTTTAGGATTTATCCTTTATAGCCATTGCAAAAATTGGGAGAAAGTAGAATAAGAATTGGATTTTTAGACTTTAAGAATTGAGCATGTGGTAAATGAATTGCCAAACATGCCTTTAGCTTCAAATCCCTTATATAAAAACCCTAACCTTTAAAATTTGCTTCCAACGACACCCTTGCCTTTGAAAGAAGATTTTCATCTTTGTTCTTCTCTTCTCCTTCGTGATCCATCATCTTTGCTTTCTGTTTCTATTTTCTTCTCTTAAATTGTTCCATTCATCATCTTCAACCTAGCTTAAGCCTTGGGATAGAGAAGATGAAATTTGGTGGAGAAAGAGGTGATTGTCGTGGGTGTGCCTAGGTTTGAAGATTGGAGTTCTGGGTGATTTTCGAAAGTTTAAGGCTTGAATCAAGTAAGTTCTTACTCCTTTATGTTTTAGATAGTTTGATTTGATCATTGATTTGAGTTATTAATTGTTTAAGAATTTATAAGTTTCGGATGATGAGTTTTAGGGTTATTTGGTTTTGATTTGGGTATTTGAAGAATAATTGATTTTTGATGGAATTAAGGTTAGAAATGAGTTGTGCTTAGTGTATTGAGTTGTTTTGGAGTGTTTGTAAAGAGAATGGATGAATTAGAAATATGCAGATCTGAGAAATTCTGGGTTTCGGACGTGTTTCTGGGTTTGCACGTCGTGACGAGCCTTTCCCATCATGCACGTCGCGGCGAGCGTATAATTCTATGCCGCGACGAGCAGTTCATCTTCCGCACGCCGCGACGAGCAAGGACGCACGTCGCGACGAGTAGAAGCGAGGACGCCGTTGGGAGAGCTACGCGTGCGTCGCGACGTAGGCGAGGTGGTCTCGCCGCGGCGAGCGACCTTGCGCCGCGACGAGGACCCCAATTTTTCGAAGATGAATTAAATTGTTTTAATGAATGATTTTGAGGTTTAATTCCTAATGAGTTAGTTATTGATTGATTGTAATTTAGAGACTCAGAATTGCAATTTAGAATAATGGAATTTCAAAATTTGGATTCGGTAGTTCTCGAAATTGGATGGCGATTTTATTAGGGAATGTGATTCGTGATTGGAGTATGACTTAATAAATTGAATTAAGGTGTTAGAAATTGCTATCTTTTAGAGGAAAAAGAATTGAATTGGAAGATCCGGGTATAGAATCGGGAATGTCATAACATGTATAGTACTTATCGCATTCGCTACATGTGCATTATTAACTATTGTAAATCGTGCAATTAGTAATGTTTGATTATTCTGATTTTTTTAGAGGCGCAAGTGGAGCGTCGATCTTCCGACGTAGGTAAGACTTCCCGGCAGTAGCTCGAAAGTTAGAGGTGAGTAACCTAGTTGGTTTCTCAACCTTGATGTGTTTAATTTTATGCATTTATGCCATGTGGAGATAAAAGGATGATTCTATATGTTTGCTTTTGATTGATTTCAGACCATAGGTGTCCAAAATATTTGGAATGTGATATAGAAGTGTTATCTGTGCATTAATTGAAATTAATTGGTTTAATGCGAAATTGGATATAGGGTGTTATTGTGACACAATTATTGTAAATGGAGGCATGTGCATTCATGCATAAAAGCATGATCAGATAATGACAGTTGTGACCGGTGCAGCCATCGTATTTTCAGAGCTTTAAGCTTAACGCATCGTGGGCCTCGAGCCCAACGAAATTTTTAGAGCCACAGGCTCAACGTATCAGGGCTTCAAGCCCAATGTTATTCAAAGCCACTGGCTCAACGTTAATGAGCTCAGGCGCACGGTCACAACAACGTAATAAAATGAAAAGTGTCACATGTGCATATACATATGAATGATAAATTGTGAATTGTGTGAAAGGCCTTATATGTGTTAAATAGAATGCATGAGATATTTTCGAATATGGTATTATGTGATATTCCTTGAATTGTTTGTATATGCATGAGTTAGGTGGACCATCGATGATGGTTTCTCGCTGAGTTCGTAAACTCACCCAATATTGCATCTATTTTTTAGGTCAGAGATAGTAGACTCCTAGCTCCAGAGTTTGACTTTTCCTGCCGTGTGAGCTTAGGCAAGAGAAGTTATGGCTCACAGGTCGGTCAGTTGGGATTGTTTTTTAGGATAATCTAGTTTAGGCTTTCGTTTCAGTTTCTTTTGGAGATATATGTATAGACTGTGGAAACTGATAAACTTGTAAATTTGGTTTTGAGGTTATGAAATGAAAGTACTTTGGTTTTAAAATTTAGTGATTTTGATAGTACGGTTTTACTGTATCGATGCCATGTGGATTATAGAAACGATCGTTCGTAGTGCACCCTCATCGTGGGTTATATATCGAAACGACCTCGAGGCGTCTCGATGCGTACCCTAAGGTAAGGGGCGCTACAACAGATCCCAAATTTTGCAAAATACTGAACCATGTTCAGAAAATTTCCCAACTCACTTTGATTAAATTAATCATCCTTAATTTAATGTCAAAAATTCACAAATTTCTATGAGGATGTAGATAATTGTCTTAGGAATCCAACGCTTCAAGAATCAAGTCAATCGGATGTCGGACGGAAAAGATATAAGCAAAAGATTGAAGAGGGGTCATATTTCTTATAATCTGGAAATAATAATAAAATAATCCGAAAACAATAATTAAATAATTAAATAATAATAATAAATCATAATTAAATTAAAAAAAGACCCTCCTCGCGAGGGCGATGAATCGCCCCCGCGAGGGGGCTTTCATCATTTCATTTTTTTTTCATTTTAATTTTTTTAAAATATATATATATATATATATATATATATATATATATATGAATTTTCTCAAAATCATATCTTTTGATTCCGAAATCCAAATTTGACACATTTGGTCTTTATGGAAAGCTCGAAGGAAGCTCTACAACTTCCATGTAGAACTCAAAAATCAATTTTGTCTCAAAAAAGGTCAATTTTCTCATCAAAGATTTTGTCCAAATTATAATTTCCTAAACCATAACTCTGTTAAGTCAAACCAGACTTCATGTATTAAATAATTTTGATAATAAACAAAGAGAAATATACGGAAGAAAAACAGACGGAAGAAAAGGGCGATACAAAAGGCATTTAAAGAAAATGAGGCGGAAGAAAAGGAGGCGATACAAAAGCGCATTTAAAGAAAAGCAGACGGAAAAAAAGTAGGCGATACAAAAGGCATTTAAAGAAAAGCAGATGGAAGAAAAGCGAGACGATACAAAAAGCGTATTTGAAGCTTTACGAAGACAAAAGCAAACGATACGAAAATAAGACGGAAGAAAGAAACATCGTTTAAGGCGGTTACATGAGCTAAAGCTGAATAAATTCTTTAAAGATTCAAGCGAGATAGTCAAAAGCAGTTGAAGTTTCACTATAAATAAGAGTCGAGATT
This sequence comes from Erythroxylum novogranatense, assembly GCA_029891385.1. Lineage (NCBI taxonomy): Eukaryota > Viridiplantae > Streptophyta > Magnoliopsida > Malpighiales > Erythroxylaceae > Erythroxylum > Erythroxylum novogranatense. The sequence continues at coordinate 38,195,564 of CM057229.1, read as the reverse complement.
GAAGAAGAAACAACTTTTGGAAAAAGTGAATGAAACTCTGTGTATTCAATATCCATCTATCCGAGAAAAATTGCGAACTATTTTCGAGTGTATATTGTGAAGAGCAACTCTTTGTAAAAGCTCTTTATCGCTTTTTCATTTTTGAAAAGTGCTTCTGAGATAACTGAAGAGGCTAAGAGTAAAAGAATACTTCTTTGTTAAGAGACTCAAGAGGCTCGATCTAAAGAATACTTGTAATCGGTTTGGAGATAGTGAAAATCTTAGAAGAATATCTGAGGACTGGACGTAGCCCACGGTTTGGGGTGAACCAGGATAAAATTGCTGTGTTTCTCTCTCTAACTCTTACTTTTCTTAAATCGTAGTTTTCATTATTAACAAAGTTTTTCAAACTAGTTAAGAATTGATTTACGATAAGTTTTCTGAAAGAACAAAGCAATTGTTTTTTAAGGGATTAAAGAAAAGTTTATCACAATTCAACCCCCCCTTCTTGTGTATCTTGGTCATATTATTACTAAATATATTAACGTGTGATTTACTTCAATTGGTATCGAGCAAGGTGTTCAAAATCACTCTAATAAAGTGTGAACTAAAGAAAATGGTGGAATCACACACGATATTGCGTAGGAGCCTCGGTCACGGACCTCCAAGCATTCAATGGTGAAGACTACCACTATTGGAAGGATCGGATGAGATTGTTTATCGAGTTTACTCACATTGACCTTTGGGACATCATCGAGAATGGACCTTACACACCTGAAGATGATGATAAAAATCCAATTCCACGAGAAAGATGGACAGCTGAGCAGAAAGCAAGATTTCAACTAAACTCCAAAGCGAAATTTTTCTTGAGTTGTGCATTGAGCAGAAGCGAGTATGACAAAGTGCATGGATGCGATACTGCCAAAGAAATGTGGGATACATTATCAATTGCACATGAAGGAACAAATCAAGTGAAGGAGTCCAAGATAAGTATTTTGGTGCATCAGGACGAGTTATTCAAGATGAAAGAAGAAGAGACCATTGATCAAATGTTTGGAAGATTCCAAACAATTGTTAATGGGCTAAAAGCTCTTGGAAGAACGCACAACATCAAGACCATGTTCGAAAGATTTTGAGGAGTCTGCCCAAAAGATGGAGACCCAAAGTAACCTGCTGACAAGAAGCCAAAGACCTAAGCGTACTGAAGCTTGATGAATTGCTTGGATCGTTGAAGATACACGAAGTAGAGCTTGATGCGGAAGATAAGCCCAAAAAGGAGAAGTCCATAGCGCTCAAAGCAAGTCAAAAGAATCACAAAATCCAGAAGAAGAAAACAAAAAGGAATACATCAAAGGCGTTAAAGATTGAAGAAGCAAAGGATGATGATTCCAGCAAGTCAGAATCTGAATCAAGTGATGAAGACGATGAGCTATCTTTCATTTCAAGAAAGATAAGAAGAATGTGGAAAAAGAAGTCCAAAGGAAATTCAACATTTAGAAGGAACAGCGGCAAAGACGATGAAAAAGTCGATAAAGCATCCATTACCTGTTATGAATGCAAGAAGCCGGGACATTACAAGTCCGAGTGTCCAATGTTGAAAAGACAACCCAGAAGGAGTAGAGATAACAAGAAAAGCATGATGGCAACGTGGGAAGATCTGGATTCATCAGAATCAGATACAAGTTCACAAGCGTCAGAACATGCTAACATATGTCTGGTAGCTGAAGAAGAAAGTGATGAGGAGGTAACTTCCAGCTATAATGATATACAAGATGCATATTTAGAATTGTTAGAGGATTCTCATGCTATTCTGAAACAGTACAAGCTGTTGAAGAAGAAATATGTAGAAAACCTCAAACATACTCATGAGATAGAGAGTGAGAATATAAGTTTGAGAAAGCAAGTTGAGGAATTGAATAACAACAAAGTTGTAGATAGATCTGAAGAGATTAATCAATTGAAACTAAGAATTAATAATCTCTCAATTGATCTAGCTAAATTTACAGATAGTACAAAAAAGATGAATGAAATGATAGGAGAATACAGACATCCGAGGGATAAAACTGGATTAGGGTTTACTAAAAATAAGCCCCAGATTACGTAGTAAAATCGGTTGCTCAAAAAATAAGAAAAGATATCAATCGATTTTGAAAGCTCATCAACATTATCATTCTACACATCATTATCATTCATTACATCGAACTAACCCTAAAGGACCCAAGAGAATCTGGTACCTAAAATAAAATAATATCTCCCACGAAATCCTTCGTTGGAAGAACCAAAGAAGCACCATTGGTATATGGACGGTGGATGCTCGCGTCACATGACGGAAACAAGTCTATGTTCCTAGATCTTCAGTACAAGAAAGGAGGATCAGTAACTTTTGGAGACAACCAACAAGGAAAGATAATCGGGTTTGGTAAGATTGTGTTTTAGAAACCTTTCCATGAGATTACAAAGTGAAAGAGGAATGTCTATAGCAAGCATAAGGAGTGATTATGGAGGAGAATTTGAAAATGAGAAGTTCGAGTATTCTGCGAAGAAAAGGAATTTTCATAACTTTCGCCCTAAGGACTCCATGAGAATGGAGTTGTTGAGAGGAAGAATAGACGATTCAAGAGATGGCAAGAACAATGTTATGCGAGATGAATCTTCCTAAATACTTCAAGCGAAAGTCAATACTGAGATGCTACATTCGAATAAATCCGCTGCGACTAATGTCAAGAAAACTCCTATGAGTTGTGGAATGGAAGGAGACCAAACATTTCTTATTTCCATCCTTTTGGCTGCAAGTGCACTTTTCGAACACAAAGGAAGCTGGACAAATTTGATGCGAAGACACTTTCAGAATTTTTCTAGGCTATTCTCTCACTTCAAAGGCATTTAGAGTCTTCAACCTCACCTCAAAGACTGTTGAAGAAACTATTCACGTTAAGTTCGATGATAGCTCTCAACCCAATAAAGAAGAGGAATCAGAAGATGATGATGTTACAGTGCCCTTGACGCAGTGTAAGGAAGTATCTTCATCAGGAACACTTCATGATGAAAAGACAGATATCTCTAAGAATTTTGAGTTAAAGAAAGATTGGAGATACAAAAGCTCTCATCCTAAAGAGTCAATTATCGGAGAAACCTCAGAAGGTGTAAGAACAAGGTCCAAGTTCAAAAGAGAAGCCAATGTGGCATTTATATCTGAAGTAGAACCTAAAAAGATTGATGAAGCTCTAAAAGATGAAGCATGGATATTAGCTATGCAAGAGGAGTTGAATCAATTCAGTAGGAATAAAGTCCGTCCTTAGTTCCTAAACACGAAAAGAAATCCATTATTGGTACTAGATGGATATTCAAGAATAAGCTAGACGAATCAGGAAAAGTAAGTCGCGAATAAGGCAAGATTAGTAGCACAAGGCTATAATCAGCAGGAAGGAATAGACTATAATGAGACATATGCTCCAAGAGCAAGACTTGAAGCAATAAGGATACCGCTTGCATATGTTGTTTGCCATGACATAAAGCTTTTCAGATGGATGTAAAAGTGCATTTCTGAATGGCTTTATAGATGAAGAAGTCTATGTCAAGCAACCTCCGGATTTGAGGATATAAAGTATCCAGATCATGTCTACTGACTTCATAAAGCCTTATATGGATCAAACAGGCTCCTAGAGCATGGTATGATCGTCTGAGCTCATTTCTTATTGAAAATGGATTTACTAGAGGTAAAGTTGACAAAACTCTTTTTAGGAAGAACTTGTATAATGATTTTATTATTGTGCAAATCTATGTTGATGATATTATTTTGGTGCCACCTCAAAAAGTTATGCATAAGCTTTGAAAATATGATGAAAATGAATTTGAGATGAGCATGATGGGTGAGTTAAAATTCTTTCTTGGATTGCAAGTAAAGCAAACTAAGGATAAGATTTTATCCATCAACAAAAATATGTCAAAGAATTGTTGTCTAAATTTGATATGTGCAGTGTTAAAAGTATGTCTACACCGATGCATCCTTCAAACTTGTTGTCGAAAGACGAAAGTGGTAAGAAGGTGGATCAAACCCTATTTAGAGGGATGATTGGTTCTTTGCTTTATCTTACAGCAAGTAGACCGACATTCTATTCAGGTGTATGCTTGTGTGCAAGGTTTCAGCCGATCCTAGAGAATCTCATTACATAGTCAGAAAGCGAATTTTGAGATATCTCGCAGTACTACTGATCTTTGCTTAATGTATGAGAAAGGTAAAGATTTCAGGTTGAATGGATATTGCGATGCGGACTATCGCGGTGATAAGATTGAAAGGAAGAGCACGAGTGGTGGTTGTCACTACCTTGGACCAAACTCGTGTCATGGTCAAGCAAGAGACAAAGCTCGATTGCATTATCAACCGCAGGTTTGAATATATGTCCGCCATGAGTTGTTGTTCACAATTATCGTGGATCAAGTATCAATTAGAGGACTACTCAATACAAGAGGAAGAGATTCCAATATACTGCGACAACACCAGCGCCATCAGCTTGTCAAAGAATCCAATTCAACATTCAAGGGTGAAGCACATTGAAGTTAGACATCATTTCTTGAGAGATTACGTTCAGAAGAAAGTTGTCAGTCTACAATTCGTGGAAACGAAATTTCAGTGGGCAGATATCTTCACAAAACCACTAAGTGAAGATCGCTTTAAAGAAATCAGACGCAACCTCAATATGGTGATGTTAACGGACCAATCATCTAGTTTTTTTTTCGCAAAGAAGAAACAGATAGACAGAGGAGTTAACGGATCATTCATCTGATTTTTTAAAAGACAAAGACAGAAAGACGGCAGAGTTAACAGATTGATCATCTGATTTTTTAAAAACAAAAACAATGAATCAGATTGGAGTTGGGAGTCAGACAGAAGGTATCTATAAGAAGTTATATAGATTCTACATCGATTGCCAAAATGGGTCTGAGATTTTCAGACAAACAAGGAGCAGAAGAATCAAGGAAAGCAACAACCGAGGGGAGCCTAAATCAAGAAATCCTCTATGAAGAGAGAAGATCACACTCTCGTGAGTCGAAGTCAAGATCTGTTCGATTTTTTGAATCAGGTGACTTAAAGCGGAAAGGGGAACCTTTGGTGAGTGACATTCATAAGCAAGCAAGAACGTCACCCACAAAGGAAACTCTGCGACAGAAAGAAGCCAGTCCTTCCAGAGATTCAAGCAAACCAAAGCATTATGAACGACAGAGATCAAAAGCTACAAAATCACTGTCATCAATCCTTGAGAAAGTTTCAGAAACTCAATCTCAAGGAAATGAAGGAAAAAGGAAAGTAGAAGAACCTGAGAAGAAGAAAGTTCAATCCAAGAGGTCACCAAGGTTAAAGAAAATGAGTGCAAGAAAAGAAGAAAATCCAACAACAGAGGCAAAGGCTAAGAAGACAAGGCTAGAAGAAACTGTTGTTGACATTTCTAAAAATCACTGCGTGTCTTTGTTAGTCTTTGTTGATCTTCTTTGAAGTTAATATGGAAGTCGCCATCAAACGATTGTGGAAGTGTTAAGGGTAATATTAAGGATTCTCACAAAATTCTTAATAATCCAATTTTTGAAGAAATAGTTCCTACTACTTTTCAGTCCACACTTGTCCATAAACAAGTTGCTACACATGTTTTGGAACAGAAGGCTACTTCAAAAATTGTAAGTGTGATGACTAATGTTCCATCCAAGTATTTAACTTCTCAAAGAGAAAGATGGGAATATAGATTGGTTGTAAGAGAGGAGAAGAAGACCAAGTCAGTCATCATCAGAGACAAACCCAAGAGATTTGTCAAAGCATTCTTCAAATCTGTAGAATATGATAATGGCATTTCTCATCTGTTGGATAGGGGTTACAAAATTTCTATGATCAATCAAGAGAGTTGGGAGAGAACCATATCCACCGAGCCATTTGGAGAGCGTATCACTTCTTATCCTATCTTGAGCAAAGACAATAATCAAGGTGGTACCGATCTTCAACCACCAAATTTTGTTGAACTCAATAATGAGAAGCTAAAGTCGAAAGTTCAACTGAGCCAAGATTGGATGACATGTCTTCCGATCGATTGAAGAGGCAGAAACCGATTGATGAAGCATGTAAGGAGAAAAGGAGTGGTAAGTCCATCTGCGTGTATCAAGATCCAGGACCAAGTCTAACTAAGGCCACAAGATATGATCCATGTGGAGGCAATATCGAATGGGTCAAGATTGTTCATTTCGATTGGCAACTCAGAATGTTGTTTTACTATAATACAGAACATTCTGCGAAATCGACCTCTGTGGGAGATCACTTCAATTGTAGAAGCTATGCCATGGTTTGGACGCACTTATCAACGAATAAGAGATTCCTATGATCTTGATATCAATGAACAAGTCAGTATTTGTTCCTCCTCCTCTTCGCAAATCATTGAACCAAATGTCTTTAACAAGGAAGCTTATACAACAACGGTGGCTATCGTTGAAAAGCAAGTTGTTAAGACAAGACCCTCGACCGCAGATGAATCATCAACTCTAAAGAAGCATGTTCGAAGCTTGATAAAGATATGAAGAAGATTAAGAAGATGCTGAAAAAGTTGGTGAAGAAGATTGGAAAATAATTTTTGATCAATAACAAATAGGGGAGAAGGAGAAGGAAGGAGAAGGAAGAAGGAAGAAATCAATTTGGAAGGATGAAGATAATCTTTATCTCAATACTTCATATAATTCACAAGTATATGATACTTTTCATATTTCTCTAAATTCACAAGTATTTGTTATTATCAAAAGGGAGAATGTTAAGTCAAACCGGACTTCACGATTAAATAATTTTGATAATAAACAAAGAGAAATATACTGGAAGAAAAATAGACTAAGAAAAGGGCGATACAAAAGGCATTTAAAGAAAAGCAGACGGAAGAAAAGCGGACGATACAAAAGGCATTTAAAGAAAAGCAGACGAAAAAAAGCGAGGCGATACAAAAGGCATTTAAAGAAAAGCAGGCGGAAGAAAAGCGGACGATACAAAAAGCGGGGAAGCTTTACGAAGACAAAAAGCGAGGCGATACGAAAATAAGACGGAAGAAAGAAACATCGGTTTAAGACGGTTCTGAGCTAAACTGAATAACCGTTCTTTAAAGATTCAAGCGAGATAGTCGAAAGCGATTGAAGTTCCACTATAAATAAGAGTCGAGATTGAAGAAGAAACAACTTTTGGAAAAAGTGAATGAAACTCGTGTATTCAATATCATCTATCTCGAGAAAAATTGCGAACTATTTTCGAGTGTATATTGTGAAGAGCAACTCTTTGTAAAAGCTCTTTATCGCTTTTCATTTTGAAAAAGTCTTCTGAGATAGCTCAAGAGGCTAAGAGTAAAAGAATACTTCATTGTTAAGAGACTCAAGAGGCTCGGTCTAAAGAATACTTGTAATCAGTTTGGAGATAGTGAAAATCTCGGAAGAATATCGAGGATCGGACGTAGCCCACGGTTTGGGGTGAACCAGGATAAAATTGCTGTGTTTCTCTCTCTAACTCTTACTTTTCTTAAATCGTAGTTTTCATTATTAACAAAGTTTTTCAAACTAGTTAAGAATTGATTTACGATAAGTTTTCTCGAAAGAACAAAGCAATTGTTTTTGAAGGGATTAAAGAAAAGTTTATCACAATTCAACCCCCCCTTCTTGTGTATCTTGGTCATATTATTACTAAATATATTAACGTGTGATTTACTTCAAACTCAACTTTTAAAAAATTCTATCTTTCTACTCCGAAGTTCAAACACATCATATTTTATATCAATGAGAAGATCCGAAAGTCACCTACAACTTTTATGAATGACATAAAAATCAATTTGACTTTTAAGGAAGTCAATTTTCCCATCAAAAGTTTTGTTCTCTAATAATCATGCTAAAATCATAACAGAAACTTGTAAAAATCATAACTTATTATTCCTTAATCGAAAAATTCTATACTTTATATCAAAATAAAGATCAAATCAAAATCTTCAACTTTCATGAGAACTTAAAGGCTGAATTAACCTATAACTAGGTCAATTTTTCATTCAAAGCTTCACTCATAATAAAAGTCAACCCTAACGCACCTAAACATTGACTGCTCATAACTTTTACTCCCGATATCGAAAAACTGTAAACTTAATGGCGACAGAAAGCTTTATACATAATCTACAAATTTCATGTAGATCATTTTCTCAAATTTTGCCTAAATCAAAAGTCAACTCTCAAAGGCCAAAAAGTCAAACTTTTCATATTTTCATATTTTTCACACTTTTTCTCTTTGTTTCTTGATTTTCAACTTAATTTTCAATTTCTGATCCACTTAAACTTGTATAATCCATAGAAATCTATTTAAATTTCAAAATCATCAAACTCCATAAATTCTTTTTCTCATCAATTTTCTTAAAACATAATCACATCTATTACAAACTTCATATACAAACTTACTTATTTCATACTTTTTATATTTCTAAAATTTACTTAAAAATCGGGGTCTAACAGAAAGTGTGTCCCACATCTCCTTCGTAGTGTCGCATCTGTGAACTTTGTCATATTCACTCCTGCTTAGGGCACACGTCAAGAAGAACTTCGCTTTAGAGTTGAGTTGAATTCTCGCCTTTTGGTCAGCCGTCCATCTGGTTCGTGGAATAAGATTTCCATCTTCGTCTACTGGTGTATATGGTCCATTCTCTATCACATCCCAAAGGTTGTCATGAGTAGATTCTATGAACAACCTCATTCTATCTTTCCAATAGTGATAATCTTCTCCATTGAATGCTGGAGGTCTAGTGACTGAGGCAACTTCTGCAATGTATATATGTGATTCTGCCATTATCTTTAATCCACACCTTGCTACAGTGATCTTTGGATACCAAGCTCTGATACCAATTGAAGTAAATCACACATTAGTACAATGCTTATAGAACGATATCGAATACATAAAAGGGGGTTGAATTGTGTATTCCCCTTTTTGAAAACTCTTTCAAAATTGTTTTGTTTAAAACCAAGTTCTTTTACAGAAACTTCAGTAAATTCGAATTAATCATAACTTTGAAAACTTGTTTCAGAATTTAAGTAATAATAAAACTTTGAACTTTAAGAGAGATAGGGTAGAGAGAAGTTGACACAACGATTTTATACTGGTTCACCCCAAACCGTGGGCTACGTCCAGTCCTCAGAGTTCTTTATGAGATTTCACTATCTCTTCAACGTTTACAAGTATTCTTTCTGAACCTCTTCAGGTCTCTACACTCAGTATTCTTTCACTCTTAGCCTCTGCAGGCTATCTGTACTACTTTCTTACAAAAGTATTTGAAAACCTGTTACAGTAAAACTAGCTCTCAGCTAATTTGCACAATTGTCTTACAAGCTTTTTTGTTCGCGTACGTAAATCAATTTACTCAACTTTTGCTAATTTTTTTTCAAACTTTGCAATCTTTGACTTCGACTTATATTTATAGCCTTCGTCTGCAACTGCTTCTTGAATCTTGTTTCTTGAATCTTGAAAGAAGCGGTTAATCAGTTGAGTTCTGTAACTAACTCGAACTGACTCTTACGTCTTCTTTTGAATTCTGCGTCTGCTTTTCTCCGTCTGTATTTTTCCATCTGTGTTTCATTTAGCGTCTGTGTTTCTTCGTCTGCTTTTCGTTTTGCGTCTGCATCTGCGTCTGCGTCTGCGTCTGCGTCTGCGTCTGCATCTGCTTTTCGTTTTGCGTCTGCGTCTGCTTTGCATTTTGCGTCTGCGTCTGCTTTTCTAACTTCGTCTACGTCTGTGTCTTATTCTCCGTCTATCTGTTTTCTATTTTATGTCTGCTTTTGCTTCTTATTTGTTATTCATCAAAATCATATATATGTAAAGTTATTTTGACTTAACAGGGATTGCATCCCTTCTTAAACCCTCTTCAAATGAATTTTTGTGTGATCATTTTGAGTCAAATTTTTTTACAAAAATAATCTTTCATAGTTGTTTATTTGTTTTCTAAATGTCTATAAAAAAGGAGGGCTTGAGGAAATATGGTGTAGTTTTTGAGATATAATTTAATGACTTGAGTTGTCTTGTTATATTATTTTTTGAGTCAAGATTTGAAATTTGACAAAGTGTAAAAGATAAAAGTTGCATACATGTATAGTTTACTCCCATAAAAGATAAGGTGCCTAGATATTACATGTTAGGAGATATGGTTAATTTTCAAAAAATTGGTCTATCTAATAAGACTAAAATTGATTCCGAGATTGTACTTGTAATATGATGGTCTAGATAATTGATTTAGAAATTTGTTAAACCATGAAATTTATTAGCGTTAGATGTTGTGTAATTTATTATAAGTGTGCAAAATTTTATGGTTTCTATCTAAATGTTTTAGAAGTTAATCATATTGAAAATTTGTCTCTATAAGTTAGTTTTGTGCATTGTGAACCACACACTAATTTTGTGATTATAGTGAGTCATTATAAATGTTCCATGAAAAGATTGTATATATGAATTGGGAGACTTGCTTGAATTAGATAGTGTAGAAAATATATGAATACTTATGCGAAATTTGTTAAGTTATTAATGTTGTTATATAGGAATATTGTCTTGATTATGACCTTATGTTGAAATTTTAAGACATTTGCCTTAAACCTATTGCCAGAGTGAAAATTGGTTTATTTGTTTGAAAATGTGTAATGAAGTGAGAAAATGAGTACCCTCTATAAAAAATGCTAATAAATATAATGTTTAAATAAAAATGAATGAGATATCTAAGTAAGGTGACTTAGGCAATTTTCCCTAGACAAGACCTAAGTGAGGTGACTTAGGCAAATTTCCTTAGACAAGACCTAAGTAAGGTGGCTTAGAAAATAGACTTAAATGAGGTGACTTAGTTAATAAGATAGGGATTCATAGTTTAAATAGTTAATGGAAATGAATAAAAACTTGATGAAAGACATGTGTAATGAAATTGAACTACATATATGATTCATGCTTGATATGGTATTGCTTGTTTAAAGGAATGATATCTTGTTAAGCGGTTGATGAACTTTTGCCTGAATGATTGTGGTGATGCTTAATTTAAGAAAAGATTTCTTGCTTAAATCTTAATGTGAAAGGTGACAATCAACCTTATTCCTTGATATAATGATGTTTATATTGGAGTATTGTAGAATATCCAATAGGCATGGTTGTGTGTGAACATAGTTAGGAAACTTAATGACTTGTTTTATAAACCAAAATATTTTTCAAAATAAAAATGAACTTTTCGATGCACAACCATTCATAGGAAAAATATTTTCCTTCACCAAGTGTAATATTCACGTTTTCCTTTCCTTTGTTCCCCCATCCCCTTTAGGTAAAGGAAAGAAAGTTATCGGGTCGACTACCCAACAACATTAGTAGCAATAAGAGGGAAGTTTAGCAAAGGTTGACCGTGTTATTTGTCTTTGTTTTTATTCTCCTTATATTTTGAGTAGTTGATGACTTTAGTATCAATGTACTTTAGAGGTTTAGATGGGTTTGTTATATTGTTTAGATTATTATGATTTTATCGATATCTAGGTTATTATGTAAGACTTAGGACATTAGTAATGAATGATGAATTGGATATTTTAAAGAAATGTTTAATGATGAATGAATTATTCATTTTTGAATTTAGAATCTCTTGTTGAGTGAAAGGTGAAATTGTAGCTAGTTAATAAGTACGTTTAAAATATGTAAGTTTGTAGGGTTAGCTTGGTACCTTGGTGTTAGGTTAACGCTATACAATCTACCCTAGGCCCTATTTAGGTGTGGGTGTGATAGATAAGGACAACTTACAAAAGCTATTTAGATCTTTTCATATTCATGTATAGTCTCCGTTAAATTATCTTACTTCATATATGTCCTTCCTAGTGTTAGCAACTTATAAAGGTTGTAAATTTTTCTCAAGAGACTGCAGTTTCATCTCATTCCACATGGAAAGAGAATCAAAAAGCAAATCAAAAAGTCAATTATTAGCTTTATCACTTTTTAAAAAGGAAAAACATATGATTTAATTTGCTTTTTACTAATATGTTGAGGTTTCATGATTGGAAACACTATATAGAATTCCTTAAAATGCTTATAAGGATCTTGTTTTGAAAATTTCTAGAAGTAAGAAGTAAGTGAATTTAATTCAAAAGCTACATCATGATTTGGATATCTTGTGTAAAATGGTTGTTGATTCAAGTCATGTTTAGTAAATTATAAATTTTTTCATTCATGTAGTTCGTCATTCAAACAAAGGTAATATTATCTACCCTTGAATAAATTGCTTATAATTATTAATAAATTCTCACAAAATATCCCTCCATATTTTTTAAATCAGAACAAGCACTTTTGTTAAATTTTTGTTAACAAACAATCCTAAATAAGATCTTAAAATTTAATTTATTAAAATCTTTAAGAAAAAGAGAACATCAATTCTAATAAATAAACACACAAGCTCGATTTATTTAAATTGGGTTATATATTTCCATAACATAGAATGAAAACTTCTCAATAATGAATATTTATGACAAATATTAGAAGAACCAAACATAAACTAACTACCAAGTACTACTTTGACAATTAAACAGCAATACCTTTATTCAATCAATCAAAATAATTATTTGTAGAAAATATATAAATGTTAAAAATAATGAATAAAAGTAATTAAATTAGAACAACCAAATATATACGAATTTGATAATCTAATTGGCAAGTAACTATTTTGTAAATTAAATAATAATAATTTTATTTAACTAATCAAAATAGTTATCACAAGAAGTTACATAGAATATATAAATAATCAAGAAAATAAACAAAATTTGATCTTGCAGCTTTTGGAATAAAACTTGAATTATTCCTTAATTAGAAAAGAAATAAATTAGTTGCTCATGATTGTGAAGAAAGCACATGTTACAACAAAAGATGAGAGACGATAATTTTATACATCCTTCGTACAAAAAGAAAACCGCCTATGTACATTATTAAGCAAGAATCGAGTCCCTAAAGAATCTCCTAAGTATATGAATCTATTTTCCAATCAAATAACATATCTCCTCTATTATCCATATTTCTAATACAAATATGAAATTAATTTAAATTTGGACTCAAGACTTCCCTTCTGAGAAGGATAAGACGACAAAATAACTTTAAATACATCTTTACACATTTTAATTCTTGTTCTTATCTCAAAAGAGTTTTATGAAATTTGAAATTTGATAGAACGTGCCTACATTTTGTTTATCAAAGTCTTATGGTAATAGTTGTTTCCACCAATTCTTGATAAAGCATGCTTGTTTCTCATTTGTCGACGTCTTCTATTTCTAGATCATGTTTTAATCTTCCTTTATGATTTGTGACTTGCTAATTAATATTTTAAACGTTTAATTTCAAATTTATCCTAACTAAAATCTTTAATTTGCACCTTTCAATTTAAAACTCAATTAAATTTTATCAATTAACTCCAATTTATATGAAAATAGAAGGAATTATTATAAGTTATGTGAGCATTGCACACTTTCTCAAGTTTCTATTTAGTTAATGATAAAATCATTTAATGACAAAATCAAGAAAATATGATAATAATATTTACTTTATCAAGTATCTATTTAGATTATCCACTTAGTTAACTTTTAAAAAAGCATCTACTTAGTTAATAATAAAATTATTTTATAACAAATATTAATAAAATTATTTTTATAGTTTTCTTAAATTATGAAGATTAAAAAGTAAAAGAGAAAATAAAACTAAAAGTTAATCCAACAAGTTTTATTTAAAATAAAATTGAAATAAAATCAAACAAGTCATAATTTAGTCCTTTAAGCGTGACACCAACCAAAAAAAAGTGAGAGACTTATATATCATTTGTTAGTATATGGTTCAAAACTGCTACCGGGAGGCTTAAATAACTCCGTTTTTAGTTATATTGATGATTTATATGGAAAAGAATGTTTGGTATTGATGCAAAATGAATAAAGTTTTAGGTTGATAGAAGTTGTAATATGAATAACACAAGATCACAAAAGCTGCACATTAGTTACAATAGCAGCATGATAATTGCATGAATCAAGAATCCTCACAGTTGGATAAGAATAAGAGACATTTAATACATGTTCTTGGGTAGAATTAGATAACAGGGTACCAGAACGGTTTAGTTTAGTTTTTAGCATTTCATTTAAAATTGAAGTACAGGGCTAAAGTTACAGAAAGCACTTTTTTTTGGTGAACTTCATGATGGGCTTTACTTTTAAGCTCCAATCCAACAGCAGAACCATGTAGAGGGACAGAGGTAAGAGTTGTGGCCTCCTCAATTTGACATTCAACTGCAGGATCAACGCAAACATGAATTCGAGTAATGTGGTAAAACTAAAGTGAACTTTTACTACTTATTGGGATCAGAGCGTTCCTATCGTTTTATAGGCCCTGGGCGAAATAAAAAAAAAGGGCTCAAATAAATCGACAATATATTTGACATATTTTTATAAAACATAAATGATTCAATTTATAAATTTACATAATCAACTAAATATTAAATTATCATAACATTAACAAATATACAGAGGATCATAATTTATGAAAACAATTTCTCTGCGCATTTCTAGGAGTAAAATTATTAATAATATTATCAAGATCAATATTATCCAACATTTGTTAGACAACATAATATAAACTAATATATCACAAAGATATATAAATAGTATTATATCTGTGATAGAGAAAAATAAATAGCAAAATTTAATATCTAATATTAAAATAAAAACAAAGAGTAAAAATATATTTAAAAATCAGAAACTTTACCTTTAAATTATACTCGTAACACAAAAGACAAAATTGTAAAAATTTCTGCTAATTTTTAGTTGGAGTACTTTAAATACATATATTGATGAAAATAAAAAAAATTAGAAGGTAAAAGTACACTTAAATATTTCAAGACTATTTATAAGTATAAAAGTTAACTTATAACGTTAAATAAACTTGCCTAACGTTAACTTCTAACGTAAAAAATTACCAATGATAAAATTATTTATTACTACCTCTACCTGCAGCCTACTGCAATCTTAGAACTTGCAAACTTAGAGTACTTACTGCCTGCAATCTTAGAACTTGCCTAATATTTACTCTTCAAAACATCATCAATGTTAAATTAATTTTGAGTGAATTACTTATATACTATAGGAGTTAAAAAATCAAAAGATGAGGTTAGGGGCCCCTTCCCATCGTAGGCCCTGGCAAGGGCCATTGGGATTATAAACGTCAAAAAGCTGAAAGAATTTGAGAGATGAGGTCAACTGCTCGGAGAAGCTAGGTTGTAATGAACGTTGATATTTCTGGCACCACTTAAATTTGTGCTACTGGTATTCTATAATGACTACATTACTGCTGCATAGCTAAGCTAATGATCTACTTGCCATATATATATGCAAAGATGTTTGTCTAATAAACTCTTGCAAAGTAAAGAATAAAAATAAGAATACATTTGATATTATATAATAACATGGTCTCTTGAAAATTTTGATGGAAGATGGAGAAGCTTACACAAGTTGAAGAGCTATCTGGTCTTGATCAGAATAATGATGATTGGGCTCTAGGAGGGTAACTGGTAGGAAATTACGATCATATGCCCCAGAAGGCATAGATTCATATACAGAGGATGGCATCAAGTTTGTTTGTTGTTGTTGTGGTTGTAATCTCTCAGAATCAGCTATCTGCACCATATTGTTATTTCTTGTTAAGATATTGGTTCTAATTTGCTATATGAAACTCTAATGAATTTGCTTAAATTGCCATAAGACACTTTTCTGAGACAGAATAAGATACCAAAGAGTTATACCTTTGCTCGCAAGTACATATTATCATTTTGCAGCTCCAGCTCCTGCACACAAATAAAATCTCATAACTTCCGGAATTGTATAACTCCATAGCAAATCTAATTTTTGCATAATTAGGATAATTTTAGGGTGTATAACATAAATATGCAGTAACTGCTTCATACAATTGCATATTAGTTGGCTAAGGAATATGAGTCTTGGACATGGCTGAGATGGTGAAAAGAAATAATCAGCTTCATTCTGTAAGCCTACTTCATAAGATTGTTAAATGATCATTTCATTACAATAGCTTAAGCTATTGTGTAAGGTCAATTTAATTGGTTTTATATATTCACTAATACACTCCATCAAGTGAAAGTCCTTTGAGCTTGAAACGTACACAGACTCACTCTACTTTATCCTGAATAATAATTAGGTGGTAGGATTTGAATTCATGACCACTTAGTCACAGATACTCTAATACTATGTTAAATGACCATTTCATCACAATAACTTAAGCTGTTATGTGAGGTCAATTTAATTGGTTTTATATATTCACTAACAAAGATATTAAAACCTTCAGGTCTGAAGAGTAAACCAGTCATGGAGAGCATTTATATCATAAGTAAGGGATAAAAATTTAAATAACTTACCCTTTTCTGCATGTACTCGATTTCAGCAAATAACATTTCATTCTGCAAGAATGAAGAATATTAGTCCACATGGGTCATTAATGATTATTGAAAACACGCTATACAGTAGCAAATAAAGAAGAATCAACTGAAATCGGAGTTCCAAGTTTTCACCTTCTTTGATCTAATTCTGCTAATGCCTTTCTCCAGTCTGCCCTCCAAGTTCTTAAGTTCCTTGAATGACAAAGAGCTAAGTGACTCGCCAAGAATATGCCTAGTTACCAATCTTCCATTTGTTAGTCCCAAGTTTCTGATAAATGCACATGCATATAAAGGGGTAAAGTACCAAAGTTAACTTGCCTATTGGAGTTTTGAAGTTCACGTATTTGTCTACGTAGTTTGGAGGCTTCTTGTTGGTAATACTGTTCATGAAATAATTTTAATTGCATACAAGTGTATGCAGTCCATATAGCAACATCAAATACAACACAAAACAACAATAATGATATGCTTAAGGATGTGTGAGACTCTTGCAATATAAAAATTATTAAATGAAAGCATAAAGGACATTATGTCAAGATAACATCATAAGTTTTAAATTAGCAAAATCACGTTTAATCTAACAAAATAACTCGAACCATAACTATACCAGCTATATTTAAGTTACAACAATAAGACTAGAACATTGTGTGAGCATATTCACATACTGTTCTCATCAAAATTAATAAGTTCTTATTATATCCACTTGAAAAATACAACACCAACTTCTGGATAAGGATGCGTGGGACTTGTATGACCAAGTTTACTATTGACTTAATGAAATTAACTTATTTGCAGATAGAGTTGGTACTATAATGCTCCTATTTTTTAGGTGGTATCACATTTGTAGAATTGTGATAGAGATCATGTCATCATCTATCTTATGGCTGTTTATGCATGCCTATACAAGGCTAAACTAAGTAAATAAACATCAGCATCTTCTCTTATTCTCTAAGTTTCCCAGTAAGTTTCTTTGCAGACACTACGAGTGATCTTTAAGTGGTAAGAGGAATCAAAAAGCTTAACAACTAAAATTAAAATACATGGGCAAGATGGATGATGTGTCACGTGCAAGACCAATGTTTGTGGGAGATCATTAAGGGAAGCGAAGCTAGAAAGCCAGAATCAGAGGATGCAACATATGTATCTTACGAAAGTGGAAGAAAAAAGCTGATAGAGAAATGTTTATTTTAAAGACTACAATGCAAGAAGATATGTTGGTGCACATTCAGGATGTTGAATTGAAACTCCCAAAGAAGCATGAGACACGTTGACTACACTTTTCACAAAGAATAATGGCAAACGAGGACAGCTTCTGAGGGGCTAGTTGCTGTCAGTAGCGTAAAGTTATATGACAGTTGCATAATACTTTCACAAGGTGAAGACAACATGTTGTGAGTTTCTAGAATTGGAAGCAGGATGAAAAGAATAATTATCCATATTTTGATACATGAATTCAGAGTATTAGTGCTTTGTTGCTGCAGTGTAAGAACAACCAAATTAATCATCACTTGTTGAGTTTGAAATTTTGCTTATTAGTCAAAAAGCTAAGGCTCAGCAAATGGGACGAGTATCCCTAAATGTTAAAAAGGAAGAGTTCTATATCAACAAAAGCATATGAAAATTTAAGCATCACATTGTTGGTAGATATAAGAGGAATGATGATAAAGTGAAAAGTTGTCAAAGAGAGGGAAGTTCTCATTCAAAAGCTTCGGACAATTATGGAAACAAAAGTAAGTTTAAAGGGAAATACTACACACGTCGTAATAAAGGGCAAGTGATGAAATCTTGTTGGCTGAAAAAAGGGGTGGTATAGAGTAATGGTGCCACTTCTAAAAGCAAAGATGAATCGGATGTTAAGGCATTATATATAAGGATGAGGAGTTAGCTCTCACAACAGGTTGATTATGAAAAGATTGGATCACTGATTCAAGATGCACAAATCCTATGACATTTGATAAAGAAATTTTGAAGATTTTGCTAAAGTATGTGTAGGTTTATTTTATTAAAAAAATCTAAAGTTCTTTCAAAGTTCAAAAAGACATTAAAAGCAAATGTTGGTAAGAAAATTCCTTGCCTGTGCACTACTAATAGGGGAGGGTATAAATCATATGAGTTGTCCAAATTTCTTTAAGTGTTTCGAATTTGCCTTCAATTCACATGTGTTAATACCACAACAAAAGGACACAATAGAAAGAAAGAATGGATACCTAGCATAAATATATCGACGTATGAGTTACACAAAGAAAGCAATGAACACTACAGTTTTTGTGATTAATAGGCTTTCTCTACAAAGGTTATATTTTCTTTTGCCATTTAAAAAATTATAGAACATAAAACTTATATTTAGTTATTTGTATTTTTGAATATGTGTGCTATGTATTTGTACCTAATCATTTGCATAGCAAAATTGACAAAAAGATTGTCAAATATATCTTTGTGAGATGTCATATTAAAGAAATAGTAGAAATGTTTTGACCCTACACCTTAAAAATGTTTCAAATCTCATAATATAGTATTTGATGAAGCGTCTTTTTGATCGTCGTTAGAAAAAGAAGGTGTTATTAGAATTGAATGTTTACAAAGTTGAGCTGGAATAAGCTAATCCTATTTATAATAAAAGAAACAGATGCAAAAGAATAGAGACATTTGAGGAAGCATTTCATAGTTCAAAGTGGAGTAAAGCTATCAAAGAAGAAATTACTACATTAGAACTAAATCATACATAGGAGATTGTGCCATAGCCACGAGACATTAAGCTTATTTCTTACAAATTAGTTTATAAAATAAAGCGATGTATGGATGGGTCGTTTGAGAGATACAAAACTTTTCTGATATTTTGAAAATTTTCTTAACAATATGAACTAGAATATAATGAAACACTTAGTCCAATTGCAAAGCTTATAAATGTACGAGTCTTATTGGTATTTGCAACTACAAAAAGTTGATACTTGGGGCAATTGGATCTAAAGAATCTATATTTGATTGGGGAATTGGATAGAGAAATCTATGGGACTCAACGTAACTACTAATCTATTATATTTTAGAATCAAGACCACTCTAAATATGTAAGTAAATTTCAGAAGATGCTCTATACATTAAAATAAGGATTGTAAGATTTCTAAATTTTCTAGTTATATTAGTTATTCAGTGAATTTTGCAATTTTTTATTAAAACTAATGAATTGAAACTATGTATTATGCTAGTGTGTGGATGATTTAAAATAATAGGTGATTGTGAAGAAAAATTCAACAAACAAAGAAGAATTTATTAGTTCATTTTCAGATGAAAGAATTTAGACAACTCAAATGGTTCCTTAGTATATAGATTGATTGCAATTAAAAAAGAATATTTTTCATCAATAAAATATTTCAATGATGTGTTGTCAAAGTTTGAAGTGCTTAGATGCAAGCTAATTTCAACAATGATAAAACCATAATTTGGCACCGATAATTAGGAGGTCGTTTTGATCTACTTGACTTTAACTTGACTTAATATATCTTATGCAAAATCTAAAAAATCCTCATATGGATGCTATCTGAAGAATTATGAGATATGTCAAGAGTATCGTTTACTATGGTATCATGTACAAGAAAGGTGGGACTACAAGGTTGTTGATTATTGTGAAGTTGATTATGCCGAAGTCATGATACTCATAATCCAACTACTAGGCATGTGTTTAAATTTCGATCCAAAATAATTTCTTGGTGTAACAAAAATCTTTATATCAACAATAAAAACATAGTATCAAACAACAACAATAGAAGTTCAAGAAAGCACTTAGCTTATTCAACTTATGAAGGATCCGTGCCAACCCTAGATTATACATCTCCCTTGTATCGTGATAATTGATTAGTAATACTTTTGACGGATAATCTATTTTTTCATACAAGAACAAAATAATAGAAATGTATTACCATTTTATTAGGGAAATAGTTCTAAAAGAGGGGACTGGATCAAAACAAATTAAAACAGAGGATTAAGTGGCATATCTCTTCATAAAAGTTTTGGGTGTCAATAAATTTAAAGGTTTCTATCATCTTTTAAGCATGATTGTGTTGAGAGAGGTGTTAAAAATACAATATCAACTTCTTGATAAGAATATATGAGACTTATATAACGAGTCTACTATTGATATTTAATTTCTTTAAACTATTTATTTGTTATGATTTTTATTTATTTGCAAATGGAATTAATTATAATGTGTTCCTATATTTTTAGGTGATATCACATTTGTGTAGTTGTGACAAAGATCATATCATGGTGTACTCCTATTTAGCTATTTATCTATGTCTATATAAGACTAATCTATTGTAGAAAAATAAACATTTCTCCACAACATCATGTTTTCTCACTTTGTATTCATTCTTTCTACTCCCTCTGTTTTCAATATATTCTGGTAGCTGATAAGAGTTTGTTGATCGGACCTGGCAATGTAATTTGTGTAGCCAGGGGAGAAACTGCATTGCCTGTAGAGCTTCTATGATGCTTATTATTTTTTGATATGGAAGAAGAGAAGTAATAATTTTTCTATTGGAAAACTATTAAGCGAATAGGATTATCTTGAAAGTCCGCTTTGATATAAATATCTTAAATTCATATGTAAAGCTACTGCATTATTTTGAGTTTTTTTAATAACATGCATAAAAGCAACTATGTGTATATCTAGTAAGTTTCTTTTGCTAATGAAATTTCTCATTTATCGAAAAGAAAAAATAAACAAAAGATAAAAGATCATTGATGGTTCACTTTTATTATTAAATATAAATATTTATATGCTATACATATTCACATATTTGTTCAAAGCAATCATTGTTTCTTATGTGTCTTGATTCAACTTTATATATGTTGGCATTGTGCATAAGTTTACCTGAATGTTAGCTTCGGCAGCAGATGCTGGGTGGGAGGAATCTGAATTTGCTCTCTTGTACCTATCGATTGTTGCTTTAACGCTGCAATATTATGATTAGCTTTTGTTATCATTTCCTTTTGCTAAGCAGAATGGGAAAAACAAACTTACAGTTCACCTAGCAACAACGCAAGCTAAAAAAGAATTTGAGAAGCAAGGAACATCGAAAACATAATTTGGGAGATCTAATCCACATTGAAAGAAAACTAGTGAAGTTTATTTCCTTAACTTTATCCAACTAAAAGATATCACACTTCATTTTTAAATATGCATAACTTGCATTCTGATCAACCATTAAACTCTTTTTTTTGTGAAGCTCAATGAAATGTTAATGAGTACATTTCAAATATTTACAATAAAAAGTTCTAAATTGTGAACATGTATACAGTTAGGAGATTAAGGAAATAGTTAAATGGTTGATACTCTTCCGAATCCTCACTTTATTTGTATGCCTTATGAGAAAAGTCATTGTTATTGTGTAGTTAATAGTACATATTCAGGCCTATAAAAGCTTGTATGTCATTATACTTGCATGATTAAGAGTAGTGTTTCATCTTATAAATAGATCTTATTAATGCTTACCACCATCATAAACTGTTAAGTGACCGTTTCACCACAATAGTTTAAGCTGTTGTGTAAGGCCAACTTAATTAGTTTTATATATTCACTAACATATTTCCTTAAGTGAAAGCCCTTTAGGTTTGAAACTTGCACATACTCACTCTACCTTGTACTGAATAATAGGTGGATAGTAGGATTTGAACTCACGATTACTTGGTCACAAAAGGTTTGATATCATGTTAAGTGACTGTTTCACCACAATAGTTTAAGTTATTGTATGAGGCCAACTTAATTAGTTGTATATATTCACTAACATAAACCAGCATTAATATATAAGATCCATTTATAAGATGCAAAGTATGTCTTCATATACACTAGGTTTATGGTTTTATTTCTTTCTTCTTTATACATCTATTACATTAATTTACGTTAATAGCATAAAAGTTTCTCCTTTCTTAAATTCTATCCCGTCCTTATTTCCATATATTCAGAACTAGGATAGACACACTAATTTCTAACCACAAGGCCAAGGCTTTCTAGGGGGAAAATAGTAGCATCATTTCCTCTTCATCACAAAGACAAGTTATTTATAAGCCTATATGGGAAATAAAATATCATCCAATATTTTAATTCGTCTAAATATCACATGAATTTTAAATTCTCTCATATAATTAAAAAATATAAATGCTTTCATCCTAGCAACTAAATGAAAAGATATATTAATGCAAGGTTAGACAAATGACAGTAACAATCACATTAGTTCAGTTAGTGGAATGGAGGATTTGCAGTTAGTCACATTTCGTTGAAGTGCAAAGTAGAGAATAACTTTCCTAATGATTTGTCTCAAAAAGTTTTAATAATTGAATAAGATTGATATAATATTATATAAACTAAGCATCTGTTTGGTTAGGCTTATAATAGTAGAACTTTTATCATTAAAGTTTTTTTTTTTTCTGTAGATCTTTTATAAGAAATTTTTTAAGAAGTTAGTTGATTGTTTGACTATCATTTAAAAAGAATTTTTTAAAAGAGATTCATACATTAGATTGTTTGGCTACATAAAAATAAAAATATTTTTAATTTTAACTATATTTTATTTTGTAATAAAATTATTTATGCATATAAATATTATTTAAAGTATATTAAATAATATGCAAAACACAATATATTAATTATTATATAATTTTAAGCCATATGAAACATAAATAAAAATATAACTAACTAAATCTTTTATATGGATTATAAGTAAATCTAATATAAAAATAAATATTAAAACACATAAAAAGCCAAATAATATTATGTAACTCCCAAAATAAACCTGAAGATGAGTTTGTAGGTATTATAGGAATTACGTAAAACATAAGGATAAAAGAGACAAAAAATAGGTTCATTAATTGATATGAAAATCTACCGAAAAAGATTTTTTAAAATTCTAAATTTGAACTTCCTAAAAACTATATTTTAACTGTCAAAAAATCATATCTATTAAAAAGTATTTTTTATTTTACAGTCAAACACTCGTTTTTTTTAAAAATAGCTTTTGTGGAAAAAAAAATACTTATTAATCTATCAAAAGTCCATCCAAACAATCACTATAAGAGGCACCTGACAAACTTCTTCCATCACCAATTACACCCTAAAATATAATGATAAATTCATTCTCAGGTGCCCTGTATCAGTGGAAGATCCTAAATATCTCATAACAAACGTTACATCATTTATGTTAAGTTAACTACATGTAAAAAGAAGACAACAATTCAAATTATCATAAGCACGGATGAACTTTCCTTTTCAGCTCAGTTCATTGTCATTCTAAAAGAGAACTCTTATTCTTTTTTCTTGGAATTTGGCACATAATATAAGACCCTCATTCCTAGGTTACACCTTGATTTTGTAACCTCATTAAATCGTTTGCTGCTGAAATTATGTATTCAATCTCTCTAGTCCCAAATGCTGAAAAAATCGTTAGAGGAAGGGGCATGCCATGAATATACATTTCTTCGGTTTATATGTATACCCAATCAATATCTTACAATAGTCAGTGTCCTGCCTACACAAGTAAAAATACACTGGAAACGAACTTTTTATTAGGCCAGTCTATGTTCACAGTACAGCATCTAGCTAATTATGGTACGTATTGGATACTTCTAGAGTGGATACTACGACGAGGAAACTTTATTACCTTAAAATTGTCGAGCCACTGATTGGTTGTCTCTGCCAAGTTGGCAGAAGATCTGGGAGCATGATTGGCTGAAATAGTCCATTACACCGAATCTAATGACTGATGGGATATTCCAGTAACCATGGACAGTTACCTCAACCGGCGACATCAAAACTACACACTAATTTTTTACTAGAAGGTGACATAAATAAGAGTGTAAGAACAGCTTGAGACTTTGGGTTTGATGTGGCTGTAGCAATGCCTGTGCCTGTGCTTGTGAGGTCCGAGACTGATCATTACTGGGTTTGAATCAGTCTCAGCACTTTGCGTATAGGATTTCAAGTTCCTTATCCCCATGCACCCAAAAGGTGACAATCTCCTATTGGTTCGTACTTTCTTTGTTTCAGCTCTAGCCCTAAGATCTATTTCCCATCAAGTCACTCTCTCTCTCTCTCTCTCTCTCTCTGTGGTAAACACACACACACATGCTCAGACTCAGTCAGCACTCAGCAACATTTGCAAAGATACGAAGTCTTCGTGCGCGAGTTTACCCTACCCTATAAATGAATCTTTACTTATTTTTAACATGTAAATGGAGAAGCAAGTGAACCCACTTGTATTGACGAGCTTTTTCAGTTGCTTTGAAAGGTTCTTACTTTGTCCTACCTCTTTTAGTTTCACTCAGCAAGCGTTTATCAAAGAGAAGCAGTAAATCTGTATGGAATACAACCCATAAGAGTTTGCTTTTCATATAGCGAGACTATATATCCAATTACGTAATATGGAAATGGTTGTCATCATGTTTGAAAACTTTTGCTTTCAGAAAGTATCAGGAACATTTATGGTTTTGACGCATAAATCTCCGAGGCAGACCATAACTATGGCATATGTATGTAAGATGACAAGTTTTTTTTTTCGGAGATTTTGGTTCCAAATGTGTGAAATATTACTCTATCTCCCTCTCTCAACATACACACACCAGAATAGATGGGACAAAGATGGAAAGGAAATCTACCATAAAAGGGTTAACTACACCAACTGTTATCACATGACCATACTTCATTTCTTCAGTTTTTCACTTGCTGTTGCTTTTGGTTTTTTCAAAAGGGAAATAGCGGTGGGCCAATTAGATGAAGAAAATTTGATGATTCAAACATTTAAAGAAATAGAAAATCGCATTTTCATGCGAAGACAAAAACAGAAGTAATACTGATAATAGGAGACGTGAATGTATATTATGAAACTGAAAATCAGGAGTGATATAACTGAAGTTTCCTAATTTTTTAAAATTGGACATAGAACAGAAACCCTAAAAAGACTTGTCCCACATTTCCTATGGTCTTAGGGAGGGATGCGGGTCAAAGAATCAAGAAAATCTGATACACATATGCACTAAAAATACCTACATATAACTTTTAAGGATGGACCAACCCAGTTAGGACAAGCCCCTCTGAGAATGTTGAGGACTGGAACTGAAACCCTAGTCGTCGTCAAGTTCTTAGAGTTTCGAGAGGGCATAATTGTAAAAACGCCGACGACGCAAATACCTAAGTAAGTTGTAAGCAGATATTAAGTGTAGATAGACTGATTGACGACTGCATATTCGTGGATTTTAAGATATTAGACCCTAATCTGAAACTTGATATTGTTGGCTTACTTAAGCTTAGGTGATGTCTAAGTATCGAAGAAGCAGTCAGAGATGGATCGGAAATGGCAAAATGAGAATCTTACATTTGCGGTTTGACTGACTCTGATCCTTAGAGAGAGAGAGAGAGAGAGAGAGAGCGGCAAAGCTAACATCAATTTTACATGCCTGCAAATAATTGATCAGTGTTGCTAACCCTAGTTATTCTTTTATCTCTAACAGCAACAGCTATTACTATACCTACTACTTCTATTTCTGTCCAATTTTTGCAGATCTATGATCTATCAGCGACTAAGAACCAAAAGGAAACACAAAGAAGAAGAGGTGATCCTGAAGAAAACGAACAAAAAGAGAAAGAGAAAAGTAAAGAGGAAGGAGAATCTTTGCTAGAAATGACTTGGTCTACATCACAAACCCCAAAAGAACTCAGTCCTTGTCAGAAGCTGATCGAACCCAGTCATTCATTTCGATTAGAGTCATTAAGCATAAACATATCTAATACCAACAAGGCCATCACTACAAAATGAAAATAATTAGATGCAAAACTTTCCCTCTTGCTATATTGGTTTCCACTTAAGAACAAACAAGAGAAAATGGAAGAGAAGGACTGAAAAATAATGTTGACGATGAAGAAGAAGAAGAAGAAGAAGAAGAAGAAGAAGAAGAAGAAGAAGAAGAAGAAGAAGAAGAAGAAATTTTAATCAAGCAAAGAATCAAATTGAAAGACATAAATAGAGGAGCTTAAAGATTGGAGTGCATCACTAGATCTTGATCTTTTCATACATCGGAAGAAATTAAGAAAAGAATAGCAAACCTGTTATTAGCGTATTCATAGAGACGGCCACGGCTGGAAAAGATTACCAGAGCAATCTCAGCGTCGCAAAGCACAGACAACTCATACGCCTTCTTGAGCAATCCATTTCGACGCTTGCAGAAGGTGACTTGCCTATTAGTGGTGTTCTCTATCCTTTTGATTTCAATTTTGCCCCTTCCCATTTTTCTTTGGGAAGGGCCTTCCGGTTCTTGATTAGGAAACTCCGTGGTTGCTAGCTGAAAACCCTGTAAGTCCAAAATTTGACATACTTTTCTGTTAGCTACTTATCATACGATAACTTCAAGCTCTCTAATTATGCATGATGAATTCGGAAACAACTCCCATAACCAGCAAAACACAGAATTAGACTAACTGGGTTTCGTGTGGCTCTTGTTCGTGTTACACTAACCTGGTAATAAGGAATGGTAAACAAGAAAGTTCAATACACGCACGCACACTCCCCTTCTCTCTGTCTTTGTTCTTTGGTTTTAGCTCAGAATTAGTGGAGTTGCACAAAATGGAAGTCGTATGCTCTGGCAGGTAGATATTTATAGACAAAGAATAGACCCTTCAACTACAACCCTACACACACGCACACACCTATCAAACGTATACGATGACAATTAATTATAACAGTGCATACATATACATTTATATATGAGTGGGAGCACAGACGTGAAAATACCCGCAACTTTATATGTTCCCCTCCCTATACTTGGCAGATTATATACATATAATATATGTTATAGGAGGAGGAGCTAATCTACAAGGTCCAGTAACAATGCGTTCATTTCTTCATGTATGGTGAAAAAGAGAGCAGAGAATGATGGCTAATGAGGTTGTTGTATTTAGTAAAGCGACACTTAAAGGTGGTGGAGTGCGATGCCAAGTTGCAGTTGTTGGGCTGCTTTGATGGTTGGAGAATGCAAAAGTTAGAGGAACTTCCATGTACCACATACACTAGTAATTGGTATTTTGAGCCGATTTGTATTTTGGTTCTGAGTTTACTCGCAAGGTTGAAAGTACCATCTCTCTATGTGTCTGAGCTCCCTCTTACATTATTAGCAAGTTTTATCAACAAAGGTAATAGTGACGTAAGTGAAGACGACTCCCATGTGAAGTTCTGTTCACCATCTCCTATTCCTCGCTTCATTTATGGTTAGAATGGAAGACCCGCTTTCATTTTTTAGTAGCTGCAATTTGTTACCCCTTTTCATTTTTGGACCCTTGGTGGGACGTTGATGGAATTCCCTATGGTACACAATGACAAATGTCACCCCCACTTTCTTATTGATCAACTTTCTATTTATATACATACTATCTCATCAGTCATCACTGTTCTTATCGGTACGCGCTTGAAATCTTTCCATGTCACGAATCCTCGCCTCCCACCGAATTACCGTTGATAGAGCACTTTTAAAACAGCGGAGGATTGTGTAATGGATCCCAATAACAACCCATGATAATCCTAAAATCAAAACAATATCCTTTTCAGAACATGTATATGCCAAGTAGGGTTTCAAAATTTATGCATATTCTTCAAGCATGTTGTCTCCGTTGCGCTTCATTTTGCGTAACTTATGCTTGGGAAGCAAGGATTAATTCCTTTGTGGAAACTATTAAAGTTGGCGGTGGTCGGTCATCCTTTGAAGACAAACATGTTAAGCAAACGTATGTCTGATTTCATCCATTCAGCATATTTGATTGATACATATAACGGACATGCTGCCTTCGAAACATCAAAAGTCAACAACTAATTAATCAAGGTAAAGGGATAACATACAAAATTAACATTTAGTATAAAATAGAAAACACTGTTGGAACCAATATATATTTACTAATAAAATCGGAACCAAATAATTAAAAATATTGATGGCGAAGAAGAAAAATAATTTAGAGAGAATTTTCTTCTTATATAATTGTAACAAAATACACAAATACAAATATACTATTTTCTCTCTCAATCTCACAATATTTTTCTCTCACACAAACTCTCTATTTTTTTCTCTCTCTCACAAACTGCACTACACCAATATAAATTTTATTCACTCTGCTGGTGAACATCACACACACACTAATACAAGAGTCACTGCACTCATATATATAGAAGCAAAGCTGGGTGGTTTGCTTCCTTAACCAAATTGTCCAATTGTTTTGGGCAATTCTTGACCACAGATAAAAACAACTCAACATGGCAAGCCGACGCCAAAATCAAAGCCAAATTTGGCTTCTTCATTTGACTGCTTCAGGGCCACAAATTGTTACATCAACCTCAAGTAATTTTATTTTAATTTTCAAAATCTAATTTAATATATTTCAACAACCTCCCTTTAAATTGATTTTGAAACAACACCAAGCATCTTCTTCAATTTCTCGAACACATCTGCCTTCAGTGGCTTTGTCAAAATATCTGCAACTTGATTTTCAGATCTGCAAAATTCCAATTCAATTTCTTCATTTTTGACTAACTCACGAATATAATGATACTTGATGCCGTTGTGTTTGCTTCTCCCATGGAAGACTGGATTCTTAGCTAATGCGATGGCTGACTTATTATCACACATAATTTTCGTAGGATCTATTTGTTCATGCATCAATTCATTGAGCATCCTACGAAGCCAAACTGCTTGACATGCTGCAGAACTTGCTGCCATATATTCTGCTTCTGCTGAAGAAAGTGTTACAACCTGATGTTTCTTTGAGGACCATGAGAATGATCCAAATCCACGAAAGAATACATACCCGGAAGTACTTTTTCGAGTTTCCACATCACCTCCCCAATCACTGTTAGTGTATCCCATTAATCTGAAATTGTTAGAGTAAGAATAGAAAATTTCATTATCAAAGGTGCCGCTTACATATCGCAAAATTCGTTTTGCTACTTACAAATGTGATTGGCGAGGTTCTTCCATGAATCGACTAATAATTCCCACAGCATAAGTAATATCTGGCCTTGTGCAGGTCAAATATATCAAGCTGCCAACTATGCTTTTGAAATATGTGGGATTTATCAATTCTCCACTTCCTTCTTTCTTCAATTCTAATCGTTCAGCAACTGGAGTTCGAATAGACTTGAGTGACTCCATTTTAAAGCACTTCAAAATATCAGTGGCATACTTTTGTTGGGAAATGCAAATTCCTTCATCAGTCTGCTGCACTTCAATGCCCAAAAAATAGGACATCAATCCTATATCTGTCATTTCAAACTGGCTAGTCATAGCCTCCCTGAATTCATCAAACATCTCTTTGCAATTTCCTGTGAATATCAAGTCATCAACATAAATACAAACAATAATGAGATACCATTGGAAGTTGACTTGATATATAGGGTATGCTCATAAGGACATTTTTGAAAACCATGCTGTAGCAAATATGTGTCAATCCTAGTATACCAAGCACGAGGTGCTTGTTTCAACCCGTACAAAGCCTTCTTCAATTTATAGACTTTTTTTTCATGTCTTTTCTTCACATAACCAGGTGGTTGCTCAACATAGGCTTCTTCGTCAAGAAAGCCATTTAGAAAAGATGATTTTACATCCATTTGATGGATCTTCCATTGGTTTTGAGCTGCAAGTGCTACAATCATCTTAATGGTATCCATCCTGGCAATTGGTGCAAATACTTCAAAATAATCAATTCTAAGCTTCTGCTTATAGCCTTTCACGACCAATCTTGCCTTAAAGCGATCCACCTAGCCATCGGGCTTGTACTTAGTCTTGTACACCCACTTGACTCCAATGGGTTTCTTGCCTTGTAGCGCCCCCTTACCATAGGGTACGCACCGGGACTCCCGAGGGTCGTTCCGACGTATATCCCACAGCAAGGAAGTGCTACGCTCATAACTATCACTAAATACTCGCATGGCATCAATATAATTAACCGAAATGCAAATCACTAAATTTTATAAAAACCCACAATAATCTTTCATTTCATAATATCAATCCAAAATATAGACAAGTCCATCAGTCCCCTAAAGTCTCAATATAATAACCCAGAAAGGAAACTGATAAAAATGTCTATACTAAGTCATCCCCAAAAATTGCCCCAGCTGACCGACCTGTGTGTCATCGCTTCATTTGTCCAAGCACTCGCACCGCAGGAAAACTCTACCACGGGAGCTAAGAATCTACTAACGCTGTCCTGAAAAATATTAGCAATGTTGGGTGAGTTTGCGAACTCAATGAGAAACCATCATCGATGGTTCGCCCAACTCATGCATATACATACGATATGTCACATAGTAGCACAATAACACACTCAGAACACTATAAGAAAATTCGCACATTTTCACCACAACATAAGTCTGATATATCACTGAGCAATCATCACTTAATACACGCACTCTCACTTTTCACATTACAATATGATGCATAATGCATGCCACTTCTCATTTTATGTCAGTGTTGTGACTGAGTGTCAATATTCGCATTTTTGGCAAGTAGGAGAGCCCTCAGGGTATGCACTACTGCCCGCTCACTTTAGGGATAGGAGAGCCCTCTGGGTATGCACTATTCCCTTTTGGCCTTAGGCCCTTGCACTGATAGTCGAGCTTAAAGCTCTGATCACTAATTGCTCCAGTCACAACTCTTTATTAAGCGATTCTAATCATGCCTAGCATGCACTTACACTTGCACATTCAATAGCACATATATCGATCAATTCCACTTATAGCATTCATCACATTTACTCATAATCACAGCACATTTATTTCACAGTTCAAGCACTCACATTGGCAAACAAATCACACACTCATAGAGCATTTAACACACAAAGATTGAGGAACCAACTAGGTTACTCACCTGTAACTTCCGAAGCTCGCTGAAGTCCCAAAGAATATCCGTGGATGACGATCCAACGGTGCCTCTATAACAATTTAAACAAATTCTCATCACTAGATGCTCAATCAAATAAATTCGATAATGCACATGTCTTAATACAAAATTGTACGATGCATGATCATGATTTTTCAGCGCTCTAATGCAATTTCGCTATTTCTCGCTTCACAACCCAAAATTCACTATTCACTAGGTCAAATTCCTTCACTAATTCCTCAATGATAACTCCAATAGTCAAAACATAACTCTTAGGTTATACTAGGAATTGTAATTGACTCTCTCTAGATAATTGCGATCCCGCTAATTAAAATTCGAGCTCTCAATCTTTACCACAATTGTAGACCTCTTTCTCTAGTTCATAACGAATCCAGAATTACCTCAATTAGAGGTCTACACCAAAAGATATACCCTAAAAACTAAATTAATCCCATTCAAAATTTTGTCCCTCGTCGCGGCTTACTGTCTCTCGCCGCGGCGTGACAAGGGACGCTCGTCGCTCATCGCGACGTCTCACTCGTCACTCGTCACGACGTATGCTCGTCGCGGCGTAAGCTTATTTCTACGTCGCGACGTATAACTCGCTGCTCGTCAAGACGTCTAATTATTTTTACGTCGCGACGTGCGAACCCTGGTTCGTCTTCTCCGATCGACTTTCATTCTTTCTCTCTTTAAAAACCAGCATTAACTCACTCCAACCACCCAAACTAACACATTAAACACCATAAATGCAACAAACCATAATAAATAACAACATTAAACTCAATAAACTTACCAAATCAAAGCTCAATCGATAACCCTAAAATCTCCGAAAATCAACAACTCTTTCTCTTTTCTTCCACAACCATGATGAAGCTTTAAACTCCACCAATCTCCATTTTATCAAGGATTAGCTAGGCTCGCACCAAAGGGAAGAAAACCAGCAACGATCGGAAGTTCACACCCAAGGAAGAATCAGAAATCACTAACGCAGATAGGAGAAATTTTGCCCTAGGAGAGAGTCTTCTGATTTCAAAACATAACATATATATATAAAGGGGGGGGGGGGTTGATCTCAACTTAAAACTTATAAGACTAAGTCCTCAGTTTCTTTTAATTTCAGTCTCTAATTTCAATGGCTCATCACAATAATTCCTAAACCCACAAATCTAAATTTTCCAAGCCATTTTCAGTCAATTTCGGAACCAGAACCAAAATCATCAGTCTCTAAGTCATTTTCCCGGTCCGGACACATAACTCTAATAATTCTAGAAAAATTCTCATAATTTCTCAAAAATATAAAATACACAATCCCATACTCAAATTTCACTTTCCAATCCCAAAAACTCAAATTCAAATTATTCCTTAATTCTCAAGGTTCAATTCTCACTCTAAATAACCTATACAAACCCAATAATTCCAACATTCTTAATCAATCACAATTCACATAATTATCTCGAATTCACAATTCAAAACGTAATCACAATCAAATGCCGGAACAATCATGAATGCATGTCACTAAGCATATGCATGTGCAAAATGATCTATCTCTTTATAATCAGAGGCCACAAAGCACTCGATCACAATTTATGCAATAACAGAACTACCCGTACCAATATGCTCATCGCATCGGTAACGGGATGTTACAATTCTCCCCTTCTAAAAGAAAATTTCATCCCGAAATTTCATACCTGACTGGTCGAACAGATGAGGGTACTGCCTCCTCATGTGCTCCTCAGTCTCCCAAGTTGCTTCCTCTGATGAGTGGTTCTTCCATAGGACTTTCACCAATGGAATCACCCTGCTCCTCAATTGCTTGACCCGCGATTCGATAACCTGCACTGGCTCCCCAACATAACTCAGATCACTAGCTATTTCAATCTCTTGAGCCGGAATCACATGAGTCGAGTCTGATCGATATCTCCGGAGCATACTCACTTGAAACACATCGTGCAACTGGGACATCTCACTCGGCAATGCTAATCTATAGGCCAACGGTCCAATCCTCTCAGTAATCTCATACGGACCGATATACCGAGGACTCAACTTGCCCTTACGGCCAAATCTCAGCACTCCTCTCCAAGGTGACACTCGGAGGAACACTCTGTCGCCTACACTGTACTCCATCTCTCCCCGATGCTGATCCATATAACTCTTCTATCTATCCTGAGCTGCCTTGATGCGACTCCGAATCAATCTCACTTTATCCACTGTATCCTGGATCAGCTCAGGACCCTCGAGCATCCTCACACCCTCTTCATCCCAATAAAGAGGTGATCTACACGGTCTCCCATATAAGGCCTCATACGGTGCCATCCCAATATTGCTCTGGTACTGATTATTGTACGCAAACTCAACCAGAGCCAAGTACTGATCCCAAGCACCTCTGAACTCTAATACACAAGCTCTCAGCATATCCTCAACAGTCTTGATCGTCCTCTCACTCTGCCCATCTGTCTGAGGATGAAATGTTGTACTAAAGTTCAACCTTGAACCCAAAGCTGACTGCAGGCTCCTCCAGAACCTCGAAGTAAATCTGGGATCCCTATCTAACACAATCAATACTGGGACCCCATGCAGTCGCACAATCTCTGCCACATACTTCTGGGCCAACTGATCGAGAGTATTATTCTTTCGCACTGGCAAGACGTGAGTCGATTTGGTCAATCGGTCTACTATGACCCAGATCGCATCATGCTGCCTCGGCGTCCTAAGCAACCCCATAATAAAGTCCATAGTAATCCGCTCTCATTTCCACTCTGGAATGGGTAACGAATGCAATCTCTCAATGGGGCACGGTGCTCACCTTAACTCGCCGCACGCCGATAATCGAGAAACAAACTCTGCCACTTGCCTCTTTATGCCTGGCCACCAGAAATGCAACTTAAGGGTATTATACATCTTGGTAGTACCAGGATGCATCGCATAAGCGGCCACATGCGCCTCCTTCAAAATCTCTCGTCTCAGATCATCTACGTCTGGAACACATAATCTCTGACCCATCCAAAGAGTCCCATCTCTCAACTCAAAATCAGCAGTCAACCCTGAGCTGACTCTATCCATCAATCTCACTAACACGGGATCCTGATCCTGGGCTCTCCTGATCCTGTCCTGTAACATCGACCTCAGTCTCAGAGTAGCGATCAAAGCTCCATCCTGACCCAAATCCATCTGCACATTAAGAGCTCTCAACTGAATCAAACTGGGCAATCTCTCAATCTGAATCTGAGTTGCACTGATATGAGATCTCCTACTCAACGCATCTGCCACCACATTGGCCTTCCCTGGGTGGTACTCAATCGTGTAGTCATAGTCCTTCAATAGCTCAATCCATCTCCTCTGTCTCAGATTCAACTCTCGCTGACTCAACAGATATCTCAAACTCTTATGATCAGTGAAGATCTGGAACGTCTCCCCATACAAATAATGCCTCCAGATCTTCAGAGCAAACACCACTGTAGCCAACTCCAAATCATGCACTGGATAATTCCTCTCATGAGACCTCAACTGTCTCGAGGCATACGCTATAACTCTCCCATGCTGCATCAGAACACTGCCTAATCCCTGCTGCGAAGCATCACTAAATACCTCGAAACCTCCGGACCCTGACGGCAAAGCTAACACTGGTGTCGTAGTCAATCGATGCCTAAGCTCCTCTGACACTCATCAGTCCATCTGAAGGCCGCATTCTTCCTCAGAAGTTTTGTCAAAGGGGTTGAGATCACTGAAAATCCCTCGACAAACCTCCGGTAATATCCTGCTAGTCTGAGGAAACTCCGAACCTCTGACACGTTCCTCGGGACCTCCCAACTCCTCACTGTCTCAATCTTGTGAGGATCCACCCGGATACCCTCACCAGACACAATATGGCCTAGGAATACTACCTCATCAAGCCAAAATTCACATATCGTGAATTTGGCATACAGTTGTCTCTCCCTCATGATCTACAATACAATCCTCAGATGCTCTGCATGCTCCTATCTACTCCTCGAATACACCAGAATATCATCAATAAACACAATCACGAACTGATCCAGGTAGGGCTGAAAGACCTTATTCATCAAGGCCATGAAGGCTGCTGGGGCATTAGTCAACCAAAACGGCATCACTAGGAACTCGAAATGCCCATACCTGCTCCTGAAGGTACTCTTAGGCATATCGACCTCAGAAATCCTCAACTGATAATACCCTGACCGCATATCCAACTTAGTAAACACTCGAGCTCCTTGCAACTGATCAAATAGATCATCGATTCTAGGCAGTGGGTATTTGTTCTTGACAGTCACCCGATTCAGCTGCCTATAATCGATGCACAACCTCAAAGTCCCGTCCTTCTTCTTCACAAACAACACTGGAGCTCCCCACGATGAAACACTCGGCCTAATAAATCCCTTAACCAGAAGCTCCTACAACTGAGCCTTAAGCTCCCTCAGTTCCACCGGTGCCATCCTATATGGGGGTATGGATATAGGGGCGGTACCGGGAATGAGGTCAATCCCAAACTCCGTCTCCCGATCCGGCGGCAAACCCGATAACTCATCGGGGAACACATTCGGAAATTCCCTAATCACAGGAATATCCTGCAACCTCTGCTCAATCCTGGTGTCCACCACATGAGCCAAATAGGCCTCACAACTACCCCGCATCAATCTTAGGGCACTCATAAACAAGATCATCCTAGTTGACACTGCCTGACTAACACCTCGAAAAATAGCTCTAGGCTGACCAGGAGATTCTAACACGACCTCCTTGGTATAACAATCCATCACAGCCCTATGTGCAGCAAGCCAGTCCATCCCTAGAATCAGATCAATCTCTCTCAAAGACAAAACTATCAGGTCTGCACTCAACTCTGCCTAATCAATCACTATCGGACACCCCTTGCAGACCTCTCCCAAAACTGTCGTACTACCTAGAGGTGTACTCACCTCTAACCCACACTGCAATCTCTCCCTATCACAATGCAGTCTACATGCCACATGCGGTGCAATGAAAGAATGAGTGGATCCAGGATCCATCAATGCATAAACCTCAAAGCCAGAAATCGAAAGCATACCCGCAACAACATCTGGAGACTCCTGAGTCTCCTGCCGAGTCATGGCATAGACTCTAACCTGGGACTGCTGTCTGCTGCTCTGACCCTCAGTCCTCACTGCAGATCTCTCAACTCGGCCTCGGCCTCGACCTCGACCTCTCCATCCAGATCCACCTCCACGACTCTGTTGCACCGTGGTATGACTGCCTGATCTACTAGTCATAGAAGACTGGGCCTCCACAGTAAAAGGACACTCTCGGAGCTGATGGTCCATAGAGCCACACTTAAGACACGCTCCAGTAAATCTCCAGCACTCCCCACCGTGCCTCCTCTCACAATACTCACATAGCGGGATCATTTAGCCTGAACCTCTAGCACCGCTACGGCCACTACTAGACTGAACTAATCTGCCCCTCTTCCCAAATCTGGACTGTCTAGCTCCTCCAGACGACCTGAAGGTCCTGGTCTGGCGCTTACTGAATCCTCTACTCTCACTACCCTGACTGCCACTCGGTCTCTTGCCACTGGGGCCCTGACCAGACTCAGCTTGGCTCTGTCTCAGAAGCTGCTCGATCCTCACTGCAGCTGCCCTCAACTCAACGAAGGTGCCCATATCAGACCGGGCTAACCTGGTACGGATCTCCAGATTAAGCCCTCCCTCGAATCTCCGACACCTATCAGACTCTAAAGCAATCAAAGCAGAGGCATATCCCATCAGCTCATTAAATCGCACCTCATAATCAGCCACTAACATCGACCCCTATCTCAACTCAAGAAACTCCTGCATCTTCATCTCTAAATACACCTTGGGCATAAAGTTATCCCTGAATGCCCTCAGAAAATCATCCCATGTCAACATACAGGGCCTGGTGGAACTGCCGGGAACAGTCTTCCACCACTGGTAAGCCGGACCCTGAAGCAAAGACATTGCATAGTCAAAGCGCTCCTCAGAGTTGCAGTCCATCTGATCGAGGACTCTCTCGTCTCTCCAACCATCCTCACCTCTGCAGGTCGGTGCTGCCATAAGTCAATAGCTCCTGCCTTGCAGATCTATCATACCTCCTCTCCGTCTCACGGAACTCGGGAGGCAACTCATCGAGAATGAGGCATGGGGACTCTACTAGCTCCCACGGATCCTAGGTCATTGGTTGATCCACTTGCTCTCCAAGAACGGATGACCTACAACAACAAGAATCGATCAATTTCGCTTTTCGCAAAAATTTCAAGACTAAAA
Organism: Erythroxylum novogranatense; assembly: GCA_029891385.1. Lineage (NCBI taxonomy): Eukaryota > Viridiplantae > Streptophyta > Magnoliopsida > Malpighiales > Erythroxylaceae > Erythroxylum > Erythroxylum novogranatense. Next base: position 38,157,958 of record CM057229.1, on the reverse strand, counting down.
TACACTATGCCCAAAAGATGCCAAACCATGCTCTGATACCACCTAATGTAGTGCCCTCATCAGTAGGTACAGGACTCCAGGGTCGTTCCGACGCATATCCCACAGCAAGGAAGTGCTACGCTCACAACTATCACTAAATACTCGCATGACATCAATATAATTAACCGAAATGCAAATCACTAAATTTTATAAAAACCCACCCACAATAATCTTTCATTTCATAATATCAATCCAAAATATAGACAAGTCCATCAGTCCCCTAAAGTCTCAATACAATAACCCAAAAAGGAAACTGATAAAAATGTCTATACTAAGTCATCCCCAAAAATCGCCCCAGTTGACCGACCTGTATTCCATCGCTTCACTTGTCCAAGCACTCGCACTGCAGGAAAACTCTAACACGGGAGCTAAGAATCTACTAACGCTGTCCTGAAAAATATTAGCAATGTTGGGTGAGTTTGCGAACTCAATGAGAAACCATCATCGATGGTTCGCCCAACTCATGTATGTACATACGATATGTCACATAGTAGCACAATAACACACTCAGAACACTATAAGAAAATTCGCACATTTTCACCACAACATAAGTCTGATGTATCACTGAGCAATCATCACTTAATACACGCACTCTCACTTTTCACATTACAATCTGATGCATAATGCATGCCACTTCTCATTTTATGTCAGTGTTGTGACTGAGCGTCAATATTCGCATTTTTGGCAAGTAGGAGAGCCCTCAGGGTATGCACTACTGCCCGCTCACTTTAGGGATAGGAGAGCCCTCTGGGTATGCACTATTCCCTTTTGGCCTTAGGCCCTTGCACTGATAGTCGAGCTTAAAGCTCTGATAACTAATTGCTCCAGTCATAACTGTTTATTAAACGATTCTAATCATGCCTAGCATGCACTTACACTTGCACATTCAATAGCACATATATCGATCAATTCCACTTATAGCATTCATCACATTTACTTATAATCACAGCACATTTATTTCACAGTTCAAGCACTCACATTAGCAAACAAATCACACACTCATAGAGCATTTAACACACAAAGATTGAGGAACCAACTAGGTTACTCACCTGTAACTTCCGAGCAATCGCTCGAAGTCCCAAAGAATATCCGTGGGTGACGATCCAACGGTGCCTCTATAACAATTTAAACAAATTCTCATCACTAGATGCTCAATCAAATAAATTCGATAATGCACATGTCTTAATTCAAAATTGTACGATGCATGATCATGATTTTCCAGCGCTCTAATGGAATTTCGCTATTTCTCGCTTCACAACCCAAAATTCACTATTTACTAGGTCAAATTCCTTCACTAAGTCCCCAATGATAACTCCAATTGTCAAAACATAACTCTTAGGTTATACTAGGAACTGTAATTGACTCTCTCTAGATAATTTCGATCCCGCTAATTAAAATTCGAGCTCTCAATCTTTACCACAATTGTAGACCTCTTTCTCTAGTTCATAACGAATCCAGAATTACCTCAATTGGAGGTCTACACCAAAAGATATACCCTAAAAACCAAATTAATCCCATTCAAAATTTTGTCCCTCGCCGGGGCTTATTGTCTCTCGCTGCGACGTGACAAGGGACGCTCATCGCTCGTTGCGACGTCTCACTTGTCACTCGTCGCGACGTATGCTCGTCGCGGCGTAAGCTTATTTCTACGTCGCGACGTATAACTCGCTGCTCATCACGACGTCTAATTATTTTTACGTCGCAACGTGCGAACCCTGGTTCGTCTTCTCCGATCGACTTTCATTCTTTCTCTCTCTAAAAACCATCATTAACTCACTCCAACTACCCAAACTAACACATTAAACACCATAAATGCAACAAACCATAATAAATAACAACATTAAACTCAATAAACTTACCAAATCAAAGCTCAATCGATAACCCTAAAATCTCCGAAAATCAACAACTCTTTCTCTTTCTTCCACAACCACGATGAAGCTTTAAACTCCACCAATCTCCATTTTCTCAAGGATTAGCTAGGCTCGCAACAAAGGGAAGAAAACTAGCAACGATCGGAAGTTCACACCCAAGGAAGAATCGGAAATCACTAACGCAGATAGGTGAAATTTTGCCCTAGGAGAGAGTCTTCTGATTTCAAAACATAACATATATATATAAAGGGGGGGGGGGGGGGTGGGTTGATCTCAACTTAAAACTTATAAGACTAAGTCCTCAGTTTCTTTTAATTTCAGTCTCTAATTTCAATGGCTCATCACAATAATTCCTAAACCCACAAATCTAAATTTTCCAAGCCATTTTTCAGTCAATTTCGGAACCGGAACCAAAATCATCACTCTCTTAGTCATTTTCCCGGTCCGGACACATAACTCTAATAATTCCAGAAAAATTCAAATAATTCCTCAAAAATATAAAATACACAATCCCATACTCAAATTTCACTTTCCAATCCCAAAAACTCAAATTCAAATTATTCCTTAATTCTCAAGGTTCAATTCTCACTCTAAATCAACTATACAAACCCAATAATTCCAACATTCTTAATCAATCACAATTCACATAATTATCTCGAATTCACAATTCAAAACGTAATCACAATCAAATTCTGGAACAATCATGAATGCATGTCACTAAGCATATGCATGTACAAAATGATCTATCTCTTTATAATCAGAGGCCACAAAGCACTCGATCACAATTTATGCAATAACAGAACTACCCGTACCAATATGCTCATCGCATCGGTAACGGGATGCTACTTGCCTGGTGGTAAAGAAGTTAATTCCCATATGTCATTTTTCTTTATTGAATGAATTCCATCATCCATTGCTTGAACCCATCGTTTTTCAGTTGCTGCATCTTCATAAAAAATTGGATCACAATCTGCAAATAGGAAAAAATTCACGATAGTTTCATCAGTGGTCATATCATCATTATCATGATCAGAGGTGACCACATAATCTTGCAAGCGAGCTGGAATCATTCGTGTTCGTTGAGGACGTTTTGAAGTTTCTGCAACTTCTGTTGGTGGAGGAGAACTTCTAATAGGAGATGAGCTATCGGACATAGATCTACTTGTTTCTTCCTGCTTTGGCTCACTTTCTATGATAACACCTTGTTGTTGATCATCTTTCTCATTCCACGTCCATGCTTCATTTTCAGCAAACTGCACATCTCTTCTCACGATCACTTCTTGTGTCACAGGGTTGTATAACTTGTAACCCTTAGTCACATCACTATAGCCAATGAAGATGCCCTTTTGGCTTTTGTCATCTAGTTTCTTTCTTCGTTCATCTGGAATATGGGGATATGCAATACATCCAATACGCTGCAAGAAAGAAACATCCGCTTATTACCGCTCCATGCTTCTTCAGGTGTTCTTCCAAAGACACTCTTTGTTGGGCATCTGTTTAACAAAAATACAGTACAGGCAACAACTTCTGCCCAAAAAGGTTTTGGGAGGGCTTTAGCTTTTAGCAAACTTCTAGCCATTTTAAGAATTGTTATATGCTTTTTTTCATCTACACCATTCTGTTGAGGTGTATAACTAGTTGTCAATTGACGCCAGATTCCTTGACTTTTATAGAAATTGAAAATTTCATTTGAGGTAAATTCTCCACCTCTATCAGATCGCAAGGTCTTCAAATAATAACCACTTTGTTTTTCAACTAGAGCTTTAAATTCTTTGAATTTTGCAAAAGCCTCTGCTTTTTCTGTAAGAAAATATACCCAAGTCTTTATAGTAAAATCATCTACAAAGATCAAGATGTACCTTTTATGTCCAACTAATTCTACCTCAATTGGGCCACAAATATTTGTGTGCACTAACTCCAAAGGTTGTTTGGCCCTTCTAGCTTTTCCAATTGGAAAAGAATCTCTATGCTGCTTTCAAAGAATACAACCTTCACATTGTTGATCAGGAGCTTTAATAACTAGCAAACCAATCACCATTTTTTTTGAGCTAGCAACTTTAGTCCATGGAAGTTCAGATGACCAAAACGAAGATGCCATAGCCAATCTTCATCTTTCAAAATTGTTCAAAAATTCATCAATGTTTTCGATCCGGCGGCAAACCCGGTAACTCATCGGGGAACACATTCGGAAATTCCCTAATCACAGGAATATCCTGCAACCTCTGCTCAATCCTGGTGTCCACCACATGAGCCAAATAGGCCTCACAACTACCCCGCATCAATCTTAGGGCACTCATAAACAAGATCATCCTAGCTGACACTGCCTGACTAACACCTCGAAAAATAGCTCTAGGCTGACCAGGAGATTCTAACACGACCTCCTTGGTATAACAATCCATCACAGCCCTATGTGCAGTAAGCCAGTCCATCCCTAGAATCAGATCAATCTCTCTCAAAGACAAAACTATCAGGTCTGCACTCAACTCTGCCTAATCAATCACTATCGGACACCACTGCGGACCTCTCCCAAAATTGTCAGACTACCCAGAGGTGTACTCACCTCAACCCACACCGCAATCTCTCCTATCACAATGCAGTCTACATGCCACATGCGGTGCAATGAAAGAATGAGTGGATCCAGGATCCATCAATGCATAAACCTCAAAGTCAGAAATTGAAAGCATACCCGCAACAACATCTGGGGACTCCTGAGCCTCCTGCCGAGTCATGGCATAGACTCTAACCTGGGACTGCTGTCTGCTGCTCTGACCCTCAGTCCTCACTGCAGATCTCTCAACTCGGCCTCGGCCTCGACCTCGACCTCTCCATCCAGATCCACCTCCACGGCTCTGTTGCACCGTGGTATGACTGCCTGATCTACTAGTCATAGAAGACTGGGCCTCCACAGTAAAAGGACACTCTCGGAGCTGATGGTCCATAGAGCCACACTTAAGACATGCTCCAGTAAATCTCCAGCACTCCCCACTGTGCCTCCTCTCACAATACTCACATAGCGGAATCATTTAGCCTGAACCTCTAGCACCGCTACGGCCACTACTAGACTGAACTAATCTGCCCCTCTTCCTAAATCTGGACTGTCTAGCTCCTCCAGACGACCTGAAGGTCCTGGTCTGGCACTTACTGAATCCTCTACTCTCACTACCCTGACTGCCACTCGGTCTCTTGCCACTGGGGCCTCGACTGACTCGACTTGGCTCGTCTCTAAGTGCCGATCCTCACTGCAGCTGCCCTCAACTCAACGAAGGTGCCCATATCAGACCGGGCTAACCTGGTACGGATCTCCAGATTAAGCCCTCCCTCGAATCTCCGACACCTATCAGACTCTGAAGTAATCAAAGCAGAGGCATATCCCATCAGCTCATTAAATCGCACCTCATAATCAGCCACTAACATCGACCCTTGTCTCAACTCAAGAAACTTCTGCATCCTCATCTCTAAATACACCTTGGGCATAAAGTTATCCCTGAATGCCCTCAGAAAATCATCCCATGTCAACATACAGGGCCTGGTGGAACTGCCCGGAACAGTCTTCCACCACTGGTAAGCCGGACCCTGAAGCAAAGACATTGCATAGTCAAAGCGCTCCTCAGAGTTGCAGTCCATCTGATCGAGGACTCTCTCTGTCCTCTCCAACCATCCCTCAGCCTCTGCAGGGTCGGTGCTGCCATAGAAGTCAATAGCTCCCTGCTTGCGCAGTTTATCATACCTCCTCTCCCGTCTCACGGGAACTCTGGGAGGCAACTCATCAGAATGAGGCACAAGGGACTCTCTACTAGCTCCCACGGATCCTAGGTCAGCTGGTTGATCCACTTGCTCTCCAAGAACGGATGACCTACAACAACAAGAATCTGATCAATTTCGCTTTTCTCGCAAAATTTCAAGCCTAAAATACACTATGCCCAAAAGATGCCAAACCATGCTCTGATACCACCTAATGTAGCGCCCCCTTACCGTAGGGTACGCACCGGGACTCCCGAGGGTCGTTCCGACGCATATCCCACAGCAAGGAAGTGCTACGCTCACAACTATCACTAAATACTCCCATGACATCAATATAATTAACCAAAATGCAAATCACTAAATTTTATAAAAACCCACAATAATCTTTCATTTCATAATATCAATCCAAAATATAGACAAGTCCATCAGTCCCCTAAAGTCTCAATACAATAACCCAAAAAGGAAACTGATAAAAATGTCTATACTAAGTCATCCCCAAAAATCGCCCCAGTTGACCGACCTGTATGCCATCGCTTCACTTGTCCAAGCACTCGCACTGCAGGAAAACTCTAACACGGGAGCTAAGAATCTGCTAACGCTGTCCTGAAAAATATTAGCAATGTTGGGTGAGTTTGCGAACTCAATGAGAAACCATCATCGATGGTTCGCCCAACTCATGCATATACATACGATATGTCACATAGTAGCACAATAACACACTCAGAACACTATAAGAAAATTCGCACATTTTCACCACAACATAAGTCTAATATATCACTGAGTAAGCATCACTTAATACACGCACTCTCACTTTTCACATTACAATCTGATGCATAATGCATGCCACTTCTCATTTTATGTCAGTGTTGTGACTGAGCGTCAATATTCGCATTTTTGGCAAGTAGGAGAGCCCTCAGGGTATGCACTACTGCCCGCTCACTTTAGGGATAGGAGAGCCCTCTGAGTATGCACTATTCCCTTTTGGCCCAGGCCTCAGACCGATAGTCGAGCTTAAAGCTCTGATAACTAATTGCTCCAGTCATAACTGTTTATTAAGCGATTCTAATCATGCCTAGCATGCACTTACACTTGCACATTCAATAGCACATATATCGATCAATTCCACTTATAGCATTCATCACATTTACTCATAATCACAGCACATTTATTTCACAGTTCAAGCACTCACATTAGCAAACAAATCACACACTCATAGAGCATTTAAACACAAAGATTGAGGAACCAACTAGGTTACTCACCTGTAACTTCCGAAGCATCGCTGAAGTCCCAAAGAATATCCGTGGATCGACGATCCAACGGTGCCTCTATAACAATTTAAACAAATTCTCATCACTAGATGCTCAATCAAATAAATTCGATAATGCACATGTCTTAATTCAAAATTGTACGATGCATGATCATGATTTTCCAATAGCTCTAATGGAATTTCGCTATTTCGCTTCACAACCCAAAATTCACTATTTACTAGGTCAAATTCCTTCACTAAGTCCCCAATGATAACTCCAATTGTCAAAACATAACTCTTAGGTTATACTAGGAACTGTAATTGACTCTCTCTAGATAATTTCGATCCCGCTAATTAAAATTCGAGCTCTCAATCTTTACCACAATTGTAGACCTATTTCTCTAGTTCATAACGAATCCAGAATTACCTCAATTGGAGGTCTACACGAAAAGATATACCCTAAAAACCAAATTAATCCCATTCAAAATTTTGTCCCTCGCCAGGGCTTATTGTCTCTCGCTGCGACGTGACAAGGGACGCTCGTCGCTCGTTGCGACGTCTCACTTGTCACTCGTCGCGACGTATGCTCGTCGCGGCGTAAGCTTATTTCTACGTCGCGACGTATAACTCGCTGCTCATCACGACGTCTAATTATTTTTACGTCGCGACGTGCGAACCCTGGTTCGTCTTCTCCGATCGACTTTCATTCTTTCTCTCTCTAAAAACCATCATTAACTCACTCCAACTACCCAAACTAACACATTAAACACCATAAATGCAACAAACCATAATAAATAACAACATTAAACTCAATAAACTTACCAAATCAAAGCTCAATCGATAACCCTAAAATCTCCGAAAATCAACAACTCTTTCTCTTTCTTCCACAACCACGATGAAGCTTTAAACTCCACCAATCTCCATTTTCTCAAGGATTAGCTAGGCTCGCACCAAAGGGAAGAAAACCAGCAACGATCGGAAGTTCACACCCAAGGAAGAATCGGAAATCACTAACGCAGATAGGAGAAATTTTGCCCTAGGAGAGAGTCTTCTGATTTCAAAACATAACATATATATATAAAGGGGGGGGGATTGATCTCAACTTAAAACTTATAAGACTAAGTCCTCAGTTTCTTTTAATTTCAGTCTCTAATTTCAATGGCTCATCACAATAATTCCTAAACCCACAAATCTAAATTTTCCAAGCCATTTTTCAGTCAATTTCGGAACCGGAACCAAAATCATCACTCTCTTAGTCATTTTCCCGGTCCGGACACATAACTCTAATAATTTCAGAAAAATTCAAATAATTCCTCAAAAATATAAAATACACAATCCCATACTCAAATTTCACTTTCCAATCCCAAAAACTCAAATTCAAATTATTCCTTAATTCTCAAGGTTCAATTCTCACTCTAAATCAACTATACAAACCCAATAATTCCAACATTCTTAATCAATCACAATTCACATAATTATCTCGAATTCACAATTCAAAACGTAATCACAATCAAATTCCGAAACAATCATGAATGTATGTCACTAAGCATATGCATGTGCAAAATGATCTATCTCTTTATAATCAGAGGCCACAAAGCACTCGATCACAATTTATGCAATAACAGAACTACCCGTACCAATATGCTCATCGCATCGGTAACGGGATGCTACTTGCCTGGTGGTAAAGAAGTTAATTCCCATGTGTCATTTTTCTTTAAAATTCATCATCCATTGCTTGAACCCATCGTTTTTCAGTTGCTGCATCTTCATAAAAAATTGGATCACAATATGCAAATAGGCAAAAATTCACAATAGTTTCATCAGTGGTCATATCATCATTATCATGATCAGAGGTGACCACATAATCTTGCAAGCGAGCTGGAATCATTCGTGTTCGTTGAGGACGTTTTGAAGTTTCTGCAACTTCTGTTGGTGGAGGAGAACTTCTAATAGGAGATGAGCTATCGGACATAGATCTACTTGTTTCTTCTTGCTTTGGCTCACTTTCTATGATAACACCTTGTTGTTGATCATCTTTCTCATTCCACGTCCATGCTTCATTTTCAGCAAACTGCACATCTCTGCTCACGATCACTTCTTGTGTCACAGGGTTGTATAACTTGTAACCCTTAGTCACATCACTATAGCCAATGAAGATGCACTTTTGGCTTTTGTCATCTAGTTTCTTTCTTCGTTCATCTGGAATATGGGGATATGCAATACATCCAAATACGCGCAAGAAAGAAACATCTGGCTTATTACCGCTCCATGCTTCTTCAGGTGTTCTTCCAAAGACACTCTTTGTTGGGCATCTGTTTAACAAAAATACAGTACAGGCAACAACTTCTGCCCAAAAAGGTTTTGGGAGGGCTTTAGCTTTTAGCAAACTTCTAGCCATTTTAAGAATTGGTATATGCTTTTTTTCATTTACACCATTCTGTTGAGGTGTATAACTAGTTGTCAATTGACGCCAGATTCCTTGACTTTTATAGAAATTGAAAATTTCATTTGAGGTAAATTCTCCACCTCTATCAGATCGCAAGGTCTTCAAATAATAACCACTTTGTTTTTCAACTAGAGCTTTAAATTCTTTGAATTTTGCAAAAGCCTCTGATTTTTCTGTAAGAAAATATACCCAAGTCTTTATAGTAAAATCATCTACAAAGATCAAGATGTACCTTTTATGTCCAACTAATTCTACCTCAATTGGGCCACAAATATTTGTGTGCACTAACTCCAAAGGTTGTTTGGCCCTTCTAGCTTTTCCAATTGGAAAAGAATCTCTATGCTGCTTTCCAAGAATACAACCTTCACATTGTTGATCAGGAGCTTTAATAACTAGCAAACCAATCACCATTTTTTTTTTGAGCTAGCAACTTTAGTCCATGGAAGTTCAGATGACCAAAACGAAGATGCCATAGCCAATCTTCATCTTTCAAAATTGTTCAAAAATTCATCAATGTTTTTGTTTGCAAACTCAATGGAAACATTCGGTTCTTTAACATCTGCACTCTTGCAATTGTTATGCTGTTTTTGCCTTTGATTGTACAAACACCATCATGGATATCAATTTTATGCCCTTTTTTGAAAGCTGGCCAATACTAATAAATTCCAAAAAAGTCCTGGCACAAAATAAACATCATAGATAGTGACATTCGTACTATCTTTAGATTGAATGTTGATGTCTCGTTTTCCCATAACAGAAATTTTGGATTTATTTCCAAAATTAACTTCTCCACACATAGATTCATCCAGATGTGAGAAGAACTCCTTTTTCCCACTCATGTGATTGCTGTATCCACTATCAAGATACCATGTATTTGCATGTTCCAATTCTGGATCATTTGATTTGCATGCGAGCACAACATTCTTATTGACTTTGGTAGTATTTACATGCTCCACTAGTTCATTTGGCATTTTGGTGTAACATTCATTTTGATAATGTCCATATTTTTTGCATCTATAACATTGGATATTAGATCTGTTACCAGTTCCACCTCCACAACCTTTTGAATGATTGCTATCATTTGTTCTATCTCTATTGGTGAAATTAAAATTTCCACCTCTTCCCCGTCCTTGTCCACGTCCTCGGCCTTGACATTGTCTACCACTACCACGACCTTGGCTGCCTTGGTAGCCTCCACGACTTTGTTGTACCATATCACTTTGCAAAGCTACATTAGCCAAATCACCTACCCTATTAACATGATTTATCCCTTGATAAGCCCCTTTGAGCTTTAACCTTTCTTTTTGTATAAACCACATTTTATGCTTTTAAACTTAACCAATTGTCCTACCCAAGTCATAAAGCTAGTGGAACATTTGTGATTGTTGAGTTTGTGGATATACAAAATTCTTAGTGTGAGGGTGTATATATGTGAGGGTTGGTTATAATCTTGGGATGTTATTTTATGTCCTATCATTGAGATCCCCGTGTTGATGTAGTTTCTTTTAATTTTTAAAAGGAAAAGAAAATGAAAAAATGAAAAAAAGAGAGAAAAGAAAAGAAAGAAAAGAAATTGAAAAAATAAAAAATGAAAAAAAAATTGTTTACAATAAATTTATGAAGGAAGAATTGCATATGTGTTGAAAAGTTGTTTATGATTCATGCATCTTCCTAGAGTTGTAATGGTTGAGTCATTTGAGTATGTTGAAAATGAGGTAGAGGTTTGCTTGAAAGATTCACTCTTGTGATTTGATTGGGATAATTGTATGAGTGATTGTTTCGGATTGACATATGCTTCATATGGTTTGTGTGTGAGAGTTGAATGGGGTTGTGAAATGTAATTGTTGCATTTGTCATGACTGACGGTATCCAGTTTTTGATAAGTATTGCTTTGTTTCATTAGCTTTGATGACTTTCATACTACTTCACCAAAATTTACCTCACCTTACCCTTGCCCACATTATAACCTTAAAAAGTCCTTTGATTCATGATTTTGCATGTGAACATTAGTGGTGGAGAAATGAAATGATATGCAAAGTTGTGGATTGTCATGTTCATGAATGGTATTGAGTGTACCCCTTGTTATATTTTAATTAAACACATTTCTGAGTCTACCATTAGATTGCTCAGTTTTTGAAGATATTGAATGTTGATTGATCATGAGTAAAAGCTTGGAATGTTGACTTCTTGCTATGATTTTTAAAAGTTTTTCATCTTTGTTTATGATTATATTGTCTTGGAAAATGTGGGAATTGAGTAAATATTTTGGGTCATGAGCTTAATTTTGATGTTTTGCCCGAGGAAGGTCAAAAGCTAAATGTGGTGGTATTTGATATGTGCTTCATTGTCGATATTTTTAATCGTTTACACTTAGTAATTATTGACATAAAAATGCAAGTGAGTCAAAAATATCTCATTTGGAATATTTTTTGAAGATCAATACTTGCTTGTCTTCATGGAGTGAGATAAATAAAATTAAAAGAAAAAAATAGAAGACAAAGAAGATGACAAGAAACGACACAGCATGGCAATAACAGTCCACAAATAAAACGTTAGCTGTTGGGATGTAAAACGCAGACGTTTTGTGGCACACGCAAAGAAAGCAGCGAAGTGGAGGCCCAGCGTGAAGGTTTTAAAGAAGTGTTGTAAATTAACTTGTCAACATCAAAAACAGTATGAGGAAGCTACAAAGGAGAGCAGGCAGGATGCTGTGCGTTTTCTTAAAAACGCACAGTAAAAGGACGTAGTGCATAGGACAAAGAGGAGAAACAAATTAAATTATCAGAAGACGCTACACTGGAGGGAGGCATAGCAGAGTGGAGCGCAACGTTTTAATTAAAAACGCAGAAGACACAGGCTGCGTTTTGTCTCAAAACGCTGCGTCCAGGAGCAGGCGCAAAGCAAATGAGAGCAGAGGTTTTTAAAGGTTTGATGTGAAACCCTTATTTGTCTAATCAAGTAACAGTAGAGAGGATTGAAGAGGGCGACGCAGGAATAATGGAGCTGCGTTGGGCGTGAGCCACAGTAGGAGGGCGATGGTTTGAAGCTGTGCTAGCGTGGCTTACGGCTGGAGAGGCTGTAGAGTAGGGCGCAGGCGACAGTGAGAGGAGCAGCTCCAGCACAGTGCACGGTGGACAGACGATAAACTCAAGGTTTAATCGTCAAATCGATGAACAGTGCAAAGCTTTGGGGCAGTGTTGGGCAGAGTGGGCAGCAGTTTTAGTGAAGGTTGACCCTAAGCTTAATTTGTCAATTTCAGTTTTATTAGATAGTAAATAGTATTTTGTGTGGCTAAGTTTTAAATCTAGACAAGGTACTTTACGTTTGATGCATGTAGTTCGTGAGACTCCTATGGTTTAATTGTTTTCATTTATCTCTTATGTTTATTTAATCTCTGCGCTTGATTGATTTATTATTGTTGAGTTTGTTGATTAATGAGGCCTGTTAATTGATTGACTTGATGATAAATTGCCGAATAGATTAGTTAATCTGTGATTACTGACTATCGACGTGGCGAATTAATTTCAATTAAGAAATTAATGAGATTAAATAATTTGGTCTAAATAGATTGCGGCTTTTCCGATTCTGTTGGCTAAGACAAAGGTCCATTAGAGCCTATCGCTACCATAGATTATATTTTGCGGAGCTTTACTCGGTAATAGTCTAATTGGTTAGGGTAATAATCTGCGGAACTTTACTCGTGGTTATCGAATAATTATGAATGGATTGGTTGATATGTGTTGTTCACTGTCTGCTATAACTTTGTCCATAAGAATGAAAGAAATTCATATTTTTGAGTCTATGATCGAATTACAGTATCAAACGGGAGAGTACCTTGGCTAGGCTTTTCTTTATATTGCTTTCAATCTTTATTTTTAATTTCCTTCGATGTGATTTCATGCTCTAATTTCGTGTTCTAAAATCAATCATTCCCAAATCAAATTAATTTAATTATTTTTATTTTTATTTTTATTTTCATCTGTTTATTTTTATTTTTGATTTCACACAAATAAATAATTACTACATTGGTCTTTGTGGTTCGACCCTATTTACCACTTTACTCGCTTAAGTGTTCTAGAGTAGGAATTTATTTTTGTTGGTTTGACACGCCATCAATTTTTATTTATTCTTGGGAACTAGTGTTTAAGTTTTTGTTTGTTTGTGTTGCTAATCATTTTTTTCTAGTTGTTTGCATGCGACATTGTGTTTCTGCAGATGATTTATTGTTTGATTCGGAGATAGAGAAGACCGCAAAACGACTTAGGAAAGACAGAAACTTAATTGCAGCAATGGCCTCAAATCTTCAACAGTTCAGGTATCGTTCGGACACACACACTCGAGGTGTCCATGAGGTAAGTAATTCTAGACTCGAAAGTAGACTTGAAAATATTGCTGAATTGTTGGAGAGACAAGTTATTAATTGTTCTAATGCTAATAATGTCAATGCAAATACCGTAACCAAGGAACCACAAGCCCCTATTTGTCACATTTGTGGATTTCAGGGTCATTTTACTAATTCTTGTCCGATTCTACAAGATGATAATATGGAGGCTGAAGTTATGCCGATTAATGATGATTATCAGTCTCAAAGAAAATATGATCCCTATTCGAATACTTACAACCCAGGATGGAGGGATCACCCCAATATGAGTTATGGGAATGGGCAGCAAGGTCAGAGTAGTCAGCCGCAACAGCAACAATATCTGAGGCCTAACTATGGTGACCGAATTTTCACTTTGGAGGATCTTATGCCACAGTTGACCACGACCCAATTGACGATCAATACACAATTACAAAGTTTGGTTCAGTTTCAGACTGATTCAGCACAATTCCAGGCTCAGACGAATAAAAATTTTCAAGAACTAAGGGAGCAAATTAGTCAATTGGCTGCTGCACAGAATTAAGGGAAATTGCCCTCTCAACCTACTGTCAACCCTAGGCAGAATATCAGTGCCATTACCTTGCGTAGTGGAAAAGAAATTGAAAGTGCTGGAGGATCACAGAAACTTCAACATGACCATGTTGAAATTGTCGAGCCAGAAAAAGAAGTAGAAATCGAGGAAATCGTGACTGCTAATCCAGAAAGGCCAACATGCCCACACAGGTTGGCTAAGAAGAAGAATTGCAAAGTGATGAAGAGCTTGAGAATTTTGAGGTCAACCATCAATGAATTGTTTGTGTCGAAGAAGTGGAGAAGGAGCTCGAAGCTGAATGGATTAGTCGAAGCTGCGGAGCTTTACTCAGGAATAGTCTAATTAGTTAGGGTAATAATTTGCGGAGCTTTACTCGGGGTTATCGAATAATTATGAATGGATTGGTTGATATGTGATGTTCACTGTCTGCTATAACTTTGTCCGTAAGAATGAACGAAATTCATATTTTTGAGTCTATAATCGAATTACAGTATCAAATGGGAGAGTACCTTAGCTAGGCTTTTCTTTATATTGCTTTCAATCTTTATTTTTAATTTCCTTCGATGTGATTTCATGCTCTAATTTCGTGTTCTAAAATCAATCATTCCCTAATCAAATTAATTTAATTATTTTTATTTTTATTTTTATTTTCATCTGTTTATTTTTATTTTTGATTTCACACAAATAAATAATTACTACATTGGTCTCTGTGGCTCGACCCTATTTACCACTTTACTCGCTTAAGTGTTCTAGAGTAGGAATTTATTTTTGTTGGTTTGACACGCCATCACTGAGTGAGCATGGTCATGTACCAATGCATCCACTTTAGAAAATTTAAAGGTAGATGAGCAAGTAAGTCCTATGTTGGACATTTATGATCTTAAAAATTGGGATAATCTTGATAATAAAGCAAGGGATATTTTAGTTGAAAAAGGGTCTGTAAGAGAACTGAATCTTATTTTCTTTAGACAATACCTCCCGTCATTTTTCATATTCTTATTATTATAGAAATTTGAGTAAAGGAGAGATTAGTGGTAGAAAATGGTTGGTTTATTATAAATATGTTGGACCCCGATCTTTTAGTGGAAATTAGAAATTATTACATGAAATTAAATGAGTGTGTTTGTATAAGTATTGTGTTATAGATGTTATTGTGCTTAAAGGAAATTGTTGAGAAATGAAGTGATTGGTTTAGATGACTTTGAGATTTGAGTAGAATTGTTTGGGTTATGAAAGAAAAAGTGATAGAGATGATTGAAATGGAAGTTGGAAAAGTAAGAAATGATTAGTGAAAGTATTATATTTTGGAGAATTAAGAAATTTGACTTTTTGGAGCAGAGAGTTGACTTTTTGATTTAAGTAGAATTTGAGAAAATGATCTTCATAAAAACTGTAGCTTCTATTGAAAGCTTTCTTTTGCAATAAAGTATGCTATTTTTCGCTATTGGGATTGAAAGTTATGATCTTTCAAAGTTAAGTGTATTTTTGCTTTGGTTTTGGAAAATGCTCTAAGTGTAGGATTATGTATGCTATGTTTTGAGGTGATTTCTGGATTGATATGTTGTAAATTGAGTTAAGTGGTCTACGTGAAAGTTGTAGAGGAAGTTTATAGTTTTTCAATGATGTGTAATATGTTATTTTTTTTGTGGAAATTAAAAGATTTGAAATTTTAAAGTTTGGATGTGGTATAGGATGACATTTAAGTGGGCAGTACCTTTGATTGGAAGTTTGACCCTAACAGAGGCAGAGATTGCCTTTAAGTGTTTCATGAAAGTTTTAGATTATGTTTTGATCTTTGCATTGATATAAAGTATAGAATTTTTGGACAATGGGATGAGAAATTATGAATTTTAGAAGTTTTGTTACTGTTCTGATGAGAATATTCGGACAGTAACTTTGATTGAATATTTGAACTATATAGAGGCTGAATTTGCTCTTAAGTTCTTCATGAAAGCTTTAGATTATGTTTTGATCTTTGCATTGGTGTAAAGTATGAAAATTTTGGGCCTTGACAGGAAGTTATGATGTTTACAAGTTTTGGTACTGTTTATGAGGAGCTTGTCGATGGGCCATCTTGGAGTAAACTTTTGACCCCTTTAGAGACAGAACTTGCTTTTGAGTCCTTCTTGAAAATGGTAGATCTGTCTTTTATATTTCCAACTGTACCAAGTTTGTAAAATTTGGAATTCAGAGCCAAAAGATATGAAGGTTTGAAGTTAGGAGGTCAGGATCGCGTAGCGACCGCTCGGGCACGCGCCCGCGTGCGCACCCTCTTGGGTAAGCACCTGCAAGCGCGGGCACATGCTCGGCCGCTCGGCCAATCGGGCGAGCAGGCGCCCGCGTGCCTCTGCGCGCTTGTCGATCGGCCCGTGGGGTCGATTTTTGTTCGACCGACCTCTCTTCCTTCTTTTGACCATAACTTTTTCATTTGACCTCCGATCGACCTGATTTTTGAAGAGTTGGACTCCTAAGACATTTTTCTATCTCTGCATACCTTGTTTATTGTTCTTGATGTTAAATTGAAAAAGGTGGATCAAAACAAAGTGTGATGATCGGTTGAAAAGGTCTGACTATGCTTTAGTATTTTGGTGATATCTTGATCTTGATCTATGGAGATCCGATTGATCTGATTCTTATTGAAAAATAAAATAGAGACTTGGGGCTACAAGTTATATGAAGGAGCCGAACAACAATTTGGCCTTTAAGACTTTTAATTTCTGGATTGATGTTAGGTGTAGTGTTCAGCCTTAGTTTTGCAATGGTCTGAAAGTATTTTTAGTCATAACTTTTTCATTTCTGAATCGAATTGAGCGTTTTTGGTGGCGTATTGAAATTGAGACATTGAGGAACGTTTCTTTAGAAGGAAGTTTTGACAAATTCTTTCAAATTGATAGTGCGAAACATATCCGAAAGTAAGCTTGAAATAAAGTAAAGTGCAAGGGCAAATTGGGAAGTTTACTTAAGTGTTAAGTTTTAAAGGCATACAAGTAAGGGCTTTAGGGTCTTTTATCAATCATTAATGACATGGAAATAAGATTTTTTGTTTAAGAAGAGTGGAGAACAACCCTTACAAGGAAAAAGAGCAAAAGAATAAAAGAAGAGATGAGAGGGAGAGAGCACTTTCGGATGAGAGAAAATGAAAGAGAAAAAGAGGGAGCAATAAGGGTTTCGAATTTTTGGGTCTTCTAGCATGAGTTTTGAGTTGTTTCAAGGGGAAAAAGATGGAAGAAGGTGATATCTCCCTTATAGGACAAGGAAAAATCCGAAAATATGAAGATTGAGGTAAGAGGTGAATTTTTTGATTTTTAAGTTTTGAATGAAGTTTTGGTTTAGAAACTTTGCTTATGGTATGGGTTTGTAAATTCTATGCTTAATTTTGGAGATAGAATGGGTTAATTGGATCAATTTTGAATAATTGTGAATTAGGGTTATGCCCAATTTTGAGATTTGGGGATTTTGGAGATTGGTGATTTAGATATCTTAAAATTAGTATGATTTTATGAATTATGACATCAATTATAAGGATTATGTTATTTATGAGGTTGAATTTGGGTGAAATTGGTTTCGGTAATTTTAAATTGGAAGAACAAAGGAAGCAATGGTGAGTACGACACTATTTGTAAATCAAGTCTTCGAAATGTGCATGTGTCGGTACGACACCATTTGAAAAATTAAGATTTTCGAAAAGTGCTTACGGGCAATCCGAATTTTCGGTTTTTGATTATATGTTATGTGGGTTTGGTCAGGTCCCATAAGTGGGATGAGTGCGTACTTGTCTATTTTTAAGCCTTCTCCCGGCTGCCCGCTAGAGGCGCTGGAGTTCCGATCTCGGACTCTCATAAGTCACGGCTACACTGGACCGCTAAGAGGGAAGGTGTTGTACGTTCCGTTCACGGCTGCACAGGACCGCTATGCGGGAATGTGCATACGTTCTGTTTTGGACTGAACCAAACCATTTAATGTATTATGTGTTTTTGTTTGTTTCTAAGTGTGATGCATTGCATATTTTGAAAAAGTTTAGGAAATATGGATTTTTGTTCATGAAATATGAAAAATGTGAAAAGTTTGAGACATCAAAATTTGTGGATTTTTCAGCCGAGAATTTATTGAAATTGTTTGGCAATAATTTGAAAGTTTGAGAAATAAGGGAATTGCCAATTTTTTATACTATGATATCTTTAAAAATAAATGGCAAAAAGTTTTGAAAAATGTTTTCGCTTATTTTTCAATTCATAAATATATTATCCACGAGCTTTGTGCTCACCCCCCCTTTCATCCCCATCTCCAGGTATTCGAGCGGGAGATCAGATGAAAGAGTGTCAAGTTCGATATTGTATCATTTGTATTTTTTCTAAATTGGGATTTTGGTATGAAGTTTGTATATGGCTTGAATTGGCATTTATGTATTTTAAGTATTTAATTCAGAATGTATATGATTTATGAAGTTTGTATGTTATTTAGTATGAAGTATATGAATTCGGGATATGGGTATTGATTCGAGTTATGAATTGTATATGATTATAATTGGTTATTGTATATGATTATAATTGGTTTAGGTTTTGGATTTGATTTATGAAATTGTTTATGGAATTGAGATATGATTGTTGATTTAGCTATGGATGTGATGAATTATGAAATTGTGTTAATAAAAGAGTGTGAAGTATGGGAATTTCTGAAAGTTTTGGATTTGAGATGAATGATTTCTGATATGGGAAGTGCTAGATATAGGTTTGTGTTTGTGTATGCATGAGATCCCGGATGGAGGGTCCGGTGGATTTGATGTTTGTGTGATTGATTGGGAATTATAGAAGTGTACATTTTCCAATTGCAGGTTATGGGTTAGTTAGAATGCAGCCGTTATGCTGCGCAATTTTCGATAGAAAAGTTGGTTATATGACAAAGCTAAAATAAGAATACGTTTTTGGTTAATAGTTGAATATTGAGATGTGTATAATGGTTACGAAGCTTTTTATAAGTCGAGTTTTGATTCAGGATGAGTTTTCCCAAAGAGGGAAACATGATTTGTTTTGATTTGTATAAGTTTGAATAAAGATGGATGTAAGATAAGAAAGAAAGAAAAGAAAAATTTTATACCGATTTCGGATTGGTTAGTCTTAGGGTTTCCAACGCGATCATGTTTCGCTGTTCTTTGTTCTTGGATGTCGGAATTTGTTTTAGTTCGATTGATCCATTTGTTTGTTTGCTTTGATTCAATTTTCCTTTGATCCGCTTTGTAATTGTTTCGCTTTGATCTTTGATCTGTCGTTGCTTCCCGAATTTGTTAATCGATTTGTTGCTTCAACTTTGTGTTATTCGATTCGCCTTCGGATTCGATTTATCCAATTTGTAATTTGATTCGTATCTGATTTGATTCTGCCTTATGTTCCTTTTATTCGCTTCGATTTCCCCTTTTGCTTTTGCTTCCGCATCTTGTGTTTCGAATTATCCGATGTACATTCACTTTGTTTTCGACGACTTTCGTTTTGTTTTTCGGTTAGGATCCGGTTCCGAGATTGGGTCCCAACAGTTATGGTATCAGAGCGCCAGTATTAGGATCTTATATGGGCGTATATGCATAAGTGATAAGCATGAGAATTTGATGAGAGTTAGTGAATAGATATGATTGAATTAGTGAGAATATGATATTGATGTGAATGACCTATCATGAATTTGGATTATGAGAATGTTTTAAGTAAGGTGTCAAGATTATAATTGATCTTAGAAATGTGATAATGTAGATTAAACTTAGAGTTTCATGATGCAATTTGATGAAATAATTTCGGATATACATGTGTGAGATACAATAAGGAATACTAGAAAGGTGAGATTAATGATAGAGATATATGTATAGAAGTTCAAAAAGTTGATTTTGAATGATGATGGTCCATATTAAGGTTCATTAAGATTGATAAACATTGATTTGTGGTTATTGTAATTTGATATGATTTTAGTGGTTCTTTGTGAAGAAGTTAAGAATATGTGTGATAAGGAATTTGATAAGAAAGTGAGTGATTATGGTCATTTAGAAGCAAGTATTTGGTGATTTACTTAAGTATGAATTTCGTGGACGAAATTCTTTTAAGAGGGGAAGAAATGTTGGACCCCGATCTTTTAGTGGAAATTAGAAATTATTACATGAAATTAAATGAGTGTGTTTGTATAAGTATTGTGTTATAGATGTTATTGGCTTAAAGGAAATTGATGAGAAATGAAGTGATTGGTTTTGATGACTTTGAGATTTGAGTAGAATTGTTTGCGTTATGAAAGAAAAAGTGAAAGAGATGATTGAAATGGAAGTTGGAAAAGCAAGAAATGATTAGTGAAAGTGTTATATTTTGGAGAATTAAAATTTTTGACTTTTTGGAGTAGAGAGTTGACTTTTTGATTTAGGCAGAATTTGAGAAAATGATTTTCATGAAAATTGTAGCTTCCGTTGAAAGCTTTCTGTCGCCATAAAGTATGCTATTTTTTGATATCGGGATTGAAAGTTATGATCTTTCAAAGTTAAGTGTATTTTTGCTTTGGTTTTGGAAAATGCTCTAAGTGTAGGATTGTGTATGCTGTGTTTTGAGGCGATTTCTGGACTGATATGTTGTGAATTGAGTTAAGTGGTCTACGTGAAAGTTGTAGAGGAAGTTTATAGTTTTTCAATGATGTGTAATATGTTATTTTTGGTTGTGGAAATTAGAAGATTTGAAATTTTAAATTTTGGATGTGGTATAGGATGACATTTAAGTGTGCAGTACCTTTGATTGGAAGTTTGACCCTAACAGAGGCAGAGATTGCCTTTAAGTGTTTCATGAAAATTTTAGATTATGTTTTGATATTTGCATTGATATAAAGTATAGAATTTTTGGACAATGGTATGAAAAATTATGAATTTTAGAAGTTTTGTTACTGTTCTGATGAGAGTATTCGGACAGTAACTTTGATTGAATATTTGAACTATATAGAGGCTGAATTTGCTCTTAAGTTCTTCATGAAAGCTTTAGATTATGTTTTGATCTTTCCATTGGTGTAAAGTATGGAAATTTTGGGCTATGCAGTAGGAAGTTATGATGTTTACAAGTTTTGGTATTATTTATGAGGAGCTTGTCGATGGGCCATCTTGGAGTAAACTTTTGACCACTTTAGAGACCGAACTTGCTTTTGAGTCCTTCTTGAAAATGGTAGATCTATCTTTTATCTTTCCAACAGTACCAAGTTTGTAAAATTTGGAGTTCGGAGCCAAAAGATATGAAGATTAGAAGTTTGGAGGTCAGGATCGCGTGGCGACTGATCGGTCGCTCGCCCGCTCGGGCGAGCCCACGAGCGAGCGCCCGTGCGCCTCTGCGCGCTTGTCGATCGGCCCGCAGGGTCGATTTTCATATGACCGACCTCTCTTCCTTCTTTTGGGCATAACTTTTTCATCCAACCTCCGAGCGACCTGATTTTTGAAGAGTTGGACTCCTAAGAAATTTTTCTATCTCTCCATACCTTGTTGATTGGTCTTGATGTTAAATTGAAAAAGGTGGATCGAAACAAAGTGTGATGATCGGTTGAAAAGATCTGACTATGCTTCAGTATTTTGGTGATATCTTGATCTATGAAGTTTCGATTGATCTGATTTTTGTTGTAAAATAAAATAGAGACTTGGGGATACAAGTTATATGAGGAGTCGAACGACAATTTAGCCTCTAAGACTTTTAATTTCTGGATTGAAGTTAGGTGTAGTATTCAGCCTCAGTTTTGCAATGGTATGAAAGTATTTTTGGTCATAACTTTCTCATTTCTGAACTGAATTTAGCATTTTTGGTGACGTATTGAAATTGAGACATAGAGGAACGTTTCTCTAGAAGGAAGTTTTGACAAATTCTTTCAAATTGATAGTGCGAAACATATCCAAAAGTAAGCTTGAAATAAAGTAAAGTGCAAAGGCAAATTAGGAAGTTTACTTAAGTGTTAAGTTTTAAAGGCATACAAGTAAGGGCTTTGGGGTCTTTTATCAATCATTAATGACATGGCAATAAGAGTTGTTGTTTAATAAGAGTGGAGCACGACCCTTACAAGGAAAAAGAGTAAAAGAATAAAAGAAGAAGAGATGAGAGGAAGAGAGCACTTTCGGATGAGAAAAAATGAAAGAGAAAAAGAGGGAGCAATAAGGGTTTCAAATTTTTGGGTCTTCTAGCATGATTTTTGAGTTGTTTCAAGGGGAAAAAGATGGAAGAAGGTGATATCTTCCTTATAGGACAAGGAAAAATCCAAAAATATGAAGATTGAGGTAAGAGGTGAATTTTTTGATTTTCAAGTTTTGAATGAAGATTTGGTTTAGAAACTTTGCTTATGGTTTGGGTTTGTAAATTCTATGCCTAATTTTGGAGATAGCATGGGTTAATTGGATCAATTTTGAATAATTGTGAATTAGGGTTATGCCCAATTTTGAGATTTGGGGATTTTGGAGATTGGTGATTTAGATATATTGAAATTAGTATGAGTTCATGAATTATGACATCAATTTTAAGGATTATGTTATTTATGAGGTTGAATTTGGGTGAAATTGGTTTAGGTAATTTTAAATTGGAAGAACAAAGGAAGCAATGGTCAAATTGAAGCTAAGGACGAGCTTGGGTAGTATGTTTATTTATTGAATTTTAAGCATAAGCCTGTGACTTTGAAAAAAATTATTGTTTTGTAAAAGTTTGAAAAAATTATGATTTCGAAGGATTAAATTCCTTATTTTAGAAATGATTTCAAGAAATTACAAGATTTAAGAAATCTATGGTTTTTGAATTATTTGACAAATTTGAAAAATGTGCATTATGAATATGTATATGTTTGATATATGTTTTCAAGAAATAAATTGCATTCATAAGTATGAATTTGATTGATATGTGATTAATTTGATGAATTTAGATTGAATGTGAATTGCTATATGATTTGATGTGATTTGTGTATGTGCATGTGTCGAGTACGACACTATTTGTAAATCAAGTCTTCGAAATGTGCATGTGTCGGTACGACACCATTTGAAAAATTAAGATTTTCGAAAAGTGCCTACGGGCAATCTAAAATTTTGGTTTTCGATTATATGTTATGTGGGTTTGGTCAGGTCTCATAAGTGGGACGAGTGCACACTTGTCTATTTTTAAGCCTTCTCCCGGCTGCCCGCTAGAGGCACTAGAGTTCTGATCTCGGACTTCCATAAGTCACGGCTACACTGGACAGCTAAACGGGAAGATGTAGTACGTTCCGTTCACGGCTGCACAGGACCGCTATGTGAGAATGTGCAGTATGTTCTGTTTTGGACCGAACCAAACTATATAATGTGTTATGTGTTATTGTTTGTTTCTAAGTGTGATGCATTGCATATTTTGAAAAAGTTTAAGAAATATAGAATTTTGTTCATGAAATATGAAAAATGTGAAAAGTTTGAGACATCAAAATTTGTGGATTTTTTAGCCAAGAGTTTTTTGAAATTATTTGGCAATAATTTGAAAGTTTGAGAAATAAGGGAATTGCCAAATTTTTCTACTATGATATCTTTAAAAATAAACGGCAAAAAGTTTTGAAAAATGTTTTCGCTTATTTTTCAATTTATAAATATATTATCCATGAGCTTTGTGGTCACCCCCCCTTTCATCCCCATCTCCAGGTATTCGAGCGGGAGATCGGATGAAAGGGTGTCAAGTTCGATATTGTATCGTTTGTATTTTATGTAAATTGGGATTTTGGTATGAATTTTGTATATGGCTTGAATTGCCATTTATGTATTTTAAGTATTTATTTCAGAATGTATATGATTTATGAAGTTTGTATGTAATTGAGTATGAAGTATATGAATTCTGGATTTTGGTATTGATTCTAGTTATGAATTGTATATGATTATAATTGGTTTAGGTTTTGGATTTGATTTATGAAATTTTTTATGGAATTGAGATATGATTGTTGATTTAGCTATGGATGTCATGAATTATGAAATTGTGTTAATAAAAGAGTGTGAAGTATGGGTATTTCTGAAAGTTTTGGATTTGAGATGAATGATTTCTGATATGGGAAGTACTAGATACAGGTTTGTGTTTGTGTATGCATGAGATCCCGGATGGAGGGTCCGGTGGATTTGATGTTTGTGTGATTGATTGGGAATTATAGAAGTGTACATTTGCCAATTGCAGGTTATGGGTTAGTTAGAATGCAGCCGTTATGCTGCGCAATTTTTGATAGAAAAGTTGGTTATATGACAAAGCTAAAATAAGAATACGTTTTTGGTTAATAGTTGAATATTGAGATGTGTATAATGGTTACGAAGCTTTTTATAAGTCGAGTTTCGATTCAGGATGAGTTTTCCCAAAGTGGGAAACATGATTTGTATAAGTTTGAATAAAGATGGTTGTATGATAAGAAAGAAAGAAAAGAAAAATTTTATACCAATTTCGGATTGGTTAGTCTTAGGGTTTCCAACGCGATCATGTTTCGCTGTTCTTTGTTCTTGGATGTCAGAATTTGTTTTAGTTCGATTGATACATTTATTTGTCTGCTTTGATTCAATTTGCCTTTGATCCACTTTGTAATTGTTTCGCTTTGATCTTTGATCTGTCGTTGCTTCGCGAATTTGTTAATCGATTTGTTGCTTCCACTTTGTGTTATTCGATTCGCCTTCGGATTTGATTTATCCGATTTGATTCTGCCTTATGTTCCTTTTATTCGCTTCGATTTCCCCTTTTGCTTTTGCTTCCGCATTGTGTTTCGAATTATCCGATGTACATTCACTTTGTTTTCGACCACTTTCATTTCGTTTTCCGATTGGGATCCGGTTTCGAGATCGGGTCCCAACAAAACATATAAATAAAGTATACTGTTTTTGTTGTAAGTTGTTCAAATCTACTAACAAACAAAGTGGATTAGCAAATGACAGATTTAGAGATTAGAAGCATCCTAGTGAGAGACTCAAAGAACATGAGAATTACATAGAGCATATGACTAATATGAGAACCTGGAATGAATTAAGAGTAAGATTGAGCAAAAATCAGACAGTTGATAAAGATTTGCAACAAGAAATTACAAAGGAAAAAGAACGTTGGAGACAAGTTTTCATAAGAATAGTTTCTATTGTGAAATATCTTACTAAATATAATTTAACTTTTCAAGGATCCAATGAGAAATTTTACCAAGATGGTAATGGTAATTTTTTAGGATTGATTGAGATGATTGCTGGATTTGAGATGATAATGCAAGATCATGTTAGACGTATTCAAAATTATGAAATTCATCATCATTATCTTGGTCATAAAATTCAAAATGAGTTGATTTCTCTGTTGGCCCATAGCGTTAAAAGTTCTATCATAGGGATCATTAAAGAGGCGAAATACTTTTCTATTATTTTTTATTGTACCCACAAATTTGAGTCATCAAGAACAAATGAGGTTTTTAACGATGTGTGAATATGTCAAATAAAAAATAAAAAATAGAGGAGTACGTTTTAGAGTTCTTAACGATAGATGACACATCTGGATTGAGACTTTTCAATGAATTATTGAATGCATTTAATCCTCTTGATCTTAATGTTTATAATGTAAGTGGTCAAGGTTATGAAAATGGTTCTAATATGAAGGGAAAACACCTAGGGGTTCAAAAGCGATTATTTGAAATAAATCCAAAAGCATTATATATGTCACGTGCTTGTCATAATCTTAATCTTTCTCTTAGTGATATGACACATTCTTGTGTTAAAGTTGTTTCATTTTTTGGAGCTGTGCAACGTATATATGCATTATCTCCTAAAAGGTGAAAGGTTTTGCTTGATAATGTTTTAGGCTTAACTATGAAATCATTGTCCAACACTCATTGGGAGAGTTGAATAAAAAGTGTTAAAGCTATTAGATTTCAAGCTCATAAAATAAGATTGGCTTTGATGAAATTATCTAGATCTTGTGATGATGCCAAGTCAAAGAGTGAAGCAGAAAGCTTGGTTAGTGTACTTGAGAGTTTTGAGTTTTTACTTGGTATGGTTATTTGGTATGATATTTTATTCACTATTAACATGGTGAGTAAAAAGTTGCATTCTAAATCTATGTGCATTAATGCTACCATAAAGCAATTAGAAAGTGTCATGGTATTTTCTAAAAAGTTGCATTCTCAAAAGTCTTGTGTTTGAGATAAATATATAGCTTATATTTCCAACTAGACGTTGTATTATTATGAAAAGACAAATTGATGAAATTAACCATAATGGAGAAATACAATCAGCTAAGGATTTTTTCAGAATTAATTACTTTCTAGTTATTGTAGATATGACAATTACTTTATTAAAGAATAGATTTGAACAATTAACGACATTTGATAACATTTTGGATTCTTATTTGATTAAAAAAACTTGAGGTCATTGGATGATAACGAATTAAGAGAATGTTGCACTAATTTTACGACGACTTTTTTTCATGATAATGTGTCAGATGTAGTTTAGATGATCTTTTTTCTAAATTAAAAGTATTGCAAATGACTTTGCCAAATGAGTTAATGTCATCAGTTGAAATTTTAGAATTTGTTAAAGCTGTAGATTGTTATCTAAATGTTTGAATTGCTTATCTAATTCTATTGACTATAGCTGTGACTGTAGCATCAGCTGAGAGAAGTTTTTCAAAGTTAAAATTATTAAAAACCTACTTGAGGTCATCAATGTCACAAGAAAGATCGAATAGTTTAGCTATGTTATGTATTGAGAAGGATATGTTGAACAATATTGATCTTGATAATATTATTAATGATTTTGCGTCTATAAATACACAGAGAAATTGTTTTTCGTAAACCATGATCTTATGTGTATTTGTTAGTGTAATTTTTTTAGTGTTTTGCAATCTAATATTATTGTTTGATTGCTGCTATGGCTATTTTGTTGTTATTGTTACTATTTTAGTTATTTTATTGTTAATGATATTTGTAAGATATTATTAGTTGATGTTATAATCATTTAATATTTAGTTGAGTATGTAGGCTTATAAATTGAGTCATTTATGTTTTATACAAACATGTAAACTTAAGTATATTGTCGATTTATTGAGGCTTTTTTTTTATTTCACCCAGGGCCTATAAAATGATAGGAACGACCCTGGGGATTGTGTGTCAATTTTTTTAATGAAAAAGAGCACAAGAACTGACGAGTAGGATTTGTTAAAAAACAAAAATGATACACTCGCAAACACTTATACGTTCTTATAAGTAACAAAGGAAGAGAATTATTATAAAAGAAATTTCTTTTACATTTTGCATATAATAGAATATTACATAATTATTTATAGAACTTGATGAAGATGCATATTGTTAAAATATAAAGAGAAAATTATTTCAAATAAAATTTATATAAGAAAAATATTGAATAATATGTTTTTATTTTATCATAACTCATCGTTGTATTCATTTGAATCCTAAATACATGCAGTTTTAATATGACTATAAAATTACTTAAATTGGTTAAACTTTAACTATTCTTCTACTCCTAATTGGTTGCAGATTTTTAAAATACAACTCTAAGGTTTTAGGTAATTAGTAAAGAAGAAATTAAAAGTTAATCAAATAGGAATAGAAATAGAAAGCAAAATGAGATTATGTGAACAAGCAAAAGCCAACTAATCAAGCATGCATTTCTATTCTCATTGCTTATTACAAAATAATGCAAGAATTAGTATCATCCATAGTTTTTAAAATTATTATACTTTAAAGGCTTAGTAAAAGTATCAATAACTTTTTTAATGAAGTAATTTCATTAATTTATCAAATAGGAAAAGTTATACCAATAAAATCCTTATATTTTACTTTCCTAAGTGAGAATTACCGCTACAAGAAATTATATTTTTACTGAAAGCAAAAGTTGTTACTAAAAGCAGTAATAGTAGTTACTATTATTAGTAATGTCCAATCGTTGAAGTCGTCACTTCCCGTCATAAATACCTCTATCACTAATGAAATAGTGACTAATTTAAGAAATTGTCATCATTATGCAACACTTTTGTGACACAAATACCAACACTAGAACTTGTGAAATGTGTGACAAAACTATATGATTACAATAACTTTATATATTTATACAAGTTTAACATTACAAATAATATAAAGTAGTGACGAATTAAGTCGTAACAGAACTTCATTATATTGTGACAAAAGTGCCGACACTAAAACCTATGGAATATGTGACAATACTATATGGTCACATCAACTTTACATATTTATGACAAGTTTGTCGACACAAATAATATAAAGTAGTGACGAATAAAGTTGTAACAACACCTGATTTTATTATTACAATATTGTTGCCACTAAACTAATTATAAATAGTCACAAAATATTTGTCACTAATAATGTTTTATCAGTTTCCATTACTTCCTGGCCACTAATATTTAATAAAAAAGTGCCAACATCATTTCATCACAAAAATGAAAATTGGTTCTTACAAAAAGTATTATCACTGATATGTTTATTATTATCACAAGTAAAACTATCAATTCATCAACGAAATTACATTAACTGTAAAAGAAATTTGCATCAGTGGCTATATTGTCTAACAGATTTCTTCACAAATATGAAAGTTATATGTTGCAATAATGTTGTCACTAAATAAAAAATATATGTTACAATTAATTTATCACTAATGTGTTCGTATTTGTGTAAATAATATTATTAAATTTAACAATTTAATTACTTAATCGATAAATTTTTTGCATTGGTGGCCACAAAATAGAAGTTGTCACAAATGATACGGATTTTAGTGCTAAGATGTTATCAAACAAGCAAATAAAATTATTAGTATATAAAATATATAAAATCACCAAAATGTACAAGATTCTAATTTCCAATATATAAAATAGGAAATTTTAATATCCAAGAAAATTATTTGTTACAATTATCTTAAACTACTACATACTAATTTAAGTTAAAACTCTAAGGTAAAATTTCCGACTAGTCTTCGTGATGAAGTTCACTTGTTGATTTGTTTCCCATAAAATAAATAAAATAAAATAAAATAATTAGTTTATAAAATATTAAGCTATAAATTTAGTACTAACATTTTATAATAATATAATTACAATGATAAGAAGTGATACTAACTATTATGGATTTTATAAATTTATAAACTTAATGAGTAATTGGCATATTTACTATTGTGGCTCTTGATGGATCTCAATTAAGGTAGAATAATTGAATAACAAACTAGGAATTACTCCAATATTTGCCAAATATGCAAAACAACTTAAATTTGTTTCATTTTTGTGGCTTGGTTCTCAATAGTTGTATCCTGAGCTTGAATCTTTTCATTTTGTGTTTTTGTGATTTCAGTAAGTCTTGCAACTTCATAATCTAAATCACTTGCATGTTTCTTTGCAGCTTCAACTAAAATTTCACTTTTTCTCGAGACTTAGAAGTTATCCTTTTAATATCTAAACCGCGTGAATAGCATAACTTTCTTTCTATGACAAGATCAAAATGCTCAACAAGTGGTAGAGGTGCTGACGAAATTTTTTCTTTTTTTATTCTCTCCCTCTGCTTAAAGTTTATTTTGCATATTTAGATAGAATTTGAAAAATTAGTAAAGAAGTTTTAAATTTTCTTAAAAATTCTAATTTGACTATAACTTTCATACCATTATTTGTTTTCCATTTGGAACATACCAAGTTCCATTTGACTTTTGTCGCGAAGAAAAAAGAAAAAGAAAAGACAAAGAAAATTAATGATAATTGGAACTTATTTTTAAGAAAAATATAATTTAATTTTAAGTAAATAAAATTTTACTTTACCATCCCATAATTATTATCGCTTCATTTTCTTGCTCTGATATCACCTATGTTGGGACCCGTTTTCGAAACCCGACCTCGGAATCATAAATCAAAAAACAAAGTGGGCGAAAACGAAAGAAATCAAAAGGGGAATCAAATAAAACGCGTGAGGAAGAAAACGAAAATTGAATACCCACAATTTATATACAAAACTCAACAACTTAAACGGAAAACTTCTTCCGATACCTTACATTCGAATTCAACTCATCTCATCCATATACAAATTCATATGACATATCCATACACAAATATTCGAATTCAACTCATCTCATCCATATACAAATTCATATGACATAACCATACACAAATCCATATCTCATACACAAATTTATCTTTTAAATCCATATCTCATTAACTTCCTAAAATAAATGCTTACAAACTTTAATGGCATTCCAAGCCATGTTACATCACCAATATCAAAAGTCCAAATACAAAAGATACAAAAACCCCAAAATTCTTAACATATATCTCAGATCTTATTCTTACAACAATCTAACTTAAAAACACATCATATACATAAACAAACAGATGCCTTGACTTTCTTTCATCCGATCTCTTGCTCGTTACCTAGAGATGAGAATGAAAGGGGGTGAGCTTTACAGCCCTTGGGTAACATGCTTATAACAGAAAAATAAGCAAAAATTATTTTCAAAACTCATTGCCATTTCATAATAATTTCACAGTAGAAATCATCAAATACTTATTTCTAAAAAATTCTCAAATTATCAAAATAATTCATGAGCAATTTCAAATCATGTATGCATCAAACTTATAAACACACATGAGCACATAAGCACATCAGAATGGTTTGGGTTGGTCCAGAAACAGAACTTACTACATATTTCTGCATAGCGGTCCTGTGTAGCCATGAACTTATAGGAGTCCTCAAAGGAGCTCCAATGCCACTAATAGGCAGGCGGGAGAAACCTTTTTGACATCTTATGGGACCTAACTAAACCCACATAATATATTTTCACACTTGAAATCAGATTGCCCAAAGGCACATTTTAAAAGCTTAGTTTTCATACGCATGTCATATTTCAAACACATTCCCATTCACAATTTCACAATTTCAATCAAATTCACATAGCAAATTCTCAATCATTCAAAAATGCAACAATTCTAGACATTTATCAAATCATTCAAAAACAATGAATTTAACTATTGTAGCAATTTATCAAAACATTCGAAAACATTTTATCTTCTTGATTTTTCGAAAACATATTAGTGGCTCATAATTCAAATTATAAACATGGTACCCACCTTATTTCCATGCTTGAAACTTGTTCACACTCCTCTTTCCTTGCTCCCATTGCCTCTCTTAATTTCCTTCATTTAAGACAAAATCTCTAATCAATAGGAATTCCAAAATTGAGCAATTCATAACATATAATCACCAAAATTCATCTTAGAAAACTTAAAGCCATACTTCTCTTAAGCTATCTAAACTAAAATCTTTTCATAAATCCAACAAATCACAAACCTATTCTTACCTTAATCTTTCACCAAAAGAGAAATTTCTTGGCTCAAATGCAAGCTCTCATGCTCCTCTTTCTTTTTCCCTCTTGAATCAACTTAAAAATCCTTCTTGAAATGCAAGAAAAATCAAACCTTAACCTTTTTCTTCTTTCTCTCCTTCCACCACCGAACACACTCTTCTCTTCTTTCTTTTCTTTTCTTTTGTTCATCTCTTTACAATTTCGTGCTTCCCTTCCTTTAAGAACAAGACCCACATGTCTTATTACAAAAATGCCATTAATGAAAGAGAAATGACCACTTTACCCTTACATATAAGCCTTATAACTTAAAAGCTTAAGTGTTCTTCAAATTTTGCCCGTCATGCATTCTTAACACCTTAACACTATAATTCAATCAACTTATACCACAAAAATCTTACTCACTCATATTAACATGCTAATTACTCATATTAACATGCTAATTAATTCCTCAAAATCATATAACATAACAAAGCCTCAAAATTCATCAAGTCATGCTTAACTTAAGACATTTTTTTCTAATCATCAAATTGAAGGAATTTGCTAAAACTTCCTTCTAGAGAAATGTTCCTCATTGTCTCAATTTTATAATGACACCCAAAATCATTTAATTTGATTCAATACTTCAAAAGTTATACCCCAAACATTTCCAGACTATTCTTATACTAAAACATTATCATGTGCTTGACTTCTATCCAAAACTTGATGCTCTTAGAGACTGAATTAAAACTCAATTTTATATGAACATTTGTAGTCCTATATCTCTAGTTTAATCCAAATTAAGAATAATCTCATTTAGATGACTAGGGCAAAAGTTATTGCCAAAACACTTTCAGCTCTTACTAATCCAAGACTAAACACTATACCCAAATTCAATTCAGAAATTGAAAATCTTAGGGGCTGAATTAAAATTCAATTCCTTTAGATAACTTGTAGCTCCATGTTTCTAGTTTATTTAGGAACAATAATAAACTCAATTGCATCTCCACAGATCAAGATATTACCAAAAATACTGAACTATGTTCAAAAAATTATCCAACTCAATTTGATTCAATCAATCTTTCTCAATTTAATCTCAAAAATCCACAAATTTTCATGGAGGGGTAGAGGGATGTCTTAGGAATCCAAATATTTAAGAATCAGGTCAATCGGATGTCAGACGGAAAAGTTATAAGCAAAAGAATGGCAAAGGGTCGGATCGCCCTCGCGAGGCGATTAGGTCTCCCTCGCGAGCTGGTCGCGAGGTGACTAGGTCGCCCTTGCGTCGCGAGGTGCGCCTCAAACCATGACGCTTGCGATCGCGAGGCGCACGGAAGTCTCGCGACGCGGTTGCACTCGCGAACTGGTTGGAAACCAATTTCTGATCCTTTTTTTTTCCAAAATCCTAACTTCCACACTTCATAACTTGACTCAGAATTCCAAAATTTGAAAACTTGGTATCAATGGAAAGATGAAAGAAGGCTCTACAAATTCCATGAAGGACTAAAAAACAAATTCGATCTCTAAAGGAGTCAAAATCCACTTCAAAATGACCGTCCAATAAATGTCACCCTAAACAACAACACAACTTCTAAAAAACATAACTTTCTATTCCTTTGTCCAAAAATTTCATACTTTATATCAATGGAAAGAAAAAAAACACAGTCTACAACTGTCAAGAAGGATTAAAAACAATTTCAACTTCTAACTAGGTCAAATTTTACTTCAAAGTTTCTGCCCCTAAAATTCATCCTAAACAACATCAAAACTTCAAATGATCATAACTTTCAATTTCAATATCAAAAAATGTCATACTTTATAGAGATAGAAAGCCATGAAGAAAAGCTACCACTTTCATAGAGACCAATTTATCAAAATCTGCACAGATCAACCCAGAAAAATTTACAAAAATTTCAGATCACAAAGTCAACACTGTTACTATTCATCCCAAAAATTTCAGACTTTTGACTCTCCAAAATCTAACACTTTCACTGTTCATTTCTTACTTTTCAATTTCATTCAAATCAACTAAATTTCATACTCAAAAATCTCAAAGTCATCAAAGCCAAAATCAATTTTTCTCACATCTTCCAAAATTTTCATACACAACCTACAAAGTGACACAATTATACACAATGGAAAATCCTTGAATTTTCATCCTTCTTTGATTTCATCAAATTCTCATATATCCATACTTTTCATTCATTACAAGGAAACATATCATATTTTCTCATGCATTTGCAAATATTCACCACAATTCAACATTTAATTTCATTTACTAATTCTAAATTCCGAGAAAAGTTCGGGGTCCAACAATCAACCATTGCCAATCACCTTTCTCCACATCCTTTAGGCAATCTTTGCTCGTGAGACAGATTTTGCACAAATGATAATGATGATTTTTATATTTTGCATGCACTTGTTACATTACATAAGATTGCACCTTATTTGAAAAATTGAACTTATCCTAAAATTCATATAAAAATATAGTTAACAAAATTAAGAAGCAAATTCAATGCAACAACAAAATTAAACTCTATTACAATTAACTAAACTTTATTGCAATTAAAAAAAGTTTCATACCTTTAAAAATAACCACATTACCTTTCTTATCATCCTTAAAAATCTCTTTCCAACTAGAGACATGAAGTGGTGCAAGTTGCCGAATGCATACATAAACTTCTGACTTGAAAAGTTGGCATGCTTACCACATATCTTATAATACAAAAAGGGAAACTAAACATCAATTTACGCTCCTTCAACTTTCTTTTTGGCAAGTATAACATTAATTGTTGGTCCTCGTTCACCTTTTTTAGAATTTACATTTCCTCTTTAAAAATAAAAATTAATAGACATATAAAATATTATATTAAATTTTAAATGTACAATCATATAATTTTGAAGATCATGTTACTAGTATTAATAATTTGTCCTTCTAGGCTAGCAGCATTATTTAAAGTTCCAACTGTAGCATCGAGCTGTTGACTAAGAGCCTCTTGAAGTAAATCACGCGTTAGTATAGAATTTACGTTCAATAGACAAAATGTACAAGAAGGGGGAGGGGTTTGAATTGTGTATTCTTTTGCGTAAATATAATCCCCTTTTTAAATTTCTTTGAAAAATAACTTTTTCAAAAACTATTAAGTAAACAATCACTATGTAATGCAATTAACTTCTATATACTTGTATAAAACAATAGAAATTAAAAGTTGAGAGTTAGAGAGTAGAGGTTGACACAGTAATTTTATCCTGGTTCACCCCAAACCGTGGGCTACGTCTAGTCTTCAGAATCCTTTCTGAGATTTCACTATTCTTCTCAAAAGTATAAATATTCTTTTCACAAAGCCTCTTCAGGTCTCTTACACTAAGTATTGTTTTTCTCACTTAACCTCTTCAGGCTCTCAGCTTTTCTTCTTTCTTACATAAAGATATTGTGAGCTCTGTTACAGTAATGATAGCTCTAGTGTTTCGCACAATGAATACAGTGTTTGCCAAAGATCAATTTTTTTAAAATATCTATCTTCAAAATCACTAACTTTTTAATCTTCGACTCCGACTTGTATTTATAGCCTTCGTCTTCAACTGCTTCTTGATAACTGCTTCTTTCTTCTTGCTTCTTGATTTTTGATTCTTGAATCTTGTAGAAACAGTTATTTAGTTGAGTTCTATAACTAACTCAAACTAGTTAATCATTCGACATGGTATCTGTTCTTCGTCTTAGTTTTGCTTCGTCTTAGTTTCTTTTGTCTTACTTTTGCTTCCGCTTCGTCTCACTTTCTTTCATCTTATTTTTGCTTCCACTTCATCTCACTTCTTTTGTCTTATTTTTGCTTCCACTTCATCCCACTTTCTTTCGTCTTACTTTTGCTTCCGCTTCATCTTACTTTCTTCTATCTTACTTTCTTTCGTCTTACTTTTGCTTCAGCTTCCGTCTTACTTTCTTTTGTCTTACTTTGGCTTCAACTTCCATCTCACTTTCTTCCTGATCAAAACTGTTCAACAATTTCTATTATTATTATTATTTGAATGTCATCAAAATTATTAGATGTGAAGTCATTTTGACTTAACAATCTCCCCCTTTTTGATGATAACAAATAATCATAATTTTAGAAAGATAATCGAGTATGATTTATAAGAAGATATACAATTGAAAAAAAATTGTAAGCTATACAATCTTCTTATTTCACTTCTTCTCATCTTCTTCTTTCTTCTCTTCTTCTTCTCTCCCATTTTCTCCTTTTATCTTTCTCATTTTCTCCTCTCCCCCTATTTGTTATTAATCAAAAAAATTTCACCGTAGATGTTTCATAATCTCAGAGAACATTAGTTGTATCTCAGTGTGGAGTGACTTGAGGTCTTGTCGTATATGAGCTACTTCCTTATGCAAATCACCCATTGAAACACGCAGATCATGCAGATCATCAACCTTGTCATGAACTTCTTCAATTTCTTTGTCTAAGGCTGCATCACTTTTATGTTAAACTTTTTCCAAACCAATAGTAGTACTAAATGATTCTGAAGGTATGACATCCGATTCAATGATTGTAATAACAGGAGGTTTGAATGAAAAGTTTCTATCAAGGAGATCAAGGTCATCAGGTTGAGGTAGCTTTGGAATTTGTTTTCCAAATAGGTGTAGTACATCTCCAATTGACGATATAGAGCTCAAGGGTCTAAGGTGTATAATTAGGTGCACATGAGTCTCTATATTGAAACTAATATTTCCAACTTTGATGGTTCTGCACTGCCCTTCTGTTATTCTTCCAACTACCTGAGAAGTTGTTAGAATAGTGCCCTAAAGTCAATCGCCTTTAGCGCGTTTTGTACAAAGTTGTGTATATACTTTATGAATAAATAAAGAAAGGCATATTTCATTAATTTGATGTTCATTATTGATGAATGGATATTGATCTATAAACAAATTAATGAAGTCCATGATATATGACATAGTATGAAGGAAATTATGATGTGATCATAATACTGAGATTCCTATCATGTGCAATTATGTCAGTATCTAAATTATCCCTAGTCATAGGGTTACTGAAACTAGACATCGGTAATCCGGAGAGACTAACACATCTCAAGCTCCTTGATTTGATCAAGCAGTGGATCTCAGAAACTGTAAATATGAGATATTTAGGGTTGAGATGTGAATGCTTACTAGAGGTAGTAAGTACATTGGATGACCTGCTATGAGATCATCACATGGATGTCCTATTCTAATGTCCGTGATAATCTCATCATAGCAATGGTGCAAATATCCTTAGACTTGAGGTACTCAAGGATATCTTGGATACTGATTCTGTGCTTTGACTCCATTCCTTGTTGCCTTACACAGGTCACTCATAGGGTGGTGATTAGGTACATCTTGAGGTATTCGAAGGTAATTGAGTAGCCAATAAAGGATTCATCACTTCTGTAATAGCAGAAGATGATACCCATGGCCTCTTGTCAGGGTCATTACTTGGAAATCTCTGTCCGGAGTTCATATTTCATGAAGAGTGTCTTCAGTGACATATAAAGTAATGAGTCCCAGGACGAGAACTAATATCGCTTGGACTAGATTTGACTTAGTCAGTCTAGTAAGAGTTGACACTTTGCCCATACTCATAACCAAGTGGGGTATAGCATGGTGAAAGGATGAATTGCACAGTAATTGTCTATGGAAAGGTTCGTGATATGGTTCGTGATGAACATAGGTTCATTCGTCAAACCAATTACTTTCCGGTCAATTGGAGGTCATGATGTGTTGCTAGATACCGCTCATGACTTGCTTGGATTAAGTGTTAATCTAAGTGGCCAACATAACCGGGAACCTAATGGGTCACACGCATAAGAGTGACTCGGAGAATTCGTAAAATAGTTTTGGATAGAGATCCATTATATAGAGAGCAATAGAACTAAATAGATCCTGATAAGATTGGGATATGTCCCGATGAGATCGCGACATCGATATTGCTGAAACAGGTCTTCGGTGTTTTTTTTTCATACCGGGACCCGGTAGGACCGACCCCAGTGTGATTGGACCACTTCAGCATTTATATATATATATATATCTTATTAATTAATTAAGTAATTAATATATATATATATATATATATATATATATATATATATGTTCAACGTGGAAGCAAGAGGAGAAGCCTTATCTTTTTTATATATATATATATATATATAAGGCTAACGTGGAAAGACTCCCACTTTAGCATTTAATGTCCTTAAATTGTTAAAGACAAATGGCCATAAGATGACAAAAATGAAGGCTAGAAGAGTTGATGTCGTTGGCATAAGAGAGGATTCTTGAAATTTTGTTTTTATGCTTCTCTTTCAAGGCACACGATCATCATCTTCTCCAAGCATCATCTTCTTCTCCAAGCTTCTTCAAGCTTCTTCTCCTTAGCTCTCCAAGAATAAGGTAAGATCTAGCAGTCTTCACTTTATTCTAGCTATTCCTGGGTCAAAGGGTTTGCCCCGGTTAGTTTCTCCGACCTCTGCGTGGATACCGTTAGAGACGGTCTCCTTTGGTCGTTATGGTTTGACTTTGTTATATAGACACATGGATCCTAGCTTTTGGGAAGGTCCCAGAACAAAAATTTTTGTTTTTCCGCACCGTGTGTATGTGATGCACACACCGGGATTTTCCTACAGAAGTTCCATTAGTGGTAAGATGACCACAATGACTTCCTGATGCCTTTGAAATATGGTGGGAAACATAGATTCCTTTTTGTTGAGCTACATAACATGATGCATCTATGTTCCTCACTTCTTCAACCTGATCTTCTGTCAGATCACTTGTAATCCATTCTAGATACATCTTCTTCCTCCCCTTATCTTCATTGTGAATAATGTAAGGTCTTGGCTGAATGTCAAGTACAATATTTATCACAGTTCTTTTTGTAAGTGGATAAATATTGTACTTTTGCTTGGTCATCTGTGTTGGATATGATTCTGATTTCTCATCTCGCATAACACTATACAACCTTTTCTCTCCATCATTCAACAGATGTATTGTACGACTATTTACTATAATTGGTTTAAATTGTACCTTGAACAACCTTCTTAGGGGTTCTCTTATGATTATAGAGCTTCTACTCCTTGCAAGTTCAATTTCTTCAATGATCTTTATTTTCAAATCCTTTTTTCTCATTGGTTGAGAAGGATTAACCTGAACTGGACTGTGTTCAATTGATCTTTTCTTTTATTGAACAACAGTTAGAGTGCTCTTTTTCTGACTAATTTTCTGCTTCTTTACTTTCTTCAATTAGCCTAGGAGGTTATTGTTGAGGTTGAGGTTTCTTCTTCTCAAATTCCAACTTCCTCTTAATTTCAGTTTCTTTAGCCAATTTTACTGAATCTTCTTGTAAAATTGAGACTAAGACTCTGGTTGCCTACGATGCTTTCTTTCTAGATTCTTCACTATGAGTTAACTCTTTACCTTTCTTCTGCTCTTGTTGACGCAGGGTCCGTAATCCTTTTTGCTTGTTTGGATTTCTAAAAAAATAGTGTCTCTCCTTTTCTCTTCAAGGACACTTGTTTCTCTGTCTGGCGCACTAGACTTTCTTCTTTTTGAGAAATCGTCTTAACTTTCATTGCATCATCTGATAATTTCTTCAATCCTTCTGTAGGCATTCTTCCAGTGGATTGAGATTTTGATCTTCTTGTAGGAGTTACTTTTTCACGCAAACTTTGTTTGACAACATGCTCCCCCTTAATTCTTGCTATCGTCTTGAAATCTGTATCCTTTTTTTTCCTGATTCTTCAAGCCTATTCTACTGATAGTTGCAGAGTTAATGACGCTTTTGATGTTCATCTTCATTTGTTTTCCTATCTCAAGACAAATTCCAGATTCTTTGAAGATTCTTGTTAGTATCATTCCATACGGTAGGGCAGTCGAGTCTTTCTTCGGCTTTACCATGTAATTGAGGATTAGCTATGGAAGATCTATGGGCTGGTGATTAAGTAGATGAAATAAACATTGCTCATCTAACGTTGTTACGAGATTCCTCAATCCTGTTCGTGGTAGAACACAATGGAAGAGTAGCGAATATAGAACCCTAGCCTTTGACATAAGACTTGAGGCCTTCTTCTCCTTCAAGTCACTACATCCATATAGTTATCGATTGATCTGTATCTTCTCTACACTGGCTTGAGTCATCCATCTTGCTTTATGAGCGAGCTTTACTCCAACACATGAACACTCAGTACCCTTCTCGATTGACTTCAGTGTTACTATAACCAACAATCTATCTACCACTGATACTAAAGTATCTTCAACTACTTCTACACTCTTCTAGAAATCATATACTTCATTCAGGTAAACTGTCTCATGAACCTAAAAGAAGTTCTTCCAACTAGCTGCCACAATCTCTGGTTCGATATCCATCTGGTCTTTCTTCAAAGACTCGAAATCAATGTGTCTTTCACTAGTCGTTGATTGCTCCATTTGTATCTGTAGTCAATAAAAAACTAAACGCACAAATGTATTTCTCAAAGAGGTGATGTTAGTTTATGAGATTGAGAGTGTGAGCAAAGAGAGTTTGATATCAAAACAGAGTAATGAAATGTTTTATTGAGTGTTTTTGAAGAGTCGATGTTAGGGTATTTCAAGAGTGTTCTAGAGTAGATGATATTCTCAAGGCTTTGAGACGCTTTCCCTCCAAAACTTTCTCATGACAGAAGATACCATCTGTAACTTACTGTTACTGTTACCTTGATTTCTTACAACTTTTTATCTGGGTGATGATGTATCAGACGATTGATCACTCAACATTACCATGTTCAGATTTCGTCTGATTTTTTTGAATCTTTCTTCACTCAATGGCTTGGTGAAGATATCTGCCCATTGATAATTCATCTCAACAAACTGTAAACTTATTATCTTCCTCTGTACGTAGTCTCATAGGAAATGATGTCTGACTTCGATATGTTTTACCCTTGAGTGTTGTATTGGATTCTTCGATAGGTTGATAGCACTTGTGCTGTCACAAAAGATTGGAATTAAATAATCTTCTAATTGGTACTTAATCCACAACGTTGTGAGCAATAACTTGCAGCTGACATATATTCAGCTTCTACAGTAGATAGAGCAATTAAGCTTTGCCTCTTACTTGATGAAGAAATTGGTTGTGGCCAAGGAAGTGACATCCTCCATTCGTACTCTTTCTATCAATCCTGTCTTCAACATAATCAGCATCACAGTAGCCAATTAACCTGAAATCTTTACCTTTTTCATACATTAAGCAAAGATCAATAGAACCTGATAGATATCTCAAAATTCTTTTAGCAGCAATATAATGAGACTCTCTAGGATATGCTTGAAATCTTGCACACAAAAAAACACTAAACAATATATCAGGTCTGCTTGCTGTAAAGTAAAGTAAAGAACCAATAATTCCTCTATACAGGGTTTGATCAACCTTCTTACCAGCTTCATCCTTAGACAAAACGT
This sequence comes from Erythroxylum novogranatense, assembly GCA_029891385.1. NCBI lineage: Eukaryota > Viridiplantae > Streptophyta > Magnoliopsida > Malpighiales > Erythroxylaceae > Erythroxylum > Erythroxylum novogranatense. The sequence continues at coordinate 38,116,979 of CM057229.1, read as the reverse complement.
TTGAAGGATGCATAGGAGTTGACATTGGTTTCATTTTTTCCATCCCATACTTAATCAGTAGTTCTTTGATATATTTATGTTGATAAATAAAAATCTTTTCTTTGGTTTGCTTGATTTGTAACCCAATAAAGAATTTTAATTCACCCATCATGCTCATCTTAAACTCATTCTTCATAAAATTCTCAAAACTAGTACATAGCTTTTTAGACTTTGCACCAAAGATAATATCATCAATATAAATTTGAACTATAATGAAATCATTCTTAATGCATTTTCTAAATAACGTCTTATCTACATGTCCTCTACTAAAGTTATTCTCAATAAGAAAAGAACTTAGACGATCATACCAAGCTTGAGGAGCTTGTTTCAATCCATACAAAGCTTGATGAAGTCTATAGACATAGTTTGGTTTCTTGGAATCTTAAAAAGTAGGAGGTTGCCTTACATAAACCTCTTCATCTATAAAACCATTAAAAAATGAACTTTTTACATCCATTTAAAATAACTTTATATCATGGCAGACAGAATATGCAAGAAAATCCTAATAGCTTCTAATCTTGCTACAGGAGCATAGGTCTCATTGTAGTCTATTCCTTCCTATTGATTATAGCCTTGTGCTACTAATCTCGATTTGTTACGACTCACTCTACCTGATTCGTCTAGTTTATTCTTAAAAACCCATCTAGTTCTTATAACCCATCTAGTTCTTATGATGGACTTTTTTGAGGTTCTGGGTACTAAAGACCAAACTGTATTCCTAGTAAATTGATTCAGTTCCTCTTGCATGGCCATAATCCAAGCTTCATCTTAAAGAGCTTCGTCAATTTTCTTAGGCTCTATTTCAGAAATAAAAGCTACATTTGCTTCTCTTCTAAATTTGGACCTAAATCTCACTCCTTCTGAGGTCTCTCCTATAATTAGATCTTTTGGATGAGAACTCTTATATCTCTAGTCCCTTTTTAGAAATATCTTCTACTTTGTCTAAAGGAGTATCTGATGGTGACACATCTTCACTATCAACCAAGGGTACTGATAAAGTTTCATTATCAATATCATTTCTTTTATTTGGTTGAGAACTATCATCAAATTTGACATGAATAGTTTCTTCAAAAGTCTTGGAAGTAAGATTGTAAACCCTATAAGCATTCGAAGATAATGAATATCCTAGAAAAATTCCTGAATAAGTCTTAGAATCAAATTTATCCAGAATTTCCTTTGTATTCAATATAGTACACTTGCAACCAAATGGATGGAAGTAAGATATATTAGTCTTCCTTCCTTTCCATAACTCATATGGAGTTTTCTTCAACAAAGGTCGCATAAGTATTCTATTTTGAATATAACAAGCTGTATTCACAGCTTCTGCCCAGAAATACTTAGGAAGATTCATTTCACACAGCATAGTCCTTGCCATTTCTTGAATCATCCTATTCTTCCTTTCTACAACTCCATTCTGCTGTGGAGTTCTAGGAGTAGAGAAATTATAGAAAATTTCATTCTTCTCACAAAATATTCTAAATTTCTCATTCTCAAACTCACCACCATGATCACTCCTAATACTAGCAATAGAAATTTCTTTTTCATTCTGTCACTTTTTGGAAAGCACTTTAAAACACTCGTCCTTATGTGATAAGAATAATATCTAACAAAATCTAGTGAAGTCATCAACAACTAAGAGACCATACTTCTTCTTGCCAAGACTCAATGTCCTAGTTGGACTAAATAAATCTATATGTAACAACTCTAGAGGTCTAGAAGAAGTTATCATATTTTTAGAAGAAAAAGATGTTTTAACCTCTTTTCCTTTATGACAACTTTCACAAAAGAAATCCTTGTTAAAACTTATTTTTGGTAATCCTCTTACCAAATCATGTTTAATCAACTTGGAAATATGTTTAAAACTAACATGACCTAGCTTTTTTATGCCAAATCAATTTTTCTTCATCTGTTGATATAAAACAAGAAATATTTTGACTTTGTAAATCTTCCAAATCAATCTTATAAAGATTGTTTCGTCTTTTGGTAGAGAAGAATATGGAACCGTCCTTATTTTTGACTACACACAAGAATTCTGATTAAAGGATACTTCAAAACCAGAGTCACATAATTGACTGACACTAATCAGATTATGTTTTAAGCCATCAACTAGCAAAACATTACCAATAGATACAAAAGAATCTTTACCAATTTTACCGATTCCAATCATTCTGCCCTACTGGTTGTCTCCAAAAGTTACTGATCCTCCCTTCTTATTTTGAAGATCTAGGAACATAGACCTTCTTCCCGTCATATGTTGCGAGCATCCACTGTCAAAATACCATAGATGTTGGTTGTTTTTTCCAAGGAAGGAGATCTGCAGTAGATATTATATTTTCCTTAGGCACCTAGATTTTCTTGGGTCCTTTGGGGTTAGTCTTAAAATGATTCATGGTATGATGATAATGTGACTGATGAAATTTCTTCCTATAAGGAACAAAGTTCTTTTTATACTGAGTATTCTTTTTAGCAAACCCTAAACCACTCTTATCATTAGGGTGTCTATATCTTCCTAACATGTCATTCATCTTTTTTATACTCTCAGTGAATGTTGATAGATCGACTGAAAGGATATTAATTCTTTGTTTCAGCTGACTGATTTCATCAGATCTATCTATAGCTATTTTTGTCTTCATGTCATCTACTTGTTTCTTTAGGCAGGCATTTTCTCTCTCTAACACTTGTGTGTTCTTCAAGTTTTCTACAAACTTTTTCTTTAATGATCTATACTACTTAAGTATAGCATGAGAATCTTCTAATAATTCTAAATATGCATCTTGTAATTCATTAAAATTAGAGGTTACCTCCTCGTCACTTTCTCTTTCGGCTACCAGGCAGATGTTTGCTTAAACTGATGCCTCTGAATTAGTATCAGATTCAGACGAATCCAAATCTTCCAATGTTGCCATCATACTTTTCTTGTTTTCTCTATTTTTCTTTGGTTTTCTTTTCAGCAATGGACATTCAGACTTGTAGTGTCCAAGTTTATTGCATTCGTAGAAAATGACAAATGTTTTCTCGATCTTGCCTTCATCTTTGTTATTCTTCTTGAAAGACAACTCTTTATTTCCTCTTGCTTTCTTCTTCCACACACATCTAATCTTTCTTGAGATAAAAGATAATTCATCATCTTCTTCGCTTGAATCTTGTTCAGATTCACTGGAGTCGTCATTCTTGACTTCTTCGATCTTCAAGGCTTTTGATGATGAACTTCTCTTTCTTATAATCTTGTGATTCTTTTGTCCAACCTTCATTGCTATAGATTTATCCCGTCTAGGTTTATCTTCTGCATCGAGCTCTACTTCATGTATTTTCAAGGATCCAAGCAATTTATCAAGCTTTAATACGCTCAGGTCCTTAGTTTCTTATCCTGTGGTGACTTTAGGTATCCATCTTTTCTGTAAGCTTCTAAGAATCTTTCGAATATGATCTTGATTATCATAGGTTCTCCTGAGAGCTTTAAGTCCATTGACGATAGTTTGAAATCGTCCAAACATCTGATCGATAGACTTATCTTCCTTCATTTTGAACAGCTCATACTGGTGTACAAGAATGCTTATCTTGGATTCCTTTATTTGATTGGTGTCTTCATGTGCGATGGATAGAGTATCCCACATCTCCTTCACACTGTCGCATCCATGAACTTTATCGTATTCACTTCTGCTTAGGGTATAAATTAGAAAGAACTTGGCTTTTGAATTTAGCTGGAATCTTACTTTTTGATCAGTTGACCATCTAGTACGCAGAATGGCATGTCCTTCATCATCCATCGGTGTATACGATCCATTCTCGATAATCTCCCAAAAGGTCAATATGTGTAGATTCAATGAAGAGCCGCATTCTGTCCTTCCAATAATGATAATCTTCACCATTGAACACAGGAGGTCTAGTGACGGAGGCACCTTCAGCTATATAAACGTGTGATTCTGCCATGGATCTTTATCCACACTTTGCAATGGTGATTTTTGGACATCGAGCTTTGATACCCCTTGAAATAAATCACGCGTTAGTATAGATTTTACGTTCAATAGAAAAAATGCACAAGAAGGGGGGTTGAATTGTGTATCCTTTTGCGTGAATACAATCCCCTTTTTAAATTTCTTTGAAAAATAACTTTTTCAAAAACTATTAAGTAAACAGTCACTATGTAATGCAATTAACTTCTATATACTTGTATAAAACAATAGAAATTAAAAGTTAAGAGTTAGAGAGTAGAGGTTGACACATTAATTTTATCCTAGTTAACCCCAAACCGTGGGCTACGTCTAGTCCTCATAATCCTTTCTGAGATTTCACTATTCTTTTCAAAAGTATAAGTATTCTTTTTCATAAAGCCTCTTCAGGTCTCTTACACCAAGTATTGTTTTTTTCACTTAGCCTCTTAAGGCTCTCAGCTTTTCTTCTTTCTTACAGAAAGATACTGCGAGCTTTGTTACAGTAATGATAACTCTAGTGTTTCGCAAAATGAATACAGTGTTTGCTAAAGATCAAAAACTTTTTTAAAAAAATTCTATTTTCAAAATCACTAACTTTTTAATCTTCGACTCTGACTTGTATTTATAGCCTTCGTCTTCAACTGCTTCTTGATAACTGCTTCTTTCTTCTTAATTCTTGATTCTTGAATCTTGTAGAAACAGTTATTCAGTTGAGTTCTGTAACTAACTCAAACTAGTTAACCATTCGACGTAGTATCAATTTTTCATCTTATTTTCGCTTCTGCTTCATTTTAGTTTCTTCCGTCTTACTTTTGCTTCTGCTTCATCTGAATTTCTTTCGTCTTATTTTTACTTCTGCTTCTTCTCACTTTCTTTCGTTTTTTTTTGCTTCCGCTTCGTCTCACTTTTGCTTCCACTTTGTCTTACTTTCTTCCGTCTTACTTTTGCTTCAGCTTCCGTCTTACTTTTTTTCGTCTTACTTTGGCTTCAGCTTTCATCTCACTTTCTTCCTGATCAAAACGATTCAACAATTTTTAATATTATTATTATCTGAATGTCATCAAAATTATTAGATGTGAAGTCATTTTGACTTAACACCTCTATAGCTTCTGACTCCTCTACCATACTAGGTTCATTTTGCTCATCATCCATATTTGATAAAGATCTGTCATTGTTAACCGTCTTGCGGTTTCACATATAATTACCAATTTTAACCATCTTGCACTTTTAAAAATAAATACATATTAGGAATGTTGGATCCCAATCTTTGAGTGGAATTTAGAATTATTAAATGAAATTAAATGAGTGTGTTTGTATAAGTATTGTGTTATAGATGTTATTGTGCTTAAAGGAAATTGATGAGAAATGAAGTGATTGGTTTTGATAACTTTGAAATTTGAGTAGAGTTATATGAGTTGTTGAAGTTGGGCGTAGGTGCTGTCAATTTCTGGGCTGATGTGTTCGTAGAGTTAATTTTGGGTATGTTATGCATTAAGGCAAATTCTGGGTTGGTATAGATTGAATGGGATCAAGTGGTCTTCTTGAGAGTTACAGAGGGGCTTTAGAGCTTTCCAATGATGCATAATGTGATATTTTTGGATGTGTTAATTGGAAGATGTGAGTTGTTAAAGTTGAGTGCAGGTGCTGCCAAAATGGCAAAATTTCAGATAGAAGCTTTGAGTCCATATTTGACCCTTATAGAGTTGGAAGTTGTTCTTATGATCTTCATGGAAGTTGTAGAATGTTCTTTTATCTTTCCATTGACACCAAGTTTGTGAAATTTGGAGTTCTGGGTCAAAAGTTATGATGTTTACAAGTTTTGGTAATGTTTATGAGGAGCCTGTCGATCGGTCATCTTGGAGTAAACTTTTTACCCGTTTAGAGACCGAACTTGCTTTTGAGTCCTTCTTAAAAATGGTAGATCTGTCTCTTATCTTTCCAACAGTACTAAGTTTGTAAAATTTGGAGTTCGGAGCCAAAAGATATGAAGGTTAGAAGTTAGGAGGTCAGGATCGCGTGGCGACCGCTCGAAGGCCTGCGCGCTCCGCTTCTACCGATCAAAGTGAAGAGCACCGCTGCGCTCTCTAAGGCTTGTCGATCGACCCACAGGGTCGATTTCGTCCTACCGACCTCTCTTCCTTCTTTTGACCATAACTTTTTCATCCGACCTTCGATCGACCTAATTTTTGAAGCATTAGATTCCTAAGACATTTTTCTATTTCTCCATACCTTGTTGATTTGTCTTGATGTTAAATTGAAAAAGGTGGATCGAAACAAATTGTGATGATCGGTTGACAAGGTCTGACTATGCTTCAGTATTTTGGTGATATCTTGATCTATGGAGATCCGATTGATCTGATTCTTGTTGAAAAATAAAATAGAGACTTGGGGCTACATGTTATATGAAGAAGCCGAACTACAATTTAGCCTCTAAGACTTTTAATTTCTGGATTGAAGTTAGGTGTAGTGTTCAGCCTCGATTTTGCAATAGTCTGAAAGTATTTTTGGTCATAACTTTTTCATTTCTGAATCGAATTGAGCGTTTTTGGTGGTGTATTGAAATTGAGACATAGAGGAACGTTTATCTAGAAGGAAGTTTTGAAAAATTCTTTCAAATTGATAGTGCGAAACATATCCGAAAGTAAGCTTGAAATAAAGTAAAGTGCAAGGGCAAATTGGGAAGTTTACTTAAGTGTTAAGTTTTAAAGGCATACAAGTAAGGGCTTTAGGGTCTTTTACCAATCATTAATGACATGGCAATAAGAGTTGTCGTTTAAGAAGAGTGGAGCACGACTCTTAGAAGGAAAAAGAGCCAGAAAAAAAGATGAGAGGAAGAGAGCACTTTCGGATGAGAGAAAATGAAAGAGAAAACGAGGGAGCAACAAGGATTTCGAATTTTTGGGTCTTCTAGCATGAGTTTTGAGTTGTTTCAAGGGTAAAAAGATGGAAAAAGGTGATATCTCCCTTATAGGACAAGGAAAAATCTGACAATATGAAGATTGAGGTAAGAGGTGAATTTTTTATTTTTAAGTTTTGAATGAAGTTTTGGTTTAGAAACTTTGCTTATGGTATGGGTATGTTAATTCTATGCCTAATTTGGAGATAGCATGGGTTAATTGGATCAATTTTGAATAATTGTGAATTAGGGTTAGGCCCAATTTTGGGATTTGGGGATTTTGAAAATTGGTGATTGAGATATCTTGAAATTAGTATGAGTTTATGAATTATGACATCAATTTTAAGGATTATGTTATTTATAATGTTGAATTTGGATGACTATGGCTTAGGTAATGTTAAATTGGAAGAAAGAAAGAAGCAATGATCAAATTGAAGCTAAGGATGAACTTCTAGCATCGATTCGAGGTGGGTAGTATATTTATTTATTGAATTTTAAGCATAAGCCTGTGACTTTGAAAAAATTATTGTTTATGAAAAAGTTTGAAAAATTATGATTTCGAAGGATTAAATTCCTTATTTTAGAAATGATTTCAAGAAATTTCAAGATTGAAGAAATTCATGGTTTTTGAATTATTTGACAAATTTGAAAAATGTGCATTATGAATATGTATATGTTTGATATATGTTTTCAAGAAATAAATTGCATTCATAGTTATGAATTTGATTGATATGTGATTAAATTGATGAATTTAGACTGAATGTGAATTGTTATGAGATTTCATGTTTGGATATGTGATTGTGATATGAAAATGTGAAAATCAAGACTTTCAAAAAGTGCCTTCGGGCAATTCAAATTTTCGTTTTCGATTATGTGTTATGTGGGTTTGGTCAGGTCCCATAAGTGGGACAAGTGCGCACTTGTCTATTTTTATAGCCTTCTCCCGGCTGCCCGCTAGTGGCAGTGGAGTTCCGATCTCGGACTCCCATAAGTCACGGCTACACTGGACCGCTATGCGGGAAAGTGTAGTACGTTCCGTTCACGGCTGCACAGGACCGCTATGCGGAAATGTGCAGTACGTTCTGTTTTGGACCGAACCAGACCATTTGATGTGTTCTGTGTTTTGCTTTCTTTTCTAAGTGTAATGCATTGCATATTTTGAAAATGTTTAAGAAATATCGACTTTGTTCATGAAATGTGAAATAAATGTGAAAATTTTGAGAAATAAACTATTGTGGATTTTCAGCCGAAAATTTATCGTAATTGTTTGGCAATGCTTTGAAAAGTTTGAGAAATAATGGATTTGCCAAATCTTTCTAATGTGAAACTTCTGAAATAAATGGCAAAGGTTTTTGCAAATATGTTTTTGCTTATTTTTCAATTTATAAACATATTATCCACGAGCTTTGGGTTTACCCCCCTTTCATCCCCACCTCCAGGTATTCGAGTAGGAGATCGGGTGAAAGGATGACAAGATGTGTTATTCGCTTTTGTATCGTCTGTATTTTGTGTGATTTGGGAGTTTTGTATCGTTTTGTATAAGTCTGGATTTGCCCATTAATGTATGACAAGCAGTCATGTCAGAATGTATGCGAGTTATGAATTTGTGTATAATTGAGTTGATGTATATGAATGAGGAAATTATGTACGGATTTGAGATCTGAAATTGTAAATGATTTTGGAAATTGTATATGAAATTGTGTATGATTTTGGAATATATATATTTATGATTGATTTGGGGATTAGATTGGATTATGCTATTGGTATATTGAATTAAGGATTATGGAAGTGTTAGGTATAGATTTGCGTTTGCGGGCATTTTGGATTCCAGACGGGAGAGTCCGATGATTCTGAATTTTGATTGGGATGATAGAAGTGTTTTAAACCTTTGCAGGTTTGGGTTGTTGAGAATACAGTCGTTATGCTGCCCGATTTTTGTCGGGTAGTATATGGATAAGTGTATATGACGTATGAATTTATGCGTTTATTGACATGAATGCGAGCTTATTATAGTACGAAATAAGAATACGGATAAGAATAAGTTTCGTTATGTTGATATTGAGTTACTAGCATCGGTAAGAAGATTGTGATAATTTGAGTTTTGATTGAGGAAAGTTAAGTTTCGAATTGTATACGATGGATTAAATGATGAAAGGAATGAATAAGAAAGAAAAGAAAAGAAAAAAATTTATACAGGTTTTTAGAATGTCCTAAGGTTTCCAACGCGATAAGTTTTCTAAGATTCATGTTTTGGATGTCGGAAATTCGTATTCGATTCGCTTTCGTTTGCTTTGATCCGTTTGTTTATTCGTTTTCCGATTTCATTTCCGTATTTTGTGTTTCGCTTTCTGTTTCCGCTTCGTATTCAATTTCAACTTTCCATTCGATTTCGATATGTATTCGCCTTGATATCCGATTTGCTTTCGGTTTCGCCTTTTCTTTCGCTTTGTGATTTCGTTCCGCTACTTTGCATTATCGCCTTCGCTTTTATTTGTGCTTCGCTTTTCGATATGTTTTTCGTTTCTGGCTTATCCGATTTGTAATTTGATTCGTATCCGATTTGATTCTACCTTAGGTTTCTTTTATTCGCTTCGATTTCCCCTTTTCTTTTTCTTCCGCATCTTGTGTTTCGGTTATCTGATTTGATTTCGCTTTGGTTTCGGCCCATTTTCTTTTTCATTTTTCGGTTGGGATCCGGTTCCGAAATTGGGTCTCAACAAGGAACAAACAACATACGCATCTAAAACAAATTGTAAGAAAAAAGTAATGAAGTCAACAAGCACAAAAAAATCAAGAGAAAATAAATATCTTTGATTCACTTTCCACTCTATATACTCAAATTAACGATAACAATAATAACTTGACTATTTCACCATTCACCCTAATCAGAACCACAAGCGTACAGCTACTTTATATACACTCAAGCAACAACTACCACAAAGGTGATACCTTTACATTTTTCTAGTCTACGTAGCTAACAACTAAACATAATTCATATTAGATACAAATCCCCAATTTCCAAATAAGATAGGGAAAACATAAAGAAGATATAATAAAGCGCTAATTGGTGTAAAAGACATTCTAGACCACTTAATGCTTGTTCATAAAGATGTTGAAGATAGAATGAAGCGTTGAGTAGTGTAGTAGAAGTTGTATAGCACTTAACGCTTGTTCATAAAGACGTTGTACACATTGAACGAGTTACACATTGAATAAAACATTGAATAAGACGTTGAATAAAGCGTTAAGTGGTGTAAAACATTGAATGGGAAAACATAAATAAGACATTATACATTCATAATAGGAGACGTTCATGAAGAAGCAATTCTGCGCAAAGTTTGACGGTGATTGAGGTTTCCCTCTTTTCTACTGCTGCGATAAAAGATTTATAATGCAAAGGCAACCCATTTAAAGCGAACAAGTCAAGTTTATAGTAACAAAGGGAGTGGGAATCGATGGTCAGAGTAGTTCCGTGAGTAGTTTGATGGTCAAAGAATGAGTACTTACATACTAGAAATAGTTCTATGAGTCAAGTTTATAGTAACAGATTAATGCAAAAAAATTTAATGTATTAAACTAAATCATGAAAGAATGTGTAAGCTGAGGTTAATATTTCTTGGGGAAATTCATGAATGTGTAACCCGTTCCTGTAAATTCGATAAAGAACCCATCAAATAGCAAGATTAGAAGAATATATTAAACAAACAATAATGGTAGTTTACCTATTACTATTTGAGTAGAGGAAATGGAAGATGTGGAGAGAAGACTGTAACTGAAGATATGCAATGAAGTAGATTAGAGAATTGCGCACATGAAGAAGATTAAATTTATTTACACCACACATAATGAATATGGAACTGTCCATGGTTCATCTTCTTCCACCAGCTTTACTATTTCACAATTACTTAGATCTCCTCACACGAAACTAGGTGTAGCTATTAAGCTTTATTTAATAGCACTACCCTTCTTCTTCTTCTCCTTCTTCGTTTTACACATATAATCTCCAATACGACATCGCGCAAAAGAAAACCAGTGTAGTTGTTCAACTTTATTTAATACTACTACCCTTCTTATTCTTCTTCGTTTTACACATAGAAAAACATTCTCCAATTCTCCAGTACGACATCGCAAATGAAACCAAGTGTAACTATTAAGTTTTATTTAATACTACTACCCTTCTTATTCTTCTTTGTTTTACACATATAGAAAAACAATCTCCAATATAACATCGCATAAAAACAAAACTCAGTGTAGCTGTTAAGCTTCATTTCATAATACCGCCATTTTTCTTCTTCGTTTTACAGATGTAGGAATACAATCTTCAATACTTACTATTCAATTTTTAATTAAAAAAGAAGATTTCATCTTAAATTTTTAAATTTTATTTAATAGTTTAATTTTCATAATAATATTTTATATTTTATAAATTTGAAATCAGATTTAATATGTTTACAATACATAATAAATATAAAGGACTAATTTATTTTTATCATAAACTATTATGTTAGTGGGATAGTTACAGAAATTTTGAATTTATTCATCTAATAAAATAATTGATTTTAGATAAAATTTGCATAGAAAATTTTAAATATGTTGGACCCGATTTTTAAGTGACAGTTAGAATTATTAAATGAAATGAAATAATGTTTTTTATGCTATAAGAAAATTGATGTGAAAAGAAATGATTAGTGAAAGTGTGAGAATTGGGAGAAATTTTAAGAAAGTTGACTTTTTGATTTAGGCAAAATTTGAGAAAATGGTCTTCCTGAAATTTGTAGCCCCTGTTAAGAGCTTTCTGTCACCATAAAGTTTGCAATTTTTCGATATCGAGAGTGAAAGTTATGATCAGTCAAAATTAGGGTTATTTTACTTTGACTTTGAGAATGTTTGTAAGTATAGGATTGTGTATGTTGTGCTTCGAGGTGAATTCTGGGATTGATATATTTTGAATTGAGTTAAGTGGTCTACATGAAAGTTGTAGAGGAAGTTATAGTTTTTCAATGATGTATAATATGCTATTTTTTGTTGTGGAAATTAGAAGATTTGAAATTTTAAAGTTTTGATAGTGTTTGGGTGATTTCTAGCAAGGCAGAAACTTTGATTGAAAATTTGACTTATCTAGAGGCTGAATTGGTTTGTGAGTTCTTCATAAATATTGTAGAGCTTGTTTTTATCTTTCCATTGATATAAAGCACGAAAATTTTGGATAAGGGAGTAGAAAGTTATGATTTTTGGAAGTTCTGATGTTGTTTAGTGTGAAGCTGATCGACCAATCACCTTTTAGGGACTTTTTGATCTTTTTAGAGACCGAACTTGTTGTTAAGTCCTTAATGAAAATCGTATATTGGTCTTTTATCTTTCTAACGGTACCAAGTTTGTAAAATTTGGAGTTTGGAGCCAAAAGATATGAAGGTTAGAAGTTAGGAGGTTAGGATCGCGTGGCAACCGCGCGCGCGCCAGCGACTGACCGCGCGCCCGCTAGCGATCGAGCCCCCGCTCGGGCGGGTGCAGCGCTCGACCGCTCGCCCGATCGGACGAGCAGGCACCCGCGCGCTTGTCGATCGGCCCGCGGGGTCAATTTTAGACCTACCGACCTCTCTTCCTTCTTTTGGCCATAACTTTTTCGTCTGACCTCCGATCGACCTGATTTTTGAAGCGTTGGATTCCTAAGACATTTTTCTATTCTTTCATACCAAATTGATCGGTTTTGACATTAAATGGAGAAAGACTGACCAGATTAAAGTGAGTTGACCGGTGGAAAAAGTCTAAACATTGTTTGGTATTTTGGATATATCTTGAGCTATAGAGCTCCGATTAATCTGATTCTTCTTGAAAATTAAACTAGAGACATGGATCTACAATTTATATGAAGGAGTCGATTGACAATTTAGCCTCTAAGACTTTCAATTTCTGGATGGAATTTAGGTGTAGTGTTCAGTCTCGGTTTTGTAATGGTCTGAACATATTTCAGTATTTTGGAGATATCTTGAGCTATAGAGCTCCGATCGATCTGATTCTTGAAGTGATGGATTTGTAAGAAATAGAGGAATATTTCTCTAGAAGGATTTTTTAACAAATTTCTTCAAATTGATAGTGCGAAACATATCCGAAAGTAAGCTTGAAATAAAGTAAAGTGCAAGGGCATATTGGGAAGTTTACTTAAGTGTTAAGTTTTAAAGGCACACAAGTAAGGGCTTTAGGGTCTTTTATCAATCATTAATGACATGGCAATAAGATTTGTCGTTTAAGAAGAGTGGAGCTTGACCCTTACAAGGAAAAAGAGCAAAAGAATAAAAGAAGAAGAGAGGAAAGGAGAGAGCATTCAGATGAGGGAGAAAGAGGAAAGTGAAGCCAGGTTTTCGAATTTTTAGGTTTTCAAGCATTATTTTTGAGTTGATTCAAGGTAAAAAGGATGGAAGATGATGAAAGCTTCCTTCCAAACTAAGATATATCCGAAAATGGTGAAGGATGAGGTAAGATCCGAAATTTTGATTTGTGAATTTTGGAAGATTTTTGGTTTAGAATAATGGGAAATGATATGGGTATGTGATTTATGAAGTCAATTTTGATGTCTATGCCTTAGGTTGTGTTTAATTTTGGATGGAAATTAATTAGGGTTTATGCCTAATATTGTGATTGGGGTTTTTGGAAATTATTGGCTTAGAATCATGGAAAATCTTATGGATTGGTGAAATATGATACCCATTTTGAAGAAATTGTGATTTATGATATTGAATTTAGGTAAATTGGTTTAGGTCAATTTTGTGAATTTGGGGATTTTAGAAATTCTTGCTTTAGATAACTTGGAAAAGTGATGAATTTGGGTTTCCTATAGTTAATTTTGAGGATTATGATTTTTATGATGTTGAATTTGGATGTTTATGGCTTAGGTAATTTTCAGTTGGACGAAGAAAAGAGGAAATTGTCAAATTGAAGCTAAGGACGAGCTTCTAGCATCGATTCGAGGTGGGTAGTACGTTTATATTTTGAATTATAAGTCAATTATATGATTTTTTGAAAAATCAAGCAAGGAAAAATATTTCTGAAATTAATTGTTTCCAAAGGATTTCAAGAAAATTGCTACAAAGGTTTAATTCATTGTTTTTAAATGATTTGTTAAATTGATTGAAAAATTTAGAGAGAAAGTATTGAAATTTATTGTTCCTCGACGCTTTGGAAAAATGTTTCAAGTAAATGATTTGAGAAATTAATAAAAGTTCTGAATTTGTTACTTATGATTGAAGTGATAATTTATGATTTCATGCAATTGTTATGATTTTTGCATTCCTTTGTGTATGTTTGAAATTGAATATGAATGCGATGAATTGATGTTTTGAAATTATATTTGAATTGTTATATGATTCTATGTGAAATTATGAATATGAAGGTGTCGAGTACGACACGATATGAAAAATTAAGTTTTCAAAATGTGCCTTCCGGTAATTCGATTTTCAAGTTATGTGTTATGTGGGTTTAGTTAGGTCCCATAAGTGGGACGAGTACGCACTTGTCTATTTTTATAGCCTTCTCTCGGCTACCCGCTAGTGGCATTGGAGTTCCGATCTCGGATTCCCATAGGTCACGGCTATACCAGATCATTATGCTGGAAAGTGTAAGTACGTTACATTCACGGTACCGCAGGGACCGCTATCGGAATGTGCAAGACGTTCTTTTGGACCGAATCAGACCATTTGATGTGTTATGTGTTTTGTTTTTGTTTCTAAGTGTAATGCATTGCATATTTTGAAAATGTTTAATAAATATCGACTTTGGTCATGAAATGTGAAAATTTTGAGAAATAAACTATTGTAGTTTTTCAGACGAAAATTTATCATAATTGTTTGGCAATGCTTTGAAAAGTTTGAGAAATAACGGATTTGCCAAATCTTTCTAACGTGAAACTTCTGAAATAAAATGGCAAAGGTTTTTGCAAATATGTTTTCCTTTATTTTTCAATTTATAAACATATTATCCATGAGCTTTGTGCTCACCCCCCTTTCATCCCCACCTCCAGGTATTCGAGCGGGAGATCGGGTGAAAGGATGTCAAGATGTGTTGTTCGCTTTTGTATCGTTTTGTATAAGTCTGTAATTGCCCATTAATGTATGACAAGTAGTCATTTCAGGATGTATGAGAGTATGACATTGTGTATAATTGAGTTGATGTACATGAATGAGGAAATTATGTACGGATTTGAGATCTATAATTGTGAATGATTTTTGAATTTGTATATGAAATTGAGTATGATTCTGGAATATATATTTATGATTGATTTGAGAATTAGATTGAATTATGAGATTTGTATATTGAATTGAGAATTATGGAAGTGTTAGGTATAGATTTGCGTTTGCTGGTATGTTGGATTCCGGACGGGAGAGTCCGATGATTCTGAGTTTTGTTTGGGAATTATAGAAGTGTATTTAAGCCATTTGCAAGTTTGGGTTGTTGAAAATGTAGCCGTTATGCTGCCCGTTTTTCGATAAAAATGGGTTTTATGGAAAAGATAGAATAAGAATAAGAATTTTTGTTAAAGATGATGTTGAGATGTGTATGATTAAGAAGAATTGAATTTGATTGAGAATAGGTTTCCGAATGGTTTTGATTTGTATAAGATTGAAATCAGATTAAATGTATGAATAAGAAAAATAAAAAGAAAGAAAAAAGAAAGAAAAAGAAAGAAAAAGAAAAGAAAAATTTATACCGGTTTTATACTGGTTTCGTATTGCATTAGTCTAAGGTTTCCAACGTGATCATGCTCAGTTCTTTGTGCTTGGATTTTGGATTCCGTTTTGTTAAATCTTCGTTCTACTTTATGTGATCCGTTCGTTTGTATGCTTCGTTTCCGATTGAACCCTTTGTTTGTTTTAATTAAATCTGATTCGCTTTCGTTTTCCGATACGGATTCACTTGCGATTCCCGATTTATGTTTCCGCTTCCGATTTGTGATTCGATTCCGATTTGTAATTCGATTCGTATCCGATTTGACTTCGCCTTATGTTTCGTTTCATTGCTTTGATTCGATTCATATTCATTCGTATTCGTATTCGATTTCGATTTGCTTCCGCAACGATTCGTTTGCATTTTGTTCTTTGGTTCGCCTTCGGATTGTATTGTCCGATTTGAATTCGCTTTGGTGTCGGTCACTTTCATTTTGTCTTCCGGTTTGTTCTCCGCTTCTTCCGTTTCCGCTTTTCCAATTGGGATCCGGTCCGGATTGGGTCCCAACAGTTATGGTATCAGAGCAAGAGTGATAGTGTTAAGTTTAAGTAGTTGGGTTTGGGTGGTCCCAACAAAATAAATATATATTTCAAAGTTATGTTTAGCAAATATCTATTGATATGTAAAATATAACTTTTGGATTATCAATATATGTGGATTGAATATTTTAAAAGAAATTATTTAAAATTGTTTATAAATAATATTATTAAATAAAAATCGTGTCATGTAGTTTCCACTCCCTAAAATTCATACAATAATCATAAAATTAAGCTTTGTTAGGGAATAAAAGTATACCAACATCTAAACATGCAAAGCAAGAAGGAAATATAGATGAGATAGTCGAATCAAGTTTCAAAGAAATCATCAAACTTATATGGTGTTTCTAAGTTGTTTGGTGCCTAAGGTTCGATGGTTGTCTGCGTGTAGTTGATTATGGCTCTGTAATATTGCCGTATTGGCTATAAATATATTAACACATCACCATTTTGATTGAAACCTTCAGTTTAGACTGTGTTGGATTATCCCATAAACTTTAGTGTGGTGATCGTGCTTATCTTTTTCCCATAATACCGACTTTCTATTGGTCAATTTAAAATTTAAAATTTTGATTGAGCTTCTATGACTTTTCGTAGTTGGTGTCCACAATTTTAAGGGTACATTAATGTTGGATTATTTAGGAAATTTCCTTCAACATTCTATGAATCACATATTTAATATAAATAACTTAAAATAAATTTAATATATAAATTCTTTAAATTCTAATTTATATTTTCCCTTTAAAAAAGACAGTATATAATAACCTTGTGATTTTACTTCTTATAAAATGTTAGATATTCAATTGTCAAATAATCAATTTCGTTGACAATATATTGTGACTTGTGAGAAATCAAGATAGGAAGTTTTAGTTGATTAAAAACTTTATCTTTTCGTTTATTATTGTTTGATAAAACGTAAACTTCTATTTGTCTTATAAAATCTCTAAATTTCTATCTTTATTTATTTTGAATTATTAAATATTTTATAATTTGTATTTGAATTTGAATTATTAAATATTTTCTATTAATCTAAATGAATACCTTATTTTGTTTGATATTTATTTCATCATCGATGCTTCCTTTATGTCCATTGCCTTTATAATAGATTAAACCCACGTGTCCAATCCCATATAACCTAGTTGTAGTTGTTAATTTTTATTTAATACTACTACCCCCATCCTTCTTATTTTTCTTCGTTTTACACAAATAGAAAAACACTCCAATTCTTCAATATGACAACAAACCAAGTGTAACTGTTAACTTTTATTTATACTACTACCCATATTATTATTCTTCGTTTTACATATATAGAAAAATAATCTCCAATACGACTTCATGTAAATTAATATACACATGAAGTCGACAACACAATTTTGATAAAAAAGAAAGAGGGAAGATTTTGATAAGAAAGAAAGAGGGTAGATTACTCCCATCCTGAAGTCGACAACTCGATTTTGATAAAAAGGAAAGAGGGCAGAGCTTGTGAAAATTAATATATACATGAAGTTATCTCCTCTCCTCCACTATCGAAGCTGAAGCTCATCAGTTTTCCCTTTCTCTCTCTCTCGCTCTCTATCGCCTTCTCTCTTTTGCCTTATTTGGGTCTCTTAGCTAACCGAGCCTGGTTTGTTCATGGGTGTATTTTAATTTCTTCTTAATAATGCCTCAATGTTTATTTGGAAAATATTAATGCTTATAAAGTTCCCTATCCTAGCAAGTTCTGTGTCAAATTTTGTTGCACGCATTCAATTAATTTGTATTGTAGGAAAATGATGATTAGCAAAACTTGGATGGAAATTTCTAATAGAGCACTGCCACAATATGGAAAAGGAGTTAATAAATTCCTAGATTTTGCATTTAGACATTTTGATAAAGGAAGAGCATTTCATTATCCTTGTAAAAAATGCAACAATAACTTATGTAGGACAAGTCAATCAATTTATGAACATCTGATGTTAAATGGGATAAATATAAACTACAAGCAGTGGTACCATTATGGAGAGGTTCTACAATATTATTCTAATGACGACAGTGATAGTAATCAGAGTAATAAAAGTGAAAATGATGATGGAATGTATGATATGTTACGTGATCTTGCGAGGGATAGTTCTTAAGACCTAAATGAAGGAGTCGGTGATCCTATCAGAGGTGGCCCCACTAGTCCAAATAAGGAAGCTACTAAGTTTTATAGATTGTTGAGAGAATTAGAGCAAGAGTTATATCCTAGCTGTGAGGAATCTTTCATACTATCATTCATTGTTGAAGTGTTGAATTGGAAATGTCTTCACGGGATTAGTGCAAATGAAGTTGATGCCTCAAATAATGAACAGATGGTTCCTTAAAGGTAATAAAGTTCCTAGCTCATCTATTGATTGTAAGAAAGTTTCTCGAGATATAAGGATTTCATATGAGAAGATAGATTCTTGTGTAAATGATTGCATACTTACTGAAATAAATATGAGAATTCTCAATCTTGTCTAACATGTAGTGACTATAGATGGAAGAATAACGGGAAAATTAGGAATATGATTAATGAGCATGACTGTAGGAAAAAGATTCTGCAAAAAGCCTTGTGATATTTTCGGTTAACTCCTCGTTTGCAAAGATTATACATGTCATCTAATTTTGCTATAGATATAAGATGGCATCAGGAAAAAACCATGTAATAATGAGTTTATGGAACATATAGTGGATTCTCTAACTTGGAAAAGTTTTGAAACCGTGCACCCCTTTTTTACAATAGACCCACATAATGTTAGACTTGGTTTAACAAGTGATGGTTTTAACCCATTCGGGAATATGAGCACTTCTTATAGTGCATGGCCAGCTGTTCCTTATAACCTTCCACCATGGCTCTGCATGAAAGATCCTAATTTCATGATGTCACTTTTAATTCCTAGTCTAAAAGTTCCTGGAAATGATATTGATGTATACTTAGAGCCGTTGATTGATGAGTTGGAATTCCTTTAGGAGATAGGTGTAAAGACATATGATGCATTTTTTAAGAGTAATTTTAGTTACATGCAGCTCTATTATGTACCATAAATGATTTTCGAGCTTACAATAATTTATTAAGATGGAGCACCAAAGGCAAGTTAGCATGTTCTATTTGCAATCTTGAAACGTCTTTTTGCAGGCTTCAAAATGGACGTAAAACATGTTATTTTGGTCATCGTCACCATTTACCAACTAATCATTCTTAGAGAAAAAATGCTAAAGCATTTCATGGTACCAAAGAAAATCAAAGTGCACCGAAACAATAATCAAGGGATGATGTTGTTGAACAATATAATCAATTTTCTCAGGTGAAGTTTGATTGATTTTAATTTATGTGTATATTTTATCTGTATTCTTTTTTCTTATTACCACTATTTTCATTAAACAGGTGAATTTTGGAAAGACTGTAAGGAATAGAAAGCATGAAGATGCTCTATTACTCAGAAATTGTAGAAAAAAGAGTTTTTTTTTCAACTCTCATATTGGAGAACAATTAAGTTGCGACATAGTCTGGATGTCATACATATCGAGAAAAATGTATGTGATAACATAATTGGGACTTTTTTGAACATTGAGGGGAAACTAAATGATAATATAAATACTCATTCTGATTTAGAATCTATGGGTATACTTGCTGAGTTTTATGCAAATCCCATAAGTGATGGCAGGTATGCGTTTTGTCCTATATGTTATACACTGTCTAAAGTTGAAAAACCAACATTTTGTCAGTTCTTAATTGATCTAAAGTTCCAGATGGCTATCTTCCAATATTTCTCGATGTGTGGGTCTTACTAAATGCAATTTTTTTGGAATGAAATGTCATGATTATCATGTATTTAATGTCATGATTATCATGTATTTCTTCATCTGTATCTCCCTTTGCTATACATAGGTTGCTGGGTAAAGAGGTGTACGAAGCATTGCTTGAGTTGTGTACTTATTTAAGAGATTTATGTGCTAAAGTTTTACATTTTGATGATTTAGAGAGATTTGAAAAATCAATTCCTTTTACATCTTGTAAATTAGAGAAAATATTTCCTCCCTTATTTTTTGACATAATGGTGCATTTAACTATTCATCTTGTGAGTGAGGCTAAACTTGTTACGCCAGTATAATATCGATGGATGTATCCTATAGAACGATATTTACGTAGGCTTAAATCACATGTGAAAAATAAGGTGCGTCTAGAGGGATCAATTGTGAGGCATATATTGTGCAAGAATGCATGTGTTTTTGTTCAAGGTATTTGCATGAAACTAAAACTACGTTGAATCGTGTTGGAAGAAATGATGAGAGAAGTGATGCTCATTCTCATTCTGGGTTTCAAGTTTTCTCACAAGGTAGTAGGCCTTTGCTCGGGAAAAATATGATGAGTTAAGCTCAGTTGAATGGGCTCAAGCTAGAATGTATGTGCCAGAAAATTATGAAGAAATCAGAGAGTTTATGGAGTAAGTTCTCTTAACTTTTGAAATTAGTCATTTTACATAATTTATTTTATGGTTTATATATTCTTGAAGTAACTACTAATATTTTACTTATTTTTAATACGAAGCATCCATAAAGAAAAACTCAAGCAGGAGGATCCTAGAAATGTAGAAAGAAGATATAAAAAAGAATTCTATCACTTGTTCAAGAAATATGTAAGTACTATAAATATATTTTCACCTATAACTTTTTATAAATTATAAATTATAAATATTTAATGCTCATTACTTATGATAGGTCACTGAATTGCATAATAAAGGAAGTGAAATAGTTAGTGATCAATTATTGCATTTAGCTTATAAGCCAAACAAGCAAGTTTATTAGTAGAAAAGCTTCCTCATCAACGATTGGAGGTTTAACACAAAGGACATAGATTTGCAATTGAAATAACAAAAGAGTGGAATTTTTGTAAAAGGTGATGTGAATACAGGCAATTTGGATTATTTTGATGTTTTGATAGATATCATACAATTAAAGTATCATGGGAAAATAGTATCAGTTTATTTAAGGTTGATTGGTGGGATATTTATCATAAAGGTGGATATAAGGTTAACAAGTTTGGGTTTCCTATGGTAAATGTCACACACAAGTTGAAAATTGATGAACCATATGTTTTAGCTTCTTAAGCTGAACAAGTTTACTATGTAAGAGATATTAAGGGGTTCGATTGGTAGGTTGTTGTCAAGAAAAAGCCTCCTGATTTGTGTGATCTTCTCGATGATGATATAGGAGCTGAGTCATGCCAAAAAAATGAAAATTTTGGCTTTACACTTCATGAATCTACTTTTGAGGATGATACTGATACAATATCTTTTGATAGATTTGATCTAGATGCTGCAATATCTTTGGAGCCATTGATGTTTCTTGATTTTTTATCATAATATTTGTAATTCTAGCTCCTATTTTTTATTTAACTCATATTTAGTGATATTACAAGAAATCTTATTTTTTTTATATTAATCACTCTAAATTTTATATTTACAGTTCAATCTTGAAT
This sequence comes from Erythroxylum novogranatense, assembly GCA_029891385.1. Lineage (NCBI taxonomy): Eukaryota > Viridiplantae > Streptophyta > Magnoliopsida > Malpighiales > Erythroxylaceae > Erythroxylum > Erythroxylum novogranatense. The sequence continues at coordinate 38,095,379 of CM057229.1, read as the reverse complement.
CTTGTACATGATGTGTACTTTATCTAAACTTTTAAGACAAATTTCCCATGTCTTAAAAACTAATGCCTGATATTTTTGTTTATACACTTCTCCGTTTTTATGTTTGTTTACAATACCCTATACATCACGAGGCTGCTTTCGAATGTATTTAATATCTAAACTTCAATGAAATTACTGTGTGATTTCTTCTAATCATCAGTCTCTAATTTAAAGTAAAATTTATCGTTCGTATCTGACAAATATAGGTTTAATTCATTCAATTACGTATTGATGCGTTCGAGTGAGTGACTTGTTTCATTTGCCTTTGACATAAGTTTGCTCGCTGCTTCTATTTCTGAAACATGTAAATCACTAACCTAAAAATATTTTGGAGATATCTTCAAACGAGAAAACCATAAATTTCTATTTGATTATATGTTACCTAAAACAAAATTAGTAAAGTGACTAACTTTAAAAGTTGTCTATGTACTTATATTCAAGTTTACAATGAAAAATAATTAGTTCCAACTAATATGATTAAATTTTCCTTTTATCTATCTTCAATTCCTATCTCAATTTTATACTTTAACTTTTATTATTTATATTCAATTTGTTTTTTGGTAAATCAAAAGAATATTAATAGAAAAGAAAATATGTACAAAATGTCCATTTACAAGTGCCACTAGAAACACAATTAGCTAATATAAGCAACTAGCCTCAAGCAAGTCAAGACAGAAACACACAAAACAAGGATAACTGAAGCAAGGAAGTAACAAAATACTGTAAGTCAAAAGCAGAAACACTAGGAGCTCTACCAAAACCGAAGCAACTATAATCTATGTGAAAGCCGAATTGATAATCACACGCCCAGAAGAGGCAAACCAAAAGAGGTTGACAGGAAAGTTGCTCATGGACACCCTGAGCACCTGAAAGGTCAAGGGAAGACTGCCACCAAGTAGTGAGTGTGATGAACCTCCAGGGTGACTTGACCAGGCTTGGTCGTACCAAAGAAACCCCGCATGCTACAACCTGGAAATACTTGATCGAATAGCCTGCAAAAGAAAGGTTGATCCTAAATATAAAATTACCTCCTCTAGATGTGTAGGTTGAGAAGTTCCCTAACGTGGGAGATAACACCGAGATAGACTCTCTCTACTGCCAATGTTGCATTCTTGAAGGTTCTATTGGGGGAAGGAATGAAAGAAATTAGAAAATAAAGGACCATTTTGTTAAGTAAAAATTTAACTAAAATATTGGTCGATGATAAAACTGCTTACCAACCAAATTAGAAGAATAAATTGACTGTTTTACAATCTGTAACTTTTGATTTCTGCTAAACAAATTTTGAAATGGAGCTAATATTGCACGAAGAAAGGAGAATTTAAACTGAGTTGTAATTAAAAGAGATGAACTTTTTGGATTCCTTTGTCCTTAAGAAAGAATCTTTAGAGTTTTAGGCATGACTTGGAAAGAAGGTATGAACTTGAAATGGAAGGAAAGAATTCTTCGTTTTTTATTTTTAAGCCCTTTATATTTTATATTTTATTGAAGTGGCTCCTATAATATAATATATAATAAATTAAATATGTAATTTTTTATTTTATAATCAGTATAAGTTATAGCTTCTAGCTAAAATTTTTCCAACGTATTAGCTGATCAAAAGTATAGACAAGATATGGAGAAATGATATATTACATACACTTTTTTTATATAGATTTTAAACTATATAGGTTCCTTTTAAAACAATTAAAATCATGAAAAGAAGTTAGGTGCATTAATAGGCTCTAAAATAAGTAAAAGATATAAATATTTCCCATAACTTAAGAAAATTTCAAAAATCTTTTAATCTTAAAAACTCATAGTTTTCAATTTTTTTTTTAAAATAGTTATCTTAGGCCCTATTTGGCAATCAGTGGATTGCATTAAGCTGATTCTTTCAGCGATTAGCTAATAACATATTAATATAACTGATTTGATTAACGGATAACATCGACGATTTATTTAATGACGTTTAATAAAATTAGATGTTTAGTATTAACTGTTTATTTATAAAATGACTAATAAGGGTATGACTTTACAAAATTGATTTATAAGGACATGAATATTAGTTGTTTATATCTTAGTATTTCTTTGAATATTCTCATAAGAATTTAAAAAGAGCAAAAAAAGTTAACATCATCATTTTTTCCAATATCTTCCATCGAGTCTTAAGTACACTGAAAGTCCTCTCAATACAATTTCTCAATGATGAATAAGTTTGGTAAAAAATTTCTCGAGATCCTCTTAGATTAGCAAGAGCCAATTGGAAAACTTGAGGCATCACTAAAATGCCACTAAAAATAAGTTTGAGAATGGGTTTGATCGGATCACACAAGGAGTTTTTCCTCAAATGCAGCACTAATGAGCTTAATATAAAATTGGGTCTGTAAAAATGATATCGATTTAATTTATAATTTAAGGAATATAAATTTTGTTATTTTAATTTTTAAATTTTAAAAAGAAATATATTTTAATATATTAAATTAAAATAATATAATGTTTGAAAATGTTTATATTAATCTCTTAAAATTTAAACTTAAATAAAATAATTAATTTAAACTTGACTTATTAATTTTAGATTAAAGTGAATTGAATTAAACACATATACAAGTGATAATAGTATTATATACTAAATATTGGTATAGAAGAGACCTATATATCGAGTTTATACAAAAGTAATTAATGTAATATAATTAGAGATAACAAATTTAAAAGTATTTATTTTTGAAAATTTTAATTTAATATTAAATATTTTAAATTTTAATTTAATGATTAACTTTTAAATTTTGTATAAATTAAGTCAAATTTATATCTCTATCTCTTTAAGTAATTTGTAATAACTTTTGGATATAATAGTCTTTTAATCCCTTAATTTTTCAACCACTGAAGGAAAACACTCCTCATAGTAACGTTTTCAAAGTTAGCAAATTGAGTTCAATCCGCCAACCCAATCAGTTGATTACCAAACATAATTATTAGCGGTTTAACATGGTCAAATAGATAAAATCTTTCAATTCGTTAAAAAATAATTGATAAGTCATTTATCAAATAAGGCCTTAGAGTTTAGTTAAAAATAATGATAAAACAAGCGCGATATATCATATGTAGACTAATCAAATGTCATTGACATAGTAACTTGACTCAGCTATTAAACCCGACTCTAACCAATTAAATTTGACATAAATTAATAATTTAATATAATTAAAATAAATTAGTAGTCTATGATGAGATTAATTAGTTAGTATAAATTTAAGAATTGAGTTGAATCGTCAGTATAAGTAATAAATCATTGGTCCATATATAATATTCATATGTAATATCCATGTCATATATTTCGTTGTTATTTTTAACCAATGTTTAAGATGAGGATTTAAAAACAATACAAGAAGTTTTTTAAAACTTTAAGATTAAAGAGTTAGTCTAAAATTTCTTAAATAGTAACTACTAAAAAAACTTTATAAATTCTGCAATTATAGTTCGAACTTTAAAAATGACAATAAAATGCTTGAATTTTAAATTTTTGTAAAAATAACCCAACGTTGAACTCTTTGTTAATGGAGCTAACATGGCAAGCCACATTAATTGTCATAATATTTATGTGGATGCTAAGTAGAATTAATTATTCACATCATTAATTAATTTGTTTAATATTAAAATGATAATTTTTTTAAAAAATTAAACCTAATCTTTTCCTCTCAAAATTTCTTCATTCTTCTCCCTTCCACTTCCTCAAATGTCACCTTTTTCCTTTACTCTCTTATGGACCCTTGGTTTTACGGGATCCCGATGCACTTTTTATGTAACATCCCGTTATCGATGTGAAGGGCATATCGGTAATTTAGATCGGGTTAGGATTGAGTGCATCCATAGTATTGAATTGCACATGCATTTATTTCTATATTATTGCTAAATGATTGTTATTGCACAAGCATATGAGTGTACGTGCATGTATGACAATTTTCCCGGCATGATGGTGTAAATTGGAAATTTTGTGATTATTGTACAGATTAAGCTTTGAATATTGAATTGGAGTGAAAATTTGAATGCTAGAGGTTTGGGAAATGAAATTGGAGTGTAGAATCATGTGTTTCATATTTTTGAGGATTTTTAGGAATTTTTTTGAAATTTTTAGAGTTTTGGGTCCGGACCGGAAAAATGGCCTAAGGACTGATAAATTAGATTCCAGTTCCGAAATTGATTGGCAATTGGCACGAGATAATTAGAGTTATGATTTTAGGATTTAAATTTTTATAGTCATTGCAAAATTGGGAGAAAATTAGAATAAGAATCGGATTTTTAGACCCTAAGAAGTAGGCATGTGGCTTGAGATTTGCCAAACATGCCCTAAGCCTTAGGTTTATAACCCTAAACCCTTTGAATTTTGCCTTCCACGATATTCTCCTTTGTTTTGAAAGAAAATTGGATTTTTCTTCCTCTCTCTTCATTGTGGATCCCTCCTTACCCATTTCTTCCATTTCCTTCTTGCTAATTGTTCCATTCTTCACCTTTAATCCATCCTTTAAGCTTGTTATGGGAAAAGATGATGTTTGGTGTTGGAAGAGGTGAAAATCGTAGGTGTGTATGAGATTGGGGATTGGAGTTTCTTGAGAAATTTGAAGATAAAACACGTAAGTCCTTACTCTTTCCGCTTTGGATAGTTTATATTGTGGATTATATTGATCATTGGTTAAAATACATGATTGTTGAGAGATATATGAGCTTTCGGATGATAGGATAATTTTGAGTTATATTGTTTTGATTTGGGTATTTAAAGAATAATTGATTTTAGATGGAATTGAGTTTAGGAGTTAGTAGATTAGGTATTTGGAGTTGCTTGGGAGTGTTTTGTAAAGAGTTGGATGAATTAGAATCTGCAGATCTGAGAAATTCTGGGTTTCGGACGTGTTTCTGGGTTTGCACGTCGCGACGTGTGATGAACACGCCGCAGCGAGCCATTCCCTTCTTGCACGTCGCGACGAGCGTGTAATTCTACGCCACGACGAGCAGGTTCCTTCCGCACGTCACGACGAGCGAAGGTGCACGTTGCGACGAGCAGCAGGGAGCACGCCACGAAGAAGGTTACGCGTACGCCGCGATGTAGGCGAGGTAGTCTCGCCGCGACGAGCGACCTTGCGCCGCAGCGAGGGCACCTGTTTCCTAAAATTGAAGTTGTTTGTTTTAATGAATGATTTTGAGGTTAAATGCAATTATTTCTTGAGTGATTGAAATTTAGAGATTAAGAATTGTGGATTGATAAGAGGGAAACTCGGAATTGAATTCGATGGTTCACGAAATCGGATGGCGAATTAGTAGGGAATGTGATTTGTGATTGGAGTATGACTTTAGAGAGTTCAGAACTTAGTCAATTGAATTATGGTGTTAGGAATTGCTATCTTTTAGAGGAAAAGAGAATTCAATTGGAAAATTCGGGCATAGAATCGGGAATGTCATCACATGTATAGTACTCATCACATTCGCTGCATGTGCATTATTGAATATTAGAAACTATACAATTAGTAATGTTGGTTTATCCTGATTGTTATAGAGGCTCAAGTGGAGCGTCGATCTTCCGACGTAGGTGAGACTTCCCGGCAGTAGCTCAAAAGTTGGAGGTGGTAGCCTAGTTGGTTCCTCGATCTTTGTGTGTTAAATTATGTAATTATGCCATGCGGAAGAAACGGAGGGCTATGTGTTTAATCGTGATCGGTTTCGGACCATAGGTGTCCGAATTATCGGGAATTTGTTATTGAAGTGTTATATGTGTATTATTAAATTCAAATCGGGCATGTGCTATTTGGAAATTGAAACATGTGCATCTCATGAATAAAAAGCATGATCAGATAATGGCAATTGTGACCGGAGCAGCCAATGTATATCAGAGCTTTAAGCTCAACGCACAGGGCTTCGTGCCCAATGTATTTCAAAGCCACTGGCTTAACGTATCAGGGAATTCAGGCCTAATGTATTCAGAGCCACAGGCTCAACGCAATGTGCCAAAATCCTTCGGGGACAGATTCGGTAGCAGTCACAACAACGAATTAAAATGGAAAGTGTCACATATGCATTGCATATACAAATAATTGCATGTGGATTGTGTGAAAGGCAGAATGCCTTATATGTGTAATTGCATAATGCTTGTAATATTTCTAAACATGATATTATGTGATTATCTGTGTACTATTTGCATATGCATGAGTTGGGTGGACCATCGATGATGGTTTCTCGCTGAGTTCGCAAACTCACCCAACATTGCATCTATTTTTTTCAGGACAGAGATAGTAGACTCCTAGCTCTAGAGTTCGACTCTTCCTGCTGTGTGAGCATTGGCAAGAGTGGTTATGGCACACAGGTGAGTCAGCTGGGATCGATTTTGAGGATGACCTAGTTTAGGCTTTTGTCTCAGTTCCTTTTTGGAAGTTCTTGTATAGTTTGTGGAAACTGATAAACTTGTAAATTCGGTTTTGAGGTTAAGAAATGAAAATCTTTTGGTTTTAAAAATTTAGCGATTGTGTTATTGCGATTTTATTGTATTGATGCCATGTGGATTATAGAAATGATCGTTCGTAGTGCACCCTCATCGTGGGTTATGTATCGAAACGACCTACGGGCGTCTCAGTGCGTACCCTACGGTAAGGGAGCGCTACATTTTACCTCTCCATTTTCATGAAAAATTTTAAGTAATGGAGTTTTTGGTGGAGAAACTTGATTTCCATACCAAAATGTTGGCATGACTGCTAAGCAAGAGTGAATAAAAGGTTGGATCTAGCTTTGATTAGGTAGTTGAACATTGTGGAGCTGTGTGTTAGCAGTGACTCTATTAACTTGATTCTTTCTTTGTGATATTTCGTATATGCAGGTTTCGCGTAAATAAATTATACATGTTGGTGGTTTCTCGTTTATATTTTTGTATGAAAATTAAATTCGGTTATCTATGGTTAATACAATCAATGCTCAAATTGCTTGTTCAAGGTATGTTCAAATATTGATATAATTGATCTTTTATTAATATTATGAAATAAATTGATTGAAACAACATGCTGCTAAAATAGGCTCTTTTGTATAAATTAATTTATTTTATAATATTCAAATGGTTGTGTATGTGTAATTCATGTGGGTATTGACTAGCCAAAAGGAAGGTCAATATTTTGGTCAAAATACATGTATACTTATGGTGATAAATATGTGACAATTATTAGGTTAGTTATGTGAACAATTAATCGGTCCAAAAAGAGGTTGATTGTTTGACATTTTTGTTATTGTCAGTATTTGATTACTACACCAAGAGTACTACTTGCAAGTTAATATTTATGTCTAAAGACTAAATATTAATTTTGTGCTAGGTATCTTATGATGGGATTTACCATTATTTGATTTTATATGATTATGTGGAATTTATGTGAGCTTGTTTGTTGGTTGTTTTGTTCTCTGTTTAGTTTCTACTTTTGCTTCTACATCAATTCCATTCTTGTGCTTAATGACACAAACTTTAAGCCATAGAAAGAGAACGTTATGATTGTTCTTAGTAACATGAACCTAAACCTTGCATTAAGGATTGAATGATTTGTTGATCTTCCAGCTGATAGTTCCTCTTATGGTAAAAAGGACAAGGAAAGATGGGAGTGTTCAAATTGCATGAGTCTTATAATCATAAAGCATGTTATTCCGAAAACCTTCAGGGGCACTTTGTCCGAAGGGGTAACTACTACAAAAGATTATCTTAAGGAAATCGAAAAGAGGTTTGATAAAAGAAAAAAGTCTTAAACAAGTATGATTTTGGCAAATCTCATTTTAACGAGGTATAAGGGAAAAACAAACATAAGGGAGTACATCTTGGAGATGTCTTATCTTGCTTCAAAACTAAAGGCACCAAAGTTAGAGTTGTCTAAGGACTTACTTGTGCACTTAGTTTTGATATCTCTTCCTGAATAATTTAACCAGTTTAAGGTTAGCTCCAACTGTCAAAAGGAGACATGGACTCTAAATGAGCTCATTTCTTATTATGTGCAAGAAGAGGAAAGGCTTAAGTAAGATAAGATAGAGAGTGCTCATTTGACAACTACCTTAAAGGACAAGAACTTGAAAGGAAAGAATGGTAAGGAAGCTACAAGTGCCACACCATAAAAGAAACAATAGAAGCAACAGGATAAGGCTTTTGCTTATTTTTTATGAGAAAGTGCTACACACAAGAAAAATGATTGTACCAATATCACACATGGCGTGCAAAGAAGGTTACATTTCTTGCTTTGGTTTATTCTGAGGTTAATTTAACTTCGATACCTATACACACTTGGTGGCTAGATTCTGGTGCTACTACTCACATCAATCTGTCCATGCAGGGTTGCCTGAGCTAAAGAAAGCCAATTAATGGTGAAAGTTACATCTATGTCAGGAATGGTAAAGCGATAGAAGTTGATGCTATTAGAACTTTTAAGGATTTGAATAAGACTTATGTTGTACCATCGGTTAGACAAATTTTGGTTTCTATTTCTACATTGGATAAATTTGGTTACTCTTGTTCATTTGGAAATGGTCAATTTAGTCTTTTTCAAGATTTAATACTTTTTGGTTCTAGTTCTTTATCATTTGTTGATAACCTATAATTGATTAATATGATTGTCTCATATAATGAAACTTCGCATATATGTAAAGGTATAAAGCAAAAATTAACCAATGAGAATTCTACTTCATTATGGCACAAACGTTTAGGATTATCTCTAAAAAAATAATTGAACATCTTGTGTCTGATAGAATATTAATCTCTTTGATTATGTAGACTTTGAAAATTGTGTTAATTGTATTAAAAGGAAACAAACAAACCTAAGGAAATCAGGTGCCAACAGGGTTATGGACATCTTATAACTCGTATACAAACATTTGTGGGTCATTCCCTCCAGCTTCTTAGAATGGTCAGCAATATTTTATTACGTTCATAGATGATTACTCCCGTAATAGCTACCTATATCTCATTCACAAGAAGTTTTAGTCTTTGGATGTGTTCAAAAACTATAATGCTAAGGTTGAGTATAAACTCAACAAAAGAATAAAAAGTGTCAGATCTAACCGTAGTGGTGAATACTATAGTTGATATGATGGATTAGGTGAACAATGTTGAGGATCATTTGTTAAGTTCCTTGAAGATTACGGTATCGTCCCACAGTTCACCATGCTAGGATGTCCTAGCATGAATGGTGTTGCTGAAAGGAGAAATAAAACACTAAGGACATGAAAAGAAGTATGATTAGTCATTCTACTTTACCATAATCTCTTTGGGGAGAAGCATTAAAGACTACAACTTACATACTCAATAGGGTTCCAACTAAAGCAACTACAAAAATCCCTTATGAGCTTTATATGGGAAAAAGTCCCAGTTAGAACCACTTACAAATTTAGGGTTATCCAACTCAAGGCCATATAAACCAAATTGAAAAGAACTAGATTCTAAAATTGTTAGTTGCTATTTTGGTAGATATTCCGAAATTTCTAGGGGTTACAAGTTTTATGATCCCACTGCAAAGTCAATTTTTGAGACGAGAAATGCCTGATTGTTCGAGGATGTTGAGTTTGGGAGGGGAGATAAGGTAAGAGACATTGTCTTTAAATAGGAATATGTTAATATTCCTCTAGTTGTTGTTGAAAATGATATGGGTTTTATTCTTGATGTTGTCGAAGTAATAAATCTAAAACAACAAGACAATGTTGAGGAATTCCCTGTTTAGATTACAGACATTATTCCAGAAGAATGAACTCACCAACCTCAAGAACTAGTGTCATTAAGGAGATCCACTAGAAAAAGGAGAAGTGTGATTCCAGAAGATACATCATATTTCTCCAAGAACATGAGGTTCACATTGGCATTATGGAAGATAATCCAGTTAACTTCCATTAGGCCATGCAAATTTCTAACTGTAAAAAGTGGATTGATGCCATGAATGAGGAGATAAAGTCCATAAAATACAACATCATTTGGGATCTTGTCATATTGCCTAAAGATGTGAAACCTACCGGTTGCAAATGGATATTTAAAACCAAGAGGGATTTGAAGGGCAATGCAGAGAGATATAAGGCTCGTCTAGTTACCAAGGGCTTTACACATAAAAAGGCATTGATTATAAAGAGACTTTCTCTCCGGTTTCATCGAAAGACTTTTTTAAATGGTTTGCAAATTGAAGAAATCCATCTATGGGCTCAAACAAGCTTCTCGTCAATGGTATTACAAATTTCATCAAATTGCTCTTTTGTTTGGTTTTGAAATGAATGCAGTTGATGATTGTATATACCATAAGTTCAGTGAGAGCAAGTATATTTTTCTGGTTTTATATATCAATGACATACTACTTGCTAGCAACGATATAAACTTATTGTACGAAACCAAGATCTTTCTGACTAAGAAATTTGAAATGAAAGACCTTGGTGATGCATCTTTTGTATTAAGGATACAAATATACCGAGATCGCTCTCGAGGTATACTTGGGTTGTCACAAAAGAGCTATATCAAGAAAATTTTTAAGAGGTTTGGCATGCAGGATTGTAAACTAGGTGACACCCCTGTTGTTAAAGGAGGCAAGTTTAGTCTCGGTCAATGCCCCAAGAAAGAGTTTGAAAGTAAAGAGATGCAAAAGATTCCTTATACTTCAGCAGTAGGGAGTCTAATGTATGCTCAAGTATGTACGCGTCTAAATATTGCATATATTGTTGAAATGCTGGGTACATATTTAAGCAATCCTATAATGGATCATTAGAGAGTAGTTAAACGAGTTGTGCGATACTTGTTGAGAATAAAAGACTACATGCTGACATACAGGAAGTCGGATTAGCTAGAGATCATTGGGTATTCTGATTCTGATTTCGTTGGATGCCAAGATAGTCAGGGATCCACATCAGGCTATATTTACCTGCTAGCTAAAGGAGCTATTTCCCGAAAGAGTGTTAAGTAAACACTCTTAGATTTTTCCACTGTGACAGTAGAATTTATAACATATTATGAGGCATCCAATCATTGAATATGGTTGTGGAATTTTATCACTGGGCTACGCAATGTAGATAGTATTGAAATACCACTAAAGTTATTTTAAGAAAATAAGTCAGCACTGCTATATTCCAACAACAATAGGAGCTCAACGAAGTTAAAATATATAGACCTTAAGTTCCTGGTTGTAAAAGAAAGAGTTCAAGGTTGTCAAATATCTACTGAACATATTAGGACAAACTCCAAAGTTTTGGATTTGCTCACGAAAGGTTTACCACTAATGGTCTTTCATGAGCATATCACTCATATGGGTGTTGTATCTATTGAAGATAAGTTATTTTAGTGGAAGTCTGTTATTTCTGTTAAGTCCAAATGACTTTACTTAAATATGATTTTGATGTATAACAAAAACAATCAAATAAAAAGAGAAGCAAGACAGACCAAGTAAGACAGACGAAGTCCTACAGACGAAGTCATGCAGACGCAAATGCTAAGGAAAGCAGACGCAGATGCAAAAACTAAGTAAGAGTAAAAGCAGACGCAGACGCGAAGAGTAAAAGCAGATGCAGACGTAGAGACACAGACGCAAAAAATACAGACGAAGAAAAGAAGATGCAGAACTAAAAAAGAAGACGAAGGAGTTAGTTCGAGTTAGTTACATAACTCAACTGAATAACCGTTTCTTTAAAGATTCAAGAAACAAGAATCAAGAAGCAGTTGGAGATGAAGGCTATAAATACAAGTCGAAGTCGAAGATTGCAAAGTTAGTCAAATCAGTGAAGTTAAAAATTAGCAGATTCACAACTACGAGCTTATTGTTCGATTTAGCTGAGAGCTATTATACTATAACAAGTGTTCAAACACTTTTATGAGAAAAAGTAGTACAGATAGCCTGTAGAGGCTAAGTGTGAAAGAATACTGGTTGTAGAGACCTGAAGAGGCTCGCAAAGAATACTTGTAACGTTTGAAGAGATAGTGAAATCTCATAAGAAACTCTGAGGATTGGATGTAGCCCACGGCTTGGGGTGAACCAGGATAAATCTCTGTGTCAAACTACTCTCACTCTATATCTCTATATTTTAAGATTCAAGTTTTATCATTACTTAATTCGTAAACAAAGTTTTCAAAGTTTTGATCAATCAGAATCTATCGAAAGTTCTATAAAGTTTTTATTTCTAACAAACAGCTTTTGAAAGATTTACAAAAAGGAGAATACACAATTCAACCCCCCCTTCTCGTGCATTCTATATCGTTTTATAAGTATTGTGTTAACGTGTGGTTAACTTCAATTGGTATCAGAGCGAGGTATCCAAGGATCACTTTAACAAAGTGTGGATCAAAGATAATGGCGGAATCACATGTATACATCGCAGAAGGAGCCTCAGTCACTAGACCTCCAGCATTCAACGGAGAAGACTATCATTACTGGAAAGATAGGATGCGGCTTTTCATAGAATCTACTCATGTCGACCTATGGGATGTCATAGAGAACGGACCTTATACACCCGTAGACGAAGATGGCAATTCTATACCACGAATCAGATGGACGGCTGATCAAAAGGTAAGAATACAGTTGAACTCAAAGGCGAAGTTCTTCTTGATGTGTGCCCTAAGCAGAAGCTAGTATGACAAAGTCCACGGATGCGATACAGCAAAGGAGATGTGGGACACATTGTCCATCGCTCACGAAGGCACAAGCCAAGTTAAAGAATCCAAGATAAGTATTCTTGTGCACTAATATGAACTTTTCAGGATGAAAGATGAAGAATCTATTGATCAAATGTTTGGAAGATTTCAAACAATTATCAATGGATTGAAAGCTCTCGGAAGAACGTACAACAATCAAGATCATGTTCGAAAGATCCTAAGAAGCCTTCCGAAGAGATGGAGACCTAAAGTTACTGCGGTGCAAGAAGCCAAAGACTTGAGCGTATTAAAGCTTGACGAGTTGCTTGGATCGTTGAAGATTCATGAAGTTGAACTCAATGCTGAAGAAAAGCCCAAGCGGGACAAGTCGATAGTGCTGAAGGCCGGACAGAAGAATCACAAGACTCAAAGAAGGAGGAAGTCATCAAAAGCGTTGAAAATTGAAGAATCAAAGGATGATGACTCCAGCCAATCAGAACCAGAGTCAAGTGATGATGATGACGAATTATCTTTCATCTCCAGGAAGATAAGATGCATGTGGAAGAAGAAGTCCAAAGGGAATCAAACCTTCAAGAAGAATGGAAAAGATGAAGCTAAAGCAGAAAAGTCATCTGTCATCTACTACGTGTGCAATCAGCCCGGACACTACAAGTCCGAATGTCCGACTTTAAAGAAGAAACCAAAGAAGAGTAGAGAAGGCAAGAAAAGCATGATGGCAACATGGGAGGACCTAGATTCATCAGAATCAGATACAGGTTTCGAATCATCTAAACATGCAAACATCTGCCTAATGGCCGAGGAAGATAGTGATGAGGAGGTAAAATCTGACTATGATAATTTGCATGATGCCTACTCAGAACTATTAGAAGATTCACATGCTATTCTGAAACAGTATAAACTGTTAAAGAAAAAGTATGCAGAAAATATTAGACATACGGAACAAATAGAGAGAGAAAATATCTGTGTGAACTAGCAATTAGAAGAAAAGAATAAAGTTGTAGACAGATCAGAAGAGATTAATCAGCTTAAACTAAGAATTAAAAATTTGTCAGCTGATCTAGCTACTTTCACAAAGAGCCCTAAGAAAATGAATGAGATGCTTGGAAAATGTAGACATCCGAGTGATAAAACCGGATTAGGGTTTACTAGTAACAAGACTCAGTCTTATAAAAAACCCTTCTTTTAAAAGAGAAACCATAATAAATCTCATTTTAATCAACGTCTAGTTATATGCATCACAAAACACATCATATGCATACTACTAACCATAAAGGACCCAAAAAATTATGGGTACCAAAAAATAAGATAGTTTCTCCTGCAGATATCCTTCCTTGGAAAATATGGCAAGCACCATTGGTATTTAGACAGTGGATGCTCGCGACATATGACGGGAAGAAGGTCTATGTTCCTAGACCTTTAGTATAAGAAGGGAGGATCAGTAACTTTCGGAGACAACCAGCAGGGCAAGATTATTGGAATCGGTAAAATAGGTAATGATTCCTTTGCATGCATAAATAATGTACTGCTTGTTGATGGTCTGAAGCATAACTTGATTAGCGTCAGTCAATTGTGTGATTCTGGTTTCACGGTCACATTCAATCAAAATCTTTTAAGTCGAAACAAAGATGGGTCTATACTTTTCTCTACCAAGAGAAGAAACAATCTTTACAAAATTGATTTAGAAGATTTTCAAAGTCAAAATATTTCATGTTTTCTATCTTTCGAAGAAGAAAGATTAATCTGGCATAAAAAGCTAGGTCATGTCTCTTTTAAACATATTTCAAAGTTGGCAAAACATGATTTGGTAAGAGGATTGCCAAAAATAAGTTTTGATAAAGAGTTTTTCTGTGAAAACTGCTTAAAAGGAAAACAAGTTAAAACCTCTTTTTCTTCTAAAAGTTTTGTAACATCATCTAGACCTTTAGAGTTGTTACATATGGATTTATTTGGTCCAACTAGGACAATAAGTCTTGGCAGAAAGAAATATGGACTTGTTATTGTTGATGACTTTACTCAATTTTGTTGGATATTGTTTTTATCACACAAAGATGAATCTTTTAAGTGCTTGAGGACCTTATCCAGAAAGTTACAGAATGAAAAAGGAATGTCTATAGCCAGTATCAGGAGTGACTATGGTGGAGAGTTCGAGAATGAGAAGTTTAGATTATTCTGTGAGGAGAATGAAATTTTCCACAACTTCTCGGCTCCTAGGACTCCTCAACAGAATGGAGTTGTTGAAAGGAAGAACAGGACGATTCAAGAGATGGCTAGGACCATGCTGTGTGAGATGAATCTTCCTAAGTACTTCTGGGCAGAAGCTGTGAATACAACATGCTATATTCAGAATAGAATTTTGTTGCGACCCATGTTGAAGAAGACTCCTTATGAGTTATGGAATGGAAGAAGACCAAATATATCTTACTTTCATCCATTTGGGTGCAAATGTTCTATTCTGAACACAAAGGAGCTGTTGGATAAATTTGATTCAAAGACCTATCTAGGAATCTTTCTAGGTTACTCATCATCGTCTAAGGCATTTCGGGTTTACAACCTTACTTCAAAGACAGTTGAGGAGACTATCCATGTCAAGTTTGATGATAGTTCCCAACCCCATAAGGAAGATGACATGGAGAGTGAAGCTCATTCAAAGAACTTAGATGATAGAATAGAAACTCAGTCATCAGGAACTCATGTAGACAAAGTTGAAGATATTCCAGAAACTATCGGACTGAAAAAAGACTGGAAATATAAAAGTTCTCATCCAGAAGAGTTGATTATCGGAGAGACTTCAGAAGGAGTTAGGACAAGGTCCAGATTCAGAAGAGAACCTAATGTGGCTTTTATCTCTGAAATGGAACCGAAGAAGGTTGAGGAAGCTCTTCAAGACAAAGCTTGGGTGTTAGCCATGCAAGAGGAGCTGAATCAATTTACTAGGAACAATGTCTGGTCCTTAGTTCTGAACCCCCTAAGAAATCCATAATAGGAACCAGACGGATCTTTAAGAATAAGTTAGACGAATCAGGTAGAGTGAGTCGAAATAAGGCTAGATTAGTAGCACAAGGCTATAATCAGCAAGAAGGAATAGACTATAATGAGACGTATTCTCCAGTAGCAAGACTTGAAGCTATTAGGATTTTGCTGGCATATGCAGTTTGTCATGATATAAAGTTATTTCAGATGGATGTAAATAGTGCTTTTCTGAATGGCTTTATAGACGAAGAAGGGTATGTTAAGCAACCACCTGGTTTCGAGGATGTTAAAAACCCAGACTATGTCTATAGACTTCATAAAGCCTTATACGGTCTGAAGCAAGCCCCTAGAGCTTGGTATGATCGTATGAGTACTTTTCTTATAGAAAATGGTTTCAGTAGAGGTCAAGTCGATAAGACGCTCTTTAGGAAAAATTTTCAGAATGATTTTATTATAGTTCAGATTTACGTTGATGATATTATTTTTGGTGCTACTTCAAAAGTATTATACATGAAATTTGAAAGTTTAATGAAGAAAGAATTTGAAATGAGTATGATGGGTGAGTTGAAGTTCTTTCTTGGGTTGCAAGTTAAGCAAACCGAAGAGAAAATCTTCATTCATCAACAAAAATATGTGAAAGAGTTATTGAACAAATTTGATATGCAAAATGTTAAGCCTATGGCGACTCCGATGCATCCTTCAAACCTTTTGTCGAAAGATGAACTTGGTAAGAAGGTGGATCAAACCCTGTATAGAGGGATGATCGATTCTTTACTATATCTTACAGCAAGTAGACCTGATATCTTGTTCAGTGTATGCTTGTGTGCAAGGTTTCAGGCCGATCCTAGAGAGTCTCATTTTATTGCTGTTAAAAGAATTATGAGATATCTTGCAGGTACTACTGATCTTTGCTTAATGTTTGAGAAAGGTAAAGATTTCAGGTTAATTGGATATTACGATGCGGACTATGCCGGAGATAGAATCAAAAGAAAGAGCACAAACAGAGGATGTCACTTTCTTGGCGCAAACCTAGTTTCCTGGTCAAGCAAGAGACAAAGCTCAATCGCTCTATCAACCACTGAAGCGTAGTATATATGCGCATGAGTTCTTGTTCACGACACTATGGATCAAGTATCAACTTGAAGATTACTTAGTTCGAGAAGAGGAGATTCCAATCTACTACGACAACACCAGTGCAATTAATCTGTCAAAGAATCCAATTCAGCATTCTAGAGTGAAGCACATAGAAGTCAGACATCATTTCCTGAGAGACTATGTTTAGAGGAAGGTGGTGCGTCTACAGTTCATCGAAACAGAGCATCAGTGGGCAGACATCTTCACCAAACCACTGATTGAAGAACGGTTCCAGAAGATTAGACGCAACCTTAATATGGTTATGTTAAGTGAACAGTCAAGCTAAAAGTAACGTCAAAACTAACAGCGTCAGATACAGTAAGTTACAACTGGTAACTTCTCTGTCAAGGAAGTTTTGGAGGGAAAAATATGATAATATTGAGGATCTTAATGACTCTAGAACACACCAAACTAGACCCTTCAAGTAGCCTGAAGTTGAAATCATTGCGGTTACTTTCATCTCTAAACCGTTCATCTTGCTTTCGAAATTTCTCCCAATTATCCTACCCCAGACGAAGAGTTTTCCAGAAAACAGTTTTCTTTCTGAAACAATGGAAGCATCTATGATTTTCGGAAGACATGTAGATTTCAAGTCATTGAGGAATGATGGAATGGATGTAGAACCAGAGATTGAAAGATTTGGTTGGAGGAATTTCTTCCAGGTACAAGAACCAGTATATACTAATGAGGTATTCGAGTTCTGGAAGAATGCTCAGCTTGTAGAAAAAACTGTGGTATCTTTGGTAGATGGCATATCTGTCGTTGTCACTAAGGAACTAATAAAGAAGGTGACTGATTGTCCATCGGTTGGTGAGACTCTGTCTACCAAGGCTAGTTGGATGTCCCAGGTTGGAATGGAAGAAGAAGATGTCATAAGACAACTGTATGGAGTCAATGATTCATGGGAGAGGAAGACCTCTAGTTTGGTTCCAAAGGCTAGGGTTCTTCATGCGATTCTGTTTAACTGCATTCTACCCATAGTAGGTTCAAGGCATTTGGTGACTACCCTGGATGAACAATGCTTGTTTTACCTGCTGAATCGCAGCCCTATTGATTTACCCTTCTTAATCTTTCACTATATGATTAAGGGGATGAAGGATACAAATAGCTATCCTTATGGCATGCTTCTGATAAGGATTTTTCAGGAATCCGGAATCCTTCTAC
Organism: Erythroxylum novogranatense; assembly: GCA_029891385.1. NCBI lineage: Eukaryota > Viridiplantae > Streptophyta > Magnoliopsida > Malpighiales > Erythroxylaceae > Erythroxylum > Erythroxylum novogranatense. The sequence goes on along the minus strand of CM057229.1, from coordinate 38,077,480 downwards.
ACAAAGGAAATAGAAGGATTGTACCAGTGAAGAGTAAGATTGATGCAATCACAATACGGTGAATGGGTCTAAGGACAGTGACCAAAGAAGAAGCAGACTCTTCGAGGAAAACAAGAACTGAGGGGGAGCGTGTTTCGAAGAAGACTCCCGCTTCAAGTTCTCGAACCCAACACAGTATAAGGTCACCTGCAGACGAACTAAGAAGAACATTAGGAAGACCGCTGATAAAGCAGGCGAGTCCTAAAACCAAAGAAAGTCAGCCTCGGAGAACAGAACCAAGTGCGCCAAAAAGACAAGGAGAAAGTCTTCTAAGTGAAGTCACGAAGAAGGCAAAGAGATCTCCAAGGATTCGGACTCTAAGGCAACAAGAAGAAAAGATTGCCAGAGAACAGAGTCAAGGACAATCGTCTCAATTTCGAGCACATAAAGCAACAAGATCTTTAGTCTCTATTCTGGAAGAGGATACAGCCAGAAAAGCCAAAAAGACTGAGAAGAAAAGAAAAACAGAATCTGAGAGAGAAAAATCTCACGTGCAGAAATCTTCAAGACTGACTGAAGCAGAAGACAAGACTAAGAAGTTTAGTCGAAAGAAATCTGTCACAACTGCTGGGGAAGTTAGTCGAAAGAAAGAAACCTTTGAAGCTGCTCAGACAGAAAAAGAAACTGAGCAGATCACAGTTCAGGAAACCCCCATTGCTCAACAGGAGGAACCAGTGGAGCAAAGCTCAGTTCAGGAAGATCCTATTGAAGAACAATCAGAAGCAAAAGTAGAATCAGACTCGGATAATGATGAACCTTGTCTGATGGTATACAACTATCACAGTTTTTGAGAAAACATAAGCTGAAGATCAGAATGGTTGAAGTTGTTACTAGAAGGAGAACTGCTATTGCAATCTGCAGTCAACCAGTGAAGAAGACAGTGGCTGTGGTACAACCTATGATGATAAATAGTAACACATGGGACTTACTGAAAGAAGATGAAAAGAATTTCTACGATGCTTTGAGGGATGTTGCTACCAAGCCATACCCTACAAAAAATCCCTGTAAGTCGTGTACTATTTTTTCGATTACAGAGAAGACCAAAATAAAGGTTACACCAGATATTCAGCCAAGATATCCGTTGGATTTGACTAAGGAAAATTAAAGCTATTTCCTGAAGAAGATTTTGATGATCTGTCCGCATATCAAATAGCTGAAGAAGTGCGTAAAATTGATGAAGCATGCGCTTCTACACAGAATAAAGATCAAGCGAGCTGCAGTTATACTGACAAGCGAGAAGACTATCCAGTGGGAGGAAGAGTTATAACAGGGATGTTTATTGAGTTGCTTGTTCAGACAATTCTGCGTATTAGACCTCTGTCTAATACAATGACTATTCAAGCAGAAGGATTACTCCTGCAAGGAAGACAGTTGCTGATGCTGCCTGCTCCATTTGACTTAGATCTTCCTGAAGCTGATACGTTTATTCGTCCACCAACAATTCAGATTAATGATGAATACATTCCTACTTCTGATGCTTATACTACATCAATATCGTTCACTCCTCCCTCAGCAAATATTGATCAAGCCTCTTCATCGATTGACTCATCAAATGAACTCAGTAGATTATGCGGAGAAGTCAATGAGATCAAGGAGACGATGAATGATCTGAAGAAGCTGATGACAGAACTGCTAAAGAGCCATCATCGATAATCATTTTTTATTATAACAAATAGGGGAGAAGAGAAGAAAAGAAGAGAATGAACGAAGAGCATAAAAGAAGAGAATGAACGAAGAGCAAAAGTGAAGAGGATGATCAGAGAAAGAAGGTGTGACTGAAGTAGACGAAGAAAGGAAGAAGTCAAAGAAGATAAGTAGATAAGTTTTTTTTTTTTGTTAAACATTATTGATTTGTTATCATCAAAAAGGGGGAAATTGTTAAGTCCAAATGACTTTACTTAAATATGATTTTGATGTATAACAAAAACAATCAAATAAAAAGAGAAGCAAGACAGACGAAGTAAGACAGACGAAGTCATGCAAACGCAAACGCTAAGGAAAGCAGACGCAGACGCAAAAACTAAGTAAGAGTAAAAGCAGACGCAGACGCGAAGAGTAAAAGCAGACGCAGACGTAGAGACATAGACACAAAAAATACAGAAGAAGAAAAGAAGATGCGGAACTCAAAAAGAAGACGAAGGAGTCAATTCGAGTTAGTTACAGAACTCAACTGAATAACCGTTTCTTTAAAGATTCAAGAAACAAGAATCAAAAAGCAGTTAGAGACGAAGGTTATAAATACAAGTCGAAGTCGAAGATTGCAAAGTTAGTCAAATCAGTGAAGTTAAAAATTAGCAGATTCACAACTACGAGCTTATTGTTCGATTTAGCTGAGAGCTATTCTACTGTAACAAGTGTTCAAATACTTTTCTGAGAAAAAGTAGTACAGATAGCCTGCAGAGGCTAAGTGTGAAAGAATACTGGTTATAGAGACCTGAAGAAGCTCGCAAAGAATACTTGTAACGTTTGAAGAGATAGTGAAATCTCAGAAGAAACTCTGAAGACTAGACGTAGCCCACGGTTTGGGGTGAACCAGGATAAATCTCTGTGTCAAACTACTCTCACTCTATATCTCTATATTTTAAGATTCAAGTTTTATCATTACTTAATTCGTAAACAAAGTTTTCAAAGTTTTGATCAATCAGAATCTATCGAAAGTTCTATAAAGTTTTTATTTCTAACAAACAGCTTTTGAAAGATTTACAAAAAGGGGATTACACAATTCAACCCCCCCTTCTCATGCATTCTATATCGTTTTATAAGTATTGTGTTAACGTGTGATTCACTTCAATTTCGAATGATTTTCAATTATAGACACGTTTATGATTTATTTGAAATTTAAAGTTTGTTTAGTTTATCTCAATAAGGAATAAGGATTTGGACCAGTTGGAAATAGGCAAGTTAAGATCACATTATATGTAATTTCCATACTGCACAACCATGCCTGATCTATGTTGTTCAATTATATTGGCATAAGTGGTCATTGATGGGTTTAGTTATGATATGCTTATAATGAAAACTGCTTTGATCCTATGTTATTATAATTGATGAATGAGATTGATTATCGGTGTATTTGGTAGTGATGGTAATTTGAGCTCACAAGGTTATGTCATGATATACAATTAAAAGAGTTATATATATATGACCCAAGTAGGAGATTGTTAGATTTAATCCAATGTATAGGTACATATATATATATGAATTAATTGTATATTTTGAGCTATCATAAGGTTAAGCCCAATTATAATGATCAATTAAGGTTAAAAGGCTTTAGGTTATATGACATCTAATAAAGTATGGACTTTAATGTGTAGTGACCCATTAGTCTGATTTCTATTTTATGATGAGCTAAAATATAAATAAGACAAATTATATAAAGCATTAAGGTTATGGTCCCTAGGTCATATGAGTGATTATATTTTTCTGATATCCCATCAGTCAGAAAAGAGACAATTTCTTCAGAGAGAACAAACGTATATGTTGACTTGGAAAATGGATAACCACAAGATACAAAAATCACGTTGTTCTTATAGATTCAAGTATTCTTTCGCAACAGATCTAAATATTCTTAATGATTTGATATGACTGTTTATATGATTGGTTATGGTTTTAACCATAATAAATTAAATTCTATCATGATGTCCGTGTTAGAAGAGCCAAAAACCAAAAGGATAAAAGGGAGGAGAAGCTAAACTCAAGCTCAAATTCTTTTTAGCAAGAGGAACTTGATCAAGTTCTTGGGTAGATGCAGGTTGAACAACTCTCCAAGAATTACCACTAAAATTTTTCACAAGATGCATCCCAGGTTGCTTGTTGTTTAGAAGTTTTTGTAAGAAGCTTCCCAATTTGACACTGACCTTTAGAATTTCTCTTCCTTTGAGGATTTTTTAAAATGAAATTTTATGAAACAGATTTCATAAAGAACATAACAAAAAATATAGCACTTTAACAACAAAATTATCAACTGTTGATAATACCTTTATAGGGAACGCCTTGGAGTAACTATATGAGAAGAGATTTCCCATTTTAGTTCGAACAATTGCTATGCATCATAAATTATAAAACACGTTATAGAAGTATTGTTCCAACGAAACCTGCAGTGCATGAATTATGTGTCAAATGTCAATTGTCATTTATTTAAAGGACATCCTATAAGTTGTTGGTTTATGCCCTACAGCCAGTTACTTTGGTTATAGTTTAGTGACAAATTATTTAAAAGGCATTCTTTATCTTGTACAATTTTAGATGTATATGATAAAATCCATGGGATAATTTTACATTACAAATAAAATTATAATGAGATTATAATTATGAGATTCATATTGCATTTATGTGTTATTCCTAAATGTTCCTAGTCATTGTTTTATTAAGATTGGACATTAATAACACACGTTTTGTTTTTCCTTATGAAGGAAGTAGTCAATCTCATAGGCTAAAATATAGAGATATTTAAACAAACGTGTGGGTGTTTGCTAGAGAATAAATGCACTGAACAAACCCCATATGAGAAATCCATTTGGAACATTGCTCGTATGTCTATGAAATTTTCATTGTGATGATTGTATAAGTGATCCTTTGACTTGAGATCATCAAAGTTATCTTGTATAGGGATTGCTATGTTTTGATATTACTTATGATCCATTTGATCAGAGGTCGTTAAATGGGTAGTCATTGGATGTAGCATGGACTATATGGAGATAGTTGAATGATCAAGATAGGATTCATCATCCTAAAGTAATTAAGAAGAATGTTCCGTTGTTCTCGATTAATATTGATTCGGGAAATCTTTGGCCAAGGTGGAATGATATTTTATATACAGTTTACAAATATCATTAATTGAATCAATAGATAATAGCAGAGAACTAATAGAATTGGACTCAAAATATAGTAGACATTAATTATGTGCTCTATGTCTAATTGGAACATTATATGATGAAAGGATTGAATTATACAAGAAAATCATGCACAGAAGGTTAGTCAAAATTACTTTGACATTCCTGAATATTTGGGTAATCATGATGTGTTGCTAAACTCTAATTTTGATCTATGATTATAAATTGTTTAATTGGAGAATTAAAGATAAATTAAAAGAAGTTTTAATTTATCTAATTCTAATTATGAATTAGAATTAGAATTTATAATTATTGTCAATATATATGGGAACCTAATGGATCTCATATATAGAATGAATTGGAGAAAATAAAGTTAATTTAATCAAGTTGAACTTGATTGTAAAGTTTAAACAATTTTATGATTAAATATGAGATATTTAATAAATAAGGATCAATATAAGATGTTGAATCTTATTTGGCCATAATTGGTATTTAATTAGAATTATTTATAATTCTAATTAAAGTTTAATTGAAATTAGTATTTAATTTCAATTAAATTACTAAAACGTCCAAAGTTTATTATAAATAGGCCTGAGCTCTATAAAACTAGCGCATCATACTTAACCATCTCTGTAACAGTCATAGAGTTCTCTCAACTTATTATGTAGATACCGTTAGAGGTCAGACACTTGTGTGGTTATAGTGGTTGAGATGGATCGATTTCGAAAACGGTTTGAGAGATATAACAAAATAAAGATGAAGCTTCAGAATAAGGTATGAATTAAATTTCTGCTTTATTATTATTCGTGTTAATCATTTTATAGAATTAAATAGATCTTGATTTTTGAGAAATCAAAAGTCAAGAAAAAATTTCATGATTATTCCGCTATGATTCGGATCAGATCTCAACCCGATTTTTCAACACAAACAAGATGAATTGAAAACACATCATATTAATTTGTAGTAATAAAAGAATACAAAGACATTACTAATATTACCCAGAGGGACAGAGGCCAAAATTGTCAGCTTGTATTGGATGATATCTAGTCAGAACTCTAATGGTAATTGGAGACTGTAATACTTTGACTACTTGATTCATGAATCAGAGTTGAGTCATCAGCAATTCTTCTGAAATATGCCTTTCTTGGATTCCTCTCCCTTGTTCAAAGTAGATAAGTAAAAGGTTTTCACTAATTAATTAGAAAATTCATCTCATACAAAAGTTTTCAATAATTAATCAGACGTAAAGAGATTGACTTAATAAATGATACCAATATATGGAAGGAACGAATTTGCCAAAACTAGGTGAAATTTCGACCAAGCATTTAGTGCTTTTGGATGAAAGGACCGGAGGAGAGGAGAAAGGGCAAACGTGATATATTTTGTACACAAATTCATAACCTTACTGCTAATTGTATATAAGGCCATAAGTTGAAGGTGCAGGTTGTGAGACAAGGCAAAAGCCACAAGATGCCTTTGCATATACATAAAATGACCATTTTGCTTCTTTCCTTTCTCTTGAAAGCAAGGACGAAGCAAAAGAGCAGGCAATAATGAGTTGCAATATCAAGGTAGTTTTGGTGGACCACTTCTATAACTAGTATGTACTATACTTCTGTTACAACTTCAAAATGATAGTGAAAGATGCCAATAGTAATTGAATGTAATACCTAAGAACATAAATGCTACTCAATAATAAGGGTACTTTCATTTTCATTTCTAAACTTTATTTTTAATTTCCGCATACCAAAAAGCATGTATTAGGAATAAAAGTAATATGAAGTTACTTTCCCCTTTCCTTCTTCCCCAATTCTCAAATTTGGTGATGTATGGTAAACATCAAGGTCAGAGTCCTTCTTTCGTATGGTTCTTATCAGTACTTTTGCAGTCCTGTATGGAAGTCTGGCCACCAGCAATTTGGTGGGTTCTGCAACTGGTCATGATATACACCAACTCTAACTCTAACTCTAATCGTTGACCTACTAATCCTTCTGTCTTCAAGTCTTATTGCATATGCCAGTATAACAAATAGAATGAAACTTCCCCGTTTTCATTCAATCTGTTAGTCTGGTTATGGTCGAGAGTTTCATTGTATCATTTTTATATCGCATGAAAAAGAAGGGAAAAAATGTTCATATTCTGTATGCTATTGCCTATAATAGCATCAAAACTCATTTCGTTCCAATTTTTCTTTTAACTTCAGGAGACGTAGAAGTGCTGAGTAAAAAATAAAAATACTAGTGGAACAGTTAAGGAAGAGTCAAATTTCGAATAACTGACAAGTATTCGTTGTCAATTATTGTTTCGTGTTCACGTGGGATGCTCTAAACCTTTTGGGATGTATTGTGCAGAGCCAAGCTTTTCGTGCGGAGAACAGGTAATGAGGAACAAATGAGGATATTACCACTATCGTACATTAATTATAGTGTCTTCAATAATGAAACTCGCAAGGATAAAGAACTTCAATGTTTTCCTGGGATCTGTGTTTGGCAAGGGAACATGGAGGCACCTCAAGATAAAGTGTAAAAGAGGAACAACTAATTGATTACTTGAAGTTTCAAGTTCAACTACACTGAAAAAGAGAGGCAAGTCTCAACTTCTACAAAGAATAGAAACTACAGACCAAGTAACAACTACTACTACTGAAAGAGTTACAAACTACTTAACGACTATGCACTAAGAAGCAAAAGCTAAGGATACTTAAAATACCTTGAACGGATCTTTCACTGGAGCAAAAAGAGCTTTAGGCAACGATATGTTTGTAACAGTTTAAAAATATGTTGTTAAAAATTAATATAACGTAATAGTTTTTAAAGTGTCGCCTTTATTAATATTAAAAGTTAACAATAATAATAATTTGCAGCTACATTAAAATGGTTGTAATAAGGTCTTATATATATAGCGTCTATAATTGTTGTTATAGTTCCAATCATCCTTTTACTAATGGATATTTTCCAATGTTACATATTTATTTATATATATAGCTCTATTATCACAGTGATACTTGTGATTCAATAAATCAATATTTCTTAAATCAAAAGAATCAAGGAATTAAATTTAGATATTAAATTCATTCAAATCCAATCTTCTTAATTATAAATTTAAAAATTATTGATAAAGAAAGGGAAAAGTCAGAGAAAATAAACAATCTTGATTTCCTTAATTCGTGTGGATCTACATTATCCTAGCATTCCTCACATCAGTGAAACCTTGGATTGCCTGAATATTTTGACCATGGAGTCTGAGTACATGTATAAAAAATCTGTCGGGAAGATCATGAGGAGGCTCAAGAAGAGTTGCCTAAGAAAGCAAAGTTCTTCTTTAGCACTACAGTAAAGACCTGGGATGCAGAATTTTTTTGTAAAGATTGATGACAATTTAAACTTTATCCTGGTATAGCATCAATTCTTTAATTTTTTTTACCATCAAGAGGCTAGTTATCATATTTAATGAAAGCTATTTTCAATATTAATTGTCTTTCCTCTTTCTTTACAGAGGCATTGATTGATTTTCTTGAACATCGTCGTGGACAAGATGCAATACAAGAAAATTTGATTTCAGCAACCAAATTCTCAGCAACCATAGTAAAATGGTTGCTAATTATATATATTTTGCAACCAAAAATTATTTGGTTGCAATATATATGTTACGTATATTTTTTACCAACCAATCAATACTTGGTGGTTATAGATGGTCACTAAAACTTATAATTCATGGATAATAATATAACGATCAAATTTAACAATTTTAGCGACAACTTTAATGGTCGCTATAGAAAATTATTATTAACAACCAAATTAACAACCAACTATTGAGTGGTCACTACAAGTATTTCAAATTTTTCATTAGCAACCAATAAATTTAGTTGCTAAATATACATGGCTTATTTACTTTACAGCAACCATAGTAAAATGGTTGCTAATTATATACATTTTGCAACCAAAAATTACTTGGTTGCAATATACAAGTTACGTATATTTTTTACCGACCAATCAATATTTGGTGGCTATAGATGGTCACTAAAACTTACAATTCATGGATAATAATATAACGGCCAAACTTAACAATTTTAGCAACAACTTTAATGGTCGCTATAGAAAATTATTATTAACAACTAACTATTAATAATAATGACAATGATAACAATAAATAACAAATAACAATAATAATAACAAAATCAAATTAAAAATAATTGATAAAATTAATAATAATAAGACTAATAAATAAGTAGAAAATTTATAAGAATAATTAAAATAATAAGAATAAAAATTTAAAAATAATAATAAGAAGAAGAATATGGGATGAAATTTGCAATAAAGTCAACAATGAATTTAGTTTAAATTTGGTACCATAATTTATAATTTATATCAATTTAGGTAAATTTGGTTTATATATCGTAAATTACTAACGATGATTTTACATTTCATTATTATAAAATAGATATTTTATTAAATTATTTTAACAAAAGATACTATTAAAATTAAAAGAAATAATTATACAACATTATTATTTATGTCATAAATAATTTATGTCACATTGAACAATCCCATGAAAGAAATCATAAAGGTAAAAAAGGATTAAAGAGAAAGAAAATTCAATAGGTGAATTTATGTTGCGTACATTATTACATACAGTGAATTTAGAAATGTTTGAAACATTACAATAAGGAATTCATCTAATAATAGAACTACGTAATCTAAACACACATTTCCTCTTGGTTATCAAGAATCGAGTTTAGAACTCAAGGTTCCATCTTTTTCATTGACTCACTCTTTCCATCTCAAAGATTTTAAGAAACTATTATTTCCCTAATCCTTGAGATAATACCCATTCACCTATATCAACATCATTGAATAGTAACTTAGACGGTAGTACAGCAGAAAGAGGTTGACCCACCAGAAACAGACTCCAAGTTTTGCAAATTATTTACGATAAAGATAATGCATGGGCATTGGGGTGTACCTTAGGATTCCGGCCGTCACCGCAGAGGACACCCGATTTGAGCGGGAGATTTGTCGGCAGCGGTTGAAGGAAAAGGGAAAGAGGGCAGCTAGATATATATATAACCAAACGTTGAAGGAAAAGGGAAAGGGAATGTTTGCTGTTGACGACGGGTGGGGCGGCGACGTTGAGATTTTTTTTTCAGGTGGTGGTCTCTGTGTGGACGAGTGCAGAGAGTAGGATAAATACGGGAGGCACACGAGAATGAAAACGAAACTGATTGATGAGTTTTAATTTTTTCCCTAACACTTCCATGACGTTTACTTCATAACAACGTCGACATAATTATTTGCCCACGTTTTAATAATTAAACGTCTCATATAATTCTCCAATTCCGCGTCGTCTGATAACAACGTTCATAAATAGTGATACTTTTCCTGACGTTTTTTAAACGTCGAGAAAGGTCATACTTTTCTGCGACGTCTTCTACTCAAACGTCACAGAATGTATACTTTTTTTATAGTGAAAAAAATGTCAATAAAAAATATGTTGAGGGAAAGATCAAAAGGAAGAAGAATATAGGTGTTGATGAACTTAGTATGTTAGTATTAAAAGGAGTATCTGAAGATAAAGGATATAGAGTTGCATCTATATCATTACAAATTTTCAGAAGAGTCAATAAGATGCTTGAAAGAGTTAAGGTTATACCATATAAGGACATGTTGTTGATGCTTCACCGCACACAAGAATTGAACAATCATAGTGTAAAATCTATTATAATCATGGTTATGATAATCCTATAACAGGTGGTGAAGAAATTGATTTTAATATAGATAATAAAGAGGGGTTATTCAAAGTTTAAATGAAACAAGATGATGAAGATTTCATTGTTATGGAGATCAATGAATCTGAAAATAATGGAGGTGATGATGAAATTTATGCAATTGATGTTAAAGGATATGTTACTACTTAAGTAAATAAGAAGAAACATGTAGTGGGTTTGAATGTGATGGTGTTATGAATGTGGTTAAAAGTAGTAGGAAATATAGTAACGAAGAGCCAACTTATTCAAAAAATCTACAAAGAGAAACAAGAAGTTCGCATGGTTGGCGTAGTGATTATTAGATGAGTTATAACAAAGTTTAATTGCTAATTTATAGTGATGATAGTGGGTACAAGGCATCTTGCACAAGAAGAGTTTTATTTTTTTAATCCAAAAGTGGATATGAAAGAATTTTGGATTGAAATTGGCATGAAGTTTAAAGATGAGGTTTAGTTTTAGGGAAGTAATAAAAAAAACTATGCAACAACAAATAGATATGATGTTTTAAGGGCAAAATCTGGTATGAGAATGAAGGTTGTTTGTGAGCCACAATATTCTTTTAGGGTTGATGCTAATTGGATTGGAAATGAAAAAACATTTGCGGTGAAGATATTAGAAATATGAGCATAGTTGCAAGAAAGTGCAAAGAAACAAGTAAGCTAGTAATAAGTGGATAACAAATGAATTTTTTCATAAGTTTAGGGGGAACCTAAATTGGCCAATTAGTGAGATGATAGGCGGTCTTTAGAGGGAGTATACATTACAGATGACTAAATCCCAATATTATAGGGTTATAAAGGAAGTTGTTATGATGTTAGGAGGGTTTATGGAAGGTCATTATTCAAAACTATAGTCTTATGGTCAAAAGTTGTGACAGGCTAACAAAGAAGGGCAATTCATTATCCAAACTTAACTTGGTAAAAAGTCTAGATAACTAATGTTTAAGAGGTTTTATGTGAGATTTAGTACATTGAAGTATGGTTTCTATGGTGATTATAGAAGAATAATAAGGTTAGATGGAAATTTTTTTATATTTCTTGGAGGTTCTTTATTAGCCACAGTTAGGCATGATGAAATCAATCAAATGTATCATATATGCTGGGCTATAGTTGAGGGAGAGAATTGTTGATCTTGTTATTGATTTTTAAATCTTTTTAGTGAAGTCTAAACATAAGTGAGAATTCATAGACTTTTGTAAATGATCAATAAAAGGCAAATTTTTAAATATTAATATTGTTTATTTTTGTATGCTTTGAATTATTGCACTTATATTATATTGCTTTTTGGTTCCTTTTTTAAGATTTAGTGAATGCATTAAAAAATTTCTTCGTAGAAGTTGAGCATAGAAATTGTACCTGATATGTCTATACAAATTGGTTGAAAATGCGTAAAGGCCAGGTATACAGGAGTTTATTTTGGCAAGCAATTAATTGCATAACAAAAGTAGAATTTAATGAGATAATAGAACAATTAACGAATATCTTATAGAAGGCTTACGATGACTTCAAAGTGAGGAATCTTAAGACTTTTGTGAAAGCATTTATGAGTGTAAGACCAAAGTGTGATATTGTTTACATCATATCATAAACATTTAATGAATTCATTTATTAAGCCTGACCAAAGAAAGTAATCAATATTCTATAGTATATTATAATTGCTTTAATGATATGAACTCATTAAAAAGGGATATGATGACCAAATCTGCTAATGATATATGTCTAAGGGTGAGGATAAAAATAGACATAATAGGAAGAAAGAATTTGATCCATTAACAACACTTTGACACTCTTTCGATGTTAAGTATATACTAGGTGCAAAAGTTAAAAAAAAAAGGCTATATACATTTTATTTCCACCCATAGTTTTCTACCATATACAATATGATTACAAAGGCAATTTAATAGCACAAAAAATGTTGTATGACTATATAGCAATGTACGTTTTAAATATGATTCACACATTTAAAATAATTATCAAGGAAACTAAAAAATTTAATAGTTGTCGAATCTTTTAAGTAGATGATTAATTAGTCAATAATGTATGTGCATTTCATGACTTTCTTTTATTAAATAGTGATAAGCATTATTAATATTAAAGGAGATATTAAGGTTAGTCGTGCCCCCAAGGAGCTATTATTAGTAACTAAAATATTTAACATGTAAGCAATAAAAACCCAAAAGCCAAAAGATCCAAAAAAAAAGGTGAAAAATAAATGGCAAAAAGAGAACAAGATTTGAATAATTAGATTTAGGAATGCATTTAAATAGTTTATTTCATATTATTTCAATAAATTTTAGAGTCACATACTAAGTCATGTTTGTTGTTAAATGTACTTTAGTTTGGGAATAGTTTTTGCACTAAAAACACTTTTTAAGAAACCATAACAAATATTATGGATTTTTCAATGTTGAGGTGTTCTAGCAAATAACAAGTTGAAGCTAAAGTTAAGGGAATAATGCCTAGAAGTAAACTTAATTGGATGCTAAACCAAGCACATTGAGAATCTACATGTTCTTATACCTTCAAATTGTTTAAAGAATATAAGAAAAAGACCTCTCCACAATATAGTTAACTCTAATGCTAGTAAGCTTGATTAATTGACATATCTCTAAATTGAACTCAGTAAGTATATTAAGTGTTCCAAGTAAGCATAATATAATTAGCTCATATACATATAACAAAAACCAATAGGAAAGTGAGTGTACATTAGTTTCATGAGCATCAATGAAAGACATTTTATAGTAGAATAACTTTTCTAAGCTTAATTAAGAATATCTTATCAAACAAAGCTATCTGTATAATTAACAAAAGGCTATGAATCAAACAAACAAATATAAAATAATCCCACACATCATTTCTGCATTACTTGGTTTTCCATTATTTCTTTAAAATTAGTTGTAAAATAATTAAATTGGAGGCCTAAGGTTGGATTCAAAATGAATATTAAGGAAAGTTAAACTTTGATAAAGAAAGCAAAAATTCATGGCGTTTATAGGATTATTTCACATATGGGGTTATTTTAAATAAAAGATTACATTCATTTACATAATGTTATGAAAATGAATAAAAAGATGAGAAAGAGACACATACTAGTAAAGAAAAACAAGGGAGCAGGGTAATAAATAGCAAAATCCAAGATGGAGCAAGCTGAGGTAAATAACAAAGCAGGGCAAGGAAACTTGTGAAGTAAAGAAATATAACTAACAGCAAGGAGAGGTTTCTAGTATAACACGAAGACAATGAAGTCGAGCGCCAGTGGAGACAAAGAAGCAGAGTGTCACTTATGGTGTTATGATTTTAAAGTTAGATTGATTTTTGGATTTTAAAATTTTGACATATTTTAATTTATTAAATAGTTAATTTTATACATAACATAATTAGAATATGTGGTAGTCACGTAGTAAAAAACTAATATGCCATGGCTCACTACGTCGTCCAAGTTAACAAAGAACTTAAGGTCAGGCTATTTTTACTACAAATTGAAAGTTGAAGCATTTTGGTGCTACTTTTTAAAGTTTGGACTAATATTACAAATTTAAGTAAATGTTAGAATTTTTTTACAATTATACCATTATAATATTGAAACAACTTTTATCAAGTCTATTGATAATTACGATATGATAAAAGTGCACAAACTTTAGTTAAATTATTTTAAAAAATTATCAAGCATATTGGATCAAAAAATATTGTCCACTTTGTTATAGATAATGCAGCTAATTATGTATCGTTGGATACTTATTACAATCAAAGTATGAGTATGTTTGTTAATCTCCAAATGTTGCTTATTATATAAATCTCATATTAAAGATATTGGTTACGTGTTATGTACTTCTATTCTTGCTTCAGATGTATCTAAGATTGTAATATATATATATATAATCTTAACTTTTGTCTCGATTAAGAAAATAAGAAGATTTACTTGAGATTGTGCATCCTACTACTACTAGATTTCCAAATAGATTTATAACTTTGAAAAGTGTTTATGATCATAATCAAGTATTTCAAAATTTAGTAACAATTAAACACTTTTCAAGTTATAGGTATCAAAAGGCATAAAAGGAAAGAGGTTTATGAAATTATTTTAGAAAATGAATTTTGGTATGCTTGCTTGATTATTATAAAGATTATGGATTTATTTATAAGGTTGTTAAGGATTGTTAAATTAAATGAACATTCATTTTTGTGTGTGTGTATATATATAATGGTATGTATAGAATTTGCAAGATAATTAAAAATCTTTTAAAGGAAAGGAGAAATTTTACAATCCTTATACTCGTATTCTTAACTAGTAGTGGGATAAGCTTCTTATCCAAATGATCCACTTAATAATTTAATTTTTCAGTTGCTTACATAATGAAGATGCATGTATATATAATGATATTATGGGTGGTCTTTTAATTTAATTGAAAGGTGTTTTTCTAATGATGAGCAATCAAAAGTAAAAAAATGAAATTAGATTGAAATGAAAAAGTTCAGAAAGTGTCGCTAAACCATCTATAAATAAAAATTTATGATGAAAAATTAAGAATATTTGTGTAAAGATTGTAAAATTTCTTCTTGGTATGCACATATATATGATGGTATGTATGGAATTTGCAAGATAATTAAAATCTTTTAAAGGAAAGAAGAAATTTTACAATCCTTATACAAATATTCTTATCTAGTAGTGGGGACAAGCATCTTATCCAAAAGATCCACTTAATAATTTAATTTTTAATCACTTACATAATTAAGATGCATGTATATGTATTGATATTATGGGTGGTCTTTTTAATTTAATTGCATATAAAGGTTCTAATGATGAGCAATCAAAAGTAAAAAAACGAAATTAAATTGAAATGAAAAAGTTCAAAAAGTGTTGCCAAACCATCTATAAAAAAAGATGTAGTCTGGCAAGTTTTGAAAATTTTATATCTTAATTTAAAATACAATTGAATGGTAGAGATATTTTTTAGAGAATGTGCTCCAACATTAAGAAAGCTTGTTATTATATTACTTAATTAAACGATTTCTACATCAGGCTATAAGTGTGACGTCCTAATACCCCTGGGAGGATACGGGACGCCACGCAAACAACATAACATACATGTATACAGAATTGAGACAAAACCAAAACATACAAAACATTCATCATAATTCCATAAACCAGCCTGAATTAAGGTTATTACAAACCTTCAAATAAATCCAAAGTCATATACATCAAAGACAAGCCAACAATTTTTAACAAAACAAGACTCAGACTTCATTGGCCATTACGGTTGACTCGTCCCAATCCTTAAGTCCTTCTTTCTGAACCTACACGGGACAAATCCACCGTGCTAAACATATAACTTAGTGAGTAATAACTAATCTATGCATAAATTGACAATTAATTATACACAATCATGATATATCATAAGCATGCAATAACAATTTATCAGAACGAACAATTCAAACATATAATATTGGATCTCAAACAGATTGTACGGAAAACAAAATTGAGTCTTACAGGAGAGTATAAACCCTTCATAATCAGAACATAATTTCTTGTTTATAACAGAGTCAAACAGAAATTAGAATACAAAATCATATGAATGTTAAATCCATTTACAGAAGCAGGTAACGAGACTTAAACAGGAGATACCATAATTTGGTATAAGCAAGAGAGACATATGTCTCTCTATTAGGAGACACCGAAGTGTCAATGTGGGAGACACCGAAGCATCAATATAGGAGACAAAAAAGTATTAGTACAGGAGACACTGAAGCGTCAATACAGGAGACACCGAAGGGTCAGTACAGGAGACATTGAAGCATCAATACAGGAGACACCGAAGTGTTAGTACAGGAGACACCGAAGCGTCAATACAGGAGACATTGAAGCGTCAATACAGGAGCAACTGTGGACCCTTTTAGGCATGCCTATTTACCCACAACTAGGACTCAATAGTTTTAAAACAAAACAAAGTCCTTTTAGATATTTCATGCAAAGCAAGTGGTCAATCATATTAACATGCAAGTAACACTTCAATATCACATTCATCAATCAATGCCTTGGACCTTCATATCCGGAATCAATACACAATTCAGTACACATTCATCAATATCAAATTCAATTCAGTAATAAACAAAACAAATCAAGGTGAGACTATCTTAGGTTACTCACAAAAGTTACCATCTAAATTACTTACAAAAATTACCATATAAAATTACGTACACAAAATACCATCTAAGATTACTTACAAAAATCTCCCTTATTTCCTATTGTCTCGACGTTGGCAATATCTGGAATTGATCGCTCGATGTGTTCGTCTATAGCATTTAATACAAGAACATATTACTATTGTGCACAATTATAAATTCAATTATGCACATTCATGTATACTAAATATGTATAATGCATGTTTATGACAAATTCAGGTTTCTTATTCTTAATCTTGTCATATTATCAATCAAGAGAAACCATACTAAATTTCTCAATCCAGATTTATTTGACACTCAACTTTCGATTCCACCTTGCTCAATTATTCTCATCAAGTAGTTGAGGTAATTAGGTAATACTTCCTTCTAGAAAGTTGTCCCTCTTTTTCTTAGGTTTCCATTGATACCAAGTTGGTCCAATTTGGTTTAGTGTACTGAAAGTTATACTCAAAAGATTTCAGGTTGATCTTGAGCTTCATCAAAATTCTTATCTCAACTTCCAATCAAATTATGAAATTCTTAGAGGTTAATCTCTTTAGAAAATTTGTAGTCATATGTCTCTAGTTTACTCCAAATCAAAAATCACTTCATTTGGATAATTACAGAAAAAGTTATGCCTAAAATACCAAAATATATTTAAGTTGTTAGGAAACTTCGCCACGACTAACTTTCCAAATAGCAGAATTCTTCGACCTTTCTTAAAAGTTCGCCGCAGCGAACTTTCACGAAACTAAAATCCTCCAAGTTGGCCGCGACGAACTAAAAAGGTTTGGTCGTGGTGAACTGCATTAATCATCCTTCTTCTTTCATTCTTTTCCCATATTTTCTCATTTCCATCTTATTCAATGAACACATAACACACTAAAATCAATTCTTCTACTTCCTTTTCAACTCCACAACTTCAAATAAACTAAAAGTCCAGGTTCCATAAACACATCAGAAATCCTAAACCACCTATTCACTTTCTCTCACTACTGCGTATTTTCCATTCTTACTACTTTGACTTATACAACCAATGTAGAACCTATAGCCACATTGTTCTTTACTAAAATTTTATGCACTTAACTACATCACAATGAACTTCCATATCTCCCAATCTCAAATACATAATCTGTATACTTTTGAAATTACACCAAGTTTAGATAAAACATCCTGGGCATTACCGAAGCTATAATATTGAAACTTCTCATACAAGTGCTCATTCTCAACACCTAAAACGTCATCCAACTCATGCATATACTTATTTCCAATACACAAACATATTATCAAAAGCATCCACAAAACTTAGAAACTTAACTTCGCTTACCTTGGTCAAATTCCAGCAATGAAGTTCTCGATGGATGAAGAACAACTCAAATGAAGAACATGGAAATTGCAGAAATTTCCTTACCTAAACATGTGCCTATGTGGGTTACTGCCAATTTGACACTTGGCTCTATGCATGTGAGCCATTTTTCCTTCATGCAAGCTACCACATGTCACCAACATGTCAAGCCATTTGCCACACAATGAATGATGTCACATGTCAATCTTTAATCGGTCCACATGTCACACTAGGATTGGTCCAACTTTCAATATTTTTCCAAAAAAAATACCAAAAATTCTAAAATTAATACTAATAATCTCCTAATAAAATTTTCATAATTTATTCACATTTTATAATTCCATTTTACCCAGAAAAATGTCATGAATGAATGTTGTATGTGCCAAAATGCTTATACATAATAAGCAAAAATTCAAATATGCAAAGCATAAAACGTACTGAATTTTCTTAATATTCTAACCCCTAATATGTGTGGCGTTATAAGAAGCATAACTAAAATGGTTTTTAAGCGTATTCATATAAATATACAAAATTGTTTAAAACATAAAAGACTTAATTACCTTATTTACATTACTTATAATATGAGGATCAATCATAGGTATTTTATTGATTAAATTTTAATTTTAAGTAATTACAATTTTTATTACTGATTTTATCATTTCAGTATTACATATCTAGAGTGAGAAGATAACATATGATCTAGTTGAATATTAATTATATTGACCTTACTAATTTTTAGGTCAAAGAAGAAGAATTATCACTTGATCTTAATTATAATGAACTATTTGTAATTTATGAATAAAATTCAATTGTAATAATGAATGAATTAAAACATTTATTGATGATAAGTTGACATCTTATTTAAATATATTTAAAAATTAAAAGTATAATTTCTTATAATAGAAACAATAATATATTATTGATTTAAAACTTATTTAAATAAAGTATAAAACGTTGATATAGATAGTTTGGATGAAATGTTGGTTTATGACTCTTTAAATAGTGTTGGAGAATTTAGAATTTTTATAACGATTTAGAGATAACATCTTTCATAAACATAATTTTAGTTATTACTACTATTTTATAATTTATGTTAAATTTAATTTTAGATAGGAAAATTAATTTTAGTATTAGTTAATCTTACATTAATAGATATTGATGTATTATTTTATTTTAACAAAATATTTCATTTATATATTATTTTTACTTCTTTATTCATTATATACTAGTTTTTATGATTTAATATTGATTAAATCTTTAAACCTTAAACCTTAAACCTCTCCTTTTACTGATTTGATGTCAGATGCAATTTTTCAAACATTAACTTAAATAGACATTGAATCTATATCCTAATAGCATCTCCCTCTGAGACATAAATGTTGTATTTTAAGGCTTTATCTTATTCTTCCTTCCTTTAACCAATGTTTTAGATGAAGGTATTTCAAAATTTTGTCCTCCCAATATTGCAAAATTGAGTAAATTTGAAAATTTTTAAAATTAAGCCTAAGAATAATATAGGTCCATAAGCATTACAACAAGAATTTATGTCAAGGAACACATTAAAATAAGTGAAACTTAAAATAAAAACACTTATTGCTATAAGTTTTATATTTATATTGCATATATAGATTTGAATATATACATCAAATAAAAATGAAATTAAAAGAAAAAAATAAAACTTGGAACTTCATTTAATGACATATCCATTCAAATCACATTAGCCCTAATTTTCTTTGTTACAAATTCCTTATAATTGAGAGGACTCTCATCATATCATCATCATTCAAACGCATTCCACTAAATGATATGTTAATATCTTCCAAGTCACTCTGATATAAAAACTTTAGTTTCTCAAAAATTCAAATTGCTAAAAGATTATCATGGTCAAGGCAAATTACATATGTAAAACTACTTGTTATATGTAGATCGTGGTAAACATATAAAATTAAAATATTAAGAAATTACAAGAAATTGTATTCAACTAATAATGGTAATGACATAAAATTTTCAAAGTTTTAAGTTATATGGAATAAAGATCAAATTATTTAATCTTTTGTGTTCTTATCTCTTTCCTTTTTAATAAATGAGATTCTTTTCACACCCAGTTGGACTTACACATTGATTTAAAACTCAAATTGCAATCGTTTGCATTTCTAGAACACCACTTTCACATTAGTCACACTACACAACTATAAAACAACAACATTAATCTTATAAACAAAATAAAGTGATGAATAATTTTAGATAAGCAACATAAGTGAAGAAATATATACCCAGATTAAAATTTTCTCTTTTACGAATTATAATGGGCATCCTAAAATCACCATAGACATTCTTGAATGCCTCCATTTGTGAGTTAAGGAAATAACTAATAGTCCACATCAAAGCTACTCTCAACAAAAAAATTTGTTTAAGAGACACATCATATGTCTCCATACCAAATTCACAAAAATAATACAATTTAGAGACCAATGGTTGTAAGAATACATCAATTTTATGTTTTAGATTCATAGGCCCTGGCACAATTATCGTCAAGAACATATATGCCTCATCCATACACATCCATAGAGGCAAATTACAAGGAGTAATTAAGATTGGCTATGAAGAATATTATTAGTCAGATTGACCAAAAGGTTGGAATTCGTTTGTTGGCAATCCCAACCTAACATTTTGACTTTTTTAATTTGCAAACTCAAAAAAGGTATTATTGAAATGTTTCCATATGAATGCATTCGATGAATGGCTCATTATTCCATCTTCCTGTTCATGTTCATTATGTCATCTCATGTGATGTAGTAACATCAGAGGCATATAGTCTTTGAAGTCTCGGAGTTAGCGGGAAATAATACATTGGCTTTCAGGGTACTAATTTATGTTTTATTTAACACTTTCTAGGTTTGAACCTAGATTGACCATAAAATTTGCATTCTTGTAACTCCACTTCATCTCCCTAAAACATCATACATAATCAATTTTTTCAACTATCAAACCAAGACCCCTAATAAATTTCTTCATATTGTAGAAATTATCAACCATTGTATGATTAGAGGCAATAATTCATTATACAAAGCAAGAAATTTATCCAAACTTCAATCAGAAATGTCCCCTTCAGACTTTATGTTCAATATTCTAGCAAATGAAGATAATTGAGTTATAGTCTCACAATTTGGCCATAATTCTTATTCAGCTGATTTTAGCAAGTCAAAAAACTTTTTTGCATGTAGGTTTGGTTCTTCTTCAAGATTTTCCATAGTTACCTGAAAGATATAACTGGCTGCATCATAAACCATTTTCAGTTGCACCTATTGCAACATATGAGTTTACAATTATACAAACTGAACATATATGAGTATCAATTAAATAAAACAATATGTCATCCAAACACTATAGTACGTGGCATTGTTTACACCTATGAATCGAGAAAGCAAGTTCTTATTGTGACTTATAAGCTTATGGAATTTTTTACCGATAAGCCTCATGGGAGTTACATCACAAGTTTTCAACCTATATACCATCCTAGGGGTTTATTATGCCTCAAATCATCTATAATTATACAAACTCATTCGACATGCAGTAAATACTTATTTAATTAATACATCTAGCCATCAATCATTCTAACAAAATTCCAAACAACAATGTACAAAACCAAGATAACTATATTTGCATTAATCACCTACAAATTGATTTCCAAAATTTGATTTTAAACAAGCACTATGGTACGTGGCATTGTTATACTATATGAATTGAGAAAGCAAGTTCTCGCTGTGACTCTTAGGCTAATGAAAATTTACACCAATAAGCCTCATAGGAGTTACATCACAGGCTTCCAGCCTATATATTATCCTAACAGTTTATTATGCAATGGATCATCCTAAGAGATCAAACTCATTCCACATATAGTAAATACTTATGTAATTCATACATATACTCATCAATGATTCAAACAAAACCCAAAAATAAATACTTAGACTATTAAAGAACATAAAAACTTATCAATGATTATAAGAATATTCTGAACAACAACACAAAATCAAAACCTCCTTTGCATTCACACAAAACCCAAACACAATTCTCATACTATTAAAGCAAAACATATGGTAGACATTAGTTGAATGACTTACCTAGATGGACGGACAACCATAGACTCTAATGAAGAAGGATGAGGTTGGACAATTAGTGATGCTCTTCAATACAAAATAGAGCCTGCAAAAAAGAAAATTTTGTATTTAATATAATACACTTGTAAACACACTGTAAAGACAATCTACCTCTATAAAGTTCAAATACTTTAAATTGACATGTCCATATAAGAAATCAACCATTTAAGCGAGTTTTGGAAATTTTGGTGAGGTACTCTCATCATCTTCTTATTAAATTGAACATACTGTAAGCTTGAAAATCATCTAATCCCCACTACTTATATGGGTATATATGAATAAGGAAAAGTAAAAGGTCTTTCAGCATGGTTGTAATAAGGCCATAGGGATAAATAGGTTAATAAAGAAAAGGGAATAGGAGAAAAAATATTGATAGTTAGTGGAGAAAGAGCAAATAGATCAATAGATATATCCATAAATTAATCGGCTAAGATCAATAGATATACCTATAAATTACTTCACTAACTCCTTACGTCTTTACAACAACCTATTTTCCTTCATTCTTTTCAAATAAAAGAATCCATGTCAATTAATTTTAAATTATTATTCGTTTCCTTATTCTTATTTTTCTTTTTTAAATTTTATTCAGCATGAATTTGCCTTTTATATTGTCTTTTTCTTACAAGTCGCCATCTCATATAAACTTATTTTTTGCATACCATACCCAACAACCATATCAAATCATAAATAAAACTCCACTAATCATGAATTAAGGTGCAATTATATTTATTTTAGGTTCAAGATTCTTTAGAAAAGAGTTACAAAGAAAATGCTAAAATATATAATAGGCTCAAAAGGTTCATTAATGTATTAACCTATAAAAGATACAGAAGTTTGATAAAACTTCCTAAGTTCCTTTATCATTTTATGCTTTTACATACAAAACAAGTTGTCTTGAAAAGATGAAATTTAAGTTCTAAAATTCAAAATAAACAAAGTATCAATAATAGAAACAAAGAACTTTACATGAAGGTCTAACTTCTCATTAGATCACCCAAGTAAAATCAAGGTATTATTAATTAATAGTTTGGTTTCCTAGTATTCTCAAAGTCAAGTTAAAATTGGAATCAATTAACTATTTTATGCACCTAACTATTAACAATTAATCTCAACATAGAATTATGTATACACTTAGAAACTAAAAAGACACAAAATAAAAATAAAACAAATAGAAATAGAAATAGAAAATTAAACATAATACACTCAAAAATAATTAATTTCTCATTTTTGGAAAAACAACATATGAATTTGTTCAGTAGCACATTTCATGGAACAATTCATAGGCTACCCGAATTCATCTCTACCTAACAACAAAATCACTGTATTTTTTCATTTTTCATCAATATAAACATGTTCAAAAAACATAATACTGCAACAAACAATACTCAAACTGTCATTCATAAACCCATCCATGAGAAAACCGACGTTCATATACGACTAACCTCGACTTAACTGGAGAGGATGGACAATGGACTAGAGCAAAGCAGTATATGTGGACAATAGACGAGAGAAGACTGACGACGACAAGAAGAAAACCAAGAAGCGAAAACGAGGAACGAAGACCATGGATGAGCGGGTGGTTGTTTCAGGTAGGTTTAAGGTGAGATGATTTTGTTTGTTTAAAAATGTTGAAGCTAAAACAAACGATGACCTTTAACTTAAAATTCTACCATTGGACACTCTTTCGTCAGCACATCTCACACTTATTTTGCTGCCTATTTTTACGATGATCATCACTATTCCATCGAAAAAATTGTGGGAATAATTTCCCTCCACCTTTATCGACGAATATTGCGTCTATCGCAAATTTCAAATTTTTTGACAATTTTATAGATGAAAAATAATTTTTTGTATCTAAATTCCTACGGCATTTTTTTCCGTAATTTTTCGTCGATAATTTGTACTTTTCCTATAGTGTTATATAAATAATTCCTTGAGAAAAATGAAGGCTCAACTATAGTCTATCTATTGAATTCAAAGTTTGTTGGTAAACTCATGGCCTTCTCCAAAAAGAATTTAACAAACATTTGTGTGTAGAACTACCATATATATGTGTGTGGGTGTAAATATTACTATCTTATGTATTATAAGATATAAATATCTGCATCGGCTTGGTACGGATTGGGTTCTGAACGAGCTGCACTGCATTCGGCTTACATCAGAAATCATTTCGGGTAATTTTTTAAATTTATGAAATATTTCCTAAAAATTTTAAAAATTACAAAATAGTCCATATTGGTATATTGTTCGATTGTATCAGATACTTTACTAGTTTACTATTTACATCAACCATACTTTCAAAAATCTTAATAATAAAAATAATGACAATTAACATGAAATAAGTCATCAATAATAATTTTAAATATTTTACATAAAATAATAACCACAATTAATATAAACAAAGACAATCATAATCATACACACATCAAATTAAGAATAATACAAAGTATCTAAAATATTACAAATTACAATAATACAATTTCATCATTTTAATAAATAATATTACATCAAAAGATTCAAAATATCCGATAAAAATAACAATAAATATTACAAAAGAGTTGATGACTAAGAGGCAATCAAGTAGAAGTTAAACCTGAAACAAAAATATTACAGTTACATTACATATATACAATTTAACATAAACATCAAATACAAGTAAAATTAAAAGAAGAGGAAAATAAAACACGAAATTCATAAATCAATGAGAGGATACCCGCTAGAATCAAGATCGACCCAAAGAATCATTTGGTACAAAATCCTCATCATTGAGAGGAGCTTCATCATCATTATCATTCAAACTTAATGCACCAAATGACGTGTCAATGCTTTCCCATCCAAGATTATCTTCCAAATTCAAATCATTCATATCAACCAAATTGGGTTCTTTAGAAACCCAATCCGCCAAAACATCAATATTATCAATGGCAATTGGATTATTTGAACTACTTGTGCTATTCAGACTCTTAGTAAATAATTAACTTTAATTATTAAAAAATTATAAGAAATTATATCGAAATTAATAATAATAATAATGAAAATAACGTACCTTTCGCAAAGCTTTAAATTGTAATGAACATAAACTAAGTCATTCAACCTCTTATGCTCCAATCTACTCCTTTTCTTTGAGTGGATAAATTCAAATTTGCTCCAGTTTCGTTCATACCTAGTTGCACTCACACATTGATTTAAAATCCGAATCACAAATCTTCTCAATTCTGGAACACAATTTTCGAATTGATCCCACCAAGAAACTGCAATTTATAAGATAACAAAAGTAATGTTATAAACAAAATAAAGTGATAATTAATTTTTAACAAATAAAAAATAGGAAATAAATAATACCTGCACAAAGTTTTTCTCTTTATCGAATAGCAATTGGCATTCCAAAATTCCCATAAGACAACTTATAAAGTTGTATTTGTAAGCTTAAAAGATCTTGCATTGCGTCATGAGAAACAATTGTTGTAATTGTGAAAAGCATTCTTATACTAACTTCAGCTTGCTTTGCAAGATCCAGTCTAAAATATACACTAGGATTTAAAAATGCCACAGCTGCAAACAATAGAGAAGAAAGTTGTCTTTCACTTCTCTCATTAATGATTGAGAGAAATGGTGTGTATAAAGAAGACCTATTTTTCATATTAGCCTTGATTGCTTCCGTCGCTCTCTCTAAAGCATAAAAAATATAACCCATTATTGGCTTTTCTTCACTATCAACTAGCCGAAGTGTAACATCCCGTTACTGTTAGCAAGGGTATTATGGTAATATTGGGTCAGACTGATAGGTTTCATTGCATTCACTGATTGAGCATGTTACTGGCCTCTGATTATAGAGGAACAAGTTTATTGCATGGGCATTTATTCATAGGTACATGCATTCATGATTTTCCGGCATTTTAATTGTGAGTAAGAATTGATTGGATTGTGAACTGGAAACTGACTGAACTGCCTGAATTATGATTAATTGTGAAATTTGGAGTAAGTGGACTCGAATGACTGATTTAGAATAGTCTAAGTGTGATTGACTATTGATAGTGGCTCATAGGAAATTTTCAGGAAATTCGGGAGAAAATGCTCGAACCGAAAATTTTGGAGTGACAGACTGATTGACTGTATAGTACTGAAAGGATTGTCCAATGGCAATGGGAAAAATTAGAATTATACTGTTAGGAAATTAAAATGTTGAGCCATTGAAATTTAGAGACTGAAATTTGGACTGATTTAGAGACCTATGTCTATAAATAGCTAGGTTTGTAATTGGGGAAAATTACCTAAGGCAAAAATCGTTCTTCTCTTCCTCATCCTACGACGTTCATCGATTCCTTCCCCATTGGTGATATTCGTCGATTCTTCCTTATGGTTTCTTCTTATTGTGCTAGGCTAAATGATTTATTGTGATTGATGAAGGTTGAGAAGGATTGAAAGTGGGTTACCGTGGATTTCGAAGGATTTTAGGGTTACGGTGATTTTTGAGAAATTTGTGGATTGATCTTCGATTGGTAAGTTTTAATAGCTTTAATGTTGTTATTAATGGTTGTTTGAGCATTTATGGCATTTATTATGGTTGATTTGGGTAGTTAAGAGTGTTAATGGAGGTTTTAGATAGCTTTAATGGCGGAAAATCAATCGGAGAAGAAGGTGGCGCAGTCGCACGTCGTGACGTCTGGCGTGCCTCGCCGCGACGAGAAAATTTAGTGCTCGCCGCGATGAGCGCAGCGGGACGCCGCGACGAGCGCCTGGATGTACGTCGCGACGAGTCTTCTAGCTTACGTCGCGACGATCTCGAAAAAGGGCGACGCTGCTGGTGAAGCGTCTTCACGCCATGAAAATGTAGGTCGCAAATGAAGGGATTTTTCTGATTGGATTGATTTTAGTTTATTGGGTATAATTTATGGTATAGACCTCTGATTGAGGTGATTCTCGATTCATTACGAACTAGAGAAAGAGGTCTACAACTGAGGATAACTATGGGAGTTAGAATTTAACTTAAATGGTATTGATTCATAGAGATTAAGGTCGATTATGGTTCATAGTGTGACCTAAACATTGAATTGAGACAATTGGAGTTTTAACTGGGATTTTCAATAGAGGTTTTGACCTAATGGTTATGGAATTGCTATAGGGAGTATGAATTGAGGAAATTGAACTGAATTAAAGGATTGGATCAATTATTGTCGATCATTTGAGCGAAGAGTTAGAATGGGGCATGAGAGTTCGAATTGGGTTTTAGCGCCACGAAAATCGTGAACATGCATTGTATATAATTCCACTGAGACATATGCATTACTGAATCATTTTAATTGAGCAACTAGTAATGGGACTGTATTTTACTGTTATAGAGGCGTCGTTGGATCGTCATTCCACAGACATTGTTGGAACTTCCAGGTAGTAGCTCGGAAGTTACAGGTGAGTAACCTAGTTGGTTTCTCAAATTCCTAACTGTCTAAATGCTCAATGTGAATTTACTTGCCAATGTGAAATTTGCATGATTACTGAAATGTCTGAAATGTACATGATCGAATGACATGTTTCTACTGTACTGGATTGGACTACTGTATTGGACTGGACTACTGTATGTTTCTGAGAAATACAATACTGGGCTTTTATAGCCATACACTGAATTACTGAACACTGCATTGCATGCATAAATGCATGATCAGATAATGGATATGTGACTCAAGTGCTATTATCACTGAAAAGAGCCTCGAGCTCGAACACTGTACTGATCGTGCCTTGAGCCCGAGGGGAGAAATCTCTGACGCGTCCCCCACTGAATACTGACTGAGCACTTAGGCACAACACTGAATAACTGGAAAAGAGTCTCATATGCATTGTATACACTTGATTGATTGAATTGCAAACTTACTGAATTATGTGATGACATGAGAGATTGCAAATTGTTACATGCTACTGTAAACTATTTCATGATTTACTGTAAATTGTGATATGATACTGTAAACTGTTATATACTATTGTAAATTGCTATTTGATACTGCCAACTGTTATAGACTACTGTAAATTGTTATATAATACTGTAATTTGAATATTACTGTGCCGTGCTATACGCAATTTGCGTAATTCATGATTTGAGTAAATCATCGATGATGGTTTCTCACTGAGTTCACAAACTCACCCAAAATTGCATCTAATTTTTCAGGATCGATAGTGTAGACCCCTAGCTCCTGAGATAGTCTTTTTCTGTCGTGCGAGCGTGCTGGCAAGAGAAGCGATGGCACACGGGTCGGTCAGCTGGGGTTGGACTTTTGAGGATGACTTAGGATAGATGCTTGTATCAGTTTCCTTTTTTTTGGTTTTGTTTAGGGGACTGATAGACTTGTCTATTCGGATATTGGATGACTGTATTGAAATTGCTGCTATGATAAGATTATTTTGGATTTTTAAAAGTTACTGATTTATGATATTATGGTTTTAATTATTGCGATGCCATGTGGATATTATTGGGAAAATATTCTGGTAGTGCACCTTTATTGTGGGATACGTGTCGGAGCGACCTTCGGGTTTCCCTATGTGTACCCTACGGTGAGGGGGCGCTACATTAAGTGGTATCAGAGCATGGTTTGGCATCTTTTGGGATTAGTGAATTTAGGCTTGAATTACTGTAAGAATAGCAGAACTGATCGGAATTTCTTGTCTGTTTTAGGTCATCCGTCCTTGGAGATCGAGTTGAGTTACCAGCTGACTTGAAATTGGTAGGAGCTAGTAGGGAGTCTCCTGCGCCTCATTCAGAGGAGTTGTCTCCTCGAGTTCCTGTGAGACGGGAACAGAGATATGATCAGCTCGCGTGGCAGGGCGGTTGACTTTATGATAGCACCGACCTGCGGAGGCCGAGGATGGCTAGAGAGGACCGAGAGTCCTCGATCGATGGATCTACGACCGGATGAGCGTTTTGACTACGCGGTTTCTCTCGCTGAGGTCCTGCATATCGCTGATGGAAGATCGTCGAGCGGTACCACGGGCCTTGTACACTGACATGGGACGACTTTCTGAGGGCCTTCAAGGACAATTTCATGCCCAAGATCTATCTGGAAATGAAGTTGCAAGAGTTCTTAGAGCTGAGACAGGGGCAGTTGACCGTGGCCGACTATGAGGTGCGGTTCAACGAGTTAGTGGTCTATGCTTCTTCATTGGTGGCTACTGAGGCTGACAGGTGTCGGCGTTTTGAGGGCGGACTCAATCTGGAGATCCGTACCCTATTGGCTAGGTCCGATATGGGCAGTTTTATTGAGTTGAGGGCTGCAGCAGTGAGGATCGGCATTCTTGAGACAACAGATGACCGAGACCGGTCAGGATCAGGATTAAGAGATCTAGTGATAGCTGTGAGCGATCTTGGGGAGGGTTCAGCAAGCGTCAGAGTAGGCCCTTCAGTCCGCAAGAGGGCTAAACAGGTGGTCACGGGCGAGAGGGGCGATTTGTATGCATTGTTAGTGGTGGCGGCGATGCGAGTTTGAGCGATCTGCTCCTTTATGGGAGTATTGTGGCAAGAGACACAGTGGAGAGTGTCGATGGCTGTCTGGAGCCTGTTTGAGGTGTGGTTCGATGGACCACCTAGTGAGAAACTGCCTAGAGACTTTGGGAGCCCATTCTACTATGACTGGACGATCAGGCAGCAATACCACGGTGTAGCAGAGCCGTGGAGGTGGCTCAGGATGGAGAGACCGAGGCCGAGCAGATGGGTCCGCAGTGAGGTCAGAGGGACCGAGCAGCAGATAACAGTCACAGGCTAGGGTTTATGCCATGACTCGGCAGGAGGCCCAGGATTCCCCGGATGTTGTTGCGGGTATGCTTCTGATTTATGGTTTTAAAGCATATGCATTGTTGGATCCTGGATCCACCCATTCTTTCATTGCACCGCATTTAGCATGTAGACTGCATGGGGATAGGTAGAGGTTACAATATGGGTTAGAGGTGAGTACACCTCTAGGTAGTACGACTGTATTGGGAGAGGTCTGTATGGGGAGTCAGGTTCAGATCGATCGAGCAGTTTTGAGTGCCGATTTGATCGTTTTGCCTCTGAGAGAGATTAACGTGATATTGGGGATGGACTGGTTGACTGCGCATAGGGCCATCATAGACTGTTATACCAAGGAGGTCGTATTGGAGTCTCCTGGTCAGCCCAGAGCTGTGTTTCGAGGAGTTAGTCAGGCAGTGCCAGCGAGGATGATATCCTTCTTGAGTGCCCTGAGGTTGATGCAAGGAGGTTGTGAGGCCTATCTGGCTCACGTAATGGATACCACAGTCGAGCCGAGATTGCAGGATGTTCCCGTAGTTAGGAAATTTCTGGATGTGTTTCCCGAGGAGTTACCGGGATTGCCGCCAGAGCAGGAGACAGAGTTTAAGATTGATCTCATTCTCGGTACAACCCCTATATCGATCCCTCCGTATAGGATGGCACCAGTGGAACTGAGAGAGCTTAAGGCTCAGTTGCAGGAGCTATTGGATAAGGGATTCATTAGACCGAGTGTTTCGCCATGGGGAGCTCCAGTACTATTTGTGAAGAAGAAGAACGGGACACTGAGACTGTGTATTGATTATAGGCAGTTGAATCGGGTGACGGTGAAGAATAAGTATCCACTGCCTAGGATTGACGATTTATTTGATCAGTTGCAGGGAGCTCAGGTGTTCACTAAATTGGATTTGAGATCAGGTTATTATCAGTTGAGGATTGCAGAGGCCAATATGCCTAAGAGTGCTTTCCAGAGTAGGTACGGGCATTTCGGGTTCTTAGTGATGCCGTTTGGGTTGACTAATGCCCCGGTAGCCTTCATGGCTTTGATGAATAGAGTTTTTCAGCCCTACCTGGATCGGTTCGTGATAGTGTTTATTGATGATATACTGGTTTATTCGAGAAGTAGACAAGAGCACGCTGAGCACCTGAGGATTGTTCTACAGGTCATGAGAGAGAGGCAGTTGTTCGCCAAATTCACTAAGTGTGAATTCTGGCTTGATGAGATTGTATTTCTGGGGCACGTGGTGTCCGGTGAGGGTATCCAGGTGGATCCTCACAAGATAGAGGCAGTTATGAGTTGGGAGATTCCGAGGAGTGTGCCAGAGTTGCGAAGTTTCCTAGGATTGGCCGGATATTACCGGAGGTTCGTCGAGGGGTTTTCGTTGATCTCTGCCCCTTTGACGAAGCTATTGAGGAAGAATGTACCGTTCAGATGGTCTGAGGAGTGCCAGAAGAGCTTTGAGGAGCTGAAACATCGGTTGACTACTGCACCGGTGTTAAGCGTTCCTTCTGGTACTGGAGGCTTTGTGGTTTACAGTGATGCCTCACATCAGGGATTGGGATGTGTATTGATGCAGCATGAGAGAGTTATAGCGTATGCCTCGAGACAGTTGAGGTCTCACGAGGTGAATTATCCAGTGCATGACTTAGAGTTGGCCGCAGTTGTATTTGCTCTGAAGATCTGGAGACATTATCTGTATGGTGAGACGTTCTAGATCTTCACTGATCATAAGAGTCTCAGATATCTGTTGAGACTCAGATATCTGTTGAGTCAGAGAGAGCTCAATCTGAGACAGAGGAGATGGATAGAGTTACTGAAGGACTATGACTGCACGATTGAATATCATCCAGGGAAGGCCAATGTGGTGGCCGATGCACCGAGTAGTCGGTGGTAGTGCGGCTCGGAGTTCGAGTTTCGAGGTTACCGGTGCGATTGATTGAGAGCTCTTAATGTGCAGATGGATTCGGGTCAGGATGGAGCTCTGATTGCTACTCTGAGGCTGAGGTCGATGTTGCATGATCGGATCCAGAGAGTTCAGGATCAAGACCCAATGTTAGTGAGACTGATTAAGAGAGTCCAGGCCGGTACTGATTCTGAGTTTGAGTTGAGAGATGGGACTTTATGGATGGGAAAGAGACTGTGTGTGCCTGATGTTGATGATTTGAGACGGGAGATCCTAGAGGAGGCACACATAGCTGCCTATGCTATGCATCCTGGTACTACCAAGATGTACAATACTCTGAGACAGCATTTCTGGTGGCCTGGTATGAAGAGGCAAGTGGCAGAGTATGTTTCCAGGTGTCTGATTTGTCAGCAGGTTAAGGCAGAGCATCAAGCTCCAGTGGGTAAGTTGCATTCATTGCCCATTCCGGAGTGGAAATGGGAGCGAATTACCTTGGATTTTGTGATGGGATTGCCTAGGACACCGAGGCAGCATGATGCTATCTGGGTCATAGTGGACCGATTGACTAAATCGGCTCACTTCTTGCCAGTGAGGGAGAGCAATACTCTCGATCAGTTGGCCCAGAAGTACGTGACAGAGATTGTGCGGTTGCATGGGGTTCCGTGGTCGATAGTCTCAGACAGGGATCCCAGGTTCTCTTCGAGGTTCTGGAAGAGCCTACAGACTGCTATGGGTACGAGGTTGAACTTCAGTACTGCATTTCATCCTCAGACGGATGGACAGAGTGAGAGGACGATAAAGACTGTTGAGGACATGCTTCGGGCGTGTGTATTGGAGTTCAGAGGATCATGGGATCAGTATTTGGCTCTGATCGAGTTTGCATATAATAACCAGTATCAAAGTAGTATTGGGATGGCACCGTATGAGGCCTTGTATGGGAGGCCGTGTCGATCGCCACTGTATTGGGATGAAGAGGGTATGAGATCAATTGAGGATCCCGAGCTGATTCAGGACACAGTGGATAAGGTACAGTTGATCAGAGTCGATCAAGGCGGTTCAGATGATGAAAAGCTATGTGGATCAAAGATCGGCAGAGATGGAGTACAGTATAGGTGATAGAGTGTTTCTCCGAGTGTCTCCTTGGAAAGGAGTACTGAGATTTGGCCGTAAGGGCAAGTTGAGCCCTTGGTATATTGGTCCGTATGAGATCTTTGAGAGGATAGGACCGTTGGCTTACAGATTGGCTTTACCGAGTGAGATGTCCCAGATGCATGACGTATTTCATGTTAGTATGCTCCGACGGTACCGTTCAGACCCGACGCATGTGATTCCGGCTCAAGAGATTGAGATAGCCAGTGATTTGAGTTATGTTGAGGAGCTGGTGCAGATTATTGGATCACGGGTCAAGCAGTTACGGAACAGGGTGATTCCATTAGTAAAAGTCCTTTGGAAGAACCACTCTTCTGAGGAAGCTACATGGGAGACTGAGGAGCATATGAGGAGTCAGTATCCTCATTTATTCGATCGGATAGGTATTAAATTTCGAGGACGAAATTTTTATTAGGAGGGGTGAATTGTAACATCCCGTTACTGTTAGCAAGGGTATTATGGTAATATTGGGTCAGACTGATAGGTTTCATTGCATTCACTGATTGAGCATGTTACTGGCCTCTGATTATAGAGGAACAAGTTTATTGCATGGGCATTTATTCATAGGTACATGCATTCATGATTTTTCGACATTTTAATTGTGAGTAAGAATTGATTGGATTGTGAACTGGAAACTGATTGAACTGACTGAATTATGATTAATTGTGAAATTTGGAGTAAGTGGATTCGAATGACTGATTTAGAATAGTCTAAGTGTGATTGACTATTGATAGTGACTCATAGGAAATGTTCAGGAAATTCGAGAAAAAATGTCCGGACCGGAAATTTTGGAGTGACAGACTGATTGACTGTATAGTATTGAAAGGATTGTCCAATAGCAATGGGAAAAATTAGAATTATACTGTTAGGAAATTAAAATGTTGAGCCATCGAAATTTAGAGGCTGAAATTTGGACTGATTTAGAGACTTATGTCTATAAATAGCTAGGTTTGAAATTGGGGAAAATTACTTAAGGCAAAAATCGTTCTTCTCTTCCTCCTCCTACGACGTTCATCGATTCCTTCCCCATTGGTGAGATTCGTCGATTCTTCCTTATGGTTTCTTCTTATTGTGCTAGGCTAAATGGTTTATTGTGATTAATGAAGGTTGAGAAGGATTGAAAGTGGGTTACCGTGGATTTCGAAGGATTTTAGGGTTACGGTGATTTTTGAGAAATTTGTGGATTGATCTTCGATTGGTAAGTTTTAATGGCTTTAATGTTGTCATTAATGGTTGTTTGAGCATTTATGGCATTTATTATGGTTGATTTGGGTAGTTGAGAGTGTTAATGGAGGTTTTAGATAGCTTTAATGGCGGAAAATCGATCGGAGAAGAAGGTGGCGCAGTCGCACGTCGCGACGTCTGGTGTGCCTCGTCGCGGCGAGAAAATTTAGTGCTCGCCGTGACGAGCGCAGCGGGACGCCGCGACGAGCGCCTGGATGTACGTCGCGACGAGTCTTCTGGCTTACATCGCGACGATCGCGAAAAGAGGCGCCTTGCGCGGCGTGCTTCACGTCAAGGGCGACGATCTTCATGCTTGCATGGCGAGGTACATGGAGTAGGTCGGCGAAGGATTTTTCTGATTGGATTGATTTTAGTTTATTGGGTATAATTTATGGTATAGACCTCCGATTGAGGTGATTCTCGATTCATTACTGAACTAGAGAAAGAGGTCTACTGGCGAGGATAATTATGGGAGTTAGAATTTAACTTAAATGGTATTGATTCATAGAGATTAAGGTCGATTATGGTTCATAGTGTGACCTAAATATTGAATTGAGACAATTGGAGTTTTAACTGGGATTTTCAATAGAGGTTTTGACCTAATGGTTATGGAATTGCTATAGGGAGTATGAATTGAGGAAATTGAATTGAATTAAAGGATTGGATCAATTATTGTCGATCATTTGAGCGAAGAGTTAGAATGGGGCATGAGAGTTCGAATTGGGTTTTAGCGCCAGGAAAATCGTGAACATGCATTGTATATAATTCCACTGAGACATATGCATTACTGAATCTTTTTAATTGAGCATCTAGTAATGGGACTGTATTTTACTGTTATAGAGGCGTCGTTGGATCGTCATTCCACGGACATTCTTTGGAACTTCCAGCGAGCTTCGGAAGTTCTGGTGAGTAACCTAGTTGGTTTCTCAAATTCCTAATCGCCTAAATGCTCGATGTGAATTTACTTGCCAATGTGAAATTTGCATGATTACTTGAAATGTCTGAAATGTACATGATCGAATGACATGTTTCTCTTGTCTTGGATTGGACTCATGTATTAATTTGGACTATTGTATGTTTCGAGAAATACAATCTCGGGCTTTTATAGCCATACACTCAATTACTGAACACTGCATTGAATGCATAAATGCATGATTAGATAATGGATATGTGACCCAAGTGCTATTATCACTGAAAAGAGCCTCGAGCTCGAACACTGTACTGACCGAGCCTCAAGCCCAGGGGAGAAATCCTGACGTGTCCCCATCTGAATCGATCGAGCACTTGGGCACAACATGAATAACCGGAAAGAGTCTCATATGCATTGTATACACTTGGTGATTGAATTGCAAACTTCTTGAATTATGTGATGACATGAGAGATTGCAAATTGTTACATGCCATCTTGTAAAACTGTTTCATGATTTATCGTTAATTGTGATATGATATCTTTAAACCGTTATATACTATTGTAAATTGCTATTTGATCGCTATTGTTATAGACTCATGTAAATTGTTATATAATACCGTAATTTGAATATTATTGTCGTTGCGTCTTTATCTGTGATTTGCGTAATGCATGATTGAAGTAAACCATCGATGATGGTTTCTCACTGAGTTCGTAAACTCACCCAAAATTGCATCTAATTTTTCAGGATCGATAGTGTAGACCCCTAGCTCCTGAGATAGTCTTTTCTGTCGTCATGCGGCGTCTTTGGCGGGAGAAGTGATGGCACTGCAGTCGGTCATTTGGGTTGGACTTTTGAGGATGACTTAGGATAGATGCTTGTATCAGTTTCCTTTTTTGTTTTGTTTAGGGGACTGATAGACTTGTCTATTCGGATATTGGATGACTGTATTGAAATTGCTGCTATGATAAGATTATTTTGGATTTTAAAAGTTACTGATTTATGATATTATGGTTTTAATTATTGCGATGCCATGTGGATATTATTGGGAAAATATTCGGTAGTGCACCTTTATAAATGGGATACGTGTAGGGCGACCTTGTGTTTCGATGTGTACCCTACGGTGAGGGGGCGCTACATTAAGTGGTATCAGAGCATGGTTTGACATCTTTTGACATTAGTGAATTTAGGCTTGAATTACTGTAAGAATAGCATAACTGATCGGAATTTCTTGTCAGTTTTAGGTCATCCGTCCTTGGAGATCGAGTTGAGTTACCAGCTGACCTGGAATCGGTAGGAGTTAGTAGGGAGTCTCCTACGCCTCATTCAGAGGAGTTGTCTCCTCGAGTTCCTGTGAGACGGGAACGGAGATATGATCAACTGCGTAAGTAGGGGGCGGTTGACTTTTATGGTAGCACCGACCCTGCGGAAGCTGAGGGATGGCTAGAGAGGACTGAGAGAGTCCTCGATCAGATGGACTGCGACCCGGATGAGCGTTTTGACTACGCGGTTTCTCTGCTACAGTGTCCTGCATATCAGTGGTGGAAGACTGTCCCGGGCAGTACCACCAGGCCTTGTACACTGACATGGGACGACTTTCTGAGAGCCTTCAAGGACAATTTCATGCCCAAGATCTATCTGGAAATGAAGTTGCAAGAGTTCTTAGAGCTGAGACAGGGGCAGTTGACTGTGGTCGACTATGAGGTGCGGTTCAACGAGTTAGTGGTCTATGCTTCTTCATTGGTGGCTACTGAGGCTGACAGGTGTCGGCGTTTTGAGGGCGGACTCAATCTGGAGATCCGTACCCTATTGGCTAGGTCCGATCCTAATTATCACAAAACATTCATAATTCTATTTCTAACAAACCAAAATATTATATACATCATTTTATATTTCGTTCTTAAATATATGTGCTGCTTTTATAATTCTTAATCGACATTAATAACTATAAGTATAAACTGGAATCTACAAGTATACAACATATTCACAAATAACAATTTGATAATATTACCAATTTTAAATATTTATGATTCCTTACATATATATATTACCATTCAATTAAAGTTCAACATCTTTTAACTTTTATAGTCAATTAATTATTTACCTACCTAAAACTAATACTCAAATAAGCAAATACTATCATTAACTACAATCAAATTATTATTAATTTCTAATTTCATAATTTTATACTTAACTAATTATTTACCAAAATTCAATACCCAAATATTAAAATAAATTACCATTTAACAAATATTAAGAATGTGTCAATTAATGATTTAAGCTTTTCAATTTTACTAATTTTGATTATCAATTTTACAATTTTACATTTAATTATTAATTTCACATTTGATTATCAATTTTACAATTAGGTTTAAATGTTGATTTGATTTTGATTATCAACTTTCAATTTTAAGTTTTAACAACCAATTAATCAACATCAACAATTTAACTTTAAAGTTTAAATTTAAAACATAAGGTTAACCATAAATACCAAATTATCATTAAATAAAATACATGTACAATCAAACATTTCAAATTATCAAACTCAATCTCAAATTCAGTTACTCAAACTCAAATTCAATCTCATTCATCAATAATTCAACAATTCAATATTAATATCATAATGAATCACAAGCCATTTTCCACCATTCAATAATCAATAAATCACCATTTCAAATTTAATTTCCAATCCACTTCCAATTCCAAAATGCAAAATGCCAAAATCTAATTCTAAAATCCAATTCCAAATTTCCAATTTCAGTTGACCTTTAGAATTCACAAATGACAAAAATCAATCAACTTCACTTCAATATCCATTCAGATTTCTCATTTTCAGCCGAAATCAACATCCAAAATTTTCCCCAAATCCAATGCAACAACACCAATTTTTAACCCCAAATCCACCATAATCTAACCACCATCACAATCACAGAAGCAATCATTTTCAAAATGCCATGAAAAATGAAAAAAATAAAAAACATACACCCAAAACAATCGGGTCTTCGGTGTCAATCTAGGTCGATGTCGGGTCATGTGGTCCGACTGAGCTGAGGTGTTCGCGTCGTCATGTAGTGCGTCAAAGACTCAAAGGAAGAGAGACAGTGAGGAGGACGAAGGAGAAGGCGACGAGGAGGAGGAGCGGTGTAACACCCCACTTCCACGTGACCCGAACCCGATATCAATGGTGATATCCGAGTTCGTGCCCCGCATGGGTGGCGTACTACATCAGTCAGTAAAACTCGGTATACAATTTTTTTTTAAATACATTCCACGTTAAAAGGAAGCAGTTTCAGTTATTACACACTCGCATTTTAACAAACAAGAAAGCAGTAGTAAATCTTTGCAGTTATAGGTATTACTATCATTTAGCAATACTTTACAAAAAC
Organism: Erythroxylum novogranatense; assembly: GCA_029891385.1. Lineage (NCBI taxonomy): Eukaryota > Viridiplantae > Streptophyta > Magnoliopsida > Malpighiales > Erythroxylaceae > Erythroxylum > Erythroxylum novogranatense. Next base: position 38,038,868 of record CM057229.1, on the reverse strand, counting down.
CATGAAATACAAATGCAAATCAGTTTACAACGATTGCGGAAAACAATTATGAGACACTAATGCAGACGTGAACTGATCCCGACCTCTATCCTTCACTTGCCTATAGTAGACATACTCCCGTGTCGAACGGGTACTCTTCAAAGCCTGAAAAATAGATTACAATTTTGGATTAGTTTGCGAACTCAATGAGGAACCATCATCAATGGTTCTCCCAATTCATGCATCACATAAGCATGTTACAGTAATCATACAGTCACAATGCTAATGATAATACAGTCATAGAATATAGTCACAGTAGTCAGATAGTCATATAGAGCAAAAGCCATTTCATATAGTCTGGGGAGAAATATCTCCCTTCGAGCTCTAGGCTCGTTTCAGTATTTCGAGCTCTAGGTTCGTTTCAGTATCAGTGGCGACTCGGTTCACAATTTTCCTTTATCAGTTTATGCATCTGTGGATGAATGCACATGCCCAATTGAACAGTCACCTAACAGTATATAATTCACAAATCACAGTCCATACTTTACAATTAATCACAGTCAATCACAGTAAATCCAGTAATGGCACCATAAACAGTTAATAATTCCAAGTCAATCACAGTCAATTAACAGTCAGTATCTCACACAATTAATCACAGTAAACACAGTAATGGCAAACCAGCAAACCAGTCACAAATAGCACATTCCTGGTCCCGCCATTATCCCCACAGTAGACATATAATAATTGAGAAACCCATCTAGGTTACTCACCTATTACTTCCGAGCTAATGCCGGGAAGTCTCTGCTACGTCGGTCGAACGACGCTCCAATTGGGCCTCTATAAGAATCAAAGAAGAAAACGATCACTAACTATTCAATCAGAATTCGTTAATGATGCACATGTAGGTGTATAATGCATGTTCATGAATTCCCGGCCCTAATCCCATTTTTTTCCATCAGAAAAATTCATTTAAAAATTAGAAATCCAATGGCGCTAACAGCGCTCAATTTGGACCCCTATAAGTCCCCAATTAAATAAAACAGTAGCTAAAGAACCATTACCCAGACACCCGTCAGTTTTTCGTCCAGAAATTCCCAATCTCTCAGGAAATGAAATTAAATATTCAGTGAATCCGATGCCTCAAGAATCAGGTCAATCGGACGTCAGACGGACAAGTTATAAGCAAAAGAGTAGAAAAAGGTCAGTACAAGTCGACTTATCTGAGAATACAAGTCGACTTACTCTACTGTGTATGAATAAGTCGACTTACTGAAGATACAAGTCGACTTACATTACTCCCATAACAGATCTGGAAAACTTTCTCCAACATGCCAACTTCCACAGGGCATAATTCCTTACTCTGAACTCCAACTTGAGCAAACTTGGTGTCTATTTCATAGAGAAAAGAAAGATCTACAATGTCCATGAAGAACACAAAAACTAATTTCACCTCTAAGGGTGTCAAAAATACAATCAAAGTCACTGCCCAGTCAATGGGTTCTAAAACAGTACCGTATCTTGTAAATTCAATAACTTCTCATTTCCTTTGTCAAAAATTACACAATAAATATGCTTAGAAAGATCCCAATGTGTTCTACAATTTTTATGAACAAACCAAAATCGAATTCAATTGTTAACTAGGTGAAACAATTCAGTGAATGCTGCTGCCCCTGAAAGTACTCAATCTGGACAGTAATTTTTTAAAACAATATAACTCCTTGTAAACATGTCAAAAAAATCACTACCTTATATCACTGGAAAGATAAAACATATTACTACACTTTTCATGAAGAACTCAGAATCCAATTCCATCCCTAACAATTTCAAACTTGTCATGCAAGTTTCTGTTGATCAGGGCAGTTAATAACCTAATGCAGATTCAGTGTTTGAAAACTCATAACTTCCAAATATGATCTCCAAAAATCAAATTATATATACCATTTTCAAGATCAATGTTTCCTCTACAACTCCTCACAAGATCATTCAAGCTAATTCAATTCACAGAAATTGATAAAATTGCTTCCAATCAGAATGCTCACAAAACTGACATTTCAGTTAGGTTTCATTAAAATGCATTTTACCAGCCAATAGTCATCAATGCATATCTCCCAATATACATATCTAAAAATTGCAAAATCAGTTGCATTGGAAAGCTAACAATACAGGCTTCAATTTTTATTTAAACTATTTTCCCTAATTCCTTCTCAATTAATGTAGAAAAATCATCAAAACTAGTAGGTTATTGATCCGGATACTGTTCACACCAACCATCAACAGTGACTTTTCAAGCTAAAATTTACCCTCTTAAGGCTAAAATTGGACAACACCTATTTCACACAAAAATGTAGCCAACAAACCATAGTTTCATTGGGTACAAACCTCACCTCATTTGCATAACCAGACAATGAGTTATACTCAAAACAGTACGGTAGGTCAAACTCACATTTTCAGCTTTACTACTCAATCACAACTCCTATCATGCCAATTGAACTTCTACTACCATAAGCATCTCATTTGGACACAAAATCAGTCCTTAGATCATTCCTACATTCATTAGGAATACCTACCTCAATTTGGAAGCACCATACACAATCATGTTCTTATCAATTTCTTTTAAGGATTAGTCATCTAATCACTTCAAACTGTGAAAGGCAAACACTAATCATCTCCACCTTATGATTTCTTACACACCAACATACCCAACAATTCAAGCCATACGTGTCATGAAATTAAAGCATCATTCATCATATTTAATGAACAATCACTTCTAATCCATGCAAGTAACTATGAATTCATGCAGTAAAACCATAATTAAAACATAAACATCATCTTACCTAAAGCTTCCAACTCCTCCTCTTCAAGCCTTTAATTTTCCAACTACCCTACTTCTTCTCCATCCCAAGCATGGAGCAAGATAAGAGGGTAGAAGGTTTAAGTTTGCAAGCTTATAAGGAAGAAGAATACTTAAGATTGGAGGAAGGAAACGTTGAGAAGGAGAAAACAATTTTGATGGAGATGACAAAGAAAGGAGGTTTTCGATGGATCAATGAACAAATAGCCTCCAAGTCTTCTTTTTCTTCTTTTCCATAAGGCATAACCGAGAATGAGATAAATAGGCATTAATTGCGAGGGCTAGGTGTTGGACCCCGAACCTAGAAGTGAAAATTAGAAATATGGAAATGAAAGTAAATGAGTGTTTTGTTTGTGATTTGTGTTATAGATGAGGAAATGTGATTTATGTATGATGATGGGCTGAGAAGCCTTAAGCATGAATCATGTTTATCTATGTAAGACCCTATGGAAAAGCAAGAGATTTTAAATGACAAGATGATATGGAATGTAAGAAATCATATGATTTGAGGTTGAGATTTGGATGAATTCCAAATGATAGTTGCATTGTTATAAATGATGTACAATTTAAGAAAGTAAAGTTAGGATGAATGTTAAATGTATATGCTGATTCAAGGGAAATTAGAGAATGATTGAAATAGAATTGGACAAAGTAGCCTTCTTTGAAGTTGTAGCTTTATCTTTTATCTTTCCAACGAGACTAAGTATGTGAGTTTTCGAGATTGGAGTTAAGAGTTATAGTTGATACAAGTTATGATGTTATATAAGATTGATGTTAGTGACAGCTTTGATGACATGTTTGAGAATTGTGGTTTTGAAGAACCAATTTAGTTGAGATTTGAGAAGTTCATGAATTGATTTGTTTCTTGCATTGTTATGAAGTGTTTAGGCCTATGAATGAGTAATTATGTGAAGATTATAAGTGTAAATGATGTTAGTTTGGATGTGTGAAGTTTTGGAAAAAGGTTGAAGAGTTTTTGAAAATCGCATGTCCGTTAAACGGACATGGAAGTCCATTTAACGGACAGCCTCAGGTCAAAAGGACCCCTTCCCTTGCTCATGTCCGTTAGGCGGACATGGATGTCCGTTTAACGGACATTATCGGATGAATTGGCACAGTTTTGGCCGTGCATGTCCGTTAAACGGATAGATACTGGTCACTTTGATAAAAACGTATTTCGGACCAATTTTGAGGCCGAATCTTGTTTTGAGGCCTCTAATACGAGTTGTAGATCTTGATGTTATCTTTCAAATGAAACAAGAACGAAGACATTTGGATATTTGTAGAAAAATTTATGGCATTTTCACCAAAAGAGTTTCAAATCAATTTAGGGTTTGAGCATGTTGAGTTGTTTTGATCATAGCTCACTCATCCGACCTCGAATTGAGGCGATTCTTGAAGCATTGAAATCCTAACACATGTATATTTCTCTCCACAAATATTTGTATCAATTGGAGTTGAATTGGAAAATTTTTATTGAATCATATGATAATCAGAATTTTTGTTTCATTCTGATCTTGCTATTTTTCCTTCCTCATTCGACCTTGTCAAATCATTTGCTTATATCTTTTCCGTCCGACATCCGAATGACTCGGTTCTTGAAGCGTTAGATTTCTAAGACAATGAAGTTCATGATTATGTGAAAATTATGAATTTTAGAGATTTAATTGAGTAAGATTATTTGAATCAAAGTGAGACAGGAAAGTTTCTGAACATAGTTCAGTACTTTGCGAATTTTGGGATCTTTAGAGATTCGATTGAAGCGATGTTTAAGGCATAATAAAGTTAAGACATGGGGATACAATTGCTATGAAGGAACCAAATTTCATTTTAGCCTTTAAGGATGTCTATTTGTGGAAGGAAGTGAATTGCTAGAAAATGTGTTAGCAAATGATATGTCCGACATGTTTAGGCTATAACTTTTGATGTAGTGCTCCGAATTGAATGATTCTTAAGGCTTTATGAAATTAAGACATACAGGAACAATTATCTAGAAGGAAGTTTTAGCAAATTCCTTCATTTAGATGTGAGAATAATTGTCCAAAAGTGAGCATAAATTAAAGAAATATTCAGGGGCAGTTTTGGAAGTTAACTTAGAGATTAAAGGTTATAGGCATTTGAGGAGGGGCATAAGGGTCTTTTCACCCCCATTTTAATGACATGGCATATAAAGAAGAGGGGAGTGTCGTTGGTTTTAAGAAGACCCACGAAAATTCTAGAAGAAGAAAGAAGAAAGAAGAAGAAGGAAGAGAGAAGAGGAGAAATCGTGGAGGAGAAGGAGAAGGAGGAAGAAGAGGTAGGTTTCTGATTTTTCAAGCTTGATTTTTTCCATGGATTCATGAAGGAAAAGAGGGATGGAGAAGAGATCTACCCTCCAAGCCAAAAGAAATTTCAAAAATAGAAAGAGAAAGAGGTAAGAGATTCTTCAAGTTTGAGTTTTTAGTGATTTGTTAGTTTAGATATATGGAAAAGGTGATGGGTTTGTGATTTCCTTGTTTAGTTTTGAAAGATTTCATGGTGAATTGATTTATTGTTGGATTTATGTGAGTTAAGGTTTGGGTCAAGTTTGATAAATTGAGATTGTAGAAATTCTTGTTTTGGAAAGGTTGAAAATATGATGAGTTCAAATTTTCCTATAGTTAATTTGAGAAGTATGATGTTTGTGATATTGGAATTGGTTGATTATGGCTTAGGTGATTTTAAGTTGGAAGAGAGAGAGAAGTAAAGATCAAATTGAGGATTGGAACAAGCTTATGGCATGGATAAGAGGTGGGTAATATGTTTATTGTTCAAATTATGAACAAATTACAATTTGTGGTTTTATAAGCTATTGTTTTATACATGATTTAGTCAATTGTCTTTGTCATGATTTATAAAGAAATGTTAAAGGCATTGTTTCCAAATGATTTACGAAAATTCTGAAATAGTTTGGACAATTTTTCCATAAGTGACTTGAATGGTTTCGTAAATGAATGTTTTGAGTAAATTGAAAAAGATGAAATATGCATTGAATTCATGATGTTGCATTGATTGATAGTTTGAGAATATGTTTATACTTGTATATGCATGTATGTAAGCTTGCAAATGTGTTGAATATGACATGAAAAGTTGAATTTTCGAAATGTGCCTTTGGGCAATATGAAAATTTCAAGCATGAATACGTGTTACATGGGTTTGGTTAGGTCCCTCATGTGGAGTCAGTGCACTGGTCTCGTTTTAAAGCCTTCTCCCGGCTGCCCGCTAGTGGCATAGGAGCTCCGTTTTTGGACTCCCCATATGTGTTTCATGGCTGTACAGGACCGCTTTGCGGGAATGTGCAGTACGTCCTGTTTTTGGACCGACCCAAACCGTTGATGTGTTTAATGTGTTAAGTGCTTTTACTTTGTTTATAATGTGCTGCACTTATATGTGATGCATTTCATGTTTTTCAATGGATTGAAATTTCGACAAATGAGACATTGGGATTTTCAACTATAGGAATTTTGAAAAACAGTTTGTAAATGTTTATGAAAGATGTTGAGAATTGAGAAGCTTTTGAGAAATAAGCCTTCACTGTTTTTGATCAACTGAAAATAAGGTTTGAAAATACTTTTGCTTATCATTTGTTTAATAAACATGTTATCCACGAGCTTCGAAGCTCACCCCTTTCATCCCCATCTCCAGGTATTCGAGCAGGAGATTGGATGAAAGACATCAAGATATCAGCATTTGTATATGTTTTGTACTTTGTGTTATTGGTTTAAGATTATTGGAAATGGTCTATGGCTTGAAATGCCATTAGAGTATTGTAAGTATTTTGGTTCATAATGTATTCTGGATTATGATATTGTATAAGAACTTGAGTGGTGGAATTGGAAATGTATTGGTTTTGGATTGTGCAATTTGGTTTTGTATATCAATTGGATTGAGTTATGAATACAATTGGGATATATGTTATATATATTAAAATATGGATGAATGAACTGGATGATGAGATATTGGTTTGATTGTGATGAATATGAATTGATATGAAAATGACTTGAAGTGGTTTAGAATTTAGGTTTGCATTTCTGCTGAGATCCCGGACGGAGGGTCCGGTAGATTATGATGTATGTGTGTTTGTTTGAAAGTTATAGAAGTGAGTTTTTCACTATGCAGATTTGGGTTATGTCTAAATGCAGCCGTTATGCTGTCGGATTTTCTATATAGTAGATTATGGATAAGAGAATTTGTGTATGAATTTAGGAATTTTATTTGACATGAGTATGAGATTATTATGGTAAAGAGTAAGAAATGTGATGAATAAGAAGAATCAAGTAATATGAGATTAGTATGAGTTGAAGGATAAATTTTCCCAAAGAGGGAAATTATTTGTTTGATATTAACTAGGATGAATTAAATGATGAAAGAAATGAATAAGAAGAAAAAAAAATGTACATCGACTTTCGGATAGGTCAAGTCATAAGGGTTTCCAACGCGACAGTTTTCTATTTTCACGCTACGGATGTCGGGATTTGCAATTTCAGTTTCAATCGATTTATTTGCTTCGCACTTGTATCCGATTTGTATTCGATCCTATTTGCTTCGCATTTGTTTCATTTCATTTGATTTGAATTCCGATTTCGTTGTTTCGAACCAATTGTCACATATGTTTCGAGTTTTCGCTATCTGCATTTCATTGCTGATTCACATGTTTAATTCCAATTTGTTTTCGATTCGACTCTTTTGTTTCGTTCCGTTTCGGATTCTTTTTAAGAGCGATCATATGCAGTAAAGCCGTGGGATTCAAGTGTTAGTGTAAGAAGTTGGGTCTCGGAATCGGGATCCAACAGATATGGTATCAGAGCCCAGTAATATGATCTTACTGGGGCGTATGGATATGAGTGTTTCTGCATGAGAATTTGATAAGAGTTTGTGAAGATAAGTTTGATTTTGTGAAAGTATGATATTGAAGGACCTATGTGATTGTTATTATGATTGAGTTTAGGAATATGATGCTGGAAATGAAGATTTCAAAATTTCATGATGAAATTAGAGGATGTGACTTCGAATATATGTGAGATGTGAATATGAATCTTTAAAGATGAGTTTGATGATAGGAATATGTGTATAGAAGTTAAAAGAGATTGAGATTGGATGGTTTTGGTCCATATTGAGGTTATGAATAAATTAGATCATTCATCGGCATATGTGAAGAAATAGTTGTTTGATATGATAGTGATGATTCAATCTCATAAAGAAGTGAAATTTTGCGAGTAAGATAGGAATATGTGTGATAAGAAATTTGAGTGATTTTGAAGTTTGTGAAAATGAAAGTGAGATTAGCATTTGATGATGAATTGGGTTGTTGATTTTGAATATGCATTTGTGAGAGAACTAAGGAAGATTTGCAACATGAGTTAAATCTATGTACTTGTGAAAATATGATAAGAATTATTGGAGTGTGAAATAGATATAGATGGTATATGATATAGGAGGTGAAAACTATTACGAATACGTGTGGTGAGGATTTGCATATGTGAATGACTAGGATCATTTGGAAGTCATGAATTAAGAGAATGTATTACTTGGTGTTTGCTTAAGTATGAATTTTGAGGAGGAAATTCTTTTAAGAGGGGGAGAATTGTTGAACCCCGAACCTAGAAGTGAAAATTAGAAATATGGAAATGAAAGTAAATGAGTGTTTTGTTTGTGATTTGTGTTATAGATGAGGAAATGTGATTTAGTATGATGATGGGCTGAGAAGCCTTAAGCATGAATCATGTTTAGCTATGTAAGACCCTATGGAAAAGCAAGAGATTTTAAATGACAAGATGATATGGAATGTAAGAAATCATATGATTTGAGGTTGAGATTTGGATGAATTCCAAATGATAGTTGCATTGTTATAAATGATGTACAATTTAAGAAAGTAAAGTTAGGATGAATGTTAAATGTATATGCTGATTCAAGGGAAATTAGAGAATGATTGAAATAGAATTGGCCAAAGTAGCCTTCTTTGAAGTTGTAGCTTGATCTTTTATCTTTCCAACGAGACTAAGTATGCGAGTTTTCGAGATTGGAGTTAAGAGTTATAGTTGATACAAGTTATGATGTTATATAAGATTGATGTTAGTGACAGCTTTGATGACATATTTGAGAATTGTGGTTTTGAAGAACCAATTTAGTTGAGATTTGAGAAGTTCATGAATTGATTTGTTGCTTGCATTGTTATGAAGTGTTTAGGCCTATGAATGAGTAATTATGTGAAGATTATAAGTGTAAATGATGTTAGTTTGGATGTGTGAAGTTTTGGAAAAAGGTTGAAGAGTTTTTGAAAATCGCATGTCCGTTAAACGGATATGGAAGTCCGTTTAACGGACAGCCTCGGGTCAAAAGGAACCCTTCCCTTGCTCATGTCCGTTAGGAGGACATGGATGTCTGTTTAACGGACATTATCGGATGAATTGGCACAGTTTTGGCCGTGCGTGTCCGTTAAACGGACATGCCTGTCCGTTTAACGGACAGATACGGGTCACTTTGAGAAAAACGTATTTCTGACCAGTTTTGAGGGCAAATCTTGTTTTGAGGCCTCTAATACGAGTTGTAGATCTTGATGTTATATTTCAAATGAAACAAGAACGAAGACATTTGGATATTTTTAAAAAAAGTTATGGCATCTGCGCCAAAAGAGTTTCAAATCGATTTAGGGTTTGAGCATGTTGAGTTGTTTTGATCATAGCTCACTCATCCGACCTCGGATTGAGGCGATTCTTGAAGTATTGAATTCCTAACACATTTATCTTTCTATCCATAAAAATTTGTATCAATCTGAGTTGAATTGAAAAAGTTTGATTGAATCATATGATAATCAGAATGCTTTGTTTCATTATGATCTTGCTATTTTTCCTTCCTCATTCGACCTTGTCAAATCATTTGCTTATATCTTTTCCGTCCGACATCCGAATGACTCGGTTCTTGAAGCGTTGGATTCCTAAGACAATGACGTTCATGATTATGTGAAAATTATGAATTTTAGAGATTTAATTGAGTAAAATTATTTGAATCAAAGTGAGACAGGAAAGTTTCTGAACATAGTTCAGTACTTTGCGAATTTTGGGACCTGTAGAGATCCGATTGAAGCGATGTTTGAGGCATAATAAATTTAATACATGGGGCTACAATTGCTATGAAGGAACCAAATTTCATTTTAGCCTTTAAGGATGTCTATTTTTGGAAGGAAGTGAATTGCTAGAAAATGTGTTAGCAAATGATATGTCCGACATGTTTAGGCTATAACTTTTGATGTAGTGCTCCGAATTGAATGATTCTTAAGGCTTTATGAAATTAAGACATAGAGGAACAATTATCTAGAAGGAAGTTTTAGCAAATTCCTTCATTTAGATGTGATAATAATTGTCCAAAAGTGAGCATAACTTAAAGAAATATTCAGGGGCAGTTTTGGAAGTTAACTTAGAGATTAAAGGTTATAGGCATTTGAGGAGGGGCATAAGGGTCTTTTCACCCCCATTTTAATGACATGGCATATAAAGAAGAGGGGAGTGTCGTTGGTTTTAAGAAGACCCACGAAAATTCTAGAAGAAGAAAGAAGAAAGAAGAAGAAGGAAGAGAGAAGAGGAGAAATCGTGGAAGAGAAGGAGAAGGAGGAAGAAGAGGTAGGTTTCTGATTTTTCAAGCTTGATTTTTTCCATGGATTCATGAAGGAAAAGAGGGATGGAGAAGAGATCTACCCTCCAAGCCAAAAGAAATTTCGAAAATAGAAAGAGAAAGAGGTAAGAGATTCTACAAGTTTGAGTTTTTAGTGATTGGTTAGTTTAGATATATGGAAAAAGGTGATGGGTTTGTGATTTCCTTGTTTAGTTTTGAAAGATTTCATGGTGAATTGATTTATTGTTGGATTTATGTGAGTTAAGGTTTGGGTAAAGTTTGAGAAATTGAGATTGTAGAAATTCTTGTTTTGGAAAGGTTGAAAATATGATGAGTTCAAATTTTCCTATAGTTAATTTGAGAAGTATGATGTTTGTGATATTGGAATTGGTTGATTATGGCTTACGTGATTTTAAGTTGGAAGAGAGAGAGAAGTAAAGATCAAATTGAGGATTGGAACAAGCTTATGGCATGGATAAGAGGTGGGTAATATGTTTATTTTTCAAATTATGAGCAAATTACAATTTGTGGTTTTATAAGCTATTGTTTTATAAATGATTTAGTCAATTGTCTTTGTCATGATTTATAAAGAAATGTTAAAGGCATTGTTTCCAAATGATTCTGAAAATTCTGAAATAGTTTGGACAATTTTTCCATAAGTGACTTGAATGGTTTCGTAAATGAATGTTTTGAGTAAATTGAAAAAGATGAAATATGCATTGAATTCATGATGTTGCATTGATTGATAGTTTGAGAATATGTTTATACTTATGTATGCATGTATGTAAGCTTGCAAATGTGTTGAATATGACATTACATGAAAAGTTAAATTTTCGAAATGTGCCTTCGGGCAATATGAAATTTTTAAGCATGAATACGTGTTACATGGGTTTGGTTAGGTCCCTCATGTGGAGTCAGTGCACTGGTCTCGTTTTAAAGCCTTCTCTCGGCTGCCCGCTAATGGCATAGGAGCTCCGTTTTCGGACTCCCCATATGTGTTTCACGGCTGCACAGGACCGCTTTGCGGGAATGTGCAGTACGTCCTATTTTTGGACCGACCCAAACCGTTGATGTGTTTAATGTGTTAAGTGCTTTTACTTTGTTTATAATGTGCTGCACTTATATGTGATGCATTTTATGTTTTTCAATGGATTGAAATTTTGACAAATGAGACATTGGGATTTTCAACTATGGGAATTTTGAAAAACAGTTTGTAAATGTTTATGAAAGATGTTGAGAATTGAGAAGCTTTTAAGAAATAAGCCTTCACTGTTTTTGATCAACTGAAAATAAGGTTTGAAAATACTTTTGCTTATCATTTGTTTAATAAACATGTTATCCACGAGCTTAGAGCTCACCCCCTTTCATCCCCATCTCCGGTATTGAGGGGAGATTGGATGAAAGACATCAAGATATCAGCATTTGTATATGTTTTGTACTTTGTGTTATTGGTTTAAGATTATTGGAAATGGTCTATGGCTTGAAATGCCATTAGAGTATTGTAAGTATTTTGGTTCATAATGTATTCTGGATTATGATATTGTATAAGAACTTGAGTGGTGGAATTGGAAATGTATTGGTTTTGGATTGTGCAATTTGGTTTTGTATATCAATTGGATTGAGTTTTGAATACAATTGGGATATATGTTATATATATTAAGATATGGATGAATGAACTGGATGATGAGATATTGGTTTGATTGTGATGAATATGAATTGATATGAAAATGACTTGAAGTGGTTTAGAATTTAGGTTTGCATTTCTGCTGAGATCCCGGACGGAGGGTCCGGTAGATTATGATGTATGTGTGTTTGTTTGAAAGTTATAGAACTAAGTTTTTCACTATGCAGATTTGGGTTATGTCTAAATGCAGTCGTTATGCTGTCGGATTTTCTATATAGTAGATTATGGATAAGAGAATTTGTGTATGAATTTAGGAATTTTATTTGACATGAGTATGAGATTATTATGGTAAAGAGTAAGAAATGTGATGAATAAGAAAAATCAAGTAATATGAGATTAATATGAGTTGAAGGATAAATTTTCCCAAAGAGGGAAATTATTTGTTTGATATTAACTAGGATGAATTAAATGATGAAAGAAATGAATAAGAAGAAAAAAAATGTACATCGACTTTTGGATAGGTCAAGTCATAAGGGTTTCCAACGCGACAGTTTTCTATTTTCACGCTACGGATGTCGGGATTTGCAATTTCAGTTTCAATCGATTTATTTGCTTCGCACTTGTATCCGATTTGTATTCGATCCTATTTGCTTCGCATTTGTTTCATTTCATTTGATTTGAATTCCGATTTCGTTGTTTCGAACCAATTGTCACATATATTTCGAGTTTTCGCTATCTGCATTTCATTGCCGATTCACGTGTTTAATTCCCATCTATTTTCGATTCGACTCTTTTGTTTCGTTCCGTTTCGGATTCTTTTTAAGAGCGATCATACGCAGTAAAGCAGTGGGATTCAAGTGTTAGTGTAAGAAGTTGGGTCTCGGAATCGGGATCCAACACTAGGTGGCAAAAGGAGAAGAAAGAAGAAAAGTCAACAAATCAATCAAAAGTTTTGAAAAAATAAAACAAATCCTAAGCTAAAATCAAGCCAATTTCGGTTCCAACAAGATTTAATGGTCCATTTATGGGTCCCACCAAGATATTTAATAGCTTAGGACCAAATAACAGTAGAAAATCAACCGGTTCGCCACTTGGCGATTTTTTTCCGGTCCGGGAATTTTCTCCGGAAAATTTTCCAGAAAATTTCCTAAAAATTCCTTAAAATATAAAACATTCAATGGCTCACTCAGAATAATTTTTCAAAGCCAATAACCACGTTAATCACAATAAAATTACATTAGGCACGAAAACTGGAAATGTCATGTATGCATGTACAATACTTTCATGTGCACAAATGATACTGTGTACCAATCCTACTATGCATGAACAATCCTAAGTCATTCCAATTCCTTCTCATCCTATGCCAAATTTACTATTTTACCCTTCCTGTTAGGGGTGGGATGTTACAATTCCCCCCTCCTTATAAAAATTTCGTTCTCGAAATTCGCAGTCAACGGTTCCAGATGACATTGATCATATGTCCCTACAGTTCCCATACACTACGTCACTCAATACTTCCGTTACTAAAAGATCGCAGTAAGGTAGTCCGTTTCCTCTGTGGCTTTCTCGCTATCTTACCTATCTCACTTGTCATTTTCAGAGTAGCCATTACCTTTAGTTCCGATGCTATGACTCAGTTTATTATTTCCGAATTTATTCACTTATCCCGTTTTATTAATCTAATACCTTTTTTTTTCTAGTAATATACAGATTAATCTTGGTCCATTGATACCCTCTTTGCCACTTCTATTCTGAGTACACCTTTTTAAGGTGATACGTACAATAAAATAATTTCTCTCGTCTGTGACACTTCACTTTCCTTTGGTACCGACACCGTGGCACTTATCTCTATTTCACTATAACCGGTGGTAATCCACCTAATGCATTTATCCTTCATATTTCATTGACTCTTAGTCCAGCTTCAGATTTCTTTTGACATTCACTGTTCTTTATACATTTAATTCTATTTCATTGTCCGATTATGATTCACCACACTAACCCATGCAACTTTCCTAGGTTACTTTCCTTTATTTCACTCATCACAAGTATCTTGACTAAATGATGCACTATTTTGTGTAACACAAGCGTGTACAATTCCATCTTGTGATCACCGTTAGTTCTATAATCATTCAGTCAAAACTATATAATGAGGTCATAATCCTCTGCAGTCCAAACACTTAAGCACTTTTCCTGTTGAACATTCAAATCTATAAGCACTTAAAATCTATAATCACGTCGTTCTATACCTGTAGTAATTCAATGTCACTCTTCGTGTATTCCAACTAGAATATCTAACTTCGATTGTTCAGTTCCTTTGCTCAACCACTCAATCTACTACTTAAATTCTCTAGTAACACTTTATTTAACATTTTATTTTGCCCCAAATTCTCCTTGACATTTTTTTTCATTATACGAGCTTTGGAGACCCCAATGTCTACAATTGGTCTGTTCATTGTAGAATTATCTGTTCACTATTTCCGACTACACTCGACCTTTACCAGTATAATATTCATTTATGTATGCCGTTCAAACTCTAAACTTTTACATGATGTATTCCTGATAGGAATCTAAGGCCTCCAAGGCTTGAAACAATTTCACTCATAACACTGATACCATTTATCAAAACTGTTCAGTTCCTCGTATACCGTTCTAACAAATTAACATGTCATCCCACACTGCTCAATTTCCAAAGAGATGCTTCTTACCAGTGTCAGGTTCTTCCATTATTCATATAACTCTTTTACTTTGCAACACTTGCAAACACATAGTCATCAGTTGATACCATTTATTTACCTTATATCAATTTCTAGACATTACTCATTATTGTCTTTAACAGATATCAGTCAAACTTTTCAGTGAGTCCACAGTTAGTGTATTTGCGATTCCTTAATGAAGGTAACATTACATCCCATCGATTTCAGTTTCCCTTAAGGACTTCTTGTTGCTATGAACTTTCTCTTATCAATTGCTTTCCTATCAGTCACATCGACATATGCCAATGCCTAGTCATCCGTACTTGGACCTCCATAAATTCCACTTCATTTGAGTATTTCACTTCTCCGTTCTGGACTATTTTATTCTTAGTTCCAGTTTTGCATCACAAATGGAGACCCATGCATTTCACATTGCAATAGAATCGCCTCAAATTAAAATTCCTGTCATGACCATTAGTCTTGCTACCGGCATTATCCTGTTCACCAAATTCTCATCAGCCAACTAGTTTCCCCAATTGCTTTTCAATCATCCATGGTATCTCAAAAGCTCAATTCCCACTATACGCACTATCTCAGTCAGAACAATTTTATGCCATAATTGGAAAGATCAAATCATTCCTTGCACTCGGGTTCGGTGAGACGCGATACACTTTCTTTAACCCTTATACGTTACTATAAACATTACCCGAAATCATTTCCTCTTATCTGGAAGCCAATTATTAACCTATATGATTCAGAATTCCACAAAACTCCTTTCCGTTTATGCCAATCCTCAAATAGAGGACTTATGCCATAATCATTTTTCATTTCCTCCCATACGGGCATGGGCATGCCCAGTCACAAATAGCACATTCCTGGTCCCACCATTATCCCCACAGTAGACATATAATAATTGAGAAACCCATCTAGGTTACTCACCTATTACTTCCGAGCTAATGCCGGGAAGTCTCTGCTACGTCGGTCGAACGACGCTCCAATTGGGCCTCTATAAGAATCAAAGAAGAAAACGATCACTAACTATTCAATCAGAATTCGTTAATGATGCACATGTAGGTGTATAATGCATGTTCATGAATTCCCGGCCCTAATCCCATTTTTTTCCATCAGAAAAATTCATTTAAAAATTAGAAATCCAATGGCGCTAACAGCGCTCAATTTGGACCCCTATAAGTCTCCAATTAAATAAAACAGTAGCTAAAGAACCATTACCCAGACACCCGTCAGTTTTTCGTCCAGAAATTCCCAATCTCTCAGGAAATGAAATTAAATATTCAGTGAATCTGATGCCTCAAGAATCAGGTCAATCGGACGTCGAACGGACAAGTTATAAGCAAAAGAATGGAAAAAGGTCAGTACAAGTCGACTTATCTGAGAATACAAGTCGACTTACTCTACTGTGTATGAATAAGTCGACTTACTGAAGATACAAGTCGACTTACATTACTCCCATAACAGATCTGGAAAACTTTCTCCAACATGCCAACTTCCACAGGGCATAATTCCTTACTCTGAACTCCAAATTGAGCAAACTTGGTGTCTATTTCATAGAGAAAAGAAAGATCTACAATGTTCATGAAGGACACAAAAACTAATTTCACATCTAAGGTGTCAAAAATACAATCAAATTTACTGCCCAGTCAATGGGTTCTAAAACAGTACCGTATCTTGTAAATTCAATAACTTCTCATTTCCTTTGTCGAAAATTACAAAATAAATATGCTCAGAAAGATCCCAATGTTTTCTACAATTTTCATGAACAAACCAAAATCGAATTCAATTGTTAACTAGGTCAAAAAATTCAGTGAATGCTGCTGCCCCTGAAAGTACTCAATCTGGATAGTAACTTTTTAAAACAGTATAACTCCTTGTACACATGTCAAGAAAATCACTACCTTATATCACTGGAAAGATAGAACATATTACTACACTTTGCATGAAGAACTCAGAATCCAATTCCATCCCTAACAATTTCAAACTTGTCATGAAAGTTTCTGCTGATCAGGGAAGTTAATAACCTAATGCAAATTCAGTGTTTGAAAACTCATAACTTCCAAATATGATCTCCACAAATCGCATGCTATATACCATTTTCAAGATCAATGTTTCCCCTACAACTCCTCAGAAGATCACTCAAGCTAATTCATTTCACAGAAATTGATAAAATTGCTTCCAATCAGAATGCTCACAAAACTGACATTTCAGCTAGGTTTCATTAAAATGCATTTTACCAGCCAATAGTCATCAATGCATATCTCCCAATATACATAGCGAAAAATTGCAAAATCAGTGGCATTGGAAAGCTAACAATACAGACTTCAATTTTCACTTAAACCATTTTCCCTAATTCCTTCTCAATTAATGTAGAAAAATCATCAAAAGTAGTAGGTTATTGATCCGGATACTGTTCACACCAACCATCAACAGTGACTTTCCAAGCTAAAATTTACCCTCTTAAGGCTAAAATTGGACAACACCTATTTTACACAAAAATGTAGCCAAAAAACCAAAGTTTCATTGGGCATAAACCGCACCTCATTTGCGTAACCAGACAATGAGTTATACTCAAAACAGTACGGTAGGTCAAACTCACATTTTCAGCTTTACTACTCAATCACAACTCCTATCATGCCAATTGAACTTCTACTACCATAAGCATCTCATTTGGACACAAAATCAGTCCTTAGATCATTCCTACATTCATTAGGAATACCTACCTCAATTTGGCAGCACCCTACACAATCATGTTCTTATCAATTTCTTTTAAGGATTAGTCATCTAATCACTTTAAACTATGAAAGGCAAACACTAATAATCTCCACCTTATGATTTCTTACACACCAACATACCCAACAATTCAAGCCATATGTGTCATGAAATTAAAGCATCATTCATCATATTTAATGAACAGTCACTTCTAATCCATGCAACTAACTATGAATTCATGCATTAAAACCATAATTAAAACATAAACATCATCTTACCTAAAGCTTCCATCTCCTCCTCTTCAAGCCTTTAATTTTCCAACTACCCTACTTCTTCTCCATCCCAAGCATGGAGCAAGATAAGAGGGTAGAAGGTTTAAGTTTGCAAGCTTGTAAGGAAGAAGAATACTTAAGATTGGAGGAAGGAAACTTTGAGAAGGAGAAAACAATTTTGATGGAGATGACAAAGAAAGGAGGTTTTCGGTGGATCAATGAACAAATAGCCTCCAAGTCTTCTTTTTCTTCTTTTCCATAAGGCATAACCGAGAATGAGATAAATAGGCAAAAATTGTGAGGGCTAGGTGGCAAAAGGAGAAGAAAGAAGAAAAGTCAACAAATCAATCAAAAGTTTTGAAAAAATAAAACAAATCCTAAGCTAAAATCAAGCCAATTTCGGTTCCAACAAGATTTAATGGTTCATTTATGGGTCCCACCAAGATATTTAATAGCTTAGGACCAAATAACAGTAGAAAATCAACCGGTTCGCCACTTGGCGATTTTTTTTCGGTCCGGGAATTTTCTCCAAAAAATTCGTAAAAATCCCTTAAAATATAAAACATTCAATGGCTCACTCAGAATAATTTTTCAAACCTAATAATCACGTTAATCACAATAAAATTACATTAGGCACGAAAATCGGGAATGTCATGTATGCATGTACAATACTTTCATGTGCACAAATAATACTGTGTACCAATCCTACTATGCATGAACAGTCCTAAGTCATTCCAATCCATCTCATCCTATGCCAAATTTACTATTTTACCCTTCCTGTCAGGGGTGGGATGTTACAATTGTCCCCTCCTTATAAAAATTTCATCCTCGAAATTCGCAGTCAACGGTTCCAGATGACAGTGATCATATGTCCCTACAGTTCCCATATACTACGTCACTCAATACTTCCGTTACTAAAAGATCGCAGTAAGGCAGTCCGTTTCCTCTGTGGCTTTCTCGCTATCTTACCTATCTCACTTGTCATTTTCAGAGTAGCCACTACCTTTAGTTCCGATGCTATGACTCAGTTTATTATTTCCGAATCTATTCACTTATCCCGTTTTATCAATCTAATACCTTTTTTTTTCTAGTAATATACAGATTAATCTTGGTCCATTGATACCCTCTTTGCCACTTCTATTCTGAGTACACCTTTTTAAGGTGATACGTACAATAAAATAATTTCTCTCGTCTGTGACACTTCACTTTCCTTTGGTACCGACACCGTGGCACTTATCTCTATTTCACTATAACCGGTGGTAATCCACCTAATGCATTTATCCTTCATATTTCATTGACTCTTAGTCCAGATTTAGATTTCTTTTGACATTCATTATTCTTTATACATTTAATTCTATTTCATTTGTCTGATTATGATTCACCACACTAACCCATGCAACTTTCCTAGGTTACTTTCCTTTATTTCACTCATCACAAGTATCTTGACTCAATGATGCACTATTCTGGGTGATACAAGCGTGTACAATTCCATCTTGTGATCACCGTTAGTTCTATAATCATTCAGTCAAAACTATATAATGAGGTCATAATCCTCTACAGTCCAAACACTTAAACACTTTTCCTGTTGAACATTCAAATCTATAAGCACTTAAAATCTATAATCACGTCGTTCTATACCCGTAGTAACTCAATGTCACTCTTCGTGTATTCCAACTAGAATATCTAACTTCGATTGTTCAGTTCCTTTGCTCAACCACTCAATCTACGACTTAAATTCTCTAGTAACACTTTATTTAACATTTTATTTTGCACCAAATTCTCCTTGACATTTTTTTTTCATTATCGAGCTTT
This sequence comes from Erythroxylum novogranatense, assembly GCA_029891385.1. Taxonomy (NCBI): domain Eukaryota; kingdom Viridiplantae; phylum Streptophyta; class Magnoliopsida; order Malpighiales; family Erythroxylaceae; genus Erythroxylum; species Erythroxylum novogranatense. The sequence goes on along the minus strand of CM057229.1, from coordinate 38,019,287 downwards.
GGAGACCCTAATGTCTACAATTGGTGCATTCATTCTTGTAATTATCATTCACTTATTTCCACTACACTCGACCTTTACCATTATAATATTCATTTATGTATGCCGTTCAAACTCTAAACTTTTACATGATGTATTCGATAGGAATCTAAGGCCTCAAGGCTTGAAACAATTTCACTCATAAAGATCGATACCATTTATCAAAGCAGTTCGGTTCCTCGTATACCGTTCTAACAAATTGACATGTCATCCCACACTGCTCAATTTCCAAAGAGATGCTTCTTACCAGTGTCAGGTTCTTCCATTATTCATATAACTCTTTTACTTTGCAACACTTGCAAACACATAGTCATCAGTTGATACCATTTATTTACCTTATATCAATTTCTAGACATTACTCATTGTTGTCTTTAACAGATATCAGTCAAACTTTTTAGTGAGTCCACAGTTAGTGTATTTGTGATTCCTTAATGAAGGTAACATTACATCCCATCGATTTCAGTTTCCCTTAAGGATTTCTTATTGCTATGAACTTTCTCTTATCAATTGCTTTCCTATCAGTCACATCGACATATGCCAATGCCTAGTCATCCGTACTTGGACCTCCATAAATTCCACTTCATTTGAGTATTTCACTTCGCAGTTCTGGACTATTTTATTCTTAGTTCCAGTTTTGCATCACAAATGGAGAACCATGCATTTCACATTGCAATAGAATCGCCTCAAATTAAAATTCCTGTCATGACCATTAGTCTTGCTACCGGCATTATCCTGTTCACCAAATTCTCATCAGCCAACTAGTTTCCCTAACTACTTTTCAATCATCCGTGGTATCTCAAAAGCTCAATTCCCACTATACGCACTATCTCAGTCAGAACAATTTTATGCCATAATTGGAAAGATCAAATCATTCTTTGCACTTGGGTTCGGTGAGACGCGATACACTTTCTTTAACCCTTATACGTTACTATACACATTACCCGAAATCATTTCCTCTTATCCGGAAGCCAATTATTAACCTATATGATTCAGAATTCCACAAAACTCCTTTCCGTTTATGCCAATCCTCAAATAGAGGACTTATGCCATAATCATTTTTCATTTCCTCCCATACGGGCATGGGCATGCCCAGTCCTCTTACGTCTGGCTTTAACCCATTATGAACTTTACTCTTATAGAAACTAAGTCATCGCCCATTTCCTCTATTTCTTTTCCATGTCGATGTCACATCAGTTTCATGCATTATGATCACCTCACTATCCAGTATATACTCCCAACGGTAAATTAACGTAAATGCGACAACTCTCTTTATATATCACTATCCTTGATTCATTAGCTTTTTCATTGTTTCACTATCTTTATCCTTGTTTCCTTTCCCACTCGTCATTGTACTTCTTTTCACATAGGTTTCTTCTTATATCATGAATGTGTTAGCTTGACTTTTTAAGGTCATATCCACTTGGCTTATATACTGTCATCGTATTATTGCTACGTATCTTTGTATTTTTCTGAAAGAATCCCCGATAGGGTATTCACATTCCTAGTACATTCCGGGATGTGTCCCCAAACACGACAAAATTATAGATACTCATACACTGTCTCTCTCTCTATTTACCCATCCATTTCCCATTTCTATGTCCATATTCAGACATTCAACCAATCCAGAATTTTCCAATACACTATCAGGACAAATTGTCAGTCTGTCTTTTTCCCTTACAATCTTCTGATAATAGTTTCCAAATTCTTAGCACATTATTCACATAACCATTTCAGTCTCAAGCTTATGCACTCAGGATCATAACCGTTTCACGAGTTCTTTTCAGTTTATCTGTACACTTTTGTCTCACCATTTCTACTTTTACTTACCCTACTAGGCACTTTGTTCTTTCAGTTCTTTGTAGACCGTTACAATACACTATTGATCTCAGTACAATCTCGCTATCATCATCTATGATATCCACTAACACATATGTAGTGAATCCATATCTGCCTGATTGAACCATATACTCTTTGCTCATTTCTAGTTCCCATTTCGTCGAAGATACAAGTCAGAACTCTAATTACCTCATCATTTAATTTCACAGAGGCCTACTATAACCAGTATGTTTCTCATATCTACAGTGGACCTCTCCAAGTTCTAGACATGTTCGTTTTCCGTCGCCATCATATTGCCACTTTAATCAGGGGACTCAATTTGATATCAATCCTTTCCTTAATCAGTCTATGCCAACATAGTTATACTAATATAACAGGCGAGGGTTTCTAACCACAGTCATTGCCCCTACACATTCTTGGCTCACATTCTTATACCTTCTCACTATTCTCACACTTAATCATTTAACACATGTTTACACGTAGGATTTATCCTTATGCGACTCGGACTCAGGATCGATTACCACGATGCGCAGCGACACGACTCAAATGCATGCGACTTGACCTATATTTCAGACTGTGCCCAGATATATTCATATTGCTGGGCTCTGATACCACCTAAATGTAACACCCCACTTCCACGTGACTCGAACCCGATATCATTGGTGATATCCGAGTCCGTACCCCGCGTGGGTGGCGTACTACATCAGTCAGTAAAACTCGGTATACAATTTTTTTTGAAATATATTCCACGTTAAAAGGAAGCAGTTTCAGTTATTACACACTCGCGCGGAACAAGCAGTAAACAGTAGTAAATCTTAGCAGTTATAGGTATTACTATCATTTAGCAATACTTTACAAAAACCATGAAATACAAATGCAAATCAGTTTACAACGATTGCGGAAAAGAATTATGAGACACTAATGCGACGTGTGGCGATCCCGACCTCATCCTTCATTTGCCTCTGATGAGACATACTCCCGTGTCGAACGGGTACTCTTCAAAGCCTGAAAAATAGATTGCAATTTTAGATGAGTTTGCGAACTCAATGAGGAACCATCATAGATGGTTCTCCCAATTCATGCATCACATAAGCATGTTACAGTAATCATACAATCACAAGGCTAATGATAATACACTCATAGAATCTAGTCACAGTAGTCAGACAGTCATATAGAGCAAAAGCCATTTCAATATTCAGTCCAGTATGCAATGCACATGCGACTCTTTTTCTCAGTTTTATTTCAGTGTTGTGACCGAGCGCGTAAACCGTGTCGGTGATCGATGAGCGCGTCGGGAGAATTATCTCCTTCGAGCTCTAGGCTCGTTTGATATTCAAGCTCTGGCTCGTTTGATGTCGATGGCGACTCGGTTCACAATTTTCCTTTATCAGTTTATGCATCTGTGGATGAATGCACATGCCCAATTGAACAGTCACCTAATAGTATATAATTCACAAATCACAATCCATACTTTACAATTAATCACAGTCAATCACAGTAAATCCAGTAATGGCACCATAAACAGTAAATAATTCCAAGTCAATCACGATCGATTAACGATCAATTATCTCACACAATTAATCACGATAAACAAGAATGGCAAACCAGCAAACCAGTCACAAATAGCACATTCCTGGTCCCGCCATTATCCCCACAGTAGACATATAATAATTGAGAAACCCATCTAGGTTACTCACCTATTACTTCCGAGATAATGCCGGTAAGTCTCTACTACGTCGGTCGAACGACGCTCCAATTGGGGATCTATAAGAACCAGATAAGAAAACGATCACTAACTATTCAATCAGAATTCGTTAATGATGCACATGTAGGTGTATAATGCATGTTCATGAATTCCCGGCCCTAATCCCATTTTTTTCCATCAAAAAAATTCGTTTAAAAATTAGAAATCTAATGGCGCTGATGGCGCTCAATTTGGACCCCTATAAGTCCCCAATTAAATAAAACAGTGGCTAAAGAACCATTACCCGGACACTCATCAATTTTCCGTCCAGAAATTTCTAATCTCTCAGGAAATGAAATTAAATATTCAGTGAATCCGATGCCTCAAGAATCAGGTCAATCGGACGTCGGACGGACAAGTTATAAGCAAAAAATAGAAAAGGTCGATCAAGTCGACTTATCTGAGAATACAAGTCGACTTACTCTACTGTGTATGAATAAGTCGACTTACTGAAGATACAAGTCGACTTACATTACTCCCATAACAGATCTGGAAAACTTTCTCTAACATGCCAACTTCCACAGGGCATAATTCCTTACTCTGAACTCCAAATTGAGCAAACTTGGTGTCTATTTCATAGAGAAAAGAAATATCTACAATGTTCATGAAGGACACAAAAACTAATTTCACCTCTAAGGGTGTCAAAAATACAATCAAATTTACTGCCCAGTCAATGGGTTCTAAAACAGTACCGTATCTTGTAAATTCAATAACTTCTCATTTCCTTTGTCAAAAATTACACAATAAATATACTTAGAAAGATCCCAATGTGTTCTACAATTTTCATGAACAAACCAAAATCTAACTCAATTGTTAACTAGGTCAAACAATTCAGTGAATGCTGCTGCCCCTGAAAGTACTCAATCTGGACAGTAATTTTTTAAAATAGTATAACTCCTTGTACACATGTTAAGAAAATCACTACCTTATATCACTGGAAAGATAAAACATATTACTACACTTTTCATGAAGAACTCAGAATCCAATTCCATCCCTAACAATTTCAAACTTGTCATGCAAGTTTCTGCTTATCAGGGCAGTTAATAACCTAATGCAAATTCAGTGTTTGAAAACTCATAACTTCCAAATATAATCTCAAAAAATCACATTCTATATACCATTTTCAAGATCAATGTTTCCTCTACAACTCCTCAGAAGATCACTCAAGCTAATTCAATTCACAGAAATTGATAAAATTGCTTCCAATCAGAATGCTCACAAAACTGACATTTCAGCTAGGTTTCATTAAAATGCATTTTACCAGCCAATAGTCATCAATGCATATCTCCCAATATACATATTGAAAAATTGCAAAATCAGTGGCATTGGAAATCTAATAATACAGGATTCAATTTTCATTTAAACTATTTTCCCTAATTCCTTCTCAATTAATGTAGAAAAATCATCAAAACTAGTAGGTTATTGATCCGGATACTGTTCACACCAACCATCAACAATGACTTTCCAAGCTAAAATTTTCCCTCTTAAGGCTAAAATTGGACAACACTTATTTCATACAAAAATGTAGCCAAGAAACCAAAGTTTCATTGGGCACAAACCTCACCTAATTTGCATAACCACACAATGAGTTATACTCAAAATAGTACGGTAGGTCAAACTCACATTTTCAGCTTTACTACTCAATCACAACTCCTATCATGCCAATTGAACTTCTACTACCATAAGCATCTCATTTGGACACAAAATCAGTCCTTAGATCATTCCTACATTCATTAGGAATACCTACCTCAATTTGGCAGCACCATACACAATCATGTTCTTATCAATTTCTTTTAAGGATTAGTCATCTAATCACTTCAAACTATGAAAGGCAAACACTAATCATCTCCACCTTATGATTTCTTACACACCAACATACCCAACAATTCAAGCCATATGTGTCATGAAATTAAAGCATCATTCATCATATTTAATGAACAATCACTTCTAATCCATGCAACTAACTATGAATTCATGCATTAAAACCATAATTAAAACATAAACATCATCTTACCTAAAGCTTCCAACTCCTCCTCTTCAAGCCTTTAATTTTCCAACTACCCTACTTCTTCTCCATCCCAAGCATGGAGCAAGATAAGAGGGTAGAAGGTGTAAGTTTGCAAGCTTGTAAGGAAGAAGAATACTTAAGATTGGAGGAAGGAAACTTTGAGAAGGAGAAAACAATTTTGATGGAGATGACAAAGAAAGGAGGTTTTCGGTGGATCAATGAACAAATAGCCTCCAAGTCTTCTTTTTCTTCTTTTCCATAAGGCATAACCGAGAATGAGATAAATAGGCATTAATTGTGAGGGCTAGGTGGCAAAAGGAGAAGAAAGAAGAAAAGTCAACAAATCAATCAAAAGTTTTGAAAAAATAAAACAAATCCTAAGCTAAAATCAAGCCAATTTCGGTTCCAACAAGATTTAATGGTCCATTTATGGGTCCCACCAAGATATTTAATAGCTTAGGACCAAATAACAGTAGAAAATCAACCGGTTTGTCATTTGACGATTTTTTTCCGGTCCGAAAATTTTCTCCGGAAAATTTCAGAAAAATTCCTAAAAATCTCTTAAAATATAAAACATTCAATGGGTCACTCAGAATAATTTTTCAAACCCAATAATCATGTTAATCACAATAAAATTACATTAGGCACGAAAACTGGGAATGTCATGTATGTATGTACAATACTTTCATGTGCACAAATGATACTGTGTACCAATCCTACTATGCATGAACAGTCCTAAGTCATTCCAATCCATCTCATCCTATGCCAAATTTACTACTTTACCCTTCCTGTCGAGGGTGGGATGTTACAAGCGGGCTGAGGTGAGGTCTAACCGTCGAAGCCTCGAAGGGAGAAAGCAAACTAGCGATCAAAGACTCGAAGGAGGAGGATTGGAGAAGACATTGACGGTGAAGAGGAGACGGCGAGGAGACGGCAAGATAACGAGAGAGAGATCGGAGAAGAGAGGAGCAACGACATGCGTGGAAGAACCGAAGAAGAGAGAAGAAGACTACAGAAGGGGGGGTTATTAGAATTTTTGGTTAAAAACTTTCATAAATTGCAAGTTAGTCCTTGCAATTTCCAGAAGTTACAGTATCGGTCAAAATTGATGGTTCGGCCGCCGCATTACGATGACCAATGTTTCGTGATCGTTTTTCAAACCGATACCGCGGCGAGCGGTCTTGAAATTCATTTCTCTGATTATATCTAAATAAATCAAATAAATTAACTGTAAGAAGTAGATGTGCTTTATTAATAATTAATACATAAGCAAAGCCCCGATTTAGATAAGGATGCATATCTAAGGATGACAATTTGGCCTGGCCTGATTTTGACCCTGGCCATGGACCAAAATAGTGGCCGAGGTCGGGCTGGCCCAATCTATAGCCCTGATCGGAATAACAAAAACAATATGATTTTTAAATATTTTTTTTAAAAAAAAAATGAGCCGACCAGCTTCGAGCCCGAGCCCATTGACATCTCATGCATATTATGTAAGCAATTTTCATTTATTTAACCTGTAATCCCTAAATGCTTTCTATGTAATCAACATATATATACACCAGAACACCACTCTCGGACTAAATCTAATCAAACCACTCATTCAATCTCACATAATTAGTTTTTAAGTGTACTCTTCCCCCTTTCAACAACCGTTCTCATCAATTCATGAGGTCTCAGATAGGTGCTTTCGTGCTTCTAATTGTGTCTGCCAAGATTATCACAGAAGTTACAACACAAACCACCAGATGCTATCACCACCGTTTTGGAAGGTTATGGAACAACCATCTAAAGAATTACCATTATTATGGGATGACCAACAACCTTGATTGACTGGCTGAGGTCTAAAGCTTGGCCTTGGATGAGGCGACAAGTGGTGACAACGGGGAAGAGCGAGATGACATGGCAGGAGGAGGAGAGGAAGATGACATGATAGGAGCGACACAATCTTAGATGGCAAGAAGAGGAGAGAAGAGCAAAACGATGGTAACGACATAAGAGGAGCAACATTACGACATTGAGGTTAAAGGAGAGACGACACGACAGTGAGGAGTGAGGACTAAAGATCTTCTTGCAAGTTGCAACTAAGAAACGCGAGGCATGCTGCTTCAAATAACTCGCAAATGTATCTGGTAGAACTTGATAGTAATCAGAATGACCTCACGTAAGTCTCAAATGTATGTAGTAGAATTGGATATCACTCAGAATAAGTGCACGTACGTGTCATGCACTATAGTCCTAGAGAAAAGAGGCTACCATTTTGAATAGTATAGTTGCCAATTGTTCGAAAACTCCCCTCAATCTTTCTTTTCTATTAGACAAGATGTATAGACTCTCGAAAAAACTTGAATCCATCAAGCTGCAACAGTTTACCATGTTTCTAGCCTATGACTAGTTGACATCTCTATAATGCTGAAGATCCCCTTCTTTTTTGGTATGGATAGTAACATCCTTCCGGAGTAGCTCACCTTATCAACATCCATAGCCTCTAAGAACAACTTTTAGTTGTAAAGGATAACGAAATTCAGTATTTGCTCTTTAATTGCTAGAGCCCTCGAAACACAAGTAATCACCTAATCTCTCCGGTTAACGTGTCCAGTCTTCGGCACAACTTTAGCTTCTCTTGAAACTTAAATTTCTATCATATACACACAAATTCTGTTAACACGACAAATAAGCGCACCAAAAGCTAATTGCTTTTCTGAAAATACTTCAATTCATTAATTAATAAATAGCGAGTAAGAGCCACACTTTTAAGATATTATAAATATACATTTTGGGTCTTTGTCTATACCAAGTAATTACTTTTTCTTCTTTGCTACTCAAATTTCAAGTTAGGTTTCTTATGATTAATTATTTAAAATATACAGTTATTAAATTATTGTCTTCCACTAAAATAAATTCAATTCCAAACAAGTCGCATCATTTTATAAATATTTTATTTGATTTTTCGACACAATAATAATAATTTTTAAAATAAATTATATTTTAATTTTAAATTTTACTTAATTAAGTATCTATACTAAGAGCGAATGGGATGGACGACCACGGAATCGATCCCTATCATCCATTTAATCCAGCAGCTTATATTCTTTTTCTTCTTCTTCTTCTTCTTTTTTCTGTTTATTGAATGTTGTGTCTTCGCGCGATATACACACAATCTTCTGACTCAATCTTCTGATGCAATATTTTGTGCTGTGGTCAGTTTTCCTCCTTCTTTCTCTGTTTATTGAATGTTGTTTCTTCGCGCGATATACACTCAATCTTCTGACCCAATCTTCTGATGCAATATTTTGTGAGGCGACCACGCACGCGGGCACGCAATGCATGCCCTTGTGACTGCTTATATATGTTCATTCATGTTGTGTCCTTTCTCTCTCTTTGTTTTTCTTCTGCGCCCTTGCCTTCCTCTGCTTTCTCCAGCTGTGATTGTCGTAGCTATTGTTGCTATCGAAAGAGTATCAGTGGTTTTCTCTATTACTTGTAAATCTTCTTTAACCTTTTTTTTGGTGTGTATAGATGTTTTTGGAGTGTGTCTCTATGTTACTTTTATTCCTCTGTTACTTGTAAATCTTCTTTAAGCTTTTTTTGGTGTGTACAAATGTTTTTGGAGTGTGTCTCCAGCTTTAGTCAGTTTTCATTTTTGCTCATCTTCTCTTATCTTTGTGACAGTGGTCGTGGTTGTCGTAGCTGTTGTTGCTATCGACTGTTGTTGCTGTCGAAAGAGTATCAGTGTTCACCAACTCAACGTTGGATGTTGAATCTTGAACCTAGCATAAGGTTGTTCACCAACTCGACGTTGAATGTTGTAACCGCTTCGTCTCAGTTTCCAGTTGCTCTTAGTTTTCGCTTCATGTTACTTTTATTCCTCTGTTACTTATAAATCTTCTTTAAGCTTTTTTTGGTGTGTACAGATATTTTTAGAGTTTCGCTATTGTTGTTGTTGACTGTTGTTGCTGTTGAAAGAATATCAGTGTTCACCAACTCTTGGTCTACAGTAGACTTGGATATGAGGAGATTTATCATGTTGCCATCCTGAAAAAGGATGACTCAAATAAAGAAGACGTAGTGGAGATTTGGATATGAGGAGATTTATCATGTCTATCAGTGTTCACCAACTCCACGTCTGATGTGTTCCCACCCAAGGCCAACTCGACGTCGGATGTGTTCCCACCCTTGGCCAACTCCACGTCGGACGTCGGATGTGTGAATCAATTTTTGGGTAACACTCTGAAGTCTCTTTGTCTATAAAGACGACGTAGTGCAGACTTGGATATGAGCAGATTTATTATGTTCTTCATCGTTAGTGTCAGTCCATATTCTATGGCACAAACTTGGAGCACCTACATTCAGGGGAGAAAAATCTAAAAAAGAATGCCTCAAACAAAGAAGGCGTAGTGCAGACTTGGATACGAGGAGATTTATCATGTTGTCATCTTCAGTCTCAGTCCATATAGCAGCTACTTGTGATCCAATAGGAAGATTGTAAATGCATTGACCAAGATTGTGTCTTGAAGAATTGTAATATTAGATAGCATAATATGGTAACTGCTTCGTCTCGGTTTCCAGTTCTTCTGACATATCGCTTCGTGTTATTTTTAAAAGTAAAGACGAAGTGAAAGTGAGACGATAGAAGTGAAGACAAAGTGAAAGTGAGACGATAAAAGTGAAGACGAAGTGAAAGTAAGATGATATAAAAGTAAGACGGAGTAAAAGTAAGACGATAAAAGTAAGACGATAAAATCTGAAAAAGGATGCCTCAAACAAAGAAGGCGTAGTGCAGACAATAGGAAGATTGTAAATGCGTTCACCAAGATTGTATCTTCAAGAATTGTAATATTAGATTGCATAATATGGTAACTGCTTCGTCTTGGTTTTCAGTTCGTCTGACATATCGCTTCGTCTTATTTTTTAAAGTAAAGACGAAGTTAAAGTAAGACGATAGAAGTAAAGACTAAGGTTTTCAGTTCTTCTGACATATCGCTTCGTGTTATTTTTTAAAGTAAATACGAAGTTAAAGTAAGACGATAGAAGTAAAGATGAAGTGAAAGTAAGACGATATAAAAGTAAGACGGAGTGAAAGTCAGGCGATAAAATGGATATCAAATGGATAAGCCGATTAGCAGCACCGAATGTACGCGACAATTAGACGCACAGTCCACCACAGACTTCCATCGTAATAGGAAAAAATCCAGATTCTCATAAACTTTTAATGTCACATTGTGGTGTCTTTTGAATGATTTCACACGATTTTCAAGTTAATCTACCTCTGGTTTAAGGCAAAAATTTAATTATACCTAATAGGAATCATACTATTTACATAAATATATTAAATAAAACGAATCACTAATATATATATTTCTTATTATATTTACATATATAATCATAATAACATTTCATCGCATATTTGTAACTCTGTCTTTCTTTCAGATGCCAGACGGTCTACTGATACATCTATATTTAAACTTTGAAACCTTTCTCCTCTTAACTTTAATCAAACAATTCGTACCTGAACTTTGAAAGATAAGAGAGATAAAGGTTGAGAGAAGTTGACAGAGTCATTTTTTGAGCTTTGTTACAGTAAGATAGCTCTACATAATTCGCAAAATATTTTTCTCTCAAGTATGGCTCATCGTCTGCTTTTGCTTTCGTCTCCTTTTGCTTCTGTCTGTTTTCTCCTCTTAAGTCAATTTTTGAGCTTTGTTATAGTAAGATAGCTCTACATAATTCGCAAATTATTTTTCTCTCAAGTATGGCTCATCGTCTGCTTTTGCTTCCGTCTCCTTTTGCTTCCGTCTATTTTTGCTCCCGTCTGCTTTTCAACTTCCGTCTGTTTTTCTTCTTTCGTCTGTTTTTTAGCTTCCGTCTGTTTTTGCTTTCGTCTGCTTTTCAACTTCTGTCTCTTTTTCTTCTTTTGTCTGCTTTTCAATGTATTATTTTGATCCTCTTACTTTTATCATCTCATTTCTATCGTCTTACTTCAACATCGTCTTACTTTCGCTTCGTCTAACTTTGATCGTCTTACTTCCGTCTGCTTTTCAACTCAGTCTGTTTTTTTTCTTTCGTCTGTTTTTCAACTTCCGTCTGCTTTTGCTTTCGTTTTCTTTTCAACTTCCGTTTGTTTTTCTTCTTTCCTCTGCTTTTCAACATCTTACTTTGATCGTCTTACTTCTATCGTCTCAATTCTATCGTCTTACTTCGACATCATCTTACTTTCGTTTTGTATAACTTTGATCGTCTTACTTCCGTCTACTTTTCAACTCCGTCTGTTCTTCTTCTTTCATCTGCTTTTCATTCTGAAATGCCTTTTGCTTTAAATGCCTTTTCAACTTCACATGCATTTTTCTTCTTTTGTCTGCTTTTCAACTTCCATATGTTTTTATTCCATTATTTTGCTTTCGTCTGCTTTTGCTTCCGTCTGCTTTTCCTTCCATCTTCTTTTCAACTTCCGTCTTCTTTTCAGCTTCCGTCTGCTTTTCAACTTCCGTCAGCTTTTCAATAGCTTCCGTCTGTTTTTCTTCGTCTGTTTTTCATCGTCTGCTTTTTCATCATTATTTGTACTTCATCGAAATCATTTATGTAAAGTCGTTTTGACTTAACAATCTCCTCCTTTTTAACTGCACAGATTTCTTCTGTCACATAGATTGACGTTTCAATTAATAGGTATAATCTTCTAGCTGCTATAATAATGTCAAACAGTGCCAATAGCGTATTGCAGAAGTAAGCAAACATGAGGAGAATTAGAGAAGAGGACCAGAACAGAGATTGACATTTCAATTCATAGGTGATAGATTTCTGGAGACCGTCATAATTTTTTACTTGTGCCAAGGAAAGACACGCTAACCCCCAAAATATATGCACCAGACATTCAAATCTGTTTTTCTTGTATCGAATAATCTTCTAACTGCTATAATAATGTCGAATCCTGCTAATAACGTATTGAAGAAATAAGCGAACATGAGGAGAATTAGAGAAGAAGAGCACCAAAATAGAGATTGACGTTTCAATTCATAGGTGATAGATTTCTGGAGACCTTCAATTCATATGTGATAGATTTCTCGAGACCGTCATCATTTTTTACTTGTGGCAAGGAAAGACACGCTAAACCCCAAAATGTATGAAGTATCAAATCAAACAACTTGTTTATCCACGTTTCTTATTATTATACACGTGCTACTCCTGATAGGTTGACCTTCTACAATCCTTTTCTCTTCTTCAAAAATTACTATCTTTGCTTGCCTTTACTCTTCTTCCTAATAGGTTGACCTTCTGCAATCATTTTCTCTTCTTCGGAAATTACTATCATTGCTTGCCTTTACTCTTCTCTACGCATTCAGAAATTACCATGATTGCTTGCCTTTTTTTGCATCCGTTTATCAATAAATCATTTAAGGGCCATTTCTTTGTCATCAAAATAATTTACATCGAAATTTGATTCCTCGCACGCCCTCCACTGACACCTTTATATTCTAACTTCTTACCTTTTCTTCTTTTGTCTTAACCCTTAAAGCAAATCTACCGTAACCGCTGAAACATTTTCTCCACCCAAACTTTACTTCTCTCAACTACCCTCTTCTTTTACTTATCAAATTCTCCATTCTACATTCTGACTACATTAATACTCCATTTTTGTAAGCCCCCCTGCTTATTCTCTGCTGCATTCTTCGAGTACTAAGGTATATATGCTTAGCTTAAATAAATTTATTGTAGAAATTCTGCTATAGTTATTTATTAACCTGAATAGATCGAATTCTCCTTTCTACGTTCTGACTGCATGTATACTCCTTTTTTTAAAGGTCCCCTGCTTATTCTCTGCTGCATTCTTCAAGTAGTAAGGTATGTGTAGTTAAATGAAATAATTTTTTTAATATAAATTCTGCTATAGTTATTTAAATGGTTTATAATCATATTTGTTACACATATTGTTTGTTAGATCATAAACAAAATGTTTTTTTTAACATGTTTACTTTGATATCATTTATAATATATATTCACTTTTATTGTTTCTATATATATATCGATATATCTATATAGATATATATTTATACATATATATAGCTATGTATGTATGTCTGCATAGATATATCTAACAATTCATTTTTACCGAACATCATTAATGGATCGATCAAAGACGTTCATATTATGTCCATCCCTCAGGTATTTACATATGGATAGAAATGCTAAAAGACATCAAAAATATGCTGAAATGGCAAATGAGAACAAACAAGAATTGTTACGACGACGTAGAGAAAGTCGACCTGCAAAAAATAGAACTTCCACTTCATCGACACTTAACAAAACAATTACTCCTCAACATCGCAATTTTTTCATTATTATCGAACCTTCCACCGGTCAACAACCGACTCGTGAAGTCTCTTATCAATGAACCCGTCACATAAATGAAGGTACCTTTTTTTCACTATATTTAAACTATTTCCAAGCTAACTTGTCCACATATGATAATGTCCTTTTTATACGTTTAAAGGTATAAATCATCGCACCTTTCCTTCAACATTAACATCCTTGCAGAATTTACCTGTTGAACCTCAATAGCTCCCTTCTGTTCTAGATTGTCAATATTGTAACGCAAAATGATTTTACCTTGAACCTCTATTGTTTTGTTGCTCATCCGGACAAATTTTTATTATTTCTCCTCAGATGCCTTATGCTTTAAAGTCTTTGTTTCTAAATAGTGACGAAGAATCGGAACATTTCAGAAAGAATGTTCATACATACAATAACAATGTAGCTTTCACTTCCTATGGAGCCAGATATGATCGTGACCTCACAAAAAACACAAAGGGAGTTTATACATTCCGTGTCAAGGACAAGTTTACCATTTCCTTGACAGTTTAGTGTCAATAAGCAATAAAGTATCTGGAATCCAACTTTACTTCTTTGATACTAATGAAGAACTACAACAAAGGGTCAGCAGTTCTGATAAACTTCGTGAAAGTACATTGAAGCTGATTATGACAATTCTTGAAGATAACCCTTATGCTAGGTTCTTTTGAAGTCTTAAAGATATTCCGTCACTTGAAAATCACGAAATTGTTCTCAGATGTTATCCGGGTCTTGATCAACGCGTTTACAATCTTCCTACTGCATCACAAGTAGCTGCTATATGGTAAATACGAAGTTAAAGTAAGACGATAGAAGTAAAGATGAAGTGAAAGTAAGACGATATAAAAGTAAGACGGAGTGAAAGTCATGCGATAAAATGGATATCAAATGGATAAGCCGATCAGCAGCACCGAATGTACGCGACAATTAGACGCACAGTCCACCACAGACTTCCATCGTAATAAGAAAAAACCCAGATTCTCATAAACTTTTAATGTCACATTGTGGTGTCTTCTGAATGATTTCACACGATTTTCAAGTTAATCTACCTCTAGTTTAAGGCAAAAATTTAATTATACCTAATAGGAATCATACTATTTACATAAATATATTAAATAAAACGAATCACTAATATATATATTTCTTATTATATTTACATATATAATCATAATAACATTTCATCGCATATTTGTAACTCTGTCTTTCTTTCAGATGCCAGACGGTCCACTGATATGTCTATATTGAAACTTTGAAACCTTTATCCTCTTAACTTCAATCAAACAATTCGTACCTGAACTTTGAAAGATAAGAGAGATAAAGGTTGAGAGAAGTTGATGAGTCATTTTGAGCTTTATTACGATGAAGATAGCTCTACATAATTATAAAATATTTTTCTCTCAAGTATGGCTCATCAATGCCTTTTACTTTCGTCTCCTTTTGCTTCCGCCTCGCTTTCTCCTCTTAAGTCAATTTTCGAGCTTTGTTACAGTAAGATAGCTCTACATAATTCGCAAATTATTTTTCTCTCAAGTATGGCTCTTCGTCTACTTTTGCTTTTGTCTGCTTTTGCTTGCGTCTCCTTTTGCTTCCGTCTGTTTTTTTCTCCGGTCTGCTTTTCAACTTCCTTCTATTTTTCTTCTTTCGTCTGCTTTTCAGCTTCCGTCTACTTTTGCTTTCGTCTGCTTTTCAACTTCCGTCTCTTTTTCTTCTTTCGTCTGCTTTTCAATGTGTTATTTTGATCCTCTTACTTCTATCATCTCATTTCTATTTTCTTACTTCGACATCGTCTTACCTTCGCTTCGTCTAACTTTTATCTTCCTACTTTGATCGTCTTACTTCTGTCTGCTTTTCAACTTCGTCTGTTTTTCTTCTTTCATCTTCTTTTCAGCTTCTGTCTGCTTTTGCTTTCGTCTGCTTTTCAACTTCTGTTTGTTTTTATTCTTTCCTCTACTTTTCAACGTCTTACTTCTATCGTCTCACTTCAACATCGTCTTACTTTCGCTTCGTCTAACTTTTATCGTCCTACTTTGATCGTCTTACTTTCGTCTGCTTTTCAACTCCGTCTGTTTTTCTTCTTTTGTCTGCTTTTCAGCTACCGTCTGCTTTTGCTTTTGTTTGCTTTTTAACTTCCGTCTGTTTTTCTTATTTCGTCTGCTTTTCAACTTCCATCTGTTTTTATTCCATTATTTTGCTTTCGTCTGCTTTTGCTTCCGTCTGCTTTTCCTTCCATTTGCTTTTCAGCTTCCGTCTACTTTTCAACTTCCGTCTACTTTTCAATAGCTTCCGTCTGTTTTTCTTTATCTGTTTTTCATCATTATTTGTACTTCATCGAAATCATTTATGTAAAGTCATTTTGACTTAACAATCTCCTCCTTTTTAACTGCACAGATTTCTTCTGTCACGTACATTGACATTTCAATTAATAGGTATAATCTTCTAGCTGCTATAATAATGTCAAACAGTGCTAATAGCGTATTGCAGAAGTAAGCAAACATGAGGAGAATTAGAGAAGATGACCATAACAGAGATTGACGTTTCAATTCATAGGTGATAGATTTCTGGAGACCGTCATAATTTTTTACTTGTGCCAAGGAAAGACACGCTAACCCCAAAATATATGCACCAGACATTTAGATATGTTTTTCTTGTATCGAATAATCTTCTAACTGCTATAATAATGTCGAATCCTGCCAATAATGTATTGAAGAAGTAAGCGAACATGAGGAGAATTAGAGAAGAAGAGCACCAGAATAGAGATTGACATTTCAATTCATAGGTGATAGATTTCTGGAGACCTTCAATTCATAGGTGATAGATTTCTCGAGACCGTCATCATTTTTTACTTGTGGCAAGGAAAGACACGCTAACCCCCAAAATGTATGAACTATCAAATCAAACAACTTGTTTATCCACGTTTCTAATTATTATACACGTGCTACTCCTGACAGGTTAACCTTCTACAATCCTTTTCTCTTCTTCGAAAATTACTATCATTGCTTGCCTTTACTCTTCTTCCTAACAGGTTGACCTTCTACAATCATTTTCTCTTCTTCGGAAATTACTATCATTGCTTGCCTTTACTCTTCTCTACGCATTCAAAAATTACCACGATTGCTTGCCTTATTTTGCATCCGTTTATCAATCAATCATTTAAGGGCCATTTCTTTGTCATCAAAATAATTTACATCGAAATTTGATTCCTCGCACGCCCTCCACTGACACCTTTATATTCTAACTTCTTACCTTTTCCTTTTCTGTCTTAACCCTTAAAGCAAATCTACCGTAACCGCTGAAACATTTTCTCCACCCAAACTTTACTTCTCTCAACTACCCTCTTCTTTTACTTATCAAATTCTTCGTTCTACATTCTGACTGCATTTATACTCCATTTTTGTAAGCCCCCCTGCTTATTCTCTGCTGCATTCTTCGAGTACTAAGGTATATATGCTTAGTTTAAATAAATTTATTGTAGAAATTCTGCAATAGTTATTTATTAACCTGAATAGATCGAATTCTCCTTTCTACGTTTTGACTGCATGTATACTCCATTTTTTAAAGGTCCCCTGCTTATTCTCTACTGCATTCTTCAAGTAGTAAGGTATGTGTAGTTAAATGAAATAATTTTTTTTATAAATTCTGCTATAATTATTTAAATGGTTTATAATCATATTTGTTCCACATATTGTTTGTTAGATCATAAACAAAATGTTTTTTAACATGTTTCTTGTGATATCATTTATAATATATATTCACTTTTATTGTTTCTATATATATATCAATATATCTATATAGATATATATATATATATATACATATAAATAGCTATTTATGTATGTTTGTATATATATATATATATATATCTAACAATTCATTTTTACCGAACATCATTAATGGATCGATCAAAGACGTTCATATTATGTCCATCCCTCAGGTATTTACATATGGATAGAAATGCTAAAAGACATCAAAAATATGCTGAAATGGAAAATGAGAAAAAACAAGAATTGTTATGACGACGTAGAGAAAGTCGAGCTGCAAAAAACAGAACTTCCACTTCATCGACACTTCACCAAATAATTACTCCTCAATATCACGATTCTTTCATTAATATCGAACCTTCCACCGGTCAACATTCCGTGTTCAAGGACAAATTTACCATTTCCTTGACAGTTTAGTGTCGACAAGCAATAAAGTATCTGGAATCTAACTTTATTTCTTTAATACTGATGAAGAACTACAACAAAGGATCAGCAGTTCTGATAAACTTCGTGAAAGTACATTGAAGCTGATTATGACAATTCTTGAAGATAACCCTTATGCTAGGTTCTTTCAAAGTCTTAAAGACATTTCGTCGCTTGAAAATCACGAAATTGTTCTCAGATGTTATCCGGGTCTTGATCAGCGCGTTTACAATCTTCCTACTGCATCACAAGTAGCTGCGATATGGACTGAGACTGATGATGAACAACATGATAAATCTCCTCATATCCATGTCTACACTTACTCAGGTCTGACCTATAGAATTCAATCTTATTATGCATGCTACGACCCACTTCAATACCCACTTTTGTTTCCACGGGGTGAATCAGGATGGCATCCTCGCATTAAGCGGTTAATTCCACAAGCAAACAGCACCAATGTTTCCGATCAAACAAGCACTGCTCCTTTATGCAGTTTTACTAAACCAGCTGAATTATTTGCTCTCGAAAATATAGGTTAGTTGTCTGCTTATTCCACTGTTTCCCAAATATTGTCTAATTACGCAAAATTAATTTATCATTTTATTCTTACTATTACTAGTTACTCAAAAAGCGAACTCTAAACATGGCGTAGTATCTGCTAGAGAGTATTACTGTTATCGACTTCAAATAAGAAGTTATGATGAATCCATTCTTCTCCACAGCTTAAGACTGCTACAACAATTCATTGTTGGTTGTTATATAAAGATTGAAACATCACGGCTTGACTTCCATATGAAAAAACAAAACGAGATACGATCGAAAATTTTGCAGGGTGTTTTAGATAGCGTTAATGTTGGTCAAACTGAAGCTTCTACGATTGGCCGGCGAGTTGTCCTCCCAGTTTTGTTTATCGGCAGCCCAAGGGACATGAAACGTCGTTATCTGGATGCAATGGCTCTAGTGCAAAAATATGGCAAACCAGATATTTTCATCACTATAACTTGCAACCCTATGTGGAAGGAAATACAAGAGAATCTTAAATTCCACGAAAAAGTACAAGACAGACCAGATTTATTGTCCAGAGTGTTCAGGGCAAAATTTGAAATTCTTAAAAATAAGTTAATCAAAAAAGGAATTTTCAGAGATGTTGCCGCATTTGTTTACATTATTGAATTTCAAAAGCGTGGATTCCCTCATGCTTATTTACTTCTAATACTTCAACCACAATTTAAGTTGTTGAATCCAGATTCCTATGATCAAATCATATCAGCTGAAATACCTAATCCTAATCATGAGGTTGATAATAGATGGGTGGTTCCTTATAACCCGTACCTTCTGATCTTACTTGATTGCCACATTAATGTTGAAATATGTTCCACTGTCAAGCTTGTTAAATACTTATACAAATATGTATTTAAAGGCCACGACCTTGTAAACTTTAGCATCAGCGACCGATAAACCACGTCTGATATTGTCGAAATCACTAATTTCCAAGAAGGCCGTTGGATTCCCCGAAGCTTTATGGCGCATATATGACTTCCGCCTGGTACAGATTAATCCATCCATCTATATACTCCAAGTTCACCTTCCAGATAAACAATCTGTTTCCTTTGCAAAAGATGCTAATTTGTCTTATTTATTAACGAATATTGACTTCTCCAAAACAATGCTGACGGAATTTTTAAAGACCAATTCAACAAATCAAAAGGCTGCAGAAATGAATTGTATGTATACGGATTTCCCCCAACATTTTTTTTTGAATCAAAAAAACAAAAACATGGTCAAAAAGAAAATGGAGAAAATTCATAGGACGATTAGTTACTGTTGACCCTCGAGAAGGAGAAAGGTATTACTTGAGATTATTGCTCACAAATGTTAGAGGACCAACATCATTTGACCACTTATTAACCGTTGATGGTTAAAAGATGAACTCTTTCAGAGATGCTGCACTACAATTAGGATTGCTAGCATCTGACTCTTACATACAATAAACACTTGACGAAGCTGTGATATTTCAAATGCCAACATCCCTCAGATTGTTATTTGCTACACTCTTGTTCTATTGTTTGCCCGCAAATCCTAAGGAACTTTGGGAAACTTTCAGAGGCGACCTCTGTTCTGACTACCTGTATGTTTATTCTTCCTGTAATACGTATACATCTGATGATATTACAAAAATGGCTCTTCTAGATATCAATAAATCTCTAGAACAAATAGGAAAAAGCTTAGCTAATTATCATTTCACTGAACATGAATTTCGTACTGATTACCGCCAACAGCAGACTAAGGAAGTAGAAAGTGAGATGAATATGGAGATTGATGAAGAAGACCTCTTATTACAATCAAAACTAAACAGCGAGCAAAAGCACATATTTGATTTAATAATGAATTCAGTTCTCACTTCAATGACTGCAAGTTATTTTATCGATGGTCCCAGGGGAACAGGAAAAACTTTCTTATACCGAGCTGTTCTTGCAAATTTACGATCACAGGAACATATTGCAATCATAGTCACGACATCAAGCGTTGCTGCCTCAATTCTTCCAGAGTGTAGGACAACTCACTCAAGATTTAAAATCCCGCTTGATTTCTCAAAGCAAAAAGTTTGTCAGTTGAGCAAACAAAGCAGTATCGCAAAATTGATATTTGAATCTAGCCTTATTTTATGGGATGAGGCTTCCATGGCAAAATGAGAAGCCATCGAAGCATTTCACAGCTTACTTTAAGATATAATGAACTTTGATCAGCCTTTTGGAGGTAAAATTGTTGTATTTGGGGGTGACTTTTGCCAAACATTGCCAATTATTCACCAAGCAACGAAACAACAACTCATTGATTCAAGTCTTCTAAATTCACATCTATGGCGCCACATCTCTAAATTTTGTTTAACGACAAATATGAGAGCTATCTCAAATCCAATTTTTTGTGATTTTTTACTGCGGGTTGGAGAAGGCACTGAACCAATGGATGAACAAGATCAAATATTTACCAAATGAACTCATTATTCCTTACGACAACAAGGATGAATCTGTTAATAGGTCAGTTCTTTTTTCATTAAACAATATACTAACCTTTTTCCGATTAATATTATACTTTCCTAATATACAATTATCCTCACTAGGTTATTGGAAAATGTCTTCCCTCTTCCCTGACCTAAGATTATATTCATCCGACCCATATCAGATGATAAACAGATGCATGAACAAATAGTTGTGTTAATGAAATTAATGACATCATGATTCAAAAATTAGCAGGAGATTTGCATTCATATGTGAGTTTTGACAAGACGGTTGATCACAGACCTTAAGTTGATTATCAAGATTTCCTCAATTCATTGAACCCTAAAGGCCTACCTCCACATAAGCTTTTGCTGAAAGAAGGCTCTCAAATTATGCTTCTGAGAAATTTAAATCCAACTGACGGATTATGCAATGGAACAAGGTTGATATGCAGACAACTAAAAGATCATACAATTTCAGCTGAAATTGTTTTTGGAACTCACAAAGGAAAATTCATTTTTATACCTAAGATTCCTTTGCAATCTCCGGAGAACGAAAAAATGGAATTCCTTTCATCAGAACACAATTTCCAATTCTTCTGTGTTTTGCAATGACCATAAACAAATCCCAAGGTCAAACACTTGATCATGTAAGAATTTATCTCCATCAACCTGTATTCTCACACAGACAGCTATATGTGGCTCTGTCAAAGGCTCGAAGTCCTGAATCAATTAAAGTTCTTATTATTCCTGGAACTTTTCAATCTTCAGACTTCGAAAAAAAAGACAAGGAATATTGTTTTCCGTGAAATGTTTCAATTAGTCAAATTATAAAACATCAAATTTCCTCAAAGGTATATTACTTGTTTGTTTTCTCAGTTCACATAATTCAATTTTATATGAATAATTTTTTGTCTTCCCTTGACCATCCAACATTTTCTTTCAGCATGGATAATCGTTTATTGATGAAGAATATTTTCCCTGGAGCGTAATCATGTTCTTGTCAAGTGATAGTCCAAGAAAAACAAAAGGTCGTTGTTTCGGTTAATTCACCGACTAGAAGACAAAGTTTGTCTTTTGCGATTCTGAGGTATATCAATTACACTTTCTTCCTTTTACATTTTATCAACTTACCTATCGATAATTCCTTCATAATTAACAGGGATCGCAAGTTGAGGGTATCATATGCAACAATGATATCTAAAGAATTGGGGACATCTTACAGCCGTGTCAGGAATATATTATTTCTAATGCAATTGTCAAATCAATTCCCCCTCAGTACCAAACTAAAAATTTGAAGATACAGTGGATTCTCACAAGCCGCACGGTCATCGAATATGTCACACAAGACGATGCAATCATCCCTCTAATTTTCAACTTCACACCTTTCCAAAGTCTTATGGATTATGTGGACGACAAGCATAAATCTGTTGGTTAGATGCTTAATATATTTGTTCATACAATCTTTCAAAAACTTTACCGTTACTGATTACATTAATCTTTAACACATGATAGATATTTTAGTCGTCGTCGTTGAAGTGTTGGAAAAAAAAGATGTCATGAGAGACGGAAAAGCTTCAACTGTACAAATTTTTTTTATCATGAATAAAGAGTAATTCTCACTCTGTATCTTTGTTACTTTTTTGCGTTGGAGGTAAACAAATTTAACATCTTCTCGTAATCTCTTATTTTTTTTAGGCAATAAACAGTCATACTATCACTTTGGAATTCTTTTGTTGAGAACGAGGGCCAGCAAATTATGGAATCACTTCACTCTCATTCGGTTATTGTTTGCACAAAGCTCAAAGTCAATTTCTTTAACGGTATTTTTTCCTTCCTTATAATAACACATCTTACTCTGTCCCTTTTTATTCTATCTCAAACATTCATTTTCAAATGTTAGGTGTTACATTGTCAATGTGGTTCAACTCAGCCATCGTCGTTGACCCACCGATACATGAAGCTGCAGATCTCAAAAATTGGTAATCCATTATGTTACCTACAACCTTTCTAATACTTTGTTACAAATTATATACGAATTTTAAAATTTCTTTATTTTCTCACCTATATAATTATTATGTTACAGGACACAACGAAATAACAACGATATCAAAAACCTCGTCAGTGGAAGATCTTACTTCAGATATAATCCTCGTATATCTTCTGGATCTCGCCAAAATATCACCTAGATCATGTCTCTAGAATCTACCCCCAAGGTAATCGCATTTGCATATTCCAGTGAGATTGAATTTAGAACTTCTTCCTCTGAACGTTCTTATCGGTTTTTTCATAGATATCATGGATTGAAGCCAAAATTTCCTTCCAACACATTTTGCAAAAATTTTGGTATATGGCATGCAACAAATGCTTCCAGTCTACAGCTGCTGCATCTGGAGTTCTCTTCACTTGTAATTACTGTAGAGAAAACGAACAACAGAGCCAAGGTTTCTACCTTCTATTTGCAATCTTCCATTTGTTGCTTATTCCTTCCGTGTGCATTCTGTAATTTTTGCATCACTTTTTTACTTCCATGTCACCTGCACTTCTTTTTTTCCCACACTCTTCCTTTTTGACTATTATGACTTTATTGTACAGATGCCGATATGACATGGATTTGACCGACGATACCGGAACTATAACAGCTTCCATTTTCGGTGACGTTGCTAAGAAACTATTAAACTTCACCGCCGTTGAGACTATGAAATATTACAATGAGGTTATATTTTCCTTCCTTCTTTCATCTACATTTCCAATTTAATCAGCACAAAATATCTTCATGTACTTATCCCACTGACAATAGAGATTTTTTGTTTCGCGTTATAAGAACATGGATCTCCCGTTGGAGAAACTGCATGCACAATTGAAAACTGATACCTTTCTTCTCCACGTGAAGCCAACAAACACTCGATCTTTAGATGGGGTGCAACGATTTACTGTTGTTTACTGCCACAAAATTTATGCTCATGAACTACAACAGACTTCACTTTTACCCATCTCAGGTCCTTTTTATTCTTCCTTGATCTTGATTTTATCTATAACATCATCTTTGATTATTTCTGTATGTGTCATTTAGTTTGCAGTGATCTCCCCTTATATCGCTTGCTTAATATATACTCATTTCTGATATTTTCATAAAAAATCCTGAATCTTTTTCATCAACTAAACAATGCCTCGAAAAAAGATTCTTTGATGCTGAATACAACTCACCGTCACAAATGGATAAACCGATCAGCAGCACCGAATGTACGCCACAATCAGACGCACAGTCCACTACAGACACTTGTCGTAATAGGAAAAAACCCATATTCTCATAAACTTTTAATGTCACATTGTGGTGTCTTTTGAATGATTTCAGACGATTTTCAGGCTAATCTACCTCTGGTTTAAGGTTTATTAAATTAATTATTATTATTCAACTTCATTCATATATTCGTGTTTTTTATATAATCATAATAACGGTTCATGGCATTTTTGTTTGTATTAATATAAGCCAAAAATGTTTTTATACCTAATAGGAATAATACTATTTACATAAATATATTAAATAATACGTCAACTCTGACTCTTATTTATAACCTTCGTGTTCAACTGCTTCTTCAATCTTGCTTCTTCAATCTTGAAAGAAGCAGTTATTCAGTTAAGTTCTATAACTAACTCAAAATGATTCTTAATTCGGAGGTTTTTGCTTTAAATCGCTTTCCATAAATCGCTTTTGCTTAAATCGCTTTTGGATAACTTTTATGCTTTTTGCTTTCATCTACTTTTGCTTCCATCTGCTTTTGCTTCCATCTGCTTTTGCTTCTGTCTGCTTTTCTTCGTCTGTTTTTCATCGTCTCCGTTTTTCATCATTATTTGTACTTCATCAAATAAACATATGTAAAGTCATTTTGACTTAACAATCTCCCCCTTTTTGATAATAACAAATAATCATAAATAAGATGAAAATATCTCCGCTCCGTCTTCATATTCTGTTTACTCTTCCTCCCCCTCTCTGTTTCTTTCTTCTTCTAAAATATTCTTCTCCTACCTCTAGTTTAAGGTTTCGTTTTCAATTGGTCGTTTTACTTTTTAATGTTATTGATTTTCCATCGTATCACGAAACAGTTCCCATTTCTCCTCGTCATACACTTAACCAAGTCCACAATACATCAATAATAAAAGAAGAATATCTCCAATCTATAAATAAAAAAAGATGTCATAAAATCAAAACCAATGGACAATATTTTTAGGACAATAAATTCATTCTTACGTCTGCCACGTCGAATCCGCCAAACATGCTCGTGAACTTCTCCTACCCGTCACCATTGAATTTGTTTTTGTCTTTCCACTTCGTCTTATTTTTCCTTCTCTGCTTCGTCTTATTCTTTCCGGCATTTTTGCACAAATCAGTCAACATATGAGCCGTATTTGTTTTTTTTTCGCCAAGGTGTTGAAGATTTTCCATTAGATTATCTGTCCACTATAACAACATTCTTCATTCTAATACGAACTGAGGATAGTTTGTTAAGTCAAAATGACTTTACATAAATGATTTTGATGAAGTACAAATAATGGAACAAAAACAGACAGACGTTGAAAAGCACACGAAAGAAGAAAAACTGACGGAAATTGAAAAGTAAACGAAAGCAAAAGCAGACGGAAGCTGAAAAGCAGACAAAAGAAGAAAAACAGAAGGAAGTTGAAAAGCAGACAAAAGAAAAAGTAGAAGGAAGCAAAAGCAGACAGTAAATGACGAAGTGAAGTGAAACGATCAAAGTAAGACGATCAAAGTTGGACGAAACAAAAGTGAAGACGAAGTGCAAGTAAGACGATAAAACTGAGACGATCAAAATAAGACGATCAAAGTAAGATGAACTGAAAGTAATCAAAGTCAAAGTAAGACGAATTGAAAGTACAAATATAGAAGTAAGACGATTAATGTAAGACGAACGGTTCAAGGAAATCAAACAGAACCTCAACATGGTGATGTTAAATGATCAATCGTCTGATATCTCACAGCCAAGTTAAAAGGTCGTCAAAGTTAACGGCGTTAGTAACAGTGAGTTACAGCTGGTAAGTTCTCTCCGAAGAAAATCTTGTAGGGAAAGTTTCAAAGCCTTGAGAAGCTCACCTATTCTAGAAAACGCCTGATAAGACCTTTCGAGTAGTCTCAAATCAGAAGCCGCTCGAATACTCTCAACTCACAAACTTTTCAACTCTCTCAAATTCTCTGAAATCTACTTTACTTTTGAAAATCAAATCATTAACTCAGCTTATCACTTATCAAAGATTCAGATGCAGCAAGCAATGATCTACGGGAGACATGTCGATTTTGAATCCTTGAGGGAGAACAACATGGATATCGAACCAGAGATAGTAGAAGCCGGTTGGAGGAAGTTCTTCCAGGTACGGGAGATCGTATATCCAAATGAGGTGTTTGATTTATGGAAGAATTTCTAGTTGGTAGACAAAACTATTATTTCTACGATAGAAGATAGAATATCTGTTATTGTCACAACCAATTTGATAGAGAAGGTAACGGAATCCCCATCGTGTTGGAGAGAAGCTTACAAGTAAAGCCAGATGGATGACTAAAGTTAACCTAAACGAAGACGAAGTCACTAGACAGTTGTATGGAGATAATGACCCAAAGGAGAGGAAGACCTCCAGTCTGGTGCCAAAGGCTAGGGTCTTACATGCAATTTTGTTTAATTGTGTCTTACCTATAGCAGGATCAAGGCATTTGGTAATGAAGTTGGATGAACAATGCCTTTTCTACCTACTGAATCGCCAACCCATAGACTTACCATTTTTGATTTTTCAGTATATGCTTAAGGCGATGAAGGATACAAACACTTATCCTTATGGAATGCTGCTCACAAGGATATTTAGGGAGTCTGGAGTCCTTCTTGACAGAGGAAACAGATTGAGGATGCCTGTCAGAAGTTTTATCAACTCTGGTATAATAGCAAAAATGGGCTTGAAGAATCTGGATAGAGGAGAAGCAGATTCTAAGAATAAAACTAGAACTGAGGAGGAGCAGATACAGAAGAAATCTTTCACAAAGAGTTCTAAATCTCAAGCTAGTGGAAGCATGCCCATAGTTGAAAGAAGGGAATCATCTCAAGAAATTGTGAAGGAAAAGATGATTTCTGAAAAAGATATTATCCAAGTTCGGACTACAGATGAAGCTGTCTTGAAGAGAAAAGGGGAGAATTTGATGAGTGAAATTCCAAAGAAGGCAAAGAGAACGCCCAGGATTTAAACCTTGAGACAGCGAGAAGAAAAGAGAGCCAGAGCACTTAATCAGGCAGAAGTATCTAAGACTCACACACTGAAGGGTGCAAGATCTCTAGTCTCGATCTTAAGTGAAGACTCAGCCAAATAGGCTAAGGAGACTGAGAGAAAATTAAAATTGGAGTCTAAGAAGGAGAAACCTTATCCTTAGAAAACTCCAAGAATGACTGAGGCAGTAAAGAAGACTAAGGTAGTTAGCCACAAGAAGAGTGTTTCTACTGCTAAGGAGGTTAGTCAGAAAGAGGCTACTTCTACTGTTGTTCCACCAGTGAAATCAGCAGAAGTGAGTCAGATGAAGGAAACCCCTACTATTGTTGAGAAGGAGAAACTAGCAGAGCTTAGTCTAGTTCAGACTACTCCTATTGCTGCTCAATAGGAAGAAGCAACAGAACTCAATTTGGTGCAGGTTGAACAAGAGGAGCCAGTAGAACTTAGTCTGGTACAGACTACTCTTACTGACGTTCCACAGGAAGAGTCATCAGAACTCAGCCTGGTTCCATACAACTATCCAGTAGAGCTTAATCTGGTACAGGCTACTCTTACTGACGTTCCACAGGAAGAGTCAACACAACTCAGCCTGGTTCCATACAACTATTCTGAATTTCTAAGGAAAGAAGAATTGGAAATCAGATGCATTGAACCAGCTCAACCTTTGACTAAAAGGAGTACTTCAGTGATCATCAGGGATACACCGAACAGATTAATGAAGGTATCTTTATAACCCATTTTGATAGATAGTTGTTCATGACATCTTTTGAATGAAGATGAAAGGAGCTTTTATGATGACTTGAGGTATGCTGCCAAAAGACCATACCCTACAAAGATGACCAGCCAACCACACACTATCTACCCGATTACAAAGCATACAGTGATCAAGGTTGTACCAGACCTTTAACCAAGATATCCCATGGATGTTAATAAGGGGAAGAAGAAGTTATACCCAGAAGGGGTAATTGATGATCTATCCACAGATCAAATTGCAGAAGAAGTGCGAAGAATAAATGATGCATGCACTTCAGATAAGTCGATGCAAGGAAAAATCGACTTCAGAGCTAGTATGTTGGACCCCGATTCGCATTAAGCATGTTTTATTTATTTTTTAGGATTAGTTTACTAATTTCCTTTTAGTTAGAATTAATTTGGGATTAATAGAATTTAATTGGAGGTATTTAGTTAAAATTAGAGTTTGATAAGTTTTTTAAAATTAAAAAGATTAAGATGGAATAAGGGCATGAAAGGAAGATCATTTATGTGTTAAAGGCTTAAGGCTTAGGAAATGGGCTTTTAGCCCATTTTACATGACATTAAATGAAGAAAAGAGGAAACAAATGGCTTAAGGATGTAGGAGTGAGTGAAGTTACGGATTGTATAAGGAAAAAGAAGGGAGAATAAATTGCAAGTATGAAGGACCCTAAACTACGTAGTTTTAGCTTAGGTTTTAAGTTAGAAATAAAGTCCCCTAAGTCTTTTAAGAATAAGGCTTACGACAATTACAAAGAATAAGAGAGGGGACTTACGAAATTTTATAAGAGAAAGAGGGAGAGTGATTTTCGATTGAAGAAGAAGAAGAAGAAGAAGAAGAAAAGAGTTGGAGCTTAGGTTTTTATTCTTAGAAAGGAGGGTTTAAGTGTTTTTCTTCAAGAATAAAGTGGAAAGGAAAGATTAATCTTCCAATAGAAGCAAGAAGAGAATTTCGTGGGTCATCTTCTATGGTAAGAGAATTTCGAATTTCTTCGGTATTTTAGGTAGGTTTTGGTTTAAATAGCTTAGTTTAGGTATGGGTTAAGTTAGGTAGGTGTTAATTCATGTTTTCCCATTCCTTAGAAAGTTCAATTTTGCTTTCTCTTATGCTTATGGGATGATTATGCTTGATGAAGGTGAAATGAGGTGATTGGAGGAAGAAACAAGGCCATTTGATCAATCCTAAAGCTAAAGGAATTTAAGGTGGGTGATTCCTTAATAATTGAGTTAATAGGCAATTTAACGTTTTTAAAATAAACGTAAATTCATGCTTTCCAATGATTTAAGAAGTTTGTATTAATATTTCTTTGTGAGGATTTAAACTTGTATGTGATGTTTTCTTGAATGAAAATTTATGTTGGAAATGTTGGCGAAATGATTTGATAAGTGAAAAAGATGGATTTTGTGATTTTGGCAAATTGATGTTTTCAAATGACTTAGAATGTTAATATCAATTACTCTTTGTTATGTGTTTAACTGGTATGTGAAATTCTCTGATTGTGAATTCATGTTAAAATGATGTGAATACTGGTTGTTATATGAAAAAGACGAGAAATTGTGACTTCGGAAAAAGCTTTGCCATTTTGGCCCAGTTATGAGAAAGTAAATTGGTAAAGGCCAGTTACGACTAATAAATTTCGAATTGTGTGAATTATGTGTTTTCTTTGGGTTTGTAGTGGTCTCATCTGAGTCAGGTGCACCTGTCTACCCATAGGCTTCTCCCGCCTGCCCGCTAGTGGCCGTGGAGTTCCTCTCGAGGACTTCTATCCGTCACGACTACACATGACCGGCTCGCGGAAATGTGTAGTACATTCTGTTTCGGATCCACCCGAACCACTTTGTTTGTGAATTTGTGAAATGGTATGTTGTCTTGTGATATGTTAAATGTGTAAATTCATTGAAGAGATAAATTCTGTGAAAAGATTTGAAAAGTGAAAGTGATTAATGTAACATTGTTTTGAAAATGAATGAATGATTAAATGATGATTTTTGCTTATTTCTCGTTTATTAAGTTGTTACCCACTGAGTCGTCATGCTCACACCCCATTTTTCCCTCCACAGGCATTGAGCGAGAAACCGAGTCATTGCATCGGGATTAAGGAAATACTCCGATGCATTTTGCTTTTGAAGTGATAATTGAGAAAACAATGCTTTAGGTTGTATTGTGGAGAAATGGTTCTCTTTGTATTTTGGATTTTGCCACTTTCGATGTATTAGGACTAGAATGCCCTTGAGACTTTGTATTGACTTATTCCATGTAAATGTAAGAGTTTTGAAGTTTAAATGTATCTTATGTATGTTTTGTTAAAAATGTATTGTTGTATGGTTGAGAATGACAAAAAGGAAAGAATGAAATCATGTGACTTTATGGATTGGAAATGAGTACATGCTTAGGAGTGAGATTGCCTTATGGTTTGAGAAATGTTTAGAAGCCTAGGAGTGTGTTACTGCCATTGGATATTGAGTTTTTATGCAGGTACTTGAGTCGGGATGAATAGAATTGAAGATTATGGTTAATTGCATAATAGGGGAGGTGCTGTCCATTTTTTCCTAAAATTGGGCAGCAACTTCACTTAGGTTTTAGAACACTTTAGAGCTTGAATTGGTTTGTGTGGTCTTCTTGAAGAATGTAGAACTTGTTTAGATCTTTCCAATGACATAAAGTTTATCACATTTGGATTTAAGATGAAAAAGTTATGAGAGTTGAAAGGTTTCAGCTACTGTTGTTACTCCTGAACTTTTCCAGAACTTTTGAAGGGGTTTTTCACCCTCTTAGAGACAGTTTTGATTTTTTTTTTCTTCATGAAAAATGTATATTATCCTTCTATCTTTAAAATGAGGTATGATTTTCAATTATAGGAGTTAGGAATAAAAAGTTATGAGGTTTGGAATGTTGACAGTTACTGTTTATTTAGGTAAATTTACTGTTTCATTGATCTTTTTATAGGCTGAAACTTTGAGTGTGTTTTTTCCCTCTTTAATGATTGAATTGATTTTTTCACTCTTCATGAAGCTTGTAGATAATCCTTTCTTCTTTCTATTGAGGTATTCTATGCCTTATTTTGAGTTAGGAGTAAAAAGTTATGGGGATTAGACCTAGTTCAGTTACTGTTTATTTGGCAATTTTGGGCAGAACCTTTGGGAGGGTTTTTCACCACTTTAGAGCTTGTTTTGGTTTTTCCATCCTTCATAGAACATGTAGATTATCTTTTTCCCTTTCCAAAGAGGTATCATTTGCAATTATTGGAGTTAAGAATAAAAAGTTATAAGGTTAGAAAGATTTCAGGTACTATTCATTTGGTCAATTTACTGTTCCATTGGTATTTTTATAGGCAGAAACTTTGAGGGTGTTTTTACCTCTTTAAATGACTAAACTGACTTTTGCACTCTTCATGAAAGTTGTAAATTATCTCTTTATCTTTCCAATGAGGTAAAATGTGTCATTTTTCGACCTGTGTGTTAAAAGATATGAATTTTCAAACTTTTGACATTGTGTAGGAAAATTTAGTTTTTGGCTGAAACTTTGAAGCAATTTATGACCCTCTTAATGGCTAAATTAGTTTCTAAATCCTTCTAGGAAGTTGTAGAGCTTCCTTTTACCTTTTTATTGATACCAAATTTATGAATTTTAGACTTTGGGAGCAAAAGTTATGATGTTTGTAAATTCTGAAATTTTCTTACAAATCCAGACTTCATTCTTAGACGTGGCCATGTCTAGTCTCTAAATCTCTTAGACGTGCCCACGCCTAATCTCTGAATGTCCTCCTCTCACTCTTTTGCTTGTAACTTTTTCGTTTGGCCTCAAATTCACTTAGTTTTCAAAGCGTTGGTTTTCTAAAAAATTTTATACCCCTTTTTAGTAAAATGAGAGTGTCGGGTTTTGGTCGGACTTTACGGATAGTATTAAAGAGAGTCATTTATGTGATGGTTTTGAATGTAATTCTGTTCTCGGGCGATTTTGTGAGCTATAGAGATCCGATTGAGGCGATTTCTGATTCTAATTGACCTAGAAATATGGAATTTCATTTTAGCATAGGATTCGGATTTAGTTATGGGCCCTAAGTAGTCAATTTTATTGGGGGAGTAATTAGGGTGAATTTATCAAGTTTTGTTCGGATGACGTTAAATTAAGTTCGATTTGAGGTTTCTTTCGTGGTGAGGAATTCCTCCCTCGTGAGATGCGCGTCCAGATGTCATGTAGGACGTCGGGCACGCGACTCACCGAGGAGAGGTTCCAACAGTTATGGTATCAGAGCGCCAGAATTGAGATCTTACATGGGCGCATGTGTTTAAATTACTCAAATAAGCAGTTAAGAGTTTAGGCTGATCGAATTAGTGAGCAAAATGGTCTGTTTTCATTGGATAAATGGAAATGCGAAACAACATATGGGTAATATGATAGGAAATGATTCAATGAAATTGAAGTGGGGGGAATGCAGTGTATGGCGTTATGGTGATATATCCCCGAATGTGATATAGATGTAAATCTATGAGCATAGCTTGTCTAAGGAAGACAAGGATATAGGTGGAAAAGTTGAGCTTAAAGTGAACAAGTGGAATGTATTGAAAACAAAGATTCTTATGGTCTTAAGAATATGAAATCGAAACCTAAGTGGGTGCAAGTGGGTGCAAGTTAATAATTTGAGTAATGAGCCTTTAAGTTTTCTTTTTCCGAATCAAGAAATAAAAGTTTGTTTTTGAATCAAGAGAATGAAATGTTTTCACTTACTTCATAAATGTTGCTTTGATTTCTTGTGATTGATTTGAGAAATTTGCTACATGTTTGATATGTACATTGTGTGATGATTTTACATCTATAAATTTGAATAAATGGTCTATATATATATGTAGATGTAATGTGAGGGATAATGGGAAGATAAAGATAATATGAATGATGGTGATATTTGTACAAGGCCACAAAGGTTAAATTATTGTCATTGTGAGTATCTATATGATGACCCATCATCATATACAAGTGAGAATATTAAGCACGTAGGTTATATATATATATGTGGAGATGATAAAGGAAGAAACTTATGACTTATTGGATTTTGTAGTCATAGTTTCCATAGTCTACAGTTTGAGGAGAAACTAGAGTAACTTATGAGGGTGCTCAAAATGATCATGTGGGAATAGACTGAGTTTTGTAAAAAAAAAGAAACAATAAGGAAGAAATTGATCTGAGAAAAATATTGTCTGGGATTAATGGAGACCAAAGTATCAAGCATGAAAAATATGAATTAGTAAGTGGACAGAATAGGATGAATTTGATGACGCCACCCAAGCATATACGACAATAAGTATGTTCATTACTCCCTTGGGTTTTGGGTGATTTGAACATTATGACCTTTTGGGGAAGATAGGAATTGGTCTTCTCGCAGTATTAAGAATAGTTAATAATAGGTGATTGATCAAGATTGCATAAAGAGTATAGATGATGGTAGTGTTGGATCGGAAAAAGAAAGCATGCTTAGTTTGGAGAAACGATAGATTTCAAAACTTTTTAAGAAATCATCTTGCAGCGGAAGCAATATATCCAAATCAATATGCTAATCCATACATGATATGGTATAAGGATAATAAAACCAAGAACAAGATAAAAGAATTACAGACTCCTTCGCCATGACTTTTAAATCCTCAAGGCTATCCTCTCCTTCTCGTATCCAAATCCTTTGCCTTTGAGTCTTTTCCTTTAGCAATCTATCTTCTTCCTTGTAGTAGTATCCTCTACCAATTAGATTTACCACTTGTTCTTCAAGGACAACTAGGTTAACAAAATCCTTTGGTGGGAAAGGAGAAGAAAAAATTGGAGGAGATTTTCTTAGAAGAAGAAGAACCAAAATCAAACTCTTTCAATTCTTTCACTTAGAATTTCGGTTCTCTCTTGCATGAAAAGAGA
Source organism: Erythroxylum novogranatense (assembly GCA_029891385.1). Lineage (NCBI taxonomy): Eukaryota > Viridiplantae > Streptophyta > Magnoliopsida > Malpighiales > Erythroxylaceae > Erythroxylum > Erythroxylum novogranatense. The sequence goes on along the minus strand of CM057229.1, from coordinate 37,985,225 downwards.
GAATGTCTAAAAACATGCAAGAACCCTTTCTTACCTCTCAATTTCGAAATATGCATGAATGGAAAGAGTGAGAGGCATCCAATGCATCACTTACATTAATCACTCATCAAATAGCCAATAAATGAGACTTACTTCATTTATCTTTAAAATGGCTATTTGAAAAGACCATAACCTATAATTGAATACCCATTTCGGTTTTGGCAAGAAGAAAGAAGGAAGATGGTCCATCTAATGCACATCTTTCATCTTTAATCTAATGAATGCAAATAGGTTACATGCCAACATTAAAAGCCAACCATTAAACCATTTAATGGTAAGTTCATAACTCCATTTAATAATGATGAACCATAATAAAGACCATATTTATTTAGTATTTTAATGTCAAATGTGTGGTTACACATCTAACCTAACACAATTTCGAAATTGCTTCTTCTCCATTTAAAAAATTGTTTTAATATAATTAATCTAATCAATTACATTAAACCAAAACAAGCCCATTTCTAAATGAACATATGGGCTTCCAATTAACCATTCATTAGTATAAGCCCATCATTCAATTATGGACTTCTAAAGCCTCCAAACTACTTCTTACTTAGCTTGATAACCTTCCTTAAAGCCAAGTGGGGAATCTTATTGGACTTTGATAATTCAAGCTCCAATAAGCCCAGAAATAATTCAATCTCATTGGAATTAATTCTAGCTTATTAACTAAATGTCATTCCACTAAAGACAATTAGTTGAACTCTTGAATTATTAAATATTATGAGAATATGTCCAACTGCAAACCCTATTTAGAACCTTATTATAGCCATCCGCGCAACAAAGGGTAAAATTACCGTTTTGCCCTTATGTTGGTTTTTCCTTCTAGATCTCTCATACTACTTTATATGGTGATTAACACATAAGATCTCATCTTAGTGTTAAGACTTGATGGGTAGCTAGTCCATCAAACTACTGGCGCCAGTTTAATCACCAAATCTCCTTAAAACATCTAGAAGAGATGATAACACTATAAACTCTTTATTTGAGTGAATGTTCTCGATACATGTTTCAATTAATAATTCCAACATGCATAATCGGATTAATACCTGTAAAAATCCATTCCGATCATATCAAGAATTATAATGAAACACATATGAGTTCACCACTCATCAAGATTGTGGTTCATAATAAGCAAATGCTTAAGTTGTATGTTTTAAGATTAAAGTAACGCCCACTTTATTCTTGAAAACATACTTGATTCCAATTCATTTAATAGTGCCATTATCGATAGTCTACTACTATCATGATATGAAACTCATCATTCCCTTTAAGTAAACTCCTTTACTTATATGGAGATAAATCGCAACACTACTGATCTAAACCATAATCAAACGACCAACTTGATTATTCAACTGTGAATCAATTAATTGATTCTAATAATATACATGTTTCCCATACATCTCTATGTATATGTATATTACTTACAAATGAATCCTCGTACCTTATGACCAGATATATAATGCTCATACAGATAAAACCAAACTCTTTTGTTTTATTAATAATAAATATTTTCATTACAAAATCAGAATCAAGAAGATAAAGTTACATGTAAACACACTTGCTTTCCAGGGCACTATATTTACATAACTCCAACAATCTCCCACTTGCCCTAAAGCAAGTTTGACATATCCTTCATTCCCATCCCTTCTAGGTGACCCTCAAAGCTCTTTTGAGTCAATGTCTTTGTGAACGGATCAGCAAGGTTTTGCTCAGAGAATCTTTACCACATCCACTTCTCCACGTTGTATTATCTCCCTTATGAGATGATACTTTCGCTCAATGTGTTTGGCAACTTTGTGGTTCCGAGGTTCTTTAGAATTAGCCACTGCCCCACTATTATCACAATAAAGTGTAATGGCTTTTTCGCCTCGAACTACCTCCAAATCATTTAGGAACTTCCGAGCAGATCGCTTCCTTTCACGCTTCACAAGCAAAGAACATACTCAACCTCCATAGTCGAATCAACAATACAAGATTGCTTGACACTCCTCAAAACTATGGCTCCACCTCCTAAAGTAAATATAGAACCAGAAATTGATTTCCTTGAATCATAATCTGTATATCCTGTCAGAATAAGATTACTTCCAGAGTAAACAAGCATTAAGTTCTTCTTCCTACGAAGATACTTAACCGCAGTCCAATGTTCCATTCTCGATTAGATGAAATCGCTACGGTCCCCATCGCAGTAATGAGATATCCGGTCTAGTGCACAAGATTGCATACATCAAACTACCAACTGCCAAGCATATGGAATGTTACGCATGCGTTCAACCTCCTCTTGGGTTTTAGGTGCTTGTTCCTTTGAAAGTTTGATTCCATGTCTAGTAGGAGTGAAACCCTCTTGGAATCTTGCATGGCTAACTTATTGAGCATATTCTCAATGTAAGTTAGTTGAGACAAAACTATCTTCTTGTTCTTACGATCCCTTATAAGTTTGATCCCTAGAATATAGGTAGCCTCCCAAATCCTTCATTGAAAACTATTCATTCAGCCATCCTTAACCGCAGATAACATTCCCACATCATTCCCTAATGAGCGTAATGTCATCAACATCTGTGATTAGGAAAGTAACCTTACCTTCTTGTATTCTTTTGTAAGCACAAGGCTCATCTAGGTTTTGTATGAACCCATAGGTTTTGATAGCCTTATCAAACCTAATGTTCCAAGACCTAGATGCTTGCTTAAGTCCATAAATGGACCTTTGCAACTTGCAAACCTTATGCTCATTACCTAGCTCAATGAATCCTTCCGGTTGGGCCATATAAATGGTCTCCTCAATATCTCCATTCGTAAATGCAGTCTTGACATCCATTTGCCATATTTCATAATCGAAATAGGTGCTATGGCCAAAAGAATCCTAATGGACTTAAGCATGGCAACCGGAGAAAAAGTCTCCTCGTAGTCTATACCCTCCTTTTGAGTATAGCCTTTAGCTACCAATCTAGCTTTAAAGGTCTCTACCTTTCCATCCGATCCCTTTTCCTTTGTAGATCCATTTACACCCTATGGTTTTAGACCGGTGGTAGATCTACAAGGACCTGACTTCATTAGTATACATAGAATCTATTTCCGATTCCATTGCCTTGAGCCATTTTTCCGCATCAACATCATTAATAGCCCGTGTATACGTGAACGGATCTATTTCTTCTTAGTCCGAGATGGCAATTAAGCCTTCTCCTAAACCCGATACCTATCTGGTTGTCTCACAACCCTCCCACTACGTCTAGGCACATCTTGATGTTCAGGTTGCACTTCTGATTTAACTCTTGAATCCATTTCGACATCTTGTTCTGTCATATCCAAAACAACTCTTGGTTTGGATGAAATTGCTAACTCCTTTAGTACTACTTCACTTCTTCCTTTGTGATTTCTCACAAACTCTTCCTCTAAGAAGTTTGCATTTGTCGACACAAATACCTTCCTATCATGAGGACTGTAAAAATAGTACCCTCGAGTTCCCGTTGGATATCCTACAAACAAACATACTTTTGACCTTGGTTCCATCTTTGTAGATTCAGGCTTTAGAACATGAGTTGGACAGCCCCAAGTCCTCAAGTGCCTCAATGAAGGCACTCGGCCAGTCCACAACTCCCTAGGTGTTTTAGGCACCGATTTGGATGGAGCAAAGTTAAGAAGATATGTTGCCGTTTGTATGGCATATCCCCAGAACGATTTTGGAAGGCTAGCATAGGACATCATTGATCTTACCATTTCCAATAGAGTTCTATTCTCTCTCTCTACACCATTCTCGTTGAGGGTACGAGGAGTCGACAAATTGGAAACAATTCCATTGTCAATTAAATATTGCTGGAACTCTCCAGATAAATACTCACCACCTCAATCTGATCGAAGCTGTTTTAATGGCTTGCTAAGTTGCTTCTCAGCTTCAACTTTGAATTCTTTGAACTTTTCAAAAGATTCACTCTTTTTATGCATCAAATACAAATAGCCATGTCTTGAGTAATCATCTATAAAAGTTATGAAATAGTCATAACCTCCTCTAGCTTGTACATTCACGGGCCCACACACATCAGAATGTACCATGTCCAATGTGGATTCAAATCTGTTTCCTTTAGAAGGAAATGAGGCTTTTGTCATTTTTCCTTCAATACAAGATTCACAGTGGGTAATGGATCACTATCCAAGCCCATAATGATCCCATCCTTTACTAGCTCTGTCAAGTCTTTTCTCGATTGATATGACCCATCCTTAGATGCCATGATACTTTGAATTAATGCTGAGATATTGGATTGTCTTGGTTTTATCAATTTGTGGTGTTTAGTGAGCCTTTCATAGGTTCTATAAAAACAATCCTGTTTAATTATCGCTTCACAAATAAAATCCTTATTCTCATATATTGAAACAACCTTTTCAAAATATAAGGAATAGCCAGATTTTATTAGACAAAAACAGAAATCATGTTCCTTACAATCATTGGCATGTAATAAACATCTTCCAAATATAACCTATGACCACTAGAAAGTCCAAGATAACTACTCCCACCGATTCTCTGAAACATAGGAACCATCTCGCTATCTTAACTTGAAACCGGCCTTTAGGAAGTCTTTTCCTTCTTTGGAACCCCTGCAAAGAATTACAAACATGGTTAGTAGCTCCTGAATCTAATATCCAAGAAGTAGATAAATCTGCCACATTTCTAGTTCCTAACAAACTTAGGAAGCCCATACCTTGTTTGCTTTTGAGGGACTCTAGGTAGATCGGACAGCTTTCTTTTCCAGTGGCCCATCTCATCACAGTGGAAACACTTTCCTTTGATGTTCTCTTTGGCCTTCTTTTTCATGGGTTTGGCCTTAACCCCTATTTGGACCTTCTTTTTCATTGGACCCTTCTTCTTTTCCTTGCCCTTACCCTTGGGCTTAGAAGAAGAAGCTACATTAGCTTCTGGCCCATGAGCCTTAATATTCAATATTTCCTCCGCACTCTGGAGGGTATTCATCAACTCACTCAAGGTGTAATCCTCTTTGTTGAGCTCATAGTCCAACTTAAACCGCTGAAAAGAAGAGTTTGCTATTGATGATCATAATCATCTGCGTGTCCGCATCCATATCCGCCTAAGCATCTCAATTTCAGTGACCGCAGAGATTACCTTCATCATGTAATCCCTTTTGATTCACCGTGTTTCGTTTGAGATTATGAAAGGTTTGGATAGCTTTCACTCTTGCAGACCTAGTCCTCACACCAAACATCTCATGTAGGTGATGGACCATTGCACTAGCAGTTTTCATACAAGCAATTTGCTTTTGCAACATGCCACTGATGAAGCTTTAATATAACACTTAGTAGTCTTGTCAAGATTCACCAACGCCATGTTGTTGGACTTGCTCAGAGTTGCATCTCCACTTAGAGGTGTAGGCTCATTTTCGTTAACACCCATGAAATACGCTCATATTGAAGAACAATGTCAAGGTTACGTCTCCATTCATTAAACTTGTCTCCATTTTCCAATTTGTTATTAGTCAAGAAAGGTGAGTGGATTCATTTTGTGGTTGATTATGTCCGAAAATATAAATTATTAAAACATGAGCATACTAGTCAACAATTTATGGAACTTTGTATAAAATCATGATGCATGTATGCATGATGATAGATTTAACAAAACTTAAAAATTAAAACATTATACGATTTGTTATTTTTCTTATCTATAATGTACTAAGTGACGGTGGGCCATCTTATCTATTAAAAGAAAAACGGGACCCTCCCACTCAAAAACTACCAAGCATCTCATGCTCAATTTTAAGAAGCGCCTTAATTTGGTCCATACTTTTACCAATGAGCTACGGTGGGCGGTTTATTGATAAAAATGTTGAGTGTATAACCATTTGATTCATTCACTAAAGATACCTACAAATCATGCCTCGGTGGGAGGTCATATTTGCTATCATTAATGGACTTATCCTTAAGGAAACCCAAACCATGCAAGATCTAGGATCCATGCCCTCCGATAGGGAGTAACACTTCACCACATGCAAACGGGCCATCATTTGGAGACCGTGGACTCTCACAGAGCATCCTCTCCCACTCAATCTTTTGGGCTTTAAGTTTTAAATACCATCTTGTCTAGATGCAATTTATTATCCATCCTATATTGTTTCATTATATATCTCATACATAATGAATGCATGGCAAGGCCTAGGGTTGGCAATTTTCTAAATGACATGCAATCACATAATATCACATATTACAAGCATTCATTTCTCCATTCATCACATGAACTAATAAAGCCACTTTTGATTGTCCATCCTAGAAACATAAAATAATTACAAGCCTTTTAGGCCCAAAATATGCTTCTTCATCTTGGATCTTCCGCTTCAACTCTTCGCTAACATGATCCCACCCATTCGGTAAACAAAATGTAATGGCATTTATGAAATTAGAATTTTGTCATTTTGAAAATAAAATTCCAGCACTAGATTTTAGAAAACCAAATCTTTGTTTTGACAAAAATTCCAGCACTTGTTTTATTAAAACCAAACTCATTTCATGAAAATTAAACACAGCACTTAGTATTTTAGCAAAACCGAAATTGGATTCTTTGAAACAAAAACCAGCACTTGTTTTCCAATCATAACTGAAATATGATTCATTGAAACAAAATTCCAGCAACTTAGTTTTCACAAAACTTATGCCAAAATACAAAAGATACATCAAAATTTTACCTTTCCATTTCTTCAATCCATGGCTGCTCCTTCTTCATCATTACATCAATTTGTACATTACAAAATCAAATAAAATAGAAAAAAGAAACCAAGGAGGAAACATGGTGATGATAGACCACCTCCTTGTTACAACCAAATGAAGAAATCTTACAAGATAAAATTTAACTTCTATGGACAACCAAAAGAGCAACATACACCATATATATTTCTATCACATAAAAATATGCAGTATACATAAAAGATTGCCAACCCATGCATCCACCATATAGGAACCGAAATCATGCATAAAAACCGCTCGATACCAATTGTTGGATCGGAAAAGAAAGCATGCTTAGTTTGGAGAAACGATAGATTTCAAAACTTTTAAGAAATCATCTTGCAGCGGAAGCAATATATCCAAATCAATATGCTAATCCATACATGATATGGTATAAGGATAATAAAACCAAGAACAAGATAAAAGAAATACCGACTCCTTCACATGACTTTAAATCCTCATTGCGCTATCCTCTCCTTCTTCAGATCCAAATCCTTTGCCTTTGAGTCTTTTCCTTTAGCAATCTATCTTCTTCCTTGTAGTAGTATCCTCTACCAATTAGATTTACCACTTGTTCTTCAAGGACAACTAGGTTAACAAAATCCTTTGGTGGGAAAGGAGAAGAAAAATTTGGAGGAGATTTTCTTAGAAGAAGAAGAACCAAAATCAAACTCTTTCAATTCTTTCACTTAGAATTTCGGTTCTCTCTTGCATGAAAAGAGAGAATATCTAAAAACATGCAAGAACCCTTTCTTACCTCTCAATTTCGAAATATGCATGAATGGAAAGAGTGAGAGGCATCCAATGCATCACTTACATTAATCACTCATCAAATAGCCAATAAATGAGACTTACTTCATTTATCTTTAAATGGCTATTTGAAAAGACCATAACCTATAATTGAATACCCATTTCGGTTTTGGCAAGAAGAAAGAAGGAAGATGGTCCATCTAATGCACATCTTTCATCTTTAATCTAATGAATGCAAATAGGTTACATGCCAACATTAAAAGCCAACCATTAAACCATTTAATGGTAAGTTTATAACTCCATTTAATAATGATGAACCATAATAAAGACCATCTTTATTTAGTATTTTAATGTCAAATGTGTGGTTACACATCTAACCTAACACAATTTCGAAATTGTTTCTTCTCCATTTAAAAAATTGTTTTAATATAATTAATCTAATCAATTACATTAAACCAAAACAAGCCCATTTCTAAATGAACATATGGGCTTCCAATTAACCATTAATTAGTATAAGCCCATCATTCAATTATGGACTTCTAAAGCCTCCAATCTACTTCTTACTTAGCTTGATAACCTTCCTTAAAGCCAAGTGGGGAATCTTATTGGACTTTGATAATTCAAGCTCCAATAAGCCCGTAAATAATTCAATCTCATTGGAATTAATTCTAGCTTATTAACTAAATGTCATTCCACTAAAGACAATTAGTTGAACTCTTGAATTATTAAATATTATGAGAATATGTCCAATTGCAAACCCTATTTAGAACCTTATTATAGCCATCCATGCAACAAAGGGTAAAATTACCGTTTTGCCCTTATGTTGGTTTTTCCGTCTAGATCTCTCATTTTACTTTATATGGTGATTAACACATAAGATCTCATCTTAGTGTTAAGACTTGATGGGTAGCTAGTCCATCAAACTCATGGCGCCAGATTTAATCACCAAATCTTTTAAAACATCTGAAGAGATGATAACACTATAAACTCTTTATTTGAGTGAATGTTCCACGATACATGTTTCAATTAATAATTCCAACATGCGCATAATCGGATTAATACCCGTAAAAATCCATTTCGATCATATCAAGAATTATAATGAAACACATATGAGTTCACCACTCATCAAGATTGTGGTTCATAATAAACGAATGCTTAAGTTGTATGTTTTAAGATTAAAGTAACGCCCACTTTATTCTTGAAAACATACTTGATTCCGATTCATTTAATAGTGCCATTATCGATAGTCTACTACTATCATGATATGAAACTCATCATTCCCTTTAAGTAAACTCCTTTACTTATATGGAGATAAATCGCAACACTACGTCTAAACCATAATCAAACGACCAACTTGATTATTCAACTGTGAATCAATTAATTGATTCTAATAATATACATGTTTCCCATACATCTCTATGTATATGTATATTACTTACAAATGAATCTTGGTACCTTATAACCAGATATATAATGCTCATATAGATAAAACCAAACTCTTTTGTTTTATTAATAATAAATATTTTCATTACAAAATCAGAATCAAGAAGATAAAGTTACATGTAAACACACTTGCTTTCCAGGGCACTATATTTACATAACTCCAACAGGTAGCAAGAAACCCTCTTTTAAAAATTTTTTTTGTTAAGGTAGAATAAGCTGATCAGGTAGTTTATATTAAAGATGATTAATGGAAGAACTGATCATGAAGGAATATGTACTGATTTGAAAGTTAGGACACTCCCTAACAGAGCATCAAACAGGGAGGTGAAATATGTTACCAAAAAAGGTATGCACTTTTGTTTGATGTAAAGGGTCATATGAGTGGATTTTTGAATTTATGAAGACACGACTTTGCTAGTATGAGGAATATGTACGTTTAAATTATATTATGTGAAAGTATGTTCGACAGATGAAATTCCGACTTGATGAATGTATGCAAATCAAGAAGTTAAGTCTGCAGATAAATTACAATATGTGGAGAAATTTGTATGAATGAGCAAACATGAGAATAAGTCCAAGAGAGATATGAGGAAATTCAAGCATTCGAGGAAGGAAGTAAATAGGAAATTGAAAAGAAAGTGAGACAATGTATCTCATTAAGGAATCAGTTATTTAAGGACTCATGAGGGCTAATCAGGAGACGTATGAAATTTGATAATAATTGCTTAAGTTAATAAATGCCCAATAACACCTATGGTATTGGAGACTAAAGAGATTCAAGATTTGATGGTGTATTAAAGATAGTCGAATAATTGAGAAAAATAGTTTGAATACATGGAGAAAATGTGTAAAGCGTATGAGTAACGTAAGTAAAGAGAATTTTGAAGGAACTATACTGAGGTAAATTATATTATATAGATTTGGAGATTTTATAGTATGCACTGGTGTTGTATAAGACATTTGGCTGAAATCCAACGCAGTGTAACAAAGTGAGTTTATATGTATGGAGACAACTGAAGTCCTATGAGTTGATTATTGGATACATGATTTAGAACTGCTATATAAACGATTATTTTTTAAGGTTTGAAGACAGTATATGTACAGGAATATATTATATATATATATGCAAGTGCAGATCGTAAAAGTTTGAGACAATCAATGAATTGGGAGAAGTAAGTATAAGACGCAAAAGATTGATATAAACACCGAAAGGCTATGATTGGTCTAGCGAGAAGTTAAGTGATATATCCGATACCTTAAGTAGAAATTTGATTTTGAGGTTATCAGAACTAATACTAAAGAAAGCATAAAATAGAGGGTTCGGTTTACCTCAAATTAAGGATTAAGAGATTGAAAATAGATCTGAGTGTCAAGTTTAAATGAGAAGAAGGGTATAAGGTGAGTGAAACAAGAAGTATGAAAAATCAATAACGATGCTTGAGTTGAAAGAATTGAATATGAGACTGAGGTAATAGATAGAATTATTCGAAGGATTATGATTGTATAAGTAAGTACTATACTGGTAAAGCTAGCGTTATGATTGGATGCATTGAATAGAGAATTTAATAGTAGTGTCTCATAAATTTGGATATTGAGGTTATCAAATCTAGTGCAGTAAAGAGTGTAAAATGTGGAATCGAATTTTGGGCAAAATGATTAGTTACTGAAAGTTTACATCAGTTCATATAAACCAATATCAAATTGAAGATTCAAAACTTGTGAATCTTACTAAGAAATTGGGAATGAGTATGAATTTTAAGTTCGTGTAGGAAAAATGATACTAGGTGATCGAGATAAGAAGCATGCGTACTGACAAAGATGATTAAGCAAAGAGACTGTGAGAAAAGTGCAAATGGTGATTTAAGCTATATAGCCTAGAAGAAATACGTCAAGTGACTGAAAGTTTGTATTGTCGACGGTTTTAACTGTCGGAGATATGCTTAAAGTTTATAGTTTAGAGTTTGTAGGAACATGAGATCAATGGTTTAAGCATCACAATCATTGTCATAATGTTGTTATAGAATACTGTATGAGGAGTTAGGTGATAGAAAGAGTCATCGCTTTTGTATTATGATGAGTAAGGCCGAAAAATGATTGAATGTCAGATCGATTGGAGAGGTTATTGATAAGTGAAGTCAATCAGTATTAGAAATTAAGTAATCAAGGAAGATGAATGAATTAGGTGGATTCACGACAAAGATATGGAAAACGGGAGATTGAAATAAGAGTTACATGAACTGAGGTTAAAGTGATGTGAATCAGTAAGTGAAAGCTGAATTGTCTCGGAAGGTATTACCTTGCTAAGTTGTGCTCACGATAGGAAAAAGAATTCGCTAAGCCGCTATGAATTGGGTCGTATGGAATTATTTTGAGTTAGTGCTACTGACAAAAGATGACTTGGATTCAAAATGTGATATACGTGAATATGTTAAGGAAATATGGATGTGATAAGATTAGGGTGTTATCGATACAGGAAGTGGAAATTGTGAGTGATCTGAAGCATAAGGAGGAACTAATTAAGAAAGTGAACGACCAACCCCAAATTGAATGATCGAGTGAGTTTACTGAATACTATCTTTTGAAAGAAAGTTTTTGAGTGATGAAGTTAAATGAGAAACGGAGGAGCATCCTGCACTCCTAACCAATTCAATAAGAATTTTGAGGACGAAATTCTTTTAAGGGCGGGAGAAATGTTGGACCCCGATTCGCATTAAGCATGTTTTATTTATTTTTTAGGATTAGTTTACTAATTTCCTTTTAGTTAGAATTAATTTGGGATTAATAGAATTTAATTGGAGGTATTTAGTTAAAATTGGAGTTTGATAAGTTTTTAGAAATTAAAAAGATTAAGATGGAATAAGGGCATGAAAGGAAGATCATTTATGTGTTGAAGGCTTAAGGCTTAGGAAATGGGCTTTTAGCCCATTTTACATGACATTAAATGAAGAAAAGAGGAAACAAATGGCTTAAGGATGTATGAGTGAGTGAAGTTACGGATTGTATAAGGAAAAAGAAGGGAGAATAAATTGCAAGTATGAAGGACCCTAAACTACGTAGTTTTAGCTTAGGTTTAAAGTTAGAAATAAAGTCCCCTAAGTCTTTTAAGAATAAGGCTTACGAAAATTACAAAGAATAAGAGAGGGGAATTACGAAATTTTATAAGAGAAAGAGGGAGAGTGATTTTCGGTTGAAGAAGAAGAAGAAGAAGAAGAAGAAGAAGAAAAGACTTGGAGCTTAGGTTTTTATGCTTAGAAAGGAGGGTTTAAGTGTTTTTCTTCAAGAATAAAGTGGAAAGGAAAGATTAATCTTCCAATAGAAGCAAGAAGAGTATTTCGTGGGTCATCTTCTAAGGTAAGAGAATTTCAAATTTCTTGGGTATTTTAGGTAGGTTTTGGTTTAAATAGCTTAGTTTAGGTATGGGTTAAGTTAGGTAGGTGTTAATTCATGTTTTCCCATTCCTTAGAAAGTTCAATTTTGCTTTCTCTTATGCTTATGGGATGATTATGCTTGATGAAGGTGAAATGAGGTGATTGGAGGAAGAAACAAGGCCATTTGATCAATCCTAAAGCTAAAGGAATTTGAGGTTGGTGATTCCTTAATAATTGAGTTAATAGGCAATTTAACGTTTTTAAAATAAACGCAAATTCATGCTTTCCAATGATTTAAGAAGTTTGTATTAATATTTCTTTGTGAGGATTTAAACTTGTATGTGATGTTTTCTTGAATGAAAATTTATGTTGGAAATGTTGGCGAAATGATTTGATAAGTGAAAAAGATGGATTTTGTGATTTTGGCAAATTGATGTTTTCAAATGACTTAGAATGTTAATATGAATTACTCTTTGTTATGTGTTTAACTGGTATGTGAAATTCTCTGATTGTGAATTCATGTTAAAATGATGTGAATACTGGTTGTTATGTGAAAAAGATGAGAAATTGTGACTTCGGAAAAAGCTTTGCCATTTTGGCCCAGTTATGAGAAAGTAAATTGGTAAAGGCCAGTTACGGCTAATAAATTTCGAATTATGTGAATTATGTGTTTTCTTTGGGTTTGTGGTGGTCTCATCTGAGTGAGGTGCACCTGTCTACCCATAGGCTTCTCCCACCTGCCCGCTAGTGGCCGTGGAGTTCCTCTCAAGGACTCCTATCCATCACGGCTACACATGACCGGTTCGCGGAAATGTGTAGTACGTTCTGTTTCGGATCTACCCGAACCACTTTGTTTATGAATTTGTGAAATGGTATGTTGTCTTGTGATGTGTTAAATGTGTAAATTCATTGAAGTGATAAATTCTGTGAAAAGATTTGAAAAGTGAAAGTGATTGACGTAACATTGTTTTGAAAATGAATGAATGATTAAATGATGATTTTTGCTTATTTCTTGTTTATTAAGTTGTTACCCACTGAGCCGTCGTACTCACACCCCATTTTTCCCTCCACAGGCATCGAGCGAGAAACCGAGTCATTGCATCGGGATTAAGAAAATACTCTGATGCATTTTGCTTTTGAAGTGATAATTGAGAAAACAATGCTTTAGGTTGTATTGTGGAGAAATGGTTCTCTTTGTATTTTGGATTTTGCCACTTTCGATGTATTAGGGATAGAATGCCCTTGAGACTTTGTATTGACTTATTCCATGTAAATGTAAGAGTTTTGAAGTTTAAATGTATCTTATGTATGTTTTGTTAAAAATGTATTGTTGTATGTTTTGTTAAAACTTCACTTAGGTTTTAGAACACTTTAGAGCTTGAATTAGTTTGTGTGGTCTTCTTGAAGAATGTAGAACTTGTTTAGATCTTTCCAATGACATAAAGTTTATCACATTTGGATTTAATATGAAAAAGTTATGAGAGTTGAAAGGTTTCAGCTACTGTTGTTACTCCTGAAATTTTGCAGAACCTTTGAAGGGGTTTTTCACCCTCTTAGAGACAGTTTTGATTTTTTCTTTCTTCATGTAAAATGTAGATTATCCTTCTATATTTAAAATGAGGTATGATTTGAAATTATAGGAGTTAGGAATAAAAAGTTATGAGGTTTGGAATGTTGACAGTTACTGTTCATTTAGGTAAATTTACTGTTTCATTGATCTTTTTATAGGCTGAAATTTTGAGTGTATTTTTACCCTCTTTAATGATTGAATTGATTTTTTCACTCTTCATGAAACTTGTAGGTAATCCTTTATTCTTTCTATTGAGGTATTCTATGCCTTATTTCGAGTTAGGAGTAAAAAGTTATGGGGATTAGACCTAGTTCGCCATCGTTCATTTGGCAATTTTGGGCAGAACCTTTGGGAGGGTTTTTCACCACTTTAGAGCTTGTTTTGGTTTTTCCGTCCTTCATAGAACATGTAGATTATCTTTTTCCCTTTCCAACGAGGTATCATTTGCAATTATTGGAGTTAAGAATAAAAAGTTATAAGGTTAGAAAGATTTCAGGTACTATTCATTTGGTCAATTTACTATTCCATTGGTATTTTTATAGGCAGAAACCTATAAATGACTAAACTGACTAAGGTTCCATTGGTAAAAACACCCTCAGGTCAACTTTGAGGGTGTTTTTACCTCTTTAAATGACTAAACTGACTTTTGCACTCTTTATGAAAGTTGTAAATTATCTCCTTATCTTTCCAATGAGGTAAAATGTGTCATTTTTCGACCTGTGTGTTAAAAGATATGAATTTTCAAACTTTTGACATTGTGTAGGAAAATTTAGTTTTTGGATGAAACTTTGAAGCAATTTATGACCCTCTTAATGGCTAAATTAGTTTCTAAATCCTTCTAGGAAGTTGTAGAGCTTCCTTTTACCTTTTTATTGATACCAAATTTATGAATTTTAGACTTTGGGAGCAAAAGTTATGATGTTTGTAAATTCTGAAATTTTCCTGCAAATCCAGACTTCATTCTTAGATGTGGCCATGTCTAGTCTCTAAATCTCTTAGATGTGCTCATGCCTAATCTCTGAATGTCCTCCTCTCACTCTTTTGCTTGTAACTTTTTCGTTTGGCCTCAGATTCACTCGATTTTCGAAGCGTTGGTTTTCTAAAAAAAATTTATACCCCATTTTAGTAAAATGAGAGTGTCGGGTTTTGGTCGGACTTTATGAATAGTATTAAAGAGATTCATTTACGTGATGGTTTTGAATGTAATTTCATTTTCGGGCAATTTTGTGAGCTATAGAGATCCGATTGAGGCGATTTCTGATTCTAATTGATCTAGAAATATGAAATTTCATTTTAGCATAGGATTCGGATTTATTTATGGGCCCTAAGAAGTCAATTTTATTGGGGGAGTAATTAGGGTGAATTTATCAAGTTTTGTTCGGATGACGTTAAATTAAGTCCAATTTGAGGTTTCTTTCGTGGTGAGGAATTCCTCCATCGTGAGATGCGCGTCCAGATGTCATGTAGGACGTCGGGCACGCGACTCACCGAGGAGGGGTTCCAATATAATAGTAGTTCCACAGCAAAGGATGAACATTGTCCAGTGGGGGGAAAGCTTACTAAAGGTACGTTCACTGAATCCCTTGTGTGGACAATAGTGCGTATTAGGTCACTATTTACTACACTGTCAATTGAACAAGAAGCCCGTGGAAGACAAGTGTTAATGCTACCACCTCCTTATGACTTAGACCTTCATGAACCCAACCTATCGGTTCAACCTCCTACCTTTGAGATTTTTGAAGACTATGCTCCATCTTCAGACTCATACACTACTACAATTGCCTTTGAAGAAGAACACCCGCAGAATAATGATCGACCAACCTCCTCTTTCGACTTGCAATAAGAAGTAATGCACCTACGGAGAGAAGTCAAGGAGTTGAAGGAGATGATGAAAGAATTGTTGAGGCATCATAGGTCATGATCATTTTTTATTAATTACAAATAGGGGGAGAAAAAAATGGAAAGCAGAAATCAAAGGGGGTCAACGAAGGAGAAGAATTTTTGTAGAAGAAAGAAAAATATAGGGAGAGGAAGAGCAAACAGAGAATGAAGAAGTCAGACGAAGACACTATGAAGATATGTGTTCTAATTTTTCAACTGTACATTTTTCTATTTTAATTATGAAGCACAAATTAAAAAACTTATAGATTAAAGTATGTTTATACTGCTATATCTATATATATATATATGTATGTATATATCTATGTATGTATGTTTGAATATATATCTAACAATTCATTTTTATCGAACATCATCAATGGATAGATCAAACACTTTAATAATATGTCGATCCCTCAGGTGTTTACATATGGATAGAAATGCTAAAAGACATCAAAAGTATGCTGAAATGGCATATGATAAAAAAAAACAAGAATTGTTACGACGACGTAGAGAACCTCGAGCTGCAAAAAACAGAAGTTCCACTTCATCGACACTTCACCAAACAATTACTCGTCAACATAACGATTCTTTCATTAATAGCGAACCTTCCACCGGTCAACTTCCAACTCACGAATCCTCTTATCAATAAATATGCCACTGATGTATTGATATCCATGCTGGTCACATAAATGAAGGTAACTTTTTTCACTATATTTAAACTATTTACAATGTAACTACTCCACATAATGATAATGTCCTTTTTATACGTTTGAACGGATAAATCATCACATCTTTCCTTCAATATTAACATCCTTGCAAAATTTACCTGTTGAACCTCAACAGCTCCCTTTTGTTCCAGATTGTCAATATTGTAACGCAAAACGATTTTACCTTGAACCTCCATCGTTTTGTTGCTCATCGGGACAAATTTCTATTGTTGCTCCTCAGATGCCTTATGCTTTAAAATCTTTGTTTCTAAATAGTGACGAAGAATCAGAACATTTCAGAAAGAATGTTCGTACATACAATAACAATGTAGCTTTCACTTCCTATGGAGCCAGATATGATCGTAACCTCACAAAAAACACAAATGGAGTTTATGCATTCCGTGTTCAAGGACAAGTTTACCATTTCCTTGATAGTTTAGTTCCGACAAGCAATAAGGTATTTGAAATCCAACTTCATTTCTTTGATACTAACGAAGAACTACAAAAAAGGACCAGCAATTCTGATAAACTTCGTGAAAGTACATTGAAGCTCATTATGAAAATTCTTGAAAATAACCCTTATGCAAGGTTCTTTCGAAGTCTTAAAGATATTCCCTCGCTTGAAAATCACCAAATTGTTCTCAGATGTTATCCTGGTCTTGATCAGTGCGTTTACAATCTCCCTACTGCATCACAAGTAGCTGCTATATGGACTGAAACTGATGATGAAAAACATGATAAATCGTCTTACTTCTATCGTCTTACTTTCACTTCGTCTTACTTTTATCGTCTTACTTCTATCGTCTTACTTTAACTGCGTCTTACTTTTATCATCTTACTTGTATCGTCTTACTTATCGCATTGCACGTGCATCGTCTTATTTTTGCCTCTCCGCTTGTTCCTTGTCTGCTTCGTCTTACTTTTGCCTTTGGACCTTGCCTGACTTTTCTATCCGCACTTCATATATAAGCGTTTACGAAACCACAAATATAACAATTAAATGGTCGTCAAAGTTAACGGCGTCAGAAACAGTTTCTTACAGCTGGCAACTTCTCTCACAAGGAAATTTTGGACGGAAAGTCTTATAGACTTGAGAACCTCACCGATTCTAGAACAAGCCTGATAAGACCTTTCAAGTAGTCTGAAATCAGAAACCTTTCGAATACTCTCTCAAAATCTCTAGAACCAACTTTACCTTTGAAGAACATATTACCGAAATCAGTTGCTATTCAAAATCAATGGAGCAAGCAATGATCTAAGGAAGGCATATGGATTTTGAATCTCTGAGGAACGATGATATCGATATCGAACCAAAGATTGTAGGAGCCAGTTGGAGGAACTTCTTCCAGGTGTGGGAGTATGTATATCAAAATGAAGTGTATGAATTTTGGAAGAATGTGCTGCTGGTAGACAATGTTATTGTTTCTACAGTTGATAGATTATCTATTGTTGTGACAACGGACCTGATTGGAAAGGTAACTGAATGTCCATCTATTGGAGAGAAGCTATCGAACAAACCCAAATGGATGACAAAGCTTAATATGAAGGAAGACAAAGTCAATAGACAGTTGTATGGAGTTAATGACCCATCAGAAAGGAAGACCTCGAGTCTGGTGCTGAAGGCGAGGGTCTTACATGTGATTCTGTTCAACTGCATTTTGCCTAAAGCGGGTTCAAGGGATTTGGTGACTACCTTGGATGAACAATGCCTATTCTACCTGCTGAATCTCCATCCCATAGACTTACCATTTCTGATTTTCCAGTATATGGTTAAGTCGATGAAAGATACTAACAGCTACCCGTACGGAATGTCACTAACAAGGATTTTCAGGGAGTCTGGAGTCCTTCTTCACAGAGGAAACAGAATTCAGGTATCTGTCAAAAGTGTTATCAACTCGCGTACTATAAAAAAATGGGCTTGAAGAATCTGGACAGAACAAAAGTAGATTCTGAGAATAGTGCTAGAACTAAGGGCGAGCAGAAAGAGAAGAAGTCTCCCACAAAGAGTTCTAAATCTCAGGTTAGTACAAATATGCCTATTATTGAAAGAAGAAAATCATTTGAAGAAGCTCTAAAAGAAAAGATGATTTCTCAAAAAGAAAGTAGCCAAGTTCGGATGACAAACGAAGGTGCTTTGAAGAGAAAAGGGAAGAACCTTCTGAGTGATATTCCTAAGAAGGCGAAGAGATCACCCAGGATTCCAACCTTGAGACAACAGGAAGAAAAAAAGGCTACAAGATCTCTAATCTCCATCTTAAGTGAAGATTCAGCCAAACAAGCCAAGGAGATTGAGAGGAAAAGAAAGTTGGAGTCTAAGAAGCAGAAACCCCAATCTCAGAAAACTCCGAAACTGACTGAACCAGTAAAGAAGACTAAGATAGTTAGTCAAAAGAAGAGTATGCCTATTGCTAAGGAAGTTAGTCAGAGGAAGGAAACTCCCATTGTTGTTCAATAACAGGAGCCAGTGGAGCTTAGCTAGGTTCAGACTACTGCTATCATTGTTCAACAGGAAGAGCCAGTGGAGCTTAGCCTGGTTCAGACTACTCCTATCATTTTTTAACACGAGGCAACAGCAGAACTCAGTTTAGTGCAGGTCCAACAGCAGGAATCTGAAGAACTCAGTTTGGTTCCACTCAACTATTCTGAATTCTGAATTTCTTAGGAAAGACGAATTGGAAACCATATTGATTCAAGTAGTTGAGCCTGTGACTAAGAGGAGTAGTTCAATTGTCATTAGGGATACACCGAGGAGCTTAGTAAAGACTTACTTACAACCTATTCCTATAAATAGTGAGACATGGCATCTATTGAATGAAGAAGAAAGGAATTTCTATAAAGCCTTGCGGTATGCTGCCACAAAGTCATACCCTTCAAAGATGACCAGTCATCCCCACACTATTTATCCAATTACAGAGGAAATGGTGATAATGGTTGTACCAGACCTACAACCAAGATATCCCTTAGATGTTAATAAGGGGAAGATGAAGTTATACCCAGAAGGGGTAATTGATGATCTGTCATAAATCAATTCGATTGTCAAGAAGTGCGATTTAATAGATGTTGCATGCATTTCAAAGAAGATGTTTACAAGAGCCAGTTGTAGTTTTACAGACAAGGATGAACACTGTCCAGTAGGGGGAAAGCTGACTAAAGGGACGTTTACTGAATCCCTTATGCAAACAGTAATTCGTATTAGGCCACTATCTAATACATTGTCCATTCAAGAAGAAGCCCTACCCTTGCGAGGAAGACAAGTTCTAATGCTACCTGCTCCTTATGACTTAGACCTTCCTGACCCCAACCTATCGCTTCAACCACCTACCCTTGAGATTGTTGAAGATTATATTCCATCTTCAGACGCATATGTTACTACAATTGCATTTGTAGAACTCCTGGAGGATGATGATCAACCCACCTCGCCTTTTGACTTGCAAGCTGAGGTAATGCACCTACGAAGAGAAGTCAAAGAGTTGAAGGAGATGGTGAAAGAGTTGTTGAAGCATCATCGGCATTAATCATTTTTTATTATAACAAATAGGGGGAACAGAAAATGGAAAGCAAAAATCAAAAGGGGATGTACGGAGGAGATGAATTCTTCAAGAAGAAAGAAAAAGATAGGGGGAGGAAGAGTCAGCAGAAAATATACAAGTCAGACTAAGATAGTACGAAGATATGTTTTCTTATTTTTTTAATTGTACATTTATTGTATGATTATTTTTTATCATAAAAAAGGGGGAGATTGTTAAGTCAAAATAACTTTATATTTATCATTTTGATGCTAAACATATAATCAAGGCAGAAAACTAGAAATGCATGTAAGAATGAAAAGCATTTAAGTAGAAAACAGATGGAGAATGAAAAATGAAGAAGAATAAAAATGCATTTAAGATATTGAAAATGTACGGAGAATGAAAAACAGATGATATTTCAAAAGCAGACGAAGTAGAAAAACAGACGGAGATTAAAAACAGAGCGAAGTTGAAAAGCAGATGATCTGCCAAAATTTTTTATTTGTCGCAAGGAAACACACGCTAACCCCCAAAATGTACTTTCTCCACCCACCTGCAACTATCTCTGGTTCAATGTCCATGTTGTCTTTCCTCAACGACTCAAAATCCACAAATCTTCCATAAATCATTGCTGATAACATCACACATTTCTTCTGTAACGTAGATTGACGTTTAAATTGATAGGTATAATCTTCTACCTGCTATAATAATGTCAAACACTGCCAATAACGTATTGTAGAAGTAACCAAACATGAGGACAATTACAGAAGAAGAGGATCAGAACGGAGATTAACGTTTCAATGACCACCAAAATTTTTTATTCAGATGTCTTCTTCCTATCTACACATGTCACCTATTTTTTACGCATCTCTAGGAAAATCATTGATTATTTTTTATTATCAAAAAGGGGGAGATTGTTAAGTCAAAATAACTTTACATTTATCATTTTGATGCTAAACATATAATCAAGGCACAAAACCAGACGGAAGAATAAAAAGCAGACCAAGCAGAAAAATAGACGCATGAATGAAAAATGCATTTAAGTAGAAAACAGACGGAGAATGAAAATGTACGAAGAATAAAAAGCGATTTAAGATATTGAAAAAGACGGAGAATGAAAATGTACGATAGTTCAAAAGGAGACGAAGTAAAAAATGATTTAAGATTAAAAATGAGGGAAGCTAAAAGCGCATTTATAGTTAAAAAGAAGACGGAAGCCAAAAGCAGAGGGAAGCCAAAAGCAGACGGAAGAAAAAGCAGACGATGAAAAGCAGACAGAAGCAAATCACGTCTGAATTTTCCACTTCCTCTTACTTTCGTTTTACTTTTGTCTCCGCACTTCGCCTTAGTTTGACTATGTTTGTTCTTAGTTTGACTCTGCTTCGTCTTAGTTTCCATCATCAAAGTTTTTGACTTTTCAATTGATAGGTGATACATTTCTGGAGATTGCCAAAAATTTTTATTTGTCGCAAGGAAACACACGCTAACCCCCAAAATGTATGAACCAGATATTGTGATGTATTTTTTTTTAATCGAATAATGTTCTAGCTGCTATAATAATGTCAATCGAACTTGAGAGAACTTTCTCCACCCACCTGCAACTATCTCTGGTTCAATGTCCATGTTGTCTTTCCTCAACGACTCAAAATCCACAAGTCTTCTGTAGCGCCCCCTCACCGTAGGGTACACATCGGGACGCCCGAAGGTTGCTCCGACACGTATCCCACGATAAAGGTGCACAACCAGAAAATTCCGCTAATAATCCATATGGCATCGCAATAATTAAAACCATAATATATCAGAAATCAGTAAATTTTAAAATCCAAAATAATCTTGATACAGTCATCCAATATCAGAATAGACAAGTCTATCAGTCCCCTAAACAAAACCAAAAAGGAAACTGATACAAGCATCTATCCTAAGTCATCTAAAAAAGTCCAACCCAGCTGACCGACCTGTGAGCCATCGCTTCTCACAAAGACGTCAGACAAAGCAGAAAAGACTATCTCCGAAGCTAGGAGTCTACTCTATCAATCCTGATAAATATATTACAATTTTGGGTGAGTTTGAGAACTCAATGAGAAACCATCATCGATGGTTCACTCAAATCATGCATTACGCAGACATGACAAGACGCAAGACAAAGAAGATACAATTAGTGTATAACAATTTACAGTAACCTATAGCAGTTTGCAGTGTCAACTAACAATTTACAATAGCATATAACAATTTACAGTATCATATCGCAATTTACAGTGAATCATGCCATCACGTAATCAGTCAGTGTCACAAATCAGTTAATCATGAAGTTGCAATGCACTAGTTATTCAGTATTGTGCCCAAGTGCTCAGTCAGTATTCAGTGGGGGACGCGTCAGGGATTTCTCCCCTCGGGCTCGAGGCTCGGTCAGTACAGTGTTCGAGCTCGAGGCTCTTTTCAGTGATAATAGCAACTTGGGTCACATGTCCATTATCTGATCATGCATTTATGCATGTAATGCAGTGTTCAGTAATTCAGTGTATGGCTATAAAAGCCCAGTATTGCATTTCTCAGTGTCATGCAGTAGTGCAATCCAATACAGTAAAAGCATGCCATTCGATCATGTACATTTCAGTAATCATGCAATTTCACATTGGCAAGTAAATCACATTGAGCATTTAGACAATCAGGAATTTGAGAAACCAACTAGGTTACTCACCTGTAACTTCCGAGCTACTGCCTGGAAGTCCCAGTAATGTCCGTGGAATGACGATCCAACGACGCCTCTATAGCAATAAAATACAGTCCCATTACTAGATGCTCAATTAAACAATTCAGTGATGCATATGTCTCGATGAAATTATGTACAATGCATGTTCACGATTTCCGGTGCTAAAACCCAATTTTGAACTCTTATGCCCAATTCTAACTCTTCTCTCAATTGATCGACAATAATTGATCCAATCATAAAATCCAGTTCAATTTCCTCAATTCAAACTCCCTATAACAATTTACTATTCATTGGATCAAAGCCTTTATTAAACATCCCAATTAAAACTCCAATTGTCCCAATTCAATACTTAGGTCACATTATGAACCATAATTGACCTTATTCTCTATGAATCAATACCACTTAAATTAAATTCTAACTTCCATAATTATCCTCAATTGTAGACCTCTTTCCCTAGTTCATAATGAATCAAGAATCACCTCAATCGGAGGTCTATACCATAAATTATGCCCAATAAACTAACACTTATCCATTCAGAATTTCTATCCCTCGTCGCGACCTACGCCCCTTCGCCGTGACGTGGGAAGCTCGTTCGTCGCAACGTGGAGACCGCTCGTCGCGAAAAATAAATCCACGCTCGTCGCGACGTCCAACCGAGCTCGTTGAGACGAATAAATCATTATTCGTCGCGACGAAGCCCTCAAGCCTCTCAAGGCATTGTCATGACGTCTGAAGGCCCGATCGTCTTCTCCGATCGATTTCCGCCATTAATACTCTTTAAGTTCAACATTTAATACCCTAACTACTCAATCAACCATGATAAATGCCATAAATGCATCAGAAACCATTAATAACAACATTAAAGCCATAAATACTTACCAATCAAGCCTCAAATCCACAAACCATCGTAAACCCTAAAATCCTTCAAACTCAACGATAAACCACTCTCAAACCTTCTCAACCTTCATCAACCACAATAATAAGTTAGCTTAGCATAATGAGAAGGAAACCATAAGAAAAGATCAAAGAATCCTTACCTATGGAAGAAATCGAAGAACACCGTGGGAGGAGGAAGAGAAGAAACGCTTAAGCCTTAGGGTAAAATCCCTAAATCTCAAAACCTAAGCTATTTATAGACATAGGTCTCCAAATCAGTTCAAATTTCAGTCTTTAAATTTCAATGGCTCAACATTTTCATTTTCTAACAGTATAACTCTAATTTTTTCCATTGCCATTGAACAATTTTGTCAATACTATACAGTCAATCGATCTGTCACTCAAAAATTTCTGGTCCGGGCATTCTCTCCCGAATTTCCCGAAAATTTCCTATAAGCCACTATCAATTATCAATTACACTTAAACTATTCTAAATCAGTCATTCGAGCCCACTTACTCCTAATTTCTCAATCAATCATAATCCAGTCAGTTCAGTCAGTCCATAATCCAATCAATTCGTACTCACAATTAAAATGCCGGAAAATCATGAATGCATGTACCTATGAACAAATGCATATGCAATAAACCTGTTCCTCTATGAATAGAGGCCAGTAACATGTTCAATCAGTGAATGCAATGAAACCTATCAGTCTGACCCAATATTACCATAATGTCCTTGCTGACAGTAACAGGATATTACATCTTCCTTAAATCATTGTTGATTCCATCACATATTTCTTCTGTAACGTAGATTGACGTTTGAATTGATAGGTATAATCTTCTACCTGCTATAATAATGTCAAACACTGCCAATAACGTATTGCAAAAGTAACCAAACATGAGGAAAATTACAAATGACCACCTAAATTTTTTATTCAAATTTCTTCTTCCTCTCTACACATGTCACCTATTTTTTACGCATCTCTAGGAAAATCATTTCTACTTCGCTTTATCATCTTCGAGTGCCGACCCTCATTTAATATCGTGCAACTCTTCAAATCTCAACTGCCAGACGGTCCCCTAACACCTCTATATTTAAACTTTATAACCTTTCTCCTCTAACTTCAATCAAACAATTCCCACCGTCTTCTTTTCCCTTCTTCTTATTTAATCTAAATACATCACATTCTCCATTCCAGAAACATAACAACAGTCAAGGTTACCTCTTCTATTTCAACAAACAAAGAACAACCGTTCAGGTCAGTAACCGATTCTTTTGTCCATTACTTTTTTGATCCCAATCTTTTCAATTTATAATTTCAACAAAACCCTTTCTTTATCTTTACACGCCATTTCTTATAGGTTCCCTCCTTATTCTCTGCTGCATTCTTCCACTCCAACCTTCTTCTTATTCTTGCTTCTTAATAAAATTGTGAAATAATTATGACATTTGTGGAATAATTTGATTATTTTAATGGCAGATATGAATTCCAGCTATTTTGAGCACAAAAGATATTTGAAAAGTGTCATAAAGCACATATATGATCTTCAAAATGAGCTAGATGAATTACTTATCAGATACCATGCACGGAATAAAAAGGCACATAATAATTCACATGAACTTCGCTACATCGAGATGTGTGAAACTAGTCGAATGATAGAGATAGCCAACGATCTCAAAAAAGTAAACTTCGAGACAAGGAAATTTTATGAAAGACAAATTCATAAACTTATAGATTAAGGTATCTTTATACTGCAAATGTAAATAGTAGACATGTAAACTATTTAAAATGTATCTCAAACAAAGTTATTTCATCTTATTTCTTCTCCCAACCAATGCTTATTTTATTACATTTTGATATTATTTTTTATTTAACTATGACGCTAAAATTTCACCTGCGTACTCTCGTCTTACTTTTGCCTCTCCAACCCCAGCTATATCCTCTACTAGGATATGAAAGCAACCCACCTCTTAGTTCGACTTCTGCTTCCGGATCACCTTCGCTTTCCCTGCTTTT
This sequence comes from Erythroxylum novogranatense, assembly GCA_029891385.1. NCBI lineage: Eukaryota > Viridiplantae > Streptophyta > Magnoliopsida > Malpighiales > Erythroxylaceae > Erythroxylum > Erythroxylum novogranatense. The sequence continues at coordinate 37,959,637 of CM057229.1, read as the reverse complement.
ACCAAAATGATCATCTATCAATGCCCAATATAAATATATATAATGAAATATAAGGAACCCTTACATATTAAATGCCTTGTACATCTGCTTCTCTTTAACCTTTTTAATGTAGCAGTCATCATTTAATACATTACTTCCCCTCATTTAATACAGTGGAACTCTTCAACTTCAATTATTTATTACACAGCTATATTTCTCCCCTGTCAATGCCAGATGGTCCACTAATACGTCTATATTTAAACTTTGAAACCTTTCTCCTCTTAACTTCAATCAAACAATTCGTACCTTCTTGTTTTGCCTTCTTCTTGTTTAACCAATATTCATCACATCCTCCATTCCAAGAAGATAACAACTCTCAAAGTTACCTCTCCTATTTCAACAAGCAAAGAGCAACCTTTCAGTTCAATAAGGAATTCTTTTCTTCGTTACTTTTTTTTACCCCAAATTTTTATATTTATAATTTCAACAAAATCGTTTCTTTATCTTTACGTTCCATGTTTTAATACGTTATCTTTCACAGAAATATGAATTCCCGAGAACAACGAAGTTATGCGGATTCCAGAGAAACAATAAAACAGATTGCACAGTGTTACGAGAAACTTGAAAAGCTATACGAAAAAGTCATGGAACCCAAACAGAGAGGAGATAATCAGAAATCTTCCTCAAGCTCTGGAACAAATAAAGACGTTCCCATGGCAGGCTAAACCTCTGATAACTTTTTATCAGCGGCCTTCATCTCGTCTTAGTTTCACTTTACTGTCATCTTATTTATACCGCTTCGTCTCCCAACCGATGCTTATTTCATTAAATTTTGATATTATTTTCGATTTAACTATGACATTAAAATTTCCCTAGCGTATAAATTCAGTAGGCATTTTCACTACGCATTTGCGCAGAGTTAACATGCTAGTACATATATAATCGACAACGAAGCTACGTACTAGCAAAGCATCTGGGCATGTTGGATGAGTTTTCTTCACCGTCATCATGCCTTTTTCTAAGAATATACATAATCCAAGCTAAAAAGAACTGAACTTAATGTATACAGTATGTCTTTATGTAATTGCTTCCCAGGAGCCATGCTTCGGTTTCCGACATCATTATTATCTACCTCTAAATTAGATTCTACAAATGCAGCACAAGATGTGAAGATTTACTAACTAATTAAATACGGCTTAATTTTGCATATATATGAATATGAAACCAAACATAATTTAAATTTAATTTAACAGATCCCCACAAAACTTGACAACCGGCATTTGCTAACATTTACTTCCCCCTAACCTCATTCAATAACTGAGCTTACATCTATGAGATTATGGAGAGAAAGTATGTGAAGATCTGTGGGAAAGAAGATGGTAGTTGTGCACTAGAAGGAAAAAAGATTCTACAAATGATGAGTCTCAGTGTTAGAGAATGAGTAGTTCAATATATATGTTGATAGTCGAGAACAATTATCTTTCATGATAGACTAATCAATAATTTGCGGTATAAAATATTATTTTATAAACCAATGTTTTTCTATATTAATAAATATGGATGAGATGATGTGGAAAGAAGCATTAACCAATTACTTTTTTATCAATTATATATATAATTGCTTGTCTTTTAGTGAAAATGGATTAAAATCTTCCAATATCAGTCAAGAAGTAGAAATATTAGAGTGAATATTCAGCTAAGATAGTTAAGAAGGAGATTGACAAGATTTTGAAAGCGTTTCTTTGGTCGGGTAAAGCCGAGAATGTCAAGAAGGCTAAGGTCAAGTGGAGCAAAGTCACAATACCTAAGACTCTTGGAGGCTTGGGAATTATATCGATTTCAACCATGCAAAAGGTGATGTTATGTAACCAAATATGGCAATTATTTATAGACGAAGGGGTATTATGGATTAAATGGGTGCATGGAACTCATCTTCGAGATGTGAGTTCTAGAAATTTTACCCTCCTCACAACATTCTTGGATATTCATTCAACTTCTAAAAATTAGAAGTTTCATTTATCCTTTTATCAAGCACGTTATCACAACATTCTTGGATATTCATTCAACTTCTAAAAATTAGACACTGATTCTCCAAAACAATCTTTGATGGTTAAGACACCATCTCTCAGACTGCTCTAAAGCATCAACTATTATTTTTAATGGCGTCTGGTCCTGTAATCTTGGAGGCTTCCAAGCTTTAGTTAGTCACCTTTTAGTCCTCACTGAGACAAACCCAGAAGATAAGGTCATCTGGACACCTACTATTACAGGTCACTTCTCAAATGCTTCTTGTCGTTTTCTCTTTAACAGTATCTCTCCTAAAGTAGCATGGCATTCACTCCTCTGAAAAAACTCCCTTAATCCAAAGGCTTCTATTATCTTATAGCTGTTGATCGAAAATAGACTACGAATTAAGAACTGATGGCATGGGCAATATGACTCTTTTATGTAAGCTATCAAGAATGCGAGGAAGATGGAAGCCATTTTTTTAATTGCAGCTACTCTATGGTGGTTTAGGGGGTACTCAACAGCTGTTGAACTTATCGATTCTAAATTGAGATTGGGAGTCCACTTTGGACAACATTATTGCTCTCACTAAGAAAGGCAAACTAAATGTTACCCTTATCAAAACAACATTTCTAACTACCATTTATTCCTTGCGGAAAGAAGGGAACCAAAGACTGTACACTGGAGTTAGAGAAGATAAACATAGAGTAGCAGACAAGAGTATAAATTGGATTAGAGCGGTGCATTGCCAACAACGTAGAGCGCAATCTCACCCCCAAAATTAAAAGTAAATGGCATTTGTGAGCTCCCCTTTTTTTTTCTGTTTTTACACTCTCGTCACTTCTTTGTAAATTGCATTAAAAGTTAAGTGATAGGCTTCTAATTGTAAACATTGTAATGTCGAAATAGTTTTTATTATCGTTAATACCAATTTTTTTAAAAATATATTCACCTTATGACTCCATAGATCAATCTTTGAAATTAAAATTTAAAACATAAACAACCTTAAACATGATTAATGAGAGAAAGTATGGCTTCTCCCTAGCTAATTGGCTTTTTCCTTTCATTCTCTTCTCTAACATCATGGTTTTAGGCATGTTGGTTTTCATTCTTTCTCCAATTTTTGCTTGGTCCTTGAAGTTTTCCTTTGCTCTTTGACCTTGTATTACTTAACCAACTTTCTTTGTTTCTTTTAATGTTCTTCACTCATACCTCTACCATCCTTGTTAACCCCTCATGTGCCTTCTTCTTCACATCCTTCTTACTTCAATCAACTTTTTTTTCCTCCCTTCTTCTAACCCTTTGGGTTACTTCATTTATGGTTGAACCACCTTTGTAACTCTCTAGTTATTTTATCCTTTGCTTCCTACTAGCTTCTCTCACTTATTTTAATTACGATTTTAAAAATGAAATTTAAAAAGTAATGATGGATGAGCTTACCAAGAATATTTAAGGAGATATACCTTGATGTATGTTGTTTCGTGATGATAATGTGAACTTTTCGGGTCATCAAGTGGATATCGATATGGTAGTAAAGATTGGAGCAAAAATCATATCATGTATTAATGTTTTTAAGTATCTACAGGATGTTTGGTTCACCTGCTAGAATAGATAAGGAATGAAATTATTATTCTTAGGAATATAATAGATGAGGAATAAAATAGAATTGGTATTGCTTAGTTTGGTTTATTCCTAAGAATTTCTAATAATGATGTATGCCAATGTTTGGTTTGAAAACATAATTGAGATGACAAATGAATAACTAATAAAAAGACTAAAATATCCATTATAGTCTCTATTATTATTATTATTATTATTATTATTATTATTATTATTATTATTATTATTATTATTATTATTATTATTAGTACTACTACTACTATCGCTATCGCATCATCGCTATCGCTATCGCTACTACTACTACTACTACTACTACTACTATAACAACAACAACAATAACAACTACTACTGCTACTGCTGCTGCTACTACTACTACTATTACTAGTATTATCATCATCATCATCATCATCATCATTATTATGATTATTATTATCATTATTAGTATTATTATTAACGAGAAAATTAATAATAACAATAACGAAACTAATAATAAGAAAATTAATAATAATAATAATAATAAGAAGAAGAAGAAAAAATAATTAGTTATTATTATTATTATTATCAATAACAACAATAACAACAACAACAACAACAACAATAATAATAATAATAATAATAATTTTCTTCTTCTTCTTCTTCTTCTTCTTCTTCTTCTTCTTCTTCTTCTTCTTCTTCTTCTTCTTCTTCTTGTTATTATTATTATTATTATTTTCTTATAATTAGTCTCGTTATTGTTATTATTAATTTTTCGTTAATAATAATACTAATAATGATAATAATAATAATAATAATAATAATAATAATAATAATAATAATAATAATGATAATGTTGGATCGTGTACGGTCTGAGTATCCACAATACACTGTGAAAAAGACCATACAACAACATGATGTATAATCGAAAATACCAAGGATGTATGAAAATACCTTAGTTCCGTGGATAGGTTGCTTCTTTTTCAGATTTTAAGACACTGCAAACGCAAATGCCCTCTACCGGTATCCACACGAGTATGCACGATCCGGGTTGCCGCTATGGTGTGCTAGCACGTCCTGAAACTCTTCCCGAATGCCGCACGATTTTTCTCTCGGATGGTGGCTAGGGTTTCGTGACAATTATGTCTCTATGCTAATGAGACCTAAGCTTATCTATTTATAAAGAAACCCTAATCCCATTGAGGCCCCAATAAGTTTCGGCCCATTATATCTCATATAATAAAAGCCCGACAACTTAATTCAATCTAGCCCAATAAATATATCTACATATATTTATTCAATATCTAATAAATTAGGCCCAAGAGAATAAGCCCAGATCACATCACTCTTTGTGTGCGACCCTATGGGCTCATTTGATGTTGGCAATGGGCTTGATCACACTTCAAGGCCCATAAGTCATAAGCGGCCTCTAGCAAGACATTATGACTACCAAAATCAAATGAGGATCGATAATCCGATTTAACTCAGAATTATGGTTATAAGCTCATCCTTTTGTAACACGATATCAAGATTAATCACAAGGCATAGTACATGTCAACCTTTGATTAATCATAGTTTCTTGATCCCCAAGTTGACTGATTATAACAAATGACATTGATGACTCTTCAGCAATTCATTTGAGTACAGCCATGCATTTCTTCAGTCATACTTGTCAAGAGGCCCAAATGATATCTCTCTCATTTAAGAGAGGTACAAATCCCATCTACGTCATTCACATCCCTCCGCATGATTCATTAGATGTCCAACGTAAGACTACTTGTTACTCAGTTAAAAATAACTTAGTCTAATATCAAAACAACGAATTCCTCATGTAGGGAACCATGATGACTTCAGGTCAAAGGACTAAAGTCAAACCATATTAAGAATCACTAATGACATGAAACCATGTAGTATTCTTTATGTGGGTCGGTCCAATATATGTTCTCTAACATATATCTATGTTTCTGATTTGATATCTCATATCCATGATCAGTAAAACGTGATCATCAACAAAAACACATACTAGCCTTAATTCATTATTATTCCACCAATAATGATCGACTAGGGATAGTCTAGAATAGTCTTATAACGCTTATGGTTTTACTATCAAGTCACATACTTGATGACATAAGTCTAAAACCATTCATGGAATGTAAATCACATTACATAAACAAAATACATGCATATATGAAAGGAATACCTCATAATATATTATTAACAAGTCATAATGTTAATACATGAATCACAACTATCCATTGTCCTAGGGCACACTACTAACAGATAATGATGATGATGATGATGATGATGCTGATGATAATAATACAAGTAATAGTAGTAGTAGTAGCAACAGTAGTAGTAGTAGTAGTTGTTGTTGTTGTTATTGTTGTTATTGTTGTTATTGTTATTGTTGTTGTAGTAATAGTAGTAGTAGTAGTAGTAGTAGTAGTAATACTAATAATAATAATAATAATAATAATAATAATAATAATAATAATAATACTAATGAGACTATAATGGATATTTTGGTCTTTTTATTAGTTATTCATTTGTCATCTCAATTATGTTTTCAAACCAAACATTGGCATACATCATTATTAGAAATTCTTAGGAATAAACCAAACTAAGCAATACTAATTCTATTTTATTACTCATCTATTATATTCCTAAGAATAATAATTTCATTCCTTATCTATTCTAGCAGGTGAACCAAACTCCCTGTAGGTACTTAAAAACATTAATACATGATATGATTTCTGCTCTAATCTTCACTACCATATCGATATCCACTTAATGACCCGAAAAGTTCACATTATCATCACCAAACAACATACATCGAGGTATATCTCCTTAAATATACTTGGTAAGCTCATCCATCATTACTATTTAATTCATTCTTAAAATGGTAATTAAAATAAGTGAGAGAAGCTAGTAGGAAGCAAAGGATAAAATAACTAGAGAGTTACAAAGGTGGTTCAACCATAAATGAAGTAACCCAAAGGGTTAGAAGAAGGGAGGAAAAAAAGTTGATTGAAGTAAGAAGGATGTGAAGAAGAAGGAACATGAGGGGTTAACAAGGATGGTAGAGGTATGGGTGAAGAACATTAAAAGAAACAAAGAAAGTTGGTTAAGTAATATAAGGTCAAAGAGCAAAGGGAAACTCCACGTCATGGAATGACTACTCTTCATACACTCGTGGCAATTCAGGCCATATACAATATCAACACCAAAATCCAAAGTACACAATACACAACAAATTTTGAATTTCTCAACACTATCTTACTTAACAACAATACAATATAAACACATGCAAATAGAAATCTTCATTTTTTTTCACCCGATCTTATTCTCATCACCTGTGGATGGGAACGAAGGGGGGGTGAGCTTATAGCTCGTGGGTAACAGTTTACAATAATATATAAGCAAAATCCTTGAAATTCTTTTTCTTTTCTGGTCTTAGAAAACATTTCTTTGAAATTCGTAAAGCACATTTTCAAAAGGTTCTTTTCCTTGCTGTAGCCAAAATCTTCATTTGCAAAACATATGATTTTTAGGCTTTCAGCCATAAACCCATAAGTTTATAAAACATGAATGCATCAACTTGACAATTCATAGATGCAATGGCAATCACATAAGCAATGCACAACAACACATGGCTCGAGAGTTCCGTAAACACAACGGATAAACCGAAGTTTATACCGTAAACTATCCGAGTCCGATTTCTCAGGATCTCGTGGCCTCAATGCACCTTTTTCAATTTAATTCCAAAATTGATCAATCTAGTATGAAAAGATAGAAAAATGTCTTAGGAATCCAACGCTTCAAAAATCAGGCCGATCGGATGTCGAACAAAGAAGTTATGGCCAAAACAAGAAAGAGAGGTCGGTCGGCTGAAATTTACCTCATGGGCCGCTCGACCAATTGCCGAAGCGGTCATCGTCACGCCGAAGCGATCGACCACGCGATCCGACCTCTAAACTTCAAACTTTCATATCTTTTGACTCGAGCTCCAAATGACACACGGTTTGTTTCGTTGGAAAGCTAAGAGACAGCTCTACCATTTTTAAGAAGAACTCAAAGGCAAGCTCGGACACTAAAGGAATCAAAAGTTTGCTACAAGGTGACCGATCGATAAACTCCTCAACGGTACCAAAACTTGTAAACATCATAACTTTAGATCCAGAACTCCAAATTTGACAAACTTGGTGTCTATGGAAAGGTAAAAAACCTCTACAACTTTTATGAAGGCCTTAAGAATCAGATCGACCTCTAAATGGGTCAAAACTCCACACAAAGTCGACTAGTCGATCAACTTCACACTAACCAAAGATCGAACTTCTAAAATCATAACTTTATACTCCATTGTCCAATATTTTCGTGCTTTATATCAATAGAAAGATAAGAACAAGCTCTACAATGTTCATGAAGAGCTCCAAAACAACTTCAACCTCTATCTAAGTTAATTTTTCAATCGAAGTTTCTGCCCCGATATCCATCACCCACATGATATCCAAATTTCACATTATCATATCTTTCAACCTCCACAACCAAAAATCACATATCATACATCATTTTAAAGCTATTCAAATTCTCTATAACTTTCACGTAACTATTTACTCCAATTCAAACCACATCATTACTTAAAATCGCCTCAAAACACAACATATACCATCCTACACTTACAGCATTTTCCAAAACCAAAAAAAAATACACTTAACTTTCAAAGATCATAACTTTTAATCCCGATATCGAAAAATATCATACTTTATGGCTACAAAAAGCTCTCAACATAAGCTACAATTTCATGAAGATCATTTCCTCAAATTTTGCCTAAACCAAAAGTTAACTTTTTACTTCAAAAAGTCAAACTTTCTAATTTTCTTCAAAATATAACACTTTCACTAATTATTTCTCACTTTCAACTTCCATTTCAATCATCTCATCCACCTAAACTTTCATAACCAAGACTAATCTTCAAAGTCATCAAAACCAATAAATTTCTTTTCTCATCAATTTCCTCAAGGCGTAAACACTTCTATAACATAATTCATATCCGAAAACACTCATTGAATTCATTTCATATCTCTAATTTGCCACTTAAGGATCGGGTCCAACAATTCTCCCCTCTTAAAGAATTTAGTCCATTTAAATTCTACTAAGACATTATCAAGTATCACAATCTCTTAACTAATTTCTCTCCAATAGATCATAATAAAAACTTTTCTTATTTAATTTCCTTCTTATTGAGATATCCTTCACTTCTTGTATCTAATACCACCAATTCCATGTCAACATTACTATACCCACAAATCAATGTTCCTTAACATATTTACACAAGTCAATGGTCCAATTCTTAATAACCTTAATATGAACCAATCATCATTGAAAATCAACCTTTTGAACTTCTATACATATATATCTCTATGATTTATCTCATCTTTCAAGTATTCTCGCTATTGCATCTCCTATATATTAGTAGTCAAATCATCCAAACTCATCATGAATTTCTAATCTTAATTTCCATACACACAATCTTAAAATCAATCATACTCTTGACACTTAAATCAAATAGTCACTGTAATTCCTCGAATAATTTATGAACACTTATTCACATCAATATCCCAATCTCACTAATTCAATCATACTTCTTGTCATCAAAAGCAAACGATCACTTAGCACTTTCTCACAATCTCAATCTTATCCTTACAAACTCTTATCGATTTCTTACTCATTCACATACGCCCAAGTAAGATCATATTACTGGGCTCTGATACCACAAATGTTGGGACCCGATCTGAAGACCGGCGCCCCAACCCGAAAACGGAAGATGGAACGAATCACAAAGAGGCAGAACGAATAAACGATTGATCACAAAGCGAAACAAATCATTAACGAATCGAAAGCCAACTTGGAAGCGAAGCATACAAACAAAGTCAAATCGAATTGGCTCGGAGACAAACCAAACAAACGATCACGAATCACAAATCGAATCGAAGCATTCGAACTGAAATACAAGTACCGACATCCATGAACAAAATCTTAGAAATCACTGTCGCGTTGGAAACCTTAAGACATTCTAAATCCGGTATAAATTTTTCTTTTCTTTTCTTTCTTTCTTAATCCTTTCCTTTTCATTTTTTTCATAACCAAACTCAATCCAAAATACATTATCACATTCATAATCATACACACATCCCAAACATAACTTAAATCAATGCATAATTCCAGAAATCCATACACCTTATACTCACTATATACACAATTTCATAAATCACACATGTCCTGGAATGACTACTCTTCATACACTCGTGGCAATTCAGGCCATAAACAATATCAACACCAAAATCCAAAGTACACAATACACAACAAATTTTGAATATCTCAACACTATCTTACTTAACAACAATACAATATAAACACATGCAAATATAAATCTTCATTTTCTTTCACCCGATCTTCTTCTCATCACTGTGGATGGAATGAAGGGGTGAGCTTATAACTCGTGGGTAACAGTTTATAACAAATATATAAGCAAAATCCTTGAAATTCTTTTTCTTTCTCGGTCTTAGAAAACATTTCTTTGAAATCAGTAAAGCACATTTTCAAAAGGTTCTTTTCCTCATTGTAGCCAAAATCTCCATTTGCAAAACATATGATTTTAGGCTTTCACCATAAACCCATAAGTTTATAAAACATGAATGCATCAACTTGACAATTCATAGATGCAATGAAAATCACATAAGCAATGCACAACAACACATGGCTCGAGAGTTCAGAACACAACGGATAAACCAAGTTTATACCGTAAACTATCCGAGTCCGATTTTCAAGATCTCGTGGCCTCAAGCGGGCAGCAGGAGAAGGCTATAATTTTCCATACGTCGACGTGCACGTGACTATCCATCCGTAACTCTCTCGCCCACACAAAAGCATATAAGCAATGCTCAAGATCATTTATCAAAATGATATGCTTCCATTTTCTTTCTTCTTTCCATTCAAATCAAAATGCCATTGCACACCCAATGACATAACATTATCACATCAATAAACATATTCAATCTCAATTCAACAATGTAATCACGTATGGATCAACATCAGAACAATGAATGCAAGTGATTTCTTTAAGGCATAAATCAACGTATGCAGGTTCATAAAGTACATTATTAAATTTTTTTTTAATTTTTTATAAATCTTGTATTTTCTTAAAACATTCTAAAACATTTTCATAACTTATCAAATTAAATTAAAATAACGAATTTAACAATTTACGCAATTTCTTAAATCCAAATCACGAAATAAATTTCAAAATCTTTCTTCATTTCTCAATTCATTTTAAAACTCGTAACCCTTTTCCAAAAATATTCGGGAACAATAAAATTCAATACTTTCTCAATTTTCAATCAATCTCCTAAATCATTTGAAGACAAGAAATTAGGCCTTTGTGTCATTTTTCGAAACTTCAAAAATTTTCTTAATTTATCAAACATTTAAAACTTGTATAAATTCTTAAAACAGTTTCTAAAACCATTTCAAACGCCTTTCAAAAATCGTACTTTTCAACATTTAAATAAACCTTATTTTCTAAACAATTTCAAATGCATTTTGAAATCATACTTTGTAAAACATTTTATAAACAAGTTTGGAAATCGTAAACTTTAAAACACTTTTATAAACAATGTCGAAATCATAATTTTTCAAATACTGTTTATAAACATTAGACATTCGAAATCGCAATCTTCCAACCACTTTTATAAACAACATTTTCTAACTAATTTCGAAAGTATTCGTAAATCATAAATTTTCAAACATTTGCATAAACCATTTTCTAGACAATTTCAAAGCATTTTTAGGAATCAAAACTTTCAAATATTTCCATAAACAATATTTTCTATACACTTCCGAATTTATATGAAATCACAAGTTTTCAAACTTTTACATAAAACCATATTTTATAAAAGCTCTTAAAACTAATCGAAATCATAATTTTCAAACCTTTATCATATTCAAGCTCAATATCATTTATTGAATGCTCTTTCTTTCGAATATACTGAAATGCCATGGAATCTTTCGAGGCATAACGCAAATGTATTTTGCAATTCATCAAAAGCTCATGTATAGAATCAATGATGATTTTTCAAATCATTCACACAATGATGCAACACTTATGATGCAATTGAAATCAGAAAATCCCTTTATTTAAAGAAAGCAGTAGTGGCTTATAAATTCTATTATAAACAGGTACCCACCTCGATTCGATGCTAGAAAGTTGTTCCTAGCTCCAATTTGTCCATTGGTTCCTTCTTTCTTCCAATTTAACTTCACCTAAAGCAATTTCACCCAAATTCAACATCATAAATAACTTAATCCTCAAATTGAACTTACAAACATAAATCCCTCATATATTCAAGCTTTCTAATTTACAAATTTCCAAAAGCCCCAAATTCCAAATTTGGGCATAAACCCTAATTCTCAAAATCCCAAATTAAACCCATCAAGATATCTAAAAAATACTGAAGTCTATTCTTCAGACTCGAGGCTGAACATTACACCTGACTTCTGACCCATATTTGAAAGGCTTAGAGGCTCCATTGTCGATCGGCTCATTCATAACATTTGTAGCCCCATATTACTAGTTTAATTCTAAAAAAGAATCAACTCAATTAGAGCTCTAGTGATCGATATATCTCCAAAATACTGAACACTGTTCAGCCATTGCAACACCGAGACTGAACACTACCTCGAACTTCCGACCCATATTTGAAAGTCTTGGAGGCTACTTTATAGCTCGACTCCTTCATAACATTTGTAGCCCCATGTCTCTATTTTAATTTCCAAAAATAATCAACTCAATCCGAGCTCTATAGCTCAAGATATCTCTAAAATACTGAAGTCGGTTCAGCCATTACAAAGCGAGACTGAACTCTACACTTAACTTCCGACCGAATTTGGAAGTCTTGGAGGCTCAATAGTCGATCGGCTCCTTAACAACATTTATAGATATATGTCTCTAGTTTAATTTACAAAAAGAATCAGATCGATCAGAGCTCTAGCGGCCGATATAACTCCAAAATACTGAACACTGCTCATACCATTACAAAGCTAAGACTGAACTCTATACCTAAATTCCGACCCGTATTTGAAAGTCTTAGATGCTACATTGTCGATCGGCTCCTTCATAACATTTGTAGCCCCATGACTTTAGTTTAATTAGAAACAAGAATGAACTCAATCCGAGCTCTAGAGATCGAGATATATCCAAAATACTGAACACTATTCAAATTTTACAACTGATCAGCTCACTTTGTTTCAATGCACCTTTTTCAATTTAATTCCAAAATTGATCAATCTAGTATGAAAAGATAGAAAAATGTCTTAGGAATCCAACGCTTCAAAAATCAGGCCGATCGGATGTCGAACAAAGAAGTTATGGCCAAAACAAGAAAGAGAGGTCGGTCGGCTGAAATTCTACCCATGGGGCGCTTCGACCCATTTGCCGAGCGATTCGTCATTCTTACGAAGCGATCGACCACGCGATCCGACCTCTAAACTTCAAACTTTCATATCTTTTGACTCCGAGCTCCAAATGACACACGGTTTGTTTCGTTGGAAAGCTAAGAGACAGCTCTACCATTTTTAAGAAGAACTCAAAGGCAAGCTCGGACACTAAAGGAATCAAAAGTTTGCTACAAGGTGACCGATCGATAAACTCCTCAACGGTACCAAAACTTGTAAACATCATAACTTTAGATCCAGAACTCCAAATTTGACAAACTTGGTGTCTATGGAAAGGTAAAAAAAACCCTCTACAACTTTTATGAAGGCCTTAAGAATCAGATCGACCTCTAAATGGGTCAAAAACTCCACACAAAGCTGACTAGTCGATCAACTTCACACTAACCAGCATCAGAACTTCTAAAAATCATAACTTTATACTCCATTGTCCAATATTTTCGTGCTTTATATCAATAGAAAGATAAGAACAAGCTCTACAATGTTCATGAAGAGCTCCAAAACAACTTCAACCTCTATCTAAGTTAATTTTTCAATCAAGTTTCTGCCTCGATATCCATCACCTCACGCAATATCCAAATTTCACATTATCATATCTTTCAACCTCCACAACCAAAAATCACATATCATACATCATTTTAAAGCTATTCAAATTCTCTATAACTTTCACGTAACTATTTACTCCAATTCAAACCACATCATTACGAAAATCGCCTCAAAACACAACATATACCATCCTACACTTACAGCATTTTCCAAAACCAAAAAAAAATACACTTAACTTTCAAAGATCATAACTTTTAATCCCGATATCGAAAAATATCATACTTTATGGCTACAAAAAGCTCTCAACATAAGCTACAATTTCATGAAGATCATTTCCTCAAATTTTGCCTAAACCAAAGTTAACTTTTACTTCAAAAGTCAAACTTTCTAATTTTCTTCAAAATATAACACTTTCACTAATTATTTCTCACTTTCAACTTCCATTTCAATCATCTCATCCACCTAAACTTTCATAACCAAGACTAATCTTCAAAGTCATCAAAACCAATAAATTTCTTTTCTCATCAATTTCCTCAAGGCGTAAACACTTCTATAACATAATTCATATCCGAAAACACTCATTGAATTCATTTCATATCTCTAATTTGCCACTTAAGGATCGGGTCCAACAATTCTCCCCCTCTTAAAAGAATTTCGTCCACGAAATTCCTACTAAGACATTATCAAGTATCACAATCTCTTAACTAATTTCTCTCCAATAGATCATAATAAAAACTTTTCTTATTTAATTTCCTTCTTATTGAGATATCCTTCACTTCTGTATCTAATACCACCAATTCCATGTCAACATTACTATACCCACAAATCAATGTTCCTTAACATATTTACACAAGTCAATGGTCCAATTCTTAATAACCTTAATATGAACCAATCATCATTGAAAATCAACCTTTTGAACTTCTATACATATATATCTCTATGATTTATCTCATCTTTCAAGTATTCTCGCTATTGCATCTCCTATATATTAGTAGTCAAATCATCCAAACTCATCATGAATTTCTAATCTTAATTTCCATACACACAATCTTAAAATCAATCATACTCTTGACACTTAAATCAAATAGTCACTGTAATTCCTCGAATAATTTATGAACACTTATTCACATCAATATCCCAATCTCACTAATTCAATCATACTTCTTGTCATCAAAAGCAAACGATCACTTAGCACTTTCTCACAATCTCAATCTTATCCTTACAAACTCTTATCGATTTCTTACTCATTCACATACGCCAAGTAAGATCATATTATCGGGCTCGATATATTAAATGTTGGGACCCGATCTGAAGACCGGCGCCCCAACCCGAAAACGGAAGATGGAACGAATCACAAAGAGGCAGAACGAATAAACGATTGATCACAAAGCGAAACAAATCATTAACGAATCGAAAGCCAACTTGGAAGCGAAGCATACAAACAAAGTCAAATCGAATTGGCTCGGAGACAAACCAAACAAACGATCACGAATCACAAATCGAATCGAAGCATTCGAACTGAAATACAAGTACCGACATCCATGAACAAAATCTTAGAAATCACTATCGCGTTGGAAACCTTAAGACATTCTAAATCCGGTATAAATTTTTCTTTTCTTTTCTTTCTTTCTTAATCCTTTCCTTTTCATTTTTTTCATAACCAAACTCAATCCAAAATACATTATCACATTCATAATCATACACACATCCCAAACATAACTTAAATCAATGCATAATTCCAGAAATCCATACACCTTATACTCACTATATACACAATTTCATAAATCACACATGTCCTGGAATGACTACTCTTCATACACTCGTGGCAATTCAGGCCATAAACAATATCAACACCAAAATCCAAAGTACACAATACACAACAAATTTTGAATATCTCAACACTATCTTACTTAACAACAATACAATATAAACACATGCAAATATAAATCTTCATTTTCTTTCACCCGATCTTCTTCTCATCACCTGTGGATGGGAATGAAGGGGTGAGCTTATAACTCGTGGGTAACAGTTTATAACAAATATATAAGCAAAATCCTTGAAATTCTTTTCTTTTCGGTCTTAGAAAACATTTCTTTGAAATCCGTAAAGCACATTTTCAAAAGGTTCTTTTCCTTGCTGTAGCCAAAATCTCCATTTGCAAAACATATGATTTTTAGGCTTTCAGCCATAAACCCATAAGTTTATAAAACATGAATGCATCAACTTGACAATTCATAGATGCAATGAAAATCACATAAGCAATGCACAACAACACATGGCTCGAGAGTTCCGTAAACACAACGGATAAACCGAAGTTTATACCGTAAACTATCCGAGTCCGATTTCTCAAGATCTCGTGGCCTCAAGCGGGCAGCCAGGAGAAGGCTATAATTTTCCATACGTCGACGTGCACGTGACTATCCATCCGTAACTCTCTCGCCCACACAAAAGCATATAAGCAATGCTCAAGATCATTTATCAAAATGATATGCTTCCATTTTCTTTTCTTCTTTCCATTCAAATCAAAATGCCATTGCACACTCCAATGACATAACATTATCACATCAATAAACATATTCAATCTCAATTCAACAATGTAATCACGTATGGATCAACATCAGAACAATGAATGCAAGTGATTTCTTTAAGGCATAAATCAACGTATGCAGGTTCATAAAGTACATTATTAAATTTTTTTTTATTTTTTTATAAATCTTGTATTTTCTTAAAAACATTCTAAAAACATTTTCATAACTTATCAAATTCGTCGAAAATAACGAATTTAACAATTTACGCAATTTCTTAAATCCAAATCACGGAAATAAATTTCAAAATCTTTCTTCATTTCTCAATTCATTTTAAAACTCGTAACCCTTTTCCAAAAATATTCGGGAACAATAAAATTCAATACTTTCTCAATTTTTCAATCAATCTCCTAAATCATTTGAAGACAAGAAATTAGGCCTTTGTGTCATTTTTCGAAACTTCAAAAATTTTCTTAATTTATCAAACATTTAAAACTTGTATAAATTCTTAAAACAGTTTCTAAAACCATTTCAAACGCCTTTCAAAAATCGTACTTTTCAACATTTAAATAAACCTTATTTTCTAAACAATTTCAAATGCATTTCGGAAATCATACTTTGTAAAACATTTTTATAAACAAGTTTGGAAATCGTAAACTTTTAAAACACTTTTATAAACAATGTCGGAAATCATAATTTTTCAAATACTGTTTATAAACATTAGACATTCGGAAATCGCAATCTTCCAACCACTTTTATAAACAACATTTTCTAACTAATTTCGAAAGTATTCGGAAATCATAAATTTTCAAACATTTGCATAAACCATTTTCTAGACAATTTCAAAGCATTTTTAGGAATCAAAACTTTCAAATATTTCCATAAACAATATTTTCTATACACTTCCGAATTTATGCGGAAATCACAAGTTTTCAAACTTTTACATAAAACCATATTTTATAAAAGCTCTTAAAACTAATCGGAAATCATAATTTTTCAAACCTTTATCATATTCAAGCTCAATATCATTTATTGAATGCTCTTTCTTTCGAATATACGAAATGCCATGGAATCTTTCGAGGCATAACGCAAATGTATTTTGCAATTCATCAAAAGCTCATGTATAGAATCAATGATGATTTTTCAAATCATTCACACAATGATGCAACACTTATGATGCAATTGAAATCAGAAAATCCCTTTATTTAAAGAAAGCAGTAGTGGCTTATAAATTCTATTATAAACAGGTACCCACCTCGATTCGATGCTAGAAAGTTGTTCCTAGCTCCAATTTGTCCATTGGTTCCTTCTTTCTTCCAATTTAACTTCACCTAAAGCAATTTCACCCAAATTCAACATCATAAATAACTTAATCCTCAAATTGAACTTACAAACATAAATCCCTCATATATTCAAGCTTTCTAATTTACAAATTTCCAAAAGCCCCAAATTCCAAATTTGGGCATAAACCCTAATTCTCAAAATCCCAAATTAAACCCATCAAGATATCTAAAAATATCAAGTGCATTCTTGGACTCGAGGCTGAACATTACACCTGACTTCTGACCCATATTTGAAAGGCTTAGAGGCTCCATTGTCGATCGGCTCATTCATAACATTTGTAGCCCCATATTACTAGTTTAATTCTAAAAAAGAATCAACTCAATTAGAGCTCTAGTGATCGATATATCTCCAAAATACTGAACACTGTTCAGCCATTGCAACACCGAGACTGAACACTACCTCGAACTTCCGACCCATATTTGAAAGTCTTGGAGGCTACTTTATAGCTCGACTCCTTCATAACATTTGTAGCCCCATGTCTCTATTTTAATTTCCAAAAATAATCAACTCAATCCGAGCTCTATAGCTCAAGATATCTCTAAAATACTGAAGTCGGTTCAGCCATTACAAAACTGAGACTGAACTCTACACTTAACTTCCGACCCGAATTTGGAAGTCTTGGAGGCTCAATAGTCGATCGGCTCCTTAACAACATTTATAGATATATGTCTCTAGTTTAATTTACAAAAAGAATCAGATCGATCAGAGCTCTAGCGGCCGATATAACTCCAAAATACTGAACACTGCTCATACCATTACAAAGCTAAGACTGAACTCTATACCTAAATTCCGACCCGTATTTGAAAGTCTTAGATGCTACATTGTCGATCGGCTCCTTCATAACATTTGTAGCCCCATGACTTTAGTTTAATTAGAAACAAGAATGAACTCAATCCGAGCTCTAGAGATCGAGATATATCCAAAATACTGAACACTATTCAAATTTTACAACTGATCAGCTCACTTTGTTTCAATGCACCTTTTTCAATTTAATTCCAAAATTGATCAATCTAGTATGAAAAGATAGAAAAATGTCTTAGGAATCCAACGCTTCAAAAATCAGGCCGATCGGATGTCGAACAAAGAAGTTATGGCCAAAACAAGAAAGAGAGGTCGGTCGGCTGAAATTCTACCCGCGGGCCGCTCGACCAGTTGCCGAGCGGTCGTCCGCGCCGAAGCGATCGACCACGCGATCCGACCTCTAAACTTCAAACTTTCATATCTTTTGACTCGAGCTCCAAATGACACACGGTTTGTTTTGTTGGAAAGCTAAGAGACAGCTCTACCATTTTAAGAAGAACTCAAAGGCAAGCTCGGACACTAAAGGAATCAAAGTTTGCTACAAGGTGACCGATCGATAAACTCCTCAACGGTACCAAAACTTGTAAACATCATAACTTTAGATCCAGAACTCCAAATTTGACAAACTTGGTGTCTATGGAAAGGTAAAAAAAACCCTCTACAACTTTTATGAAGGCCTTAAGAATCAGATCGACCTCTAAATGGGTCAAAAACTCCACACAAAGCTGACTAGTCGATCAACTTCACACTAACCAGCATCAGAACTTCTAAAAATCATAACTTTATACTCCATTGTCCAATATTTTCGTGCTTTATATCAATAGAAAGATAAGAACAAGCTCTACAATGTTCATGAAGAGCTCCAAAACAACTTCAACCTCTATCTAAGTTAATTTTTCAATCGAAGTTTCTGCCCTGATATCCATCACCTACGCAATATCCAAATTTCACATTATCATATCTTTCAACCTCCACAACCAAAAATCACATATCATACATCATTTTAAAGCTATTCAAATTCTCTATAACTTTCACGTAACTATTTACTCCAATTCAAACCACATCATTACGAAAATCGCCTCAAAACACAACATATACCATCCTACACTTACAGCATTTTCCAAAACCAAAAAAAAATACACTTAACTTTCAAAGATCATAACTTTTAATCCCGATATCGAAAAATATCATACTTTATGGCTACAAAAAGCTCTCAACATAAGCTACAATTTCATGAAGATCATTTCCTCAAATTTTGCCTAAACCAAAAGTTAACTTTTTACTTCAAAAAGTCAAACTTTCTAATTTTCTTCAAAATATAACACTTTCACTAATTATTTCTCACTTTCAACTTCCATTTCAATCATCTCATCCACCTAAACTTTCATAACCAAGACTAATCTTCAAAGTCATCAAAACCAATAAATTTCTTTTCTCATCAATTTCCTCAAGGCGTAAACACTTCTATAACATAATTCATATCCGAAAACACTCATTGAATTCATTTCATATCTCTAATTTGCCACTTAAGGATCGGGTCCAACAATTCTCCCCTCTTAAAGAATTTAGTCCACGAAATTCCTACTAAGACATTATCAAGTATCACAATCTCTTAACTAATTTCTCTCCAATAGATCATAATAAAAACTTTTCTTATTTAATTTCCTTCTTATTGAGATATCCTTCACTTCTTGTATCTAATACCACCAATTCCATGTCAACATTACTATACCCACAAATCAATGTTCCTTAACATATTTACAAGTCAATGGTCCAATTCTTAATAACCTTAATATGAACCAATCATCATTGAAAATCAACCTTTTGAACTTCTATACATATATATCTCTATGATTTATCTCATCTTTCAAGTATTCTGCTATTGCATCTCCTATATATTCGTAGTCAAATCATCCAAACTCATCATGAATTTCTAATCTTAATTTCCATACACACAATCTTAAAATCAATCATACTCTTGACACTTAAATCAAATAGTCACTGTAATTCCTCGAATAATTTATGAACACTTATTCACATCAATATCCCAATCTCACTAATTCAATCATACTTCTTGTCATCAAAAGCAAACGATCACTTAGCACTTTCTCACAATCTCAATCTTATCCTTACAAACTCTTATCGATTTCTTACTCATTCACATACGCCCAAGTAAGATCATATTACTGGGCTCTGATACCACAAATGTTGGGACCCGATCTGAAGACCGGCGCCCCAACCCGAAAACGGAAGATGGAACGAATCACAAAGAGGCAGAACGAATAAACGATTGATCACAAAGCGAAACAAATCATTAACGAATCGAAAGCCAACTTGGAAGCGAAGCATACAAACAAAGTCAAATCGAATTGGCTCGGAGACAAACCAAACAAACGATCACGAATCACAAATCGAATCGAAGCATTCGAACTGAAATACAAGTACCGACATCCATGAACAAAATCTTAGAAATCACTGTCGCGTTGGAAACCTTAAGACATTCTAAATCCGTATAAATTTTCTTTTCTTTTCTTTCTTTCTTAATCCTTTCCTTTTCATTTTTTCATAACCAAACTCAATCCAAAATACATTATCACATTCATAATCATACACACATCCCAAACATAACTTAAATCAATGCATAATTCCAGAAATCCATACACCTTATACTCACTATATACACAATTTCATAAATCACACATGTCCTGGAATGACTACTCTTCATACACTCGTGGCAATTCAGGCCATAAACAATATCAACACCAAAATCCAAAGTACACAATACACAACAAATTTTGAATATCTCAACACTATCTTACTTAACAACAATACAATATAAACACATGCAAATATAAATCTTCATTTTCTTTCACCCGATCTTCTTCTCATCACCTGTGGATGGGAATGAAGGGGGTGAGCTTATAGCTCGTGGGTAACAGTTTATAACAAATATATAAGCAAAATCCTTGAAATTCTTTTTCTTTTCTGGTCTTAGAAAACATTTCTTTGAAATCCGTAAAGCACATTTTCAAAAGGTTCTTTTCCTTGCTGTAGCCAAAATCTCCATTTGCAAAACATATGATTTTTAGGCTTTCAGCCATAAACCCATAAGTTTATAAAACATGAATGCATCAACTTGACAATTCATAGATGCAATGAAAATCACATAAGCAATGCACAACAACACATGGCTCGAGAGTTCCGTAAACACAACGGATAAACCGAAGTTTATACCGTAAACTATCCGAGTCCGATTTCTCAAGATCTCGTGGCCTCAAGCGGGCAGCCGGGAGAAGGCTATAATTTTCCATACGTCGACGTGCACGTGACTATCCATCCGTAACTCTCTCGCCCACACAAAAGCATATAAGCAATGCTCAAGATCATTTATCAAAATGATATGCTTCCATTTTCTTTTCTTCTTTCCATTCAAATCAAAATGCCATTGCACACTCCAATGACATAACATTATCACATCAATAAACATATTCAATCTCAATTCAACAATGTAATCACGTATGGATCAACATCAGAACAATGAATGCAAGTGATTTCTTTAAGGCATAAATCAACGATGCAGTTCATAAAGTACATTATTAAATTTTTTTTTATTTTTTTATAAATCTTGTATTTTCTTAAAAACATTCTAAAAACATTTTCATAACTTATCAAATTCGTCGAAAATAACGAATTTAACAATTTACGCAATTTCTTAAATCCAAATCACGGAAATAAATTTCAAAATCTTTCTTCATTTCTCAATTCATTTTAAAACTCGTAACCCTTTTCCAAAAATATTCGGGAACAATAAAATTCAATACTTTCTCAATTTTTCAATCAATCTCCTAAATCATTTGAAGACAAGAAATTAGGCCTTTGTGTCATTTTTCGAAACTTCAAAAATTTTCTTAATTTATCAAACATTTAAAACTTGTATAAATTCTTAAAACAGTTTCTAAAACCATTTCAAACGCCTTTCAAAAATCGTACTTTTCAACATTTAAATAAACCTTATTTTCTAAACAATTTCAAATGCATTTCGGAAATCATACTTTGTAAAACATTTTTATAAACAAGTTTGGAAATCGTAAACTTTTAAAACACTTTTATAAACAATGTCGAAATCATAATTTTCAAATACTGTTTATAAACATTAGACATTCGAAATCGCAATCTTCCAACCACTTTTATAAACAACATTTTCTAACTAATTTGAAAGTATTGAAATCATAAATTTTCAAACATTTGCATAAACCATTTTCTAGACAATTTCAAAGCATTTTAGGAATCAAAACTTTCAAATATTTCCATAAACAATATTTTCTATACACTTCGAATTTATATGAAATCACAAGTTTTCAAACTTTTACATAAAACCATATTTTATAAAAGCTCTTAAAACTAATCGAAATCATAATTTTCAAACCTTTATCATATTCAAGCTCAATATCATTTATTGAATGCTCTTTCTTTCGAATATACTGAAATGCCATGGAATCTTTCGAGGCATAACGCAAATGTATTTTGCAATTCATCAAAAGCTCATGTATAGAATCAATGATGATTTTTCAAATCATTCAATGATGCAACACTTATGATGCAATTGAAATCGAAAATCCCTTTATTTAAAGAAAGCAGTAGTGGCTTATAAATTCTATTATAAACAGGTACCCACCTCGATTCGATGCTAGAAAGTTGTTCCTAGCTCCAATTTGTCCATTGGTTCCTTCTTTCTTCCAATTTAACTTCACCTAAAGCAATTTCACCCAAATTCAACATCATAAATAACTTAATCCTCAAATTGAACTTACAAACATAAATCCCTCATATATTCAAGCTTTCTAATTTACAAATTTCCAAAAGCCCCAAATTCCAAATTTGGGCATAAACCCTAATTCTCAAAATCCCAAATTAAACCCATCAAGATATCTAAAAAATACTGAAGTCTATTCTTCAGACTCGAGGCTGAACATTACACCTGACTTCTGACCCATATTTGAAAGGCTTAGAGGCTCCATTGTCGATCGGCTCATTCATAACATTTGTAGCCCCATATTACTAGTTTAATTCTAAAAAAGAATCAACTCAATTAGAGCTCTAGTGATCGATATATCTCCAAAATACTGAACACTGTTCAGCCATTGCAACACCGAGACTGAACACTACCTCGAACTTCCGACCCATATTTGAAAGTCTTGGAGGCTACTTTATAGCTCGACTCCTTCATAACATTTGTAGCCCCATGTCTCTATTTTAATTTCCAAAAATAATCAACTCAATCCGAGCTCTATAGCTCAAGATATCTCTAAAATACTGAAGTCGGTTCAGCCATTACAAAACTGAGACTGAACTCTACACTTAACTTCCGACCCGAATTTGGAAGTCTTGGAGGCTCAATAGTCGATCGGCTCCTTAACAACATTTATAGATATATGTCTCTAGTTTAATTTACAAAAAGAATCAGATCGATCAGAGCTCTAGCGGCCGATATAACTCCAAAATACTGAACACTGCTCATACCATTACAAAGCTAAGACTGAACTCTATACCTAAATTCCGACCCGTATTTGAAAGTCTTAGATGCTACATTGTCGATCGGCTCCTTCATAACATTTGTAGCCCCATGACTTTAGTTTAATTAGAAACAAGAATGAACTCAATCCGAGCTCTAGAGATCGAGATATATCCAAAATACTGAACACTATTCAAATTTTACAACTGATCAGCTCACTTTGTTTCAATGTACCTTTTTCAATTTAATTCCAAAATTGATCAATCTAGTATGAAAAGATAGAAAAATGTCTTAGGAATCCAACGCTTCAAAAATCAGGCCGATCGGATGTCGAACAAAGAAGTTATGGCCAAAACAAGAAAGAGAGGTCGGTCGGCTGAAATTCTACCCCGCGGGCCGCTCGACCAGCTGCCGAGCGGTCGCTCGCTGCCGAGCGATCGACCACGCGATCCGACCTCTAAACTTCAAACTTTCATATCTTTTGACTCCGAGCTCCAAATGACACACGGTTTGTTTCGTTGGAAAGCTAAGAGACAGCTCTACCATTTTTAAGAAGAACTCAAAGGCAAGCTCGGACACTAAAGGAATCAAAAGTTTGCTACAAGGTGACCGATCGATAAACTCCTCAACGGTACCAAAACTTGTAAACATCATAACTTTAGATCCAGAACTCCAAATTTGACAAACTTGGTGTCTATGGAAAGGTAAAAAAACCCTCTACAACCTTTATGAAGGCCTTAAGAATCAGATCGACCTCTAAATGGGTCAAAAACTCCACACAAAGCTGACTAGTCGATCAACTTCACACTAACCAGCATCAGAACTTCTAAAAATCATAACTTTATACTCCATTGTCCAATATTTTCGTGCTTTATATCAATAGAAAGATAAGAACAAGCTCTACAATGTTCATGAAGAACTCCAAAACAACTTCAACCTCTATCTAAGTTAATTTTTCAATCGAAGTTTCTGCCCTGATATCCATCACCTACGCAATATCCAAATTTCACATTATCATATCTTTCAACCTCCACAACCAAAAATCACATATCATACATCATTTTAAAGCTATTCAAATTCTCTATAACTTTCACGTAACTATTTACTCCAATTCAAACCACATCATTACGAAAATCGCCTCAAAACACAACATATACCATCCTACACTTACAGCATTTTCCAAAACCAAAAAAAAATACACTTAACTTTCAAAGATCATAACTTTTAATCCCGATATCGAAAAATATCATACTTTACGGCTACAAAAAGCTCTCAACATAAGCTACAATTTCATGAAGATCATTTCCTCAAATTTTGCCTAAACCAAAAGTTAACTTTTTACTTCAAAAAGTCAAACTTTCTAATTTTCTTCAAAATATAACACTTTCACTAATTATTTCTCACTTTCAACTTCCATTTCAATCATCTCATCCACCTAAACTTTCATAACCAAGACTAATCTTCAAAGTCATCAAAACCAATAAATTTCTTTTCTCATCAATTTCCTCAAGGCGTAAACACTTCTATAACATAATTCATATCCGAAAACACTCATTGAATTCATTTCATATCTCTAATTTGCCACTTAAGGATCGGGTCCAACAATTCTCCCCCTCTTAAAAGAATTTCGTCCACGAAATTCCTACTAAGACATTATCAAGTATCACAATCTCTTAACTAATTTCTCTCCAATAGATCATAATAAAAACTTTTCTTATTTAATTTCCTTCTTATTGAGATATCCTTCACTTCTTGTATCTAATACCACCAATTCCATGTCAACATTACTATACCCACAAATCAATGTTCCTTAACATATTTACACAAGTCAATGGTCCAATTCTTAATAACCTTAATATGAACCAATCATCATTGAAAATCAACCTTTTGAACTTCTATACATATATATCTCTATGATTTATCTCATCTTTCAAGTATTCTGCTATTGCATCTCCTATATATTCGTAGTCAAATCATCCAAACTCATCATGAATTTCTAATCTTAATTTCCATACACACAATCTTAAAATCAATCATACTCTTGACACTTAAATCAAATAGTCACTGTAATTCCTCGAATAATTTATGAACAGTTATTCACATCAATATCCCAATCTCACTAATTCAATCATACTTCTTGTCATCAAAAGCAAACGATCACTTAGCACTTTCTCACAATCTCAATCTTATCCTTACAAACT
This sequence comes from Erythroxylum novogranatense, assembly GCA_029891385.1. Classification (NCBI taxonomy): domain Eukaryota; kingdom Viridiplantae; phylum Streptophyta; class Magnoliopsida; order Malpighiales; family Erythroxylaceae; genus Erythroxylum; species Erythroxylum novogranatense. The sequence goes on along the minus strand of CM057229.1, from coordinate 37,933,622 downwards.
CTTATCGATTTCTTACTCATTCACATACGCCAAGTAAGATCATATTATGGGCTCGATACATTAAATGTTGGGACCCGATCGAAGACCGCGCCCAACCCAAAACGGAAGATGGAACGAATCACAAAGAGGCGAGCGAATAAGCGATTGATCACAAAGCGAAACAAATCATTAACGAATCGAAGCCAACTTGGAAGCGAAGCATACAAACAAAGTCAAATCGAATTGGCTCGGAGACAAACCAAACAAACGATCACGAATCACAAATCGAATCAAGCATTCGAACTGAAATACAAGTACCGACATCCATGAACAAAATCTTAGAAATCATCGTCGTTGGAAACCTTAAGACATTCTAAATCCGTATAAATTTTTCTTTTCTTTTCTTTCTTTCTTAATCCTTTCCTTTTCATTTTTTTCATAACCAAACTCAATCCAAAATACATTATCACATTCATAATCATACACACATCCCAAACATAACTTAAATCAATGCATAATTCCAGAAATCCATACACCTTATACTCACTATATACACAATTTCATAAATCACACATGTCCTGGAATGACTACTCTTCATACACTCGTGGCAATTCAGGCCATAAACAATATCAACACCAAAATCCAAAGTACACAATACACAACAAATTTTGAATATCTCAACACTATCTTACTTAACAACAATACAATATAAACACATGCAAATATAAATCTTCATTTTCTTTCACCCGATCTTCTTCTCATCACCTGTGGATGGGAATGAAGGGGGTGAGCTTATAGCTCGTGGGTAACAGTTTATAACAAATATATAAGCAAAATCCTTGAAATTCTTTTCTTTTTCGGTCTTAGAAAACATTTCTTTGAAATCCGTAAAGCACATTTTCAAAAGGTTCTTTTCCTTCATTGTAGCTAAAATCTCCATTTGCAAAACATATGATTTTTAGGCTTTCACCATAAACCCATAAGTTTATAAAACATGAATGCATCAACTTGACAATTCATAGATGCAATGAAAATCACATAAGCAATGCACAACAACACATGGCTCGAGAGTTCAGAACACAACGGATAAACCGAAGTTTATACCGTAAACTATCCGAGTCCGATTTTCAAGATCTCGTGGCCTCAAGCGGGCAGCCGGAGAAGGCTATAATTTTCCATACGCCGACGTGCGTGACTATCCATCCGTAACTCTCTCGCCCACACAAAAGCATATAAGCAATGCTCAAGATCATTTATCAAAATGATATGCTTCCATTTTCTTTCTTCTTTCCATTCAAATCAAAATGCCATTGCACACTCCAATGACATAACATTATCACATCAATAAACATATTCAATCTCAATTCAACAATGTAATCACGTATGGATCAACATCGAACAATGAATGCAAGTGATTTCTTTAAGGCATAAATCAACGTATGCGCAGTTCATAAAGTACATTATTAAAATTTTTTATTTTTTATAAATCTTGTATTTTCTTAAAACATTCTAAAACATTTTCATAACTTATCAAATTAAATCGAAAATAACGAATTTAACAATTTATAATTTCTTAAATCCAAATCACGAAATAAATTTCAAAATCTTTCTTCATTTCTCAATTCATTTTAAAACTCGTAACCCTTTTCCAAAAATATTCGGAACAATAAAATTCAATACTTTCTCAATTTTCAATCAATCTCCTAAATCATTTGAAGACAAGAAATTAGGCCTTTGTGTCATTTTTCAAACTTCAAAATTTTCTTAATTTATCAAACATTTAAAACTTGTATAAATTCTTAAAACAGTTTTAAAACCATTTCAAACGCCTTTCAAAAATCGTACTTTTCAACATTTAAATAAACCTTATTTTCTAAACAATTTCAAATGCATTTGAAATCATACTTTGTAAAACATTTTTATAAACAAGTTTGGAAATCGTAAACTTTTAAAACACTTTTATAAACAATGTCGAAATCATAATTTTTCAAATCTGTTTATAAACATTAGACATTCGAAATCGCAATCTTCCAACCACTTTTATAAACAACATTTTCTAACTAATTTCAAAGTATTCGAAATCATAAATTTTCAAACATTTGCATAAACCATTTTCTAGACAATTTCAAAGCATTTTTAGGAATCAAAACTTTCAAATATTTCCATAAACAATATTTTCTATACACTTCCGAATTTATGCGGAAATCACAAGTTTTCAAACTTTTACATAAAACCATATTTTATAAAAGCTCTTAAAACTAATCGGAAATCATAATTTTTCAAACCTTTATCATATTCAAGCTCAATATCATTTATTGAATGCTCTTTCTTTCGAATATACGAAATGCCATGGAATCTTTCGAGGCATAACGCAAATGTATTTTGCAATTCATCAAAAGCTCATGTATGGAATCAATGATGATTTTTCAAATCATTCACACAATGATGCAACACTTATGATACAATTGAAATCAAAAAATCCCTTTATTTAAAGAAAGCAGTAGTGGCTTATAAATTCTATTATAAACAGGTACCCACCTCGATTCGATGCTAGAAAGTTGTTCCTAGCTCCAATTTGTCCATTGGTTCCTTCTTTCTTCCAATTTAACTTCACCTAAAGCAATTTCACCCAAATTCAACATCATAAATAACTTAATCCTCAAATTGAACTTAGAAACATAAATCCCTCATATATTCAAGCTTTCTAAATTACAAATTTCCAAAAGCTCCAAATTCCAAAATTGGGCATAAACCCTAATTCTCAAAATCCCAAATCAAACCCATCATACTTAGCAATCATCAAAATTGACTTCATACTCCACAAACCCATACCATTTTCCATATTTCTAAACCATAAATCGAAGAAAAGCTCAAAGCTCAACTTTTCTCTTACCTCAAACTTTTCACCATTTTGGATTTATTAGGCTCGAAGGAAGCTCTCTTCTCCTTCCATCTTTTCCTTTATGAATCAACGAAAACCGAGCTTGAACCCCAAAAATCTGAAACCCTAAGCTCTCCTTCTTTCTTCTCCAAGTTTGCTCTCCTTCTCTCTTCTCTCTTATTTTCTTAAGTCTTTCATTTCGTGCTTCCTTATGCCTTATACTACGTACCCTTGTCTTTTATATTGCCATGTCATTTAATGAATAGGAATGACCCATATGCCCTCCATTTAAGCCTATAAATTTAACCCCTTTAAGTAAACTTCCAAAATTGCCCCTTCTTTTTTGCCTTAAAAACTTTAGAGAAATGTCCCTCTATGTCTTACGAATCCATCGCTTCAAGAATCAGATCGATCAGACTCGAGGCTGAACATTACACCTGACTTCCGACCCATATTTGAAAGGCTTAGAGGCTCCATTGTCGATCCGCTCCTTCATAACACTTGTAGCCCCATATCTCTAGTTTAATTCTCAAAAAGAATCAGCTCAATCCGAGCTCTAGTGATCGATATATCTCCAAAATACTAAACATTGTTCAGCCATTACAACACCGAGACTTAACACTACCTCGAACTTCCAACCCGTATTTGAAAGTCTTGGAGGCAACATTATAGCTCGGCTCCTTCATAACATTTGTAGCCCCATGTCTCTATTTTAATTTCCAAAAAGAATCAACCCAATCCGAGCTCTATACCTCAAGATATCTCTAAAATACCGAAGTCGGTTCAGCCATTACAAAACTGATACTGAACTCTACACTTAACTTCCGACCCGAATTTGGAAGTCTTGGAGGCTCAATAGTCAATCGGCTCCTTAATAACATTTATAGATCTATGTCTCTAGTTTAATTTACAAAAAGAATCAGATCGATCATAGCTCTAGCGAACGATATAACTCCAAAATACTGAACACTGCTCATACCATTACAAAGCTGAGACTAAACTCTATACCTAAATTCCGACCCGTATTTCAAAGTCTTAGAGGCTACATTGTCAATCGGCTCCTTCATAACATTTGTAGCCCCATGTCTTTAGTTTAATTAGAAACAAGAATGAACTCAATCCGAGCTCTAGAGATCTAGATATATCAAAAATACTGAACACTGTTCAAACTTTTACAACTGATCAGCTCACTTTGTTTCACTGCACCTTTTTCAATTTAATTCCAAAACTGATCAATCTAGTATGAAAAGATAGAGAAATGTCTTAGGAATCCAACGCTTTGAAAATCAGGTCGATCGGATGTCGGACGAAGAAGTTATGGCCAAAACAAGGAAGAGAGGTCGGTCGGCTGAAATTCTACCCAGGGCCGATCGATTAACCGCTGAGCGAAGTCGCATCGCATGCTGGCTTCATTGTCGAAAGCGGTCGCTCGCTGCCGAGCGATCGACCATGCGATCCGACCTCTAAACTTCAAACTTTTATATCTTTTGACTCCGAGCTTCAAATGACACGCGGTTTGTTTCGTTGGAAAGATAAGAGACAGATCTACCATTTTCAAGAAGGACTCAAAGGCAATCTCGGACACTAAAGGAATCAAAAGTTTGCTACAAGGTGATCGATCGATAAACTCCTCAACAGTACCAAAACTTGTAAACATCATAACTTTAGATCCAGAACTCCAAATTTGACAAACTTGGTGTCTATGGAAAGGTAAAAGAACCCTCTACAACTTTTAAGAAGGCCTTAAGAATCAAATCGACCTCTAAATGGGTCAAAAACTCCACACAAAGCTGACTGGTCGATCAGCTTCACACTAACCAGCATCAGAACTTTTAAAAATCATAACTTTATGCTCCCTTGTCCAATATTTTCGTGCTTTATATCAATAGAAAGATAAAAACAAGCTCTACAATGTTCATGAAGAACTCCAAAACAACTTCAACCTCTATCTAAGTTAATTTTTCAATCGAAGTTTCTGCCCTGATATCCATCACCTACGCAATATCCAAATTTCACATTATCATATCTTTCAACCTCCACAACCAAAAATCACATATCATACATCATTTTAAAGCTATTCAAATTCTCTATAACTTTCACGTAACTATTTACTCCAATTCAAACCACATCATTACGAAAATCGCCTCAAAACACAACATATACCATCCTACACTTAGAACATTTTCCAAAACCAAAGCAAAATACACTTAACTTTCAAAGATCATAACTTTCAATCCCGATATCGAAAAATAGCAAACTTTATGGCTACGAAAAGCTCTCAACATAAGCTACAATTTCATGAAGATCATTTCCTCAAATTTTGCCTAAACCAAAAGTCAACTTTTTACTCCAAAAAGTCAAACTTTCTAATTTTCTTCAAAATATAACACTTTCACTAATTATTTCTTACTTTCAGCTTCCATTTCAATCATCTCATCCACCTAAACTTTCATAACCAAGACTAATCTTCAAAGTCATCAAAACCAATAAATTCCTTTTCTCATCAATTTCCTCAAGGCGTAAACACTTCTATAACATAATTCATATCCGAAAACACTCATTGAATTCATTTCATATCTCTAATTTGCCACTTAAGGATTGGGGTCCAACAGTTGGAGATTGACGGGAGCTTGCCTCAAATGCGGCTGCATGGACCACCAGATCCCACTACTTTGGGAACTCAGTCTGCTGTCAGTAGGCGATCTGGAAGTAACACTACAGTCCAACAGAGTAGAGGTGGTGGATCTGGACAGAGGGGCCAAGGTAGAGGCAGAAGGAAAGTTGAGAGTTCTGTTAAAAGGACTGAGGGGTGGGGCAGCCGACTGCAATTGCTGGACCTCGCTTCCGAAGTTAATCATTCGAAAACATAGCCGCATGGAGGGCTCACAGTTAACTAAGACCGAATACTACACCCGAATTCGGTCCCAAGATTGAAAATATTAAGGCCCAAATTGAAATTTAATTCCTTTAGATAATTTGTAGCTCCATGTCTCTAGTTTAATTTGAAACAAAAATCAACCCAAACGGACCTCTACAGATCAAGAAATCGCCAAAATACTAAAGCATGTTCAGTGAGATAACCCCAGTTCATATTATTGAAGAACACACTCACTGTACCCGTCCCACTCTTTTCACTAAATCTTTCTCCATTAGTTTCATATGACTATGATTCTTAGTGTGGATGTAGGGAAACGTCTTACGAATCCAATGGTTCAATAATCAAGTCATTTGAAGGTCTAAAGAAGAAGTTATGGCCAAAAGAATCCAACATGTTCATATCTTTACTCGTACTGTACATGTCTTGGCACAATTGCTATAACTCTCACTACAGATGTCGGATTAACTTTGTTTTTAGACTATTGGAAAGAAGACTTCCAAATCTACAACTTTCATGAAGACCTCGAAGGCCAATTCTATCGTTTGAATTTAGTATTGTTTCACATTTTGCATCGTCTCACTTTCCTTTCGTCTCATTTCTATAGTCTGCTTTTCTTCCGTCTCATTTCTATTGTCTGCTTTTCTTCGGTCTCATTTCTATCGTCTGCTTTTCTTCGGTCTCATTTCTATCGTCTGCTTTTATTCCATCTCCTTTTTATCGTCTGCTTTTCTTCCGTCTCATTTCTATCGTCTGCTTTTCTTCCGTCTCATTTTTATCGTCTGCTTTTCTTCCGTCTCATTCCTATCGTCTGCTTTTCTTCCGTCTCATTTCTATCATCTGCTTTTTGCATCCAGAATGTATCCACTTATAAGAATCATAACTTTTGACTCCGATGTCCAAATTTTTCATATAATATACCGTTGGAAAGATAAAAGAAAGATATACAACTTTCCAGAAAGTACCTTTGCTAAAATCTATTTATATTAATTCCAAATTTTCCCCTAAAGTCCAAAGACGAAATTTCCATTTCTACACCAACGTATTGCACCAAATTCTTAACTTCATGAAATTTTGAGACTTTTAGAGACGGAACTGAAATTTGATGTCTTCATACAAAATATAGCCATATATCTCTAGATTAATCCAAATTAAGAATCATCTCATTTGGACAACTAGAGAAAACGTTATGGCTAAAGGACTGAAGTATATTCAATGAACATTTTCCATATCACTACCAATCTTGTTTTTAAATCTTTCCTTATCACAACTCATCCTAAGATCACTCTTTCTACTCCTTCTACTCCTTATTTTCAATAAAATCATATTTAATATCAATTATACCTGGAAGTTTTCAAAACACAATTTCCTGAAATTTTCACCCACGACCAAGTACCCTTCGGTACTTTTGAGCTCCAACTCAACCAAATCAGCTCATATACCATTCAAACCTCCAACATACTATTCCACAACAAATGACCAATTCGAAACTCAAAAATGAAGAAGATGCACCTACACATTCTTCTTTCACAAAAGTCATACACAATTTCATACATTATCCATAAAGCAACACAATCATGGTCATTCTCATTTCCAATCAAAATAAATATTCATGTATAGCTTTAATTACATATCAACATATCCATCAAGAATCAAGCACAAGATACACAATACATGAGATGCTCAATGTTTGATATGCTTGAAAAGCTATCCACAATGGCTAGTTACTAACTTAGTACAAAAGTATCTAAAGCCTTGGAGTTTCCAATGCCTTGCAAGGTTCACGCTCGTCTCGTTTTGCACCTAAGGAGGGAAAGTGGGGTGAGCAACTCGGCTCACTGGCTAATACGTTTATAGCCATCGATAATGAGCCATACCACAAGCACAAATACACATATATGAAGCAATCTAGTTTATTAGCAATTTCATCCCATAATTTATAAACAACCGAAAATTTATTATGCATCATACTCAATAAATTCATAATGAAAATGCACAACAAATGGCTAGAGAGTTTCCGTGGCACAAAACGGTTTACACCGTGAACAAAACGAGTTTGTGTTAATGAGCATTTTTATATTAATTTTTGGATGTGAGGATGTCACACAGGCTAGTATAACAGTAATATTTCACATCTGGAACCTTCCTTGTACGTATTCCTTACCTAGACATTGCTATGTTCTTATTTATTGCTCAGCATTGAAATTTTATAGCTTGATAGCTGATTTCCTTCTACTTTCATGGATCTCGTGCTAGCTATATATCAATGTGGAATTTTGTTCTTTGTGCCCCTTGAATTTCCAGCCAAACCATGTTTTCCTCATGGCAATATGTTGAGCACACCCGCTGATGTAGTTTTGCATGCTTTAGTAGAAAGGTTGATATGTGTAGCTTAACATTATAGAATCTATTTACAGCTGCTGATGTACAAACAAATCTTAATGGGTACCTGTTGATTGCGACAAGTGGAGGATTGAATCAAGGAAGAACAGGGCCACGATTTTTTCCTAAAGAAGAAGTCAGCTGGTAGCAAAGTTTGACATTTAATACACAACAATAAAAAAGAAGGTAGCTGGCGGTGCAGATTGGAGAAGCATGTGCTCATACGTGAGAGAAGAAAATATGGCATGAATATAGCAGCAGATGGTGGAGCCACCAATCAACCTTCAACAGCAAAAAGAGAAAACACTAGGAAGAAGACAACTAAAATAGCAGACAAAGAGAGTGCGGCGTTGGTGGACTAAGAACTAGGAAAATAATTGTCATATCAAGACATAAGACAAAGGAAGCATGCAGCTGGTTAGAGATTGAAATTTTTATGCATGAATTTAGGAATGAATGAGGTGCGTATGTTGAATAAAAGAGAAGGGGAATAAATGAAAAAAGTTGGTGGCTTGGAAGGCTACGTTGGCTGCTGGTAAAAGACAAAAACAAGAAAGATAAGAGACGTTAGCTGGGGAGAAAAAAAAAGAGCTTTACACCATTCAAAAGGGGAGCTGGAGGAAGAAAACGTTAAGCTTGTTAGTAAAAAAAATCATATTAGAAGCTGGTGGGTAACGTGAGTTGAGCCTCTCACAACATTGAAGCTGGTTGGGCGAAGTGAACATTTTAGCTGGGAGATAACAACGTTAGCAGCTAGAGAATCCACACATCAACAACTGGAAAAACACTGAACATAAAATATAAACGCAGCAGCTGTTGGGTGGAAGACTTGACAACTGAAGAGAATCAGAAAAAAAAATACGTTGCTGGGGCTTGAAAAGCAACTGGTGGAGGCAAATTCACGTTGAAAAACAGTTGGCAACAAGGCATCATCATTTACGCTGGCCATTTGGAGCCTCCAACGTGAGGCAGCATCATTAACGTTGAAGACTCTTACAGGTAGCAAAGAAGACACGATGAACTAGCTGGTGCATATTGAAAGTGGAAGCAGCTGCTGTGAAGTGGAGGAAATTATGTTAGTTATTGGAGAGGAGGACACACAAACACGTTGAGCTGTGTGAAGATATCTAAGCAGCTGCGTGGATCATCAAACGTTGAAGCAAGCTGATGGTTGGAGAAGACGTTGGTAGCTTATGGAGACACCAAATCAAAGCAGGAGGTGGAAATAATTTGAAGCAACCACGTTGAAGCAACGTGCAAGCAGCTGGACATGCATGAATAAGTTGATTCAAAACTTATTTTTCATGTCAATGAACAATAACCAAAGATGTGTAATGCGTGAATAGAAGGCCAAATTAGGAGAAACACTTAGCAAGGTTAATTTTTTTAGAAGAAAGCGTGGAGAGATCACAAGGCCTTGACCAAGACGTACTGAAGTCAGAGAAGCGACAAAACAAATTCAACTGCAGGAAAAGGGGGTGTTTTAATTTGTTTTATTTTTTCCATATTTATTTTAATTTTGTGGATTTAATTAATGCAAACATATATTATGACCATGAATTATGTTACATTGATAAATATGTGTGTGTAAGTTTTTCTTTTCGGTTAAGGTTAAGATTGACATTAGATTAGGATAATTTTTGTGGTATTGATTTTTGCTTGATTAAATGCATAATTAATCTTAATTTAGCTTGATCAACTAGATTAAGACCTTAGATGATTGAATGTCACAACCAATGGGATTTAATTTGTCAAAAAATTAATCAAGCGACATACTTGAGACTAAAGTGTAGACCAACATTAGAATCTTGTGTGAGGATACCTACAATTAACGAACTTAATTTTAGGCTTCTTGTATTTACCGCCTTTTATTCCGAATTATCTATGGACCAAGTAGTGACTTGGATTTAAAAGAGAAAGGGAACACCATGAACATTGGGTTTGACTTGCTTAAGTGAAGTATTTCCTAAATCAATCCACTGTTATAATTTTATTTTAAATGTCTAATCCAATTGAAATCTGATACCTTAACCGAACTTTTATCATTTGATTAAATCTAGCCGTTTTAATTCCTACCTTGCAATTTTCATATTTCCTTGATTTACTTATTTTATTTTATTTTATTTTCAAATCAATCAATTTATTTTATCGTCTAAGTAATTTTTCATCGTTTAATTTAATTGTCTTACGTGTTGGAAGTTTTTCCCTTGGGTATGATATCCAGTTCTTACCGATCTATATTACTTGTCGACAGGGTGCACTTGCCTCTAATTGGTTTAGATAAAATTTAATTTTTTTGTTTAGACCGCAACAAGTTTTTGGCGCCATTGCCGGGGAGTAAATTTTTGATTTTGAGTCATTAGATTAGATGGTGTTAATTGTCTCAAATTTAATTCTTGCCTTGTTGTTTATTTGCATATTTTAATTATTTGCTTGATTGCTTTACGTCGGTGTGTTTTATTTTTCATTTTTAGCTTTGTATTTATTTGCTTTTTATTTATTCCGTTTTGTTTATGCTCACTCGTGGTCGAAAGCTCGAGAATTTGCTATTAGATACTGAGATAGAAAAAACTGCTCGCAGGTTGCGTAAGGAAACCAGATTGGCTCGGAGTAGTACTTCAGCAGAAAGGAATAGAGAAGAGCAATTTTCAGAGATGGAACAGCACGAGGAGAGGTTGATGCCACATACTGAAGAGAGAAGGGAGTTGACTATGATGGATTTGATAATGGGGCATAACAATAGACCGATGCCTCCAATTATAAGGCCGACATTCACAGCTGCGAGTTTTGAAATTCCTCACAATATTACATCCATGGTGAGGGCATCTCAATTTGGAGGATTGCCTTTGGAGGATCCGAACACCCATTTGGAAACATTTTTGGATATTTGTGATTTGTTTAAGCAGAATGGAGTATCGGAAGACGCAGTGAGATTAAGGTTATTTCCATTTTCTTTAATGGATAAGGCGAGAGCATGGTTGGCTAGTTTACAGTCGGGATCAATTACTACATTGGATGAGATGATGAGGTTATTTTTGGAAAAAAATTTCCCTCCTGCTAAGGTTGCAAAGATGAAGAATGAGATCACTTCCTTCACTCAATATGAAAATGAAAGTTTATATGAAGCATGGGAGCGATTTTAGGATATGTTGACACAGTGTCCTAGTCATGGGTTATCTACGTGGCTGCAGGTCAATACTTTTTATATAGGAATGAACCCATCGACCAGGAGTACTGTCGATGCTGCAGCAGGAGGTAGTTTAATGAGAAAAACCCCAGATCAGGCCTATAGGTTGATTGATGAGATGGCCACTAGCAATTTTCAATATCATACAGAAAGGCATCCCAGACGACCTACAGGAGCTCATGTAGTAGACAATACAGTGGCTTTATCTGCTCAAATTGATGTTTTGACGAAGAAATTGGATAATCTGATGCACAGTGTGAGAGGAGGAGCTAGTTCTTCATTAAGGAGTTGTGCTTTATGCGAGCATTATGGTGGAGATTCCCATGCATCTTCTGAATGTCAAGTCGGGAATCCTTTTGCTCAGGAGTCAGAAGAGGCCCATTATGTAAGAAATTATAACAGATAGCGATTGGACCCATTCTAATACCTACAACCCAGGATGGAGGAATCATCCAAATTTCTCTTGGCAGAATGATCTGGTGACACAACCACAATCACCCAATGTTCAGAGACAACCACTTTCACCTCCAGGTTTCAAGGCTCCTAATCCTGTACCACCAGAGAAATCTAATCTCGAAGATTTACTCTCAAAGTATATTTCCACTACCGAGGTTAGGATGCAGAACCAAGAATCTTCTATTAGGCATTTGGAGAATCAGATGAGCCAGATTGCAAGTTTGTTAAAGGAAAGACCTTCGGGTTCATTGCCTAGCACTACTGAGGCCAACCGGAGAGAACATGCAAAGGCAATTTTATTGAGAATTGGTAGACAACTTGAAGAAGTTAAGGAGAAGCAGAAGGATAAAGAAGTGAAAAAGAGTGAAGAAGATGAGAGTCAGGAGAGTAGCAAGGAGGCCACGAAAGCACCAGTTGAAAAGGAGGACCGTCCAAGGTTATTTGCTGATCCCATCACATATCCGGTAAAGCCTCGGATTCCTTATCCTCCAAGATTGAAAGGTACGCAATAAGATAAGCAATTTGGTCGTTTTCTTGAGATATTTAAAAAGTTGCATATTAACATTCCTTTTGTTGAGGCCATAGCGCAGATGCCTTCTTATGCTAAATTTTTGAAAGAAATTTTGTCTAACAAGGGGAGGCTTGAGGAGTATGCCATGGTGAAACTGAATGAGGAGTGTTCGACCATTTTGTCGAGAAACCTACCACCGAAGCTTAAGGATCCAGGGAGTTTTACTATTCCTTGTATTATTGGTGATTTAAATATAGATAAGGCTTTAATGGATTTGGGTGCGAGCATTAATTTAATGCCTCTTTCTGTTTTCAAAAAATTAGAATTGGCGGAGCCCAAACCTACAACTATTTCACTTCAGCTGGCAAATAGGTCAATCACCTATCCGAGGGGAATCATTGAGGATGTATTGGTCAAGGTCGAGAAATTCATCTTTCTGGTGGATTTCTTAGTCCTTGACATGGAGGAAGATATAGACATCCCCATCATTCTTGGGAGACCTTTCATGGCTACTGCACGGACCATCATCGATGTACAACGTGGAAAGCTCATCTTGAGACTTCAAGATGAAGAACTAGTGTTTGATGTGTTCAATGCTATGAAGCATCCTTCTACTCTTGACTCTTGCCATTTTATTGATATTTATTCTTCTGATACTGATGATTCTTCTCTTGTTTGTGCAGATTTATTGAAAGGGGAAGCGCAAGGAACAATCGAAGAGTTAGGGGAAGAATTGCAAGAAGAGTTGGATGAAATTGCAGATGAGTTGGAGCAGGCATATTGGACACATTATAGAGCATACGAGCCTCTCCAACGTCCAGCCAAGCTATTTCCAAAGCCTTCGATTGAAGAGCCCCCTTCTCTTCACCTTAAACCTCTTCCGAGTCATTTGAAGTATGTTTATCTTAATCCACCTGAGCACTTACCAGTTATCATTTCTTCTTGTTTGTCAGGTGCTATGGAGGAGCAAATTATTGATTGTGATCGGGACCATAAAAAGGTAATTGGGTGGTCCATTACAGATATCAAAGGTATAAGCCCTTCTTTTTGCACACACCACATTTTTATGGAGGATGGAAGCAAGGCGATAGTGCAGCCCTTAAGGAGACTTAACCCACACATGAAAGAGGTAGTAAAGCTTCTAAAGGCAGGTATTATCTATCCCATTTCTGATTCTGGTTGGGTTAGTCCTGTGCATGTAGTGCCAAAGAAAGGAGGCATCACTGTGGTCGAAAATGAAAAAAATGAATTAATAGCCACTAGGAAGGTAACTGGGTGGAGAATGTGCATAGATTATAGAAAGCTCAATGACACCACCAGGAAAGATCATTTTCCTTTACCTTTCATTGATCAAATGATTGAGAAACTAGTTGGACATTACTTTTATTGTGCCTTAGATGGATATAGTGGATATTTGCAGATTCCAGTAGCCTTGGAATATCAGGAGAAAACAACTTTTACATGTCCCTATGGTACATTTGCCTATAGACACATGCCCTTTGGGTTATGCAATGCTCCAGCTACATTTCAAAGATGCATGATGGCTATTTTTTCTGATATGCTTGAATCTTGCATTGAAATTTTCATGGATGACTTCTCTGTGTTTGGAACTTCATTTGATGCATGTTTGGATAACTTGGAGAAAGTCCTAATTGAAGTGAATCACACGTTAATACAATGCTGAGAAAACGATATAAGAATACACAAGAAGGGGGTTTGAATTGTGTATTCCCTTTTTTGAAAATCTTTCAAAATTGTTTGTTAGAAATAAAATTCTTTTACATAATTTCCAATAGATTCTAATTAATCAAAAACTTTGAAAACTTTGTTTCAAAATAAGTAATGATAAAACTTGAATCTAAAAAGAGATAGAGTAAAAGTAGTTGACACAACGATTTATCCTAGTTCACCCCAAACTGTGGGCTACGTCCAGTCCTCAGAGTTCTTTCTGAGATTTTCACTATCTCTTCAACTTTACAAGTATTCTTTACGAGCCTCTTCAGGTCTCTACAACCAGTATTCTTTCACACTTAGCCTCTGCAGGCTATCTGTACTACTTTCTCACAGATAAGTTTTTGAACACTTGTTACAGTAAGAATACCTCTCGGCTAATTTGCACAGAATGCTTTTACGATCATGTAGATGTAATTCAGCTAATTTTTCAATTGTTAAGCTCAAGTTTTTAACTAACTTTGCAATCTTCGACTTCGACTTGTATTTATAGCCTTCGTCTCTAACTGCTTCTTGATTCTTATTTCTTGAATCTTTAACAGAAACGGTTAATCAGTTGAGTTCAGAATCAACCGTAAGCCCGACTCTTGCGTCTGCTGTAATTCCTCTTTCAAGGCATGTCTCGTTCTATTCGCGTCTAAATCTTTTACTATTACGTCTTCGTTTGTTTTATACTGTGTCTCTGTTTGTTTTATACTATGTCTCCGTCTGCGTCTGTGTTGCTTCTTCTGTGTTTATTTTGTGTCTGCGTCTGTTTATTTCTTCTGCGTTCTTCGCTCACGCCTTATCGTAAGGCTCGTCAGTGTTGCTTCGTCTCAGACATTTATTTTGCTCTTTGTTATACATCAAAATTATATCTAAGTAAAGTCATTTTGACTTAACAATCTCCCCCTTTTTTATGATAACAAATTATATACAATCAAGAAAACAAAATACAATGTATATAAAAAAAACTTATCTTCAAAAAAATCTTCTTCTTCTTCCTTCTTCTTCAGCTCCTTCAATCACACCCTTAAGATTTGACAATTTCCATTCCTCTTCTGCTCATTCTCTTCTCCCCCTATTTGTTATAATAAAAAATGATTAATGACGACAACTCTTCAACAGTTCTGACATCATTTTCTTCAGATCATTTATCGTCTCCTTTATCTCGTTTACTTCTCCACGTAATTGACTGATTTCTGCTTGGGAGGAAAACGTTGAGGAGGATTGATCATTATCTTTGAAGGGTGCAGTGAACGCAATTGTTGTAGCATATGCGTCCGAGGATGGAACATAGTCTTCATTAATCGCAAATGTGGGTGGATGAATGAATACACTTGACTCTGGAATATCCAAGTTATAGGGAGCAGGTAGCATCAGCAACTGTCTTCCTTGCAAGGGTATGCCTTCAGCTTCAATAGACAGTGTATTAGATAAGGGTCTAATATGCAAAATTGTCTGGACAAGGAATTCAATGAATGTCCCTGTTGTCAATCTTCCCGTTACTGGACAGTCTTCTTTCTTATCATTATAGCTACAACTAGCTCCACCATTACTCTCTTTAGAAGCGCAGGCCTCATTAATTTTCCGCACTTCTTCTTCAATTTGATCTGCAGACAGATCATCACTAACTTCTTCAGGAAAAAGTGTTGATTTCCCTTTATTCAAATCCAAGGGATATCTTAGCTGAATGTCTGGTACAACCTTTATTATCGACTGTTCTGTGACTGGATAAATAGTGCACGGTCGAGAAGATATTTTTGTAGGGTATGGCCTTGTAGCAGCATACCTTAACGTATCATAGAAGTTCCTTTCACTATAAGAAAAATGCAAATTAGCGACGGAAATTTAGCAACGGAATCATTTTCGTAGGCAATTAGCGACGGAAATATCCTTTCCATCGCTAAAATTGAGTGATTTACCGACGGAACTAATATTCATCGCTAAATTTGGAGGAATTTATCGCGTAAAATTAGCTTATTTAAAATTAGCGACGAACAATATAGCCGTCGGTAATTAATTACCGACGGAAAATATACCGTTAGAAATTAGCGACGAAAGATATTTCGTCGCTAAAATTGAATAATTTAATGACGGACTAATATTCGTCGCTAAATTTGGAGGAAATTGAGCGGCAAAATTAGCGATGTAATTTAGCGACAGATATGCTCGTTGCTAAAAATGGAGGAATTTTCATGAATAAAATTTTGAATTTACCTACGAAAAATTTCGTAGGTAAATTCTGCTGGTAATTAATTTAGCGATTTAAAATTTTCTTCCGTCGGTAAAAAGGCGAGAATTATTGGCGGTATAAAATTTTTTTAAATTTACCAACGGAAAATTTCGTCGGTAATTCTGTCGGTAAATTCTTTTAAAATATAAACTCACCTGACATCTCCGTCCCACTTCTATCTTCTTTTTCCTTTCTTCTTCTTCCTTCTTCCTACATCTTCTCTTCGGTTTTCTTAGAGCCCATTTCTCAATTGTGGACTTCTTTTCTGCTCGACGATGTTGTCTTCTCCGACTATTGTCATCGTGTCCTTCTAGAGGTATTTTTGCAACTCATCGCCATTTATTTTTCATATATTAGATGAAAGTTAATTTGAGTATTTATTACTTTGCTTATTTTTTATTTTATTATTGGAAAACAACTTTAAGGTATAAATGTTAGTGATAGAAGGAACAAGATGTGATTTTAGTTGTGATGTGTTCATAAATTTCTGATGCATGTAAGGTGTTTGATGAAATGTTTTATTTGCAAAAATAATTTCAGTTCTTTATCAGATGTTCATTTTAGTATGAATTTTAATATTTTAATTTTTTACTTGAAATAATGAAGTTCTCTCCATGGTGGCTTCTAGAGAAACTAAACAGTTTGCAGATAAATTTTAAAAAATAATTTTCAGCAAATTTACCGACGGAAAAAAATTCCGTTGGTAAATATATCAGATTTTATCGACGAAATTTTTTCCGTTGCTAATTACCGACGGAATTACAATTCCGTTACTAATTTTCTGATAGAAAAATTTATCGACTAAATAAAACAATTGTCGGTAAATTTACCGACGGGAATTCTTACCGTCGGTAATTCCGTCGGTAACGTTACCAATGAAAAATATCCTTCGTTAAATTTAGCGACGGCCATATCTCTGACGCCTTTTTTCGTGAATAAATTTCGTCGTTAAATAAGCTTACCGACGGAATATGTACAAATTCCGTCGGTAAATTCCGTCGCTAAAGTTTATTTTTCTTGTAGTGTTTTGTCTTCATTCAATATATGTCATGTCTCACTATTTATCAGAATAGGTTGTAAGAAAGCCTTTATTTACCTTTTAGGTTGACTGCAGATAGCAATTACAGTACTCCTCCTTGTCACAACTTCAACTAGTCTGAATTCAAAATTATCCTTTCTTAAAAATTTGGAATAGTTATGAACCACGGATCAGTTCATCGATTTCTTCAATGGTACCTGACCGAGCTCAAATCACTGTGACTTCTTGTTGATTATTGA
Source organism: Erythroxylum novogranatense (assembly GCA_029891385.1). Lineage (NCBI taxonomy): Eukaryota > Viridiplantae > Streptophyta > Magnoliopsida > Malpighiales > Erythroxylaceae > Erythroxylum > Erythroxylum novogranatense. Next base: position 37,916,127 of record CM057229.1, on the reverse strand, counting down.
CAGGAGTAGGCTGAACCAGGTTAGGCTCCACTCGTTCCTCTGGTTTCTCAACAATGGGAGTATTCTTCTCTTGATTAGCTTTCTCAGTAGTATAAACTACTCCTTCGACTAACCACTTTAGTTTTTATTCTTCGAGTTTTCTTCACTTGAGACTTCGTGTCTCGGACTCCAATTTCTCTTCTTCTCGCCTCCTTGCTCTGCTTGGCTTATTCTTCCTCCAAAATTGAGACGAGAGATCTTGTCACCTTTTCCTCAGTGCTACTGGATCCGAGGCTTCTTCTTGTTCCTCGCTCTCCGGTTCTTCTCTCTTTTGTTGCCTTAAGGTTCAATCCTGGGGATCTCCTTGCTTTCTTAGTGATTTCACCCAAAAGATTCTCTCCTTTTCTTTTTGTCGCACCATCGTCTGTCCTCCGAGCAATATCATACACTTCTCTAGGACATGCCAGTTTTATCAAAGGCTTTTTATTTAATCTTATTCTTTCTTCTATTGGCATACTCACACTTCCATGAGATCTAGAACTTGTTGCTAGAGAATTCTTTAATAACCGCTCCCCCTCAGTTCTAGTTCTCCTTAAAGAGTCTGCATCTTCCTGAATCACTATCCTCAGACCCATTCTCCATATAGTGATTAAGTCAATAGTACTCTTCACAGGTACAATCCTTCTATTTTCTCTGTGTAGAAGGACTCCGGATTCCTTAAAAATCCTTGAAAGAAGCATGCCATAAGGATAGCTATTTGTATCCTTCATCCCCTTAATCATATAATGAAAGATTAAGAAGGATAAATCAATAGGATTGCGATTCAACAGGTAGAACAAACACTATTCATCCAAGGTGGTCACCAAATGTCTTAAACCTGCTCTGGGTAAGATGCAATTAAACAAAATCGCATGAAGAACCCTAGCTTTTGGAATCAGACTCGAAGTCTTCCTCTCCGAAGGGTTGTTCACTCCATACAGTTGTTTGCTAACATCTTCCTCCTTCATATTGACCATTGTCATCCACTTCGCCTTGGTTGACAGAGTCTCACCAATCGATGGACAATCGGTCACCTTCCTTATCGCTCCTTAGTCACGACAACGGATATACCGCTCATCGAGGATACAATAGTGTTGTCTACAAGTTGAGCGTTCTTCCAAAAATCAAATACCTCATTAGTGTACACTGGTTCTCGTATCTGGAAGAAATTTCTCCAACCAGCTCTTTTAATCTCAGGTTCTACGTCCATGCCATCCTTTCTTAGTGACTCGAAATGCACATGCATTCCGAAAATCATAGCTACCTCCATTGTTTCAGAACGAAAACTGTCTCTGGTAAGCTTTTCTTCTAGGGTAGGATGATTGAGAGAAATTGGAAATCAAGATGAACCGTCTAGAGATGAGAGTAACCGTAATGATTTCAACTTCAGGCTACTTGAAGGGTCTTATCACGCGTGCCCTAGTATCGTCGGAATTCTAAAGGTAGTGAAACATTTCCCTCCAAAACTTTCTTGTCAGAGAAGTTACCAGCTGTAACTTACTGTATCTGACGCTATTATTTTAGACATCCCTTTAATCTGACTGTTCGTTTAACATAACCATGTTGAGGTTGCGTCTGATCTTCTGGAACCGTTCTTCACTCAGTGATTTGGTGAAGATGTCTGCCCACTAATACTCTGTTTCGACGAACTGAAGTTTAACTACCTTCCTCTGAACATAGTCTCTCAAGAAGTTATGTCTGACTTCGATATGTTTCATCGAACGCTGAATCGGATTCTTTGACAAGTTAATTGCACTAGTGTTGTCGCAGTAAATTGGAATCTCCTCTTCTTGAATTGAATAATCTTCAAGTTGATATTTGATCCACAACGTTTGTGAACAACAACTTACAGCAGATATATACTCTGCTTCGGCAATTGATAGAGCTATCGAACTTTGTCTCTTGCTTGACCAGGAAACTAGGTTTGCGCCAAGAAAGTGACATCCTCCACTTGTGCTCTTCCTTTCGATTCTATCTCCGGCATAGTCCGCGTCGCAATATCCAATTATCCTGAAATCTTTACCTTTCTCAAACATTAAGCAAAGATCAGTAGTACCTGCGAGATATCTCATAATTCTTTTAACAGCAATATAATGAGACTCTCTAGGATCGGCCTGAAACCTTGCACACAAGCATACATTGAATAAAATATCAGGTCTACTTGCTGTGAGATACAGTAAAGAACCGATCATTCCTCTATATAGGTTTTGATCCACCTTCTTACCAAGTTCATCTTTCGACAAAAGGTTTGAAGGATGCATCGAAGTAGTCATTGGCTTCACACTTTTCATATCAAACTTATTCAACAATTCTTTCACATATTTTTGTTGATGGATAAAGATTTTCTCTTCGTTTTGCTTAACTTGCAACCCAAGAAAGAACTTTAACTCACCCATCATGCTCATTTCAAATTCATTTTTCATTAGACTCGCAAACTTCATGCATAACTTCTTTGAAGTTACACCAACAAAAAATATCATCAACATAGATCTGAACTAATATAAATTCATTCTCATAATTCTTCCTAAAGAGCGTCTTATCAACTTGACCTCTACTAAAACCATTCTCTAAGAGAAAAGTACTCAGACAATCATACCAAGCTCTAGGAGCTTGCTTTAGGCTGTATAAGGCTTTATGAAGTCTATAGACATGGTCTGGATTCTTAACATCCTCGAAACCAGGTGGTTGCTTAACATACACTTCTTCGTCTATAAGATTATTCAGAAAGGCACTTTTCACATCCATCTGAAATAGCTTTATATTATGACAGACCGCATATGCTAGCAATATCCTAATGGCTTCAAGTCTTGCTACTGGAGTATATGTCTCATTGTAGTCTATTCCTTCTGGCTGATTATAGCCTTGTGCTACCAATCTAGCCTTATTTTGACTCACTCTTTCTGATTCGTCTAACTTGTTCTTAAAGACCCATCTGGTTCCTATGATGGATTTCTTAGGGGGTTTCGGAACTAAGGACTAAACATTATTCCTAGAAAATTGGTTTAGCTCCTCTTGCATGGCTAACACCCAAGCTTCGTCTCGAAAAGCTTCCGCAACCTTCTTAGGCTCTATTTCAGAGATAAAACCCATATTAACTTCTCTTCTGAATCTGGACTTTGTCCTAACTCCATCTGAGGTCTCTCCGATAATCAACTCTTCTGGATGAGAACTTTTATATTTCCAGTCTCTTTTCAGTTCAATAGTTTCTGGGATATCTTCAACTTTGTCTTCATGAGTACCTAGTGCTGGAGTTTCTGTTGTGTCGTCTAAGTTCCTTGAAGGATCTTCACTCTCCATGTCATCTTCCTTATTGGGTTGGGAACTATCATCGAACTTGACATAGATGGTCTCCTCAACTGTTTTTGAAATAAGATTGTACACCCGAAATGCCTTAGACGACAATGAGTAGCCTAGAAAGATTCCTGGACAGGTCTTTGAATCGAATTTATCCAACAGCTCCTTTGTATTCAGAATAGAGCATTTGCACCCAAATGGATGAAAGTAAGATATGTTTGGTCTTCTTCCATTCCATAACTCGTAAGGAGTCTTCTTCAATATGGGTCGCAACAGAATTCTGTTCTGAATATAGCATGTTGTATTCACAGCTTCTGCCCAGAAGTACTTAGGAAGATTCTTTTCACACAGCATAGTCCTTGCCATCTCTTGAATCGTCCTGTTCTTCCTTTCAACAACTCCATTCTGTTGTGGAGTCCTGGGAGCAGAGAAATTGTGGAAAATTTCATTCTCCTCACAGAATAACCTAAACTTCTCATTCTCAAACTCTCCACCATGGTCACTCTTGATACTAGCTATAGACATTCCTTTATCATTCTGTAACTTTCTAGATAAGATTCTAAAACACTTAAAAGATTCATCTTTGTGTGATAAAAACAATATCCAACAAAATCGAGTAAAGTCATCAACAATAACGAGTCCATATTTCTTTCCGCCAAGACTTATTGTCCATGTTGGACCAAATAAATCCATATGTAACAACTCTAAAGGTCTAGATGATGTTACAAAATTTTTATAAGAAAAAGAAGTTTTAATCTGTTTTCCTTTCAAACAATTTTCACAGAAAAATTCTTTGTCAAACCTTATTTTTGGTAATCCTCTTACCAAATCATGTTTTGCCAACTTTGAAATGTGTTTAAAAGAGACATGACCTAGCTTTCTATGCCAAACTAGTCTTTCTTCTTCGGAAGATAGAAAACATGAAACATTTTGTCTTTGAAAATCTTCTAAATCAATTTTGTAAAGATTATTTCTTCTCTTGACAGAAAAAAGTATAGACCCATCTTTGTTTCTGACTTCACAAAGATTTTGATTGAATGTGACTGTGAAACCATAATCACACAATTGACTGACGCTGATCAAATTATGTTTCAGACCATCAACTAGCAGTACATTATTTATGCATGCAAAGGAATCTTTACCTATTTTATCGATTCCAATAATCTTGCCCTACTGGTTGTCTCCGAAAGTTACTGATCCTCCCTTCTTATACTGAAGATCTAGGAACATAGACCTTCTTCCCGTTATATGTCGCGAGCATCCACTGTCTAAATACCAATGGTGTTTGCCACATCTTCCAAGGAAGGATATCTGCAGGAGAAGCTATTTTATTTTTTGGTACCCATATTTTCCTGGGTCTTTTATGGTTAGTAGCATGCACATAATGAGTTTTTTATGCATATTACTAAATCGTTGATTAATACAAGATTTATTATAGTTTCTCTTCTGAGTGAAAGAGTACTTATAGGGATGAGACTTATTGCCTGTAAACCCTAATCCAGTTTTATCACCCGGATGTCTACATTTTCCAAGCATCTCATTCATTTTCTTTGTGCTCTCGATGAAAGTAGCTAAATCAGCTGACAAATTCTTAATTCTCAGTTTTAGCTTATTGATCTCTTTTGATCTGTCTACAACTTTCTTTTTCTCCTCTAATTGCTTCTTCAGACAGATATTTTCTCTCTCTATTACTTCCGTATGTCTAATATTTTCTGCATACTTTGTCTTTAACAATTTGTACTGTTTCAGAATAGCATGAGAATCTTCTAACAATTCTGAGTAGGCATCATGCAAGTTATCGTAATCAGATTTTACCTCCTCATCACTATCTTCCTCGGCTACCAGACAGATGTTTGCATATTCAGACGACTCGAAACCTATATCTGATTCTGATGAATCTAGGTCCTCCCACGTTGCCATCATGCTTTTCTTGCCTTCTCTACTCTTCTTTGGTTTCTTCTTTAGAGTAGGACATTCGGACTTGTAGTGTCCAGGCTGATTGCACTCGTAGCAAATGACAGATGACTTCTCTGATTTAGCTTCATCTTTTCCATTCTTCTTGAAAGTCTAATTTCCTTTGGACTTCTTCTTCCACATGCGTCTTATCTTTCTGAAAATGAAAGATAATTCATCATCTTCATCACTTGACTCTTGTTCTGATTGACTGGAGTCGTCATTCTTTGATTCTTCAATCTTTAACGCTTTTGATGACTTCCTCCTTCTTTGAGTCTTGTGATTCTTTTGTCCGGCCTTCAGCGCTATTGTCTTGTCCCGTTTGGGCTTGTCTTCAGCATCGAGTTCAACTTCATGAATCTTCACGGATCCAAGAAACTCATCAAGCTTTAACACGCTCAAATCTTTGGCTTCCTGCACCGCAGTAACTTTAGGTCTCCACCTCTTCTGAAGACTTCTTAGGATCTTTCGAACATGATCTTGATTGTTGTACGTTCTTCCAAGAGCTTTCAATCCATTGACAATTGTTTGAAATCTTCCAAACATTTGATTAATAGATTCTTCATCTTTCATCCTGAAAAGTTCGTACTGGTGCATAAGAATACTTATCTTGGATTCTTTAACTTGGCTTGTGCCTTCATGAGCAATGGACAATGTGTCCCACATCTCCTTTGCGGTGTCGCATCTGTGGACTTTGTCATACTCACTCCTGCTTAGGGCACATGTCAAGAAGAACTTCGCTTTTGAGTTCAGCTGTATTCTCGCCTTTTGGCCAGCCGTCCATCTGATTCGTGGAATTGAATTGCCATCTTCATCTACTGGTGTATAAGGTCCGTTCTCTATCACGTCCCAAAGGTCGACATGAGTAGATTCTATTAATAGTCGCATCCTATCTTTCCAGTAATGATAATCTTCTCCTTTGAATGCTGAATGTCTAGTGACTGAGGCTCCTTCTGCGATGTATACATGTGATTTCGCCATTATCTTTGATCCACACTTTGCTATACTGATCCTTGGATACCAGGCTCTGATACTAATTGAAGTGAAGCACACGTTAATACAATGCTGAAAAAATGATATAACAATACACGAGAAGGGGGGTTGAATTGTGTATTCCCTTTTTTGAAAATCTTTCAAAACTGTTTGTTAGAAATAAAATTCTTTTACAGAATTTCCAATAGATTCTAATTAATCAAAAACTTTGAAAACTTTGTTTCAAAATAAGTAATGATAAAACTTGAATCTAAAAGAGAGATAGAGTAAGAGTAGTTGACACAACGATTTATCCTGGTTCACCCCAAACCGTGGGCTACGTCCAGTCCTCAGAGTTCTTTATGAGATTTTCACTATCTCTTCAACTTTACAAGTATTCTTTGCGAGCCTCTTCAGGTCTCTACAACCAGTATTCTTTCACACTTAGCCTCTGCAGGCTATCTGTACTACTTTCTCATAGATAAGTGTTTGAACACTTGTTACAGTAAGAATAGCTCTCGGCTAATTTGTACAGAATTCTTTTACGATCACGTAGATGTAATTCAGCTAATTTTTCAATTGTTAAGCTTACATTTTTAACTAACTTTGCAATCTTCGACTTCGACTTGTATTTATAGCCTTCGTCTCCAACTGCTTCTTGAATCTTGTTTCTTAAATCTTTAACAGAAATGGTTAATCAGTTGAGTTTTGTAACTAACCCGAATGACTCTTTTGTCTGCTTCGTAATTCCTCTTCTGCATCTGTCTTTTCTACTCGCGTCTTCGTTTTTTTTACTATTGCGTCTTCGTCTGTTTTATACTGTGTCTCTGTTTGTTTTATACTATATCTCCGTCTGCGTCTGAGTTGCTTCGTCTGTGTTTATTTTGTGTCTGCGTCTGTTTATTTCTTCTGCGTTGTTCGTCTACGTCTTATTGTGCGTCTGCGTCTGTGTTGTTTCGTCTGTATTACTTCTATTTTGCTCTTTGTTATACATCAAAATTATATCTAAGTAAAGTCATTTTGACTTAACACTAATTCGGTGTGAAGAGACCCATTTAGTGCTTAATTGAGAAAAATGTCATTTCATGGTACAGGAGTGCATTGTTTTAGGTCACAAGATTTCTAGCAAGGGTATAGAGGTAGACCCAGAAAAAATTGATGTCATTAAGAAACTTCCACCACCGAACAATGTTAGATCCATTAGAAGTTTCTTAGGCCATGTTGGTTTTTACCGTAGGTTCATTAAGGATTTTTCCAAAATTGCTAAACCTTTGACTGAGTTGCTTGAAAAAGATGTTGTGTTTAATTTTGACGATAAATGTTTGATATCTTTTCAATTGTTGAAGGATATGCTTGTGACTACGCCTATTCTTATATCGCCTGATTGGTCTCTTCCTTTTGAATTAATGTGTGATGCAAGTGATTACGCAGTGGGTGCTGTTTTAGGCCAAAGAAGAGGTAAGATCTTTCATCCCATTTTTTATGCAAGTAGGACACTAAACTGTGCATAACGTCATTATACCACCACGGATAAAGAGATGTTGGCGGTTGTGTTTGCTTTTGATAAGTTTCGCTCATATTTGGTTTTGTCTAAAGTAATTGTGTATACTGATCATGCAGCTTTGAAATACTTGATGACAAAACCTGACGCTAAACCAAGATTAATTTGTTGGGTGTTACTTTTGCAGGAATTTGACATTGAGCTAAGGGGACCGAGAATTTTGTAGCAGATCACCTATCAAGGTTAGATGAAGCTGCCATAGAGAGTGCAACAAAGAAGGACATTTAGGAGACTTTTCCTGATGAGCATCTGATGGTTATGGCGGTCATTCCATGGTTTGCAGATTATGTAAACTACCTTGCTGGTAATATCTATCCCCTTGATTTTTCTTATGCTCAAAAGAAAAAAAATTTGTCTGAGGTAAGATACTATCTTTGGGATGATCCTTTGCTTTACAAGATTTGTGTGGATGGTATTGTCGGTATTGATTCTCAAGAGGAAATGTCCTCTGTGTTACATCATTGTCATTCTCGAGAGGCTGGGGGACATTATGGTGCATCTAGGACAGCTCATAAAGTTTTAGAGTGTGGTTTCTATTGGCCCACTTTATTTAAGGATGCATTTACATTTGTCAAATCTTGTGATAGGTGTCAAAGGGTCGGAAACATTAGTCGGAGACATGACATGCCATTGTCTAACATTCTTGTTTGTGAAGTTTTTGATGTTTGGGGAATAGACTTCATGGGACTGTTCCCTAAGTCTTTGTCTAATCAATATATATTGGTTGCTGTTGATTATGTTAGCAAGTGGGTGGAAGCAGAGGCATTGCCTACAAATGAGTCTAGACGTGTTGTTAAATTTTTGAAGAAGAATATTTTTACACGATTTGGCACACCGAGGGCTATCATTAGTGATGGGGGGTCACATTTTTGCAATAAACTTTTTGATTCATTATTAGCTAAGTATGGGGTGACCCATAAGGTTGCTACTCCATACCACCCCCAAACTAGTGGACAAGTTGAAGTCTCAAACAGGGAATTAAAGAAAATAATAGAGAAAACTGTTTATGCTTTTAGGCGGGACTAGTCTTTAAAGCTTGATGATGCACTTTGGGCATATAGGACCGCATTTAAAACACCCATAGGCATGTCACCATTCAAGATAGTATATGGGAAGTCTTGTCATCTTCCAGTTGAGTTAGAGCATCGTGCATACTGGGCTACCAAATTTCTTAACTTTGATTTGTCTGCTGCAGGTGCTAAGAGACTTATACAACTTCATGAGCTTGAAGAGTTTCGTTTGGATGCTTATAATAATTCGAAGTTATATAAGGAACGTGTGAAGAAGTGGCATGACAAGAAGATCCTCCACCGAGACTTTAAGGTAGGTGACCAGGTATTGATCTACAACTCTCGTCTTCGTCTTTTTCCAAGGAAACTTAAGTCGAGGTGGTATGGTCCATTCACGATGATCCAAGTCCTTCCTTTTGGGGTCATTGAGGTAAAACGAGAAAATGAAAATTCATTCAAGGTAAATGGACAACGGGCTAAATTGTATATGCCCAGGTTTGTGGATAACTTTGAGGAGCGATTGTCTCTTCATGACACTTCGCCTCCTTAATCGCGGTGCATGTTTTCCAGTAGGACTGTAGTTTTCTTTTTTTTCTTTTCTCGTTATTTCTTTATGTTTCTTTTAATGCATTTCTTTAAGTTGTTTTGAGTTTTCTTTAGGTTTGTGTGGATGGTGAAAAAAAAAAGGTTCTTGGCCGCTCCTTTTTCAGGGAAGTTTCTTCTTTCTCTTTCCCCTCTCTGTGTTTGCTTGTTGATTACTTGAACATTAAGGACAATGTTCATATTAAGTGTGGGGGGGATTGAGATTATATGCATGCTGATGTTTATGATACTGATGTTGTTGTTGAGAAATACACACTTGAATGGTTGTGAATCTTCTGGTAGCTAACTTAGGTCTTATTTGTGATGAATTTGACCACATGATTCTGTCAAAATAGTTGGATGGAAAATTGAGTTGTTTGTATGAACTTGGAATAGGCAGCTTGAGAGGATAGTGGAACATGTGGATTAATTAAAGTAGTCAATTGCATAAACTTAGTCAATAACTGATGCTAAGTGATGAAGCAATGTATGAAATTTTGATGGATTTTCATTTAAACATATGTGAGGTCTTGAGCCATATCACTACATCTTATAGTCATTTATTTTCTTTGTTGTATGTGATGCTTCCCTATGTGGATTACCTTCAGAACTTGTTCTGAACCTGTTTGATACTGCTAGTTACATGCGTTATGGACATGATAAAGACCTTCTTTTATTTAAACCTTTAGCTTAAATGACCCACCAAGTAAATTTTCCCTTGTTACCCCCTTGGGACCTTTAACCTTTTTGTTTTCTTATTAATCACTTTGCATTGAAACTTGAAAACTTTTAGCCTTACCCTTTTCACAAGATGAATTAAGTACTAAGTATTTGATTCCTTGATTTAGGGACTTTTGTTTTATACACTATTATGAGATATTTTAGAGGTACATCTACTCAGTTGTTGTTGATTTGTACTACTATTATCTTCTTTTAGTTATTGTTACCAAAAACAAAAAAAAAACATCAACAAATCAAAAAAAATTCAATCAAAAAAATAAAATTAAACATATGTGAGGTCTTGAGCCATATCACCACATCTTATAGTCATTTATTTTCTTTGTTGTATGTGATTCTTCCCTATGTGGATTACCTTCAGAACTTGCTCTGAACCTGTTTGATACTGCTAGTTACATGCGTTATGGACATGATAAAGGCCTTCTTTTATTTAAACCTTTAGCTTAAATGACCCACCAAGTAAATTTTCCCTTGTTACCCCCTTTGGACCTTTAACCTTTTTGTTTTCTTATTAATCACTTTGCATTGAAACTTGAAAACTTTTAGCCTTACCCTTTTCACAAGATGAATGAAGTACTAAGTATTTGATTCCTTGATTTAGGGACTTTTGTTTTATAAGCTATTATGAGATGTTTTAGAGGTACATTTACTCAGTTGTTGTTGATTTGTACTACTATTATCTTCTTTTAGTTATTGTTACCAAAAACAAAAAAAACATCAACAAATCAAAAAAAAATTCAATCAAAAAAATAAAAAGAAATAAAAGAAATAAAATCAGAAATAAAAAAAATCAAAGAAAAAAAGGAAAAGAAAAAAAGAAAAAATAAAAAGTAGCGTTTGATAGCGATGAGTAGTTGTAGTCCCGTATTTCTGTATGTACATTTCAGAACTTCTTTTTGATTGTCCCACGTCACTTAGTACTTTGTGAATGCTTGTGAGCAGCCTTTGTTCTTTTTACCTCACCTTAACCTAAACCTCATTACAACCCTGAATAAAAGCCCTTTTGATCCATGATGGCATGTACTCTATGTAGTGAAAAATAGGTGAATTTGCAAGCCTATGGTAGTGTAATCTCTTAGAGGAAGTTTTGAGCGAAACACAACCCTTATACACTTGAGCGACATGAGTGAATATCGTGAGGAAAGTCCATTTTAATTTTATGCTTGCTTTTCATCAAAGATATCTATATTTGATTTTGTTTATGTGCATTGATGAAAATATTATGATATATGAAGTAGCTTGATACTTGAGTTCGCCGAATTTTAAGGGATGGCAAACACTTAATTTTCATTGAAAATAAAATGACAGAATATGTTGGTTGTGACCTAAGTAAGTTGCTTGAGGACAAGCAACAATTCAAGTGTGGGGGTGTTGTTAATGAGCATTTTTATATTAATTTTTGGCTATGAGGATGTCACACAGGCTAGTATAACAGTAATATTTCACATCTGGAACCTTCCTTGTACGTATTCCTTGCCTAGACATTGCTATGTTCTTATTTATTGCTCAGCATTGAAATTTTATAGCTTGATAGTTGATTTCCTTCTACTTTCATGGATCTCGTGCTAGCTATATATCAATGTGGAATTTTGTTCTTCGTGCCCCTTGAATTTCCAACCAAACCATGTTTTCCTCATGGCAATATGTTGAGCAAACCCGCTGATGTTGTTTTGCATGCTTTAGTAGAAAGGTTGATATGTGTAGCTTAACATTATAGAATCTATTTACAGCTGCTGATGTACAAACAAATCTTAATGGGTACCTGTTGATTGCGACAAGTGGAGGATTGAATCAAGGAAGAACAGGGCCACGATTTTTGCCTAAAGAAGAAGTCAGCTGGTAGCAAAGTTTGACATTTAATACACAACAATAAAAAAGAAGGTAGCTGGCAGTGTAGATTGGAGAAGCATGTGCTTATACGTGAGAGAAGAAAATATGGCGTGAATATAGCAGCAGATGGTGGAGCCACCAATCAACCTTCAACAGCAAAAAGAGAAAACACTAGGAAGAAGACAACTAAAACAGCAGACAAAGAGAGTGCGGCGTTGGTGGACTAAGAACTAGGAAAATAATTGTCATATCAAGACATAAGACAAAGGAAGCATGCAGCTGGTTAGAGATTGAAATTTTTATGCATGAATTTAGCAATGAATGAGGTGAGTATGTTGAATAAAAGAGAAGGGTAATAAATGAAAAAGTTGGTGGCTTGGAAGTCTACGTTGGTTGCTGGTAAAAGACAAAAACAAGAAAGATAAGAGACATTAGCTGGGGAGAAAAAAAAAGAGCTTTACACCATTCAAGAGGGGAGCTAGAGGAAGAAAACGTTAAGCTTGTTAGTAAAAAAAAACATATTAGAAGCCGGTGGGTAACGTGAGTTGAGCCTCTCACAACGTTGAAGCTGGTTGGGCGAAGTGAACATTTTAGCTGGGAGATAACAACGTTAGCAGCTAGAGAATCCACATATCAACAGCTGGAAAAACACTGAACATAAAATACAAACGCAACATTTGTTGGGTGGAAGACTTGACAACTGAAGAGAATAAAAAAAAACGTTGCTGGGGCATGAAAAGCAACTGGTGGAGGCAAATTCACGTTGAAAAATAGTTGGCAACAAGGCATCATCATTGTTGGAACCCCACCCCGGTGAGACACGGGTCCGACGTCCTACGTGACATCTGGACGCGCAACTCACGAGGGAGGGATTCCTCACCACAAGAATAAACTTGAACTTGATTCGGCATTAAAACTGCAAAATCATGAACCTTGAGCTTATAACCTTGCAGGGACCTAAGCTGTAACTCCACATTCGTGGCGAGCGCACACTATATAAACACCAAAATCATAAGTTAACTTAGTCATATAAATTGTAGCTCTATGCCTCAAGTTTTTTCCGCAATAAGAATCACCTCAAACGGAGTTGTATAACTCAAGTTATGCTTAAAAGAACCTAAAAGAGTTCATACTCCAAATATGATCTCCAAATCGACCTCTCACTTACCTTAATGAAAACTTTTTCAAATTAACTCCAAATGGTACAAAATATTATGGAGAGAAATATATATGTCTTAGGAATCTAATGGTTCAAGTCTCACCTCAATTAGAGGTCGGATGAGGGATTTATACAAAAAAGAATCAAGTATGTTCATGCCCTAAATCAATTTGAACCTCTTTTGGAGCGATCACCATATCTTTCGATTTATAAATCGGATTTCTTTCGTTTTTAGACCCTTAGAAAGTAGACATCCAGATATACAACTTTCATGAAGACCACAAAATGCGATTCGGTCCCTAACTATTTCGAAATTCATCATCTTTCCGTTTAACGGACAGGTACGGGTGAAAGTAGCCCAAATGATCCTTAAATGTCCGTTAAACGGACATACAAGTCCGTTTAACGGACATGGGCAGGCTAAGGGGTGTTTTTACACCCAAGGCTGTCCGTTTAACGGACATCTATGTCCGTTTAACGGATATGCAAAATCCCAAAACTTCAATGCCTCATTCAAACTTCTCACCTTCAACCTAACTTCTTAACCGTTTATACACTTCCCAAATTTATTTATTCCATAGCCTAAACCCTTCATAACATCTCAAACTTCAAGTTTAATTCACCAACTTCAAAATCTCTAGCTTAATTGATTTATCAAAGCATGGACTTCAATCATTTGTCATCAAGGTTATCATAACTTCATAAGCTATATGAACAACAAGCATGACTTTAGTTGTTATCTTCCAATTCTCATAACTTCTTACTCCAAATTCTAAAAATTACATATCATACCTCAATGGAAAGATAACAAGATGCTCTACAATATTTATGAAGGATGAAAAAGTTAATTTCATCATTAAGTAAAGTAAAAAGCCACTCAAAGGATACCGCTCATTAAAGACCAATGTAACAGTAATATAGCTAAATAAACAAAGGATCGAATGTGTTCTTAACCTCATAACTTTTTAACCCTAAGTCCAAATGAGACAAATGATATACCCTTAGAAAGTTCTGAACTTCTACTACAATCTTCACGAAGACTTCTGATCTAAATCAATCCCTAAGAGGGTCTAAACTGAAGTGAAGTTTCTGTCAAATTTTAGGAAAATTTGACAGCACTTCCCTTGAAAATACAACTAACCAACTTCAATTCTAGCTCCACCACCTGCATAAAACTCAATATTCAACATAATTCAATCCCAAAAGTATCTCCAAATGCAATTCAAGGCAAAAACCGCACTCCTAGTCATCTACTCCATTCCAACATATAAATCAATACAATCTCAATCCACTCTTTTTGTCAACTATAGCCACACAACGATGCATATGTATAAAACATGTGTAAATTACATAAATTACAATTAAAAACTCAACAATCTTGCATTTACATGAAATTAAAAGTTATTACAAAGCTTTAGAGGGCATTTTAGACCAAATACATCAAAGTCTCAAAGACAAAATACAAAGTACATTGCTAGCTCTAAATGCTATCTAAAGCCTTGGTTTCAAACATATGATTTCAAAACCCAAAATTGCATCGAGTAATGCCTTATTCCCGATGCGATTGTATCGATTTCTCGCTCATGACCTGTGGAGGGGAAATGGGGTTGAGCTCGACGACTCAAGTGGGTAAAAACTTAATAACTAAGAATAAACATGCCAAAATCCTTTAACAATTCATTCTCAAACAATTGAACTAAGATCTTTGTCATAAACCAATTCTTCATTAATATCAAATGATCAAAGGAAATTACAAAACAATATATCACACAAGAACAACTTAGACAGATATAATATAGTCACACATAAGTTGGTTTGGGTGGGTCCAACAGACGTACTACACATTTTCGCAAAACGGTCATGTGTAGTCATGGAACACATGAGAGAGTCATGAGGAACTCAGGGCCACTAGCGGGCAAAAGGGAGAAGTTTATATAGGTGCACCTATCACATAAAGGACCACCCTAAACCCATAGAAACATGCATATCACATCATTCATGCATTTTATACACATTAGTCCTCAATGAACCTTGCAACATCCATTTTCACATAATTGCCTAAATCACATATTCGAATCTATTTTTCACTTGTTCAACAATCATATACACATTTTCATATCTCATATATAGTTAAACCATTTCAAGAAATACAAGCAACATTGATAAATCATTTTAATGTATTCAATAGCATTTATTATAGAACTTTAACAAGTTCATTAACTCAATTATTAAAAAATTTACCCACCTTAAATCCTTTAGCCTTGAATTTGATCAATTGGCCTTTCTTTTTGCTCAAATAACCTCTCTTCACCTTCATTAAGCAATAAGAATCCAATTAACAAGAGATATCCCAAAATTAGACAATCCTAGGAGAGGAAAACATAGAATTCAACTTACCTAACTTTACCCAAATCTTACCTAAGCCACAAGCATCAAAATCCACTCATAAATTCAAAGTATTTTACATTTTTCTTACCTTGAAAGGAAACCCACGAAAATTGCTCTCCCTCTTGGCTTGATGAACTCTTAAACCTTTCTTTCTCTTATCCTTCGAAAACACTCTTTACTACTCTTCTCTAAGAAAGAAAACATAAGACCTAAGTCTCTTCTTCTTCTTCTTCTTCTTCTTCTTCTTCCTCTTTTTCTTCTTCTTCTTCTTCTTCTTCTTCTTCTTCTTCTTTCCCTATCCGACTCTCACTCTCTCCTTTTCTAGAAATTTCGTGATTCTCCTACCAATAGCCTTAACACATGTCTTTTAATATCACTCTTAAGTCTAACTCATCACTTATCAAAACTATGTAGTTTGATGAAACTTTCCTTTCCTTGTAAATTTTACCCTTTCCCATTACATGCACGACCAAATCAGAGGAAAATCCGGTGTGAGCATCACATGCCCATGGTGCGGAAAACAAAATTTTTATTTGGGACCTTCCCAAAGCCGTGATCCATGTGTCTATACAACAAACTCAAACCATAACGGCCAAAGGAGACCGCCTCTAACGGTATCCACGCAGAGATCGAAGAACCTAATCGACAAACCCTTTGACCGGAATAGCTAGAACAAATTAAAGACCGCTAGATCTTACCTTTGTTCTTGGAGAGCTGAATCAACGATGAAGAGAAATGAAACCTTAGAGAAGAGCTTGAATGATGATGATGATGGAAAGCTTGAAAGATGAAAACCCTTTCTTCTTTCTTGCAAAACCCACGAAGAACACCTTCTAAACTTAGAACTTAGGTTTCTAAAACCTCTTCTTTTATTCATCCACGATCATCCTCATCTTTCATCTTCATTATTTTGTCTTTAGTCATTAAATACATTAATGACTAAGCAAAAGAGAAGCTTCCATTCTCTTTCAACGTGTACACATATATATATATATATATATCTATATATATATATATTAATTATTTAATTAATTATATATATATATATAAATAAATGTCAAGTGGTCCAATCACACTGGGTCGGTCCCATCGCCTCACTGGGTCCTTAGATGGGAAAACCCATCGAAATGTTTTTCAAGAATATCGATGTCGCGATCTCATCGGGACATATCTCGATCTCATCGGGATCCATTTAATCCTTTTGCTCTCCATATATTGGAACTCGTCCAAAACTATTTTACTTAATTCTCCGAGACACTCTTATGCGTGTGACCCATTAGGTTTAGGTTATGTTGGCCACTTAGATTAACACTTAATCCAAGCAAGTCATGAGCGGTATCTAGCAACACATCATAACCTCCAATCGACCGAAAGTAATTGGTTTGACGAATGAACATGTATTCATCATGAACCATATCACTAACCTTTCATAGATAATTACCGCAATTCGTCCTTTCACCATGCTATACCCCACTTGGTTATGAGTATGGGCAAGTGTCAACTCTTACTAGACCGACCGAGTCAAATCTAGTCCAGTGATATCAGTTCTTGTCCCGAATCATTACTTTATATGTCAATGAAGACATTCTTCATGACATATATGCTCGACCACGACTTCCAAGTAATGACCCCGATAAGATGCCATGGGTATCATCTTCGCTATCACGTAGTGGTGAATCCTCTATTGGCTACTCAATTATCTTCAATACCTCAAGTTGTACCCAATCACCACCCTATGAGCGACCTATAAGGCAACAAGGAATGGAGTCAAAGCACGTAATCAAGATCCAAGATATCCTCGAGCACCTCAAGTCTAAGGATACTTGCACCATTGCTATGATGAGATTATCACCGACATTAGAATAGGACATCCATGTGATGATCTCATAGCAGTCATCCAATGTACTTACTACCTCTAGTAAGCATCCACATCTCAACCCTAAATATCTCATATTTACAGACACGAGATCCACCGCTGATCAAATCAAGGAGCTTGAGATGTACTAGTCTCTCCGGATTACCGATGTCCAGCCTCGTGAATCCTATGACTAGGATAATTTAGATCTTGACATAATTGCACATGATAGGAATCTCAGTAGTATGATCACATCACAATTTCCTTCATGCTATGTCATATATCATGGACTTCATTAATTTGCTTATAGATCAATATCCATTCATGAATAATAAACAGCAAGTTAATGAAATATGCCTTTCTTTATTTATTCATAAAATATGTACACAATTTTGTACAAAATACGCTAAAGGCGATTGCCTTCAGGGCACTACTCTAATAATCTCTCACTTGACCTAAAGCCAATCGCCTTGATATCTAATACCATAGGCGAGTACATGAGAATCAAAACTCTTTTGTGATAATGGCTTTGTCAACGGATCAACAATATTACGCTCGGTGGGAATTCTCTCGATCCGACATCACCTCGCCCTATGATCTCCCCGATCGATGATATCCGTGGAGTACGTGTTTCGATCGTTGATGAGACCTTGGTTCTTTCGCCACGCATAGCCCCATTGTTGTCACAATACAATCAGTATGGGCCCATCATCGCTAGGAACCACACCAAGTTCAAGAATGAACTTCGATCCAAACCGCTTCCTTCTTCGCTTCGGCGACAATGTACTCGCTTTGGTCGTTGAATCGGCAGTCATCTCTTGTTTGAACTCTTCCAACCGATCGCCCGCCATTCGGTGTGAATACATAACCTGATTGGGATTTGGAATCATCCTTATCGATTGAAAGCTCGCATCAGATACCCGCCACTTTGAGATCTCCATCTTCATATATCAAGAAAACATCCTTAGTCCTTCGCAAGTATTGAGGATATTCTCGATAGCCACCCAAAGGACCCTCACCAGATCGATTGGTATCCGCTCGTAACACTTAGAGCATATGATACATCGGGTCTCGTACATAGCATTGCATACATGATAGATCCTACCGCAGATGCATACGGGATCATATTCATGCGCATCCTCTCATCTTATGTCTTAGGACACATAGATTTTGAGAGTGTTATCCCATGAGTTATGGGAAGGTACCCTCTCTTGGATTGCTCCATGCTAAACCTCTTTAGCATCTTGTCTATGTACGTTGATTGTGAAAGACCAAGCAACCTTTTTGATCTATCTCTATAAATCTTTATCCCAAGGATATAAGTTGCTTCACCAAGGTCTTTCATGGCAAATTGTTTGGACAACCAAATCTTCACCGAGTGTAGCATCGAGACATCGTTTCCTAGCAATAATATGTCATCTACATACAGCACAAGGAATACGATTGCAGTCCCATTAACCTTCTTATACACACAGTGTTCATCCGGATTTTGTGAGAAACCAAACTCTTTGATTACCTCATCAAAACGGATATTCCAACTCCTGGATGCTTGTTTCAATCCATAGATGGATTTCTGAAGCTTGCATACCTTTTCGCCATCATAGAGGTGAAGCCCTCGTGTTGTGTCATATACACATCCTCGCCTAGATTTCCATTTAGAAAGTCGTCTTCACATCCATTTGCCATATCTCATAATCATAATGAGTGGCAATGGCTAGGAGTATTCTAATGGATTTAAGCATTGCTCTATCGGGTCAAGGTCTCGTCAGAGTCAACTCCTTGTCTTTGGCGAAAATCTTTAGCCACAAGCCTTGCTTTATAGGTAATCACATTACCATCCATGTCGGTTTTCTTTTGAAAACCCATTTGCACCCTATGGGTTTGATTCCTTCGGGTGCCTCAACCAAAGTCCATATTTGGTTTTCATACATGGAATCCATTTCAGCCTGCATGGCATGAAACCATTTCTCATACTCTGAACTCTTCAGAACCTCTTCATAGGTGGTAGGCTCATCATCTTCTATGAGCAATACGTCATTCTGTTCATTCACGAGAAATTCATATCTCTCGAACAGAGCGTATCCTACGTGACTCACTTAACTTCGTGGTATTGTAGAAGGTTGAACTGCTACTTCATCTGTATGAGTCACAGAGTTTGAGTTCAGCGATTGATTCAAGGCTCTGTTCGAGCATCTTGAACTTCTTCAAGTTCTATTTTGCTCCCATCGCCTTCTTGTAAAAGAAACTCTTTCTCTAAAGACAGCATGCTTCAAACAAACACCTTTTGTTCCTCAAAGATGGTAGAATTGATATCCCATTGTTTCTTTAGGATATCCTACTAGCATGACACTTGTCGATTTTGCATCAAGTTTATCCGATCAGATCCGCTTCACATAAGCGGGACAACCCCAAACTTTCAAATGAGTAAGATAGGGTCTTTGTTAGTCCACATCTCATATGGAGTAACATCAACTGCCTTTGATGGAACTCGCTTAACAAGTAAACAGTTGTCTCAAGTGCATACTCCCAAAAGGATTTTGGCAACTTTGCAAAGCCCATCATTGATCGTATCATGTCTAACAAGGTTCGATTTCTCCTTCGCCACACCATTATCTTTGTGGTGTGTAAGGAGGAGTCCATTGAGATAAAATCCCATTATCTCGAGATAATCTAAAACTTGGTCTAAGTATTCCCCACCACGATCCGATCGTAATGTCTTGATACTTTTCCCAAGTTGGTTTTCTACTTCATTTCAATTGTTTGAACTTTTCAAATGCTTGATTTGTATCTCATCGACACAGTACCCATATCGAGAATAATCATCGATAAAGGTAATGAAGTAAAGACAACCACTTCGCATGGATGGACATCGGACCACATACATCCGAATGTATTAGGTCTAATACTCGATCGCTCGCTCACCCTTTCCTTAAAGGGTAATTTAGTCATCTTGCCTAATAAACAAGATTCGCATGTGTCATATGATTCATAATCAAATGACCCTAAACTACCACTCTTATGGAGCTTAGCTATGCGCCTCTCATTTATATGGCCATGCATAATGCCATAAGTAAGTTGATTTTAAATTATCTCGTTTATGTCTTTTCGTGTCATTGACATTCATAATTGGATGTGATATATCTAATATGTAAATTCCATTGCATAATGTACCAGTACCATCAAGCATTCCATTCAAACTAATAGAACAACCATTGTTACTAAAAGTCACATAGAAACCAAATTCTATTTAAACAAGAAATGTATAATATGTTCTTTGTTAATACAGTACAAAATAACATTCATCCAATTTAATTACAAGCCCGGTGGGGAGTGACAACAAGTAAGTGCCTACTACTAATGCAAAGAACTCTTGCTCCATTTCCACACGCAAGTCTAGTTCTCCTTCATGAGTAGGTTCATCGTCATCTCGAGGCCCTCGTGATATCATTGCATATGTGTGAGCCACAACCGTATCTAATACCCATATGTTATGGTCGAAAAAGATAACCTCAATGACAAACATACCGAAGAAGTCGAGGCATCGATGCCTTCTTCGCTTCAATTCTTCCAGATAAACTTCTGAGCCCGCCCAGGTGGCGGCCTTGCCACAATGGAAGCAAGTTCCTTTAGTGCGCGCTTTGGTTTTCTTCTTCTGCACTTCCTTTTGGTTTCTTAGACCTTTTCTTCTTTAGATTCTTTTCTTTGAACCGTAAGAAGAGGATGCCACCATAAGCACTTGCTTGCTATCCTTCTTGATAGCTCGCTCATTGCTTGTCTTGGCTGATTGATCAACTCGTGGATTGTCGTGGATATTTTGTTCATCCGATAGTTTAACACAAACTGTGAATAACTATCAGACAATCTAACTAGAATTAAGTCAACACATAATTCATAATCCATAACAAAACCTAAGACGGCCAACCTCTCATTATACCCATTCATCTTCGCATGCATCATGCGACCGCAGATGAACCCGAGTCATCTTAGTAGTGAAGAGTAGCCTCGAGGTCTCGAACCTTTCGATCGAGCTTGCTCATCAAACAGTTCCCTAAGATGAAACACTATGGTATTAGCATCCATAGACTCATGCTGCTTCTGCAGCTCTGGTGACATCAAGGCAAGCATAATGCAGGTAGCCATGTCACTATCTTTAAGATGCTTACGATATGCTTTCTGATCCTCATCAGAAGCATCAGCAACAGGTGGATCAGGAAGTGGAACATCTAAGACATATCCCAGTTCCTCTGACCTGAGAACAATTCTCATATTTCTCAGCCAATCTAGAAAGTTAGGTCCAGTTAATTTGTTGGACTCCATAAGCGAGCGCAAGTTCACACTGGAAGTCATCTTCAATAACCTATAGGGAAAGAGAGAAAGAATGTTAGAATAGAATTACATGCATGATCATAAGGACTTGAATGACATGCATATGGCTCCCACTAGTTTCAAAGAATCCATAACCCTCAAGATTTAATCCAAGAAACATTATGACAAAATGTCCTAGTGGGTCGATATCCGACATTACTAAAATAACCTTGGGTTTACCCAACAAGCCACCTTAGGTCAATCGGTAGGTATTGGTCATACCAATTGCATCATAGATATCCGACATTACTAAAATGACCTTAGGTTTACCCAACAAGCCACTTTAGGTCTATCGGCAGGTATCGGTCATACCATTTGTTTCATAGATGCAACTATCGACTAGTGCTATCAACTCGTGATGTATGCACACACATTGGGTTATCAACTCTTGATGCGCTGCATATCTGATGCACACTACCCATTTCGCCTCTGTCCACGCTGACCTTGAGTTTACTCAACAAATCAACGCTCTAGTGAAAACCGACCCATTAATCAAAATCTTATTTTCATGGTTCAACATATCCAGATAGAGTGAGCTTGGGTTTACCTAACAACCCAACTCTATAAGAACTCTGGTTCTCCCATATTAATGGAAGGCGTTAGTTTTCATATAATGTGTGAGGGTTTTCGGTCTCATCTTCTTCTCTTCCAAGTCAGAGGATTCTAGTCACCATGACTATATGGAATGATTTAGGTATTTCATCAATCACATTGAGTCTATACCTAAAATCATCAATCATCCCACCTTTGATGTTGTAAGTCGACTTGTGTATGTGTAAGTCGACTTATGTTAGTGTAAGTCGACTTATGCATGTGTAAGTCGACTTATATGCTGCAGATTAACAAGTCGACTTGTACCATGTGCAAGTCGACTTACGCGCTCACAAAGGTACGCGGACAAGTCGACTTATCCATGTGGAATTGCTATCTGATCGGCTAATTTCTCAATCCGTGCAGTTCCAATTCACAATACCAAGTGTAATATCCTTTATTATGATGTACCAATGAAACACTTTCATTGTTCCATGCTTACCATAAATAGTCAAACTATACATGAAAAACTTGAAATTGTTGAATACACTCTTATTCATTTAGATTTCTAAATAATTTGAGAATGTCAAACTATCATCCTAAGTATCTCTAGGTAGTCTAAACTTTATCAAGACTACTTCGGCACATGTCACAAAATTTGTGACGGCCAAAATAATCAAGACAATGAAATGCACTAACGAGACGCTAATGTGACACATTTGACATCCGAAAATTTTTGGAAACCCAATTTCAAGAAATTCAATTTGGAAAGCATACAAAATCAATATAACACATTTTTAATCACATTAAAATTGATCCAAGGCATTGGAATTGAGAAATACACAATTTTACATTTCAAACAAAACAGCTCCAGCAACTTTCTCAAAACTGCCAAGCTCTGTGTTTTGCTTGAAAAACTCATTGAAACAATTTCAATAAATTATGAGAAAATTACAGAGGTTACAAAATGTTCAGAAAATGTTCCATGAAATTTTTCAGGATTTATTTCCAACAAAAACTCATCCAACTTCAGCAACAAAGCCAATGTAGAATCTGTGTTCCTCAACACAGTTATTCCCAGCAACACACAATAAATTCTCAAATAAATAGTAAATCACCTAGAAAACATTTTTCCATTCTCTTAGACATTCATAAACATCTTAGAGACATGTTGGTGAAAGAAAATCAGAAAAACAAATTTTATACAATTTATTCTCGAATTTATAAGCATGCTTGTTCATTGAATGTGCACAAAGACAGCAACCAGAACATTGGGGAATAAATTAGCAAAACCATATCAAATCACATTGATAAATTCCGAGCTTCCACAGACATATGCAACAACATCTTGTGAACATATCTGGGCAAGAAATTTCGAAAACAATATTTCTACACTGAATTCGAAATTCACACAATCAACATGCATCATCGTCACAAGCAATAGGCAACTCCAACCTAGTCATGGTTTCTTCGTTATATACGACACAAGTGGCTCTGATACTACTGTAGGAAAATCCCGGTGTGAGCATCACATGCCCACGGTGCGGAAAACAAAAATTTTTGTTCCGGGACCTTCCCGAAAGCCAGGATCCATATGTCTATACAACAAACTCAAACCATAACGGCCAAAGGAGACCGTCTCTAACGATATCCACGCAGAGATCGAAGAACCTAACCGGGACAAACCCTTTGACCCGGGAATAGCTAGAACAAATTAAAGACTGCTAGATCTTACCTTTGTTCTTGGAGAGCTTGAATCAACGATGAAGAGAAAATGAAACCTTGGAGAAGAGCTTGAATGATGATGATGATGGAAAGCTTGAAAGATGAAAACCCTTTTCTTCTTTCTTGCAAAACCCACGAAGAACACCTTCTAAACTTAGAACTTAGGTTTCTAAAACCTCTTCTTTTATTCATCCACGATCATCCTCATCTTTCATCTTCATTATTTTGTCTTTAGTCATTAAATACATTAATGACTAAGCAAAAGAGAAGCTTCCATTCTCTTTCAACGTGTACACACACATATATATATATATATATTAATTCTTTAATTAATTAATTATATATATGAGTGGTCCAGTCACACTGGGGTCGGTCCTACCGGCCTACCAGGTCCCGATATGGGAAAACCCACCGGAAACGTTTTTCAGCAATATCGATGTCGCGATCTCATCGGGACATATCTCGATCTCATCGGGATCCATTTAATCCTTTTGCTCTCCATATATCGAACTCGCCTAAAACTATTTTACTTAATTCTCCGAGACACTCTTATGCGTGTGACCCATTAGGTTCCCAGTTATGTTGGCCACTTAGATTAACACTTAATCCAAGCAAGTCATGAGCGGTATCTATCAACACATCATGACCCCCAATTGACCGGAAAGTAATTGGTTTGACGAATGAACATGTATTCATCATGAACCATATCATTTAACCTTTCCATAGACAATTACCGTAATTCGTCCTTTCACCATGCTATACCCCACTTGGTTATGAGTATGGGCAAAGTGTCAACTCTTACTAGACCGACTAAGTCAAATCTAGTCCAGTGATATCGGTTCTTGTCACGGGACTCATTACTTTATATGTCAATGAAGACATTCTTCATGACATATATGTTCACCAGAGACTTCCAAGTAATGACCCCGACAAGAGGCCATGGGTATCATCTTCGCTATCACGAAGTGGTGAATCTCTATTGGCTACTCCGCTATCTTGAATACCTCAAGTTGTACCCAATCACCACCCTATGAGCGACCTCGTAAGGCAACAAGGAATGGAGTCAAAGCACGTAATCAAGATCCAAGATATCCTCGAGCACCTCAAGTCTAAGGATACTTGCATCATTGCTATGATGAGATTATCACCGACATTAGAATAGACATCTATGTGATGATCTCATAGCAAGTCATCCAATGTACTTACTACCTCTAGTAAGCATCCACATCTCAACCCTAAATATCTCATATTTACAGACCACGAGATCCACCGCTGATCAAATCAAGGAGCTGAGATGTACTAGTCTCTCCGGATTACCATGTCCAGCCTCAAGAATCCTATGACTAGGATAATTTAGATCTTGACATAATTGCACATGATAGGAATCTCGATAGTATGATCACATCACAATTTCCTTCATGCTATGTCATATATCATGGACTTCATTAATTTGCTTATAGATCAATATCCATTCATAAATAATGAGCAATGCTAGTTAATGAAATATGCCTTTCTTTATTTATTCATAAAATATGTACACAACTTTGTACAAAATGCGCTAAAGGCGATTGCCTTCAGGGCACTACTCTAACACAAACCTCCCAAAATTCCTCTTCTATGTGTTTTTAATAAAACCTAAATGGACCAAATTAGCCTTCCTTCCTTGCCTTAGTCTTTAAAACCAATAGTGAATTACCTAAATTGCCCCTAAGCCATTTTATTCCTTTCAACTTGTAACAACAATTCAATTCTAATTTAAACTAATCCCACATTTAACTTTCATCCCTCTAAACACTATAAACCTCAATTTATTCCAACAAAAAGGAAAATTCAAATTAAACCTCAAAAATAACATAAACATGCTTAATACGATTCGGGGCCCAACATTTCTCCCCCTCTTAAAAGAATTTCTTCCTCGAAATTCGTACCTGACATACTGAAGAGATGGGGATACTTTTCCTTCATAGCTACCAATGGCTCCCACGTGGCCTCTTCCACTGAATGATTCTTCCATAAGACCTTGACTAGCTGCACTGTCTTATTCCTTAAAACCTTTTCTTTAGTATCCAAGATCTACACTAGAAACTCCTCATAACTCAAGTCATCACTCAACTGAACTTCATCAGCTTGAATGACATGAGAAGGATCAGATCGGTATCTCCTCAACATAGAGACATGAAAGACATCATGAATCTGTGAGAGCTCAGGAGGCAATGCTAACTTGTACGCCAATGGACCAATTCTCTCTAGAATCTCATAAGGCCCCACATACCTTGGACTCAGCTTACCCTTTCTTCCAAATCTCAGAATCCCTTTCCAAGGAGAAGTCTTATGGAAAACCTTCTCGCCGACCTCATACTCCATCTCCTTCCGGCGAGCATCCTCATAACTTTTCATTCTGTCCTGAGCTACTTTTAGCCTGTGCTTAATCAAATTGACCTTATCAACTATCATTTGAATCAACTCTGGACCCAAAAGCTTCTTGTCTCCCACTTCATCCCAACATACCGGAGTCCTACATCTCCTGCCATACAGAGCTTCATACGGCGCCATCTGAATGCTCAAATGATACGAATTATTGTAGGCAAATTCGATCAGAGGCAAGTGCTCATCCCATGCTCCTCTAAAGTCCATCACACATGCCCTGAGCATTCCCTCTAGGGTCCGAATGGTCCTCTCAGATTGACCATCGGTCTGAGGATGGAAGGCAGTGCTGAAACTCAACTTAGTGCCTAGAGCTTCCTGCAAACTACCCCAGAATCTCGAAGTAAAACGAGGATCTCTATCAGATACAATCGAATCTGGGATCCCATGCAATCTTACAACTTCATCAATGTACTTCTTAGCTAACACGTGCAGAGGATCAGTCTGTCTGATTGCCAGAAAATCTATCCACAATCACCCATATGGCATCATGCCTCCTACTGGTCCTAGGCAATCCTATCAGAAAATCGATCGTCACTTTCTGCCACTTCCACTCTGGAATAGACAATGGTCTCAACTGACCTGAAGGTGCCTGGTGTTCAGCCTTAACTTGCTGACACACTAGACACTTACTCACATACTCGACCACATATTTCTTCATACCTCTCCACCAGAAATGTTCCTTAAGATCCCTGTACATTCTGGTGCTACCTGGATGCATAGCATAAGGCGACAGCGCCTCATCCGTAATCTCATTCTTCACCTCCATGACATCCGAATACAAAGTCTATTCCGACCGTCAGAGTCAAAATCATCACTCACCATCATATCGGACTTCTTCCCCTCCTGAATCTCTTCTCGCAGCTTTCCTAGTTTTGCATCCTGAACTTGCAACTCTTTCACTTTTTCCCTAAGGATTGGCCTCACCCTAAATGTAGCAATCATACCATCAGATTCCTCCTGCCTTAAACTGATCCTGAGCTTAGCCATTTCTTCCAATAGCGGTAGATACACTGTCTGAACATATGCTATGGAAGACTTCCTACTTAAAGCATCCGCAACAACATTTGCCTTACCTGGATGATATTCAATCAACGAGTCATAATCTTTAAGACTCAATCCACCTTCTCGCCTCAAATTCAGCTCCTTCGACTTAACAAGTATTTGAGACTTTTGTGATCTGTGAAGATCCTAGTTTGAACCCCATACAAATAATGCCTCCATATCTTCAATGCAAAGATCACAGCTGCTAATTCGAGATCGTGGGTCGGATAGTTCACCTCATAAGGCTTTAGCTGCCGTGAGGCATATGCTATCACCTTATCTCCCTGCATAAGCACACATCCCAACCCCTTTCTCGGGCGCCACTATACATCGATAACTTCCTTCTCCTGTAGGCAAAGTCAATACTGGAGCACTAGTCAACCTATGCTTGAGTTCCTCAAAACTCCGTTGACACTCTTCACTCCAGACAAACTTCTAGTTCTTTCTCAATAACTTGGTCAAAGGAGCAGCTATTATTGAGAATCCCTCAACGAATCTCCAATAATAGCCTGCTAAACCCAAAAAGCTCCTCACTTCTGTTACTGTCGTTGGGGCATGCCAATTCACCACTGCTTCAATCTTCTTTGGATCTACATGCACCCCATTCTCAGAAATAATGTGACCAAGGAAAACTACTTCGTGAAGCCAAAATTCACATTTAGCGAATTTAGCATAAAGCTCTTTCTCTCTTAACCGCTGCAATATAATCCTCAAGTGTTGCTCATATTCTCCCACACTCTTTGAATACACCAGAATGTCATCGATGAACACGATAACAAACTGATCCAAAAACTCCTTGAAAACTCTGTTCATCAGATCCATAAAAACAGCAGGAGCATTAGTCAGTCCAAAAGGCATAACCAAAAATTCATAATGTCCGTAACGTCTTCTGAAGGCTGTCTTGCTCACATCAGACTCCTTGATTCTGAGTTGATGGTAGCTAGACCTGAGATCAATCTTAAAGAAGACCGTTGCTCCCTGCAGCTGATCAAACAAGTCATCTATCCGTGGCAGAGGATACTTGTTTTTCACTGTCACCTTGTTAATCCTCCTGTAATCGATGCACATCCTCCAAGTTCCATCTTTCTTTCTAACAAACAAGACCGGTGCTCCCCAAGGTGAGGAACTAGGTCTAATAAACCCTTTCTCTAATAAATCTTCTAACTACTTATTAAGCTCCTTCAGCTCAGCTGGAGCCATCCTGTATGGTGGAATAGAGATAGGAGCTGTCCCGGGAGCCAAGTCGATAGCAAACTCAATCTCCCTCTCCGGTGGCAAACCGGACAACTCCTCTGGAAACACATCTGGGAATTCCCTCACAATGGGAATATCCTCCACCCTGCTCTCCTTCACACTGGTATCCATGACACATGCCAAGAAAGCTTCACAGCCTCTCCCCATCAGTTTATCAGCTAACAAAGCTGAAGCAAGCCTTGGCGATGTCAACTTTCTGTCCCCTCTGAAAATTACCTTACAACCTTCACCCAAATCAAACTCTACTTCCTTTTGGCCACAATCCAGCTTCGCCCGATATTTTTCCATTACATCCATTCCTACAATAACGTCCAATCCCTTCAGATCTAGAGGTAGCAAATCCACTACTAAGCTAGATCCCTCGATCACAAGCTCACAATCTCTATAGATCCGGCTTACAATGACATTCCTCCCTAACGGAGTGCTAACAAGCAGAAAATTATCTAAGAGAACTGACTGCATATCAGGCAATATCAAACTTGCAGACACATAAGAATGTGTAGAACCAGAATCAAACAGCACATACACATCAGAATGAAAGAGCTAAGCCATACCAGTAATAACCACCGGTGCGGCTGCAGCTTCCTCCCGCGTCATGGCAAATACCCTAGCCTGTGCTTGCCCTTTTGGTCTCCCTGGAGGAAAGGGCTTCTTCACTAACCTGTAGGCGCCCACCCCGGTCGTTGGTGCCGTTCCCCAGATGTCTGCTCTCCTCTGAGCCTGTGGCTGAGATCCTTCCCCTTTAATCATCATAGGGCAATCCCTGATCCGATGCCCTTTTTCTCCACACCAGAAACAGGCACTTGTAAGTTTACAGCACTCACCCCGATGCATATTCCCACAGTGCTCACATACAGGGTTCTGATTCCTGCTTCTTTCTATTCTACTGTTTCCTCCCACTGAGGAAGCTGACCGATCTCGCCTCGAATCGCTTGCTCTGCTGAGGGGCACTACTGCCACCCTGACTCTGAGCATGGAAACTCTTCTCACCCCTGATAGCTGTCTGCACACTACCCCCTCTCTTGGAAGACTGCTCTCTGCTCTTCCTCTTCCTACTCACCTCCTGCCTAATATTCTCCAGCTTTTTAGCCTGGAGTGCAGCATCCACCAGCTGCTGATAATCACAGAAGTTATGGAGGATCACCTTCTCCTTGATACCCAAGTGGAGGCCTCCCTCAAACTTGCAGAACTTATCTTCTTCATTCGCCACTATATGAGGTGCATACCGAGATAATTGAGTGAATCTCAACTCATACTCACTCACAGACATCTCCCTCTGAGTCAAATTCAAAAATTCTCGAGCCTTCTCCTAGATGTAGACCTGGGAAAGGTACTTCTTTCTGAGCAACTCTCCGAAGTCCCTCCATGTGAGTACTGGTGGCACAGCTTGACTCTGTGGCACTGTCTCCCACCAGTGAAGAGCATCACCCTGAAGTAAACTCACTGCATACTCCAGCTTTTCCTCATCAGAGCACTTCATCTGAACCAGGACCCTCTCTGTCCTCTTCATCCAAGCTTTAGCTTCCTCTGGATTGGTGGTACCATAAAAGTACATCGCCCCAAACTTCCTCAACTTATCATCTGCCGCCCTTAACCCTTTGGAGCGGCACCAAACACGAGACCCTTGACCCATGGCGAAGGTGAAGGCCTGAGCAAAGGCCTGGAAAAGCTGCGGGTCCATCGCAGGCATAGAAGGAAGAGGAGGTGGAGGCTCCTCAGGTTGCACACCAGGTGCTTCTGAACCAGGGCAGAGTGTGTCCTCGCATCTTGCGAGACATGAGACTCATCTGTGCTTCCCTGGTGAGAGCGAGAACGAAGTCAGGCTCCTCGAGTTCTACTACGAGGTGGCATAATACTCCTTCAAAATAAAACCAGTGAAAAACTTTAGTTTATGTAAAAACAATTTGTCAAAATGTATCGTACAATTTAAATCATGAAAAATTCGGTCAAAATCATGTAAAAATCAACATTTAGTCAAAATCACCATGTAGGTATGTAAAATCAATTAAAACAATGCAAATAACACAAATCATGCAATTTTGATGCATGTCATGAAAACCCTAAAGCTCTCCTTCAACCTGAACCTCAACCGAAAGCTCTGATACCATAAGTGTTGGAACCCCACCCCGGTGAGACACGGGTCCGACGTCCTACGTGACATCTGGACGCGCAACTCACGAGGGAGGGATTCCTCACCACAAGAATAAACTTGAACTTGATTCGGCATTAAAACTGCAAAATCATGAACCTTGAGCTTATAACCTTGCAGGGACCTAAACTGTAACTCCACATTCGTGGCGAGCGCACACTATATAAACACCAAAATCATAAGTTAACTTAGTCATATAAATTGTATCTCTATGCCTCAAGTTTTTTCCGCAATAAGAATCACCTCAAACGGAGTTGTATAACTCAAGTTATGCTTAAAAGAACCTAAAAGAGTTCATACTCCAAATATGATCTCCAAATCGACCTCTCACTTACTTTAATGAAAAAATTTTCAAATTAACTCCAAATGGTACAAAATATTATGGAGAGAAATATATATGTCTTAGGAATCTAATGGTTCAAGTCTCACCTCAATTATAGGTCGGCTGATTGATTTATGCCCAAAATAATCAAGTATGTTCATGCCCTAAATCAGTTTGAACCTCTTTTGGCGCGATCTCCATATCTTTCGATTTATAAGTCGGATTTCTTTCGTTTTTGACCCTTAGAAAGTAGACATCCAGATATACAACTTTCATGAAGACCACAAAATGCGATTCGGTCCCTAACTATTTCGAAATTCATCATCTTTCCCGTAGCTATCCGTTAAACGGACATCCATGTCCGTTTAACGGACAGGTACGGGTGAAAGTGGCCCAAATGATCCTTAAATGTCCGTTAAACGGACATACAAGTCCGTTAAATGGACATGCAAGTCCGTTTAATGGACATGGGCAGGATAAGGGGTGTTTTTGCACCCGAGGCTGTCTGTTTAACGGACATGCAAAATCCCAAAACTTCAATGCCTCATTCAAACTTCTCACCTTCAACCTAACTTCTTAACCATTTATACACTTCCCAAATTTATTTATTCCATAGCCTAAACCCTTCATAACATCTCAAACTTCAAGTTTAATTCACCAACTTCAAAATCTCTAGCTTAATTGATTTATCAAAGCATGGACTTCAATCATTTGTCATCAAGGTTATCATAACTTCATAAGCTATATGAACAACAAGCATGACTTTAGTTGTTATCTTCCAATTCTCATAACTTCTTACTCCAAATTCTAAAAATTACATATCATACCTCAATGGAAAGATAACAAGATGCTCTACAACATTCATGAAGGATGAAAAAGTTAATTTCATCATTAAGTAAAGTAAAAAGCCACTCAAAGGATACTGCTCATTAAAGACCAATGTAACAGTAATATAGCTAAATAAACAGTGACTGAATGTGTTCTTAACCTCATAACTTTTTAACCCTAAGTCCAAATGAGACAAATGATATACCCTTAGAAAGTTCTGAACTTCTACTACAATCTTCACGAAGACTTTCCGATCTAAATCAAGCCCTAAGAGGGTCTAAACTGAAGTAAAGTTTCTGTCAAATTTTAGGAAAATTTGACAGCACTTCCCTTGAAAATACAACTAACCAACTTCAATCCTAGCTCCACCACCTGCATAAAACTCAATATTCAACATAATTCAATCCCAAAAGTATCTCCAAATGCAATTCAAGGCAACAACCGCACTCCTAGTCATCTACTCCATTCCAACATATAAATCAATACAATCTCAATCCACTCTTTTTGTCAACTATAGCCACACAATGATGCATATGTATAAAACATGTGTAAATTACATAAATTACAATTAAAAACTCAACAATCTTGCATTTACATGAAATTAAAAGTTATTACAATGCTTTAGAGGGCATTTTAGCCTAAATACATCAAAGTCTCAAAGACAAAATACAAAGTACATTGCTTGCTCTAAAATGCTATCTAAAGCCTTGGTTTCAAACATATGATTTCAAAACCCAAAAATTGCATCAGAGTAATGCCTTATTCCCGATGCGGTGTATCGGTTTCTCGCTCATGACTTGTGGAGGGGGAAATGGGGGTTGAGCTCGACAGCTCCGTGGGTAAAAACTTAATAACTAAGAATAAACATGCCAAAATCCTTTAACAATTCATTCTCAAACAATTGAACTAAGCATCTTTGTCATAAACCAATTCTTCATTAATATCAAATGATCAAAGGAAATTACAAAACAATATATCACACAAGAACAACTTAGACAGCATATAATATAGTCACACATAAGTTGGTTTGGGTGGGTCCAACAGGACGTACTACATATTTCTTCAAAACGGTCATGTGTAGCCGTGAACACATGAGAGAGTCCGTGAGGAACTCTGTGGCCACTAGCGGGCAGGCGGGAGAAGCCTATATAGGTGCACCTATCACATAAAGGACCACCCTAAACCCATAGAAACATGCATATCACATCATTCATGCATTTTATACACATTAGTCCTCAATGAACCTTGCAACATCCATTTTCACATAATTGCCTAAATCATATATTCGAATCTATTTTTCACTTGTTCAACAATCATATACACATTTTCATATCTCATATATAGTTAAACCATTTCAAGAAATACAAGCAACATTGATAAATCATTTTAAAGTATTCAATAGCATTTATTATAGAACTTTAACAAGTTCATTAACTCAATTATTAAGAAATTTACCCACCTTAAATCCTTTAGCCTTGAATTTGATCAATTGGCCTTTCTTTTTGCTCAAATAACCTCTCTTCACCTTCATTAAGCAATAAGAATCCAATTAACAAGAGATATCCCAAAATTAGACAATCCTAGGAGAGGAAAACATAGAATTCAACTTACCTAACTTTACCCAAACCTTACCTAAGCCACAAGCATCAAAATCCACTCATAAATCCAAAGTATTTTACATTTTTCTTACCTTGAAAGGAAACCCACGAAAATTGCTCTCCCTCTTGGCTTGATGAACTCTTAAACCATTCTTTCTCTTATCCTTCTAAAACACTCTTTACTACTCTTCTCTAAGCAAGAAAACATAAGACCTAAGTCTTCTTCTTCTTCTTCTTCTTCTTCTTCTTCTTCTTCTTCTTCTTCTTCTTCTTCTTCTTCTTCTTCTTTCCCTATCCGACTCTCACTCTCTCCTTTTCTAGAAATTTCGTGATTCTCCTACCAATAGCCTTAACACATGTCTTTTTAATATCATTCTTAAGCTCCAACTCACCACTTATCAAAACTATGTAGTTTTGATGAAACTTTCCTTTCCTTGTAAATTTTTACTCCTTTCCCATTACATGCACGACCAAACCTCCCAAAATTCCTCTTCTATGCGTTTTTAATAAAACCTAAATGGACCAAATTAGCCTTCCTTCCTTGCCTTAGTCTTTAAAACCAATAGTGAATTACCTAAATTGCCCCTAAGCCATTTTATTCCTTTCAACTTCTAACAACAATTCAATTCTAATTTAAACTAATCCCACATTTAACTTTCATCC
Organism: Erythroxylum novogranatense; assembly: GCA_029891385.1. Classification (NCBI taxonomy): domain Eukaryota; kingdom Viridiplantae; phylum Streptophyta; class Magnoliopsida; order Malpighiales; family Erythroxylaceae; genus Erythroxylum; species Erythroxylum novogranatense. The sequence continues at coordinate 37,881,864 of CM057229.1, read as the reverse complement.
CTCTAAACACTATAAACCTCAATTTATTCCAACAAAAAGGAAAATTCAAATTAAACCTCAAAAATAACATAAACATGCTTAATACGATTTGGGGGCCAACAATCATTGACGCTAGCCATTTGCAGCCTCCAACGTGAGGCAGCATCATTAACGTTGAAGACTCTTACAGGTAGCAAGGAAGACACGATGAACTAGCTGATGGATATTGAAAGTGGAAGCAGTTGCTGTGAAGTGGAGGAAATTACGTTAGTTATTGGAGGGGAGGACACACAAACATGTTGAGCTGTGTGAAGATATCTAAGCAGCTGCGTGGATCATCAAACGTTGAAGCAAGCTGATGGTTGGAGAAGACGTTGGCAGCTTATGAAGACACCAAATCAAAGCAGGAGGTGGCAATAATTTGAAGCAACCACGTTGAAGCAACGAGCAAGCAGCTAAACATGCATGAATAAGTTGATTCAAAACTTATTTGTCATGTCAATGAACAGTAACCAAAGATGTGTAGTGCGTGAATAGAAGGCCAAAGTAGGAGAAACACGTTTTAGCAAGGTTAATTTTTTTAGAAGAAAGCGTGGAGAGATCACAGGGCCTTGACCAAGACGTACCGAAGTCAGAGAAGAGACAAAGCAAATTCAGCTGCAGGAAAAGGGGGTCTGAAGTGAATCACACGTTAATACAATACTTAGAAAACGATATAAGAATGCACGAGAAGGGGGGTTGAATTGTGTATTCCCCTTTTTTGAAAAATCTTTCAAAACTATTTGTTAGAAATAAAATTCTTTACAGAACTTCCAATAGATTCTAATTAATCAAAACTTTTGAAAAACCTTGTTTACGAGTTAAGTACTCATAAAACTTGAATCTAAAATATAGAGATATAGAGTGAGAGTAGTTGACACAGAGATTTATCCTGGTTCACCCCAAACCGTAGGCTACGTCCAGTCCTCAGAGTTCCTTCTGAGATTTCACTATCTCTTCAATTTTACAAGTATTCTTTGCGAGCCTCTTCAGGTCTCTACAATCAGTATTCTTTCACACTTAGCCTCTGTAGGCTATCTGTACTACTTTTTCTCAGAAAAGTGTTTGAACACTTGTTACAGTAAAATAGCTGTCAACTAATTCGCACAATAATCTCGTAGATGTAATTCAGCTAATTTTTCAACTCGACTAGCTTTGCTAACTTTTTCTCACTTTGTCTAACTTTGCAATCTTCGACTTCGACTTGTATTTATAGAATTCGTCTCCAATTGCTTCTTGATTCTTGTTTCTTGAATCTTTAAAGAAACGGTTATTCAGTTGAGTTCTGTAACTAACTCAAACTGACTCCTTCGTCTTCTTTTTGAATTCCGCATCTTCTTTTCTTCGTCTGTATTTTATCGTCTGTGTTTCTGCTTCTGCTTTTACTATTTCGTGTCTTCGTCTGCTTTACTATTCGCATCTGCATCTGCGTCTGTTTTGCTTAGCGTCTGCGTCTGCGTTTACTATTCTTTTTCGCTCAAGTCCGCTTTACTTCGCCTCAGATGTATACGTGATTTCGCATTCGACTTAAATACATTTTGCTTTTCTTTTTATTGATTCTCTTTTTGTTATACATCAAAATCATATCTAAGTAAAGTCAATTGGACTTAACCATCTCCCCCTTTTTTATAATAACAAATTATATACAAAAGAAAACAAAATACAATGTTTTGAAAAGAACACAAAAACTTATCTTCAAAACTTCTTCTTTGACTTCTTCCTTTCTTCGTCTACTTCAGTCACACCTTCTTTTCCGATCATCCTCTTCTCTTCTGCTCATTCTCTTTTCCCCTTGTTCATTCTCTTCTTTTCTGCTCTTCTCCTCCTATTTGTTATAATCAAAAATGATTAACGATGATGGCTCTTTAGCAGTTCTGTCATCATCTTCTTCAGATCATTCATGGTCTCCTTGATCTCGTTGACTTCTCCGCATAATCTACTGAGTTCATTTGGTGAGTCAATCGATGAGAAGGCTTGATCAACATTTGCTGAGGGAGGAGTGAACGGTATTGCCGTAGTATAAGCATCAGAGGTCGAAATGTATTCATCATTGATCTCAATAGTTGGTGGATGAATAAATGTATCGACCGGGAAGATCTAAGTCAAACCGGCGGTAGCATCAAGAATCTGTCTTCCTTGCGAGGGTAATGCTTTTCTTGAATAGGCGATGTATTAGACAAAGGTCTAATACGAGCTATCTGAACAAGGAACTCGATAAACGCCCCTATTATTACTCTTCCCTCATCGCGGTCTTCTTGCTTGTCAAGATAACTGCAGCTTCGCTTCATCTTTATTACGTGTAAGCGCATGCCTCATCAATTCTACGCACTTCTTCTGCTATTTGATCTGCGGACAGATCATCACAAACTTCTTCAGGAAATAGCTTCGACTTCCCCTTAGTCAAATCCAAAGGTATCTTGGCTGAATGTCAGTGCAACCTTTATTTGGTCTCCTCTGTGATCGGAAAAATAGTACACGACTTCTGTGGAATTTTTGTAGGTATGGCTTGGTAACAAGATCCCTCAAAGCATCGTAGAAAATCTTTTCATCTTCTTTCAGTAAGTCCCATGTGTCACTATTTATCGACATAGGTTGTACGATAGCCACTGTCTTCTTTACTGGTTGACTACAAATTGCAATAGCAGTTCTCCTTCTAGTAACAACTTCAATCATTCTGATCTTCAGCTTATGTTTTCTCAAAAACTTATGATAGTTGTATACCATCAGACAAGGTTCATCATTATCCGAGTCTGATTCTGTTGTTGCCTCTGGTTGTGCTTCAATAGGATTCTCCTGAACCGGGCTTTGCTCCACTGGTTCCTCTTGTTGAGCAATGGGGATTTCCTGACCTGTGCTCTACTCAGTTTCTTTTTCTTTTTGAGCATCTTCAAAGGTTTCTTTCTTTCGACTAACTTCCCCAGCAGTTGTGATAGTTTTCTTCTGACTAACCTTCTTAGTCTATTCTTTTGCTTCAGTTAGTCTTGAAGATTTCTACCCTTGAGATTTTTCTCTCTCAAATTCTGATTTTCTCTTCTTCTCAGTCTCTTTGGCTTTTCTGGCTGTATCCTCTTCCAGAATAGAGACTAAGGATCTTGTTACTTTAGGTGCACGAGATTGAGAGGATTGTTCCTGACTCTGTTCTCTGGCAATCTTTTTTTTTTGTTGCCTTAGAGTCCGAATCCTCGGTGATCTCTTCGCCTTCTTTGTAACTTCACTTAAAAGACTTTCTCCTTGTCTTTTTAGCGCACCTTCTTCTGTCCTCCGAGGTTGACTTACTTCGATTTTAGGACTCGCCTGTTTTATCAGCGGTCTTCCTGTTGTTCTTCTTATTTCATCCGCAAGCGATCTCATACTTTGTTGAGTTTGAGAACTTGAAGCAGGAGTCTTCTTCGAAACACGCTCCCCCTCAGTTCTTGTTCTCCTTGAAGAGTCGGCTTCTTCTTTAATCACTGTCCTCAGACCCATTCGTCGTATTGTGATTGAATCAATCTTACTTTTCACTGGTACAATCCTTCTATTTCCTTTGTGTAGAAGGATTCCGGATTCCTTAAAAATCCTTGTAAGAAGCATACCGTAAGGATAGCTATTTGTATCCTTCATCCCCTTAATCATGTAGTGAAAGATTAAGAAGGGTAAATCAATGGGGTTGCGATTCAGCAGGTAAAACAAGCATTGTTCATCCAGGGTAGTCACCAAATGTCTTGAACCTACTCTGGTTAAAATGTAATTAAACAAAATCGCATGAAGAACCCTAGCTTTTGGAACCAAACTAGAGGTCTTCCTCTCCCATAGGTCATTGGCTCTATATAATTGTCTTCTGACATCTTCTTCTCTCATACCAACTTGGGACATCCAACCGGCCTTGGTAGACAAAGTCTCACCAACCGATGGACAATCAGTCACCTTCCTTATCAGCTCCTTAGTCACAACAACAGATATACCGTCTATTGAAGATACGATAGCGTTGTCTACAAGTTGAGCGTTCTTCCAGAACTCGGATACCTCATTGGTATACACTGGTTCTCGTACCTGGAAGAAATTTCTCCATCCAGCTCTTTCAATCTCTGGTTCTACGTCCATTCCATCATTCCTCAATGACTCGAAATCCACATGCCTTCCGAATATCATAGCTGCCTCCATTGTCTCAGAATGAAAATTGCTTCTGGAAAGCTCTTCGTCTAGGGTAGGATGATTGGGATAAATTTTGAAAGCAAAATGAACCGACTGGAGATGAGAGTAACCGCAATGATTTCATCTTTAGGCTACTTGTAGGAGTATAGTCCGTTGTATTCTAGAATCGTTAAGATCCTCGAGATTATCAGATTTTTCCCTCCAAAAATTCCTTGTGAGAGAAGTTACCAGCTGTACCTCACTGTTTCTAACGCCGTTAGTTTTGACGTTACTTTAGCCTAACTGTTCGCTTAACATAACCATGTTAAGGTCAAGGCGTCGATCTTCGAACCGTTCTTCACTCGGTGGTTTGGTGAAGATGTCTTCCCTTGATGCTCGTTTCGATGAATCAGACGCACCACCTTCCTCTGAACATAGTCTCTCAGGAAGTGATGTCTAACTTCGATGTGCTTCACTCTAGAATGCTTAATCGGATTCTTTGACAGATTGATTGCACTTGTGTTATCGCAGTAGATTGGAATCTCCTCTTTTTGAACTGAATAGTCTTCAAGTTGATATTTGATCCATAACGTCTGTGAACAGCAACTTGCGGCAGACATATACTCTGCTTCGGCGGTTGATAGAGCGATTGAGCTTTGTCTCTTGCTTGACCAGGAAACTAGGTTTGCGCTAAGAAAGTGACATCCTCCACTTGTGCTCTTTCTTTTGATTCTATCTCCGGCATAGTCCGCGTCGCAATATCCGATTAACCTGAAATCTTTACCTTTCTCAAACATTAAGCAAAGATCAGTAGTACCTGTGAGATATCTCATAATTCTTTTAACAGCAATAGAATGAGACTCTCTAGGATCGGCCTGAAATCTTGCACCTGACATATCTTGAACAAAATATCGGGGCTACTTCAGAAGCTACAATAAAGACAGATCATCCTCTATATGTGGTTTGATCCACCTTCTTACCAAGTTCATCTTTGGACAAAAGGTTTGAAGGGTGCATCGGAGTCGTCATAGGCTTCACATTATTCATATCAAATTTGGACAACAGTTCTTTCACATACTTTTGTTGATGAATGAAAATTTTCTCTTGATTTGTAACTTGCAACCCAAGAAAGAACTTTAATTCACCCATCATGCTCATTTCAAACTCTTTCTTCATTAGACTCTCAAACTTCATGCATAACTTGTTTCAAGTAGCACCAAAATGATATCATCAACGAATCTGAACTAAAATAAAATCATTACGAAAGTTTTTCCTAAAGAGCGTCTTATTGACTTGACCTCATGAAACCATTTTCTAAAAGAAAAGTACTCAGACGATCATACCAAGCTCTAGGAGCTTGTTTCAGGCCGTATAAGGCTTTATGAAGTCTATAGACATGGTGCGGATTTTAACATCCTCGAAACCGGTGGTTGCTTAACATACAACTCTTCGTCTATAAAACCATTGTAAAGGCACTCTTCACATCCATAAAGCAGTTTTATATCATGACAGATCGCATATGCCAGCAATATCCTAATGGCTTCAAGTCTTGCTACTGGAGCATATGTCTCATTGTAGTCTATTCCTTCTTGCTGATTGTAGCCTTGTGCTACTAATCTAGCCTTATTTCAACTTACTCTTCCTGATTCGTCTAACTTATTCTTAAAAACTCATTGGTTCCTATAATGGATTTCTTAGGGGGTTTCGGAACTAAGGACTAGACATTATTTCTAGTAAATTGATTCAGCTCCTCTTGCATGGCTAACACCCAAGCTTCGTCTTGAAGAGCTTCTTCAACCTTCTTAGGTTCTATTTCAGAGATAAAAGCCACATTAGCTTCTCTTCTGAATCTGGACCTTGTTCTAACTCCTTCTGAGGTCTCTCCAATAATCAAATCTTCTGGATGAGAACTTTTATATTTCCAGTCTCTTTGCAGTCTGATAGTTTCTGGAATATCTTCAACTTTGTCTACATGAGTTCCTGATGATGGAGTTTCTGTTCTATCATCTAAGTTCTTTGAAGGACCTTCACTCTCCATGTCATATTCCTTATGGGGTTGGGAACTATCATCAAACTTGACATGGATGGTCTCCTCAACTGTCTTTGAAGTAAGGTTGTATACCCGAAATGCCTTAGACGATGATGAGTAGCCTAGAAAGATTCCTGGATAGGTCTTTGAATCGAATTTATCCAACAGGTCCTTTGTATTCAGAATAGAGCATTTGCACCCAAATGGATGAAAGTAAGATATATTTGGTCTTCTTCCATTCCATAACTCATAAGGAGTCTTCTTGACATGGGTCGCAATGTAATTCTATTACGAATATAACATCTTTGTATTCACGACTTACGCTTGAAGTACTTAGGAAGATTCATCTCATACAAGACATGGTCCTAGCCATCTCTTGAATAAATCTGTTCTTCCTTTCAACAACTCCATTACATTGAGGAGTCCTAGGAGCAAAAAATTATGGAAAATTCCATTCTCCTCACGAATAATCTAAACTTCTCATTCTCAAACTCTCCACCATGGTCACTCACGATCTTGGCTAAAGACATTCCTTTTCATTACAGTAACTTTACGGATAACGCCCTAAAGCACTTAAAAGATTCATCTTTGTGTGATAAAACAATATCCAACAAAATCGAGTAAAGTCATCAACAATAGCAAGTCCATATTTTTTTACGCTAAGACTTATTGTCCTTGTTGGACCAAATAAATCCATATGTAACAACTCTAAAGGTCTAGATGATGTTACAAAACTTTTAGAAGAAAAAAAGTTTTAACTTGTTTTCCTTTCAAACAGTTTTCAGAAAAACTCTTTGTCAAAACTTATTTTAGTAATCCTCTCACCAAATCATGTTTTCCAATTTTGAAATATGTTTAAAAGAGATATGACCTAGCTTTTTATGCCAGATTAGTCTTTCTTCTTCGGAAGATAGAAAACATGAAATATTTTGACTTTGAAAATCTTCTAAATCGATTTTGTAAATATTGTTTCTTCTCTTGGCAGAGAAAAGTATAGACCCATCTTTGTTTCTAACTTCGCAAAGATTTTGATTGAATGTGACTGTGAAACCAGAATCACACAATTGACTGACGCTAATCAAGTTATGCTTCAGACCATCAACAAGCAGTACATTATTTATGCATGCAAAGGAATCTTTACCTATTTTACCGGTTCCAATAATCTTGCCCTGCTGGTTATCTCCGAAAGTTACCAATCCTCCCTTCTTATACTGAAGGTCTAGGAATATAGACCTTCTTCCCGTCATATGTCGCGAGCATCCACTATCTAAATACCAATGGTGCTTGCTGTATTTTCCAAGGAAGGATATCTGCAAGAGAAACTATCTTATTTTTTGGTACCCATAATTTTTTGGGTCCTTTATGGTTAGTAGTATGCATATGATGAGTTCTTTGATGCATATAACTAGATCGTTGATTAAAATGAGATTTATTATGGTTTCTCTTTTGAAAGAAAGGTTTTTCATGAGACTGAGTCTTGTTACTTGTAAACCCTAATCCGGTTTTATCACTCGGATGTCTACATTTTTCAAGCATCTCATTCATTTTCTTAGTGCTCTCTGTGAAAGTAGCTAAATCAGCTGACAAATTCTTAATTCTTAGTTTAAGCTAATTGATCTCTTCTGATCTGTCTACAACTTTATTCTTCTCTTCTAATTGCTTTTTCAGACAGATATTTTCTCTCTCTATTTCTTCCGTATGTCTAATATTTTCTGCATACTTTTTCTTTAACAGTTTGTACTGTTTCAGAATAGCATGAGAATCTTCTAATAGTTCTGAGTAGGCATCATGCAAATTATCGTAGTCAGATTTTACCTCCTCATCACTATCTTCCTCGGCCATCAGGCAAATGTTTGCATGTTTAGACGATTCTGAACCTGTATCTGATTTTGATGAATCTGGGTCCTTCCACGTTACCATCATGCTTTTCTTGCCTTCTCTATTCTTCTTTGGTTTCTTCTTTAGAGTCGTACATTCGGACTTGTAGTGTCCAGGTTGATTGTACTCGTAGCAAATGACAGATGACTTTTCTGGTTTGGCTTCATCTTTGCCATTCTTCTTAAAAGTCTGATCCCCTTTGGACTTCTTCTGCCACATGCGTCTTATCTTTCTGGAGATGAAAGATAATTTGTCATCTTCATCACTTGACTCTGATTCTGATTAGCTAGAGTCGTCATCCTTTGATTCTTCAATCTTTAATGCTTTTGATGACTTCCTCCTTCTTTGAGTCTTGTGATTATTATGTCCGGGCTTCAGCGCTATCGACTTGTCCCGTTTGGGCTTGTCTTCAGTATCGAGTTCAACTTCATGAATCTTCAAGGATCCAAGCAACTCGTCAAGCTTTAACACGCTCAAGTCTTTGGCTTCTCGCACCGCAGTAACTTTAGGTCTCCATCTCTTCAGAAAACTTCTTAGGATCTTTCGAACATGATCTTGATTGTTGTACGTTCTTCCAAGAGCTTTCAATCCATTGACAATTGTTTGAAATCTTCCAAACATTTGATCAATAGATTCTTCATCTTTCATCCTGAAAAGTTCATACTGGTGCACAAGAATACTTATCTTGGATTCTTTAACTTGGCTTGTGCCTTCGTGAGCAATGGAAAATGTGTCCCACATCTCCTTTGCGGTATCGCATCCGTAGACTTTGTCATACTCGCTCCTGCTTAGGGCACACGTCAAGAAGAACTTCGCCTTTGAGTTCAGTTGTATTCTCGCCTTTTAGTGAGCCGTCCATCTGACTCGTGAAATGGAATTGTCATCTTCATCTACTGGTGTATAAGGTCCGTTCTCTATTACGTCCCAAAGGTCGACATGAGTAGATTCTATAAATAGCCGCATCCTATCTTTCCAGTAATGATAATCCTCTCCGTTGAATGTTGGAGGTCTAGTGACTGAGGCTCCTTCTGCGATGTATACATATGATTCCTCCATTATCTTTGATCCACACTTTGCTATAGTGATTCTTGGATACCAGTCTCTGATACCAATTGAAGTGAATCACACGTTAATACAATACTTAGAAAATGATATAAGAATGCACGAGAAGGGGGGTTGAATTGTGTATTCCCCTTTTTTGAAAAATCTTTCAAAACTGTTTGTTAGAAATAAAATTCTTTACAGAACTTCCAATAGATTCTAATTAATCAAAACTTTTGAAAAACCTTGTTTATGAGTTAAGTACTGATAAAACTTGAATCTAAAATATAGAGATATAGAGTGAGAGTAGTTGACACAGAGATTTATCCTGGTTCACCCCAAACCGTGGGCTACGTCCAGTCCTCAGACTTCCTTCTGAGATTTCACTATCTCTTCAATTTTACAAGTATTCTTTGCGAGCCTCTTCAGGTCTCTACAATCAGTATTCTTTCACACTTAGCCTCTGCAGACTATCTGTACTACTTTTTCTCAGAAAAGTGTTTGAACACTTGTTACAGTAAAATAGCTCTCAGCTAATTCACACAATAATCTCGTAGATGTAATTCAGCTAATTTTTCAACTCCACTAGCTTTGCTAACTTTTTCTCACTTTTTCTAACTTTGCAATCTTCGACTTCGACTTGTATTTATAGCCTTCGTCTCCAAGCGCTTCTTAATTCTTGTTTCTTGAATCTTTAAAAAGCGGTTATTGATTGAGTTACGTAACTAACTCGAATCGACTCCTTCGTCTTCTTTTGAATTCGTATCTTCTTTTCTTAAATGCATATTTTATAAATACGTGTTTCGCGTCTGTTTTTACTATTTAGTGTCTTAAATACGCTTTACTATTCGCATCTGCATCTGCAAATGCCTTTGCTTAGCGTCTGCGTCTGCTATTCTTTTCGTTTAAATGCCCGCTTTACTTAAATCGTATGTACGTGATTTAAATACATTTGACTTAAATACATTTTGCTTTTCTTTTATTGATTCTCTTTTTGTTATACATCAAAATCATATCTAAGTAAAGTCATTTGGACTTAACAGGATGTTTTAATTTGTTTTATTTTTTCCATATTTATTTTAATTTTGTGGATTTAATTAATGCAAACATATATTATGACCATGATTTATGTTACATTGATAAATATGTGTGTGTAAGTTTTTCTTTTTGGTTAAGGTTAAGATTGACATTGGATTAGGATAATTTTTGTGGTATTGATTTTTGCTTGATTAAATGCATAATTAATCTTAATTTAGCATGATCAACTAGATTAAGACCTTAGATGATTGAATGTCACAACCAATGGTGTAACATCCCATCACCGATGGGAAGGGTATTTTAGTAAATTGGGACGGGTTAGGAGTATTGGATTATAACTCGGCATGAACATACATCATATAGCCTCTATAACTGATGATTGTTTTGCACATGCACATGGTATACATGCATTCATGACATTTCCGGCATAAGTGTCTAATTGGGATCTTTTGTGAAATTTATGTGAAAGTTGTATTTGAAAAATTATTTGGAGTGCGCCATAAATTGTTTTACATTTTTAGGAATTTATGGAAATTTTTCTGGAATTTTTCGGGGTTCTTGCCCGGATCGGAAAATTCCAACTGACTGGATGAGTGAGCCTTTTTGTACTGAAAAGGATTGCCTAATGGCATGAGATTAGTGAATAAATAATTGTGGGAATTATGTTAGTGCCATGTTTAGAGCTTAAGTGGGATTAGTGTTTAATTAATTGGGTTTAATTCATTTTTGTCTTTTCCATTCATTAAAAGCCAAGTGGCTTCTAGATTTTGTCCTATCCTATGCATCACCATCGACTTTTCATCATCACCTATGACTTCCTCCTTGTTCTTTTAAAATATATGACTCATTTGGAAGCTTATTACTCATCCGAAACATTGCTTTTCTCCTTCCTTGGTGTGCTTTTCCTCTTCCTTCGTTGGTGGCTTCTTCACACAAGATAGTTTCTTGTTCTTTTGGCTTGCTCCCTCTTCCTTCTCATGTAAGGCTAGCTAAATCCTTGAGAAGATGATGATATGCATGGTTGTTGTGATAGCCATAGGTTTTGGGAAAGGTTGAGAGGTGTGTGTGAACTTGGAGAATTGATAGCTTGAACTTGTTTAAGGTGAGTATTGATGTTTGTTTTTATGCTTTTGGTAGTTAGAAGCATGCATGGAGATCCTTTATACATTTACTTGATCATCATAGTAGAAGGTTTGAATGGGTTTAAATGTATACTTGGTTATGGATGAATGAAAGACTATAGTTTTCCTTGATTTTGGGTTGGTTTGGATTGAGTTTGTAAGGTTAGATGAATGGAAAACTTAGGAAGATCATTTGTGTAGGTGCTGCCAATTTTTGTGTCATTATAGAAGTGTATGTTGTGATGAATTTGTGGTTGAATTAGAGGTAGGAATGGATGCTTAGTGATGTGTTATTGATATTAGAAGTGATAGGAGTTAGGGTAATGTTGAAATCTGGAAAATTGGTGTTTGACCTATTGGAATGTTTTGATCATAACTTATTGTGTAGGTGTGAAAATGAGGTGAAGTTTGTGCCCAATTAAACTTTGGGATGTTGGCTACAATTTTATGTGAAATAGGTGTTGTTAAATTGTAATGCTAGAAGGGCGAAATTTTGTATGGAAAGTTACTGTTTTATTGCCTGTGAACAGTACTCGCAGTTATGACCTGATTACTTTGTTGATTTTTCTAAATTAATTGGTATGGAACTAGGAAAAATGGTCTTTATGAAAGCTGAGGCATATTGAGTTAGCTTTCCATTTCCACTGATCTTGCTAATTTTCGAGTTGTATATTGGGAGATATGAACTGATTACTATTGATTGGTTTTATGCTTTTTGGAGAAACCTAGTCAAAGTGTTGATTTTGTGAGCTTTCTGCTTGGGAGCAATTTTAGAAAATTTTGTGGACTGAATTGGTGTGAGTGATCTTCTGAAAATTTGTAGAGGAAGAAATTATCTTGAAAATTATTTATGGTGTGTAATTTTTAGAGGTCAGATTTGGGAGTTATGATTTTGTAAAAACTGACCCTGCATTAGGTTGTGAATTTCTGATAATGGCAGTAACTTGCATAAAAGATTTGAACTTGTTAGAAATCGAATTGGAGTTTGAGTTCTTCATGAAACTTGAATTTGGTGATCTTATCTTTTCAGGGGTATAAGGTAGTGAATTTGGTGACATTTGTGCTAAGAGATATATTGTTTGGGAAATTACTGTCCAGATTAGTTGATTTCAGTAGACTGATTCTTTGTTGAATTGTCTGACCTAGTTAGTTATGGAATTTGATTTTGGGTTGTTCATAAAAGTTGTAGATGACATTGTGAACTTATTGAGCATATTTATGTGGTAATTTTTGGCTGAAGAATCAGAGAGGAATGGAATTTGCAATGTACTGTTCTGTTTTAATGGGATTTGAGTAGGCAGTAGCTTTAATGGAATTTTTTACACCCTTAGGGGTGAAATTGATTTTTATGGTCTTCTTGAGAATTGTAGAGGGTTTCATGATCTTTCCAATAAGATATAGTTGGTAATTTTCCAAATTGTGTGCAATAAGTTATTGATGTTGGAAGTTGGATTAGAAATCAGAAAAAAGAGGAAATGGGAAGATGAATCACGCTTTGGTCCACTAGGCGACGCCTACGCCTAAGGGCGAGGCTTAGTGAGTCAGGCATCGCTAGGCGACACCTCGCCCTAGCGACGAGGCCGGATGAGTCAGCCCCGCTAGGGCGACGTCTCGCCCCAGCGAGGCTGGTTCTTTTATTTTATTTTATTTTATTATTTTATTTGTTAATTGGTATTTTAGGATTTCTTGCTTCTTTTGTCAATTTCTTTTCCGTCCGAGCGTCCAATTGACCTGATTCTTGAGGCATCGGAGTTATGACACATTGAATTTCATTTTGCAGAAATTGGAAATTTTAAGCGGAAATTGGCGTGGCCGGGTAACGGAGCCTTTAATCTTTATTTTGTTTAATTGGGGACTATAGAGGTCCGAATTGCACCGTCGGCCCAATAGGTTTCTAATTTTTAGGCGGATTTTTTATGAGAAAATTTTGGATTAGGGCGGAATGCCATGAACATGCATTATACCGTTTTACTTATTCCATGTGCATTGTTTGATATTTTAACTATTGATTGGTAATGTTTACTTATTTTAATTGTTATAGAGGCTCGGTTGGAGCGTCATCCCACGGACGTTGCGAGACTTCCAGTATTAGCTTCGGAAGTTATTAGGTGAGTAACCTAGATGGTTCCTCGGTTAGTAAGTGTTTATAATTACGCACTTAGAATCTGTGGAGAATAATGGTGGGAAAATTGTGTTTTGTTTGTGTTTCGGATTGCGGATGGGAGGTCCAAATGGATTGGGAAATTCGACATAGAAGTGTCATATGTGATTTTCTTGCGATTACTGCACGAGACTTATGTGTATATGTTGAATTGGGATCGATATGATGTTGGTGTTGTTTTATTTGGACATATGCACTTCATGCATAATTGTATGATCGATGGTGGCGGTTGTGACGGGCGAAGCAGAGCTTAAAGCTCAACGTGATTGGGCCTTGAGCCTATAGTGATTGAGCCTATGGCTCACGTGTATCGCCCTTAATGGGACAAGCCAGCGCTCGATCCACAACAACGTAAAAAATTGGAAAAGTGTCTCATACACATTCCATGTGCATTTGAATTGATTCTTTGGATTGGTATGAAAATTATGTGGTACTACTAAATGTGATTTGGTGAGATAATTGTGCGTAAATGTGTTATGTATGTGTATATGATTGAATTGGGTGAACCATCAATGATGGTTCCTCTTGAGTTCATAAACTCACCCAAAATTGTAAATTATTTTTCGGGACCGAGAGAGTAGACTTATAGCTCAGAGGGACTTTTCTGCCGTGTAGATTGAGTTGGCAAGAGAAGTCATGGCTTGTGAGTCGGTCGGTGGCACTTTTGAGGATGACCTAGCTAGCCTTTTGTTTGATTTTCTTTTGGAGTAATGTCTGTAACATACAGGTTGTGTAAATTTCTTGCTTTGAGGTTATGAAATGAGAATTTATGGTTTCAAAATTAGTGGATTTCATATTAATGCTTTATGATTTTGATGCCATGTGGAGTGTTAGTGGTTGTTAGTGGCGCACCCTTATCGTAGGGTGTGTGTCGGAATGACCTCTGGGCGTCGATACATATCCTATGGTATGGGGTGCTACATTAGGTGGTATCGAGCATGGTTTGGCATCTGTTGGGACTAGTACATAATTAGGCTTGAATTATTGTGAGAAATCGTAAACCGATCGAGTTCTTGTTTTGTTTTAGGTCATCCGTATTTGGTGATCAGATTGATCAACCGGTGACCGAGGATCTGTTGGAGCTAGTAGAGAGTCCTCGGTGCCTCGATTTGAGGAGATACCTCTAGAGTCCCGTGAGAGGAGAGGAGATATGATTTCTTTGCGTGGCGAAACATGAACTTATGGCGGTCTGAGACCTTACCGAGGTGAGGATGGTTGAGAGGGGTGAGAGTCCTTGATCGGATGGATTCGAACGATGAGAGGTTCGATTCTGTGATATCTCTTCTGCAGGCCCCGCTTATACATGGTGGAAGGCATTAGGGCGGTACCACGGACCTTGCTTCTTGACATGGGCGATTTTACGAGGGCTTTTAGAGACAATTATATGCCCAGGTGTATCTGAAAATGAAGATGCAGGAGTTTTTGAGTGAGAGACAGGTAGGATGGCGATGGCAGTAGTACGAGGTTAGGTTTAATGAGTTGATGGGATATCTTTCTCTGTGGTTTCCACCGAGGCGATAGGTGCCGGAGGTTTGAGATGGGGATCAATCTGGAGATCCGGCGGGATTGGCCCGATCGATATGGGCTCCTTTATAGAATTGAGCTGCTTCTTTGTGAGAGTGGAGCAGATTGTGAGACAGAGACAGTGAGAGATGGGTCAAGGGTCTAGAGGAAAGAGAGTTAGTGACGATCAGGCGCCTATGGTAGGAGTTTTAGCGCGCCAGAGCGGGGCCTTCAGATCTTGAGGAGGATCGAGACGGTCGAGTTTTGAGAGAGAGAGATTTATCTGGTGGCGGCAAAGGATGGCGAGAGGTTTTAGGCGATTCCCCATTCTGTGAGCCTTTGTGAGAAGAGGCACTTTGGAGAGTGTTGGCGATTGATTGGAGCTTGCCTTAAATCGGCTCCATGGATCATCGATTTGGGATTGCCCGGTACATTGGGAGCTCGGTCTGTGGTAGTGGCCGAGGGAGTAATACTACTGATCTGTGAGTAGAGTGGGTGGATCCGGTGGATCGATCTGAGAGGGCGAGTAGAGGCCGAGATAGAGTGAGGATCCTTTAGGCGGGACTGAGGGTCGGGGCGGCCGACCACAGTCCCAGTGCGAGTATATGCCATGATGGCGTGAGGCCCAGATTCCCCGATGTCGTGGTTGGTATGCTCCTTATTTACGATATTGAGGCATTTGCTTTCTTGGATCCTGGATCCACATTCTTTATTGCACCTCATATGGCATGTAGATTGCATGGGGATCGGAGATGTTACGGTATGGGCTAGAGGTGAGTACACCTCAGGTACTACTATCTGCATTGGGAGAGGTGCGAGGGATGCTCGATCCGAGATTGATCAGCGGTGTTGAGGCGACCTTATAATGTTGCCTCGAGAGAGATCGATGTGATTACGGGATGGGTGGCCGACGGCCCATAGGGCTATTATGGAATTGCTATACCAAGGAGGTTGTTTAGAGTCTCTGGTCACCCTGAAGCGGTGTTCGAGGAGTTAGTCGAGCGATACCGGCCGGATGATCTCTTTCCTTAGTGCCACGAGATTGATGCAGGAGGCCGTGAGGCATATCGGCTAATGTGGTTGACACGAGTTGAGCGAGGCTTGGGATATTCCGTGGTTGGGAATTTCTGGATGTGTTTCTGATGAATTCTTGGGTTTGCCGCCGGATCGGAGCGAGTTCACTATTGACCTCGTTCAGTCTTGCTCTATATCTATACCTCCATATAGGATGGCTTTGTGGGTGAGGGAGCTTAAGGCTCGATTGCAGGAGTTGTTGGAGAAGGGCTTTATCGGACCTAGTGTTTCACCGTGGGGAGCTCCAGTTTTGTTTGTGAAGAAAAGGATGGGACTTTGAGGTGTGCATCGATTACGAGCGGTTGAATCGGGTGTGATGAAGAATAAGTATCCTTGCCTAGGATCGATGACTTATTTGATCGATTGCGTGGAGCTCGGTGTTCACTAAGTTGGATCGAGGTCGGTACTATCGATTGAAGATTGCAGAGGCCGATGTGCCTAAGAGTGCCTTGAGGAGGCGGTATGGGCATTTTGAGTTTACGGTGATGCCGTTTGGGTTAACTAATGCCCGGCAGCCTTCATGGCCTTGATGAATAAGGTATTTCAGCCTACTGGATCGGTTTGTTATTATGTTTATTGATGACATTTTAGTGTATTCGAGGAATGAGGCAGAGCACGATGAGCATTTGAGGATTGTGTTGCAGACCATGAGGAGAGATAGTTGTATGCCAAATTCGATAAATGTGAATTTTGGCTGGATCGAGTGATATTTTGGGACATATAGTATTTGGAGAGGGTATTGGTGGATTGAGTAAGGTGGAGGCGGTCTTTGAAGTGGGAAGCTCCTAGGAATGTTTCAGAGATTCGGAGTTTTCTCAGATTGGCCGGTTATTACCGGAGATTTGTCGAGGGGTTTTCATTGATCTCGGCCCTCGACAAAACTTCCGAGGAAGAATGTGCCATTCAGATGGGTGAGGAGTGTCGGAAGAGCTTTGAGGCTGAAACATCGGTTGACTCTTGCCGGTGTTGGCTATTCCATCCGGGACGGGAGGATTTGAGGTATCTGATGATGCATCGCATCGAGGATCGGGGTGTGTTCGATGCAAAGACGGTAGAGTCATTGCCTATGCCTCGAGACATTTGAGGTCTCACGAGGTAAACTATCCTGCTCATGATTTGGAGTTAGCTGCAGTAGTGTTTGCTTTGAAGATTTGGAGGCATTACCAGATGGTGAGACTTTCCGGATCTTCTTGACCATAAGAGTCCGAGGTATTTCTTGAGCGAGAGAGTTGAATTTGAGGCAGAGGAGATGGCTTGAGTTGTTGAAGGACTATGATCTGTATTTATTGAGTACCACCACAGGAAAGCTAATGTGGTGGTAGATGCTCGAGTAGGAAGTCACATACTAATGCGGCTGATTGAGCAATGAGGTTGCCTAATTTGATTGATTGAGGGCTTTGAATGTTCACATGACTCTGGGCGGGATGGAGTCTTATTGGCTACTTTGACACTTGAGACCGATGCTCTTTGGGCAGGATCGGGAGAGTTCAGGACAAGGATCTGTTATGGTGAGACCGATTGAGAAGGTGAAAGGCGATTGAGTTCGAGTTTGATGTGAGAGATGAGACTTTGTGGTTGAGGCAGAGGCTTTGTGTGCTGATGTGGATGACTTGAGGAGAGAGATATTGGAGGAGGCTCATATGGCCACATATGCTATGCATCCGGTACTACCAAGATGTATAACACTCTTAAGCAACATTTACGGTGGCTGGCATGAAAAAGCAAGTAGCGGAGTATGTATCTAGATGTTTGGCGTGCCCGGCGAGTTAAGGTGAGCACCGGGCTCGATGGGGAAGCTTCATTCGTTGCCCATTCGGAGTGGAAATGGGAAGCAATTACCATGGATTTCATTATGGGTTTACCTAGGGCCGAGGCAAAGATGATGCTATCTCGGGTCATAGTGGATCGATTATAAATCGGCCCATTTCTTGCCGATGAGGAGAACAATACCATGGATCAGTTGGCCCGAAGTATGTGGCGAGATAGTGAGGCGCATGGGGTCCCGATGTCGATAGTGTCGGCGAGGATCCCAGATTTACTTCGAGGTTACGGCGAGTTTACGATCTGCTATGGGTACTAAGTGAACTTTAGTCTGCGTTTCATCCTCGAACAGATGGGCGAGTGAGAGGGCGATTAAGACTGCTGAGGATATGCTTCAGGCTTGTGTATTGGAGTTCAGAGGACCATGGGATCAGTATTTAGCTCTGATTGAGTTTGCATACAACAATCATTATCATTATAGCATCGGGATGGCACCATATGAGGCCTTTGTATGGGCGAAGTGTAGATCGCCTTTGTATTGGGATGAAGAGGTGTGAGGATGATTGAGGTCTGGTGATTCAGATCTGTAGATAAGGTGAAATCGATTTGAGTCGCATCAAAGCGGCTCGGGATAGAGAAGAGCTATGTGGATCGGCGTAGAGAGACATTGAGTACAATGTAGGCGATAGAGTGTTCTTACGGGTGTCACCATGGCGTGGTGTACTGAGATTTGGGAAAAAGGGTAAGTTAAGCCCTAGGTACATTGGTCGATATGAGATCACTGAGAGGATAGGACCTTTGGCCTCTGAGCTAGCTTTACCGAGTGAGATGTCTCAGTTGCATGACGTCTTCCATGTGAGTATGCTCCGTAGATATCGGTCAGATCCGACATATGTGATACCGTCTCAGGAGATTGAGGTCTCTAGTAATCTGAGTTATGTAGAGGAACCTATACAGATTATCGGGTCACAGGTGAAGCAATTGAGGAACAAGAGTATTCCACTGGTGAAAGTTCTCTGGAGGAACCACTCGACTGAGGAGGCTACCTGGGAGACCGAGGAGCATATGAGGAGACAGTATCCTCATCTTTTCAATCAACCAGGTAAGAATTTCGAGGACGAAATTTTTTTTTTAGGAGGGGAGAATTGTAACATCCCATCACCGATGGGAAGGGTATTTTAGTAAATTGGGACGGGTTATGAGTATTGGATTATAACTCGGCATGAACATACATCATATAGCCTCTATAACTGATGATTGTTTTGCACATGCACATGGTATACATGCATTCATGACATTTCCGGCATAAGTGTCTAATTGGGATCTTTTGTGAAATTTATGTGAAAGTTGTATTTGAAAAATTATTTGGAGTGCGCCATAAATTGTTTTACATTTTTAGGGATTTATGGAAATTTTCTGGAATTTTTCGGGGTTCTTGCCCGGACCGGAAAATTCCAACTGACAGGATGAGTGAGCCTTTTTGTACTGAAAAGGATTGCCTAATGGCATGAGATTAGTGAATAAATAATTGTGGGAATTATGTTAGTGCCATGTTTAGAGCTTAAGTGGGATTAGTGCTTAATTAATTGGGTTTAATTCATTTTTGTCTTTTCCATTCATTAAAAGCCAAGTGGCTTCTAGATTTTTTCCTATCCTATGCATCACCATCGACTTTTCATCATCACCTATGACTTCCTCCTTGTTCTTTTAAAATATATGACTCATTTGGAAGCTTATTACTCATCCGAAACATTGCTTTTCTCCTTCCTTGGTGTGCTTTTCCTCTTCCTTCGTTGGTGGCTTCTTCACAAGATAGTTTCTTGTTCTTTGGCTTGCTCCCTCTTCCTTCTCATGTAAGGCTAGCTAAATCCTTGAGAAGATGATGATATGCATGGTTGTTGTGATAGCCATAGGTTTTGGGAAAGGTTGAGAGGTGTGTGTGAACTTGGAGAATTGATAGCTTGAACTTGTTTAAGGTGAATATTGATGTTTGTTTTTATGCTTTTGGTAGTTAGAAGCATGCATGGAGATCCTTTATACATTTACTTGATCATCATAGTAGAAGGTTTGAATGGGTTTAAATGTATACTTGGTTATGGATGAATGAAAGACTATAGTTTTCCTTGATTTTGGGTTGGTTTGGATTGAGTTTGTAAGGTTAGATGAATGGAAAACTTAGGAAGATCATTTGTGTAGGTGCTGCCAATTTTTGTGTCATTATAGAAGTGTATGTTGTGATGAATTTGTGGTTTAATTAGAGGGAGGAATGGATGCTTAGTGATGTGTTATTGATATTAGAAGTGATAGGAGTTAGGGTAATGTTGAAATCTGGAAAATTGGTGTTTGACCTATTGGAATGTTTTGATCATAACTTATTGTGTAGGTGTGCAAATGAGGTGAAGTTTGTGCCCAATTAAACTTTGGGATGTTGGCTACAATTTTGTGTGAAATAGGTTTTGTTAAATTGTAATACTAGAAGGGCGAAAGTTTGCATGGAAAGTTACTGTTTTATTGCCTGTGAACAGTACCTGCAGTTATGACCTGATTACTTTGTTGATTTTTCTAAATTAATTGGTATGGAACTAGAAAAAATGGTCTTTATGAAAGCTGAGGCATATTGAGTCAGCTTTCCATTTCCACTGATCTTCCTAATTTTAGAGTTGTATATTGGGAGATATGAACTGATTACTATTGATTGGTTTTATGCTTTTTGGAGAAACCTAGTCAAAGTGTTGATTTTGTGAGCTTTCTGCTTGGGAGCAATTTTAGAAAATTTTGTGGACTGAATTGGTGTGAGTGATCTTCTGAAAAGTTGTAGAGGAAGAAATTATCTTGAAAATTATTTATGGTGTGTAATTTTTAGAGGTCAGAGTTGGGAGTTATGATTTTGCAAAAACTGACCCTGCATTAGGTTGTGAATTGCTGATAATGGCAGTAACTTGCATAATAGATTTGAACTTGTTAGAAATCGAATTGGAGTTTGAGTTCTTCATGAAACTTGAATTTGGTGATCTTATCTTTTCAGGGGTATAAGGTAGTGAATTTGGTGACATTTGTTCTAAGAGATATGTTGGTTGGGAAATTACTGTCCAGATTAGTTGATTTGAGACTGATTCTTTGTTGAATTGTTTGACCTAGTTAGTTATGGAATTTGATTTTGGGTTGTTCATGAAAGTTGTAGATGACATTGTGAACTTATTGAGCATATTTATGTGGTAATGTTTGGCGAAGAATCAGAGAGGAATGGAATTTGCAATGTCTTGTTCTGTTTTAATGGGATTTGAGTAAAGTAGCTTTAATGGAATTTTGACACCCTTAGGGGTGAAATTGATTTTATATCTTCTTGAGAATTGTAGAGGGTTTCATGATCTTTCCAATAAGATATAGTTGGTAATTTTCGAATTGTGCATAATAAGTTATTGATGTTAGAAGTTGGATTAGAAATCGAAAAAAGGAGAAATGGGAAGATGAATCACGCTGGTCCTTTAGGCGACGCCGCCTAGTGGACGAGGCTTAGTGAGGGTCAGGCGTCGCTAGGGCGAGGCGTCCCACGCCTGGTCACTAGGCGACGCCTCGCCTAGTGACGAGGCTTAGTGAGGTCGAGGCATCGCTAGGCGACGCCTCGCCCTAGCGACGAGGCGGATGAGTCGGCCCGCTAGGCGTGACGTCTCGCCCAATGAGGCTGGTTCTTTTTTATTTTATTATTTTATTATTTTATTTGTTAATTGGTATTTTAGGATTTCTTGCTTCTTTTGTCAATTTCTTTTCCGTCCGAGCGTCCGATTGACCTGATTCTTGAGGCATCGGAGTTATGACACATTAATTTCATTTTGCGAGAAATGGGAATTTTAAGCGGAAATTGGCGTGGCCGGGTAACGGAACCTTTAATCACTGTTTTGTTTAATTGGGGACCTATAGAGGTCCGAATTATGCACCGTCAACGCCAATAGGTTTCTAATTTTTTAGGCGAATTTTTTATGGGAAAATTTTGGATTAGGTAGGAATGCCATGAACATGCATTATACACGTTTACTTATTCCATGTGCATTGTTTGATATTTTAACTATTCAGTTGGTAATGTTTACTTATTTTAATTGTTATAGAGGCTCGGTTGGAGCGTCATCCCACGGACGTTGCGAGACTTCCGGCGTGCTTCGGAAGTTATTAGGTGAGTAACCTAGATGGTTCCTCGGTTAGTAAGTGTTTATAATTACGCACTTAGAACCCCGTGGAGAATAATGGTGGGAAAATTGTGTTTTGTTTGTGCTGGATTACGGACGGAGGTCCGATGGATTGGGAAATTCGACATAGAAGTGTCATATGTGATTTTCTTGCGATTACATGTCGAGACTTATGTGTATATGTTGAATTGGGATGCGATATGATGTTGGTGTTGTTTTATTTGGACATATGCACTTCATGCATAATTGCATGATCGATAATTGGCGATTGTGACGGAGCGAACGCGAGCTTAAAGCTCAACGTGATTGGGCCTTGAGCCCATAGTGATTCGAGCCTATGGCTCACGTGTATCTTGCTACTTAATGGGACGAGCCAGCGCTCGATCACAACAACGTAAAAAATTGGAAAGCGTCTCATACACATTCCATGTGCATTTGAATTGATTCTTTGGATTGGTATGAAAATTATGTGGTACTACTAAATGTGATTTGGTGAGATAATTGGCGTAGCTGTGTTATGTATGTGTATATGCATGAATTGGGTGAACCATCGATGATGGTTCCTCTTGAGTTCATAAACTCACCCAAAATTGCAAATTATTTTTCGGGATGAGAGAGTAGACTTATAGCTCCAGATGGACTTTTCCTGCCGTGTAGATTGAGTTGGCAAGAGAAGTCATGGCACACAGGTCGGTCAGCTGGCACTTTTTGAGAGATGACCTAGCTAGCCTTTTTGTTTGATTTTCTTTTGGAGTAATATACAGAACATACCAGTTGTGTAAATTTACTGCTTTGAGGTTATGAAATGAGAATTTATGGTTTCAAAAATTAGTGGATTTCATATTAATGCTTTATGATTTTGATGCCATGCGGAGTGTTAGTGGTTGTTCGTAGCGCACCCTTATCGTAGGGTGTGTGTCGGAATGACCTACGGGCGTCCCGATACATATCCTATGGTATGGGGGTGCTACAAATGGGATTTAATTTGTCGAAAAATTAATCAAGCAACATACTTGAGACTAAAGTGTAGACCAACCTTAGAATCTTGTGTGAGGATACCTAGAATTAACGAACTTAATTTTAGGCTTCTTGTATTTACCGCCTTTTATTCTGAATTATCTATGGACCAAGTAGTGACTCAGATTTAAAAGAGAAAGGGAACACCATGAACATTGGGTTTGACTTGCTTAAGTGAAGTATTTTCTAAATCAATCCACCGTTATAATTTTATTTTAAATGTCTAATCCAATTGAAATCTGATACCTTAACCGAACTTTTGTCATTTGATTAAATCTAGCCGTTTTAATTCATACCTTGCAATTTTCATATTTCCTTGATTTACTTATTTTATTTTATTTTATTTTCAAATCAATCAATTTATTTTATCGTCTAAGTAATTTTTCATCATTTAATTTAATTGTCTTATGTGTTGGAAATTTTTCCCTTGGGTACGATATCCGGTTCTTACCGATTTATATTACTTGTCGACGGGGTGCACTTGCCTCTAATTGGTTTAGATAAAATTTAATTGTTGTTTTAGATCGCAGCAGTTCGATTTCTCAGGATCTCGTGGCCTCAAGCAAGCAGTCGGGAAAAGACTATAGGTCAACGTGCACGTGACTAACGAAACGGTTTTCTCTCTTGTCCAATCACAATTATCTATGCTCAATTAATCAATCGCAATCTTGCATTCTCATGCTTATGTTATTTCATCAAATTTTCATATTTTCATACTTTTCAAACATTCACCACAATTTAACATTTATACAATATAAGCTAAAATCACACATACATAGGGCATTTGCCCATCACACAATAACTATAAAAACATTACCCACCTAGATTGTTGGAAATCCAAGTTCAAGATTGCCTTTCCTCTCTCTCTTGAGTATAGTTTCATTGATTCCCTTCAATTAAACCCATTTCCATTTAATCCATACATTCAAAGAAAGTTCATATAATGCAAAAATCAAAGAAATGCTAAATTTGAATTTAAACCTAACCTACCCATAGCCCATCTAGGCTAGAAAAACCAAAACCCTAACTTAGAAATTCCAAAATCAATTTAGGTTCATCTTTCGCTTCTTTCTTCCTTCCTTTCCAACACAAACCTTAACCTCCATTTGTGAATCTAGCATAAGAAGATGAGAACTTACCTCCAAGAAGTGGATTTCTCTTCTTTTTCTTCTTCTTTCTTCTCCTTTTTCACGTTTTCCTCTTCTTCTTTTTAGTTCCTATGACAACTTCCTTCTCTTCTAATTCAAACAACATTGTTATCTCTTGTTTTACTCCTTTTCTTCCAATTTTGCCCCTCCGTCACTTAAGCTTTCCAAGTTTGCCCTTAATTTGTCTTATATGTCTCTACTCTTTCAACCCACTTAATAATATAATTCTAACACTTCCTTATTAATTCTAATTTAAAGACTCCACTAAAAATAATAACAAACAATTAAAGAAAAAATAAAAAAATAAAAAAATCGGGACCCAACAACTCTCCCCTTCTAAAAGAATTTCGTCCTCGAAATTCTCACCTGAGTCCATGAAGAGGTACGAATACTTCTCCTTCATGACTTCCAAAGGCTCCCATGTTGCCTCCTCCGTCGAATGGTGCTGGACCAATAGTGGTTGACAAATTAAATCCTTTTATGTTTTGATAATAATAAAATATCTAGAAATAGTTAAGAAATTATTTTTGGTATTATTCAATGAAAGGATTGTGCAAATCAAGATGAGCAAGTGTCTAATCAATGGAGAATCAAGATGGGAGTTGTCCTCTAAGTGAAAAATGGCATAAAATATGAGGATTATAAAGGATTTGGTCGGATGTTACCATAGAAGGAAATACAAGTCGACTTATAAAGCACAAGTCGACTTACAGATGAAGCAATGTCAATACAAGTCGACTTATCAAACACAAGTCTACCTATCGAGGACGACAAGTCGACTTACCTGGTACAAGTCGACTTATTGGAGAGCGGAGATGAAACTTTTACGTAAATGGTTGAAACAAGTCGACTTATACATTCGATAAGTCGACTTATGGATGCACAATTTCAGCTCCAACAGTCCAATTTGATAAAAATGGAATGGAGATTATCAAGGAACGGCTATATCTAATTAAGCAATGGCTAGTAGAGCTCCAACAGCTATATTTCTTCAAGTATAAATAGAGGATGATGGAAGAAGAGAATAGACAAGTTCTACAAGTTCAAATACTCTTATACTGCTTATAATTGCTCACTATTGCTCTTATTTTGTTACAAATTGTATTGAGCATTTGTTCTTCAATCTTTGTATTATTTTACTTACAATTTGAGTGACTAAGTCACGTGAGGTAGGATTTATGCCGGAAGACAAATCGAGTGTAGAGGTTGCTTGAGCCGGAATTCAAGTGGTATTATAAAAAGTTCACACTCAACTACAAAGTGTGCAATAAAGTGGTTAGCAAAATCTTAAGTGGGAGCTTAGGTAGAGGACGTAGGTATTAGCACCGAACCTCTATAAAAACAGTGTTTGACCTTCTTCCCTACACTTTTTAATTAAGTTTATCAAAATTGTTTTTGTGTGTTTTAACTTCTGATTTTCTTGTAGAAATTTTTAAAGAATTTTAAAGATCTATTCAACCCCCCCTTTTAGATCAATTACAATTGGTATCAGAGCAGAAGTATCCGGGATGGTACACAACAACCTAGCGGAAGAAGGTAATACTAATAATCGTCCTCCTTTATTTAATGGTACTAATTATTCTTCTTGGGAAAATCCTATGAAGTACCACATCATTAGCGAAGGAGTTGAATACTGGAAGATCATTATCTTGGACTTGAAGCCCTACGAAAGAAAATGGTGAGTTGAAAGCGGACTCGAGTATGATGATAACGATTGAGGCAAGCGTACATCAACGCCAAAGCTATGAAGTCGATATATTGTGCATTAACGATTGAGGAAAGAAATCGGGTAAATTCTTGCACCCTTCGCCAAGGAAATGTGGGAGAGACTTGAGTTACTCATGAAGGGACAAATCAAGTCCGGGAGACTAAAATCAACATGCTGCTTCATGACTATGAAATGTTTGTCATGAAGGAAGGTGAGTCTATTTCAACTATGCTTGATCGTTTTGCAAAAATCATAAATAGATTAGGCAACCTTGGAAAGCATATGACGGACGGTGAGAAGGTAAAGAAAATCCTTCGCTCACTACGAAGGAATGGGATTCAAGTCACGCCATTATGGAATCAAAGATCTCAATCATCCGGAATTCAACGCCTTGGTGGGATCACTTATCAACTATGAGATTATTCTCAAATCCAGAGGAGGTAGAGGTAAGCCTCAAAAATCTATTGCTTTTAAAGCTAACACTTCTTTCGTTGATGAAAGTGATGAGGAAATAGATGAAGATGAGGAAGACGAAGAAATAGCGATGTACGCTAGAAATTTAAGGAAGTTCAAGGACTTCTCAAAATCGAAGAAAAGAATTAAATGGCGAAAACAGGAGAAAGAAAGAGGTTTGGCGGAAAGAAAATCAAAAGGCTATGACGAAAAGAAAGGCAACGAAGAATGTTGGAGATGTGGAAAGCGGGACATCTCGCAAGAGAATGCAAAAGCTCATCCTCCACATCAAACTTTCGGAAAATGACAAATCGACAAAGGTAAAAGGAAAACTAGTCCGGTGGCAACTTGGGTGATGAAGAGGATGCATATCAAAGTGATGATGAAAACAACCTGGAACTTATGGCAAAAGTTCATCAGTGATGATGAAAATGAGGTAATTTTGATGACCAAGATCTAAAAGATTCTTTTGATGCTTTGCAAGTTGATTTTGAAGAAGCCATTGAGATTAACAAAAATTAAGAAAGAAAATACGAGAATTGGTTGCTGAAAATAGTGCCTTACATGAAACGATTGATGATTTAGATAGTCGAAGGAAGATCATTCTGCATGTCTTATAGAAAAGGAAAACTTGTTTGTGAGCTTGATAGACTCGTAAAAGAATTTTCGTATGTAGTTGGAAAATTTGCGAATGGAAACAAACAGTTTGAAAAATTGTTATCACTACAAAGATATTCCATTTCTAAACATGGATTAGGATATGACCCTTTTGATAGAGATTGCTCTTTAATTTCCAAATTTACTAAGGATGGAAAAATCGCTCAATGTGCTAAATGTTTGAAAGATGGTCACATAGAAATTGCTTGCAAGAGTACTAGAAGATGTGTTAAGATTAAGAAAATTTGGGTTATTAAAGGCACATTACCACCTATTGTGGTTTATATGGCTAACCAAAATGGACCCAAAATGGCTTGGGTACCTATAAGAAGAAAGAACGTTGATATTGTAGGTACAAGCAAGGAATGAAAGGCCGTCAAGCACTTGGTACATCGATAGCGGATGTTCAAGACACATGAGTGGAGACAAGAACCTTTTTTCCGAAGTTAAACCAAAGAATCAAGGTTATGTCACTTTTGGAGACAACAACAAAGGTAAGGTCATTGGTATTGGTAAAGTGGGTAAGGAACCTCTGCCAACCATTGACAATGTTTTGCTTGTTGATGGGTTGAAACATAATTTGTTAAGTGTTTCTCAACTTTGTGATATGGATTTTAATGTAGTATTTGAATCATCACATTGCACTGTTAGAAAGGATGGACATGTTGCTTTCATTGGTTTGAGACATGGAAATACATACATTGTAGATTTGCATGATGATAGTTCTTTTAATGAAAAGTTTCTAGTAACATTAGAAGAAAATGCATTTTTGTGGCATAGAAAATTAGGACATGCTCCTTTGTCATTAATTTCTAAACTCTCGAAAAATGACATAGTAAGGGGATTGCCTAAAATCAAATTTGTTAAAGATCACTTATGTGAATCTTGCTTAAAGGGCAAACATGTTAGAGAATCTTTCAAACCAAAGAAAGAAATTTGCACATCTAGAATTCTTAAACTTGTGCATATGGATCTGATTGGACCATCTAGGCATGCTAGTCTTAGTGGAAAATTATATGTCCTTGTGATTGTAGATGATTTTTTTAGATTTACTTGGGTAAGATTTCTTGCGAATAAAAGTGATGCCGTTAATGAATTTACCAAGTGGTGTAGATTGGTTCAAAATGAGAAAAATTTGTCGATCGTTGCAATTAGAATCGATCATGGAGGAGAATTTGAATGTGAACCTTTCGAAAGTCTTTGTGACAAATACGGGATGGAGCACAATTTCTCGACACCAAGGACTCCGCAACAAAATGGTGTGGTAGAAAGGAAGAATCATTCTCTTGAAGAAATGGCGAGAACCATGTTAAATGAGTACAATCTTCCTAAATCATTTTTGGTGAAGCGATCAACCTGACATGCTACGTCATCAACAGGTGCACTTACGAAGAGACAAAATAAGACACCTTACGAGCTATAGAAAGGTAAGAAACCTAATATCTCTTATTTTCATCCTTTTGGCTGTAAAGTTTTATTCATAATAATGGAAAGAACAATTTAGGAAAATTCGATTCTAAATCGATATTGGTGTGTTTATTGGTTATTCTCAAACTAGTAAGGCTTTTAGAGTTTATAATAATAGGACTAAATGTGTTGAAGAAAGTATACATGTTAAATTTGATGATATGATTTCACCCCCGAGAAAGGCTTGTTTTGATGATGATGCGGGAAGTTCAGGAAATAAAATTGAAGAAATTGAATCCAAGATTGAGGAATTGAAGCTAGGCGAAGAAAATCATGTACGACATTAAATCATGGGCAAAAGCAAAGAACCATCCTATGGAGCAAGTCATTGGTGATTTAAATGTTGGTGTAAGAACTAGGAGAAATATCTATGAGAATATGAGTAATTCAGCCTTCATTTCATTGGTAGAACCCAAAATATAGAAGAAGCTCTTAAAGATGAAAAGCGGCTTTTAGCTATGCAAGAGGAGCTTAATCGGTTCAAGCGAAATGATGCATGGGATTTGGTAGCTCCACCAAAGGACAAGACCATCATTGGAGTCAAGTGGGTAAATCGGATAAAATATGATGAGAATGGTGAAGCGATTAAAAATAAATCAAAGGCTAGTGGCTCAAGGATTTTATCGAAGAAGGTCTTGATTACAATGAGACATATGCTCTCCGTGGCTCGTTTGGAGGCAATTAGGCTACTATGTGCATTTGTGTCTCATAAAAGGATCAAATTAAATCAAATGGACGTCAAGAGCGCATTTCTCAATGGGTATATTCAAGAGGAAGTCTATGTCAAACAACCGCCAGGATTTGAAGATCATGAGCATCCGGATTACGTCTACAAAATCAAGAAGGCACTTTATGGACTGAAGCAAGCACCTAGAGCATGGTATGAGAGGTTAAGTACTTTTCTAACTCAACATGGATATGTTCGTGGTAAGATAGATAATACTTTGTTTATTAAACATGTTGATCATGATATGCTTATTTGTCAAATTTATGTTGATGACATTGTGTTTGGTGCCACTAATGAATTTTTGTGTAAAGAATTTAGCGATTTAATGCAAGGTGAGTTTGAAATGAGCATGATGGGAGAACTCAAGTTCTTTCTTGGATTGCAAATCAAGCAACACAAAAATGGAATATTCATCCATCAATCGAAGTATACAAAGGAACTTCTTAAGAAGTTTAAAATGGAAGGATGCAAAGTGGCAACAACACCAATGGCAACAAATGTGGTCTTGGAGAAAAATGAACATGAAGAAGATGTTGATCAAAAACTCTATAGAGGTATGATCGGTTCTCTCTTGTATTTAACTGCTTCTAGACCTGACATAATGTTTGCCACATGTCTTTGTGCTAGATTTCAATCTTGTCCTAAGAATTTTTAGATATTTGAGTAGAACTATTAATCATGGTTTGTGGTATCCTAGTTGTGATTCATTTGATTTGTATGCTTATAGTGATGCTGATCATGGTGGTTGTAGAATTGATAGAAAAAGTACTAGTGGATTATGTCATTTCTTAGGATCATCTTTGATATCTTGGGCTAGTAAAAAGTAAGTTAGTGTAGCCATTTTCACTGCTGAATCTGAATATGTAGCAGCTGGGAGTGCTTGTGCCCAAGTTCTTTGGATTAAACATCAATTGCTTGATTATGGTATTGTAGTTAAAAACATTCCTATCTATTGTGATAATACCAGTGCTATTTTTTTGAGTAAAAATCCTATATTGCATAGTAGAACAAAGCACATTGAAATTAAACATCATTTTATTCGTGATCATTGTTTGAAAGGTGACATTGTTTTGAAACATGTTTCGTCTAGTGATCAATTGGCTGACATTTTTACTAAACCTCTTAAGGAAGATGTGTTTGTAAATATTAAATTAAGGTTAGGCATGTGTGATTTGAATTCTTTTGGTTGAATTTGATTTTGCTACATTAAATGGTCAAAATTTGAGGCAAAAGTGATATCACATCCGAAGATACATTCATCGTGTTGGTTACTTGGGCTGAATAAGTGACTTATTTGGAGTTTTGGACACACCTTTTATGACTTGACCAGTAGCAAGTAGACTTATGAGAAAATTAGTATTCTGGGATGCAGATATTTAAGGATAAGTCGACTTATACAGATCTACAAGTCGACTTATGAAGGTCGATAAGTCGACTTATTCAGGGAACAAATCGAATTATGGTTGGACGGAGGCTTTAAAACAAGTTCTTCCCTTTCTTCTCCGCAGACCTCTTCTCTCCAAAACCCAGAAATTTCTCTCCCAAAACTCGACTTATCTTCCACAAATTCCTCAAATCTTACTTACCCACAGATTTTCGACCTTCATCAACTCTAAATCACCCATTTTATCTCAAATCACCTCTCCTTTTAAAACCCTCTTTGAAACCCTAACTTGTGTTTTCCTTTCTCTCTACAAATCAATGGCTCCTCGAAAATCTTCTCGAAAGGAAAAGAAAAGGCTCAATCTCAAGGTCCCCACGTTCCTCAAAGACCACGGGTTGGGGTCCTCATCGAGGGAGATCTGACGAGGAGGATGGCGATTGAACCCAGATTTGCTTGAGGATGCTCAAACATTGTATTATAAGGTACTTAAAGATGAAGTATTGATTCCTCCATGAGATTTGATTGGGTGAGCTAGATAGTAGTGAGTTCTCGGATGTGTTTTCGAAATTGTTAACCTTGGGTTAAGAGACTTTTGGGTTTTCATGATGATATCTATGAAGAATCAGTAAAGGAATTTTATGCGAATCTGGTTGTTATTGGAAGTAATGTTGAGGATGGAGTTACCTTGTCCTCTAAATTTAACGGGAAAGCAATGTATCTTTGTGAATCAGATTTGTGTACTTTGTTTAATTTGCCTAGAGGAGGAGTTAGGCCTAGAGCTTCTCTTACTGATTTTGAGATTTTGAGCTCGCCGAGGGTGACATCGATGAAGAAGTCAAGAAGAAATTTGGCTATCTTGAGGAGAAAGGGGCTGATTTGTTAGTTCGGTTATGTTCCGATCATTCCCCTCCATTTGAGGCAATGGATTTACCGTTGAATTATCGGCTACTACATTATCGATAAGCAGGTTGTGTACCCAAAGAAAGCCGGTAATAATCAAATTACTTCTTTAGATAAGGAGATTACTGTGGCATATGGAGGAAGGACGGAAAATAAACTATCCGAGCTTAATTATTCAGATGATGAGGAAAAAGCGAGCTTATTACGTGGACGAGTTGAAGGAAACTAGTCGGCATAAAGGAATGTCGTATGCGACCGATTACCCATATCTCTCGAGTTAAAAATGCAATCTGGATTCCTATGTTAGTTTTCCTATCCTCATAGTTGGAGGTTCATACCTTACAATTTAAGGAGCATGAAGCTTGTTAGAGCAGTTGAGAAAGGTTGGGTTTACTCCTATCATGTTGAGAAGCTTGGGTTGACTTTGGTAGGTGGCGGGTACCTTGAGGAAGCGATCTGGATGCAGAGCGTCCAAGTAGCTCACGACCAAGTAATGTCGGAAGAAGTGAGGTTTCTCAAGTGATATTCAGAAATTCGAGATCAGTTGGATGAGATAAATGAATGACATGATGATCAACAAGATGTGCTTATAAGATTGGAAAGGAAAGTTGATGAACAACGCAGCATGCTTACCCGCTTAGAAAAGAGCATCAAGAAGATTTTTGAAAAGCTAGGATGTAGGCACGATGATTCTTCGTCATGATGTGTAATGCATTATGCCTTGACCAACATTTCGACTTCTGTTTTGTTTTATGTTGTGTTTGTGTTTGTTTGACATTTTCTTGTAATGACTATTACTATCATTTGTGTTTGATGTTATGTTTGGTTCTAAATTTCATTACTCTTCATTTTCTCTAACTTTTTGATTATGACAAAAAGGGCGAGTAAGATTGAAATTCATATTTGATTTAGGGGGAGTGAAAAGTGAAAATGAAAATTTCATTGATTTGCATTTTAAATTTTTGCTTTATAAATTAAGGGGGAGACAACCTAACCATCAAGACAAGGGAAACCTTGATCAAATTTTATGACCTTCAAATTTCTTGTCAATTTCTACATATTTTGTCATTATCAAAAAGGGGGAGATTGTTGGACCAATGGTGGTTGACAAATTAAATCCTTTTATGTTTTGATAATAATAAAATATCTAGAAATAGTTAAGAAATTATTTCAGGTATTATTCAATGAAAGGATTGTGCAAATCAAGATGAGCAAGTGTCTAATCAATGGAGAATCAAGATGGGAGTTTTCCTCTAAGTGAAATATGGCATAAAACATGAGGATTATAAAGGATTTGGTCGGATGTTACCATAGAAGGAAATACAAGTCGACTTACAAAGCATAAGTCGACTTACAGATGAAGCAATGTCAATACAAGTCGACTTATCAAACACAAGTCGACTATCGAGACGACAAGTCGACTTACCAGTGCAAGTCGACTTATTGGAGAGCGGAGATGAAACTTTTACGTAAATGGTTGAAACAAGTCGACTTATGGATGCACAATTTCAGCTCCAACGGTCTAATTTGATAAAAATGGAATGGAGATTATCAAGGAACGGCTATATCCAATTAAGCAAAGGCTAGTAGAGCTCCAACAGCTATATTTCTTCAAGTATAAATAGAGGATGATGGAAGAAGAGAATAAACAAGTTCTACAAGTTCAAATACTCTTATACTGCTTCTAATTGCTCACTATTGCTCTTATTTTGTTACAAATTGTATTGAGCATTTGTTCTTCAATCTTTGTATTGTTTCACTTACAATTTGAGTGACTAGGTCACGTGAGGTAGGATTTGTACCGGAAGACAAATCGAGTGTAGAGGTTGCTTGAGCCGGAATTCAAGTGGGATTGTAAAAAGTTCACACTCAACTACAAAGTGTGCAATAAAGTGGTTGGCAAAATCCTAAGTGGGAGCTTAGGTAGAGGACGTAGGTCTTAGCACCGAACCTCTATAAAAACAGTGTTTGACCTTCTTCCCTACACTTTTTAATTAAGTTTATCAAAATTGTTTTTGTGTGTTTTAACTTCTGATTTTCTTGTAGAAATTTTCAAAGAATTTTAAAGATCTATTCAACCCCCCCTTCTAGATCACTTACAAATGGTTCCTCCACAAGACTTTAACCAACTTTACAATCTTGTTTCTTAATATCTTTTCCTTGGAATCTTAGATCTCCACTGGTTGCTCCTCATATGTCAAATCCTCCCTTAATTGAACCTCTGAAGGTTGAACTATATGTGAAGGATCCGATCGGTACTTCCTCGGCATCGATATATGGAATACATTGTGGATCTTAGATAACTCCGGTGGCAAAGCTAACTTATAAGCTAAAGGCCCAACCCTCTCAATGATCTCATATGGGCCTATATACCTCAGGCTAAGCTTGCCCTTCTTACCAAATCTCAAAACACCTTTCCAAAGAGAAGCTCTAAGAAACACCTTATCTTCCACTTCAAAATCCATCTCTCTTCTATGGGCATCTGTGTAGCTCTTCATCCTATCTTGAGCTGCTTTAAGTCTCTGTTTCACCAGTTTAATCTTATCAACTGTAACTTGCACCAGCTCAAGTCCTACAAGCTTCCTTTCACCTTCCTCATCCCAACAAATAGGAGTTTTGCATCTCCTACCATACAAAGCTTCATAAGGTGCCATCTGAATTCCCGAGTGATAAGAATTATTGTAAGCAAACTCAATCAAAGTTAGGTGATCATTCCACGAACCTTTAAAATCCATAGCACAAGCTCTCAACATTGCCTCCAAATTCCATATCATCCTCTCTGATTGTCCATCAGTCTTTGGATAGAAAGCTGTACAAAAATACAATTTAGTCCCCAGATCCTCTTGCAAGCTTTCCCAAAACCTGGAGGTGAACCTAGGATCCCTATCCGAGACTATCGAACTTGGAATCCCATGAAGCCTGATTATCTCATCTACATATTTCTTAGCCAAAGCATTTAAAGAATCTGTCTATCGAATTGGCAAGAAATGTGCTGATTTAGTCAATCTATCAACTATCACCCATACTGCATCATACTTTCTGCTAGTCCTCGGTAATCCCATCAAGAAATCCGTTGTAATCTTTTCCCATTTCCATTCCGAAATCGACAAAGGATTAAGTTTTCCTGAAGGTGCTTGGTGTTCAGTCTTAACTTGCTGACACACTAAGCATCTTTTTGTATACTCTGCAACATCCTTCTTCATTCCCTTCCACCAAAAATGCTCTTTCAAATCCCAGTACATCCTCGAATTCCCTGGGTGCATCGCATAAGGAGCATTGTGCGCCTCATCAAGAATCTCATCCTTTATCTCTAATATGTTTGGAACACATAATCTGTTGCCCATAACCATCAATCCATCTTCTCTTATCTCAATCTCGGAATGTTTACCACTTTTAAGTTCTTCTCGAAGTTTGCTCAAATACTCATCTTGTTCCTGCAATTCCTTAATCTTGTCATTCAATACCGGCCTCACTCTAAAATTTGCCAACACACAATCATGCTCAACATATCTTAATGTCACATTAAGTCTGGCTAAGTCCTTCAACAAAGGAAGGTACACCGTTTCCACATGTGCCATAGTGACTTCCTACTCAGAGCATCTGCTACCACATTAGCTTTCCCCGGATGGTAGTCTATCATCAAATCATAATCCTTTAACAACTCTAACCATCGTCTCTGTCTCAAATTCAACTCTTTCTAGCTCAACAGGTACTTAAGACTCTTGTGGTCTGTAAACACCTTAGTAGTAACTCCATACAAGTAATGTCTCCAAATCTTCAATACAAAAATTATAGCATCCAATTCCAAGTCATGTGTCGGATAATTCATTTCATAAGGTTTTAATTGCCTAGAAGCATAGGCAATCACTTTCTCTCCTTGCATCAACACACACCATAAACCCTTCCTTGAGGCATCATTGTACACAATATATCCATCATCACCAGAAGGCAATGTCAAAATCGGTGCAGTTGTGAGCCTATTCTTCAATTCCTCAAAACTGTTCTGGCACTCCTCAGTCTACACAAATTTCTAATTCTTCCTTGTCAAATTGGAGAGTGGAGCGGCTATCATAGAAAAGCCCTCCACAAACCTCCTGTAATACCCAACTAATCCCAAGAAACTTTTCACTTCAATTACATTCTTCGGCACTTCCCATTTCACAACCGCTTCTATCTTCCTTGGATCTACATGCACTCCTTTTTCTGAAATTACATGTCCAAGGAATGCCACTTCTCTTAGCCAAAATTCACATTTGTCGAATTTGGCATACAACTCTTCCTTCCTCAATGTCACCAAAGCAAGCCTCAAGTGTTCTTCATGCTCCTTATCACTCTTGGAATAAACCAATATGTCATCAATAAAGACTATAACAAATTGGTCTAAGAAGGACTTGAAGACTCTATTCATCAAACCTATAAAAATTGCAGGTGCATTCGTTAACCCAAAAGGCATAACCAAGAACTCAAAGTGGCCATACCATGTTCTAAAAGCAGTCTTTGACACATCAATCTCCCTTATCCTCAACTGGTGGTAACACGATATCAAATCTATCTTGGAAAAGACTCTTTCCCCTTACAATTGGTCAAACAAATCATCTATACGAGGGAGCGGATATCTATTCTTAATGGTGGCACGATTGAGCTTCCTATAATCCACACGCATTCGCAATGACCCATCTTTCTTCTTAACAAAGAGGACCGGAGCTTCCCAAGGTGACGAGCTCTGCTTAATATAACCCTTCTCCAACAAATCTTCCAGTTGCTCTTTAAGCTCCTTCAATTTTGTCGGAGCCATTCGGTAAGGTAGAATTGAGATCGACGTAGTACCTGAAAGAAGCTCAATGGGAAACTCAATTTTCCTAGGTGGAGGTAGTCCTGACAATTCCTCGGGAAAGACATCCGAGAATTCCTTGACTACAGGAATATCTTCTAACCTCCCTCTATCTGCCTTCGTGTCTAACACAGAAGCCAAGAATGCTTCACACCCCTTCCTCATCAGGCTCTTCGCTGTCATAGCCGAAATAACCCGAGGTGGGCTGACTTTTCTATCTCCCATAAACACCACTTTTATGTCATTCTCTAACTTCAATTTTACTACCTTCTGCTTGCAGTCTAAGTTGGCATGATACTTTTCTAGTGTATCCATACCCAATATCACATCCAATCCCTCCATCTTCAAGGGAATCAAATCCACCACCAATTGTCCTCCACTAATACATATCTCACAATCTCTATAAACCTGACTAATAAGAATATATTGGTCGATTGGGGTACTCACCATCATAGGAGTATCCAAAGGGCTCAAATTTCTCCTATGCACAGTTCTACCCGATGACACAAATGAATGGGTAGAACCCGGATCAATCAAAGCAATAGCATCATCATCAAATAATTTAACCATACCCGTCACCACTTCTGGAGCAGCCTCTGCATCCTCCCGTGTCATTGCAAATACTCTTGCTGGTGCTTGCCTCCTTGATCTTCCTGGAGGATTTATACTCTTAGGGGCCTCAGAGCTACCCACTTCAGTTGTGGTCTTCTATCCTACTGTCTCTGTTGTAGGAAAATCCCGGTGTGAGCATCACATGCCCATGGTGCGGAAAACAAAAAATTTTTGTTCCAGGACCTTCCCGAAAGTCATGATCCATGTGTCTATATAACAAACTCAAACCATAACGGCCAAAGGAGACCATCTCTAACGGTATCCACGCAGAGATCGGAGAACCTAACCGGGACAAACCCTTTGACCCAGGAATAGCTAGAACAAATTAAAGACTGCTAGATCTTACCTTTGTTCTTGGAGAGCTTGAATCAACGATGAAGAGGAGATGAAACCTTGGAGAAGAGCTTGAAGGATGAAGCTCGTTGGTGAGAAGATGAGAGAACAATTTCTCTTGGATTTTCACAAAATCCTTTCTTTCTTCTCTTTTCAAGCCAACGATCATCATCAATCATAATGAAGAAACTCTTTCCTCTTTCTTCTACTCCAACGAGCACAATCATCTCATCTTCACCTTTTATTATTTTGTCTTTTAGTCATTAATGAAACTAGATGACTAAGCATGGAATGGAGAAGCTTCCTTTCTCCTTTCCACGTAAATGACATATATATATATATATATATATATATATATATATATATATATATATATATATATTAATTCTTTAATTAATTAATAACATATATATATGTATATAAAATGAAGTGGTCCAGTCACACCGGGGTCGGTCCTACCGGGTCCCGGTATGGGAAAAATCCCAGAAAACCCTTTTCAGCAATATCGATGTCGCGATCTCATCGGGACATATCTCGATCTCATCGGAATATATTTAATTCTATTGCTCTCCATATATTGGATCTCTATCTCAAACTATTTTTAATTCTCCGAGACACTCTTATCGTGTGACCCATTAGGTTCGAGTTATGTTGGCCACTTAGATTAACACTTAATCTGAGCAAGTCATGAGCGATATCTAGCAACACATCATGACCCTAATTGACCGGAAAGTAATTGGTTTGACGAATGAAGCTATATTCATCATGAACCATATCACGAACCTTTCCATAGACAATTCTGGTGCAATTAGTCCTTTCACCATACTATACCCCACTTGGTTATGAGTATGGGCAAAGTGTCAACTTTACTAGATCGACTACGTCAAATCTAGTCAAGTGATTTCAGTTCTTGTCACGGGACTCATTACTTTATATGTCTTTGAAGACACTCTTCATGATATATATACTCGACGAGAGATTTCCAGTAATGACCCGACAAGAGGCCGTGGGTATCATCTTACGCTATCACGAAGTGGTGAATCCTCTATTGGCTACTCAATTACCTTGAATACCTCAAGTCGTACCCAAGCACCACCCTATGAGCGACCTCTGTAAGGCAACAAGGAATGGAGTCAAAGCATAGAATCAAGATATCAAGATATCCTTGAGCACCTCAAGTCTAAGGATACTTGCACCATTTCTATGATGAGATTATCACTGACTTAGAATAGGACATCCATGTGATGATCTCATAGCAGGTCATCCAATGTACTTACTACCTCTAGTAAGCATCCACATCTCGACCCTAAATATCTCATATTTACGACGAGATCCACTGCTTGACCAAATCAAGGAGTTTGAGATGTCTAGTGTTTTGATTCTCGATGTCGATCTCGGTAATCCTATGACTAGGGATAATTTGAATCTTGACATAATTGCACATGATAGGAATCTCGGTAGTATGATCACATCACAATTTCCTTCATGCTATGTCATATATCATGGACTTCATTAATTTGCTTATTGATCAAGTTCATTAATAATGAGCAACAACGTAATGAAATATGCCTTTCTTTATTTATTCATAAGGCGTACACAAATTTGTACAAAATGCGCTAAAAGGCGATTGCCTTGAGGCACTACTCTAACAATCTCCCACTTGACCTAAAGCCAATCGCCTTGATATCTAATACCATAAAGTAGTACATGAGAATCAAAACTCTTTTGTGATAATGGCTTTGTCAGCGGATCGACAATAATACGCTCGGTGGGAATTCTCTCTATCTCACATCACCTCGACCAATGATCTCACGATCGGGTGATATCGTGGAGTACGTGTTTGGATCGTTGATGAGACCTTGGTTCCTTCGCCTTCGCAATAGTCCCATTGTTGTCACAATACAACTGCATGGGCCCATCATTGCTAGGAACCACACCAAGTTCAGTAATGAACTTCTTGATCCAAGCTTCCTTCTTTTCTTACAGCGGCAATGTACTCTGTCTCGGTTGTTGAATCGGCAGTTGTCTCTTGTTTGGAACTCTTCCAACTAACTGCCTCGCCATTCAGTGTGAATACATAACCTGATTGGGATTTGGAATCATCCTTATCAGATTGAAAACTGGCATCTGTATACCCACTCACCTGGAGATCTCCATCCCCATATATCAAGAACACATGCTTAGTCCTTCGTAAGTACTTGAGGATATTCTTGACAGTCACCCAGTGACCCTCACCAGGATCCGATTGGTATCTGCTCGTAACACTTAAAGCATATGATACATTGGGTCTCGTACATAGCACAGCGTACATGATAGATCCTACCGCAGATGCATACGGGATCATATTCATGCGCATCCTCTCATATTGTGTCTTAGGACACATAGATTTCGATAGTGTTATCCCATGAGTCACGGGAAGGTACCCTCTCTTGGATTGCTCCATGCTAAACCTTTTTAGCATCTTGTCTATGTACATTGATTGTGAAAGACCAAGCAACCTTTTTGATCTATCTCTATAGATTCTTATCCCAAGGATATAAGTTGCTTCACCAAGGTCTTTCATGGCAAATTGTTTGGACAACCAAATCTTGACTGATTGTAGTATAGAGACATCGTTTCCTAGCAATAATATGTCATCTACATACAACACAAGGAATACGATTGCAGTCCCACTAACCTTCTTATACACACAATATTCATCCAGATTTTGTGAGAAACCAAACTCTTTGATTACCTCATCAAAACGGATGTTCCAACTCCGGGATGCTTGCTTCAATCCATAGATGGATTTTTGAAGCTTGCATACCTTTTCGCCATCATAGGAGGTGAAACCCTCAGGTTGTGTCATATACACATCCTCAGTTAGATTTCCATTTAGGAAAGTTATCTTCACGTCCATTTGCCATATCTCATAATCATAATGAGTGGCAATGGCTAGGAGTATCCTAATGGATTTAAGCATTGCTACTGGGCTGAAGGTCTCATCGTAGTCAACTCCTTGTCTTTGGCGAAACCTTTAGCCCAAGCCTTGCTTTATAGGTAATTACATTACCATCCATGTCGGTTTTCTTTTGAAAACCCATTTGCACCCTATGGGTTTTATTCCTTGGTGCCTCGACCAAAGTCCATACTTGGTTTTCATACATGGAATCCATTTCAGCCTGCATGGCGTGAAGCCATTTTGAGACTCGAACTCTTGAGAACCTCTTCATAGGTGGTAGGCTCATCATCTTCATGAGCAATACGTCATTCACGAAATCCATATCTCTCGGGAGCAGGCGTATCTACGTGACCTACGAACCGTGTGTTGTAGAAGGTTGAGCTGTTACTTCATCTGTATGAGTTATTTGAGTTCAGCGATTGATCTGCGTCATTGAGCATCTTGAACTTCTTGAGTTCAATTTTGCTCCCCTTGTCTTCTTGTAAAAGAAACTCTTTCTAAAAAGACAGATGCTTCGAAACAAACACCTTTTGTTCCTCAGCATGGTAGAATTGATATCTCATTGTTTCTTTAGGATATCCTACGAACAAACGCTTGTCAGATTTTGCATCAAGTTTATCTGACTGTGTCCGCTTCACATAAGCAGGACAACTCCAAACTTTCAAATGAGTAAGATAGGGTCTTTTGTTAGTCCACATCTCATATGGAGTAACATCAACTGTCTTTGATGGAACTCTGTTTAGCAAGTAAACAGTTGTCTCTATTGCATACCCCTAAAAGGATTTTGGTAACTTTGCAAAGCCCATCATTGATCGTACCATGTCTAACAAGGTTCGATTTCTCCTTTCTGCCACACCATTATGTTGTGGTGTGTAAGGAGGAGTCCATTGAGATAAAATCCCATTATCTCTGAGATAATCCAAAAACTGTTGGTCTAAGTATTTCCCACCACGATCAGATCGTAATGTCTTGATACTTTTCTCAAGTTAGTTTTCTACTTCATTTCTGAATTGTTTGAACTTTTCAAATGCTTCAGATTTGTATCTCATCAGATACAGGTACCCATATCGAGAATAATCATCGATAAAGGTAATGAAGTAAAGACAACCACTTATGGCATGGATGGACATCGAACCACATACATCTGAATGTATTAGGTCTAATACTCCAGTCGCTCGTTCACCCTTTCCCTTAAAGGGTAATTTAGTCATCTTGCATAATAAACAAGATTCGCATGTGTCATATGATTCATAATCAAATGACCTAAACTACCACTCTTATGGAGCTTAGCTGTCGTCTCTCATTTATATGGCCGGCGACAATGCCATAAGTAAGTTGATTTTAAATTATCTCGTTTATGTCTTTTCGTGTCATTGACATTCATAATTGGATATGACATATCTAATATGTAAATTCCATTGCATAATGTACCAGTACCATAAAGCATTCCATTCAAACTAATAGAACAACCATTGTTACTAAAGTCAAATAGAAACCAAATCTATTTAAACAAGAAAGCAGATAATATGTTCTTTGTTAATCTGGTACAAAATAACATTCATCAATTTAATTACAAGCCCGGTGGGGAGTGACAAAAAAGTAAGTGCCTACGGCTAATGCAAAGAACTCTTGCTCCATTTCCCACACGCAAGTCTAGTTCTCCTTCACGAGTCGCCATCATCCACGAGGCCTGCGATATCATTGCATATGTGTGAGCCACAACGGTATCTAATACCCATATGTTATGGTCGAAGCAATATTAACCTCGATGACAAACATACCGAAGAAGTGAGGCATCGATGCCTTCTTACGCTTCAATTCATCCATATAGACTTTACAATTTCGCCCCGATGGTCGGTCTTGCCAAAATGGAAGCAAGTTCCTTTAGTGCGATCTCTTTGGTTTCTTCTTGGCTATACTTCCTTTCGGTTTCTTAGACCTCTTCTTCTTGATTTCTTTTCTTTGAACCGGAAGAAGAGTCCACCATAAGCACTTGCTTGCTATCCTTCTTGATAGCTTGCTTTCATTGTCTTGAAAGCTGATTGATCAACTCAGGGATTGTCGTGGATATTTGGTTCATCCGATAGTTTAACACAAACTGTGAATAACTATCAGACAATCCAACTAGAATTAAGTCAACACTTAATTCATAATCCATAACAAAACCTAAGACAGCCAACCTCTCAATATACCCATTCATCTTCAGTGCATACTGCACTGCAGATGAACCTGGAGTCATCTTAGTAGTGAAGAGTAGCCTCGAGGTCTCGAACCTTTCAGACCGAGCTTGCTCATCAAACAACTCCCTA
Source organism: Erythroxylum novogranatense (assembly GCA_029891385.1). Lineage (NCBI taxonomy): Eukaryota > Viridiplantae > Streptophyta > Magnoliopsida > Malpighiales > Erythroxylaceae > Erythroxylum > Erythroxylum novogranatense. The sequence continues at coordinate 37,839,462 of CM057229.1, read as the reverse complement.
AGATGAAACACTATGGTATGAGCATCCATAGACTCATGCTGCTTCTGCAGCTCTGGTGACATCGAGGCAAGCATAATGCAGGTAGCCATGTCACTGTCTTTAAGATGCTTACGATATGCTTTCTGATCCTCATCAGAAGCATCAGCAGCAGGTGGATCAGGAAGTGGAATATCTAGGATATATCCCAATTCTTCAGACCTAAGAACAATTCTCAGATTTCTCAGCCAATCGAGAAAATTTGGTCCAGTTAATTTGTTCGTGTCCATAAGTGAGCGTAAGTTCACCTTTGGAAGACATCTTGATAACCTATAGGAAAAGAGAGAAAGAATGTTAGAATAGAATTACATGCATGATCATAAGGACTTGAATGACATGCATATGGCTCCCACTAGTTTCAAAGAATCCATACCCTCGATCGAATCCAAGAAATATTATGAAAAATGTCTAGTGGGTCGATGTCAGGCATTGCTAAGGATAACCTTGGGTTTACCCAACAAGCCACCTTAGGTCAATCGGTAGGTATCGGTCATACCAATTGCATCATAGATATCCGACATTACTAAAATGACCTTGGGTTTACCAACAAGCCACCTTAGATCTATCGGCGGTATCGGTCATACCATTTGATTCATAGATGCAACTATCAACTAGTCTATCAACTCGTGATGTATGCACACACATTGGGTTATCAACTCTTGATGCGTGTACATCGATGTACCTACCCAATTTCGCCTCATCACGTTGACCTTGAGTTTACTCAACAAATCAACGCTTCTAGTGAAAACCGACCCATTAATCCGAAAATCTTATTTTCATGGTTCGAACATATCCGTATAAAGCGAGCTTGGGTTTACCCAACAACCCAACTCTATAAGAACTCTGGTTCTCCCCATATTAATGAAAGGCGTTAGTTTTCATATGATGTGGGAGGGTTTTCAGGTCTCATCTTCTTCTTCTCCAAGCTGTAGGATTATAGTCACTATGACTATATAGAATGATTTAGGGTATTTCATTAATCACATTGAGTCTATACCTAAAATCATCCATCATCCCACCTCTGCATGTTGTCGTGAGTCGTTGGTGCATATTCTAGTCATTGGTGCATGTGCGGTCATTGGAACTTATGCTAGTCGACTACTATAGGTTACTGTACATTTCCAGTCGAGTGGTACATGTTCCAGTCGACTAGAATGGATTACTGTGCACTTTCGATCATTGGTGCATGTTCGATCATTGGAATTGATGTGCCGATCGGAAGTACATGTGTCGGTCGGTGGTACATGTGCTACCGATCATTTTTAGCCTGCTATCTAATCGGCTAATTTCTCAATCCGTGTAGTTTAAATTCACAATACCAAGTGTAATATCCTTTATTATGATGTACCAATGAAACACTTTCATTGTACCATGCTTACCATATATAGTCAAACTATACATGAAACTTGAAATTGATGAATACACTCTTATTCATTTAGATTTCCAAATAATTTGAGAATATCAAATTATCAACCTAAGTATCTCTAGGTAGTCTACACTTTATTAAGACTATTTCGGCACCTGTCACAAAATTTGTGACGGCCAAAACAATCAAGATAAGGGAATATACTAACGAGACGCTAATGAGACACATTTGACATCCTAAATTGTTTGGAAACCCGATTTCAAGAAAATCATTTAGGAAAGCATACAACATCAATTTAACACATTTTTAATCACATTAAAAATGATCCAAGGCATTGGAATTAAGAAATACACAATTTTTCATTTCAAACAAAACAGCTCCAACAACTTTCTCAAAACTGCCAAGCTTTGTCTTTTGCTTGAATAACTCATTGAAAAAAATTCAATAAATTCTGAGAAAATTACAGAGGTTACAACATGTTCCCAACATGCTTCATGAATGTTTTCAGGATTTATTTCCAACAAAAAATCATCCAACCTCAGCAACAAAGCCAATGTAGAATCTGTGTTCCTCAACACAGTTATTCCCAGCAGCACACAATAAATGCTCAAATAAATAGTAAATCACCTCGAAAACATTTTTTCATTCTCATAGACATTCATAAACATCTTAGAGACATGTTAGTGAAATCAAATCCGAAAAAAAAAATTCTACAATTTATTCTCGAATTTATAAGCATGCCTGTTCATTGAATGTGCACAAAAACAGCAACCAGAACATTAGGGAATAAATTAGAAAAACCATATCAAATCATATTGATAAATTCCAAGCTTCCACAGACATATGCAACAACATCTTGTGAACATATCTGGGCAAGAAAATTTCGAAAACAATATTTCTACACTGAATTCGAAATTCACACAATCAACTTGCATCATCGTCACAAGCAATAGGCAGCTCCGACCTAGTTATGGTTTCATCGTTATATACGACACAAGTGGCTCTGATACCACTGTAGGAAAATCCCGGTGTGAGCATCACATGCCTACGGTGCGGAAAACAAAAAATTTTTGTTCCGGGACCTTCCCGAAAGCTAGGATCCATGTGTCTATATAACAAACTCAAACCATAGCGGCCAAAGGAGACCGTCTCTAACGGTATCCACGCAGAGATCGGAGAACCTAACCGGGACAAACCCTTTGACCCGAGAATAGCTAAAACAAATTAAAGACTGCTAGATCTTACCTTTGTTCTTGGAGAGCTTGAATCAACGATGAAGAGGAGATGAAACCTTGGAGAAGAGCTTGAAGGATGAAGCTCGTTGGTGAGAAGATGAGAGAACAATTTCTCTTGGATTTTCACAAAATCCTTTCTTTCTTCTCTTTTCAAGCCAACGATCATCATCAATCATAATGAAGAAACTCTTTCCTCTTTCTTCTACTCCAACGAGCACACTCATCTCATCTTCACCTTTTATTATTTTGTCTTTTAGTCATTAATGAAACTAGATGACTAAGCATGGAATGGAGAGGCTTCCTTTCTCCTTTCCACGTAAATGACATATATATATTTATTAATTAATTCTTTAATTAATTAATAACATATATATATGTATATAAATGCTGAAGTGGTCCAGTCACACCGGGGTCGGTCCTACCGGGTCCCGGTATGGGAAAAATCCCAGAAAACCCTTTTCAGCAATATCGATGTCGCGATCTCATCGGGACATATCTCGATCTCATCGGAATCCATTTAATTCTATTGCTCTCCATATATTGGATCTCTATCCAAAACTATTTTACGAATTCTCCCAGACACTCTTATGCGTGTGACCCATTAGGTTCCCGATTATGTTGGCCACTTAGATTAACACTTAATCTGAGCAAGTCATGAGCGGTATCTAGCAACACATCATGACCCCCAATTGACCGGAAAGTAATTGGTTTGACGAATGAAGCTATATTCATCATGAACCATATCACGAACCTTTCCATAGACAATTACCGTGCAATTCGTCCTTTCACCATGCTATATCCCACTTGGTTATGAGTATGGGCAAAGTGTCAACTTTTACTAGACTGACTACGTCAAATCTAGTCTAAGTGATTTCAGTTCTTGTCCTGGGACTCATTACTTTATATGTCACTGAAGACACTCTTCATGACATATATACTCCGACCAGAGATTTCCAAGTAATGACCCTGACAAGATGCCATAGGTATCATCTTCTGCTATCACAGAAGTGGTGAATCCTCTATTGGCTACTCAATTACCTTGAATACCTCAAGTCGCACTCCAAGCACCACCCTGTGAGCGACCTCAGTAAGGCAACAAGGAATGGAGTCAAAGCACATAATCAAGTATTCAAGATATCCTTGAGCACCTCAAGTCTAAGGATACTTGCACCATTGCTATGATGAGATTATCAGCGACTTAGAATAGGACATCCATGTGATGATCTCATAGCGAGTCATCAATGTACTTACTATCTCTAGTAAGCATCCACATCTCAACCCTAAATATCTCATATTTACTGACTTCCGAGATCCTTTGCTTGACCAAATCAAGGAGTTTGAGATGTGCTAGTGTTTTGATTCTGATGTCCAGTCTCAGTAATCCTATGACTAGGGATAATTTAGATACTGACATAATTGCACATGATAGGAATCTCAATAGTATGATCACATTACAATTTCCTTCATGTTATGTCATATATCATTAACTTCATTAATTTGCTTATTGATCAATATCAGTTCATTAATAATGAACAGCAACGTAATGAAATATGCTTTTCTTTATTTATTCATAAAGACTGTACACAAATTTGTACAAAATGTGCTAAAGGCGATTGCCTTCAGGGCACTACTCTAACATCTGTCCCCTTAGAAGCTTGCATCTGGGATCTCTCTTTTCTTGTCAACTTCGGACACTCATTGGCCATGTGTCCTTTCTCTCCATAATCGAAGCACGCCCCGTTAATCGGTAGCAATCCCCTTTATGGAACCTCCCACAGTACTCACATTTGGGAATAGGTGGCCTATCCCCATCTCCTTTTCTACTGCCTCCCATCGTTGAAGCTTGATGAGAAACAGTAGAAGTCCTCATAGGTCAAGGTCTGCTCGTACCACTGCTCCTCTCCTCAGACTGCACAGAGAAAGTTATGGCACTCCTCTCAGGCATAGAAGTACCACCTCCCCTCTTGAACTACTCTCTTCCCTTTCTTTTCTTGCTGACAGAACTCTTGATGTTCTCGATGTTTTCAACCCTCAACGCTGCTTCAACTAGCTGTTGGAAGTCACAGAAGTTCTGCAATACCACTTTTTCTCTGATGGCTAGGTGCAGTCCTAACTCAAACCTGCAGTACTTAGCAGCCTCACTCAGCATCATCTCAGTAGCATATCTTGACAACTGTGTGAACCAGCGCTCATACTCGCTAACTGTCAACTCCCTCTGGGTGAGACTCAAGAATTCCCTCTGCTTCTGCTGAATGTACACCTTAGACAGATATTTCTTCTTATAAGAAGCGAGGAAATCCTATCATGCCAACCCTGTCGGTTTCAACTGGCTTCCCGGTATACACTCCCACCAATGCAAAGCATCACTCTGAAGCAGACTTGCAGCATAAACAGCCTTCTCATCATCTTCACAGTCCATCTACTCCAATACCCTCTCTGTCTTCCTCAACCAGGTCTCGACATCTTCAGGATCAGTGGTCCCATAAAACTCCACTGCCCCATACTTCCTCAACTTGTCAAATTGTTTCCTCCTTTTAACTAGGGTCGATGCAGAAGCCTGCAGCATCTGACCCATAGCCTGGACAAAGGTCTGAGTAAATTCCTGGAACAATCTTGGATCCAATGTAGGCACTTGCTCTGACTAACTAGGCAACTCTTGTGTCTGAGATCGGATGGACTCACTACTTTGCCCTAAGGAAGCCTCAGCAACTCCCGAGGCTACCGACTCATCGGTGCTCTCCACCCTTAGTGGAGAGTCAGGTGCAATTGAACCTTGCAAAACTCCTCGTATCCTTCTACGAGGTGGCATCTTACTCCTTCAATGAAAACACTAATGATTAGCTCACAGTTCAATTTAATCTTATTTCCTATATGTATGGATGTCACTTAATGCAAATAATCAATTCACAATGCAACAAGTAATCACATAGAAAAACAAGTCAACCTACTATGCATTCTAAGCCTTGGAGAAAACCTAAGCTCTGATACCAAACAATGCTAAACCCCGCTTCCGAAGTCCAACATTCAAAAACATAGCCACATGGAGGGCTCACATTTAACCAAGACCGAATACTACACCCGAATTCGGTCCAAAGATTGAAAATCTTAACGCCCAAATTGAAATTTAATTCCTTCAGATAAGTTGTAGCTCCATGTCTCTAGTTTAATTTGAAACAAAAATCAACCCAAACGGACCACTACAGATTAAGAAATTGCCAAAATACTAAAACATGTTCAATGAGATAACCCCAGTTCATATTATTGAAGAACACACTCACTATACCCGTCCCACTCTTTTCACTAAATCTTTCTCCATTGGTTTCATATGACTATGATTCTTGGTGAAAATGTAGGGAAATGTCTTACGAATCCAATGGTTTAAGAATCAAGTCATTTGGAGGTCTAGAGAAGAAGTTATGGCCAAAAGAATCCAACATGTTCATATCTTTACTCGTACTGTACATGTCTTGGCGCAATTGCTACAACTTTCATTACAGATGTCGGATTAACTTCGTTTTTGACTATTGGAAAGAGGACTTCCAAATCTACAAGAAGACCTTGAAGGAAAATTTTATCATTTGACTTCAGTATCGTCTCACTTTCCTTTCGTCTCAGTTCTATCGTCTCATTTCCATCGTCTCATTTCTATCATCTGCTTTTCTGCCTTCTCATTTCTATCGTCTGCTTTTCTTTTGTCTCATTTCTATCGTCTTCTTTTCTTCCGTCTCATTTCTATCCTTTGCTTTTCTTCCGTCTCATTTCTATCGCCTCATTTTCTTCCGTCTCATTTCTATCGCTACTTTTGTTCCGTCTCATTTCTATCGTCTGCTTTTCTTCCGTCTCATTTCTATCGTCTGCTTTTTGCGTCCAAAATGTATCCACTTATAAGAATCATAACTTTTGACTCCAATGTCCAAATTTTTCATATAATATATCGTTGGAAAGATAAGAGAAAGATCTACAACTTTCCAGAAAGAACCTTTGCTAAAATCTATTTATATTAATTCTAAATTTGCCCCTCAAGTCTGAAGACGAAATTTCCATTTCTACACCAACGTACTGCACACCAAATTCTTAACTTCATGAAATTTTGAGACTTTTAGAGACGGAACTGAAATTTGATGTCTTCATACAAAATATAGCCATATATCTCTAGATTAATCCAAATTAAGAATCATCTCATTTGGACAACTAGAGAAAACGTTATGGCTAAAGGACTGAAGCATATTCAGTGAACATTTTCCAGATCACTACTAATATTGTTTCTAAATCTTTCCTTATCACAACTCATACTAAGATCACTCTTTCTACTCCTTCTACTCCTTATTTTTAATAAAATCACATTTAATATCAATTATACCCGGAAGTTCTCAAAACACAATTTCCTGAAATTTTCACCCACTACTAAGTACCCTTTGGTACTTTTGAGCTCCAACTCAACCAAATCAGCTCATATACCCTTCAAACCTCCAACATACTATTCCACAACAAATGACCAATTCCAAACTCAAAAATGAAGAAGATGCACCTACACATTCTTCTTTCACAAAATTCATACACAATTTCATACATTATCCATAGAGCAACACAATCATGCTCATTCTCATTTCTAACCAAAATAAATATTCATGCATAGCTTTAATTACATATCAACATATCCATCAAGAATTAAGCACAAGATACACAATACATGAGATGCTCAATGTTTGATATGTTTGAAAACCTATCCATAATGGCTAGTTACGAACTTAGTGCAAAAGTATCTAAAGCCTTGGAGTTTTCGATGCCTTGCAAGATTCACACTCGTCTCGTTTTGCACCTGAGGAGGGAAAGTGGGGTGAGCAACTCGGCTCAGTGGCTAATACATTTATAGCCATCGGTAATGAGCCATACCACAAGGACAAATACACATATATCAAGCAATCCGGTTTATTAGCAATTTCATCCCATAATTTATAAACAACCAAAAATTTATTATGCATCATACTCAATAAAGTCAAAATGAAAATGCACAACAAATAGCTAGAGAGTTTCCGTGGAACAAAACGGTTTACACCGTGAACAAAACGAGTCCAATTTCTCAGGATCTCGTGGCCTCAAGCTGGCAGTCGGGAAAAGGTTATAGGTTAACGTGCACATGACTACCAAAACGGTTTTCTCTCTTGCCCAATCACAATTATCTATGCTCAATTAATCAATCACAATCTTGCATTCTCATGCTTCTATTATTTCATCAAATTTTCATATTTTCATACTTTTCAAACATTCACCACAATTTAACATTTATACAATATAAGCTAAAATCACACATACATAGGGCATTTGCCCATCACACAACAACTATAAAAATATTACCCACCTCGATTGTTGGAAATCCAAGTTCAAGATTGCCCTTCCTCTCTCTCTTGAGTATAGTTTCCTTGATTCCCTTCAATTAAACCCATTTCCATTTAATCCATACATTCAAATAAAGTTCATATAATGTAAAAATCAAAGAAATGCTAAAATTGAATTTAAACCTAACCTACCCATAGCCCATCTAGGCTAGAAAAACCAAAACCCTAACTTAGAAATTCCAAAATCAATTTAGGTTCATCTTTCACTTCTTTCTTCCTTCCTTTCCAACACAAACCCTAACCTCCATTTGTGAATCTAGCATAAGTGTAACAACCCACTCCCCTAAGATCCGAACCTAACATCGATGGTGATATCCGAGTCTGTGCCCCGCGAGAGTGGCGGCTACAACACTAATTCAAAAGCAGTATACCTTTTTTTATAACTAACAATCACCAATATCACATTAAGTGAAAAACCATTTATAAATACATAACTGGTTGTACACTGACCACGAGGGTCCTCAGAAAAATTATACCATAAGATGATCCCAAAGTCCTCTTATTAATGCAGCATTTGCCCGATCCGATTTCTTATCTCTCTCCGTGATTGCTATCGCTTGGTTGCCTAGCAGGGGTATTCATCTGAGTCCCGAAAAATAAATGCAAATTTTGGGTGAGTTTTGCGAACTCAATGAGTGACCATCATCGACGGTCCCCTCAAACTGGGCAAATATATAACCCATTTACAATCCGTGCCAATTTTTACCATTTTATCCTTCCCATCGGTGATGGGATGTTACAATAAGAAGATGAGAACTTACCTCCAAGAAGTGGATTTCTTTTCTTTTTCTTCTTCTTTCTTCTCCTTTTTTACGTTTTCCTCTTCTTCTTTTTAGTTCCTACGACAACTTCCTTCTCTTCTAATTCAAACAACATTTTTATCTCTTGTTTTACTCCTTTTCTTCCAATTTTGCCCCTCCTTCACTTAGGCTTTCCAAGTTTGCCCTTAATTTGTCTTATATGTCTCTACTCTTTCAACCCACTTAATAATATAATTGTAACATCCCATCCCCGATGGGAAGGGTAAATTGGTCAATTGGGACAGGCTAGTAATTTGCATTGCATATTATTGATTGAGCATTCATTGGCCTCTAAATAAGAGGAATGAGTCTTTTGGCACATGCACATGAAGGTACATACATTCATGACATTTTCCCGGCAATTATTTGTGATTATGATGGGATTTGTGAATTTTGAGACAAAAATGTTTGATTTTGAATTGTTGCGAATTATGGAACAATTGGGTTTGAATAGTTGAATTGGAACTGTATTAGAGTGATTGCCAGTTGATAGTGACCCTTAGAAACTCTTCTGGAAAATTCGAGAGAAAAAGTCATTGACTGTATAGTGCCAAAATAATTGTCTAATGGCAAAGGAAAATTTGATATATGATCTTAGAGATTAATTTGTTGAGCCATTGAAATTTGGAGACGAATTGTACTGGAAATGAAATGGAAAGAGAAAGAGCATAAAAGGGTATTAAGAATAAAGCAAGTGGCAAATGTTTAAAGGTTTTAAATAAGCTAAGTAGGGAAATTTTCGATGCTCTCGGTTAGGGCAAGCTCTTTCTCCTCTCTTTTTCCTTAGTGATCCCCGATCCTTGCCTTTCCAATTGCTTGCTTCTTCTTCTTTGTGCAAGCCAGCCTTAACCTTGAGAGAAGATGAAGATTTGTTGAAGTTTTGAGAGCTCACCGTGGGGTTAGAGAAAAGAGGAAAGGGTCGAAGGATTTTCGGTACTTTGGAGATTTGAGCTTGATTTGGTAAGTAAATTGATTGTATGTTGTTATTTTTTAGTTAATGCATTCATGGGTTTGATTGTGAGTTGTAACTGGTTTTAGAGAGAGAAATGAAAAAGAGAATCGGAGAAGACGACCGCACGTCGCGATGAATAATAATTTAGACGTCGCGACTAGCGAGAATTTTGTACGTCGCGATGAAGGAATTTTTGCACGTCGCGACGAGCATGGATTGACGTCGCAACGAGCGATTAGAAGCCGTGGCGAGGGACACTTTTCTGAATTGAATTAGTTTAGTTTATAGGTCATAACTAATGGTGTAGACCTCCAATTGAGGTGATTCTTGATTCTTTATAAACTAGAGAAAGAGGTCTACAATTGTGGTATTGAAAGAAAGTTGAATATGGTTTTCTATTGTAACCTAAGGATTGTTTCATGATAATTGGAGTATAATTGTGAGACTTTGGGATTAAATCCAATGCTTTTGAGATTGTAGAAAATGAGCATAATTGATGAATTTTGATCTAGAAAATAGTGACACTGAAATTGAGGTCTTCCTTGATAATATCCTAATGGGTATGACTTGGTAAATTGACTGAATGTTAGAAATGAAATGAATCATTATGGATCAATTGAGTAAATAGTTAAGTTTGACAAAGAAAGTGGAAATTGGGGAAGAGCGCCGGGAAGGTCATGAATAGGCATCGTACATCTTTTATTTAAGACATGTGCATCATTGAATTATTCTGATTGTGCATTTAGTAATGGGAAATGATTTGATTGTTATAGAGGTACCGATGGAACGATATTCTCTGAATATTCTTTGGGATTTCGAGCGATGGCTTCGGAAGTGCAGGTGAGTAACCTAGTTGGTTCCTCAACCTTTATGTGTTTAATATTAGGTGCTTATGCCATGTGGAGATAATGGAGGAATTATGTGTTTGATTTTGATTGATTTCAGACCATAGGTGTCAAGTATTGGGAACTTGATATTGAAGTGCTATTATGTATGGCGATTGTAGATGCTTGATGAAATAAATTGTGAAGCTGTTATGGTGAAATCTTTGGATGAAGGTCAGAAGGAATGGGAATTGGACATTGAAATGTAAACTGGCTGTAAATATAAATTGGGACATGTGCATTCATGCATAAAAGTATGATCAGATAATGACAGTTGTGACCGGAGCAACCAACGTATTTGAGCCACGAGGCTCACGCATCGAGGCATTAGAATGACGTATTTCAAAGCCAGCGGCTCACCGTTAATGTGCGTCCTTTGGGACGATTCGGTATACGATCACAACACCGAAATAAAGTGAGAAGTGTCACATGTGCATTGCATAATCATATGATTGAAAATGAATTGTATGAAAGGTGGAACGCCTCATATTTGTAAAATGACAGCGCATGTGATATTTCTGAAAGTGATACTACGCGATACTCTGTGAATTGTTTGTATATGCATGAGTTAAGTGAACCATCGATGATGGTTTCTCACTGAGTTCGCAAACTCATCCAAAATTGCAACTATTTTTCAGGAAATCGAAGAGTATCCCGTTAGACAAACGGGAGTATGCCTACTGCATGTAAGTCAGAGTTCGAGGTCGGGATCAGTTCACCTCTGCATTAGTATTATTCTTTTCTTGTAGAGAATTTATATTTCTTCAATTTCCGCAAAATAGTACTATTATTTCAGAGGGCCCCAATTGATTAATGTTGTATTGTAATGTGATTACTGAAATTTTGTTTTGATCAAAATGTTTTTGTATAAGAGTGGGCCCAAGTTGTTTACTGATTTCCACGCATACGATTGTTTTCAAAGATAAAAAAATGTTTTTCTGAGCTTTGGAACTGTTTGACTACTCTAGCATACCACCCTCGTGAGGCACGGGCTCGGATATCACCATCGATGTCGAGTTTGGGTCTTGTGGGAGTCGGATGCTACAATAATTCTAACACTTCCTTCTTAATTCTAATTTAAAGACTCCACTAAAAATAATAATAAACAATTAAAGCAAAATTAAAGAATAAATAAAAAATAGTAAAAAAAAATTGGGACCCAACAGTAGTCCTAGGCTAGGGTCTATGCTATGACCAGGCAGGAGGCCCAAGACTCACCAGATGTGGTAGCAGGTGCGCTTCTTATTTATGACTTTGAAGCATTTGCACTGCTAGATCCAGGATCCACACACTCCTTTATCGCACCACATTTGGCATGTAGACTGCATTGTAATAGGGAGCCATTACAGTATAGGTTAGAGGTGAGTACTCCTCTAGGTAGTACTACGGTCTTAGGAGAGGTCTGCAAGGGGTGCTTGATTAAGATCGATCAAGCAGAGTTGAAGGCAGACCTGATAGTATTGCAGTTGAGAGAGATAGATGTGATCTTAGGCATGGATTGGCTCACTGCCCATAGGGCCATTATGAACTGTTACACCAAGGAGGTAGTATTGGAATCTCTGAGTCGACCTAGGCGATTTCGGAGGAGTTAGTCAGCGATTGCCGACTGGATGGTCACATTCATGAGTGCTGCTGAGGTTGATCACGAGGAGGATGTGAGGCTTATCTGGCCCACATCATTGATACTAAAGCTGAGCAGAGGATTCAGGGCATTCCTGTGGTTAGGGAATTTCTAGATGTGTTTCCCGATGACCTACCTGGTTTACCACCAGATCGGGAAATGGAGTTCACGATCGATCTAGTTTCAGGAGCTACCCCTATATCTATTCCTCTATATAGGATGGCACCTGTGGAACTGAAGGAGTTGAAGACTTAGCTTTAGGAGTTACTGGAAAAGGGTTTTATTAGACCTAGTGTTTCACCTTGGGAAGCTCCAGTATTGTTTGTGAGGAAGAAGGATGGGACTTTAAGGTTGTGCATCGATTATAGGCAGTTGAATCGTGTGACAATAAAGAATAAATACCCACTACCTAGAATCGATGATTTATTTGATCAGTTGCAGGGGGCTTAGGTGTTTACTAAGTTGGACTTGAGGTCAGGGTATTATCAGTTGAAGATAGCTGAGACTGATGTACCTAAGAGTGCATTTCAAAGCAGGTATAGGCACTTTGAGTTTTTAGTGATGTCGTTTGGGCTAATTAATGCCCCAGTAGCTTTTATTCCCTTGATGAATAAGGTGTTTCATCCCTACCTTGATCAATTTGTGATTGTGTTTATTGATGATATCTTGGTGTATCGAAAAGCAGACAGGAGCATGCTGAACATCTGAGGGTCATTTTGCATATCATGAGGGAAAAGCAGTTGTATTCCAAATTCAGTAAGTGTGCATTTTGGTTAGATCAAGTAACCTTGTTGAAAGTTATAGAGGAATTTCATAGCTTTTCAATGATGTATAATATGCCATTTTTGGATGTGGGAATTGAAAGATATGAATTTGTGAAGTTTGGATGTGGTTTAGGGTGAATTTATGAGGCAGAAACTTTTATTGAAATTTTGACCCTTTTAGAGGTTGAAATTGCTTTTAAGTTCTTCATGAAAGTTGTAGATTGTGTTTTGATCTTTCCATTGATATAAAGCATGGAATTTTTGGATAATGGAATAGGAAGTTATGATTTTTAGAAGTTGTGTTACTGTTTATAATGAGATTTACAGGACAGATATTTGAAGTGAATTTTGACCCCCATAGATGTGGAATTTGTCTTTGAATCCTTCATGGAAATTATATAGCTTTCTGTTATCTTTCCATTGATACCAAATTTGTAAATTTTGGAGTTCTAAGTGAAAAGTTATGCTTTTTGGAATTTCAGATGAGGAAGAGAGGAAAAGAAAAAGAAAAAAAGAAAAGAATTTAGGAAGTTGTGGCCTCGCGGTCGCAACGCGGCTCGAAAACGAACCGCCTCACGATCGCGAGCCATCGCGAAGGCGAGCCGGCCCATTTTGGAGAGTCAGCTCGCGAGCCAGCCAGTGAGCCGCGCCGCATGCCTCCACTCTTTTGCTTATAACTTTTTTGTCCGACCTCCGATTGACCTTATTTTTTAAGCGTTGGATTTCTACGTCATTCATCTACCTCTCCATGAGAATTTGTGGATTTTGAGATTAAATTAAAAAGATGGATTGAATCAAAGTGAGAGGATCGATTAAAAGAGTATGAGTGGGTTATTTTTTCTGAATATACTTCAGTGTTTTGGCAGTATCTTGACCTATAGAAATCCAAATTAAGTAATTTTGGTGTCTATGGATTCCTAAAACATAGGGGAACACTTTTATTGAAGAGAGGTTGACTAGGTTACCTCATTTTCACTTTCTCATTGATCGCGAGTAGTAGAAATAAGCCTATGAGAAATAAATTGCAAGTTTTGATATAGGATAGGTTTTGTGATGAAATTTATGGAATGATACCCAGGATTGTCACGAGCATGCATTGTACTCATTTCAATTCCTACATGTGCATTATTATACACTTTTGATTGTACAACTTGTGATATATGTGTATCTTAATTGTTATAGAGGCACAATTGGAACGTCAACCCACAGATGTTGCCGAGACTTCCAGGCACTAGCTTCGGAAGCAGTTGGTGAGTAACCTAGACGGTTTCTCTTAATTATTGTTTGCTTATGATTATATATTGAATAATGATCGATTGTGATTTGATTGTTGATTTCGGACAGAAGGTCCGATGACTGTGTACTGGGGCGTTGCGATATTAAAGTGCTACTTGTATATGAATATGAGACCTACGTGCTTATAATGTGATTGATTGTGGCATATGCATTTCATTCATGAATGCAGAATTAGATAATGATAGTTGTGACTAGAGTAGCCACAGATTAGAGCTTAAAGCTTAACAAGTGAATTTGAGCCTCGAGCTCAACAGTGATTTAGAGCCTTAGGATTAATGTTTAATGAGCCCTATATGGGACAGTTCAGGCACTCGGTCACAACAACGTAATAATTAAAAAAATGTCTCATGAGCATTTCATATACATTTTATTAAATGTGTTTGATTGAGTGAAAAGCAAAATTCCTTATGTTTAAGTGAAAGTGTGTTACTTATGATAAATGTGTAATTGTGACATAATTTGTAATATGAATTGATGTGTTACATGAATTGAGTGAACCATTGATGATGGTTACCTCATCGAGTTCGCAAAACTCACCAAAATTGCAATGTTACCTTTTCAGGACCGAGAGTAGACTCTTAGCTACAGAGAGGCTCCCCCAGCCGTGTAGATTGTGTCTAGCAAGGGAAGTCATAGCTCAAAGGTCGGTCAGCTGGGACTTTTGGATGGCTTAGATAGATTTGATACTTTTTTCTCTTTCATGTAGAATTTTTGTACTAGGTTTTTGATTGATGTACAGATAGTAAGGGATGAAAAACATGTAAACTTTTGATTTTGATGGAATGAAATGAGGAAAAAGTTGGTTTCAAACATATTGTGATTTTCTATTGATGCTTTATTGGTAAATAATGATATGATGTCATGTGAAGTGAATGTAGAGATCGAACGTAGCTCGCCCTTATCGTAGGATATGTACCGGAATAACCTCCGGGCGTCCCGGTGTGTACCCTGCGATGAGGTATTCTGATTATCATATCTTGATTTATTATTAAGAATAGGAGAGGGAGATACCTTAATTAAGGACTCAATACTCATTACTTATCAATGGAGGTTGACTATAAAGCAATCATGAAAAACTTGGAGATTTACTGGAATTACCTTTTGAAAATGAACTTATAAAGAATTAATGGGATTAGAGGAGCAAAATTTTATATCTTATATGAAACCTTAATGCCCCAACTAACCACATTATCTCTCATGCAAAAGAAGCCATAATTACTGAGGATGCCATCAAAGATAATTATGATATACCAAACCAAACACTATAGATAAAGAAGAACTAAGTTGATTTATAAAGCTTTTTAAGTGATGAATCAAGGAATACCCAAATATGCAACTTCCCAAATATAAATTCAAATTGTGAGTAAAAGGAATAAATGAGGAACAAGAAAAAGGGGGTGTTGAGAGTGTCTCTCTCTAGGAATCCATTCTCCTAGACTGCGTCCCCGATTCTGCCTGTGTTAGTTGATTTTTGCGATAGTGCTGGTGCTACGTTCGTTTCGTTTCTACTATTTTCAGGTGGTGTACGCTGCTGTGTGGGTGCATTTTGGCGGGCATTTGAAAGTTATACTGGGATCCATCTGGCGCGCTCGTCTTCTCCTTGGGCGGGTGTGACACGGGTTTGGCTGTGAGTTTATGGCCAAAAAGAAGCCTAAGGGTTCTGGGGTGAAGATGTTCAAGGAGTCTTCTCCCTCCTCCCCAGGTCAGCCTCCAGGGGAGGCGCCCCCGGCGGCGGCCTCCTCTGCCGGAATTACATTGGTGCCCTCTCGGGCCCCTTCTGCTGGCCCGAAGCAATCTAAGGTTTCCTTAAAAACGGGTAAGGGCGTTCTTAATGAGATTCTTATGGAAGAAATTTTGTCCTCCTCCTCTGATGATGATTTCGAGAAAGAGGCTACTGGTGGGGCTACACATGAGTCTTCGGAATCGGGGGACTCTGATGAGGAGCAGCAGGTGGAGGCTTCTCCTCTTCCCCATACGACTGCGAGTCCTGTGGTGGGTGTGGAGGGTTCAGGTCCAGATGCTCAACCTCTAGTGGATTCGGGCACACCCTCTACTGATAACAATGCAGTGGAGGCTGGTACTGCGGCGGATGGTGCCCAGGGCAAACCTTCGTTTGCAAGCCTCTTTCGGAGTGATAGAGATGTGACGTAGGGCTTCCGGCTGGAACACATTTCTGTAGACAAGGAGGTTACTATCCTTACTGAGGATCGGTTGGACTTGGAAAAGGAATGGGGGTACTGTCTTGTTGGTGTTTTCACTGGAATATTTCCGGGTATGAAGGCAGTCGAAGGTCTTATCACCCAATGGGGGGTGGCTTGTAAACTGATCCCCCATGAGGGTGGTTGGTTGGTCTTCCAGTTTGAATCCGATCAGGCTCGCACTTCTGTTTTGGTGGGGGGTCGTATGTGTTGTATGGGAAGACCTTAATGCTGAAATCGTTGGCTCCTAGTTTCTCGTTCAATTTTAAGGACTTTATGGCAATGCCGTTGTGGGTTAAGTTCCCTAATGTTCCTTTGGATCTGCGGACAGATAAAGGTTTGTCTAAAATTGGCTCAATGGTGGGGAAACCCATTTGTTCTGACCTTGTAACTACTCAAAGAGCCCGTGTTGGGTATGCTCGGCTTCTTGTGGAGGTGGATGTCTCCCAACGGCCGATTACCAGTTTTGATGTTCTTCTACCAGAAGGCAACCGATTTACTCAGCAAGTTGTGTATGAGACATTCCCGTCGTATTGCTGTGACTGTAGGCATTTTGGGCATAATGTTTTTATCTGTAAGAAGACTCAACAGAAGCACCAGCGGTGGGTTCCCAAAGTCAGGGGTTCCCAACCTGTGAAGGTGCAAGCCCCTAAGCCAGGGACTGCTCCTTCAGGACCTCCTTCCACTTTGAATCCACTTACTGATGCCCCTCCTTCAGAGAGGCCTCCTCAGGCCACTGCTCAGCCGGAGGTGGCTCCTAGTTCTGGTCAACCTTCTCTTCAGCCTGTGGGCATTTCGAATTCTACTGCACTTAGTAAAGGCAAGGGAGTTGCGGGCTCTGCTTCTGGTCTACAGGGAAGGGACAAAGGGTCGACCCAGGCTAAATCCTATACTTCTGCACAGACACGGGGTAAGGCAGGGAAAGCTGGGGGGGTTGGCCCCTCCCGTTTGTCCAAATGAGTTTTCTATGTTGGAACGTCCGAGGTCTCAACTCAACCTCGCGACAATCGAGTGTTGCCACTTTAGTGAGGCGGCACAAATGTAAATTCTTTTGTCTTCTTGAAACCAAGCTCACGGTGACTGGGTTAGACCGGCTGATGTGTAGGCGATTTCCGGATTGGGAGTATGGACATAATTTTGATTTGATAGAGAAAGGTAGAATGGTTATTCCTTGGCAATCTTCTCACTATTCATGTCAGATTTTGGAGAGGGGCGATCAGTTTCTTCACTGTCGTGTTTTTCATCTCCCTACCCAACGGGACTTTTTGGTGTCTTGCATTTATGGCTTATATAGTGTTACACAACGTCGTGCTCTTTGGCAGCGTTTAATTGAGTTTAGGCCAACTCCCACTTCTCCTTGGTTGATCATGGGGGATTTTAATTGTGTATGTAAATATTCTGAACGTCTTGGGTATCAACCTACTACCGATTATTTTCTTAAAGACCTCCAGGAGTTTCGGGTCACTTTGGGGTTGGACGATGCCCCCTCGAGTGGTGAGGTCTTTACTTAGCAGAGGAACCACCTATGGGCCAAATTGGACAGAGTACTAGTTAATGGGGACTGGGAATTGAGGGGATGGTTTTGCTTTGCTCATTTCCTTGCTATGCGTTTTGACTCGGATCACTGCCCGTATATTGTTGATTTTGAGAGAACGCTTGATCAGGGTAATCGACCCTTCAAATTTTTCAATATGTGGATGAAACATCCTAGGCTGTCGGATTTAGTGCGTAATGCCTGGCTCACCCCAGATTGTGGTACTGCGCAATTTAATCTTGTGCATAAATTGAAGGCTTTGAATGTTAGACCCCGAAATTTTTTTTATGATGATATTAAGAATGAATTGTGATAATTATGTGATTACGGCTTAGTTTGATTTAATTTGGAGTAATAGTAGATAATTGAGGTGTATTTGCGTTTAATGTGGTTTAAATGAGAATTAAGGGATAAAAATGTGTGAGGGCATTTTAGGAAGATTTTTTAGGTTGAAATGGGTTTAGGCTCGTGAGAAGGGTAACTTAGTCTTTGTCCATTTAGAATCAAGAGAAGGAAGATAGAAAGAGAGGAAAAGAGGAGGAAAGGAGAAAAGGAAAAGAGTCTTGTGATCGGTGAAGGAAGGAGAAGAGAAGAGAGGGTTTTTCGATCTTTGAGATTTCCGACCGTTTGAAGCAGTTTTCGGGTAAGTTTATCTTCATCTCGTTGTTTTGTGGCTAGATTAAAACCTAAGATGGCTTGAATGTGTTAGAATCGAAGGTTTTAGGGTTTTAAGGCAAAAATGGTGAGATTTCTTGGGTTGATGCATTTGTGACTGATTTTGAGTTGCTGTTGAGTTAGAACTGGAGTTTGAGACTTGATACAAGGCTTAGGTGTGTTGCAATCGAGTTTGGGAAGAGATTGAAGTTGAAAATTATAGAAATGTGGGTTTGGTCGAGCTCGGACACTTGCGTCAGCGTCTTGAAGGAGGCGCATACGATATGCGAGGAGAGAAGTGTTAAATCGCGGCGTGCGTGAGGACGACGTCATGACGTCTGAAAAATTGGGCTCGCCATGGCATGGCGATCCCTTCATGTGGCGAACATCAAGTTCTTGAAGGAGATTTGTGGGCATATCTTGGGTTATAGATGTCTGATTGAGGTAATTTTGGATTCGTTGTGAACTCGAAATAGAGGGCTACGAGTTGTATGAAGAAGGGAAGTTTGGAATTAGTCTCTAAGGGTTCGGGATTTTATGAGGAAGTCGAATGTAGACCTTTAATGCTTTATTTTGGATTTCCACGCTTTGATTATTTTCTGGGATATTGATCGAATGGAAACTTGGTTTGTTATAAGAAACCAAGCTGACCCAATTCCATCGCAAGAGGAAGGACACCAATGAGTCGACTACTCGAGTGACCTTAGGTGGGTAATATACTTATAGTCATTGTGTGACTAGGCAATTTCTTGCCTATGTATGAATATATGTTATATGTTATGCATGTTTAAATGTGATGAATTGAATGATTTTGATTTCATATAGTTCAAAAGAATCATGGGAATTGATAGCATTACATTTTGATTCTGAGCATGTTATGCCTCGACTTCGGTCATGGCATTTTGACTAAATGCAAAGATATGAAAGAATACCATATTATAAAATGATTATGAGTATGATTATGTGCTTTTGCTTGGGCGAGAGTGGAACCATTTCGTTCGTCACGTGCACGTAGACAAGAGCCTTCTCCCGGCTGCCCGTTTGTGGACTATGAACTCCGAATGGACTCATTTCGTTCAGGGTGTAAACTTCGGTTTCTCCCTTTTGTTTCCATGGAACCCTCGAGCCATTGTGATGTGCATTGCATACGTGAAGTATTCTTTTTGAAGCATACTTTGTGACATATTTATGAATTGAATTAATTATCTTGAATGCGTAAATTGTTTGATTAGCATGTGAGTGCTTGAATTGATGTCGGTATAGATATAAGATATATACATTCATATGCTGGGATTTGTGCTAGTTGCCGATGGCTATAATTATATTAGCCACTGAGCTGTGTAGCTCAACCCATTACTTTCCCTCCTCAGGTGCAGAACAGGACGATCTTTGAACTTGCGAGGCATCGAAAACTTTGAGCTACTTAGGAGTTTTGTATTAAGTTCGTATCTTGATGGGCCCTCCGAGCATATTCTCATAGAGCATTTGCATGTATTTTTGAATTGCAACTGATTTTGTATTTTGAATGATTTCGAATACTTGTTAAATTTCTTCCGGTTGTAATGGCATGAGTTTACTTCATGTTTTAAATGCATGTGTAAGGGCTGGATAGTTTGAGAATTGTTGTGTGTGAATTATGATCGAACTATGTCTATGTATATGTATAAATGTTGGGATCGGGTCCGATATATTTGGTCACCCGACGCCGGCGCAACCTGAGGGGCCGCCTCGGGAATTGGGGATCCGGGACCCGGGCCCAACATGTTTAGTATCAGAGCGCCTAGGTTAGGTGTCCTCGGCTTAGAATGCATAATAGGATTGTTTGCTATATGATTAATTGTTGCATTGATTAAGTGACATGAATATCATGCATACATGTAGATTGACCTGTAGCTAATCCTTAGTGTTTTCATTTGAAGGAGTACGATGCCACCTCGTAGAAGGACACGAGGAATTATGCAAGGATCTGTTTCACGACTCTCCCAGGCGAGAGGAGAGGATTGATGAGTCGATAGCCCGGGAATCTTGAGGCTTCAGAGGGCTAGGTAGTGAGCCCGTCTTATTACGATCTCGAGTCGTCGATTCGCGAGAGCAGTGCCTCAACGATCGAGATTGTTCGAGCCTACACCCGGGCATTTGTTTAGGCTATGGGCTAGATGCCTGACCCTACCTTGACCCTAGTTGAAGGGAGGCGGTTTGACCGATTGAGGAAGTATGGGCGATTGATTTCTTTGGGACTTGAGATCTGAAGAAGTGAGACTTGGTGAGAAATCTTGAGAGAGTCTTTGGATCGGATGGAGTGTGAGGATGAGAGAGTCATCTATCTTTGCCGACTTGCTTCAGGGAGATGCTCTTCTTGGTGGGAGGCTGTGCAGGGAAGTCGGATGAGGCGATGGGGTTGGCATGGAAAGATTTCGTGGTTGCTTATAAGAAGAAGTACTGTCTAAGGTATATGTTCGTGACGAGAGGAGTTCTGAGTCTTACTCGAGAGGATATGACGAGAAGCGAGTATGGCGCGGTTTACAGCCTATCCGGTATGCTTGGATCGATGTTGAGTGAAGCTGCTAGATGTCGCGGTTTGAGTCGAGTGCGCAGACTTGGCCATCGAGAGAGAAAGTTATTATGCGAGAACTTTTGTGATTTTCAGCGGTTGGTTGAGGCGACTTTGAGAGTGGAGAATATTGAGAATATTAAGAGTCTTGTGAACAAGAAGAGAAAGGGGGGAGCGATTCGAGAGAGGAGGTAGCACTAGTACTCCTATGCGAGACGAAGTCTATTAGCTTCCTGTTGATCGAGGAGAGGAGCGGTGGTGCTTAGCCGACCTAGGCGATCGCGGACTTCTCTTGTTTCTCACTGAGCTTCCACGTTGGGCGGATAGGAGGAGATGGGGACAAGTCATTAGTCCCTAAATGTGAGCACTTGCGCAATTTCCATGGTGGAAGTGTTACCGATTGGCGGGGCATGTTTCATTTGTGGGCGAGAAAGGACCGAGGGTAGAGAGTGTCCTCGGTAGTCGAGAGAGAGGATCTCGGATCTGAGGCATCCGGGAGGCCGAGGCGTGGGTCGAGGGCTGCAGCGAAGTGGGCGATTCGAGATGTAGCCAAGAGAGTGAGCATTAGGAGGACAGAGAGGGCAAGCCATTAGAGTGTTTGCTATGACTCGGGAGGATGCAGAGGCCACTCCAGATGTTGTCACTGGTATGGCTAGATTATTTTCTAATGATGTACTCGTTTTGATTAATCCAGGTTCTACTCACTCGTTTGTTTCTTGGAGTAGACCTGTATGTGATAGGATTGTGAGCTCATTGGATACTCCGCTAATGGTGAGTACTCCAATCGGCCAGTACATTGTGATTAGTCAAGTGTATAAAGACTGTGAGCTATGTATTGGTGGAGAGCTTCTAGTGGTGGATTTGATGCCACTGAAGATGGGAGGATTAGATGTGATTTTAGGTATGGATACGTTGGAGAAGTACAATGCCCGTTTGGATTGTAAGCAAAAGAAAGTGGAATTTGATTTGGGTGATGGCAGAAGAGTAGTATTTGTAGGGGACAGAAAAGCGAGTCCGCCCAGAATTGTTTCTGCTTTAACAGCAGAGAAGATGATGAGTAAAGGATGTGAAGCATTTTTGGCTTATGTGGTTGACACCAGGGTAGATAGAGGAAAGCTGGAGGATATTCTCGTAGTCAGGGAATTCTTGGATGTCTTTCTCGAGGAATTGCCAGGACTACCGCCAGCTAGGAAAATTGAGTTTCCCATTGAACTTACATCAGTGCTGGCGCGATTTCAATTCGCCTTAGGATGGCTCAAGCGAATTGAAAGAGCTTAAGGAGCAGTTGGAGGAGTTATTGGAGAAGGGGTATATTCGACCGAGCTCTTCGCCTTGGGGAGCTCCAGTTCTTTTTGTGAAGAAGAAGGATGGATCGTTAAGGATGTGTGTGGACTATAGGAAGCTGAATCAGGTCACTGTGAAGAACAGGTATCCGCTTCCTCACATTGATGATCTGTTTGATTAATTGCAAGGAGCGAAAGTCTTCTCGAAGATAGATTTGAGGTCGGGTTATCATCAGTTGAGGATTAAGGATTCGGATGTGCCCAAGACTGCTTTTCGGACTCAGTATGGGCATTTTGAGCTCTTGGTGATGCCTTTTGGATTGACGAATGCGCCTGCAGCGTTTATGGATTTGATGAATCGGGTCTTTAAGCCATTCTTGGATCAATTTATCATTGTCTTCATTGATGATATCTTGGTGTATTCCAAGAGTGATGAGGAGCATTTGAGGATTTCTTTAGAGACTTTGAGGAGACATGAGCTTTATGCAAAATTAGATAAATGCGAATTTTGGTTGAGAGAAGTTTCATTTCTTGGACATATGATCTTAGAGCAAGGAGTTCATGTGGATCCAAAGAAGATAGAAGCTGTGGTGAATTAGGAAGCCCCAAAGAATGTAGCAGAGGTAAGGAGTTTTCTGGGTTTAGCAAGCTATTACAGGAGATTCGTGGAGGGATTCTCCATGATAGCCGCTCTGATGACGAAGTTGTTGAGGAAGAATCAGAAGTTTGTTTGGAGAGAGGAGTGTCAGAGGAGCTTCGAGGAGCTCAAGCACAGGTTGACAAGTGCTCCGATTTTGGTTTTGCCTTCTGGAGATGAGGGCTATACGGTGTATAGTGATGCCTCGAGGAAGGGTCTTGGCTGTGTTTTGATGCAGGGAGATCGGGTGATTGCTTATGCTTCGAGGCAGTTGAAGCCTTATGAGTTAAATTATTCGACGCATGATTTGGAATTAGCAGCTGTGATTTTTGCTTTGAAGATTTGGAGGCATTATTTGTATGGAGTTCAGACGAGGATCATTACTGATCACAAGAGTCTGAAGTATTTGCTGAGTCAAAAAGAATTGAATTTGAGGCAGAGATGGTGGATCGAGTTACTCAAGGATTATGATCTGTTGATTGAGTATCATCCGGGCAAGGCCAATGTTGTGGTGGATGCCTTGAGCAGGAAGTCTTCGATTTCTCATGTTCAATCGGTTTATCTTCCTTTATTGGAAGAGATGGCCAAGCTTAAGATAAGCTTGAAGCAGGAGGAACCGGATTGCCTTCTAGCTAATTTTCGAGTGAGACCGATTCTCAGGGAGAAGGTTAGGGAATTGTAGGCTCAAGATGCAGATTTGAGTAATCTTCGGGATGAAATTCAGAATGGTAAGGTTTCGGAAGTAGCGGTGCGGGATGATGGGCTTATGACAGTGGGAAACAGATTATGTATCCCAGATGTGCAGGAGATTAAGGATGAGATTATGGATGAGGCACATAATGCGCCTTATGCTATGCATCTAGGTAGCACCAGGATGTACAGGGATCTGAGAGAGCATTTTTGGTGGAAGGGCATGAAGAGAGATGTAGCAGAGTATGTCAGTAAGTGTCTAGTGTGTCAGCAAGTCAAGGCTGAACACCAGGCACCTTCAGGCATGTTGAGGTCATTGTCCATCCCAGAATGGAAGTGGCAAAGAGTGACCATGGATTTTATGATGGGTCTGCCTAGGACCAGCAGGAGGCATGATGCCATATGGGTTATAGTGGATCGGTTGACCAAGTCAGCTCACTTTTTGGCGATCAAGCAGACTGATTCTTTGCATGTGTTAGCAAAGAAGTATATCGATGAGATAGTGAGATTGCATGGAATTCTGGATTCAATTGTTTCTGATAGAGACCCTCAGTTTACTTCGAGATTTTGGGGTAGTTTGCAGGAAGCTTTGGGGACGAAGCTGAATTTTAGTACAGCTTTTCACCCTCAGACAGATGGTCAATCTGAGAGGACCATTCGGACTCTTGAGGGAATGCTCAGGGCATGTGTGATAGATTTCAGAGGAGCTTGGGATGAGCATTTGCCATTGGTCGAATTTACTTATAATAATTCGTACCATTTGAGCATTCAGATGGCTCCATATGAGGCTTTGTATGGGCGGAGATGTAGGACTCCGATCTGTTGGGATGAAGAAGGAGAGAGGCAATTGGAAGGACTAGAATTGATTCAGACGACAGTTGAAAAAGTCAATCTAGTTAAGCAGCGGCTTAAGGCAGCACAAGATAGGATGAAGAGTTATGTTGATGCTCACCGAAAGGAGATGGAGTATGAAGTCGGTGAGAAAGTGTTCCTTAAAACGTCTCCTTGGAAAGGAGTATTGAGATTGAAGAAGGGAAATTGAGTCCGAGGTATGTGGGTCCTTATCAGATCCTTGAGAGGATTGGACCACTCGCCTACAGATTGGCATTACCTCCGGAATTGGCGCAGATTCATGATGTCTTCCATGTGTCCATGTTGAGGAGGTATAGATCGGATCCTTCTCATATCATTCAGACTGGTGAGGTTCAGTTGCGGGATGATTTGAGCTATGAGGAGCTTCCAGTGCAAATTTTGGATACCAAAGATAAAGTCCTCAGGAACAAGACGGTTCAGCTACTCAAAGTTCTGTGGAGGAACCATTCGGTAGAGGAGGCTACATGGGAGCCATTGGAAGCTATGCGGGAGAAGTATCCGCATCTCTTCGATGATTCAGGTAAATTTCGAGGACGAAATTTCTTTTAAGAGGGGGAGAAATGTTAGACCCCGATTTTTTTTTATGATGATATTAAGCATGAATTGTGATAATTATGTGATTACGGCTTAGTTTGATTTAATTTGGAGTATTAGTGGATAATTGAGGTGTATTTGCGTTTAATGTGGTTTAAATGAGAATTAAGGGATAAAAATGTGTGAGGGCATTTTAGGAAGATTTCTTAGGTTGAAATGGGTTTAGGCTTGTGAGAAGGGTAACTTAGTCTTTGTCCATTTAGAATCAAAAGAAGGAAGATAGAAAGAGAGGAAAAGAGGAGGAAAGGAGAAAAAGAAAAGAGTGCGCCGTCGGTGAAGGAAGGAGAAGAGAAGAGAGGGTTTTTCGATCTTTGAGATTTCTGACCATTTGAAGCAGTTTTCGGGTAAGTTTATCTTCATCTCGTTGTTTTGTGGCTAGATTAAAACCTAAGATGGCTTGAATGTGTTAGAATCGAAGGTTTTAGGGTTTTAAGGCAAAAATGGTGAGATTTCTTGGGTTGATGCATTTGTGACTGATTTTGAGTTGCTGTTGAGTTAGAACTGGAGTTTGAGACTTGATACAAGGCTTAGGTGTGTTGCAATCAAGTTTGGGAAGAGATTGAAATTGAAAATTGCATAAATCTGGGTTTCGAAGTCGAGCTCCAGAGCTGCACGTCGCGACGTGCGTATGAACACGCAGCGACGTGGCGTTCGTCGCGACGAATAAAAATAAATTCGTCGCAACGAGCGGGGAAAGCGTTCGTCGCGACGTGCGAAGGAGGCACGCCGCAACGTGCGAGGGAGAGAAGTGTTCGTCAGGACGTGCGTGAGGGACGACGTCGTGACGTACGAAGAAATTTGGCTCGCTGCGGCGAGCGTCCCTTCGTAGCGGCGAACATCCAAGTTTGCTGAAGGAGATTTGTGGGCATATCTTGGGTTGTAGATGTCTGATTGAGGTAATTTTAGATTCGTTGTGAACTAGAAATAGAGGGCTACGAGTTGTATGAAGAAGGGAAGTTTGGAATTAGTCTCTAAGAGTTCGGGATTTTATGAGGAAGTCGAATGTAGACCTTTAATGCTTTATTTTGGATTTCCACGCTTTGATTATTTTCTGGGATATTGATCGAATGGAAACTTGGTTTGTTATAGGAAACCAAGCTGACCCAATTCCATCGCAAAAGGAAGGACACCAGTGAGTCGACTACTCGAGCGATCTTAGGTGGGTAATATACTTATAGTTATTGTGTGACTAGGCAATTTCTTGCCTATGTATGAATATATGTTATATGTTATGCATGTTTAAATGTGATGAATTGAATGATTTTGATTTCATATAGTTCGAAAGAATCATGGGAATTGATAGCATTACATTTTGATTCTGAGCATGTTATGCCTCGACTTCGGTCATGGCATTTTGACTAAATGCAAAGATATGAAAGAATACCATATGATAAAATGATTATGAGTATGATTATGTGCTTTTTCTTGGGCGAGAGTGGAACCATTTCATTCGTCACGTGCACGTAGACAAGAGCCTTCTCCCGGCTGCCCGCTTGTGGCCTATGAGCTCCGAATGGACTCATTTCATTCAGGGTGTAAACTTCGGTTTCTCCCTTTTGTTTCCATGGAACCCTCGAGCCATTGTGATATGCATTGCATACGTGAAGTATTCTTTGTGAAGCATACTTTGTGACATATTTATGAATTGAATTAGTTATCTTGAATGCGTAAATTGTTTGATTAGCATGTGAGTGCTTGAATTGATGTCGGTATAGATATAAGATATATACATTCATATGCTGGAATTTGTGCTAGTTGTCGATGGCTATAATTATATTAGCCACTGAGTTGTGTAGCTCAACCCATTACTTTCCCTCCTCAGGTGCAGAACAGGACGATCTTTGAACTTGCGAGGCATCGGAAACTTCGAGCTACTTAGGAGTTTTGTATTAAGTTCGTATCTTGATGGGCCCTCCGAGCATATTCTCATGGAGCATTTGCATGTATTTTTGAATTACAACTGATTTTGTATTTTGAATGATTTCGAATACTTGTTAAATTTCTTCTGGTTGTAATGGCATGAGTTTACTTCATGTTTTAAATGCATGTGTAAGGGTTGGATAGTATGAGAATTGTTGTGTGTGAATTATGATTGAACTATGTCTATGTATATATATAAATGTTGGGATCAGG
Source organism: Erythroxylum novogranatense (assembly GCA_029891385.1). NCBI lineage: Eukaryota > Viridiplantae > Streptophyta > Magnoliopsida > Malpighiales > Erythroxylaceae > Erythroxylum > Erythroxylum novogranatense. The sequence goes on along the minus strand of CM057229.1, from coordinate 37,811,965 downwards.
TCCGATATGTTTGGTCGCCTGACGCTGGCGTAACCCGAGGGGCCGCCTCGAGAATTGGGGATTCGGGACCCGAGACCCGGGCCCAACATTGAAGATCCCTTTAAAGCAGTTTAATGCTTCGGTTTATGGGCACATCTTACAGAAAGATGTGGCTGCGGATGAAGCGTTTCAGCTTGCTTACCAACGATCTCTTCAAGCTCCGGAGGATCCTTCTCTGATTTTGGTGCTGAATACTGCCCGCCAGCAAGCTTCTTTTCTTCAAGAAACTGAAAGGCTATTCTATCAACAAAAATCCAAAGGTACCCATCTGATGGAGGCTGATCGCAGTACTCGCTACTTCCACTCCTTAGTTCGTAAACGATTGTGGCTTAATGAAATTACACATTTACGTACTGAGGATGGCTCGTTTACTTCTTCGTTGGAGGATGTAACTTCGGCTTTATTGCTGTATTATCAAGAAATTTTTGATTCTTCTGCCCCTTGTGAGGTGTTGGACTCTCGGATTGTGAGGAATGGTCCGCTGATCTCCCCTGAAATGAGTGACCAGCTGATTGCACCTATTACGGATCAGGAAATTACAACTGCTTTGTTTGATATTGGCAATGATAAAGCTCCAGGCCCGGATGGATATACGGCTGCGTTTTTCAAACACAATTGGGATATGGTTGGCAAGACATTAACGGACGCTGTTAAGGAATTCTTTACCAGTGGTTGTTTGCTTAAACAATTGAATCATACTCTTATTACTCTTATACCGAAAACCAGACATACTCCACAAGTTACAGATTTCCGACCTATTGCTTGTATGAATGTGTCGTATAAGGTGATCTCTAAGATCCTCACTGCACGATTGACGGGGGTTGTGGACTGTATGGTGGACCTTGCCCAATCAGCGTTTATTCCGGGTCGCAATATGTATGATAACATTTTCTTGGCTCAAGAATTAGCTAGAGGTTATAGTCGGAAGCATATATCGCCTCGCTGCCTACTTAAAATAGATCTATCTAAAGCTTATGATAGGATTTCTTGGAGCTTTTTAGTGGACCTGTTGACTGGTTTTGGGTTCCCTCCACGGTTTGTGTCTTGGGTGAAAGAGTGTGTCACAACCACCTCCTTTTCGTTATCTATCAATGGGAATTTGCATGGCTTTTTCAAGGGGAGGCGGGGGTTGCGTCAAGGTGATCCGATGTCCCTGCTCTTGTTTATCTTTTGCTTGGAATACTTGTCAAGGGCACTCAAATTTTATACTACTGATTCGGATTTTAATTTCCATCCGAAATGTCAGCATTTACGCATAACGCATCTGGCTTTTGCGAATGATCTCATGCTATTTTCTAGGGGGATCCTATGTCTGTCTATGTTTTATTAACTTACTTGCAGGAATTAAACAAGGTTGCTGGGTTACAAGTTAATCCTCACAAATCGCATATATTTCTTGGGGGAGTTTGGGGAATGGAGCGCGAATCCATTTTGCAGATGACAGAGTTTGGTATAGGGGAATTCCCTGTTCGGTACTTGGGAGTCCCCTTATGTCCTATGAAAGTTACGGTGGTACAATATAATCGTCTCATTGATTCGGTGGAAACTTGCTTGACTCGGTGGAGTGGACAAGTATTATCTTATGCTGGGGGACTGGAATTGCTGACTACGGTTATTCAAGGAATTTTATCATTTTGGCTCCAAGCCTTCCCGATTCCTGTGGTGGTGTTGGATAAACTTACTTCATTATGCCGACTCTTCCTCTGGGGGGGTAAGCATTATCGGGTGGCCTGGGAGAATGTTTGTTTGCCCAAAGCGGAAGGGGGTCTGGGCTTGAAGAATTTCAAAATTTGGAACATGGCACACCTAGCCAAACAGCTATGGAATATTCATGAGGAAGCTAATTCATTGTGGGTAAAGTGGATCCATTCCATCTACCTGCGAGGAACTTCTATCTGGGACTGGGTTCCCCATCCCCGGGACTCTATGCTCATGAAACGTCTGAGCCATATTTGTGATTGTCTTGTGGAAAAGTTGGGTGGTCGCCTGAATGTTGTTTCGGAAATTCGTCAATTATGCCTTAATGGGAGATTGATTTCTGGCAAGGTTTATGAGTGCTTACGACCTACACAAGCACGTCGTCCATGGATGTCGTTTATCTGGAAGAGGTATATCCCTCCTAAATACTCTTTTGTTGTCTGGTTGGCCATGCGCCAGCGCTTGCCTACAAAGGATCAATTACACTATCTTGATGTGGAGAAGAATTGTCTTTTGTGTAACCGGGCTGAGGAATCGATCGCCCATCTATTTTTTCAATGTGTATTTACTAAGGGAGTTTGGCAAGATATTCGGCAATGGTTGGGTATTCCGAGTGCATTGGGATCCCTCCCTCGTGCCATCAAATGGATTCGTACAGAAGCTAAGGGTGCCTTATTGCGATGTAAAACTATACGCCTTGCCTTCCTGTGTTCAGTCTATACGATTTGGAAATTACGAAATGTTGTCCAATTCGATGGCGCGTCATTTTTGCGTAGGAATGTTACATGTCAAATTAAAACTTTGACGTATCAAATTTTGTATAGGTTATATCCGGGAGATCTTATTACATTTTAATCTTCTGGTGGTGACTTCTCCTTATCACCGGTAAGATTTTGAGGTTGAGCGATTCTTGCTTCTGTGGTTCTCTTTCTCTGGCTGAGGATAAATGTGCGTTTGGGTGGGAGGTTTTTTTCCGCTTCTCTAGCTAATGCAACGGTGTCGTCTTGGTTGGCTGGGTGTGGTTTTTTCCCCTGTTAGGAGTGGCTCATTGATTGTTGTTCCCTTGGTTCCTCTTGCATACACACTCTCATGAGTCTGAATGCTCCAGGAACCGGATGCAATGGATGGCTCACTAAGGGTACTTTAATATTATGTTGTTATTGTCTTTGGTCTCTGCACGGTGGCGTTTACTGCCTGGAGCTTTCCCCTGTGGCTAATACGGTGTCGTGTGTGCGGCATCCTCCTAGCCTCTCTGGACAGTTCCTCCGCTGGGTCCTTATTTGGACTGATTGTAAGGCCCTTTTGTTTGTAGGCCCTCCTCCTTCATGGAGTCGTAGTTCATGGTGCTGTTTCTTGTAATTTTATGTCTGCTTTCTTTTGGTAGTGTTAGGCTCACTGCTGTTAGGGCTTAACAGTTAGATTCTGTCGCCATTGTTGGCTTCTCTTGGGCTTTTGTTGACTGGGGTATGCCCCTGAGCATGTGTACATACCCTATTCTTTTGATAAATATTTACCGTTTATCAAAAAAAAAATTGTGAGTAAAAGAATGAATCCCTTTAGATGTTGTAGGAGTTCAAACTAGTTGTTAAAAGGAGATCAGGCTACAAATCCAACGACAAAATCACTCTCTTATTAGATCTGATATATATTCCACCTCAATAACCTAACTAAATAACAAATGATTTTCATAATATCAACCTAATAAAGCCTATAATATTTAGCTTTTTGGAGACAAAATTGAAAGCTGATAAATGCTCAAAGCTCTGGCTATTCAATTAGAATTAGAAGATAGTCACAAACTATGGGGACCATCACTATAGAAGGATAGTAGTTACATATAACCCCCTTTGGTTGATATACTCAATTATTCATCCTCTAATCAGTACATCACATGTATATTGAAATGTTCAATACTGCTTTGTAGTGATCGATCAAGGTACCTTGGCTAATTTTGGGGGATTTCAATAAGATCGCACTAGCATTAGAAGCATATGCAAACCTTGCCCTGAGCTTAGAGCTTGTCTTAGCAATATTGAGGTAACTAATATAAAACAAGAGGGTTGCTATTTCATTTGGAGTACTGGACAAAGGGGACCAGTTAATAAAAAAAATAGATAAAGTCATGGTTAACTTTGAATAACTTCTAAAATTCTAAAATAGCAAAATTATCCTTAGCAATTGCCTAGGATCTAACCACTTTCCTATAGAAGTTCATAATCTGACGCTCAATCCAACTATGAGCCCTCTTTTAGAATTTTCAATTTTATGTTTGATATACAAGGGTTCTAATAAACAATGGATAGGGGAGTGAATATTGAGATTGGAGGTTATAAATCTTATAAGCTTTACAAAAAGCTCATGAATGTTAGAAAGGAGACTAAATTGCTCAACTATCAGCAATCTCTAGCTCAACTTTTAGTTATAAAAAGATTAGAGATCTATTTTGAGTTTCCCAAAAGTCTTTTGTGATGATCCTTCAAGTGCGATTACAGAGGCAGTAAAGAGGATATCTTAGAATGATTACATTAAAGCTTTAAAATTTTAAGTCTCTCACATTAAGTAAGAGTCTATAATTACTTAATTCAAAGATGAGGATAGCAATACTAACTTCTTTCACTCTTTATTGCTTATGAGAAGGAACATAAATAAAATTTCCTGATAATAGGCTAAAAAGAAATAATGTTTCTTATCAAAGTCTACTTTTAGAGGACTTTACATACCCCAACTTAAAGACAACATCTATATTTATCCTTGAAGGAGTTCATTCCTAATTCTCTTGAAGCCAAATAAGCATCAGATAGGAAAAGTAATATTGGAATTCTTCTCAAGCTTTAATATGTTGAAAGCTTTGAAACAAAAATCACCTCTACCTTATTCGTAAAGCCATCAACCTCAAAACACATTTTAAATGACCATTGCCAAGTTTTTAGCATTAAGGCCTAAATCAGTTCTGCCCTCTCTAATCAATCATAAACTGTCTTTATAAATGGTAGGAGCACTGAAGATAAAATATTCATGAAAAATTTCACGTAGAAGGCTCAATCAAGAATTATGCTATGAAAATTGATATACAAGCTATTGTGAACAGGGTGATGCTTTCTAAAAGGATGTAGAGAATCCTCATTAATAAGGAATATCTATGAATAAGATGGATTTAATAGCCACCGTCTTGAAGGAAAAAATTTTGGGCTATAATACTGAGGAAGGACAACTCATGGACTATAAATCAACTGCGCAATCCTTGGAACAGACTTTAAACTTCTATCAAAACTAAAGTTGGAAACAAAAATGGCACTTGTAACTAATATGATAATTAGTGCTCTATAGGTCTAGTTTATCTCCTCCCTAATTTTCAAAACATCGTATTACATTTTGTTGAAAATGCCAAAGCCTAGTTGTTAATCAAAGATGGTGAATGATCTTGCCATAATAAAGAAACCCTAATCTTTAGAAGGTGTTTCCCTGACTACCTTCCTAACCAAGATCTTAAGGGAACGCTATTTGGCTAGCAAGTTCCTCTAGTCACTAACAGATCATACAATAACCTACTTATGGATTATGCATCGAGGGTGACCTAATTCAAATTAGTATTGAACAAATACCTTTCCCTTAAAACTTCATTCATCCTATGGTTGGCGATCAAAAATAGTCTAGACACTCTAGATAGGCTTAAAAGACTTCATCCTCTCCCTAACCTATTTGTAATCTTTGTCAAAGAGCCCCTAAGTCCACTAATCATCTCTTCTTTACTTTCCCTTATCATCTCTTCTTTACTTTCCCTTCTCAAGTAGCCTACGAAGAGATATATAGGCAAGGTGAAATCATTTTTACTTTGTGGATGATTGGCTTTAAATTGTTCATTATATTTCATCCCCTTATCACCTTTCTAAGGATGACTACAATATGTTTGTTACTGCGCAATTTAATTGATATAGTGGAGAGAAATATTACAATTTTTATAGGCACCATCTCAGACTCTCAAGTAGTTGGGGTTAGGAATTTCAACAAAATTTGTGAACTTTTCCTTAAAAGAGAAGCTAGCTTAAATGTTTTTATTGAATTAGTTATAAATTAGACTCTTCAATTCATGCTTTCACTCCTAAGAGAAAGGAAATCAGGTTAGTGCACTTATGAAGCATACATTGTAGATATACTAAACTATAGTCTAGATTTTAGTGCTTATTAGCCTTGGCTTGGCTTTGATTGTTTGTTTTCTATTAGTGTAATTCCTTGTAATTCCTAGTTGTTACTTTGTATTGTAAGGTTTTCCTATTTTAATATAATTCTTTGATTTTCAAAAAAAAATTAAATTTATCAAAAGAAAAAATTATTTAAAATATACTTACATTGGATATAATCTATAACTAAAAGTAAATATATTCTTTTATGATCTTATTTTCAATACATTCCTTTGTGTTTGACTCATTATTAAAATATTTAATATTTTAATAAATTTGTGGATTGTTAAATGGAGATAATCACGCATTTTTATTAATCTTTTTATCAACTTTTTTAAATATATTTTGTGATATATTTGAACTAAATCACATGTTAATTTGATCATAAAATAATAAAAAAAGTTTACAATTAATAAAGTATAATAAATTTTAAAATATTTATAAAGATTTTAAAGCATAAATCAAACTATTTAATATATTAACTATTATATAGTTAAAGTAATTTGTATATTTTAAAGTTTTTATCCAAGTTGACTCTTTATTTAATTTTGAAAATTGGATTAATAAATAATCTATTTAAAATGTATAATTTATGATAATTTATTTAATGTATTCAAATAGTCAATGTGAATTCTCCTATAAAATTTTGTTTTCTCACTTATATTGTTTATTTTACCTAAACAAGTTCAAATTCAATAATATAATAATTTTAAAAATAAAAGATAATAGGAGTTAAACACTAGCGTAGAACACAATGTTATGAATACTGCATGCAGACTCGATGCAGGATTGGGCTCTGAGCAGGCTGTCTTGGCACTTAGGTGGAATGCAAGTATTATTTCGGGATATTTTAAATTTATAAAATAGTCCTAAACTTTTAAAAATTGCAAAATAGTTTATATTGATATATTATACAAGCTGTACTACTTTACTAGTTTCTTGTTTACATCAATCATGTTTTAAAAATCTTAATAATAAATAATAATGACAATTAATTTGAAATAACAATAATTTTAAATATTTTACATATAAATAATAACCACAATTAATATAAATAAATACAATCATCATCATACAATTATAAAACTAAGAATAATACAAATCATTTAAAATATTACAATCGTACAATTTCATCATTATAATAAATAATATTACATATTTACATCAAAAGATTCAAAACATCGATAAAAAGAACAATAAATATTACAAAAGAGTTGATGACGAATAAGCAATCAAGTAGAAATTGAACTGAAACAAAAATATTACGGTTACATTACATACATATAATTTAACATAAACATCAATGATTAAATACAAGTAAAATTAAAGAAGAAGAAAAAACACGAAATTCAATCGTCGATAGGCGGATACGCTTGAATCAAGATTGACCCCATCGATCATTTGATACAAAATCCTCATCATTGAGAGGAGCTCCATCATCATCATCATTCAAATTTAATGCACCAAATGACATGTCAATACTTTCCCATCCAAGATTATCTTCCAAATTCAAATCACTCACATCAATCAAATTGGGTTCTTCAGAAACCCAATCCGTCAAAATATCAATATTATCAATCGCAATTGGATCATTTGAACAACTTGTGCTACTAAGAGTTCTAGTAAACAATTACATTTAATTATTAGAAAATTATAAGAAATTATATCAAAATTAATAATGAAAATAACATACCTTTCCCGAAGCTTTAAATTGTAACGAACATAAACCAAGTCATTCAACCTCTTATGCTCCAATCTATTCCTTTTCTTGGAATGGATAAATTCAAATGTGCTCAGGTTTAGTTCACACCCAATTGCACTCACACATTGACTTAAAATCGAATCGCAAACTTTCTCGATTACGGAATACTACATCCAAATAGATCTACCAAACATTGCAAGTAATAAGAAAACAAAAGTAGTGTTATAAACAAAATAAAGTGATAAATAATTTTCAACAAATAAGATATAGGAAATAAGTAATACCTAGAGAAAGAATTCCTCTTTGTTGAATAGCGACCGACATTCCAAAATCCCCATAAGAGTACTTATAAGTCTCCATTTGTGTGGTTAAAACAACTTGCATTGAGTCATGAAGAACAATTGTTGTAATTGTGAAAAGCATTCCTCTACTAACTTCAGTAAAATACACACTAGGATTCAAAAATGCCCCAGCTACAAACAATGAAGAAGAAAGTTGTTTTCTCCTTCTCTCATTAATGATTGAGATATATGGTTGGTATAAAGAAGGTCTATTTTTCATATTAGCCTTGATTGTTTCCGTTGCTCTCTCCATACCATCAATAAGATAACTCATTGTTGGCTTTTCTTCACTATCAGCCAATCGAAGCATCCTCACCAAAGGCTCACAAACTCGGATAACAAATTGACATTGCGACCAAAATTTTGTATCTTCCAGTATGATACTACAAACCTCCATTCCAGCATTAGGCCTGGCATGCTGAGATGTAACCCACTTATCACTTGTAAACATTTGCCTTAACTCTTTCTTCAACGAAAGAAAAGACAGAAGTGATAAGAAGTTTGTTGCAAATCTTGTCACAGTAGGGCGACACAAATTCCTACCATTGGTAAATTCCCTTCTCATCAAATTTAAAATCCATGCACGATTATAAATAAATTTTGTCACCTTTTTTGCCTTCTGCATGGTCTCATCAAAAACAGGAAAATACCTAGGATTTTCTATATCCTCCAGCATTAAGTCAATACAATGTGCAACACAAGGAGTCCAAAAAAATGAATTATAGGTTCTCTGCAACCTTTGCCCTGCCACTTTATAAGCGGAATCATTATCAGTAATAAACTGAACAATGTTTTCCACCCCTACTTCATTCACAACTTGATCAAATATCCCAAACAAAGTATCAGCATTTCTAATCAGGCCAGATGCATCAATCGATTTTAAAAATATAGAGTCATTACAAGAATAAACCAAAAAATTTATAATTGGCTCTTGTCTCCTATTCGTCCAACCATCACACATAATTGAGCATCCATTAATACCTCAATTCATTCTTCTTTTAGCCAAATAAGTTCTCATTTTAGACAAAGCACAACTCAAAAGTTTACCTCTTAAGTTATCAAACGATGGCCCTTTGTATCCTGGATCATAAGAGGTTATGGCATCTATCATAGGTTGATAATAATATGATTGAGAAGCATTAAATGACGAACCTGTATCATACCACTATCTAGCTACTGCCATATCCACATTGTGTAGCATCTCTTATGCGCATTGCACTACGAATTAAAGGTTGGGCTCCAGGAGTTGTTCGTGGTGCAAAGAAACCAGACAACTGCCTTCTTCTCTTCCTCACTTCAGATTCTGCAGGATCCTGAGGCTGAGATGGAACATTACCAGTACCAGTATCACTACCACTACCACTTTCACCTTCAACATCTCCATAATCACCACGGAAACCGAGAAATGAACTTCTACTACCAATTTCAAGATCCAATCTCCCCCTTCTATCTTTCTCAAATTGATGTTCATCAAGCAATGTTTTCATCTGTCACTTCACATCATAACTTACTTTTTTACACGCTTCCACATCTCCTTTAACCCCAGCTAAATGCCTTTTCAATCGAGTGATTCCTCCACCTTTCAAATGCTTGTTATAAAACAAGCAAATGGTATGATTCTTTTGACCAGGAACCACACCAGCATGGGCCCAAGCTGGATCACTGTATCTTCCTGAACTAGGTTAATCGGGAGTATTTGAACTTCCTTCCATTTATCTGTACACAAAAATAAATAACACATAATTTCAGTACACAATGACAATATCTATCTTATATAATATAACTCATTCTGTAATAATCACAAAGCTAACAATCCAAACCAATCAACATATATCATAAGTAACACAAAACATACTCCAACACATAACAAAACCAAATAATGTCAATTTTCAATCTCAATAATCACACAACATTCATTATTGTATTTCCATTCCTACCAAATAATGTCAATTTCCAATTCCAACAATCACAAAACATTCATTATTGTATTTCCATTCCTACCAAATAATGTCAATTTCTAATCCAAATAATCACATAACATTCATAATTGCATTACCAATTTCAACAATTTTTAATTCTAACAATCATAATTCTATGTCCATTCCAACAATAACTAACAATTTCCAATCCCAATAATTACAAAAAAATCATAATTTCATTACCAATTCCAACTTTTAACAATCACAAAATAATCATGATTCTATTACCAATTCTAATAATTCCCAATTACAACAATCACAAAACATTCATAATTCCATTTCTATTTCAATCCATTCCCAACAATTTCCGATCCTAACAATTACAAAACATTCATAATTCCATTTCCATTCATTCCATTCCTAACAATTTCCAATCTTAACAATTACAAAACAATCATAATTACATTTCCATTAATTCCATTTACAACAATTTCCAATCCTAACAATTACAAAACAATCATAATTCCATTCCATATGCAATCCATTTCCATCAATTCTCAATCCTAACAATTACAAAACAATCATAATTATATTTCCATTCATTCAATTTACAACAATTCCCAATCCTAACAATTACAAAACAATCATAATTCCATTTCCATTCATTCCATTTCTAACAATTTCCAATCATAACAATTACAAAACAATCATAATTTAATTTTCATTCATTCCATTTCCAACAATTTCCAATTCTAACAATTACAAAACAATCATAATTCCATTTACAACAATTTTCAATACTAACAATTACACAACAATCATAATTCCATTCCATTTCCATTTCCATTTCCAATTTCAGCAATCACAAAATATTCATTATTGTATACAGGTTTACTAGTTTCTTGTTTACATCAACCATGCTTTCAAAACCTTAATAATAAATAATAATGACAATTAATTTGAAATAACAATAATTTTAAATATTTTACATATAAATAATAACCATAATTAATATAAACAAAGACAATCATCATCATACAATTATAAAACTAAGAATAATACAAAGCATTTAAAATATTACAATCATACAATTTCATCATTTGACACAATTTTACAACATATTCACAATTTGACAACAAACATTCAATACATCACTTCTTTAATCTCAAACAAGTTTTTACAATTTTACAAAATTTTATTATTAATTTTACAATTTCACATTGAATTATCAATTTTATATTTGATTATTAATTTCATATTTGATTATTATTTTGCATTTAGGTTTAAATGTTAACTATCAACTTTTAATTTTAAGTTTTAACAATCTTTGCATAATACATAATTAATTACATACTAAGTTACTAACCCCATTTTACAATTCCATTTTCAATTCCAAATTTTCAATTCTAATTTACAATTCCATTTTACAATCTTTGCATAATTACAAATTCATAACAAAATCACATAAATTACTTACCCGCGATATTCTTCACCTTCAATCTAACAATTTCAAATTATCAACTTCAAAAATTCCATTCCAAAACAATTAAATTTCCAAACATTCAAAAATTTCATTCCAACATTTTTCAAACCAATCCTCATTCCAATTTCCAAAGCAATTCTAAAACAAAACAATCAATAATTCAATATTCACTAATTAGAAATTAATCCATGCCAAAATCCAAATCCTCAACTTCGGTATTCAAAAATCCTCCACATCCACAAGTCAACTTCGGCCACTTCAAAAATCAAAACTCCACATTTCAATTTCGGCCAATCTTTCACAAGTCCACCACCCACCGACACCACAAATTCAATCTATTTCCAAATTCCAATCCACAACACAAAACAACATCTATTTACCATCAAAATCAAGATTTAATAGTTAACACTTAACACACACCTAAAAAATCTTGTTAAATGTCAAATCGATGTCTGGATCGGTGGCTGGCGGGGCGTCGGAGCTGTCGGTGGCTGGTGAGGTGGCACGTCTTCGGGTGGAGGTAGAGGAGAAGACGAGGAGGATGAGGAGGAGAAGAGCGACGCAGAGCAGAGAAGGACCAATGGAGACTAGCGACTGGCGACGCAGGCGGCGACAGCGACAGACAACGATGAAGAGAGACGAAATCTGAGAGGGAGAGTCGGCAGAGGTGAGAGAGAGAGAGAGACAGGGGGTTGGGATTTTTTAGGGTTAAATTTTTAAATTTTGCAAAATGGTCCTGATCAACTTTTTTTGCTGAATTGTCCGGAAAGTACCGAAATTTTTGGTAAACGGTCGGTACCAGCAGAAATTTTTGACCGGTAAGATTTTTCGATTCGATGTCAGTTCAAAGAGAAGCGAGCGTTCAAGCCGATCTGCGTCCGTGCAGATTTTAACTCAGATTCGATCATTGGTAGAACATGGAATGATCTTCCACTAATATATTTTAACGTGTTACTTGATCAATGTGCTTTTTATATGAATAAATTATATATTTTAAATAAATTATTTAATAAATTAATAATATAATAATGAATTCAACTTTCTATCTCTCTCATCACTCTCTTAAATTAGAATGGACTGTCCCGAATCCTCACTCGAGTAACTTTGAATTTACTAAAAGATTGTATTAGTACGTAGTAGTTGGCAGCCATCTACGATGCTCGTATCAATTTTGTTCTATACGATTTTCATTCGGACATGATCAAATCTTTTACACTTATAACTTTATAATAATTCTATTTCATATAATCTTATCCACATATTTCTTTAAGTATGAGATCGTATAATACAAAGTTAATATAGATATATAAGTACATAAAATTTTGTCCGGCATTATACATACATCACTCGTACTTACGCTGCGTTTGGTTACTGTCTTCAGGAAATAGAGACGGAACGAGACAGAAATTTAAAGACGAAATAGAACAAAAATTGAAGACATTGAGGTGTTTAATTATGGTAGACAGAACAGAAAAAACTATTGTCTCGAGGACAGAAATGTATTTGGTTGCAGTTGACAGAATAAAAAAGCAATGTGAATGACAAAATTATCCTCTAAGTATAATATGAGTGAAAATATGTAATTAATAATAATAATAAATTCAAATTTTAATAATAAAAAAATTAACAATAATAATAGTAATAATTATAAGTTCAAAATTTTAATAATAATAAAAACAAATAATAAATAATTATTAATGATAATAATAATGATAATTACATAAAAGCCATTTGTTGTCTACACTTTTCTACATGAAAGCCATTTGTCATAAATCGCATATAACCAAAATTAATAAGAAATAACAGAGAGTTGAGAAAAATTAGGTCGGTCTAGGGTTTCTCTCTCTAGAAGTGCCACTGAGCTGATACTTACAGATTCCTTTCTGTTTCTTCAGGTACGCTGCTACTACAAACATCGCTACTCTACCTCCCTCTCTTTTCTTCTCGTAGATCCATCAACTTGTTTTTTTGTTTATTTAAGAAGTTGTTCTGGTTGATGCATTTGTCAACATTGTCGACTGCTTCCCCTTTTGTCTTTGCATTTACCACCATCTACTTTGTTACGCTTTTCCGCTTGGGTGTATCAAAGCGTGATATAAGAACTTAAAAAAGGGATTCATGGTTGTTACTTATCAGACTTAAAGCTTCATTATTTTGGATTTGTTTTTGTTTGATTGATATCAATAGTTGCAAACTGTAAGGTCTGACTTGGGTAGATGTCAGAGGGAGTTGGAAAGTTCACTATTTCAATCAGTAACTGAGTCTAGATTTGGAGTTCTTTATGTAGATGAGTTTCGAAGACAACCCTAGTTAATAAACCAGTACTGAGCATGTAAAGTGTTAACTGATGATACTGTTTTATCCACTGCTTGCGAAGAACAAAACTTATATTACTTATGTTTCTACTAACACCTTGGATTGTCTTCTGTTTTCTGTATTTGGGTTTATGTAGTTGCTTCTAAGTTATTAAGTAGTTGCCACCAGGGTAACAAAATCTTGAAGCAACGACTTGCAGTCTAATTCTCGGAAAATACTGGTTCGTTCAATACTTTAAGCTTATAAGAATAGCCATTTCGTCCTTTTCTTAGACCCCAGTCAAGTGTATGAAGTAAAAGTTGAAATCTTGTGTTCGTTTGGGAATTACATAAGATGAAAATCCATCAGTCCTTTGTAGTCATCTGCTAAGTGTTCCATTGCGTTGGCAAATTTCTTAGGTTCAGATATATGCACCAGTTGCTGCAGAATTTCTTCACTGCCCCTCTTTCTCTCTGTGGTAATCGCTGGCGTGTGGAGATTGACATTCTTATGAACTTCACTGCTAATTGAGAGTTCTCGTTTGTTTAATTTTTTTAAAATTGATTAATTCTATTTTTGTGTTCTTTAACCACAGATCTGAAGCATAATAGAAGGAAATAGAGTGTATATGAAATTCTCTATTCACTAATATTCAACCCAAATTCAGATAGACAAGTGCGGTTATGCCCGATATGGAAATTGAAAATTCTTCCGTATCACGAGCTGAAGAAATCAAAGTTCTGGCTAATGAAGCATTTAAGGGTAATAATCCATGCTTATGCAATCGTTTCTGATGTGTTCTTCAAAATCTTGAGTGAATTACTTTGTAATGTATTCATCTCAGTGGAAACAATAGTGTGCTAAGCAATCTAAAGGTGTTTAATTCACAAGAGTAGTGTGGTTGGCGTTCAAATTCTAACAGACAATTGATTTATGCATGCTGTTCAACCTTGCTAATTATTGTCAGTTCACTTCCAGTTCACAAGTATGCTCAGGCTATTGATCTATATTCAAAAGCAATTGAAATAAATGAACACAATGCCGTCTACTGGGCTAATCGTGCATTTGCCCACACTAAACTGGAGGAGTATGGAAGTGCAATACAGGATGCTTCAAAGGCTATTGAAGTCGATCCAAAGTACTCTAAGGCAAGGATTCTATGATGAGTATGGTGGTATATGAGGATTAGAATGTCAACACATTTGATTTGATGATTGTACAATTTACAGGGTTATTATAGGCGAGGTGCTGCTTATCTTGCAATGGGAAAATTTAAAGAAGCACTGAAGGATTTCCAACAGGTATATCTTTCACTCTGTTTTTAAAAAATCTGTTTTTATGATATTGGCTTCCATCTGGCGGGTATTCCCAATTGGAAAAGCCAGTTGGACTTTTATGAAAAATAACTCCATCCTATAGTGTGTAATAACTCTACCTACTCATGAGATGAAAACATATCCCAAACCCATGAGAGGCTTCATCATCTTTCGAAATTTCATAAATGAAAAAAAGAAAAAAAAAAACTAGAAAAGTTACTGCTTAGCAGAATGTGGAGATGCTGAGGATTTTTAACTGGAGGAAGGATAATTGAAGTTAGGGCATTAACAAGGAATGTACCTAAGAAGCACAGACACGGACACGGACACGGAGACACACCAACTTTTAAAATTTAGTGGACACGGACACGGCATATATATATATTATAAAATTTAAAATTAAGAAAAATTCAGAATTGAAGCCATTGAAAGGTGAACCATATCCATTAAAATAGTGTGTTATACCAGGTGGAACTGACAATGAATCAAAGAAGAAATTCCTCAGACATACTGAAATTAAGAGAACCTAACACACGACTTTAGTCTTGGAACACACGACTCTGAAAATTGTGTGTAATGGAAACGAAAGTCATCCAAAGTCGTTGCTACACCAGTCACCACAAAGAAGGGATAACGTCCACAAAGAAGCGATAACGTTAACGAATCTGAATGACTTTATGAAGACAGCGTTGTATGAAGAACCAGCGCAGACGTGAAGAAGGCAGGAGCAGATGGAAGCTAGCGTCGTATGAAGAAAAGATGGAACCACTGTAGAAGAATTTGAGAAAACATGGAGGAGAGACGTCGGCTGGAAAACCACAAGGAATTTGAGAAGTTCTAATAAGGAAGACTACAGTGTAACTAAACAAATTTTTTAATAATTCATAAAAATGTTACGAGCCATATTAAGATGTGTCCGAGCCATTTTTTATCGTGCCCGAGCCGTGTCCGAGCCGATGAAAATAATTTTTTTATTATGACACGTATGAACACGTGTCCGACACGTGTCCACCGCGTGTCCGTGTCCGACACGTGTCGGACACACGGACACGGCTCTATTTTGCCGTGTCCATGCGTCATAGGAATGTACTCGAAGGTTTGCTATAAAGGATTCCTAAGTGTACAAGGGTGCATATTGTATTTCTGACATGAGAGAGCTTATCATTTTTAAGGAACTTGAAAGACTTTTGATGGCTCTTTTTAGATTCTTTTCCAATTTCACATCTTGTCTTTGACTTTCCTGGTACTTCGTAAGATATTTGGGTTTTCTTTTTTCTTTTTGTGAGAGTTGAGGGAATGCCTGATGAAATGTTGTTTCTTCATGCAATCCTGATACATGGTGCTCATTGAAATGTATTAAATTTAGGTGAAGAAACTCTGTCCTAATGACCCTGATGCCGCCAAGAAACTAAAGGAATGCGAAAAGGCTGTTATGAAACTTAAGTTTGAAGAAGCGATTTCTGTACCCGAGTCTGAAAGACGCTCAATAGCTGATTCTATTGATTTTCACTCTATAGGTACTGATCTTTTTTGAACTTGGTTTTATCCTTTTTTTCTGCTGGCAATGCATAATGGGCTTTGCAAGTGAATTAAACTTGAAGGCAGTATGGAGGGAGATAGATGTATGCATTCTTGACATATCCCCATTGTACTTGTGATTTGTGCTAATCCATTTGTGACTCAGTAGAGTTGGGTTGACTACTTTTTGGTTAGGTGAGTTATTGGGTTAGTGGTATGAAGTATCTCTATTACTCCAATTAGGAACTTGGAAATTTTTAAAAGTTCTTCACATTATACGGCATGCAATTCCTCAAAAGATTTTGATTTTACTTCTTAGTTAGTGGGATTTACCATCAGCTAGTTTAGTAAGTTGGACCAGGTCTTTTATGTTTTTATTTTGTGAAATGTGACCTTTAGGTATTAGCTTTATCAACTTAATTTGCTCTCTAAGCTTGAACATCATGAATTTTGTGATTATGTTGTTTTTGTATTGCCTACTAAATTTAATTTCATTATGTTCACTATATATCTCATCTTAGGCACTGGCCCCAGTTCATCATCTGTGCCCACCCAATTGATCATAGCACCAGTAGCAGTAGCAGTTGTGGCCGCTGCAATGATGTTGGTGGGAATAGCAAGAGTTCCAGTGGTGGTGGTAGTACTGATGGTGATACTGGCGGTCCTAGGTGGATATTGGTGGGTTTGCTGCGGGGGTAGTGGTTTGACTGGTTTCTTTAACAAGAGACGAGTACTTAATCTAGGTTTGGGTTCATGGTTAATAAATACTACAGTTGCAACCTGTTTGAATAATTTCTAATTCCATAATGGATAATTTGCATATAAAATTTTAGTGAATTCTTCGTTTGCTTCTCCCTTTTCAAAAGGTTTCCTAAACCTTTAGGTCCTAGAAATGGATTATCATGTTATAAACAACCGATTGACGTTTTTAGTGTGATGTCAAAGGATAGGAGTGCAATAAGGAAGAAAGACTTTGATTTATTTATTTTTGTGAGTAGTACCAAGCACCATTTTATAATATTAAGTAATTCACAGTTCATGATTTTCTTTGCATGGTTTTGCCACTGAATTTTTATACTGAAGCTCATAGAGAAGAGACCGAGTTCTATGGAAGGGACTGAAAACGGAATGCCATAAGTTGATATTTCAAGAAGTCTTATATTTTAGTTGAGTCATTGTTTCTTTGTGGAAAGAAAAAAGGCAATATTGCATGTCTGTTTGATCAACAGGTGGACCCGATCCTTCAGCTTTAAAGTAGACTGGTTGGGAGGAATTTCTTACTAATCTAACCTTCAAAATGTGGAAAAAGACTTTTGATGTTAACTTTTTCATGCAGAAGGTATTCTGCACTCTTGGACCTTAGAGCTGTGGGAACAAGTGCATTTATTTCAGATTTGTCAGATTTTTTGGGCTATATCAAGCTTGGTTGATGGAGAAGCTACCTACAGAGTTCAACTCTTGTATGGATAGGGTTAAAGATATTTCGTCCTAAATTTCTATTAGTCTTAAGGGAACACAATAGGAGGCTTTTTATCTCTTTCTCAATTCCTAGAGTAAATTGTTGAAAAAGAACAAGAAGGGAAAAATATATATATTTTTATTGACTAGTTGGAATTGACTAGGAAAGTAGGGAAATACTTTTTTTTTCCCTTGAAGTCAACTTTGTACTGCATTGAAGTTTCTGACAGCTCCATATACATGTAAGTAGTCTACAGTATAATGTAAGTCTGGAAATAATACAGCTAGAAAATAAAAAGATGTATAGATTGATAAGGAAATAAAAGCTTCTAGGATCCCAAAGAGCTATTGGAAAATTGAGGTCTGTGCCTTTGTACCATGGTCCGAGCTTTATCACCCAGGAATGGCATTCTTGCATCCAACTCTCTGTTTCTTCCCTTTTGCTGCTTGGATGATTGTCGGACTGGATGAGTAAAAGCTTCTTCTTGTCTGTTTATGACGAACACAAATCTGTTGTCATTTCAGATGTGGAGCCACAATATTCTGGTGCAAGGATTGAGGGCGATAATGTTACCTTGGATTTTGTGAAAAGAATGATGGATGACTTCAAGAATCAGAAGTGTTTACACAAACGGTATGGCTACCAGGGATTAATCATGAATTTATTTATTCTACAATGCTTAAAGATTCCATTTTGAACACTTCTCGAAAATGTTGTAGATATGCTTTCCAAATTGTCTTACAAACTAGAGAGATGTTGCAAGCACTGCCTTCTCTTGTTGATATAAATATCCCTGATGGCAAACATTTCACTGTTTGTGGTGATGTACATGGTCAGGTAATTATATTGCCAGTGCAATTTGAAGTACCAGAAGTCTTTACTATGCACTAGATGATACTTTCTTGTTCTCTTTCATGCGAAGGAGTATTGTGTACTTTCAGAATATAGCTCATGGATGGAGTTGTTTTGTGAATAACCTGGTTACATGTTTCATGGTTATCGTCTATGAGTAGTTTGTGTATAACTATGAGCCTAACTGCCTTAAAACTGCGATTCCTCATTTTTTAACTTGTAATCTCAATATACTTTGACATTGTTGCATCTGCCTGAGAATTCTATCCCAATTTGTCCTGCACCACAAGGCTAATTTTTCTTATGTTTAATTTCTACGGTTTCAACCATAATGATTGAAACCATCTACATTTTTGTTGTTATGAGTAAATATTATAGGCTAGCTGAACATATACTTTCACTGTTATGCTTGATCAGTTGTATGCCATTGAAGGAGCAGTTTCTTATTCGTTTGTCCTCCTCTTCACATTCTATTTGCATATTCTATTTCTCAGGAAGTTTAATACTGAGTTGTTGTTAGTTGCATGAGATGATGTCATCTACTCTAGGTTCATGAGTGTTCTTTCGTAATATTTTATTGAAGATGGTTCATTTTGTTGTACCATTGTTGCAGTTCTATGACCTGCTAAATATTTTTGAGCTTAATGGGCTTCCATCAGAAGAGAACCCGTACCTGTTCAATGGTGACTTTGTTGATAGGGGATCATTTTCTTTGGAGGTCATCCTCACATTGTTTGCATTTAAGTGCATGTGTCCAACAGGTGAATCCTCTTTGTTTGCTGATTTTTCAGAAGTTCTTTAAAATTCTCTGAAAAAAAATAATTCCGTTCCTTTCTTCATGTTTAGAACATGTTCTTTATGCTGCTTGTTTCACTCTGGCCTTTCTTGTGAATAATTTTGAAACATCACAAGATGCATTACTCATTTGTAAAATTTTCAGCTATATACCTTTCCAGAGGAAACCATGAAAGCAAGAGCATGAACAAGATATATGGTTTTGAGGGTGAGGTCAGATCCAAGTTGAGCGAGACATTTGTGGAACTGTTTGCAGAAGTCTTCTGTTGCTTACCTTTGGCACATGTCCTGAATAGGAAGATATTTGTTGTTCATGGAGGTCTTTTTAGTGTTGATGGTGTGAAGCTAGAAGACATCAAAGCCATTGATCGCTTCCGAGAACCCCCAGAGGAAGGTAATTTGCATGCCATCTTTCCTTTTCCTTTTCCTTTTCTTTTTCCTCTCTTTGGTAGAACTTCACATTATTGATCCAAAGGCTGAATTCGACAACAAACCGTTTGTTCTCATTTATTCTTTAGTCGTTACTGCTGCTTTCTAATTATTTAGACATGTCATGGGCCCTGGTTCGTTGAGGTGGAAGGGTGGTTGGATTGAGGCTGGTTCTTGAAGTCTGGGGAGGAGGATGGTTGACGTGAGCTACTAATTAATATAGGAGTACAAACATAAACCTTCTGTAGATATCAGTGACTTAATATCTAAATCAATTTTATTCTGTATATGTTCAAAGAAATGCACAATCTGTTTTCCTGTTTCTTGGTTGCAATAAGTCTTTGTGATTGATGAGAGAACTGTTTTGTATTATGATATTCTTCTTTAATTCACTTAGCTTAAGTTGACAGTTAAAAAAACCTATGATGTTTCCTCAGATACTACAGTTATTTTAACAACTAATCCATGAATGTTAGCTTCAAGATAAAATTATTATTCCTTCTATATCTTCTTTTTCTCTCCCTCTTTTTTTGTTTTTTGAATTTCAACCTGTATAAACTGTCGTATTCAGTTGTGTTATGGCAGTTGATTTATCCATGTCAGGTTGAGCATAAGTATACAAATGTGTTCTATGTAGACGATGTGGCAGTATGGAATTTAGCTATCAATCGTAACATGCAACAGTTAGTTATCTGGAATATGTATACATTATTTCCCATGTTCATTCACCTACTATCAGGGTTAATGTGTGAATTGCTCTGGAGTGATCCACAACCTTTACCCGGAAGGGGTCCTAGCAAGCGGGGTGTAGGCCTTTCATTTGGAGGAGATGTGACAAAGAAGTTCTTACAAGAAAATAATCTAGGTACATTTGTCTGATAAGATAGGCAGGAAAATATTTTTAAGACGACCTTTTTGTGCTCCACTTGGTTCTGATACATTTGTCAATTGACAGAGTTAGTTGTGCGATCTCATGAGGTAAAGGATGAAGGCTATGAAGTTGAGCATGACGGAAAACTTATAACTGTGTTTTCTGCACCAAATTATTGTGATCAGGTAACTTACTAAGTACTGCTAAATTTGTTAGGTAGAGATCTGCATTGCAATTTCCTTTGTTCTTTTCTTCTTTGAACTTGATTAAGTTATAAGAGCAACTTAGATGCAGAAAATGTTTAACGGGTAAGTTATGGGGACTACTCTTTTCTGAACTAAGCTTTTGGTTTTGTGTGACTTCAGGTCATCGACTTTTTTCATTGTGTAATAACTGATTTTCGCACGCTTTTAATTGATCGTCTCCATACGCAATGTTCATCTCCCGCTCTCCTCTAACTCTTGAACCCAACATTTTTCCTCAATATTTCTGGAAACTTTGATGCAGATGAATGATTGTTAGCAGATTGCTTGGTAAATAAGGTCAATAAGACTGTGTGACTGCTCAGTAAAATTAGGTCAAAAAGACTGTATTAATGGGATAGGCACCCTCAAAAGCAAAACCTGGCAAAGAACTTGCTATGTCTCTCTATATGTTCAGATTGTATGATACATTAGTTAATAAGTTTACTCATATCATCTGTCTAATACTCATTGCCATTGTCAATCTCTATAACTTCTTTGTGATAGCAGCACATTGTAAGAGTCGCACAATTGTGGTGTCTTCGAGTTGTACAATATATGGGGGAAGAGACTGCAAATTCTTTTATTCAGATACAAAATTGTCCAGTCTCTTTCATAGCTTCTCCTTAACTATGTTTTTTTTTGGTTGTGACTGAACGACACATAAGTTGTTATTACTTATCTTATTTAGAAGAGTGTAAATTACATCATTGTCTATTTCTCTCAGTGATTTGGATACACCTTTGGTAATGATGCATAATTTGTTGAGAACTGCTTGTTTATTGAATTATGCAGATGGGCAATAAGGGTGCTTTTATTCGATTTGAAGCCCCTGATTTAAAGCCGGATATTGTTACGTTTTCCGCAGTGGTCAGTTGCCTTGTTTTAATATATATAGTTTTATCATAGAGGTAGGGTTTTATGTTGTGGATGTTGACTATTGGTTTCTTTGAACTTGCAGCCTCACCCCGACGTGAAGCCAATGGCATATGCAAACAACTTCCTTCGTATGTTCTCATAGTTTATACACCTAAGTGGAAGGGCCAGGCTAAGCTTGTATCATTCTTCACATACTACTGCTTTGCAAGGCAACGGAGATGAGTTGGTTCATGTTTAGATCATTCAGCTTCCTGAAGTTGTGATATTTTGTTTTTTGACTTCTGCTCTGCTTTTTAACCATTTGATAGCATCTCCCGTCATTTTATCCCCTCTAGTCCCAGTTTAAAGGGAGAGTGGCACGAAAGTTGGTGCCTTTGTAAAATGTACAAAAACCTTTTCTATGTGCTTATTTAAGTACCATTTTGTTCTTGTTTCAAACGTTTTGGTTTATGTTAATCTTTCTCATGCATAGCTCCTAATCCTAGATTCCATCTAATTTCATTTCATGCATGTTCATTTTGGAAATAAACAAATGAAGGGATTCGTTTTCGGGTAAATGTTTAGTAAAAAATTGAAAATATTATCTAATTGCTGTTGAGCAATGGTATATAATGAGAAAAAAAAGAAGAGAAAAAGCTGATCTGTATGCATTTTAACCATAAAAATAAGTTTCTCACTTGGGATGCATAAAAAAGTAATATAATATGGAGTAGCATGTGGCATTGGATTAAGTGAAGTGGATATGAAATAAAAATAAAATGACCCAACCCAACGGTGACTGATGCTTACGAGTCCGGATCGCCTGTCCAAGTTACTCTGTCTAATTTAAAAACGGCGCCGTTTCTTTTACAAATTTTGCAATGTTGTCTTAAAATCCAGAGGCGCCTGTGGGACCCATCTACAGGCGCCGTTTTCTTCCAAGCCGACTACGCCAAAATTTTTGTTTCTGAAGAATATATTTTGTAAACAGAGTATTTGCAAAAAGCTTATTCTTAAAATACGAATACTAAACGGCGTACCACTATAATTAGTATTTTAAGATTTTTATTTCTATTGTTATTCTTATTCTTAGTATATAATTTTATTTTTTATTATTTTTTAATTTTATTTTTATTATGTAAATAACTTAATTGTAAATGAGTTTTTCTTATTCTTAAAAAGGTTATTCTTAAAATAATAAGGATAAATATTATACCACTATAATTATTATTAGTATTATTATTTTTCTATTCTTATTCTTATTCTTAGTATATAAATTTTATATTATTATTATTATTATTTAAATTTAGTGCCATTATTATAATAAGATTTCTGTTTATAATTTCTTTGTTCTATTCTTATTCTTCTAATTACTATTATTTATGAATTTTTTATAAATAATAATGGAAATACTGCTTCTGTTTTTGTTAAATAGTTATTATGTAAAAACCCGGTCAAGAAATTATTTAAATTATTTAATCTTTTGTATAATTTATTATTATTATAATTACAATATTCCTTATGATTATTGAATGTTATTATTATTATTATTATTATTATTATTATTATTATTATTATTATTATTATTATTATTATTATTATTATTGTTGTTGTTGTTGTTGTTGTTGTTGTTGTTGTTGTTGTTGTTGTTGTTGTTGTTGTTAATTCTATTAATTCTACTCTTATTCTATGCCTATATAATAATAATAATAATGACAATAATCATAATAATAATAATAATAATAATATTAACATTAAAATAATAATAAGCATAATAATAATAGTAATTATAATGTTAATAATAATTATTATTATAATTATCATTATTATTATTGATATTGATATTATTATAATTATATTATTATTATTATTGTTATTGATATTATTATTCTTATTATTATTATTAGTATTATTATTATTATTATTATTATTATTATTATTATTATTATTATTATTATTATTATTATTATTATTATTATTCTTATTCTATGCTTATTCTTCTTATTCTTAATGTTATTATTATTATTATCATTTTATTATTATTATATTCCTATTGGATATTTCAGATATGTTTATTATAATTATTATGAGCATTATAATTATTGTTATTATTAATTTATTATAATTATAAAATTTACGAAGAATAATAATTATAAAATTTCTGATTATTAGTATTCATCACTTGATTTGAATACTTAATAGCTTATAAGAAGAAACTAATTGTCTCTTAAAGTAAACGCAGCCTCGCACTGCGTGCAGCAAGGCGAGGCGTAATCGTTGAGCGTTTCCTCAACGCTTGCCTCGCACTCTGCAGAGTGCGAGGAGAGCGTTGCTATTAATAATTTTATTATTAATTTTTGTTTAATTTTTCTTCTTATTATAATTAGTACGAAATATTATTATTAAATAGGTAATTGTTATTATTAAATAATTTGTAGATTAATTATATAATTTATTGTAATTATTAATAAGATCCTTGCTAATAAATTCATTAACCGTTTTCCCATATTTATTATTATTAGTGCTAGCATTATAATTATAATCCTAATATTCTTAATGAGTTTTAATTTATTAGCAAATTTTATTATTATTATTATTATCATATTTGCTATAATTCGTTATTTTGCTAATAATTTTAATTATATTATTCGATTAATTATATATTGCTTATTATTATTATGATTATGATTATTATCATCATCATCATATTTTAATAATTTAGTCCGTTTATTATAATCTTATCTTATGATTATAATTGTAAATATTACAATTATTATTATAATATTGGCTTTTATTATCATTATTATGAACTGATTATTTTATAATTAATTATAATTAATTCAATTATTGTTATTATTATTAGTATTATCCTTATTATGATTAATGTTAGTATTATTATTATTATTATTATTATTATTATGATTTTGGTTACAATTATAATAATCAAAATCATTATAATTATAATAATAATAATTATTATTATTATTATTATAGTAATTGTTATTATTATCGCTGCCTAATTTAAATAATTTTTCTTTAATATTTATTATCATTATTGTTATCGATTATTATAATTTTTATTGTTATTTTGATTATTATTATTATTATTGTTATTGTTATTATGAGTATTATCTTATTATTGTTATTATTATTACTATTATCATATTGTTCATGAATAGAAAATTTAGTAATTATTTTAATTTCTATTCCTTATAATGATAAAATGCATATATCTTTATTTGTTATATATGTTATATAATTGCTTATTATGAATAATTATGTTTTTATTATTGGAAATATTTAGTTTTCTTATTAATATAATCATTCTTATAATTTTCCTGCTTTAGTTTATATACTTATTACTATATATTTAAAAATATAGTATAGTCACCCTAGACTGTACAGCCTTTTAGGCTGGATCGCTAGAGCGACCGTCGTCGCCCTAGCGACAACAAGCTATGAGTGGTGCGGATTCTTTGGCGACGCGTCATTCTAGCGATCAACGACCCCTTGGCGAGATCGCTAGGCGACATCGGTCGCCCTAGCGAGAAAAAATTTATGATCGTTGTGGATCGCTAGGGCGACACTCGGCGCCCTAGCGACAACAACCTGTGACTGCTGTGGATCGCTAGGGCGACACTCGACGCCCTAGCGACAACAAATTTATCGATGTCTGGATCGCTACTACGACGGCGCTACTAGCGATCACAAATAAGTTTGATTTCGGATCATTGAGGACGACATACGTCTCCCTAGCGACAAATTTTGTAGTAATTTTTTAATTATTATTAGTATTGTTATTTGTATTTATTAGCAATCAAAATATTAGTTACTATTTATTCAAATTGTTATTATTATGTCTAAGTATTAGTAATATTATTATTATTGTTGTTATTTTTATTATTTTGTTTATTAGTATTATTATTATTATTATTATTTCGCTTATTATTATTACTGTTAAATGTTATGAATAAATTAGGTGCATACGGTCTATATAATTTTTATCATTACTATTATTAAATTCCTTATTAATATTAGGTTCATTATTATTATATATTTATGTTAATATTTTCCCACAGCATTTTGATTATTATTATGAAAATTGTTTATATTTTCCATAACATTTAATTCCTCAATGATAATTTATTTTAATTATAACAATAACGTTATAATAAGATGTAATTGGATTGTACTTCTCAACTTTTGGAGCATTGGATTTTATTAAAACATGCTTATTATCATTTACAAACATCGTTAATTGTGTTATTATTATTAGGTGTATATATTTATTTATTAATAATAATAATTATAATAACTTTTAATTTACTTATTGTTATTATTTAATAATTATAGAGTAATTATTAAATGTATTAGAAAAATTATTAAATTGGTTGTTAATAATATCATAAATATTTTTGGTATATGTTTTATTATTATTATTAGCATTATTAAATTTATTGAGAGTATTGTTGAAATTTATTATTAATATTATTATAACTAAATTTCTTCTTCTTATTATTATTCTTCTTTGTTATTATTATTATTATTATTATTACTATTATAATTATTATTATCAATCATAAATTTACTAATTAAATTTAGTTATATTATTATAATTATGTGAAATATTATTATGAAATATATTGTGCAGATTTATAAATTAATTATTATTATTATGATTAAATTCCTTATTAATATAATTACGCTTATTTTGATTATTAGTAAATTTATTATTATTACTATCATTTAAATTGTATTATTATTCATAACATATTATTAATATAAATAAATAAAAGCAAATGGATGAAAGACAAAGAAAATAAGATAAGTGGTTTAATTTATGAAAGTCGGAAAATCAGAAAAAAAAAAAAAAACAAAAACAAAAACAAAAACAAAAAACAAGTATATTCAGTATCGCACTTAACCTAATGCGACACTGAGTGCGATACCCACTGAAAAGTTCTTCCTCTTCTCTACCAAAGTTCTTCCGCTGAGTGCGATACCGACTGAACACTTCTTCCTCTGCTTTACAAAAGTTCTTCCTCTCCTTGACATTCCAGCATTCTACCACCAGATTGTAGGTAAGTTGTTTGTATTGTTTTGATTGGGTGACGGGTTTGGATTCAGTGAGGGATATGTTGTTCATGTGGGTAACTTATCTGGGTATTTCCGATGAATTGCATCTGGGTAATTTGTTTGGGTTTTGGTTTTCGAATGGGTATTTCCGATGAATTGCATCTAGGTAATTTGTTTGGGTTTTGTTTATCGAATGGGTATCTCCCTTGAATTGCATCTGGGTAACTCATCGGAATTTTTATTTCCATTGGGTATTTCATCTGGATAATTTCGTTTGGGTATTTCGTTTGGGTGTTGCAGGTCGTTGGACTACAAAATTCGGTTACTCCCTTCAGTGGAAGCCTAGTAGGTGTTTCATCTTTACGTTCTTTAGGTATGGATTGCTATTAGAATTGCTTCATTTCAAATTGTGACTCTTTGTCGTTGTGATTGATGTTTTGCATATATTTTGGTTGCTTGAATTTGGTTATTATATGACTGCACGTAGACATTTGAACCAGTAATGTTTTCTGAAATAAATTTGTTTGTCCTCTTCTTTTGTTCCAGTCATATTTTTGTCCCATTAGGCTTCATGTGCGTTATTGAGTAGTAATTGGTCATTACGATTAACTGTAGGTTGTTGTATATGCTAATTTAATAATGCACTCCAAAGAACAATATAAATTGTACTAACTAAAAGTTGACAATTTGCAAACAGATTCAATGATATTAGTAAAGTGTATAAGTAATTCGATGATTGCAATCAAAAAGTTTATTGCTTTTCCTCAATTACAACGATACATCTTGGTCTTCTACAGCACCTATACTTATCAACATAACACACATGTTGATATAATCATCGGTTTTTTGGATCTTACATTATGTAGTACATAATAATTATTCATTCAATTATAACAGCCCTTAAGATACTTGGAATTGCTTGTTATGTACTAAAAACTTGAACAAAACTTAACTCATAATTCAAATATTTCTACTAACCCACTTAAAGACATATTACACTTCCTATGCACATTCTGTTCTGAGAGCTTAGTTTTGTTACATGTAATTGATTTAAGATATAATTAGACAGAGTATCTAAATCACAACCACAAACAAACAAAAACATTGGATTGTTGATAGAAACATGAAGAAGCCCAAATGATGGTTGTGATATTATTGTTCTTAATTTGTGTTCTTAATTTCTCACATATGCAGCTTCTACCGTGACAATGCCCCCTCGAAGAGCTAGACAGTCTGAGGAAAGCATCTGTTCTGAGGTGAGAGGGGATAATGCTGCAAACATTGCAAATGTGTATGATGCCCCTTTTCCAATTTATTCCGAGGCAGAAGGAGAGAGGTACAGGGAACTTCAAAGTAAGAGCGTTGAGGTTCCAACGTATTTTAATTTTGAGCTGCTACATGAAATAGGGTTGAGAGACAATATTATGACATTATGTCGGAGAGGTGGTTGGCAAGATTTTGTGCAAAAAGCTTGGCCCGTGTCCCGTGACCTGACACTAGAGTTTTTCACATCTTTGAGGTGGGTGTCACGGCGACCGCAGAAATTGTGGTTTAGGTTACGCGGGCGGGTGTGTTTTATGGATCAAAGGGTGTTACGTATCGTTTGTGAGTTAGCGGAGCACGATATTGAAGATGCGCATCCGAGTTTCAGTGTAAATTCGTATTGGAAATATTTAACAAACTTGGATGCGTATGATCCACACCTTGCATCCAATGCACAAATTGTGCAAGCGGAATTCAAGCTGTTGCATAAATTCATGTGCGCATCTGTTTTTGGTAAATCACAAAGTATAAAATGCTCGACGAAGGAGCTTTTCTTGTTATGGTGCATCGAGCATGGACATAAGCCGAACATGTTCACTTATGTATCTAAAACTTTGATGGAATTAGTGGCGAGACGGGGGAGCTGCCTAGGTATGGGTTATTTAGCAACTGCAATAGCTCAGTTCTTTAGGCTTGATCTTAGTGAGGTTGAGATTCTGCAATATCACTATTTCGATGTACCATACCTGACACGGTGCGAGATTATAGACGGGACAACCTTGCAGCTACGAGAGGCATCAACCCGTACAGCAATGAGGCGTAGGTTGGCAGCGGGAGAATCAAGTTCTAGAGGTCAGGGTGTTTAATATTGGTCTAATGTTCACGGTGTAGAATATGGTTCGAAGACTGAGGGGAAAAAACTGCAACCACGACATCATTCGGAACCTAATCTGGCCACGATGCACCAACAGCTTCTACATAACCAAAACCTCATGCATGTATACTCGCGCAGAACATATGACCAATATCGGTTTATAACAGAACAGCTGGTAAGAATGAACCGTCAATTAGTAAATCTGAATGCGCGAGTGGTGGCTATTGATGAGGAGCTGGAATACTTGGACAACAAATGGAGAAAGGCTTGGCAGGTCCAAGGACTGGATGTGCCCTCTCCAACTCCATCTGCTGGAGGCAATTCACAAATGGATAGCGCAGACGCTGCATCCCGATCCAGTTCGCGAAATGCGGAGGTATGACAGTTTCTCAGCTTCGTACTGTTGATTCTTAACACTCTCTGCTTGTATACTTGCCTTTTATACTTGTTCCTTTTTATCTTCTTCAGCTTATTTGAATTTGTTGCATTCATGAGCAATACATTTTCAAATTGTAGCAGTAAAGGTATACGTTTGCTCATTCTTAATCACTTATAACATGCTCCTTTAATGGAGCCTATTGTTGCAGGATTAACTTTTGTTCAAAGGAGCCTGAGCGTCGCCAAATCTGCTGTCAAGAAGAGGAACATACTACGAACAAAGTAATCTAACAGTGTAAAACATAATGCATTTCTCAGAATTGTGGACTTAAATTTTTATCAATCATATGAACCGAGTTCTATAATCAAGTTTTGCTTGTTTCCTTGTAGACCAAGAACATAGACTTTACGGTATCTTTTGGGAGACAATTGGCTTTGCAATAGCATAGTTTTCCGTTGTGGTAATGGCTTCTGATTCAGTTAGGATAGTCAGCCGAATTATATAATGGGTCTGCTGCTAAGGAACTTGAACCTTTTCATGTGGATTAGGTGCTTATTGTAAGCATAAAATGCAATCAGATTGTTCACAATCAAAACAGATCCATAACATATCACATCCAAAACATATACCATTGTATAGAAGTAGATAAGATCAAATTCACAATAGCTGACGATTGTATACCAACATATTAGATTTCATTATCTGTAAAGCTCTATAAAATGCATACATTCATCAATAATGACAAACGCAAGCAGTTGTCAATTTCTTTGCGCATATTTCTGTATATGGTATCAGAGACTATGGAGGGACAATGTTCTGAAATTACATCCTGTTCTACCATTCCTTCTACTTCTCTATTGCTTTATATCTGATGAAGATGGAGAATGAGAGCATAATATGCTTCTTGCTGAATCAGACCATCAGCATGTGCCTTTGACGTCACACTTTTAATGGCTCTCCCATGCTTTGCATGTTTTCCCTTTGACCGTGTATTGACTTGCTTTTTGCTTTGCTTATGATGTCAGTTAATAGGTGACGTGGGAAGCAATATAGCTACAAGGGAAATTGAATAACACCTGCAAATACGAATCCATCATCTTACAAACGTGATTCAGGAAGAATCAATGCATTACTAAACCAAAACAACAATAATACATTGGTTCCTTTCAAATTTGAGATATTAAACCACTTTTCTTATTTTCTTTGTCTGTCCTCCGTTTGCTTTTATGTACATATATTAATAATATGTTATGAATAATAATAATAATAATAATAATAATAATAATAAAAATCAAATAAACAAGAACTTAGTTAATAAGGAATTTTATAATAATTATAATAATACATTTAAAAATACGCGACAATAAATTTAATAATAATGTATATCACTAATTATCATACTATAACTCAATTTAATCAGTATCTTTACGATTGATAATAATAATAAGTTTGAAGTATAGAAATTTAATATTTGATTTTAACTCCTCATAACAAATACATACTTGTATCGCCATCGTTAAATATGATCATTACATTAATGCATAGTTTTATAAAATTAATATTATTTTTTACTAATAAAGTAGTTTATTACATTAATAATTTGTTAAATTTAATTTGAACTATTTAAATTAATTTTAATAGTTAACAATTACATAATCAAACCAAAAACCAACCTGATCCTTGTAATTGGAGTTGCCCTTCTCCATCTGTTGGTTCCATTACTCTTCATCTTGTGCGTGTGAATCCAATTACTTCTTTGGTTATAACGGTCCTTTGGGTTCCACCCTCCTTCTGCCCATTGCAGCAGATGAAATCAACGACATGTGTACCACTTTTGTTTACAGGAGCTGAAAATTCATCTTCACATAATTGAGTATCGAAATTAAATCATCAACCTCAGAACTAACAGTTTGAAGTATAGAAACGTGCTCAATAAATTGCTACCGACATCAGCAACTGCCACATTCCAACCACACTACTCTTTTCGTGGGACATATACAACCACCACTTCCTCCCCAACCGTACAACTTAAATTCTACAAAGTTGGTTCGTACTTACATAAATATCATAATCATTGTCTACAAGTACAGAACTTTTCCTCGCAGAGGCAACTCCCACATTTGCCAATGGAAATACCAAGTGTTAAATTGTTAACGTCTTCCATATTTCCACAACCAAAGGTTTGTTGTGCCTGGAAGTCAAAATGAATGCGAACTCATTCAAACAAAACAAAACATATCATTCAATTATGGAACATTATTCAACTTGAGAGACAAACTGTGGCTTATTTACCCTGAGTAAATCAGTCATCCGCATTGCCGGTGGGATAATGTTATGTATATTATGCTGACTTGGTCCAACAGCATTCACCTAACATGGTAGATGACTCACAATTTAATAACACATTACATGGACAAATGTAGCAAACATTAGAAACACTCCTATGTTTAACAAAAGCATACCTGCGACAATGTTGCAGTTTGATGATAAGTGTATGCCATTGTTGACTTATCGAAATGAACACATATTGCCTGCAATTTGGGAGACATGGTAGATTAATCATTACCTTCTCATGCCTCCAATTTTATAGTTCCCTAAAGACAACTTAAGAAAAATAACCTCAGATTGTTCTATGCGGTCTTCATGATTGGACCCCACACTTGTCCATTCCTTAGGAAGTGGAACTTGCACCTGCATTTCGTAAATGTCACAGGCATTCAGCAAATGAGATTAGGAAAGCAAATTGCATAACACTTGTACACATTGGTAATGACCGTATACCAACCTGCTGTTGATGTAGTATGGGAGGTTGGCTGGTAGACATTAATCCATATTGCCATGAATTCGCTTCAGATTCCTGCATAAAGTAGGAATGACCATATTACATGAAATTCAACTATGACCAATAAAATGCACACATCCGTTCACAGCAATATGCGCAGAAGTTTTACCTGCGTATTGGAAAGGGAGGTTACTGTCGAACTGCTACATTTCTTCGCATTCGTCCTCTTCTTTCTACATTTCTCTAGACCACCCCTCATTCTCTTACTAGATGTAGGCTTTTTCTTCAACTTCACACCTCGTATGTGCTTCATGTGGGCAAAATTTAGGTCAGCCTCATTCAGCACATTCACATCATTACTTGACCGTGAGCGTTGGCTTAACTCATCATGTTGTCCTCTAGGTTCTCGTCATCCACTATTTCTTCACCTTGCAATGTCTCATCAACCATGTTCAACATGTTAAGAAGATGTTGTTTAACATGTTCATAGGTATCTCTCCTGCTTGCCGCTCTTGTAACCAACCGCGAGCTTAAGGTACACAATTCTTTATACCTTTTACCTGACAGCAACTTAGGGTCCATATCAGTTTCAATGATAGGTGAGTGCTGACTACCATTCCTCCAACATTTTGCTTTCCTTGTCCATCATTTTACTATGTATTTGGTTGGAATTGTGCTAATATTTTTTATGTTATACATCTTCAACATATGAGCGCATAAGATCCCAGCAAACTCAAACTTCCCACAACTGCAATGTACTTCATCATTAGAAGAATCATAACTGATGGAATGAGAGTACCTCTGCCCATCAACAGTTACCATGTACTTCTCAACCGAACCATCCTGACTGCAAAGATTACAACTGTAATCATGGCACATATTCCATTGATCTTGGAACCGTTTAAATACTTCAGGCGTGTATATAGTTGCGGCA
The DNA here is from genome assembly GCA_029891385.1 of Erythroxylum novogranatense. Taxonomy (NCBI): domain Eukaryota; kingdom Viridiplantae; phylum Streptophyta; class Magnoliopsida; order Malpighiales; family Erythroxylaceae; genus Erythroxylum; species Erythroxylum novogranatense. The sequence goes on along the minus strand of CM057229.1, from coordinate 37,778,662 downwards.
TGCTTTAAAATTTTTACTGGTGCTGACAATGTTGGTCTGCTCACATTGCTCCTAAATTCAGCTTTTAACTCCTCATAACGCCGATCATCGAGAAGCCTGTGGAAGTGATTAAAGAATTGTAGTAAGTTGTGTTGATAACTTACATACCTTTTCAGCAAACTGTTCATGCTTTCACTGCGTTGTGTTGTCATCATGTCATCACAGAATATTTTGCGCCCATAAGCCAATGCCCACTTTTCCTTAATATGATACAAACGTTGCAACCATTCATTATCTTCAAGTTCATATTTTCCGAGCATCTGATTCCATGCACTGACAAATTGTTCTTCTTCTTCACACTCATATATGCATTCGCTGAAGTCCCTTGAAAACTCTTTATACTTGCTGAAGACACTACTCAAATGGATGGCTGCATTTTGGTAAATGTGCCAAATACATAGCCGATGAGCAGTGTTTGGCCATGTTGACGCTAATCCCTTTGCGATTGTCGCATCTTGATCAGTCAGAACAGTTGTAGGTTGTTTGTGAAGCATCGCCGCCTCAAATGTCTTGAACAACCACACAAATGTAAGAGCAGTTTCATCATAGAGGAGTGCAACGCCAAAAACTGTTGTTTGCTTGTGATGATTGACACCGACAAACAACGCGAGTGGACGACCCTGACCGTTCTTCTTGTAAGTAGTATCGAAGCAGACAACATCACCGAAGTCTACGTAGTCGTTCCTCATTTGAGCGTCAGACCAAAATATGTTCATTATCATATCATCTTCGTTGACTTGAATGGCATAGAAGAAATTAGGATCTTCGACCTGCATCTTATACAAATATTGTAAGACCTCGTGTGTATCTCCCTTTGGCATCTCTCTTATCCGTTTAGACCTCAAATAATTCTTGTAATCATCCCGAATGAATCCAACATTATCTCTTCCACCTGCTTCCCTCACCATAAGATCATGGGATGCTTTTGGTAGAATTCCCACAGCATTTGCCATTTCAATTTGCATAGCCGCAGCTGAAGATATCTTCCTATGACTTCTATGCAAATGTACCTTGTTCGGCGATGAGAGGTGGTGATTATGCTCCTCCACAAATTCAATGACTTCAAATGTACCACTTTGCAAACTATGAACTTCCATCCTTGCCTCACACCCAAATCTTGTTGCTGGTCGTGGAGCTCTTACACACAGATCTCTTTTATCAGGCATCCGCTGACCCTGAACACTACAACAAAGTAGCCGACAAATTAAGTTACCCCTTTTATCTTTGTGACTTTTGCTTCGTCTAATGCCAAATCCCATATGCTTCCCATAAGTTAAATAAAATTGGTAAGCTTCTTCTTCTGTCGCGAACTGCATGCCAATTTTTGGAACTAACTCTCTTCCACAATTCACCCTTGCGTTCATATTACCAAACCCAATCCCAATGCCAATATCATTCTGACCTTGCTCATCATCACATCCATAATTTAAACGACGACATGGTCTCGATGTACCTTCCATTTTCAGACCTGTTAAATTAACACCGAGGACAATAAATTTCACATATGATTTATAACACAAGCAATAACGACTACAATTCCCACAGAGTTCATAAATTTGTCTTGTTCCCATCCATGTCTTTAACCATTCCATGTGTTATGTCATTCATGTTAGAGTAGTGCCCTGAAGGCAATCGCCTTTAGCGCATTTTGTACAAAAATTGTGTACATACTTTATAAATAAATAAAGAAAGGCATATTTCATTAACTTGCTGTTCATTATTTATGAATGGATATTGATCTATAAGCAAATTAATGAAGTCCATGATATATGACATAGCATGAAGGAAATTGTGATGTGATCATACTCATCGAGATTCCTATCATGTGCAATTATGTCAGTATCTAAATTATCCCTAGTCATAGGATTACTGAGACTGGACATCGGTAATCCGGAGAGACTAGTACATCTCAAGCTCCTTGATTTGATCAAGCAGTGGATCTTAGAAGCTGTAAATATGAGATATTTAGGGTTGAGATGTGGATGCTTACTAGAGGTAGTAAGTACATTGGATGACCTGCTATGAGATCATCACATGGATGTCCTATTCTAATGTCAGTGATAATCTCATCATAGCAATGGTGCAAGTATCCTTAGACTTGAGGTGCTCAAGGATATCTTGGATACTGATTCTGTGCTTTGACTCTATTCCTTGTTGCCTTACAGAGGTCGCTCGTAGGGTGGTGCTTGGGTACAGTTTGAGGTATTCGAAGGTGATTGAGTAGCCAATAGAGAATTCACCACTTCTGTGATAGCAGAAGATGATACCCATAGCCTCTTGTCAGGGTCATTACTTGGAAGTCTCTGGCCGGAGCATATATGTCATGAAGAATGTCTTCATTGACATATAAAGTAATGAGTCCCAGGACAAGAACTGAAATCACTTGGACTAGATTTGACGTAGTCAGTCTAGTAAAGAGTTGACACTTTGCCCATACTCATAACCAAGTGGGGTATAGCATGGTGAAAAGACGAATTGCACGGTAATTGTCTATGGAAAGGTTCGTGATATGGTTCATGATGAATACATGTTCATTCGTCAAACCAATTACTTTTCGGTCAATTGGGGGTCATGATGTGTTGCTAGATACCGCTCATGACTTGCTTGGATTAAGTGTTAATCTAAGTGGCCAACATAACCTAAACCTAATGGGTCACAGCGATAAGAGTGTCTCGGAGAATTCGTAAAATAGTTTTGGACAGAGTTCCAATATATGGAGAGCAAAAGGATTAAATGGATCCCGATGAGATCGAGATATGTCCCGATGAGATCGCGATATCGATATTATTGAAAAACGTTTTCGTGGGTTTTCCATACAGAGATCTTTAGAGGCAGTAGGACCAACCCCAATATATTTGGACCACTTCAAAGATTTATTTATATATATATATATAATTAAAGAATTATATATATATATATATATATATATATATATATATATATATATATATATATATATATATATATATATATATATATATATATATATATATATATATATATATATATATGTTGCAACAACGTGGAAGGAGAGGAAGGAGGCCTTATCATTTAACTTTTTATATATATATATATAGCCTAACGTGTAAGCCTCCCATCTTTTGCATTAAATGTCTTTAAAAGTTAAAAAGACAAATGGCAAATGTAGGGTGAAGAAGAGGATGGTCGTTCGTATAAAGAGAGGCTTTAAAATTCATATGACAATGTTCTTAGAAAGTTGTTTTTCAAGTTTCTCTCTTCATCAACGAGCTTCCTCTCTTCTTCAAGGCTTTTTCATCTCCTCTTCATCGTTATTCTCAAGCTCTCCAAGAACAAGGTAAGATCTAGCAGTCTTCAACTTGTTCTAGCTATTTCCGGGTCAAAGAGTTTATCCCGGTTAGGTTCTTTGATCTCTGCGTGGATATCGTTGGAGACGGTCTCCTTTGGTCGTTATGGTTTGAGTTTGTTGTATAGACACATGGATCCTGGCTTTCGGGAAGGTCCCGAAATAAAAATTTTTGTTTTCCGCACCGTGGGCATGTGATGCTCACATCGGGATTTTCCTACAGTGGTATCAGAGCCACTTGTGTCGTATATAACGAAGAAACCATGACTAGGTCGGAGTTGCCTATTGCTTGTGACGATGATGCATGTTGATTGTGTGAATTTCGAATTCAGTATAGAAATATAGTTTTCGAAATTTTATTGCCCAGATATGTTCACAAGATGTTTTTGCATATGTCTGTGGAAGCTCGGAATTTATCAATGTGATTTGATATGGTTTTGCTAATTTATTCTCCAATGTTCTGGTTGCTGTCTTTGCGCACATTCAATGAACAGGCATTCTTATAAATTCGAGAATAAATTGTAGAAATTTTTTTTTCGGATTTGCTTTCACCAACATGTCTCTAAGATGTTTATGAATGTCTATGAGAATGGAAAAATATTTTCGAGGTGATTTACTATTTATTTAAGAATTTATTGTGTGCTTCTGGGAATAACTGTGTTGAGGAACACAGATTCTACATTGGATTTGTTGCTGAGGTTGGATGAGTTTTTGTCGGAAATAAATCCTGAAAAAATTCATGGAACATGTTGTGAACATTTTTTAACCTCTGTAATTTTCTCAGAATTTATTGAAATTGTTTCAATGAGTTTTTCAAGCAAAACACAGAGCTTGGCAGTTTTGAGAAAGTTGCTGGAACTGTTTTGTTTGGAATGATAAATTGTGTATTTCTCAATTCCAATGCCTTGGATAATTTTTAATGTGATTAAAAATGTGTTATATTGATTTTTTATGCTTTCCAAATTGAATTTCTTGAAATTGGGTTTCCAAAAATTTTCGGATGTCAAATATGTCACATTAGCGTCTCGTTAGTGTATTTCGTTGTCTTGATTATTTTGGCCGTCACAAATTTTGTGACATGTGTCGAAGTAGTCTTGATAAAGTTTAGACTAGCTAGAGATACTTAGGGTGATAGTTTGATATTCTCAAATTATTTGGAAATCTAAATGAATAAGAGTGTATTCATCAATTTCAAGTTTTTCATGTATAGTTTGACTATATATGGTAAGCATGGAACAATGAAAGTGTTTCATTGGTACATCATAATAAAGAATATTACACTTGGTATTGTGAATTGGAACTGCACGGATTGAGAAATTAGTCGATTAGATAGCAATTCCACATGGATAAGTCGACTAAAAAAGATACAAGTCGACTTGTCCGTGCACTGTAGACGCATAAGTCGACTTGCACAATGGTACAAGTCGACTTGTTCGTGCACAGCTGCATAAGTCGACTTACACATGCATAAGTCGACTTACACACTAGCATAAGTCGACTTACACATACACAAGTCGACTTACAACATGCAAAGGTGGGATAATGGATGATTTTAGGTATAGACTCAATGTGATTGATGAAATACCCTAAATCACTCCATATAGTCATGGTGACTATAATCCTACGGCTTGGAGGAGAAGAAGATGAGACCTAAGTTTGATAACCCTCACATATAATATGAAAAACTAACACCTTCCATTAATATGGGGAGAACCAGAGTTCTTATAGAGTTGGGTTGTTGGGTAAACCCAAGCTCACTCTATACGGATATGTTCGAACCATGAAAATAAGATTTTCGAATTAATGGGTCGGTTTTCACTAGAAGCGTTGATTTGTTGAGTAAACTCAAGATCAACGTGGACAGAGGCGAAATTGGGCAGTGTGCATCAGATGTACGCGTATCAAGAGTTGATAACTCAATGTGTGTGCATACATCACGAGTTGATAGCACTAGTCGATAGTTGCATCTATGATACAAATGGTATGAACGATACCTGCTGATAGATCTAAGGTGGCTTGTTGGATAAACCCAAGGTCATTTTAGTAATGTCTGATGTCTATGATGCAATTGGTATGACCGATACCTACCGATTGACCTGAGGTGGCTTGTTGGGTAAACCCAAGGTCATTTTTAGTAATGTCGGATATCGACCCACTAGGACATTTTGTCATAATATTTCTTGGATTCGTACTGAGGTTATGGATTCTTTGAAACTAGTGGGAGCCATATGCATGTCATGCAAGTCCTTATGATCATGCATGTAATTCTATTCTAACATTCTTTCTCTCTTTTCCCTATAGGTTATTGAAGATGACTTCCAGTGTGAACTTGCGCTCGCTTATGGACTCCAACAAATTAACTGGACCTAACTTTCTAGATTGGCTGAGAAATCTGAGAATTGTTCTCAGGTCTGAGGAACTGGGATATGTCCTAGATGTTCCACTTCCTGATCCACCTGCTGCTGATGCTTCTGATGAGGATCAGAAAGCATATCGTAAGCATCTTAAAGACAGTGACATGCTTGCCTCGATGTCACCAGAGCTGCAGAAGCAGCATGAGTCTATGGATGCTAATACCATAGTGTTTCATCTTAGAGAGTTGTTTGATGAGCAAGCTCGGTCTGAAAGGTTCGAGACCTCGAGGCTACTCTTCACTACTAAGCTGACTCCAGGTTCATCTGCAGTGCAGTATGCACTGAAGATGAATAGGTATATTGAGAGGTTGGCCTTCTTAAGTTTTGTTATGGATTATGAATTAAGTATTGACTTAATTCTAGTTGGATTGTCTGATAATTATTCACAGTTTGTGTTAAACTATCGGATGAACCAAATATCCACGACAATCCCTGAGTTGATCAATCTGCTCAAGACAGCAGAGCAAGCTATCAAGAAGGATAGCAAGCAAGTGCTTGTAGTGGACTCTTCTTCTGGTTCAAAGAAAAAGAAGCTGAAGAAGAAAAGGTCTAAGAAATCGAAAGGAAGTCTAGCCAAGAAGAAAACCAAAGAAACTGCACCAAAAGGAACTTGCTTCCATTGTGGCAAGACCGCCACCGAAGCGGGACTCAGAAAGTCTATTTGGAAGAATTGAAGCAGAAGAAGGCATCAGATGCCTCGACTTCTTCAGGTATGTTTGTCATTGAGGTTAATACTGTTTCTGACCATAACATATGGGTATTAGATACCGGTTGTGGCTCACACATATGCAATGATATGCAGGGCCTCAGGGACAGTAGACAGCTCATGAAGGGAGAACTAGACCTGCGTGTGGAAAATGGAGCAAGAGTTGCTGCATTAGCCGTAGGCACTTACTTGTTGTCACTCCCCACTAGGCTTGTAATTAAATTGGATGAATGTTATTTTGTACCTGTATTAACAAAGAACATATTGTCTGTTTCTTGTTTAAATAGAGCTGGTTTCCATGTGACTTTTAGTAACAATGGTTGTTCTATTAGTTTGAATGGAATGCTTTATGGTACTGGTACATTATGCAATGGAATTTACATATTAGATATGTCACATCCAATTATGAATGTCAATGACACGAAAAGACATAAACGAGATAATTTAAAATCGACTTACTTATGGCATTGTCGCCTTGGCCATATAAATGAGAGACGCATAGCTAAGCTCCATAAGAGTGATAGTTTAGGGTCATTTGATTATGAATCATATGACACATGCGAATCTTGTTTATTAGGCAAGATAACTAAATTACCCTTTAAGGGAAATGGTGAACGAGCGACTGGAGTATTAGACCTAATACATTCAGATGTATGTGGTCCGATGTCCATCCATGCCAGAAGTAGTTGTCTTTATTTCATTACCTTTATCGATGATTATTCTCGATATAGGTACTTGTATCTGATGAGATACAAATCTGAAGCATTTGAAAAGTTCAAACAATTCAGAAATGAAGTAGAAAACCAACTTGGAAAAAGTATCAAGACATTACGATCAGATCGTGGTAGGGAATACTTAGACCAACAGTTTTTGGATTATCTCAGAGATAATGGAATTTTATCTCAATGGACTCCTCCTTACACACCACAGCATAATGGTATGGAAGAAAGGAGAAATCGAACCTTGTTAGCATGGTACGATCGATGAGGGGCTTTGCAAAGTTACCGAAATCCTTTTGGGGGTATGCAATCGAGACAACTGTTTACTTGTTAAACAGAGTTCCATCAAAGACAGTTGATGTTACTCCATATGAGATGTGGACTAACAAAAGACCCTATCTTACTCATTTGAAAGTTTGGGGTTGTCCTGCTTATATGAAGCGGACACAGTCAGATAAACTTGATGCAAAGTCTGACAAGTATTTGTTCGTAGGATATCCTAAAGAAACAATGGGATATCAATTCTACTCTTTGAGGAACAAAAGGTGTTTGTTTCAAGCATGTTGTCTTTAGAGAAAGAGTTTCTTTTACAAGAAGACGGTGGGAGCAAAATTAAACTTCAAGAAGTTCAGATACTCGAACAGACGCAGATCAATCGCTGAACTCAAACCATCACTCATACAGATGAAGTAACATTCAACCTTCTACAACACACAATTTCAGAGGTCACGTAGGATACGCTCTTTTCCGAGAGATATGGATTTCGTGAATGAACAGGATGACGTATTGCTCATAGAAGATGATGAGCCTACTACCTATGAAGAGGTTTGAAGAGTTCGAGTCCGAGAAATGGCTTCAAGCCATGAAGGTGAAATGGATTCCATGTATGAAAACCAAGTATGGACTTTGGTTGAGGCACCGGAAGGAATTAAACCCATAGGGTGTAAATGGGTTTTCAAAAAGAAAATCGACATGGATGGTAATGTAATTACCTATAAAGCAAGGCTTGTGGCTAAAGGTTTTAGTCAAAGACAAGGAGTTGACTACGACGAGACCTTCAGCCCAGTAGCAATACTTAAATCCATTAGAATACTCCTAGCCATTGCCACTCATTATGATTATGAGATATGGCAAATGGATGTGAAGACAACTTTCCTAAATGGAAATCTAATGAGGATGTGTATATGACACAACCGAGGGCTTCACCTCCTATGATGGCGAAAAGGTATGCAAGCTTCAGAAATCCATCTATGGATTGAAACAAGCATCCAGGAGTTGGAATATCAGTTTTGATGAGGTAATCAAAGAGTTTGGTTTCTCACAAAATCCGGATGAACACCGTGTGTATAAGAAGGTTAATGGACCGCAATCGTATTCCTTGTCTTTGTATGTAGATGACATATTATTGCTAGGAAACGATGTCTCTATGCTACAATCGGTGAAGATTTGGTTGTCCAAACAATTTGCCATGAAAGACCTTGGTGAAGCAACTTATATCCTTGGGATAAAGATCTATAGAGATAGATCAAAAAGGTTGCTTGGTCTTTCACAATCAACGTACATAGACAAGATGCTGAAAAGGTTTAGCATGGAGCAATCCAAGAGAGGATACCTTCCCGTGACTCATGGGATAACACTCTCAAAATCTATGTGTCCTAAGACACAAGATGAGAGGATGCGCATGAATATGATCCCGTATGCATCTGCGGTAGGATCTATCATGTACGCTATGCTATGTACGAGACCCGATGTATCATATGCTCTAAGTGTTACGAGTAGATACCAATCGGATCCTGGTGAGGGTCACTGGGTGGCTGTCAAGAATATCCTCAAGTACTTGCGAAGGACTAAGGATGTTTTCTTGATATATGGAGATGGAGATCTCAAAGTGAGCGGGTATACAGATGCCAGTTTTCAATCTGATAAGGATGATTCCAAATCCCAATCAGGTTATGTATTCACACTGAATGACGGGGCAGTTAGTTGGAAGAGTTCCAAACAAGAGACAACTGTCGATTCAACGACCGAGGCAGAGTACATTGCCGCTTCAGAAGCAGCAAAGGAAGCAGTTTGGATCAAAAAGTTTATTACTAAACTTGGTGTGGTTCCTAGCTGTGATGGGCCCATGCAGTTGTATTGTGACAACAATGAGGCTATTGCGCAGGCAAAAGAACCAAGGTCTCATCAACGATTCAAACACGTACTCCGCAGATATCATCTGATCAGGGAGATCGTAGGACGAGGTGATGTCCAGATCGAGAGAATTCCCACCGAGCAGAATATTTCTGATTCGTTGACAAAGCCATTATCACAAAAGAGTTTTGATTCTCATGTACTCGCCTATGGTATTAGATATCAAGGCGATTGACTTTAGGTCAAATGGGAGATTGTTAGAGTAGTTCCCTGAAGGCAATCGCCTTTAGCGCATTTTGTACAAAGTTGTGTACATACTTTATGAATAAATAAAGAAATGCATATTTGATTAACTTGCTGTTCATTATTTATGAATGGATATTGATGTATAAGAAAATTAATGAAGTCCATGATATATGACACAGCATGAAGGAAATTGTGATGTGATCATACTACTGAGATTCCTATCATGTGCAATTATGTCAAGATTCAAATTATCCCTAGTCATAGGATTACCGAGGCCGGACATCGGTAATCCGGAGAGACTAGTACATCTCAAGCTCCTTGATTTGATCAGCGGTGGATCTCGTGTCGTAAATATGAGATATTTAGGGTTGAGATGTGGATGCTTACTAGAGGTAGTAAGTATATTGGATGACCTGCTATGAGATCATCACATGGATGTCCTATTCTAATATCAGTGATAATCTCATCATAGCAATGGTGCAAGTATCCTTAGACTTGAGATACTCAAGGATATCTTGGATACTGATTCTGTGCTTTGACTCCATTCCTTGTTGCCTTACAGAGGTCGTTCGTAGGGTGGTGCTTGGGTACAGTTTGAGGTATTCGAAGGTGATTGAGTAGCCAATAGAGGATTCACCACTTCTGTGATAGCAGAAGATGATACCCATGGCCTCTTGTCAGGGTCATTACTTGGAAGTCTCTGGCCGGAGCATATATGTCATGAAGAATGTCTTCATTGACATATAAAGTAATGAGTCCCAGGACAAGAACTGAAATCACGTGGACTAGATTTGACGTAGTCAGTCTAGTAAAGAGTTGACACTTTGCCCATACTCATAACCAAGTGGGGTATAGCATGGTGAAAGGACGAATTGCACGGTAATTGTCTATGGAAAGGTTCGTGATATGGTTCATGATGAATACATGTTCATTCGTCAAACCAATTACTTTCCGATCAATTGGGGGTTATGATGTGTTGCTAGATACCGCTCATGACTTGCTCAGATTAAGTGTTAATCTAAGTGGCCAACATAACCGGGAACCTAATGGGTCACACGCATAAGAGTGTCTCGGAGAATTCGTAAAATAGTTTTGGACAGAGTTCCAATATATGGAGAGCAAAAGGATTAAATGGATCCCGATGAGATCGAGATATGTCCCGATGAGATCGCGACATCGATATTGCTGAAAAATGTTTCCGGTGAGTTTTCCCATACCGGGACCTGGTAGGCCGGTAGGACCGACCCTAGTGTGACTGGACCACTTCAGCATTTATTTATATATATATAATTAATTAATTAAAGAATATATATATATATATATATATATGTTGCAACGTGGAAGGAGAGGAAGGAGGCCTTATCATTTAACTTTATATATATATAGCCTAACGTGTAAGCCTCCCATCTTTTGCATTAAATGTCTTTAAAAGTTAAAAAGACAAATGGCAAATATAGGGTGAAGAAGAGGATGGTCGTTGGTATAAAGAGAGGCTTTAAAATTCATATGACAATGTTCTTGGAAAGTTGTTTTTCAAGTTTCTCTCTTCATCAACTAGTTTCCTCTCTTCTTCAAGGCTTTTTCATCTCCTCTTCATCGTTATTCTCAAGCTCTCCAAGAACAAGGTAAGATCTAGCAGTCTTCAACTTGTTCTAGCTATTCCAGGGTCAAAGAGTTTGTCCCGGTTAGGTTCTCCGATCTCTGCGTGGATATCGTTGGAGACGGTCTCCTTTGGCCGTTATGGTTTGAGTTTGTTGTATAGACACATGGATCCTGGCTTTCGGGAAGGTCCCGGAACAAAAATTTTTGTTTTCCGCACCGTGGGTATGTGATGCTCACACTGAGATTTTCCTACAATTCATGTTTCAGAAAAACCTATGTGTATTGATGCTAAGTTGTTTCGTGTTAACAACCAATAGGTTTACTTTAACATGAACTATACCTTAATGTTTACCAAATCAGCTGTAAAATATTTATTGTCATTAGTAGCAAGTTGCGTTAACACAAGAAAACAAGTTAGCAGAGTGTAAGCATTTATTACCATTGGCAACCTTACAACAGAGTTGCCTTAACACAAGAAAAAACGTTGGAAGTCATTATTATTCACCAAAACATAGTACTGCCATGATCCATACAACACAACGAACTCAACTATCCCATATTAATTACAACTAACGTTATGTCAACAACCATTAATTAACAGCAACATTCCATATACATGACAATGAATAACAAAACGTTAAATAGACATATATGAGTTATATCATATGCAGAACATAAATGACTATACATTCCTTTAACAACCAACTTGTAAAAAAACAATATAAAAACACAGTCATTTTCCTAGTATCTGCACAACATTAACTAATGGTTTTAAATGTTTTCACCTGAGAAGGAGACCAAAATTAAACACGGTGTCTGTAATAATGCAGGTTGTTGGAGAAGAAGCTCTGTATTTTTAGTTAAAGAGTAAACAACTTCCTAATATTACCAAGGAATTGAATGGCGGGAATTGTTTGAGAGCATTTATTTGAAAATGACAACTCTTTCCCATGTCATGATTATTGTTAATTAATGCGTACAGAACTTTGTAATATTGCATATGTTTTTTCATATTCGTTTTATTTGCTTAAATAATGTAATGAAAATTAAGTTCATTTCCGTTTCCTGCAATAGTTACAAGAACTAATTGAATTATATAATTGAATTACATAAACAACAACCGCAAATAATAATACGTAATTTAATTATGTTATGACTAATAATTGACATTTGTAATTCATATAAGAAATTTATTAATCATAAGTAATAATAATAATAATAATAATCATAATCATAAAAATAATAATAAGATAATAATAATAATAATTATTATTATTATTATAAGATAATAATAATAATAATAATAATAATAATAAAGATAATAATAATAACAATAATCATAACAATAATAATAATAATATTATTATTATTATTAATAAAGATAATTAATGTAATCATTATCAAATTGTAATAAATAGTAATAATTCATTTCTATATTAAGGCATATAAATAACAATAATAATATAATAAAATTAATTAGTTTATTTAATTTGATGAATAAACTAATTTGAATAAATAGTAACTAATATTTTGATTGCTAATAAATACAAATAACAATACTAATAATAATTAAAAAATTAATGTTAGTGGTCTGTTGTCGCTAGGGCAACGTGCGTCGCCCTAGCGATCCAGAAACTGAAGCATTTGTGATCGCTAGAGGCGACGTCATCGCCAGTAGCGATCCGCATTATCGATAATTTGTTGTCGCTAGGGCGCCGAGTGTCGCCCTAGCGATCCACAACAGTCATAGGCTGTTCTCGCTAGGGCGACCAGTGTCGCCCTAGCGATCCTGCGCCAAGGGCTGTTGATCGCTAGAGCGACGAGCGTCGCCCCAGCGATCCAGACCACTCATAGCCTATTGTCGCTAGGGTGACGATGGTCGCTCTAGTGATCCAGCCTAAAAGGCTGTACAGTCTAGGGCGACTATACTATATATTTAAATATATAGTAATAAGTATATAAACTAAAGCAGGAAAATTATAAAAAATTAATAAAATTATAAGAATGATTATATTAATAAGAAAACTAAATATTTCCAATAATAAAAACATAATTATTCATAATAAGCAATTATATAACATATATAACAAATAAAGATATATGCATTTTATCATTATAAGGAATAGAAATTAAAATAATTACTAAATTTTCTATTCATGAACAATATGATAATAGTAATAATAATAACAATAATCGATAATACTAATAATAACAATAATAATAATAATAATAATAATAATAATAACAATAAAAATTATAATAATCAGATAACAATAATGATAATAACTATTAAAGAAAATTATTTAAATTAGGTAACGATAATAATAACAATTACTATAATAATAATAATTATTATTATAATTATAATTATTATAATTATAATGATTTTGATTATTATAATTGTAACCAAAATCATAATAATTATAATAATAATACTAACATTAATCATAATAAGGATAATACTAATAATAATAACAATAATTGAATTAATTATAATTAATTATAAAATAATCAGTTCATAATAATGATAATAAAAGCCAATATTATAATAATAATTGTAATATTTACAATTATAATCATAAGATAAGATTATAATAAACGGACTAAATTATTAAAATATGATGATGATAATAATCATAATCATAATAATAATAAGCAATATATAATTAATCATAATAATATAATTAAAATTATTAGCAGAAAATAACTAATTATAGCAAATATGATAATAATAATAATAATAATAATAATAATAATAATATTTGCTAATAAATTAAAACTCATTAAGAATATTAGGATTATAATTATAATGCTAGCAATAATAATAATAAATATGGGAAAAGCGGTTAATGAATTTATTAGCAAGGATTTTATTAATAATTACAATAAATTATATAATTACTCTACAAATTATTTAATAATAACAATTACCTATTTAATAATAATATTTCGTACTAATTATAATAAGAAGAAAATTAAACAAAATTAAAATAAAATTATTAATATAGCGCTCTCCTCGCACTCTGCAGAGTGCGAGGCAAGCGTTGAGGAAACGCTCTAATCTGGCAATTTCAAGATGCATGCATGCAGTGCAGGCTGCGTTTCCTTTAAGAGACAATTCGTTTCTTCTTATAAGCTATTCGTATTCAAATCAAGTGATGAATACTAATAACTGTAAATTTTATAATTATTATTCTTCGTAAATTTTATAATTATAATAAATTAATAATAACAATAATTATAATGCTCATAATAATTATAATAAACATATCTGAAATATCCAATAGGAATATAATAATAATAAAATGATAATAATAATAACATTAAGAATAAGAAGAATAAGCATAGAATAAGAATAATAAATAATAATAATGATACTAATAATAATAATAATGATAATAATAATAATAATAATAATCAATATAATAATACTAATAATGAGAATAATAATATCAATAACAATAATAATAATAATAATAATAGTATAATAATAATAATAATAACAATATCAATAATAATAATGATAATGATAATAATAATTATTATTAACATTATAATTACTATTATTATTATGCTTATTATTATTTTTAATGTTAATAATAATATTATTATTATTCGTTATGATTATTGTCATTATTATAATTATTATTATAGGCATAGAATAAGAGTAGAATTAATAGAATTAATAACAACAACAACAACAACAACAATAATAATAATAATAATAATAATAATAATAATAATAATAATAATAATAATAATAATAATAATAATAATAATAATAACATTCAATAATCATAAGGAATATTGTAATTATAATAATAATAAATTATACAAAAGATTAAATAATTTAAATAATTTCTTGACCGGGTTTTTACATAATAACTATTTAACAAAAACAAGAACGGTATTTCCATTATTATTTATAAAAATTCATAAATAATAATAATTAGAAGAATAAGAATAGAACAAAGAAATTATAAACAGAAATCTTATTATAATAATGGCACTAAATTTAAATAATAATAATAATAATAATAATAATAATAATAATAATAATAATATAAAAATTTATATACTAAGAATAAGAATAAGAATAGAAAAATAATAATACTAATAATAATTATAGTGGTATAATATTTATCCTTATTATTTTAAGAATAACCTTTTTAATAATAAGAAAAACTCTGTTTACAATTAAGTTATTTACGCAATAAAAATAAAATTAAAATAATAATAGTAATAATAATAATAAAAAATTATATATTAAGAATAAGAATAACAATAGAAATAAAATCTTAAAATACTAATTATAGTGGTACGTCGTTTAATATTAGTATTTTAAGAATAAACTTTTTTAAAGAAAGGCGCAAATATTTTGTTTACAAAATATATTCTTCAGAAACGAAAATTTTGGCGTAGCCGGCTTGGAAGAAAACGGCATCTATGAATGGATCTCACAGGCGCCTCTGAATTTTAAGACAGTGTTGTAAAATTTGTAAAAGAAATAGTGCCATTTTTAAATTAAACGGAGTTAGACAAAATAACCTTGGACAAACGATCTGGACTCGATTCTTACACTTTCTCCCTGCCTAGGGCCGGGCGTTAGATTACCGAAGTGAAAATAAAAATACAGTGGCGTCGAGTCGAGTCGCAACTGGCAACGACATAGTCGTTTTGAGAGAGAGAGAGAGAGAGGCCAGTGAGAGTGACTTCGAATTCAATTCAGCCAAATCGATGGAATTGGGTTTGGGTGAGTGCGAGTCGTCGTTTTTACAAGCAAGCTTAGCAGCATCAGTGTCTTCTCTTTTTATTTTATTTTATTTTATTTCATGAATTTTATTTTTATGTTCATGTCGTCGTCGTCACCACCATTTATCAATGCTTCATACACACCGACTAACCTCTCTTCCTTTTTTCAAATTAATATATCAATCTATTTCGCCTATTATGCTTCGTTCTAAATAATTGAGCAGAATGTGTTGAGATGTTGAAAATTGTTTCTTGCGATTTAGGTTTTTATCTCTGGGTTCAAAACCAAGCTTGTTAAATGCGGGTTCTGGCTTTGTTCTTTGCACTTGTTCTGATCACATAGCACAAACGCGAGTTCCCTTCAATCAAAATCTCAAAAAAAAAAAAACTATTCCTTTGCTTGTTTCTTTGATCCGATGTCAATGCCGAACTATACATCTCAACAATTACATAGGTGTCAGTCACTGTGCTTTGAAGTTTTCGAAAGAAAGATTTCTTAAATATATATATATATATATATATATAGTGCGTTACAATGATTTTTCTTTGTGTTAATGAGAGCTTATAATTTCTGTATTGCTTAGATGGATTGTGTTAGTTTAGGCTTGGTTTAGCAGCATTTCAAATGGAGATTTCTGAAACCTGCTGTGGACCAACCAATGGTGTTCTTCCTTTAATGGATACTGATGCAACCAATCCTGGCCCCATTGATCCTTCCGTACTCTACGATCAAGATAACCATGTCTCCTCGGCTATTTGGGAGGGGCAGGTAAATTAAATTTTACCATCAAAGTAACTTCCAGACCTCATTACCTTGCTGACTGATCATTCATGCCCATTACATTGTGTTTTAGGAGCGTGGTGTGCTTAGATGCCATGAACACACTTCAAAGCTTGGGGAATGGAGGCTCACGCAAAAGCAGATTGAATTGGTGGAGAAGGCAGGGTTTGGTTATCTAAGACTGCTTCCTTCCATCAGTCTGGACAATCCACTCATTTCTGCACTTGTTGAGAGATGGAGGAAAGAAACAAATACCTTTCACTTGACGGTTGGAGAAATGACCATAACCCTCAAAGATGTTGCGTTGCTACTTGGTTTACCGATTGATGGTTTACCTGTTCTGGGCATTACATATACTTCATGCAAATCAGTTTGTGAAAGATATCTAGGAAGAGTACCAGAGGCTGGGTACAAGAGTGGTGGCATGGTAAAACTCAGCTGGCTGAAGGAGTACTTTTCCCAGTGTCCTGAAGATGCACCATTAGAAGAGGTTGAGCATTACACACGTGCTTACCTTCTCTACCTTGTAGGAAGTACAATATTTTCAACTACAACTGGGAACAAGGTCCCTGTTATGTACCTACCTCTGTTTGAGGATTTCGAGAAAGCTGGAAAGTATGCATGGGGTGCAGCAGCATTGGCCTTTTTGTATAGATCACTGGGGAAAGCATCTCTTAAATCTCAGAGTACCATTAGCGGTTGCTTGACTTTATTACAGGTAAGCTATATCTGAGTTTTCTTTTCTTTCCTTGTTTTCAGGTTGCGTTGGAATGATTGAATTGTCAAACATGACACTGCAGCTTCCTGTATTAAGAGTTATCGTGATGAGGCTGATCATTCATTTTCCTTTGCAGTGCTGGAGTTATTTTCACCTTAATATTGGTCGACCAAAGTTTTATCAAGAGCCACTCCATGACTGTTTTCCGTTTGTACTTAGGTGGAAGGGGAAACAGAGTGCTTCAACAGTGAAACGGGACTTAATTTTTTATCGCAAGGCATTGGACTTGCTAGAGCCATACGATGTGAGTTCAAAACATGTTCAATTTGATTTCTTTCTGTATGGAAGTATAATGTATGATACATCTGATTGTTGGTTTTTGTGCTAACATGATTTTCCTTATAGGTGGAGTGGCTTCCTTATCAGAATTTGAATGGTACATTATTACCAGAAAGTGTAAGAAATAGCCTGATTTTGGGGAGGTCACAGACGATGTTAATCTGCTTTGACAAGGCAGAAAGACACCTTCCAGATCGTTGCCTACGTCAACAAAATATGCTTCAAGGAATCCCAGAAGATGTGCAACAATGGGAGAGAAAGAGTCGTGGAGTTGACAGTGGTATTGATTTGTCTGAAAAGATGGTATCAGAGCTTAATGAATGGTCTGCTCGTAGGCTTCATATTCTCCAGGGTGGTAGTGGTGTTGATGAAAGCGAATACATGTACTGGTATTTGAGAATCACACGTAAGTTTGTGGGAAGGCCAGTGTCTCCCTTGCCTCACATCCAGAGAACAATAAAGTTCAGAACCAAAAAGAAGAGAATGGTAAATCTCTGCTTAGTCGATTGATGTATACTTGCAATAATAACTAACAATCAGTTTTTCTTTTTTTCCTTGATAACAAATTGTAGAAT
This sequence comes from Erythroxylum novogranatense, assembly GCA_029891385.1. Classification (NCBI taxonomy): domain Eukaryota; kingdom Viridiplantae; phylum Streptophyta; class Magnoliopsida; order Malpighiales; family Erythroxylaceae; genus Erythroxylum; species Erythroxylum novogranatense. Next base: position 37,760,313 of record CM057229.1, on the reverse strand, counting down.
GCTGGCTTAAGAGATATAGCACATATAGCTGATACATTCCTGATAAATGGGTTGGATGCCCAACAGATAGAGTCAATATCAAGGATCAGGGCCATTGCCCATAATTGTTTAGGGGACCAAGTTGAGATTGCGTGCCTACCGTCAACCTCGTCACAAACTTATCAGGGAAAAAGAATCAGGGAAAAGGAGCGTGTTAGAAGGAACACTAATGAAAAACATAATCGGGATGCTTTAAATCAACTTCAAACAATTGGAGAGGGTGATGAAGCAGAGGGTTATGTTGGGTCTGGTAACATGCAGTTGTGTCACAGTAAGGTTGAATCTAATGAGCCAGTAATTCATCAACCACATGCTAATTTGGGGAAGAGGGTGCGGAGAAAAGAAAGAGAAAAAATGAAGACAAACCAAAAGCGGAGATGGAAGGACAGTTCAGTACAATGCGATGCAGATAGCGATGAATTGCTTTCTGAATTCTGCAATGCAACCATCAAGGATGATCTGATCCTTTCATCTCACACTGATTGCAAGGATAATCAGTTGTTTTATGCAGCACCTGAAGGTGAGATTGCTCAAACATATGATGCTAACATTCGAGTTGAAGGTGATGAAGATGGAAAAGGGAATCTGTTTTATATAGCTGCGGAAAACAAATCAACCGAGTCAAGTCATGAAGCCTCTGAAAGTAAAAAATCAGAGGCATGCTATGCAGCTGCTCAAATTGAAAAGACCGGATCATATGATGCAGCTAGTCAAAGTGAAAAACCAGAGACATGCCATTCAGCTGGTGAATGTGAAAAAACAGAATGTTCTGTTGTCCTTAAAATGGTGGAGTCCCATCATGCAGCTCATGAAGGTGGAAAATCAGAGGCTAGTCACCCAGTACAAAATTTAGATGACTCAAAGCTTAGCCTTAGAACTCATGAGGTAGATGATTTGAAGATTCCTCCCGGTTTTGGTGAGTGTGGTGCACAAACAGCTAAAACAGCTGTAGAAGTTTTTCAACAGACATCTTTGCAAACTGTTTTGTCAGTTGCACAGCAAATTGATGTGGTTGTAGAAGGTACTGTCATCTATTTCTACTGGATTAAGTATTTTGTTTTTGCCACTCTCTTCATTTTACTGCCGAACCTGATTTGTGGCAAAAAATTCTGGAAGTATTTACATTATGTTGTCTGAAATTTTCGTTTTGTTGTGCCAGGGAATGCAAAAGAATCTTAATTTTTCCTAAATGCATCTGATACTCAAGGTTTGCTGTCTTCCCTAGTTCTCTCTACCGTTGTGGTTTCTACTGCCAAAGTTTTGGCCTTTTTCGCTTTCATATAATCATTTTATTTTATTAGATATTTAGATTAGGTACAGCTGTTTGTATGACATGAACATTTGCAGAAGAGTTGTGAATAGTGCTAATTCTTTACTAACAGCTACCATGTTGTGACTTGTAGATTTTTCTTCTTGTATGTTTGGTAAAAATGTTGTGGTCGAAGAGAGTTGAGAGTTCAGCTAATTCTTAACTGACAGTTACGATAGTTAATTTGATTTTGAGCCCCAACGAGATGTCAGTGGAATAGACTGAAGTCATGTTCTATGGCACAGAAGTCATCTCTCATGTTAAATCTCCTTTGATAATCTGGCAAGGACTGAATAGCTGTGCATTCTGATCATCTTATCAACAGCTCTATTTTCATGGTATTATGCAACAATCATACAACTCACGTGAGGAAGTATTCTGATTCTGTTGTCCGGCACATACTTATTTTCTGTTAATCGTATGTTGCCAGTAGCTAGTTTAGTTACAGAAAGCAGTTCATTCCCCTTCCGGAGTACTTGCATAACATGACAAGTACTTGTTAAGGGTGATACCTGGAACGGAGAGGTTGTTAATAATTATAAATGCATGATGATGCCGCTATCAAGTGATCGGCATATTTGTGCAGCTGCCTTTTGATATACGAGTTGTTGCCTTGTTTATACTCTTAACCTAGTATCAACTTGCAGAAGACACGTAGCTTCAAGATTATTTGCCTCCTCCAACCAGGTCTTACGGAACCCAGATCAGCTCATATGTTTCCCTTTTCTCCATGATAAGTCGAGCATGCAAATTCTTTTGAGCAAGTATTTAAGTAAGGATATTTGATATTTAGCTAGTGTCGTGCAAATTTATAGTATTTGAACATAGCCTAGCTACGTTAAGGACCAAGATAGTTAGGATCATCGACTTTTTCAGCATTGAATTTGTTTTCCCATTTCTGGTTTTTACTAACAATTTCCTAGTAGAATATTATGCTCTAACATGGAGCAGAAAGAAAAAAAGAAAAAAAGGAGGCAGACCATCCTGCAGCAGACAAAACCATCAATTAGTGAAGAGACAGAAGAGAACTGACGGGCTGTTTTTGGCACACGCTGGTTATCGGCACTGCCTACTCAGACATACCCTTTGTAAAAGACATTTTGGATTTTAAAGGCGTGCCCTTAAAGTGACCTCAAACATTTACTCAACTCGTGGTTCTCTTGTATTCACGCCCTCGAGCTCAATGATATTGTATTATCACTATCGACTTCCTCTTCCTTATTTCCTTATTGCTTGGTTAATAATTATAAAGCGAAAAAAGATTACTTTGTTTATGTTAAAGTCTTTACGTTATTGAATTACCTTACATTCATATATTACACTCTTCAGCTGAAATTGAGTAGACAGGTTTCTGTTTTTTTTATGTATGGGGGTTGTAGTTCCAAAGCCATATTTGATATTTAACATTTACTTTCTGAGGGTATTGTCTTCTGGTAAGCAAAAACAATTGGGAAGAGGGAATATATATACACCTGACAAATGTAATATAAAATTGACGAGCTATGGCATTCTAGTCCTTTAATGACGATACTGAGTTACCTTAATTTCATGCACTGGTTGGTGTGGTGTCTATCAACGTGACCACTCAGGCTTAGCAAGTTACTCTTCCCTGGCCCTTTCCTCAGTCCGTGAGTCCAACGAGCATGCAAAATTGATATCACTGATTTTGTTGACTCTTACCGTTTATTTCAAATTCACACTCAAATGTCTTAATGAGTCGTGACCCACTTCTTTATATGATATTCACTGTCCTACACATCATGTCAATCAAGTCCCTTCCCAACACACACGCACTTGGTCACCGCATCTCTTTCTCTCCCCCCATGGTTCTGTCTTCCTCAGACATCAAATGAAGCTTATCATTCATACACGGCTGCTACAAGTGGTACTCAGCATCGGGCCTTCACCATACCTTCTCTCTCTCCTTTCTCCAAAATGTGCTCCAATTCCTCCCTTTCTCTGTCAGTTTCTCTCCCCAGTCTGCTTCTTTTGCTTCTCCTATCTTTCTCTTCTGTCTCCTCCATCCATGCAAACAAACTCACACACTCACCATCCGACAACAAGAATGCATTATCATCCACCAACCACTCAATGCCCTTATCTGAGGCTGAGACCCTTTTCAAGATCATGGACTCCATGTCATCTGATCGAACCTGGAGAGTCTCCTACTCCAACCCTTGTGAGTCTGGCTCTGTCTGGCCTGGAATTGAGTGCAAGCTGGGACTGGATAATCATCTTCATGTCTCCAGGCTTGACTTTGGTACTCACCCAAATCCAACATGCAAGAATACTGCCACATTTCCATCTCAAATCTTTGATCTTCCTCATCTCGAGTCTATTTTCTTTTTTCACTGCTTCACTCACACCAAAACCGTCCTCTCTGTTTCCAGAAAAGTACTCTCCCACTCTTCACTTCAACAACTTAGTCTCAGATCAAACCTTGCACTTGTTGGTCCAATCCCACCTCAAATTTCCCTTCTCAAGTCCTTAAAAGTTCTCACATTGTCACAGAATCGCCTCACCGGGCGCATTCCAGTTGAGATTTTTAGCTTGACCTCTTTACTTCACCTTGATTTGAGCTACAATATGCTCACTGGCACCATACCACATCAAGTAGCCAATCTGAATATCCTTGAAGGGCTCGACTTTAGCTACAATTCGCTCACTGGCCCCATTCCAGACACAATTGGCCAACTGGGTGTGCTTCGAAAACTTGATCTGAGTTCAAATTCATTGACTGGCCCCATTCCTGATGGCGTAGAAAAGCTGGAGTTATTGTCGTTCATGGCTTTGAGTAACAACAATTTAAGTGGGAATTTTCCGAAAGGATTGGCAAAGTTGCAAAATTTGCAGTACTTCATAATGGATGACAATCCCATATACGTACCATTACCAGTAGAATTTGGCAAGCTAGTAAAACTACAAGAGCTCAGGCTCTCGAATTCAGGTTACTCAGGCACTATACCACCTACATTTTCGCAACTAGTCAACTTAAGCACTTTGTCACTTCAAAACAACAGATTGACAGGAGAGATCCCAGCAGGCTTTGGCAGCCTGTCTCACATCTATCACCTGAATCTTAGCAGGAATTTGTTGGGTGGAGTTGTGCCTTTTGATACAAGTTTCATGAGGAGGCTTGGTGGGAATTTGGACTTAAGCGGTAATCCAGGCCTATGTTTGAGTCCATCTGAAGCTCGTGATATCAAGGTTGGAGTTGGGGTCGGTGTCTGCGGCACCAGCAACAGCAAGAAAGGATCTTTGGTTGAGAAATCTGAGGGCCACCAGCCCCTCCCTCTTCCTGTTTTGTGTTCTTGTTGTCAATGCCAACTGCTACTTGTAGCATATGCAATTGTATTCTTTCTTAATTAATCTTTAGTCCATTGATACTTCTTTTCTGGCGTTTCTTCGGAGAAATTATTAATCCTATCTGACATAATCAATGACAGTATGACTTCTTAAGGGTTATAACTCGTGTTCAGTATATTTATATGCTGATCCATACGCGTCTGTCTGATCTGTCAACAGCAGCGTGCACCTCAGTTTGATTTGTCAATATTTGTTACACAAATCTAAAGGCCTATCAGACCAATTACCTTTGAGACGTACATGTTGATAATCCAAAGCTCTCAGTCTCTTTTCTTGTGAATGTTGATATATATGTGGTCGTTGTATTCATGTCGGTTTAAGGCAAAATGGGGATTGAACTAGAAGGAAGAATGCATCAACTGTTTGTTTATATCGTATAGAGACGAAAGATTGTTTTATTACACTATGCAAAAGAATCTCAAAGACCGAGGAAATTAAACAACGGTCACTTTCGTTGGAGGACTTGAGCCTTTTTCAATTGACATCTCATGGTCACAAAGATTCATTTATAAGGTCTCATGCACTGAAGGAAGGAAGGTGGCCCTTTGGGTTCTGTGGTCCATAGTCCCTTGGAAGAGCTTCAGGTTGATCTGATACCTGCTTTAAAGACATGACTAGAAAAAGCATAAAGTGGTACTGTACAAAAACACTGTAAATTTTACTATATTATTTACAAAAAGAGGGAAAGCAACATTTGGTGCAAAAAAAACGTCAGAGTTTGATAGTTCAGGAAGATGTTAGTATCCAAAGGAAAGTGAAAAGATAGTAAAACTTTGGACTTTTGGGTGAACTTGCATGCTTCACCTTCCTCTTGGATTTTCTTGCAATGGGGTTTATTCTGAGGTGCCAGAAGAAACTCCACGGTCCACATCCCATGTGATTCTGGTGTGGCAACATCAAATATTATAACTTGAAATTGAAAAGAATGGTAGGAAAAAGAAAAACAGGAGAAAGTACTGACAAAGAAGTGGGGTGGGAGAAAGGACAAATGAACAGAGTTTGATGAAACAAGACCATGCCCATGCACATGTCCACGAGAGACAGACAGCACTGTCTTGTAAGCCAAAGGAAAGGACAGTTGAGTTTACGAAGAAATTGGATGTGAGTTGGATTTCCATTTCACGCCTACAGTACTACCTCACCTTTGTTAGTATACAACAGTATTTCTAGGGTTTTTACAACCACATAAACACAAACACAAACACTGCCACTGCCTCTCCCACCCAATTTATTCATAAACTACCCACTACTTCGAAAATGGATTCATCCCTTTTATCTAACACACCCCTCCCCCTCCAAATTAGTCCTACGATGTCAGCAGCCGTGCAATTCTGATTCAACAAAACTGAATAATAAAAGGGAGGACATGACATTGGATTCACAAACCAAACCTCAAATGGCAGCCGAATGAGAATGGGTTAGTTTGCTCAAATTGGCCTAAACAGAAGCAAACATGAAAAGAGGGAACAGTACATGTACGGAATGAAAAAGGGGCCCTACTAAGTGCTGACCACCTGTTAACACGTTAATGCAAGCTGATGATGTAGTGTGTATATCTTTGTAGTAAAGCCTAACAACAAATTAGAGAGACGCTACAGGCAGAGGAGAGCAGACCGGAAGGATTGATTGGCCTTTCGCTTATCACCAATCGCTAGCTTCAGTTGGTGACACAGACAGCTTCCGTAGAGTAATTAGCTTCGTGTTGAAAAGATTAATCAGGTTTCGTCTCCGAATCTCACCTTGGGATTGTGGGACGTACAATCATTTTCACTTATAAAAGTATTCGAAAGTTATCTACTGAATAAATTATTTTATTTGTAAATTGAACGTGTCTTTATTTTCAATATTAATTTCATCCTCTAAGATGAATATTATCGATTACTAATTATTATTTTGTTTTTCTGTGCATAAGGCATTAGTCTTGTCTAATTACTAATTATTATTTTGTTTGTTTTTGTATAAAAGTTATAGATTTTGTACTGTGCCAGTTAGTATCAACTAGAACGTACCGTGTTGGCTAAAAAATAGTATGAAATTTTATTTCATACCGTACCAGTTAGTACCAGATGGAAGATACTGTAACCGTCAAAAAATGATATGAAATTTTGTTTTTTAAAGAACATGATTTAGACCACTTTTTGGATGATATGAAATTCATAACTTTGGAACTTAACCACTTTCTAGCTCACATTTTTAAGCTGATAAACACATAACGGATAAGCTCTTATTGGACTAGTTATTTGACACAAAAATGTTTTTATTGGAAAATTGAGACAAAATTTGGTCTTACTTTGAGTGGAATAAGAACTAAACATTTTCATTTGATTTCTCAAATGTCAATATTACTTCAAAATTTATAACAAATTTAATGCATAAAATATAATAAAGTATGAATCATGATTCATATCTTATTATAATACTTAAATCTTTTTCTTGTCATTTCCTTTCAACCGTTTCTTACACCGACTCATTTCATCTATCGTAGTTGTACATGTATCTGTCCTCCAATGGTATCTACAATTGGTATAGAAATGGTTATACAAGAAGTATTAACTCCTTTAGGGTCTAAGTTCATTGATAATATGTTTTGGATCTTTTACTAATTTAATTAAAATAAAATTTTAATTAAAATTAAAATTAAAATTACAGTTAATTTTAATTAAATACTAAGTAGACCCAAATCATATCTAATATCTAATATCTCATATTAGTCATTATTTATTAATATATGATATTTAATTATAAAATTTTCAAACTTTACAATTAAATCTAACTAAACTAAAATACCTTGTCTTTCTTTGATCTATTCTTTGTGTTTGACGCATTAAGTTCGTAAATATATTAACAATGAATATAAATTACAACCATAAATCATATTTATAATTAGATAAATTAAACTTCTTTAACTCATTTTAGTTCTTTAAATAAACAATGTATATCTTTAGATCAATGTTTGTGTCTAATAATACATTATAATCACCCAAATATTTAAAAATGCCAAAGTAATTTTTGATTAATCTTTCATTGGTTGTTTATATAATTCAATCATTTCATTATACAATATTTTGATTAGACATAGAGCATGAATTTAATGTCTACTCTATTTGAGTCTAATCATTTTAGTTCTATATTATTAGTAAGTAATTCTATTAATGACATTTGTAAACTATTTTATGACGTGTTATTGTATCTTATTCAAAGATTTAGAATCAATACTAATAAAAACAATGGAACATTCTCACTAATTATTTAGAGTGATGGATCATATATTGATCACTCAACTTCTTTCATATACAAGAAAACCTCGATAAATGAATATTGTTGGGACTCGAAAAATTATTATCTTATACGGAGTTATTAATTTATCGATAAATGAATATTTTATTAATTTATCGATAAATTAATATTTATTAATTTATAGAATAATTTTTATTTTATACATTATATTTGTTAAATTAAACAATTAATTTTTTTCCGTAACTAAGAAAAGAAAATAAATAGACAATTAATTAATGATGGTGCATTGTATCTAAGTTTATTAATCTTGTTAAAAATTAAGTTTACTAATTCTATAAGGAATCCTACTTCAACTAGGATTTCTACATTTCGAAAGATTCTTGTTCGCCACTGCAAGGAATGGATCCAGGAACAATCTAGATAGTCAAGGGACATGTAGATTGGGAGAAATGAAGATTCCTAATTTTTAGGGAAAAAAAGTCCTACCTTTGTAAAGATCCTAATTTGACAATGAAAGAAAAAAAAATCTGGTTCTACTTGGAAAATAAATCATATCCTTGTAAAGATCCTAATTCTACAAGGAAAGAAAGACCTACTTCTACTTGGAAAAGAAATCATCTCCTTGTAAAGATCCTAATTCTATAAGGAAAGAAAGACCTACTTCTACTTGGAAAAGAAATCCTCTCCTACAAGACCTCCTTTAATATAAATAGGGTCCTTTAGCATTAGTGAGGGGGCATTCATGTTTTCTCTCTTCTTTGGACGTGAATCTCTCTTATGCTCTTTCTTTCTTTCCATTGGTACTCATTAGAAAGGTGTAAAAAAGTTTACGCTAACCGATGAGATGAGAAAAGCATTATGTGAGTACAAAAGTCAACATCCCTCTTCAAGTCAAAAAGATTTGCAACAGTGGATTCAACAAAAGTTTGATCTCTCTATTAGTCAATCAACAATATCAAATACTCTTAAAAGGTCAGCAGAGTATTTATCAAAAGAGATAACAAATAGCAATGTTAAAAGGCACAAATCAACAAAATATCTTGAATTAGAAAAGGTATTGTATGAGTGGTTTCTCCAATATCAAGAGAAAGCGAACATGACTGGAGAAATGATTCAAACTAAAGCAAGAGAGTTTCTACAGAAGATGTATGGTGATGCAAATCTAGAATTTAACTTCTCAAGTGGTTGGCTAGAACGGTTCAAGGAGAGACATGGGATTAAGTCATATAGAAGGTTTGGTGAAAGCGGTTCAGTTATCATGGAGAATATTGAAGAAGCTGTACCTAAAATTCGAGCTAAATTGGACAAATTTCATTGGAGGGATATCTATAATATGGATGAAACAGGCTTAGTTTATTGTTTTCAAGCAGATCATTCACTAGCTACAAAGAAATTAGAAGGACATAAAAAGGATAAGGAAAGACTTACTGTTGTTGTTTGTTGCAATGAGGATGGTTTAGATAAAGTACCTCTTTGCATTATTGGTAAGTATGCTAATCCTAGATGCTTTAAAAATGTGAATATTGACAATCTTAATTGTCATTATCGAGCCAACAAGAAAGCATGGATGACTGGATTACTCTTTCAAGAATTTGTTCGTTGGTTTGATGATAGAATGACAGGTAGAAAAGTGCTGCTTATAGTAGACAATTGTCCAGCCCATTCCAAGGTTACTGAATGCTTGAGAAATGTTGAATTGTTCTTTTTGCCTCCAAATACAACATCCAAAATTCAACCATATGATGTTGGAATTATTCAATCACTTAAGATTTATTATCGACGTCATTTTTATTCTAGCATCTTGGAAGGCTATGAGATGGGAGCAATAAATCTTGAAAAAATTAATCTCCTGGATGCTATCTATTTTATTAATGCTGCTTGGAATATTGATGTGAAAGCCACAACTATTGTAATTTGTTTTCGACATTGCAAAATTCGATCCGAGGAAGGTATGCTTCTAGAAGAAGAAACTGGTGATGTTAAAGGCATTCAAAGATTAGAGGAAGTTATTTCTAATTTACATAATAGAAATGCCATGAATGTAGAGCAGATTCTGAATTATCCTAGTGAAAATGAAGCTTTAATGGAATCGCCTATGGACGAAGAAATTATTCAAGGAGTAATGGGTATGGAAGATGATGACAATCAAGATCCAGATGATAGTAACGTTATACCACATGTTTCTCCAAAAGAAACTTTTCTTGCCATAGAGACTTTGAAAAGTTACTTGTTTCAAAATGAGAAGAATGTGCCGAATGTAGTTTATGCCCTCCAAAAAGTTAAAGATGAAATTGAATTCAGTTCACATGAAAAGAAGAATCAATTGACTATAGATACATATTTTAGGAAAGCAGAAAATTTGAAATAAAAATTGTTTAGGAAGTGCTTTATTTTATGAATTATATATGTAATTTAATACTTATTTAATAAATTATTATTTTATATTTTCAGTGGGCCTCAAGGAATTTTTTAAAACTATTATCTTATGCATTTAGCGAGGTTATTATTTTATCCCATTGGCCCAAGTCGGGATCGAAAAAAATTATTATTTAATCGAGATTATTAATTTATCAAATATTCATTTATCGAGGTTTTACTGTAATTTATGTTATATTCAATAACTACCAATTAAACTACCCTGATTTTAATAAGCCATAAGTAACATTAAAATAATGCATTCTCTATATGAGATATTTTAGACATCTTAAATCAAATGATTATTCATACAATTATCAAAATGAGAATTTTATAGATGTACAAGTAACATTCCAAATGAAATTCTTATATGATTTGGCTAAATGAACTTGTTCTCTAACAAGTACCCACATGTTTATTTAAATATCTTTATACTTTAGTCTATGAGATTGATTACTTCCTCATAAGGAAGAAGCAAAATATATGGTATTCTTTTTCTCTTTGTTAGTGTCCAATCGAATAGAATAATGACTAGAAATAATTTTAAAATAATATGTAAATGCAATATGAATCTCATAAGTATAATCTCATTATAACTTTATTTATAATACATTTATATCATGGAATTTATCATATAAATCTAAATATGTATAAGATAAAGAATGTCTTTAAGAAATTATATTACTAAACTACAACCAATTGATAAATTATAAGACATAATCCAACTCTTTTCTTCATTTGGACTTTCTTGTCCAATTTCGCTCAACTAGTCTCTAAATTAATAGTCTCAAATGCATATCCTCAACCATTAAATATCAACCAAGAAAAGGATCAAGGACACTAGAAAGGAGTTGAACCTTTTTAGCTTGAAGCTAAAAATTATGGGTTTAATGCTTAACCTTCATTTTGAAAAGAAGACTCTAATATTTGTATTAGAAACTGTCACTATAGTTAAAATGAATATGTATTATCAATTAAAAAGGCGTAAGGTTTACTTTGTTGATATTACATCATGGCTATTACTAAATTGTCTTTTCCCCTCTACAAAACCACATCTCAATGTCATTATAAAAATAATGAGGTTCATTGTTATATGTTAATGTTGTTTAATGATCATAATAGCATATATACAAAATTTCTATTTATCCATTTCTTCTACTAAGATCAAAATACATTATGGAGGGTTATCACTACATACCCTCCTTATTTCAATGATTAAGATGTCAAAATAAAGTATTATATATTAAAATATGGCCTAAGTATTGAGTTAATTAATTATATTTAAGTATGATTAATAATTAAATGGTTAAATAAGTATAAATATTTACTTGATTATATGATGGATATACCAAATTAAATTAAAAGAATATCAATTGGTCGTTTTCTTATCCATTAAGGTATACAAGTAACAAATGCAAAATCATCCATTGAAACATATCTGCAAATAATAATAGGTTAAAGAAGAGAAATCAACTCAGTTTAAGGGCTTGAAACATATTAGTTATGTTAAATTCTTCATGTATGTCCACATGTTTTGCATATTACTAAAATTATGTGTTCAAGATTCTATGATTAATGCTTTGTTTGGGCTCTAAAATGAAGTTGTAAATATCATACTATAGCAGTTTGTCTTTAAACATATAATTTCTATGCTTATATGTTTTCAGACAAATCATTTAACAAAATTGCTAAAAGATCTTGGTTTTATAAAGCTCCACCATAGTTGAATGCTCTTTTGTTTTTGTTTTCTTGTTTGAGAAATGTTTGGTTCAAACTGATGACATAAAACTCATAGTTTTTATAATAGAAAAGAAATTCCTTATTTACCAAAAAAAAAGAAGAAAAGAAACTCCTCTAAAATCATCAAAATTCACTTACTGAATGAATAGTTAAATCCATTGGGACGAGTGATAGGTCGAAGATGAGTCCTAATAAAGGTTGAAAATCATCATCATCATCATCATACCCTAAAGTTCCGCAATAAAGTAGGGTCTGGGGGAGCCTGATAGTACGCAGCCTTACCCCTACACTGTAGAGAGGTTGTTTCCAGTAGGCCCACATGCAAATATGACAAGGATAATATGGATGCAGGTTGAAAAAATAAAAACGTAAAGAATACAGCAGAAAAGGTAAATACTGAAACATAATAATTAATACGGAAAATACTAAAATAAAAATAAATAATAATAATAATAATAAATATAATAATAAATATAATAAAAATATAGATAATAATAATAATAATAATAATAATAATAATAATAATAATAATAATAATAATAAAGAGTGCAAAAAATCAGGAAACGTTCAGTAAGTGACTCCTTGCAGATGGCTTTCCAGGCTTGTCAGGATGCGTGATACAGCAGAGTTGTTAGAGATATCAGGGAGTTTAAATCGCTCATTCACCCCTCTGCCACTGTCTTGAAGCACTGGAAACTAATACTCCGTCGCCAGGGACGTCGATAACATTGTCAAAGCTCAAGCTTCTTTAGAAGAGCACGGACTCCAAGTCGAACATGTTCGGCCTAAAATCACAATCATGTAACTGAATATACAAAACCAGAGAAATGAATTAAGAACCTGGAGAATGGAGTGCTACAGTCACATCTATACTCCCTAATCCCACAAGTCTTCATGTGGGCTTTCCAATTAGATTGTACTGTATATTTCGTGGAGCAGCTCTCTCGCTGGTTAAGCTTCCATGGTAGGTTATGGCCTCGACGGTGAAGCTGGAGATTCTGGTCTCTTTGGGAGCCATTGTTGCAGATCTCACACACGAACCTATTTGTGGCCAAAAGGGTATTCGGTGATAACGGAATCACTTCAGCAATATGGATCCGGCTAGAAGAGGTTATTTCCTGCAAAAAAAAAAGCCGAGACATTCCAAGGAGATCGCGGCGGCTTCCTTATATATACAATACGTTTAACAAGTAGCTTCTGCACTCATTTGTAAAGGCACACTTAAATCAACCTATGAAAAAAATTGTGTTATTGAAGGACCTCAACAACAGAGAGATCAAGAAACCTCCTCCAGCAAAAAAACCTTCTACTCCAACCAAAAAACCTCCAGCTCCTAAAAACCAACCAAAAAAGCTGCTCCTCCAAGTAAAAAAAACCAACTAAAAAAAACCTCCTTCTCCAAGTAAAAAATCAGCCAAAAAACCTGTTCCAAGTAAAAAAAGCGACCAAAAAACCTCCTCCAAGTGTAAAAGCTGAAGAAGCACTAGCTGAAGAAGCTCCAACTTCTCCAACCGAAGAACCTCCACAAAAATTACTCTAAATGCTAAAAGCTAAAAACTAAATCAAAGAACCAACAATCATCCTCCCTCCAGGGACCTCCAACTAATCAGAAACAGATTTGAGAGCAAAATAGCACAGAACATAAACCAACAAATCACAGAAGAAAAGGTCTCTTAAATCATCAAATTGCAAAAAGAAAACTAACCCACAACAACTAAATAGTGGCAATCCCAAATCTCAACATAGCAAATCGAGCAAGAGGTTTCCCCGAAAAATCGATGAAGCAATTATTAAAACTTGAAAACCCTACCAGCATTGAATCGTAAAACATCTACACACTAATGTTCAAACTCAGTAAACCCACACCCAAATGAAAGCACATACTAAAATCTAAGTAAAAAAAGATTCAAACTTTCTTATCCACAACTACATAAAGACCAAAACCAGATCTGAATCAATCCTACTTAACCATAACAGAAGCAAACAAATTCTTACACCAAGGAAGATCGACTCAAGGGAAATGAGCCAGTAAGAAAGGCTGAGAAAGGAAACCTTGGAAGATGTACCAAGCACTTAGGTGTCGTTGGTTCTTACGAAAAAAGTAGGAAAAGAGAAGGGAAGCCTTTTGGTATGATGTGGAAATGCCATTCAAAATGATACGCTGAAGTTGAAAATACTAAACCAATGGTAGAATGCTTAGATAATTACAGTTGTCCCTCAACTTGCATATTTATAATTTTGTCAATGTTTAATATTTATAGTTATATCCTTACTTATAAATTTACAACTTTGCCCCCGTATATAAATTTATTTTTGCCACTAAAAATCTGAAAAATATACCATACTTTTCTCCCTTTAAATGTGGCTCAAGTAGTAGGAGAAAAAATTTAAATAATTTTTAGTAATTCATGTAATGAGAAGATAATCTTTAAAAAGAGTATGCAATTATCAAGTTTTCACATTATTATTTTACAAATGCGAATATTAAAGCAAGATTTATTATTTATAGATAAATTTTATATTTATTATTTACTAGACACCAAAGTGGCTAAACTATGTTGACGTGCATGAATAAATAAAAAGTTAATTATCCATATTATTTAATGAAATTTCTGTGTAAAGCAAGCGATAAATGTAATTCTTAGAGCATTGTGATACACCAAAAATGTGAATTAAATTGTATGAGAAAGAAAACATAATGATAGTAAATCATATTTTTAATCAAATGCTTTTGTAAATGTTGGACACCATTTTCAAAACCCAACTCTTGCTCTGATACCACAACTGTTGGGTCCTGCTTGCAGAGTCCAATGCTTGAAGTCATAAACCTTGAGCTTGTAAACCTATAAGGTTATTCTAATGAACCCTCTTTGGCCGTCATCTCATAAAGGTGGTGAGGCCACACTATCCAATCATCAAAATCACATTTTGAATTCTTCATAGAAATTGGAGCTCTAAGCCTCTAGTTTGCTTTGAAGCAAGAATCATCTCAATCGGAACTCTAAATCTCAAGATATGCTTAAAACTCCAAAGCGTGTTCATACGCTAATCATGGTCTCCCAACTGATCCCTCATTTTCCTTCCATCACACTTTTTCAAATCAACTCCAAAATATACAAATTTTCATGGAGAGATAGATACATGTCTTAGCAATCTATTGCTTCAAGAATCACCTAATTTGGAGGCCAGATGAGGAAGTTATGATCAAAAGAATCGAACATGTTTAAGTCCTCAATCATGCAGTAACATAACTTGGCGCGATTGCCATAACTATCACCACAATTGTCGGATTGGTTTTGTTCTTCAACCACTAGAAAGAAGACTTCAAGATCTAAACCTTTCATGAGACCACAAAGTCAGATTCTGCTTGTAAAATGGTCAACAATCGCGATTTCACGAAGTTGTCCCGTGAATGTCCGTTTAACGGACATGCATGTCCGTTTAACGGACACTGTCTGGCCAAAGTACACCTTCTCACTCGAGAAGGTCCGTTAAACGGACATGAGCGATGCTAGGGGTCCTTTTTGACCTATAAAGGTCTGTTAAATAGACCTAAAGTCTGTTAAACGAACATAGGGGTTCCCAGAACCCCTCCAAACCCGCTCTAATACTTCCTACATCCAATCTAACATCATATTCAATCAATATCTTCTTAAATTCAACTCTTCTAGTGCAAAATCACTTTATAACAACTCAAACACCAAAATTATCTCATAAACTCTCAAATCTCAATTCATTTGGTTCATCAAAACCATCATTTCCTATTATTTACCATAGCTGTCATCATACACAATTCCTATGCAACATCATAACTTGTAACAATTATATCTTTTCATTCCGATGTCCAAAAATTACAAACTTTATAGCGTTGGAAAACTATAAAACTGAACTACAACTTTCATGAAAACAATTTTGGCTAATCCTACCTCGATCAATACAACTTTCCTATGGAAATCAGCATACACATTTTACCTTCATGCAAAACTTGGAATTTATCCCAACTTTACTTCCTCTATACAACATCATTCAAAATAATTCAACTTCCAATTGGAATTCATCCAACACTCAACCTCAATTCATATGACTCTTCATATTCAACAACATCTCTATATTCATAAAATCTCACTGATGTGTATATATATACATACATATATATATATGTACATATACATATACATATATATATATATGTATGTATATGTACATATATATGTATGTATATGTACATATATATATACATATATATATATATTCTCACCCCCACACTCTTTCCCCCACTTAGGTGATGAGCAAGGAAATCAAGTGAAAGTGAATCAAGACAAGAATCCAAATTTGCATGTTTTGTTTTGTTTTGGAGTAATTGATGTAAAACAAAGCTGTAATTGCATTTTGAGCAACGATTATACAAGTGTCTTGTGTAATTTAGAAATTTTGGAATATTAATATATGATGAAATATCACCCATTCATGCTCAACATTCATCATGCTCATCCATACATCATTCATAATTCATTAACAATAAATAAGAATTTACAAAACTTCAATGGCATTCGAAGCCACAATATATTAATATTCCAAAATCTTCAAATTAAACACGACACTTGTATAATCGTTGCTCAAAATGCAATTACAGCTTTTTTTTACATCAATTACTCCAAAACAAAACAAAACATGCAAATTTGGATTCTTGTCTTGATTCGCTTTCACTTGATTTCCTTGCTCATCACCTAAGTGGGGGAAAAAGTGTGGGGGTGAGCTTTACAGCTCGTGAATAACAAGCTTATAACGAAAAAAATAAGCAAAACTATTCAAAAGTTCATTATCATAGAAAATCTTGTTGAAATTCATAAAACACTTGTTTCTCAAAATCTCATCATGTATTCACATTTACAAACCACAAAACATGTATGCATTAACTTGTTCACATGTCATAAGCACATAACACATCAAAATGGTTTGGGTAGATCCATATTCATAACGTACTACACATTGCCATATAATGGTCCTGTGTAGCCGTAAACTTGAGGGAGTCTTTGAAAGAGCTCGGTGCCACTAGCGGGCAGGCGAGAGAAGCCTATTCTTGGTCAACGTGCATGTGACGGTTCTTGGATGGACTACCAAAACCCACATAACATGTATTTCAAAACTTGTTGCCCAAAATGGCACTTTTCGAAAAACTTGATTTCATATACTTGATATATTTCGAAAACCATTTCCGAAAAAATAATTTCATAAACTTGCAATCTTTTCAAAAGAAATCATTTTCATAAATCGTCACACAATTCATATATCAACATGTAGCAATTTCTCAATTCATTCAAGGCACAATTTATGCAACAATTATGATGCAATTTAAATCATTAAATTTCCTTGATTTAAAGAAAATAAAAGTGGCTTATTTACTCTATTATAAACATGTACCCACCTTAATTCCTTGCTTAAAACTTGACTCAAATTGCCTCCCCTTGATCTTGATTCCTCTTGCCTCTCTTAATCTCCTTCATCCATGACAAAATCCTCAAATCAAAAGGAGTTCAAATTGATAAACTCATAACACATAATCACCAAAATTGATTTTAGAAAACTTAAACCCATACCATTCTTAAGCCATAAGAACCTAAACCCTTTCCAAAATCTAACAAATCAAAAAAACTCTTACCTTGATTCCTTCACCAAATGAGGAGTTTCTTAGCTCATATGAAACCTCACTTCCTCTTCTTCCTTTTTCTCTTCTTGAGCAATCACAAATTCCTTCTTGAAAGTCAAGGAAAGTTAAACCCTAGTTTCTCTTTCTTCTTTTTCTCCTCTTCTCTACGATCTCTCTCTCATTTCCCTCTTCTCTTTGTTTTTTTCTTCCCAATTTCGTGCATGCTCCTTCCTTAAAAGCCAACCTACACTTCTATTTACAACAATGCCTTTAATGAATGAGCAATGACCACTTTGCCTTTACATATAAGCCTTGCAACTTAAATGGCTTAAGTGGTCTTCCAATTTTGCCCCTCATGCAAACTTACCACCTTAATATCATAATTCAATCAACTTATGCCATATGATCTTACTCAAACTAACATACTAATTAACTCCCATTAACATGCTAATTAATTCCACAAAAATATTCTATTAAGACCTCAAAATTTATTTAAATCATGCTTAACTCCTTCCAAAAATCAACACCTTTTCTAATCATGCAATTGAAGGAATTTGCTTGCACTTCCTTCTATAGAAATGTTCCTCATTGTCTTAATTTTATAATGACTTCAAAAGCATTCAATTTGGTTCAGTAATCTGAAAGTTATAGCCTAAACATTTCCAAACTATTCTTATGCTGAAATAATATGCTATTCTCAAATTCCATCTAAAAATTGACTTTCTTAGAGACTGAATTAGAACTCAATTTCATCAGACAATTTGTAACCCTATTTCTCTAGTTTAATCCAAATCAAGAATCATCCGATTCGGATAACTAGAGCAAAAGTTATGGTTAAAACACCGAAGCATACTCAATGAACATTTTTCAATTTAATTTTTTAACTTTTAACTTCCAACATTTCTCCTATAACTCATCTTGTATCTAAACCATCTTTCTTGATTCATTTCAAATTCAAGAATTCTCCTTTTCTTTGCATGAATAATCGCCAACAATTCCTCATTTAACAGTTCTAGCTTCCAAAAAAAGTTTGAGGTCTAACAGTAAATGTAATGAATATATACGTTTTTATTAGGAATGTTTATTTAATTATAATTGATATTCATTGACATTCAAATTTTGGTTTTATATTGTAATATCCACCTAAAGGAGAACTTTAGCATATTTTTAATTGCTTATTTTAGTCTATAAATAAAATTATATATAATAAGAGCATTTATGTATCCCTTTTATAGCTATTTCTATTCATTTGCAAGCTTCACATGTTACTTTTAATAATTTGAATTTTTTTAGATGGTGTGAATAACTCAATTTTTAAGTAAATGCTTTAAAACCAGGGATGACAATAGGCAGAGCATGGACCTGGGTAGGCTTGGACATGGTCCCCGGACACACGACTCGAGCCCAAGCTCAAGTCTAATTGGACTTAGGTGGCCTAAGCTCGATTGAGCCTGAACTGACTCGAACTTTAAAAAAAATTAAAATTCAAAAAACAATGTTATTTTTCTACAAAACGCAGTTTAGTTTGAAACACAAATTTTTTTAAAAAAGTTTTACGAGACTTCAGGCCTGACCTAGGCTACTTTGCCAAGCTTATTTAGAACTTGACTTGACATTATTAGATAGTCAATCCCTTACTTTTGTGAATATAAATAGTAAGGGAAATGAGTAATACCGTAAGGCATGAGAACACTCTTAATAGATTAAATATGATGTATATGCGGATGACTATTATTAACAATATTAAGAAAACTATTCTAAAATTTTAAAATGCAATATAATATGTAAAGCTTGTGGAAGATCATTTTTGTTTTGCATAACATTGCAATAAGGTTAAAGACACTCAAAATGATAATGGATTCTCTTTTGTGATACAATTTATTTTGAACTTACTATCTCTTAAGTATGGATCTTTTTAAATTAACTACAACATTATGAAGAAAAATGAGATGTTAATAAATTGTCTAATAAGATTATTCATGGGGAAGCAAGACTGGAAAAACAAAGGAGTCATTCCATTGTTCTAGTGCATTAAGAAGCTAACAAAGAGCCCAAAGTAAATGTCAATAAGTTTAAGAAGAAGAAGTCACATACTGATGTTACACAAGCAAGTCAAAAAGAATCATATGGTCAATAAATGTAAATTGTGTAAAAAAAGATAGGCATTGGTAGAAAGATTGACTAAAATATAAAGTTATATTAAAAAATAAAGGAATTTCTCAGGATCTAAATTATAAACTTAAATGAGAATTATCTCTTTATGGAAAATTACATAAAGGCTTCAACTAAAGGCATAGGAACTTATCATTTGAACTTAAGTTTTGGCAACTAAGTAAATCTTCTTAAAACTCTTTATAATATACCTTCAATTTTTAAGAAATTAATTTATGTTTTAAAGCTTGATTTTATTAGGTTTAAAGAACATTTTGGACATATTTGTTTTAATTTATTTAACAGCACTTTATTTATTATTTTATTATTCTTATTAATGATTTATTAAATTAAAACTTGATAATAAATTTGTTAGATCTTTGATTATTATTTATGGTAATGTTGGAATCAAATATAATGCATTAGTTAAAGCTTATTTGTGGCATAAATGTTTAGGTCATTTATCCAAAGGAAGGTTGAAATGATTAGGAAAGAATGAGATTCTTCCATCTAGGCTTTACTAATATGAGTTTATGTGTCTATTGCATTAAGAGAAAGGAAACCAAACATAATAAGAAATGATCCATAAAAAACACTTAACTTCAGATAATACATATCAATGTTTGTAGACCTTTTATGCTCCATATTTTGGTGCAAAAATAATAATTCATTACCATTATTAATGACTTCTTATAATAAGGTTATGTCAATTACTTAAGAAAAAACCTCAAGTAAAGGATGCCTTTGAGGGATATATAATTGAGGTTGAAAGACAATTAGAAAAATGTAAAAATTGTAAGATATGATAAAGGATTCAAAATATGTGAAACATAAAGGAAATTTTGCTAGTCTCTTTGCAAAGTTCCTTCAAAGATATGATATATATGTATAATATACTATGTCAAGCACTCCTCAATAAAATGGTATGGAAGAAAGGAATAATAAGAAATTAATGGATATAGTTAGGAGTATGATGAAAAATTCTTCACTACCTAATTCTTTAAGGATTTTTTTCTTTTAAAACTATTGTATATTTATTGAACAAGGTCCCTTGTAAGGTAGTTCCAAAAAATTCTTTTGAATTGTGGTGCATATTTAGGTTTGCTATTAGAGGCAAGTATTTATAATCCATATACAGGAAATTAGATTCTCGAATGATTGGTGATTATTTTATAAGTAATAAATCTAAAGGATTTTATGTTTTATGATCCAAATTATAGTCCTAGAATTGTAAAATTGGAAATGTTATATTCATTAAGAATGGTGGAGTTAAAGGAGTAACGAATGATAAAATATAGATATCAAGGAAGTAAAGGTAAATGTTTTTTAATCTATAAAGGCTTCTTTATCCATGATCGTTTCAAATATTGTTCCACTAATTAGTGAAAATTTAGACAACATTAAACTATGTCTAAATGAAAGATCAAACCTATAAGGAATAAAATAATAACCATCTATTATATATGAACAATAAGAAATAATACATTTGAGAAGATCTCAAATGAAAATAAAGTTAGCTATTTCAAATATATTATATGGTTTATTTATAAGAGTCATATGTTGATATTAGAATCAACAAAGATCTAGTTTCATTTTCACAATCCATAGAATGTATAGAGTCTAAAAATGGATTGATTTTATGAAAGATGAATTAAAATTCGTAGAAGATAATAATGTTTAGGATCCTTGAATTTCCAAAAGTTTCTAAGAAAGTTATGTGTAGATGAGTTTTTAAAATTAAATGCAACTCAAGTGACAATGTTGAATGAGATAAGGCCAGATTTATTGCCAAAGGTTATACTTAGTGTTAGGCATTAATGGAACCTAAGAGGGGATGAATTAAGTGTTGATAAAATTTAAACAAAATAGTACTAATTTTGTATGGTAATCAACATAGTTTATAAAATAAGAAAATATTAAATAGAATAATTAATTTTAACAACACACCTAAACATTAATGTAAAAAAATAAGGGAAGACACATGTGATTTGATTAATAGTGGTTCGACAAATAACCCTTGCCTACATCCACACCTAAGACTCTTTTTGGAATTCTAATGTAACTTTTCTTTTAAGGCAAAGAATAACCTTTGTACAACCTTTTCTCGATAAAGAGGAACCCTTTTACAATCTTCCTTCATGGTGAAAATAAACCTTAATGCCACCTAGAACACCCTTTAAATAAAATCAAACACTTTAACAAAATTTTACAACTCAAAATATTGATCTTTATCACTTCGATAATACCAAAGAGACTCATCATCTAATTATGAAATATGTTCAAATACATGATAAACACTTATAAATGTGTGTTTAAGATATCCAAATGTTTTTTTTATGAAAGAAACAATTAAAAACTTGTATCTATAAGATTTTGAGACCCCTACTAACCATAGGGCCAAAAATTAGCTATTACAATGACTATTTACAGAGCACTAATCAACAATGTGCATTGAATGCATATGTTTACTAGATGTTGAGACGTTGGCTAACCATTAGAGTATACCATAGGCTAGTAGTTCACTAATGTAAGTTGTAAGTGTAATAGTTAAGTTTATTAATGTTAGGACCCGATCTGGAGACCGAATCCCAACCGAAAAAGCAGAACAAAAATGGCCGAAACCAAAGCGAAACATGAAACAAAAGCAGACGGAAAACGAAAACGAACGAAAGCAAAATCGAAAGAAAGGAACATAAGGCGGAAGCAAAATCATAAGCGAAAGTGAAGAATGGTATTTACAACTCGAAGCAAATCCAATCTTAAAGCGAAAGAATCGAAAGCAAATCAAGACGAAGCAAACTTCGGATCAAATCGAATCGAGACCAATTTTTGATATCCGTGAACAAATATTTTAAGAAAAGCATCGCGTTGGAAATCTTAAGACTATCAGTCTAAACTAATCCAAATCCGTGTACTTTTTTTTTCTATTCATTCTTTAATCATTCTCATACGAAGCACTTCAATTTCTCGTTTGGACAAATTCATCCTCAACCAATATCTCAATCTACTTGATCCTCTTTAAATCACGACCATCAATTACACAAAATCTTACTAATCCTTTCTTTGTCAATAGACACTTAATACACATATCTATATATCTGCAACTCATACACAATAAACGCTTCAATAATTCCCAATCCAAAATCCATACACGAATCATAATTCATTTTACCATTCCATATACAAATCCATAATGTATTTACGTCATGAAATACGTGCTTACAAAATATTCCATAATACAACATCAATATTAAAATCCGAATACATAAAGGATACAAAATCCCCTAAATTCTCAACAAAAGTCTAAGATCTTGTTCTTACCACCATTTAACAAAAACAATACAATATGTACACATACAAATAAACAAAAGCCTTCACTTCTTTCACCCGATCTTCTTCTCATCACCTGTGGATGGGAGTGAAGGGGGGTGAGCTTATAGCTCGTGGGTAACAGTTTATAACAGATAAATAAGCAAAACCCTTGAAATTCTTTTTCTTTTATGGTCTTAGAAAGCATTTCTTTGAAATCCGTAAAGCACATTTTCAAAAAGTTCTTTTCTTGCTGTATTCAAAATCGCAATTTGTAAAACGTATGATTTTTAGGCTTTCAGCCATAAACCCATAGGTTACAAAATATGAATGTATCAACTTGACAATTCATAGATGCAGTGGCAAATCACATATGCAATGCACAACAAATGACTCGAGAGTTTCATAAACACGGCGGATAACCGAAGTTTACTGTAAACACGATGAGTCCGATTTCTCAGGATCTCGTAGCTTCAAGCGGGCAGCCTAGAGAAGGCTATATGTCGACGTGCACGTGACTAACGAAACGTTCCTCTCTTGCCCAAACAAAAGCGCTTTTATCGAATTTATCGAATGCTCTTTTCCGAATATACGAAATGCCATGAAATTTTCGAGGCATAACACAAATGTATTTTGCAATTCATCAAAAGTTCATGTATTGAATCAATAATGATTTTTCAAATCATTCATACAATGATGCAACATTTATGATGCAATTGAAATAAAAAAATCTTTTTGTTTAAAGAAAGCAGTAGTGGCTTATAAATTCTATTATAAACAGATACCCACCTCATTTCCATGCTTGAACTTTGCCCCAATTATGAATTTCTCCAATGCCTTTCTTAAAACCCTAATTCAAGACATAAACCCTAATTAATTCCACATCCAAAATTGATCCCATTAAAACATGTAATCTTCAAAATTGACTTTAGAATTCACAAACACATACCAATTCCAAGGTATCTAAACCAAAAACTCTTTAAAAATCAAAGATAAAAAATCGACTCTTACCTTCATCTTCTCCAATTTCGGATTTTCTTGGTTCATAATAGAGCTCTCTTCATTCTCCACCTTTTTCTCTCTTGAATCAACATAGAAAGCTTGCTTGAAGACCCCTAAAAATCAAACCCTAGCTCTCTCTCTTTTCTTTCTCCTTCATTCATCCGAAAGCTTGCTCTCCCTTCTCTCTTCTTTCTCTTGTTCTTTTCTTCTTTTATCTCTTAATAGTGCATCCTCTTTGGGCAACCACGACAGCCACTTGATTTATACATGCCATGTCATTTAATGAATGGTAAATGACCTAATTGTCCCTCCATGTAAGCCTATAAACTTAACCCTTTAAGTAAACTTCCAAAATTGCCCCATCATTGGTCTTTAAAACTGACATCTTGTCTGATTATTTCGATCAGATAAATGAAGCCATTTGACAAAACCTTCTTTTAGAGAAATGTCCCTCTATGTCTTGCGAATCCATCGCTTCAAGAATCAGATCGATCGGAGCTCTATAAATCAAGATATCTCCAAAATACTGAAGTCTGTTCTTCAGACCCGAGGCTGAATACTACACCGAGATTCACTCAAGAAATTAAAAGTCTTAGAGACTTAATTGTTATTCTGCTCCTTCATAACATTTGTAGCCCCATGTCTCTAGTTTAATTTGAAAAAATAATCAGATCTATTGGAGCTTTATAGCTCTAGATATCTCCAAATTACTAAAGTCTGTTCGGCCATTACAAAATTGAGACTAAACACTACACTTAACTTCAATCCAGAAATTGAAAGTCTTAGAAGCTAAATTGTCGATCGGCTATTTCAGATAAATTGTAGATCCATGTCTCTAGTTTAATTTGCAAAAAGAATCCGATCGATTGAAGCTCTACCGATCAAGATATCTCTAAAATACTGAACACTGTTCAAATTTTTACAACCGATCAGCTCACTTTGATCTAATCAACCTTTTTTAATTTAATTCCAAAACCGATTAATCTAGTGTGGAAAAATAGAAAAATGTCTTAGGAATCTAACACTTCAAAATTCGAGTCGATCGGAGGTCGGACGAAGAAGTTATGGCCAAAAGAAGGAAGAGAGGTCGGTCGGCCGAAAATCGACCCCGCGGGCCGATTAACAAGCGCGCGGGCCGAGCGTTGTGCTCGTCCGAACGGGCACACGCGGGCGCTCGATCGCTCGTGGGCGCGCGATCGATCGCTCGCGCAATTCTGACCTCTTAACTTCTAACCTTCATATCTTTTGACTCCGAATTTGAAAGTTTACAAACTTGGTATCGTTGGAAAGATAAAAGACAGATCTACAATTTTGAAGAGGACTCAAAAGCAATCTCGGTCTCTAAACAGGTCAAAAATGCACTCAAAGATGACTGATCGATAATCTCCTCAAAACTTTAAACAACACCTCAACTTGTAAACATCATAACTTTTGACCCAGAACTCCAAATTTGACAAACTTGGTGTCTACAGAAAGGTAAAAGAACCCTCTACAACTTTTATGAAGGCTTTAAAAATCAGATCAACCTCTAAATGGGTCAAAAACTCCACACAAAGTGTCTGGTCGACCATCTTCACACTAAACAACATTAGAACTTCCAAAAATCATGACTTTCTACTCCCTTGTCCAATATTTTCGTGCTTTATATCAATGGAAAGATAAAACAAGCCCTACAATGTTCATAAAGAACTCCAAAGCAACTTCAACCTCTAGCTAAGTCAATTTTTCAATCAAAACTTCTGCCCTGTTAGCAATCACCTAAGCAATATCCAAACTTCAAATTATCATAACTTCTTGCCCCGATATCAAAAAATTGCATACTTTATGGCGTTAGAAAGATGGAAACAGGAGCTACAACTTTCATTAAGACCCTATGAATAAATTCTACATTAATAAGGGTCAAAATCTAAATTGAAGCTACTGCCCAAAAATTTCCATATTAAACAACATTCAAACTTCACAATTTCACATCTTTCAGCCTCCACATTCAAAAATTTCATATTATACATCATTTTAAAGCTATTCTAATTCTCTATAACTTTCACGTAAACCATTTACTCCAAAAAGTCAACTTTCTTAATTCTTCAAATTCTCATACTTTCACTATTCATTTCATGCTTTTCAACTCCATTTCAATCAACCCATTCACTTTAACTTTCATAACTCATACAACTCTACTCAATTTTTAAAGTCATCAAAACCAATCACTTCATTTCTCATCAATTTCCTTTAAGTATAAATACATCTATACCATAACATATACATAAAAACACTCATTTCTTTTCAATTATTATTTCTAAATTCTACTTAAAAATCGGGGTCCAACAATTAAGATCGACCAATGTCCCTTTTAATAAAATTAACTATTACACTTACAACTTACATTAGTGAACTACTAGCCTGTAGTGGCTGGTTAATCCCTATAAAAATATGATTTAACAATTTCAAATGTTCAATCTTGATTTATCTAACACAGTTATAGTTAAAACAAATTTCAAAATGTCTTAAAAGATTTTTTGAAAAATCAAGAGACTATCCTTTTAAGAATAGAAGCTTCAATACCTTTTAATGAATAATAAGACAAATGTAATGAAGAAAAAATGAAATGTTTATGCAACCTGAGCCTCTAAGATCATCAAAATGATTAAATACGATTACAATTACAAAATATAAAATGAGCTTGATGTGCCTTGATCTTCTTTTGTACTTGACTTAATCTTCTCTTTAATGATTGTAAATTTTAACTTTTCTTGATAAATTTATGAACTATCTTCTATAGTTTATGGTTATATCTTGTTCTTATATTACTTCTCTTGAAAATAATAAACTCATTAGTAGTACTTATGTGTTATTATCATCAAAACATTGATTAAAACCATCTTTAGGTCAAAACTTAAAAAGGTAAGGTCGATTATATGTAGGCCTGGGCCGGCCCGGCCTAACCACAGACTAGGTGGCTCGTGGCCTCACGGACCTGGATAAGTTGGTCTGTGGCCTAGCCCACATTATATTTTAAAAAAGATTAAAAAATAACATCATTTTTAAAATAACGTTCGGGCCACAGGTTGGGCCTAAAGTAACATCCCTAATTATATGGGTACATTTTCAACATTCTCAAAGAAAAGACTTATTAAGGATTATAATAAAATTTATGTCTTATATGATTTAGCGTTACACCAAATGAATGTGAATTGACATTTCTTAAAGGGGATCAAATGGAATATTAAGATAAAGTATTTACCGACCAACTTGAAGATTTCTAAACAAAAAGTTCAAATAGTGTATAAACTTAAAACCTTATATTATGTTAAACAAACTTTAATGATATTATAACAATTTGTTGGTTTTAGAAAATAATGTTGATTGATGTATATATCAAAAGATTAGTGGAAATAGGTTTGTTTTTTAGTCATATATGTTAATGATATCTTACTTGTTGCTAATGATTTGGACATGTTATATAAGAAAAAATTTCTCCAAGAATTCTAAAATGAAAGATATGAGAGACACGTCTTATGTGATAGTAATTTATATTATATGTGATAGATCACAAGGATTATTAAGAATATCTCATAAAAGTTATATCAAAAATATGGAGCAATATTTAGTAGAATTGTTCCTATTTAAAAGGGAACAAATATAGTCCTATACAATGTCAAAAATAATATAAAATGAAAAAGATGGAATCAATTGTTTACGTGCAACAGATGTAAACAATTTAATATATGTATAAACTTGTATAATACCAAATGTTAGTTTTATTGTTTGGGCATATATTAAAACAATCCTAAACTTTTTTTTTTTGAAAATGGGTTTAATTATATAAATAATCCAACATCAAAGTTGATAGTGGCTAATAAAAAAGTCGGCGACCTATCCTAACTATATCTATTGGGATATCAAGTAGCTGCTTTAGCTAACACGTGGGCTACCCTATTAACATGCCTAGGAATCCAGGTAAAAGTAATAGACCGAAATCTCTATGATCACTCCCAACTCATTGATGCCTATGTTGGAGCCATGGAACCATTGTACCAGTTGAAGGTAATCGGTCTCCACCTCCACCGATGTAACTCCTGTGTATATCATCCAAGATAGAGCCTCTTTGAAAGCTATAACTTCCGCCGTAAGAGGGATGTAATATGCGTGGGAAAATCCAAAAAAACCTTTAAGAAACTGACCCCTTAGGACTACGCCATACGACTTTGTCCCCTGCACATCGTGAACTGTGGCATCAAAGTTGCACTTTACAGCTCCATCAGGTTACTAGTGTAGCCATCCCTAATGGTGTACTGGCATCTCTCATCTGGGCTTGGGCAGTTGTCCATTCTTCTAGTGATCAGTGTGATGATGCCACTATGGCCCGTGGGTCAAGTCGACAATGTTGTCATATGAAGAAGTTGTTGGCTTGCCATATGTGCTACAGCAGTACACAAGCCCGGCTCACCTCATCTCCCCTTCCCTTCAAGAGATCCAGCAAAAAAGTAACAAAATTTGGAGCAACAGGATGTAGAGGTAATAGATCCCAACATACTCTAACATGGGCACAATGTAGCAAAGCATGGGAGATTGTTTCCGTCTCATCACAAAAGGACAGATATCCTCTACGGCCAGACCTCATCGCCTAAGGGTGGCCCTCACCTAAAGAATCCCCTTACAAGCTCGCCAAAGAAATTTCTTTGATTTGTCTGGGATGGGTAGATGCCATAGCTGCTTCCACGAGCCAACAAATTCCTCAAAAACCATGGTGCTTAGCCATTTAAGAGCTACTATATAGCCATACTTTACTGAGTAAAATCCGTCTATCGTAAAATGTCATATCATCTTATCTTGGTGATTAGTCATAGGCATAGGAATTGAAAGAATTTTCTGCACATCAATATAAAAAAAAGGCCTTGGATGTACTGTAGATCCCATGCCCTCTCGTCTGGTAGCATTAGGTCTTTCACTTTCATAAGTTCAAGTCCCTCTACCACTGGTGACCGAATGAAAAAATTTGCATCCCCCGGTAACCATGGATCTTGTCAGACAGAGATGATATCTCCATTTCTGACTCTCCACCTGGTGCCTAGAGCCAACAGATCTCTAGCTTATAACATACTCCTCTAAATAAAGTTGAGATTATATCCGATCGTTGCTTCCAGGAAGGATGTCCTGGGAAAGTATTTAGCTTTGAGAACTTGTGTTAGGAGGGAAGAAGGGTTATGAATTAGATTCCAACCATGTTTAGCTAGCATTGCCATATTGAAATAGTGTAACAATCGGAAACCAAGCCCATCTTCTATCTTCGACCCACACATTCTATCCCAAGTTAGCCAGTGCATTCGGTTCCCTCCATTGGGTTTATTATCCCACCAGAAAGAGTTCATCATTTTTTGAAGTGCATCACAGGTGGTAAATGGGATCAGAAACACATTCATACTATAAGTGGGTAATGCTTGGGCTACATTTTTTAGAAGAATTTCCTTACCTACACGTGAGAGAAATATGTTTTTCCAACTATGAAGCCTCCCTTTCAATCGCTCCTTAAGGAAGGAGAATATTTGTTTCTTGTTTTTGCCTATAAGGGAGGGCAAGCCCAAGTATCTGCCATGATCCAGAGGTGTTGAAACGCCTAGAATTGTTTTCAACTCACTAGCTAACCGTAGGCTCATGTTGGAGGAGAAAAAAAATCCAAATTTCTAAAAGTTTACCGCCTACCCTGAAGCCTACTCATAATCTGTCAGTATCTGTTTAATCGTCAAACAATCAGTCGTACTTGCTCGAAAGAAGAGAAAACTATCATCTGTAAATAGTAAATGCGAGATTGACAAGGCTCTTCTCACCATTCGAAACCCCTGCAAGGTGCTGTCTTCTTCTGCCTTGCATAATAAGAAAGTTAATCCTTTGGCACATAATATAAATAGGTATGGAGAAAGTAGATTACCTTGTCTGAGGCCTCATTTTGGTGTAATTGGACCCACGTCATTACCATTTAACAGAACACTATAGTTCACCGAGGTAACACACATCATGATGTAAGCAATCCATTTTCTGTCAAAGCTCATTTTTGCCATAATGAATTTCAAGTATTTCCAATCAATGCGGTCATAAGCTTTGCGTATATCTAGTTTTAATGCTACAGCTCCTGATTTCCTCCTCTTCTTCCTCTTCATGCAGTGAATAAGTTCAAAGGGCAACATAACATTATCATAGATTGAGCGTCCAGGAACAAAAGAAGATTGTGCAACAGAAATAATGTGAGGCAGAATAACCTTTAATCTATTAGCCAAAACTTTTGCCACAATTTTATATAGCATATTACACAGAGTAGTAGGTCTAAAATCTTGAATATGTGTTGGTTTTTCATGTTTCACAATGAGGACTGATGAGTACATATTTGTCTAATATTTATGTTTTAATTATTCTTTTTTATTCCTCTTATTGGTTTAATTATTGGGACTTAATTTGATTTCATATTTCCTTGTAGGGAATTATCATTTTTAGAGGTTTGAGAAAAGGAGCCCATCGATTGTGAATTAAATGAGTAGCTAAAGGCGTGACCAAGAGAAACGAAGAAGCATGAAGGGAATTAAGGGAGGTTGCAAACTTAATTGTCACATCATCATTAGAGACAAAAGGGAAAATTAAAGGACCAAGGCAGGTTGTGAAGCAACAGGTGGCGTCGATTTTGGGAGGAGCACACATTAAACACGGTACGCTACAGATCAGCAGTATAGCGCCAGCTAGGGGTGTTCATGGTAGGGTAACTTGATCCGTTCATAAGTATCCTGAACCTAAACCTGAATGTTAGGTTCGGCAATTTCACAAACCTGAACCTGAACCTGAACCTAAAGAACCTATAGGATCGGTTAACCTATTTTCAGGTTCGGTTCTCAGGGTAACCAGAACCTATTCATATCAATATATATGAAAAAAATTATTTAAAAATTGGTGAAAACAAATACAAATTATTCATAAAAGTATGCATATAAAATCTATCAAAGATTAATCTAATATATTAAACCTGAGCAAAGTAAAAATAAGTCAAACAATGTCTTATAAAAGATTCATACTAAAAAAAGAGATAAATTATTAAACAATTATTCTTTGAATAGGATGGTAGAATGATCCACTATTATACATGAAGCCACATCTGTAGAAAATAAAGAATAAAAAGAGTTAAACTCGTTATTTTTTAATTGAAAAAGAATTTTTTATTTATTTTTATATTAAAACAAGGTAAAGTAATTTAGATTACTTGATTCAATTTGCTCAAGTTCTTCAAGTCTTTCTTTCACGTAAAGAGGAGCCTGTGATTTTCTCAACCAATCTTGTCCACAAACAATAGCCTTCACCATATTTGAAATAAGAGAGCTACGAAATGAATCAAGCACTCAACCTCATGTACTAAAAGCCGACTCAGAGGCAACAATGAGGGAACGAACTGCTCTACTAGATCTCATTGATTAAAAAAAATAAAACTATTCTTCTAACATCATTAAATCTTATTCTATCATGTTAAAACAAAAAATAATAATAACTAATAAATACAAAAAAGAATCATTTTTCTTATTGCAACTTAGTGTAGAAAATGCAATTAATATCATAGTTAAAACTTCAAATATTATATTATAAAAGCGTAATGTATAAAAAAATACAATCCTATAGTCTATTACTAAATCAACTCATTTTTCATTCATTTATAATAAATAAAACTATATTTGTATTTGTAAAATACAATATTATTATATTATTATTTATTAGCAACTATATTATATATTTTAAAGAATCAGTATTACTTGCATGTTTAATGTTTATAATATCTCATAAATATCCAAGCTAATATATGTGCCTTAAAAACTAAAATTGTAGGATTTCTTAATAAATGTGTTTTACACTTATTAATTTCTTTAATTAATTTCTAAATGATTATATTATTTTAGTCAATGAAATTTTTATTAATAGTTTAATACATCGATCAATAACATTGACACATAGTAATTACTATTTGAAGTAGAAGTATTGAGTGTTATGCATTAGTTGTCACTTATAATAGCAATGTTCAAGATTAACGTTTAATAACATATAATTAAAGTAGTTTTTTTTTCCTTTTTTTCTTTTTCACTCAAGAATTAATGTAGTAAATATTAGTGAATTTATTATTATTAATATCCTCTTAAATTATATCTAAATATATGATATGTTTTTTTGGTGTTTCAGGTTTAGGTTCAAACCTAAACCTATAAATCAGGTTCGGTTCGGTTAACTGCTATAGGTGCGGTTTAGGTTCGGTTAACCTAGAACCGCAAGTTAGAAACCTGAACCTGAACCATGAACCTGATTTTTCAGGTTCCGTTCGAACCGAACCTGAACTCAGGTTCGGTTAACCTTATTTATAGGTTCGGTTCATGCGGTTCAGGTCCGGTTCACGTGTTCAGAGGTTTTTGAACACTTTAGCGCCAAACAAGACTGGACAAAGGGCTGGAGAATTAAAATCAAGAGCAGGTGGCGTCGTTTTGGGAGGCAGCAGACAACAAGAGGGAGGCATAAAACGCGCAGCACTGATGAGCAAAAACGGTGCGTGGAGAAGCAGCAATAGAGGAAAGGGTTTTACATTGACAAGTGACCCTTAATTGTCTCATCAACCAACAATAAAAAGCAGAAGAAAAAAAAACAGAGGACGAGGCGGCTGTAATGAGGTGAAGGAAAAGCTTGAAGTTTTGATTTTTTTTCAATCACAATAGTGACGATACAAGGGTATAGGAGGAGCAGCGGCACTTAGAGAAAAAGAAAAATCAGCAACGGCACTTGGAGAGATCTTCTAGTTTTTCTTCTTTTCCTTATTATTTAGACTATGTTAATTAATAATCTTGTTTTGTTTAATTCCGTTATGCGTAACTAAACTGTTTTAGTCGGGAAATTCCAATTGTTATGCCTTGACTCGTGAGACCTTATTGTTCTAATTATTTGGTTTATATTATAAAAAGCGTAGCTGTATAAAAAAAATACAATCCTATAGTCTATTACTAAATCAACTCATTTTTCATTCATTTATAATAAATAAAACTATATTTGTATTTGTAAAATACAATATTATTATATTATTATTTATTA
Source organism: Erythroxylum novogranatense (assembly GCA_029891385.1). Taxonomy (NCBI): domain Eukaryota; kingdom Viridiplantae; phylum Streptophyta; class Magnoliopsida; order Malpighiales; family Erythroxylaceae; genus Erythroxylum; species Erythroxylum novogranatense. The sequence goes on along the minus strand of CM057229.1, from coordinate 37,727,002 downwards.
GCAACTATATTATATATTTTAAAGAATCAGATTACTTGCATGTTTAATGTTTATAATATCTCATAAATATCCAAGCTAATATATGTGCCTTAAAAACTAAAATTGTAGGATTTCTTAATAAATGTGTTTTACACTTATTAATTTCTTTAATTAATTTCTAAATGATTATATTATTTTAGCCAATGAATTTTTTATTAATAGTTTAATACATCGATCAATAACATTGACACATAGTAATTACTATTTGAAGTAGAAGTATTGAGTGTTATGCATTAGTTGTCACTTATAATAGCAATGTTCAAGATTAACGTTTAATAACATATAATTAAAGTAGTTTTTTTTCCTTTTTTTTTCACTCAAGAATTAATGTAGTAAATTGACCGCGCGTCGTAACGCTAGTCAAAATTAATTAACTAGACAACTACTGTAGCAGTGGCGAGTCTAGGTCGATCCCACAGAGAGTGTGTGTAAAGTTTAAGAAATGAAATTAATTGGTGTTTACACTTAAAGGGGGGTTTTGGATTTTTGAAAGAACAAAAATAAAAATGAAACTAACTAATAAAAACAAATTAAAGAAAACATGCAAGAAATGAAAAATGTGGGGAATTCAGTAGGGATCCGGTTCTTCGGTTCAATCTCGGCCTACACCCTGATTAAGCACATTTTATTAATTTATTGTTCTTTAACCTCTCCTAGAAATTATTAATCGTGGATTAAAAATTAACCCGAGTTTTCCCTTAGGTTTTGTTTAATCAAAATAAGATCGTTGATTAAACCTAACCACCTAATAACCTAGGATACGATCTCTAGATTTAATTAGGCAAGAGCATTACTTAATTAGGAAAACCGATTAATCAAGGCAACAACCACATAAGCTCGGGTCATTTAACCTAGGTCATGTTATCCCTAATGATTACGTAATCATTGGTCGCTACAAATGAATTTCAATATAACAATTACGGATTAAATTGAAATTCTAGCAATGGGTTCGCAATTAGCAATTCAATGAACGCATTAAAATCACCAATTAAAAATACCCAAAGGGTTCATACATAAATAACCGAATAATAACGAAAATCCGATTATCCATACATAATACCCAAATCAATTAAAGTAGGACAACACAATCAATTTCTAATGAGAGAAAGAAACAACAAAATAATTAAAACTACTTAACCCGGGTCATCGGCGTCGACTTTACCTCCGAACCGGTGTCGGGATGTTTAGCTCTTCATAGATCTCTCCCAACAAATTACTTCAGCCCCTATATTAATCCCTAACCAGAAATCCCTTTGTTTCCTCACACTAATGCAAGCTCCCCACAAAATTACTGTTTATCGACGAGACAATTTAATGTGGGAGTTTAAACATCATGCACTGCTCACGCCTGCCAAGCCTCTTCACGCCTGCGCCTCACGCCCAAGCTGCCGCCGGTCTGTTTTCGCCTTATGCGTCCCTGTGCTTACGGCCCTGTTCCACCAGACAAGACAATTAAAGATTATCTAGTTTAAAACCCTTCTAGCGTTTTTGATAAAAACTTTGCGCAGCAGCGTGATTGCTCTCCATCAAACGTCTGCGTTTCATTTCTTCTCTAGCGTCTCCCTTGATTAAACGCTACATGCGTTTTTTTAAAGCCAACGAATGCTGCCTTTCTACTATGCGTCCGTCCACTGTGTCATGACAAGACAATTAAAATGCCTCATGTTAAAACCCTGCTCTCCTGCTACGTCGTTCCTTGCGTGCTTCCAGCCTCGTGCGACGTCGTCTATGGTAATTGCTTGTGCTCCACGCTGCGTTTTGCTGCCTTCATGACGCTGCCTCCTTATTTCCATGCTTCCTCCTGCGTTTCCTGCATGCCTTTCGTGTGTTTTGATAAAAAATGCAGCTTCTCTCCTTCAGCTTCTTATTCTTATGCGTTGTCGTTTTGGCTGCCTGGAGCCCTTGTGTTTAAGTGAAACGCTGCTTCCCTCTTGTTTCGGTTGCTCATTAATTAGACAATTCAAATGTCTCTTCTTCTTGTCTTCCAATTTTCATCTTTTAATTTTCTTTGTTCACTTCATGAAAGCAAGCGAGAATTGATCTTCGGAAAATGTCTCAAGTGGGGTATTTTTGTCTCACTTTAATTTCTTTGCTCTCGAACTGTACCTGAAATTAAACATGAATAAAAGTGAGTAGCTTAGGCATTTTTATGTCAATAATTGTTAAGTGCAAATGATTAAATATATCAACAATTAAACACATATCAAATACCCCCACACTTAACTTTTGACCGTCCTCGGGCAAAATTTCCAAATTAAGCTCAAAGATCCAAAACATTTACTCAATTCTCATATTTTCCAAGACAATATAATCATAAGCAAAGATGAATAACTGTCAAATATCATAGCAAGAAATCAACATTCCAAGCTTTTACTCATGATCAATCAACATCCAATATCTTCAAAAACTGAGCAATCTAATGGTAGACTCGGAAAATGTGTTTAACAAAAATATATCAATGGGTACACTCAACACCATTCATGATCATGACAATCCATAATTTTGCAAATCATTTCATTTTCTCCACCACTAATGTTCACATGCAAAATCATGAATCAAAGGACTTTTCAAGGTTGTAATGTAGGCAAGGGTAAGGTGAGGAAAATTTAGGTCAAGTAGTATGAAAGCCATCAAAACTAGTGAAACAAAAGTAACACTCATTAATAACTGGGTACCGTCATCTATAATAAATGCAACATTTATCTTTCACAATCTTATTCAGCTCTCACACACAAACCACATAAAACACAAATCAATCCAAAGGAATCACTCATACATTTTTTCTCAATGAAATAACAAGAGTGAACCTTTCAAAGAAACCTCAACCTCATATTCAACATTCTCAAATAACTCAATCATTACAACTCTAGGAAGATGTATAAATCATAAACAACTTTTAAACACAAATGCAATTCTTCCTTGATAATATTTTTTTCAATAATTTCTTTTTTTTCTTTTTCTTTCTTTTTTTTCTTTTTTTTCTTCTTCTCTTTTCCTTGTAAAAATTAAAATAAACTACATCAACATGGGAATCTCAATGATAAGACATAAAATAACATCCCAAGATTATAACCAACCCTCACATATATACACCCCCACACTAAGAATTTTGTATATCCACAACCTTAATAATCACAAATGTTCCACTAGGTTTATGACTTAGGTAGGACATTTGATTAAGTTTAAAAGCATAAAATGTGGTTTATACAAAAAGAAAGGTTAAAGCTCAAAGGGGCTTATCAAGGAAAAAATCATGTCATTAGGGTAGGTCATTTGGCCAATGTAGCTTATGAAAAACAAAGAATGCCTAATCATTTCCATGTTAATGCATGTGATAAAAATGTGGTCTCGAATAGAAATTCAACGCAAAATCAAGATGTACATGTCATGAAGGTCACACATTATCAAAAAGCAATGAGACTGATATGGATGTGTCAGTCAAATATGGCTCAAAATCTCACCGACTTTGTCTACCATTAGTCACTACTCTTCCAAAGATAATGCATATCGACCAATCACAAGAGCAAAAGTACATGCTAAAGTTGCTATGAAATTATCTAGTCAATTCACACTCCAATCATGATGATATAATCCCAGAAGTAATAGAAAATGAGAAAATGCTTGTTTCATTTGTTTTATTCTTACTCTCATTTTGATTGAAAACTTAAAAACAAGTAAAACAAACAAATTCAAAAACACACATGCAAATAAAAAGTAATGCGAAAATGTAAAAGAAAAGAAATTTACTTCCTTTGGGTTGCCTCCCAAGAAGCGCTTTTGTTTAGGGTCGCTGGCTCGACTCCTTTTCTCCTCACGTGACAAAATTATGATCTTCATGTATCACATGCGGCTTCTCTACGTGAGGTAATTCCGGATAGGGTTTTAATTGATCATCATCCTCCTTCAGTATCTTCCCTATCTTCAGCTTCTCAATTTTTACCGAGTCCATACAATCTGGAAATATTTCGAATGTCTCTTCACCTTTTTCTTCATCATTCAATTCCTCCAATCTGTAATGTAAAGGTAAAGAATTAGTTTCAAAAATAATTATGGACTCATTACTTACCTCCGAGCTAAAAGATATGTCCTTTGTGGCTTCGAGCTCCTTTTTCACTTCTTCGACACAAACAATTCGTTGAGGGTTGACCTCAAAATTCTCAAGCTCCTCATCACTTTGCAAATTTTCCGTACAGATTTCAATTGGGAACACCTCGGGTTGATACGGCTGCTCCTCTTCACTTTGGGCTTCAAGGCGATCGAGGCTTGCTGCCATCTGACCCATCAGGTTTTCCCTCCTCTATTAGTGTGCTCTTGTCTCTTGTACGAATTCTTGCATTTCCTGCTGCATCTCTTGTCGAAATTCGTGCATTTCCTGCCGCATAACCTGATGAAATTGCAAAGTGTCAGCATAAAGTTTGTTAAACATTTCTTCTAAAGATGCACCTGAATTATGATGACTCTCCTAACTTGGGCGATAGAATATGTGTCTTCTAGAAATTGCCCTCCATCCTCCAAATTGTAGAGTATTCTCCTGAAATTTTTGCACCATATTACTCAACTTTTCTAGAGATGTACCGGAGTCATGATAGGAAGCTTCTGGTCTGTACGAGAATTGTTGTGTGTCCTGCAAACTATCATGGAAGTAATTCTGCTGATTATCCCATCCATAACAAAAGTTAGGTTGATCAGTCCAAACATTGTTATAGGAATGAGAATATGAATTATAAAAGAAATTACTTCCGTCCATAACAATTTTTTTTCGAAACAAAAATGAAAAGATTACCAAATAACAGAAAAGAAATCAATCACGAACAAATATATACAAAACACCAATTAAATCACAAACAAAAACTAAAACATCACATTCCCCGGCAACGGCGCCAAAATTTGTCCGCGCGTCGTAACGCTAGTCAAAATTAATTAACTAGACTACTACTGTAGCAGTAGCAAGTCTAGGTCGATCCCACAGAGAGTGTGTGTAAAGTTTAAGAAATGAAATTAATTGGTGTTTACACTTAAAGGGGGTTTTGGATTTTTAAAAGAACAAAAATAAAAATGAAACTAACTAATAAAAACAAATTAAAGAAAACATGCAAGAAATGAAAAATGTGGGGAATTCAGTAGGGATCCGATTCTTCGGTTCAATCTCGCCTACACTACGATTAAGCACATTTTATTAATTTATTGTTCTTTAACCTCTCCTAGAAATTATTAATCGTGGATTAAAAATTAACCCGAGTTTTCCCTTAGGTTTTGTTTAATCAAAATAAGATCGTTGATTAAACCTAACCACCTAATAACCTAGGATACGATCTCTAGATTTAATTAGGCAGTAGCATTACGAATTAGGAAAACCGATTAATCAAGGCAACAACCACATAAGCTCGGGTCATTTAACCTAGGTCATGTTATCCCTAATGATTACGAATCATTGGTCGCTACAAATGAATTTCAATATAACAATTACGGATTAAATTGAAATTCTAGCAATGGGTTCGCAATTAGCAATTCAATGAACGCATTAAAATCACCAATTAAAAATACCCAAAGGGTTCATACATAAATAACCGAATAATAACGAAAATCCGATTATCCATACATAATACCCAAATCAATTAAAGCAGGACAACACAATCAATTTCTAATGAGAGAAAGAAACAACAAAATAATTAAAACTACTTAACCCGGGTCATCGGCGTCGACTTTACCTCCGAACCGGTGTCGGGATGTTTAGCTCTTCATGGATCTCTCCCAACAAATTACTTCAGCCCCTATATTAATCCCTAACTAGAAATCCCTTTGTTTCCTCACACTATCGCAAGCTCCCCACAAAATTACTGTTTATCGACGAGACAATTTAATGTGGGAGTTTAAACATCATGCACTGCTCACGCCTGCCAAGCCTCTTCACGCCTGCGCCTCACGCCCAAGCTGCCGCCGCTCTGTTTTCGCCTTATGCGTCCCTGTGCTTGCGGCCCTGTTCCACCAGACAAGACAATTAAAGATTGTCTAGTTTAAAACCCTTCTAGCGTTTTTGATAAAAACGCTGCGCAGCAGCGTGATTGCTCTCCATCAAACGTCTGCGTTTCATTTCTTCTCTAGCGTCTCCTCGATTAAACGCTTCGTGCGTTTTTAAAGCCAACGAATGCTGCCTTTCATCGGCGTCCGTCCTTTGTGTCATGACAAGACAATTAAAATGCCTCATGTTAAAACCTCGCTCTCCCGCCACGTCGTTCTTGCGTGCTTCCGGCCTCGTGCGGCGTAAATCGTGGTAATTGCTTGTGCTCCACGCCGCGTTTCTTTGCCTTCATGAAGCTGCCTCCTTATTTCCATGCTTCCTCCTGCGTTTCTGCATGCCTTTCGTGTGTTTTGATAAAAAACGCAGCTTCTCTCCTTCAACTTCTTATTCTTATGCGTTGTCGTTTTGGCTGCCTGGAGCCCTTGTGTTTAAGTGAAACGCTGCTTCCCTCTTGTTTCGGTTGCTCATTAATTAGACAATTCAAATGTCTCTTCTTCTTGTCTTCCAATTTTCATCTTTTAATTTTCTTTGTTCACTTCATGAAAGCAAGCGAGAATTGATCTTCGAAAAATGTCTCAAGTGGGGTATTTTTGTCTCACTTTAATTTCTTTGCTCTCGAACTGTACCTGAAATTAAACATGAATAAAAGTGAGTAGCTTAGGCATTTTTATGTCAATAATTGTTAAGTGCAAATGATTAAATATATCAACAATTAAACACATATCATAAATATTAGTGAATTTATTATTATTAATATCCTCTTAAATTATATCTAAATATATGATATGTTTTTTTGGTGTTTCAGGTTTAGGTTCAAACCTAAACCTATAAATCAGGTTCGGTTCGGTTAACTACTATAGGTGCGATTTAGGTTCGGTTAACCTAGAACCGCAAGTTAGAAACCTGAACCTGAACCATGAACCTGATTTTTCAGGTTCCGTTCGAACCGAACCTGAACTCAGGTTCGGTTAACCTTATTTATAGGTTCGGTTCATGCGGTTCAGGTCCGGTTCACAGGTTCGTAGGTTTTCTTGAACACCCCTAGCGCCAGCGCACTGGACAAAGGGTTGGAGAATTAAAATCAAGAGCAGGTGGCGTCGTTTTGGGAGGCAGCAGACAACAAAAGGGAGGCATAAAACGCGCAGCACTGATGAGCAAAAACGGTGTGTGGAGAAGCAGCAGTAGAGGAAAGGGTTTTACATTGACAAGTGACCCTTAATTGTCTCATCAACCAACAATAAAAAGCAGAAAAAAAAAAACAGAGGACGAGGCGGCTGTAACGAGGTGAAGGAAAAGCTTGAAGTTTTGATTTTTTTTCAATCACAATAGTGACGATACAAGGGTATAGGAGGAGCAGCGGCACTTAGAGAAAAAGAAAAATCAGCAGCGGCACTTGGAGAGATCTTCTAGTTTTTCTTCTTTTCCTTATTATTTAGACTATGTTAATTAATAATCTTGTTTTGTTTAATTCCGTTATGCGTAACTAAACTGTTTTAGTCGGGAAATTCCAATTTTTATGCCTTGACTCGTGAGACCTTATTGTTCTAATTATTTGGTTTATAATATTCACACTGTTTCTGCTTTATTGTCATTGTTTATTAATTGATTCTGCGATTAGGGCCCGATTGTAGAGTCAGTTAATTTGCATATCGCCAACTGATTTACTTTGTGGTGTTAGCTGGGTGATTAGTGTTTATGGCAATTGGCACTAGGACATAATACTTGTCTGATTTCATGTTAAGAAACTTGCGATCTAACTAGATGAAGCATGAGTCAGTGCGTAGTCAGTTAGGGTTAGTGTTTCTTTAGAGTTTAATGCTGTTAATTAATTAAATCTCAGAGAGAGTCTCGAAGGGGTTATTAGTTAATAAGGGAATAGTTTAAAGGAGTTTCTTTGATTGTTCGAAAATTAAGAAGAAACGAGGGAGCCAGAGGTAGTTGGTAACTATAGCTAACCTATTATTAAACCAAAAAAAAATAATTGAGTCGATGATCGCGGTCTATACATAATTAGGAATTTCTTGGCTAAGTTGTCGTTTATTGAGTTAATCAATTTTATCTGAGTTCTTTGCTAGTTGAATCATAGTTATTTTTTTTATTTAATATTAATTGAGTTAACAATTTATTCGTGATTAGTTTAATTAGTTGTTTTAGTATAAAACTCCAAAACCCCCTTTTAATTAATTTCATTCGTTCATTGGCATTTGAATATAATCAATTTATTCCATTCTCTGTAGATCGACCTCATTTACCACTGTGCGCAATTTATATTTACTTGGTGTTTGGGAATTATTTTTGGTGGATTCGATACCCATCAAATTTTGACGTCGTTGTAGGGGAGTGGTAACTAATTGATTTTGTTTTTTTTAATGCTTAGGAACATTCGTACGGGAGATTCCATCTTGTACGACCCTGAGATCGAAAAGACTGCTAAGAGGCTAAGGAAGTTGAACAAACAAAGGAAGAAGCAAGGAGAATCTAATGGATTACCGACCCCGGTTGAGTCGGATACTAAAACAGAGTACGAACAAGAGATTGAATTTGAACAGCAGCCTGACGGGAAGCTTAACCGTGACCACGCGCAGGATATGGCTCTTAACAAAACCCTCCAGGACTTGGGTAGACCCATTGAAGCACAGCATCCGCTGTGCATAGACTTTCCAGAACTTCAAGAAGGGTTCGAATTGAATTTCGGACTCATCCACTTATTGCCCACCTTCCGTGGATTGGAAAACGAGGATCCGAATAAGCATCTGAAGGAATTTCACCTCGTCTGTACTTCCATGAAGCCCTGCAATGTCACGGAGGACCAAATCAAACTGAGAGCTTTTCCATTCTCGCTATAGGATGTAGCCAAGGACTGGCTCTACTACTTACCTCCGGGGACAATCAACACTTGGGAAGGGATGTCCCGACAGTTTCTAGATTAATATTTCCCAGCATCCCGAGTCGCCAACATCAAGCGTGAAATATGTGGCATTAAGCAGAAGGATTCAGAGAACCTCTACGAGTACTGGGAGAGGTACAAGAGAATTTTAGCAAGCTGCTCGTAGCATGGCATATCCGAATAATTGATCATCCAGTATTTCTACGAGGGTCTGATTCTAATGGAACGCAGAATGATGGACGCCACAAGTGGTGGGGCCATCGTCAGCAAAACCCCAGCCGAAGCCCGGGAGTTGATATCAACCATGGCAGCAAACTCCCAACAATTCGATGCTCGGTAAGATATACCGCGAAGGGTGAACGAGGTAAATGTTACTTCTCTTAATGAGGTCAAATCTTTGCTAACAACTTTGGTCCAGAATTTGAATGTAGGTACTCCTCCACTTGCGAGGGCGTGTGGCATCTGCACTAGCCTAGCTCACCCAACCAATGCGTGCCCAATACTCCACGATGAAACACCGGAGAATGTGAATGCTATTGGGTTCCAACAGAGGAAGTTTGATCTTTATTCAAACACCTACAACCCCGGTTGGAGAAGCCACCCAAATTTCAGTTATGCTAACAACCAACAGAACTTCCATCACGGACCACCACCACTGCAACAGCCTTCGGGCTCAAGTAAGCCTCTTGATGAAATTATCCATATGCTAGCTACTAATACTGAGATATTTCAACAGGACACTGCAACCAGATTTCAAAAGATAGAAGAGAGTATGAAGACTCTAGAGACTCAAATGAGCCAGATAACATCCTCAGTTAGCAAAATGGAGACTCAAAGCAAGCTTCCGTCTCAGACACTCGACCCGAGGAATAATGTGAGCGCTATTGTCTTAAGAAATGGTAAGGAATTGCAGCCCCCAGTCGACAAGAAACCACGCCCGGGGTTCCCGTGCAGAGACAGAACAGGAAGCCGAAATGGAGCTTAAACGAGACCACATACAGGATTCAGGTCCAGCTGAAAATCCTCAAAAACCCAAACCTCTAGTGGTTCCACCCCCATTCCCCCAGAGACTAGCTCAGAGTAAGAAGGAAAAGGAGGATAAAAGTATCATGGAGTTATTCCAAAGAGTCGAAGTAAACATCTCGCTCATCGAGGCCATTAAACAGGTTCCGCGCTACGTCAAATTTCTTAAGGAATTATGCACAAACAAGCGTAAGTTAACAGATAATGAAAGGGTGAGTGTGGGTGAGAATGTTTCGGCTGTCTTACAAAGGAAATTACCTCCTAAGTATCGCGACTAAGGTATGTTTTTCATTCCTTGCAAAATTGGGAATATTGGTATAAGTAAAGCTATGTGTGACTTAGGAGCCTCTATTAATGTGATGCCTTTATCTGTTTATACTTCTCTGGGTCTTGGTCCATTAACTAGTACTGGATTTATAATTCAATTGGTGGATCGATCGATTGTCTATCCTGAAGGTGTTTTAGAGGATGTGCTAGTTCAAGTTAATGGATTAATTTTTCCTGCTGATTTCTTTGTTCTTGATATGGAAAATGATAGTTCATCTAAATCTTCTGATATCTTGTTGGGTAGGCCGGGCTCTACATTAAAAAGGGGAAAAGCCTCTACCGCCGTCACTCCAGGTATTGTCCTCTTTGGTTAAGGGTGAGTCCACGACTCGAACCCAAAACCTCAAGGTTTTGTTGCACTTTAAGTACACGCCTCTTACCATTGAGCCACTACATTAAAAATTGTCCTCTTTGGTCAAGGGTGAGTCCACGACTCGAACCCAAGATCTCAAGGTTTTGTTGCACTTTAAGTGCACGCCTCTTACCATTGAGCAAATGGCTCAATGGTAAGAGGTGCACTTAAAGTGCAACAAAACCTCGAGGTCTGGGTTCGAGTCGTGGACTCACCTGACCAAAGAGGACAATACCTAGATGATGGCGGTAGAGGCCGGGCTCTACATTAAAAAGGCGCTTTTAAATGTAGAGTTGGCCTCAGTCATCACTCAGTATTGTCCTCTTTGGCACTTGATGATTCACCACAGACCCAAGACCTCAAGGTTTTGTTCCGCTTTATGGCTCAATGGTAAGAGGCGTCCGCTTAAAGTGGAACAAAATCTTGAGGTTTGGGTTCGAGTGGTGACTCATCCAAGTGCCAAAGAGGACAATACCTGGAGTGATGGCGGTAGAGGCTGAGCTCTACATCGACGGCCTGGAAGAGGAGAAACTAATTAGAGTGCTTCGAGAGAACAGGGAGGCGATAGGTTGGACGATAGCTGATATCAAAGGTCTGAGCCCCTCCACATACATGCATAAAATCATTTTGGAGGAGGGTGCTAAACCCCGTCGAGAAGCACAGTGCAGACTAAACCCGCCAATGATGGAGGTAGTGAAAAAGGAGATCATTAAGCTCCTCGACGCAGGTATGATCTATCCAATATCTGATAGTGAATGGGTAAGTCCAATTTAGGTTGTACCGAAGAAAACAGGTATTACAGTTGTTGAAAATCAGGACAGTGAGTTAGTCCCCACTCGGGTTCAAAATGGGTAGAGGGTGTGTATGGACTATAGAGGTCTCAATGCCCTTACTAAGAAAGATCATTTTCCCCTCCCCTTTATTGACCAAATGCTTGAACGTTTAGCTGGAAAAACTCACAACTGTTGTCTTGATGGATATTCAGGTTTCTATCAGATCCTGGTGGCACCTGAGGATCAAGGGAAGACGACGTTTACGTGTGCCTTTGGAACCTTTGCCTTTCGACGAATGCCATTTGGACTCTGCAATACGTCGGCCACCTTTCAAAGGTGTATAGTAAGCATATTTTCTGACTTTGTTGAGCATATAATAGAGGTATTTATGGACGACTTCATGGTTTATGGAAACTCTTTCGATGAATGCCTCTCGAATCTTGCTAAAATTTTGAAATGTTGCATTGAGTCAAATTTGGTTTTGAATTACGAAAAATTTCACTTCATGGTCTATAAGGGTCTCATTCTAGGTCACATAGTATCTGCGCACGGTATTGAAGTTGATAAGTCTAAGGTAGATGTAGGTAAGTCTTTACCTTACCCCGCGAGTGTGCGAGAAGTGCGTTCTTTCCTTGGCCGTGCAGGTTTTTACAGGAGGTTTATCAAGGACTTCTCCAAGATCACCAGACCTTTGTGTCGGCTCCTCCAGAAAGATGTAAAGTTCGAGCTAGACGATGAATGCAAGTCCACTTTCGACCTACTTAAGGAGAAGCTAGTATCAGCGCCGATCATCCAACCACCAGATTGGGACTATCCATTCGAGATTATGTGCGACGCCAGCGACTATGCAGTGGGTGTCGTGCTAGGAAAAAGGATCAACAAGCGCTCTCACGTGATCTATTACGCTTCGAAAATGCTAGACAGTGCTCAGAGCAACTACACTACCACTGAAAAGGAGCTTTTGTTAATTGTCTATGCTTTAGATAAATTTCGTCCTTATTTACTTGGTACTAAAGTTATTGTCTATTCTGATCATGCAGCTTTGAGGTACCTCCTTTCAAAAACGACGAGTCGAGATCGATTCGTGGATTCGCTTTCCAAGAGTTCGACTTGGAAATAAAGGACAAAAAGGGGTGCGAGAACCTGGTCGCTGATCATCTCAGCCGAATTTCCACACTCGACCCAGATTCTCTGCCAATCAAAGATGAATTTCCAGATGAACAACCTTTCGCCGCACAGGAAGCCTATTCGCGGTCACGCACAGGATCCCTGTTACCCCGGTATGCTGATATTGTGAACTTTTTAGCTACTGGTGATTTGCCTTATCATTTGCCTAGGTCTGCTAAGGATAAAATTCGGAGTGATTCTAAATATTATATTTAGGATGATCCCTACCTTTGGAAAATCGGTACTGACCAAATTATTAGAAGATGCGTGGCTGAAATGAAATTAATTCCATACTAAACTTTTGTCATGCATATGCTTTTGGTGGACACTTTGGTCCAAAACGAACTGCTAGTAATGTGTTAGAAAGTGGTTTTTCTGGCCTACACTTTTTCGCGACGCATATTTATGTTGTAAAAGTTGTATAAGTTGTCAAAGACGGAAATATAGGTCCTAGGAATCGATGCCCTTAATCCTATTCTCGTTCAGGAAATCTTTGATGTGTGGGGTATGGACTTCATGGGTCCTTTTCCATCTTCCTATGGTAACTTATATATTATTCTTGCTGTTGATTATGTGTCGAAGTGGGTGGAAGCGAAAGCCACCCGGACTAATGATTCTAAAGTTGTTGTGGATTTTGTTAGGTCTAATATTTTTGTCAGGTTTGGCACTCCTCGAGCCATTATCAGCGATAGAGGGACGCACTTTTGCAACCGGACGGTTGAGGCACTCTTCAAAAAGTACCACGTCACTCATCGCACTTCTACGGCCTATCATCCAAAACCAATGGACAAGCCAAAATCTCAAACAGAGAGATCAAGTTAATTCTGGAGAAAACGGTTAACCCAAACCGTAAGGACTGGAGTTTTAGACTAGATGATGCGTTGTGGGCCTATAGGACGGCCTATAAAACCCCAATTGGCATGTCACCTTATAGATTGGTCTTTGGAAAAGCATGTCATCTTCCGGTCGAGCTTGAGCATCGGGCTTATTGGGCTATCAAGAAATGTCATTTAGGAATGGACGAAGTCGGGGTGCATAGGAAGCTTCAGTTACAAGAGCTAGAGGAGATCCAGAATGATGCATATGAGAACTCGAGAATCAACAAGCTAAAGATGAAGGCTTTTCACGATGAAATGTTATGTAGGAAGTCTTTCAAGATTGGTCAAAAGGTGTTGTTGTACCAATCCAAATTGAGACCTTTTCTGGAAAATTGCAATCGAGGTGGGTAGGCCCGTATGTGGTGCGCAACATTTATCCACATGGAGCTGTGGAAATTGAAGAACTTGGCACTGACAGAGTTTTTAAAGTGAACGGGCATAGACTGAAACCATTTTACAAGGGGTTTGAACCGCACACAATTGAGGGGGTTAATCTAGAGGATCCCCATCTAGAGGGTTAACATCGAGACGAGGATCATCGAGCCTAGGACGTTAAATAAGGGCGCTAATGGGAGGCAGCCCATATTTTTATTTTATTTTATTTTTCTTTCTTTTCTTTTGCATTGTTTTATGTTCTTTTTGTCTCGTTTGTTTCCTTCTTTCTTTGTTTTGATCTTTTCCCCTCCTTCCCTGTGTCTTTCAGGAGGTTCGACGTTGGAAAAATTCGAAGTTCTTGGAGTAAAACTGACTGCCTCGACCGTCTGGAGGCGACACTTGTAGAGCTTCTGACAGTTTTATGCAGCATCCGAGCCCTCCTGGGCGACCTCGCTCAGCGTGTAACACCCCGTTACCGATGTGTTGGGACATATTGATAATTTGGGATGGGGTAGAATCATACTGCATTTTTACTGATTGCGCATTCATTGACCTCTAATTATAGAGGAATGAATTAATTGCACATACATTGATTGGTACATGCATTCATGGTATTTTCCGGCGTTTAATTGTGTTCACGAATTGATTGGTAAAATTTTCGAGATAATTAGGTTTAATTGTGATTTATTGGGAATTATGGCATAATTGGGTTTGTATAGTTAAATTTGGGGTGAGAATTGAATTTTAGAGGTCTGAAAACTTAAATTGGAGTATAGGATCGAGTGTCTGATATTTTTGAGGATTTATATGAATTTCTCTGGAATTTTTAGAGTTATGAGTCCGGACCGGGAAATTGACTTAAAGACTGATGGATTAGATTCCGGCCCCGAAATTGATGAGTAAATAGCATGGAAAATTTTGATTTGTGAGTTTAGGAATTTTTATGATGAGCCATTGAAATTTAGAGACTGGAAATTTATGAATTAGAGGACTATGATCTATAGGTTTAAATCAACCCATATATATATATATATATATATATATATATATATATATATATATATATATATATATATATATATCTTATGTTTGAAAATTGGAAGACACTTTCTCCTAGGGCTCGAATCTTCTTCCTCTTCTCGTTGGTGACCTTGATTTTCCTCTTGAAGTTTCTTGCTTGTTTCTTTTTCATTGGGGTTAAAGATCTTCTAGAAAGCTTGGTGAAGATGATGTTTAGTATGGCTATGGGAGATTTCCATCGTTGATTGAGGTTGAGGTGGATTTCTGGAGATTGAGGGTTTACGGTTTTGATCTTCAATTTGGTAAGTTTAATGGCTTTAATGTTGTTTATTATTGTTGTTAGATGCATTTATGACATTTATGGTAAAAGATTGAGTAGTTTAGGGTGTTTAATGCTGAGTTCAGAGAGTATTAATGGAGGAAAAATCGATCGGGGAAGATGGTGAGACTCGCACGTCGCGACGTCTGAAAAAGGGCACGCCATGATGAGAAAAAGCGTGCTCACCGCGGTGAGCCACGCGAGACATCGCAGCGAGCGGGCGAATGTTTCGCCATGACGAGTTTCCGTAGACGTCACGACGAGGCGCGGGACAATGTTCGCCGCGGTGAACGTTTCCCGCGCCGCGGCTAGGGATACGACGCCGCGGCGAGGAGCAATTTTTGATTGGTTGTATTTTTATTTATGGGGCATAATTTATGGTATAGACCTCCAATTGAGGTGATTCTTGATTCGTTATGAACTAGAGAAAGAGGTCTACGATTGAGGTAAAGAATAAGAGTTCAAATTTTAATTAGCGAGTTCTCAATCATAGAAAGAGAGCCGATTATAGTTCCTCTTGTGACCTAAGGATTTTATTATGACTATGGGAGTTGAAATTAGAGACTTATGGAATTAGTGGATGATATTGATTTGGTGAATAGTAAATTTTGGTTATGAGGCAAGAGATAGCGGTATTGGGTTTTAGCGCCGGGAAATCATGAATATGCATTGTACATATTTTTAATTAAGACATGCATCATTGAATTGTTTTAAATTGAGCATCTAGTAATGGAAAAATATTCTACTGTTATAGAGGCATCGTTGGATCGTCATTTCACGGACATTGCTGGGACTTCCAGGCAGTAGCTCGGAAGTTATAAGTGAGTAACCTAGTTGGTTCCTCGATTTTTGATATGCTAAATGCTCTATGTGAACTGTTTGCTAATGTGAATGATTAGGATTGAGATGCATGTTTTGATAAATTGGATTTCACTGATACGTGATCATGGGAAACTGTGTTAAAGGGGCTTATAGCCATATGACTGTAAATTATCGGACATATGCATTGTATGCATAATTGCATGAACAGATAATGGACGTTGTGACCTGAGACGCTCCTATTAGTGAAAAAAGCTTTAAGCTCTAATATCACATCGAACCGAAGTTTCGAGCTCGAGGGAGTTAGTGTATCCTCGCATGAGGCTCTCCTACTCCCCGACGCGTCCATCGAAAACTCACATCGAATCAACGCCACCACAACATCAAATAATCGGAAAAGAGTCAATGCATCGCATTATACAATTGTGATAGCTCAATTGCGAATTGTGCGTGTCGTGAATTGTCATATGATATTTTAGCTATTATCAGATTGCATTGCACGCAATT
Organism: Erythroxylum novogranatense; assembly: GCA_029891385.1. Taxonomy (NCBI): domain Eukaryota; kingdom Viridiplantae; phylum Streptophyta; class Magnoliopsida; order Malpighiales; family Erythroxylaceae; genus Erythroxylum; species Erythroxylum novogranatense. The sequence goes on along the minus strand of CM057229.1, from coordinate 37,710,497 downwards.
TGCGTAATGCATGAATTGAGTGAACCATCGATGATGATTTCTCATTGAGTTCGCAAACTCATCCAAAATTGCGCATTGTTTTTCAGGACTGATAGTTTAGACTCCTAGCTCCAGAGTTTCTTCTCCTGCCGCTTGAGCGTTTTGGAGAGAGAGGCGATGGCTCACAGGTTAGTCAGCTGGGATTGGATTTTTGGGGGATGACTTAGTATAGACTTTTGTATCGGTTTCCTTTTGGATTGTTGTAATTAGATCTGGGGGCGATAGACTTGTCTATATTTCTGATTGATTTTATGAAATGAGAAGAATCTTTTGGTTTTAAAATTTAGTGAATTCGATATTACTGCTTTATTGTATCGATGCCATGCGATTTATAGAATTGATCGAACGTAGTGCACCCTCGTTGTAGGATATGTACCGGAAGGACCTACGGGCGTCCCGGTGTGTACCCTACGGTAAGGGGGCGCTATATTAGGTGGTATCAGAGCATGGTTTGGCATCTTTTGGGCATAGTATATTTTTAGGCTTGAATTTCAGAGAGAAAAGCAGAAAATTGATTAAAATTCTTGTTTGTTGTAGATCATCCGTTCTCGGAGATCAAGTTGATCAACCAGCTGACCTAGAATTAGTAGGAGCTAGTAGGGAGTCTTCGATGCCTCATTCTGAGGAGTTGCCTCCTAGAGTTCTCGTGAGACGGGAGAGGAGGTACGATCGAGCGCTTGTGGAGTTGTTGATTTCACTATCTGAGACCTGCGGAGGCTGAGGGATGGTTGGAGAGGACTGAGCGAGTCCTCGATCAGATGGATTGCGACCCTAAGGAGAAATTTGATTATACCGTCTCTTTGCTCTGGTCCGACTTATCGATGGTGGAAGGCATTTGGGCGATCTGCTTGCCCCGTGTTCGACTTGGGATGATTTTCTGAGGGCCTTTCGGGACAATTATATGCCCAAGGTGTATTTAGAGATGAAGATGCAGGAGTTCCTTGAGTTGAGGCAGGGTGATATGACAGTGGCTGAGTACGAGGTCAGGTTCAACGAGTTGATGGGATATGCCACAGTTCTAATTGCTACTGAGGTCGACAGGTGTCGGAGGTTTGAGGGCGGACTCAATATGGAGATCCGTACCAGGTTGGCCCGATCGGTCATGGGCACTTTCATTGAGTAGAGAGCGGCGGCCGTAAGGATTGAGCAGTTACTGAGGCAGAGTCTGTAAGTGTAAGTCGACTTGTACACTCTGGTAAGTCGACTTACACGTGAAAAGTACCGGTAAGTCGACTTATTTAAGGATGGTACTGTTCAATTGTGCCCTAAAGGCAATCCCCTTTAGCGCGTTTTATTCAAAGTCGTGTGCAGACTTTATGAATAAAAAAATAAAGGCATATTTCATTAATTTGATATTCATGAACATTGTTTATGAATTGATATTGATCTTTAATCGAATTAATGAAGTCCTTGATATATGACATAGCATGAAGGAAATTATGATGTGATCATACTATTGAGATTCCTATCATGTGCAATTATGTCAGTATCTAAATTATCCCTAGTCATAGGATTAACGAGACTGGACATCGTTAATCCGGATAGACTAGCACATGTCAAACTCCTTGATTGGATCAAGCAGTGAATCTCAGAAACTGTAAATATTGAGATATTTAGATTTGACATGTGAATGCTTACTAAGGGTAGTAAGTACATTGGATGACCTGCTATGAGATCATCACATGGATATCTTATTCTAATGTCAGTGATAATCTCATCATAGCAATGGTGCAAGTATCCTTAGACTTGAGGTACTCAAGGATATCTTGGATACTGATTCTGTGCTTTGACTCCATTCCTTGTTGCCTTCCAGAGGTCGCTCATAGGGTGGTGCTTGGAGTGCGACTTGAGGTATTCAAGGTAATTGAGTAGCCAATAAAGGATTCACCACTACGGAATAGCGAGCAGATACCCATGGCCTCTTGTCGGGATCATTACTTGGAAGTCTTTGGCCAAAGCACATATGTCATGAAGAGTGTCTTCGGGACATATAAAGTAATGAGTCTAGACGAGAAGCGATATCACTTGGGCTAGACTTAGTCTAGTGAGAGTTGACACATTGTCCATACTCATAACCAAGTGGGGTATAGGATGGTGAAAGGACGAATTGCACGGTAATTATACATGGAAGGGTTCGTGATCGGTTCGTGATGAATTCATCAAACCAATTACTTTCCGGTCAATTGGGGGTCATGATGTGTTGCTAGACGCCGCTCATGACTTGCTTTGATTAAGTGTTAATCTAAGTGGCCAACATAACCGGAACCTAAAGGGTCACACGATAAGAGTGATTGAGAGAATCGTAAAATAGTATTGGTGAGTTTCAATTATGGAGAGCATTAGGATTAAATGGATCCCGATGAGATCGAAATATGTCGATGAGATCGCGACATCGATATTGCTAAGAAAGGTTTCGGAGTTTTTCAAGATGCGGGGTCGTAGAGTAGTAGGACCAACCCAGCTTGGATGGACCTTAGCAATTATATATCAATTAATTAATTAAGTAATTAATTAATTAATTATATATAATATATAAGCATTAGCCTTCCTTGGAAATGGAGAAGGAGGATGAGCTTTGAAAAGTCAAAGCATCCTTTAGTTAATTCATTAAATAATGAATGGCCAAACACCATCCACGTGCATCTCCTTCCACCAAGTTCTTTTGTTGTCTTTTACATTAGTTAAGAGACAAATAAGAAGCTAAGTTTGTGGATGGTGGCCGTGAGTGTTGAGAGGAGAGATAAGAGATAGAAAAGCTTAAAGGTTAAGCGATTTAAAAAGGCTATCTCTCATCTCTCTCATTCTTAATATATACGAACTCTCACCCTCCTTGCCTTTTCATGTTTTATTCATGAGATAAATAAAGAGAAGGCTTGAGAGGGTGATGGTGGATGGTCGATGGTGGCCTTAGGATTAGAAGAAAAAGGTAACCTTAAGTGTTAAGGTAAGCTTGAAAAGGGTTTTCATATTCTTCTTTCTTAAGCCATCATCAACTTCTCTTCTTCCAAGAGTGTTCCAACGTTCAATCCTAGCTCTCCAGAGGAAAAAGGTAAGGTCTAGCAGCTTTTAATTTTTTCTAGCTATTCCCGGGTCAAAGGGGTTTGTCCCGGTTAGGTTTTCTGATCTCTGCGTGGATACCTTTAGAGATAGTCTCTATTGGCTATTCTGGTTTGAGTCTTCATACCGACACACTGGATCTGGCTTACGGGGCGTCCGGCAACAAAAATTTTTGTTTTCCGCACTGCGAGTATGTGATACTTGCACCAAGACTTTCCTACAGTGGTATCAGAGCCACTTGTGTCGTGTATGAAGATAAAATCCTAGCTAGATCGGAAGCCCTATGTGAATTTGATGTTGATGCATGTATGCTGTCCAGATTTCGAAATTCTATAGAGATAGGTTTTTCAAAATTTTTCTGCCCAGAATTGTTCATAACATGTTATAGAATATGTCTGTGAAAGATGAGAATTTATCGATTTGATTTGATATAGTTTTGCTAATTGTTTCCCTAAGGTTCCAGATGCTTTTTTTGAAACATTCTGTGAACAGGCATGAGTATAAATTCGATAATAAATTCTAGAAAAATTATTTTTTGGATTTTTCTTCACCTACATGTCTCTAAGATGTTTTTGAATGTCTATGAGGATGGAAAATGGTTTTCAAGGTGATTGACTATTTATTTTCGAATTTATTCTATGCTGTTGGGAATTGCTTTGTAGATGAACACAGATTCTGAATCAGTTTTGTTGCTTAGGTTTATTGAGTTTTTGATGGCTATAAATCATAAAAAAATTCATGAAGCATGTTCTGAACATGTAGAAACCTATGTAATTTTCTCAGAATTTATTGAAATTGTTTTAATGATCATTTCGAGCAATATGAAGAACTGGGCAGTTTTGTGAAAATTGCTGGGACTGTTTTGCTTGGCATGATTGTTTGTGTAATTTTCAGTTCCAATGCCTTGGACCATTTTTAATGTAATTATAAATGTGTTATCTTGATGTGGTATGCTTTCCAAACTGAATTTCATGAAATTGGTTTTCCAATAATTTTCGGATATCAAATAGGTCACATTAGTGTCTCGTTAGTATATTTCGTTGTCTTGATTGTTTTGGCCGTCACAAATTTTTGTGACAAGTGCCGAAGTAGTTTTGATAGTGTGTAGACTAACTAGAGATGCTTAGGGTGATTATTTGATGTTTTGAATTATGTGGAATTCTAAGTGATTAATAGTGGATTAATCATTTCAAGATTTTCATCTATAGTATGACTATATGGCAAGCATGATACAATGAAAATGTTTCATTAGCACATCAATATAAAGGACAATATACTTAGTATATTGGTATTGTGAATTAGAAATGAACGGATTGAGAAATTAGCCGATTTGTTAGCAATTCTTAGTAAAAGTCGACTTGCACATCAGAACAAGTCGACTTCTACACGCGCAGGAGTATAAGTCGACGTGCAACTAGTAAGTCGACTTGTACAGGACCAGATGCATAAGTCGACTTGTAGGATACAAGGCGACTTGATGGAGCTATGAGGAGCATAAGGCGACTTACATTCTCATGTAACTCGACTTATAACATGCGAGGTGGGATGATGGATGATTATAAGAAGAGATTCAATGCGATTGATGAAACCTAAATCATTCCATATAGTCATGATGACTATAATCCTAAAGCTTGGATGAGACTAGAATTTCAAATCCCTCCTCGGAATATGAAAACTAACTCCTTCCATTAATATGGTAAGAACCAGAGTTCTTATAGGGTTGGGTTGTTGGGTAAACCCAAGCTCGCTCTATACGGATATGTTCGAACCATGAAAATAAGATTTTCGGATTAATGGGTTGGTTTTCAGTAGAAGCGTTGGTTTGTTGAGTAAACTCAAGGTCAGCGTGGATGAGGCGAAATTGGGTAGTGTACATCAGATGTATACGCATCAAAGAGTTGATAACCCAATGTAAGTGCATACATCAACAAGTTGATAGCACTGGACGATAGTTGTGTCTAAGATGTAATTGGTATATCTGATACCTCCCGAGACATAAGGTGGCTTGTTGGGTAAACCCAAGGTCATGCTTAATGTCGGTTATCGATGATGCAATTGGTATGACCGATACCTACCGATTGACCTAAGGTGTGGCTTGTAGGGTAAACCCAAGGTCATTCTTAGCAATGTCGGATATCGACCCACTAGGACTTTATGTCATATTGTTTCTTTGGATTCGTAAAGAGGGTTATGGATTCTTGAAAACTAGTGGGAGCCATATGCATGTCATGCAAGTCCTTATGAGCATGCAGGCATTTCTAATCTATTCTAGCATTCGTTCTCTCTTTCCGTTTAGGTTAGTTGAAGATGTCTTTCAATGTGTTTTTACGCTCACCTTTTCTGGACTTAATTTTCTCGATTGGCTGAGAAATCAGAGAATTGTTCTCAAATTTGAGGAACTGGACTATGTCCTTGATGTTCCACTTCCCGATACACTTCTTGTTGATGTTTGATGAAGATCGAGAAAGTAGGAAGTGCTGACCAAAAGAAAACCAAAATATCTACCCCAAAAGGAATTTGCTTCCTTATGGCAAGACCGCCACCGGAGGCTGGCAGTAAAGTCTATCTGGAGTCCCTGAAGCAGAAGAAGGCATCAGATGCCTCGACTCCTTCAGATATGTTTGTCATTGAGGTTAACACCGTTTCTGATCACAACATATGGGTATTAGATACCGGTTGTGAACCGGCTCACACATATGCAATGATATGCAGGGCCTCAGAGACTGTAGATAGCTCATAAAAGGGGAACTTGACCTTCGTGTTGGTAATGGAACAAGAGTTGCTACATTAGCCGTAGACACTTATGTTTTGTTCCTCCCCGGTGGGCCTGTACTCAAGTTGGATGATTGTCATTTTGTACTGTTTTTAACAAAGAACATATTATATGTTTCTTGTTTAAATAGAGCAGGTTTCCATTGGACTTTTAGTAGCAATGGTTGTTCTATTAGTTCGAATGGAATACTCTATGGTACTGGTACATTATACAATGGATTTGACATATTAGATATGTCACATCCAATTATGAATGTCAATGACACCAAACGGCATAAAAGAGATAATTTAAACTCAACTTACTTATGGCATTGTCGGCTTGGCCATATAAATGAGACACGCATCGCTAAGCTCCATGAAAGTGGCAGTTTAGGGTCATTTGATTATGAATCATATGACACATGCGAATCTTGTTTATTAGGCAAGATGACTAAGTTACCCTTTAAGGGAAAGGATGAACGATTGGAGTATTAGACCTGATACATTCAGATGTATGTGGTCCGATGTCCATCCATGCCAGAAGTGGTTGTTTTTACTTCATTACCTTTATCGATAATTATTCTCGGTATGGGTACCTGTATCTGATGAGATACAAACCTGAAGCGTTTGAAAAGTTCAAACAATTCAGACATGAAGAAGAAAAGTAGCTTAGTAAAAGTATCATGGCATTACGATCCGATCGTCGTGGGGAATACTTAGACCAACAGGTTCTAGATTATCTCAGAGATAATGGGATTTTATCTCAATCGACTCCACCTTGCACGCCGCAGCATAATGGTGTGGCTGAAAGGAGAAATCGAACCTTGTTAGACATGGTGCGATTGATGATAGGTTTTGCACAATTTTTGGAGTATGTGCTTGAGACAATTGTTTACTTGCTAAATAGAGTTCCCTCTAAGACAGTTGATGTTACTCCATATGAGATGTGGACTAACAGAAAATCCTATCTTTCTCATCTGAAAGTTTGGGGTTGTCCCGCTACGTGAAGCGGACGATCGGATACACTTGATGTAAAAGTCGACAAATGTTTGTTAAGTAGGATATACCTTGTTGAGGAACAAAAGTGTTTGTTTCAAAGCATGTTGTTTTCTTAGAGAAAGAGTTTCTTTTACAAAAAGACAGTGGGAGCAAAGTTGAACTTGAAGAAGTTCAAGATGCTCGAACAAACGCAGATCAACTGCCTGAACCTGAAACTGTAATTCATACAGATGAGGTAATAGTTCAACCTTCTACTACACACGTAATTCGTAGGTCAAGTAGGATACGCTCTGTTCCCGAGAGATATGGATTTCTCGTGTGTGAACAGAATGACGTATTGCTCATTGAGGATGATGAGCCTACTACCTATGAAGAGGTTCTGAAGAGTTCAGAGTCTGAAAAATGGCTTCATGCCATGAAATCTGAAATGGATTCCATGTATGAAAACCAAGTATGGACTTTGGTTGATGCACCTGAAGGGATAAAACCTAAAGGGTGCAAATGGGTTTTCAAGAAGAAAACCGACATGGATGGTAATGTGATTACCTATAAAGCAAGGCATGTGGCCAAAGGCTTTCGTCAAAGACAAGGAGTTGACTATGACGAGACCAGACAACTTTCCTGAATGGAAATCTGACTGAGGATGTGTATATGACACAACCTGAGGGCCTCATCTCCTATGATGGCGAAAAGGTATGCAAGCTTCAGAAATCCATTTATGGATTAAAGCAAGCATCCAGGAGTTAGAATATTCGTTTTAATGAGACAATCAAAGAGTTTGGTTTCTCACAAAATCCGGATAGACATTGTGTGTACAAGAAGGTTTATGGGACTGCAATCGTATTCCTTGTTTTATATGTAGATGACATTTTGTTACTAGGAAACGATATCTCTATGCTACAATCTGTTAAGATTTGGTTGTCCAAACAATTTGCCATGAAAGACCTTGGTAAAGCAATAAAGATTTATAGAGATAAATCAAAGGTTGCTTGGTCTTTCACATTCAACGTACATAGATAAGATGATAAAGAAGTTTAGCATGGTACAATGCTATGTATGAGATCCGATGTATCAAATGCTCTAAATGTTACGAGTAGATACCAATCGGAGCCTAGTGAGGGTCACTGGGTGGCTGTCAAGAATATCCTTAAGTACTTGCGAAGCACTAAGGATGTTTTCTTGATATATGGAGATGGAAATCTCCAAGTGAGCGGGCATATAGATGCCAATTCCAATCTGATCAGTATGATTCTGAATCATAATCAGGTTATATGCATTCACACTGAACAGCGGGGCGATCAGTTGGAAAGAGTTCCAAACAGAAGACGACTGTCGATTCAACAATCGAGGCAGAGTACATTACCGCATGAGATGCGCAGAGGAAGCAGTTTGGATCAAGAAGTTTATTACTGAACTTGATGTGGTTCCTAGCTGTGATGGGCCCGTACGATTGTATTGTGATACAATGGGGCTAGTGCGCAGGCAAAGGAACCAAGGTCTCATCAACAATCCAAACACGTACTCCGCCGATTCCATCTGATTCGGGAGATCATTGGTCGGGATGATGTCCTGATAGAGAGAATTCCCACAGAGCAAAGTGTTGCTGAACGGTTGACAAAGCCATTGTCACAGAAGAATTGTGATTCTTCCGCATCGCTATGGTATTAGATACTCAGCGATTGGCTTTAGGTCAAGTGGGAGATTTGTAAGTGTAAGTCGACTTGTACACTCTGGTAAGTCGACTTACACGTGAAAAGCTTGATAAGTCGACTTATTTAAGGGCAGATCGTTTCAATTGTGCCCTAAAGGCAATCCCTTTAGCGCGTTTTATTCAAAGTCGTGCGAGACTTTATGAATAAATAAATAAAGGCATATTTCATTAATTTGATATTCATGAACATTGTTTATGAATTGATATTGATCTTTAATCGAATTAATGAAGTCCTTAATATATGACATAGCATGAAGGAAATTATGATGTGATCATACTATTGAGATTCCTATCATGTGCAATTATGTCAAGATATCTAAATTATCCCTAGTCATAGGATTAACGAGGATCGACATCGTTAATCCGGATAGACTAACACATGTCAAACTCCTTGATTGGATCAGCGGTGGATCTCGAAGCTGTAAATATTGAGATATTTAGATTTGACATATGAATGCTTACTAAGGGTAGTAAGTACATTTGGATGACTGCTATGAGATCATCACATGGATATCTTATTCTAATGTCGGTGATAATCTCATCATAGAATGGTGCAAGTATCCTTAGACTTGAGGTACTCGAGGATATCTTGAATCTTGATTACGTGCTTTGACTCCATTCCTTGTTGCCTTCGAGGTCGCTCATAGGGTGGTGCTTGGGTGCACTTGAGGTATTCAAGGTAATTGAGTAGCCAATAAAGGATTCACCACTTACGAATAGCGAGCAGATACCCATGGCCTCTTGTCAGATCATTACTTGGAAGTCTTTGGCCAAAGCACATATGTCATAAAGAGTGTCTTCAGGGACATATAAAGTAATGAGTCCTAGGACGAGAACTGATATCACTTGGGCTAGACTTAGTCTAGTGAGAGTTGACACATTTCCATACTCATAACCAAGTGGGGTATAGGATGGTGAAAGGACGAATTGCACAGAATTGCCTACATGGAAGGGTTCGTGATCTGGTTCGTGATGAATTCATCAAACCAATTACTTTCCGGTCAATTGGGGGTCATGATGTGTTGCTAGACGCCGCTCATGACTTGCTCAGATTAAGTGTTAATCTAAGTGGCCAACATAACCGGGAACCTAAAGGGTCACACGCATAAGAGTGATTCGTAGAATCAGTAAAATAGATTGGACCGAGTTTCAATTATGGAGAGCATTAGGATTAAATGGATCCCGATGAGATCGAAATATGTCCCGATGAGATCGCGACATCGATATTGCTAAGAAAGGTTTCCGGAGCTTTTTCAGTACCGGGGCCCGGTAGGCCGGTAGGACCGACCCCAGTTGGACTGGACCTTAGCAATTATATATCAATTAATTAATTAAGTAATTAATTAATTAATTATATATAATATATAAGCATTAGCCTTCCTTGGAAATGGAGAAGGAGGATGAGCTTTGAAAAGTCAAAGCATCCTTTAGTTAATTCATTAAATAATGAATGGCCAAACACCATCCACGTGCATCTCCTTCCACCAAGTTCTTTTGTTGTCTTTTACATTAGTTAAGAGACAAATAAGAAGCTAAGTTTGTGGATGGTGGCCGTGAGTGTTGAGAGGAGAGATAAGAGATAGAAAAGCTTAAAGGTTAAGCGATTTAAAAAGGCTATCTCTCATCTCTCTCATTCTTAATATATATTTAACTCTCACCCTCCTTGCCTTTTCATGTTTTATTCATGAGATAAATAAAGAGAAGGCTTGAGAGGGTGATGGTGGATGGTCGATGGTGGCCTTAGGATTAGAAGAAAAGGTAACCTTAAGTGTTAAGGTAAAGCTTGAAAAGGGTTTTCATATTCTTCTTCTTAAGCCATCATCAACTCTCTTCTTCCAAGAGTGTTCCAACGCTCAATCCTAGCTCTCCAAAGGACAAAGGTATGGTCTAGCAGACTTTTAATTTGTTCTAGCTATTCCTGTGTCAAAGGGTTTGTCCGGTTAGGTTTTCGATCTCTGCGTGGATACCTTTAGAGATAGTCTCTATCGGCTATTCGGTTTGAGTCTTCATACCGACACTGGATCCTGGCTTACGGAACGCCCCAAAGAACAAAATTTTTGTTTTCAGACCATGAGTATGTGATACTTGCACCGAGACTTTCCTACAGAGTCAGACTGAGTCTGGACAGGGGCCCAAGGGCAAGATGTCGAGTGATAGTCAGGGCAGTGCTAGTAGAGGGTTCAGCAAGCGTCAGAGCAGGCCCTTCAGGTCCGCTGGAGGAGTTAGGTAGTCTAGATTTGGGCAGAGAGGCAGATTTGTTCAGACTGGTAGTGGCAGTGGCGGTGCTAGAGGTTCAGGGCAGATCCCTCCAGTCTGTGAGCACTGCGAGAGGAGGCATAGTAGAGAGTGTCGGTGGCTGTCTGGAGCCTATTTGAGGTGTGGCTCGATGGACCACTTGGTTAGGAATTGCCCCGAGACTTTGGGAGCTCAGTCCACTATGACTGGGAGATCTGGCAGCAATACCACGGTGCAGCAGAGCCGTGGAGGCGGATCGGGATGGAGAGGTCGAGGTCGAGGTCGAGGCCGAGCCGAGGGGTCCGTGGTTAGGACTGAGGGACTGAGCAGCAGGCAGCAGTTCTAGGCTAGAGTCTATGCCATGACTCGGCAGGAGGCTCAGGATTCCCCTGAGGTTGTTGCGGGTATGCTTCTGATTTCTGGCTTTTAAGCATATGCATTGTTGGATCCTGGATCTACTCATTTATTCATTGCACCGCATTTGGCATATAGACTGCATGGGGTTAGGGAGAGATTATAGTATGGGTTGGAGGTGAGTACGCCTCTAGGTAGTACGACGATTATAGGTGAGGTCTGCAAGGGGTGCCCGATTCAGATAGACCGAAAGCGCTTTGAGTTGATTTGATAATCTTGACTACGAGGGAGATTCTTTGTGATTTTGTGGATAGGCTGGTCGATTGCAAGATAGGGCCGTCATGGACTGTTATACCAAGGAGGTGGTATTAGAGTCTCCTGGTCATCCCAGAGCTATTTTTCGAGGAGTTAGTCAGGCAGTGCCAGCTAGGATGATTTCTTTCCTGAGTGCCTTGAGGTTGATGCAGGGAGGTTGTGAGGCCTATCTGGCCCATGTTGTGGATACCAGAGTTGAGCAGAGATTGCAGGATATTCCCGTGATCAGGAAATTTTCAGACGTGTTTCCCGAGGAGTTATCGGGTTTGCCGCCGGATCGGGAGACAGAGTTTGAGATTGACCTCGTTCCCGGTACCACTCTTATATCTATACCTCCGTATAGGATGGCACCAGTAGAAATGAGGGAGCTTAAGGCTCACCGCAGAGCTTCGGATAAGGGTTTATCGCATCGAGTGTTTCGCCACGGGAGCTCCAGCCTACATTTGTGAAGAAGACGGACGGGACTCTGAGATTGTGCATTGACTATAGGCAGTTGAATCGGGTGACAGTGAAGAATAAGTATCCACTACCTAGGATTGACGATTTATTTGATCAGTTGTAGGGAGCTTAGGTGTTTACCAAGTTGGACTTGCGATCAGGTTATTACCAGTTGAGGATTGCAGAGGCCGATGTGCCTAAGAGTGCCTTTAGGAGCAGGTATGGGCATTTCGAGTTTCTAGTGATGCCGTTCGGGTTGACTAATGCCCCGGCAGCCTTCATGATCTTGATGAATAAGGTCTTTCAGCCCTACTCGGATCAGTTTGTGATAGTATTTATTGATGATATTATAGTGTATTCGAGGAGTAGACAGGAGCATGCGGAGCACTTGAGGACTGTATTGCAGATTATGAGAGAGAGGCAGTTGTATGCCAAATTCACTAAATGTAAGTTTTGGCTTGATGAGGTAGTGTTTCTGGGGCACATCGTATCTGGTGAGGGTATTCAGGTAGATTCTCGCAAGGTCGAGGCAGTACTGCATTGGGAGGCCCCTAGGAATGTATCTGAGGTTCGGAGTTTCCTAGGATTGGCCGGATATTACCAGAGGTTTGTCGAGGGGTTCTCGCTGATCTCAACCCCTCTGACAAAGCTTCTGAGGAAGAATGTGCCGTTCAGATGGACTGAGGAGTGCCATAAGAACTTTGAGGAGTCAAACATCTACCGACTCATCGCACGGCAGTTAAGCATTTCGTCCGTATTGGAGGCTATGTGGGTACAGTGATGCTTCGTGATCGTGGACCTGGATGTATTGATGCAGCATGGCAGAGTGATAGCTTATGCCTCGAGACAGTTGAGGTCTCACGAGGTGAACTATCCAGTGCACGATTTGGAGTTAGCAGCAGTGGTTTTTGCCCTGAAGATCTGGAGACATTATTTGTATGGGGAGACGTTCCAGATCTTCACTGATCATAAGAGTTTGAGGTACTTGCTTAGTCAGAAAGAGTTGAATCTGAGACAGAGGAGATGGATTGAGCTACTGAAAGATTATGACTGTATGATTGAGTATCACCCAAGGAAGGCCAATGTGGTGGCAGATGCATTGAGTAGGAGATCTCATATCAGTACAACTCAGATTCAGATTGGGAGACTGCCTAGTTTGATTCAGTTGAGAGCTCTTAATGTACAGATGGATTTGGGTCAAGATGGAGCTCTGTTAGCCACTTTGAGGCTTAGGCCGATGTTGCAGGACAAGATCAGGAGAGTTCAGGATCGGAATCCAGTGTTGGTGAGATTGATGAATAGAGTGAGATCTGGTTCGACTACCGATTTTGAGCTGAGAGATGGGACATTGTGGATGGGACAGAGACTGTGTATGCCTGATGTAGATGACTTGAGACGTGAGATTCTAGAGGAGGCACACGTGGCTGCCTATGCTATGCATCCTGGTACTACCATGATGTATCGCCCTCTTAAGTTGCATTTCGGTGGCATGAAGAGGCGGTGGCGTAGTTTGTTTTCGATGTTTGACGTGCAAGTGAGTTAAGGCCGAGTACCGAGCTCCGATGGGTAAGCTGCATTCGTTGCCTATTCCAGAGTAGAAATGGGAACGGATTACCATGGATTTTATTATGGGTTTGCCTAGGACGCCGAGACAGTTTGATGCTATCTGGGTCATAGTGGACTAGTTGACCAAATTTGCTCACTTTTTGCCAGTGAGGGAGAGCAATACTCTCGATCAGTTGGCCCAAAAGTATGTGGCAGAGATTGTGCGGTTGCATGGGGTTCCGTTGTCAATAGTCTCAGACAGGGATCCCAGATTCACTTCGAGGTTCTGGAAGAGCCTGCAGTCTGCATTGGGTACTCGGTTGAACTTCAGTACTGCATTTCATCCTCAGACAGATGGGCTGAGTGAGAGGACAATTAAGACTATTGACGATATGCTTCGGGCTTGTGTATTGGAGTTCAGAGGGTCGTGGGATCAGTATTTGGCTCTAATCGAGTTTGCTTATAATAATCAGTATCAGAGCAGTATCGGGATGGCAGCGTATGAGGCCTTGTATTGGAGGCCATGTAGATCGCCACTGTATTGGGATGAAGAGGGTGTGAGGATGATTGAGGGTCCCGAGTTGATTCAGGACACTGTAGATAAGGTGAAGCTGATTCGGAGTCGCATCAAGGCGGTTCAGGATAGACAAAAAAGCTATGTGGACCAGCATCGGCGAGAGATGGAGTACAGTGTAGGAGACAAAGTGTTCCTCTGAGTGTCACCTTGGAGAGGAGTACTGAGATTTGACCGTAAGGGCAAGTTGGGCCCTCGGTATATCGATCCGTATGAGATTACTGAGCGGATTGGACCGTTGGCCTATAGATTGGCGTTGCCGAGTGAGATGTCCCAGTTGCATGATGTATTCCATGTTAGTATGCTCTGACGGTACCGATCAGACCCGACTCATGTGATTCCGGCTCAGGAGATAGAAATAGCCAGTGATTTGAGTTATGTAGAGGAGCCGGTACGGATTATAGGATCTCAGGTCAAGCAGTTAAGGAATCGGGTGATTCCATTGGTGAAAGTCCTTTGGAAGAACCACTCTTCTGAGGAAGCAACATGGGAGACTGAGGAGCACATGAGAGGCAAGACTTCATTCGCTCGATCGGTATGAAATTTCGGGATGAAATTTTTATTAGGAGGGGAGAATTGTAACATCCCGTTACCGATGTGTTGGGACATATTGATAATTTGGGATGGGGTAGAATCATACTGCATTTTTACTGATTGCGCATTCATTGACCTCTAATTATAGAGGAATGAATTAATTGCACATACATTGATTGGTACATGCATTCATGGCATTTTCCGGCGTTTAATTGTATTCACGAATTGATTGGTAAAATTTTCGAGATAATTAGGTTTAATTGTGATTTATTGGGAATTATGGCATAATTGGGTTTGTATAGTTAAATTTGGGGTGAGAATTGAATTTTAGAGGTCTGAAAACTTAAATTGGAGTATAGGATCGAGTGTCTGATATTTTTTAGGATTTATATGAATGTCTCTGGAATTTTTAGAGTTATAAGTTTGGACCGGGAAATTGACTTAAAGACTGATAGATTAGATTCCGGCCCCGAAATTAATGAGTAAATAGCATGGAAAATTTTGATTCGTGAGTTTAGGAATTTTTATGATGAGCCATTGAAATTTAGAGACTGGAAATTTATGAATTAGAGGACTATGATCTATAGGTTTAAATCAACCCCATATATATCTTATGTTTGAAAAATTGGAAGACACTTTCTCCTAGGGCTCGAATCTTCTTCCTCTTCTCGTTGGTGACCTTGATTTTCCTCTTGAAGTTTCTTGTTTGTTTCTTTTTCATTGGGGTTAAAGATCTTCTAGAAAGCTTGGTGAAGATGATGTTTAGTATGGCTATAGGAGATTTCCATCGTTGATTGAGGTTGAGGTGGATTTCTGGAGATTTAGGGTTTACGGTTTTGATCTTCAATTTGGTAAGTTTAATGGCTTTAATGTTGTTTATTATTGTTGTTAGATGCATTTATGACATTTATGGTAAAAGATTGAGTAGTTTAGGGTGTTTAATGCTGAGTTCAGAGAGTATTAATGGAGGAAAAATCGATCGGGGAAGATGGTGAGACTCGCACGTCGTGACGTCTGAAAAAGGGCACGCCGTGACGAGAAAAAGCGTGCTCGCCGCGGCGAGCCACGCGAGACGTCGCGGCGAGCGAGCGAATGTTTCGCCGTGACGAGTTTCCGTAGACATCGCGACGAGGCGCGGGACGATGTTCGCCGCGGCGAACGTTTCCCACGCCGCGGCGAGCGACCTGTTGCACGCCGCAGCGAGGGATGTGACGCCGCGACGAGGAGCAATTTTTGATTGGTTGTATTTTTATTTATGGGGCATAATTTATGGTATAGACCTCCAATTGAGGTGATTCTTGATTCGTTATGAACTAGAGAAAGAGGTCTACGATTGAGGTAAAGAATAAGAGTTCGAATTTTAATTAGCGAGTTCTCAATCATAGAAAGAGAGCCGATTATAGTTCCTATTGTGACCTAAGGATTTTATTATGACTATGGGAGTTGAAATTAGAGACTTATGGAATTAGTGGATGATATTGATTTGGTGAATAGTAAATTTTGGTTATGAGGCAAGAGATAGCGGTATTGGGTTTTAGCGCCGGGAAATCATGAATATGCATTGTACATATTTTTAATTAAGACATGCATCATTGAATTGTTTTAAATTGAGCATCTAGTAATGGAAAATTATTCTACTGTTATAGAGGCATCGTTGGATCGTCATTTCACGGACATTGCTGGGACTTCCAGACAGTAGCTCGGAAGTTATAAGTGAGTAACCTAGTTGGTTCCTCGATTTTTGATATGCTAAATGCTCTATGTGAACTGTTTGCTAATGTGAATGATTAGGATTGAGATGCATGTTTTGATAAATTGGATTTCACTGATACGTGATCATGGGAAACTGTGTTAAAGGGGCTTATAGCCATATGACTGTAAATTATCGGACATATGCATTGTATGCATAATTGCATGAACAGATAATGGACGTTGTGACCTGAGACGCTCCTATTAGTGAAAAAAGCTTTAAGCTCTAATACTGTCACTGAACCGAGTTTCGAGCTCGAGGGGAGTTAGTGTATCCTGCATGAGGGCTCTCCTACTCCCTGACGCACATCAAAATCGCCATGAATCAACGCCACCACAACATCGAAATAATCGAAAAGAGTCAATGCATCGCATTATACAATTGTGATAACTGAATTGCGAATTGTCTGTGTGCTGTGAATTGTCATATGATATTTTAATCATATCAGATTGCATCAGACGCAATTTGCGTAATGCATGAATTGAGTGAACCATCGATGATGATTTCTCATTGAGTTCGCAAACTCATCCAAAATTGCGCATTGTTTTTCAGGACTGATAGTTTAGACTCCTAGCTCCAGAGTTTCTTCTCCTGCCGCTTGAGCGTTTTGGAGAGAGAGGCGATGACTCACAGGTTAGTCAGCTGGGATTGGATTTTTGGGGGATGACTTAGTATAGACTTTTGTATCAGTTTCCTTTTTGGATTGTTGTAATTAGACTGTAGGGAACTGATAGACTTGTCTATATTTCTGATTGATTTTATGAAATGAGAAGAATCTTTTGGTTTTAAAATTTAGTGAATTCGATATTACTGCTTTATTGTATCGATGCCATGCGGTTTATAGAATTGATCGAACGTAGTACACCCTCGTCGTAGGATATGTACCGGAATGACCTGCGGGCGTCCCGGTGTGTACCATACGATAAGGGGGCGCTACACAGCGCCTCTGAGCGGCGCGCCATCACACCCCCCGGGTTTAGGGAAGTCCTTGGTTTACCCTTTTCATTTACTTTTACGTTGTGGACAACGCATGCTTTAAGTGTGGGGGAGATTTATAGCTTTTGAATTACTTTGGGTTGTGCCCTCCGTTGTCTTTGGTATATTTTGACTTTTAGCTGTTGCTGCTCGTGGTAGACTTAGGAATCCGCTTTTGCTCCATTTTGCTTGATGAATTGTTGTGCCTTAGGTAATGGTGGATTGTTTTAAAGGAGTCGAGAGTATGATTGAGTCCCTTGTTGCTTAATGTTAATTAAATGTTAATGATTTTGTCCTATGTGTTGAAGTTGCGAGCCTGAGTTAAGTGGTTAGAATTTTAAAAATTATGTGATTAATCGGTGCCTTTCTTGTCTAGAGTCATGTTAAGCTTAGAAGTTGAGTTGATATATGTGTTGAACTTTCGATTGATGGTGGGAAATTATGGTGGAGAAAGTGAATGAAGAATAAAAATAAAAAGGGTGTTAGATTCGTTCCGCCAATCGCCAAAGGTGATTGTGAGCAAAACCAAAAATCCGTCTAAAGGTTAGACGGGACTGAGTAACTGGGTGACATTCATCACAAATGTTTGCGCTCGCGTAAAAAGGTGTCGAAAAACTATGACGTGTGAGGCAACCAACTACTCCTCTGATTACTCAAAAAAAAGAAAAAAAATATTGCAAACATCTGAGTAATCACGAGTAAGGCTAAAGCCACTTGGCGTTGTGATTGACCGAATAACCAGATGACATTCATCACAAATGTTTGTGTTCGCATAAAAAGGCCAATGACAATGCCGAGTAATTTATAGCTAAAAACACCTAATTAAGTAATTAAGATTAACCCGATTTTCCCATGACTACCACATAAATTCAGAGTTCCTCGTGTATACTAACTACCTAATAAGTGAAGTGTGTTTTCTAGGCTTGATTGGTTTTTAATTAAAATTCGATAATTCATGCATGCGTTTCAATTTGAGTTCAGGCTTGTGTCTTCTCGTGTAGGAAATTTTGTTGCATTTCTTTGACATTTCATTGACATTGGGACAAGATTGCGCTCTCATTCCTAGTTTACATTACCTTTGTGCATGTTTCATTGAGTGGCACGGTTTTTCATTGTGTCTTGGTCCTCTTTTATGCTTGAGGACAAGCATCATCTAAGTGTTTGGAGATTTGATGAGTGCATATTTGTCTAATATTTATGTTTTAATTATTCTTTTTTTATTCCTCTTATTAGTTTAATTATTGGGACTTAATTTGATTTAATATTTCCTTGTAGGGAATTATAATTTTTAGAGGTTTGAGAAAAGGAGCCCATCGATTGTGAATTAAATGAGTAGCTAAAGGCGTGACCAAGAGAAACGAAGAAGCATGAAGGGAATTAAGGGAGGTTGCAAACTTAATTGTCACATCATCACTAGAGACAAAAGGGAAAATTAAAGGACCAAGGCAGGTTGTGAAGCAATAGGTGGCGTCGATTTTGGGAGGAGCACACATTAAACAGGTACCTTCTGATCACAGATAGCCAACAAGACCGAAAAAATTTGGAGAATTAAAATCAAGAGCAGGTGGTGTCGTTTTGGGAGGCAACAGACAACAAGAGGGAGGCATAAAACGCACAGCACTGATGAGCAAAAACGGTGCATGGAGAAGCAGCAGTAGAGGAAAGGGTTTTACATTGACAAGTGACCCTTAATTGTCTCATCAACCAATAGTAAAAAGCAGAAAAAAAAAACAGAGGACGAGGCGGCGGTAACGAGGTGAAGGAAAAGCTTGAAGTTTTGATTTTTTTTCAATCACAATAGTGACGATACAAGGGTATAGGAGGAGTAGCGGCACTTAGAGAAAAAGAAAAATCAGCAGCGACACTTGGAGAGATCTTCTAGTTTTTCTTCTTTTCCTTATTATTTAGACTATGTTAATTAATAATCTTGTTTTGTTTAATTCCGTTATGTGTAGCTAAACTGTTTTATTCGGGAAATTCCAATTGTTATGCCTTGACTCGTGAGACCTTATTGTTCTAATTATTTGGTTTATAATATTCACACTGTTTCTGCTTTATTGTCATTGTTTATTAATTGATTATGTGATTAGGGCCCGATTGTAGAGTCAGTTAATTTGCATATCGCCAACTGATTTACTTGGTGGTGTTAGCTGGGTGATTAATGCTTGTGGCAATTGGCACTTAATACTTGTCTGATTTCGTGTTAAGAAACTTGCGATCTAACTAGATGAAGCATGAGTCAGTGCATAGTCAGTTAGGGTTAATGTTTCTTTAGAGTTTAATGCTATTAATTAATTGAATCTCAGAGAGAGTCTCAAAGGGGTTACTAGTTAATTAGGGAATAGTTTAAAGGAGTTTCTTTGATTGTTCTAAAATTAAGAAGAAACGAGGGAGCCAGAAGTAGTTGGTAACTATAGCTAACCTATTATTAAACCAAAGAAAATAATTGAGTCGATGATCGCGGTCTATGCATAATTAGGAATTTCCTAGCTAAGTTGTCGTATATTGAGTTAATCAATTTTATCTGAGTTCTTTGCTAGTTGAATCATAGTTATTTTTTTATTTAATATTAATTGAGTTAACAATTTATTAGTGATTAGTTTAACTAGTAGTTTTAGTAGAAAACTCCAAAACCCCCTTTTAATTAATTTCATTCGTTCCTTGGCATTTGAATAAAATCAATTTATTCCATTCTCTGTAGATCGACTCCATTTATCACTGTGCGCAATTTATATTTACTTGATGTTTGAGAATTATTTTTGGTGGATTCGACACTCATCAAGGACAAGAAAAGTATGAGAAAGGGAAGTAGGGAACTGACCATATCTGAGCCAGCTCTAATAGCTCCGCACAACATCTTTCCCAGTGATATTCCAAAATTTTTGGTAGAAAACGGCATTAAAACTATTTGGCCTTGGCGATTTGTCCGGATGCATTTGGTCTACTACCCTCTTAAATTCAACTTCAATAAAAGGAGCCAGAAATACCTGATTATCGGCCTCTCCAACCCTCGTTCTCATTTCTGAAAAATCGCCCAATTGTTCATTAGAAAGATGCAAATAAAGAATTGAGATACTTACAAGAAACAAAGAGTTATATGCTCAGAATTTAAAGTCCGATTATTTAGAAGTGATTAGATACTCATATTCATTTTTTAAAGATGTCTTGATATAAAAAAAACCTATATTTGGTTATTTGTTTCTTTTAGCAAATAAAGCAATATGATAAAAGGGTATTAACCAATTTATCATTGTTTCATCGATTACGAAAGTAAAGATTACAGCATGTTTTGAAGTTAGATTTCATGCATTATGGTTACTAGTAGAATAGATCAAGAAATGCTTAAATGAAGGCCCAATTAATTTAAAAATTAAGAGTATTCTATAAATGAATATATTAATATTTAAGGAAAGATGGAATTGTAGGATTGAAGTTAAAATTTTGTAAAAAGAAAAGAAAATATACTAATTGAATTATTTGAATGAATTAATAAAATAACTAAGTTTAAATAAGAAATTGTAAATTTTAAAATCCTTGAAATGTATAGTAAAGAATGAATAAAAATTAAATGGTTGAATGAATTAAAAGATCAATAGATGAAATATGTGAGCAAAAATTGTGAAATTTATACGGTAGAAAAGATAAAATAATTTGATAAAGTTATAGGAAAAGTTTTAAATAAAAGTCTTATAATATTTTAGTAAATAATTTAAAAATAAACTTATAATTTTAAAAATGTATATAAGTAATATGATATTTTATGATTGGTTAAATATTTGTAAATAAATATTGTTAATTTTAAAATTTGTGTGAAATTTGTTAATGTTGATAAATTGTTTGGGAGAAAATAAGCAAAATCATAATATTTGAAATGACTTATCAAAATAAAATTTGTAAATGTATATAAGTCCCGTGTGTTATAATATTTTAGTACATAACTTAAAAATAAAGTTATAATTTTTAAAAATGTATACAAAGATTGTAACATCTCATCCCCTTATTAAGGGTTAGTACCCAAACTTTCGGTATTTGTGAACTCAAAGAGAGGTTAAGGAAATGCATTTTCTTGCTCATGCATCATGCTATCATATAAGGCCATAGATACGAAATGCTTTAGCATAAAAAGTGGTACATGCATTCATTGACAACTTCTGGGTATAATGGTATTAAATGTAATTTTATTCAAAATGAGGAGTAGAAGGAGTAGAAAGAGTGATCTTCGTATGAGTTGTAATAAGGAAAAAATTAGAAACAAGATTGGTAATGATCTGAAAAATATTCACTGAATATGCTTCAGTCATTTAGCCACAATGTTTTCTCTAGTAATCCAAACGAGATGATTCTTGATTTTGATTAAACTAGAAATATATGGCTACATTTTGTGTGAAGACATCGAATTTCAATTCTGTGCTTAAGAGTCCCAAATATTGTCATGAAGTGAAGAATTGGGTGCAGTGTTGGTGTATGAATGAAAAATTTGTCTTCAGCTTTTAGGGGCAAATTAGGGATTGATAAAGATGAATTTTGACAAAATTTCCTTCTAAAAAGTTGTAGACCTTTCTTTTATCTTTCTAACGGCATAAATTTTGTAAAATTTAGACATCTGAGTCAAAAGTTATGTGTCTTATAAGTGGAGATGTTCCAGACCCAAAAAGGGGATTTAAAAAAGCGCATTTAAAGAAAAGTGAGATGATTTAAAGAAGTTAGACGATAGAATTGGCCTTTGAGGTCTTCATAGAAGTTGTAGATCTTGAAGTCTTCTTTTCAATTGTTCAAAAACAAAGTCAATTGGACATCTGTAGCAAAAGTTATAGCATTCGAACTGAGATATGTACAGACCTTGAGAAAAAAATGTATTTAAAAAGACAGATGCAAAAAGTAGACGAAAGAAAAGTGAGATGATACAGAAGTTAGACGATAGAATTGGCCTTTGAAGTCTTCATAGAAGTTGTAGATCTTGAAGTCTTCTTTTCAATGGTTCAAAAACGAAGTCAATTGGACATCTGTAGCAAAAGTTATAACATTCGCACTGAGATATGTACAGACGCAGAAAAAACAGACAGAAAGATGACGCAAAAAGCGCATTTAAAGAAAAGTGAGATGATACAGAAGTTAGATGATAGAATTGGTGTTGGGACCCGTTTCTGGAACCCAACTCATAACGAACGAATCACAGCTTAACTAAAGTCGTTTCATTTTTTTTTTCAATTACACAACATTCAGGGTAGTTCAAATTTCCAATTTGAAATTCAGCAATTCCTCGATTCATTATATCTTTCATAATCAAAACATATCAATTAATTTATCAAAATCATATTATTCCTTTTCTTTTGCCAAATGACACTTAATATCCTTAATTTATCAAAAATTGGGCAGCACCTCCTCTAAAATCTCACTAGCCAAAAGTTTATCCAAAACCAACCATACACAAAACACTTCAATATCTCCAATCCATCACACAATTCTTGGACCTCCGTCAGGAATCCCATCATACACATTCACAAACCTATATCTAAACATTTCCATAATTCTCAATCACATCTCAAGTCGTAATCATAATTCACATTCATATATACTAACCATAATTTACTTACATAATTCAATCCCATAATCATATACAAACTTTAATGGCATTACAAGCCACAATACAACAACAATATAGAATCCCAATGCAAATACAAGGATACAAAATCCTTCTTTTCGCTCAATTCACCGATCTTCTTCTCATTACCTGTGGATGGAATGAGGGGGGTGAGCTTACGCTCAATGGGTAACAAGCTTATAACCGAAAATAAGCAAAAACCCTTGAAAAGTTTGAATTGAAATCGATGCCACATATTTCCAAAATCAATGTTTAGAATCGTTGAAAAGATCATAATTGCTCGCTTCGGTCAAAATTTTAATTTGGAGCTTTGATAAAACTAAAACTCATCGTGATTAAACACAAAACCATAACTTTTCTTTGTAAACTCACATTTGAAATTCATGTAACATAACTCTTCCTAATTCATCACAAATCGATAATTCGTAAACATTATAAATCATCATTCATTTCATAGCACATCACATGTCAAAATGCAATGCACACATAACTACTCGAGAGTTCAGACACACACCGAAACCGAAGTTTACTGTGAACACATCGAGTCCATTTTGGATCTCGAAGCCACAAGCGAGCAAATGGAGAAGGCTTTTATTTTCTTTTGTCACGTGCACGAGACTAACACAACGCTCATCTCTCGCCCAAACAAAGCACATATTCATTTTCACATGTTCACAATGCCATTCTCTAAGGCATATCGAAATCACAATCATATGATCTTATGATCTCATGACATGTCATTCTCAAAGATATTCATAAAATTTCAATGCATTTTTTCAAAATCACCATAATTCACAATAACAATTTCTTTCGAGCGTTATAAGCAATAATGGAAGTAGTTGAAATCATTTAATCAATTGAGTTTCAAATCGACTTTTATTTCTTATATTTGAAAACACAAGAAAGCTTAGTGGCGATGTTATGGCTCATTTCTCAATCATAAACAAGGTACCCACCTCGATTCCATGCTAGAACTTATCCAATGCTCCAATTTCTCCATTGCTTCCTTCTTTCTTCCAACATACTTTTTCCTAAACCATAAATACCCAAATTCAATATCATAAATATCATAATCCTCAAGATTAACTATAGGGAACCCACTTCCAACATATTTCCAAGCTATCTTAGTCATCAATTTACAAAGCCCTAATTTTCAAAATTGGGCATAAACCCTAATTTATAATAATCCAAAATTAATCACCATCTTAGCATAATCATCACAAATAACTTCAAAATCCACAACCCATAATATTTTCCATGATTCTAAACCAAAAACTCAAGAAAAGCTCAAGACTTAAAAGTCGGCTCTTACCTCCATCTTCTCCATTTTTGGATTTTCTTAGCTCATCTTGGAGCTCTCTTCATCTTCCACATTTTTCCCTCTTGGAGCATGCTCAAATCCTCCTTGAAAGCTCACAAAATCGTAACTTAGCTGTCTCTCTTTTCCCTCCATCGCCGAAACCACTCTTCTCTTTTCTCTCTTCTTTCTTTCTTTTGTTCTATTCTGTTTCTCTAAGTATCGGGCTTATCCTTCAAACAACAGACAACCCCTTATATTTATAATGCCATGTCATTTAATGAATGGCCAATGACTTAATTGCCCTTCCTTATAAGCCTACTAACTTAACCCTTTAAGTAAACTTCCAAAATTGCCCCTTCATTGATCTTCAAAACTGACATCTTGTCTGATTATTTCGATCAAGTAAATGAAGCCATTTGATAAAACTTTCTTCTAGAGAAATGTTCTCCTATGTCTTACGAATCCAACACCACAAGAATCGGATCGATTGGAGCTCTATAGCTCGAGATATCTCCAAAATACTGAAGTCTGTTTTTCAGACCCGAGGCTGAACACTACACCTAACTTCCGACCCGTATTTGGAAGTCTTAGAGGCTCAATTGTCGATCGGCTTCTTCATAACATTTGTAGCCTTATGTATCTAGTTTAATCATAAATAAGAATCAACTCAATCCGAGCTCTAGCGAGTTCTAGCGACCTATAATACTGAGCAATCGTTTCGCCGTTACAACACCAAGACTGAACACCACACTGAACTTCCGACCTATATTTGGAAGTGTTAGAGGCTAAATCATAGCTCGGCTCCTTCATAACATTTGTAGATATATGTCTCTAGTTTAATCAGAAACAAGAACCAACTCAATCCGAGCTCTAGCGAGTTCTAGCGACCTATAATACTGAGCACTGTTCGGCCGTTACAACACCAAGACTGAACACCACACTGAACTTCCGACCTATATTTGGAAGTGTTAGAGGCTAAATCATAGCTCGGCTCCTTCATAACATTTGTATATATATGTCTCTAGTTTAATCAAAAACAAGAATCAACTCAATCCGAGCTCTAGCGAGTTCTAGCAACCTATAATACTGAGCACTGTTCGGCCGTTACAACACCAAGACTAAACACCACACTGAACTTCCGACCTATATTTTGAAGTGTTAGAGGCTAAATCATAGCTCGGCTCCTTCATAACATTTGTAGATATATGTCTCTAGTTTAATCAGAAACAATAATCAATTCAATCTGAGCTCTATAGTTCAAGATATATCCAAAATACCAAACACTGTTCAAACTTTTACAACTGATCGACTCATTATAATCCGAGCTATCTTTCTCCATTTAATGCAAAAACTGATCTATCTAGCATGGAAAGATAGAAAAATGTCTTAGGAGTCCAACGCTTCAAGAATCGGATCGATCGGATGTCAGACAAAGAAGTTATGGCCAAAACAAGGAAGAGAGGTCGATGTCGCAGTGTGCCTGGCCGCGTCCATTGTGCCTGGTCGCCTCGCACTGTGGTCGGTCTCCCGCACCAGGTCGGTCGCCCGCACCAGGTCGGTCTCCCGCACCAGGTCGGTCGCCCGCACCAGGTTGGTCGCCTGAGCTAGGTCGGTCTCCCGCACCAGGTCGGTCTCCCGCACCAGGTCGGTCGGCCTTGTGCGCCCGCGTAGGTCGCTCGACCACTCTGATCCGACCTCCGAATTTCAAACGTTCATATCTTTTGACTCCGAGCTCGAAATGACACGCGGTTTGTTTCGTTGGAAAGCTAAGAGATAGCTCTACCATTTTTAAGAAGGACTCATAAGTAAGCTTGGACTCTAAAGGGATCAAAAGTTTACACAACGATGACTGATTGATAATTTCTCAACAGTACCAAAACTTGCAAACATCATAACTTTTGATCCAGAGCTCCAAATTTAACAAACTTGGTGTCTATGGAAAGCTTAAAGAAAGATCTACAACTTTCATGAAGATCACCAACCCCAATTCCAACTATATAAAGGTCAAAAGTAGCCTCAAAGATCTTTCGTGATCTACCATTTAGACACCTGCATCCAACTCTAGCAACTCACATTAACACCTCCAAAACTAGCTCATACACATCATGGACAAGCTCTACAACTTGTCTACCACTCTCCATAAGACTAAATGATTCTATCCTATCTAAATCAGTCCAGAAATTGCAGTACAACACACATTCTCAAAATTGACCACATGAACACATCGGTCTGTAATTTCATATTAAACAATATTCAAACTTCACAATTTCACATCTTTCACCTCCACATCCACAAATTCGTATTATACATCAACAATAGCTCACATTCAAAATTCATCAACTCATCATCCCTACTTAAGTCCTCCATACACAATTCGTTAAACACATTCTACGTCAAGCATCAAGCCATTTCTCAAATCATCCATAAGCCACAAAATACAACTTTTGGGAATAAATTTAAAAGGAACCACATATCACACAAAGTCCATGTACAAGGTTCATATACACAACTTATGGCACATTTTCAAATCAATGCAAGGTCATACTTGAACAAGCATGGGCGAACACAATAAAGGTTCTTTACAAAGCTTTAGTGGGCATTTCTATCCCCAATAAATCGAAGTCTCAAAATTTGCAATTTCAAAGAAGTTACATAAATAGTAACTATACAGACTTACTTTTTCAATTATAAAGATGTTACCCATAATACAACATACACAAAAACCCATTTCACGCTTTAACCCCCAAATATCATTTAAAATTTCTCCAATTCACATTACCCAAATAAACATTTAACATCACTAATTCCTCATTTAATAATTCTGACGTCCAATTAAAGTTCGGGGTCCAACAATTGGCCTTTGAGGTCTTCATAGAAGTTGTAGATCTTGAAGTATTCTTTTCAATGGTTCAAAAACAAAGTCAATTGGACATCTGTAGCAAAAGTTATAGCATTCAGACCGAGATATGTATGCACGCAGTAAAAATAGACGCTAAAAGATGACGCGCGTAAAAGTAGACGAAAGAAAAGTGAGATGATTTAAAGAAGCTAGACGATAGAATTGGCCTTTGAAGTCTTCATAGAAGTTGTAGATCTTGAAGTCTTCTTTTCAATGGTTCAAAAACAAAGTCAATTGGACATCTGTAGCAAAAGTTATAGCATTCGAATCGAGATATGTATGACGCGAGAAAAACAGATTTAAAAAGATGTACGCAAAAAGCAGATGAAAGAAAAGTGAGATCATACAGAAAATAGACGATAGAATTGGCCTTTGAGGTCTTCATAGAAGTTGTAGATATTGAAGTATTCTTTTCAATGGTTCAAAAACAAAGTCAACTGGACATCTTTAGCAAAAGTTATAGCATTCAGACTGAGATATGTCTGTATCGCCTTGAAAAACAGAGCCTTGAAAAAAAGCATTTAAAAAGCGCATTTAAAGAAAAGTGAGATGATACAGAAGTTAGACGATAGAATTGGCCTTTTAAGTCTTCACAGAAGTTGTATATCTTGAAGTCTTCTTTTCAATGGTTCAAAAACAAAGTCAATTGGACATCTGTAGCAAAAGTTATAGCATTCATGACCGAGATATGTATGCACTTGTAAAAACAGACGCAAAAGCGCATTTAAAGAAAAGTGATATGATACAGAAGTTAGACGATAGAATTAGCCTTTGAAATCTTCATATAAGTTGTAGACCTTGAAGTCTTCTTTTCAATGGTTCAAAAACGAAGTCAATTGGGTATCTGTAGCAAAAGTTATAGCATTCGCACTGAGATATGTACAGATACGTAAAAACAGATTTAAAAAGATGCACGCAAAAAGCGCATTTAAAGAAAAGTGAGATGATACAGAAGTTAGACGATAGAATTGGCCTTTGAGTCTTTATAGAAGTTGTAGATCTTGAAGTCTTCTTTTCAATGGTTCAAAAACGAAGTCAATTGGACATCTGTAGCAAAAGTTATAACATTCCCACTGACATATGTACAGACGCAGAAAAACAGACGCAAAAAGACAAACGCAAAAAGCAGACGAAAGTAAAGTGAGATGATACAGAAGTTAGACGATAGAATTGGCCTTTGAGGTCTTCATAGAAGTTGTAGATCTTGAAGTCTTCTTTCCGATGGTTCAAAAACGAAGTAAATTGGACATCTATAGCAAAAGTTATAGCATTCGCACTGACATATGTACAGACGCAGAAAAACAGACGCAAAAAGACAGACGCAAAAAGCAGACGAAAGAAAAGTGAGATGATACAGAAGTTAGACGATAGAATTGGCCTTTGAGGTCTTCATAGAAGTTGTAGATCTTGAAGTCTTCTTTTAGATGGTTTAAAAACGAAGTCAATTGGACATCTGTAGCAAAAGTTATAGCATTCGCACTGACATATGTACAGACGCAGAAAAACAGACGCAAAAAAACAGACGCAAAAAGCAGACGAAAGAAAAGTGAGATGATACAGAAGTTAGACGATAGAATTCGCCTTTGAGGTCTTCATAGACGTTGTAGATCTTGAAGTCTTCTTTTCAATGGTTCAAAAATGATGTCAATTGGACATCTGTAGCAAAAGTTATAGCATTCGCACTGAGATATGTACAGACGCAGAAAAACAGACGCAGAAAAACAGACGCAAAAAGCAGACGAAAGAAAAGTGAGATGATACAGAAGTTAGACGATAGAATTGGCCTTTTAAGTCTTCACAGAAGTTGTATATCTTGAAGTCTTCTTTTCAATGGTTTAAGAACGAAGTCAATTGGACATCTGTAGCAAAAGTTATAGCATTCGTACTGAGATATGTACAGAGGCAGAAAAACAGCCGCAAAAAGCAGACGAAAGAAAGTGAGATGATACAGAAGTTAGACGATAGAATTGACCTTTGAAGTCTTCATAGAAGTTATAGATCTTGAAGTCTTATTTTTAATGGTTCAAAAACGAAGTCAATTGGACATCTGTAACAAAAGTTATAGCATTTGCTCTAAGATATGTACAGACGCAGAAAAACAGACGCAAAAAGCAGATGAAAGAAAAGTGACATGATACAGAAGTTAGACGATAGAATTAGCCTTTGAGGTCTTCATATAAGTTGTAGATCTTTAAATCTTCTTTTCAATGGTTTAAAAACGAAGTCAATTGGACATCTATAGCAAAAGTTATAGCATTCGAACTGAGATATGTATGACGCGAAAAAAGAGCGCAAAAAAAAGATGCACGCAAAAGCGAGGCGAAAGAAAGTGAGATGTTACAGAAGTTAGACGATAGAATTGACCTTTGAGGTCTTCATAGAAGTTATAGATCTTGAAGTCTTCTTTTCAATGGTTCAAAAACGAAGTCAATTAGACATCTGTAGCAAAAGTTATAGAATTCGCACTGAGATATATACAGACGCAGAAAAACAGACGCAAAAAGACAGACGCAGAAAAACAGACGAAAGAAAAGTGAGATGATACCGAAGTTAGAAGATAGAATTAGCCTTTGATGTCTTCATAGAAGTTGTAAATCTTAAAGTCTTCTTTTCAATGGTTCTAAAACGAAGTCAATTGAACATCTGTAGCAAAAGTTATAGCATTCGCACTGAGATATGTACAGACGCAGAAAAACAGATGCAAAAAACAGACGAAAGATAAGTGATATGATACAGAAGTTAGACGATAGAATTAGCCTTTGAAGTCATCATAGAAGTTGTAGATCTTGAAGTCTTCTTTCCAATGGTTCAAAAATGATGTCAATTGAACATCTGTAGCAAAAGTTATAGCATTCGCACTGAGATATATACAGAGGCAGAAAAACAGACGCAAAAAGCAGACGAAAGAAAGTGAGATGATACAGAAGTTAGACGATAGAATTGACCTTTGAAGTCTTCATAGAAGTTATAGATCTTGAAGTCTTATTTTTAATGGTTCAAAAACGAAGTCAATTGGACATCTGTAGCAAAAGTTATAGCATTTGCTCTAAGATATATACAGACGCAGAAAAACAGACGCAAAAAGCAGACGAAAGAAAAGTGACATGATACAGAAGTTAGACGATAGAATTAGCCTTTGAGGTCTTCATATAAGTTGTAGATCTTTAAATCTTCTTTTCAATAGTTTAAAAACGAAGTCAATTGGACATCTATAGCAAAAGTTATAGCGTTCGAACTGAGATATATCTGACGCTTGAAAAAAAGGACGAAAAAAGAGGCATTTAAAAAGCGCAGCGAAAGAAAGTGAGATGTTACAGAAGTTAGACGATAGAATTGGCCTTTGAGGTCTTCATAGAAGTTGTAGATCTTGAAGTCTTCTTTTCAATGGTTTAAGAACGAAGTCAATTGGACATCTGTAGCAAAAGTTATAGTATTCGTACTGAGATATGTACAGACGCAAAAAAACAGACGCAAAAAGACTGACGCAAAAAGTAGACGAAAGAAAAGTGAGATGATACAGCAGTTAGACGACAGAATTGGCCTTTGAGGTCTTCATAGAAGTTGTAGATCTTGAAGTCTTCTTTTCAATTGTTCAAAAACGAAGTCAATTGGACATCTGTAACAATAGTTATAGCATTCGCACTGAGATATGTACAGACGCAGAAAAACAGACGCAAAAAGTAGACGAAAGAAAAGTGAGATGATACAGAAGTTATACGATAGAATTGGCCTTTGAGGTCTTAATAGAAGTTGTAGATCTTGAAGTCTTCTTTTCAATGGTTCAAAACGAAGTCAATTGGACATCTGTAATAAAAGTTATAGATTATGACCTGAGATATGTACAGACGAAAAAAATGTATGAAAAAGACGATTAAAAAAAAAGCACGAGATAATATTTTTCCACTTCTTAAATATCATACCACCTCTAATTTTATACAATTGGAAACATTTTCATGAAGAACTTAGTTCTACTTTTAACCGCTCACTCATACTCTTACCACCCTAAAAGAAATAACACAAAATAGGTAATATTTCTTTATGCTCCATCATTTGTTATTTCTCAGCACTTTTCTTTGTGAAAGTTGTGAGTGACCATATTAGTTGATGTTTCAAAGTTAGCCCACACAGAGCCAATTATATGGACAATATTATTGAATCCTACATTTTCCACAAGAAATGCATTATGCCCAAATAACCGAATGTATACATAGGATGAATGCATACATATTTCTCCATTTTCATATCGTAAGCAGATAAGGAAAAAGAACTGAAGAAAAACATCCCCATCGACAGAACAAATATCCCTCTTAAAATGGCAACAATCAATCTCTAATGTTATACATCTGGAAACATTTTTCACGAAGAATACAACTGTACAAAAAAGGTAATACAACTCTATACTCAATCATTTGTTATCTCTAAGCACTTCTCTTAAAGAATGTTGTGACTCAAGTTATTAGTTGATGTATCTTGCATTTCTCGACAAAAACTACAAAATGTTAATTTCCTTCTTCTCCGACACGCGAGTCCTCTCTGCCTTCATTGAATAAGCACAAATCATCACCATATGTAAGAAGCAATTTTGTTTTATTTGAACCACTGCAGACTCATGAAGGCGCTTATAGCCTTCATAACGAGATATTCCAGTCATAATCCTGTGAATACGAAACACAAAGAAAAGCCATCAATTCTAAATAAATGGTGGAAACAAAAATACTAAAAATTTAAAAGCAGTAAAATAGTAAGGTTAAATTTATCTTTTTCGGTAACTAAAAAATATTAAAGCGGGGCAAGTGGGCATGGATCAAAACTTACTTCTCACGATTTGGTCCATCGATTTTAAAATAACCATTAAAATAGAAAAGAAGAAGAAAAGGTTTTATCGATCTAAATCAATAGAAATACTGAGTAGAGAAAATTAGGATTTTGTAAATAAGTCGATAGAAGATATCGAAAAATGAAGAAGAAGAGAGAGAAGAGAATGGGTCATGGTGACAGAGAAGATATCGAAAATCGGAAGAAAAGAGAAGAGGAAGAGAATGGGTCGTTGATATAACTTTGGGAGGCGAGCCGTTCCGAGCGTGGAGCCGAGATGCCGAGATCTTTGGAGGACGGAGTATCTCCGATGATCCGATAGAGAAGAGATCGAAAATCGAAATCAAGTAAGAGAATAGCTAAAAGCGAGGAATGGAGACCAGGAAGAGAGAATCGAGAGCGAAAACGCATCGTGTGAAAATCCGAGCACGAAGATAGTAGATCCGCAATAACAATGAAACACTACCAAAACCCGAAACTACAAGAGAAAGAAAGAACTAAATATCCTAGAAATCAGTCGTTAAACTCTCGAATCATTCTTTACACAAGCAACGGAGCGAGATTGAAGCAAGAGGAGCTAAAAACTGAGCAATCGAGACCAGGAAGGGAGAATCAGAGAGCGAAAATGTACCGTGTGAAGATTCGAGCACGGAGAGAGTAGATCTGGAGAGAATCACGCCTTAGCTTCGTAAATCTGTTTCTGGTAAAAAAGGAGAACATTCGAGAGTGTCGAGAGAAGAGCTAAAAACTGATGAATGGAAACCAGGAAGAGAGAATCAGAGAGCGAAAGCGTACCGTGTGTGAAGATCCGAGGACGGAGAGAGTAGATCTGGCGATAACAACTGAAACACGGTCAAAACCCAGAAACTACAAGAGAAAGAAAGAGCTTAAGCTCTCGAATCATTCTTTACACAAGCAACAGAGCTAGATTGAAGTAAGAGAAGAGCTAAAACATGAGAAATCGAGACCAGGAAGGGAGAATCAGAAAGCGAAAACGTACCGTGTGAAGATCCAAGCATGGAGAGAGTAGATCTGGAGAGAATCACGCCTTGGCATCGTAAATATGTTTCTGGTAAAAAAGGAGAACATTCGAGAGTGTCGATTCCGTGTGTGAGATGCCTATAAGAGAGACGAAAATAAATACAAACTGCGTCAGAAAATTGCGTGCATATCTAGACAAAATGACAAAATATTTGAGAAGATTGCGCATGACATTTCAATAAACAGAAGAAAAAGAATGTAAGCCGTTAGATTAAATGGACGACTGAGATGAATTGCGTGGTCGTCCATCCGATCGCTCTTAGTATATATACTTAATAAAATTCTACATACTAGTTTCGGTGTTGTGTTTGTTATCGATCTCTTTACCTTATCCTAATAATGGTCAGGTGTTACAATCCCGAGACCCATCTCACTCTTACTTTATACAATACAACACGTAAACGCAACAAATATTTCTGAGTCGTAATGATCTTATGAGTCTGTCTATACATTATAGCGGCTAAGGTCAAGGCAGTCACATTTATGATTTATTTATTATTTCTTAGGCCCATACCAATACTAATACTAAAATATTATATATAATACAATATTGTATAATTTATTAGTTCGCACGTACAAATACAATACAAACCAAATTCCAATACCAGAAACGAAAAGTGTTTCCGTAAGCAATTTGATTTGATCGGTTTCTAAATCTCCAGAGATATTAATGGCGATTTTAGAGAGCTCGTCGCCGTCAGGAGCTGCTGCTCGTGGGCGGTTGGCCGTACTGGTCGGTCATCTGATGACCGCTGTGGAGTCTGATAATATCGAGTTATTGACAAAGGAAATTTGCTCGGCCCAAGTCTCTCCTCCTCCTAATGTCCGAGGCAAATTGACAGTTCTTGACGAGCGCACTGGCAAAACCTATCAAATTCCCGTCTCCGATCACGGCACTGTCAAGGCTTCTGATTTCAAAAAGGTTTTCTTTTTTTTTTTTTAATTCTCAGATTGTCCTCGTAGTTACTGCTTCTAGAGACTTGATGATTTATTCTAATTGTGAGATGAAATCGAACAGATTACAACGGGAAAAGATGACAAAGGAATAAAATTATACGACCCAGGGTACTTGAACACAGCTCCAGTGAGATCCTCCATTTCATATATAGATGGCGATGAAGGTATTCTCAGGTATAGAGGCTACCCCATTGAGGAGTTGGCTGATTCTAGTTCCTTTGTGGAAGTCGCCTATCTCATTTGTGAGTGTTCCCTTTTCTAGTTTTTAATCTTTTAGGGTGTAAAAACACAAACTTCTCTTTTTAATTTTAGCCGAATCTTTAATTTTTTATGGGTTCAAGTGTACGGGAATTTGCCATCTCAAAGTCAGTTAGCAGACTGGGAATTTGCTATTTCTCAACATTCTGCTGTACCTCAGGGCATTTTGGTAATTATCTTTCTCTCTTTTCGTCTCTGTGTTTGTTTCTGCACATAAGAGTAACACATTAGTTCTAATGCTACCATTCATAATCGCTGACACCGGTGATGACTAGCTAACCAATTATGGGAAAATTTCTCTCTTCTTAAGCTTACTTTATTTGTAATTTTTATTGTTGCAGGATATTATACAGGCGATGCCTCATGATGCACACCCCATGGGGGTACTTGTCAGTGCAATGAGTGCTCTTTCCATTTTTCATCCTGATGCTAACCCTGCTCTTAGAGTAACTTCTCTATCTTTTGTCTTTTCTTACACAATACTCAATTTCCCTTCTTTGTTCTGCTGCCTGTTGTTTCATTCTTTTAACATGTTTATCTCACCCGAATGACCATAATGGATGATAAAGGACATCGTGAACCGATGTGTAAGTTTCTTGAGATTTGAAATTTTCTTTCGTTCCATAAAATACTATGTTTTACTGGTATAGGGGCAAGATCTGTACAAGTCAAAGCAAGTGAGAAACAAACAAATTGCACGCATTCTTGGGAAGGTTCACTTGATCAACATTCTTTCTTCTTTCCTTGAGATTGGTTTTAAAATGTTATGCACTTTTCATGTTTGAATGTCAGCTAATTCAGGTATATTTTGCAGGCGCCTACAATTGCAGCAGCTGCTTATTTGAGGCTGGCAGGAAGACCTCCTGTTCTCCCTTCAAGCAACCTTTCCTACTCGGAGAACTTCCTATACATGCTAGATTCACTGTACGTTCAGTATGCCATCTTATTTTCCTTTGGTTTCCCTTGGAATATGAATCACCTTAAAATCAAAGGTTTAGTGAACTGCCTATATCTTGTTTAATCTACTGGATATGGCAACCTTGGCAACGATAATTCTTGCTTTAAATATTGTCCCTTGTTTTTCTTTCCAATAGCTCACAGTTAATATTGTGCATTGCCTTCTCAGGTTCAAATTTAGACATAATATGCATGACTTCTCGGAGTCCTTTTGAGAAATTCCATGATCTACCTTTGGGATTTATTTAATCTGATTTCAAATTTCTTCTGAGTTGCAGAGGCAATAGTTCTTACAAACCTAACCCACGCTTGGCTCGAGTACTTGATGTACTCTTCATACTGCACGCAGAACACGAAATGAATTGCTCCACTTCTGCTGCCCGACATCTTGCATCGAGGTACATTTTGTAATGCCTAGCAGTATAGAACAGCATTTGGTCTTTTCTCATTCGGTTTGCTGTACTTGCAGCGGTGTTGATGTGTTCACTGCTCTTGCCGGGGCTGTTGGAGCACTATATGGTCCGCTTCATGGCGGGGCAAATGAGGTAAGTTAATGTCAAATGTTCATCAACTTACTACATGCTTGATATTTGTTGCCAGCTCCATTTTGAGTTAGTTTCGTCTTCTATTTACCTGCATCCTCTACTCTTGGATAATTTTTATGCCACTTTTATAGGCAGTGCTGAAGATGCTTAGTGAGATTGGAACTGTTGAAAATATTCCAGATTTTATTGAAGGTGTGAAAAACAGGTATTCCTACCTTTTATTTGATTGGATATTTAAACCTTTTACAAGGGTTGTAATGATTTTGTTTTTAATCGATATTACTTGCCCCACTCTGTTTCTCCAGGAAGCGAAAGATGTCAGGCTTTGGTCATCGCGTATACAAAAACTATGATCCCAGGGCAAAGGTCATCAGGAAGCTTGCAGAGGAAGTATTTTCAATTGTTGGGCGGGATCCCCTTATTGAGGTTTTTCCCTATGCTCAGTTCTACTTTGCGAAGAAAAAAGTTAGCTTCTACTATTCCTCTTCTGTGGCGACATTAGTGTTTGTTATTGCACTTAACATGACTCCAAATCAGTACTTTTTAAGACTAGCAGATAGTTGTTGGTTCTTTGTGCACCATATGAGGAACTATTGGATGCTAGTACTGAGGAATAAGTTATCTGGATAAAACTTCTAACAGTATACATAAAGGAAAGAATCCTTTTGAAGCAGCTTCTTGGAACATTGTCTTTGGATATGGTAAGAACGTTCATGTTTCTTAATGGTCAGTCATGGAATTGGTAAGACAAGCTATAAGCATACTTACCGAACCATTGTTATTACTTTTATTTCATATGGTTATTTCTCCGATTGTTGGGTTCTCTATCATCAATATGATACAAAATAGTTTGTGATGGGCACATGTTTATGATTGTATGGAAAATAATATTTTCTTTCCGGCTTGTAGAGAGAAAATTTGCCAAGGATTCATTTTGGAGAAGCTTTTCTCATTTAATTTGCCCTTTTTTCTTTTACTTACTCGATGTGTTCCACGATTTGGATACAAATCCACTCTTCTCATCCGATTTGTCGTATTGTTTGCAGGTAGCTGTTGCTTTGGAGAAGGCTGCTCTCTCAGATGAATATTTCATCAAGAGGAAGCTTTACCCAAATGTTGATTTCTATTCTGGGTTGATATACAGGTGAAAAAAAAAGAAGAAATTAGCTCAAATACTAGTTGGTGGTTTCTGCAACTCATGAAAACTTTAAATCAAGTGTGGAATAGGTTATTATAACTGTTATATCTTTTCAGGGCCATGGGATTTCCAACAGAGTTCTTCCCTGTTTTATTTGCAATCCCTCGAATGGCTGGTTACTTAGCTCATTGGAAAGAGTCGCTGGATGATCCTGATACAAAGATTATGAGACCTCAACAGGTTACTTACGGACTTATTCAGTTCTATGCACTTCTGTAGCTACTTGATATATTTTGTGCTTTCTTGCAATGATCTTGACTTGACCTCGTCTCTGGATGTAAGCATAGACACTGCAGTGATGGGAGCAAGGATATATGATAACCTTTAGGCACTTCCAAAACAGGCAGAATTTGTTATTTTGCATCTATGGAACACAAACTGATATAGGATGGCTGCAGGATAGTTTTTATGCTAATTGGAAATTGGAATAGCCATAACTTTAGATTAAAAATATGTAGGGAGGTTAAAGAACGGTTTCCATGCTAATTGGAATTGAATTATACTAATACTTGAAATTAGGTTATATAAAGAGCTCACACTTGGTAAGTCTTAAAAATTGCATCTGGGGTTTATAAAATTTGAATCATACCTAATATTTAGAAAACACGCCTGGAATCTAAGATTATTTCTAGAACTTAAGAATCGTATTACACTTTTAATTCTGAAATTCATAACCTGAAAATTCTCTTCTTTAACTATAGTAAAGATTCATATTATTCCTAATAGACTTGGAATCTTGAGCCAATAAGAACAAACTAAATAAAAACTTACCTATTTGGGTTTAGCCCATCAGAAAGTGGCTCTGCTCAATAAAGGAAAGCCATGGTAGACTTATTGATCAAGAAACCTTCTGATTTACATTGGCTCCACGTGGGAACCATGCCTTGTGGCTCATGATATAATTACTCTCCATATGTTTAGTTGTTAATTTCTGGATGAATATTTTATTTTTTGTTTTTGTACATAGCTTGTTGCATTGGTTTAGTTTCACTTATAGTTGTTGTTGCTAGTGTGGACATGGGATTTCATAAGTTTTAGCATATACCGTGATGCCTTCTTATCAATACGGAATCACATTTACTGTTCTGATAAAAGAATCAAGGTTCAATTAATAGCTACTCATAATATTACATTCTTTCCATTAAGCAACAGCTTATCATGCTGGTTGGAAGATAATGAAAAGGAAACTTTACATCTTTCTGATAGCTGTAGATATTTTTCTTAATCAGGTTTACACAGGAGAATGGCTACGGCATTATATTCCTTTGAAAGAACGGATAATGTCTGGTGATGTGGACAGGCTTGGGCAGGTCTCCATTTCAAATGCCTCTAGACGCCGACTTGCTGGATCTGGAGTTTAGGATATGGATTTACTGGGAATGCAGAAAAGTGAAGAGAAGAATAAGTCATCAAAATCGTAGGCTTGAATAATATGAATCTTTAGATTATCAGCTGGAACATTTTTCTGCAGCTTAGAAACAGTTATGAATTCCTGCTTTCACTTTCCCATGAGCTTTCTTGTAACACATGTAATATTGATGTCTGTAATGTTGGTCTGCAAGGATTCATATTCATAACACTGTTCAGATTGTCTACAATAATATGTAATAATGAGGCTTTTTTCCTTGTCTCAGCAGCCTCAGTGGTGTTAATAAAATTCAGCAAGTGCCCTGTACATGTGTACTGATGTACAGTAAAGGTCAATTGCTTTATGGTCCCGGCGGACCTGGACAACTGTATATAGCAAAAGGAAATAAATGAGATGAGAGGACAGGTGGGGGGTGTCATATGCACAGATGTGAATACTGTATCGTACTGGCTGAAAAACGGAACCGGTACGGTTAAAAAGATATCAGGAGTAAATTCCAGTGAGTACCGGCTGGTACCTAGAATTTCGAAACTTTTCGGACCATTTTGAAAAACTCTATATTTTTTAAGGATCAAATTGTAATAAACAAAACTTAAACCTCAAAAATCTTACCCCCTTCTCCCGCTTCTACCTTTCTAGACTCTTCTTGGCTCATCTTCGGTTTCTCCTTCTTCTCCACGCCGTTGCTCTTTTGTTGTCAGATCTTGTCTCGCCGTCCCCTCCTTGTCGTCGACGTGTTCTCCAGTCGTCTTCGATCGGTGGTTTGTGACTTTATTCTCCAGTCTTCGTCTTCGTCTTAGATCGCTGCTCTTCCTTGTCGCCGGCTTCGCTCCTCGTCGCCAAGCGCTCCTCCTCGTCGTCGGCAGCCTCTACTCTTCTCACTGTCGCCATC
Organism: Erythroxylum novogranatense; assembly: GCA_029891385.1. Classification (NCBI taxonomy): domain Eukaryota; kingdom Viridiplantae; phylum Streptophyta; class Magnoliopsida; order Malpighiales; family Erythroxylaceae; genus Erythroxylum; species Erythroxylum novogranatense. The sequence continues at coordinate 37,671,387 of CM057229.1, read as the reverse complement.
GCTCGACTCCTCAAGCTCTTCTCACTGTTGCTATTAACGAGGGACTCTAGCAAAATACCAACTTTGAAAGAAAGAAATTATAAGAAATTAAAAGTCGGTGACAGTGAAAGTGTCAGAGCAGGCAGGAGAAGAAAAACTATGTCATTTTCATAATTTACTTTTGAAAATAAAGTTACCTTATATGTCATATCAATAATAGCACCGAAAAGATTAATATTGAACTATTTCTATAAAATTAAAATATTAAATATTTTATTACCATGTTTTAAATTTTGAATTAAAATTACAAATTTTAGTGTAATTTAGTATTTTTTAATAATTAGCCCAATATTTTAATATATAACATTAAGTTCTTAACCATTATAATATGTTATAGTAATTTATAATTATGCACATATTTATTAATTATTATAATGTATTTGTTATGTTATTTATTAGTAGTATTCTATAATATAATAACGAAAGAATTTATACAATTATTTATTAATAAAATAAATTAACATCATGTATTAAATATTTGTTTTATCTTTTATATAAGTGATGATAAGCAAATATGAAATATTAGCAAAAAAATTATATTTTATCTAATGAGAGTAATAATAAATCAAATGAATTATTAATTATTTGTAAAATATGGATTGTAAATTCAAAATGAGAAAGTAATTTCTTATTATTAGCATTATTACATAATACAAATTTTAATTATATACTTAATATACTATAATATTGAACTAATAAATATATTATTTAAGAACTAATAAATATGATTAATTATTAATTATTAAAAATAAAAATATTACATATTACATATTTTAATATAAAAATGATATATAAAAATTGTCATTATTATTTATTATTAAGATTTTTAAAAGCATGGTTGATGTAAGCGATAAATTAGTAAAGTATATAAAGATAACTGTATAATATACCAATATGGACAATTTTGCCATTTTTAAAAATTTTAGAGACTATTTCATAAATTTAAAAAATTTCTCGAAATGATACCCGATATCGGTATAGTTCCATTTCAGAGTTCAATCCGGTACCGAACTCGGTACGGTATTCATAAGATTGGTCATATGCATCTACTGTATGAGTCATGTCTTGCATAAATGCGTGGAGAGGGGGAAGAAGAAGCTTGTCTTGCAAGTTAACATTCATTGCTGACAGGGGAGCTGGAGCCTGGAGCTTTTGGTTTTGGTTTTCTGAAGAGGCATGCTGACATGGAATTCTTTCCAGTAAAGGAATTATAAAAGGACGTCAAAGTGTTTTACTTACATGAGAAATGAAATACAAAATATGGTGTTTTGATTTGCTATGTCAAGAATTGAATCAGAACCTTTACAAACTTCATTGTAAAGAATGTAAAATGAGGATCTTCTTGAGCGATTAGATTCCTATTCACGTCAAAATAGAGCAAAAAGAAATATAAATATATAAACAGTGAGACAAGCTTATTAAAGTCGTATTAAAAAGTGTTGAAGAGATTTAGAAGTTCAACATTTCTCAAGAGTTAGATGATTGACTAGTTGCCTGATGTGATGTTACATAGAAATTAGTGATCATTCCGCATGTCAGTTTTGTAGTGTTCTAATGTTTGTATTGGTTTTCACCTTGTTCTTCCTGCATAGGTTCCAGCATTCTTCCTGCGTTAAAGTTCCTCTTGTAGGGAGCTGTATTAATTTGTTAGTACAGTTTTGATTTCTATGGTTGAATGAATGAGGTCAATCTTGGACTATTACAAAAGTGAAATAAAGGAGGGTTAGGGTTAGCCAACATGAGTACAAGAAAGAAATGTTTTCTTTGATATTCGATTCAAAAACAAACTGCACTCTGTAACTTCATATGCATATACGAGCATTAATATTACCCTTCCCAGAAACAGCTTTAGCCATCAAAGATAATAAATAGCTGGACTACAAAAGGTTCAACACAGTAACCATTCATTTTATGAGCTATTGTATTACCAAAAAGATAAACATTGAGTTCTTACTTTCTTCCGGCGGTGGATACATCAGAAAACTAGAATGTACAGTGGGTGTCTTGAGTATAGACATGAATCACATAGCAAGCATCCTTAACAGAATTCCCAGAACCAATAGCTTCAGGTAAATAACGACCTTCAAGTTCATAACAATGGTCCGGACTTCATGTCATGCCAAAATCTCCTGTCACTTGTTTCTGAAAGACGATGCGGAACTTGTCCCAGAAAAGCCACGTGGGTCTTTCATGGAAGGGGTACTGTGTAGACAAGAAGAAGATATTCAGTTGGAAATACCCTTGTGAGCACATTCTCAGTCACCACTATTAGAGAACAATACCTGTTAATCCTTTGAACAGCATTTTTCCTCATGGCTGCAATATTTTTCATCTCCTGACTGCTCAACCAGAGAAGGGGAAAGAATAAAGGGTAAGTTATTTCCCCAAAAAAATGCCTCAAAAGAAGTGATTAGATCACATAATCAAGGTCACACGGTAGCAATCGCTTGCATAATATAAAACATTGAAGACAATTTCCAGAGCTAATTCACAGCAAATTATCAAGCAAGGTTTCAAAGATGATCTTCCTAGTTTGGGCACTTGGATCAAGTAAAGAAAAATTTATGCAGTTCTGCAAAAAAAATTTGTCTACGGATACCTCCCTATAAGTGAAATTTCCTGATCAGTTTGTCTTGGCTGTCAACAATGATGTACTGGTCACTTATTAATTATTATGCAACTTGCCAGTGTTCACAAAGCAAAAGAGGGCATGCTCTTGCATCAAATAGTCAAGTTTGAAAGATGATATAAATACAAAATAAGAGAAAAGTTTACAAAGCAAATATCTGAAAAGAAAATGTTATGTGATGTTGAATATCCTGCAAAGAATTTAAAGTCCTCCAAACTGCCATTAAAGTCTCCAAACCTTGTCAGTGTGAAGGAACTTAAATCAGTGTTGTGTGTACTGCATCATACTGGGCGAAAAATAGTATCAAAATAGGCTTAGAACACTAGAGATTTCAGTATTAATTCAATAACCGTAATGTATATAGCTCATTACAGTATGATAGTAGTATTGCTTCCCTAAACCAGAGCAGAATCGCTCCTCAGCAGGTAAGTGTACTCTGCTGTCACACTTTTTCTCACTTCCTTTCTGCCTATCTTTCTTCTCTCTCTGCCCTACAAAATATTCCCCTCCCCAGTACATTCCGTTAGCTAACTACTTTGCCACCTCAGCTAATACTAACTGCCCTCCTGCACTGCCCTTCTGCCCATTGTTCTTTCTTCTAGAGTACACCTTCCACACTACCGGTTTATTCCTTCTCCTATTGTGCTCAATGTCTAAGTCATCCTCTAAGCCATCCTCTGCTCTATAGGTTCTATCAGTATTTTACCAAACATTTATATTGGGATATATTGCAAAATTTCGGCTTACACTGCCAAAGATAGAGTTCAAAATACAGAAAAATACTAGGTAAATTGTAAAGCAAATTAAAAAAAATATATTTTTAAATATTTTTAGTTGATAGTTATTATGTTCACAAAATAAAATATTTTCATGTTAATTTTAATAAATTGAGCTATTGAGTCAAAACATGAAATATTTTTAATTTAAACCATAATATGCCACTAAATCTTAATTATAGAAAATTGAGACACTATTTTATAATTTTAAAAATTATTCAAACAGTATCTAATATTAACTTGTACTAGTATGATCCGGTACAATATTGTAACTCTGCTTTAAACTCCTTACAAGATATCATCTCATTTTCAAGCTGAGTTGAGACAGAAATATAACAAAACAAATCCTTTAAACAAATTGTAGTTGAATGAAATTTTTTACCTCTTAAGTAAATCTAATTTTGCCTTCTTCATCAAATTGCTCTTCCCATTGTAAAGACTGCATCCCGGTCCACTTCCTGGAGATAAAGATAAAGTGAATGATAGAGGGGTACAAGTTCATCTCCATTTTAGACTACATTGCACCACAGAGAACAATGAAGAATACCTCCATAAAAACTTCTTTTGCCTGCAGGTGGTACCTTCGTGCAAAGACGAACTTGTCGACTTTGTCTCCCTAAAAAGGTTGACTATTCAATAGGGATTTTACATGTGAAAGAAGAAAGAAGCTAACTGAGAAACAAGAGCAAAAGGCATCATCTTCAGCAAACACATTAGTTATAACTCAATTGAATGCAGTGTGTACATCAGTAGCCAAATTTACACACTTCGGACGCACAACTAGAAAGGTAGAAAGCAGGTTAAAAGTAGATAATAGAACAAAAAGTAATTTTTGGCAACCCGAATGCAACTTTTTAGTTTGAAGGCAAAAAGATCTCACTCAAGAAAAAGGCAATTGAAACAAACTTTCCCCGCCAGGAACTGTTAGAAGATTAAAAAAAAAACTCACAACTAGTTCTTTCAATGTCATTAAGTGAGCACACCACTTTACATGAAATATCAGTTTCATGTTCCCTACAACAGAATCTGCTAGTCCGTCAATGGCTCTAACCCGTTAAAGGAGCAGAGAATCTTTTACCCGCAGATATTCATGGTTTTGCTCAACAACTAGCTGGGTAGGAGCATGTTTGCATTCATTCCTTCATCAATTAACTTCCCATATTCAGACTTTTGTTAAGGTTAGTAAACAACAACGATGGCTAACTAATTCCAGAAAGACAGAGAAGAAGAATATTGCTAATCCTAACAGCAAGAAAATGTTAATACTTACATGCAACAGAAAATCAGTTCTATTTACTTTAGCAGGCTCATCATTTGCACAAAGAGAGAGTTCAAGTGAGTTTCTAATTATGTTTAGTTCTATTGGTGAACCCAATTCAAGAACCTGTGATTTACAGTAGACAAATTTAGAAGATCAGACCACTGAACTTCAAGTAGGAGCACAGAAACCCATGAATCCATGGGTCATAAGTAGAAGATATCAGAAACGACAAAGGCTTCATTTGTCCCATAGAAAACAGACAGAATGGACGTTTACTCTCAGGTACTAAAGATCGTACCACAAGCAAGTAGCAAGTCCAGGACACATATAACCTTTAGCATATTTCACATGAAGTTTCTGCCTTCGGAACACGGCACAAGTGCCATGGCACTTGGCAGCCTTTGCTGGCCCCTAAAGGCAAGTCCCATCCATATGATCGTTGTGACCAAATATAATACAGAAAAAAAAAGTATAGTTTCAGAAACATAAGAGACAAATTGCAGCAAAGAAAGATACGTATGTGGTAAGAAGGAAATTGTAGTTGATGAAGTTCAAAACAATAAACTTACGATCATCTTCCTTTTTGTATAGTTGCTTAAGTCGAGCTACAGCTTGGCTCTCTTTCTCTGCAACATCCTTCAGCTTTGCCTTAGAGAAATTCACACATGTAGTAAAGGTAAGCACAATGAACCACAGATAAAATATTCTTACAGAGGAGAACAAGGGGCAAGAGCATCTTAATATATTTAACCAAACAAATGCAATGGAGGCATTAATTGGGGAAAAAGTACCTCATAAAGTTGAAACCATTTAAATGAAACTTTTTTTTGCTTCATCCTCTCAATAACAAGTTTAGTACTTTTCTCCCCGAATTGCTTCTCATAGAATCTCTTCCATAGTTTATCAGTAATTTGACTAAGATCCCGTCCCTAATAGAGCAAGCCAAAGCATAGGATAAGTAAACTGACCAACAAAACCAAACGCAAAGTAATGTGGAATTATGTGCTTACAACTGTGCTCTTCTCTACGTGTATCAACTGATCCAAGGTACAATGGGGTAAAATTCGGTCAAGAAGATGAAAATCAGTTTCTCCAACGTCTCCCAGGTACATTACATTACTAATTGCTACGTTTACACAAAGATCAACCAGAGAAGGAGCTTTCCATGTTCTCTCTTGATGCATAGTAACAGTAATATTGTGGATTATGATGAGATCCTCGTCCTTCTTCAAATTCAGGCCAATTCTGTCATTTAGCACCAAAGCCTTCGCATAAAATAATTTGTAAGGCTCAGGAACAAATTAATAGATAGGAATTAATAAATCCCAACAAAGATGACAAACTTCCAGATTCAACAGCAACCAAACAATCACATCTTTATTGGAAACCTTTCTGGGTATGCCGAAATTATTCATCGGCAATCTTAGCAATCAAACAACCAAATTGGGAAAGGAAAAACCAAGTCTTTAAGTCAAGCTTACGGAAAGTAGCTTTGAAAAAAAGCTGATATTATTTCCTAATTTGGAAAAATCAGAAGAAAAAAAAAGCGATGAGAAGATAAATAAAAGAAGAGATCGGAGAGCAATTTAAAAGAATAAAATTACTGACCGAGAAAGGAGGCTTTGGAATGATCTGTGACGGAGGAACAGAAGCGTCCGGTTTGGAAAAGCGAAGTAGCTTTATGGTTTTGTTTTGTGAATTGTGAACCGTGTTTTCCAACAAACACAAGGAGCAGAGCAGAAGTGTTTAATGAATCTAACAAAATGTAGTAATTGCCAAAATTAGCACTTTTTGTTTACATTCCTTTCAACAAATACTTCATAATTACTTAATCATGCTTTTATTTTATGTTAGTTTTATAGTTTAGAAGTGTTAACTACAATACTAAAAACGTAAGTAATTAATGATTGGTAATTAATTTTGTAACTACAAATAGCTAATAGTAAAATTAAAATTTTATTTAAATTAATGAATAATTGTTGCTAATAATAAATGAAAAGAATAGTGACATCTAATAACTTAATAACTTGCTACTACTTGGCTTATGCTCTAACAACTCTATATAAACTTGGAACCTTTTGATAGTTATATAGAAATTAAAAAATTATAGAAATTACATTAAATAGCCAAATTTGTTTAAAAAATAGTATATTTACTATATCATAGCTCATTTCTTCAAAATGAGACTTGTCTTTAACCATTTGAAGCAAAGAATGCATAATACATCTTTTCGATCCCTAAAGCGAGCTCCTAAGTTGCATCTTCCATAGATTGCCCTTGCCATTGATTTAGGTAGTGGGTTGTTGTTACATTTTGACACTTGACAATTCTCTTATCAAGAAGAGTTATATGGAGCAATTGTTGAGTACTAAGTTGACAACACAATCAGGATGGAACTTGAAGGACAGTTAGTGAAACTCCTTTGAAAGGCTTGAGCTAAGAAACATGAAATATAAGATGAATTGCATGAAATTTAGTGACTTTAACTTGTAAGCCACTTTGCCAATGACCTCTAACATCTGAAATGATCTAAAATCTTATACCCTAACTTTTAATTAGGCCTAAACTGCACAAAGATTTGCTTGTAAAGTTATAGTTTTAACCTAACTCATTCTCTTGGTTGAAAGACCCTAACACTTCTGTTTTGTTTGTTTGGGCCTTCATTCTACTTTTAGCCTTCTGCAAGTGTTGCTTCAAAAGCTAAATCATAGTCTTCCTTTTATGCAAAGATCTATCCACAACTTCAACTTTAGTCTTGTTGGACCCCGATTTTTGAGTGAAATTTAGAAATATTAAGTGAAATTAAATGAGTGGTTTCATATATGTATTGTGAAATAAAAGTATTTATGCTTTGAGGAAACTCATGATAAAGGAATTATTGGGTTTTGATAATTTTGATTATTGTAGAGATTTGTATAGTTTATGAAAGTTCAAGTGGATGAGTTGATTGAAATGAAATTAAATAGTAAGAATTAAAAAGAAAAAGTGTGAAAATTTGAAGAATTTAGAAAGTTTGACTTTTGGGGATGAATAGTGATAGAAAGTTTGACTTGAGAGTTGACTTTTTGATTTAGGCAAAATTTGAGAAAATGATCTACATGAAACTTGTAGATTATGTTGAGAGTTTTCTGTTGCCATAAAGTATGATATGTTTTGATGTCGGAATCAAAAGTTATGAAATTTGGAAGTTCGGATGTGTTATGAGTTGACCTATGTAATGGCTAAATCTTTGACCGAGAAATTGACCTAGTTAGAGGTCGATTTAGCCTTTAAGTTCTTCATGACAGTTGAAGATTTTGATTTGATCTTTATTTTGATATAAAGTATAGAATTTTTCGATCAAGGAATAATAAGGTATGATTTTTACAAGATTATATTATTATTTTTGCATGATTACTAGAGGACAAAACGTTTGACTGAAAAATTGACTTCCTTAGAGGTCAAATTGATTTTTATGTCTTTCATGAAAGTTGTAGGTGATTTTCTTATCTTCGCATTGATATAAAATATGACATGACTGAATTTTGGATTTGAAAGATAGAATTTTTCAAAGTTGAGTTATGGCTTAGGGCATATTAATTTGGATAAAATCTTTGATGAGAAAATTGACCTCTTTAGAGATAAAATTGATTTTTGAGATCTACATGGAAGTTGTAGAGCTTCCTTCAAGCTTTTCATAGAGACCAAATTTGTCAAATTTGGAATTCGAAATCAAGAGCTACGATTTTTGAAAAATTCGAATATATATATATATATATATATGTAATTATGTATATAATTATATTTTTTTTTTTTTAAAAAAAGAAAGGGATTTCGGAAGCTCTCTCGCGAGGGCGATGTATCGCCCTAGCGAGGAGGGTCTTTGTATGAAAATTTTTATTAATTTTTAATTATTTAATTATTATTTTCGGATTATTTAATTATTATTTTCAGATTTTAGGAAATATGACCCCTCTTTAATCTTTCGCTCATATCTTTTTCGTCCGACATCCGATTGACTTGGTTTTTGAAGCGTTGGATTCCTAAGACAATGAATTTCATTTTTATGGGAAATTTGTGAATTTTTGAGATTAAATTGAGGTTGATTAAATTAATCAAAGTGAGTCGAGAAATTTTCAGAACATAGTTCAGAATTTTGAGACATTCGGGACCTGTGGTGATCCGATTGAAGTGATTCTTGAGGCAAAATAAAATTAAGACATGAGGCTACAAGTCATATGAAGAAAGTGAATTTCAATTTATCCCCTAAGACTTTCAATTTCGGAATTGAAGTTCGGATTTGTGTACAGTTTTGGTTTAGGAACATCTGAAAGTATTTTGGGCATAACTTTTTCTCTGGTAATCGAAATGAGACGATTCTTAATTTGAATTAAACTAGAGAAGTAGAGCTACAATTGTTATGAAGACATCAAATTCCAATTTTGTGATTAAGAATGTCAATTTCTGGGTGGAGATAACGTGCTGGAAAATGATTTACCATAAGACATATCTGAAATGTGTTGAGCATAACTTTTGATGTAGTACTCCGAATTGGATGGTTTTTGTGGCATTATGAAATTAAAACAATAAGTAACATTTCTCTAGAAGGAAGTTTTGACAAATTCCTTCAAATTGATAGTGCGAATCATATCTGAAAGTAAGCATGAAATAAAGTAAAGTGCAGGGTCATTTTTGGAAGTTTACTTAAGGAATTAAGTAAAAAGGCATACAAGGAAGGGCATAATGGTCTTTGATCAATTTTTAAATGACATGGCATTAGAAAAAGCAAGGGCTGCCATTGGTTTAAGGGAGAAGCACGACAATTCTAGAACCAAAAAAAGAAAAGAAGAAGAGAGGAGAAAGAAAAGGTGGTTTCGGCAAAAATAAAAGAGAAAGGGAGAGAAAAGCTAGGCTTCGAATTTTTAAGGGTTTCTAGAGTGAATTTTCGTTGATTTCAAGGGAAAGAGGATGGAAGATGATGAAAGTCCTCTTTAAAGCCATGAAAAATCTGAAAATTGAGAAGAGAAAGGTAAGAGAAATTGTTTTAGCTCTGAGTTTTTCTTCAAACTTTGGTCTAGAAATATGGAAAATGGTATGGGTTTGTTAATTCCATGATCAAATTTGGAGAGTATATGTTGAAATTGATTCAATTTTGAAAAAGGGTGAATTAGGGTTTATATCCAAATTTGTGATTTGGAGATTTTGTGAATTATTGGTTTAGAATCATAGATAATAGTATGGGTTTGTGAAATATGATATCAATTTTAAAAATCTTGTGATTTATGATATTGAATTTGGGTGAATTGGTTTAGGCCAATTTTAGAATTTGGGGATTTTCGAAATTGATGATTTAAATAGCTTGGAAATATGATGGATTTGAGTTTTCCAAGCTGAATTTGAGTAGTTATGCATTTTATGATGTTGAATTTGGGTAATTTTGATTAAGGAAATTTTAATGTGGAAGAAAGAAGGAGGCTTTGGAGCAACTGAGGCACAAAGCAAGTTGTTAGCATGGATATGAGGTGGGTAATGTATTTATATTTTGAATTATAAGTCATTTATTGATTTTTGAAAATTCAAGAAAGTGAAAGAAAAGATTTTCGAATTTGAATCGTTTCCGAATGATTTTTGAAAAATTATTAAAAGCTTAAATTCATTGTTTTAAATGATTTGATAAATCGATAGAAATTTCTGAAAATTCATTTGTTATGAATGCATTGATGAATTATACAAATTGTTGAAATCATTGATTGATTGACTTGATTGCTGAAATAATTGATTGATTGAATTGATTGAATTGCATGAATTATGTGAAATAGTGAATGTGAATGTGTCTAGTATGACACGCATGAAAATCAAGTTTTCGATTTGTGCCTTCGGGCAATCCAAAAGTTTCAGTTTTAAATTATGTGTTATGTGGGTTTGGTTAAGTCCCTTAAGTGAGTCAGTGCACTGTCTCTTTTTAAAAATTAAAGTCTTCTCCCGGCTGTCCGCTAGTAGTACTGAAGTTTCGATTTCGGACTCCCTTCACGGTAGTGGTTCGGTGTAGTACGTTCTGTTCACGGCTGCACAAGATCGCTATGCGGGAATGTGCAATACGTTCTGTTTTGGACCGACCCAAACCATTTGATATGCTATATGTTTGATTTGTATTTCTAGGTGATTGCATCCATGATTTTGAGATTGTTTATGAGTTATGAAGATTTGAGAAAATTTAAGAGGAGAGAAAGTGAGTTTTCAGTCGCAAAATGTTTAAAAAATTACTTATGATTGATTTGATTGATTTGAAAGGTTCGAAGATGTAACATCCCGTCACCGATTGGAAGGTTATATTGGTAAATTGGGACGAGATAGGGTTTTACTGCACATTATCGACTGAGTTTTCTTTTGGCCTCTAATTGTAGAGGAATGAGTCACTTGATATATTCACATATAGGTATATGCATTCATGACATTTTCCCGGCTTTTGATTTGTGAATGTGATAGGAATTGTGATTTGTGAACTGTTTAGAGTAATTGCCAATTGATAGTGACTCTTCGGAATTTTTCTGGAAAATTCGGGAGAAAAAGTCCGGACCGAAAATCCTCCGAGTAATGGACCGATTGACTAAATAGTGCTAGAATAATGGGTATATGGCAATGGAAAATTTAGATATACGATACTGGAATTTAATATGCCGAGTCCTTGAAATTTGGAGATGAATTGGACCGGAAATGAAAGTGAAAAGAGAAAGAGATTTGAGGATAAAGACTAGAGGCTTAAGTGATTAACCTATAAATGCTTTAGGTTTCAAATTGAAGAAGGAAAAATCCTCTTTTCCTTCCTCCTAGGGCACGACCGTTTCGTTTCTCCTCCTTCCTCGATGATTTGTGATTTTTCCTTCGAGATTTCGATTGCTTGTTTCTCCCTACGCGAAGCCTTGTTTGATGCTTAGCGAGGATGAGCTTACCGTGTGTGTTAGAGAAAGGGGAAGAGTTTGAGAGATTTTCGAAAATTCCAGAGATCGGAGGATTTGAGTTCGATGTGGTAAGTTTATGGGTTTAATGTTGTTGATTTGTTAGCTTAATGCATTCATGGGGTTAATTGTGTAAGTTTGGGTAGTGTCGAGTGATTTATTACTGGTTTTAGAGAGAGAAAGAGGGAAAGAAAATCGGAGAAGACGAACCAGGGCCACACGTCGCGACGAGGAAACACCTAGACACCGCGGCGAGCAAGGTGGGACGCCGCGGCGAGCGTAAAATATTGACGCCGCAACGAGCCTCTGCCTCACGTCGTGGCGAGCCCGAAGGAAATGTTCGCCGAGACGAGCGTTGTTTCACGCCGCGGCGAGCGACCCTTACGTCGCGACGAAAGGTCCTTGGTCGCGGCGAGGGACAGTTTCCTGAAATGAAATGATTTAGTTTTTGGGGCATAATTAATTGTGTAGACCTCCAATTGAGGTGATGTTTGATTCGTAATGATCTAGAGAATGAGGTCTATAATTGAGGAAAAGAATGAGAGTTTGAATTCGAGTTTTAGAGATCTCAATTAATGAAAGAAAGTTAAGAATGTGATTGTATTTCAGTTTAAGGATTTTTCTTGATAATTGGGGGATTTTATGAGACTTTGAAAATAAATTCAATGCTACTGAGAATCTTAGAAATTGTGCATAATGGGTGAATTTGATCTAGAGATTAGTGATATTGCTTTTGAGGTCATACCCTAACGAGTATGACATGAAAATTGACTGGATATTAGAATTGAAATTGGGGAGTTCTGTATCATGTTATTGAATTGGAAATGAGTCATTAGTGATCGATTGAGTGGAAAAATAGAATTTGTCAAAGAAAGTGGAATATGGGAAATAGCACCGGAAAAATCATGAATAGGCATCGTACATATGTTAGTGAGAGCATGTGCATCATCGAATTATAAGTGACTGTGCATTAGTAATTGGAAACTATTTGATTATTATAAAGGCTCCGATGGATCGAGATTCCACAGATATTGATGGGACTTCCAGGCTGAAGCTCAGAAATACAGGTGAGTAACCTAGTTGGTTCCTCAATCTTTGTGTGTTAAATGCTCTATGAGTGTGTGATTTGTTTGCCAATGTGAGTGCTTGAACTGTGAAATTAATGTGATGTGATTATGAGTAAATGTGATGAATGCAATAAGTGGAATTGATCGATATATGTGCTATTGAATGTGCAAGTGTAAGTGCATGCTAGGCATGATTAGAATCGCTTCATAAACAGTTGTGACTGGAGCAATTAGTGATCAGAGCTTTAAGCTCGACTATCAGTGAAAGGGCCTAAGGCCAAAAAGAGAATAGTGCATACCTAGAGGGTTCTCATATCCCTAATGTGAGCGAGCAGTAGTGCATACCCTGAGGGCTCTCCTACTTGCCAAAAATGTGATTACTGTGTACTGTGCCCAAAAAGGGGCAGACGTGTTTGCATCCCTCGAGTAGGGCGGCAAAACCGTGAGGGTGGGTCTCCACACCGGCGAGACAATATCGAAGGGTGGAAGTGCATACCCGAGGGCTCTCCTCCCCAAGACGCGTCATCGAATCATCATTGTATGGCGCCATCACAACTCGAGTAAAGAATGGAAATTATGGGAAAAGATTTGTGTGCAGCGTCGATATGTATGAATGATAAATTGTGAATAGTGTGAAAAGTGATACGCCTTATATGTGTACAAATTGACAATGCATGAGATGATTTGGAATGTGATAATATGTGATAAGATGTGAATTGTTTTGATTATGCATGTGTTGAGTGAACCATCGATGATGGTTTCTCATTGAGTTCGCAAACTCACCCAACATTGCAATTATTTTTCAGGGATCGAAGAGTACCCCGTTGGACAAACGGGAGTATGATTACCGCAAGGGGGTCAGAGTGTTGTCGGGATCAGTTCGCGTCTGCATTAGTGTAGTACTGTCTTATGTGTATTGAATTTCTGCAAATTTCTCAGATTAGTGATTTGTTTTCAGTGGGCCAAAATGGTTTAGTGTGTGAGTGATTTGTGATTTCTGAAAGTGGTCAGAGATGACGTTAGGCCCAGTTGGGTCACGCACCTCGTTATATGAAATGGGTGAGCACTATTGAGTGCCGTTTTATGATTGAGATTGTGTCATATTGAAAAGGTTTTCGTTTTAAATCGGGCCCAAATTAGTACTGATTTTCCGCGCATGCGATTGATCTTTGTAAAAAGAGAAGTGTTTTCTGAGTTTTGAACTGCAGTGATTGCTCTAGTACGCCATCCTCGCAGGATGCGGGCTCAGATATCACCATCGATTTCGAGCTCGGGTCTGGCGGGAGTGGGGTGCTACAGAAGATGAGATTTTGAGAAATTTTCAAATGTGAATTATTTATAAATGGCAAGTTGCTTGAAAACGATTTGGGCTTATTTTTCGAATTATAAATGTGTTATCCACTGAGCCGTCGAGCTCACCCCCCTTTCATCTCCATCTTCAGGTTTCGAGCAGGAGATCGGATGAAAGAAAGTCAAGCCATCTGTTCGTTTTTGCTTCATTTGTCAATTGTAAATTTTGGATTTTAGAAAGGGTTTGTAAATGGCTTGGAATGCCATTAAAGTGTTTTGTGTATTCGTTATGGGAATGTATTATGAATTATGGATCTGTGTATTTCGTTTAAGTTATGGATATGATTTGTGATGGTATAGAAATGTGATGGATTTTTGGTTTTGGATTGATTGATATATGAATTTTGTAAAAAGAATTGGATTATGACATTATGTAGGATAAATTATGATTTGTCTATTGAATTGAGGACTTAATAAGAATTGGATTTGTATAATGTGTTTGGATATGGATATGTAGATGTAGGTTTGTGTTTGTTATGTTGGATCCCGGACGGAGGGTCCGGTGGATTTTGATTGATTGTGTAATTGATTGGGGATTATAGAAGTGTGTTTTCGATACTTTGCAGGTTTGGGTTAGAATAAATGCAACCGTTATGCTGCCGAATTTTTGATAAAATTGGTATAAAAATGAGTTTTGGGATTTATATGAATGTATAAGAAAATGTGTATGAATTGAGAATTTGATTAAGCATAATTTCCAAGACAAGGGAAATTTTAGGGATTTGCATGAGTAATGGTTATAAGAAATAAAATATATATATACCGGATTTCGAATCGGTTAGTCTTAGGATTTTCAACGCGACGCTTCTTTAAGATAATTTATGCACGGATGTCGGACATATGTTATGCTATTCGATTTGTCTTCATTTGTATACTTTGATTTTAAGTTTGAATTCGATTCGTATCTGTTTCGCATGGTTGTCATTTAATAATTCAATTCGTATTTCGCTTCGCTTTTGATTCGTTCGTCTTACGTTTCTGATTTGATTCGGATTTCGTCTTTGATTGTAAACGTTTATTCTATTTCATTTCCGATTCATGTATCCGCTTTCGCTTCTTTCGCTTTATCATTCGATTTCCTCCGCTTTTTCATCGTTTGTTTCGTTTGTGATTCGTCCCGCCTCCTTTGTTATTCGTATTTGCTTCCTGTCTTTTCGGTTGGGATCCGGTTCCCGGATCGAGTCTCAACATAGAGGTATCAGTTGGCTCAATAGTAAGAGGCGTGTTCTTAAAAACAAAAAAACCTTGAGGGGTCGCGAGTTCGATTCCCAAATAGGACAATACTGATTAAGGTTGGATACCGTGATATAACCCAAGAACACACACAGTAGTATAACCCCAAAACACCTACGGGTGGGGTGTGGGGTCCAACATTAAAGGCACCTTTAATGTTGGACCCCACACCCCACCCGTAGGTGTTTGGGGTTATACCGACGCAGTTGCGGGTTATACCATGCATCCAACCTTAATCAAGATGTCCTCTTTGGGAATCGAACTCGCGACTCTCAAGGTTTTGTTGTTTTAAGAACACGCCTACCATCGAGCCAATCGTCTGCAGTACATAAACCGCTTGAATAGAAGTTATAGACCCTTCTTTGGTAGAAGTAATTCTTTCTTGTAAAGAACCCATTTCGGTACTAAGGGTCGGTTGATAACCCAAAGCGGAAGGCATTCTACCCAATAAGGCAGATACTTCAGATCCTGCTTGTACAAAACGAAAGATATTGTCGATAAATAGCAATACGTCTTGTTCATTAACATCTCGGAAATATTCTACCATCGTTAGGGCAGTCAAACCAACTCTCATACGGGCTCCCGGTGGTTCATTCATTTGACCATAGACTAGAGCCACTTTTGATTCTGGAATATTCTCAATGGTAAGAGGCGTGTTCTTAGAAACAACAAAACCTTGAGGGGTCGCGAGTTCGATTCCCAAAGAGGACAATACTGATTAAGGTTGGATGCCGCGGTATAACCCGCAAACACAAGCTGGGATAAATACCTACGGGTGGGGTGTGGGGTCCAACAAGTCTCTCCAGATATTTAGGGCAAATGTAAGGAAGGAGGTTGATTATAAACAACTTAATAAGGAGTTATCTAAATGGTGTAAAGTGAAAATTTATACTGTACTTCCATTCAGTTAAGAGCAACCTCTTACTCCTTTCACCAAGCTCATCTCCACACATACACTTGAGACATGTTTCAAGGCATCTATTAAGCACTTCAGTTTGCCCATTTGTTTGTGGGTAGTAGGCTGATGAAAGTAACATATCAACTCTTTATATAAAAAAATGAAGCCTTCCAAAACTAGCTGAAAAATATGGGATCTATATTGCTTATAATACTTCTAGGACACCCATACAACTTAAAGATGTTATCTAGATATAGTTGAGCAACATCAATAATTGTATAAGGATGTTTCAATGCCATAAAATAAACATATTTACTTAAGTTGTTTAGCACTAAGAATATTCAAAATTATCCCTTAGACATTGATAATCCTTCAATAAAATCCATAGAAACCCCCACCCATACCTTAAAAGGAATTAATAAAGGTAAGCAACAATATCATACTTGCAAGATTGGCACACCAAGCATTCCCGTATGTGAACATGTTTATGCAAATTTTCTAATACAACAACCCTTTGATTTTCTTTAAAGTAGAGTATCTACTTGAGTGTCCTTTATAGGAGAGTTATGAGCCCAAACTATCATTTTTTTTAGCTCTTCAAAAGATCTAACCACTATCTTCCTCTTTCTTTTGTGAATTCCATCCATTATGCTATAATGAGAGACAATATGACCCTATTGCAACTATTATGAGACTCTAGAAAGAAAAGAGTCTAATTCATAGCCTTGTTTAATAAGCTCCATCGTATCTGACTGAATGACTGAAATAGTCATACAAAGAATTTATGGATCCTGCTAGATAAGGCATCAATAACTACATTTTTATCACTTATATATTGAATTTCATAATTAAATCCCATCAGTTTAGAGAGTCAATATTGCTAAAAGGGTGTTCAAATCTTTTATTGTAATTATAATCATTTAAGACTTATGATTTTTTCAATTATGAAGTGCTAGCCCATCAAGTATTGCTCCTATTTTTATACTGTAAATACCACTGCTAGGAGTTCCTTTTCATAAACCGAAAGTTATTGCAAATTTGGTCTTAATATTTTACTAACAGGGGCTAGTGGATGATCATTACGTGACAATACAACTCTGATGCCTTTTGATGAAGCATCAATTTCTACAATAAACACTTTGGAAAAAATTGAAAGTGTCAACATTGTTAAGTCAATAAGACTTCACGCCTATTAATTTTGGTGATAATCAAATAATGATAATATTAGAAATAAATAATCTGTTTTGAAAAGTATGTTAAACGTGCAGAAGAAGTGAAAAACACAGAAAAAGTTAAACACAGAAGAAACAAAAAACACAGAAGAAGCGAAAACACAAACGACACGTCAGCACAGAAGAAGCGAAAAAAATAGAAGAAACAAAAACACAGAAGAAGCAAAAAACATAGAAGAAGCAAAATACAAAAGAAACAAAACATAGAAGAAGTGAAAAATACAAAAGAAACAAAACACAGATGATACGAAGATTGAAGATGCTCTAGTATGTCGGACAGTTAGTTATGTTGGATCGGAAAAAGAAAGCATGCTTAGTATGGAGAAACGATAGATTTCAAAACTTTTTAAGAAATCATCTTACAGCGGAAGCAATATATCCAAATCAACATGCTAATCCATACATGATATGGTATAAGGATAATAAAACCAAGAACAAGATAAAAGGAATTACCGACTCCTTCGCTACAGCTTTAAATCCTCGCTGCGCTATCCTCTCCTTTCTTATATCCAAATCCTTTGCCTTTGAGTCTTTTCCTTTAGCAATCTATCTTCTTCCTTGTTGTAGTATCTTCAACTAATTAGATTTACCACTTGTTCTTCAAGGACAACTAGGTTAACAAAATCCTTTGGTGGGAAAGGAGAAGAAATATTTGGAGGAGATTTTCTTAGAAGAAGAAGAACCAAAATTGAAACTCTTTCAATTCTTTCACTTAGGAATTTCGGTTCTACCTTGCATGAAAAGAGAGAATGTATAAAAACCATGCAAGAACCCTTTCTTACATCTCAATTTCAAAATATGCATGAATGGAAAGAGTGAGAGGCATCCAATGCATCACTTCTTACATTAATCACTCATCAAATAGCCAATAAATGAGACTTACTTCATTTATCTTTAAAATGGCTATTTGAAAAGACCATAACCTATAATTGAATACCCATTTCGGTTTTGGCAAGAAGAAAGAAGGAAGATGGTCCATCTAATGCACATCTTTCATCTTTAATCTAATGAATGCAAATAGGTTACATGCCAACATTAAAAGCCAACCATTAAACCATTTAATAGTAAGTTCATAACTCCATTTAATAATGATGAACCATAATAAAGACCATCTTTATTTAGTATTTTAATGTCAAATGTGGTTACACATCTAACCTAACACAATTTCGAAATTGCTTCTTCTCCATTTTAAAAAATTGTTTTAATATAATTAATCTAATCAATTACATTAAACCAAAACAAGCCCATTTCTAAATGAACATATGGGCTTCCAATTAACTATTAATTAGTATAAGCCCATCATTCAATTATGGACTTCTAAAGCCTCCAAACTACTTCTTACTTAGCTTGATAACCTTCCTTAAAGCCAAGTGGGGAATCTTATTGGACTTTGATAATTCAAGCTCCAATAAGCCCAGAAATAATTCAATCTCATTGGAATTAATTCTAGCTTATTAACTAAATGTCATTCCACTAAAGACAATTAGTTGAACTCTTGAATTATTAAATATTATGAGAATATGTCTAATTGCAAACCCTATTTAGAACCTTATTATAGTCATCCGCACAATAAAGGGTAAAATTACCGTTTTGCCCTTATGTTGGTTTTTCCTTCTAGATCTCTCATTTTACTTTATATGGTGATTAACACATAAGATCTCATCTTAGTGTTAAGACTTGATGGGTAGCTAGTCCATCAAACTATGGCGTCGCCGCTTAATCACCAAATCTCCTTAAAACATCTGAAGAGATGATAACACTATAAACTCTTTATTTGAGTGAATGTTCTCGATACATGTTTCAATTAATAATTCCAACATGCAGATAATCGGATTAATACCTGTAAAAATCCATTCCGATCATATCAAGAATTATAATGAAACACATATGAGTTCACCACTCATCAAGATTGTGGTTCATAATAAGCGAATGCTTAAGTTGTATGTTTTAAGATTAAAGTAACGACCACTTTATTCTTGAAAACATACTTGATTCAATTCATTTAATAGTGCCATTATCGATAGTCTACTACTATTATGATATGAAACTCATCATTCCCTTTAAGTAAACTCCTTTACTTATATGGAGATAAATCGCAACACTGATCTAAACCATAATCAAACGACCAACTTGATTATTCAACTGTGAATCAATTAATTGATTCTAATAATATACATGTTTCCCATACATCTCTATGTATATGTATATTACTTACAAATGAATCTTGGTACCTTATGACAGATATATAATGCTCATACAGATAAAACCAAACTTTTTGTTTTATTAATAATAAATATTTTCATTACAAAGCTCTGAATCAAGAAGATAAAGTTACATGTAAATACACTTGCTTTCCAGGGCACTATATTTACATAACTCCAACAAGTTAGTTGGAGTTAATTACAGAACTCAACTAAGTAACGGTTTCTACAAGAATCAAGAAACAGTTATCAAGAAGCAGTTGGAGACTTAGGCTATAAATACTAGTCGTATTCGAAGACTAAACAACTTTTAACTTTGAGCTTTCAAGTTTTACCTACTTAGAAAAATTATATATTCAAAGTGTGATACAAGAGAGCAAACTCTACTGTAACAAAAAGCTCATAATATCTTTTTAGTGAGAGAAAGAAAAGGCTAAAAGCCTGAAGAGGCTAAGATAGCAGAAAGAATACTTTGTGTAAGAGACCTGATAAGGCTCTGAAAGGGAAGAAAGAATACTTGTAAAATTGAAGAAGTATAGTGAAATCTTAGACAAACTCTGAGGACTGGACGTAGCCCAAGGTTTGGGATGAACCAGTATAAAATCGCGACCTCTATCTTCTAACCTTACACTTTAATTTTTTATTATTGTTAGACGAGTAAATAGAAGTTATTTGCGATTCAAATATGTAGCTGCTTTAGCATAATATCTTTGGTATTCATTTGATAGTTGAAAAAGTTTTTTTTAAGAAATATCAAAAGTTTTTGTATTCTAAAAAAGATTACGCAATTTAACCCCCTTCTTGTGTATTTCGTATACTTTACATGAATTCTATATTAACATGTGATTTACTTCAGTTGGTATCAGAGTTCGATTTCTAAGAACTACCTTAATAAAGTGAGGATAAAGATCCATGGCTGAATCACATATTTTTATAGCTGAAGGTGCCTCGGTCACAAGACCTCCTACATTCAATGTTGAGGATTATCATTATTAGAAGGACAGGATGCGGCCCTTTATAGAATCTACACACATTGATCTTTGAGATATCATCGAGAATGGACCATACATACCAGTAGATGATGAAGGAAATACCATTCCTTATATTAGATGGTCAGCTGATCAGAAAGCTAGATTTAACTCAAAGGCCAAGTTCTTTCTAAGTTGTGCTTTAAGCCGAAGTGAATATGATAAAGTTCATGGATGTGAAACTACAAAGAAGATGTGGGACACTTTATCCATCGCACATGAAGGCACAAACCAGGTGAAAGAGTCCAAGATCAATATTCTTGTACATCAGTATGAGCTGTTCAAGATGAAAGAAGATGAGTCTATTGAAAAGATGTTTGGATGATTTCAAACTATCGTTAATGGACTTAAAGCTCTTGGGAAAATCTATGATAATCAAGACCATGTTAGAAAGATTAAAAGAAGTCTACCTAAAAGATAGAGACCCAAAGTCACTCCAGTACAAGAAGCCAAGGGCTTAAGTAAATTAAAGCTAGATGAATTGCTTTGTTCTTTGAAGATACATGAAGTAGAGCTTAATGCAGAAGATAAACCTAGAAGAGACAAATCTATAGCATTAAAGGCTGGTCAGAAAAATCACAAGACTCAGAAAAATAGAAGCTCATCATCAAAAGTATTGAAGATTGAAGAAATCAAAAATGGTGATACTAGTGAATCTGATCAAGATTCAAGTGAAGATGATGATGAACTATCTTTCATTTCAAGAAAGATTAGAAGAATGTGAAAAAAGAAAGGAAAGGAAAATAAAGATTTTTCTTTTAAGAAAAATAGCAAAGACGAAGTCAAGAACGAGAAGACCTCTATCATTTACTACGACTGCAACAAATCAGGACACTATAAGTTTGAATATCCGTTGCTTAGAAGAAAATCAAAAAAATAAAGAAAACAAAAAGAGCATGATGGCAACTTAGGAAGATTTGGATTCGTCCGAATCTGATTCTAATTCAGAAGCATCAATACAAGCAAATATATGCTTGGTAGCCAAAAATGAAAGTGACGATGAGGTAACTTCTAACTTTAATGAACTTCAAGATGCATATTTAGAATTGTTAGAAGATTCACATGCTATACTAAAGCAATATAGATCCTTTAAAAGGAAGTTTGTCGAAAACTTGAAGAACACGGAAGAGTTAAAAAAAGAAAACATCTACCTTAAGAAACAAGTAGACGATATGAAGAAGAAAGTAACTATAGATAGATCTAAGGAAATTAGTCAGTTAAAACAAAGGATTAATACTCTTTCAGTAGATTTATCAACCTTTACTAAAAGTACAAAAAAAATGAATGACATGATTGGAAGATACAGACACCCTAATGATAAGAGTGGTTTAGGGTTTACTAATAGCAATACTAGTTACAAAAAGAATTTTGTTTCTTATAGAAAGAAAAAGTATCAGTCTTCTTATTATCATTCGATGAATAATTATAAGACTAACCCCAAAGGACCTAAAAAAATTTGGGTACCTAAAAAGAACATAATACCTACTGCAGATCTCCTTCCTTGGAAAAAGCAACCAGCACCAATGATATTTGGACAGTGGATGCTCGCGACATATGACGGGAAGAAGGTCTATGTTCCTAGATCTTCAAAATAAGAAGGGAGGATCAATAACTTTTGAAGACAACCAGCAGGGAAAGATAGTTGGAATTGGCAAAATCGATAAAGATTCCTTTTTATCTATTGATAATGTTTTGTTAGTTGAAGGTTTAAAACATAATTTGATAAGTGTAAGTCAATTATGTGATTTTGGCTTTGAAGTATCCTTTAATCAAAACTCATGTGTAGTAAAAAACAAGGACGGTTCCATATTCTTCTCTGCCAAAAGACGAAACAATCTTTATAAAATTAATTTAGAAGATTTGCAAAGTCAAAATATTTCATGTTTTATATCAACAGATGAAGAAAAACTGATTTGGCATAAAAAGCTAGGTCATGTTAGTTTTAAACATATTTCCAAGTTGATTAAACATGATTTGGTAAGAGACTTACTAAAAACAAGTTTTAACAAGGATTTCTTTTGTGAGAGTTGTTAAAAAGGAAAACAGGTTAAAGCATCTTTTTCTTCTAAAAATGTTGTAACTTCGTTTAGACCTCTAGAGTTGTTACATATAGATTTATTTGGTCTAACTAGGACATTAAGTCTTGGAGGAAAGAAGTATGGTCTCGTAATTGTTGATGACTTCACTAGATTTTGTTGAAAATTATTTTTGTCACATAAAAATGAGTCTTTTAAATGTTTTAAAGTTCTTTCCAAAAAGTTACAAATTGAAAAAGGAATTTCTATTGCTAAAATTAGAAGCGATCATGGTGGTGAATTTGAAAATGAAAAATTCAGAATGTTTTGTGAAGATAATGAAATTTCTATAATTTCTCTGCTCCTAGAACTCCACAACAGAATGAAGTTATAGAAAGAAAGAACAGGACGATTCAGGAAATGGCAAGAACCATGCTTTGTGAAATGAATCTTTTTAAGTATTTCTGGGCAGAAGCTGTAATTACAACTTGTTATATTTAAAATAGAATACTTTTGTGACCTTGGTTAAATAAAACTCCGTATGAGTTATGAAAAGGAAGAAAACCAAATATCTCTTACTTCCATCCATTTGGATCCAAGTGTACTATATTGAATACAAAAATATTGGATAAATTTGATTCTAAGATCAATTCAAGAATTTTTCTAAGATACTCATTGTCTTCTAAAGCTTACAGGGTTTACAATCTTGCTTCTAAATCTGTTGAATAATCTATGCATGTCAAATTTGATGATGGTTCTCAACCAGATAGAAGAAATGATACTGATAATGAAACCCTATCAGTTCCCTTGGATGATAATGTAGACTTGTCATCATCAGATGCTCCTCTAGATAAAGTAGAAGATATTCCTGAAAACCTTAGTCTGAGAAAAGACTAGAGGTATAAATCTTCTTACCCAGAAAATCTGATTATAGGTGAAACTCCAAAAGGTGTTAGAACTAGGTCTAAATTCAGAAGAGAAACAAATGTAGCTTTTATTTCTGAAATAGAGCCTAAGAAAATTGATGAAGCTCTTCAGGATGAAGCTTGGATTTTAGCCATGCAAGAGGAGCTGAATCAATTTATAAGGAATAAAGTTTGGTCTTTAGTTCCCAAACCCTCCAACAAGTAAATCATAGGAATCAGATGGGTTTTTAAAAATAAACTAGACGAATCAGGTAGAGTTAGTCGTAACAAAGCTAGATTAGTAGCTCAAGGCTATAATCAACAAAAAGGAATAGACTATAATGAAACCTATGCTCCTGTAGCTAGATTAGAAGCTATTAGGATTTTGCTTGCATATGCTGTTTGTCATGATATAAAATTGTTTCAAATGGATATGAAAAGTGCCTATTTGAATGGTTTTATAGATGAAGAGGTTTATGTAAAACAACCTCCTGGTTTTGAAGATTCTAATAAACCAGATTATGTTTATAGACTTCATAAAGCTTTGTATGGTTTGAAACAAGCTCCTCGAGCTTGGTATGATCGTCTAAGTTCCTTTTTTTTATTGAAAATGGTTTTAGTAGAGGACATGTAGATAAGACATTATTTAGAAAATGTATTAAAAATAATTTCATCATAGTACAGATATATGTTGATGATATTATTTTTAATGCAACTTTTAAAAAGCTATGTTTCAGTTTTGAGAATCTGATGAAAAGTGAATTTGAAATGAGCGTGATGGGTGAATTAAAATTCTTTCTTGGTTTACATATTAAGCAAACTGAAGAAAAGATTTTTATTCATCAACAGAAATCTATCAAAGAATTGTTGGTTAAATAGGAATGAAAAAGGTGAAACCTACGTCAACTCCTATGCATCCCTCAAACCTTTTATCTAAGGATGAAGCAGGAAAGAAGGTTGATCAAACTCTTTTTAGAGGAATTATTGGTTCTTTACTTTACCTTATAGCAAGCAGACCTGATATACTGTTAAGTGTCTGTTTGTGTGCAAGATTTCAAGCAGATCCTAGAGAATCTCACTATATTGCTGTTAAAAGAATTTTGAGATATCTGTCAGGTTCTCCTGATCTTTGTTAATGCATGAGAAAGGTAATATTTTAGGTTAATTGGCTATTGTGTTGTTGATTACGCTGGAGATAGGATTGCTAGGAAGAGTACAAGTGAAAGTTGTCATTTGCTTAGCCATATTTTAGTTTCTTAGTCAAGTAAGAGGCAAAGTTCAATTGTTTCATCTATCGCAGGTTGAATATATGTCACCGCAAGTCGTTGTTCATGACGTTATGGATCAAATATCAGTTAGAAGATTATTCAATACAAGAAGAACAAATCCCAATCTTTTGTGACAACACAAGTGCTATCAACTTATCGAAGAATCTAATACAACACTCGAGGGTAAAGCATATTGAAGTTAGACATCATTTCCTATGAGACTATGTACAGAGGAGAATCGTTAGTCTACAATTTGTTAAGGCAAATCATCAATGGGTGGATATCTTCACTAAGCCTTTGAATGAAGAAAGATTCAAAGAAATCAGATGGAACTTGAATATAGTAATGTTGAGTGACCAATCGTCTGACACGTCATAACCCAGATGATTCTTTAGTGAAGAAGATAAAAAAATCGTAAGTTTTCAAGTAAACAGTAACTGTAAGTAATAGACGGTAATTTTTCAAGAGAAGGTATTAGAGGAAAATCTTCTCAAAGATTATAAAATATCACTTACTCTAACATATTCTTGAAATACTCTTAAATTGACTTTTGTAGAATTCTTAATCAAAACGTTTCTTTACTCTGTTCTTGATATCAAGTTCTTTCTGTTCACATTCTCATTTTCATATACTAACCTCATTACCTTGAGAAAAATATATTTGTGTGTTTAGTTCTTATTGTCTGCAGATCACAAATGGAGCAATTTATGATTTATGGAAGACATGTTGATTTCGATTCTTTGAAGTAGAACCAGATGGACATTGAACCAGAAATTGAAGCAATGGGCTGGAAAATTTTCTTTCAAGTTCGTGAAATAGTCTATCTAAATGAGATATATGAGTTTTGGAAGAATGCAAAAGTAGTAGACGATACCTTAGTATCAATGGTGGATAGATTGTCGGTTATTGTGACACTGGAGTTAATCGAGAAAGTTAGTGAGTGCTCATGTGTTGGAGCAGAGTTGTCTCATAACACAAGATGGATGACTCAAGGCAATGTAGACAAGGCACACATAAATCGACAACTCTATAGAAGTAGTGACCCAAAAGACAAGAAGGCGTCAACTTTTGTTCCGAAGGCTAGAGTTCTACATGCGCTACTCTTTTATTGTGTTCTACCAAGATTAGGCTCGCAGAACGTTGTAACGACGATAGATGAACAATGCTTGTTTCATCTACTCAATCTCAACCTATAAATCTTCTGTACTTAATTTTAAAGTCCATGATGAAATCAAAGAGAGATTTTATCTCCTTACTGTATGGTATATTGCTAACAAGGATTTTTAGAGATTCTGGAATTCTTCTTGACAGAGGAAACATAATGAAGATGAATATAAAAAGCATCATTAATGCGGCCACTATTAGTAGAATGGGATTGAAGATTCAAGACAACGCAGATATAGATTCTATGGAAAAAGCAAGGGTTAAGGGGGAGCATATTGTCAGACCTAGCAGGAGTGAAAATGTTATACCCTCTAGGAAGACAAAACCTCAATCCACAGGAAGAATATCTATAGAAGAAAAGAAAAAGAAATCGTCAGATGTATCAATAAAAGCTAAAACGATTTCACAAACAAAAGAAAGCGAGGTGAAACAATCTTTAAAACAAGTGTCATTGAAGAGAAAGGGGGAGACACTTCATTCCAAGAAATCCAAACAATCAAAAAGGTCATTAAGATTATTAACCTTGCGTCAACAAGAACAGAAGAAAGGGAAAGGTTTGACTCTTGGTGAAGATTCTGGAAAGACAGAGAAAACACCTCAGGCTACTAGATTCTTGTTTTCAATTTTGCAAGGTCAGTTAACAAAATCAACTAAAGAGACTGAAATTAAGAGGAAGTTAGTTTTTGAAAGGAAGAAGCCTCAATAACAAACTTCTTCTAGACTGGCAAAAGAACATAAGAAGCTAAAGACCAGTTAGGAAAAGAATACTTCATCTAATATTTAACAGAAGACAAAGTCAATTGAACACAAATCAACACGTTATAATCCTCCTCAACCTATTAGAAAGGAGGATTTGAAAATTAAGGTGATTGAAGAATCGGTACCTGCTCGAAGTAGAAGCTCAATCATTATAACAGAACCTTTGAAAAGGATAATTAAGGTACAAGTCAAACCCATACTGATCAATAATCGATCAATACATCTTTTAAATCATGAAGAAAGAAGATTATATGGTATTCTACAAGATGAAAAGTCAAAACCATATCCAATGAAGAAGTCCAAGGATCGACATACAATTTACCCAATCACAAATAGAAAATTGATCAAAATTGTGCCAGATATACAACTGAGATCTTCAAACATTGTACGCAATGAAGAAAAAGGGAAAAAGAAGATGTTCCCTGAAGGAAATAAAGATGATCTTACAGAAGATCAGATACAAACAGCTGTGAAGAACATAGATGAGGCATGCAATGCAGCTCAACTTAGAGGAATCTATGTTTCACATCATATTTCAATACCATCAGGAAGTCAGTATGGACGCTCCACCACGGATGCAACTTTCCAGGTAGTTGAAAGATTGATAAAAGGAAAGTACATAACTATCAGAGTTGAAGGTATCAGTTTCAACTTAGAGACTTTTGTACATCTGATCATGCATTTTAGACCTTTAAGTTTTATATCTTCAATTAAAGAAGTACTACACCTTCTTGGAAAACAAGTTCTAAAACTACCTAGACCTGATGACCTTGATCTCCTAGAAGGAAAACAATCTTTCAAACCTCCTGTTATCAAAATCATAGAATTAGATGTTTTCTCTTCAGAAATATCTGTTGCTACAAACTTCCATCCGCCAAGCACACCTCAACAAGATTCAATTGTTGTTTTGGAAGAAGTTAGTCACACACAGTAGGGAATTCTGGAAGCCTTAGTAAAGGAAATTGAAGAAATTCATATTAAGGTTGATGATCTGAGTGACTCAGAGGGTGATCTTCATGAAGAAGTAGCTTATCTATGAGTTTCTATTGAATAAGACCTCAAGTTGATCCGCATTGATATGTAACGAATATTTTTTGAAATTATGAAGCACTTTCAGTAAAGTTTTTGATTAATAACAAATAGGGAGAGAAGAGAAGAAGCAGAAGAAAGATAGTAAATGGGGAGACCAGAGACAAGAAAAGAAGATAATATCGACTACAAGTTTTTATATATATATCATATATGTATTTCATATATGCATATGCATTCCTTTTGTTGTCTTCTTATTTGTCAACTGAATAATATTCATTTATTCATTTTTATCTTTCTACATTTGTGATTATTTGTTATCATAAAAAATGGAGAGATTGTTAAGTCAAGAAAACTTCACGCTTACTAATTTTGGTGATAATCAAATAATAATAATATTAGAAATAAATGAATTGTTTTGATAAGTGTGTAAGCGTGCAGAAGAAGCGAAAAACACAGAAGAAGCGAAAACACAGACGACACGTCAGCACAGAAAAAGCAAAATACAAAAAAAGCAAAACACAGAAGAAGCAAAAAATATAGAAGAAGCAAAAATAGAAAAGAAGTGAAAAACACAAAAGAAGCAAAAAACACAAAAGAAGCAAAACACAAACGATGCAAAGATTGAAGATACTCTAGTACATCGGACAGTTAGTTAGTTGGAGTTAGTTACAGAGCTCAACTAAGTAACGGTTTCTATAAGAATTAAGAAGCAGTTGGAGACTTAGGCTATAAATACTAGTCGTACTCGAAGAGTGAACAACTTTTAACTTTGAGTTTTCAAGTTTTACATATAGAAAAATTCTATATTCAAAGTGTGATACAAGAGAGCAAACTCTACTGTAACAAAACGCTTACAATATATTTCTAGTGAGAGAAAGAAAAGGCTAAAAGCCTAAAGAGGCTAAGATAGTAGAAAGAATACTTTGTGTAAGAGACCTAAAGAGGCTCTAGAAGGGAAGAAAGAATACTTGTAAAATTGAAGAAGTATAGTAAAATCTTAGATGAACTCTGAGGACTGGACGTAGCCCAAGATTTAGGGTGAATCAGTATAAAATCGCGATGTCTATCTTCTAACCTTAAATTTTAATTTTTTCTTGGTGTTAGACGAGTAAATAGAAGTTATTTGCGATTCAAATATGTAGTTGCTTTAGCATAATATCTTTGGTATTCATTTGATAGTTGAAAAAGTTTTTTTAAGAAATATCAAAGGTTTTTGTATTCTAAAAGAGATTACACAATTCAACCCCCCTTCTTGTATATTTCGTATACTTTACGTGAATTCTATATTAACAAGTGATTTACTTCAAACATAAGAGCAGATGTTAATGCATTCTTAAGTTGTTCAAATGCTTGTTGAGCTTCAAGGCTCCATTTAAACTTCCCCTCTTTAAGAGTTAATGGGGGGATGAGAAATAAATGCATAATTTGTAATAAATTTCCTATAATAACTAGCCATACTAGGAAAGACCCTCAATTGCTTAATGTTAAGTGGTGTTGTCCAATCGACTATGGTACTAATCCTTTTAGGCACATTTTGGAGGCCTTCAATACAAAAATATAATGACCAAGATATTCAACTTTGGGTCTCCCAATGAAGCACTTTCTCTTTTTAGCAAAGAGTTTATGTTGATGCATTAGCTTAGAAACTTTAGTAAAGTGATGCATATGAGCTTCCATAGAGGGGATATATTAATATATCATCAAAAAAGACTAGAATAAACCTCCTTAAGAAAGGTTTGAAAACATGATTCACGAAGCTTTGAAAAGTTATAGGAGTATTTGTAAGGTCAAATGGCATTACTAGAAATTTAAATGTCCATAATGAGTCTTTCTCTATCTTATACACATTATATAGCCAGTTTAGAGTTGATGATATCTTAACCTTAGATCAATCTCATTAAACATAGTAAAGCCAACTCATCAATCAATTCATCAACAACTAGGATTAGAAACTTATCTTACATAGTTTGTTTATTCAAGGCTCTGTAATCGACACACAAGCACTAAGAGCCATCTTTCTTACCTACTAGTACCACAGGGGAAGCAAAAAGGTTAGCACTTGGATTAATTATGCCTTTATCAAGCATCTCCTACATTTGTTGTTTAATTATAACCCTTTGTTTCAAAGGACACCTACAAGGTCTCACATTAACTAGGGTTGCTCTTGTACTAAAGGAATTCTACAATTAAGTGTACTTATACTAAATGGTAGTTATGTAGACTCTTCAAAGAACTCACCAAACTGCTAGAGTACATTATTTAGGGTTGGTGGTGTATCATTAACTTCTACAAATTAACGTTATATTTCTGAGTCTTCAAATTCCAACTCATAGGGAATGAACTGCAATAAGCATAGTTAAGTTATGTTCTTAAATTACTTTGTGGTTCCTTCTATAAGTGATAAATCTCTTGGCTGTATATGCCTTGGAACATGTTGCTGTCCATTGAAATTGACCTGCATAACTAGCTTATTAAAGTTCTAATTAATATCTCTAAGAGTGCCCAACCACAAAATTTCACAACACCATATCACATCTTCCTAAAGAAAGCAATAGTACATCTATAATATACTCAATTTTTTGTAATCTCCAAGTGAAGTTTCTACAACTATATTTGCAAATAAGTTAAGCCTCATCTATTATATTGACTAGTTAGGGTGTAATAGGTTCAAGCTTATACCTTAATTTTTTGGTCAAACATAAATCCAAAAGATTGTGAATACTACCCGAGTCTATTAAGATCTACTAAGCTTTCTTGCCTACATAACTAGTGACTCTCATAGAGACATATATCTTATTCCTATTGAATGCATTTAGTAAGATTACAAGATCATAATTATTCACATCATACCCTTTAACCATATTTTCATTAGACTCCCTAATCTCAACAAATAAATCATACCCCTTGTTATCAACTAAACTAACTTCTACAAAGAATAATTGAGTCTTCCTATTAACACCTCCTTTTAGCATATATTGTTGGTGTATTTCTCTACCTTCTTAGTTGTTGATAAGAACTTGTAGGTTTGAGGCAGGGTAATGGGTTTGATTTTTTCTTGATATGGTTTATTTTGAGAGATAAGGTGGAATGGCTAAAAATGATTTTATGTTTGAGTATATTTGTGTTTGAGTGATTTTATGTTGGTTATTAATAGGGTTAAGATATTGTCTAGATGGCATTTTAAGGGTTGAAATAGTTTCTTTCTGTAAGATGGCTTATTCCATTACATTAACAAATAGTTTGAGGGTTAGTTTTAATCTACCATTGAAACTATCCATAAAATAATTAGCTGACATTCTATGACTTCTTTGCAATAATTGATATTTAAGGCCTTCAAAATCATCATATAATCTTCCAATGACCCTTTTTGCTACAACTTATTAAATATTTCAATAGTTTTGCTATCCATTTTATCCTTAGATTGAGCATTCCCATCTTTTACAAATTCAGGCTAGAATTTAACTACCAAACCAAGTAGTACCTTTACCCACTAAATGGATTGAAGCTAAGTCAACTTTTTATCATCAAGAATCTTGTACAGAGTAAAATAACATGCAAACTTTTATACCTAAATTTGGGGGTTACTCCCATTAAAAGGAGCTCGAGGTTTTGATATCTCACGACTTAATTAGGATTTTAGAGAGAAACATGTAGAGAGGGAGAGAGATGGAGGGAAGAGGGTTATAGTTTTGTTATCATTTCTTGTAATCCTAAATGATTACAGGCCTTCTATTTATATACAACTTAACAACTTGCTAATCGCTTGACTTGTGCTTTAACAACTCTTTAATAAACTTGAAATCCTTTTAACAATTGTACAAAAATTCAAGAATTATATAAATTATACTAAAATGCCAAAATGACTAAAAATAGTATATATACTATATCATGGCGAGAAAGGAACTATGAATTAGCATCAATTTTCTTTCTTTTAATAATAATAATAATAATTGTTATTATTACCACCATAAGAAGAAGAATAACATTTGTTATGTTTTAGGTTTAGGTATATGTATCAATGATATAGCTAGCTAGTTAGCTCAACTAAGTTCATTAAGTAAACACAATAATATTATAATGAATGTTTTAATAACCGGACATGTAAAATAAGAGATTTAAAGTTTAAAAGATTTAACGGTGTTTAACATTATAAAATTGTTTAAAGATTAAATAAAATTTAAAATTTTAAATATGATTGCAAGAGATTGTTCTAATTTGAAGTTTAATTAAAAATATTGTTAAATAAAATTAATTAATTAATTATAGTTTATAAGAACTTATTAATTTATAAAATTTGACAGGTTTAATAACAAATTAATTATTTTTAACAAAAATTATTAAAATAAATCAAATAAAAATAAAAATTGATATGTTCAAAAGTTTTATAATTTAATCGATAAAATCAATTAAAATTTTGAATTTTATACATAAATTCTATATATATACAGTAAAACTTCTTTAAATTGATACTCGGTAAATTAATAAACTTTCTAAGATAATATTTTCTCCAATCCCGACTTAGGCCAGTTGAAAATTTAACAAATTTCGATAAGATAATAAGATAATATATTTTCAAAATACCCCTATGTAAATATAGGGTCCCATTAATATCATAAATTAATAATTATATAAATTTACACAAATATAACTAAGACAATTTAATGAAATATGATTGTAGTGTTGTTTGTTTTTTCTTAAAATTTAAGTCCAATTGGAGCTCATTTCTAACTTTTCTTATTGTATCCAAAATTTCTGATGTTGTGTTCTTGAACTGCATTAAAAAATTGTGAAGAGTTCTAGACGCGATAAGTGCTTCCTTATGCGTAACTAATTCCAAAGGTACTGTATCGTCTTCAACTTCATCATCAACATTATTTTCAAGGATAGTAGCCACAATTTCTTCTAAACTCTAGACCTTTGAACATGTATCATTTTCACTCGGGTAATCCAATAGGCTATTGACATCCATTTTATTGCGATAGCTGAGATCATTAATCACGAGCTCAAATTCATGAATGTCAGTTTCACAAGTTGATTCATCTAAATTCCTTGAGACTTCATCCCTTGAACGAATTTTACAGTGTCGAAAATAATTTGCTATTGTCTCTTGCTGAACATTAATTGTTCAAGCCGAGACTGCAAGATTGATAACATCTAAAACATTAATCTAACCTGGATCAGATTGTCCCAACTCATAACCTTCTAAAATCCTACGGTAAAATCTCCTATGATAGTGCATCTTGAAAGCTCTTATTATTCCAACATCACAAGATTGAATTTTTGATGTTATATTGGGTGGCAAGAAGAACAATTCAACATTATGTAACCCTTCAATACAACTTGGATGTGCTGGACAATTATCTACCACAAACAAAATTCTTCTACCATGCATTTTTTTTATCAAATCAACGGATATATTCATCAAAGAGCACACTTGTCATCCAAGCTCTTTTGTTAGCACGGTAGCGACAATTCAAGCTATTCATGTTGGCATTCTTGAAACAACGTGCCTTTGCATATTTTCCAATAATCCATAAAGGGATTTTTTCAGAGCCATCCTCATTGCAACACATAACAACTGTTAGCCTTCTTTGTCTTTGTTTTCTTCCTTCAAGTTGCTTCGTAGCAAGAGAATGATCAGATTGTAACCTGTAAAACAAACCAGTTTCATCTATATTAAAAACATCTTTCATAGGGAACTTATTTATTTTTTCCCTTATAGACTCCAATTGCTTCTCTATGCCTTGTATATCAACCGAACCACTCTCTCCGAATCGACTAAATGACTTGATACCGTGTCGTAGCTTGAATTTCTCAAGCCAACCTTGAGAAAATTTGTGCTCAGAATCTGGTTGAGGGTATAGAAGTTTCAATGTATCTCTTGTCTTCTCCAAAATTAGCTCTCTGATCATATTCACACGATTTTAATACCGGAGAAACCACTCATAAACAACCTTCTTCATATCTGAAAATTTTGCTGGTTTGTGTCGCTTGATATCTCTTCCTTTTTTTAGATTGGCCGAAAGATACTCAACCGATTGTTTGAGTATGTTTGAGATTATACCTCGATTAACTTTCAAATGAAATTTTTCTTCAAGCCACAACTGTAAATCTTTTTGAATGCATGTCGAATGATCTTTCTTGTACTCAAATAATTCTTTGCGTATTTGATCCGTCATTGTTGATTTCATGACACCTTTTAGATGAGGAGCTATTGTTGGGTGTGGTTTCAAGAAATTTTCTATTTTGTTTATAAAGTATTGCCTATCTCCATTATACGTACATATGTACATTGAATATTTTTAGTAAAAATACAATGAATAATACTTAATTATTAAAAACAATGAACATTATTTATTAGTTTATATTAATATTATGTACAATGAATCTATGTTTTATATTTATTTAATTAATACGAAACATAAATTTTTAAAGATACAATACTTTTGATGTAATCAAAATTTAATTTTAACTAATTACAATTTTAAATTAATAAATATTAATTTATCGATTAATTAATATTTTATAAAATAATAAATATGATGATGTGAACAATATTAATTTATAGAAGTTTGATGTATATATATATAGTAGTGCTGTATATATATATATATATATATTATTTTAGTAGTGCTGTCCGCTTCCCACCTTTGCTCGTCACTTTCTTCCTCCTTCATTCTAAAGATGTATATACTTTAAGAGTATCAGTTTGAGATCCAAATCAAATCGAATCGAATCCCAAAGAATGGCCGCACAAGAAATCTCAGTTCATCAATTGGCACAGTGCATCACTTGCCACGCTTGGAGTCCTGATCACTCTAGTTAGTAGAATTAATCCTTCTTTTCTCTTGATTTCTTATTCCTTTTCTCAACGAAATCTAATTATTCTATTGTTTCTTTGAGTGCAGTGATTGCGCTTTGTCCCAATAACAATGAGGTTCACATCTATAAATTATCTCCTGATCGCACCAACTGGGAAAAGCTTCATGTTTTGCAGAAGGTCTGAATTTAATTTTAAAAAATGTTTCTTTCTTTCTTTCTTTCTCATTTGCCTTCAGAACGTCTAATTTCTCTAAACCTTTCATATCACATAGCATGATCAACTTGTATCTGGGATAGATTGGAGTTTAAGAACCAACAGAATTGTTACCGCTTCTCATGATAGGAATTCGTGAGTACCCTAATCATTTTCCAAGCTTTTTTATTCTTCGCAATTTTTCTGTACAAAAATGAAAGCTTTTGTCCGAAGTTGGTTGAATACCTTAATAATTTTGTTGCTTTCTTACAAGATACGTTTGGAACCAAGAAGGGTCAGAGTGGGTACCAACCCTTGTTATTCTCAGGCTCAACCGCGCTGCTCTTTGCGTGCAGTGGAGTCCAAAAGGTGATGAACCGCATCTTGTTTTAATACACTACGGTTTCTTTTTTATTTTTTTTTTAATTTTATTATTTTTTAAAAAAATTTTACTCCCCTCATTTTATCCAGAGACTTTAACCATTTACTGATTTCAGTATTGAAAACAATAACCATGGGTATCCACTGCGAATACATACTGCAAGTTTCAACTTCTCTCACTGGTTTTGACTTTATTTGGTGGCTACTTATGAATTTGTACAAAAACTATCAAAAGCTGAATCTTGTTTTGAGGGTTTCTTTCTTCCTACTCTAATAGCTGTCTAGGATGTATAGGTAGTTAGAACATGATGCTCACTTGTGTGTCATCTGTTTGTGGTATGTTTTCTGCTTCTGTTGTTATAAAAAATTTATTGGAGATTTGACTGAAAAAATGCAAAATACTTCCATTTTGTATATGATTCTATTCCCAGAGAACAAGTTTGCTGTTGGAAGTGGAGCTAAAACTGTCTGTATATGCTACTACGAGCAAGACAACAACTGGTAATCATCCCACAATTATGGATCCTCTAAATTGTTTATGCTATCTAGATTTTAGGAAATTTTGATGCCTGAGAAACTGCATTAGTTTTTCAAATGCCAAATTGATAGTGTTCATTTTTTGCCTATTAATTTCTGAGAGAACTGTTAACTTTGAATTTTTAAATGAATTCATTTGATACTGTTAAAGAAGATGATTCACAATTTATCAAGGAACTTACCATTTATGTGGAAACAACCTGTTATTAGGTTGGTCATTTTCATCATAATACACTTTCTGCAGTTTCATCAAGTTTTCATGCAAATCAAGTATCTCCATGTTTAGAATGTTAAGGTCTATTTTTACCATGGGAAGTTTTTGATTGTTTCAGCTAATTTGTATACTATTTCCTTCTACAGGTGGGTCAGTAAACTTATCAGGAAAAAACATGAATCGTCAGTGACAAGTGTCGCATGGCATCCTAACAATGTCTGTAACTAGATTCCTCATCGATTAAATTTCGTTTTCTGCAGCAGCAAGAAATGTTTTTTTTTTTACAGCAAGTTTTTTTTTTTAAAATCTCATTTATTGAAAGACTCAGGGTAGTGATTGCATTATGACGACTTAATAACTGGGGCAATAAACAGATAGTATAAGCAGTGATTAGCAGTGGACTACTTTTGGCTGATAATGGCATCTTATCAGGTTGCGACCAATGCCTTTACTGGTTCTGTGAGGATTGACGCAAGGAAATGTGGGAAGTAATATTTAGTTTGAAACATAGTTGATTAATCTCCTTGCAGCCAGCAAAAGGGATTCGCAGAGATCGAGTGCCTATTACTGGTCAAATTAGATTATTCCCAAAGTTGGTGAAACTTATAAGGAGTATCATCAACCGTATTATTGAGAAACTTGGGATAACACAAGACCGAAATATTATCCTAATTTTATTGTTTAGCCTTCCTATTTTGGTGATGTAGGACACGAACAATAGTAGCAGATTGGAGGAAGAAACTGAGGAATTGAGAGAGGCTGAGTGAGAAACAAGTAAGATTAAGAGAGAAACAGAGGAATGGTAGAAGAACTAAGTGGAGAAAGAGATCGTTAGGAACAGAATCAAGAAGGACAGTTTAATAGAAGAGAGGAAATTATGTTTCACTTGCAGTTTAACTGTTGATATTTTGAGATGCAAGAAGCAGTTCAGTTCGGACTTATTGTCTGTCTATAATTTACAGATTCTTCTTGCAACAACATCAACTGATGGAAAATGTAGAGTGTTTTCAACATTTATTAAAGGGGTTGATACGAGGTATTCTTTATTACTTTTTTTCTTCTATTTTTGTCTCCTGGATCTAAACAGTGCTCTCTCTTGCCAACGATTCAGGGATTCAAAAGCGGGCTCTTCTTCAGACTCAAGATTTGGAGAGGTTTGATTCAATCGCAGAAGTCCTGATTTTGTGTTGTTCACCTTGTAAAATTAGGAATAAACCACATTTGAGTTACTGAATTTTGATGCATGCCTGTCCTATGCCATTCAGATGTTGGTTAATGCTGCATAAATTAAACTTTAAATGATTGTTCTTTTCAATCTTACATTTGTTAAGGTCACGGTTTTGACTATGGAGTTTCTTTCTTCTTGTAAACACTTTTTCTCTACTGGCCATAGTATATATACGACCTCTATCAGCCTTAATGATATGGCCACATAATCTTTTGAACAGCAAATTGTTCAGCTTGATCTTTCAATTTCCTGGGCATTTGGTGTGAAGTGGTCACCAAGTGGCAATACCTTAGCTTATGCAGGTGAGAAGTGTTTATATCATTTAATTAAGCATTTTTCACTAAATGCTAGTAATGGCGTGCTAAATAGTACTTTAATTTCAATTTATTCATTCGCTTTTTTACCTTTCATCATAATTCAGCATTAAACTCAACTGTTTATGCAGCCATCATTTGGAAAGATTCATAGTACTCTTAGCTC
Source organism: Erythroxylum novogranatense (assembly GCA_029891385.1). Classification (NCBI taxonomy): domain Eukaryota; kingdom Viridiplantae; phylum Streptophyta; class Magnoliopsida; order Malpighiales; family Erythroxylaceae; genus Erythroxylum; species Erythroxylum novogranatense. Next base: position 37,633,740 of record CM057229.1, on the reverse strand, counting down.
ATGATTGCCAGTTTGTATCTCTTATGGTATTAACATCAAAGTCATACATATGGTAGTTGATTTGTTTTGATTTATTTTGTAAATTTACAGGTCACAATTCGATGATATACTTTGTTGATGATGTGGGCCCAACTCCATTGGCCCAAAATGTCGCATTTCGTGATTTACCTCTTCGTGATGTGGGTCAGCATCCACTCTTGTTTTTATCTTTGAAGTTCTTACTATTTTATTAATGCTTATCTAACTCCGTCACTAACTAGAGTGCTTATTTATCATATTGACTCTCAGGTGTTATTTGTTTCTGAGAAGATGGTCATTGGAGTTGGATTTGACTGCAGCCCCATGGTTTTTGCTGCAGATGAAAGAGGAATATGGTATATAAGATCTTGGAGAAAATTTTTAGGCCTTTTCAGAAGTTGAATATTGCTTTATGTGTGGAAATAATTTCCATAATATTAAATTGCAACATATTTCATACCCTAAATGCACAAATTGACTGGTTTGTTTGAGTGATCTGCAGTTCACTGGCAATGTCGTGAAAGCGATCTGTCATTTTCATTTTGATTTCTTTTTAAAATTCATGTAGGAGCTTTATCAAGTATCTTGGAGAAAGAAGGTCTTCCCTTTCAGGTTCAAAACATGGCTCACAGGTATTTGACTAAAATAGGTTTGAAATACTTCAATTCTACATGGAATTCTCCGTTTTATGGGTTCAGTGCATTGTAATGGGGATTGTTTTATGCTCCAAGCAAAATTGTAGAATATTATGATGGTGCCACAGCTGAAACTAGCATAAAATGCTACCGTTGTGTTTACACTAGCTTTTAGGAAAATAAGAAAAATCAGTTTTGCTCATCCTGTCAAATTTGGTATGAGGAGTCAGTATGACATGATGAAAAGAATTTTGACCTCGAAGCTTAGAAAGGGTTCTTTATTAATTTTGAGGTTTATTTTGTCCCTGAAGTGACTTTTTCACTGTGTTTTAACAGATTTCTGGTGCATTTGGAAAGTTTTATGGTCAATCAAAACTTGGAGCAAGCAATGATGCTCTTGAACCTTCAAGATCACGTGGAGGTGTTCATGAAAATTGTATAAAGTAAGCTGTTGTCATCTATTTCATGCCATTATTAATTATTCCTGTAAGCCACATTCTGGTAGCTCAATCTTCAAAATTTTCTTGTCTACTCTTAATCTTCATGTTCATTTCTAATCATTTAGCACATGAACGTAAAGTGGGTGGGCATTAGGTTAGAATAAGGTTTGTGTGTTTTAAACATGATAAGGTGAATGTGTAATTCAATGTTCTGTTTGGAACTGTAGTTGCATTGTTCCTCTTAAGGAGGGCGGAAGTTCTAGAATAAGGCGCTTCAGCACATCAGGTAAGTTTAACCAAATTGGACGTTTAAGCATGAACATACTTTGGTTTCTGGTTCATTTAAGTATGAGGCTTGTCTTGATACTGTATATGAACATTCTTGATGGCTACAGGATTAGATGGAAGAGTGGTGATTTGGGATTTGGAGAACCAGGAAGATCTATCCCAATATCTATAGGCAGCTACTCGTATAAAATATTTACCTTTGGCCCCATATGATAACGTCTATGAGCAAAATGATTTGACATTGAAATGCATGTTGTGAATGCCCATGAGCGAGTACTAGTTGTTTGTTCCAACATTTGACTTCACTTTAATACTAATTTTGTACGAGGCAACAAATTGTGGTAAGGCGACGCTATTATAAAATCATGTTCTATTTATCAAGAGATTGGAAAGAAACTTCATTTTGGCCGTCCACTAGGTTCAGTGGCCAGTCTATATCTACTAGCTATGTATAGGCTAGCTTGATCAACTTCTGACCACCAAAACTTTAAAGAATCATCAGGTTAAGTGCTTCTCCACTCTACAAGAGGCTTTGAGTAAAAGAAGACGGAAGAGAGAAGGTCGGATTGTAATCAAGGTTGGTTATATGTGTGGTTGTGAACTAATTGAAATGAAGATGTGACTTGTTCGCTGCAGATTGTCCTACAGAGAACACCGTATCAATAATATATTTTCTGCAATTCATCTCAACTGATAAACACTACATCAAGATTAATGGATGCTTGCTTGCTTACACTGTTCCATGCAAAACCAATGAAATATTCATTTCAGACATAAGATAGTAATTATTATTCATTATTTCAACTGATAAAAAATATGTAGAATATGAATAATACATAATTGAATCCTCAAGATGAATCCTGAATTCCATAAAATATTAGTATACAAGAACTGGCATGGTAATCATGTAACCAATCTGAATGAAAATAATGAATATGTATGCATGTACGTTAATACGCAAGGAATTTGCTCACTGGTTAAGTTTTGGACAATCAGATGCTTGTTTTTGATGAATCAAAAATGTTATACAAGGAACATGTGTCTTCACAATCCAAAAGCCACGACTCCAAGTTCTTGCATGCTATCAACAGCTTATTGTTGTCTCCTTGATGATGGCCAACGTCGACCGAGGCTGAACCTGCAGCCGCAATCATGCGACTATCAAAGCAAAAACTTTCAGGTTCTGCAGGTTGCTGATGATCATGATCGTGATCATGATCAAATGTAGTAGTAGTACTACTACTACCAGAAACTGGAGGAGAGATGATGTGGTCGACTTCTGTCCTTTCGTTGCCGGTGAGCTCTTGAACAAGCTTCTTGAACCTTGAACTGTCGGTGATGTACACCTGGGGACGCAAGACATTTATCAAACACCTGCTGACTCGAATCTTCTCATGCTTAAATATCTTATGCGAAGATCGACGCACTTTCTTTTTCATTTTCTCCTGTAACGCATTCACCAGAAATGATATGTGAATGAATTAATGTATGTCCAACTATCTTATAACTGTTATATGTGTCCCACTTCCAACAAATTGCACCTATTAATCTACGAAAAGCCGCATCTTGATTATAACTGTTAGCAGTTTCGATTGAAAGTGCCTATCTCCGTCCAAATCGAACAAAACGCTCAATGCATTAATCAGGAATAGTGTTAAAATCCTGTTTATGTTTTGAAGTCAGCATTTATATATATAATAAAAAATTGCCAGCCAAATAATAAGTAAGGGAACTAAGAGACAAATGAATTGACAAGGACCAGATGAAACCCATTATTTGGAAGTGTCTCAACCTCAACACCTTCCAATGGAGGAAGCTTCATCTTTTCTTCACATGACATTTGCAAATGTTCTCTTAACATGTTACTTTCTGTATCGAGGTTATTCCCATAGGCCAAAACATTTGCAAGTAAATCAACTATTTCAGACATGTTATGCACATCAAAGTTTTCCACTCTCTTAGGAGTCATGCTAGTAATTGCTCGGGCTCCAATCCAAACTACTGGTAGATTTTGTTGGATCTGGCCCCTTCCTTGGCCCTATTCTGGCTCCCTCCTATCTGAGTCATCCACTCAAGTAAGACCCACCTGAGTTGATGACTCAGATAAGAGGGAGTCGGAATAGAGCCGGGGGAAGGGGGACTGAGGATCCCCTTCCGATTCTGTTGTGTCAAGTCCTTTAGGATTTATGCTTCTTTTCGCATTAACATATCAACATACATCTCTTTTTTAGTAAAACGATCTTAAAGCAGTTCTTTAGTGAAACTATCGAGTTTTGGCCTAAATCCCTAATGTTTAGCTTTGGAACCAGGGCAATACATATATAAATCACATAATGATGGTACTCAATATGAGGATAATCAGAATGAGTACTAATTATAAATTAAACACTTTTTTTCCTCA